>BSBM01000201.1:4617500-7147500 GCA_027924585.1 Larix kaempferi
CACCCTCTAAGCATGTTTACATTTCAAATCTCGTGTGGTGTTGCACCGGGCGTGACCCTTATAGGTATGACGTGGGATGCTACTGTTCCCCCCTTAACCCCATGATATCTTTGTTGGTTGGGGAGCCTGATCTTCCAGTTTCATCTGATTATGTTTTTTCAACCGTGTTTGTACCCGAGGTTTGGTTATGATCTAGCACGCGCAACGGGGGGTCCGGGATACCAATTAATTAATGGTGTAAATGTTATATGGGCACATGCACGTGTTTTAGCGCGTACGCTTTGGTGGCATGTACATGATACAAACATGCATGTGCTTACATTTTTTCTCCGTCAAATCACCAACATGGACGATCGACATTGTTGAAGTAGGGGCACGTACCCGTGTTTGAATGCATGTGCACGCCCTTGTTTTTTTTTCCGCTCGCGCGCTTCCATTGCGGCGTTTTTTGGGTACCAGCTTCGTGCGGGTACCCTTATGCAAATATCAAAGACACTTCATATGTCTCACTTCAAAAAAAGGAACAGGCACGCCTTCATTCTCTATCCCTTTCATAATTAAAATTTCATCCCTCAATCCTGGCACTCCCCTAACCAAATGAAAATACCAATGTTGATTGCCAATATAATTAGAGTCAAACTTGATCACTACCTAGCCCTTTATTGTTTTACACACATATGTATACTTTCTGGTATGACAAATTAATGTACATTTCATTTTATTTGCCATCGATTACATAGGTTTCTATTTATTGCTTAATAGTACTTGCAACAGAGTTTTCCTTTCAATTTAATCGACTACTATGCCTATCATAGATTTGCTAGACTTGCTTTCAACGCATAAAATTATATTATCTACATACATACAACTTTCTCTCAGTTTGCAACATATCAAAGTTCTGTTCGACGTTTCATTTCCTCCGCTTAGGGAGTATGCTAGTTATTAATTTTAATAATAGTTTTTTTGCTAGAGTGTTTGCGACTATAATAGTTTATTTAAAAAATCCAACACAACAAATTTTCACACATTTAAAAACGCATCAACAATAAAGATCCTCAATATTTCAAATGATTACTTGACAAACCCCATCTCCAAATTGACCTTATCATTTGATTTTTTACTTCTGATATCAACATTGTTGGTGGAACACATTCATTTATATAAAATATATTTTTTATTAAATATCTTTGTAATAAGATAACCTGTCTTAACTAGCAATTGCACCTCAGTGTGCAATAAAAGAACCCTGTATTGCAAGTGAAGCAAGGAGATATAGTAGGCACATCCAAAGAAGATATATGGAAGGATAATACAAATTTGAAGTGTTGAACCAGGAAAAGTAGAGTAATCGGATTATTGTCAATGTGCATGTGGGAATCTTCATCTAATTATTCGGATGGATAATTTTTAAAGAAATGCTAAATTGAAGACGAAGATTTATTGTCCATATGATGGTAGGAAAAGGAAAATCTCCGTAACTTGTTGAAGAGTAGAACCTGCACATGAAAAGTGGAAAAAATGTTAGGGATAGGGGAAAAAGTATATGAAATAAAATATATGTTATTGCAAACAAAAACATGTTTGAAAGGAAAAATCGAAACAAAAAAATAGAAAAAAAGAAAAGATAGTAATTTTTATTTTTTATTTTTATATTTAATATTTTTTTTTCAACCGATTTTATATTTAATATTTATATACACCAAAATAAATACAAAATAAATTTAATATTTATATACATTAAATAATGATACAAAAATTAAGATACTTACAAATTGTTATAATTTAAAATAATTTTTTTTTAAAAAATCTATAAAAAATTCCACACAAATAACAAACAAGCATAGATCAATCATCATTATAATAATGAATCGTAAGATATATATTTTAATACTTATAATTATGAATTATTCTAAAGGCTTTTATTATATTTGAAATCTCATGTATATGAAAAATAATTTACAAAAATAATCTTCATTTATAAACAAACCACTAAATATCTCATATTTAGTAAGTAACATGTTGAGATATTAAATGACATAATTATTGACAATATTGCATTTATAAACAAACCACTAAATATCTCATATTTAGTAAGTAACATGTTGAGGTATTAAGTGACATAATTATTAACAATGTTGCATTAAAATTATGAATTATTTTAAATTTTAATTGTCGTTTTACATTTAAAATCTCATGTATATATCTCAAATATATCCTATGTTATAAGATGATTAGGTGATTATTTTTCGTACTCAATAGTACTTATAAAAACAATTTAACAAATAATCTACAAATTGAATCTTTTATAAATAGACCACTAAGTATCTCATATTTTCAATCTCTCCGGGTTTAGGGTTCTGTGTTTTACATTGTGAATTTGAGCTTAAAGTTAAGTTTTAGTTTTCAAATTAAAATTGAAAGTGTGTTATGAAAAATTACATACAATATAGTAAATAATTTTTAAATTAAAAATATATTAAAAAATACAAATTTATAATTGAAATTAATTTACTATGTTGTATGTAATTTGCAGTTGAAAGGGTTAATGCAATAGTTGTTGATTCCAAGCATAATAACGTGTAACTAAATGGCATTTGCTGCAAATTAAAATGATTTTGTAAATCTCCTTTATCTAAAAATTTCTCCCTTCTCGTGCCAAAGGCAAACATTTCATAAACCTCCACCTTTAAAAATCGTGTCCGATCAATCTTATGGTTTTGATCAAAACATATGATGCTAAAAAAAAATGCTTTCTGATATTGCTGCTTAAATGCTGAGGCATCACCTTCTAACGAGAGTGTTTGCAAGACTTATGATGCTTCTGACCAGATTTGGACTTTCCACTGCAGGTTGGCAAATGAAACGCATGTGTATACTGTAGAGATGGCGAGATATAGCCCATATATTTATGGGCTATATCATAAATATTTCTTCAATCCATGCTCTGTTATCATATGTTGTACAGACCATATCATTGATTTTCTGTCATCTATAGAAACCTTTCAGGGAGGGTGATTTGGAGAGTGCCTCGGGTCACCTGTACAAAATTTTTAAGTGGTCAATTGAGACCTCCCAAGCCACAGTCAGAATGTATGTGCCTGATATATATGGGTTGCAACTTGCATTTGATACCAGAACTTTTCTAGCTCAAGACCAACTATGGAGGTCAAATACATTCCCTCATTATCATCCCCTTCCTGTTTGGTTGTGCAACATAATGTAATAGCTCAAGACCAACTCTGGAGGTCAAATACCTTCCCTCATTATCATCCCCTTCAATGTTCCTGGTTGGATGTCAACATAATGTAACTGCCCTTCTGTTGGCTTGTAGTGAGTTAACTGATTTGTTTTTAATAACTTTAAGGAAAAAATAGGTTTGGAAGATCTCATGCTTTGGACCTTCCCATCAATGGTAGATAATTTCTACTTTAGGTATCTTGTCTAAATCTGTGAATGCATTAATAAACCTAATCTATATTTGTTTTGAGATGAGAAACATGTGTGACATTGGCATGCCTTGTCTAAATATGTGAATGCATTAATAAACCTAAGCTATATTTGTTTTGAGATGATAAATATGTGTGACATTGACATGCCCAAGAGTTTACCGAGCATGGGTGATAGAATGTTCACATTAAATTACCTTTTATGAATGATATGTGATAATGGTCTGGAAAAAAAAAGGAAAAAATCCACGAGCATGTCCCTGGTTATTGGACATTGTATTTGTTTCGAGATGAGAAACTTGTGTGACAATGGCATACCCGAGATATTATGCAGTCAATTGAACATGGGTGATAAAATGTTCACATTGAAGTACTTTTTTTTCGGAATAATTTGTGATAATGGTTAGGAAAAAATTGATAAAGACCCCAAGGGCACATCCCTAGTTCTTGGAATGTAACATATTGGTCGTGATCTCGATGCCCATGTAACATTGGGTAACAGAATTATGTGACTCTAGGTGATATGCATTAATCATGGTTATTTGGGAAAACTAGTTTAAAATCACATTCAAATGGAAGTTACACTGGTTTGACAACATATGAATCATTAAACCTAGGAAAAAAGTAAATCATGTAAAATAAATTTTATGTGGTAGGTGAACTCTGTGTAGAAGCAAGGCAATCAGAAATTGTACAGGCAACAAACTATTAAGACTTGCTCCTCAGCATTTAGGACTCTGCACTCAGTAGTATAACTCTGTACTCTGCAGTATAACTCTGCACTCAGCAGTAAAATAGGAAGACTTATACCATGATAAAAAACTAGCATATCCCCTCATCGAATCTCTTGGGTGCAAGAAGCAGAACCCCAAGGTAAGTTTCCTCATCAGGAAAAGTGATGAACCTCAGTCCAAAATTTGATGGCTCTTAAAAACATTGCCTAGGTCTTTAGTGGTCAGTTTTCAATAAATGAGCCTCAAGCTCCAGTCCCATCTTTTAGGGCATAATGACCACAATTCAAGGGAGTTGTCCCATACCAATAGCTAGTTACTTGCCTCATGATGCTACCACTTGTCCATTGCCTTCTACTCCAGATTCCATTCCACCTAGTGGGTCAGTAATCACTCTTTTAACAACTCTCCTTGGCTGAGTGTCTCCTATTTTATTTATTTAAATAATAATATTGTGCAATTACAGTCATCCTTGGACACTTGTCCAAATATAAAACTTTACAATAAAATTTAAGATAATGTTTCCAACATAAAATATTTTTCAGCAAAAAGGGGTATGTTACAAACACCCCCACTTAAGCTTAACATCATCCTCGATGTTGCTTATTCTTCGTCAGAGCCTCCCTGGAGTAGAACTGGATATGCTACCCGCATTTTACTTTCCAGTTCCCAGGTAGCTTCATTAGGGCTAAGGTGCTTCCATTGCACCTTTACCTGCCCTATGGTACGATTCCGGAGCATAATTTCCCTCCTGTCGAGAATACAGTCTGGTTCCACCTGAAAATCTCCTTCGGGTTCCACCTGTATGTCATTCCAATTTAGCACATGAGTAGCATCGTGCACACACTTCTTTAAAACATAAATGTGAAAGACATTATGAATTCTTAAGTTAGATGGAAAAGCCAACTGATATGCAACAGGTCCAATTCTTGATAGCTTTAAATGGTCCACAGTAACTTGGTGCTAGTTTAGCACAACTCCCAAGCTTTAAAGAACTTTTCTTGGGTTACTTTTACAAAGACATGATCTCCAACCTGAAATTCTTTTTTAGTGCATTTCAGATCTGCATAACTTTTTTGCCGATCTTGTGCAACTTTTAAGTTGCCTTGTATCTGTTTCATGGTTAGCTCCATCTTTTTTAACAAATCTGGTCCTAACATTAATCTGTCCACAGGGTTATCCCAAGAAATAGGAGTACAACATTTTCTTCCATATAAAATCTCAAATGGACTAAGTCTAGTAGATGCTTGATAATGATTATTGTATGCAAGTTCAGCTAAATGTAAATAATCTTCCCACTTAGTTGGCTGATCTTTAACATACATTCATAACATGTCTTCAAAAATCTGATTAGCCCTTTCCGTCTGTCCGTTAGTTTGTGGATAGAAAGTAGCGCTGAAATTTTATTTAGTATTTAATCCCTTAAACAATGTTGTCCAGAAATTTCCAGTAAAATTGGAATCTCGATCATAAATAATTACCTTTGGAATTTCGTGCAAGCGAAAGATTTGCTTCATAAACACATCTGCAATGTTAGTAGCTTTGAATGTAGTCTTAATAGGAATAAAATGAGCAGATTTACTAAGTTTATCCACAACAACTATTATTGAATCATTCTGTTTCTGATTCTTAGGTAAACCTGTAATAAAATCAATACTTATAATCAACCACTTCATTCTTCATGTTGGGCCAAAAAAATCCTTCCTTAATATAGTTATCATTTCTGGTAACCTAGATGTCTCGAATAAGGAATTTTATGCACTTCATCCAAAATCAGCAACTTAATTGTTGACATATTAGGTACATAAATTTTGTTTTTATAATTCATTAAGCCCTTTTCATTAATACTATAATCTGTTATTAAATTTTCAGATAAATTTGCAGCAACCTTATCATGCATTTTTTGATAATTTTCATCTTGCTTAATTCCTTCTTCAATTTGATTTTCCAAATTTGTCTTAAATGTGTTGATTGCTGCCACAAAACTTAATCTGACATTTCTGCTGAAGGCATCAACAACCTTGTTTTCTTTACCCTTAATGTGTTGAATTTCGAAATCATACTCGCTAAGGAAAGCTAGCCATCTAGCTTGCCTTGTGTTTGGATTTGTTTTAGCCAACAAGTATTTTAAACCCTTATTATTTGTCATTAGTGTAAATTTTCTTCTGATCAAGTGATGGCGCCACATTTTTAGTGCATGTATCACGGCTTCCAACTCAAGATCATAAGTTGCGTAATTCTTTTCGTGGATTTTTAACTTTCTAGACTCAAAAGCAATAGCATGACCTTCTTGAGTTAATACCCCATCAAGTCCATCGTTGCACGCATCGTGTATACGACGAAGTCTTTGTTAGGATCAACAATTTTTAAAATGGGTGCGGTTGTTAATAATTCTTTTAACTTATTAAAACTTTCTTGGCATTTTTGATCCCATACGAATTTCTTCCCCTTCTTCTGCAAAGAAGTGATGGGATTTGCAATTCGTGAGAACGCTTCAATAAACTTTTTGTAGTAACCTATTATCCCCATAAATGACCTAACGTCAATTACATCTTTAGGAACAGGCCACTCGTTAATTGCTTTTATCTTATCAGGGTCAATGGAAATTCCGTCTTTAGAGATTATGTGACCTAGGTACTGTATTTTATCTTTATAAAAGTCACATTGGCTAAACTTAGCATAAAGCTGATGTTCTCTTAACACTTGTAGAATTATTCTTAAATGTGTGTCATGCTCTTCTTTAGTTTTTGAATAAATTAGAATATCATCAATGAACACAACTACAAACTTATCCAACTACTTATGCAGAATGTTTTTCATTAAACACATGAACACTACTGGTGCATTAGTTAGCCCAAAAGGCATAACTACAAACTCGTAGTGCCCATATCGCGTTCTGAAAGCAGCTTTGAATATGTCTTCGTTTTTTATTCTAACTTGATGATATCCATACCTTAAATCAATTTTAGTGAATATCTCTAATCCGCGTACTTGATCGAATAGATCGTCAATGCGGCACAAGGGATATCGATTTTTAATTGTCATTTTATTAAGTTGACAGTAATTTATGCACAGTCGCATGGTACTGTCTTCTTTTTAACAAAATTAACTAGTGCTCCCCAAGGAAACACACTAGGCCTTATGTAGTTTTTATCTATTAATTATTTTAGCTGAGATTTTAGTTCATTTAACTCCAGAATATTCATTATGTAGGGAGCCTTTGAGTGAAATCAAGTTCCCTTTTCGGAGGTAATCCTAGAATTTCTTCTGGGAATACGTCAGAAAAGTCCATAAGGATGGGTATATCCTATAGTTTTAACTTATCTTCTTTAGATGAACATTTGTCATTAATAACATTCACAACAAACAATTTACAACCCTTTCTTGCAGCTCTCTTTACTTGTAAAGAAGAAATTTGTCTTACAGATGTTTTCCTAGGAATTCCTTTTACTGTTTCTGTATTACCTTCATTATTCAAACAAGTAAAAGATTTCTCATAACAATTAAGTATTACTCTATGCTATTCAAGCCAGTCCATGCTAATCAACAAGTCATATGACCCTAAGGGTAAAACATTCAAATTAACTTGCGTTTTCAGTTGACTCATAAATACATCACAACATTTGACAATTTTTGTAACCTTTCTTTTAGTGCCTGTTGCTAGCTGAACTAACCAAGAATTATTAAACTTTTCTACCTTTAACTTGCAACTTTTCACTAAATCAAGTGAAATATAACTCAAACTTGCACCTAGATCTATTAAAATGGCAATAGATTTGTTTTGTATCATACCTTCAATTTTGACCATAGACGTTTGATGGTCTGCTTGACGATTTTCCAACACTGCATTTATCCTGGGCATTTCTCTTGCTACATCACCAACTGTAGGTTCTACTTGTATGGTGTGAATGTTACTGACTGTCTTTCTGTTGCGTGGCCGTTAAGCTCTCTTATGTGGTCCACCAAAATCATAACACTTCAAAGGTGCCCCCTGTTCAAAATTTCTGGTGTAGTTATTATTATTGTTGTTATTATTATTAGGCACATTCCTTGCAGTAGTAAAATTGTGTGGTGCATTACCTCTATAATTATTATTTGGAAAATTTCTATTATTAAAAAATTTCTTAAAATTTCCAGAATTATGATTAAAATTCTTCTTTTTATGATCAAAATGATTAGACTTATTACTCTTCTAGCCAGATATTCCTTCTCTTTTTTTGTTTTGATCAAAACAGAAATTAGCTTTCCTCATAGCCTCTTCCAAAGTGGAAGGGTTATCATACTCGATCCTGTCTTTTATGTTGAAAGGTAGACAACTTAGAAACCTTTGTACCTTAGGCTTCTCTTCGACCATGCAAGGAACATACCTCAGCAAGCTAAGGAACTTGCTGCACAACTCCTTCATGCTCATAGTACCAAATTTTAAATCATAAAATTCCTTGGATTTATCTTCATATTACTGTTCTGACAAAAAAGTTTTCTTAAATAAATTTTTAAACATACTCCAGGTTAAGTTTCTTTCTCTTATGTTCTTAACTCTTTTAAGATCCTGCCACCAAATATTTTCCTTTCCGGTCAGATTGTAAATAGCTATCTTGGCTTTTAACTGAGAAGAGTAATCGTAAATATGAAACTATTTCTTCATGCCAGAAAGCCATGCTTCAGCTGTCTCACCATTTTCATTTTCGCCATTAAAGGTTGGTGGCTTAATATTTTTAAACTCTCCTATGATTTGTTCATGATGCTTATGCTTCCTCTTCTTAGAACAGTAATCACTATCTCTGCTGTCATGAACAAAATTATAATTACTTTGATCAGATTCATGTGAAGAGTAACTATTATTTTTACCATTCTTTGCTTTCTTGCTTTTATGTTTATGAGACATTGTATCGAAATCAGAATTTACTTCTGATTTCCTTCCTCTTTCCTCGTTATGGTATTTATCCGTTAGAATTTGATTTAACTCTTCCTATGCCTTCAAAATGCGTTCATTTTCTTCTTTAACAGTTTTTATCTCAGATTTTAAATCTTTTATAGTATGTAGAAGTTCTGATAATTGATTATTTAATTCAACATATATTCCTTCATGATTATTATTATTATTATGCTCATTATGAGGAGACTTGTCCTCTGCTGATTCCTCCGGTATATCCATACCTGCAATTTAAACGTCAAACGGTTCTGTATAGAAACAAAATTTAAATAAAGTCAAGAACAAAGTTTTCTGTTTTATAGTTCTGTTTTGTGCACATGATCCTATTTCAGGCCTAGAGTTTGAACTTGCGCTCTGATACCACATGTAACATCCCGAAAATTCACAAAAATTTAAAAGTTTTCAACGTAGCATTTAATGCATAAACTAACTATGTTGAATTACATTTAATGATTCTATGTCATCATACTGAAATGAATGTTTATAACAAGCATATAATGTATTGTTTTGCGTCTTGGTATGAAATGAATTTATAGTCTACATTAAGAGGGTATTGGATGTTTTAGCTATATTTTTATAATACTTATGTCAATGCTCAGTCAATTATTAATGTTTATAAGCGCTAACTGTTGTTTTCCTTTTTGATGATGAAAGGGGTCCTGAGGTACCCCGAGGCTTACTTAGCATTTATGCTAAAGAATCTGAACCTTCCCTTTCGCATATTACAGGTAAGGGTGACCCATCAGATCAAGTACAATTTAAAAAGCACTATCAGTTATCCTTCCAAGGTTTTGTGTAAATTTCTAAGGTGCTAGTAAAGTGACTCGTCTAAAGTTTATGGTTGTAAGCTCTACAACTCATACATTCATTGTTTATCATTTAATTTATGAGATAGAGTATTATCACATTGGTTTAGGATAATATGCGATGCAATTATTTGTAAAAAGGATAATTATGTTTTTGTGAAACCTTGACTAAATGCATGATACCTTATATTCTTATAACATGTGCACTATGTGCAAATTGCTTATACGATTGCCTATCCTAGATGATCTATATACCGCTTCCATGCTTTTCCTAATAGTATGAACTATATGTAACATACAAATAGTTCTTATATTGTAAACTATAAGCTATCATCATGCAGTTCCTATAGCATATAACTATATGCATAATCTATGTAATTTCTATTGTATACAAACTATGTGCAAAGGCTTATGTAATGGTCCTATATACAAAATAAATCCAATATGGGCATCATCATGCACCCCTTCAAAACATGTGTTAGATGCCTGGTTGGAATGATACCAAATATATAAAATATGACTTATACTACGATCTATGTTATGATAGGGTTGCAAACATAACCATTGTAAAGTCGTGATAAAGATAGGTAATACATGATGTAATGGATGTGTGCTGGCAGACATTCGCATCCCACCTTGGTATTTAACACCCATACCTACTAGCTCAATGGAATGTCTCCGTGGTTTCCATCCTGGTGTTTGACACGTGAAGGCATTGTGATAAAATAGTCAACGTGATGAGCTGTATGCACTTTAGTTTGAAAGTTGTCCGAGCTGGTCTCCATTGTGGCAATGGTTATTAATGAAGTCATAACTGTGTTGGTTGTTTGGGAATACAAGGTGCTGTGATGGGTTGATCTCCACCATTGATCCTACGCTACTCTCAGGCTTTGGGACTTAACCCTAATACTCCACTAAACCTCATAGTTGTTGTTTCCTTTGGTATTCATTGTGTTAGAGAGTGGCTTGGAGGAGAGGCCGACAGGCCTAAGAAATTCCAGGGTTTCGTTAGCAGGTTTTGGGAGCTTCTCTCACAATTCGAAACCGTGACTTGTTGGTGTTTTCTGATACCACTTGATAGTTTTAAGGGCCGAACCTTCTGTGAGATTTTACAACAATTAAAAGATGTTGAAAAGTTCCAGGGCTGATGGTAATCTCGTGTGTAGGTTGAACCAGTGGTCGGTTTTCTGTGTATGTTGAAATGGTAGTTATCTGAGTTGTTTTCAACCTTCATTGCACTAGGTAGTGAGGTGGTGGTTATGGTTTCACAATGGCTACGACGTCACTGCTCCAGATATATCTATTTAAAGGTAATGTTTCAGGTTCGAAACCTGTCTCCTTCTAAATTGTTTAAGTGTTGCAATCATTATTATTTCGCTTTACTGAAACTTCTTTCATGATACTTGTTTTGACGATACCTTATTTGTGTGGCAGTTTCCTTCGACATTCAGTTCCCAAGCTTGATTTTTGATAGCTGGCAGCTGCAATGGAACTGGTAAGCTTTGGTGGTTTCCTTGGTGGCTTCGGTTTGGTGACTGTTCGTCCTTCTTAGGTTCTGATCCGAGACTTCGTTTTGTTTTTAAAACTATGGAAAATGACCACCGTTATTTGTGAGCTGACTGGTAGCCTGGGGAGGATGAAAAACCTCAATCCATTTCGGCGTTAAGCCCATAGTGTCTCTCTATGTAAATATGTTGTAATGAAAATGAAACGGTCGAGAGAGTTTTCCCTCGGCTATTCTAGTTTAACAAGGATTTTGGTTCCTTAACTTAATGATGTTTACGTGGATTTGAAGACTGTGAGCGATGCTATAGGTTATATGATAATGTAATTTTTTGTCTATGAATTACTGTGTGCAAAGGTTGGCCGAGAGTCAAATGTTTTAAGTCTTACCCTATCAATTCGAACCCTGGACCTATTTAGTTTAAAAGATAGTTTTGGAAATTTTGAGAAATCGATACTTGTAAACTGAGACTTAGTCTCGTTCATCTATTTGGTTTTTATGCAGATGATGGTTTTTCATTTGGGTTTTAAAAACCCTACTTGTTAGTGATACTGAGAAAGTTCTCTTGTTTTTAGTTTAAATGCTAAGTTTGTTTTCGATTGAAACCTGTAGATGAAGGTAGGAGAAACGCTAACAGTTGAACTTGGTCTCGAAATTTCTATCGTTAAGAGTTGCTTGTTTACCAAATGCAGTAGAATGCGTAGCTAGGGTTTTAGGACTCTGTCCAGTGGGACATCTGTCCACAATTAGAATTATTCATTTTCTCAGAATGTTAAAAGAAATGGTTTTTTGAAACATGAGTAATGGCATTCGTTCTGTTACAGTGTAAATGTATAACAAAATATTAGAAATATTTTGCAGAGGGTTTGGAAACAAAACATGGAAATAATAAACCCTTATTTTATAACTTGATACTGCAAAAATAGCATTACTAAGTGTACAAATACTATGATTGTTTCTGTGTTCGTCTAACAACTATTTACATTTCCAAAGATAATGATGATCACCTAGAATGAAGCTTGTATATTATAATATTAGAAAGGAAATTAAATGAAATACATAGTGTTTATCTATGGTAGGATGACAGTTGATTTTTCAGTAACCTTAGGTTTTAGCAGAATGATATATCTTACTTCAGTTGCTAGAATAAGAAATACTACCATGCATGTAATATTAAATGTTGTTACATTTTCTAAGATTAACATTAGCAGAATATAGCATATAGGAAAAGCATTTAAATGAACAAAATAACAAAAAGGAAATCCTTTAAGGGAAATGAACATAGTTAGTTCTTTCATTTATCATACTCATTCATATCATTCATGTGATTCTAATTCTCCTCCCTATACTAGAGTACTATACAAAAAAACAGTATGGGGAAAAATACAGTGGATGCATTTTATCAAATCATATACTTATTTAATAGATAACAAAATCCCAAACAAATCAGATAATCACACTTATACTTCTGCATTATCATTAGTTATCTAAAGAGTACTAAATTAACAATTACAGAAAATAATTTAACTACTTAGAGACTGAAATAGCAAGAAGAACTTGTAACTATACATAGGGTGGACAAACACCCAAAAAGGCCTGTTCCTCCCAACCTTCTCTAGAAGAAGCAACCAATCTACTTGCCTCCTTTGGACCCTCGAGTCTGATTACTGAACCACTAGGTAGGTCAACTCTGTGTAGAAGCAAGGCACTCATAAATTGTATAGGCAACAAACTATTAAGACTTGCTCCTCAGAATTTAGGACTCTGCTCTCAGCAGTATAACTCTGCACTCGGCAGTAAAACTCTTCACTCAGCAGTAAAATAGGCAGAATTACACCATGATAAAAAACTAGCATATCCCCTCATCGAATCTCTTGAGTGCAAGCAGCAGAACCCCAAGGTAAGTTTCCTCGTCAGGAAAAGTGATGAACCTCAGTCCAAAATTCGATGGCTCTTAAGAAGATTGCCTAGGTGTTTAGTGGTCTGTTTTCAATAAATGAGCATCAAGCTCCAGTTCAATCTTTCAGGGCACTATGGCCACAATTCAAGGGAGTTGTCCCATACTAACAGCTAGTTACTTGCCTCATGATACTGCCACTTTTCCATTGCCTTCTACCCCATATTCCATTCCACCTAGTGGGTCAGTAATCACTCTTTTAACAGCTCTCCTTGGGTGAGTGTCTCCTATTTTATTTATTTAAATAATAATATTGTGCAATTACAGTCATCCTTGGACACTTGTCCAAATATAAAACTTTACAATAAAAGTTAAGATAATGTTTCCAACATAAAATGTTTTTCAGCAAAAAGGGGTATGTTACAATATGGTAAGATGATAGTTGCACGGAATATGCATTGAGCAGTACTTTCATAGCATAAGATGTTTAGTCCAACATTTGTCTTATGACTGAAGGTTATGCAAAGTATACAAACATCATCATCGTACTTTCATAGCATAAGATGTTTAGTCCAACATTTGTCTTATGACTGAAGGTTATGCAAAGTATACAAACATCATCATCGGAACTATACGAAGTCCAACTTGTTTTTGGACATTGCTTAAAATGTTTGTTGGAAAATTGTTGTTAATAGGCATGAATGAGAGTCACTTGAAATCGTTAAATCCTTATGATGGTTGTGTCTTGGAATTTTATCTGCATATAACTTTACTTCAGTAATAAATTCATAGAAATAATTGTTTCTTGCCTATAACTAATAAAACAAAAAAAAATTGTATGACCCAAGCAATTGGTATCCATTTTTGGCATTGTCCTTTGGCATGGATATCAATGGCTATGAAATTACCAGAGTCCCATTTGTTGCAGTATGGTCGTTTCTCAATTAAACAGACATGTTCTCATTTTTTAGTGTGCTTGCTGGTTTTGAGCATGCATCTTTTTTGATATATTGTGGTCACCACTTGGCACAACTGATATGTAATTGAAATTTAGAAATTGAGTGTAAGTTTTCATTCCATTGCTCTCATATGTTATGTTTCATTGCTTTTATATTGCAGATTGACACATTTACACCACAAAACTTCTTGTGGTAATCCATATGAAAACTTGCTTAAATTTGCACAATTCTGGTGGTAGATTTTTCATTTTAAAATCAATTTGGCCTTCAATATACTTAGTATTGATTTCTAGTATTGATTTCTAATAATGTAAGTATTGATTTCTGATAATGTTATTGCTTTAAATGCATTAATGTCCATTGTTAGTGTCACCCTTTTTTGTTGCATTCTTGTGTATGAAGTTTGAACCTTTGTTTTGTTTTGCGCATCCTTGAGGCTTGTGTAGTCTTTGACAAATTTGTTTTCTTGCTTTTTCTTCTCATAGTTGCTATCATGGGTATGATGAAAATTCAGCCAGACTGAGTGGTTACAACTCTAGTGATAAGGAATGATGGAAGTTAAGCTCTAGGGCATTATGAGATGAGTCCCAATTTCCATGCGGTCACTTTGTGAGTACTACATAGATTGGTGACATTTTGTAAGGGGCACCTGGCAATAGGTCCTGCTTCTACTTTTCTCAACCAGGTGTTAATGGGGAGAGATTCAATGTTTAACATGCCTCCTTTTGCTTGCACTGCATTCCTGATTAGTCAAACGCTTTTGGTATTTTAGGATTCAAGTTGAATTAGGGAAGGTGAACTAATAAGGTTAGGATGCGATTGATTATGATAGCGTGGGTGTCCATTTGTAGATCCATTTTGAAACTTTCAAGATGACTGATGAATGCTTTCTTGAAAATTGTATCGAAGGCTTGTTTTTTCTTATGTTTGAGAATATGTGTTTGCTTTGAGATACTTGTTATAGCAGTTTGTCTTTTTGCTTGTTTTCAATTTCTCTCATTTTATGGTTGAATTGCTTGTCATATTGTTACATATGACACATGATGCATGGACTGTATTTATTATATGGTTAAATTATCTTCTTATTTATCTAGTATTTCACTCATAGGGGATGTGTCCCTGGGTCCACAACCTGTCCCTTGTACTTATAACATTACTGAGCTTTCTCATTTGCATGTTTATGCATATCTCATTTGTATGTCTATACATGCCCATGCATCTATGCTGCAAGCTAATGTGATAGACATTGTTGCTTTCGACTCTTGTTGCATTTATAAAGACATAAACATGATGATAAAAAATTAAATATAATATCATTTAACATCCACTAATAAAATAATAAAATGTAAAAAATATTTTATAATGTTATTTTCCTTTCAATTATGTAAAAATATAAAACCTAGTTTTTAACAATATAATAAAATTTAAATTATAATTTTTATGATTATTATTTTAAATATATAAATTATTACAATAATAAAAAATAAATATTTTTCAAAAATTTAATATCATAATAAAAAATGCACATCTAATAAGAATTAATTAAACTTTAACCACGCAATGTGAGATAGAATCAAATTGTTTTAAGTTTGGAATTAAGTGATGTAATTTTTTTGTCAAATCTTTTTTTCATTTTTTAAATTATCTCATTATGAAATGGATTCATGTCATAATATTTGATATATTTTGAATTGTACAACTTTTAAGGATTTATATCTATAGACTTAACAATTCATTCAAACAAATAAGTCAAAAAAAGAAAAATAGTCTTAACAATTCATTCAAACAAATGAGTCAAAAAAGAAAAGTAAAATCTAAAATGTAATTCAAATTGAAAGATCTAAACGTTTAGAGTAACTATTATGAAACAATTAAATTGAAAATGTAAATTATAGAATAATTAAATGGTTTTTAAAACTGAAATTATAAAATTTGAAATATTTAGGTCAAAAATATATTTAAATCTTTCTCATAAAATTATTTCTAAAAATTGTATATTAATAGATAAATATTACAAAATTTTCCATAAATTTATAAAAAATATGAAAAAACTAACCAAATATTTTAAATAAATTATAATTCCTTTTTAATTTTAAAATAAAATGTTAAAATTTATCTTAATCATATTAATTATATTGTTCACATTAATTATAAAAACATTAAATATGAGATTAAATCTAATAACTTACACTCGAAAAGTTAGATGATAACATTTAATTTTTACTAAAATACCTTGTTAGTAGATGATGTGTATATCATAATTTTTTCTACTCATATCAAATATTAATTTATTTATTTTAAATAATAAAATTAAACTATTTAATTTATAATATGTATATTATAATTTTTTTTATTTTTTTATTTTTAAAAATATTATTTAAATTTTAAAAAGCTATAAAATCCAATAACATATTTATTGGAAAACTGATTGCATATGAATGAGTACAAGGGTTCCAAATACAAAGTAACCCACTCATCCTCATCCAAGTTCTAAATGAAGTCACGCTGGAAGATGGATCATAGTGAAGCAAGCTAGATACATATGAATGAGGGTTGTTTCCATATTAATTACAGAATTTTTAAAGATTGCTGAGAATGACTTCAGCCATATTTAAAAAGATAGTCTACAATATGTGATCCACATATGCATGGTAAAGGTAAACTGCACGAGAACCTCCAAGACTGCACGCTATAGGAATTACAGCTCACTATAGAAAGACCCAAAAGCTACTAATAAAACTGTAAAGATCCCCTTCCAATTATGTCATGAGTCGAAGTTTCTTCAAAACCCAATAAACCCTCCTCTAGAGCTAATGCCTGCATTGATTGGTATATAGATGGGATAGAGAAGTGAATGTATTGTTGTATAAATCTACTTAGTGAACTCAATAGTTTGTATTTTGTTTCATTTTGAATGTAATTCAAAATGTGTAAGTGGAAGTGTATTTTTAAAAAAATTATTATTATCTGAGATTTTGGACTTTACTGAGTGTAACAAGTGTACACTCGAGATTCATTTCATGGTCGTCGTATCTTGTTATGCTTAAATGCATCTTGATTAAGATTTATATTAAGTTAAAAATGGTTGATCTCTGTTAAAAAAAGGGGTATGTATATTAATGTTTATATTGATTAGTTTAATGTTTAGTCTTTGTTTAAAATCTAGCCATCTCCACAAAACTAAGTGGTTGGTTGCACCTATTGACGTTCACCAACCACTTTACTTGTGATTGTACTAGTATTAAATTGCATAGATTACTAACACAAAACCAATTACTTTACCAAATTCAAGGCCTTATCCCTCGTGCAAATGAGCCACACATTTGGGCAACTAGGGCACATGTCATTAGCTCTCTTCCATAATTTAACATGTGTCATACGAATTGGGAATTTAGGTTCACGCGAACCAACTGGTTTTCAATTATATATTTCAACAAATTTTTAGAGTTGCTTTGGGCTCCGCTACACCCCTTTGATTCACTCAACTCTACTATGGTGACTGGGTAGGGCTTGGGTTTGATTCCTTCCACCTTGTATTTGGTTTTCTCTACTTGAGTGATTGGGTAGCGTGGGTTGGGCTCAATATGGAAGTTCGAAAGAGAAGCCCGAGGATAGCCATAAATGGGCTTGTGGCTCAAAGCTTAGGCCTAGTCCTCACCTCGTGTGACTCAACCACCATCCTTAAGATAGCATATACTCTTGCTTTGCTTGTGTTCGCTGGGAAACTCTTCTCATCTTGGCTCTCTCCTTCCCAAGCACCTGGATTAGCTTCTCTCCATCCATGACCAAGCCGAAGAAAAAAGCTAGCAATAAAAGGATCCATGCAAACCCGAGCTGGAGATGGAAGCACTCTACCAAACTAGGTATACTTTTCTCTTGTTTTACCCTTTGAATGCCTTGAATGCTTTATGATTATTTTGGGAAAGAGAAAGCTTTGTTTTGGACTTGCTTGAGCAGGAGGGTAAATCTACTAGATTGGTTGCCACAACGAACTTTGATGCTAAGGAGAAACTATCTATAAATTTTGAGCTCAAAAAGGCTGAGATTATTAAGGATTTTCACATAAATCTATCACCAATTAGAAACTCTAATGTCAACTGGATTGAGGAAAGTCAAGAAGAATAAGCACGAAACAAAGGCAATATAATGGGAGAAACATAGGCCAGAAGCAAGTTATCATCAAGAACACTACATTGTTATCATTATTTGAAAGAAGAGGGTTTAACTTTAACATGTCCGAAGTATTAATCATCATCTATAGCATGATTTTTTCGATGACCTGAATTTCATAGCAGCTAATTCATCTACAACCTCTGAAGTAAGTAAACTTCCAATCAATGTTTTTTTCTATGAATTTCTCCAATTATTCCTTCCTTCCTCACAACTAATTATTCTAGGAAAGTCTATGTTTCTATTGAAATAAATGCCTCAGAAATGAAACAGGTAAGAATTTCCAAGTTTTTTGAATTACATATCTACTTAATCTTGAATAACTTCTATAGTTGTAGAGAATGACATAGTTGTTTAACTTTGGTTGTCATTGATGTCAACTAATTTCAAAGAAGAATCGGTATTCTTGTGCCAGTCTGAATAAGTATATCCAGAAGTGCATGCACAAGCAAGATGAAGAAAGACATGGATCCCTGTCTAAAGAGGTATATCCAAAAGTGCATCAAGCATATCCAATTTGAAGAAGTACACAAGGAATAGATCCTACAACATGTGGTATAGGTGCATATCTCAATTCCATCCAGTCATAGTCCTTCAAAGTAAAATCTAAAGAGTTGGTTGGAAAAAGGTTTGGGATTGTGCAAGCAAGCCAAATAATAGGTTTGACAAAGGCTCGAGTGTGCAAGCAAGCTAAAGAGTTGATTGGACAAAGTTCGGGAGTGCACAAGCAACTTGGAACAAGAAATGGTCAAACATTTATGCAAGTATTGAAAGTGCACAAGACTCGCCAATCGAAAGAAGCTCTCAGTAGTTGAAGTGTTCACAAGTACCAAAAAGCTATAGTGGTTGAAGATATCATATGCGCAAGTTCCATAGACAATGGTACATCAAGGGCGCCAGACAAAAATGCATGGGTGCAAGTCCCACTAGACAAAGGATCAAGTATGCACAAGACCCACAAGAGATGACACCTCAATGGTGCAGAAGATTACAAGTGACGGAAGTGTAAAGTAAGCAAAACTATGAAGCAAGGAAGAAAGGTGTCACAATTAACTAGTGGACATCACCATCCGCATAAAATGAGTATAAATTAGAATTCATGATGGAGAATGAAGTAATATTAATTGTGAGAATGGCGAGCTTGTAGAGGAAAGCTGGAAGATACATATTTATAGTTTTTAGGGCATCAAGGGCTCATGGAATTAGAACAATGTGATCTTGTTGAAGAAGTCGAGTGCACACAAGCATAGGAATGATATAACTAAAGGTGCGTAAGATTATGTTGTGAATTTGTGATGGTTGCGGGAAGATAGAAAGGAGGAACCATAGAATATGTGCAAATGCATGAGTACTGAATGAAAGTATTGTAGACAACATGCAATAAGTCACAGATGTTTTAAGATAGAAGTGCAGAGACAAATTTGAAGTATATTTTGTGATGTGTGAAATACAAAAGTTTCTCCTACACACTCAAATTGAGCTGATGTGTGTGAAGTAAGGAAATCAATCAGATGCACAAAGGTAGAGTTGCAGTATAGTCCAGAATGCATGTCATGATGAGGATTATCTGATACAAGTGTACTAAACAGAAAGGACACATCACAAAAAATGCATAGTTTGTCACAAAAAATCTAAAGGTTGTTGCACTAAGATAGAATAGACATATCTCTGAAGGTGCATAGTTCCATCTGATATTGGTGCACAAAGTGAGAACCGAATATCATCAGTTGATGCATAGTATCAATTGAGGTTGCAAATGCATAGTAGCAGTTTGGAATATTGAATCTTGGTGCAAACTATAGAATTGGATGAAGTTGTATACAGTAGATGAAGTGCGATATCAATTGAAGTGATAAGTTGAATGTGAAGTCAAGTGGTGTATGTAGCACAGTAACAACAATAATATAACATATAGAAAATGCGCACAACAGAACAAACAAAAAAATATCTGAAGTGTGCACGTATCAGAAGTACTACAAAGCAATATCGTATTTTTGTACATCAGGGAGGTAGGATGGGGCAAGGAACAAGGGTTCGGTGCCTCCTTCCAGTTGAAGTTGGTAAATCAAGGAGTTGGTGCTTCCTTCAGGTTGGTGCATGTAAAACCAAGGGATAGGTGCCTCCTTCCATTTGGTGTTGGAGAACTTAGGAATTTGGTGCTTCCTCGAATGTAATCTTTTTATTATAAAAGAGCATTCAATGGTTTTCTCCCATTTGGGTTTCCATGTAAAAATTCTTCCTGTGTTTTGTGCATATGTGGATGAATTTTTATTGATGGTGCATGCATAATTGAAGATCAAGACTAAGTTCAGTTTAATCTATTAAGAAGTTAAAAATTGCTCATAACTGTGCTAATATTGATTCACCCCCCTCTTAGTATTAAATAGATTCCAAAAATTGGTTTCAGAGTGGGTGTCTTCAGTAACAACGTAACATCTGGAAGATAGATCTGTGCACATATATGGACAAATAGGAAGGTTTATCCACCAATAGAGCACCAAGGTTTGATGCCACCAACTACACCTTTTGGAAGGTCAAGATGGAAGCATACTTGCAATCTCTTTGGTTGATGTCTGGCAGTACATTGTGGATGGTTACAATGTTCCAGCAGTCTCACCAGTTGACCCAATTGAGAAGAGACTATATGAGTGCAATTCAAGAGCGCGAAACATACTACTATGTGGGTTAACGGACACTGAATTTATCAAGGTCATGCATTGCACCTCAGCCAAGGAAGTATGGGATAAGGTCTGAGATGTATATGAAGGCGACGAGAAAGTAAAGAAGGAAAAGCTACATACTTAATCTGGTTTATATGAATCTTTGAATATGAGATATGAAGATAATATTCCCTCTTACTTCTTTCAAGTTGATGAGATAGTTAATGCAATCGAGAGTCTTGGAGTTACTCTAGAAAAAGAATCAATAGTGTAGAAGAAACTAAGAACACTGCCTTCAAGATTTGATGCAAAGGTATATCTGTTAGAACATAGATCCAATCTTTCAGACCTGAAAAGGGACGAGCTTCAAGGAATCTTGACTGCATATGAGATGAGAACTGAGAAAGAAAATACTATCAAAAAGGAAGTGACCTTTAAATCTATTGGATGGTCTAAACATGATCATGACAAGGACTCTTGTAATGGGTCAAACAAAGAGGAGTCGAACTTCGTAAGGAAGCTTAAAAGAGGACATGGTAAGTACAAAAACAAATTTCCTTTCAAATGTTTGAAATGTGGATGAATATGCCATTTTTCTTCTATGTATCCTTACAGGGAATATGGAGATAACGACAACGAGGAAGAAGCTATTTCCCATGAACAAAGAATAGCATGCACCCAGAACAGACCTGAGACTAAAAAGAAAGTTCCAAACCAGAGGAAGAGCCTGTATACTGAGGAAGACAACATTGTGTCCGAAGAAAGTGACTGCGGCGAGAGGCCAAAAGAGGTACTATTTATGGATTTTGTGGAAGAATAAAGCAATGATGAAACAAAGAAGAGTTGTTTGTCAAACAAGAAAAACAAACCTATTGTGCGGAGCAAACCTAATTCACTAGATAAGTATTTATTTAGTGGGTCCTTCGATGCACCTTCAAAGCTTGTCGCAGAAGCTAAATCTTATAGTCAATCTGATGAATAAGAAGCTATAGAGGTTTACTAGGAAGGTGAACTGGTTAGTTCTCTAGAAGAATTAAAGAAGTCCAAACAGAATAGTAAACTCTTACAAGACCAATTTTCGAATTATGAAGAATAGGTCAAGCAGGAAAAAGAGTTTCGAGAATCTCATGACAAACAAGCTGTCACTGAAAAGATGATGGAGTACGAGAAATAATTGAACTACACAATTGATAAGATCAAAATACTTGAAGAAGAAAAATCCATGTTGAATAATTCTCTGGAAGAACCGGGGCAAAAAAATAAGCTAGTCACAATTCAACTTGAGTTAAAGGACAGAGAGATATCTTGCTTAGAAGACAAATTGATCGAGATAAAGGGGAAGAAACAGGTTCAAGATCACACCACCAATGATACTATGTTCTGTGCACATCCAGGAAGTGACAAGACTAGTCTTGAAGATGAAATGAAGGACAAGTTCAAAAGCAACACATTAATTTTGAATAAGATCATGAATGATCAGAGATCACCAAAAGACAAGTCTGGACTTGGTTATGAGAGAACATCGATAAAAGTCCACAACAATGAGCATCGCCCAAGTCAATTGAATGCATTCAAGTATTCCAATTCCTTCAATGATTGTAACTCTTTTCATTATACTAACCAAAGAAGGATCAATAGAATGAAGTGCGCAAAGTGCAATCACATTGGTCATATTACGAAGTATTGTCAAAATGTGATATGTTATGTATGTGATGGTTTTGGACATAAGGCTATGTATTGTTGAAGAATAGTAAACTATCCTGATGAAAACATGTTGTGCAAAACCAATCACAATACAAGGATCAATAGGGAAGGTAGTCAAGTACAAAATCAAGTAATTGTTGCCCCTCTTGCTGATATCCAAGAAATTAAGTGAGACCCTTGAATTCAACATGATGCATATTAGGAATTCAAGGGGTATGTTAATGAAGGTTATAGTTTGAAGATATTTGCCGCATAAATGATTGTGTTATATGTGTTAAGTTGGATTGTTGCATAAAAGGTCCTCAATATTAGAAATGAGAATATATATATATATATATATTCAGTTAGTTGTTGACTTATGTTGAAGACAAGTTATTGCACAAAAGGCATATGCATGTGATGGAATAAAGGAAAAGTAGAAACTAATAGTATTGTGAAGTAAAACATGTGTTTGCGTATAGATACAGATACATAAACATATATTGTATTATATTCAAAATATTTGTTTTTACAAAATGTTTGAGTCTTCTACATAATTGAACATCAAAAGAGAATTCATGCCAAGGCCAAAAGGGCAAGTTCATGAAAACAATTGAAGCCTGCATAAGGAAGATTTGAGAACAATGGAGTAATTCAAAGCCACAATTCAAGGTCCAGCTTTGTGTTCGGTTGTTGTGCGAGATGAAGCTCTAGATCCATCGGAACCAGCTCGTTACACTCAGAAGTTGGCTACAAAGGAATAAGTTGCAGAAGTGCAGATAGAATGATGATTTTCCAACAGACTGATTTGTATGAATTGAATCCATCTCGTCAAGAATTCGTTGTTGTTGCTGTTCTAGGAATTCAACCCTTTTGCTCAGACTAGTTAATATTTCCGCATGCCTATAGTTCACCTACGACTGAGCATAATGGTGATTGAATTTGGACTCCTTAATTTGGCCCTACAAAATGCTCATGTCAACTTTCATTCGAGTGAACTCGGATTGATGCGACTAGACAACAAGGTGCACTTGTCAAGAGAATCATTGATCTTTTTGTAGAAGGAATCCATGACTAGAAAGGATGAAAGACCAGGAGACAATGCGACACAAAGCAAGATGGATGAATAACAAAGGTGATGAACTAGGCATCTCACAATACTCTTATAGAATTGAATGGCATTTTTTCACGTGCGTGAAATTAATTTGAAGAGATGTGTAGTAAATTGCATTCAATTTTGTGTGATCTGAAGCAGGTTATGGAGTTGCCAAATTTAAATGCACGAGTTAATGAATTTGGGAAAAGGTACAAAAAGCGGAAATCTAACTCATAGTTCCATGTGACCGGAATGTTCTTTCCCAAAAGGTTCAAGTACAAATGCGACATGTCATAGTTTCAGACAAACTGATTGTCATATCCTTTTGTTGCTGAGCTAGATGATAGGTGGAAAAATTGTGTTGGAGAAAACTCACTATGGCTTGGGGTGTACCACAACAGACAGATGACTACCAGAAATCAACTCAATTCTGAGAACTATGCTATATAAATGACAATGCTAAGATAATGAAGAAGATAACCAACCTCAATCCAAACGTTTGATGTAGATCCTCGTTGAAGCTTTTCAATTCGTGCACTTGAATCTGCAAATTAGTCTTGACAACCAATATACAACAAGTACATATAATATATAAACGGAATTAACATCATCAATAGCAATGGCCCATGATATAACAAGTAAATGAAACCCAATGTAAGATAAACAACATTTACAACATTAATGGACGAGAATATGAGTATTTCTATTAATAAACAAGAAGAAATACAAAGTGATACAACCTCTTACCGGCAACCAATCTGAACCAAGATCTAGATCAATCCACTTGTGCCTCCACCACTTCAATCCTCCATGAATGGCAAGCTAAAACTAGATAGGAGTTTGGAAGGTGAACATAAAGGGTTCACAACTACAAGGATCAATGAGTGTAGACTCAAGATAGGGAAAAATTCCACTAGAGTTCTCTTGCTCTTCTTTCTCCTCCTGTCCATAAGCCATATGTGCTCAATATATAGTCCTCTCAAAGGTAAGTCAAAGGACACATCGAGACGTTACTTGGGAAGATGGAGAGCCAAAGGTCACCCAATGACCATTTTTTGGGAGTAAAAAGTAATAAACTATTGATTTTTACCATTTTACTTGATACCTACAGGCTATAGTGATGCAACTCGCAGGTATGCCTGCTATAATGATGCAACAAGCGAGTTAGAGGAAAAATGAGGAAAAAATATGTTTGAAGGATATAAAGTGAATCTGAGTCAGTGAAATGGATCCTACAGGCCAAAGAATGCTGATGCTCACAAGGTGGAAGATTACATTGTAACAGATGCCCCCTAATGTGTGAGGTCAAAGACTGATGCTACAATGGCCGAAATAAATTATAAACTCAGAAGTGGAGTGATGGAGACACAAGTGGAAAGAGAAGCTCACTCGTCATAATACAATAGTATCCCTGAATACATATCAGTAGTACAACAATCTGATACAATGGTCATGAATAGGCAGTACATACTGAACACATGTCATAAGTGATCATAGCCATTATCACTCTACAGTAAGATATGGTTTGCTACTGAAAAGGAAACAACTGGTGCAAACTGGAGGTACAAAGTGATATTTGAGAGGTGATATCTCAGATGTAAAGTCAAAGTCATAAGTAGCATACTGAATGCCACTATCGCCTGGGGTCTTCTACACAAGTCTTCGACGGTGCAAGTCCCATCAAGTGAATAAAGGAATTGGGGTTGAACCTGATGTGATATTGTCTGATTACCGGTCAATGATGTATACCATTAATAGACACAAGATAACCCACCAATAATGAAAATGGGCATCAAGGCACCAAGCACAATCATCGGAGTGTGAATAAATGAGCTGAAGTCAAACACTAGGATGAATCCATCGATCAGGGGACATTGATGTATTCCCAAAACCGTCGATGGCGAGAAAACCTGCCACTAATGACTGCAAGCCTCAAGGTACTCAACCAAACTCTAAGCCTCAAGTCCCGGAATAAATGGGTTGAAGTCAACGGAATGAGACTCGCTGGAAGGAGGGCATTAAGGCATCCCCCATCAACCAGCATGAGGTACCATCTATGCTGAAAGATTTGGAAGAAATCAGGTGAAACAGATTGACTCAATGAGGATGGTCGACATGAAATAGTCAAGAGATCCGAGGAGTGGCTGACACTGGTTTCAGGACTTCCTTTAAACAAGATCATGAGCTGATGGATAGACTTAGGCAACATAGACTTGATATAAACTGTGCTATGCAGGAGGCATTACAAAGGGCTCCATAATGACTGGAAGCTTAACCAATCGGTGGAGACAACTGAGAAACAAGTACAACACCTAAGGTCCAACTATAGTCCCAACTCATAATGTACGGAGTGGAATGAATGCTCTGTTCAAAGGTGACACAACAGCTGCCAACAAGAAGTAGTAACCATAATCCCGTCCGGATTTTTGGAATATTTGATTTTTTTTGGTCTTTTTCATATTTGGGAAAAGCTTGAAAAAGAATAAAATTACTTATAGTACAACAAGTGAGGGAACAAGTGTCAAATAGCGAGCAGACTAGTTCCAAGTAGTGGAACATACTTATGATCAATGCAAGGAAGTGCATGTAGGATGTGGACACTCGGGGGGGGGGTGTCCCCTCAGGGTCAAAAGGAGATCAAATTGTGAAGGGAAAATATAAGCTCTGCAGGGCTCGATAGGGAAAAGTGCTCAGGAACCAAGCTAACAACTGAGTAAGCGGGAGCCGGCACAAGGCTCAAGCGGCAAGCAGGATGATGCAATGCAATCAAAACATGATATAACTGAGGGGAGTCCTTAAGGGAGATGGCCAGCATAAGACAAAGTAGAGTATGAGTCTTTATCGCAATGTCATGGCGTAACTACAAAGGACTCCCAATCCTAAGGACAGACAATGGCATGGGCACCAGAATGCATAAAGGGGTTCTAACTAGGGTACCCATGTTCGGAAAAGCCCTACTACCACGTAATGACACTGACTGCGGGTACCCGCACCTGTATACAAGTTAGCCCGCAGGTACGACCGTGAAGTCAAAAATGCAAAAGAATTTGACTCAAATCCTTGTTTGTCTGCACTCCAGGATGGTTCTAGAGTGGAGGGAGAGGGAGAATGACCAAGTTGATGAGGCCGTGCGCAATGATCTGCAAGCACAACAGGCATTGCAAGCATGTGGGTTGTACAAATTCTGGAGTATAGGGGGTTTGAGGGCCCAAAACCTATTACTCCGCCGCTTGATCAACTATTGGGATGTTGATGCACAGAACTTCAATCTCAATGGGAAAATACTCACACTAGAAGTGGACGACATCTACTTCATTACCGGTTTGTCCTGTCGAGGTGAGGAGGCTAGTCTTTGGTCTCGTACTATGGGTGGTGGGATCACCATCCTTGACTACATAGTGCGGTATTGCCCCACAAACACACGCACGGTGGGAAGTCAGGTGCCCATCAATGCCATCGTAAATCTTAGCATGAATATCACTGTGGATACCTTAGTGCGAATCACAGGATCCAAAGCTTTGCACCAGGCGTTTAGGCCAATGATGTTCTATGCATCACAATGCATGCAACCTATAGTATTTGACTAGTGTACCACACTACTGGGGTCTATGAAGACCCAACTGACAGAATGCAAAGAAGGGAAGGCCAAAAACTTCGGGTATGGGAGTATCCTATGCAGCTTCTTCTTTGAGAGGGTTCCAGGGCTTAGTCCGAGGGTGGATATCCCTCCTCATAGTCTCCGGGATCCAACCCTGACCTAGTGGGATGAGGTCTTGACACGACAGGGTGGTGGCCATCTGGAATCACCATATACCGAGGAGTTCTTCCACTGGTGGGACCGACAGGTCATTTCCATAGAGGACTAACCCTATGCAGGGATAGACTTCTGCCAGGATAGGGACATGCCACTCCCACCAGATGCAGCGTTCAGAGACATTGGTGAGTACTCTTTTTAGGTTTTTGTGTATTAAATTTTTATGGATTTTTTATTATAGATGTAAACGCAAAAATATTTTTGGTGGTAGTATCATATGCTAATGGTTGACTGTTTGCTTGCAGACAAAGGCCTAGTGAGACCTGATGGCTTCCCGAGACATGGTCGTCGGTGCAGGGGTGAGGAGGCAGGCGATGCTGCAGTAGGACGCACTCTACAGACCTTGCGGCGCAACCTCACATGGATGGTTGCTAGGGTTCCACAGACAGAGGTGGCGAGACTACCTAAGGCCATGCAGCGCCAAGTAGTGGGGGTTCTGGGTGACTGGGTGTGGCTACTGTAGCGGGTAGCCAATGTAGTTTAGTACTTCTATGAGACACATTCTATTGGGGCAGTAGCTAGTCCTCCTTGTAGGGAGTAGATATCTCAGGATCTCATTTTTTGTATCGATATGTATATTTTTTAGGGCTACGGGCTCCAGTTTTGTATGACACTACCATTTTGGACATATTTATATATATATAACTTTGGTTCTCTGGTTCTACTATGTGAGTATATGTACAAATGTATGAATGTCTTCTTATACTTGTGTGCTTCATGGTGAATGTGACAAATGCCAATCTAATACATAGTTAGCATATGCATCAGATATATGTTTAGCACTTCTCGGAACATGTATGTATGTAATTGAAACAAAATGTCGTTCCAAGCGTCTTACCCTTAGGAATTTCCGTAGTAGCATAGGATCTTGCACACAGTACTGCTCATTCAGTTGAGACACAACTAGTTGTGAATCCAGGTGGACTTCACGCCATGGGAAATGGCATCCCGAAGTAGCTCAATGACGGCACTATACTCAACCACATTGTTAGATGTAGGACCAAGACAAGCACCTACCGAGGACACAACTAGGTGGTCAGGTGAGAAAATAACCCAGGCAACAGAAGCAAGCTGCTGCAAATGATGGCTAGCACCATTTGCGAACCCTAAGAATGTAGGAAACTCTGCTGACATCTGTCAATCAAATGGAAGCTAATCAACAAACCCGAAAACCAAAAGAAATCTAAACTATGTACAGAAGCAACTATACAATAGTATACAAAAGTATTAGCCTGAACCAGAGGTTCAAGCGTAATACCACTTGAGGTAGAGCCCATTTCTAGGCTCCTTCAAGACAGTCCCCTCATAGTCTTCTAATTCATAGGCTCCTTTTTCCAGGACACACCTCACGATGTAAGGACCGTGCCACATGGGGTTGAACTTGCCTACCCCCAGGGGTTCTTTAGCTTGGTCATATAAGAGGACCAAGTCACCTTCAACATACTACTGGGGACGGACAGACCTATCATATTGAACCTTGACACGATATTTGTTGGAATCTATAGCCACAACGGCATCTCGACGTTGCTCATCAAGTTGTTCAAGGTGGATTAAACATTGCTCAAGACCCATCATATCAGGGAGGATCTCTATGGCCAATTTAAGCGAAGGGATCTCACATTCAATTAGTAAAAGTGACTCCACATCGTGGACTAGCTGAAATGGTGAGAACCCGGTGGCAGTCTTGACTGTGGTTCGATATGCCCACAAAGCAGGATATAACATAATGTGCCAATTGGTCTTGCTTTGTTGGATGGTATGTTGGAGAATGGTCTTCAAAGACTTATTGACTGCTTCTACTTGACCATTCACTTGGGGATAATAAGAAGATGAGTGTTCTTGACAAAACCCAAGCTTGAGAGACAAATCCTCCATCATCTTGTTCTGAAAGTGACTGCCATAGTCAGTGAAAATCTCTTTTGGAATGCCGAACCGAGTTATAATTTGATTGAATACGAAGTGGGCTGCTGTAGCACCATCGGCTTTAATGGTAGGAATGGCCTCAGCCCATTTGGAAAAATAGTCCACGGCCACTATGATATGGTGATGCCCCCTAGCCAAAGCTGGTTTGCAATCCATGAAATCCACCCTCCACTTGGTGAAGGGACCGACGGTGATGACCGGATGGAGGGGCATTGGATGAGAGCATATGTTCTGAGAAAACACCTGGCAAGGGTGACATCTCTTCACAGCATTAACACAATCCTTAAAGATGGAAGGCCAAAAATAACCAGCTCGCATAATACGTTGGGTTGTAGCAAGCCCGGATAAGTGACCGCCACATGCCCCAGCATGGCAATCATTAAGCACCCGCTCGGCTTCTTCGTGAGTTAAGCAACGATGGAGGATAGAATCCTTCCCTCGACAATACAAAGTGTCACCGACAATAGTATAATATTTAGCGTGATGTTTCACACGCCATTGCTCATCTCATGAATAGTGCGGAGGAAACTTCAAAGTTTGGAGATATACAATGACATCCCCATATCAAGGGTCCTCTGACGAGATAAGAAATAAGTGCTCACCCACAAAGGAATCTTCATGAATGACATCCTCATCAAGTCTCGGAAGGTCCGACATAAGCTCAGCAAACACCAATGATTTCACCGACTTCGCTGAAGAAAAATCGAGATCAAATTCCTGAAGGATAACAATCCATTTATTATACTTCCCCCTGATAAGGCCTCGTGATAGCATGAACTGAAACAGATTGATATGTGCGACAATTGTGGTCGTTCTAAGCAAAATGTAATGTCGTAACCGTTGGACTGAATGAACAGTCGCAAGCACTAGCTTTTCCACATGAGTATATCTTAGCTCAGCGTCTACTAGATTTCGAATAAGGTAATAGATGACATGCTCGACAAGCACATCATCAACCTGAACCAAGACCATGCCAATCATCTCTTGAGACCCGGCCACATAAAGGATAAAATATCATGGGAAGTCTGGTGGACTAAGCACAGGGGCCGATACCAAAGCGTTCTTAAGGGCGTCGAAAGACTGCTGGGCTCGCTCATCCCAGATAAAAGGTGTGTCCTTCTTCAATAAGGGCGCGAAACCTTTGGTAAGATTAGCATAGTTGACTACGAAACGGCGTAGAAAAATGGCTCTCCCTTGGAGGCTCTAAAGTTGTAACAAATTACGCGGAGGAGGCAACTGAAGTATTGCCTCAACATTGAGAGGATCGACTCTAATACCCTCTTTCGAAACTATGAAGCCCAAAAGGCAACCTGTCTTTACAACAAGGATACATTTGTTAGGATTCAATCGAATCTTGTATTGTATACATCGTTTGAGAATCATGCGGAGGTGCTTGGGGTGGTCCATCATCTTGTGGGAATGGCCGGCAAGATCATCCAAGAAAACCTCCATAATCTTTTTAAGATTGTGAAAGGAGTAGGTCATGGCGCGCTGAAGTGTAGCTCCGGCGTTTTTAAGGCCGAAGGGCATTTTCTAATATGCAAACGTTCCCCAAAGACAAATAAAAGATTTCTTATGTTGATCCTTGGGTTTGATTTGAATCTGGTTATATTCGGAAAATCCATCCATGAAGGAAAAAATCTCACTTCCGGCGCAAGCATCTAAGATTTGATCTATGAATGGTGTGGGGAAGTTGTCTTTCGGACATGGACGGTTCAAATCCCTGAAGTCGGTGCATACACGAATCGTTCCCTACTTCTTATCCACAGGGTGACCAACCATCTCTGCTAGATTTGTCTTAAACTCTTCTCGTTCGGCAAGCTCGAGTTTGGGAAGTAAATAAGAGCGATGGTGCATATCTTCCCAAGTTCTCTCACTCCTACACATGGCCTCCATAATAGTTTCATCAGAAGGAAAAGTATCATCGAGGAAATCGTGGGAACAAGATGAGCTGGCTGCCCAAACTGGCAGTGTAACAGGATCTTCCTCGACTGTCTGGGAAGAAGAGAGATCTGGTTTTGCAGTGGCTTGTTGAGTATGCTGGTAAGCAAGCTCAGCGACAGATAGTGGCATAGACATCCTGACATGTGAAATGTTTCCAGACATGGAACTCGTGGATGGTAAAGTCCACGGATCATCGAAATAGGAAGTCCGAAATGACATATTATGCGAAGGAGGAGACACATCATCGGTAATGGTTCCAATAAAATTCACAGGTGTGGAAAAATCATAAGTTCCCATCAATGAAGGGTACATGCCAACACCCATGTTCCCAGTTGTTGACTGAGAATGAGTAACCTACGGGACTATGGATCTCGTGGATGCTGTGGAAGAGGAGTTAACGTAATCCAGCTGATCGATGGTCACAATCTTGCCTTCATGAGGAAAGCAAATAACTTTGAATACAGTGGACGTGACAGTTTTCATGGCATACATCCAATTCCAACCCAATAAAAGGTTGTAGTCGATGGGTGCATTAACCACCTCGACTTCAATAGGCACATACTTACCTCCCAAGGAGACAACAAGGGAAGGGATAATTCCATGCGGCTTAAATGAACGACCGTCGAATGCAATGAGCGTGGTTCTAGACATGAGTAGGGGAGGAGAGCCAAGAGCTTTCCAACAAGCTAACAACACTACTGACGTAGAGGCACCTTCGTCAACCATAGCACGTTTGACAAAACTCTGAAGGCACACCACCTGGATTTGAAAATCCACATGGTAGGGCAAGCGAGGTTGGACATCAGTAGTATTGAACTTGATAACAGTGGGACTTCCCCCATCCTGAACTCCTAACGCACTCAAAAGAGCATGCTTCTGAGAAGGTCAGGCTTGCAAAACTTCAAGAGCCGACATGGCACACGGAGTTTGGCCCAAATCTTCTACGATGGAGTAGTTGTGGGCGGCTCGAGCATTAGGATTATGCGTAGAGCGCTTAAGAACACCTTTCGATATCCACGGCATAGTAGAGGGCTTCTCGATATGCAAGGAATTTTCAGGAGGAGGGGGAGGCTCACTCCCCAAATTGGGTTGTGGTGCATCATAATAGCACTAATGAGTGGCAACACTAACCTCTGATTGAACCATGTACACACATCCATAACCATTAGTATTGGAAGAATACGCTGTCATCTCAGTAGGTCCATAACCAGTGGTGGGAGCATGCAAATCCATGTTTTGGTGATGAGGCAGGGGATCCTTCAACACAACTGGGCTCTGTGCCAAGTGCTTCGATGCTTCTTCAATACGAGGACTTAAGTGAGTAAGATGGTCTTCCCCATAAAGCTTGCAAGAAAACTTCACCTTACGCCTAGGTTTACACTCCTCACTAGCATTTCCGCCTTCCCGAGGAGGGTTGGCATTATCCTTACGGGGGGTATTGCAGTTGCTATTGTTATTCCCATTGTTTCCACCCTTACGATTATTTATCCCATTTTTCTTACCACTAGGTTGCTAGTTACCTGACTGGTTTGTCGTTTGCACACTGTGTACATCGGACGATGGGGTGGAAGTGGACAAGGTGTGAACCTGTCCGGGAGTAGACTGGTTTAGCGACAAATTCTGCATTTGATTAGCTACCAAATCTACGGGGTGAGTGCTTGCAGATCCAACAATGCCATCGGCATACAGTCCAGGAACTGACGTGGGCTCATGACATGTATGCAGTGCCTCAGGGATGATGTCATACAAAATGCCAGACTGAGAGTATAATAAGTCTAACTGCTAGACTTTCAAGATAGCTTGTTCCTCAGTCACAATGCTGGACATCGAAACATCCTTAGCAATGTATGGGAGTAGAGACTTGAGGAACCATTCCAATAGGAACTCTGGAGGAATGTTGGCTTTCACTAACCTCTTCCGCCAATGACACTCTTGAACGTGGTTAGAAATATGCGTGGCCTTGTTCTGACGGAAGGTAGATACAAGTTCAGTGCCAGTATCATAGCGAATCGACAGCTAGGAATGATCTAACAAAACCAAAGCGATCTCGTTGAAACCCCTATAGGTGTTTCTAGGCAACTAGACATACCACTTCATGGCTGCCCCCATGAGGGTGCGTTGAAATAGTCTCAATCTAACGGAATCGTGATTCAATGAGTTGGAGGAGCACCAAAGGTGAAATGTCATGACATGATCTCTCGGGTCCTCACCACCTTTCCCCTCAAAATTAGGAATGTCCGAAGGGAGCTTGGTAGGGACCAGGGGCCAAGTAGGGTCATGACACACCGGATCATTCATGAGCTTCGAAAGATCCGGAAGATTCAAGCATACAAGGAACGGGAGGTGAGGATGGAAAGCTTGATTATAAGCCCCCATAAAAGGCTGGTTAAATGGAACCGAATTATAAGATGGACCAAAAGCCTGACCATGAGGATTAAACTGCTAATAATAAGGACCTGACGGACGATAAGCTTTCCCATGGCCATAGGATTGATAACCTCCTCCTGCCTGACCCATTTGAGAGTAAGCAAGTATGTGCGTATTTGGGGCACCATATTGGGGTGGTGGATTGTACTGGTGGCCAGCACCGACTGTGTTGTAGTAAGGGTTGCCACCATGAGTATGGGGCATATATGTACTATTCATAGCGGGAACCGTGTTGTAATGACCATAATGGTATGGTATGTTCCCACCCCTAGCATTAGGATTAGCTTGAGCAGTCGTGTGGTGACCAAAAGCATGAGAAGTATTCCCATCCCCAATATTGGTGTTACTAGTAGCACGGATGGTGGTGTGATGTCCATGTGGATGGGATATGTTCCCACCCCCTACATTAGAATTACTAGTGGCGGCAGTGGACGCAAAAGCATGCGGTATATGTCCACCCCCATGGTTGGGAGGAGCATTAACATCCGTAAAAGTAGTCCTGGGTTGACGAGTAGCGGCATGTGTATTAGGTGGTGGATGGCGAGTCGTGTTTCGAACAACGTTCCTATTAGGTTAGGCAGTCCTAGGAGGTGGTCTTCTTCCAACATTAGCATTGTTAGGAGGAACATGACCAGTCCCCATACTATGTGTGTGAGTGGACAACATAGTGCCCCCAGTGGGTATAGTATGGCTAACACCATGACTGGTGCCAGCATGACTACCAAACGCAGTGGAAGGTTGAAATGTATTATGACTAGGCATACCAAAAGAGAGTGTGGTCGGGTTGATCGTAGGACCAGTGTCGTCATGTAACTCTGGCATCCCATGTCTGTAATTGTGAGGAAACGAAGGAATGAACATGTCATCTTATTCTTCATCCTCGGGTAAGGTTGGCATCTTGTAAAGATAATTATCCAGATTGGAAGGATCGAACGGATCTCGTTCAAGAGGATTAGGCCAAATAGAACTACGTTGAGTCTCAGGTAGATCACCTCCCCACTCCTCATGAGGAGTATGGGGATCGGAAATGTGGTCAACTCTACCCGATGGAGTCGAAGGTTTTTCCTTAGTATCGGAATGTGTAGCATCATGATGTCTTGGACGTATGTCTCGTAAGAATTCGAAGACTCAGAGGGAGCCCTCCAGCATCCTCTAGCAACACGGCATGAAAACTCAACCGACTTTAAACCAGCCAACTGACGGGATCGACGGAGAGTAGGGATCCGTGCCACGATATCTCCGAGGAGAATCTATAATCAAAACATCCCCTAAAGGCCAACTATCGATCAAAAACAGTAAATCAAAAGCACACACCTAGAGAAACTACAACCAAGAGTAGATAAACACAGTGGCTAAATGAGCTCCTGACACTAGAGCCGGTATGTCTCGCCTAGGAGAGGCTTGAGACTCCCAAACTATAGCCGGAGGTAACAGAATCAGTTATAGAGACACCCAGGCTTCACTGCGTGCAAAGGGCCATAACCCTCGGCAACAAACAACTGTGTTGTCCAATCCCTATTTGACTCAGGACATGAACATTATAACCACTGCAAGTACCCTGTGCGATACCTAGGTAAGGAAACTATGGTCACCGCAATATAACCAATGCTCAGGGGGACAGTCAGAGGTGGGATCCGTTGTATGGGCAAGGTAGCTGAGCCCGAAACTCAATGAGGGTCAAATCCCCCAAGAGTCCCCAAATACGAACAAATCCTGGAAATATCTCCCACATTCAGCCGGTATCAGAGGGATATCCCTTCAACCAACCCCCTGTGATCTCATGCTTAACTCTGGCTTGAGTAGAGCTTCTTGAGAGCATCAATCTATACCATGGATTCCTCCACTCCATGGACAGACACCTAATGTTTCGTCTAGTAGTCTTGGATTGTTAACTCACAATGATCTATTCCAAGACTCTAAACCTATGCTAGTTGGTGTACCCTATAAATAAAATCGGTCTAATCAATTTTAATATTAAGCATTAATTTTAATGGCTTTGATTATTCAAGGGATATGATCGTGAAACTAGTGATGTATAAGACTCAATGGTATGAAAAATCATCAAATCCTAGACTCATCTATCCAATGAAAACAATGCCCCTAATATGCACAATCAAACCAACGATTCCGAAATAAATATGCAATCCTTTTATATTTCTTTCAATGCACAATCAGAATCTAAATGAAGGCAGAAAGCACTCAATGCAAGATGCAATACATAAAAGCAATTTTATTTTTTTTGTATTTTCTCTTATAAACGAAAGGAAAATGCAAAAACTATGTGTATTTTTTGTATTTTTCAATATATGGAAATGAAAAATGCAAGCAAAATCCTACTATTTAGTCACTGATATGCCAAGGAGATCACTAAGACAACTAGGCAGATACCAAATAGTAAGACTCAGCCAAAGTAATGAGCTCAAAAGGAAAAAACCAACAAGGCTAAATCCAAAGGTGGGTAAAAAACCAACAAGGCTCAACCAAGAGAAACGAAGAGTTCTAGTCACAACCAAGGCATGGAACAGTTACGAAATAGGCCAACAAAGACTCAGGATCAACCAAAACCAACCTAGCAACAACCAAAGGTCATAAACCAACAAAAGACAGAGTTGTATGCTACTGTCGAAGGAATACCTACGGGTACCCGCAAGCAGTAGAGTCAACATAGGCGGGTATACGCGGGCAGAGCTAAGCTAGCCCGTGGGTGGGGAAAGGAAAATTGGCAAACAGAGAGTCCAATGGCTCAGAAAAAGCAATTTTTCTATAGTGTATCTCAATGGCAGATAAGTGACACAGAGCTTCGATAAACAACAACTCTAATTATGGACTAATGCTAAAAAAATCCCCAAGATGGATGTTTTCCCCAATGGAGTCGCCATTTCTATGTTGGAGAAAACTCACTATGGCTTGGGGTGTACCACAACAAACAGATGACTACCAGAAATCAACTCAATTCTCAGAACTATGCTATATAAATGACAATGCTAAGATAATGAAGAAGATAACCAACCTCGATCCAAACGTTTGATGTAGATCCCCGTTGGAGCTTTTCAATCCATGCACTTGAATCTGCAAATTAGTCTTGACAGCCAATATACAACAAGTACATATAATATATAAATGGAATTAACATCATCAATAACAATGGCCCATGATATAACAAGTAAATGCAACCCAATGTAAGATAAACAACATTTACAACATTAATGGACGAGAATATGAGTATTTCTATTAATAAACAAGAAGAAGTACAAAGTGATACTACCTCTTATCGGAAACCAATCTGAACCAAGATCTGGATCAATCCACTTGTGCCTCCACCACTTCAATCCTCCATGAATGGCAAACTCAAACTAAATAGGAGTTTGGAAAGTGAACATAAAGGGTTCACAACTACAAGGATCAATGAGTGTAGACTCAAGATAGGGCAAAAATCCGCTAGAGTTCTCTTGCTCTTCTTTCTCCTCCCATCCATAAGCCATATGTGCTCAATATATAGTCCTCTCAAGGGTAAGTGAAAGGACACATCGAGACGTTACTTGGGAAAATGGAGAGCCAAAGGTCACCCAATGACCGCTTTTTGGGAGTAAAAAGTAATAAACTAGTGATTTTTACCATTTTACTTGATACCCGTGGGCTATAGTGATGCAACTCGTGGGTACGCCTACTATATTGATGCAACAAGCTGGTCAGAGGAAAAATGAGGAAAAAATATGTCTGAAGGATATAAAGTGAATATGAGTCAGTGAAATGGATCCTACAGGCCAAAGAATGTTGATGCTCAGAAGGTGGAAGATTACGTTGTAACAAAATTGTGCCAAATATTTCATTGTCATGGAAAAGGATGCAACATCAAAAAAGGAAACAACACAATAAATGCAACCGAAGGATCATTTAGATACAGAAATTAATCGACGAGAAAACCAGTGCAAAACCATAAGCAACAGGATTTGGTACTGTGCAACTTACAGAACAAGTTCAAGGCACGATAAATTGCACAAGGATTAATGAAGTATTGATGAGAACAGGAACAAAATATCAAGATAATATGGAAGATAGAGACCGTACAAGAGGAGTGTATATGAGAAGGCTATGAAAATAGTGTATATATTGTAGGGTATCAGTGTAGAAACCCCAACAAAACAATGGGGAATGAATATACGGGGAGTTATCTCAGCAAACTGTCAAATGAAGGGAAGCTAAAATCATAAGAAATGAGAATCTATAATTGCACAGTCATGGCACCTCTTTTCCATTGATGTCAAAGGGGGAGAAAAAGCATGAAGAATATCATAAAGAACATGAGGCATATCATGAAGCATGAGAAAGAGCATGAAATTGATCATGAAGAACATGAATTAGATCACGAAGCATGCATTCGTGCAATGAAAATGATCATGAAGCATGCGATCTGTGTAGAAGTAAAAAGAAGCAGAAAAATCAATGACAGCAAAATGTGCAGTTGACAAAGGCTCAAACTGGCGAAGAGCACATGAGGAGTACTGTGATTAGCACAAATGAATCATACAAATTTAGTAGATAATTATGCATAGATTCATAAGATGTTGACATCAATTCCAAAGGGGGATATTGTTGAACTTTGTTTGTCATTGATGTCAACTAATGTCAAAGGGGAATCAATATTCTTGTTCTAGTCTAAAGAAGTATATCTCGAAGTGCGTACACAAGCAAGATGAAGAAAGACATGGATGCCAGTCTAAAGAGGTATATATAGAAGTGCATCAAGCATATCCATTTTGAAGAAGTACATAAGGAATACATCCTACAACATGTGGTACTGGTGCAGATCTCAAGTCCATCCAGTCATAGTCCTTCAAGGTAAAAGCTAAAGAGTTGGTTGGAAAAAGGTTTTGGATTGCACAAGCAAGACAAAGAATAGGTTGGACAAAAGTTTGAGTGTGCAAGAAATCTAAATATTTGATTGGACAAAGTTCAAGAGTGCGCACATAGCTTGGAGCAAGAAATGGTTAAATAGTTATGCAATTCCCGAAATCAGGCAAGATTCACCAATCAAAATAAGCTTTCAGTAGTTGAAGTGTGCACAAGTACCAAAAAGATGCAATGGTTGAAGATACCATATGCTCAAGTTACAAAGACAATGGTACATCAAAGGCACAAGTCCCACTAGACAAAGGATCAAGTATGGGCAATACCCATAAGAGATGACAACTCAGTGGCACAAAAGATGACAAGTGGTGGAAGCGTAAAGTAAGAAAAACGTTGAAGCAAGGAAGAAATGCATCACAACTAACTAGTGGACATCACCATCTGCACAGAATGAGTATAAATTAGAAGCCTTGATGGAGAATGAAGTAAGCTTAAGTGTGAGAATGACGAGCTTGTAGAGGAAATCTAGAAGATACAGATTTATAGTTTTCAAGGCATGAAGGGCTCGTAGAATCATAATGGTATGATCTAGCTGAAGAATCGAAGTGTGCACAAGCATAGAATGATATAACTGAAGGTGCATAGGATGATGCTGTGAATCTGTGACAGTTGCACAAAGATAGAAAGGCATAATCACAAAAGATGCACAAGTGCGTGAGGACTTAACATTAGTATTGCAGACAGCATGCAAGCAGTCACAAATGTTTTAAGACAAAAGTGCAGAGACATATTTGAAGTATATTGTTTGATGCATGGAATATATAAGTCTCTCTAATGCACTCAGATTCAGATTTGATGTGTGTGAAGTAAGGTAGTCCATCAAATGCACAAAGGCATAGTTGTAGTATAGTCTAGAATGCATGTCATGATGAGGATGATATGAGACAAGTGCGCTAAACAGAAAGGACACATCATAAATGATGCATAGTTTGTCACAGATAATCTAAAGGTTGTTGCACCAAGATAGAGTGGACATATCTCTGAAAGTACACAGTTCCATTTGATAATGGTGCATGAAGTGAGAACCGAATATCATCAATTGATGTGTAGTATCAGTTGAGGTTGCAGAGGTATAGCACCAGACTGGAATATTGAATCTTGGCAAAGGCTGCAGAATTGGATGAAATTGAACATAGTATATGAAGTGAGACTTCAGTTGAAGTGATAAGTTGAGTGTGAATTCAAGTGGTGTATGCAACACTATAACATCAATACTATGACATAGAGAAGGTGTGCACAACAGAACGAACATCAGAAGATGTAACTTGTGCACGTATCATAAATATTGCGAACCAATATCTTATTTTTGTATATCAAGTCAACAAGATGGGGCAAGGAGCAGGGGGTCGGTGCCTCCTTCCAATTGAAGCTAGTAAATCAGGGAGTTGGTGCTTCTTTAATTTCGGTGCTTGTAAAACCAGGGGGTAGGTGCCTCCTTCCAGTTGGTGTTGGAGAACTTATGAAGTTGGTGCTTCGTCGAATGCAATATTTTTATTATAAAAGAGAATTCCATGGTTTTCTCTTGTTTGGGTTTCCACGTAAAATTTTTGTGTCTTTTGTGTTTTGTGCATATGTCGATGAATGCTTATTTATGGTGCATGCATAATTGAAGATCAATATTAAGTTCAGTTTAATATGTTAAGAAGTTAAAAATTGCTCATAACTGCGCTAACACTGGTTCACCCCCCACCTCTTAGTATTAAACTGATTCTAACAATAGTCTAATTTAGTTAAGAGATCTATTTATTTCATTTTAACTTTTTCTCAATAATCTTTTGTGTTGCTAAAGGCATTTTATTTGGAAATTTCTTTAAAATCTAAGGTACTAGGATAGATAAAAAATTATCGATATTCATCCAAATTCAGTAAATGTCCCAAGTTCGCTAACAAATTTTTACTAATATCTTCAAGTTTCCAAAAATGTAAGTAAATTCCCCAAGTTGCTTGAAATTACTCTACACTTGTAATTTTACTAATATATTCAAGTTTCTAAAAACTTCAGTAAATGCCCCAAGTTGCTTGAAATTACTCTGCACTTGTTCTTCTTTAAGAAAAGGGAACAACTAAAAGTATAGTAACAAGTTTATGAGAAAGTTTTAGTAAAATCTTACCCATTTTCCTTTGGCTGTTACTAACTGTTGATTCCTAAAGTATTATAAAATTATGAAAATACCTTTTTTTTATGCAACACAAGGTTATAAAACAAGAGTGACTTAGGAAATGTGAATGTGAATCCACTATGTTGGAATCTACTTTCTTGGACATTCTACCACTAATTCTCAAGCCAATTCAAACACAGTGTTTCCCAGTTAACCCAAGATACAGGTGTTATGTTTAGGGATTCAAACCTCTGTGTGAGATGGCTATGTTTGCTATGCAGAGACAAGATTCACTTTCTCTATGTGAATTTCCCCCTCTCTAACGATATTCATGCGTATTAAGCATTTGGTAGTAAAAATCAATGATAGAGGTCTTGCACCGCCTCATTTGGGATCTAACACATTGGACAGCCCAACGACGGCTTACTGTGGAGTGAAAAGAGAAATTGGCGATGGTTGTATTGTTGATATATTTGAAACTTCGAAAGATATTCACTTGTATATTACATTTTTACTTTATTGTATCCCCAATGGAGATGTATTATTCCTCCGATTGGAAGTGTCTTCATTTGTATTTGCAAGTGTCGCAAGTATTATTGTAAGTGTCGTAACTTATATTTGATGGGTTATTAGACCACCTTAGAGGGGTCGGCCCAGTATGGGTTAAAGGGTTATTAGACCACCCTAGCGGGGTCAGCCCAGTGACAAGTGGTAATGGGTTATTAGACTCTCCTAAGGGAGGTCATCCTAGTTAGAGTAAAAGGCAAGTAAAGGTAAAGTATAAATAGACAGGAGCACCTCTCTATTTATTCATTCACACACTCACACACTTCGCATTAGTGAGAGAGAGGAGGATTGCACACAAGTGGAGGAGGAGGTGCTTCTAGGAGACTCTCTCTTGTTTTGGGTTTTTTTATTGGTGCTCATTCTATGTTTGAGGAAGTTGCGGGGTTTTTCACCTTCTTGGTTTTCCCCGGTGAAATGATTTGTGTCTCTTGTCTCTTGTCTCTTGTCTCTTGTGCTTGATATGTTGTACATGTTGTTCTCTCAATTAAGATCCTAGATAATATTGAATTAAATGATGAAAATATAACATGGGGTCAGAGCTAGCCTGGAGGAAGGCATTGTATGGCACTTACGACACTTGTTGCACTTGCGACAAATTGGAAGCTAGGGCTTGGTATAGTAAAAACTAGTCATCGTGGAACTTTCGCTATAAATTAGTTTTGGTGAAGGTTCAGGATCTGAAAATTTTACAGGCTGAAGATGAAATCTTCATGTACCTTGTGTCCGAAGGTCAGCCTCAGATTCATTGTACTTTGTGAGATATGATCTGTACAATTTAGGGTTTCTACATCTTCCAGAATGCAACCCTAAACATGTGATTTAGGCACAAAGGTCATATATCGGGATAGGAAGCTCCAAATGGAATTCCGTAAAAATCAGCATTTAGGGAATGGAATTTAGTTTCACAGGTCTGGGTTTCAGAGGCCGAAGTTGAAACAATGACATGTGGAACTCCGTACAAGTTCGCTATGCTATTTCATCCCATAAACAGGTCACATTGTGACACTTTGCATATCTCTCTCTCAGAGAATCCATTAAAGCTTAGATCTGTGGGGATGGAAAGATGACAGGTCATTCTACCACAGGACGAAGTTTTTGACCCTAAGGATCCAAAATTTCAGAGATACATCAGAAACAATATGGAATATATTTATGTCCAAACAGAATTGGATTTTGAGCACTTTCATTTTTGGCTCGTCACTGCTGCGGGAAATTAGGGTTTCAGTAAAGGTTGGAATTTTTGGAATCTGAGACAATGGCTGGATGCTATTCATCAAAATCAAAATTTAGAGACCAAGATCGAAGTTTTTGGATGGGTAGAACCTCGGGCTCTATCAAACCCTAGTTCGGGATTTTGACTAGAAAACCAGAATTTGACAGAAGCTGTAGATCTGAAACTCGCGGGTCAATTTTGAGGGGTCAATTTTTGGAGTTTTCAAAATCTGTGCACACTAGCTTTCTCGCCTGAGTCATTTGCATCTCCCTATCTAGACAGAAGTTTGAAATTCCAAGTTTGGATTTTTAGGGTTTCTTTGTCAAACCCTAGCCAGCTCCATATCCAGTCTCAGCAAATCAAAGTGGATTGGGTTAATCCTAGAATAGAATGATTTGGACATCTACATAAGTGAAGAAGTTCTAGTTTTAGAGGGAGATGAGGCTAAGGCCTTACATAAGAATAAATTGGTCAAGGCCAAGAGAATCATTGCAGATTCTATCAAAGACCATCTCATTCCACATGTGTCTTCTCTAAAGACACCCAAGGAGATGTTTGATTCCTTGACTAAGCTGATTGAAGGAAAGAACATAACTTAGGTATGACTTGAGGAGATACAGGTATGTTTTGAAATATGTTCATGATTAAGTTTATGATTAAGTTTGTCTTCATATTATTGAGGTTAGTACAATCTTGATTAACTTTAGACTTGTCTGATCACCTTAGTAAAAGTATGAATGCATGTGAATGATATAAGACATTCATTGATTAGGGTTATGACACTTATGATTGTACTAATGCACTGCGGTGTTGTATGAGGATGATGTTGTCTTCTAACATGAAAGGTACATCAAGAAAGACAAATCAAGTTCTAGATCAAGAACATATGACCACAGTGACATGAAGACAAAGACTCATCCATAGCCATTGATCACATAGAATCTCTACTTACGAGGTATGTATAATTTGGTTCTACAATGCTTAACTTATGAGATATGCAAGTTACTAGCACAAGGTCCCTAAATCATTGAAGAGAAAAAATAAGACATTGTTTGGGTATGTTAGACATAACTCGCAAACATGATAATCCAGGTATGTCTTTCCTATATCAAGTTAGATTCCTACCTTGTGTTAGGGTCTCATATAAGTATACTTTCATATGATTGATAATGATTATTCATGAAGTTATAGGTTTGAATAATCATGGGTTTATGCATATTATGCTTCTTACTTTGAGTAATGATATAACAAACGAGAAGAGTCCTTTGGTCAAATAAGAATATGCATGAGTAAAAGAAGTCCTCCCTGAAACCTTGAATACTAACGCTTGTGATAAATTACCTGTATATGAAAAAATCATGACCATACATGTTTAAGATTATTTAGAATAATAATGTTTTGATAGTATTGAGATTATACTAATGCATGTATGATTATGTATGAGATCTTGAGGATGACACAATGATGACACTAGTGCACTCTTAAGCATGAATAGTGGTCCAGGATGGATATAAGTTCAAAGACAAATAATCCAAGAAGCAAAAATCAAGAGGGAGCACACTACAGTAGTGCCTGCAAGGAAGCAAAGATCAAGAGGGAGCACACTCCATTAGTTCCTACAAGGAAGCAAAGATAAAGAGGGAGCACACTCCAATAATTCCTGTAAGGAAGCAAAGATTGAGAGGGAGTCCACCAAACAAGCAAACAAATATAAGTATTTGAATTTCCATTTCTTATTACTTAAATGATGTTATTCAGTCATGTACATACTTTTGTTCCTAGATTTAGGATGTATATTATGCATATTAGAAAAATTGCATTAATGAACAAGATACTACTAGTATACAAGTAATGGGTAAGTGGCCTATGGTATTGTACAACACTCCATTGCTACTTATCTAGAATGAAACCTCTTTGCTAACATGTTGGGAGTTGTGCACACTCTTAACAATGTTCTGGTAGAGATGGAAGGCATCTAGAAAGTTACCATATGAATACGGAATATGGATGAATGTTCTATTGAAGCATTGGCTAAGATAATTGCATGACTATATGACATATTTCCTTATGTGTAAGATTGTGTTATGAAAACTATGAGATGTTTCTAATCATGCAATTGAAATTGACTTGTAGGAAAGATCGTGTACAATCACCTACAAAATAAGGACAATGACATTTGAGTTTAAGAAAAACTACATATTGAAGATATTGAAGTTCCCAGGATCCGGGATGCAGTAATGGAAGGATGCCATGATCAAGGAATACCAGTCGATCATGAAGAATGATGTTTGAGATGTGGTCCCAAGACCAGAAGGGAAGTCTATTGTGACTTCCAGGTGGATCTACAAGATCAAGTATGCTGCAGATAGCAGCATAGAGAAACATAAGGCAAGTTTTGTGGCTCATGGCTTCTCCCAGAAAGAAGGGATAACTATGAAGAAACTTTTGCACCTGTAGCCAGATACACTTCCATTAGAACAGTACTTGCTCTGGCTCCAGTGATGAACTTAAAGATACACCAGATGGATGTCAAGACAACTTTCTTGAATGGTGTAGTCGAAGAGGAAGTGTATGTGGAGCAGCCACTCGGATTTGAGACACATGACATGGAGTTATATGTAGGCAAATTGAAGAAATCCTTGAATGGTTTGAAACAAGCACCCAAGACATGGTACGGCAGGATGGACAACTTCCTGACCAGTTTGGGATTTACTAAGAGTAAAGCAGATTCCAACCTTTACTACAAGGTTGAGGAAGGAAATCCAGTGATACTCCTACTGTATGTGGATGACCTGTTTGTGACAGGTGAGGATAGGTTGATTGCTGACACGAAGAGGAAGCTTGCTTCCGAGTTTGATATGAAGGACTTGGGTATTACTTTCTAGGTATGGAGGTGTGGCAGAGTGCAGATGGAATCTTCCTTGGACAAGGGAAGTATGCAGTAGAGATCTTGAAGCGGTTCGGGATGATGGACTGCAAGGCCATGACCACACCTATAGAATCGAAGCTAAAGCTATTGAGTGATGCTTCATCAGACTTGATTGATGCCACGATGTATCGTCAGATGATTGGGTCCTTGATGTACCTGACGAACACGAGACCATATATTTTCTTTGTGGTGAACACCTTGAGCCAGTTCTTGACAGATTCTAGACATGTTCACCTAATTGTTGTAAAGCATATTCTGAGGTACCTCAAGGGTACAGTTGGTTATGGGCTCAAGTATGATGCGAATCAAAAGTTTAACCTGGAAGGTTATGTTGATTCAGATTGGGAAGCTAGTGCTGCAGATAGGAAGAGAACTTCGAGGTGTTGCTTCAATATGGGATCAGGTGTGATCTCTTGGTTTAGAAGGAAGCAATCCTGCATAGCATTGAGTACAGCCGAAGCAGAGTATTATAAGAATCTGCAAGAGATTTGGCAGTTGTAGCAACTCACAATCAAACTAACAAATATGTTGCAAAGAAGAAGAGAAGGAGACACTCAATGATCACTTATAAACAAGGTAGAATAGAACAATATCTTAGTATCATACAATGAAGAAGAATGTAAGTGAATGATCACAATAGAACACTAAGGTGCATAATATATGATTCAAATAGGCCAAGCAGGCCATTCGAATTCCTAACTCAGAGTCTGGATTGGATAATAGTGGAGTCATCATCCAGTCAATGTATCAATCATCAATGGTAACAGTCAATCAAGTGTGGATAACTGAGTCTAATTGAGTGTGGTAGGTGTAACTGGCACATGTAGGCACTAACTAAATGAAGGAGGCTCAGTGGAGGGTGCATGAGGAGCTAATTGGAGTCAAAATGGGTAGTCTAGTCTCGCTGGAGGTCCATCGAAGTGATACAATTAGTTAGGAGTCAATCTAGTCTTAAATCAAGGAAAGACAAATATTTAACTTAATTGAACTGAGTGGTAGGTGAGCAAAGGTGCCTAACTGGCTGTGGTAGGTGAGAAAGGTGCACTTGTCATGGAGAAGGGCGCATTTTCTAGTTGGGAGGCCCCCTAGGGGCTGTAGATAGGCTGTGGAGAGCTAGAACCAAGATCTAGGAGCTGGGAGGTCCACTATGATGATGACTGGATGCATGCAGAATGCATGCATGCATGCAAAACTAAAAGATGATGGGGAGAATATTCCAACACGCCCCCTCAAGCTATACTATGAGGAAATAACTTAATAATAGGGCCCTGGGGACTAAGACCAAAGGACACCCTGTAAAACAACAAGATAGGGCCCTGGTTATTGAGACCAAAGGTCACCCCGTACAATCAATCTAAATAAACTAAGTGAGGAAAGAGGGAAAAATCCAGTGGGAAGAAAGCCCTCCCTCAAAATAGACTGAAGGTGCTAAAGTAGCATATCATGACTTACCCCTGAAGGAGGCAAGTGTCTTTCTTTTCCGAAGAAGGATCGATCGATATGCAATGGATCAGTAATGTGAGAAGGACAAAACCTTCCATGCTGAAAAGCTGATCTGGTTCTTCTATGATCATGTGGATTCCCAACCAAGTCACCAACAGATCGGAGTGTAGCGGATTCCCATAGAGGAAGAGGAGGAATATCAGGTGAGAGATCTTTAGGTTCTTGTGGATCTGGATCTCCCATTCGCTCATCTTCATCATTAGTTACTAGACCTTCGAGTTCTTGTGGATCTGGATCTAGCATTCCCTCAACATCAGATTTTGAATCTGGAATATCATGTGAAGAAGTGAGTAGAACTGACTTAAGCTCCCCATGTGCAAAATCTGAATCTGAATACTCATGAGCAAGTAAAACTGACTCATGCCCATCATCTCTTGAAGAAGGAGTGTAATCAAAACTGTTGATGTGATGAAACTGCTCCAGAATATGCAAGTTGTCCTCCTTGGAAGTATCATAACTTAATCAATAGAAGAATAAGAAATAGATGATGATGGATCTTCATTTAGATCAAAGGAGGAGATCCATTCTGTAATAGGAGCTGTATCAAGTATTCGTACTTCTTCAAGATTTATCTCTTTCTCAATCTCTGTTGGTGTATATATTCCCTTTGAGAGAGGTATGAAGAAAACTCGTAGAGTTTTGACTTATGATTTGCAACTCCTTTTGTAATGATTTCCCCTAAAATCATGTGTTGTATCTCGACTTCATATGGAGTAAAGATCACTCTTTTAGGCTTTCTAGTATGAGTCATCTAATACACTGAAAGGACATTGGGTGCAAGAGAAGGAACATAAAGCACATCAGAAAAGTGACCATGATCAAGATCGATCCTTCCAATCCCTTGGGAGGGAACTAGTGAATCATTTCCCAAACTGACAAAAGGGCCAATAAAGATTTTGAGACTAGAGAAAAGATCTTTGGAGGAAGCCATATGACAAGATGCCCCTGAATATATGATGGGAGAAGAACTAGTTGATGCAAATGCTATGAGAGCATTACATATTTCTTTTCCTTCTGATCTGGAAGATTCAGTATCAGGATCTTTCTTCCTTGCATATGCTGGTACAGGAAGATTGTTCTCTTCAAGTAATTTAGTCATCAAATCTATAGTCTTCCGCATGCAAGCACTCTCAGGATGAGGCCCTCTATGACAGTATGTGCACTCTGCTTTTCCTTTTTGAAAATGTTTGACCTTCCTAGAGTTCAAAACTCTATCTGACTGGTGTGAACTATCTGTAGGCCTTGTATCATTCGAACTCTTGTCAGAAATCTTTAGCTTTCCTTTACCATTTGCTCCCTCTGCAACTGTAAGGGCTGAGTCCAATTTGGGTTTGCTCATTCCCATCGAAATCAACTTCTCTTCTTCTTGAGTAAGAGATTGTGTGAAATCATCAAATGAGGGAAACTTCCATCTTGGAATGGACAACCTAGCTGACTGGAAATTAGAGACAAAAATTGAGAAGTTTGCCCCCAACTTTGAGAGAATGGCAAGTATAAACTGCTTGTCTTCTTTCACTATCTCATATCTTTTCAATTGGGATATCAAGCTTTTGAACTTGGTGAGAAAGGAATTAATAGATTCAAAGCTGTTAGGACTCAAACATATGAGCTCATTCTCCAATTTTTGTGCTTCCATATCATCTTTTGGCCCAAAAATAGATTCGAGCTTGTCCCACACCTCTTTAGGAGATGTAAGATCAATGACATGAAAGTGTAGATCATCAGAAATTGAGAGAAGGAGGAGACCAATTGCTTCATCAAGCCAATCCAAGTACTTGGACTTTTCAACTGCACCAGTTGGTTCTACCATCGTTCCGTTGAGTATTCGGGTGAAGCTCTTTGATCTCATGAAGAGAGTAATTTTGGATTTCCACTCAACATAATTGGAAGATGCAAGCTTTAGATCCATCTGAATAGAGAAAGTTGAATAGTTGAAGAAGATTCCGAATGAGTGAATAAACCTGCAAAACAAGAAAAGTTGTGATGATGGAGAATGCTACACTTCGACTGAACACTACCTTAAGGACACTTGGAACATAGACTAAGTCCTACACACCTGGCTAGACCTCACTGGATTTATCCAATGAATTCAAGTAATAGCACCAGGATTTGCTATGGAAACTTAGAGGCTTCTGGTGCACAAGTGAAAGATAGCTGCTCAAACAAATGCTGCAACCACTGCTGCTGCAATTCAAATAGCTGCTTCCTACTCTGATACCATATAAGAATCTGCAAGAGATCTGGCAGCTGTAGCAACTCACAATCAAACTAACAAATAAGTTTCAAAGAAGAAGAGAAGGAGACACTCAATGATCACTCATAAACATAGTAGAATAGAACAATATCTCAGTATCATACAATGAATAAGAATGTAAGTGAATGAATATAATAGAATAGTAAGGTGCATAATATGGGATTCGAATAGGCCAAGAAGGGCATTCGAATTCCTAACTCAGAGTCTGGCTTGGATAATAGTGGAGTCATCATCTAGTCAATGTATCAGTCATCAATGGTGAAAGTTAGTCAAGTGTGGCTAACTGAGTCTAACTAAGTGTGGTAGGTGTAACTGGCACATGTAGGCACTAACTAAATGAAGGAGGCTCAGTGGAGGGCGCATGAGGAGCTAACTAGAGTCAGAATGAGTAGTCTAGTCTCACTGGAGGTTCATCGGAGTGATACAATCAGTTAAGTTTCAATCTAGCCTTAAATCAAGGAAAGACAAACAACTAACTGAAGTGAACTGAGTGGTAGGTGAGCAAAGGCGCCTAACTGGTTGTGGTAGGTGAGAAAGGTGCACTTGTCAAGGAGAAGGGTGCATTTGGTAGGTGGGAGGCCCCCTGGGGGCTGTAGACATGCTATGGAGAGCTAGAACCAAGCTCTAGGAGCTGGGAGGTCCACTATGATGATGATTGGATGCATGCATGCATGCAAAACTAAAATATGATGGGGAGAATATTCCAACAAGTATGTCGCAGCTTGTTCGACTAGTTGTGAGGCGGTATGGCTAAGGAAGCTACTGTCTAATTTATTTGATCTCCAGTTGGATGTTACTTGTATCTATTGTGACAACCAGAGTTGTGTGAAGTTGTCTGAGAACCCGGTGTTCCATGACAAGTTGAAGCACATTGTGATCAAGTATCACTATATCTGGGATATGGTGCAGAGAGGAGCAGTGAAGCTCCAGTATGTTGCGACGAATGAGCAGATTGCAGATGTGTTGACCAAACCACTAGCCAGAGTGAAGTTTGAGTACTTCAGAGAGAGGCTTGGTGTTCTTCATATAGAAGATACTTCGAGGAGGAAGTGATGGGACACATTTGTAGGAGCCATTCCAAGCATGGTGGTAGGAGGATCCTTCCCATGGTCGTGGATGTAAGCGCTATATGATGAGCGTTAGGATGATGCTCCGGATGATGTTCTGTGATCAGGATGATCATGTGTGATGAGCATCAGGATGATGCTCCAGATGACGATGATCATGTGTGATGAGCATCAGGACGATGCTCTAGATGACGATGATCAGGATAATCATGTGATGATGATGTGCATTATGATGATGCACTATATGATGATGATCAGTATGATCATGAGCATTAGGACGATGCTCCGTGCGAGGATGATCAGCTTGATCATGAGTATCAGGATGATACTTTGTCGCCGTGGACAGGTTGTGCGATAAGCATATAATAGCACCCTGGGAGATTTGCAGATACTCTTGCGAGGGTTTTCCTATGGCATATAATAGCGCCCCAGGAGATTTGGCAAATGCTCTTTCGAGTTTTTTCTTGGAGGGACATATAATAGCGCCCTGGGATATTTACAGATACTCTTGCGAGGTTTTTCTGATGTCATATAATAGCTCCCTTGGAGATTTGGAAAATGCTCTTTCCAGTTTTTGTCCGTGGCATATAATTTCACCCTGGGAGATCCGATAGGTTGAGCTGTAAGCTCGTAATCAGTCCTGGGATGCTCTTTCAAGGTTTTTCCAAGACCACATGTAATCAGTCTTGGAGATCCCATAGGTTGTGCTAGGCACGTAAAAGTCCGGGGATGCTCTTTAGAGATCTTGTCGGTCGTGATAGGCACATAAATGTTCCTGGGATGCTCTTTTAAGGTTTTGTGGTGGTCACATGTAATAGATCACTGGGAGATCCGATAGGTTGAGAAGTAAGATCGTAATTAGTCCTGGGATGCTCTTTCAAGGTTTTGTTGACGCATGTAATTAGTCTAGAGGATTCCATAGGATGGCCAGCTCGCAGAGATGATGAAGACATACAGGAGGATAGGCCTACATCCAACATGAAAAAGGGATAGCTTTGTAGAACTTCCTATGACGAGAAGAATTGAGATATATCCTAGTGATCGAGATGATGAGTACATGAGCAATGATGATGATGCTCTGTGATCCAATGACGATGATCCAGCTCTATAATTGAAGACTTGTGCGTATATGTATTGATGACCCATGCCAAGAGAATACCTTCCTAGTTAAGAGGGAGTGTTGATGTATTTGTAACTTCAAAAGATATTCACCTGTATATTACATTTGTACTTTATTGTATCCCCAACGGAGATGTATTATTCCTCCGATTGGAAGTATTGTCATTTGTATTTGTAAGTGTCACAAGTATTATTGTAAGTGTTGTAACTTATATTTGATGGGTTATTAGACCACCTTAGAGGGGTCATCCCAGTATGGGCTAAAGGGTTATTAGACCACCCTAGTGGAGTTGTCCCAGTGATAAGTGGTAATGGGTTATTAGACTCTCCTAAGGGAGGTCATCCCAGTTAGAGTAAAAGGAAAGTAAAGGTAAAGTATAAATAGAGAGGAGCACCTCTCTATTTATTGATTCACACACTCACTCACTTCGTATTAGTGAGAGAGAGGAGGATTGCGTGCAAGTGGAGGAGGAGAAGCTGCTAGGATATTATCTCTTGTTTTGGGGTTTTGTATCGGTGCTCATTCTATCTCTGAGGAAGTTGTGGGGTTTTTCACCTTCTTGGTTTTCCCCGGTGAAATTCTTTGTGTCTCTTGTTTCTTGTCTCTTGTGCTTGATATGCTGTACGTGTTGTTCTCTCAGTTAAGATCCTATATCATATTGAATTAAATGATCCAAATCTAACATGTCTAGTATTGTGTGATCATAGTCTGCACAGGTTGAGCTTCATGTTAGATCGAACATAAATGGAAAATTAAAAAAAGGACGTGGTAAAGCACTTAAGCTAGATGACATGACTAAAGTAAATAAGGAGAGCATCAATAGACCAAATTATTCCAATTGGTAAAGAAAATATCTAATGGTTCATAATGTGTGAAAACAAAATTTCGGGAAGTCTTTCCCGCTTGTAGAATGCCTTATGACGTAACAACTAGATGTGAAGTCTACCACAAAACATACATACATCAATCGAATCTCATTAAACCACAATGAAGAATGAGTCTAGTAAACTTAATTTAGGGAAAAAAAACCCTTGTTGTGCTCCCCTAACTTTGGTTATACCTTGAGACTCATTCCTAGTTCACAACTAACCTAGTCATTACACTCATATACCACTTGGAGGTGATTTATACCCTACATAGGTCATATGTGGCAGTTGAAGAACTTATCCATGGTGCTTGAGCCTGAAAAGAAAGGTTTAGGTTTATTGGCTTTTGTTTCCCTCCCTGACTATGGTTAAGGAATCAAGACTCATCCATGATACAAAAAACCTTGTAGTGGAACCCATATTAACTCAAATGCCAAAGAATCCTTGAAGAGGGTTCATGGCATGGTTTGTAGGCGTTGTTGATGGTTCTTGAGCATGAGAGGGTTCAATTAAAGCTTGATACCATTGTTTCACACTTTATCATGTTTATACCTCAACATCCATTTATGGTGCACAATCCTACTCATGGAACTTATATCATACTAAGAGGCTAAAGACTGACTACAAAGTTTCTTTCTATTGGTTCAAGGACTTGTTCAAGAATCTTGAGCATGGGAATATTCAAAAAGATACTGAGGCACTCATTTTCATTCTTTGAGGATGGTTAATGCCTTACAACCCATACATGGTACAAAAAAAAACTTCTAATGGAATCCATATCCAACTTAAATGTCAAACACCACCTAGAGAGGTGTGATTTCATATTATTCTTCACGGTGCTTGATTTCAAAAACCTTTTTTTTAGGGCCTAAGGTCCTTTTTTTCCTCCCTTGACCTTGCTTAGACCTTGAAAACCATTCCCAATGCTCAAGACCTATTCATGGTTCCCATATCCCTCTTATAGGCCAAAGATACCCTAAAGGGGTCTCATTTGATGGTTTGAGGACACTTTAATGATGCTTGATCCTAAGGAGCTATGTTTATTTATCAAGGTTACTATTTCCCTCCTCAATCATGGTCAAAGTATTGAGGTTGTTAATTTAACTAACATGGGCATGTTTAAGGCCTTGAGATCTATTCGTGGTGCATATAACATCTTAATGAAACCATAAAGACCCCTTAGTGAGGGCTCATGTTGTAGTTTCTACGTGTTTTTCATGGCACTTAAGATCAAGAAGTTTACTTAATGGTTTGATACCCTTGTTTTCCCCCTTAACCATGTTAGGTATCAACGTCCATTTCAAATGCATAAAACCTACTTGTGGTGCATGTATCCCTTTTGGAAGCTTACTAAGAACCCCTATAGAATATTTGTGTGTTGGTTCAAGGACACATTCAAGGCTCTTGATCCTGATAAGATTAAAAAATATCCATAGGAACTTGTTTTCCTTCCTTGATCATGGTCAAGGCTCCACAATACATCCTAAGTGCAAAAACATTCTAATGGTGTTCATATTCAACTATGATGCCAAAAACTTAGTAGAGAGATCATGCGTTGTGGTTTGCAAGTGTTGTTCATGGCGATTGAGTTTAAGAAACAACGTTTAGGGTATAAGGCCTAAATATTTTCCTCGCCTAACCATGGTGCTTAAGCTTGAGAAGGTTCATTTAGGATTTAAGCCCCTTGTTTCCACCCATAACCCTATTCAGGCCTCGATACCTATTTCAACTACACAAAACCTACTCATGGTGCGAGTATACAACTTGGATGTTGAAATCCCCAACCATGGCCTCGAGAACCATTCCTAGTGTGTGCCTGAGACAAATTCATGTTTAGGGTTTGTGTTATGGATTAATCATGGAACCCATACCTATATAGTAGCATATAGATACCCTATAGGGTTCCATCTAGTGGTCCAAGGACACATTCATCCCTACAAAGGTCATGTGTGGTGGTTCAAGGACTCATCCATGGTTCTTGAGCCTAATAAGAAAGGTTTATGGATACATGTTCCATTTTCACTCCCATAACAATGATCAGGGGCCCATATTGGCCCTAAAAACTAGACCCAAGGTTCATCACATGGGCCAATAATAGAATTTGCTAGTATTGGAATTTTCAATACCATAGAAAGGATAAGGTCTCACCAGAGACACTAGTGAATATTACAAAGAAAGATCTAAATGATAAACATACCATAACATGAATCATAAATATGCATCAAATCATCACATATCATTCATCATCCATAGAATACAATACACAAAAAAATACAATGCAACACAATAATCAAACCATTACACATCATTCATGGTCATCTACTTATGTGGTAAATGATTATTTTTGTGCTACCTCCTATGCATGTTTATGTATTAGGATCTTATATGAATTGTTGAGGGATTAGTCCCAATAATTATTCTCCTTCATCATCATGGCAATATATCCACTAGGATCTATTGAATATAGATGCAATATTTGAGCATGTAGATCTAGATACTAAATGAGAGAGTAATATAAGTGAAAGGGGTCAAACATGTGGCACAATCATGTAATTAAATGAGAAAAAACATGAAAATAAGAACAATAGATATTCAATGTCACAAAGACTTTGTATTGCATTAATATTACAATGAATAAGTGATATAATATATAAAGACAATTTGAATTAGGTCTAAGGAGGAAATTTGAAATGCTTATGCAATGCATGAGATCCTAACTAGGTTTAAATAGAGCTAGAATATCCATGCACACTCTTTGAGATGAGTTAACTAACCCATGAGTACCCTTAGTGGACATACACTACAAGGAAAACACCTTCTAGTAGAGGTTTTTGTGGACCTTGCAAAAAAAAAAACCCATTCATCCATTTACAATAGAGGTCGCTAGCATAAGCAGGTGAGTAGAGGCACTAGAACATTTAGGCTCAAAATTCAACAAAATAATCCAATGGTATGAACAAACTATTGAAAATTACAAATTAAATATCTAATTTTTGTGTATTTTTTTAAAAATCAAATGGCATTCATTGGTCTTCTGATGATTGGTCATTAACTGTTGGTGTTTTGACATCTCTATGTCGTTCTTCTAGTGGCTTAGCTTAAACGTTGGACCATTGACGATTTAGGCCAACTGTCGGTCTTTCGACAACTAGGCACATGGAAATTGAGCCATTGCAACAATTAATGTTGGTTGGTCAATATTGAAAAAGTCAACATTGAATAAGTCAAGAATCATTGGAAGTCCAACAAATACAAGATTTATATATATCTAATATTTAAAAGACGTTTTGACAGTTTTTCTATAATTTTGATAGTTCAGAAAGGTTAAATGGTTTTTTTTCGAACATAAAACAAATTTATTTTATATTTCAATTACATTAGAAATTAGTCATAGACCTACACAACCACTTACTTTTACAAGATAGTCATCACTCTATTTTGGGAGGGAATAATGTCGGATAACATTATTACTGAAGAAAAACAAAGGATTCTTGATAGGTTGTGGGAGGATTTCAGGGAAGTGGGTGATAACAATTGTTATTTCCCTTGAGCTCAATGTAGGGGCTTTGCTCTTAGAAGAATTTCAATATAAACAATTGAAAAACATTGTAGGAAACATGGACACGTCGAAGGGGGGAATGAATACCATCAATTGGTAAGCTATATATATTCATTATATGTCTTTATATTGATCGTATTTGTTAAAAAAAATATCGTTTTAATATTTTTATAAACAATAATATTGCATGATTGTTTGTAATTATAAAGACAATTCGCCCTAGGTGTTCAACATCGAAGAATGCGGCAAGTACTAGTACATATAATGTGGTACAAGCTTAACATGGAGTGAATTTTGAAGATCAAGTTAATGATCCTATGGAAGAAGATGATAATAATAACATAGTTGAAGATGATGGGACAAATAGATTGATTCAAGACATGTTCGATCGAATAGATCATGAAAACTTTCATGATATTCACGATGTACCTCTACTTAACAAGGAAATACAACCAATTTATGAAGGCTCAAGGGAAATATTCTCTCCGCTACATTATTGTTGGTGAGCTTAAAGGTTATAAATGGATTGTCAAATAATTGTATCACACAGATCCTAAGGTATGTTTCATCACATTGTTATAAAGTTATACCTTTTTCCTCTGTTTTGTGTTAATCAATGTCATGTAAAATAAGAATCCAATATTTAATACAATTAATGTTGTTTACATTAACTAGTTATTTTTTATGTTGTAGATTGTGAGGTCAATTTTTGTTACCAGTGTCAAATATATTACCTCTCATATACGGATATTTATCTACCATTATGAAATATATTGGAATGGAGTATCAATATATTAATCATCATATTATATATTATGGACAATATGCATCGAAAACAGAATTCCCGCAATGTCATGTCAGTAGATATCGAGCCGATCAACTAACAAAAAAGGTGTCTTGCAAGGTTCTTTGTCACATTCCCATAATTCCTCATTTCCAGTGGTTGTTCAAGATCAAAATCATAGCACACTTTATGGATTACCATGCATGGAACATAAGTGGAGATGGTTTTCTTCGAATTCTTGCAAATGCTTATGCATTTATGAATGAAATGTGTGAAATGCAAAAGTATCTACCTCTGTCGTTTTTTAATGCACAAGAGCACTACCTCATACACCTAGTTAAGGATATTGAAATGTGTGGACCTATACACACAAGGTCAATGTGGATGGTGGAGAGGCACTCGAAATCATTGAAGGATTTGGTTACGCAAAGAGCGCGTACTGAGGGTTCTATGGTGGAGGGATATATGATATATCAAACCATGGGGTATATTACTCAGTATCTTCCTATATTAGCATCGAATATGCAAGTGGATCACATTTGGTATGTGAACTTCATCATGAAATTTCAAGGGGAGCACCTGTTGGGGAAAGTTAGAATGACTAAAGTGAAAGGTAATTAGATGGTGGAGAGTTATAATATATATGTCTTTTGATTTTTGTGTATATCGTACTTATTTAAATTTATTATATCATCAATTAGTAATTTTTACCATGGTACGTAGCTAATTGTTATTTTTTCATACAGATGGTCAAAAGTGGGATGCACTACATTTATATGTTGCAAACAATCTTGATTGGACGAAGGTATGGATTGAAATATGTACACAACATTATGGACGGTTATCATGGGAAGGGATTCCTACATTGGTTAAAATAGCTCATCTTGATTAAGATACAAATCTTACACAGAGAGAAATTGATTTAGCATATGGTTTGAAAGATAAACAAGAAAGAATATTAAGTTCTGTTATATCATCTTAATGTGTGTGGTGTGTTTCTTTTCTTTGGCTACTTTCGAAGTTATATAAATATGTTTATTATTGATAATGCATTTTTTATGTGTCTGGAATATTGCATTTGAAACACCACAAGGCTATGTGGTGCAATGGTTGTAAATTTTGTATTAAAAGGTTGGATGGAAAGAGGAAAACTTCTGATTGTGGGATAAATGTAGTCTTCTAGGTCACTACTATTTCCTTTAGGAGTGGTAGACATCCTGAAGTATCTGAAAATAGATACTATGGGTATTTGGATGATATACTTAAGTGTAACTTTGGATCCTTCAAATTAGTTTTGTTCGACATCAAATGGTATAAGTTAGAATGAATGAATGTGATTTTGAGAGAACTGTTATTGAACATAATAATGGATTTAACATTGTTAATACAAGGATGGTTGAGCTAGGAACAAAGCCCTATGTTATTCCAAGCTAATGTGAACAAGTATTTTACTCAGAGGTTCCAGGTAAGACATGATGGTCATATGTTGTTAGATATGGTCCAAGAGGAAGGTGTGTAAAGTATCATGTATAGGAAGAAGTTGATATTGAAGAATAAGATGATGCAAAGGAGCAAGATCTAGCATATGTCTCGGATGAATAACTTGAATAAGTTGAACCAAATGTGGGAGACAATGTTCTTGATGATTATGATGATGATGATATGATCGAAAATGAGTACATTAATGACGATGTTGATATGGATAATCCTTTCATCATCAATTATGAACCATATTATACATTAGATGTTGATTTGGATGAAGAAAGTGATTAATGATATTGAAATGTTCAAATATATGAGGTATGTATTAGTTTATATATTTTCTATGATTCAATCTATTTAAATAATTTACTTATATGTGTTAATTACATGTTTTTTAAGCTTTATGCCATTGTCTATGTTGTATGTTAAATGTTGTTTATTATGTCAAACTAGGTTTAGGGGAAGTGAGAGTGATGTGGAAGGGGAGGGGGGGGAGGGGCCATAAGATCTTCCACCATCATGTAGTTGGCCATGTTCAGTAGAAAATAAATTGTTCTCAAAACGAAGAGGAGCTCATTTTGTTTTATACCATCACTCTCCTCATTTCCATCAATGTTCATCACGCACATCTCACTTTCATCATTCATCGTTCCCATATATAGAATATTCATTGGAAATATCTTAAAATGTCATGGAAATTTTTACATCCCCATCACCAATGTCATCCATCGACCCCACATAGTGAGCAATGAACAAGGCCATGGTTGAAAGTTTTTCAAACTATGCCTGTATGCGTTGAATTTGACATGGTTAGGATAGTTGCATGCCTTGACGGTATGGGAGGGTTTCAAGACTCAAAGATGAGTCATGCCCCCACATAATATTCAACATCATCCTCTTTTCCATCAATGTTCATCACACACATCTCACTTCCATCATTCATCATTCCCATATATAGAATCTTCTTCAGATCTCTCTCGAAATGTCCACGGGGGGTTCACTCAGTGAACTTGTTACATAGCACGATCGTTCATAGGATATTAAAGAATATCCCTAATTTCACTAAATATTGGAAAATTACTTCTAAAATTGTATTGTTGAACCCCCCTCCCAATATACCTTTCCAATTAAGAAAACCCCTAGTTTCACCAGATATTGTAGGTATTTATTTTTATCAACCCATTCTTAATACCCCCTTTATATCATATTATCAAGTTGTAACTAACAGGAGCCCTAACGCATCTTAGTATAAGCAAACATGATGCTAGATAAACTAATAGTATAATGCTAATAATGATCCCATCGGGATTGCAAGGGAAACTGATCAATTTGTAGCGTTGGATAGTGGAAGACCCAATGAAATAGTAATGGGGAAAGCAAAATGCGTAAAAGGAAACCCATTCAAGAGATCAATGTAATAAATAATGTAAAAGACTGATAATCCAATAGTCAATGCAATGCTTAGAAAAGATGAGAATTGCAGATGTTTGACACCACAACTTGCCAATCTACCAATTTTATATCATGTAAATACATGTATAGCCATAGAGATATCATGTTTTCTATAACATTAATCAGTTAAACTCCATAAAATGGTAAAATTGAAACCCTTTCGTGGATGCACTTCCCTCCCTTCCTATCAAAACAAACATCATTGATGTTTGAACCCAAATGAACATAGAAAAATTCCTCTTACTTTCCAATAACACCATATGATCATGTGCAAATCTTGGATTTGGGTCATTCACAAGATGCAATGAATTGCCTCCACTTCTTCTACATTTATTCTTGTAATCAAGGGAATTAACAACATTTTGTTACCTTTTCTTGGGTTATATCCTATGTTGCACTGGCCTTGGGCACGGGGGGACATGGGGGACGAGTTTCCAGGAAGGCTAAAGCACCCCCCCCCCCCCCCCCACACACATATATATATATAATTAATAATTATATTAAATTTAATATATATATTTTAAATATAAACACATTGACATTAAAATCAAAATAGCCTTTGATTGAGAGAAATCATAAAAATTAGAACATGTTTGCAGCAAAACATTAAAATAGCTTCCATGTAACTTTATCAGAAAACATCAAAACATGCTTGCATTCTTTAATTAAGATAAATCATAAAAATCAGAACACGTTTGCAACACAATATCTTCCATGTAAACTTTATCATAAAACGGAAAAACTTAAAATTTTAAATTTAAATTTAGAAATCTAGAGTTATGAATCATTCAAGATACATAAAAGTCTAAAGATGATTAAGGAAGGGTCTATTTAAGCATAAATTTAGCTTCCGAGTATGGTAGCCGCTGTAGGACGAGTGTTGTAGCCGCTCGAGTATGGTACCCGTCGGAGTATGGAGGGGAAATATAATGTAGGGGGGCATGGGTTAGGTTAGAAACTTAGAAATTAGAATTTAGCTTTTTAGTTATATAATATTGGTATTCCACCTCATATATAGTATTGGTATTCCACCTTATATAGTAAATTGATTAATCTTCTTGTAGCCCAAAAAACATGGAAATCCATATCTTTAATATCTTTTGTTAGCTTAACTAAAAACAACCACCACATGAAATATAACTCATCATAAAAATTCATAAGAAAATTGAAAGAAATAATGCCTCTTTACTGGTGGTTGTTAATGGATCCGGGTGTTAAATCAGATACATATTTTTTTAATCTTATATAATTCCCTTATACACTTAATTTTAAAATCAACAATTTAATGCTTTTCCAATTTATATAAATATTTATAAAATAAAAATACTAGAGAATGAGTCACAGTCGGCAAGTGCAAGTTATTATAGTCCAGAGGGCGCAGATTGCTGAGTCAGATCCAAACATTTAGAAAGTATGCTTCTGATTAAAAATTAATTTGTGCTTGCTTTGAAATCGTGATTATTTGAAATAAGCACATCAACGAGACCGCCATGTTGTACTCGCTTATTTCTTTCTAGTTGCTCTCTTATGCTTAATGTACTGCCACAATCTCCTTATCGATGGGAATATTATGCTATTCAAAGCTATATCGAAATCGCTTGATTCTGGCTCAATAGTTCTGAGCCATCTATCCATTTCATGTGACACCCTAAAGATGCCAAAACAGATAAGTGGAAGAGAGGTTTGGCAAGGAAATCAATGTTCTATGCACAGCATAAAAATAATGAAATATTTGTCAAAACCCTTGCTAAAGGGGAATAAACAATATCAACATTAAATCCAAGGAGAAATAAGGCCAGATGAGCTATGAGGCACAAGTTATGTTTTTAATCCAACTTGTGGATGTGTAGCCTGTGTTATACATGCAAGTCCTATGACTCTATAGGTAACTTCTATTACTAAAGTAATGTGACCCATGCAAAATGGCTTGGGTCATTTATGTAGCAAGTAAACTGATAAAAAATAATCACTCCTTCACACAAAACTAAAGAAATGGTGTAATTTTTCTCTATGTTGTGTTGCGGATTTGAACTTAAAATTTCATGCATCTTCACGAAATGTATTGAAAGAGTTACAAAAAATTTCTTAGGAGATGCAGTTGTCTCCACTTGAGATATCTCCTATGAACCATCAATCTCAATGTTATTTTGCACACTTGTAGCAAGTAGATGTTTGAATTTAGCTCTGCATGAATTCACCCTCGCCAACCAAGAATATTTCAAAAGATACATATGATGAAAATGATCATCTCACAATATCGCTCTGCCATAGTAGAACTAATGTAAGCTTAATCCATAATCCTATCGAGAATACTTCATTGGTTAGTAAAAATCATATTCAAATATACCATCTCTGTATGATTGCTAACAAACCAAATTTACTTTATTAAATTCATAGAATCCCAATCCCTATATTAAATATACTTGGCAACAATAATGCACTTCTATAGTACCAGAATTAATATTTGCTACCAGAACCAAAAGCCGTTACCATATCTCTGTTCTGCAATCAAAGCAATAGTCTAATCACAAATGTGGCCTTCGCGATCGGTGACAAAATGCTTACAAGTTACAAATACCATATTGTTCTTATGTTGTCTATCTCCATGTCAAATCCAAACGTGTGATTCTCCAATCCTTATGATCAAATTATACCAGCTGCATCTCATCAAACTCAGGTTTAAGTATGAAAATTATTTCTCGAGCCTCTTCAACCATTTTAACACAACTTAAAATAAAATATCACCACTCAACTGGAATGTAGCAACATTCCTTTTTCCCTACCATAGAGATTGAGACCTCTATCTATGCAGATGAGATTTTCATGTCGTATAGCTTCTTTACTCATATTGTACTTTCAATCAAATCCAAACACTACCTTCAGACATCGACGTCATTGAACAAGAAAACACATTCATATAAATGGGGAAAACTAGAGTATTGGAAACATTACCAGATGTATTCGCTCCAGAGTTAAAGAAATCCTATCAATCACCCGATGTTGTGATATTTTCAAGTGACTATCGAACGCTGCACATTGATTCCATCTCACTCATTACATTAAATATTTGACTGTGCACTTTACTACTAGCACACTTCTACTAGTCTCTTACAGGCTCATATTTGACAGCAACTTTGGGATTTCATTTATGGAAAGCACCAAGAAATCCATATCTAACTCCTTAGCTCATGAATGTTCCCACTCAACACGATTTTGACCCCTGATTTCACTTGGGTCTGGATCATTAATTTCATTTGATGATCAATGCGAGATTTCTAATCCAATTGAACTCTGGAACTCACATAAACCCTTTGAAACATTCTGATATGGATTGCAAGAGCTCAATATACCATATAGAATTTGTAGAGGAACATTAACACCAAAGGAATGGATTTTAATTCACACAATAATACACAGCCATTTCTATTAATGAAATCCCGTAAAAATACTTGACAGAGAACACTCTATTCTTGGCTTGATTTACATTATATTGGCCCCTTGCTGACCCTTTTGGCCACACTTGGCCCTTCTCTCACACTCATCTATTTGTCTAACTCCTCTCCACACACTAACATCATACTTGCACCATTTATTTATACCCTCAACAAAAGAATTTAATCGACTCTGTATCTAAGGCGGTTCAACGGCAGCTATTAAAACTGAATCCTAAATCTATGCAACAACATCACAAAAATAGAAATTTGGTTTGATTACATGGCAAATTTTGAAAGAAATTCTATCTTTTAGATGCCCACATGGTCAAACACATGAGGAACCACGTTCACTTTAATCTCGATGATGATTTTGGAGGGGGGTTGATGCTCTTGCATTAAGAACTTATCATAGAACCTACGAGTATAGATGGCAGTGTTTCCTATGGAGACCTCCACTCGCTCGAGGATGCATTTCCCACAATTCTAGCCAAAGGGGGGCATGCATACTCAATTTTCATTTACAGTGGCATTATTTCATAGAGAAAACCTGATTTTTTGCATTTCAAAATGGACATACAATGTTAAAACTTGTAGTTTTTTTATAGACTTTGGGGTGCCATCCCCTACTTAATCTACTGCACAAAGAAGCTTTAACTTGTTTAATGGGCTATTTATGGCTCAAGAACTAGGATTGGCTATGAAACTAAATGCTATGTTCCTACCTTTCCCTTCGTTACCTTTACTGGGACCGAGCAAGGGGATGTTGCCTCTCATTCTTGGTACGGTCTAGCTCTGCTTATATAATGTTTTTTCCAGGCAGAGTGTCCCTTAGCCCATTGTGCATTGCAATGATGCTGGAAATGGCTCTATATATAAGAGCTCTCACACCATTCTAGTCTCTCCATGGTGGAACTTTTTTTATTTCCAAATACCCCACCCAGAGTCTAGGCCAATGCTATGCCAGGCTAGACATCAATATGTGACAATGTGACTCCCTGTAATACAATTTAGAAAACAAAAATGTGACACCTATAGCAACAAATGCCAGAGCTACGAGTAAGGAAACTGAGTAAGCATACGAGCCACAGGAACCAATTGAACATGATTTGAAGAAAAAATAGTGGCCATTCTGTCATTTTCTTACCCACGCACATATATTAATTACTATCCATTCAAGAAAAAATAGCAGGAATTCTATCATTTTCTTACCCATAAATATTTATGGAAATCTTATAGAGTAGAATAATAAGTACAAAGAATTTTACATGGAATGTTCTACCTGGATTTTTTGAAGTGCTCTCTTGTGGCTTCGAACAACGCTTAGATTTTCCTAGTCACATTATTCAGCTTCTGAACGGAGTTCAATTTGATATCAGTTATCAGTTAGCCATGGTTACTAAATACATCCATTCCTATTCAACACAGAAGAAATGAATAAAAAAGGCGTATATATCTGTATATATATATATTACCTTACCTTAACATTGTCTCGTCTGTTGAATCTTTGTGGTAGATGCATTAAGAAAAACAGTAGTGCCCATTCTAGAACACTAAGCGAGTAAAAAGCAGAGAGAATTGAAGACTATGTTCAGTGCAGAACAATGAATTCCACTCCAAACGCTAGCTAAAGGCCATTCCATGCAGGGAAAAGCACCGAAAAACATGGTCTCAAAGCCCAAAGTAATTGAAGTGACAGAACAGCAGCTCGTACATGACACTAAATGCAGAAATCAAGTTACCAACCTCCAAACATAAATATTCACATAACCTAAGCACACTACCTAGAATTTTGTATTTAATATATGACACGTGGCCTATTGTTAATTTTTTAACAGAGAATGCAATAGTGAAAGATGAGATCGGTGCTCAATGAACATTGAGTACATTAGTATACTTAATGTTAAATTTTAATTAAATGACTTTACAGATGGCAGATCCACCCATTTTTTAAGTTATTACTATTTTTAATTTTTTAATTTCTTACCATTGTTTAAATGCAACAATGAGGACAAGACCCATGCTCAATGAAGAGTGATGAGTACATCAGTATACTTCATCACTTTATAGATGGTCGATCCACTTTTTTTTAAGTTATTAATATTTTTATTTTTATTTTATTTTTAATTTCTAAAAAATTATTTTTATAAGTAATAATAATCAAATCAAATGAATCGATCAATAAAAATGAGAAATTAAAATTTTAATATAATTAAAAATATTTTTAAATTTTCAAAAAACAAAAATTAATTTACATATTTTACACAAACATTACAAACTATATACGAAATCTGTTTAAATATTTTAAATTATTTAAAAGTCAAGCTACTTTGGCTCAATAGCAATTTCTATATACCTCATGGAGGCTAGTATAAAAAACATAGTTCAAATATTTTAGATTATTTAAAAGTCAAGCTAGTTTGGCTCAATAGCAATTGTTATATACCTACTGAGGAAGGTATAAAAAATGTCATTAAACCATGTTAGAGAAGACATAAGGTTGATTGTATGATAAATACATGCACACTTTAGGTTAGATTTATTAAGGACTCATCTTATAAGGTGATTTATATTATATTTTATTTATATTGTCGTTAATGAGAGTTATGGATTTAAGTTAATTTATATAATTTAAAAGTTATTGTTTATAGAAAAACATGGAGTGTTGTAAGTGTATGTATATATGATACACATTTATGGCAAGTGTATGTCTCCTAAATCACTAGAGGACCACCCATCAATGCATATGTTGAAGACTTGCATGCTCTACTCTGCCCTGATATTTTATCTCAATCAAATTCATTCCAATGGAACACTTTTGCACAACAAAACTCTAGATATGATGATTCGAGCTAGAAAAAGATCCAATAACACTAAACTTAGAGGTTTTCCTTCAAAGGTGATAAGATTTGCTACAATTTTATTATAAATTAAATCATTCTTTACTAAAGAATGAATACCATCCCTAAATCATGTTGGATATTAGGATATTTGGTTGATCTTAGAATAAAGCATGTGTGAAATCACAAATTACCTTATATTTTTAAGGGTGGATGGTTTCTCCTTGGTAACTTCTGCATCTATGCTCTCATTCACCCCTTGGTCAAAATTTCTAAGGAAAGTCCTTATCAACTTCGTAATTCTTCTATGTTTGTAGATTTTGGATCTTTGAAAATATCTTGAAAATGAATCTTGTTAACTTTTACAATATCTTCAAATCATTTTTCCTTTGACCCATCAGAAAGACCAATTGACCAAATTGTATTTACACGTTTCTTGAAATAACTTAGTGTTTATATGCTCCTCTTAAAACCAATTGTAGTTTCAATTAAGTGATCCTTAACATGTTAATAAAGAGGACTTACAAGGTTAACATATGTTAACATATATTAGTTTAGATAGTTTTATATCCTTTCATATGTTGTTGCTTAGCTAGTTTTACATTCTTTGTTTTCACTTGAACCCTACTAATGTCTCTCTTCTCAGATCGCTTACCCATTGAACTGACTGGGAAGAGGAAAGATTATTCTAACACACAATAACTGTCAACTCTATTGCAATATCCCTCCCTTGAAAACGCAAGGCCGAAAGAGTTGAGCCCCTCTTCCTTAAGTTCTCACTAAATGCAAAAGCACCAGGAAAACTCCAAAAACTTCACCAAAACCATGTGAGCTCGACCTTCTAGTTGTAATGGGTATGAAACCCCATGGTTCACTATACGAGTGGCCAATTGTCAACATATAGAAAGATGCAATTCCCATATATTGCTAGTGTTTTAAATGTTTGTATAATATGTCAAGATATAGTGTAGTAGTGACTTTATGCTTCCCTCTCCTTAGTCCACCTTAATCTGTAGTGAAACGGGAAAACAACAATTCAGGGTCAACACTTGCTCAACCTAGAGTTGCATAACACTTGTGAATGACCTGCAAGAAACAGAGAAAACTCTAAGGGTCACCCCATCGGGAGATATAATATACCACGTACTTGATTTAGTAATTGATCTATGAAAGCATAAATTTTGGAGTAATTCTATGAAATAGGAGCAAGTTGAAACATGGCAAGCCATCAACAAGAAATGTTAGAAGCTTTAATAAAACGTTTAAGCATGACCATTTGTTCTTTTTATAAAAGAATGGTTACTTTGATGGATTGGAAATTAGAATTTAACATACTACACACCCTTTTTAATGAATCTAAGATACCATTTTGGATATTTGGTCCAAAGAGAAAAATTCATCAATATATATATATATGTAAGTGTTGAACATCAAATAGCACATGGAGTGAATTTGTCAACTATGAACATTCTTCTTTAAATTTATAGAAATAATACACACACACACACACACACACACATATATATTGATGAATTTGTTGGTTTAGAGTTTAAGAATCATTACAACAGGTCTCTCCGAGCTGCATCCAAATATTTGAAGAAGAATCTATATATATGAATATGTCCCATGATTTGAAAGTTATTCCTTAGCCCACCCAAATAAAATAACCCCCAATATTTATATTACTATGCCAAATTAAAAAAACCCCTTGACCCCTTAATACGAGGCAATATATTTTTGACGTTTTTAGGAGTATTCAAACCCCCAATATGAATGGACGTGATATGATATTGCCTTTCCAGTGAACCCCCCGTGGAAATGTCAAGGAACTTCTGACATTCCCATCACCAATTTCATCCATCAACATTCAACAGTGGGTAGTGATTGGGGCCAACGTTGAAATTTATTTAAATTGTGCTTGTATGCATTGAAATTTGACATGGTTAGACTAGGTACACTCCTTGACGGTATGGGATGGTTTCAAGACTCAAGGACATCATCGCCTTCATCATCACCAACATCATAGTCATGATCATTGAAATCATCATCATCTCCATCATCATTGCCATCATCTTATTCATCATCATAATCATCATCAACTTTGTCATCATCATTGTCATCTTATTCCTCATCGACGTGGTGACAAACATCATCATCGTCGTAATCATCATCATCATCATCATCATCATCATCATCATCATCATCGTCGTCGCCGTCGTCATCATCATCATCATCGTCGTCGTCATCATTGTTGTCATCATTGTCATCATCATCATCATCACTATACTCTTCGTCATCATCATCGACATCATCATCATAATCATAAACATCATCATCATCTTCACCATTGTCGTCATTATTATCATCATCAACTTTGTCATCATCATTGTCATCTTATTCCGCATCGATGTGGTGACAAACATCATCATCGTCGTAATCATCATCATCATCATCATCATCATCATCATCATCATCATCATCATCATCGTCGTTGTCATCATCATCATCATCGTCGTCGTCATCATTGTTGTCATCATTGTTGTCATCATTGTCATCATCATCATCATCACTATACTCTTCGTCATCATCATCGACATCATCATCATAATCATCAACATCATCATCATCTTCACCATTGTCGTCATTATCATCATCATCGTCATCTTCATATTCATCATTGTCATCAGCATCATCATTATCATGGTCATCATTTCCATCATCACCATCCCGGTTTTCATCTTGATCATCATCTTCCATAGCCGAAGATGATTCATATATGCAATCATAGGAAAACATAGTTATGCCCCTAAATTATTGTTTGTCTATAGAAGTTTATGCTTTTTAGTTCTTCCATTAAGCTATAGAAGTCTTATGGTAAAGTTACAACCCGCCAAAGTCTTATTTCCAGAAAAGTAAAATTTTGAAAATGATAAATATTTGAAAAAAAAAAAATTGTCTAAAGCATACATTTATAGAAACAAAAAAAAAATCGAAAACAAATATTTCCATAATAGGATTTTTTGGATAACAAAAGAAATTTAGTTACAAAAATTGTTAGGTGGGTATTCAAATTGCCTTCAAATATGTTGGATGCCCTCACCTCTACAAACAACATAGTGGAGCCACTAGATGAGAATATGATCTTCAAATATATATCCTCATTAATTAATGTACCTTATCTATTGAATCTCTAGGAAATATACTTTATCCCTAGAAATATAACACTGAAATCTTACTTCCCAAACCTACATTTCAAGTGGTAAAAATCTAAAACACGAAAAAATTTAAAGGAACCATGAGGGTTTCCCAATGTCACCAAAACAACACCTTCACTCTCTTTTTTCCAACACTCCTCTAGCACAAGGGTGGTATCCCTAAAATAGGATTTCTAAATCTATATAATTGGGGATCAAGGTGATATAAAGAGTTGGCATCGACAAAACATAATTTATATCATAAGAAAATAAAGTGATGGAGGACTCATACTAATGCCTATCCAATCTAAGGAAAATAGAGTCAAGCCCTCAACCTCAAAGGGTTGTTTTTATTTATGATTAAGGAAAAAATAGCTACTCCATCATGCCATGATCAACCTTAAATTTATATTAATCACTTAAACCCTTACAATGGAGTAAATATAGCTTTAAGAAATAGTCATGCCCAATATTTTAATCCTTAAATATTTTTTGTAGCAAGAAATTATATGGTCTAGCAAAATTAATTGTAAGTATTATAATTGTGTTGTTCTTAGAAAACTCGCATATAGCCCTCTTCATTGTGGACTATTAAGTGTCTTATTCACAAATTATAAAAACATAGTGTTCGATAAATAATCCTTTATATCATAGTAATAGTAATAATAATAAAGATAAAAATAATAGGCATTAAAATTTAGTATAGATATATGATAAGATTATATATAATCTTGGAGTACGAACTACGATTTTAGGTGTTTGTATAAGCTATGGTATTACTTGGGAATTAATGGACCAAGACTCGCATGCATTTAACATGAATGGAAGAATGGGAGTGAGTTATTACAAGTGGCCACGTTTTATTTCTAGACAATCATGAAGCTACATGTCGGAGTGTTGAGAGAGTGTCAACAAAAGCTACTAACCACTATTAATGAATTCAGCGCTAGCCTACTAACCTCTAATGACTAAGTCATTGACATGTGACCCTTGACCCACATAGATATTCTACATACAGCTTCCGTTAGACCTAAACCTCAACCCTAGATATTCTATTGAAAACCTCTCTTGACACCTTTCATGATGTACTTAGAGTCATCAAGATTGACCTTTTCCACACAAGCATCAATAAATGCATTGACATTATGCCAAATATGCAAAAGTTCATGTTCAGGGTGGACATAATTCTTAATATATGTAGTGATTTATATCGATATATATTTTATATCTAGTGGTTATGTAAGGTCCCCTTTCTTGCTATCATAGGCCATTATATAGTCTTTTTCACTCCATGGAAATTTTCTTAGATATAAATTCTATATTTCTCTTGGATCAAACTAGACATTCATGTTTTATTTGGTATACTTGGTCTAGTTATAGATTAATATTTTAGGCTCCTAATGACGATGACAATTTTGGATGCACACAAGGCCTATTGACAAGGTAAAAAATAACTCTTAACCTTTCCCTCTTTCTCTCAAGGACACTAAATGTGGGTTGTAGAAAATGTATATGAACTTATAAAATGTTGATCAATGGATAATAGGGGCTTTTCTAGTGAAAATCCCATATTGGATCTACTCACAATCTATGGGTTTTTTATTTCAACCTATAGATGAGTAGTTTAGGCTTTATATTTTCACCAATGACTACTTTTCATACCTTATATGCCTGAGTGGGTGTACTTGTTATATAAATAACCCTCCCTTGTTTTCGTTTTGTATCTTTTTCTCTTATTTGAATCTTCTTGAAACTCTATTAAGTTTTTTCTACGTTTGGATCTTAAATTCTCTCAAGCACTTGAACTACATGGATTTGTCGTCACCACCTAGTCTTTCATAAAAGAGACTTACCCTAATAGTTGTTCATGTCCCTTTGTCCAAAATATTCACATTCTTCATCTCAATTGAGCTAATTAGATTTTTTATTTTTATTTCTTAGGTACTACTTAGACCCTTTGGATTCCCCTTTCATGGAGTATTACTGGTGCCAAATTTAAAGGATATCAACATCTATAATGTCTATGTATACTACATGTACAAGCCCTCTGTATACAAAGAGAAGATGGAGGATGAGAAAACATATATATTCATCTTGTAATGGATGAATCACTATGTTCATATGAGGGTTACTACCTTTATGAGCACCCTATTACATATCATCTTTACATTTAGAAACATTTGCACGGTATTACTAAACAAATTTCTTTAAATATTTAATTAAAATTGTATTGTTTTAACAACTCTTTATAACAACTCTTTTATATGGATGTTTAATTTTTTTATTTATTTTAAATAAAAGATCATTCAATTTATAAAAAACATTGTTGATTTTAAATCTTTGCTAAATCCTTGATAGGGATGTTGTGCATGAGGAGCATAACCTAAACCTCATTTCGAGAGCACCTTAGCCATTTAGAGAGATTCGTGAGCCATTTCAAGGAGACAACCGTTAGCCATGAGACATTTCATGAGTCTTTCGAGCCACTTAGATGAGACCACTGTGATTCATTTCCATACCATTGTGAGGTATTTCTAGACCACCTTGAGGAATTTCGAGACCATCGTGAGGCATTTCGACACCATCTTGAGGCATTTTGAGACCCCCATGATGCATTTTGAGACCACCCTGAGCCAATTCAAGGAGCAGATGAGACTAGTAGAGCAGAGGAGACTGGTGGAGTAGAAGAGACCGACAGAGACAAAAAAGTGGAACAATGTCTTTGCTAATCCCTACCCTCATTTGTATCTCTAAGTGTGATAAGGAATTTATGAATTTATGTATCTCTTAACAATGGAATCTGTGTAGAAATTTCTAGTACTAGGGCATGTTGGATAAGTGTGAATTTTTTTGCAAATTTGTAAATTAGTCACTCATGTCAATTGTGGAGTCCTTTCATTTTATCTTTTTGGTTGAATTCGGGCATGCGTTGTCCAACAAGATGTGGACCAAATAAGGTTAGATCTGGCCCAAACCAAATCCCAACAAATCCTCAGAGAATTCCAACTAGAATATTGTTAATTTAAATCATATCCACCACTTCACAGTCTATTGTGTGCAAATATGGTCAAATTGAAGAGTGAACACAACAAGTTTGAACGGTCTCATCGTTTCAAACATACACAATCTTTTGTTGGCAACTGACTGTTTCGGGTTTCTATAACACAATTAATAGCTCTCTTCATTTCCAATTAGGTTTTGTTTTAGCTTCTTCAGGGTTATCACCTCCTCCATATCTCAAGTCATGTAAGCTACATTATATACCCATCATCCTTGGATTGTTGGGTTCATTAAAGTAGGGGTATTTTCTTATGGAACTCTATCCATCATTAGTGAGCATAATCTAGAACAAAATACGGATAGGGATTATACTATGGAACAAAGTAAGGATAATGTATTGGCAAAAATGTTGGAGCATAAGGAAGCTAGAATATAGCGATTCTCACACGAATCGAGCTAGTTTTGAGTTTTTCTTATGCACCCATCAATTCCACAATTTACACTTGCAATAGGTGAACTCAAAACTAGATATTGTAGTAAGCTAGTGAGTTAACAAAGTCAAGCTTCCATTTATGGAAGGATTACTAAAAAGTATATGGAATTTGGATGCCTAAGGTTTTTAATTTGATTGCATATTAACCAAGATAAATATATGATTTAGAGTCCACCCTAGTGTTGGCCCGGTTTTGCAACCAGGCTTAGTGCTATGGGCACCTGCTAACTAGTAGCAGCAGTTTCAATAGAATTAAACAAGAAACTAATCTAAACTAAACTAATCATGGATCTATGCAAGAATATAAGCAAATAGTGTAAACATTTAAAAAACAAGAACAAGAAAATATTAAAGAATGAATTTGTATTGAAAAGTGGGGGGCAAGCAAGTGCTTGCGATAATACCTTCAATGGTGAAGGTTGATGTTGAGCAACTCCCAAGATGAGTATCTCCAAGCTCCAAGAGGTCTCCTTCTCCAAGGTTGCTTACAATGGCCAAAATGCTCAAGGAAGATTTCGGCAGCATGAGGATGAGATAATGGATGGATGTGAAATGAGGAGCCCCTACCACCTTTTTATAGGTTTTGGTGGTGGGGAATACCATTTGTGGTTTTGTGGAAACCAAATGGTATTGACCAACATGGTTTAGGTACTTTTCCCTCTTTTTTCCTTTTTTGAATAAAATTAATATTTTAATTCCCTTTTTAATATTTTTTGGGAATTTGGACCCTTTTTTAGGGTTTTTTATGCTTTTCACGAAAAATAATCTTTTTGAGTGGGAAAAAGGGGTGTACTAAGGTCTTTTGGTGACCTTTTGTTGGTTTCAGAGGCTCAGATGGTGAAAAAGTGGACAAATGGGTCATGTGAATAGGGAAATGAGCTAGTGAGCACTTTTTGGGTGTTAACAGATTGCCCCCTGATGTGTGAGGGCAGGAGCTCATCGTATGGCCGATAGACATCATAGTTCTTTTGTCTTTTTTCTGGGTTTTTAGGGGAGAGAAGTCACCGGTTGGAGACTGGAGCCATGGCCCTTGGAAGCTGCAAAAAAAAAACATATTACATGGCCTCAATATGAATGAGGTATAATCTCTGGACGAGGCGGGCATTCCCATGCTCGTATCAAGACATATACATAACAATTAGTCCCAAGAAGGGGGATCTAATACATAAAGAATCTACTGGTACATCATAATGGTCCAGGGGGGATATTATTTTGGGATATACTCTTGATCATAACTGATCTCAATAACTGATACACTAGAATAACTGGTGAACTGCTGAAACTGAAGGTGTCCAACATCTGTAGGGACTCAAAGATTATGAGTCATATCTGAGAATTAATGTAACTGTGTACTCAAGGGAGTATGAAACTGGGGTACATCTGAATACTGTCGCCATGCGCAACCCGGATATCTATAGAAAAAGTGTAACTGGTTGTATCCATAGGAAGATTCTCAAATGTGGAGGAGTCAGGAGGTATCCGGGGTCTTCGACTAATAACTGCAAGGATCAATGTCCTGTGCGAGTCTCAACGATGTGATCAAGGTGTTGAAGTAGAGCATGTGAGAAACAACCATTTGGAGAGGGAATGAGGATTCCTCTCGAAATGATTCGTAGGCACTCATCATAAATCGTAATGAGTCCAAGACACAGGGACCTCTAGGTCTATCCTCTGGAATAAATGTGGTTGTCGTCGACAGAGGGATACCAGCAACTAATAAGGCAATGATTTTTCCTTGATAGGAGTACGAGGTGTAGAACTGAAGTGTTGTAGTACTGATGGTAGGACTGACATACTTGTGGGGATGGGAAATAACTGGGTCAAAAAGTGGGTAGACTCAAACTTCCTTTGTTCAGAGCATGATGACATGGTTGACCTGGCAGCGTAGGGAACTGACTTGTAGGTGTGGGGATCATTGCTTTGACTGAATGGTATATATTGACTCTGGGGGGGGGACGAGCTGATAGGTGTTGTTGAGGGGTTTTCAAGGTAACATCTTGTAGAATACTCTGAACAAAGGCGACCAAAATGGGGAAGCTGCCATATGATTAGATGTGATCTGTCGTGGCGCCAAGAGGCACCATTGATTCCTTCTTCGTAGTTTTAATGAGCTCCAAGAAGGGATAAAAGTGTGCTCTGAAATGGTATGGTCCTATGGATTTTGTGAGCCCAGGACGGCTCATGCTCATGGTTGCTTTCATGTTTAGAGAGTCTGAAAACGGTAAGTGGACTCTATTGGTGTTTCTTTTTCGTAAGTTTAGTCTCCAAGGCCCGAAAAAGCATAAAATGATGCGGATGGAGAACTCTTCTAGCTGATGTGACTAGAGTATACCTTTTTCGTAATTAGTCTACGAGGTCCGGAAAAGGGGTAAACTTATACCAGGTATATGCCCTTTCAGATACGTTTAGCGAGCATGAAAGGAAGCAAGATTGCTCGGCGATCTTTTCATTGTTTTAGGAGTCAGAAAAGAGCTTAACAGAAACTCCCTAAGTGCCTTTTTCGTAAAAGGGATTGCTCGGCCCGAAAAGGGATAAAATTATACCGAACAAAAATGGATAGATGGGAGCGAGAAAAGGTCTCAAGCGTCATCATGTGTGTGGGATACTGGATCCGGTGACATAAAGATTGTCACAAAGGGGGCTGCGGCCATTGTGGCACGCAAACCGAGGCAATGAAAGGGCATTTTGAAAAAATGGCTGAAAAGTATGGGCGTGAGAGCGAGAAATGATCTCAAGCATCATCACGAGCGCGGAAAACTGAATTCGACGATATAAAATATATAAAAAACGGAGAGCAGCCGAAGTGGTACGCAAACTGGGGCGACAAGGTGTCGGGACACAATGTTGATATTTGTCCTGGTGAGAGCGAGAAATGATCTCAAGCATCATCACGGGCACAGAAATATGAATCCGGCAGTGCAAATGGTGCGAAAAACGGAGGTCGTAAGGACTCCAGAATGGTTAAAGGAAAGAACTAGGTTAAAAAATGGCTACAAATAAAGGTGATCCCACCAAGCGAAGGATGTCGTGGTGGGGAGAAATGATGACTCGTGGGGGAAAAATACTAGGTGTATCAAATCAACTGAAATATACAAGTGACACGTGACCTCAAAAATGGTTGAGATCACGAATATGAAAAAGTGAGCAGGGTTAATGACCTGCCCCCATGCTATGTGCATGGGGTTTGTGATTGTGGATCACATATGTGTTGGTTTGAACGATGGGCTCATTGAGGTGTTGAGATAGAGATGATGGGGAAGGTTCAAAATGATTGATCATGCCCCCTATGCCGGGGTCGAGGTAATCTATTATGCCCCCTAACTCAGAGGTGTCAATGTGGTGCAGATGTTGTCTCAGAGAGAGATCAATAGGGCATTGAGCAACTGCTGGCGGGGTGTTATACCATGAGGCTGTGGGTCGTGGTGGCATACTGAAGTGATGATATGATGATGGGGGATTCCCTTTGTGGGGTGGATGCCCCTAGTATCTCCGAGGAGGATCACGATGATGATGAGTAGGCAAGGTTTTGGGCCTGCCCCCATGTTGTGGACATGTGGTTTCCTGGTTGATTTGAAAGGGTTTAACCTGTGTGTCAAAGGGATCAATGGAAGGGGCCTACCGGACAGAGGGGTATCCAGTGGAGATCGTATAAATGGTGGGCTCAAGGCCAGGCATTTCAGTATCTGACCAAGTAAAGACATCAGTGAATTCTTGGAACAGTTGTTGGTATTCTCCGATCTCATGCTCACTGTGGGAGGTTCCTAATGTGATGGTATGAAGGGCACCAAGTGGGTCAGAGATGTCAATGTGGATGACGGGAGAAATATCGGCCATGGGATCCGTTAACCAGTCGATTTTAGTAGGAAGGAAATCCTTGGACTCAACCGCGGATTGGGTAGCGGTGGTGGATGAAGTCTCTTCCGGGAGGAAGTATGGACGATGGTGCATGTCTTCCCTGGGATAATCAAAGGTAGTAGGAGTCTCGAGAACCTCTTCATCATTGCGGGAGCTTTGAGTGGTCAAATCGAGTGATGAGGTAGTGGTAGTCGAAGAGATCATGTAGATGATGTTAATCTCTCCGGATGAGGATGATGCAGGAGGGTAGATCTCCTCGATAGTAGGGGGTGCCGTCTCTAGGTACAAATTGTTCATCTCGTAGAGAGCTGCTCTGTAGTCTGGGATGTCAGGACAGTTGTGGGAGTAGTGGCCCTAAATACCGCATATTGCACATGGGTGGTTGGTACGCAATGATTTATCAGGAGGTTTGGGGTTTGAGTTGATTTTGACAACCGGGATGTTGGGGTCGTCGTCAAGCATTTGCATGTGTTCCTGTAATGTAGGTAACTATGGACACTGATGGGTTGGATGGCCTAACTCATCACACAACGAGCATTTGGGAGGAGCACGGAATATGGGGGGAGGTTTAACTGCCTTGGGTGGGGGTACCGCAGTGTATGGTTGCGGGCCTCTGCCCCCAGTGGGTCTGATGAGTAGAGGGGGATTCATCGATGACGAAGGAGTCGTGATACCGGGAAGTGGTTGAGTAGAAGTAACAATGGGTTGGACCGGTTGCAGGATGACATTTGGTGTCGGCGGTGGAACGAGAGGCATAATATACCACACGGGTAATCCCAATGTTAACCCGGGGAGACTGAGGGTAGCCATAACCGGAGCGCTTACTACACCCGAAGGAGGAAATAGAAAGGGGATTGTGTGGATGGGTGTAACCCCAATGTGACCAGGGACCAATGGTGGTTTGGGTAACAAGGAGGGTTGATTACCAGGTGTTTGTGAAAGGGTGCAAAGGTTCGCGACGTGGGCCTCTGGTGACGGTGGTGGAATGGACTGGAATGTAGAGGTCATCGGCGCCTCGGAGTAAAGTCCGGGTCCTACTGAGGAAATGAATGAGGTAGTTGCACCACAAACAGGTTGTTCAACCATGGGGAGAACATTTTCAGGTGTGGCGGGGGCCTTGGGATCGTAATAGGTGAGCTAGTCGACCTTGACCACGCGTCCCTCATGGGGGAACTGCATGGTGCGAAATACGGATGAGGCAACAGCCCGCATGGCATACATGTAGCTGCGACCAAGTAAAAGGTTATAGTCTAGTTGGGCATTGATGACCTCAATGTCAATGAGCACGGTTTTACCCGCCAGCTGGACAGGGACATTGGCTAAAAGACCTTGGGGTTGTGCCGAACGACCGTCATAGGCTCGCAACGCAGTGGTGGACTGCTGGAGAGTAGGGGATCCCAACTTCTGCCAAACGAATGTGGACATGATGCATGTGGAGGCCCCTTCATCGATAATGCACCGATGGATGACAAGATTCTGAACAGAAATGAAAACTTGGAATGCTAAAGAGGAAGGCAGGCGTGGTTCAGACTGGTCTTAATCGAATGCGATCAGCTGTGAATCATTGGGGTCAATGGCGCCAATGGCAGAGAGCAAAGTTTTGCACTGCGAAGGATAGTTTTTCAAAACTTCTAAAGCAGACATGGCTGCAGGAGACTGGGCTAAGTCATCGACAATGTTGTAATTCGACGCAGCGCGAGCATTAGGATTATTGTTGAGACGACGAAGTGGGAAGCGAGGTGCTTTGGGAGTACCATCAAGTGGAGCCGGAGGTATACGTAATGTTTGATCTGTGGGATTAACGTTAGTGTTCTTATCGGCGGGAGGGGCTTCAGAAGTGGAGCCATATTGGTTCCGGCGGGTTTGGAGGTTGGCATCGGCAGTCGACATCATCAACAAATGGTGAGTACCTAAATCGAACATGGGTTGATCAGGGGCTGCATAAGTGATCTGTTGTGGTGGCACATTGCCCTGAGGGGGAGCTAACGGCTGAGTGTTCACTACACCCTGGTTTGGAAAGGGGTTTTGCAGTACCAAGGGTTGATGTTGAGGTGGTGGAGGGTTGGGTGGCGGTTGAGGAGCCGCTTGCCCTTGACGATGGGCATCGTTGGTCCAGAGTTGCCGAGCTTGCTCCAAATGTGGGCAAGAATGCGTGTAATGACCATAGACTCCGCAGATAGAACAAGGGTGGTTTGTTCTGAGGTTATTATTTCTAGGCTGCTTAGGATTTCGATCCGGATTACGGTTGGGAGGAGCAGCATTGTTATTCTGCGGAGGATTGGGAGGTGGAGGACCTTGCTGATGTTGTTGGTTATTACCGCGGTTGCGACCTCTACCACGGTTCTATTGCGCACCTTGGTTGCGCTGGTTGTTTTGGTTCTGGGGCTGGTTGTGCTGTGGTTGTGCTGGTTGTTTTGGTTCTGGGGATGGTTGGCCCGGTTTTGCAACCAGGCTTAGTGCTATGGGCACCTGCTAACTAGTAGCAGCAGTTTCAATAGAATTAAACAAGAAACTAATATAAACTAAACTAATCATGGATCTATGCAAGAATATAAGCAAATAGTGTAAACATTTAAAAAACAAGAACAAGAAAATATTAAAGAATGAATTTGTATTGAAAAGTGGGGGGCGAGCAAGTGCTTGCGATAATACCTTCAATGGTGAAGGTTGATGTTGAGCAACTCCCAAGATGAGTAGCTCCAAGCTCCAATAGGTCTCCTTCTCCAAGGTTGCTTACAATGGCCAAAATGCTCAAGGAAGATTTCGGCAGCATGAGGATGAGATAATGGATGGATGTGAAATGAGGAGCCCCTACCACCTTTTTATAGGTTTTGGTGGTGGGAAATACCATTTGTGGTTTTGTGGAAACCAAATGGTATTGACCAACATGGTTTAGGTACTTTTCCCTCCCTTTTCCTTTTTTGAATAAAATTAATATTTTAATTCCCTTTTTAATATTTTTAGGGAATTTGGACCCTTTTTGAGGGTTTTTTATGCTTTTCAGGAAAAATAATCTTTTTGAGTGGGAAAAAGGGGTGTACTAAGGTCTTTTGGTGACCTTTTGTTGGTTTCAGAGGCTCAGATGGTGAAAAAGTGGACAAATGGGTCATGTGAATAGGGAAATGAGCTAGTGAGCACTTTTTGGGTGTGAACACCTAGCAATTCAATAAACAATCTATTGGAGTGAACAACCACTTATAGTGTGCACCTTACCAAAGACCCTAGTTTGTTCATTTGGTTTTAATTTGATAGAATATACTTAATTTACCAAGAGAGATACTCGACTTAAAGTCCCTATACTCTAGAAAGTCCATTAACAAGATATTGGAATGAAAAACTATTGATAGTGGGTACTCGCTACCTTGCCAGATATCCTGGTTTGGTCTTTTAGTTAAGGATTCATATATATTTGTAAGGGGTTTCACGTTTATATATAGATGATGCTACTAAATTAATTACATGAAGAAGATGTGAGTAGGGTGGGTAATTTTACCATCTTAACAAATGTTCAAGTTTCTAGGGTGTTATTGGCTTGCTTCTTCATGCACTACTCTTACTAGGCTATATCTTATGTAAAATGTAGCATGTTTTCCCTTTTTCAAGATAATGGTGCCAATGAGATAAAAGGATGTGTAAATGATATCCTTAAACTCTATAGTTGTAAATGCAAATCCACACCAAAGGGATGAATCCGCTATTTTCCATTGAATAACCATGTGTGTCTGAAAGGAATTGAACCTTAAACTTGTTATTTGTAAATGTAAGCCCACCTCAAAATACCAAACCGAGGTCATTTCCTCTAGAAAGGCACTTCTGTTTAATTGAATAAATGTGTCTCCCCGTTAAGGAATGCATCCCCATGGAGAAGTGAGGTTGATATTTGTGGACACACTAGAGATACTAAAGGGAATAAAACCTTAAATTTTGTAGTTGTAAATGAAATTCCTTTGGGTACAGGAAAGGCGCTTATGTTACTCGACTAGTAAATAGAGAAGGGAGGTTATTTTTATGTTATAATGTTTTTTTTATGTACTCAATTTAAATTTGCATCGATTCTAGTTATATGAGCATCAAATTATCCTTTTTGTTTAAAAAAAAAGATTTATAGGAAAAATGCAGAATGGGCTCTAATTCGCGACGAGTAATGATATCGAACTTATAGAGGGATAAGGGTTTAAGTTGGATTTGACATAATGGTATGGTTTACTTACTCCCATTAGAACTACAACTCCATCAAACAATGTTTATCTATGGTTTCCTTACTCATATCTATATGGGAAACCATAACCTTATGGGAGCTAGTGCAATGCAATCCAAAAAATTTGGAATCTTTGGCTTCATATTTGGATACACTTTTGATATTTTGAAGAATATTACAAAATGCCAAGTTGGATTTTATAGGTATTTTAGATGGATTCAAACCTCGTCAAAATACTAAAATAATGCCATGTATAATCCAATTAGATAGATTGCTCCTCCAACCAAGCTAAAAAAATCACACCTCAAGACATGGATCTTGTGTGGATACATGTGCTTATTGCAAAAAATAGTTACTTGTCCCAACTCTTTCTCTAAGAAGAAACAATAAAATAATTCGTGGCAGTGTATTCCATGCTATGTGATCCCCTCAAGGGTGCTTCTTTGACCATGTCAAGGGGAATGTGCCACTCCAATAATGATAATCAACATATCAAGGGAGAACTGATAAAAAATGCACAACCTTCCTAGGAATGATAAGAAGATACCATATTTCACTCTCCTAATTAGTGTTTTCCTCATATTATGCATCTCAACACATAGTAATATAATCCTACTAAATCTCTCAAATGATACATGACAGGGATGATTTTAAGAACTCCCCCCCAAATTTATATGTATAAAAAATGGGCTAATCTTCCTGATATATAGGAAAAATTGAAGGCAATTTTATCAATAATATAATATGTATATATAATTTTTTGGTGAATATTTCATTTAATTATATGATGTTGTAAAATCTTGGTGAATCTTTCAATAAATTATAAGATATTGTAAAATCTTGGCGAATATTTCAATGAATTATAAAATATTGTAAAAACTTGGCGAATATTTTATTGAATTATAAAATTTTGTAAAATTTTGGCGAATATTTCGTTGATTTATAAAACACATTGAATGGCACTTTGCTTGTTAATTATGAGTTCAATGCTTCTTCAAATTTTGAGTTCAATTGCTCTATTTCAAGTTTTGGTCTCAATACCAAATGGTAGTGGCCTTAATGATGCCTTCATATCCAAGCAAAGCCGAGTGGACCTTGTAGACATGTAATCTAAATGTGGGTGTTTGGTGGATGCACATAAGTGTTTGACCAACTGCCAGAGCGAAATACAGTGTCATAGAATGCAATTCTTTTAGGATATGCTCAACATGGACATGGTAGGGAGGAACATCATCAGAGGGGTTCTTGGGGTGAAGATTTCCATCCATAGCTCAGATGACAATAGCAATTGCCTCTTCTTCTTACTTACAGTTTTTTCCTCTACTACTTGAATTTTTATTTGTAGTTTTATCCCTACAATTAGTAGAGTTTTCTTCTTTTTATTCTTTAATTTAGATGTTTACATTATATGTAGATGATTATTTTAAGTTAGATGTTTACTTTCTACTACCGGACATGACCAGATAAGACACGGTTTGTTAGAAAGAAAGTGATAAATTAATAAAAATGAGATATTATAAGATGATTGTTGTGTTGTGCCATATTTACACCATCATCACTCATAAACAATGGAAATATATTAAGTCAATATCCCATGCAGAGTATCTGCTTCTTGATTGATTCTTCTGGCGCACTCCAAATTTCATGCTGCAATTCACCATTTCCTTCTCCATTTGTGGAACTCCTTGCATTGATCATGGCATCCACCACCCTAGGAAATGAACAAAAATTATATTCATTTCTTTCTGAAGGAGCATAAATATACCATCCATAATAATACATACCGGTTAGATGGTCTAGGTAAAGAATTGGAAGCCACAAAGACTACAAGCGCAGAAAAAACTGTACCACTATTCACTTTGTGTAAGCGTTAAAACCCTAAAAACAATAATCTTTCATCGATTCTTACCAATGTCTAAACCAGGGCCTTCCCTTGAGACCTTCCATGTCTATAAATCCTCTTTCTGTAAGCAATAGGAAATCATTGAAGGCCCTTCTCCATAGAATTATTTGTGCATCTCCCTTTCTATGTTTTCTCAAAACCTGCACAAATTGCTCATTGAGTTTCAACACATTTCATTGAACAAAGAAGAATGTAAAGTGGGTTCTACATTTGTGTGGGATGATACCATTTATAAAATGGGATCTCTATAAATATTCTAAATAGGTTTGTTTGTCACTAGGTTACGACTGGTAATAGTAATGAGCTAGATTCAGGTTGCTTTTGTTACAATCATTATGCCATGGCTCTATTTTTGGAGATAGATCTAGCTGGAGGCTTACCTCAGCTTTCTCAACAGCTTTATGGGAAACATTAGAAAACTCCTTTATGGATGAAGTGATAGACTCTATGGTTACCACACTGGAAGTGTTTATTTTCTCCTTTATCATCTCTGCATATATCTGAACAAAAAGCCCCACCAAAAATGATGAAAACAAATGTTGTTGAGAACAATGTAATATTTGACTAATTCCCCAAATTGACACATTACTGTTTCATAATTATCATATTCCCAATGTTTTTACGAATTGGCAGCTATTTTATCAAGAAAATCTTTGATGAATTCATATCTGCTAAAGGCACCAAATTTATTATAGCTACAACTCATCCACATATGCAATATAATCAAAGGGAAGAATGTGTTCATCAGCTAGGCGTATAGCAAGTAGTCCCCAAATAGAATAAACTGCAGTGATAGGAAATCCATTTAAAGAATCAACAAAACATTATGTAGTTTAAAGATTGAATTGTTATAAAAAGTAAAGTATACTACCAACCTGCAACATGCATACGAAAGTATGGATCACCAAACTTCTTCATCTGGATGAAGGAGTCATAACGAGTATGGTAAACATGGTAATATGTACATATCCAGACATGCCATTAAATCCTCTTAATATATAACAATGTTTAAATTAAAAAATTCTAGTTACCAAACTCAAGTAATGAAGGGTTGTCCTGGGTTATCCTTAACTAAACTAGAAGGTAAAGCCCTGAAAAATTTACCTGAGCTCAGGAAAAAGGCCTAAAAGGTAAATCCAGTAAGGTCTAGGTCATATCTGGTCTCCTAGACTTCTCTAAGGAAAACATAGGCCTCCCTAACGAAATGATACCTCGACAAATGTTTATCTACAATATAAGGTGGAGATAAAAACTCAACATTTCAATTGTAATTACATACCTTTCCCATAATAGAAATCAACTGAAGGCACTCCAGGATGCTGCAAAAATACTGCAAAATAAGACCAGCCTCCACCTAGTTTGTCAATCTGCAAGAGACCAGAGATAGTAAGTAGTCATCAAGTTATAGTTGATCAATACAAAGCAATCCCTTACAATGCACACTTCCAAGTTACAACTTTGATTCTCATTTTTTTATGACTATCATGTCTACACTCAAAATCGAAGCATATTAATCAAACTTTCCTTTATTCTAGTGCTTGTTGCAGCCCAAGACTCATGAACATTTTTGTAGTTTGAATCTAGGTCAGATGCCTGAGCAGACAATAGGGCAAGAATATTCATAGGCTATTCGGTTCAGTTGCTTTATTTAGGTGGATAAAAAGTAGATAAATGTACAATAGGAATTTGTATCAATCATGATCACACTAATAAATATTTTCAGAAACATTCCACCATAATTATTCATGAAATTTTCATAATGCCAACATGGTTTCATGTTCTTCTTTAATTTTCCAAGGTACAAAGCTAGACATTAACACTGCTTCATGTAGAGTTTTCTTCTTGTTCTTCTCAATCCAAAAACTGAGGTATGGGTTCGTTTGAGATTCAATGTTACAAATGTCACAATTTTGGACATATAGCACATGATTGCAGAAGCATCATGATGTGGGATGCTAAGAAAATCAAGGAAGAAAAATTATCGACCAGAAATGAAGGAAAGCACTTCAACCCTAACAGGATATTCGATGAGCATATCTTTAGTTATGGCTAATTACTACATCAAGCCTCAACAATTTATCGAATCTCATAAAGCAGTAGAACCTATTAAGCAATGGAATCCAAAACCAACAAATTAAAATGTGGTACCTAGTCCTAGAATAATTGGCACATTCACTGATTAGCAACAATACATTTGAAGTTAGAAGGTCAGCTTCTCCAGCAGCAAAATCAACTTCTGAAGACTCATCATCCAAATTGTAGAATATATGAAAGAGTTGAAAGTTAGGGATTAGCAACATGTAGTCATACCAAATCATTTTCAAGGTTTTGAGGCAGAACATGCAGGTCTTAGTTTTAGAAGATTTGATGCTAGTTATAGTGCAACATATGACAATGATAATGGCAGTGACAAGAGTTCCACTCCACTGCCCGAAGAGTTTCAAGCATCCATAAATAAACTATGCAAAGAAACATTGGCACTTGTAACAATCCATGGTATTTGAAGTTGTTCAGGAATGTTTTGAAACCATAAGTATACTTATTTCGGAAAGTGGGATTGATGTGAAGGAGTTAAAATGGTTAATATCTTATACATATAATATTGGGGTGACAATGTTCAATATGAGACAATATGATTGGTCTTCTAAAGTTAGCTTATAAAGCTACATGGACCTAGGTGTACCTAATAAAATATATCTCCTCATATTAGAGTATGGCATCTGGATTTGACTGTACCATGACTAAGAACATAGTTGAGTAAGTTTTTGATGCTTGTGAAAAAGTGTTGTTTTAGATGATGCACTGAAGTAGGAGAAAAGAAGCAAGAGAGAGTATCCTAGATTGTCTCTTTCATTGGACAAAAGTTGATACACAGTTATCCAGTTCAACTAATATCCATTCCCTTTTGAAGCATTGGATCAAGATAGTTTGTGAAGATTACAAGGAGATTGATATAGATGAATAATTCGTGCAAAGTCTCACACTTTACAAGTTTTTAGCTAGCACTGGTTGTTCTTTGCTAATGGGGAAATTAGGCATATGCTTAGAAGAGGAGCTCCTGGATTATGCTAAAATAGAAACTGAACTTTCAAGGTTTATGCATAAAGGAATTATGGAATAGGGCACCCCCTATGTTTTGTTTCAGCCAAAAAGAATTATACAAATATTGTCACCGGCAAATGGTGTGTTTGATCCCATCAAGAAGGAAGTTACATAATAGGCCGACCTGAAGTGAGCCATATCTATCATTCACATGCTGTACTTTATCTACCATATACAGTTTAACCCATTTAAAAAGGAGTCAGCTAAGCAATCTAGCAGATCCTAAGCAAGCAGCAAATCTAACATCATAGATAGAAGCTACGGAAGTTAACCAATTGTACAAATTGGTTTATTTGGTTTAGATAGCTCAGTTGCATGGTTGATAATTTCTTGTCCTAGTGTCAGTGCTTGCTTCCCTGCCTATAAGTATAGTCCACTCCTAGTGCAAGGTATATTTATTGATGAGGATGTTTAACCCGGTGTAATTTGTTTGATGCTGCATTACTGATCCAGATAGATCGATGAAGACAGAGTTGGACCAGTGTTGATGCCACGGTCGAATCATGATACTAGTAGAGAAAGGAGTTTCTACTTGCAGTCAGCATACTAAAGGTTAAGTCACAAGTGGAATAGAAGAAGAGGAAAAAAATGACTTATTAGTTAGGTTAGGAGAACACTAGTAGACAAGGGTTCATAAAGAGCGATAGCCCATGATCCGTAGGAGTAGGGACAAAAGAAGATACAATAGCCATGGCTCCATCCTCAAGCTATACTCTTAAAAGAGAAAGGAAATGTAACAGGTTTTCATTCTGTAATCTTAAATCTAGTGACCATATCTTGTGCATATTTGGACTATGCTATTTTTATTCTTGAATCACTCTGAGTAATTGAAAGACCAAGAAAGTAATGCAACAATCCCAAATAAGTCATAGAAAACCTGTAATGCAAAGCAAACTTGACATAGTTTTCTTGGGGTTTCTTCTTTGGCATCTATTCTCTTGTGATCTCCATTGTTCAAGATCACTCTTATTTCTGGTGTACTTGTATTATGTACTGAATCTTTGAGTAAGAAAGGTTTGTTGGGTTTTTCCCTAGTTTGGGTTTTCCCAGGGTAAGCTATTGTTGTTCTATTGTGTTTCTAAGTTGAAAGAGATGAAAATTATATTGTTATAAGTATAAAATATAATAGTGATCACTATGTGGAATGAAGAAGAAAATGCATACCATATACTAGTCACATGTGATTATATCAAGGAAGTATGGAAGGAGGAAAGGAAACTTGGTGGCATCAATGTTGCATGGAAAGGTGCTTCTATTGAAGAATGCTTAAAAGATTGGATAAGTAACAAATATTTTGACAGGATGAAAGCACTCTCTATTATTATGGGATAGGGAGTATGGATAGCAATAAACGCAACACTCTTTGAGGAGAAATATGTTCTATCAATACAGTGTGCTATGCAGGGGATGAGCATCTTCAGGATCTTCCCACATGAAACTACAATAACCATTATATTGTTGTGTTGATATTATTTTCATTGGAAATAAGAGTAATAATGTGTTTGTTTCTTTCCTTTAAATATTGTTAATTACAGGCTTAGGCAAAGTGTGGCTTGTAATAAACCCAAATCCAGTGAGATCAAAAACAATTTTGTCAAAATTCATGGTTACATAATATACAAAGACTGTTAGTTTTTCATAAATTTCAATCTGATCTAGGATCTTAACTGAGAGAATAACATGTGCAACATATCTATAGCATATCAATCATGGACACAATAATGCAAGCACACAAGAGACACAGAGTTTCACCGGGGAAAACCAAGAAGGTGAAAAACCCCGCAACTTCCTCAGAGATAGATAGAGCAATGATACAACCCAAGTACAAGAGATAGTCTTCTCCTAGTAGTAGCTTATCCTCCTCCACAAGTGTGCCACTCTCCAATGAGAGTATGAGTGAAAAAGTGAATGATGAAATAGAGTGCCTCCCGCACTCTATTTATACTTGACTTGACTTGCCTAATAACCTTTATTAGGTCAGCCTTAACTTAACCACATAACATAATGCTGACTAGGCCGACCCCCAATAGGGTGGTCTAATAACCCTTTGACCCACATGAATTATATAGGGCCGACCCCACCAAGGTGGTCTAATAACCCATCAAGTATAAGTTACGACACTTACAATATAAATGACGACACTTCCGTATAGAGGAATAATAACATCTCTATAGGAATACAATATACATATAGAAAATACATTCTGAAGTTACAAATACATCAACACTCCCTCTTAACTAGGAAGGTATTTCTCGACACAGGTCTTCTAGCACAAGTCTTCTTCTCTGGATCATCATCACTGGATCATCGACATCGATTCATCGTCGTCATCACTGCTACTGCTATCTCAATCAATCTCTGAACTACTCATCATAGGAAGTTGTACAGAGCCAGTCCTTTTTCATACTGGATGTAGGCCCACCACCTGCAGGTCTTCTCAGTGGCCATACTTTGGAATCCTCGGGACTTATTACATGCGTCACAAAACCTCGAAAGAGCATCCCAGGCCTTTTACGAGCACACAGATCAACCTATCGGATCTCCCAAGATCTTTTACATGTGACTGTCACAAAACCTTAAAAGAGTGTCTTGCCAAGAAAGATCTCTAAAGAGAATCCGAGGCCTTTTTCATCCTGTCTAGATCTCCAGGACTTATTACATGTGACCCCTACCACAAAACCTTAAAAGAGTGTCTTTCCAAGCAAGATCTCTAAAGAGCATCTGAGGCCTTTTTCATCCTGTCCAGATCTTGAGGAATTATTACATGTGGTCCCCACAAAACCTTAAAAGAGTGTCTTTCCAAGCAATATCTCTAAAGAGCATATGAGGCCTTTTTCATCCTGTCCAGATCTCCAGGACTTATTACATGTGGTCTAGCAAAACCTTAAAAGAGTGTCTTGCCAAACAAGATCTCTAAAGAGCATCTGAGGCCTTTTTCATCCTGTATAGACCTCCAGGACTTATTACATGCTACCCTTGCACAACCTGTCCACGGCCACAGAGTATCAACCTGATACTCACCATACATCGTCCTGATGCACATGATCATCCTGATCATCATCACTGCATTGTCCTGATGCATGTCATTTGGAGCAACATCCTGAAGCTCATCATCTATGATCATCCCGATCATACAATGCATCCACCTGATGCATACCAAGTATCTACCTGATACATATCATCATACATGATCCACCTGATCATACAATGTATCCACCTGATACATACACAGATACATGATCCACCTGATCATACAATGTATCCACCTGATATATATCAACATACATGATCTACCTAATCATACAATCGTATCCACCTGATACATATACAGATACATGGTCCAAGCATCCAACATGATGCATATACATATACATGATCCAATTGATCATAACAAGCATCCAACATGATGCATATACATATACATGATCCAACTAATCATAACAAGCATCCAACATGATGCATATACATATACATGGTCCAACTGATCATAACAAGCATCCAACATGATGCATATACCTATACATGATCCAACTGATCATAAAAAGCATCCAACATGATGCATATACATAGCAGTAACTGGAGCATCATCTTGATGCTCATCATCCAGTGCTTACATCCACAGCCATGGGAAGGATCCTCCTCTCACCATGCTTGAAATGGCTCCTTCAAATGTGTCCATCACTTCTTCCTCAAAGTGTCATCAATTTGAAGAACACCAAGCCTCTCTATGAAGTACTCGAACTTCACTCTGCCTAGTGGTTTCGTCAACACATCCGCAACCTGCTCATCCGTCACAACATACAGGAGCTTCACTACTCCTCTCTGCACCATATCCCTGATATAGTGATATTTGATCTCAATGTGCTTCGACCTGTCGTGGAACACCAGGTTCTCAGACAGCTTCACACAACTCTGGTTTTCACAAAAGATACCAGTATCCTCCAACGGGAGATCAAATAGCTTAGACAGTAGCTTCCGGAGCCATACTTCCTCACAACTAGCCGAACAAGCTGTAACATACTCTACTTCTGCTGTACTCAGTGCTACATAGGACTGCTTCTTGCTAAACCAAGAGATCACACCTGATCCCATACTGAAGCAACACCCAGAAGTGCTCTTCCTATCTGCAGCACTTCCTGCCCAATCTGAATCAACATAACCCTACAGGTTAAACTTTTGATTCGCATCATACTTGAGCCCATAATCAACCGTACCCTTCAGGTACCTCAGAATATGCTTTACAACAACCAGGTGAACACCTCTCGGATCCGTCGGGAACTGGCTCAATGTGTTCACCGCAACGCAAATATCTGGTCTTGTGTTTTTCAGGTACATAGAGGACCCAATCATCTGACGATAAATAGTGACATCAACCGGCTCAGATGAAGCATCACACAGAAGCTTCAGGTTCGATGCCATAGGTGTGGCCATGTCCTTGTAGTCCATCATCCCGAATCTCTTCAGAATCTCTACTGCATACTTCCCTTGTCCAAGGAAGATCCCATCTGCACTCTGCCACACCTCCATGCCTAGAAAATAGTGCATCATCCCAAGTCCTTCATCTCGAACTTGGAAACAAGCTTCCTCTTCATGTCGGCAATCAATCTATCCTCACCTATTACAAACAGGTCATCAACATACAATAGTAATATCACTGGATTTCCTTCCTCAACCTTGTAGTAAAGGTTGGAATCCACTTTACTCATGGTAAAGCCCAAACTGGATAGAAAGCTGTCTATCCTACCATACCAAGTCCTAGGAGCTTGCTTCAAGCCATGCAAGGCTTTCTTCAACTTTCACACATATGACTCTCTGTCATGTGTCTCAAAACCAAGTGGTTGCACCACATACACTTCCTCCTCGACTACACCATTCAAGAAAGTTGTCTTGACATCCATTTGGTGTATCTTCTATTTTATCATTGCAGCCAGAGCAAGTACTGATCTAATGGAAGTGTATCTGGCTATAGGAGAAAAATTCTCTTCATAATCAATTCCTCTTTCTGGGAGAAGCCATGAGCTACAACCTCACTTTGTATTTCTCCATGCTACCATCTGCAACATGCTTGATCTTATAGATCCACTTGGAAGTCATGACAGACTTCTCTTCTGGTCTAGGACCACATCCCAACCATCATTCTTCATGATCGACGGATCATGGCATTCTTCCATTACTTCATCTCAGATATTGGGAACTTCAATATCTTCAATAGATAGATTTGTTACTGGAACAAATGTTGTAGTCCTTCTTTTTTAGGTGATGGTATATGATATTTCCTACAAGACAAGTTAAATTGCATGATTAGAAACATCTCATATTTTTCAGAACAATTTCTTACACATAAAGAAATATGTCATACAGTCATGCAATTGTTTTAAACAATGCTTCAATACAACATTTATCCATATCTCGTAACTTTCTAGATGCCTTCCAATCTATACCAGAACATTGTTAAGAGTGTGCACAACTCCCAACATGTCAGCAAAGAGGTTTCATTCTAGATAAGTAGCAATGGAATGTTGTACAGTGCCATACGCCACTTACCCATCACATGCATATTAGTAGTATATTGTTCATTAATGCAATTATTTTTAATATGTGTAATACACACCCTAAGTCTAGGAACATAGGCATATACATCATTGAACAATATTATTTAAACAAACAAGTATGCAAGAAATGACAATTCAAATACTTATCTTTGTTTGGTTGTAGGGTGGACTCCCTCTCAATATTTGTTTCCTTGCAGGAACTACTGGAGTGTGCTCCCTCTTGATCTTTGCTTCCTGGATTACCTGTCCTGGGACTTATATTCATCCTGGACCATTATGCATGCTTAAGTGTGCACTAGTGTCATGATTGTGCTATCCTCAAGATCTCATACATAATCATACATTCATTAGTATAGATACTAAAACAACATAATCTTTAAACATGTATAGTCATGATCATTTCAAACACAGATAACAAACATTAGTATTCAAGGTTTCATGGAATACTTCTTTTACTCATGCATATTCTTAATGACCATAGGATTCTTCTGGTTAGTGATATCATCAATCAAAATAAGAAGCATAATATGCCTAAACCCATGATTACTAACTTCAATGAATAATCATTATCAATCATGCCATGTATACTTATATAAGAGATTCTAACACAAGGTAGGATTCTAACTTGATATAGGAAAAAATATACCTGGATTAATATGTTAGCTGGTTATTGTCTAACATACCCACATGATGTCTTCTTGTTCTGTTAAGTGACTTGTGCTAGTAACCTGCATATCTCATAGGTTAACCATTATAGAACCAAGTTATACATACCTCGTAAGTAGATATTCTATGTGATCCATGGCAATGGATGAACCTTTGTCTTCATGTCACCATGGTCATATGTTCTTGAACTAGAACATGATTTGTCTTTCTTGATGTACCTTTCATGTTAGGGGACAACATCAACCTCATACAACACCACAATGCATTAGTACAATCATAAGTGTCAAAACCCTAATCAATGAATATCTTCTATCCTGCATTCATAATTTTATTAAGGTGATACGACAAGTCTAAAGTTAATCAAGATTGTACTAACCTTAATGAAGACAAACATACCATAAACTTAATCATGAACAGATTTCGAAACATACATGTAAGTCATACCTGTCGAGATTGCTTGTAATCTTCTTATGTAAGGCCTTAGCCTTATCTCCCTCTGAAACAAGAACTTCTTCACTTATGCAGGTGACCAATCCATTTTCTTCTAGGATTAACCCAATCCACTTGATTTGCAGAAACTGGATCTGGAGCTGGATTTGGGTTTGTCAAGGAAACCCTAAAAATTCAAACTTTGAATTTTAAACTTTTGAAAGCATAGAAAGATGCGCCTTGCTAAGTTGATCAACCTGGTATACTCAAAATTTCAAAACTGCAAAGTTTCACCCCTCAAATTTGCTTTTCAATCTTCTGGATTCACTAGGGAGGACCCTAAATTAGGGTTTGAGTTTCCCAGAGCTTTACCCAACCAAACAGTTTGATCCAAAGCAATAAACTTCGATTTTTCCAAGGAGCTTCCAGCTATGGTCACAGATTTCAAAAATTCCCATTTTTGTAGAAGACCTAATTTTTCACTTTTCCAATCAAAGTCCCGAACTAGGGTTTGATCAAGCCCGGCCTTCTACCCAACCAAAAAATTTGATCTTGGTCTCTAAATTTCCATTTTGATGAGTAGCATTCATCCGTGGTCTCCGATTACAAAAATACCAACTTTCTCCAAAACCCTAATCCCAGAGCCATGAACGAAGGCGCTCAAAATCCAATAACACATATTTCATTAATTTTGGAAATATTTTATTACAAGTACAACCACATAATTGAGTTTTTTGGTTATTTTTGAATTCTAGATCCATTGTTTAATTCCAAATTTAATGAATTATGTGTTCAATTCTGTTTTGACAGAAATATGCACCTGATTGTTTCTGGTGTAACTCCGAAATTCTGAATCCACAGGGTCTGAAACTTCGACCTGTGGTAGACTGACCTGTCATATTTCCAACCCCATAGGTCTGACCTCAATTGGATTCTCTGAGATAGAGTTACACCAAGTGTCACAACGTGACCTATTTATGGGATAAAATAGGAGAGTGAACTTGTACGGCGTGCCAAGTGTCACTGGTTCAACTTCTGCCTCTAAAAACCTTACTTGAGAAACTACAGTCCGTGCCCTACCTTTCTATTTTTACGAAATTTCATTTGGAGCTTCCTAGCTCAAGTTGTGACCTTTTTTCCTAGGTCACCTGTTTATGATTGAGATCTAGAAGAGGTAGAAACCCTAGATTGTACAGATCATAAAACACAAAGTACAATGAATTAGAAGTTGTGCTTCAAAAACAAGGTACATGCGGATCTTATCTTCGACTTGTAAGCATTTCAGATCCTAAAACCTTTCCGAAATGGATTTATAGCGAAAGTGCTACAATGACTGGTTTTTGCTATCTCAAGACCTAGCTTCGCAAGTGCAACAAGTGTCATAAATGCCAAACCATGCCTTCTCTCAGGCTAGCTCTGATACCATGTTAGTTTTTCAGAAATTTCAATCTGATCTAGGATCTTAACTGAGAGAATAACATATACAAAATATCTACAGCATATCAATCATGGACACAATAATGCAAGCAAACAAGAGACACAGTGTTTCACCGGGGAAAACCAAGAAGGTGAAAAACCCCGCAACTTCCTCAGAGATAGATAGAGCAATGATACAACCCAAGTACAAGAGATAGTCTTCTCCTAGCAACATCTTCTCCTCCTCCACAGGTGCGCCACTCTCCAATGAGAGTATGAGTGAGAAAGTGAATGATGAAATAGAGTGCCTCCCGCACTCTATTTATACTTGACTTGACTTGCCTAATAACCTTTACTAGGTCGACCTTAACTTAACCACATAACATAATGCTGACTGGGCCAACCCCCAATAGGGTGGTCTAATAACCCTTTGACCCACATGACTTATACAGGGCCGACCCCACCAAGGTGGTCTAATAACCCATCAAGTATAAGTTACGACACTTACAATATAAATGACGACACTTCCGTATAAAGGAATAATAACATCTCTATAGGAATACAATATACATATAGGAAATACATTCCGAAGTTACAAAGACATCAACAAAGACATGATTAACTAAGCTCCACATCCTAAAATACCAAGTTGATTAAAGGATATACCTTATACAATGGATAAAACTATCTTATGCAAGGGAGAATTTTTGGCACTTGAGCAAACAATTTTGTTAGGAGAACATTGGAGGTGAATAGTGGGGGAATAGGAAATGTTTCACTTATATAACACCATGTGAAATGAGCTAAGTCACTTCTTGAAGGGTTTGTTTCCATGATCAAAGTCTTGGCATCATGGAGCTTGATAGTTACTAGCGCATGGTGTATTCTTTTAAGGCTATATAACTTTTGCTTCCAGCTACTTATTGCATTATATTGTTTTATCCTTTCTACTTTGTCTTCAATTGACTCTAACCAACTGTGCATTCCAAAGAATCCATGAAACTGGACCTAAAAGTCTTCCAGTACCCTTCTAATCAGACAACAATGATCATTTTGGGTTCTTATACCCATGTTTTGAATCGATTTTTGCAGGAGTGCCTATACTTGCAACTTTAAGAGATCCTATATTTATTCTATGATGTGGAATGCCATCTTCTAGGGACTGATAATAAATAATACTTGTGCATGATTTCTGGGCTAACTATGTGCATCATTTTTGGATCATATGTGTTTAGGTGGAACTCTTCAAACATCATCACCATAGTTGAAATCAATCAAAGGAACTTGCAATTATAAATCCAGAAATGTGTACAATTAAATACCCCTAATCATATATAGAAGATGAGATTGGCCCTACTATTAATTTCCCTCTCAAGAATTCGACTTATCATGTCTTGGGTAATTTTCAATATTAATTATTATCAACTTATTTGGATGTGTTTTTAATTGTGATTTGCAGTAACTCAAGTTTGCTTTCAACTAATTCTACCATTGTTTTTTATTAATATTTCTACTTTGTCTTACACTGAGAGTTGAGCCAACTGCAATCCAAAGAATTCATGCAACTGGACTTGAAATCCTTCTACACCTCTTCTAAGCAAAGGAAAACAATGATAATTCTGGATTCTCTTGGCTCCATGTTTCTAATCCAATTTTGTATGAAAGCATATACTTGTAGCTTTAGGATATCTTAGGTTTATTTAGCAATATGAAACACCATCTTCTAGCGATTTATATTTCCATAAATACCTGTAATCATACCACTCATCAATCAAATGAGCCTAGATTTCCAATCCAATTTTGCATGAAAGTATCTACTTGTAGCTTTAGGATATCCCAGGTTTCTTTAGCGATATGAAACGCCATCTTCAAAGGGATTACATTACATGTAAATACTTTATGGAAAAATCCTTTATGGGTGACTCTGCTTAGATGGAATCACTGATGTGCACATTGTGGCAGGCTGATCATCAGAAGCCTTCCAATTTTCACCAGAGAGGCTTAACAATTTGCACCTTGCAAAATTGATTTTATGGACCTACATTAAAAATAGAATTATGCCGTCGGTGGACAGATATGGTGGAAAAAGGCCATGAATGCAAAGATAAAACTGTGAAAGGCATTACCAGATTTGTGAACTGTTTTGTAGATCTTGTGTTACATTGTGTCAGAAATATCAAATTGGGGTTGTCTTTAGTCTACTCTAAGTCAACTTCTAATGATGTAAATAGAAAAATTCTACCCAGATTTGCATTTAATTTAGCAACAAGATTTTGCAAAATGATTCATAAATTATATAGCATATATACACTGACAATCGTGTGTGTAGCAGATGAGCCACATAAAAGAGAACTTGTAATAATTTTTGGCATGTATCATAGAAAATTAAGAAGGCTTTGTAATAAAATGATAATGAATTGAAGTAAAGATAATATTTTAGCCTACGGGAACCCACATCTCTTGTGTTCATGATTAAGTACTTTTAGATTTTTGCTTTATTTTTTCTAGACTAGATTAGATTTTGTTGGAGAGTTCACCATAGATCCACTATCTATTTATGATCTCAGCATTGTATCAGAGACAATGTGGACTCTTCATTTTCTATCCAACACCATTTTAGGGTTGTTTTAGCATTGAAACTAGGGTTTTCAACACTCCTTTGGAGTTGGAGAGAAAATTTCAAGTGATGGTCCCTGTTCAGGGTACTAAATATACCTATATTTTTCAACACACTTTTTGAGTTGGAGAAAAAATTTCAATTTTGATCCAATTTTCAATCATTGATTCATTTCAATGTTTCATCATCAAAAGTATACCTCACATCATATAAGTCATGTCCTACATATTTTAAGGCATGGTATGGTTCATTGGCATTCTTAAAAGGCATTGAAGTGAAACACCCTTCACAATATGATGACACATGGCATGCAAACCCCATCTCCAAGGAAAAATACATACTCCTTGACGAAGCACCTGTTACCCCCATATTTGTATGGTTGTTCCCTAATGTGGAGATGGGAAAATTTTAGAAGTTGTTCTCGACACATTTTGGTAGTGAAACTGTCTCCAAACAATCAACAATAGCCGTCAAATGGGCATTAAATGATGTTTTGTCTATGCCCTAAACTGTCCTGTAACATCACCGCATTCCAGCAGCGAGAGGGCGACCTGAAATATGGATAAAATAATAATATAAAAAGAGATTTAGGGAATCATGTCAGTAGTACATGAACAATCATGAATCCTAGTAATTTCATCACCAAATATCAGTAGTTTCAGCACAGATCAAGAGGGTGAATAATTGTTTCAGACCATAAAATCATGTAGCAGCCATCAAACAATCTTGTAGTAATCTTGGAAGAGGGATATCTGCTGATAGATGGGGTGAACATCCATGCACTTAAATTTCTCTTGTGCATTTATCTTGAGGATTATTCTCATGCCATTTATGGTTTTGTGTACCATGTTTGGAGAAGGGATCTATGTTTTGATGACCAACATTCACCCTTGGAAATATTTTGAGAATGTCTCAATGCCATAACATTCCAGTATAGGGAGTGATATTATTGATGTTTCATGTAGCACTAAATATCGTGTTTCCTGTAGCAGCCACAAGTAGGCTAAATATAAGACAAAACGTGTTTATTCTTGCACTAGTAGAGGACATATAACTCATTTCTAATTCAGTTAAGTGATCACTGTTGGTTGAGGACATTTATTTGTTTAATTGTACATAGCATTTGACAACAGATTGGTGTCAGGTTCAGATTTAAACATTACGACCGTGGTGAAGCCAATATTTAACATTCATGATTCATATAAAAAGGTCATACCTTGAAGAGCATGCTAAGGAACCTATGTATGTATCAAAATTTGCATGGATTAATATGTTAGTGTTATTCAACATTTTCTTCAAGTAATTCATAAATATTGCCCCATTTTGAATTAGCATTCTCTAAGAAGAAAATGTGTGAATTATGCCTAGAATGAAAAAAGCCACCTCTAGTTACCTAGTCTTCTAACCATCACTCCATCCTGGGAAAATAGTCCTCTTCCATATTACCCACTTTTCTCAACAATTACACCTAGGTATCCAACCCTACATTGAAATTTTCATCTACTAAAAAACTCATAACAACAACCTTCAGTCATTTCATGAATAGGGTCAAAGCCATGCCTTATTGGTCTTCAATATTGGCAAAACATGTTATCCTTGACATATTACATTGCCCTGTGTATATGGCTCTTTGTGCACAAAATTACAACCTAATCACATCATTTTTCACATCCACAAACTGATCCAAAATCATTTTCCATATCAACCCTCAAGCCATAGCCTCTATACTAGAAACCAAGATGTGTACTATTACTCTATGCCCAGATACCCAAATAAATAGATATCTAAATCTTGATGAAAGCTAAATGGTTAGCCTACTCAAAAAAGTATGGACAAAGCAACTCCCCCTACTTAACAAACCACCTCCCTTCATAATCAGAGGGTTCCCTTATCCTAGAGTCAATCTTGAACTTTTCCTTTATCGTAGGGTTCAAAGATGACTAGAATATGGTTCTTCACTCATTGAACATCCTAGACCTCTTCCATGGCCCACCAAGAGAAATCCTAAACTTCAAGTGTGTCAAAAAGGATCAATTGATTAATTTCCAAATAGATCAATTCTCTAGATCCCTTGTAAATAAGGCCCTACCTTCAAGTAAGCTCTAAAGTTAGGTGGGGATATTGTAATGTCCCCAGTTTGGCCCCATGGCATTTACATTATAAATGATGTAATATTTGTTATGAAATCATGGTGAGGAGCTCAAGGCCAAGGCCCCGCCATCGATTTATTGATGCATATGCTTTGCGTGCTAGCCAGGCACATTGGAATTTCAACATCATGTAATATGCATTTTAATAAAAATACCCACAACTAGCTATGCAATGCAACAAAGAGATGGGGGCATGATTTCACAAGGAATTGGGAGGGAAAACATTCAAACCCTTGAGCCAATAGAGTCAAGCCAAGTGTCAATGAGGGAACCCATCAAACCCTCAACTACCCATGTTGACTTTTGTACCCAACCATTGATTTCTCCCAAGAGTTGGTTGGGGAAGTTATTGCCTTGGGAATGGGAAGGTATGGCTGTCCAAAATCGGGTATGGGCAAGCCACCCTTCATGGAAAAACGTGTTGGTCTTTTTGGGCAAGAATAGAGCCACGAAATGGCTGCCTAAGCCATTATTCACCATGGCCTTGCTCTCTCACGCAGCTCAAGCTGCCTGGGCGATTTCCTCCCTCGTTTTTCTATGTCTCCCTCCATCTTTTAGCTGGGAAGGGGCGTTTTTGTGTTGGTTACCCGTGGGGAAAGAGAGCAGAACGTTTTGGGTCTTCCTAGGGGTCGTTTAGGCCATTGGAAGGGATCCTAACCAGTGGAGAGAAATCGGTTTTGCTCCCTGGGGTTGAAATCGAAATTCCACAGTTCGTTTGGGTGAACCACGAGTTGGGAGAACCAATGTAGACCCTGTTTTGTGAACACCTCTGTTGTAAATGTGTAACCCTGTCAATAATCGTTTTTGCTGTGAGAAAGAAGAGTATGATGGGCATGGGTGATGGGTAATCCCTGGTTCTGGCTTGATATTGGGAATGAGCATCCATTGTGCAAGTGCAGCCTGATAAACCCAGTTAGACTGGCTTGGCTAAAATAAAATGGTTAATAGACTGTGTGTGAGCGTGAATGTCCCCTTTGTCCTTGTGAAAATCATGCCCAGCTCGGGGGTGGCCTTCGGACGGACTCAGTATAAGCTGTCGAAGAGCCTACGGTTGGGTGGAACGTTGCAGCGACATAGCTAGTTTCTTGGGACAAATGAAATGAAGATAAGTGTTTCTACCTATTTATTTACTTATGCTGTATTGCTTAGATGTGTACATCTGCATGCCTGTCTTTCTATATATGTGGTTGTTTTTATTTAGTATGTATCGGGGCCAATTGCCCAGTTTTAGCATCACGATCCTCCCCATTGCACTGGTATGATGGGTGGGGACGTTACAGATATTGGTTCCTAGTGGGGGATATTTTCCAATAATTAAGATCTATGGGAAGGAACTACCCCCCTACAATATTCTCATGTTGTTGACAATCAAGATTTTTGTGTTGGAGTATGTAAGGAAACTCTTTCAAATAGATGACAAGTATTTCCTAGGATCTAAGAAGAAAGGGTATGTATCTTTGCCTATTTATCTAGAGGGTATGTATCTTTCCCTAGCCTCCTTGAAATTCCTCTTTGACAAATAATGGAAGTATGACCCTCATTTTTTCATACCAAAATATTAGGGTATCCCAAAGACCATGAGAGTAGGCCAAATGCTGAGAAATTGGCAAATAGGGAGTCCTAGGAGGAGGTGCAAACAATCATGGCTATTGATGGAAAAAAATTTGGGAATGTTTTTTCACACATATTTCTTTCCCTAAAGGTGGAAGGTTCAATGACCCATTTTACTATGTATTATAGAGGAAAGGTGATCAAATTTTATCAGTCATAAATATATAAATATATAATCGCCTCATTCATTTGAGGTAGGATAGAGAAGTGTTACAAATATTGAGATTTAGCAGTGATCCATAGTGCTATAAACAACTTATGATCCATAGGTTGTGTTACCCCCAATTTTGCATGGGTGTCCACTTGTGATTTTGATCACAATATTCAGGGCATGATATTTTTCATGCCTTTGCTTCATCATGGATTTATGGGTTTTTGATAAGGATGCCCTATGATATCATTGGTATTTCCGAGGGTTTTGATACATGTTCATAGAAACTTGGGAATTTTCCCACCATCAAACAACAACCATTTCTAAATATGGGCCAATCCTAGCATTTATGGGCATGTCTAATCCTGCTAGCAACAATAAGACATCATTCTGGGGTCATTGTTTCCTAATGCAATAGCTATAATGGCATATTTAGTCACCTATGCATCAGACCAGCAGTCAGCATGAGATTCTGGGCACACAGACAGTGGTAATAGACAACAAGAATGAGATCTTGGCATAGTTTAGGCATAGTTGGACATATCTCAGTTCCCAAGCAGCCCTCAATCTACAATTATGGGCATGCCTATGTGTGAAACCAATAGTAAAGAGGCTGTAAATGGCCCTAAAATTATGTCTGTGTCAAAAAAGCAATTCTGGGCATGTTTCTTGTAGCAACAACCCAAAATCATATTCCTGTGTGGTGAAAATAAGGACCCATTTAATATGGGGATGTTGACCTTATCAGTCACATGGTTGAGTGATTCTCTACATTAAAGCACACTCAAGAGGTCATTTTCTTGCCTCATTTGAAATTTTTCCTATCGTAATTGTGAGCTTTAGTGAAAAATGAATATTTCTCAATATCTCACAATCCAACTATTGGAATCACTACCTTCATATGCCATTTTCAAACTAGTAACTTAATATGATAGTGTTATTCAACAATTTCTTCAAGTAATTCATAGATATTGCCCCATTTTGAATTAGCAATCTCTAAGAAGAAAATGTTTGAATTATGCCTAGAATGAAAAAAGCCACCTCCAATTACAAGGACTCCTCTACCTAGTCTTCTAACCATCACTCCATCCTGAGCAAATCTTCGTCTTCCATATTACCCCCTTTTCTCAACAATTACCCCTAGGTATCCAAACCTACATTGAAATTTTCACCTACTAAAAAACTCATAGCAGCAACCTTTAGTCATTTCATGGATAGGGTCAAACCCATGCCTTATTGGTCTTCAATATTGGCACAACATGTTATCCTAGACATATTACATTTCCCTGGGTCTACGGCTCTGTGTGCACAAAATTCAACCTAATTACATCATTTGTCACATCCACAAACTGGCATGCACTCACCTTTTTGAAAGAACCAACTGGGCTGAGAGGTTAAGGGATCTCTTCTCTAGTAACGAAGTAGAAACAAATCTCTTGGTGCCAATGCCTTGTACTAAAACAGATATAACCTATTAGCCAAACATAACAAAAAACATTTTCAGTGTAATAAATATTATATTTACCCTCTTCTTAATTAAAGAGAATGTACCTAGGGTTTCTGATAAGATGTAAAATGAGCATCAAGGTAGTTAGTTTCTATGGAACTACTTGTGAACAATGTTAGTGTGTCTAGGGGTGATGAATAGGTCACATGCAGTACCATTGAGAAATGTTTTACAAGAATGGATACAAACATATTGTGTAAAAATAAACTATGCAATGGCAAAATTGCAGAGCTTCAGTGTGCAATAGTGAATCGTCTAGCAATGAATTTGAAAAAAAACATTGCGCAACAACAACCTGTGTAATAGAAATGCATTATTATGTAGAAATTAGAAGAAACCTATGTAGAAATGTAATTGCAACAGTGTCATTGTGCAACCACAACATTGTAGTAATGTATTTGTAGCAAAAACATTGTTCAGTGGCATTTGAAGCTAGCATTTTTGGGATAAATTATGTACCAACAATTCGACAAGTTGTTTTAGGGCTTGGGTGGAAGATTTCAGTGGTGTCAAAAATGGCCATATACATAATAAAGTAAGAAAGAAAACACTAACCATTTTCATATTGAGCTCCATTAGACCATGCATAATTTTTGTACATTTCCCCAATACTAAAAAACTTGGCTGATTTGAGAATGGCTTGCATCACCATTCAAAATAATTGATATTCATATATTTTGGAAGATCATTGGTCATCGAGAATTATTTAATGTTTAAAATATTTCTATGATCTTTCCTAATGTATCACATCTTTGACAAGATTAACTTCAATTTCCAATGCTTGGCGCTTGTGATGGTTAAATAAAAAATGATTCAAATCATAAATGTGTTCCTTTATCATCATTCTTGAGGCTTGTGTGAACAATATGTTGAGCATGATAACTTCAAGGAACCCAACCACATTTGGCGCAACTACATTACTCCTTGCTTCTTCAAGGGATGTCCAATACATTTGGTTTCCTTGCTCTTTCAGTTTATGCAACTTCCCCTGATGAGTCCTTCAACACTCAATCATATCTCCCAAAAGCTTTGCATTTTTAGACATTATTTAAGGCAGTTTAAATCAAGTTTGAGGAAAAGCATACAAGTTATCTATGAATTCATAATGAATAGCAGAATATTTAGGAATATAAATTTCTCCATATTTTGTCGGCCTTCACTTATGCATACAAGATTTGTATCTTAAAATAACAAATCAATAAAGCATACAGCACACCCTCTATTCTCATTGTCCAACAAACTCCAACCCAACTCTTTATTTTATCGAAATTTTATCGTATCCCAACAACATCTTGAATGATGGTAAATATTTATAGCCATAACCTGAGATAACAAGGCTTCTACATCCACTAGCATGGATGTCATCTTAAATGCACATGGTTTTCAATTTTTGTCAGTATTAGCCATCTTCTACATCAAATATTTGGCTTATCTATTATATCATGAATTTGGTAGGTTTTGACATCAATGTGCACACTTGTATAGCACATGTTTGGTCCTTATTGCAGCCACTACAAGCTTCGTATTTTTTGTTCACTGAGCTTGGCACACATCCAGTGGGTTCTTACAATATTAAGAGAACAATGGGGACCATTTTTTTCTAATTGTGAATGACTGATCCATATTAATACCTATGCATGCAACAGATCTCAGTGGGAAAAGAAGATGCATAAGTAAAAACTCCAAACAAGCAAGGGGAACTAGCGAGTCCCATACATAAGCAAGCATGGACACTAGTGAAACCCAAGGAAAACCAACTGAAAGTGAAACCATGGGATTCTTGTAGACCACTAAACATATAGACTAAATTATAATGGCTTATTGGCCTATAAGATTTAGAAGCTTTAAAAGATCATAAGAAGAACATATAGGAGGCAGAGCCTGCTAGCAGAGTTGAGAGATGAGCCTACTTCTGACAGGAAAGCTTCATAACCCCCTGTAGAATGCGGTGGCTATTCAAGAACTCAGCAATAGTGTGACTTGAAGCAAAATCCATCGTACAATAAATTGTCAGCATTCTTTCATAGTGGAACCCCATTGGTGTGGGTACAAAAAATTCTAATTAGAAATTAGTCTTAGCCAATGATTCATTTGACTCAACAATTAAACTATTGGACGTTGATGTTAATAAGGGAATTCCTAAGAACATATTAGGACAATTTTGTGGGTAAACATCACAGTCAATGGTGTCCTGGAAGGAGCCAATAGAAAATGTAATGGCATAATGGTTGTCTACCAATAAGAGATGACCATCCTTGTTGAACCAGATCAAGTAATAAGCGAAGGGATGGCCAATGGTGGGAAGAAGCAATCTAGATGCAAAGTGACTATCACAAAATCGTTACAAATGAACTCAATCAATCTCATTTTTTACCTTGATTCTGTCTATCAATGATCAAAAGAGCATTGTTCATCAGTCTTCCCTTTTATATCCTCAAGTTGTAGAATTTATGAGCGATATTATTCCCATTATGTTATCTTATTTCAAAAGAGTTGTAATTGCTCAAGCATTCTATTACATAACATATCATTCCACTCCACAATGCAAGGAACTAACAGTGGAGTCTTATGCTATACTTTTCAATTGAAGAAAATAGAATAGAACCAAAATCAATTGGTTAGCAGTTAGGAGTTTGTCATTAGATGGATAATTATCTATGGAATCAATGTAAAAACATGTGAATAATAAAAGAGAAAGGATGAAGGTTGAGCACTCTACCATGAAAGCCTGATATGTTTTCAAGAAGTCAGCTTCTAATAAAATAAAAGGACGTGATGATAGACATATGGTGGTTTTTTCATGTGATTTTTTTTCATTGCACTCCTTGTTCTATTCATTTCTTTATCGATTACATGCACATAATGATTAGCAGTAAATGCAAGGCACTATATGCATCCACGGTCTATATTATAGGGGACTATTCAAATTGGAATAGTTGAAAAGGAATGAAGTTTTGTTGTACTAGTCATTGTTCAAAGATTTCTAATGGTTTATGTTGCTCTGCAAGTCATAAGACCTACCGAGTACTGAATTAGATGTCAGCTCACATAATGGATTGTACATTAGGATGCCTAACTTTAGCATATATCGTGCAAACTACTACTTTAATGAGAGTTTGTTCAACTGGTGTTCCAAAAGGGATAACATTCCCATTTATTATCATAAGGGTAAGGAAATAACATTAGGTCATCAAGTTATTTGGCTTCAAGATATCAAATATCTGATGGCCATTCATATGATGGAAAGAATATTAACACTAGTACAAATGGAAATGATCCACCATATATTAAAACTCCACCACTTGCAACCCTGACACTTGACTTTTTTATCCAAAGGCTACACTATCAACTCGAGAAGAGATTACAATCATTGACATACCAACAAGTGAAACAAATCTGGAATGAAACTCTTAGTATTAACCACATTTCTTCACATATATCATAACTCATAGATACTAGAGATGAATTGGGGATTTTACTAAAGGTGAGGTAGCTCACAAGAATAGCAATAGGTGGGAAAGAGAAAGACAATATGTCCATACTAGTCTTTGATTCATGTGGCAAACAAATGTGAAAAACGAGCCCCAATTTCTTATTGAGAAAGTGGGTTTCTACAAAACATGCACTCACTTTTTTGAAATAAACGACTAGGTTTATATGTTAGGGGACTAACATTGGAGTTTTACTAATAAGAAAATACAGTTCATCTGCCCAATGAGCCATAGTTTTTGTATTGATCAGAAATGGCTTAAAACACATACCTTTTTATTTAACAAAATGCATTTCTTTGTAAAAATATTGATAGACAACTCATTAACCTTCTTAGTGGCCACGTATATATATTGATCATCGTTTTCTTTCAACCACGCTTCAAGTGTTTGGACTAGCTTCAATCCAATTCCCAAACCCCCATCTCAAACAAGAAGAAAACTTGGTGGATTTATAACTTAATGCAAATATCTAAGTTGTTGCAAGATTAGAGGAGTAATTATAAAACATGACAGCTTGGTTTACAAGAATAAGTTCTATAGAAGAACAAACACAAGCAATCAACTGTATGAGGTTATGCTAATAGGAAACACTAGTACCTTGTAAGCACCCTACAAGCATTAAAATTCATAGTATGGCGAGACTTATAGACTAGATATCACAATAAATATTAAATGCTATGGCATAATGACAGACCAACTATGACAGCTAATATGAAATGATTTGGGATAATAACACAAGAGGATTTCCCCATTGGAAGAAGGATTACATACTACAGTGGGACTTATATCAGATGCAATAGAACATCTATCGTAACCAATATTAAAAATTGTTGGATAAAAGCACAAGAAGATTGCCTCATTGGCATAAAGATTTCTTAGTATGGTGGAAGTTATATGATGTTTTGAACCAGCTACCACAACCAATATGAAATGCTACTAGGTAATAGTACAAGAGTACTGTCCCCATTAATATAAAGATTTCATAGTACTAGCTATCACAACCAATATGAAATCTATGAGATAATAGCACAACTGGATCTCCCCATTGACCTAAAGAGATAATAGCGTAGCACAAAAGGATTACACCATTGACATAAAGATTTGATAGTAGGGTAGAACTTATATGATGTTACATACCAACCATCCCAACTTATATGAAATGCATAACCATAATGAAATGTACAAGAGCAAAATGATCCTTCTAAGTTCTTCTATGAGTGCAGTTCCCACAGGTATTAAACCCATTTATACTTGCAGCAATATTAAACCCATTAAGGTTTCATAATCCCAAATAATTTGCTTTGTTTCTCAATTAGAGATTCTATAGCTCTAGGGTTTTAAGACATGTGGCATTAAAGATGAAATATCGCATTTTATTGACCTCATTTTGAATAAGAGACTAATCTTATTAGTGCATGAAATACAGTGTTTCCACCATCTAATGCAAGGTTCCTTATTTAGGGCCTCCATCGATGCTTCTCTCACCGAGAGTAAAATTTATTCGATCAAGTCACCAAAACCCAATGCATGATCTGAACATAGTGATTTAAGTCGATACATAAAATAGGATTTCCCAACTATGATAGCTAATATGGGGAAATCACATTTACTCTGCATGATGGTGACCATGACAATATAAATATAAGAATAAACAACATAAATGAGGAACCCCATATAGTTTATACAAACAATGTGGAAATTGATAATAATTTGATCAAATTGAGGACCCAAAAAAAGAACTCAAAGAGACTAACCTGTAACTCAGAGGCTTAAAGCCCTGTGAAATAGAGACTAATGGATAAAATCTGGATGCAGCTGAGACTTAGTTCATTGGTGCAACAATCTAGTTCAAATTCTCTTTGAATTCGTTTTGGTTAGCATATAATCTTATTTGGTCTTTAATAAATTAGTGAGCACACCCATCGAGCACCGAGCGAATGCCAGGGGAGGAATGGGAGCTCCATAAGCGAAATCAGGGGCGAACTTGACTCCAAAAACTGCCATTGCCTGAAATAAAAGGAAAACGAGAGCTCTAGAAGATACCCATGCTGGAAATCAAGGGCGGATGGCGTTATAAGAACTACCATCCCTAGAAATCATGGGTGAATGGTGCATCCAAGGAAGATTTAACTAGAAATCGTGGGCGAATGGTGCATCCAAGGAAGATTTAACTAGAAATCATGGGCGAACGGTGCATCCAAGGCAGATTTAACTAGGCGAAAATCATTTTTCCCTCTATTTCTCTAAAATACAGTTTACTAACTCTTTTTTGAATATTTAAAAAAAATATAATTAGTGGGCTATTTAATATTAACCCTGTAAAATTCTTCCATATAAAAATTCACCCAAAAAAAATTTGGAACCTTCTAAAATTTCCCATGGGCAAAATTTCGCCCCTAAAATCATCCCCGATACACGATTTATACCTGAATTTTGTGGGATAAGTCCTTCATATCATTCATGATGATGTATCCACTTCTAAAGTATTTTATTGTCTCTATTTTTCTACCAAATATAGAATGTAAAGAGCTAAGTGTCCCAAAGTGATACAATTACCATCCATGTCCTTTTAATGCTGCCAAACAATCACAATAACTACAACCTTCTTTTCTGGAAATTGGACTACAAATTTTTTTTTGACAAGGATTGAATTAGTATATCTCCCTTTTAAACTTGAATCAACAATTTTATACCATATATTATAGGAGTTAGGCTAGGCTAGGCTGGCCCATTCCTTCATATAACGACTTCCTCTAGGGGATCATATAAAATTGGTATATTGTATTTCCTCACTTTATAATGGCATCACAATGGAAATAGATCTGCTCATGCAACTCTATCTCAATTTGACTTATGAACTCAAAATTGCATCTTTTAAGAATGGGATATGATTGACTATCCCATATGAATTTTTGAAAATCCTTTTTGGAATGCATATATGTAGGAATATCTTGGAAAATGTTTGCTTCTAATGATTGATTTGGTTCTCCTAATTGTCACACCTAGTTGCTTCTTTTTCCAATTCCTTTGATCAATATTTCAAATCCCTCCCCTAGCTCACATAACACATAACATCCACTCCAATAGTCACAATGTTCCTTTGGAACTTCCTTTTCCCACCAAACCAACCCCAAAACACCCATTGAAAACCCAAATCCCAAAAACATGCTCTCTTTAAACCAACACTCACAAATACATATGGGGCCTTGACATAGGAGAATGATGTATGGGTGATTGTACCTTTTGAAAGGACAATTATTGATTCTGAGACTGCAACATTTTCAAATTTGCAAAAAACAAGTTCTATTGAGATTCAGAGGGAGAAAACTAGTGTTGGTGAAAACTCTTTCCTCAGAAAGAGGGATTATTATCCTTTGAGTTGCTCGAAAATAATTTACACTGTGTTACGGTTACCTCCATGTGACATGGGATGCATTATGAAATCCTATACCCTTAGTTGTATCTTCAACCTTTTTGTTTGTAACATTATTGAAGCTTTTTATGAGTGATTGTTTAATACTGGACTTGGAGCTAAAGTAGCACACTACTTTACAACGTGGTTATCTTATGCGGGATTTATTGCATGAGAAGTGGATATAGCTTGGGAGGAGCATTGGGAATTATAAGGGAGGGTACTCAGCTCTTCTATAGTTGGGACAAATTAGCATTCCTTATGAGGACGAGCGCTTAGGATACTTGAGTTGAGGGAACAATATGTTTTCTGAGCTCTATCATGATTTTTGCTAGGTCATTCTTAGAATTTGTTGTAGGTGGTGGTATATATGTGCTTGTAATTTATATTTTCTTTGATGTTGATAAACTTCAGTACCCCATGGTCAATATACAATCTAAAATACCATATAAACAAGTTTCGATGTAATCCTATCCTTAGCAATCAAGACTATGTTGCATCAGTGTGCACCATTGGAATGCACATGTTTAAACATATAGGTGCTACATTTATGCATATAACATTGAATCCTATGATGAAATTCTTGCAAAAATTTGTTGTACCATAAAAACTTCTCATGTATGTGACATTGGAGGGTGTGGGAGAAATTTAGCATTACCTTTAGTTTCTTTTAATCCATCCATAAATATCATAGACTAAAATCCATTTCATATCTATTAATTTCTAGGATCTCAACTAAATATATCTCTCGTTCAATGGAGTGTAGGTAAAGCCAAACACATATTTGTCTACTATATATTCCTTGAGTGAGGGAAGCTCAGGATGATTAGAGGGAAGTGAGACACCGAGTAGGTTCTCTAATAGGTGAAGAAGGACTAGAGGTGAAAATGTTAGAAGAAAATGTCATAGATGCATGGAATTTTCTATTGCCAAAGGAGGAACATGTTCTTATGATGATGAGAAAAAAGATGACATTGAGGTGCCTTTGAGGCATATACATCTAGTCAAACGATGGGTACCCAAGGAACTACCTCGATTGGACACTGACTTCTGTATCAATGGAAGGATGTATCACATTTCTCCATCCTCTCTACATGGTCTATGGATATTTTCCATGGATGGAATAAAGTTAAAATATATCGAAGAAACCGAATTGATGGAGTATGTCGGACCGTGTTATGATTACAATGATTGTATATGGTTTGTCCAATACATGCCAAGTATGCAGACATATGCACTCACCGCAAATTATATACAAATAAGAAACCACAATCAAAATAAGGGGGAGAACATGTATATTGATGGAAGGCCTAAGGCCTCTGGGAATATTGCATGGTTTATAAACAACACATGACCCGAGACAAAAAATAAGCAATCCAATTGCATATTCGAGTGTGGTGAAGGGAATAGAGTATTTGTGTGGAAATTAAAAACAATAGTTGCCAGGGAATACTTATTAGTGGCTTACTATTTGAATCATATAAATACAACAACTAAAAATGTGCAAGTACTGATTATGTTATATCACTTTAATGTACCTCTCATTAATGTATTATATTTTAGAGGTCTAATTATATTATAATGTGGTAGGATGATCATGGGAAAGCACAAGCTCCAGAATACGTAAACGATCATTAACTATTTTTATACATAACATATGAAAGGCATTAATGCACTCTAGCACAATATGGTATTTACCTTGACACAATATCCTCCATATCATGGTTTTGATAATTTATAATAGGTAGATACCTCTCCCTAAGGGCATTGCCAAATCCCGTCCAAGTGGATTTTATTGCATGTAGCTCATCATATTTAGCATAGTTCACACAATAGGTATCCCACCAATCTTTGAAAGGGAAAAGGTCCTTTACGAGTGCAAATGTATTTTTCTCATGATTGGAAAATTTTTGAACATAGAAATAACCATCTAGCATATTCAACTCTCTCTCCCAAGATTTGGTGTATATATTTCCTTTAAATAGTGGCATATCCCAAGTAATGTGTACCTTCAAAAGTGTTATTTCCCCTATATGACTACTTATCAAAGGTGCCTCTACCATTCTTGGGTGTCATCAAAGGATCTAGGTTAAATGATCTATCATCTTCTCCCTTTATGGCTCCACTAATTCCATAGAAACACCTCAACATGATCTTTTTCTCCCTTGTCATTCTTTACTTGGGAAGGCCAAGAAAAATGTGCTAGAAAATCAAGACCAAAAAACCACTAGTGTTGGACCATTTTGGATGACCCTGGTTGGCCATCTAGACCAACGATTCCAATTCTCAAATCAATATAAAAGAGTAAGCTTAGTGACATCATCAAAGAGATCTATTTTCTAGAAAGTTAAGGTGGATGAATCTAATCTGTGCAAAAAGGGATATCCATGCCAAGACCCTAAGTTTTCACTCATTGTTGGCTAATGATCCTAACCCATGGCTTAGATATTCATTTTCTTAATTTTTCATTGGAGGAAACAAGATAGTTGTACTCATTCATAATGTGAAATTTTGAAGAGTTGTAGAGACTAAGAATTTTTATAGAAATATGTTTTAGTTCAGAGATGTGATATCTACCCCAAGATAAAATAAATTATATTAGTAATTGAATCTCGCTTACCTAACTCTTTTCTATATATTCAGTACCTATGTGGCAATATAATTGATGAGATGGGTGGGTTACATAATAACATGATAATATGTGTATGCTATCTACATACTAGGGTTTCTTCATTAGACAAGAATCTAGGTTGTTTTTTCATTTTGATCATTTGTGTTGCCCTTCAATTCGTAGTTGGTTATGGGGAAACAATTTTTCAATGTCATCATTTCTAATGCTTTTGCATGGATCATGGGCATTAGTTGAGATGAAGCGATTGTTTTGATAGTTTGTTTCTCCCATATATTGTTTGGTTAATTGGCTCTCTTTTTATTCTTCCCAACTTCCTAGTAAATGTTTTTAAGGTTTTCTATATTGTTATAAAGAATTCTACAATTTGGGAAGACAATCTAAAGCACAGATGCATGGTTTAACACAACATACAATACCATTTCGACACCATTAAGTATATTCTCTTCACTCCCATGTATTTGTTGAAAATATTGACTCACCATTTTTAAAGCTTATTAGATGATGGGAGTTGCGCTAGGGTTTCCACAGGCCAAGTTTTGGTCCATCACTAAAATTATTTTTTTTCCTAGGTTATCCATCATCATGTATCCCAATCTAGACTTGATAGACTATGGAGAGAGAAAATGATAAGGCCACAACCACTCTTCAATACTCAAGAGGATCTATGTAATATCCTGATTTTGACCCCATTTCATTAAAATGTAAATATGCTAGTGTGAATTCCTAGTGCGGAGCTCAAGGCCAAGGCCCGACTAGTGAATGGATAGGAATGTGTGATGTTATATTTTAGCTGGGCTGTTTGGTTGGCTTATTTTTCCTAATTCGGAATGTATGTAAATATTATACTGAAAATCAATAGAATGGTCCAACGATGGCTGTGTGAAGAGCAACAAAGGGGCTATGATTCCACCAGAGGGGAAGAGGAAGGGGCCTTATGGGAAAACCAATCCTATGTTGCCATGTGTCGACCTTAGAACTCACCCTAAATTCTCTCATGTGATGAGAATAAGCCAATTATCTCCTTTTTTGACCATTTTCCAATCATTTATTGCACATGTGAGGTTGGCGGGAAAAGTCACTTCATGTAGTTATTGAGCATGGGGATTGTGACAGTTATGTCAGCTGTCAGCTGTTTTATTTCTTCTATGGTCAGAAGCCATGTTAGTTGTATTTTCACCCTCACCTCATATCCTTGGAGTCAACACTATTTTGATCATTATTCCATTCTCATTCTCTAGCATGCAAGCTGCTACACTACGTAGAGTCATTCCATTGTTGTTGATGTCCATTTTTACCAGAGTGTGTATTAAACCCAGAAATTCGAATTAGAAGAGGGATAGCAGAATGGGTTACGAGATGAGGGATAGAATCCTGTAGGTGCTTCCTTCTCCCTGGTGAGTCCATAGCCCAGCTTGGGGGTGGCCTCCTAGCAGAAAGAGTATATGCTGGACAGAGTGCCTATGGTTGGGTGGAAAAGCATTCTTACACAGCCAGTTGCTTGGATTTGCGTTGGATAAAGATAAGTATTCTTATGCGTTTGACTCTAAAGAGTTTTTATTTCATGCATGTAATGTTATGCTGATGTATTTTCATATTAGATGTGTGTGGATTGATTTGAATTCAGCTATGCATGTTTAATTACATTTCTGCACACACTCTGTTTGTTAAAAAAAACATATTATGAACTTGGGGAGAAATTTTCAAGCCTGGGATTTCCCAACGTCCCCTCCTGATGGTCGGATTGGGAGAGGGGGACGTTCTAGAGTGTTATCAGAGTTTTTGGTTGCAATACCGGAGCTGTATGGGACAAAAATCACGATCTACAGGTAAAAGGATCAGAAATGGATGTGCAGAGTTAAGTTATGTTGAATGGCTGTCGAATGATAGTTAACTGGCTTGGAGAAGTCCAAAAACAACTTCGAAACCTTCCCTTCATTGACCAATGAAAGCCTTGCATGAAACCCAAAATTTCAAAATTTGACAAAAATTTAAATGAGCCCCACTCGTGCCAGGTGGCAGGGTGACGTGGAGAAGCCACGTGGGCAGGAGGTACGACGTGGAGGAGCCGCGTGGGAAGAGGGTGCGACATGGAACAACCACATTATCCCTGGGTGCACAGGAGACCATATGGGAGGAAGTGTGAAAGCGGTTTCGCAATGGGAGAAGGAAGTTTCCCTTACCGCTCTTCAAACTTGCGAAATAGTGTGGTGGCAACACGTAGAAGGCGGTTTACGATTCCACAACCACCCTTCCCTTCCTCCTAGCACGCATGTTGGCGATGCAAAAGGGATGTGGGTCGTTGATCTACCGCCCATCGATCAACGACCGTTGATATTTTCCACTATTTAACCGTACTCCAATGGTCACTTCACGTGTTACATCTCATGCTTCCTTTTCTAGCGAAACTTACCTCTGCCATCGATCTTGATCTCCACTCCAATCTGAACAGTTGATCTAGAAATCGTTCTGTAGAACGCGCCAACAACAATTTGGGTGGATTCTAAAGGGTGCATATCTGGGTAAACGCGACATGTTTCACATCCGATTCTTAGGTGCCCGAAATCGAAGATGGTAATCAATCTTATGTGCCAGATTGCACGAAATCGATTGATTTACAAAAAAAAAATGAGGGCGCTACCCTTGACCCACCTTGCAGTGGCGCAGGGAAGCCACAAGGGGGCAATCCCCCTTGACCCTTGTCATCCCTCGGAGACAGTCATTGATTGTGAGATAAATTATGTGGCTGACAGAAATTGTCAATATGGATTGTCTCCATAATGCATGGAAAATATTTTGTTTATTTCTAAGAATGTAATGAGGCATTCCATGTGTGAATCAGGTATGTGGTTCAGAATTGTGGAAAATGTTTCCATGAGAAAGGAAAGGAAAGTATCACATTTGAATGAGGTGCAAGGGCATATAAGGGACCTTGAAAAGACTCCTTATGGAGTTAGAATGGAATCAATTGTAGTGCTCATAAGTGCAGGGAAGTTAAGAAAGGTCAAGTTGAACTTGGTCATAATTTCTGAAAGCAATTGGAGCAATAAGACAATGTTGATAAAGAGGGAAATTTCTCACCTTAAGCTAATTTATGTTTATAGAATAACAATTGTATGCTTGGAAAATAGCAAGTAGAAATGCTATACATGAGTATATGTATTGAATTGTTGCTTGGTGAGAAAATCATAGCTAACGATTCCTTGTGTGCTTGTTAAGAGGCCAGGAAATTGGATCATTTATGATGTGGAAGAGGAATTCCATGCTATGATGAGGGACTGGAAAGGGAGAATTCCTTAACCCCTCTCTTACTATTGAAATTATATTTTACAAAAACTTATGGCATAGAATTGTTGAACATGTAAGAGATTAGATAATGAAATGAATACACACTAGTTGGCATATTAATAGGAATTTCATAGTGCATGTGAATTGTTTATGCATGTGCATGATTTTGCATATGGGTGAAGGTAGTGAAGTTACACATGCAATAGCTATTAATGGTATTGCCTATGATTGCTGACAATTAATGTTGTTGATAATGGTTGTAGGAATCAGATCATAGAAGCATGACTGAAAATGAAAAGAAGTCACAACATGTGACCAACAAACCTTTAGAGGGAAAGATGGAATAATGATTCATGATCAAAAGGTTGGAAAAGGACTGTGTATCCTTGGTAAGAGGAAAACTGATCAGGTAACATCAAGCGATGTTAATGAGAGCCATGCAGGTAATGGTTATTTGTGCTTAATTGCATGAATGCTGAAAGAGGATTTTGTAAAATCCCTTCAACTATGTTTAAACTATTTTGACATGGTTTGCATGTGGTACTGAATGCCTTAATTTGAATGTCATCCTACCGAGTATGGTGAGGTGTGCGTAAGTGAAGGTAAGGATCCTTACACCCTATAGTTTCTTAGAAACCTCAATGCATTCATATGAAATTATATCATGCCATTTGTGTATGCAAATTATGATTTTAATAACCAAAGCAAGTGAGGACTTATGGTCTTGTTGTGGTAGTGCATGCCATATGAGATAGTCATAGTTAAGGCCAGAATGTGGTTGGGATGGTAATGCTATAGTGTTACAACAATATCCCACGAAACCCCTATTGGTGTTAATTTGGGATAAAACCTCTTTTCCAACAACCAAGGAGTGAGTAAACTCCTGATGTGTTGTTCGGGTGGAGAAGGAAGGAACCCATATAAGTTAACCTAGTGATTGGGGAGATGGTTGGGTGATGTGTTGAGGCAATAACCATACTTCCCAAACATCATGGTGGAATGCATGACATGACATTATGGTATTCTTGAATCCATGCAAGAAGGAATTGAGTGATTGCACATTAAAAGATTATGTGAATCTTGTAGGTGTGCATGCATGTGTGTGGGTGCACATGTTGAGATGCATTGTGTGAATGCATGGTTGTGTTATGTATGTTTCATTGCAAATATGTAATAGAGGAAAGGATGAATTAGGGTTAATTATGGGGTCATTTCATGAGTTGCTATGAATGCAAAAGAAGGATTGCATGAAGAAGGTAGTCATGTTTGATGGTCTACCAGAGTGATATGTTGAAAGGATAGAGTTGCATAAAAAGATATGGCTGTGAAGTAATGAATATTGGTGTTTTTTAATTTAAATTGCAGAGATAATGTGAATGTGTCTTGCAATTTTACTGTGATAATGATGCATATAAAGTAAATAAAGTAAATATATATATATATATATATATATTTCATTATATTTGGAATGTTAACAGCTGAAAGTGTTTGAATTATTGAGTGTTATAATTTTGAGATCACTTCAGTGACTGTTGTGGCAATGAAAATATTATATGCATGGATGCTCACAAAGTGTTTGGCTGACTGGAATTTCAAATTTCAGGAAGATTGTCTTAGGCATGGCCATGTGGGTAAGTCCATGATAAAGGATGGAACCTACTATGTGCAAAGGAAAAATATTGTGAGAAGGATCTCATGGTTCACAAATATGATTTCTATATGAAACATATCTAAGAATTTTCTTATTTAAGTTTATGAGAATAAGCTCTTTGTTGTAAATCTAATTTATGTAGGAAAACAGATTTGTAAATTTCAGATTTGAAATTTTGCTAATAATTGCTAATGGTTGTGGGCTTATATGAATTTTGTCAGGAGGACATGTTGTAAGTGGATGTTCATAATGGACAGAGTGATACCACTTACAAGAGCCAAACAATATGAGGATGGCCTCATGGTTAAACAAAACAATTCCTGTAGGAGACATAATTGTAAATTCATGTTTGAATTTAATTATTGATGGCATTGACTGATTAGGGAAATCAGATTTGAATTTGATTGTTAAATTTTGCTGGTTGTTTGAGGAGCATGTCAGGAAGACACCTTGTAGGAAGACCATGCGTGATGGCCTGCAGATGCCAAACTCCATGGGAAGGTTCTCATGCTTTGGAAATGGGTTTCGGGTGAAATGCCATTGTAAATTTTGATAATATCTCAGCTGCACTGCATGTTGGAAAACCATGTGAGTGATATGGTAAAATTATTCCAAGAAGGAATGTTGGGGTTATGGAATATGAAAATATTGGGGTGGAAAACCGAAGGACTGTTGACTCAGAGAAGGAAGACCCCATTCTTCGCAAATGAAGAAAAGATAAATATGCAAATAGATGAGTATTCTGTAACCCTAGCTAAGAATATACATGTCTGATTATTATATTTAATATGCAGATCGTGTTTTATTATTTCATTATTATTCCAAACTGCTTGAGTATGACTAGGGCCTACATGACTCACATTGGAAAGGGATGCATACCCTTCAGGTGCTGGGTTATGTTAGGGTTGTCAATATTGACTGACACCCTAAGGGAATGGATGCATTCCTCGTGTTTCAATACTTGGTAGTGAATGTTATGAAATATGGTTACAATTTAGAGAAGCAATACTGATGAGTTTGCTTATCCTTCTTGTGTTGTCAGCTTATACAGATGCAATTTAGTGTTGCACATTAAGAGGCAAAGTGAAGAAGGTTACTCAGGAGGACTGTACTGGCATTGGTAACCTTTCTACGCTCACACTAAAGAACACTAGAAGGGATGGATAGGCCCGAGGATCTATGTAGTAGAAAAGGGGTATTATTTTTGTGAAGTGTGAGTGGGTATTGTGGGGCCATGCTAGCCTGCAATCAAGAAAGTTACCTATAGAGTTCCTAGAGGAAACCATTGGTTTGCATAGGAGAGGAGTGCCATCCTTGTGTGGATTAAGAGTTTATGTGTGTGTGAAGGGTTGTGGTGTGTGAAAGTGTAATGATATTGATGAAGGCATAAAATCTCTATTGGGTCAGTAGTAAGGTGGGGTACCGAGACTGACTGGAAACCCTGAGATGCATATGGCTCTGTAGTAGAGACTTGACCTAGAAATGGTCATGGTGCAATTTCATTCTATTGGTTGATGACCCAGACGGATGTGTTGGCTTGGAAATGGAGAGGGAAAACCAGGTATGGGACTGGACGTTTGGCACCACCAATGCTTGGTAAATCCAATTGGTGCACTGGTTAAGCATTGAATTTTATGGAGCAGCCGACGTGCTGGCCAAAAATTCCTTAAATACTGATAAACCTAGTCGGCGTACTGTCTTGGCATTACCTATTCGAATGATTGTGGAGTATCCTTCATGTTGGCCCAACATTCGTTATTGTATCCACATGCAATCTAAGGCTTGTAAAGCAAAGGAGAAGCCTGTGGAATAAAGTGAAGACATCCAATACAGATAAGTATTTGGTTATCTTGCAGCTTCTTTCTTATTTAATATGAAGATACGCGTGTACATGATTTGGTTATGATTTCTTAAAATCTTGTTTAGAGACAAAACCTTATGAAAATAAACTAAACATGTGAATTGATTCAATGTTTGAGTGTAGGTATTGCTAGAAGCAAGAACCTTGAAGGAATCCTAAGGATGCATGTGGACATGTGATGGTACTGGAGAGCTCAGTATGAGTAGTAATGAAAGATTGTGCTAGTGGACTTGTGTGGGTCCTAGCAGCCAAAGGTTCTGAAGGAAACAATGGGGAAGGGTTCCCTGGTTGAAAAGTCTTAGAAAGACCTTAGACACTAAGTGTCATAGCCAAGAAAGGGAAAGTCAAGCATTCACATTGAAGTGAAAGAGGATAAGGAGCATGAAACCAAAGTGGTGGTGTGGCTTTGGATTGGAACAAGACTAAGAGGGGGAAACTCTTACTCTCCTCTTTCCTTTAGATTGATTCCTTTTAGAAAACATAAAATTTTGGAATGCATTTTATGGCTGAAAGTTGATTGTGTTTATTTGCTTGAAATAAATTATGAATGTTGAGATAGTTAATTCCTTGTGAAAGGATGAACATGAATGATTTCATGTGTATGTTGGGAAAGCATGAAAAGTGTTGAAGTCTCATGAATAGAGCATGGGCTCTACATGTCAATTGGGAAAATAATTGATTGATTTGTAATGTTTATGTTATGCTTGGCCTAACAAGAATTGCAATGATGAATTTCACAGGTGAGAAATTGAAAACATTTGGTTGCAGGTGCTACAAGACTAGTGGTGCTAGCAAGCAAAGTGTAGGTAGCTGTGCGCTTGGACCATGGAAGCAGACCAAAAGATATTGGATTTGGTTGAAAATATTCTTCAAACAATTACGAAGACCCAAGAAAATATTAAAGAGATGCTCAAGCTACAGAAGCAACAAAATGAGATGAATCACATGGTTTTGCAAGACTCTATTTGTCTGCAAAGAGAGGTGAAAATAATTCTGGGAGAAATCAACAGTGGGAAGGAATGTGGATCAATGAAGAAGCATTCATCCAATCATCACATTAAGAAACGTTCCAGGCTGGAAGACTCCAGGGAAAAGGAGCAAGTAAAGAAAAAGCAACCACTGAAATGTTGGGAATGTGGGGGAAATCATTGCCTCCGCAACTTCCCAACAAAGGAAAACAAGAAGAATTGTAGCCATGAATTTTCCAAACTTGTGGATGAGCTAGAAGGTCAAAGTCAGCAGGAGCAGCCTGTTGAAAGCAAGGACTTGGTCATAGAAGGTTAAAGTAAAAGATGAAATGCAGGACAGACCTGCCACATTTTGCGGATTTTGGACATGTGTAAAGTGTGTATGTATTCCTAAGTATTGGAACAATTAGGACGATGTTATTCCAAGGGGGAGGGGATTGTAATATCCCGATTTTGACCCCATTTCATTAAAATGTAAATGATGTAAATATGCTAGTGTAATTCCTAGTGCGGAGCTCAAGGCCAAGGCCTGACTAGTGAATGGATAGGCATGTGTGATGTTATATTTTAGTTGGGCTGTTTGGTTGGCTTATTATGTCTAATTTGAAATGTATGTAAATATTATGCTGAAAATTAATAGAATGGTCCAATGATGGTTGTGTGAAGAGCACCAAAGGGGTTATTATTCCACCAGAGGGGAAGAGGAAGGGGGCTTATGGGAAACCCAATCCTACGTTTCCATGTGTCGACCTTAGAACTCACCCTAAATTCTGTCATGTGATGAGAATAAGCCAATTATATCCTTTTTTGACCATTTTCCAATCATTTATTGCACATGTGAGGTTGGTGGGAAAAGTCACTTCATGTAGTTATTGAGCATGGGGATTGTGACAGTTATGTCAGTTGTTAGCTGTCCTATTTCTTCTATGGTCAGAAGCCATGCCAGATGTCTTTTCACCCTCACCTCATATCCTTGGAGTCAACTCTCTTTTGATCATTATTCCATTCTCATTCTCTAGCATGAAAGCTGCTACACTACGTAGAGTCATTCCATTGTTGTTGATGTCCATTTTTACCAGATTGTGTATTAAACCTAGAAATTCGAATTAGAAGAGGGATAGAAGAATCGGTTGCAAGCTGAGAGATAGAATCTTGTAGGTGCTTCCTTCACCCTGGTGGACTCATAGCCCAGCTTGGGGGTGGCCTCCCAGCAGAAAGAGTATATGTTGGACGGAGTTCCTATGGTTGGGTGGAAAAGCACTCTTACACAGCCAGTTGCTTGGATCTACGTTGGATAAAGATAAGTATTCTTATGCGTTTGACTTTGAAGAGTTTTTATTTCATGCCTGTAATTTTATGCTGATATATTTTCATATTAGATGTGTGTGGATTGATTTGAATTCCGTTGTACATGTTTAATTACATTTTTGCACACACTCTGTTTGTTAAAAAAACATATTATGAACTTGGGGCAAAATTTTCAAGCCCGGGATTTTCCAACTTCCCCTCCTGATGGTCGGATTGGGTGAGGGGGACGTTACAATATATTGGAGATATGGATAAGTGTGTGTGCATTTAAGGTAGGTTGGTCAATATTTACAAGCACAATAGAATCAATTTCCTTTTTGTTAGATGGAGGTAGACAAATGGAGGAGAATGTATGATTTGTTAATATTTTATCTTAATGTGGAATTATAGTAGTACTTGAAATCAAATGAATAATCAATATGCATAAGAATTCACATGAGACACAATATTTACCCTAGGGAAACCCTCTAGTACTTGAGGGAGAAAACCCCAGCAAAATATTCCTTAGAATATTGATAGATAGTAGAGAATGTCTTTATAATGAGCAGATTACATTAGGAACCCCTGGTGCATTATCAGAGAGAAATACCAAGCACCCATGGTGCAATCATAGAGAAAGATAGAAGATGGAAGAATAGAACTCAAAATAATATCCTACACAAAATCAATTCGTTGTTTTTGGTCACATACACAATGAATGCGAATTTCCTTCAAGAGAAAAGAGAATTCACTCTCACATTGAATTCATCAATCCTATATATATATATATATATATATATCATGCTTTGGATTCTATTTTTATCTTCTAACTTCAGGTTGAACTCGCCCTTCATCTGGATGCTAGATCACTTAGTTAGGTGGCTAACTCAAGTGTTATCATGCAAGTGTCGTAACTCAAGTGTAACAACTCAAGTGTCGTAAATCAAGTGATGTATTTTAGTTCAACTTAAGTGTTGACATGCAAAACACTTTAGTTAACTAGATCTTCTTTATTAACACTTAGTCAACACTCTTAATTGAATCCCTTCTTGATAACATGACTGAAGTTTAACAATTCAAGTTCTCTCTTATCTTATCACATCTTATCTTTATCTCTTGTCTTATCTGCATGGTCCCAATGTGCCAACTTTATTTTATCTATCATATCAAATACATTAAGGATATTTTTCCAATTATGTGATCATCTTGTTCTACTATCATTCCAAGTTGGCATATGCTAAAGTAATTCACTCTAGAGGTGGCCAGTCTATAGAGGATACTTAATACCTCAACCATGGTTAGTAGTACACCACACACCATTCATGCTTTGACATGCAAATCATTACCTCAACACATGAGGCACCACCTAAACACATGAGGATCTGTCTTGACACACAAGACCTTAGTCTTAACAAACAAGACTGTACAACACCATCGTTTTGGCATACAAATCACTTACCTCAACACATGAGGCTTATTCATTCTTGAGTCCAACTCAAGATTCTTCTCCACGTTTCCTGAGTCCAACTCCAGATTCTTCTCCAAGTTTCCTGAGTCCAAGTCAAGCTCCTATAAGGCACTACCTCAACACACGAGGCTCAATCTTGACACATGAGATTGACTTGGAGAATGACTCATGATGTTGTAACTTAAACACTCCCTCTCAACAAGGGAGGCATTCTCTGCCATGCCAATCTTGGCTCGGAAGTACCTATACTTCTTCAAGGATAGAGGCTTAGTTAACATATTTCCTATTTTCTCACCGGTATCAATGTACTAAAGTCTTATGGAACCTTTCTGTACCATGTCTCCAATGTAGTGGTATTTCATCTCAATGTGCTTTGATTTGTCATGAAACACATGATTTTATAAGAGCTTAATGAACGTATGATTTTCAGAGCGGATGATAGTAGTCTCAATCTTCTCACTGAACAACCCAACAAGTAGCTTCCTAAGCCACACAGCTTCTTGGAAGGCAGTACTAGCTGCAATATAATCCACTTCTATAGTACTCTGGGATACAGAGCCCTACTTCCTGTTGGACCAAGAGATTATAGCTGATCCCAAGCTAAGAAACAATCTAGATGTACTCTTTCTGTCCACATTACTAGCACCCTATTCAAAGTCAACATAACCAATTATCATCACTCTTCCATTGGAGTCATATCTGAGTCCATAAGCAATAGTACCTAGAAGGTATTTAATCACATTCTTGGAAGAAACCCATTGTCTATGTCTTCGCTCAGACATGAACTAACTCAAGATACTCACTTCATAACATATATATAGTCTACTATGTATAAAATACATCAAGGAACCAATGAGATGTCCATACATGGTAGGATCCACTAGATCCGATCTGAGATCTGCCTCATGTATTTTCTTCAGATTAGAAAGCATTTGTAGAAATGGATTTGCAATCCATCATACCAAACCTACGCAACACATGAACTGTGTACTTTCCTTGTGAAAGAAAGATCTCATCTTTCCTTTTTCCAAACTTCTAGACCAAGAAAGTAGTGCTTAATACCCAACTCTTTCATTTCAAACTCATAAGTGAGATCCCTGTTGCACCGAGCTACCTGTTGTTCCTCTCTAGTAAGGAAGAAGTCATCAACATAGAGAACCAATATCAATGGTTGTTTCTTCACAACCTTGAAGTATAGGTTGGGGGTCAAATTCACTTTTGGAGAATCCCAATCTCTAAAGATAGTTTCCAATCCTAGAATACCAATCCCTTGGGGCCTACTTAAGCCCATACAAGGATTTCTTAAGTTTGCATACATGGGACTCCTTCCCATGAACTACAAACCCCTCATGTTATTATATGTATACTTCTTCCTCAGCTTCACCATTGAGAAAGGTAGTCTTCACATCCATCTGGTGAAGTTTCCACCCCAGAACTGAAGCAAGGGAAAATATAGCTTGAATAATGGTGTACCTAGCCAAAGGAGTGAATGTCTCATCATAATATATCCCTTATTTCTATGAGAAACGACAAGCCACAAATCTTGATTTATATTTCTCAATACTACCATCGACTGCATGTTTGATTTTATAAAGCCACTTGGAAGTTACTACAGACTTCTTTTATGGTTTAGGAAGCACTTCCCACACATTATTTTGCATGATATATTTTTACTTTTCCACCATGGCATATTTCCATACCTGCTACTTAGCAACTTCCTCATAGGTGGTGGGATCTAAGTCACTGATGTGACTAATATGAGCTACATATCCTAGAAATATTTTAGGTCTCCTTCAATCTCTAAATGTACTTGGTGGTGCTCCATGTTTTTCTACCTCTTTCATAATGTCTCGACACCATGTATACCTCCTCTTACTGGGAGGTTCAACAAGAGATCCTTCTACCAATTCCACTGGCTCTTCAGGATCAAGAAGATATAAGGAGTCTTCTAGCTTCTCCATCTAAACATATGAAATGGGAGAATCAAAAGATGGAGCCTCCATCTTGGGAGTCTTATGATCCTCCATTTTTGAATCACATTGAAGTTCTTTAGAGCACTTGAAGGAAGCCTCTTCATGGAATGTTACATCTCTATTGAATTCAATGTGCCTTTGTCTTGGAACATAGATTCTATAATCTTTGGAGGATTCGCTATATCCAAAAAATGTGCATTTATTTCCGAATGGATCCGTCATTGTCCTCTTCTCTTTTGGCACATGAATGTAGACAAGACAACTGAAAATATTCAAGTGTCCAACATCTGTTTTTTTAGTAGTGAAAAATTATTCAGGAGTCTTTTCTCCCAGGATAGCATGAGAACTTTTGTTATGTATATAAATATAAGTGCTAGAGGATTCTTCCCATAAGGAAATGGGCATATACTGATCACACATCATAGATTTTGCAGCCTCACAGATTGTTATGTTCTTTCTTTCAACAACGCCATTTTGTTGGGGGTTGCAAGGTACAATCAGATGTATTCTTATCCCTGCATCTTGGAAGAAGTAATTAAAGTCATGAGAATTGAACTCTCCTCCATTATTAGATCTCAAAGAAAAAATGTGCTATCCATTCTAATTCTCAACTAGTGCTTTAAACTCTTGAAACTTGTTCAAAGTTTCACTCTTTTCCTTCCAAAAATAGATCCATGACTTGCGATAGAAGTCATCTATGAAAAGAACATAGTATAGATAACCACTCAAGGATGGTGCAGACATATCCCTTTAGATATTTTAGTATTGTTTGGAAATATTTTCTTGATGTTCTTACCAAAAGCACAAACTCTACAATTAACTTCATGCTCGGATTGAAATCTAGGCATACCTCTTACCATCTTCTGTAAGTCAAGTAGTGCTTCGAAATGAAGATGACCAAGTCCCCTATGCCATAGTTCACAAGGACTGACGATGTCATGGATCATGGCTTTAATGAAATTTTCAGTAACTTTGCAGAGACCTCCCTCTCTAACTCAAATCATAGCTGTAGAATTCAAGTCTGAATTCTTAGGCCACAAGAGTGCTTTGTTGTCCATAAATATTACTCTGAAACCTTTATCTTCTAGAACTAAAATAGACAGGAGGATTTTCTTCATATCAGGAGCATACAAAATATCATCAACATGGAGTACATCACCTAAGTTCAACTCAAAGGAAGTGGATCCAACTCCTTGGATCGAATAGGTGGTATTATCTAGTACTTGGGGTTGAAAACCCCAGCAAACCCTCTAGTACTTGTGGGAGAAAACCCTAACAAGATATTCCTTAGAATATTGATAGATAGCATAGAATATCTTTACAATGAGAAAATTGCATCAAGCACCTTTGGTGCATTATAATAGATAAATAACAAGCACCCTTGGTGCAATCACAAAGCAAGAGAGAAGATGGAAGAATAGAACTCATAATAATATCCTGCACAAAATCAATTCATTGATTTTGGTCACATGCACAATGAATGCGAATTGCCTTCAAGAGAGAAGAGAACTTTCTCTCACATTGAATTCATCAATCCTGCATAACATATATATAAATATACTTCTCATTCTTTGGAATCTCTTTTTATCTTCTTACTTCAGGATGAACTCACCCTTGTGAGATTTTAAATGGCTTAGATCTAGATTCAATAAGACAACTTCACATGGAATATTTATGAGGATGAGAGAAGAAGAATAAAGAAGATAATTTGTGGAAAAATCTATGTATCTTATTCATCAATATGTTTACAATATATAATACATCTTCCATGGAGAAAATCGAATGCCTTAGAGGCAAGTTGAAAAGTACAAAAGAAAAGGCTTGCTAAAGAAAAAAAAAAACCCTATGTGGCAAAACCTCTTTCCAAATCTGTCTAAAGGCTCACGAATTTGCTAAATATGGTATGGAAGCTCATGAGTGATGTAAATGGAATTTAATTATGGATTTAGGAGAGAACAAATGATGTGGAGGTCGAATTGGCCAAGTGTTAAGAGTTTCTAAGTCAACCAGCTTTACCTTTTCCACTAGAAAGTGGAAAAAACAAGATAAAGTTGTCTAAATAAGGAAAGCACCTTCTAAACCAGGAATGAAAAGAAATCATACAGAATCCAATGAAATCTTATCCACAATCTCCTCAAGTTCACCCTAGTGACTTAGGATGGCAAGTGGTCCACTAAAAGGCAAAACTGGCCCAAGTTACCTAGTCAAAACTTAGGAAATTAATCATAAATGATTAATTAATTATATCCTAAGTCTAAAATGGTATAAGTGGTTTTTTTAATACTCCAACACCCCCCCTTAATCCCGACTTAATGTGGTGAAAATCATAAAAATATCAGAAATATAGGTCCCAAGCAACAAGGCTTATGGTCACCCCAATACAAAAATTACTAGTCCATGTAAAACGAGGAAACATGGAAAACCTCATGGGAACAAAACCCTCCCTCAAAAATGGACATGTTTAAAAGTATTCATACTTTATTATTATTCATTTGAAGGAGCTGAATGAGCTGCTTCTTAGTAACATACTTGATGAAGAGATTGTGAATGCCATGATCATGCATCAGTGCATCAATGTGGTGTAGGAAAGAACCATGTGTAGAGGCTCCATGAAATTCATATTCTGATGATGGAGGAGCATCATATGAATTCTTATTGCTGTTAAAATATATATTATCTTATCTAGAAACATAATCAATGATGGAAAAAATATGTCTGCAAACTCCTTCCCAAAGAGCATCAATGGACTCAACAAGATCAACTTCTTGTGCAGTTGCAATGTGGTGCATTGATTCTTCTAACTTCTTCTCAAATTGATGTAGAACCTTTCTGATATTGTAAAGGAGATCATGCAACTCTATCATAATTTGATTCATATGGATCAAAAAACAAAAAAGGTGTAGAGCCTCCATGATCGAATAGATTTTTAGTAGGAAACGAGTGAGCAACTAGGTCCCCCTGATAGCTGAGCGAGCCTGGAGGATTTAAGGACTTGAATTTTGAACCATAAGTGATGGGATCAAGTCCAAATGTGTGGAACAGGTCCAAATGTGTGGAATATCAGTAAAATTATGGTAAAAGACATGTCTGTCCAACCAATGAAAGATATGGAAGACATAATAACAACAGAGACAAGTGACACACTGTAGGAAACCATTGAATTGTGTGGTTTATTAACTGGAGAACTTGGGGGTGTTGTGTCCACAACAGATCCCATGCTTAGCTAAAGCATGGGAGCCCCATTTTTAATAAATTCGAAGGTATATGGGTAAGTTTTCCTTTGCGAATATGAGTTTTTGGTTTAGATTGCTTTAAGTCTAATGCCCATACCTTCTTGCTCCATTTTTCTACCTGATCTGGATTATATCTAAGTGTTTGGTTTGCAGAAATCTTTAAATTTTGAGTATTTTAACTTTTTCTCTACCAACCCGAAACCCGACACTTGGACAACCTGAAACCAGAAACCCAAAAGTTTCAGGTGCGGGAATTTGGTGTTCTCATTTTTTGGATTTTCGTCATCCTGAAACCCGCAACCCGAAAGTTGCGGGTGCGGGATTTCATTTTTCGAAGTTTATTTTATATAAACTCGAAACCCGACAATGTCGCATTGTGGGAATCCAGATTTTTGTTTGTTAGTTTTAATAAACCTGAAACCCGAAACCCGACAATGTCACGTTTCGGAATTCAGAAATTGCCCTTTTTTTAACTTTGCGTTGATTGCGTCCCGAAACCCGCAACCCGCAACTGTCGGGTTGCGGATTTTGGGAACTTGGTTTTGATTTGGCTATATTTTGAAACCCGAAACCCGACAGTGTCGGTTTTCGACTTTCGGGAATGGTAGATAAATTTTTTTATTTGTGTCTCTGAACCCGATCCCGCATCTCACATCGGTTAATCTAAGTCGTTCGTTATTCTCAATCCTACGGTCATGATTTGACTTGGGTAAATTGATAAATATAGGGTTTTTCTATTTTTCGTTATCATTTTTATTGGCCGAAAATTACTCCGTTGTACTGATTTTACCGTGGATTTCTTTCTTTAGCTGATTGTCGGTTTTTAGTTATCACAGGTAGGATTGCTGTCATTTCATTTTTTTCGGTTGGTCTTTTGGATGTTTGTGATTTTTGTTTTCTTTTATTTCGTCAGAAATTACGAAGTTTGCCACTATGTCAAGAAGTACCCGGTCTAGGGCCGTTCTCAGAGATACCCTAACCAAAGACCCCAACTTCGGTATCTTCTTAGATACCAGCGGGAAGGTCATCGAGACTTATCAAATGGATTGGTCTCGGATGTATGCTATATTCGACAACTATGACCTTTCACAGGTAGAAATTGATTGGCCAGCCTATGAGAAGATTAGGGATTCCCAGATTCATGCTATTGCTGCACGGCCCGTTATATTACCTTATACGGATGTAGTGAAGTGGATAGTTGAGAACGCTAGTGTCAAAGACCGGTCTTTCAATGATAGTCTGGGGAATCAATTGACTCATTTTCGTCCCGAGGTTATTACCCGAGATTTTGCTCTTAGGCCACATGAGCAGACTCTATCTCCTGATTTCATCCAATCCTCCAAGTCCCGTTACAATTTTTCCGAGATGATGAAGTCCTGGATGATAAAACCTAATGCTTTCATGCTTAAGCCTAATAACCTATATCCAATTTCCTAGTATAAGGAACCTTATTCTTTGCTAGCGGTTATGTTGTGTCAACTGTTCGGACTCCCCAACTATTCGTTGTTTAAAGCTGAATGGGCGCCTATAGCGCATCATGTCTTGACTACCGGTGAGTCCTTCCCGTGGGCTTCCATCTTGTCCTTAGAATTAAAAAATGCTATCGAAGATTACAAGAAGTCTCCTTCCTTCAGAAAACCACATTTCTTTTTATCTGCCTATGCAATTGATGTTTTCTGCTAAGAATTTCAATACCCCAACTTGAACTGGAATTGGACTCCAATAGACCCACCTGTGCACATCTATCATTCAATCTTATGGGAAGAAAAATTTATCCCTCTACTGTATGATATATGTGATCAATTCTTGGACATTGTCTATTTCAATATTTTTAAGCAAGAAGCACCAGCATTTTTGGATGATGCCAAGGCACTCATGAATACTATCAGTGACTAGTATGTGTGTGAGTATTTCCCATATATCAGGGTCTGGGGTAGTAATACTGTACATTTGTTACCCAGAATTGTCCCTGACAGATTGGTTTTGCAGGAAATTTCATTTCAAATTGTGACTGATGGTATGTATAAGAAGCTTACAGGTCCTAGAAAGAAGGGATGGCCTAAATTCCCTTTGAACCTTGGGTCATTGGTCATCCCAACCTCCAATTGGGCAACGATCCTTGGCGACCAAATGGTTGATTTCAAATTGGGGTTTGCCCCTAAAAGAAAGCATGACCCCAAGAAGTTATTGGATGCACACTTCAAGCAAACCCATATTAAAATGGACTCTGTGCATGAAAACATACCAGATGACTCTATCTATCATGGATTCAATTCATTCTTTGAAGTTCTTGTTAGAGCAAAAGACCCAGAAGAGCAGCTTAACATTCTACAATATCAAAAGGAATTAAAGCTCAGGGTGCTAAGCTATAGGAAATTGGAGCTGGACTTGTTCGATAAAGTAAGAAGAGAAAGAGAAGAAAGAGAAGCTCAGGAAGATAATTCTCTTCAAATGGTGGTTCGTTCGGAACAAGGAAAAGGCAAAACCCCCATTGAGGATTCTCCCCCCAAGAAAACAGCAGAACAGGTCAAGTCCTTGTTATATACTTCTCAGCACTTTCAGAAATATTTGGCACAATTGACATTAGTATTGAAGACTCATGCTGTTGAACCCCAGAAGTTTATTGTGGATTCTCAAATGATGGACCCTTCAAACCCTCTTGAAATCATCAGTGCAGCTATCCAAGAAAACGATGATTTGGTAGTTACCCATGCTAGCTTAGCAAAAATGAAAAGGATCCATCCCAATCCACTCCCCAATGTTCAGATTATTGACTGTGAAATTGCTGAAGAACCTAAACCCCCAGTTTCAGTAACTGAGGAGATTACAGAACAATCCAAGTTGGTCACAGACTTGTTAAGTATTATTGAAATGGACTGCTCTGCTCAGGAACAGTCATTGGAGGACACCTCTATTCATAATTCTCCGATTTCAACATCTCAGTTAACATCAGTTCAACAATTTTCTGCTTCATCTTCAGAGCACTTAACTCCCTCTTCACTGTCTCAACTGTTCAGTGACATAACTTCTTCTTCCACTACACTTTTAGGAAGTCAAGAGTTTTTCTCTATCCCTAAGTCCATGGTGCCAGAATCTCAAAGCACTACCATTCTTACACAGTCACCTAAACCCATTCTGATAATACCTTCCATCGATCAATTCACCTCCATTCCTTTTCCCATTCCATCCTCTATCACAATTCAAGATAAGCCTTCTGTAATTCCTCAATCTATACCATTAGCTGTCTTCGTTTCACTTAGCATTGAGGAGCCACCTATAGTTCCTTCCCTATCATCAGCTCCCAATACTGAAGAACAGACTCTTCGGTCTGAAGTTTCCATTCGGTCCCTTCACCTACACAGGTCCAATCACTTGTCCAAGATTTTTCTATCTCAGTGGTCGTTCCCCAAGTTACTATGTCTATCCCTCACCCTAGTGGTATTATGACACCTTCAACAATTTCCACTGTTAATGTTATTCCCATCACTACTGAGGTGGTTAATGAATATGTAGATGAAGATGTGGTTCATGTTGGGAACTATTTCTATAACAAGGAAGAGAGGTCAGTTTTCAAGAAAACAAGGAAGAGAAGTAAAGATGAGTAGGTGTTGGAATCACCTACTCCGATTCAAGTCTTATGGGATCAACAAGCAGAAGATCCTCAGGCTGGAGCCATTGAAGCAACAACAGTTTTGGGAGCTTTCGTTGGTGCCAATATAGATTCAGTTCAGTTACTGAACATAGAGGTTGATCTTAAAAAGGAAAGAATTAAGGAACTTGAAGATGAGTTGGCCAGGATTAAGGATGAGCATAGCCTCCATGTGGCTAGTAGCAGGAAGGAATGGATGGAATGCTTTCATGCATCAGAACAAGAGAACATCTCCCTTCAGAATCAGCTTAACACAGAAAAAAATTAGGACTCCGTCCATGCAGAAAAGATAGCAACCTTGGAGATCCAAGTTGGAATTGTAACTGCAAGTGCACCTTCAACTAGTTTTTCTAAGTTTACAACACAGGAGTTCAAGGATTTGGCCTTGGAGGTTAATCGTGGACATTATCAATCACTTGAAAAGTTGTACATTGCACAAGATGAAATTAGGGAGACGTTTATTATCTTTGACAAACTGTCTTCTGACCTTGAGGTACAGAAAATCAAGAGAATTCAAGATTCCAAAGTTCAAGACGAGGTTAGTGAATGGCAAAGGTATATTAAAAACATCCCAGCGGACCTCCCAATTCTTAGCAGTCTTCATATGAAGAAGAACAAAGACTCCTTGAATACCTGGATCGAATTCAATGACTCTGCTGAAGAGATCATCAGAAAATCCAAAGATCTTTGTACTCGACGCTAGTATGCAGATGACAACATCATGGAATCTCTACATCTCCCATACATGGATCCTATTTTGAAGGCCCTTCCACCTAAATGTAAGCTGGAAGAAGTGGAGCGTGAATGTGAAGAAACTGCACAGAAGATCCGGGCTATTGAAGCAATCAACATTGATCACGTGGATGAGTTGATCACTAAACCGCTCTCCTTTGAGAGCAAGATCCATTTTTACCTTCGTACTTGGCATAATCTCGCCAAGCATGACATGGAGAACAACATATGTAATGCCCAGATAGGCTTAGAATCTATCAACTATCCAAACATAGATGAATTGTTAGATATATATGATAGGTGGCAGGATTTTCTGGCCCAATACACTCATTCGTGATTTTGGGATCCCTATCTTTTGGGAATTTCTCATTGTACTCTGTTGATATATTTTTATTTAAGGAGGAATACCTCTCTGAGTGAGGGGTTGGAATTTTTGGAATTGTAATTCAGCAGAAGATAAGACTGGGGATACTCTGTGGCCAGAGTCATTGTAATTTTGGTACAAGACATCTTAATACAGTAATGTTATCTTTGGATCCATCTTCTGGTTGTTACTCAAAATCTTTGAGAATTTCTGATTTTATATTCTAGATTATCATCCGCTATATATATGATCTCTTGTTGGATATCTAATGAATGCATAAATCTGTTATATTGATTTTTCTATATGACTGATGTATGTATGAAAATATTTGATTGAATTTCTTTAATTAAATACTTTCTTTATCGATTTCTGCAATTGATCGCATATACATTCAATCATTGTTGATTTTTCAATTAACAAAGAGATAGCAGGTTATATCTTGATGGTCCTTAAGCTTGAATTATCATTGTTTGATTTTTATTAAGTAATCATAATTTAAGTTGACAAATATCTCATCTGAAGGCATTTCTATTAAGGGTGACAAACTATTTGTTCTTTACACCTCAAGATTGATCTGCACAAACTACAAGCTTTTCATCTTAGAATAGGTCTGACTTAAGATTAGATCCTTATTTCTAAATAGGTTAAGTTAGAATTGTTTACTGCTTTCCATATCTTTGTTTTCCTTAATTGGGAAACTGATCTAATAGATCAAACCACTTACTCATAGAGTGCTGGAGGAGGCCGAATATCCGTGGGTGATTACCACACCAAACAGCTCGAGGATAGAATTGCCCTTGTGTAGGGTCTTTTTGAAGCCTTTGGCTGGGTTTTCATCCCCTGCTATGTGCCTTGGAACACTTTCTAACACCTCGCAGTAACCTACACACCCAAGGCATCAACAAATGGCGCTAGAAGGAGGGCCACTAGTATAACATGCCTAGGCAAACCGCTAATAAACCTCCTCCAGCAAATACCTCAACGGTTCAAAACTGAAGCCAGTATAGGGCTTCAACATCTGAACAACCAACTGATAGACAACCTACAGTTCTCCCTGTCACGTCTGCCCAACCTACAGTTATACCTGTCACACCTGCGATACAGCAGGAGAACAGAAGGGATATCATTTTCACATCACCTACAAGGGGACCCATCTCGTTAGAGAAGATATTGAAAACATTTGTTGATCAGGTCTTAAGAGAAGAACAACGACTTCCCTATAAAAGAAGACGCAGTCTGACAGTCTTAAATTTAGAAGATATTCTGCAAACTAGTGGTCAGGAAGATCATCAAATTTCCACTTCACAGACCAGTGACCCACAGATTCAGCATACCACTGATCTAAATACAGAGGATCAACATACAATTGATCAACAACCTGAAAACCAAGACCTTGTTGATCAAACTGATTCTCCTGAATATAACCGTGAGACCACTCTCATAGGAACACCAGGTCAACCAAAACTTGGAGCTGGTGGTCCACAACCATCCCCTCCTTCATCTTCGTCATCTTCCTCAGACGGTGAAAATTCTTCTAGCTCGTCGTCAAAAGAAGAAGAAGAAGAACCTCCGATGGCTGGAGAAGTTCAAAACAGACCTTGGCTTGACCAAGGTGCAGTTTTCATATTAGGAGATCAACATAGATTACCAAAGAATCTTGAGAAATGGATGCCTAAATTCAACCCTGAGGATAAGACACTCGCATTGGATCATATAAAAACTTTCATGCAGGCAATCAGACTTAGAAGCGTGGTACATGAGGATGTAGTATGCAGACTCTTTCCCTACACTTTTGAGGGTAAGGCGGCCACCTGGTATTTTGCCTTACCAGCCCAATCTATAATGTCCTGGGATGAATTCGAGAAACATTTCACCCAGAAATTCGCGGATGATAAAACACCGCAGGATCTTGTCTTAGAATTATCCTCTATGAAAATCAAAGGAAAAGAAAGGGTAAAGGACTTTAACCAAAGGTTCTGATATCTCAAAAACAGAATCCCTACCAATCTTCTTCCTGCTGAAGAATTGTTGGTAGCTTATTATGAAAAAGGTTTGCCTGTCCCTATTGCAATGTGGGTCAAAATGGCACAGAAAGGTACTTTACTGGAGGCATTTGATGAAGCAATCCAAGTTAAGAAGGACATGTTTTGTCTGAAAGATAGCCCTACAATTTCAGAAGAGCAGCCTTCTACTTCTAGGAAAAGAACTGAGAATGTCCCCAAACCCACTGTTCAGAACAAGGATCCATTTGATATGGCTGACATGAAGAAATTCATTCAAAAAATGTCAAATGAGATGGTGGATTTGAAGAAGAATACTAATGATAATTAGAACCAAAATAAAGGTTTTTTAAGGCCACCATTTAGGAGACCTTACCAGCCTCCACAAAATCCACCACCACCAAATCCGGCAAATGGACTCACAAACGACGAACTCTATGCTATTTTTAGAGCCTTGGCAGCAGAAACTCAAGTCACTCCTGACACTTCCAACGATCAGACCATCCCAGATCCACAACTACATGTAGAAGAAGAAGAAGGTGATCCACATGTTGATGCTGTGAGTTTCTTTTCAGAACTTCCTATGTGTGAAGAAGAAGAAGAACCTGAGGTGGTGTTTAATGCATAGCACCCTTATAACACAAGGTCAAGACCATAGCCACCTCAAGAACCTTCATCTTCTGCTCCAGTTCCCACCAAAAACAAGACTATTCCTCAAAAGGATACAGTCCTCCCTAAAATGGAGTACAATCTATTTGAAGACCTAAAAAGAGTCAAAGCGAGCATCTCTCTGTTTGAGCTACTTAAGATCCCTACTATGAGGGATTCCTTCCCTAAAAACATGATAGTCAAACAACCTAGAGAGTCACAAAGTAACAACCTAGACTCTTTTACTAAAACTGATGATCAGAAACCAGCAAGCAAGAGGACTCCTCCTTTCTTGCTTACCTTTGACATTTTCAACCGGAATGTGCACAACTGCATGATAGATTTAGGAGCGTCATCAAATGTGATGCCCCTCTCTGTTTGTAGGAAACTAAATGCAACATGGGAACCCTTCCCAACTCAGATTGTGCAACTGGACAGATCCAAAGTCAGAGTGGTAGGTAAATTGAGAAATGTTTTGCTTACACTGTCAGTTGATCCTAAGATCCACCAGACAATTGACATTGTGGTTGCTGACATACCGGAAGCCTATGGGATGTGGTTAAGCAGGGACTAGTCAAGGAAACTTAAGGGTTACTTTGCCACTGACTGGTCCCATTTATGGTTTCCTTACAATGGTCAACCGAATAAAATTAAGATCAGTAGAGAACCTTGTACGAAACAGACAATCACTGATCTTAATGACTCAAGTGAACCTGCTAGTTATCTCACCTCTCGCGTAGAGCATTTTACATTTGATACCTTTTTTGGTGAATTCCCAGCTGATGCCTCACCAGAAGAAAGCATTCAAAATGAATCACATATTACTCATGTAACTTCTATACCTTTTTCTGGTGAAATTGTGCATAATGTGTATAATGTAAATACAAATTTTAGAATAGACCCTGTCTCATGGACCTTATTTTTTTATGGTTCCAAGTCCAAGGATGGAGCCAGAGTAGGTTGTGTCCTTATTGATCCTAAGGGAATGAAAATTATGGTTGCTTGCAGGCTAGAATTTGATTGCAATAATAATATAGCTGAGTATGAGGCTCTGGTACAGGGGCTCAAGAAGGCTATTGATTTAGGTGTGCAGGCAATAGAATGCTATGGAGATTCCGAAATTATAGTTAAGCAAGTCAGAAATAAGATACACTGCTTATCTCCGTGTTTGGCTAATTATCAAAATATGGTAAGGGATCTAACCAACTCATTTTTAGCATTCAATATTAAATATGTTCCCAGATCACAAAATTTCGATGCAGACTTGTTAGCAAACATAATGTCAAGACTGATCCCACCAGAAGGCCTGTCTCCTCAAACTTTTTTGATTGAATTGACGTACAGACCCTCCATCCCAGATAATGTGACTAATTGGAAAGTGTTTGACGATGATCGAAAGATACTTGAATTCCTCACTGCTCAGGATACGTTCCAAGATATGGCCATTGATGAAGTGGAACATGAAAAGTCACTCACTGATCCCTCAAATGTCATTCCAAAGTTAGTGATCAATCTAGAAAAGTTTTATGATTTGCAAGACAAGTTCAAACCTCAGATTAATTGTAAAACTCAAAGCTCATCTTTGAACTATGAGCGAGTCAATTTAGGCACCGAACAGGAACCCCACTTTATAAATTTGGGAGTTGATTGCACCCCTGAAGAACAGAGAGCCATCATTGCATTGTGTAAACAGTATAAAGATGTTTTTGCTTAGACTTATGACGAATTGAAAACATTTGAAACTAGTGTCATGTTCCATAATATACCCATGAAACCAGAGGTTAAGCCATTTCAACAAAAGATGCGGAAGATGCACCCCAGTTTAGAGCCTTCGATAAAAAAGGAGTTGGAAAAGCTGCTCACAGCTCGAATCATCTTTCCAGTCAGGCACACTCAATGGATAGCCAACTTAGTGCCTGTCCGCAATAAAAGTGGTGAAATTCGACTGTGTGTCGATTTCAGGAATCTGAATCAGGATTCTGAGAAAGACAACTATCATGTTACACCTATGGAGCAGATTCTTCAAAAGGTAGCCGGATCGGAGATGTTTTCCCTCCTAGACAATTTTTCGGTATATAACCAGGTTATGGTTGCCCCAGATGACCAATTAAAAACAGCTTTCAGGACCCCTTGGGGTACTTTCGCCTACAGGCAGATGCCTTTCGGGTTGATCAATGAAAGAGCCACTTTTCAGAGAGCTATGGACATAGATTTCTGAGGGTTAATGCATAATTATGTCGTAGTTTATCTTGATGATATCACTATTTACTCCAAAAAACAACATGAACATGTGTTTGCTTTAAAACAGGTTTTCGACTGCTACAGGAAATTCAGTATTTCTCTCAACCCGAAGAAGTCTATTTTTGCAGTAACAGAAGGAAAGCTTTTAGGCTTCATTGTTTCGAAAGAATGTATGATTATTGATCCTGAAAGCACAAAGGCTATTTCAAAGATAGGGTTACCAAGCTCGCACAAAGCAATGCAATCCTTCTTAGGTAAGATTAATTTTGTACGTAGATTTGTACCAAATTTTGCTGAGATAGTCAAACCGTTACAACTTTTGGTCAAGAAAGATGTGCAGTTTACCTAGTCGCAGGAACAGAGAGATGCATTTATCGAAATTCGAAAGGCTATCGCTGAAGCTCCTGCTCTCATGTCCCCAAATTTTGATAAGGATTTCATTCTTTATACTTTTGCCACTGACTTTTTTTATGTCGCTGTCCTAAGGCAAAAGCATGACAATGATGCAGAGATCCCGATCTCTTTTATGAGCTCAACATTCAAAGGTGCAGAGCTTAATTACTCATAGATTGATAAGTAAGCATATGCGGTCTATAAGTCTGTCAAACATTACAAGCCCTACTTGCTGAAATCTCAAACCAAAGTCATTGTCCCATATTCTGCTATTAGAAACGTCCTGATCCAGAAAGAGTTAGGGGAAAAGAGGGCCCATTAGATGATGGCCCTACAAGAATATGATCTTGAAATAAGACCAGCTAACATTGTCAAAGGGCAAGGCCTTTGTCTTCTTACCGCTCAATCCAATGACCGTACACAGCAAAAATCTGAATGGGATCAGGAGGAAGAAATTCCCTCAGGTGTTGTTAATGCTATCGATGCCCCGACATCAGAATGGTATGATGATATAAGATTTTTTCGGAACCATGGGTTTGCTCCCAAAACTCTTGATTTTAACAAACGAAGGGCTTTGAGACTAAAAGCTGCTCTTATCAGTTTATTGATCAAGTTCTTTTTAGGAAAAATTATGATGGAGTATTTCTTAGGTGCTTGGAAAAACATGAAACTGATGACATCTTATTCCAATTTCATGTAGGACCTGCTGGAGGCCATTTTTCAGGTGAGACTACAGCACATAATATTCTCAGGGCTGGATATTATTGGCCCACGTCGTTTAAATATGCTTATGCTTATGTAAGGAGGTGTGAACCATGCCAGAAATGCATAGGGAAGTTCAAGAAACCTGCTTTCCTCTCCAACCAGTCACAATTCAGTTTCCATTTCAACAATGGGGACTGGATTTTGTCGGACCTATAAACTCTGCTTTGTCCCTCCAACATAAATATATTCTTACAGCAACTGACTACTTCACCAGATGGGTGGAGGCAGCCCCTCTTAAACAATGTAATGCCAGTCAAGTAATCTCCTTCCTTGACAGTCAGATCATCACATGGTTTGGCACTCCAGAGTACCTAGTTTTCGATAATGCATCCTACTTCTCTTCAATCAATATAACTGAATATGCCTTTGAAAAGGGGATTAAGATTAAGTTTTTTGCCAATTATTACCCTCAAGGCAATGGTTTGGCTGTGTCTTCAAACAAAAATTTGATAAATATTTTCAAGAAGACTGTAGCTTCTCATCACATAGATTGGCACACACAGTTATATAATGCTTTATGGGCAGAACGAATTACCCCAAAGGTAGCAATTGCAAATTATTCCTACTGTCTGGTTTATGGAAAAGAAGCCATCCTTCCTACTAACCTCACCATCCCTTCACTACAATTGGCCCAGTATGTCCAAGAAGATCATTCTTCTCCTCTCCAACAAAGAATTGACACTCTTTTGAAGCTAGAGGAGGACAGTGAAATAGCTAAGAACAAATTGTATCATCATCAGCAGATGGTGAAAAGATGGTTTGATGAAAAATCTTCATCTGACAGGGAATTTTTTGTTGGTGACTTGGTTCTGAGGTGGGATAAGCAACATAAAGATAAGAACTAGTATACCAAGTTTCAATGTCTTTGGCTTGAGCCTTTCCTTATTACAGAAAATATTGGTCCCAGCACTGTTCGATTGCAGACACTGAGGGAGTTGTGGACACTTACCCAGTGAATGTGTCTCTTCTAAAAAAGTATTTTGTTTGAACAATTTTGCCTACTTGTATATAGGCGTGGTTTGTTTTTCTTTCATTTGATTTCCTTGTGTTGACATTTTGATTGATCTTTTTGTTTTGTTTAGTTTTTCATTAATAAGGCTTCACACATTTGGTAATGGTGTATGATCACTTTTCTTAGCAACAATTGTTTCTGAAGTTTCAGCATTGCTATCAATCTTAGTTTCTGGCTTATGATTATAATTTGCTCTGAAGAATAAACAGCCAATAAGCGCAGTACTTTTGGATACTTTTCACTATGATCATTATCTTTCACAGTACTTTATTTGTGTAATTGAGGTATAGAGGATGGTCACCATTTCTTTACCTGGTGTTTCATGGTTGAACATCATATCATAATAACCTGACCAGCTTCGATTGCTCATCAATCCTTTTACAATCATTTTTATTATAAATTTTGTTTTAAAATTATAAGTTACAAGGTGGGTGGTCTTGCTATCAAGCCAGCCTATTAGGTTCATAGGTGTTTAAGTGGAATGACATCTTCACATCAAGCCACCACACTTGGAAGATGACTTTCAGTTCTGCTGGAAGGTGGAAGATCCTATTACAGGTCGGTCCATTCATGATCTGCAAAGCACTGGTGAGTAACGTTACCATGATATGGTCACCAAGCCATGGTAATGCCTTGTAGCTTATGCCAAAATAAATTGTTTTTGGGTCTTTCATTTATAGGACTTTGTTGCCTACAAGAACAGGTGGGTCTTATCACAATCCATCCCTGCTATGATCATGGGTTTGACCTTGGACTGGAGTTATCATAATTTGGTCACCAAGCCATGATAATTTGATAATTTCTTGTAGTCATCGAGCTAGCTTGACCAGTTTCCAAATCAGGCTTGTGAATGGCACTGTTTTATCTGATCACCAAGTCAGTACAGTGGTATTGTATCAACAAGGTTTTATGTATAATCCATATTTTAATCTAAAAAAAAAAAGAGCATAAAAAAAAAGAGGAAAAGAAAAGATAAAGAAGTGTATATAACCCAAAGAGGATCACTGAATATACATGCATCTAATAAACCAAGGTGATCTATAATTAGGATATCCATGAGCATTTCTAAGACTGATTCCAGGTTCAACACAAGTTGGTTTTCTATGATTACATCATGGTAAAGATTCGGTATTGTTCTTTAAATCTCCTTATCAGATGAGTGTTATATTTAAAATGGCCACTGATCGAGATTTATCCATTTTCATATTTACTGTTCGTTGGCTGTTATCGTTAGAGTATTTTCTTTGAATTGAGTTTCAAGAAATTGGTTGATTAACATGTTGTCTTTAGTAAGATTTGATTGCAGAGATAACTAGTCCTTCCCAGCCAGTTGCCATTTGTTGTAGCCACAACAGATCCCATGCTTAGCTAAAGCACGGGAGCCCCATTTTTAATAAATTCGAAGGTATATGGGTAAGTTTTCCTTTGGGAATATGAGTTTTCGGTTTAGATCTCTTTAATTCTAATGCCCATACCTTCTTGCTCCATTTTTCTGCCTGATCTGGATTATCTCTAAGTGTTCGGTTTGCAGAAATTTTTAAATTTTGAGTATTTTAACTTTTTCTCTACCAACCCGAAACCCAAAAGTTTCGGGTGCGGGAATTTGGTGTTCTCATTTTTTGGATTTTTGTCATCCTGAAACCCGCAACCCGAAAGTTGTGGGTGCAGGATTTCATTTTTCGAAGTTTATTTTATATAAACCCGAAACCCAAAACCTACCAATGTCGTATTGTGGGAATCCAAATTTTTGTTTGTCAGTTTTAATAAACCCAAAAGCCGACAATGTCACGTTTCGGGATTCGAAAATTACCTTTTTTTAACTTTGTGTTGATTGCGCTCCGAAACCCGCAACCCGCAACTGTCGGGTTGTGGCTTTCAGGAACATGGTTTTGATTTGGCTATATTTTGAAACCCGAAACCCGACATTGTCGGTTTTCGGCTTTCGAGAATGGTAAATAATTTTTTTTATTTGTGTCTCTAAACCCGATCCCGCATCTCGCATCGGTTAATCTCAGTCATTCGTTATTCTCAATCCTACGGTTGTGATTTAACTTGGGTAAATTGATAAATATAGGGTTTTTCTATTTTTCGTTATCATTTTTACTTGCCAAAAATTGCTCCGCTGTGCTGATTTTACCGTGGATTTCTTACTTCAGCTGATTGTCAGTTTTCAGTTATCACAGGTAGGATTGCTGTCATTTCATTTTTTTTGGTTGGTCTTTTGGCTGTTTGTGATTGTTGTTTTCTTTTATTTCGTCAGAAATCATGAAGTTTGCCACTATGTCAAGAAGTACCTGATCCAGGGCCGTTCTCAGAGATACCCTAACCAAAGACCCTAACTTCGGTATCTTCTCAGATACCAATGGGAAGGTCATCGAGACTTATCAAATGGATTGGTCTCGGATTTATGCTATATTCGACAATGATGACCTTTCATAGGTAGAAATTGATAGGCTCGTCTATGAGAAGATTAGGGCTTCCCAAATTTATGCTATTGTTGCACGACCCGCTATCTTACCTTATATGGATGTAGTGAAGTGGATAGTTGAGAATGCTAGTGTCAAAGACCGGTCTTTCAATGATAGTCTGGGGAATCAATTGACTCATTTCCGTCTCGAGGTTTTTACCCGAGATTTTTCTCTCAGGCCACATGAGCAGACCCTATCTCCTGATTTCATCCAATCCTCCAAGTCCCGTTACAATTTTTCCGAGATGATGAAGTCCTAGATGATAAAACCTAATGCTTTCGTGCTTAAGCCTGATAACCTGTATCCAATTTCCTGGTTTAAGGAACCTTATTCTTTGCTAGAAGCTATGTTGTGTCGACTGTTCAGACTCCCCAACTGTTCGTTGTTTAAAGCTGAATGGGTACCTATAGCACATCATGTCTTGACTACTGGCGAGTCCTTCCTGTGGGCTTCCATCTTGTCCTCAGAATTAAAAAATGATATCGAAGATTACCAGAAGTCTCCTGCCTTCAGAAAACCACATTTCTTTTTATCTGCCTATGTAATTGATGTTTTCTGCTAAGAATTTCAATACCCCAACTTGAACTGGAATTGGACTCCAACAGACCCACCTGTGCACATCTATCATTCAATCTTATGGGAAGAAAACTTTATCCATCTACTGTATGATATATGTGATCAATTCTTGGGCATTGTCTATTTCAATATTTTTAAGCAAGAAGCACCAGCATTTTCGGATGATGCCAAGGCACTCATGAATACTATCAGTGACTAGTATGTGTGTGAGTATTTCCCATATATCAGGGTCTAGGGTAGTAATACTGTACATTTGTTACCCAGAATTGTCCCTGAAAGATTGACCTTGCAGGAAATTTCATTTCAAATTGTGACTGATGGTATGTATAAGAAGCTTGCAGGTCCTAGGAAGAAGGGATGGCCTAAATTCCCTTTGAACCTTGGGTCATTGGTCATCCCAACCTCCAATTGGGCAACGATCCTTGGCGACCAAATGGTTGATTTCAAATTGGGATTTGCCCCTAAAAGAAAGCATGACCCCAAGAAGTTATTGGATGCACACTTCAAGCAAACCCATATTAAAATGGACTCTGTGCATGAAAACATCCCAGATGACTCTATCTATCATGGAGTCAATTCATTCTTTGAAGTTCTTGTTAGAGAAAAAAACCCAAAAGAGCAGCTTAACATTCTGCAATATCAAAAGGAATTAAAGCTCAGGGTGCTAAGCTATAGGAAATTGGAGTTGGACTTGCTAGATAAAGTAAGAAGAGAAAGAGAAGAAAGAGAAGCTCAGGAAGCTAATTGTCTTCAAATGGTGGTTCGTTCAGAACAAGGAAAAGGCAAAACCTCCATTGAGGATTCTGCCCCCAAGAAAACAGCAGAACAGGTCAAGTCCTTGTTATATACTTCTCAGCAGTTCCAGAAAGATCTGGAACAATTGACATCAGTATTGAAGACTCATGCTGTTGAACCCCAGAAGGTTATTGTGGATTCTCAAATGATGGACCCTTCAAACCCTCTTGAAATCATCTGTGTAGTTGTCCAAGAAAACAATGATTTGGTGGTTACCCATGCCAGCTCAGCAAAAAGGAAAAGGATCCATGCCAATCCACTCCCCAATGTTCAAATTATTGACTGTGATATTGCTGAAGAAGCTAAACCCCCAGTTTAAGTGACTGAGGGGATTACAGAACAATCCAAGTTGGTCACATACTTGTTAAATGTTATTGAAATGGACTGCTCTACTCGGGAACAGTCATTGGAGGACACCTCTATTCATAATTCTCCGATTTCAACATCTCAGTTAACATCAGTTCAACAATTTTCTGCTTCATCTTCAGAGCACTTATCTCCCTTTTCACTATCTCAACTGTTCAGTGGCATAACTTCTTCTTCCGCTACACTTTCAGGCAGTCAAGAGTTTTTCTCCATCCCTAAGTCCATGGTGCCAGAAGCTCAAACCAGTACCATTCTTACACAGTCACCTAAACCCATTCTGATAATACCTTCCATCGATCAATTCACCTCCATTCCTTTTCCCATTCCATCATCTATCACAATTCAAGATAAGCCTTCTGTAATTCCTCAATCTGTACCATTAGTTGTCTTTGTTTCACCTATCATTGAGGAGACACCTATAGTTCCTTCCCTGTCATCAGCTCCCAATGCTGAAGAACAAACTCTTCGGTCTGAAGTTTCCATTTCGGTCCCTTCACCTACATAGGTCCAGTCACTTGTCCAAGATGTTTCTGTCTCAGTGGCCGTTCCCCAAGTTACTATGTCTATCCCTCACCCTAGTGGTATTATGACAACTTCAATAATTTCCACTGTTAATGTTATTCCCATCACTACTGAGGTGGTTGATGAATATGTAGATGAAGATGTGGTTCCTATTGGAAACTATTTCTATAACAAGGAAGAGAGGACAGTTTTCAAGAAAACAAGGAAGAGAAGTAAAGATAAGCAGGCATTGGAATCACCTGCTCTGATTCAAGTCTTATGGGCTCAACAAACTGAAGATCCTCAGGCTGGATCCATTGAAGCAACAACAGTTTTGGGAGCTTTCGCTGGTGCCAATATAGATTCAATTCAGTTACTGAACAGAGAGGTTGATCTTAAAAAGGAAAGAATTAAGGAACTTGAAGATGAGTTGGCCAGGATTAAGGATGAGCATAGCCTCCATGTGGCTAGTATCAGGAAGGAATGGATGGAACGCTTACATGCATCAAAACAGGATAACATCTCCCTTCCGAATCAGCTTAACACAGAAAAAACTCAGAATTCCATCCATGCAGAAAAGATAGCAACCTTGGAGAACCAAGATGGAATTGTAACTACAAGTGCAGCTTCAGCTAGTTTTTCTAAGTTTACACCACAGGAGTTCAAGGATCTGGCCTTGGAGGTTAATCATGGACATTATGAATTGCTTTAAAAGTTGCACATTGCATAAGATGAAATTAGGGAGACGTTTATTATCTTTGACAAACTTTCTGACCTTGAGGTACATAAAATCAAGAGAATTCAAGCTTCCAAAGCTCAAGACGAGGTTAGTGAATGGAAAAGGTATATTAAAAACATCCCAGCGGACCTCCCAATTCTTAGCAATCTTTAGATGAAGAAGAACAAAGCGTCCCTGAATACCTGGATCGAATTCAATGACTCTGCTGAAGAGATCATCAAAAAATCCAAAGATCTTTGTACTCGACGCTGGTATGTAGCTGACAACATCATGGAAGCTCGACATATCCCATACATGGACCCTATTTTGAAGGCCCTTCCACCTAAATGTAAGCTGGAAGAAGTGGAGTGTGAATGTGAAGAAACTTCACAGAAGATCCGGGCTATTGAAGCAGTCAACATTGATCACGTGGATGAGCTGATTAGGAAACCGCTCTCCTTTGAGAGCAAGATCCATTTTTACCTTCATACTTGGCATAAGCTCACCAAGCATGACATGGAGAACAACATATGTAATGCCCAGATAGGCTTAGAATCTATCAACTATCCAAACATAGATGAATTGTTAGAGATATATGATAAGTGGCGGGATTTTCTGGCCCAATAGACTCATTCGTGATTTTGGGATCCCTATCTTTTGGGAATTTCTCTTTGTACTCTGTTGATATATTTTTATTTAAGGAGGAATACCTCTCTGAGTGAGGGGTTGGAATTTTTGGAATTGTAATTCAACAGAAGATAAGACTGAGGATACGCTGTGGCCAGATTCATTGTAATTTTGGTACAAGACATATTAATACAGTAATGTTATCTTTGGATCCATCTTCTGGTTGTTACTCAAATTTCTTTGAGAATTTCTGATTTTATATTCCAGATTATCATCCACTATATATATGATCTCTTGTTGGATATCTAATGAATGCATAAATCTGTTATATTGATTTTTTTGTATAACTGATGTATGTATGAAAATATTTGATTGAATTTCTTTAATTAAATACTTTCTTTATCGATTTCTGCAATTGATCGCATATACATTCAATAATTGTTGATTTTTCAATCAACAAAGAGATAACAGGTTATATCTTGATGGTCCTTAAGCTTGAATTATCATTGTTTGATTTTTATTAAGTAATCATAATTTAAGTTAACAAATATCTCATCCGAAGGCATTTCTGTTAAGGGTGACAAACTATTTGTTCTTTACACCTCAGGATTGATTTGCACAAACTAAAAGCTTTTCATCTTAGAATAGGTCTGACTTAAGGTTAGATCCTTATTTCTAAATAGGTTAAGTTAGAATTGTTTACTGCTTTCCATATCTTTGTTTTCCTTAATTGGGAAACTCATCTAATAGATCAAACCACTTACTCATAGAGTGCCAGTGGAGGCCGAATATCCGTGGGTGATTACCACACCAAATAGCTCGAGGATAGAATTGCCTTTTCATAGGGTCTTTTCGAATCCTTTGGCTGGGTTTTCATCCCCTGTTGTGTGCCTTGAAACCCTTTCCAACACCTCGCAGTAACCAGCACACCCGAGGCATCAACAGGGGGTTGTAGGGTATTTTGTGCATCCAATGGTTGGGAAAATGGTGTGGGAGGTGTCATTACTTGCATATCAGACTGTATATCATCTCAAAATCAGAATGTGAAATATTTTAATGGAGGTGGAAATACCATTCAGAAACAAGTCAGAAACTAGTGAAAAATGACTAGGTTTGATAGAAGACTTGGGTGAAATGACTGGAGATTGCACCAAGGAAGATGTGGAGGTTTTTGATTTTTATATATTAGAATATGAATCAAAATCATAGACATAAGAAGGATTTTTCACTCTATTACTCAAGGAATAAGCATGATTACCTTTGTGAGTGGCTTGGAGACAGTGTTCTTGCTCTACAACAAGCTTGCCTTGTTCTTTTCTTGAAAAATTAAGAACATCTATGTTATGCTCTTCAAGCATCTTGGCCATGATGTCCAATATATTTTTCAAACAATATTTCTTAGGATCAGTGCCTTTGTAGCAATAAGAACACTTGGGATTCTCCTTCTTGTTCTTCATCCTCTTGGCTTTCGAATCTTCATCGGAGTCCTCTTCATCTGACAACATATTTTGTTTGGACTTGTCATTCTTGAAACTCTTTTCTCCATGAGCAATAAGTAAAAGGTCCTTGGAGGGTGTTATAGCCCTCATTTAAACCAACTTGTCCTTCTCCTTAGTGAGAGAATCAATGAATGCATCCAAGGTTGGCATCTTCCAATTGGGAATTGCAAGTCTTGCAGTATGAAAAGTAGACAAAAATACTGAGTATTCATAACTCAGTTTTGACAGAATGGTAAGGATTAACTGTTCGTCCTTCTTATCTATGCCACATTGCTTGAGTTGAAGCACTAGGTTGTTGAATATTAATATGAACTCTTCCATTGAATTGAAATTACTTGGACTAAGTGGGATCAACTCAATCTGCAATAAATGACTTGTGAGTTCGTCCTGTTTTCCAAAGAGAGACTCTAGCTTTGTCCATACTTGATTTGGACTGATTAGAGTATCAATATGAAATAGAAGATCTAGAGAAACAGAGAGACAAAGTAACCCATAAGCTTCATCATTCCTATTGAACCATTTGGATTTTAATGCAACAGCTTCTGGCTCAGTTTCAAGCCCCATAGTGACTCTACACAGTCCTTTGCTTCGAAGTTGGATGATCATATGCACCTTCCAGTCAAAGTAGTTGAAGGCAGTGAGAGTCACAGCTTTAGCTTGATTTTGATCCATGTTGATGCACTCCTGGTAATGGAAATACCCTGCAAAAAACACTCTGGAAATTGTTTTGAATCAATCTCGCTTTGATACCATGTGAGATTTTAAATGGATTAGATATAGATTCAATAAGACAACTTCACATGGAATATTTCTGAGAATGAGAGAAGAAGAATAAAGAATATAATGTATGGAAAAATATCAGTATCTTATTCATCAATATGTTTACAATATATAATATATCTTCCATGGAGAAAATCGAATGCCTTAAAGGCAAGTTGAAAAGCACAAAAAGAAAAGGCTTACTAAAGGAAAAAAAACACCTAGGTGGCAAAATCTCTTTCCAAAAATGTCTAAAGGCTCACGAATTTGCTAAATATGGTATGGAAGCTCATAGTGAGGTAAACGGAATGTAATTATGGATTTAGGAGAGAAAAAATGATGTGGAGGTCGAATTGGCCAAGTGGTAAGAGTTTCTAAGTCAACTAGCTTTACCTTTTCCACTAGAAAGTAGAAAAAAAAGGATAAAGCTATCTAAATTAGGAAAGCACTTTCTAAACTAGAAATGGAAAGAAATTAGACAGAATCCGATGAAATCTTATCTGAAATCTCCTCAAGTTCTCCCTAGTGACTTAGGATGGCAAGTGGTCAACTAAAAGACAAAACTGGCCCAAGTTACCTAGTCAAGACTTAGGAAATTAATCATAAATGATTAATTAATTATATCCTAAGTCTAAAATGGTATAAGTGGGTTTTTTAATACTCCCAAAATCCTTCATCTAGATGCTAGATCACTTAGTTAGGTGGCTAACTCAAGTGTTATCATGCAAGTTTCATAACTTAAGTGTCGTAACTCAAATGCTACAACTCAAGTGTTGTAACTCAAGTGTCGTAACTCAAGTGATTTATTTTAGTTCAACTTAAGTGTTGACATGGAAAACACTTTAGTTAACTAGATCTTCTTTATTAACACTTAGTTAACTCTTTTAACTGAATTCTTTCTTGATAATAGTACTAAAGTTTAACCATTTGAGTTCTCTCTTATCTTATCACATCTTATATTTATGTCTTGTTTTATCTGCATGGTCCACATGTGCCAACTTTATTTTATCTATCATATCAAATATACTAAGGATATTTTTATAATGATGTGATCGTCATGTTCTACTATCGTTCCAAGTAGTCATGTGCTAATGTAATTCACTCTAGAGGGGGCCAATCTGTAGAGGAGACTTAATAGCTCAACCATGGTTAGTATCACATCACACACCATTCATGCTTCGACATGCAAATCATTACCTCAACACATGAGGCACCACCTCAACACATGAGGATCCATCTTGACACACAAGACCTTAGTCTTGAAAAACAATACTATACAGCACCATCACTTTGACATACAAAGTACTTACCTCAACACATGAGGCTTATTCATTCTTGAGTCCAACTCAAGATTCTTCTCTAAGTTTCCTGAGTCGAACTCAGGATCCTATAAGTCACTACCTCGACACATGAGACTCAATATTGACACAAAAGATTGACATGGAGAAGGGCTCATGATACTGTAACTTTGACATGATTATCTCTGACAAGGTTAGAAATTACTAAATGTGAACCTATAGTTCATACATGTCCTCAATCATTCCTTACAATATTTACATTTCTTTCTTTTAATTTTTTTATGTTGATTGCTCCTTCCCAAGCAATGTTTTACTTAAAATAAAATATTTCGAATGTTTAAGAATATCTTGGGAATTGTTGTCTAGCATTCACCCAATTCAACAAACAAAGAAGATCTATAACTCAAAAACAAGAAAAAATATGGAGGGACCTAGGGATTCTTCCAAGACCTTTTCAATGCTAATCCTTTATACCCTTGGAAAGGATAAGAGATTAACAAACTCTAGTACTTATTTATGAGTTATACTTGATGGGAAGAATCACCTATCTTAGAGGCCTTTTATGACTAATATTTGACTAAAACAAGCGCACTTTTTCATGGAGGATATATGTTGATTTTGGATTCCTATTATTGGTACTAGAAAAACATATCCTTGGAGACTTCTTCCTTATCTTGTTATTGATCCATACCTTTTGGACAAGTTCTTTTAAATGGATCTATTCCAGTTATTATTAAAGAAAAAAAGGAACTTTTCTTGGAATACCTTTATCATCATTTGGTTGGTTTATTTTACGCTTACTCAGATGCCTATTTTCAGATGCTTTGGTGACTTCATTGGATGGTACAAGTTATGTACCACATTTGGAAGCAATCAGTTAGCAATGTGCCCTTGTTAGATTATATAATGCACTCTTCCATGAAGGATGCTTGGTGATTTTTAAGTGTGCTATTTATGGCTATTCAAGTGTCTACCTTGAAAATTGTTGACGTTGTTTAGAGGAACCCATATCACATTTATCAATGGCATAATTTAGATTAATATGACAGGCTGGATGGGTCACTTCTCTTGATGGGATACATATTGTTTTAGGAAGAATTACTCATAGCTTATAATTGAGCTTTTTCATTGCTTAGAAGTGAGCTTTTCTTGGACCTTTCATGTGTTATTTTGAAGTGGACTTAGTTCTAGATTTGAAGACATCCTCCATGCTTCATTAGATGTGCTATTATTAGAGGGGAAAATGTTGACTTTGAAGGACCAAGCTTAATATTTTTTATACATACTAATTTTGTGTGATTGTTTGTAATTATAAAGACAAGTCCCCCTAGGTTTCCAATGTTGGATAATGTGCCAAGTACTAGTAGATATAACATTGTACAAGCTAAACATGGAGTGAATTTCAAAGATCAAGTTAATTATTTTATGGAAGAAGATGATAATAATAACATAGTTGAAGATTATGGGACAAATAGATTTATCCAAGACACATTTGCTCAAATGGAATATGACAACTTTCATGATATTCATGATGTACCTCTACTTGAAAAGGAAAAGCAACCACTTTATGAAGGCTCAAGAGAAAAGATTCTCTTCGCTACATTATTGTTGGTGAAGTTGAAAATTTTAAATGGCAGATCCTAAGGTATGTTTCATAACATTGTTATAAAGTTATATTTTTTCCTCTATTTTGTGTTAATCAATGTCATATAAAATAAGAATCCAATATTTAGTACAATTAAGTTTCTTTACATTAACTAGTTATTTTTTATGTTGTAGATTGTTAGGTCAATTTCTGTTACAAGTGTCAAATATATTACCTCTCACATACAAAGATTTATGTGGCATTATGAAAGATATTGGAATGGAGCATCAAGATATTGATGGATTTCCTAATGATCATATTATATATTATGGAAAATATGCATAAGAAATTGAATGCACACAATGTCATATCAGTAGATAATCGAATTGATCAACTAACAAAAAAGGTGCCTCGCAAGGTTCTTCGTCATATTCCCATAATTTCACATTTGCAATGACCATTCAAGTGAAAAAACATAGAACTGTTTATGGATTTTATGGATTACCATGCATGGAATAGAAGTGGAGATGGTGTTCTTCGAATGCCTGCAGATGGTTATGTATTTAGGAACATCGATGGAAAATGACCAGTTTTCAAAGAAGAACCTTGTAATGTTAGGATTTCATTGGCAGCTGATAGTGTCAATCCATTTGGTGAAATCGGGTCTAGTTACTCAGTCTGGCCAAAATTTGTTATCAACAATAACATTCCTCCTTGGATGTCAATAAAGAGGGAGCACATAATGTTGGGAATGATTGTTCCAGGTATTTGTTTACAATAATTTTTTGAACGTAACATTTCATTTCTCTTGTTTGTTGCACAATATCTTATATTTATTTGTTTACTTATATATACATATGGTAGTAGTTACATGTATTTTAAAAAAATTAGGTAAGTACCAAGTTAAAGATATGAATGTATATGTCAAGCCTCTTATTGACAAGATAGTACAATTATGGGATAGCATCATTATGTATGATGTCTCTAGGACAAATTCTATGGAATACTTGTATGGACAATTCATGATGCCCCAAGGTTAACACATATTTGTGGTATGTGACGTTCCATTACACTTTAATAGTATATAATTTTATGAATATATCGTGTATGTTTTTTAAATGTTCCCTTCATATACATAATTGACATCAATCTATCTCATGTAGGTCTTCAAACAAAGGGTAAATTTGCATGTTCCCTTTGTGGTCCTAAGATGAAATCTTGTCATTCAAGAAGTTTAGGAAATGACGTGTTTGATGAGTACAGGCACTTCCTCTCTAAGAACCATAGCTATCGAGCCACTGAAAAACATATTTTCAATGGGAAAGAAGAGTCTAGATTAAAACCAAGAAGTATGACACCCCACTTATGGAAGGTGGAATATAATAGAAATCGTCAAGGTGCACAAATTGTCTATATACCATATTATATGGAATGTTGTTTGGAATATTTATTTTTATTGCATTTTGTTTATAGTATTTGACCATTATTGTTGTAATTTATTTTATGCTTCATGGAGGTCGTCGAGGCATTAATGGGATTCAACGAGGAATGCAAGTTATCCCATACAATTTAGTAGGTTTCCCTATAATTTATGAGGACCTACATGTTGTTAACACTGAAGATCAGCTGGAGAATCCAGATTAGCTATTTGGCTAACCGTGAATATCTCTCGAGACACGATGTCAGAGTACGTGGCAAAACCAATGTAGTCTGTAGGAGAAGGTAGGTTGAATGTTCCCATTAGTGACGAATACAAACCTACTCCTAGATTCTCACTGGGTTGTTGAGTCTGATCAATCAGCAGAATCGTTGAATCCATAGAAGTATTGTTGTTTCTCCTTGTAAATGAAATTTGATCAACAATGATGATCCTTCCTTCAAACGGGAACATTATTACTCGAAAAACGGACGATGGGATAGCTTGCATCGCATACGTCCAACTCCTTCATAATAACAAATTGTAATCAAGGGGAGCATCCAATACTTCAACATCCACGGACATGATCTCACCGGCAAGTTGAATCTCAAAATCAATCAAGACTCCATGTAGAAGAAATGACTTTCTGTCAAATGCGGTAAGCAAGGTGTTAGAAGGGGCTAACTCAGGCGAGCCTCGAGATTTCCAGCAGGACAATGACATTACACACATAGACGCACCCTCATCAACACCGGTTCATCCAATGGTTTTTGGGCCATGGACTATTCAATATGGAGGGCTACATGGTACGATAACCAAGGTTTAACATTAGACATATCAAACCCAGCATGCATAACAGATGAATCCATGCTCTCGATCACTGTTAGAAGTGCACTTCACTGTAATGGACAACTTTGCAAGACTTCGAAAGTGGACATAGCACATAGTGTTTGGGCTAGATACTCAACCACTGAATAGTTGGGAGTAGCCCGCGCATTAGGGTTGTGCGTAGCCATTTTGAAGACACCCTTAGGGATATTTGGCAGTGGATCTACAGGTCTCTCAATATGGATAGAAGTAGATGAATCAGGAACTTCGCCATCTTTCTATTATGATTTCGGGGAATAGTTCCTAGATCGAGTTTGTAGAATCATATCTATGTTAACCATGTTTATGAACGATTGATCGATTGATGAGACACGAGTGGTCTTTTAATACATCTGGCTTCTTCTCACGGAGGAGATTCTGGTCTTCTTCCAACAGAGGACACTGATGAGTAAGGTGATTGTCCTTACACAACTTACAAGGAGACTTTACCTTCTTATACTTTTTTCCCTCTCCGACATTTTCAGAATTCTTGGGCTTTTGATCGTTCCCCTCCCCTTTATTGCCCTTTTTTTGTTGTTGGGTTTCCGAGGACCCTTTTGATTAGTCTGTACTTATTGTACAGATTCATTTGTGGAAGGGGAGGTTGCAACAGTAGTTGCATCTACAGCAGGATGCTTTACAGATAAAGCATGAACTTGCTTGGTCAGATCTTCGAGTGTTGTATCAACTGAACCAAAAATGCCATCAGCATGAGGTCTAGGATTAGGTTTACCCAGATCAATATTAGATCTCGGTGCATCGGGTATAATCTCATACAGGATCATAGATTGAGCATATACAAGATCAAGTTGATGGGTCTTGAGTATCAATTCTTCCTCCGAATACACTCCAGAAGTTGCTACGTCCTTAGAAATATAAGGCAGGAGTGATTTCAAATACCACTCCAACAGAAACTCTGGAGGGATTTCAGCTTGAATGAGCCTCTTTCGTCTTCGTCACTCCTGAATGTGATCAAAAAGGTGAGTGGCTTTGTTTTGTGAAAAAGTTGACAAAATATCTGTACTGGCATGATACCGAACAGGAAGTTGAAAGTGATTCAAGCACGGGGGGTTCACTTAGTGAACTTGTTACATAGCATGACCATTCATAGGATATTAAAGAATATCCCTAATTTCACTAAATATTGGAAAACTCCTCCTAAAATTGTATTGTTGAACCCCCCTCTTAATATACCTTTCCAATTAAGAAAACCCCAACTTTCACCAAATATTGCACGTATCTATTTTTATCAACCCATTTTTAATATCCCCTTTATATCATATTATCAAGTTGTAACAAAAAGGAGCCCTTATGCATCTTAGTATAAGCAAACAACATAATGGGGAGGCCTCCTCTGATGCAAAAACAAAATCTTATACATCTGAAACAGTGGATGGATGAGCAAGGAATGAAAATCTCGTGCGATATTTCAAATTGGAATGAGAGTAATGATAAATGGATAGGCTAGAAAGTTCTTAACACTCATTAAAAATTGATGCCTCTTTTGAATGAGCTACACATAGCCTTGGATGGTTGTGCTCCCAGTAACAAAAGAGAGGATACAATTCAGAACTACAAAATCTTCCTCTTCCTCGAAATTCCAGGATGTGGAAGTATGTGTGGAATCCAAACGGCATTTCCAAAGTTAATATAATCAATTCCATATTCTAGTGCATGACAAACTATTAACTACTAATATTTATAGCAGAGAGGACTTTTGAGCCCTTCTAGAATATCGAACACAAAGGAAATTTTCAAATAAAACCTCTTCTTAAAAGAGTTTGGAATATTCTCCCCAAGTATCTTTGCTCGAATGTGTGGTTATCTAGGAATGACACTATTTTTCAAGAGCAGTGTGACAACCCTCGAAGAATAGCCATAAAAGCTCGCAGGCTATGAAAAGATTACCTTCAAACTAAGAAGGCTTTAAATCAGAATATGCAACAGTTAGATAAAAATGAAAGGGACTAGTTAAGGGATATGTTGGAACCACCCTCTTTGCAAAAAAAAGTCATCATCTCTCAAGTAGACAAGAAATAGAAATTGAAGCTGTTCAATGATGAGTTCCAAAATGGGAAAATTATGTAAATAAAAAGCATCATGTTCTTTGATGGAGCCTCAAAGGGATACCCAGGGGCTATAGGTGCAAGAGGGGTACTTTTGGATCCCAGTAGGAAATAAGAACTACACTACGAATGAGAACTAGGAAAAAATACAAACAATCAAGAAGAAGCTATTGCTCTTTATCAAGGCCTCTTACAAGCTTGTTTATGAGTCTCCAAACACTTCGAGGCATTCTAGTACTAGAATGCCTCGAAGTGTTTGGAGACTCATAAATTATAATCAATTTGGTTCATGGTGTCACCTCTCTCAAATACATCACTCTCAATAGATGGATTGAAAGAATAAATTATGAGATCAAGAACCTCAACACCCTCAATTTCTTCCATGTTCTTCATCATGAAAACCATAAAGGTGATGAAAGGGAAAACAATGCCACTCGAAGTAATGAAGGGTATCTCAAAATAAATGAGACCATCTCATTAAGCCATATACCGTGATCCTTCTTTGAATAAAACATACAACAATCAAATTGACATGTACAAATGGATAAGAGGCAGAGCACAATATATTTAGCATAAGTAGGAGTCTTGAAGCCTAAATTCTTGATCTGAAGGTAATAATGTTAGTCCATATTATTCACCACACCTTTGGGAATCATTCAGAGTTAAATGTAAAGGTAAGCTCCATCACTTCATGGCACATTAAACACAAGTTGGAACGAGGATTAATAAAGAGTAATATTAATAAATAATTATAATTATGATGTTGTCAATTTCTGGTAGCTCGTTTGGTTAAGGTGTGGGTATCATGGTTTCTTAAGCCAAAGGCCAAATTAGAGAAATTCTAGCAAACAAATAACTATAATGTTAAAACCATCAATTTTATTTTATAATAAACATTTATTAATTATAATTAACATATATTAATTTTAAAATTGTTTTATTTAATTTTATTGTTTATAATTAAAAATTTTGTTTATATTTAACAGATTTTATTTAATTTTATATTATTGTGGAATTCAATGTTGCATCCGAATTTAAAACTTTAATTGAGTTTTAGATAATTTTGATATATTTAAAATTAAACAAAATTCCTTATCAAATTTTAAACAAACGAAATAAATTCAAATTTAAACAAAATAATACGATTAATCCCCAAGTGATCTCAACCCTTGAAGGTGTTGAAAAGAAACCTAAGGTCCAAACTTCGAAATATTTGACTCTACAATGTTTGTGATAAAGCTTCCACTGCTAATGAATGTTGATAATGACAATATGGACTTTTCTACTACCACTTTCCAATGAAGGTAACACAGCGGAATGTCAAGGGTTGGGGTCAGAGTATTGAAATAAATTTACAGTTTTTAATTCAGAATTTATTTAAAATTAATTTAGATGAAAACAATGAAATACAATATTGAAGATAGAATAGCAACACCACACTAGATATAAAGATAATATATGAAAAACAATACATAGCAGTGTTGCAGGACAAGAGATACTCGTGGATTTTTTCAAACATACCTCCCCAAAAATCTGACAAAGAGCAAGCAGCTTTCCTTCCTCATTTCCAACAAACTTCAATTTCTGTTGTATCAACTATGATGCTTTTTACAGAAGAAGATATACCCCTTGGTTAAAATAGTGCAGATACTTGGAAATCTGTGTAATACATAGAATATTAAATGCATTCAAAAGTTGCTCCTGTCATGACATTAAGAATCCTAGTAAATATCAAAATATAGAAATGAAAGGTATAGCGTAGGAAAAAATGAATTTTATGTAACTCACTTTCTACCAACAATTATTCGTACTGCATCATGCATGATGGTGCGAGAAAGCTCCTCAATGGAATCACGCAACGTAGCACTAAATAATGAACGTACAAATGAGGGACTCAAGCAAACATTTTCTAATGAATCAATTTGTTCAATAAATCCAAGTTCAAATAGCTTATTCGACTCATCTAGAATGAGATACTCAACCCTGCATCAAGAGCCAATCAAAAACCCCGAACATGATTATACGCAAATGATTTCACAATTACCCACACATCTATATGAAAGAATCACATTAACATAAAAATAGAAATGGATATTACTTCCGTGGGGATTTCCTTTTATTAATTTAACCGGAGTTATTACTTGGCATAGATTAAGATAGCTTAAGACTGGTAATTTCAATCGGTGTTGTACTCAGACATTAGTGATAAAATGTGAGTAATGTTATTCAGAAAATTGCCCCTCAAAGATTGAATTATAGAAATATTGATTTGTATTAATTGGAAGTTGATTTATTGATTTGTACTATTAGAAGTCGATTTATTATTTATATTATTTCTTTTGCAATAGCAATCGTTGAGAGCTAGGTCAGTGTTCAATGTTGAAGGGTAGAGAAACCCTAAAATCGACTTCCCTTACTTAAATAATAGTGGTTGTAGTAACCTTTTATTACCTCTGCAATGATAAATGAGGACCTCTGTATGGTCGAATAGGATCCAAATAACATTTCAGATCGGGAATACCCAGTTAGTATAGCTTCTGCGTTCTCGTTGTTGATCGCCATATGGTTAGTTACAACCAAGTGCAATAAATGGACCGTGTGGAGATTGATACTATTTTCCTCTGTCATTAAAAATAAAATTCTATTCCTAGCTCGGAGCATAGACGCATTCCCTGGACAACATTGTGAGGATCAATCTCTAATTCTTCTTTTAGATCGACGAGTTCCTTTTAAGGACAAAACCTAACAACTACCTCGCAAAAAGCATTTGTTTTTCTGTATAAACTACTAAGCCACGCCATCCAGACATTGTCTCTAATCTAGAGTTTGGCTGTGAAGCTTCTCCAAAAAAGAAAAATGCTTGTGCAGACGGCTGATACCTAAATAGGCAAAATTCAAAGAGATTTGGGAATGGCAAATCTTGGCCAGTTATTGTTAGCATTGATAACATTATATTAAGATCTCGACTGCTGTATCTTATTACACCTTTGATCATTCGTCTCAACCACTGCTGTATTGCAGTACACCACGACATTGGTAAGGTTCGACCCTGAGCACTCAAGTTTGACTTGGCTTTGGGATTATCGAAAATTGTAAATTATAGGGAAATGTTAAATTAGTTGTTATCATTTTACACCAATAGAAGTGACAGAACATTTTTAAAAGACTCGTTGCAACCATTAAAGAAATGGCGAGTTCTAGTTCGGAATTCCAGCAAAAATTATTTCAAACAATAAACATTCAGGCAGAAGATATTACATTTAAATTCCTGGCATTGAAACCCAATCCATAGACAAGTTCTTCCAAAAATATCTACTGCTAAAACCCCGATTCTACCAAAAGTGACAGAATTTTTTTTAAAGGACCCGTTTCAACCATTGAAGAAAATGACGAGTTCCAGTTACAGGGGTCAAGTGAAAGCTATTTCAAACAATAAACGTTTCATACAGAGGTTTTTACATTAAATCCCTGGCATGGAAGCCCAAACAATAGACGAAATGACAAGTTCTTTATAAGGGAAACTATCTACTCCTGAATCTACCATCACCGAGGAGGGTCATCACTCAGTATTCCTTCCATACAATGGCGGAGATTTTATGGAGCGATGCTGCTTACCATTTGAAGCAGACCCAAATCGCCCAGCACATGGATGACTCGACAAAAACCTGCCACTAACACAAGAAAAGATATTAGTATCTAGAATAGTTGACATCTATGTAAAAATTAGAAAGAAAGATCTGGGTCTTGAGTTAGGACTGTTACCCATGCGACAGAGTGGTTGCCATAGCTCTTTCAATCTATCAATGAGAGCCACCATCCAACAGCGTCCTCTGCTACGGGGTTTAATCCCTTCTAAACACCATCATGGAAAAAAACCAGAGCATGATCTCCCTTATAAATTCAGTCTAGTTTCCATCATAGTTACATAGGCTTACAGCAATAGAGCCTCGGCCCAATACTGGAGAGGAAAACAGCCATGCCCAAATGGAAACAGGGGTTTTTATTTTTAAAAATGGAGTTTAGTTCGTTCTGGAAACCAATGCTAGTATGGGCGTTTGTCACCTGCTCATTTAAGACGCCTTTAATGTGGTCACATGGCTCAGTACCATGCTGAGCTTGCTGGTACGCATCGAAGAGCACATCTAGAACTGTGAACCCTCGATTTCATGGTTGAGTTAAATAACATAGTACCACTGCTTGGTACGTCAAATCCCAGCATAAGTCTTGGCATATGAGATAGGTTGATATGATTACGTTTTTCCAGGAGATCACCTTAGTTTTTGAGCCGAAAGATTTAAACCTGATTTTTACAGTAGGTACTTTAACATGTATCATATTTGAATAGTCATAGCATGAGATTAACATGTGGATAACCACAGGATGGGATCTTTGATATATTCGTAGGAATAGTTTCAAGGGGTAGACATTTGAAAGGGTTAATTCATTATATGCTATTCATTACATGGCCAAAAGTATAATTAAGTTGTCCATAAGTGTCAAGCACACTAATAAAGTGTGATGCTGAACAATCGTAGCATAAAGACCAACGTTGGGCCTGCATTAGAGATTACACCAAGCTACTCTTTTTATAATAGAGTATAGTCCCTCGTGATACATGATATTGAGTGGTATTGCCTTGCACCGGGTAGTAAGTATTCTATAACAAGGTCATGGAGGGATCCATACCAAAGTGGAAATCCTTTGTCCTCATAAATTTTACTTACATGATGAAGTAAACAAGGTGCTGAAGGCCCATACATGTTGCAGGAACTAATGGGAATTTTTTATCCAAACAATAACAAGGACCTGATTATAGTCAGCTAGGCATGTCAGAAAACATGTATGTTAAGTTACATTTAATTTAGTAATCCTTTTCTGCGTCATCCCGATAGTATAAGTGTGCCTGCATATCAACATACAGAGTGATGTTAGTCATAGCTAAGTAAGTAGCATGTCAGCCATAATACTCTTCTAACCAGTAGGAAGAATACCAGGGTAAGAAATTAAGCATGATCAGCATACGGATGTTTTTAATTATTAGTGTAAATGTTTAATTAACATTGAATCCAACTACTGTTCATCACAGTAAAAAGAAAGGAAAAAAAATATACAATTTTTTTTTTTTTTATGGAGATGTTACAAATAGCATGCTCCAGCTTATGTTTCAACGAGAAAAATCTCTCCGGCTGATTGTATATAGCCAAACTTCAGATTGTTAAAAAAGTTGCAAGCAAGGACAAATTACTCAGGGTTCACAAAATTACATCCTTATTCAATCTTCGTAAACTGCAATCATTCGGAAAAATGACATTGGGTTGATTGTTGTAGTGTCAAAAACTCTTGAGTGGTAGTTTCACAACATGGACAGCAGACTTATCACCATTACTTCTTAATATTCTTCATTCTAAAGGGCACCTTTCTGTATTCTATTAGCTTTGACAGGGGGATAATAATTGTCACTTCCTCTTCTTCATCTTCATCAGCTTCATCTTGCTCTACCCCTTCATCTCCATCTTCATAAAATTCATCTTCATCTTCCCCTGCGTCTTCATATTCAGCTTCATCTTCCCCTGCACCATCTTTGACCGATACTAGATCTTATCTTCAGTATGCTTTCGCCTTCTACCTTGCAACATTAAACCCATCATCTTTCTACCCATCCCTGCAACCTTTGGGAAAACCCAACAACATATCCTCGACATCAAAATCTGGCTTCTCCAAGTAATCCACGTCATGCCCCCGAAACTTCTCATCTGGATCTTCGGCCCCATAGTACTCATCCCCAAATTCCTCCCTCATCTTCTTCCATAGGATCGAAGTCCTCGTCTAGATCCTCGTCATCCACAACATTCCCCTAATCACCTCCGACCCCTGCTACAACGTTGATATTCTCAAGCATTTCCAAAAATCTCCCTATTGTTAACATTCTCAAAATGTTTCAACTACTTCCTCTCATACTCAACCAAAGCCAGTCTCTCCTGCTTGTTCTTCCTTTGAAGCTTCCTCGCATTTGGCTTCTTCCTCACAGAACCCTCGGCAAACCTCGGATGACCCAACACCTGATCCCCAACACCCTCCTTGAACCTAAAACTACAATCCACCTATCTTGCTCCTCCAATTCGTTCTTGTCCTCAGAAACCCCAACGACATCCCCATAATCAAAACCCTTGCTTTCCCTTTCAATCCACCCTTTATTCATCAAATAATTCTTCACAAAACTATCATTCTCATCCAAATCATTGTCCTTACCAAAATACATGTTCAATTTCCTGGCAATGGTGACATCTTTGGCCTGCTGCTTGGCCTTGGCAACAACCTCTCTTCCTCTTTCTTCTCATGGCGGAGCTCCTCTGTCGGCTTCTTATTCACAGTAAGCAAACCCTCGCCATCTTCATCATCACTGTCACCAGCCTCGAGAACACCCACTTCAGCTTATCCTGCTCCTCTGAATAGCTCTTTGATACATTTCTAGCCCTTTTTTCTTCAAAATCGGGGCCATTTTCAAGCAAATGTTGAGCCATAGCATCCTTGAGATACAAATCCGTTTTCTTCTTCGGCTTCTCTGCAAATTCCTCTTATTTCCCGTCTTCATTATAGAGTGTAGCATCTTTCTAATAAATCAAAGGTCCTTCTTCTTGATCTTGGCTAGGGTTTCATAAATCTAAATCTCTGTGCTTTTCGGGATAAGGCCATCTTTGTCTTCGTCTTCGTTGGAGGAGTCGGAATAGGAGTGGGAACCACCGACTTCGTCATGTTTCTTGAGCTCCTGCAAGCGGTGGACAACCTATGGCGGCTTGTTATGAGCAAAACACTTGGCAAAGGATTCATTGATCTTAATGCCTACCAAATCTTTGTTAATTTGCAGCAGGCGCCATTCTTCGACACAACAAGGGTTTACGCGGGGTTCTATTTGATACACTAGAGCGCCTTTTTCCACTATTTTCTTCAACCTATGGTCTTTTTCCTTCCCGCCCATAGTATGTCTCCCTTGAGACGAAAGAAGTCCTGAAAAAGCAATTGAAAATATAAAAAAAAAGAGTGGGTAGGTTTGAGACAATATGTGATTATTGTCTCAAACATACATCTCAAAACCACCCTTTCTGTAGTAGTGTGCATACAACTCATGGAAATGCCAATGATCCTCCTGGGCCTTATCTTGCTGCTAATTTCTAATTTGGGTTTTTACAGTACTGTTACTGCTACTGCTTGTCATATAACTCTTTTGATCAAGGCCTACATGTTAGTTAAGTTATTCCTCTTCTTTTTATGAAGTATTTTCATTGATGGTGATGAGGTCAGGGAGTCATTGGATCTAAAATTACATGAAAGATGAGAATAACTAGAAGAGTATCAGTAGTTACATCCGTTAATCTAACATTTTCCAGTGCATGGATGTAAATGACTTGTATTTACAACGAATTCAGGTATCATTTCTTTTTGTTTTTTTTCATATAGATCTTACAGGCTATGGAAAATGCACACAACTCTTCACATATGCGTGGCACTTAGAATATGAAGGTACTTGGACGAATCATTTTACCTCTATTCTATTCAATTGTTTCTTCGGCAGGTAGGTTGTTGCAAACCACCAATCTCATGCTATGATTGCACGTCTTGCAAGGTGATTGTGGAGGCAATTGCAATGCATATTTGGCACAGGGCGGTTTTCTTTGATGTAAAGATTATCATTTCCTTCCTTCTTGTGGCCTTCTCTCTCGCATGCTCGTGGGCTGACACAAGCAGACCAGTCCACAATCCAAGGGACTAATTTCATGTTGAAGATGAAGTATGCTAGCAAAGGGATCTCCTTTTGGTTATAAATTTTATAAGAGTTCGGTAGAAATAACTCTGTTCAAGTTTAAAGCATTATCGGAGTTTGATAATTCTTTAAATCTGATAATGCTTTAAATTTGATAATGCTTGAAATCTAGATTTTGATTGAAATAAATCTGTTCAAAGGAAACCTAAAGACCCTATTATACATTATATAAATCCTAGTGGAACTATATAACAACCCTACAGCTGAATTTTGAAGAGCAGACTACAATTTTTCATATAGAACAGAGAAAAAAAGAATTCACTTACCTGATGAACCCGAGACTTACCAGGACGGCGGAGTCCTCGACGTTCATTTGTCCAGCAATCTTGGATGTTAGACCTTTGATTGACCCTGCAAGTGAAACATACATCTAAATAAATTAGAATGAATCAAAATAAATGATTTATGAAAACTCAAATTTCAATGATGGAACATAGAGACTTATTACCTTGAGTGGAAAGGCCAAAGATCCAACCCCAGCACTGTAAAAATAGACTTTCACCCTGAAATAGAAGCCACACCAAGGTTGTGGTATCAACTAATGAGCATTCACTTACAGGTCTGCAAAACACCATTAAAATAACGCAGAGGTCGTGGGTTCCAAACTCCAAGCAAACTTGCTAACCCTATGTTTTAGCAGCGTGTCGGCCTCACACTCTAACTCCAAAACGTGAAAGTGAAGACTGAGAAACCCTCCAGCATTACTTACAATGAGAATTTAGGGTTTATCATTCAACGACCCAGATCTATTGTGATCGACGAGCGAGAAGGTGATAGCCTGATGCTTTGAGAATCGGGCAACCATAACATAAATACCTCATTTATTGTAACAACTACGACAATGCCAATGCTGCATGCCAAGGAGTCAATCCCATGTATAGTTCGGAGGAGAGTTGCTTGTTCACTACGCATAGTTCGATTTCGTGAGTCACATTTTAACCAGGCTTCACGAGGTTTGACAACGTGGATAGACAGCATTACACTCCACTAAAGAGTTGGTTCAGAACCATTAATGTTTGGACGAGACACCATCAACCTGTCAGATCGATGCAGCAGTGACATTAATAACCGTCACTTCTTTACCAGTGTCGTATTTAATGCTTGGTGTAATGTCGTTCATTATCAATACATAGAGTAAGGTCAGGATTGCATTGTATATCGCTTCATCGCTATGGTATTAACCATCGAATGCATGATTACATAAATCAAAAGTTTGTATTGGTAATAATCGCATGCATATAAGATTTAGATAGTTAGAACTTAGGTTAGAAAATAGTATCGGTACATTGTAATATTATTACAATAAACCATATAAAAGTTGTTTATTATAATAATGCACCAATATCACATTAGAATGGTTCACCCTATAGTTAAAAAGGGTCCACACTTATATTGTATTATGTTCTTAAATAAAATATGATTTTGACTTTATAAATATCAAGACTATATCCATATATATATAAATTATAAATGGAGAAAGTAGAAGCTACCATAGTTATCTTAAATAAAATACCAAGCATTGAAATAGTAAGTGAAACTTGATGTTATAATAAAGGAATAAAGTTCAAATTGAATTTGTCCATCAATCGTTTCACCTGGTAGTAAAAGGTTTCATGAATTGGAAAATATTGGCAGAATCATATTAGCAATTCATTCTTCAAATCTAGTAATTAATCTTAAGATTTTTAAGCATAGATATTTCTACCAAGATAATGTACTTTTGAACCCTGTTTAAATATTATTAACTTCTGCAACTTGTATTTTTTTCCGAAATAATACATTTAGAACTTGGATAGAATTCCATACCTGAAACAAGGAGGTACTTATAATTTCTTTAACCAAATAAGACGACTAATTGGAAAATATAAATACTCTTAAACATTGTTTTGTCATTGTTATCCTTACCTGCGAATATTCGCAAGAAGGACAGGTACAAATGCTTTAGCTAATTAGCTAAGTAAGTCTCGGGGCACCTCGCAAGAACCCTTTCATCCCCATCCCGAAATTAAAATTGTCAGTACCTTGTCAAGGAGAACTCCGTCTTATATTGTTTTGAAATTTCAGTTATTACAACTACAAACAAATTAGTGTCGTAATCATTTTTATGGAGGTAAGACACATCACTGTCTTAAAGCATCATTAGTTAAAAGGACATAGTAGTTAAATTGTTATATACATTAATGACTTTATTATTTAATACTGCCTTAACAAGCATTTATTACTTCCGCAATCACAATTTTAACATTTAATGCTGGTATAATTTTTTTTTAAATTTTATGAAATTATCGGGATGCACTCGGGATGTTACATTGCTCAAGGACAATAATCCAAAGAGACTTCCATCGATATTATCATTGGTACACTATTATCAAATTTATTCAAAACTTAGGATCATAAGCAATATCAAATAAAAATGGAAGGTCCTTAAGTCTTAGGTGGGTATGAATTGAGCCCGTGATTTGGACGTATGAATCCATCCCACGATTTGGAGGTTATTCCTCAACACTCCCAAATAAAATAACCCCCAATATTTATATTACTATGTCAAATAAAAAAACCCCTTGACCCCTTAATACAGGGCAATATATTTTTGAGGTTTTTAAGAGTATTCAACCCCCCAATATGAATGGACGTGATATGATATTGCCTCACCAGTGAACCCCCCGTGGATTCAAGAAAACTGTTTCCAAATCTCAAAAGTTGTCATAGGCTGCGGTAGGTAGTTCTATGTACCACTTAGCCGCGACACTAGTCAAGGTCCTTTGAAACAACCTTAACCTGATGGAATCGTCATTCAGGGAGTTAGAAGAGCACCAGAGATGAAAAGTAGTGACGTGGTCACCAGTATCTTCCCCGGTCTTGCCTTCAAACTTTGGGATGTCGGAAAGAAACTTGGTTGGGATTGGTGGCCATGTTGGGTTATGGCACATTGGATCATTCGTTAGTTTCGAAAGATCTGGCAAGTTTAGAGTTTCTAGAAAAGGAAAACGAGGTCAAAACGATGGCGTTTGGTTAATAGAAGCCTGGTAGGGGGAACCTCCCGAGACCTGGTTCCTATACTGCTAGTTGGGGATACCCCCAGCCATAGGTTTTGAAGTGTAAGAATTATTAAAGATGCTCCAGGAAAATGCTAACGGGTTGCTTCCTTGGGTGTTCGTCCACTGCAGTTGGGTGTTATCCCCTCGTAATGTGGGTTAAAAAAGTTACCACCCACTCCACCAAACAACGAAAATGGGGTATTCCCTACAGGTACATTAGATGTTTGTGCATTCGATGAATGTACACTAAAACCTGTGAAGGGGTTAAACCCGGGTATAGATGTAATAGACAAAATGGGCATCGAGCCCATAAAGGGTGTGGAAGGAGCTATGTGTCCTCCAAACCAAGGAAAACCATGACTGAAAGGAGCAGACTGTGGATTACCCTGAGACTGTTGTGTAAAGGGAGACGATGTGAATGATACTGAAGGTATCCCTGAAAAATGGATATTAGACGATCCAATAGTGGAACCAAAAGGAATAGCTGATGTTGAAGCAGAAGAGCTTGGCATACCTAAGGAACCGGTATTGAAATCAAACGAAGGGCTCGAAGCAGAAACAACCTGCAAAGATCTAGGTACCGTTGTGTGTGGGAATGAAGGAGAGAAACCTCTCGATACAATAGATGAAGTAGGAGTATGGGGAACTCCTGACTTGTCTCTTGAACTAGCCATGAAAAAACTAGGTGTAATCCAATATGAACTAAACTCTGGTTGACCTAGATAAAATATACTTTCGAGTAAAGGATCGTTAGGTCCTGTCAAAGGAGGGTTGAAGGGTGTGTTAAAATATTGAGTGGTTATGTCTTCAACCTCAACAGTATCCTGAACCTGTTGATAATCAGTTATGAGGTGTGGTTCTCTGGGTGGTTCCGTTGTACCCGTAAGTTCATATGAACCACGAGAATCAGTCCTCCGGCGTCGAGGTGGTTGTGGAGGTTCCACTGTGTGGGGGGGAATGTTTTTCAACCTTCGTGACCTATAAAGAGGTTTGTCCTCCACAATTATAAAAATAAACTAAGTGTAGAAACCTAGTGGCCACTAATGACTAAGGAGAAAACAACATACCACTAAAAATGTCCTACTGTAATCAAGACCAGGAAAACAAAGATAATATTCTCAAAATTCAATCTAGGATGATGAGGGCCCAGAACAAACTAGTAGAATATCGAAGTTCAGTTAGACGATGTCCAATGCAGGGCCACTGGGTGCAAGCATTTGAATCACCAAACTACCCTCTCGGGATTACTGTAGAGGGTTACCTTCCGTGTCTGTCCGAGGTGCATTGGAAATAGCCTTCCACTATACTTGTGTAGAGCCCCAAATTCAAGATTCTAAGGATACCACAATTACGAAAATATTTGGGGGAACAGTTGCAGGTCCAACCAAAACGCATGGGTAGGGTAGCTAAGCCCGAAATCCAAAAAATGCACAATGCACTAATGGACCCCCATATGCGAATCATCCCTGGTGTATGCTCAAAAGGAAAGTGGGGGGGTATCCCCAACAATTCCAATCTCACATGACCTCATGCTTAGCTCCAGTTTAAGTGGAGCTTCCCAGAATATTTTGATAAGAGTGGGTTTACCTAAAAGATTGTCTCACTACGATTTTTAAGAAATGAAACGATTTCGGAAAGTTTAAAGTGATCTATTCCTAAATCCTAGCCTAAGCTATTTTGTGTAGTGTCAACGCTAAAAATAAAGATTACTATGTGATTTTATTAGATGTTCTTTTTAGAGGCTATTTCTTACTCAAGAGGTAGTGATGTGTCACTGATGTGTGTGGTATGGTTATGACGAAAGTAAAGTGTGTACAACAATGTATAAAACTTCACAAATTTATTTTTTGTTTTATAGCTTTCAAAACAAAAAATTAGGCATTCCGAAGCATTAAAATTTTCGTTTTCAAATTTTTAATTTTCAAAGTTAATAGTAATGCAAACTACCCTACCTCGAAAAAATGACAAATCTTGTAAAAGAGTTCTTGATTTTTCAATTTTTACCTTTTTTCTCTAACTATGAAAGAAAATAAACATGAAAATAACGATCAAGATTTATCTAAAGTTTGAGTAAAGACAAAAGGCCCTAAGCTTATAACAAACAAATCATAAGACAGACAAAGACTTTAACCTACAAATTTGTTTCACTAAAATAACTCGGAATGGAACAAGATGCAAAAGAAAAAGGAAAATTTGATGTGTAAAGCAGAAAAGCAGAAAACTAGACTGCTCCTGAACATCATAAAACAAAAGAAAAACATCTACCAGACAGAAAGTAGGCAAGCAAGCCAGGGAAAATTTACAATCACAATGACTCAAAGAGAAAAATACCAAAGAAACTCTAAACATACTCAGATTGACTTGAACAATGTCTAGGAGGTATCCAAAAAATCAAGGACCTTCAAAACCACAAAAAATCACTACTGAGATCAAACCCTAATTAAAAAAGCAAAATCTCAGGAAATGTTCGCGGCTCCTCTATGAGACAACTCGTCACTGACCCACAAGTCTGTAAGTAGGAAACTCGCGGCTAGGGCACAAAGTGTGCGACTGCAACTACAAGCAAGTCGCGAACAGGCTTCAAAAAAACCTAAAAAGGAAAGAAAGGAAACCACACAAGTAACTGAATCAAATGAAGAACTCAAAAAAGGACCTCTGAGACGCTGTAACAAGACCCAAAAAAGACACTGGGATGTCTCAACAACAACAAAAAAACAAATCAAGGCTCAAATCCAAACCCAACACCCAAAGATCAAACCCTATAGAAAAAGGTTCAAACTTAAAGGATGTCCGCGACTGTATATAGTAACAACCTGTGAATGCAACTGTAAAGCTGCAGGTTGTATTGCTAGCAACTCGTGAACAAGACAGAAAGTGTGCGCCTAGATGTACAAGAAACACGTGAATGGGGACTGATACAAGAAATAAAAGCTTTGCAAACTCAAAACTGAATTGGATCAAAACAAAGGAAATCAACAAAGAAACCTTTGAAAACCTCACAGAAAAACAGAAAGCTGTAAAAAATGAAGAAATCCTAAAAAGGATCCCCATAGTAGAAACTAATAGGTGTCTCTAGTGGAGTCACCAGTTCTGTTCTTAGGTATTTTACCCTATAGTAGGGGATAGATGCTACCAATGTACATGGGGATGACAGATAGATACATAGGGTATCACATTCATTACTGTAAAAAAATAAGATTAGGGTTTAGGAAAGAGTACCTTATTTATGGCGGTTGGTCCTAGCTTTTCTCCCAATATCCACATCAATATACCTGCAAAACACACAGACCTTCCTCAAAATGATTTGACTATAAACATATAATGATATTGACAAACAATATAACATTAATTATAATCAAAATTCAATAGAATTAACACTTTATTGGGACGGGAAGAGTATCTCAATCTTTATTGTCAAAGAAATGCAGCCAAATACAACCGATATACCAGATCTTGCTTCAAGCACTTTTGCAACCAAGTTTTGGGCTCCTGCTCCTCTCTTGACTTGGAATTCCTTCAGCATAACAATAGCTCTCTCTCCATTGGCCCTTTTCTCATGGATTCCCCTTGTATTTATGGCCAAGGAAGGAAGTTAGATTCGTGGGGCAATTGAATTGGGAAGTTGGGGGAGTTACAATACCAAACTCAACTAATCCAAATTTGTATTCTTAATATATTTTTCAATTTCATCTTAATAAACCCGCGAGTATGGCACTAGGAAACATGAGAATGGTTTGCGGCTAGTTCTCTTAGCAACTCGCGCATGCAACATTTTAAGTGATGTTCGTTGGTTGTCAATATTGGGACCCGTGAATGACCCGCTAGATGTCAATTATTAGAGTCGCGGATTTTCAACGAAATATGCAGAAAAAATAAGGTTTTTAGCTGAATATGTGGGGTCTCATCACTAAGTCATCTAAGGTTAATCTAGCTCTTCCATCCATAGTGTCCTTTTGTGTGACTGACAGGGAAATGTGATCACAGATGGAGAAGTGTTGATTTGACCTATAACACTACAAATAGCTCATTTGTTTAATACAATGCATATTAGGAATAATGTGATAGAAATGTTATGGAAAATGTTAGATGGTAGGCGCGAGAAAGAAAAGATTTCCAAAAATTGCAGTGACATTCGGGAAGCCAATCACACAATGCAAAGTGTGATTCATTCAAATAGTATGGAGACCAAAATAGCCTTCCATGGTTACTAACAAAACAACAAAGCAATGTTGTAAAAGATATCATTCGAAAAAATAAGTTTCCCATGGGATTTTCTTCAAACCTAAATAATATCTTAACAAAGAAAGGTGAATTTAGTGGGGTAAAAACTCATGATTGGCATACCTTCATTAAGGTAATGATTTGGTATATATATTTCTATATTGGTATACATTCTTTTTGTATTTTTTGTCTACTTTGGAAACAAATAATGATTCATTCTTATGGTTACAGTATGTCCTACCTCTATCTCTCCCAAATAGCCTTGACAACAATGTAAAAAAAGTTATATATGATCTTGGAAAAAACAAGAGGTAAGTAGTGATTTATATGCACCATGTTTGTTCAATTTGTTGTCGAAGTGAATGACGTGTTTTTCTTGTCATGTATATAAATTTTTTGTTGAAACATGTTTTTTTTTCATCATTTGCAGATGGTTGTCATCAAAATAAATCCATAAAGAAGATATAAATTATTGGAGGAAAGAAATTCCTCGGCTAATGTGTGAAATGCAAAAGTATCTACCTTAAATATTTTTCAATGCACAAGAACACTACCTAATACACCTAGTTGAGGAGATTTAAATGTGTGGACCTGTACACACAAGGTCAATGTGCATTGCAGAGAGGCACCTGAAATCATTGAAGGATTTGGTTAGACAAAGAGCACGTCCTGAGGGTTCTATGGTGGAGGGATATATGATATATCAATTCATGGTGTATATTACTCAATATATTCCTAGATTAGCATCAAATATCAAAGTGGATCGCATTTGAGGTGTGAACTTCATCAAGAAATTTCAAGGGGAGCACCTATTGGAAAAAGTTAGAATGACTAAAGTAAAAGTTAATTAGATGGTGGAGATTTGTAATACATCTGTATTTTGGTTTTTTTGTAAATTGTACTGATTTATTTTTTATTATTTCATCAATTATTAATTTTTACCATGGTACGTAGCTAATTATATTTTTCATACAGTTGGTCGAGGGTGGGAAGCACTACATTTATACATTGCAAAAAATCTTGATTGGATGAAGGTTTGGGTTGAAAGATGTACACATAATTACGGAAGGTTATCATGGGAATGGGTGTCTACTTTGGTTAAAATATCTCATCTTGATAAAGATACCAATCTTACATAGAGGAAGATTGATTTTGCATATGGTTTGAAGGATAAACAACGAGAATATTAAGTTTTCTTTTATCATATTAATGTGTTTGGTGTTTTTTTTTCTTTGGTTTCTTTCCAAGTTATATAAATATGTTTATTAATTGGCATTGCATTTTTTACGTGTCTGGCATATTGTATTTGAAACACCACAATGATATGTGGTGCAATGGTCGTAAATTTTGCATTAAAAAGTTGGATGAAAAGAGGAAAACTTTTGATTGTGGGATAACTGCAATCTTCCAGGTCACTAATGTTTCCTCCAGGAGTAACATACATCCAGAAGTATCTGAAAATAGATACTACAGGTATTTGGATGATATACTTAAGTGTGGATTTGGATCCTTCAAATTAGTCTTTTTCGACATCTAATGGTATAGGTTACGAATGAATGAACGCCATTTTGAGAGAACTGTTATTGAACATAATAATGGATTTTCCATGGTTAATACAAGGATTGTTGAGCCAGGAACAAAGCCCTATGTTCTTCCAAGCTATGAGGATAGTTATGATGGATAATGTGTTTGCCTCCTGAAAGTCGAATAGTTGTCGCATATGTATATTGGTTTGGCATTGTCCTCGATTTGTAAAAATAGATAAATGTTATCTGATGTTGAATAAGATTTATGTAATTGATTATACATCTAGAAGGTGTGAAATCTATGACAAAGAGTTGGTGGTTTCTTGTTAAATCTTAATTAAAAAGAATATTGTGATTATATCCTTTCATTAGAGATCCTTACACTTAGTGTGGATGCTTATAAAGAATGTTTCCATCCTCAATATTATAGTGATAATCTGTATACGACAATAGATTGGTTAATTGTATTACATGTCTAAGATGCAAAAAATCCTGGTTAATAAGGAATGTGATTTAAACATCTTACTTAATTACAATTGAAGTAATAAATAATGATTGGTTATGGGAGCAGGTACTTTACATGGAGATAGGCGTTGAGGATCTTGTTGTGTTTTCTATGTAGTTTAATTTCTATGAATGATTATGTCATGATGAATGCAATTTAATTAATAATGAGACTAACGCATTATTCCTCTCACTTGTGTATCGCTTCATTTTGTTAAGAGATGAAGGAAAAAAAATTAGACCTTGTACCCAAAATGCATTACTGAGGGTAATGGGTATGTTAGAGGAAATATTTGGATCCCATGTCATATTCCACTAGTATGGATGGATTCTCGTACTTGGTACCGATTGACCACATTGCTTAGTAGATCATATTCTCTGGCTTCCTCCCATGTGTAAAGTATGAAACATGCAAATGAGGATGGAACATAATGTACCTCGGGATGATAACATGGGGTACCTATGGAGGTACCCAAGGGGATAATGAATGTAATGTAACCATGATCATGGAATAGGCGCACTACATAGTTAGAGGAAATCATTAGAAATAAAGGGTAGTTGGCATAGACCCCTATGAATACTCATGAGAAAGTATCAATACACGTGTATCATTGTATTGAGACATGTTTGATGTATTGTTTTGTAGCAAGCATGGATTGTGGAGTGATTCCTTCCATAAATAATAATTAATGGTGTTACCCAACCTTAAAGGTTCTTTCTATATCTTGGTGTTGATTAATTTTGTTTATTTATGAAGTTAAGTAAAAAGTTTTATTATTATTTATTATCTTTTATCTATTAAGGTTTACTACCAAATAATATGAAATCAGCTTTACAATTAGAATGAACTTCAAACAATATTTAAAATTTCATACAAATAACAATACAAACAATATGAGGTCAATTCTTCGAAGTACAAATATGGGAAATATTTTCCATGTTAGTTGACAAAAAGGAAAAGAGAAAAAAACTACTATATGTTCAAATTTCAGAGAAAGAAGCCACAAAATTTGTGGGATGTGCTTGGATTCATAAGGCAATGCCTCCACAACAACCCAAGAGAGAAGATAAGCATTTCTTGTATGCCCTTAAAGAAAATTGTTGAATAATACAACACAACCCGTTAATTCAAAATGCATGCAAGAGAATTCCTCTCGGGATGTTCTATGTGATATTATATTCAAATAACAATACAAACAATATGAGTTCAAATTGTTGAATAATACAACACAACCCATTAATTCAAAATACATGCAAGAGAATTCCTCTCGGGATTTTCTATGTGATATTATATTCAAATTGTAAGTTATAGCCCACCATCAAGAAAGATTTCTTCAATTCCTAATGAAAGCTTGATTACCTTCTTGCACACTTGAAATCACCCCAACCGTCAATGCCACTAATGGGAAGTCCTACAATTGGTATCCCTTTACGAGATTTTGAGATCATTAGCGATTGGATCATTGGACCTTGTGGATTTTGAGGCCACCTCAATGATGTTCCATACACTAAAAAAATGGGGTATCAAGATATATGTAGGTAGAAAAACACCATCATCACAATTTTATATAAATATATATATTATATTTTGATATGCTTGAATCAAAGAATCTTTGTGAGCCCAAACTATAGGAAAAATAAGCCTTCTAACTAAGAAAAGGTAGAAAAGGTTAGTACCATGTTCTTCTGAGCTCTTCATGATATGTAGCCTCTCCACTATACTTATAAACATGCCACAAAAACACATGATTAGATATCAAGTTGGATAGGACTATGGATTGATATTCTCAAAACAATTACATATTTAATAGTAATCCCAATGTACATCACCAACTAGCATAGATCCCCTTCATTATATACATATGTTAGAGAATAATTATTTCAACTAATAAAGGGGGTTGATCCTTTTTAGAGCATGGATTGGTAGGTTGTCTTTTCCCAGTACCTTGGACTGGAATGTAGACAAAGAAATCAAATTAGTTTAAGCATTTTCTTAAATGGGTACACGTATTGGAGCCAAACAACTTAAACATGTAATACTTCAAGCTTTCCACTTTTTTATTAAATCAAGTTCAAGAAGCATTAAACACTATTGTGACTAGAAATGATGATCTATATGTAACATGGAATAAAAAATACATCAAACACTATTGTGGCTAGAAATGAGGATCTATATGTAACATGGACTCAAAAATACATCATTCATTGAAAAGAGGATTTCCACGAGACCCCCAAGTCATAGTTCACCAAACAAAGTGGTGCTAATTGTAGAGATTGATTTCCACAAGATGAGTTTTAGAAATCATGTGGTTACATACTTCAAAACAAAAGGATTGACAAAAGAAGCAAGAGAGGTAAAAAATGGGCATGAAACACAAAGTAATCATGAGATTGCTAGAGTCAAGTTGTATTTCTTAGAGTTAGACAAGATCCTATCTAGTCATAATTATTATTCTTAGTTTATCATGTGTCATAAACCAAGGAAAATACAATAGGAAGTGATTAATAATATCAATTTTAAACATAAATTTTCATATAACCACGATTCACTTGACTTACATGGGTTACATGAAAGCATGAGATACTAGTAGAAATCAAAGATGACTAAATTGGTTAATGATAAATATAAAGTGAAGCCATCATGAAAGTAGAAAAAATGTATAGGAACACAAAACCAACCTTACTAAGGATAAATGGTCTTCACACTGACAAATTGTTTTTGGTTGGGAAACTCTAGAACTTTCTTGTAGGAGTGAAAATTTGTGTTGACAAATGCATGAAAAAGCCTTACAATCTCAAAGGAAATGCAGAAAATTGGATATACACATGCAATATTTTGCCAATATTCAAGTTTAACCTCTCTCTATGAAACATTCCACAATGTCACCTTATGAATAAGTTTTTATTACTAAATTTGTAGTTAATGATTTTGATGCACCATGCAACATTATTGTAGTGATCATGCAATTGTAAATATTTACAACCTTTTATTAATAAAGGTATTTAAGGCTTATTGGGTAGAACCAATAAAAAAGAAACCATGATACGACAAGTGGGGAAGGTAACCTAGGATTCTAGAAGTCCAATATTCAATTAAACTTAACTGATTTTCATGACTTGAGAGGTGGGGGAAACCTCTTCCTAAAATATAGCCATATTTTCCAAGAAGTTAGAGAGAGGGGTCATCCTAACTTTTAGGATGAGGAAAAGTAAAAAAGAGTTGACTCTCTTTCAAAAGAGGGGATTTAGAATGATTCTAGGGGAGGAAAGAACTGCTATGACAAGAGGACATTAAAAAAAATTTAACTAGAGGGGAAACCAAGAATCATAGAGTAGTGGCTACTAGTTTGTTGTAGGTTTAATGAGACTATTAGTTGGAAGGACTCTCTATGGTAATACTAAAGAGCACTTGAAGGTGTTGTATGGATCAGATATTGTGAGTGCCAATCTGATTAAACAATCTTAACGGATAGTAAAAATATCCTTAATAAACTAATTATAATGTTAGATCTCTCTATCAACACCTTGAAGAGAACAATATTGTGTAAGGTGGGGCAAGTATTGGGAGAAGTGTCTAGTTGAAATAACCATGTAGTAATATTTTTAAGTGTACAAAGGGAAATTATTCTAAGGAGAAGAATTCCCTGAGTGGACTTCACCTTGGTGGTATCATGGTTTGGCTGAGGAGTGGCTTTTGAGTAGCAAGAATTTTAAGGATTCATACTTATTTAAAAGTGTATAAACCTTGGGGAATCTTACCAATTCTTAAAATGTTAACTATAAAATATTTGGTGATATTTTTCTAAAAATATTTCAATTTCTAAGGATTTTATATAGTTTATATAATAATTTGGCGATTTTTAGAGTGAAAAAATTTTACCCGGTCAAAATTGGGCGAAATAGGGCTTCAAAAATTGCAAATTGGCAAATCCGTTTTTGGAAAAAACCATGGAAAAATAGCCCAAGGGCTAAATTTTGCCCCTAAAATTTTCCTTCCTTTTGAGACGAAGTACAAGTCTCAGACAACCTATGGTTGGGTGGCCCGTGGACCTATTGAAGACAATTTTATTTCTTGAATACTTTCAATTTTGGAAAATGGAAAACAAATAAGTTTATTTCCTCTTGATTATTAGTTTTCCTTTTATGACCTTTATTTTTGTGAAATAGTGAAATTAATTTATATTTATGTTTTATTGTTAAATTTGTTATTGACTAGTAAAAGAAAATAGAAAAAATATAATTGTCAAATTTGTTTAGAGCAGCAGGTATGGAAATAAAACTAGCAAAAATAAATATTATTTAGAGTTAGAATAATAAGCTAAAGAAACAAAATATTTCTTTTAGCACGATAAATTAAACCTCTAATAAAGAGAACTCATGGTTAAACTCCTTATGTAAAGTGGAAACAATAAATTCTTTATATTTTATTGAGTTAATAAAAAGCACTAAATTCTTAGAAACAAAATAAACTAAACCATACGGTTATGTGTTCATGAAAATAAAAGCGAAAAGGGGATTTTTACTCCAAGGTTATTATAGACTGGGCAAATGGTGTTAGTAATTTATATGCACTTGTTCTCTCTTCTTAGAAGCCAAAAATTGTTTCTTTTCTTAAGGCATATTCGGACATTTCCTTTCTTAATATCTTCAGGGAGTTTAATGCCGTCATGGATGGTTTATCACATCAAGGCCTGTTGGCTTCTGAAGGTTTTATCCATTTTGTAGAATGGTTCGAGGATCAATAGGTTTCTGCTGGGAGATTGGCTGTTTTTTCGGTCGATTAGCGGCTCATTTTTGTTTCTTTTGTTTTTATTGTACATATTACTATATTTATCAATTTTTTGCGGCGTTATTTTTTGTTCTCTTCAGCTCCTCCTAGCTGGCTTGGTTGTTGTGTTTGGTTTGTACTTTAACCCTGGTGGGTTCGTTGTTTTTTCTGTGGTCCTGTGGTGGAATGGGGCTCTGTTGTATCTAGTCTCATGAGATGGTTCTCGCTTGGTGCACTTATGTCATGTACTTTTTATATAAAATTTTTGTCATTTTACGTTGGAAAAAAATGGGTAAAACAATTACAATAATTTTCTTCTTCAAAACAACTAGAAGTACGAACTTCTTTCTTATGGAGTTATTTTATCTAATTACAAAACCTAGAAAATATTTCTGGCCACAGAATTACCTAAAGGGAAAATCTTCAAGTAAACCAAAATGTGGTATTGTATTATCGAACTTCAATTTATCCTATTCACAAATATAGTAAGAAACTTCTTCAAGGGGGTCTGTAGAAGTTAATCTCGACTACAAAAAGGTGAATATGATTTGGTAAACAAAAAATAGAGTTAAAGCTTTTATATATATATTACAAATATATTATGGAATAATCACATTCATAGTGACAATAACAATATACCTAGTGATCAAGTTGTAGGACAAACGATGGGAATACCTTGAGAAAGCAAGGCGTAAATGGAGATAGAAATTAAGATATGTTGAAGTATTAACATCGTAAAAGAAGATTTAGGGGTGGTAGGTGAGAGGGGTAATTTCTTTTCTACTGGAGGAAACAAGGTAATGAATTATTTTTTGGGTTTAGGAGTGTCAACAAATAATCAAGCTAAGAAAATTGTCCTTTGGAAAGGCCTAGATCTAGCTCAAGTTAAAGGAATTACAAAGATTGCAATGGTAGGTGCTTCAAATTTATTAAATCAAGGTCTTATCATCAAGTATGTTCCTAGAGATGCAATCATAGGGAGCATATAGAACGAATTCATCATTTGGTTGAAATATTTGAGGAAGTTTGGCTAGTTCATGTCAAAAGGCTCATGAACTCTGAATCATATAAGCAAGCAAACTTAGCCTATAGGTTAAACTTAAGATAAATTAATGTAAAGGGGGAATATTTCCCCTATTCCATAATTCCCCTCAATTTAATGAGAAATCATGAATACGAAAGGTGGCATTAAAAGGATTGTATGTGACCTTCTAAGGGCTTATGTGCGACACTTGGAGGCTTTCACATTCCTGTGCAAGAAACCTATTGAGGTACCAGGACGAAACTGCTCTGAAAACATTCATCCCAATTTCAGCGTGTGAGGAAGTGTCATGAAGGAATGAAGGATTGTAGTGTGCAAGGGAGCATCATGGAGAATCTATCCTGTGTAAGGAAAGTCAATATGATACAATGGAAATGATGTGTTGAATTGGTGGAGAACGAGTTTTTATTTCCAAATCGAAGTTGACAAAGGATTGAACCAAGACAGGAGCGGTGATTCAGAGCCTTAATCTTGTAGTTCTAGGAGAAGGTGTGAGAGTAGGATTGACGAAGTGCAAGAATTGGTTGGATTCTTCTCAAGCCACTTAGAAAGATGGAAACAATACTTGGAGAGGCAGACATAAGAGGAATTGTAGACCATAAGGAAGCAAAAAAATATATATATATTCATTTGGATTGACAAACCATGAAGAACATGCTAATTGCGTCAGAAGTCTGAATCCTGAAAGGAAAGCTCGGGGATAAATAGGAGCAGTCACAGTGTTTGTAGAGAAAAGTAAGGTATATGAAGCAAGAAATGGCCCTAAAGGTGTGCCAAAAATATCCATCAGCTCAATATTAGTTGGCTCTCTACAGGACATGCCGCAAATAGGAAAAGAAGAAGACTCGTTACATAAACATTTCCTACACCTACATTAGCTAGAAAAAAGCAATTGGATATTGTATGATCCAACATCAAATATCGGACACCCCTGGTGTAAAAACTACCATGTTTTCTTTGATCTATGTTTTGCAAAGTTAAGTTTTTAGGGAACATTTTTGCTAGAATTTACATAAGCCGGATAGGTAGCAGAAACATGGATAAAATTTGTATCTTGAAAAAGATAGGAACTTTATAAATTTTGAACTATGGCAGCCAATAAGATGATATGTTATCTATTTTTGTAACATTGGTTGGATGTTCCAGATGAAGCACCCCTTTTTAATAGAAATTCCACTCTCTTTGGTTCTAGTTAAAAAAGAGAATCCTAAAAGAGTGACTCTTGATAGATACATAAGTTTGGAACTAAGAGAAAATCCAAGTTACATGTAAATGATAATATTAATAACTTTTTTTGACAGAACATTGAGGCTCAACAACTTTTCTCCTCGAAGCTGAAATATCAAAGAAAAAATCCTTAAAAAAAACCTCATGCATATCCTTTTTAATGTTGCAGTCAAAGAGTTGGGATATAGTGTTTAAAATAACCCCGACCATCTCTGACAAATCAAACTAACATTATAAATAAAACCCTTTCAAGAAAATGTGGGTGAATCCAGGGCCATGTAAATATTGTTATAGCTAAAATCGACACTTCTCTGTCAATGACGACGGTTCGAAAAGTTGACACTCAAAGTGTCATTTTATGTTCACAAAAAATTGCATTTATGGGTTGAAGAGCTTATGATTTGTGAAACCCCAGCTCTTTCCCATTCATTCTGAAGAGTTCCAACCTCAAAAGAGAAAATTCACACCCTATGAATTAGCAGGGAGCAAACCATTCACTCCTTACCCTTGAGCAAGGTGAAAATTTGTATGTTTCCCTTGATTTAGGTGCGAATTCTTTTAAAAATCACAAAAAATATAAAAATACAAAAATGAGAGAGTTTAGGAAGTTTCATAGACTAACTTGCTCATTTGAAATTCCTTGAACCACTTTGTAACCATCCTCAACTATTTCCTTCAATCGTAAAAAGGAATGGGATGGACCAAGGAGGGAACCAACAACCATCATGTCAAAGTAACAGTGCAAGAATCACTTTCTATCACAGCCATCGTTTCCTCCCGTCAGTGACAATTGTTGTTGAACACTTATATCCTTGCATATTGAAACTGCTTCCCTCAGGTAGTTTCTCCCTTTCATATATTCAGTTGATTGGAGTGGGATCATTGGAGTGCATGGGAAGGTCTCACCGAAATATTCATGTTCGTTAAGGTGCCGAAGCAAAGAGGAGGTATACTTTGTATTGTCTTTCACTGTTTCAATAGAGATTTGGCATCTTTACCTTCCCCAAATTTTGAGCCAATTTTGTAATTGATATTTGGCAATAGAAAGAATATTATTGAATTGAAAGATGAAAAGAACATAAAGTTACTAATCAAATTCAATATAAAAGACAATAATTCTTTTATATCAAATATCAATCACAAAATTGACTGAAAATTTGGGGAAGGGAAAGTTGTCAAATCTGTATTGAAACAATGAAACAAAATACAAAGTATACCTCTTCTCTTCTTCGACACCTTAACAAACCTGAAGATTTCAGTCTCTTCTTCTCATGCACTCCAATGATCCCAATCCAATCCATTCAATATATAAAAGGGAGAATTTGCTTGAGGGAAGTAGTTTCAATATGCAAGGATATATGTGTTTAACAATGATGGTCACTAATGGGAGGGAAGGATAGGTGTGATAGTGAGAAATTCCTCCAACATACTTTGATATGATGGGTGTTGGTCCCCTCCTTGATCCATTCCATTCCTTTTTATGATTGAAGGAAATAGTTGAGAATGGTTACCAAGTGGTCCAAGTAGTTTCAACCTAGAATTCTTTTATAGAATTCATGTTGACCTGTTGAGGAAGTTAATTGGCTTGTTGACCTGTGAGAATGGGTCTCCCATGAGTGGATATACTTGCTTTCTTTTCTTCTTACACCTTTTCTCTCCTTTAGAAACTGTGCCCCCTTGTGTCTCAAGATGTTTCCTTCCTTGTAAAATTTTCATGCTTTGTAAATTGAGTTCTCTTTTGGAAATTTCGACCTCCCTTATCTTTTTATGGTTGTTTCCCGTTTCTTTCTTTTGGTAACATCTTACACCTTCTCGTTTTTCATCCCTTGCTATTTTCTGTCCTCCAGTTCTAATTTAGCAACATTATCCTCAAGGGTATTCCCTCTTGGCCCACTTGCACACATCATCCACTTGCCAAAATATTAATAAATGGATATAATTAATAAAATAAAGTAATTCCTCAATCCAAAATCCAAAATCATTAATTATTTAATTAAATTAGAGGCCTAGCTCAAAATTTCCCAATTAATTAAATAATTCACCTTAGTACTTAGTTTGGGGATTAATATCTTCATGGGGGGCCCACCTTATCCATTTAATTCCCCAAATTCACCCTTAGGTATATTCCATAATTCAATTTCCACATCCATCCATTAATTAATTAATTAATGCCTAGGTGACTTAGGCTAAAATCATCCCCCATGGACCATAGCAAAATTTGGGGACATGACAATCCTCCCCTCCCAAGATTGTTTTCCTCAAGCAATTTAGTCCAGGGACTAATACTGCAATTTCATCCAAGCATACTTATGACTTTTCTATCTCTCCTCATGTTGGTGACAATAGTAGTCACCCATTCTTTGTACCACAACAGAAATCATCAGAATCATGGGTCCCATCAATTCAATGGAATTGAAACATATGCTCCCTCAGCATGCTCCAAATATTCCATATATTTGTAAAACTCCCCAACTGAATCCGAGTGGGTCCATCATGCTACTGCTGCTCAACTCTGATCATAAGTTGCTCATGTCTTCCCTAAGAGTCTGGTCCATCATGCAGTTCCCCATGAAAGGAACTAGTCCACCATTCAACAAATGTAGAGCTTAAGAAAAGAAACCTGGATTTCCCTCCTGGATCCCACTACTTATGGTGCTTTCTGTCGAGACCAAATGACATCAGGAACAAACTTCCAACCCAAGGAATGCCAGGATCCCATGGATTGTGCAGCATTCTTCCAAAAATTATGCCATTTTGAAAAATGCCATGATCCCAATACCAAGTTGGAATCTCTCTACTTCCAAAGCTTGTGAAAATTTCTAATATGCACTTGTACACCCGAGCCTTGTGTGAGTGTGTACTCGAAGTATCTAATGGCTGCAAATTAGGCCCTTTCTGTTGCTTGGAAATCATAGAAAAATAAAAACATTAAAAACAATTTTCTTGCAGAAAGACAAAAAAAAGTTACCTTCCAGATTTTCCTTTCCAGTGATGCCTCTATCCATCCATCCAGTGGATGAATCATAGATCTTTATTTCTCATTCACATGAGCTAAAATCAGACATCACTGCTGTAATAGGATCTATCTCCCATAGGGATAGATCATGATCCTCCTATTGTACATGTGGCATCAACCAGAAAAACTTCTTCACCCACTGTTCATTCCCCATTATTATTGTTGAATATAGGAAATGTGGGAAAGAACTGTGAACCTTCCTTGTATGTATGCAACCTTCAGTAATCAGACTTATGGATGCAACTTCTTCATTATTGTCTGGCCCAAATTGGGTGCTCTCATCCCACTCTTCCATGGGAGAGTGACTGTCTTCAAGGAACAACTCAAGTTCCCTTAGGGAATGATCAGGTGCTTGGTTTTCATCAAACTATTCTGCACACTCCTCAAGAACATGTAAAGATAAATGATCCTCATGATCCACCATCTCATGAGGTTCCTCCATCTGATCATGAATGCTTTCATCCCAATGAGGTTGACTGAATGGTGTGTAGGAGGGTAGGGAGGATCTTTGCAACTTTTCATGAAGTTGCAATATCTCTATCTTGGATTCTTGGAGGGCACTTTGAGTGGTTCTCAAAGAATATTGGGTGGACATAAATTCATCATTGAGCTTGTTGATCTCTTCATAATCCTTTGAGGATGCACCATGAAACAATTCTACAAGCTCCAACAAAATATCTCTATCAGAAAGCAGGTTCAAGGATTTACCTTTTATGCTTGTCATGGATTTCTGAAATTCTTCCATGTCTCTCATGTAAGACTGCTCCCCCAAATTCCAATAGATGTTATTCATTAAGGCATGGGTTTCATTGAGGGTTTGAAGGAATTCTTGGATCTTTCATTCATTCATCTTCAGTGTCCCTTCATGGAAATGAGGTGATGGCAGATTCAAACCTTCTCTTCTTCTAGCTTCCTAGGTTCAACTTCAGCTGATTTTGTTGAAGTTATGAAAGTTGATCCATATTTTGGGGCTGCAAGATATTCATATTTCAGATCATAAATATCAGATCTTTGGCTGCAACTCGGGTTCCCATTCATCTTTTGTGCACCGGTAAATATTTCTCTCCAATTTTCTGCCTTCCCCAATTCAAGAGTTTCAACCATTGGGGGTTCAACCAAGTCCATCTTCTCCTCTGGAGTATCTTTCCCATCATACTGACACATAGGCATGTAAAAATCAGAACTTACAAAATTCTCATGTGTTATGTTCTCCTTGATCCCCAATGTGTTCATCTTTAATGGTCCAGTTAAGGAAAAACGTTCTTGTAGATGAACTTCTTCTTCTTGTTATTGCAATTCAGCCTTCTCAACTTCATGAACCCCAACACCTAAGGGCTCAACTAAGACAATCTTCTCACTGGAAGTGGCTTCCATTTGGGGATGCAACAAAGGCCTACAAAAATCAGAATGGTAGTCATGCCTCTGTGCACAATTATCCTTCTCATGAGATAGGTTTATGGCATCATGATTTTCCCCCAAATTTTTTGATCCACACCCCCCTAAGGCGTGCTTGATTTCTGCCTCATTATGGATTTCAAGTGATGAGTGTGATTCTAATTTATGTCCTCCTTTTGGATCTGATCCAAAATCTATCTCACCACCCTTATCCAAAGCACCCTCCTTTGCAGTGATCTTGTAATCACCAACAAAGAAATATGGATGTCTGGAAGTGGAATCTCTTTCCAAATTGTCCATAACTTTGTCACTTTTTGCTTGGTCTTTGGGTGCCTCTTCTTCTTTGTCATCCTCTTCTAAGTGGCTCATTGCTTCTTCAACTTCATGGCTTTCACAATCATGCTGACTTATTCCTTCTTCATGCTCTTCTGTAGTTTGATCCCCCAATGTGGATCCTTCTTCCATTATGTCAATAATCTCATGGTTGGTTTTTGGGTCTTGCTTCTCCCAAAATGATGAAGCTTCCTCCTTGGTTGTATTCGGATAAATATTCTTGGAGGCTCTTCTTGAAGAGGATCCAAAAATTCTTGTGAAGTCACATGCATCCAATAAATCTTTCATGTTTTTTATTATCTCTTCCATAGAAGGTTTACCTTTGACTATGGAACATGCAACTTTTTGTTGAATATGGCTATCCGAATAACCATAGTCTCTTCTGCCAATCATGATATCATGGGAGATTCTTGTGGAAGGTACTTCTTGGGAATTCTCTTCCTCATATTGTCTACAATATTCCTCATATTTCTCATCATAATCGTCATACTCTTCATAAAAATAATCTTCTTCTTCATGCAACTCAAACTCTAAATCTTCCATGACTGTAACTAATTCTACAATTGCAACTTGAAGATAGTGCTAAGCTACTTTCCCACTGAGAGTTACTTTCCGCAGGCTGATCCAAGGAAAGTTCTCTGATACCACTATAATATTCTAGCCAAAATATGACCAAAATATTATCTCCCAACTTCAGATTTTATCAAAATTTTACTAGTAAATTTTAGGCAATTTCTTGTTATGAGCAGGATGTAAGTGAGGGGGGGTGATACAAGAAGTTTGGATGGTAGGGGTGAATTTCAGTTCTGGAATTTATAGGGGAGAGTGTGCAGCATCAAGCTGAAACTGATCGGAGCATAGAGTCCTATGCACCATGTGCCAGAGCCATTCACTTTTCAACAACATAGTGAGTTTGTTGCCTACTTCGAGGCTTCCTAGGCTGCTAGCATATGCATACTAGACTGGGTGGGGTTTTTCTGAGTTGGTGGAAGAGGTATAAAATTCAGCTAAACTTGTATTATGCACATGAATATTGTTCCCATGAGTTTGGGAAGTTTTAGAATGATTTGGATGCCAAATGCACAATGGGTATTGTAGAGCTAGTCAAATTCCAGGATTTTCCAAACAAGGTTAAATACATCCAAATCCTTAGGGAAAGGGTTGGGATGGAATGTATACTGTGTTATTAAGCTCAGAAAGCAAAATAGCAATGAAATGTGTAAAACTAGTCATTAAAATGCACCCAACGAGCTAGTCTTTCAATCTTAAGTAGCAAATTGCTTCCATAAATCATTAAACTCTATTATGAGATATTTAAATGTTTCAATATATAATAATTATCATCTACAAGTCGAAATATAAACTCCAGAATACTTATTTCACTTATTTTATTGCTTTCCAAAATTACATGGCCTCACAGGCTAGAAATTCCTTACAACTTGAGGGCGAAGGAAGGTAAAAAGTGGGGAGATCATTGTAGCTTTGTTATGAAGTTGATATCATACCACCAACAGGTCTGATGACTAATATTTGATTCTCACTGGACTTATGGAAATCACTAGGGTGCATTTATTGAGCTCTCTCCATCCGAAAGGGGAATCTCCTCCAAATCAAGCTGAGAATGAGTGTAGAAGAGAAATAGAAGATATGGATTAGATATGAAGCTGATATATGGACTTGGGAAGCTCTTATATCTGCAAATGATGGCGCACTAGCCTCCTTGAAGATCTTGGGCGCATTCACTGGAAACTAGCTCCTCTTTCTAGTGGTTCTCCTCCAAAACTAGATGCAAATACACTGAGATTGTGGCCTCCTTCACTGGATGATCGTAGATATTCAATGGAAGACTAATATGGATCTAAAAGGCTATAATATCACTCTATGGATCAGAATATTGGATGGTTGGAAACTATGGAGCCTTGGGGTACATCTCCCAAGAAAGTATTGAGGCACATCACTCAACAAAGAGAAGCTCAGAGCTCTCAAGACAAAATTCAAATGATCAAATTTTTTAATGGGAGTTGGAAGCATTCTTTTATAGAATTCATGTTGACTCGTTGAGAAAGTTAATTGGTTTGGTGACCTGTGAGAATGGGTCACCCATGAGTGGATATACTTTCTTTCTTTTCTTCTTACACCTTTTATCTCCTTTAGAAACTGTGCTCCCTTGTGTCTCAAGATGTTTCCTTCCTTGTAAAACTTTCCTTCTTTGTAAATTGAGTTCTCTTTTGGAAATTTCGACCTCCCTTAGCTTTTTATGGTTGTTTCCCATTTATTTCTTTTGGTAACATCTTACACCTTCCCGCTTTTCATCCCTTGCTAGTTTCTAACCTCTAGTTCTAATTTAGCAACACTATCCTCAAGGGTATTCCCCCTTGGACCACTTGCACACATCATCCACTTGCCAAAATATTAATAAATAGAGATTGCTAATAAAATAAATAATTCCTCACTCCAAAATCCAAAATCATTAATTATTTAATTAAATTAGAGGCCTAGCTCATAATTTCCCAATTAATTAAATAATTCACCCTAGCACTTAGTTTGGGGATTAATATCTTCATGGGGGCACCTTATCCATTTAATTCCCCAAATTCTTCCTTAGGTATATTCCATAAGTCAATTTCCACATCCATCTATTAATTAATTAATTAATGCCTAGGTGACTTAGGCTAAAATCATCCCCCATGGACAATAGCAAAATTTGGGGACATGACAGAAGATATCACTCAAGTTAACATTTCCTCAATCCTCTCCCCCACCTCTAAAACCTAGGAATTGTACCATAACTAGACCTCTGAGAATGTCATTGTCATGAGCGTCTTGCTACAAAAAATAAAGAAGATTCAGGAGTTAGATGATGAGTACACTTGTTTAAGATCAATGGTAGGAAACGCCAAGAAGGTTCCTCCTTTACAACCTCTAAAAAGCCATTAGTGGACTCCCTTGAAGCTCCAATACAGGAATAAATTGTCAATCAAAACATGATGCAATGGAAGTGGACATGCATGATGTAGAACCTCTAGATAATAACCATGAGAAGGAAGAAATCTACACCATTTCATCTAACTGGCTCCATCTAATTTAATGATTTGTAAATGCATTTGGTTCTCTGGTGTCTTCTACAGAGTTTATACTATAAGAAGAACCTCTCAATGGGATGTTTGGAATGTAATCAGAATCTACAAGTTTATAAATCTCTTTATGACAATATTAGATCATGATCATCACAATCTTTGAAAATTGTATTATCTAGTTGTTTAGATTTGCTGCAATTATCTTTAATAAAATATACAAAAACCATTTTGTCATTTTGTTTAAACAAAACAACTTCCATAACACGTATTTTATAATGTTGCTTGCCCAAGTAACATGAAAATACATGTTTAATTTTTTTGGCTTGGTTTCTGTATATTTAATGGAGTTTTTATTGCAACAAGAGTAGAGAGGTGCTCTACGACCCAGTATGGGGGATATGTTGTCATATAGTTCATTCTAGGTGCTCTACGGCCCAGTATGGGGGATATGTTGTCATGTAGCATAATGTAAGGTGACATTACCAAAAATAAAATGTAATTAAAAAAATTCATGCCTACTCATAAAATAAAAAATTAAAACCAAATGAAAAATAATTAAAAAAGTATGATGCCATCTAATGAATTTTAAAAAGTAAAATTAAAACCAGCATAGATCTATCTTAAATCTTGATCTATTAAGCATCGAAAGGAATCAAAATTCATAAGATGTAAAAAATTTTAAATGTTTAAAAATTAAAAAAATTATATGTGAAAAATTGAATCCGTCTCAATACTTGATAAATCTAGGCTTAAAATAATTCTATGTTAATTAGAAAAAAAAAAACATAATTATGCAAAATAATTTTGATATGTAATCATATAAACTTCATTTATCATTCTAGCTTATCCATGTATAATAACACACGTGTCCTACTTTTAGAGTGCTATCATATTATTTTTGGAAGAATCAGTGTCGTCATTTTTCAACATAGCTATGATTCACGCCATTCTCCTAAAACATTAAAGGCTATTCATTATTATTTGTTTAGATCGACTTGAAGAAGTTTCTCTTTGGGACATTTGAGACTTAGCTTGTGTGATATTTTAGATATGCTTTATTATATACAAGCGCGGGGTTGGTTTAGCTTTAAATTCCAGGAGGAGGAGCATGCTTCTCTTATACTTGAGAAGCTTTGGCTGAAAGGGGAGGGGAGTCTTATGTTACAGCGGTGGAACATCGATTTCGATCCTGACAGGGCCATGATCAGATTTCGGCACATGTGGGTACTTTTTCCTAGCTTTCCGTTGGCTATGTGGAATCGTGGTGCCTTTGAGGCAGTAGGAAAAATTCTTGGGCATTTTCTGTATTTGGAGGAGGAGGTTCTTAATGGTGTTGACAAGCAGGTGGGGTGCGTGCTGGTGGAGGTTGACATCTCTCTTGGTCTTATTGACACCCTGTATATTGACTGGCGTGGGAGGAATTATGTCCAAGTGATCAATTATTGAGGCATTCTTACACTGCCCCAGTAATCGAACACATGACCTTCCATTTACAACCAATAATTACAACTTCTCATCTTTACCACTTGAGCTATCCTCCATGGGTGAGGGAAATAAATACTTTAAAAAGAGTTAGTAGGGATTCATTGGAGAGTTAGTAGAACCTAGTACAAAGAAGGGAATTAGTGAAGGAGAAAACAATTAGAAAAATTAGCACAATATTATGGTTTTGACAAGGACAAGATTTAGTGATTTGGTGGATATACTGGAGGAGAGGATGAATCATGGGATGAATCACACTACATACCTTGAGTGATTTACATAAGGTAGAATATCTTGAAGCCCCTTTGTGATTTGTTTATGTCAAGGTTTGCCATAAGGAGATAAGTAGGCCATTTTGAGCTAAAATTTTTTCACCTTAGGTTTCTCCAAGATAATTACATGTGTGTCTACTATGTGTGATTGATTCTTATTACACTATGTTCTTTAGATTGGTTTAATAATCAGTATAGACCCATCTAACTCCGGTTCTACAAAGTGTCGAGAGGGATCAAATCTGCAAACCTTTCACCACTAAGATACAACACACATCCCTCTCACCACTATGATACAACACACTGCTACATGCATTCTTATTTTTTTAATTTTAATTTTAATTTTTTAATTTTTTTTAATTTTTAAAATTTAAAATTTTATTCATTATTTATTTTTATGGGAGTGACGGACACTTCCTCTCTACCCAGGTTGTAGAAATGCAAATGCGCCTTCTCAACGCAATAATTATTGCACCGAGAGCTCAACGCTGGGGGAGATGTTGTAACGTTTGTTCCTAACAATATAATTACAAAAATTCATTTCGGCTCATAAAATAAAAAAATTATGGAAAGTATTTTAAAAAAATCCATGTTGGTTCATAAAATAAAATATTATGAAAAGTAATTAAAAAATCGATGTTCGTTTATAAAATAAAAACTTAAAACTTAAACTGGATAATCAAGAGAGATCAAATTTCTTGAGTTTAAATTTTAAAAAATAAATACACCTCAAAAAATTGGATCCCTCTCCGTGCTTGATAGATACGGGTTTAAGATGGATCTATGCTGGCAATTATATCAAAACAAGTATATCAAATACATAATATCTATGTTTGTGAATCATGATATCTATATTTGAACAATTACAACTAGAAAAAAAAAACTATTGAATAACAATATTTAAGAAATTAGTAATCATTCTAAAATCAAATTTGTAAAATAACTATTAACTAAAAACATTCTAACAAATAAAAATAAATCTAAACATAATAATAAAAAAAAAAACTAAATCTAAACATTAAAAATACAACCCACATTTTAGTTTATCATGTCACTTATAAGAGCATCATGTCACTTACAAGAATTGAGCCTAGGTGGGGAGGATGACAATCATTACTCCCAACCACCCAAGCTAGATCCAATGAACAACTATATTATACCATTATTTTACACAACTTGTATTATTCACGAAAGAAAAATCATAATCACAAAAAGGATACTTTGGATTATATTAATTTATATTAAATATGTTTAAATAGTGATGTGTTTTCATCGAAGCTCAATGCGGTACCTCCCACTTTGCTCGAACTCCAGCTAGTATAGCATTAAGCAGGAACGCAGAAGATTGCACGTACAGTCCACAGCTACGGTACCACCAGTTCGGTTCACCACCTTCCGGTGAATCTCCTCTTAATGGATCATGAATTAGAAGGCCGAGTAAATAGTCGCCAATCAAAAATTTCAACACAACTAGACCCTGCAAAGCACTATATATCCATCTTCCAAATGCTTCAAGTCCCGCTATAGCGCTATACGCTACAATAAAAAGTATTTCTGAAACAATGGTTCCACAAATCACAAAAGTCTTTACCCTCTGAATTCTTCGGGACCTGCTTCTAATTTGCAAATTTAATTTCAAATCAAAGCCATCCATGATCAAAGCAATACAAATGCCTACGACTATTATAACAATTCTACCTGTCGAGGGTGGCATAGAGAAAATATACCATGATTTCTTATCGTCGCCATCGGAGTAGCTCACATGAACGTTTAAAAACTGTAAGAGTCTCAGACTTTGAAGAGAATGTCTAAAATATAACAGTTGGCATACATTGCTCTTATTGGCATTAGCTTTGACAACGGCTCTGCACAGAAACATATGGGGAGAGAACACATAATCTTTTTCTGAAAGGAACTTTTGCACCGCCCTGTTCGCGAACATAATGCTGGAGAAGCTATCCACTTTGAGCCATAAAGTTAGAAAAAGCTTCATTAATGCATTTGTCAACACTGGCAATACAATCAATGAAACAATGCTGTATTCTTCGTCTGCGTCGCATTCTCCACCATTCCTATTCTTGTAGTTTTCGAGGGCAGAGGAAGCGTTGGTTCTGCCTTTTCTGATTACCGCTCCTCTGACTTCTTTAATGTCAGGCTTGAGAAATCTGATGAGCTCATTTGTCCACTTATCTTCGTTGTCTGAATGCACTGGGATGCAGATGCAAGAACGCACTTTATCGAAAGCTTTAAGATCAAGTATTTCACAAACTGCAGCAGGGGAATCCACCTCGCGGTCACTCTCTCTCAATCTGTGCTCTTCATTGGTGTCATCCACATACAACAGGCTATGGCAGCCATTTGTGAGGCAGTTGAGAGACGGTAGACACAGGCGCGAATCAGCCAGTCTTTTCACTGTTCCAGGCATACGACGAGCAAGCATCATTGTGATATCTTCCACGGTGTTGAATACAATGCATCCGCATCTTCCTCTGTGATTTTGTGTGCAGTTATCAGTGACGGCATCAGTGACTGCTATAGATTGTAAGGGGAAGCATGTTAGAAATATCGACTGCACTTCATAAATACCGGACATGGACTCAAAGAATTCCTCCAACAAAGGACTGCACCTCTGCTTTGATAATATTACGACGTGACATCTTCGTAGGTCTTCCACACACGTGGTCCCTCCTGCCAAGCCTTCTATCTTCTTCCATTCCACTCTTTTTACTGCGGGCCGCAAAATAGACGAAAGGAACTTCTCTGCTACAGTTTGTACGAAGGGCTTTTCTGAAAGTTCCTCGAGCCAAAGCTTGCCTCGCAAAATAAATGTAAGGAATGCCCCCAAATTGCCTAGGCATGTAAGTTGTATATTTGAAAAATTAGCAGAACCTGTAAAAGCTTCGGCCACCTGTCCAGATGCAAGACCACGCAGCCATCCCAACCAGCAAAGTAATATAATAATGCACAGCTGCATAATATATTGGCTTTCCCTCAACAGATTCATTGTCAAACAAAATCCAAATATATTGGCTTTTCCCAAACTGCATGAATAAAAAAAATAAAAAAACTTAGTACTCGACACTAACTTCTTCTTGTGCGCTTGCAAACTTTTATAGCAAAGATAGCTCGATACAGACCAACAATAACTAACCATTGTCTCAGACAGTGCAAAATAATGATAAAACAAATAACTGTCATGAAGTTAGATAATTAACTAACTATATCATGTGCTAAATAATCATGAAAAATATAGATAAATAACTAAAACTGAAATAAATTTGGATATTTTCTTAAATTTATAACCAGTGAAAAGATTACCATGACGTAATTAACACTATAATCCATGTTGTAAGGTTCCAAAGGGAGAACTCGGAGCATTTTGCAACACTGCAATGGATTTCTTGGTGGTGGCAGTTAAGCTACCTCATCTGTTTTTCGATGTATTAATTTTATGATTTAAACCTATAATCTATTACTAAATTATTAACCATGATATTGACCATAAACTGTATTTTGATTTCGAGTAACCTTGCCAGCATCTCCCTTGAAATTGAGCAGGTATTTTAGCCCAAAGCACCATGCATGATCTCCATCATGCCAACAACTAGACACTACATGGCTAAAAAGCTGCTGTATGCAGCAGTTGCCAGGTCACAACCTTACTCGTGAGGCTTTCTAGCTAGAAATATAATCATTTATTAAAATCCACTACAAATTCCCATTTTCTATGTGTTGGTTTAATAGAGCACACAGACACGACGCCATGCACACGAGAGAAAGGAAGAATTTTTCTTCGATTTGATGATGTCATATTGCACAATAACATCTATTTATAATAAAAAATTGTTTCAAAATTGGCCGCTGAAGATAAGGATAGATATAACCCAAAATTACTTACCCTAATCTTAAAATAATGTTTTTCGCTTTTGCTTCTCTCATGCATTTTTACAATTCTAAGTTTGAACTCCATGCCTAATGTTGTCAAGCTAGGGTGCTTACAAAAATTTGGCATTAGTTATTCAAACACTCAATGAACATTATGTTTTCTTTTATACCTAGCTTCTCTCTAAACCTTTCAAATTGTTCTTACTTAGTGCCTCTCTGAATGTGTTTGATAGATGATCTTCAGTCTTAAAATCTCACTCACTTAATGAACATTTTGTTTTCTCTTATACCTAGCTTCTCCCTTGTTCTTACTTAGTGCCTCTTGTGAATGTGTTTGATAGATCATCTTCAGTCCTACAATCTTAATACTCTTGGTTCTAGCATGAAACAATGGAAATTTTGTGAGTTGTATAGCTCACTCTGTCAAAAAATAGAGGTGTGACTTAAGTTTGTGCCATATTGCTTAGCAAATTGGACTAAGTGTTGCTTTTTACTCTCCTCTATGGAAGATAATGCAGTGGTTAGTTGCTTCTTACTTATCCGCAAAATTACTCCTAAATCCATGTTGAAAGGATAACTTATGGTAGATTTTAAGTTTCATCGATCCAAACTACCTAATTATTTTTTTTGTACCCAACTAACTTGAAGTTTCACTATAAATATATTCAACACCATAGGGCATTGTTCCCCACATACCTTTGGATTCTTTTAGCTGGATTTTAGTGAATGTCTCTGAGGCATGTCATTAATAGTGAAACAATCCCTACAACATAGTTCAAATATGGTCTAGTAGTACGAAAGATGGTTCAGAACTCTTTGAACTTTTGAAGTGCCTCCATAATTTGTGTCGGAGAAAGTACATCCAAACTTTCCTTGAAAAGCATTATTATCAACTTCCCAGTAGTTGGTTCAAGAAATATTTGCTTGCAAAGTAAAAGGTGATAGAGATGAAACAAGGACAAGGAATACATCGTGGAAATACAAGTTAATATCAAGAGGATGGGTGATAATGATCCAGAAGCACTAAGGAGGCTACAACATCAGATTTGAGCAGAGTTTAAAGAAAACACTGACTGATATTAGCACAGTTATTGGTTTGATCCAAGTGTAACTTGCAAGGCTTTGTCACTCAAATATAAGGTAAACTCATATATAAAGCATCAAACAGTACTAGAAGATGCTAAAATATATAGAAGGCTAGTACTCTATTCTCAAATTTTTATTCATTCATACGAATTCCCAAAAGCCAACCAGGAAACAAAACAAAAACAAAAAGACCCTTTTCCCTTAGACATCTACTCCTAAATACTCCCTACCTCCCTCCCTTGAAAGTCGTTAGAAATTTTTTTCCCCGAGCAACAAATCCCCGAGATCCCTAAACACGTTATAATAAGTAGAAAAGATTTAGAAAATATGAGAGCAACCATTACACACAACACACCATACTTCTTAAAACTGGAAAATCGATTACATCTATAGTGAAAGAGTGGCTCAATAGTCTCTGTTAAACATGGATCTGGAACCACTTATTTGCTAAATAAAATTTATCCTATAACAATACTCTAACTATTTACTAATGATGGCATTTCACCATTATTCTCTAACACTCCCCCTTAATGGAGAAATGAGATACACAATAATAATAAACACTCTTGAACTCTTTTTCTGCCCGGTCTTCATTAGCATTTACACCCACTCTAAAATCTCTGGTGCACGCTCTTTCTTCTCCACACCTTCGATCTCCCTTCTGACCCATTTAAGACGTAACCACTTCCGACCATCATTGATGTAATTGTAGAACTGATGCTTCTTGACCTTCCGAAGGAAAATATTGATACTGAATCATCGTATGGATACACTTCCATCCGTAAAATCCCCTGAAGAGAAAAATTCAACAGTTATAAAGGAAAGTGATCTTGGTACAAAGTGTATTCAAAAGTCAATTATACAACTTGACCTTTTAAACACACATACAAGCATACAAAACATAACCGCTAACTATTGTTCTTGAATCCCGAAGCACAACAAGAAACACCAGCTTCTAGCAGACTATAGACATACTCAAATCAGTGATATGTTCTTTTGGAACCGAAGGACGTCAAGAATGATTAACTAAATTATGTTACTCTGCTCTATAAACTGGTTCTTCAAAATATAATAAATAAAAACTTCAAACCCCACACTCAAGAACAAGTTCCACACATATATCCCAAAGCTGGTACAAACACGCAACAATATTTCACATATGGGCTCTGGTCATGCTTCAGGGAGGAGCACATCAGTCTTTAGAACAATATCGACCTGACACTCAATATGGCTGGCAAAATGGACATGCACCAACAATCTCATGCTCCAATAATTGTTGCATTATCCAGATCTGTGAAATATGTGACTCTTCAAACTTATTGCCATAAATCAGATGCACAATTGCTTGCACCAATTCGGATATGTAGCAAAAATTCCAAATTCGCTAGATTTGAAAATGAAGGGTCACCTGGCAAGTCATCTCCTCGTATACCTTTGTAGATTCATTTCTACAGATCAGGTCCCGCTGCTCCCAGAACATGCCACCGTAACCTTGCATGCCTCTGTCCTTCCAGCACCTATTTCCAACTAGGATCATGCTCAAATGGTGCAGAATATTTAGAGCTTGGATGTAGCATCAACAATAATGGAAGCGGAACAATAGATCATAGAAAAAAATGCATACCACTACAGAACATACCGTAGGATCAATTCCCACATCAATTGATGGTAGCAACAGATAGCAGGTAGGAATCTCCATAGCTTGCTCACCAATTGCGGATCCTTCACCAGCAACGTGAGTTAGCTCTCTTGAAAATGGCGACTTATTTTCAGTGATATACACACAGACAAAAAATTTAACACTCCAGCAATCACTCATAAAAACAAATCACTCATGGAAATACACTCTACTCTCTTACATATTTACAGAGAATTATATATCATGGCTCTCACATCTCTATCATTCTCCTTGGCCCTCTCGTGAGGGAGCTAGGCCAAGAACTGCTCTGATACCAATTTAGAAAATATGAGAGAAGCCATTACACACAACACACCACACTTCTTATTACTGGAAAATCGATTACATATATAATGAAAGAGCGGCTCAACAATCTCTGTTAAACATGGATGTAGAACCACTTATTTTCTAAATAAAATCTATCCTATAACAATGCTCTAATTGTTTACTAATGATGGAATTTTGCCATTATTCTCTAACAAAAATATGGCTCAACAAAAATTCCCTAAATCCCTCGACACGTTCTTATAACTAGAAAAGTCAGCTCAACTCTTAATTAACAGGAACTAGACTTCAACCGCAGAGGATATGACAAATACATGCACTTACAGAGCTATAGCACATCATCCTCCCCATATTTTAAAATTTTGAACCTCTAGGTTTCGAAGACTCCCGTTCAGTAAGTCTGATGAATTTCTCTTCAGTGATCCAAGTGTTGATGGAATCCGACAACCCCTGTCATTTTACCGACAACTCCTGCCATTTTACCAAGCATAATTTATAATTTTTTGATCTAGTCTCAGTTATCTTGGTATCTACCACTTTCTCAATGTGCTCTCTTTTTATGGTAACTATCGGTTCCATTCCTCAATCACAAATTTTTCTACAATTTTTGCAGCACCTACATGATAGGGATAAACATTTGCAACAATAAAGATGGGACTGATGTCAAATTCCTCAAGAAGGTATACTAGATATGTATTTTCATTGATTTGTTTGAGTACTTTGCATGGACCAATCTTCTTTGGTTTTAATTTATGATAAGTTCTTTATTATATTTCTTTGTAGGTACACCATGACTTGCTCACCCACCTGGTACACCTTTTCTCTTTGATGCAAATCCACTTTCTTCTTGTACCTCATTCATGTTCTACATTTTTTGTCTGGTCCCATCTCTTGCATCTCATGCATCTTCTTCACGAAAACCTTTATTAATTGACTAACTCGTTTTTCCTCAGGAAGGTCAATTAGATCCACTATTCCCTTTGGTTTGTCTCCAAAGGCAATCTGGAAATGGAATTTACATGTAGACCTGTTGACGGTGGATTTGAAAGCAAATTTAGCATGTGCTAAAACCAAGTCCTATTGCCTTGTATTTTCTCCAATTAAGCTTCGAAGCAAATTGCCCAAACTTTTGTTCACTACCTTTGTTTTCCCATCTATTTGAGGGTGATAGGTCAAACAATATTGTAATATATTGTCGACTTTCCTCCATAATGTTCTCCAAAAGTGATCAATAAATTTTGTATCTTGATCACTTGTGATTGACTTTGGTATTCCATGTATGAACACTATCTCTTTAAAGAACAACTTTTCACTAGGATCGAGGCCTCAGTCACTTTATTTTTTAGATGCTTTATTCCTTGAAAAGGAATTTCATCTTGTACAATTAGTTAAGGAAGCACTCAAACCACTTAAATTTCTAATAAATTTCTTGCGAAAGTTTACCAACCCATGAAAGCTTTTGACCTTTGTAATGCTTTGAGGGGTAGGCCATTCTAGCATGGCTCTAACTTTTTCTAGGTTCATACTCACCCCACTTGCATAAGTTACATTCCCAAGGAAAAATAATTTTCCTATACAAAATTCACTCTTCTAAAGGGTTAAAATTAATTTTTCTTCCCTAAGCATATCAAACACTATATTTAAATGATTCAAATGCTCTTCCTAGTTCCTACTAAAAATCATAATCTCAATAAAGCAAATAATGACAAATTTCCCAATGTAGGATCTATATACATAATTCATAGTTTGCATAACAGTGGTGGGAGCATTAGACAATCTGAATCGCATAACTAACTATTCACACAAGCTATCTTGAGTTTTTAACCATGTCTTCCACTCATCACCTTCTCAAATCTAGATTTGATGGTAACCACTCCTTAAGTCCACTTTGTAGAATATTTTGTGCTAGGAAAGTGGTCTAAGATGTTCTCCATTCTAGGTATTGGGTACTGATACTTTACCATGATTTTTTTGATATCCCGAGAGTTGATGCACAACCTCCATTTGTTTCCTTTCTTGGGAGAATGCAGAGCTAGTGTGGAACAGGGACTCATGCTTTCTCTTATGAATCCCTTTGCCAATAAATCTTAAATCCCTCTTCTCATTTCTTCAATCTCTTGAGGGGATAACCTGTAGGAAACTTGATTAGGGATCTAACCCAACATTAATTCAATTTCGTGTGTAATACCTCATGTGGGAGGAAAACCTATTGGCCTTTATGCTGGACTTACATCTGAATATCCCATCAACAATTCTTGCAGTCCTTGCGAGAGTGTCCACTTTTCAAGTTTCAACTCCTCTTTTGGGCATATTAAATAACAAATCTCCCCTTTATTTTGCTTGCGAAACTTCTTATATCCCATAGTCACAAATGACAACACTATGATTTCAGATGCTTCTTCTTCTTCTTTCCATGGTTTTAAAATATGCTTTCTCCTGCCATGTCGAACTTCATTGGAGTTTTCTAGGCCATAATGGATTACTTTCCGATCATATTTCCAGTGTCTCCCTAGCAGCAAATGAGATGCATCCATTGGGACTACAACACATAACACCTTGTATTCATAGGGACTGAGGCTTAAAAGCAACCAAACAAGATTTATCCACAAGCATGGTAAGGTCACTTTTTAACCAAGAAATTTTGTAAGGATTTGATTTTGAAATGCAAGCAGGTTGTAATTTTTCTACCATTTCAATACTTACCAGTTTTCCATTGGATCCTCCATCAATGATCACCTTGCATACTTTGTCCTTGCACTTGCATTTGGTACAGAAAACACTCTTCCTCCTGATTCCAATTAGCTTCTTTATTCTCCTTGTTTCTTGACATTAGACTTCTTTGCTACATCAGGGTTTCTCCCAAATCTACTTCAACTTCTTGGGTTACATCCTCCTCTTCTATGAACAATGCTCTTTTGGGGTTTTGGGGACAATCCATTGTTGTGTGCTCTTCACCACATATGAATCACTTCAATGGACCTTGAAATCCAAAGGTATGTTCTCTTCCTCTGCCCCTACCTCTACAACTCCCTTTTCCTCTAGACTCTTCCATCACTTCTCGATCATCTTCAGGTCCTTGATTCTTAGTAGATTTTGAAGAGCTCCCTCCAAGGGACGCATCACCACCCTTTTTGCTCACTATATTACCCTTATCTCGAGTCAATTTCTCTTCGACTTTCAAAGCATATTGATATGATTTTTCTATTGAATGCAACTTGACTAATGCTAGCTTATCTTGGAGTTGGAACCGTATTCCATTGCAATATCTAGCAATGGATTCTTCATTGTCTTCTTGCATGTTTTCTCTTATCTGTAGTTTTATAAACGACTCGGTGTACACTACAACAAACAATTCCTTTTGCCTCAAATTCTGGAATTTTTAAAATAAAATCTACAGGTAATCCGAAGCTAAGAACTTGACCTTAACCACTTTTAGCATCTTGGTCCATAAGTTGATATTTTCCTCTCTTTGTTTCTTTAGGGTGTTATGAAGGTTATGCCACCATAAGGAAGCATGTGACCTCATCTTTGTCGCAACAAATTTCACTCTCCTCGGGTCCTCTTTATCCATGTCGAGATATCTTTCTAATTCTTACAGCCAATCTATTAATAACTCAGGGTCAAAGTTACCCCTAAAGTATGAAATTCTGGCCTTAAATTTAGTTTTTTTTTTCAAATTGCTTCTATCAATCCATCCATGGGGTCTATTTCTCCCTCCAAAGATATCACAACCTCTTGCTTGTCTTCTGTCTCATCTGGTTGGAATCTAGCTTCAATTGCTACTAATCTCCTAAGCAATTCCTCCCCATCATTTCGTCTTATTCCAACAGTCCTCCTGATTCTCCTTCCCCAATTCAAACGAGCTCCCCTATGCACCATTTGCAAGGTGTGTTGATACCAAAATGATGTAGAAGCACTAAGGCAGCTATAAGATTAGATCAAGGAAGATTGCAGAGAAAACATTGAACATTGACTGATATTAGGAGAGTTCTCAATTTGATCCAAGTTTAACTTGCAAGGATCCATCACTCAAACACAAGGTGAACTCATATATAAAGCATTAGGAAATACTAGAAGATGCTAAATGCTACAACAAGCTAATACTCTGTTCTTAGATTTGTATTTATTCGTACAAAATAAAAAAATGAGCCAACAAACAAAACTAAAATAAAATGCCCATTTTCCCTTACTCATATACACTACACTCCTAAATACAACTTTCCTCCCTCCCTTGGGCATCGTTACAAAATTTATTTTTCCCAAGCGACAAATCCCCTAAATCCCTCAACACATTCTAGCAACTATAACATCTAGCTCAACTCTTAATTAACAGGCACTAGACTTCAACTGCATACGATACAATGGATCCACACACTTACAAAGTTGTAGTGCATTAAATCAAGCATGTGGTTGCACCCATGTGATTAAAAAGACACATGCAAAGATAACTTACTTATAAAGTTAGGAATAGAGCAGAATTTACTTGCAAATCAAGCAACCTCATGTGTGGGGCTATTTATAGCTTCTTCTCCATTCCACAATCATTATAAGATCAACACTACATATGAGGATGACTCAAAAGGAAAAAATCTCTTTGTATAAGAACATAAGCTATGTTTCCTTGGAGGTCATATCAACAGGTCCATGCTTCAAGACACTTTTGTCGATGCAGACAAGGACAAAGCTCTCTAGTCTAGATAGTGTAGATCTAGAACAAAACCCAAACAGAACATATAAATTTTCCTAGATCAATCAAGCTATAGAGAATGCAAGGAAATAAATTACCTTGCAACCGTAGCAATGTCTCCTTTCTTGATGTAGCCTTTGATCTTCAACTGCAAAACAATATACAACAAACAAGTGGAAATACACAAACAATAGTAGTATGCAAATTGATTAATCTAAACTAGTGGTCAAGGAAACTAATTCTAAAGATCTGATGCAAACAATATTTATGGAAAGAGTATATATTATTGTAATAAAGCAAGTACAAAGGGAGAGATTACAATCATGCCTTCAAGTCGCAACTTCTTCCAACTAGTCATTTGCCTCAAAGTTCCAACCCTACTTCTATTAGAGAAAGGAACCTTAGCTCTAAGAAAATTCAACAGCACTTGTATACTCTCTTCTTCCTCCCCCATTCCATGAAGGTAAGCTTGTATTTATAGGCCAAAGATGATAGAATAGGTTGAGGATCTCATGGAAAAGGTTAGGGGATCATCCCAAAAGTCTAAGGGTTCGACTGCCACATATGCATATTTGTAGGGATAAGCCTCCACGAGATATTCGTTCTAGAAGACTCTCGAAACTTCTCATTTTTTCCTTTTACCAAGCACCAACGCACCCTATCAAGGAGAAACATGTGTCATTGAGGTATAACGCATGTTGAATGAAGGAAACAAGGGTTAGCGACACACTTTTTTAATGTGTAGAGTGTGTCTCCCAATGTCTGACGCATGTTGTGAACATACAAGGTGTGTCAGTGGTCCAAAACTAGGAAAGTGAAAGGAAAATCCTCTTCCTAGGTCATTTGGCACTTGGCACGTTAGGGGTCATGGTTAATCCAAGGATACACACCTCATTATCATGGTGATGACAAGATTTTGGTGTAACAGATTGCCCCCCAAAGTATGAAGTTAGAGGAATGGGATAGGTTAAATACTTTAACAGATGAAAACTAAGGCAAAAAACTGTCGGTCGAAATGTTGAACAAGGAATTTATAGTACAATAGACTCTGAGATACATGTCCCAAACAACTCATAACATGGCTTCCGAACAATACACTACAGATCCATGTTGGTAGTGACTAACCAAACACAATCATGGCTACTAAGATACAAGCATAGATCCATGATGAGATAATTACACATCCACGAAGAATACAAGAGTGGATCTGTGTGATGTGACTCAAAAAATATCCATCACAACCTAGGCAAAAATTTCCTAGGGTGTTCACCTCAAACCCACAATGATATGAATATAACCATGTGATTACAATGTGTTGAAGTCAAACATGGTAGAAACCACTTGATTACCAATCAATGATGCAAACCGTTAACAAGTGCAATGGAAATGACCATTGGTGCCAATGATTCCCAAGGTATCATAGTACATCCCACCAAATGTGAATCAAAGAGTTGAGTTCGAACATTTGGTGGAATCTTTCAATCAGAAGTCAATGATGTAAACTTACTATTGAAAGCGAGGTAACCTTCCATTGAGGCATGCACACACAAGGTACTTGACTAATTTGGAGGTCCAATCCTTGAGTGATGTGATGTAGTCAACAAGGATAGACCTGTCAAAGGAGGGCCATGATGATTCCCCCATCATCAAAATGAAACAAGATAAAATATTTTTCTAGAGCAGATCAAACTGAGGAATGAATTTAGGATTGAATTAAGAGTAATTGACTCAAAGGGAAACGAGACGATTGCAAAAGTTGACTCAAATGATAGACCTCCCTTGAACATTTAATGGCACAACAAACGGCTCGAAAGTATTGATTCAACAAGGAAAAGACCAAGACATAACATGATGCATGACTATAGTACTCTTCAGATGATTCAGAGGAATAACACAACCCATGGAATTGGCCTGACTTGAGGACAAACTGATTATCCAGCTGTTTGAATAAGATTCACGCAAGTGCCATATTCAAGGGATACTATAAGTTGCCATTAATATAGGTAGATACACACTCTATTCTTATTCGTTATCATGATTGACGAGTGCCTCTTTGTTTATTAACGAGCTTGATGAGGATAACAGATGCTCGGTATAGCTTTTCCTTCGGTCGAGTCCCATCTCACATGTTTTATGAACTTGAGAAAGAAGGGGTTTGTTCCTATAATCATCCTTCAATGTTAAATTTTAACGAGTCCAAAGAAGGTAAATTCGACGTCATTTCATGTTTAGAGAATATGAAAAGACAAAAGAAGTTAGACTCCAAGGTGTACTTTTATGTATATTTAGTCAGACCCAAGGCCTGAAAAAGTATAAAATAATACCCAGAAGAACTCTTCTAGTCAAATGTTGACTAGAGTATTCATTTTTCATAGATAGTCCAACCGATCCGAAAGGGACAAACAAACTTCATCGCTTTGTTGATCTTCATAAATTCCTCTTTTAGGAGCTCATACACACCATAGATTGGTCCTCCAAATTCCCTTTTAGTCTAAGCCATATGTTCTTTGTCTTACTCATTTGTTGCTTCCACTTCTGCAACTTCAACTACTTCACATGCAACTTTTATTGTTACTTTCACCTTATCTACATCAGAATCTTCTTCAACATTGAGACCATTTTCAATGCCTTTAACTTCATTATCTTCTTCATCATCTACATCCATGTGTGTATCAATGGGAATCACTAGCTACAAATTCAATTTCTTCATCATCAACTTCATCATCCACATGTGTATCAACATAGTAAAATTCGCCATACTCTACTTTGCACAAAGAGTCTTCTTCAGCTTCGTCAAGCTCTTCAATCTTCTCAGCAATGTCCATGGTTGTTGTAGTTCTCATTTCATTTGTTGTAGCTTCTACCGTTAACGATAGGTGATACTTTAACAACTACAACATTCTGTGACTTTGCTTTGAACCACACCATTAGACAAATAATTGGTAACTTGAATCTAATAATGTTTTGCTAAGCTCACCAAGATCATCTCCACTAAGTTCGATCTTGAAGGTGATATGAATCTTCGACTCAACAACAGGTTGCTACCGCCTATTGAGGTATCATCACACGATCTCCTTTATACAAAAGATCGTAATTTACTTTCTTAACGCCAATCCTCCTCAAGAATTTATCCTCACACATATTGACTCCTCCAACTCTATTCTCTCCTCATGTGGCTACGGATTCTTGGGAAACGCTCTGCCCCTCCTCGTTCTTCTTGCAATCTCATAGACTTCTTTGCCTCAAATTTTTCTTATGTGGGATTGTTTACTTGACGATTGATACCAAATTTTTACTCAGTGGTCTCTACTAGATCGTCCAATCCCTAGGCCTTCTTGTAACATGGTCATGACTTATGGCTTTGCTTACTTGCGACCATACAATTTCCTAGTGCAAAACGAAAGTGTGTGCTCTTTGATCGTGCTTGTAGGGCTTCTTCACCCACGATCATACATTTCTAGTCACTCTTGTGCCTCTGAGCACAAGGGACCATGTGATTTCTTCCTCAATAACTTTGATCAACTCCTTACCTCTCTTCATGGTTGTAGTGTGCTTCTCCCGTCATGCTGTGGATCTCTTCTCACGTGAACTAGGTACTTCAATCACTTGCTTTGCAAATGAGCTACCATCCTATCTCCGAAGAGTCTTACACTCAAACTACTCTCCTGTCTTCAAAATGCTTAATCTTACTATGATATCATGTTAAAATCAAAGCAAAGGCAAAAATAAATTACACACCACAACACATTACTTCATAAAATGGTTTAAACACATAGAAAGAAACTTCTCTAAAAAGATCTAGCCATCAAAAAACTACCTAGATACAATATACCAATTTTTACTATGTAAATCTTGAGAATCACAAAGAACTAACCACTACTGAACTATGTCAACAAGTAACAACGATGTAATTACTATAGTTTAACATTGATTTGGGGTACATTGAATATAATTAGAAAGGGGTGTTTTTTAGAATGAAAAAGTGTTGATTTAGCATGAATATCATCATTGGATTTTGATTTTGATTTTTTAATTTTTTTTAAAATGGTGGTTCACCGTTTGTTAGAGGGCTAGTCCACCATTTTTTTCATTGGCTTTTTATGGTACAAAGTAGTATGAAGTGTTGTTTATCGTGCATTGGTCAAAGACAACACTATTCTCAATCTTATTTCTGGCATGTTGAGGCATTTTTAGAACTACATTTGAGAGGGTAAATTTGGATAAGTGAGGCACTGCTGGTTAATTAACACAATTGGAGCTGCTCGTTTTTATTGCAAATCAATGGTAAACTATGCTAACTAAATTAGATTAGGGTTTCAACTATTTAACTGTGGTGATTATATTTACTTTGGTAACTGTGTAACTAAATTAGTTACGGTTTCAACTATTTAATTGTGTTGATTCTATCTACTTGGGTTTCACAAAAATGATATCATATAAAATGTAATATCACTAATCATTGCATGTTAAAAATGTTATTAAATCATATTACATTTCCTAATGCCACAAATTTCAAATTGGAAAGATGTAATATCATAATGCAAATCCCTATCTAAAGGCATAGATGAATCGATCATAATGTCCCTTAGTGTAAGCAATGCATTTTAACAATACTAAAAGAAGCATTCATGAAATCAAAACAATGCAAGAATCATATGATACAAAATGTAACATCAATTACATCAATGCATCTTAACAACACTATTAGATCATATTGCATTTCCTAATGCATAGATTTCAAATTAGGATATTAGATCATGGATACCCATGAGTGTAAGTAATGCATATATATTTCCTAGTGAAGCACAACTTGTTAGGTACTTGTGCATACTCACGAGTAAGAACAAGTCGACCATCACGCCAGGTACTTGCAGCGAACTCGGCCTGTACTCGTCCAACTCGCAGCAACTCGGGAACTCACCCTACCTCGTCGTATCTTGGGTAGACTTAGCCCTAACTTGCCAGTACTTGATCAAACTCGCCTTTTAAAGTAAAATTATGCCCCCATGGAAAATGAGAGCAAACACACAGGTTTTCACTTTTTAGCGTTTTGGTTTAGTGTTGGGGCCCACATTTCATTGTTTTGGAGGGAATGGTACTATGCAGGAGGCTATAAAGTTAGTTTAAGAGTCTCTCCCTCTCATTCATCATGAAACTAGTCATTGTTGAATCCTGAGTGTTGAGAGCGGTGAAGGAAATTTAGAATTTATGAGTAATTTCTGAGTGTTGAGTGCTTAGTGCTTAGTGCTGAGAAGGAGATTTGTTTTTCCTATTTTTCGAGTCTTGCCAAGTCTGTCTCGAGTCAATGAGTCATATGCCAGTAACATTGATCTTTCCTTTACCTAATTGTACTTAGAAATTTACCCAATTATTGATTAATATGTAATTATTACAAAACTAATATCTAACTCATTATTATATTATTAATTAAACAACATATAATCAATTATATCATCATTTATAATCATTCACGCAAACTATTCCAATTTGGAATCATGTTGTATATGATAACACAAGTCCTACAAATACTTGGACAAATCCTTCAATTTTAAAGGTGAATTTTGTAGAGATTGGTTGTTCCATGTCGAGAGAGAGAGAGAGAGAGAGAGAGAGAGAGAGAGAGGTTTGGAGATAGAGGTTTAAAGGGCGAGAGATTGGTGGTTATGGGTAGAGAGAGAGTGAGAGTGGTGGATTGGAATTTATGGGTTTAGAGGGACATATCGAAAGAGAGAGATTAGGTATTAAAGGTTTAGAGAGAGAGACATATATTGGAGGTTAGGGGATGAGAGAGAGAGAGAGAGATTATAGCATATGGGTTTAGAGAGAGAGAGATTGGTTTTAAGGGGTTCAAAGAGAGAGATATATTGGGGCTCAGGGGTTTAGATAGAGAGAGTGAGATTGGGGATTATGGGTTTAGAGGGAAAGAATAGATCAAGGAGTTTTGAAAAGAGAGATAAATTAGGGTTAAGTGTTTATAGAGAGATGGATAAAAATTGGAGGTTAGGAGTTTAAAGGGAGAGAGAGAGAGAGATTGGGGGTTAGGGGTTTAAAGGGAGAACTCATTACCTATAACCCTTAAAGACTATCAATTTTGAACACTAAAATATATAACCTTTAATCCCATAACCTTAACAAGTCTTAACCTACAATTATTATAACCCTAACCCCTACCACCTTTCACCCATATACAGTCTAACCCTTTGAACCCCTATATATTTCTAACTAATAAGCCCTATAATTCATAACATATTAACATCAAACAACACAACCCCAAAATGGTAACCTAAATAAATCCCTAACCCATATACACCATGTAACCTTATCACCCATAAACCTTTAACTCTAACACAAATAAAAACTAACACTAAATTCTTGACCAATAAAACCCTTCCTAACCATAGAACTTAAAATCCCTATCCCCCACGAGCCTTTATGAACGCTACTATTTATCTTGAAATAATTGTTATAACATTTATTTGTATGTACTTTATAAGAATTTATTACTGTTAACCCCAATCACCTTAACCCTTAAATCCTAGTTAACCCAAAACATCTTAACCCCCTAACCCACAAGCTCTAAATCCCAAAACCCCTAAACACCTAAGCACTAATGCACTTGGGGATTATGGTTTAGAATATGGCCTAAAGGAATTTATTGTCTGCTCCCCTTTTTTTATTTGTTTTAATAGGAGCGTGTGCACGCGCAGAAGCGCGCATGCGCCCCGGTTTGGTACTGAACCTGAAGGTGTGTGCCCACTTCCTTAGGTGTGTGCGCATCCTCTTTTTTTTCCACTAGCACAACCCCATTGCAAGGTTTTGGGGAGCAACTTTGTCTGCCCACCCATACGTATCTTGGAACCAACATACTTAGAGAAGGATTTCCTGTTGGTAAAGAAGGTTGAAAGTAAAAACATGGTGATGGCTATGAAAGGACCACCTCTAGCACCTATAGAGAAAATAATTTTCCTTCTTCTAACCCACCTTAACCTACAAGGTTGACACCTCAACAAATGGATGAAAGAAGAGCGAAAGGTCTATTCTTTAATTGTCAAAGCAAGTATAGTAAGGGACATAAGTGTGGTGAGAAGAAATTATTCTACACAGATTGTGAAGAGGGAGAAGCAAAAGAATAGGAACCATCTCAAACTAATGAAATAGAAGAGATTATTTCCGAAGATATTACTCCCACCATATCTTGTCATGCATTGGCTAGAATTAAAACTCCTCAAACTCTCAAAAAAAAGGTAACAGTGTTGATTGATTCCGGTAGTGCTCATAACTTCATTCATTGTAAACTAGCCAAAATTCTCAATTTCTTTATAAATCGAGAACTAAAGTTTCAAGTAATGATTGCAAATGGAGGAACTATCAATTGCTCAAGTGAATGCCATGATACCAATATTACTATGGGGGAATATTTATTGAATAGTCCAATGCTTGCTATCCCAATGGATGGTGTTGATGTTGTCTTAGGGATTCAATGATTACAATCATTGGGAATAGTGGCTTTTAATTTTCAATAACTTTTCATGAAATTTTACTAAGGAAAAGATTATGAGTTAAAGGGTATCACAAGGAAGCCAAGCAAGGTGATAAGCTCTAATGGAATTAAAAAATTGTTGAAAAAATAACATCAAGGTGTAATTGCGCAATTATGCTCACTAGGGGTTCAAACATCTAAGCCTCCTATTCCCCTAGATATCCAAAGGGTCATTGATGAGCATTTCAAGGTATTTGAATATATTCCAAAAGGTATTCCACCTACTTGAGATTGTGATCATGCTATTCACTTCATTCCAGGAAGTGTTCCCTCTAACATCAAACCTTATAGATACTCCTATGGCCAAAAGTGCGAAATTGAGCGTATGGTTGAAGAAATGTTAGAGGATGGCATAATTAGGCCTAGACAAAGTTCTTACTCTGCACAAGTGGTAATGGTACACAAGAAGGAAGGATCATGGTGTATGCATCCATATTATAGAGAGCTCAACAAGCTCACCATTAAAGATAAGTTTCCCATTTCGATCTTTGATGAATTGTTAGATGAACTGCATGGAGCAGTTTACTTCACAAAGTTGGATCCTTGTTTAGGGTATCATCAGATTAGAATGAAGGAAGAAGACATACCAAAAACAACATTCAGAACTCATGAAGGTTATTAAGAATTTTTGGTCATGGCTTTTGGCCTTACAAATGCACCTTCCACATTTCAAGGTTTGATGAATTCCATTTTCAAGACCTTAGAAAATTTGTTTTAGTATTTTTTGATGATAGACTAATCTATAGAAAGTCTTGGGAAGAACATGTTCAACATGTCGGCAATGTGCTACAACTACTAAAGGAGCAACTATATGCAAAACCTTCCAAATGTTTCTTTGGGGTAAAGGAGGTAGAGTACTTGGGTCATATTGTATCTCATGAAGGTGTCAAGGTAGGCCCTAAAATAATTAAAGCCATGATGGACTGGATCATTCCCAAAAACTTGAAGAATCTTAGAGGATTCTTAGGTTTGACAAGGTACTATTGCAAGTTTGTTCGAAACTATGGAAAAATAACAGCATGACCTCTAACAACATTATTGAAGAAGGATTCATTCCCTTGGACTCCATAGGTGACTCAAGCTTTTGAACAACTTAAAGAGGCAATATGTAAAGACCCTGTATTGATCACACCAAACGTCATGAAAACCTTTATTATGGAATGTGATGCCTCGGGAAGTTGCATTGGTGTTGTTCTAATGCATGAAGGAAGGCCCATGGATTTTGACAGTCGACCAATCAGGAGAAAGAAATCACACACACGCATCTATTAGAATGCTGTAAATACGACATGCACTTAAGAAATGGTGTCATTACCTAATAGGTAGACACTTCAAGGTCAAAATAGATCACGGTAGTCTTAAATGCTTCTTAGAACAAAGCCTATCTTCAGAAGAGTAACAAAAATGGGTAACCAAGATGTTGTGATATGACTTTGAAATCATCGATAAAAAGGGGAAACAAAGTATCGTGGAAGATTCACTCTCAAAAAAAGATGAGGATGTTGAGGCATTACATTGTGTTATTTCTGTTAGACAACCTGATTGTATAGTATAAGTAAGGGAAGAATGGAAGAATAACCTATCAATGTGGATGCTAATTCAAAAGATACAAAAGGATCTCAATGTATCATATACTTTCATGTGGATAAATGATTCACTATAAGGGTCACTTATATATATATGTAAGAAATCCCAACTCATACAAAAGGCCCCTTTTGAATTACACACCTTTCCTATAGGAGGGCACCTAGGATTCCTAAAAACCCACCATAGGGTAAAGAAGGAATTTTTTTTGAAAGGTCTTAAATTTGATATTCAAAGGTTCATGGAAGAATGTTTGGTTTTCCAACAAAATAAGGTTGAAATAGTTAAGACCTTGGGTCTTTTACAACCATTAGACATACCTTGTCAGCGTTGGGAGGAAGTCTCAACGAATTTTATCACAAGTCTACCCAAGTTAGAAGGGAAGAATTTTATTATGATGGTTGTTGATAGACTTACCAAGTATGCACACTTTTGTGCACTCTCTCACCCTTTTAACGTAAGTATAGTAGCCACACCATTCATGGAAATTGTTCAAAAGCTACATGGAAACCCAAAGGTTATTGTAAGTGATAGAGATCCAATTTTCATTGGAAAATTTTGGGCTGAATTATTTTCTTGTGTGGGTACCCAATTGGTTCATCATTTATCTTATCATCCTCAATCTGATGGGAAAACTGAGATAGTGAACAAATGTTTGGAAGACTATCTTTGTTGCTTTTCATATGATAAACAAACAACCTGGGTGAAATGGTTCTCTTTAGAAAAATGGTGGTACAATACTTCCTTTCATATGACATAAAAAATGTCCCCATTTATAGCACTTTATGGGTACCAACCTTCATTTGTTACATCTCCCTTGAAAGGAAAATCTATATTCCAAGATGTGGAAGATCATGTTGAGCACCAGCAAGAAGTTCTCCAGATATTGAAGGACAACCTAGTTATCTCAAAAAACAAGATGAAACAACAACCAGATCAACATCACAGTGAAAGGAGTTTTAAAGAAGGGGATTGGGTATTTTTGAGGCTACAACCTTACAAACAAATGTCCCTCAAGCAACTAAATAAGGACAAATGCTTAAAGAAGGGGATTGTGCATTTTTTAGGCTACAACCTTACAAATAGATGTCCCTCAAGCAACTAAATAAGGACAATAAATTAGCACCCAAGTACTATGATCCTTATAAATTTTTTAGGAAGATTGGTAGTATGGCTTACAAATTGGAGCTCCTCTCATATTTAGGGGTGCACCCAGTTTTCCATGTTTCATGCCTAAAGAAGGTAATAGAAGACAAAATCCCAATCCAAACTATCTTTCCAGAGCTTAATTAAGAAGGAAAGTCCATATTGGAATACCTCATCAAGTGGAAGAACTTACCAGTATAAGATTTGACATGGGAAGATGAGTCCTTCATACATAAGCATCCAAAACTAACCAAGCATTGAGGACAACACTTGTCTGAAGGGGAGGGGCATGTTAAGCCCGTAATGGTGGCCCATTCCCCCCTAAAATGGGAATTTTATATGAATATTGTTATATTATTGATGTCTGCTTGAATCCATTAGTTGTCATTGTACCTCTTTGTGTCTTATATATATCAAGGAGACCTTTTCAATTGAATCATCTTATCTTGTCTTGTGTTGTGTACTTAGTACATTGTATAAGGAGGTTTCCCCCTCAAAAGTCTTGCTATTCATCTCTTTTCTTCTTTATTAAGGCGTCAATTACTCTTTTTGGTCTATTTATGTTATTTTCATGCTCTTTTGGGGAATTTGTTCCATAACACAAGTGCTCCTATATGTCTTTTCTATTTCACTTATCGGATCATTGACCGTAGTGAAAAATATTAAATTGTCAATTTTGGATAGTCGATCATTAATATAATGGGACAGTGTGACACACCTAGGGTTCACCTTCCACCCTTACATTTTGAGAAACCACATACTATTGGGGTGTTATAAAAGAAATCGAGTTCATGTTGAAGTTCCATTGATCCAATATGGTTATTGGATGATGCCATGTCACAATTGGCGAGGTAAATTGGCCATCCATTTACATTTACCATCTCCCTTCACTATGATTCTACAGATTAGACCTTGCGACTTTATTAGAGTGGTGGAATATTATGTGCATTAAAACTTGATCTGAAATCGAGATCCTAGAAAATTCAATATGCAACTATTCAAATGCACATGAAAATACAACATAAATTCAAATAGATAATAAAAATAAAAATAAATATAGTGTTCCATGGGGATGCGTCTGGCAAGGTTAGGGATGTGTTTCCCATGTTTCCTGCATCCTAGAGACATAGGGACTCCTGATGAAACGTCCCCCCCACAACGCCCGTGAGAATTTTGTTTTTTTTTTATGTTTTTCCATTGTTTTCACTTTTTACAATCTCTACTTGGTACTACTTAGAAAACAAATCAATATATTTAGTATTTAGATTACACAATCATGAGTATACATCAAATGAATTATTATTTTTGGTAATTTATTTTATTTTTATTATTCTAGGGACATCCCTCTCAAGTTTCCCTAAAATATGGGGGCCGTCTTCGTGCATCCTAAATGTGCAATTCCTCGATCCCGCATCCCCTCATCCCAGAAACATGGGGGAACATTGAATAAATATGGACTTACTAGTGACGACAATGGAGAACTTGAACTTGGAACAATATGTAATGAACTGGAATTTGAAGAATCGACCATTTTATTTATTGTTATTTTTCCCTTTCAATTGAGTCAAACAACAATCAATACATGTCTTCATTCTTTAAAAAAAATGAAAAACAAACAACACTATTTTTTTATATGGAAAACAAACAACATTGTTTTTTTTTAAACTAATAGGTGCATCAAAGGATGTAGAATCGGCCATTTGATTTATTCTTCTTTTTGCCCCTATAGTTGAGTCCAAACTACAATTAATGTGTCAAATACTATATTGGCACACTAATGCAACTTAACAAGACAAGTGCACTGATGTGCTATTTCCTAGTGTGCACCAACAAAAACATCTACAACGACCTCTGTAAAGTATTAATAAATGAAGTTTATATTTCTATTTTTTTGTTTTGTTGTGTCACCAATGCACTTGTTTTTTTGTATAATTGATGCTCTCGTATCTATTCAATGCACCATTATCTTGACAAAAAAATGCAAAAGTTTCTATTCTCATTTTTTTACTGTTGTTTTAAAAAAATGCCCACATTTATCATCAATGGGTCAAAATATCAAATGAAAAGAAACAGGAACTTAATATTATGACAGAGAGCTTACAAATAACCAAAAACCCTATTCCCTTAACCTTTTTGGCTAAAATTTTGAAGAGTGACTTATGCAATAACTATTTAATACACAAGAGTTTGGAGAGACGGAGTTCTTTAAAAGAAAATTCTAAGGGATCACCATGAACACATAACTTTGCAAAGGAGACATTCTAGGTAAGTTTTCCTTCAATAGAAGGGAAAAATGGCATAAATTTTATATTTTTTTGAATAAAATAAAGGATATACAAATTACATTTAATGCTACAAACCCTTGTGCTCTTCCTTTAGAGTTACCTTTATTACTACAAACCCTAAGGTTCTTCTTCATTTCCTTTAATTTTCTATTTCACAACAAGTTTTGATTTTTTGCATTGTAACCTTTTTTATTATATGTATTAGTGTATGGTGCTTTGGATCACTCTTGGACTAAAACCATGATGTGATTCAACTCGAAGTTGACCTCTCCATATTATCCTTGTCATATATATATATTTTTAAATGCTTTAGCGATCTACAGTACACATTTTAGAGAATAAGCGCACCAATGTGTTTTTCCTTATAAGGCACACTATTTTGGGATGATAAAAAATTGTCGACAAATTGATCAGTTCACATATTACAAGACATATTCATCAATGCACTTATATTTTGATGATGTACTATATAGTTTTAAATACCTCTAACAGTGCATATTATACAAACCATATGCATCAGTGCATTATAATAGATAAGGCATGCCAATGCTTAATTTTTGTGCAATGCGCATTGAAAGATTCACATACATGTTTACCTAAAATTATTCTCTTATTATGTAAAAAAATATTTTATAACTCATGTGTTTCATCTTGCAGGACGTTTTTGGAAACAATGCTCCAGAAACATGCCCCCACCTGTAAGGTCACAAAGGGAAGAAAAGAGAAGAGCTTGAAGATCAAATCCATGCAGGTGCACCCAACAATATTTAAAATGAACTGAACCTTTCCCATATGTAGCTCTTCCACATTTATCTTTACCCAATTAGGTTGGAAATAATTGTGAAGAAAATGGTGTCTTGTTTTATAGCCTATTAAACGCCAATACTAACCATAAGGCATAGCTATCTCTTACGCATAAGGCACCATCTCTCACAAAACAAGAAATAATTGTTGCTTTACAGTCTAAGTAGCCATGGTACCCATACAGGGGGGTCAAGCATGCATGCCAGTATCGAGTAATTGTACCGATGTACCTAGTATGGGAACAAGTACCTCTAGGATTACCCTGGAAGTACTCGATACTTCGTTAATGAACTTTGGGTACCAATACTCCATAAAATCGCAAGTACCTCAAGTTTGAGTACTCTGTGGGTACTTCCATCCTCCATTTTGACCCTCCCATACTTGAAAATTGACTTCTTTTTTTTTTGAAGTGAGGAGAGGCTAGTGGGATGGTGGGGCCCTCTCCCACATACATAAAAACACAAACATAAATCTCACTAAGTGCTCAACCCCTTCATTTTTTTTTTATGTCCATGAATTTGCTACGAATTTTGGAGGCTGCTGCTACTCATTAGTCATTTGTGACCATTTCGGGCTAATTTTTAGCTGTCCATTGTCCATTTTAGCTTAGTTCATTTGTGAGGAGGGGTGTATAGCTATTAGAGGTTTCAAAAGAAGATAGTCCAGCAGTGAGGGGAAATGTAGACAGTGAGGGGAAAGGAAAACATGAGACCAATAGTGAGGGGAAATAAGATCTCGTTGATGATGATGCTGATGAGAGTGATGTTGCAGATGTTGATGACCTAGAAGAGATGGCTTGAGGAAGCCAAATCAACTATGATGTTGTTTTATGTTTAGTATTGTGCTATTTTGTATTTCTGATTTCATGTTTGGAAATATGGCAAATGCCATTTGTCAAATTTTGGATGTAGTATGACAGTGGACTCATGGAGTCATGGACATACATCATGCTGATGAGTCATATTAATATCAATATAAAAAATGTAATTTGAATTTCAAGCAATGTGCAATGCCAATGTGTGTTACTTGTTGAAAACTTAATATATTAATATAATATAAAATTGAAAATTTAACATATATATGTGTGAGAGTGTGTGTGTGTGTGTCTATAATACCCCGACGTACCCCACGTACTCTATTTCAAGAAGTGGCGTCCCCATCCCCGTATCCATCCCAATACCTGAGTACCCTGGTAACTTAGTTTACAGTCAACTAATATGCTACTACCTTCAAGTATTCTAGTTGTTTGTGTACCATCTAACATGATAAAAATATCACCTCTTCAGTGAAATAGTCCTATTCATTGTTGATCAAAACCATTTTCTAGGTTAGATCTCTTGACTAAATTAACTACATAATTATTAAAAGGATTCAAAGTGTAATTCTAGGCACTGATACTAAGAATTATTAGTGTAGGAATGCCAATGATGGATTAAATTTTCATTTATGGGGTTGTGCACCAAAAGATAGGTGATAGGAATTGCCTGATAAGGTGTTCATAAAATTAGTTGACCAAGTGGTTGCTCTTGTCATGCAAGAGGATTAGAGTAAAATTAAAGAAATGGGGAAAAATACATGTTAGGGAATGGGGGAAAGCCAATGACAGTGTCAACCATGGTATGGAAAGTATGAGATTTGATGGTTATTTTCAAGAAATGGTTGGAAAGAAATGAAATAATATGATAACTTTGGAGTTTGCAAATGAAGCATTTTCAACGAATAAAGTAGGTAAGTCTAAAAGACAAGCATATATGTTTTATAAATGCAAACTATAATGATTGAATAATGTCAACCACACTTTAAGTAAGCTTTTATTATTCCATTGTGGGGAATGTGGAGGAATATCCATTGACTTCCCTCATAATAATGTTGGTATTTATTTCATAGTTTCACAAATATTATTCGTTTGACATTGGTGGTTTGCGGAAGCATTATCCAAATTCAGTACCTTATTCTAGTTCTAGTTCCTTGTTCTAGAGTCATTCTAGATGAACAATGACATGGAGATCAAGGAAAATATTAATGTATGCCAAGGGTTACTATATCCAGTGACTCATTTCAAAATCTAGATACGGTTTCAAACTTCAATTCTATTTTCATAAGTTTCCCATGCTAATATGTTGTAATAAGCATGAAATATTATAAGGAAAGGGAGGGGAAAGAAGACCCAAAATTTGAACTCCTAAAATGGTTTCCCTTTGCAATAACTCAAAATGCATATCAAAGGACTTTTTAAGAACTTTAAACATGAGAAAACACATAAATAGAAAAATATATCTTACACATAGTTGTCTTCAAATTATGACATCATGTTGGAGGCTAAGAAAAGAATGTCAAAGGGAAACATCATCTAAGAGGCGACATAAAATGTCCTCCTCCTTGATGATCTAACAATAAAATCTCAAATTATAAAGTAAGTACAAACCAAATTTACAATTTAATGTTTGAAAAATTGCATTAGGGGTGAGTTTTTCCTATAACTACAAGGAGCCTTATCTTTATATATATGTTATATATTTACTAGGAAATTGAAGTGTAGATTTGTTGGCTCCTATTTGTGGTATTGTCGCATTGACTTTGGTTGGAAATGGATTTATATGGTTGATCATAAATGATTTCACATTGACACATTCATCTTAGTTGAGTTATTTCTAATTGCTATGTTCTTCCATCAATATTTTGCACTACAACATTTGTTAACTCTAGTTATGTCACATTGAGTTTGGTTGACTTTGTTTGGTCATAGTTTGTCTATGGTTGACTAAGGTTAAACATCACAAATATATATTATCACTAAGTAACTATATAATCCAATCAACCACATTAATATTTTAAAAATGTCACCCTTGTTCAAACATTAATATTAGTGAGTCATGGTCAAACATAGTCAAACACCCTTGAACAATAATCAATTATGCATCCAACTCATTTAATCATTAACTTTGCTACTTACCCATCCCATGGTGGAAATGCGTAATCATATCAAGGATTATTGTTAAACATGGTCAAATGCAACCATGTGAACCATGATAATCCATAATTAAACATGATCGACCATAGTAAACCATGGTTAAACAAAGGAAAACATGGTCAACCAAAGTTGACCAAACTCAAAATGACATGACCCTTATTGGGGATAAATGTGGTTGAACATAAATAACAATGGTTTACTATGGTTGACCTTATTTAGCAGTGATCCTTTACTTAATTATCATTTCAACCATAAAAATGGTAAGCAACAAATTCAATGGTTGACCTTGGTGTTTTGTGTCTAATAGTCGAATACATAATTAACTTACATTTGAGGAAGCTTGACTACTATTGACTATGGTTTTCCATGTTTGACCATGTTAATATGTCAAGTTACAACATTCTTCTTAATTAAGTTATGTGAAATGCTATATCCATCAATGGTTATGTTGCATTATAGCATTCATTAAGGTTTCTCTCGCACTAAGCTTAGTTAATTTGGTTGGCATAGTTGTCTATGGTTTACCATAGACATTCTCACATTGTGACATTCATATTAGTTGAGATATGTTCAATTGTTATGCACTTTTAGCATGAGTGGGCCTAATAGTGAAGAACATGTGTTTCCTTCTAGGAGTTCATAGGTTCAAATCCGAAGGGGGGTAGAGTATGTACACTTTTGTAAACTTTAGTAGTTACATAGATGCATAGAGGGGGTCCCTTGTCCCACAAAAAATGGGGTGTCATACACCAAATTGATGTGTGGCTTGGTTGTGACCTTAAAAATAGATTATTATTATTATTATTATAGGCTATGCTCAAAACCTTGACAATCTCTTGAAATGATAACAAACTAAGACTTAGAATCCTACAATACTAAAAATATTCTATTCTAGTCAGGGCGATTTGATTTTTGTTTGAGATTTAGTAAGTTATGATCAATTTTGTTTTCGTGCCGTACTATTTAAATATCATGATTGTATAACAACCAAAAACCAGAGATGAGAAGATCTTGTAGTGTAATGCATATGGAATAAAATTGGTTAATACATTCAAAGATGCATGTGATATAAAAATGGTAAGTACTAGAGATGAAAAGATCTTGTATTGTATTGCAAGTAAAATAATGGTCTGGATAGAACTTTGCTTATTTATTGAACATTGGTTGTGCAATTAACTCACAATCAATGCAACTAACTCATGATCGATGCGAAAATCTATGAAGGTTGATGGTGATTTACTAGACTCGGTACCATATATTACCAAAATATAATCACTTTACTATATATTATAATACCTATTATGATGAATAATTTCTCGGATTTTTGGAGATAGATTTCCATCCTTAAAAGGGTGAAGAGCATAACACTATCTATAGACATAATTAAAATAATTATGTTAATGAAATATGTTTCCATTGCATGAAGAGTTACTTTCTCTAATCAAATACAAGGGGGAAGTGTAATTCCATGCTCAACTCGTAGTTGACACATGGTATTTTAATAAAATAGTAAAATATTTATAATTTTTTTACAATGTCGACCCTCACCTAAAGTTGAAGACCAAAGAAATATATTCCAATTAATTAAATTTAAAAAAATGAAAACGAAACTTGGATACATCTTGCCATTGGGCCTTCATTAAACCATAGTTTACATATGAGGGATTTGAGTACATACTAGAGATTTACAGATTAATTGAGTAAAGATCCACCTAACTCTGAATCTACCAAGCATAGAGAAGGATCAAATCCATTGAGATACAAGCTTTTCCTCAAAGAATCAAATCTCTCTACACTTTTTAAAAGATTTGCAGCGAAAGAGATTTGATCTCTCTAAACACTTAATAAATCCAAAGTTTAGATAAATCTATATTTAGTGGCTATGACAATATTCCACAATTGTTTAATTTGCTTAGTAGGATCAACATGGCTATGACTAGCAGTTTGAAATGGATTAGTTTACCAAAAAAAATTAGTTGAAGATGCAAAGAAGAGAATTATTTGTTTAATTCACTTGGTAGGTTAACCATGGCTCTCACGAGCAGTGAATAGTGTTTGGAAATGGATTAATTTTCCAAAACATTTAGTTGAAGAAGCAAAGTAGATAATTGAGAGGGGCCACATGATTTCCTTGCTCGTTATTATAATGTACATTGAATCCTGAATTTCCTGTCTCAATCTGTCAGGATGGCACTAGCTCTCCTTCTGCCATTCCTTAGCCAGTCCCTTCAACTAATTTATTGGCGCTTTCTTTGGGTTTGAGTATTCCATCTATGTCTCCTAAATCTCAGGTTGTTCCAAAGGAGGGGGACTTGGCCGGTACTACTTCAATGGTTGAAAAAATTATACAAACCCCTTTGAATACCTATGCCGGAAAGATGCCTATCGATTTGGATGGGGTAGACAAGAATCCAGCTTGCTCCATGCTTCCTAATCTTCAGAAAGCCAAAGGTATGGTACTTGGGGGTTTAGCAAAGAATTTATCGCCTCTTCATACTCACAGTGGAAGAAAATGCACATCGATGCTCACACTGTCCTCACCACTCGACTCTGGTCTCCAGCCAGATTAAGTCTCACAATCATCTAACACCAAACGGGCCCTTAGAGAATTAAAATCCCAAGCCAGGGTGAAAAGATGAAAATACTTTCACTCAATATTAGAGGGATTGGGGGCCCTCAGAAAAAATTATCCCTCAAACGATTGCTAGAGATGGAGCCTCAAGACTTGGTATTTTTTCAGGAAACAATGGTTTCGACAGAGAAGGCTAGGAACTACTTTCAAATTTTTAAAAAAGATTGGGTGATGGCCTCCACTGATGCGGTGGGTCAGTCCCGAGGACTCTAATGTGCATGGAACCCAAGGGATTTTATTCTATCAGCCTTTGGAACTCATTGGGGCATCCTTTTAAAAGGTCATTCTGTGGGGTTTTCAGGTGTCTGCAATTTTCCCAATGTTTATGCTCCATATCTAAACATGAAAGTATTTTGGGAATCGACAATTCATATGGATATTTTAACTCTACCAAACTTGGTGTTAATAGGTGACCTTAATTTAACTCTATCGGATGCAAAAGTTTGGGGCGATTCGTGTAGACCAGATCCACTCTCAAGCTATCTTCAGAATCTTTCTCTACAGTTAGATTAAATGATATGGAACCGTTTCCATTAAATCCAACTTGGAGTAATGGTAGGAATGGCCCTGCTTGCGTTTCGAAAAGGCTTGACAGGTTCATGGTTACAGATTCTTTAATGAAGTTGGTATTCAAATTTAGGTCATGGATTGATGCTAAAAGAATATCATATCACTTATCGATTCTATTGGAGCTGGATTTTGAAGAGAAGATTCAGAACTACCCTTACAAATTTAATCATACATGGATCAAGGATGCAGATTTCATGACTCTGGTGCATAAGACTTGGGTGGAATTCACTAATGTTGAGAATGACCCCCCCTCCTATTATTTGATAAAGAAATTGAGTAGACAGAAATCTACTGTTATCAAATGGGAAAGGAAGCGCAAGAAGGATCAATTTAGGGAGCTTCGAAGGATTGAAACAAAGATTTCTGAGATTTGGGATTTTAGTAAATTGGGGACGGCGCATACTCAGAATCAACAGTCTCTACTAGTGTTGGAACAACGACAACTAAACTTACTCTCTCAGGAGGAGGAGACTTGGAAACTTAAAATTCATGCCTTGTGGGTTGCTTTGGGTGACGAAAACAACAAGTTCTTCCACAAATTCGTTGATAGTCGCTAGATTCATAGTTCCATTTTTTCCATTAAAACTGTTGCTGGCGATTTAATTAGCAACCAATCAGAGCTTCTAATGGAGGAGGAAAATCATTTTGAAGGGTATTATAAGGATCCGGGCACATGTGTGGTCAATGAATAGATAAAGATTATCAGGGAGTTCCCTCATTCTTCTCAGAACAAGAAGGGAATGTTGTTTTCAGGCCTGTTACGCTCCCAGAAATTAAAAAGGCCATTCATAAATTTGCTTAGGAAAAAAGCCCCGGTCCTGATGGGTGGACGATGGAGCTTTTCATGGAATATTTTGACATAATGGGTTGGATCTGCTTTCTATGATGTAAGATACACGAATGACAGGCAGAATCCCGGTGGCTTTAAATTCAACATTCATAGCATTAATTCACAAGACATCACTTCATGCTTCATTTGAATATTTCCGGCTGATTTAATTATGCAACTTGGTATACAAATTAGTTTCTAAAATCATCGCTAATAGAATCAAGCTGGTTCTCTCAAAACACATATCCAAAGAACAGTTCGGGTTTCTTGAGAATCGAGAAATTTTGGATGCAATCGGCCTTGCGCAAGAAGCTTTCCATAGCATAAAGAGTACTAGAAATAAAAAAGCCTTGGTTCTTCAGATGTATTTGACTAGAGCATACGATATGGTCAATTGGAGCTTCCTAAGACTTGCTTTGATCCAGATAGGGATACCCTGGCAAGCCATGAAATGGGTAATGGGTTGTGTTTCCTTAGTGAACTACTCTGTTCTGGTAAATCGGTGTCTATCAAAATTTATTCTCAATATCACGTGGACTCTGTCAGGGATGCCCATTGTCGCCGCTTCTTTTTCTGATTGTGATCGAGGGGTTGAGTAGGCTATTTCTCAAAGCCATGGTGGACAAGTAGATTTCTAGGGTAAATATTACAAAAAATATCTTTGTTTCACACCAATTCTTCGTCAATGACGTGATGATGTTCAGTTTGGCTTGTAAGAAGGAATGGGCATCAATTAAGGTAATACTTGAAATTTTTGTTAGTGCATTGGTAATGATTATAAATGAAGCTAAATCAATCATCTTGGAGCATAACCTGGATGATCAATTACAGGTGGATATCTCTGTGTTGTTTCCCTACAATATCAAGGAATTAGCGGGTGGAATTTTGTACCTGGGCGACTTCATCAAACCCAATGCATATAACAAACATGATTGGTCCTGGATATTAAAGAGATTTGATAAGTGTATACATAAATGGTGTTGGAGGTGGCTCTCAATCGGAGGATGAATAACACTGGTAAAATCAGTTCTTCAGAACATTGGTGTCTACTGGCTATCTCTAAGTAAGATTCCGAAGTCAATCTTTACAGGTATGTGTAGGAAAATGCACAATTTCATTTGGTCAGGACAGAATACTCAGAAAGTGCATTTGGTGGATTGGAGGCAGTTGGACTCTCCATACTACTTGGGGGGCTAGTCCATTAAGAACATATGTTTCTTCTCTACGACCCTTCTTGCGAAGAGTCTATGGAGGGTGCTCATGATCGATTGTCCGTGGGGGGAGGTGGTTATTGACAAATACCTCAATGGAAATTTGGTACACTTTTGGATTAGATCGGGTAACAAGAAGATTAAAGGAGGATCCAATATATGGGCGGGGATATCCTCGGCATATATGATTTTGGCAAACCGGGTTGGTTGGCAACCAGGGAATGGCCAATCCATACAACTCGGTTATGACCCAATTATTGGGGGGAATTCACATTATCAACTATCTTTTGAACTGACGTGTTGTCTCAGGGCTCATGGATACTTCCTCTCCAGCATGCATCTACGTCGAGATCACCAAATTCTCTCTTCCACCTTTGGATTAGTGCTGCGTAAATTGGTCTTCATGGATCCTTGGCTACTAAATGGACCTGCTATGTTTGTGAACTATAGAGGGGAGGCATCTGTCTATCCGGTGGAGCTGATAAACTCCTCTAGTCGAGGAATACGACGTCGAGTTCGTTGACTACCCGACTAGCCTATGAGTCTTTTTTCCCATTTATGGAACCAAATTGCTGGTGGCATACGAGTATTTGGAGGTGGAACATTCCACTGAAGATAAAGGTTTTTATGTGGTTGGCATTGCACAACAAGTTGTTATTTTGGGATAACTTAATGAAAAGAGGATTTACTGGCCCCAATATATGTATATTATGCAAACAGGTGGTTGAAACAGACTTACCCTTATTTGTCAATTGCAATTACAGTGTTCGGGTTTGGGCGGTGGTCCGTCAATCAGTTGTAGGTATTCCTGTTTGGAATGATACTTCACTAGCAGGTGGCTTACACAATTGGTACAAAGTTTGTAACAGAGCTGCTATGTTGGCATGTTACGTCTTTTCGGAAACCTAGAAATCCAGGAATATGGCCATATTTGAAGATAAATTCCTTCAGCCTAGATGGGTGGCTAGGCGAGCGGTTGCGGCCCACAAAGAAACATGGGGTACTGGGACGTAAAAGCGGATAGGTCATCACCTATTAGCAGGTCAATACCCTTCATATTCACCGAGTCATTTGGTAAATTTGATGGGGCTTCCCAGGATTTGGGCCTTCTCTGTGGTGTTGGGGCGATAATTGTATTGAACAATCGATGTTTTTTAAGATTTGGATGAATTTTGGCCCGGGTACTAATACTAAAAGCGAAGTCTGCGCTCTCTGGATTATCCTTCATTTTGCAAGAATAAAACATCTGGAGCTGAGGCATATTGCGGGAGACTCTCAAGTCGTCATCAACTGGATCAACCGAATTAGGTCTACTAATGTTATTGCTCTCTCACCATGGCTGGATATGATTAGATTGTTGCAGCAGTTTCACTTGGGTATCCAGTTTCTTCATATCCCTCGGGTAGAGAATGCACAAGCAGGCATCCTCTCGAAGAGGGACTTGCTCGCGGAGGAAGGTATCTTATTCTATGAATTTTGGTCCGACAATTGTGTTCGGGATGCTGGCAGTGTGGCCATGTATTGACTTTTGGGTCTGTTGTTTTGTCTTTTGGTATCTTGGTTTATCGGCTTCTATTTTTGGAGGCTCTTGGTCATTGTCCTATTTAGTATTTTCCGTCTTTCTAACTGGAGGCAGCTTTTTACATATGGTTGGTGTTTGTGCCTGGATTGGGTTGGCGCTTTTCTTTATGCCGGGGGCAGCACATATTTTCTTTTGTTTGGGTGTAGTTTGCTTAGAGAGGTGAGCTGTTGTGTTTGTCTTGGTTGGCGGCACTTGTTGCTAGAACTTTGGATTGGTATCCATTTTTGTAATCTTCTCATAATGATACATTTTTATAAAATATAGATTTTTACTGTGTGAAAAAAAATGTATATTCATATTTCTTAAATTAATATAAAATGCCTAACTTTAAACATGGGGTCGTACTCAATAAAATACAAACGGTTTGTTACAATATTTTCCACAAATTCATAAAAAATTGTTCTACTTGTCACACTTTTGCACCCAGCTAGTATTGCAATTATTTAGTTGTTCTACTTGTCATTTATTTTCACCCTTCATTGTTTGGTTAGCATTACATTTATTTTATTCATAAATTTGATGTACTTTCTGGACCTAGCATTGCTTTGATAGCATTGCATTTATTTTCATATTTTTAATTTAACCCTAATTCATGAACAATTTCCATTGCTCTGCTAGCATTTCCTTTATTTTAACCCTTCTGCTCAGGTATATATTTCCATTTCCTTTATTTTAACCCTTCTACCCAGGTATATCATTTCCTTTATTTTGATCCTTCTGCCCGGATATATCATCGTGTGACACTTCTCTCCCGTTCTATATAAGTTTCTCATAAGTTTCTCATAATTTATTTATTAGTACATTATGTTGTCTTCTTTTGTATGCAATTTACTAAGCGATGCAACTCAACCATGGAATCAGAAAAACATTATTTTTTAATTCTTTAAAATGCTCGTTCTCTCTTTTTATGCAATTTACTAAGGGCAAGGCATGGAATCAAATAAAATGCATTCCATTCTTTCTTTTTATGCAATTTACCAAGGGCGGAAGCATGGAATCAAGAAAACAAATTAGAGGGTAACTCTTCAGAAGCAAATGGGAAGCATATTGAAAACACATTTAAGAAAAATGTGCAACTAATAAAATAATATAAAAATTCTAATATAAACACCATGGAGTATTTATAGATTGTCTAAAAATTCTAATATAAACACCATAAAGTATTTATAGATTGGGTAGACAGAGTAAAATTTTCAGGTGGTAGGATGTAACGGATGAGGGAGCTTCCGTCTAAATTTAATTTTTTAAATTACAAACACTCTGAAGCTGATCAAGTATCCAAAATAGCAATTAGATTGATTGAGGGTCTCTTGCATTTAGCGGTCAAGGATAATCATATGATTTCAAAGGGATCATTACAGGCTTATTAGTTTGGAACACTAGGGCTATCAACCTTGATAGGTCATCTTGGATTTTGTTTTCTGGCTTTTAGTTTGACAGATTGTGATAGAATCAGCTTTTATATATGTTTTATGTGGACAGCTTTTGAGTGGATCTGGTTATGTTTGGGGTTATTGTTTACTTGTACTTGAAGGTTTTTGAGTAACTGTGTTAATTTCCTTGTTACATCTATAGGTGTTTATATCTTAGAATTTGCGGTGGACTACCATCAATGCTTTTCTTAGATTGAAGGAGGATGTGACAAATGTACTGTCCAGATTGATTTTATGGTGATTGTTCAAAATTATAAATAAACAATTATAAAAAAATAGAAAAATAACTTTCATACATGATGACCCATTTAACTAAATAAGGTAATAGGTAGCTAAGGCATAAACAACATATGCTTACAACTAAGCATACAGAACAAGTAACAAATAACTTGTTCATAACACTTAACTTGTAACCTATAAATGTTAACCGACCACAAATTAAGTGGTTGTGCTAGTGTTAATTAATTGTTGATGATCCTTTGTGAGCTACAAGATCCATTGAACTTATTTTGGTGAATACTATAACGAGTACATAAGCATAAAAAAGAAAAGGAGTATACCAAAAAAAAAAAATTTCGGCCAAGGAGTTCAAAGAAAGCTATGTTGCACAAGTTTGCGCAACTGATAGGTTGGGAATGAGTATAATATATATTAAAAAATACAAAAATAAAAGAATTAAAGAAACATGAGAAGAGAAGAAACATAGAGAAGAAAAGATATATTAATACAAACCAAATGACTTAGCTTATCTCTTATATTACAATTGTAACTAGAACCTCTTAGCTGGAAATGCTAATAAAATCAAGATTACCATCCACGTCATTGATTATATAAGGTAGACTCTTTGTAAAGTGGAGACCTTTAGAAGTTATAGTCCTTATATTTATGGCTATATGTATAGAGTAAGTTTTCAATTTTGTGTCAATTATGATTAAAATTTATTAGAGTATTATATGTTTACAAGACATTCTATGTTGAGGTATTTGCAAAAATGTAAAAATAATTAAATTTAAATTATTATAAAATAAAAATCAAGATATTTTTTTATTTAAATGTAATATATGAATTTAGTTTTAAATACTAAAATACATAAATTTACTTTCTTTTATTTTTAATATATAAAAAGTCGAAATAGATTTTCATTTATTATTGTTTATAACTGCAATTCAATGTAGGGACAAGTGAATACTTTAGTGCACCAACTCCATAACTTAGCACGAAATAGACTTTTATTGCAACTTAGTTTTCTATAAAAACAATTTTGAGTCATCCATATATATGTATGATCCTCGGGAAATAAGAATGTTGTTAATAACCCAGGTAAAGTTCTCAAGTTCCTTGGAACCAGGGGTTCAATTTGATGGGCAACACTACCCATCAGGGAAAATTTTTTTGACCGTTTTGTCCAAAACTGACCATCATAAAACTTTTAATATAAAAAATTACCCTTCTATTGAAATTTATTCCTGGGTGGCCAAGAAGTGCTTAAATTGAGATTTCTTTGTAAAATTGAGATTTTCCTTACATTCATTGAAGTCGGAGACTTATCACCCTGAAGGAATTTACCATTGGAATTTACTAAAATTATTTCATTAATTGACCTCACCAAATAGCCCCAAATTTGTTTAATTCTAATCCTCCTAAACATACACATGCCCCAAGTTTTCCCTGTTATTTTCCTCCTATCATGAAAAAACAAGCATGAATTAATTCATAGAGAATTACCATAATGTTATAAGGGCTACTAGAATTGGGAATTCAAATGGGAGAGTTGGGATTAGATTGAATGCCAAAAGGAAGAACAACAAGGAAGTTAGACTATAGTTGAGAACAAATAAAACATAATAGAGTCCACTGAATTACTATCTTGAAGTTGGTAACACATGCGAACTAGTGCTCTCTATAATTTAAACCTTCAACGAAAACTTGCCTATCTTTCAATTCAACTCTACTCTTTCCATTGGACGAAGAGCAGAACTAACCCCGAAAAACAACAAGTAAAGGCCATAGAAACCATAAATAATACCAACTTCTCTATCATCTGTCTATAAAGGTAATAAAGGCTAGTGCACACCAGCATTAGGAAACGGAACAAAGGAGAGGAAGGGGAAGTAAAGATGGTGGGAACAAATGTGAAGGAGGAGACCATGGCTATGATCGAAAAGAGGAGTGGCATTGAAATTTGACGTGGAAATGAATGCAATAATCGATAGACTCTGTGTACCCAATGCGCCTGGCATTTCTGACATCCACCTTGACGTTGAAGTAAGTATGGCCATCTCTTATATTCATCAAATTCAAAACAAAGTAAGTATGGCCATCTCTTATATTCATCAAATTCAAAACAACAAAAACAATATCTTGAACACGACGAAAGCAGTGCCATAAAAGCTTTGTTGTGATTTAGATGCCACTTGCATTGTCTCAGGTGATCAAAATAACAGGAGTATTAGCAATGGCAGGCTGGCAGCAGTGACCACTGCAAGCCGCATATTGTCAATGATCATGAGTGTGAAGGGGCCAAGCGAATTTCCAATGGGTTTCCATGGCCAAAAGAACAGATCTGCATCGAGCAATTTGGGGTTTGGATTAAGTTAGGGTTTGAAATAAGGGAGGGCATGGTTTTTTTCAAAGAACCCACAATTGTCTTCAAATTGAAGATTCCTTTGCTATGGATACGAATAACTATTTGGGTATTTTATTTCAAGAATTTTAAAAAATATTTGATGAGTGGTTCGTTTATATTCACAACGAGGTTGGCCGCATAAGTTCATAACTAGTTTTATAATCAGGATTCATGGATAAAATAGATGAAATTCAAAACGTACTAACCTTGCAAGGTTCGACATCCAACTAATAAACATTGGAGTCTGGGCTGCAAGCGCATGGATTGTGTTCTCTGTTGCTCCTTTGCGTTCTCACGAGCCACGACTGAGGACCAGCCTGCTGGCAGGGTTTCTGGAGTTCGCATTCCATAGTTCCAATTAGACTTCCCAAATTCCCTTCTGGCTGGAGTATTAATTTGCTTGAAACGTTGCTTATCGTCCCTCATACATTTGGGTTCCTCCCAATCGCTAAATGTTAACAATAACAAGAGTGTTTATAGGGATTTGATAGCCCAGCGCAGTGCTGTGCTCCAGAGATGGTTAATGGCGCCAGTGGGTTGCACAAAAAAAATGGATCCAACAGCCAGATACAATTCGGCGAAAGTTTTTTTTATTTATAGAGAGGTGAAATGAGAATGAACGAGCAATGTACATGTGTCTATCTTAATGGCAATCAACCATCAAAATTTGAATTTGCATTTCCCTCTTTCCAACCTTCAAAATTCGAATTTGTGTTTTCCTCTTCTGTGATCGCACATTTGGATGGTAATCCATACATGTTATGGATGGCATCGGTAAGAGTACACCCCTCCACACATAGCTGTACGAGTTTCAGAGGAAGAGGCATGTACCAGAGACAAAGAGTTTTATGGTCTTGGTTTGCCGGTTGCCGGCTACGAGTGGACCGAGGGTGACAAGAGATCGAAGACACCGTGGAAAGATTCTGCCGGAAGTAGACTCCAGTCTGACAGATCACTCTCACTCTTATATATAAATTTATAATAATATAAAATTTACATACGGGTAATTTTCTAGAGTGCCCGTCAAATTGACTGCTCCCAAAATAAACTAAACTTCATGGGTGACGTGTATATTCCAAGTGGACCAGTATTTTACGGGAAAAAACTCAAAAACGGATATACAGGCCTCAATTTTAACCCCTGAAATGGAACATTGAGGGAACTAATTTCCTAAAAACCAGGAGGAGTCGTATCTTCTCTTTCTTATCTTAGTTCGCCTAAGGCGCTACAATGAACAAATGGCTATAGAAGGCGACCGGGCTCTTTTAATCCTTCATTAACGATGCAGGGTGGGGATGCAATCAAATAGAATATACCTTAAGAAAATTCGTCAAGCACAAAGATCCAATGGCCTAAATTTCGTGAGGGTGGACATCCTACTGAAAGATCGTTTGCTAATCTGCGTTTTTTTCATTAATTATCCCTCCTTAGCGTTTTATTCATTAATCATCCCTCCTGGCACGTATGGAACCTTTCAAGCAATCCATCCCGCCACATAAGGAACCTGAACCCCATTGCAAATGAAGCGATTAAACTCTGTTGCCACACGGGAGGGAGGAAAGATCAATCGGTTGAACGAAGCGAGAGTTTCTGAAGCAGGCAAAGCAGAAACAAATGTACCCTCGAAACCCTGATAAGCATTCTGCCAGGAGAGAGGGATGCTGTTTCTTGTAGCTTTCTCTTGCGTCTCCATCGCATGGCAAACATGGGTTTTCAATTGCAGGACTAGGGTTTTCAATTGCACGATCATGGCATCATGAGCTCGAGCTCGAGACGCGTGAGACTGAACAGGAGTGCGAGACAAAATTGTCAGACTTGCCAGAGAGCTGTATATCGGCCATTCTCTCCTTCATGACTCCACGCGACGTTTGCATATTATCAGCCGTCATATTATCAGCCGTCTCCAAAATTTTCAGATCTGCGGCCAATTCCAACACAGTTTGGAACATATTCCTTCCCCCACAATGCCAGCAGATCCTACCCAGGGCCGTCAGCCCCGTCGCATTCTCTTCGAAGAGAGAACTCTACTTTCGCCTCTGCTATTCAATTCACATAGACGGAGGAAGAAAGGTATAAAGGTATATATATACATATGTTACCAATTTCTGATCCTTTGGTGTTCGTCAGCAGATTTTGCATGCATTCATTCATTCATTAATATTCATATTCTGGCGGAACAGATATTTTGGCTGGAACGTTCTACAGCAAGAATTGGTTACATGTTATCTGCAAGAGCATTATCCATCGTTTGGGGTAATGACCAGCGCTATTGGAGTTGGGTTTCTCGAGATGATTCCAGGTTCGGTTTGGTTATCATTTTTTTTATTATTTCAAATTGTTTCTTAGGACTCTCAACTGGAGGATATATTGTTGCGGAGGATATGTTGTTGTGATGGATTGTAGGTTCAGATTCGACGAGCTTGGGGCGTTATTAGCAGTTTGATATCGTCTGTTGGGTGAATATTGACCACATTTAAAAATATGGTTATTGCTAATTATAAAGACTGTTTATACATGTTTCTTATGATGTTTGACAAAATACAAGCTTACGTGTCCAGGCTTTACACTTCCTTTACGTATTCTACCAACGACGTAACTGAATTTAAGTGGCGTAAAATATAAAGATAGATCTGGGAAGTGCTCCGCTAACTCAGCATTTTCAGTCATACTCGGTCTCGTGCTTGGGCAAAATAAAATATATAGATAATAAAGAGAGAACTCCATAGATCGGAAATATCTCAGATCATGTTCTATTCTGGAGTGGATTGGTTCTGAAAGAAAACCTGACAAAGGTGTCTCTAATATATGGAACAGTCTAGTATCTTCTTTTCAGATTTTGGGAATTGGTTGGCCTCGAAGCCGGGTGATGGAAGTCTGATCAGAGTGGGGTGCGACCCCATTATTGGTGGTCGCTTTGTTTTCAGTCTTTCTGCAGATTTGAGGTCTGTCCTTAATTCCAAAGGCATTGGTACGCTTGATCAGGTGGCCATTTTTGGTCAGGATTCGGTCTGTGCAATGGTTGGCTGTCTGCTCAGCAGTTGCAACTTTCTGCCCTTTTGAGTGAAGAATGGCAAGGCTATTAGGGGCCTTATGAGGGGAGGCATTTATCTGTCTGAGGGTGATGACTCCCTCTGGTCCTGGAATGTAAAATCGGGGTAGATAAATCCCAAAATGGTATATGATGCACTTATGGCGGAGGTGGTAATCTAGGATCGTTGGTCGTATGGTAAGATCAGGAAGTGGTCTCTTCCTTTAAAAATTAAACTCTTTCTATGGCTGGCTCTGGGAAATCGTATCCTCACATGGGATAATTTTATGAATCCAGGAGGTATTTAACTTACTATTTGCCTCCTTTGTCAACGTGAGAGGAATTGGTGGACCACCTACTCCTTTACTGGTTTGGTCGGGAATCATATTCATTGTATATGTGGCTTATCATGGGAGTCGACTGTGGATTCATTATCCTCTTGCTTTTCTCATTGGTCTGCTATTGTTCAGGATCGGCTGGAGCTCCTTGGTTAGATTTGTTGGCAGGTTTGGAAAGAGCGGAACCTTGTTCTCTTTCAGGACATGTCTCCAAAAGCCTCTAGAGTGAGTATCTTGGCTGCTGCTGCTTTAGGTTCTAAGGATTCTAATATCCCAAGGGATGTCATTCGGCGGCTACAGGCCTGTCCCAGTTTCAGGCAGGCTAAGGGGCTTCTCAGCAGCAGTTTTGTTTAGGGCGGGAACGGTTGTAACAGTTATTATTGTTTAAAATTGAATTATGGGCTCTGTTCTAGTATAAAGAGTGAATTGTTAGCATTATGGATGTTATTATTCTTTGCTATACATAAACAGCTTGATACCATCCAGTTGGTTAATGACTCTTTGATTATTATTAATTAGACCCTTAACAAATACATGTTACAAGTTTTGGGGCTTAGCTTTTTAACATATTTACTAAAAATTAAAAATTAAATAGGCAGTGTTTTATGGTTGTATGGATGCATTGATATCTACCAGCCTCCTTAGACCTGGTATTGTCCTTTTATATACTTTGCTTCTACAGGGCTTTTATTTGTTTAGTAGGATATATTTTTGTCTGAAGATAAGTGGGTATTTTTTTCAGTTTCCCTTCCTGCTACTTAATTTTGGCTGAACAATAAACACCCTGCACAATATTTAATGCCAAGGTTGTGGAGATGTGAGGGGTTGGATTGGAGTGCAGTATTTAATGATGAGATTGAGGGATGTGAGCAGTTGGATCAGATCCTAATCAATTAAATAACTCAGATTCCCGCAGCTGCAGCATTAAATACTACATTGTAGAATGTTTATTTCTAACATTAACTTTTGTGCTAGGGTTTATCTATTTTTTTACTCCATAGCTTGGTGTTAAATCTTCATGGTCAGATATGTATATTTTGGCTTGATTTTGGATCATGGACATTAATGGACACTCTCGTTTTAAATCTGGTTATCAACCACTTGTTGACTGTCGTAGACTATGGCTTTTCTTTTGGTCAATCACTGGGCTGGTGAGCCTGTCTTTTTTGTGGATCGTGGTCCGTCAGGGACTTGCTGTTTTAATTTTGGTCATTATTGTGGTGATCGTTATGTTGGCCTCGGCTTGTGATCCTACTTATCTCTGTAATTTTACATATACTTAATATAAATATATAGTCTTTTTCCAGATTACGGCTTTTCCAACCCTGCCCAATAGCTCAATCCTTTCACTAACAGCCCCTGCAAATTCAACTTTTAACGTAGGGTTGTGCCTATGGTTATTCTATCTATTCACTAACAGCCTTTTTTCAGTGAAAAAAAAGATGCCGCTTTTCCAACCCTGCCCAATAGCTCAATCCTTTCACTAACAGCCCCTGCAAATTCAACTTTTAACGTAGGGTTGTGTCTATGGTTATTCTATCTATTCACTAGCTTTCGTGGGGGTTTGGGCTTCGCCCTTCGTGTGTGGTAATTAAGTAAGAGGAATTGTCTTCAAAGGGTTTACGTACGAGAAATTGTTTGTGCTTCATATTTGCCTGCATCGGTAAGAAAGAACGTAAAGCTTGAGAAACTCATTAAGCTTCAGAAACGCATATATAGAGCCGTACAATATCACCTTTGTATTTGTATACACATATCTAACTCTAATGACAAAATATAGCTCTGTAACTATAAGTGAGTATAGTTTATTTATCATTTCTATACAAAATTAGCAGTAGATCATACAAGAAAGAAATACCTAACATCACTGTAAATTGTAAAATCCCTGAAAATTGTATCGATACCAGCTATAATGATGAGCACCTTGAGCTTGGGGTTGGCGTTTTCAGTGTGAGCACCGAAACAGGACGATGTCGATAGTGAGGAAAGACAATGACTTCGAACTTTAAATCATTATAGGTTCTGAATGCCTATCTCATTCTTGGTTTTCACATGTGATAGCAGTCACACTAAATCCCAAAAAAATGAACAATACCAACAACAAAGATGGAGCCCAAAAAATGCTATCACGGTTATCATGAAATTACACTATAAATCCTGCAGATTTCAATTAAAAACAGAAACAAGAAATAAAAGGACGTAGAAAAACATGGTTAAAATGAAAGCATAAGAAAGAACAAGCGGATGGAATTGATTCTCAAACCTGCACACCTCCTGATAAAATGAATGGCAGAAATATATGGAGTATGGAAACCTCCAGCGCCTCTTTGAAGTCGTGTTAGGTTTCTCTATGCCTTCGACACACTCTATAAAGGCTAGACGATCCATTAATCGATCTGGTTAATGACAAAGTATGGATTTTTAAATGTAAAAATTTTAATCCACTAGTTTAAAAGTTTAAAGTTTAAGAATAAAAAAAAGCTAGACAATCCATTAATCGATCTGGTTAATGACAAAGTATGGATTTTTAAATGTAAAATTTTTAGTCCACTCAATGTAAGAATAAAAAAAATTAATTAATATAAGGATTTTTTTATGGTGTTAATCTATTTCTATTTTAAAATAGCCATTAAAACATTAAAATATAATTAAATTCAAATTTTACAAAAGAAAAGACTCCAGATTTTATACATCCTACCCAAGTAGTGAAATATTATCCAATTCAACATTTCAACATTGTGACATGACAGTTAGTTTCCACTTTCATCCCTGGTTGGCAGGGTGAGAGAATCAAAACTTTATCATCCAAATGGAAATATTAAAATGGGAAGAGGTACAATCAATCATATCAGCGAGTCCTGTTTTGTCGGAGTAAACCCGTACTCGCGCTAGTGGTGGAGGAACTAGAGGTCTTCTTTCCATGGAAGAAAGTAATGTTTATAGCGAGTTGCCTCGATGCAAACCACAATAAATGTTCTTTATTGTAGTTTGGAAGATGAGAAAATCGAACTGTTTACCGCATCATGAAAATGGAATCGATAAAGTAGGATTGATGGAGTCCATAAATTGGGATAGGTCGTTGGCTTGACTCAAAGACAAGAGTCTTAAAAATTTAATAGTTTTGTTGAGATATGTTTATGTTGGTGGGTTCAGTGATTAAATTTGAAGGGTGGGTATTAATTTTTATTGGAAGGGTATTTGTTTTTGGATTCCTTCAAAGATGAAGGGAAATTTAAATAATTGTACTTCAATTGACAAGTATAAATTAATTAAACCTTTCCCCCCAAAAAATGCAAAACACAAATATTTTCCATCCAAATCTTTACAATCATAAACAATTGAGCACTCATGAATATCTAGATGATAAAATGGTATATTTTCAATAAAACCAAAATTGAACACATTAATTTGACATATATGTAACATTAATTTTACACTTCATTAAAATAACAACTATTTTGTTGTATTTTTCTGGGTTAGACCACACTTCATTATACAGAAAAACTACTTAGACTATGCAATAACCATATTGGGGCATCTACATGATGTTATGCATACTACTGAGAAAATTACTTACCGTTAACTATGTACAAAAAGAAGCCACTAAGCAAAATGAGGCTATAATAAACCTACAACAAAAATCTACATATAAACCCAACCAAAACCTTAATTCAAACTGGAGAGAGGGAAACCATCCAAGCTTGAGAGATGTAAGAATGATGGACACTAGGAGCCTAAGAAAAAACAATGCATAGCTCAAAAAAACATTAAAAAATAATCCTCCATACCAACCAAGTTAGCAACACTAGCATCATAAGGGCCTAGGCATCAAATTTTGTTGTTCAACACTTGTCACGACAACATACAGGTATGGGATGGAGGGGAAATGGAATCAATCCTAAGTCAACTAGAGCCTTGCAACTTGCTACATGTTTGAGTCTCGACAATCTACCTTTTAAATTGAACCAGAACAACAAAAGAAGTTTGTTAATGGCTTGATTTGCAAAAATTCTAGATACATGAGTAATTAAGAGCTCGAGGCTCTAAAATTTGATGTGTTTTTTACCAATCCACAATTCGGTGAATTCATAGTCACTGGCATGAAATTTAAGTTATTTAATGAAAGAATTAATGTATCTAGCTCTATGTCGAAACTGTTTTCCATGCTAATGTGGGCCACTTCCCTCCTTATTATCTTACCAAAAGGCATGATACTGAGGAAGAAGACTTAAAATTATGTACTTCGCCATCAAAGAAGTCTTACAGTCACATTGGTAAGGAGTTACAAGAAGATCACAACAATCCAACGTGTCAAATCTCAGATGATAGTGCAAATTAAAGACATATATGGTAAATTTAATATAAGACTTACTTATAGTTGTCTCTTACTCTTTGCGTCTTGACACATTTCATAATTTATGGTTGTCTTTGCGCCTTGAACCAATTGATATTATAAGGTGAGGATGTGCATGCATAATAATCCTTAGTCATGACTATGCGATGAGGATTTAAATGGAAGAGGATGTAAAGACATGTAATTTTTATACATATTTTGGTGGTGAGTGTCGAAGAGAAACGTGGTGAGAAACCACATATTTTTGGAAGGATGGAGGGAGATTACATGATCATGATCATGCCACCCATCAAATTGAAGACAATTCCTGAGCCAATTTTTTTATTGTAAATTTTATTAATAACCATTGTGGTACTTTGGTCCAAATGTTTTTTCTAACTCATTGTTTCTCCATATTGTGTTCCTAGTGCCACCTCTCTATATCAATGCATAAATCAACCTCAGCTTGGTTTGTGGTTCTAGTTGCATGCCATTATTTGTAGTTGCATGCCATTGAGTGTTGTTTAGAGTTGTCGCGAGTCTGTGACATTCATGCAATAAATGAAGTCTTGTAGAGGAGGACTCATCAAAGGGGAAATTTCAATTTCATTTTGATGAAAAACTAGTGGACATTGGTATCCAGGTTCACATAGGTAGTAGGCACAATGTTTCAGCCTTGTTTTGGGCCTAGTAGTGGTTCTGTTATTACAGCCATAGTCATTGACACATTGTCACACTTTAGATCTCAACCCAAATTGAGTCGGGATTCAGAGTCAAATCCCAGTGGCGAGTACATCGTAGTCGTCAGTCATCTCTCGTCACCTTGCAAAGCTAAGCAGTGAGTGCATGACATGAGTGAGTGAACGATTATAATTTATGATATTTCCAATATTTTAAATGACGAGTCGAATTTTATAGAATAGGAATTTCAACATATAAATTGAAATTTATATGGATGGGTAATTTCAAATGTTGCCCTTCTTTTGAAATGTTGATATAAATTATGTCCTTCCTATTGGAAGGATAAAATTCGGATTTTAATTTTTTTTTGAAGGGCAATTTTAACTTTACACTTCTAGGAAGGGCTAGAACCCTTTGGAAGGGCTAGGGAGGGTTCAAATTTGAACGCTGTGGGTTACGTGTTTGTTATTATATATGTAATAAATTTCTTATTTGATAAATTGGGATAGGTCGTTGGCTTGACTCAAAGACAAGAGTTTTAAGAATTTAATAGTTTTGTTAAGATATGTTTATGTTGGGTGGGTTATGTGTTTGTTATTATATATGTAATAATTTTCTTATTTGATAAATTGGGCTAGGTTGTTGGCTTGACTCAAAGACAAGAGTCTTAAAAATTTAATAGTTTTGTTAAGATATGTTTATTTTGGGTGGGTTACGCGTTTGTTATTATATATGTAATAATTTTTTTATTTGATTGAAACTTTTTTATTTATTGAAAATTTTCCATTTGATTGAAGGGTAGGTGGGTGAGTTCGTTTTTAATGGAGATGATTATGCTTTCATTTTTTTTTTAGTGATGTCTTTGTGGTGCTCTCCCTTTCAATCCCTTTCCTTGGTCTTTATGCCCTTCCTTAAGAGGATAAGTCACTTTTCAAGTTCGAAAGTGCAATTCAGAGAGAGGGTACCATTTTAAGAGGAGAAGATGGTTTTAAACTCTCTTAATTAAGGAATCAACATAGCCACCCACCAAGCATCTCCTGTAAAATTTCACACATGCTTTCTTTTCGGTTATGGGCCTAAGAAGTTAGAAACAGTTGCTGAATTTAGACACCCATTTATCTTGATAGTTTGAAAGTGTTCTCCTCCTGCGAGCTACAAATTCTTGTAAGATGTTATTTTCAATTTTTTTATACATTTGATAATAATCTAAAATTAAATTTTAATGAAACTATTCTATGTTGTTTCTTAAACATGAAATTGATTTTGTTGTTTATTATGAACAAATAACAAGGTAATAAAAATACTTTTAAGTTTGTTATGAACATAATAATAATAATAATAAAGGATGCAACTCAACTGTTTGTGAAGAGTCACCGAGGTGCCTTTTAGGGATTATATATATGAGCCCTCTTATTTGTAATCTCGTCATCTCATATCTCCTATTTTATACATTTATTATTTTATCATTTATGGATTATAACCTATTGTCCTTATGGATTATCATCACATTTGGTATCAAAGCCTCGTTATCTGGTTTGACCATTTACCTTCCAGATCCTATGACTTGGGTTTTGGCCACACATTTACTAATGTGATAGAGTTTCTATGTTATTGGATCTTTGACCAGAATCGAGCCCTTGGCCACAAAAAATCAAAAAAATGATAATCATGCTTCCAAACACAAATAGAGAATTCTCGCTAAGTTCAACTATTGAATTCTGTTGCCAAACGCAAATAGAGAAATCTCGCTAAGTTTGGATATTAAAAGAGGGTGAGGAAAAAGAGATTAACATCTTTATTGAATTTATGTGCGCTGCTAAACTGAAGAAACAAGAAAGGACAATTAGTGCATTGCAATTACCAAGAAAACTAGAACTACTCTACTACAAACAAAATCTCATTATTCGTTATTCAATTATATTTTACTATCCTACATAGATTATTGCTATCTATCATATCTATTATGGATATTAAATGAGTGAACCAGATCGATTCACTCCATTTGGTGTCAACGTGACTAACAGAGTTTGTTAATGATAGTTTAATTGCTAAACATCCAATCTAATTGGGACAACAGGTTATAATCCATAAATGATAACTATAATAAATGTATAAAATATGAGATATGAGATGAGGAGATTAGAAATAAGAGGACTTGTATATATAATTCTTAAAGGGCACCTTGGTGACCCTTCACAAAGAGTTGCATCCCTTAATTATTATTATTATTATTATTATTATAACAAAGTTACGATTTATAGGTCTTGTTGCTAAAATATTTGGACGTATCTATTCACATATTATATGTTAAAACTTAGTAACATTTTATTATTCTTGTAGTATTAGTAGTTGGTTGAAACAATTACTTTTACTCATGGGAAAAAAAGCTTTCAAACAAGTTTGGCAGTGGGTGGCACTAATTTTGACCCTCCCCGACAAAACACATTGAGAATAAAATTGAACCTTGTGATTGCTAATTTGAATGAAAAAAATTTACCACATCACTTGCTCTATATTTACGACCAAGATATAAGTGTAATAAGAACATGCTCATTATGATGAAGCAAAACACAATAAATTTATTTTATAAAAGTCTCTCTAGAGTGCATCATGGATAATACATTGACAACTCCACTTCACTTGGGCTTTCCATGTGTGCAAGTTCACATGTAATAATAGTTTGATCATTAAATCGACATGTTAACCTTGCAAAATTTGGTATGTTGCATTACATGTGGCCTTTACATTAACCTCGAGAGAGGATTCTAGGTTCCAGGTTTTGTTTGTTTCCTAAGTTCATCATGTAATGTACTTCATATAAGTACATTATCAAACATTGGTAAATGAGTCGATTGTTATGTTTTAATTGTTATTATTATTGAAAGGTATTTTTTAAAATAAAATTTCATTGTTGAAAGATTATTTTTTCACCAAAACATTATATAGAAATTTATCCAAAACATTTAATTTGAAGGGGCAGAGATGAAATGAAATTCCAATGCTAAGAAAGAAAAGTGAGTAACTCATAAACGATTCTAAAGAAACTAAAGGTAATAGTATACATCTGGATAATAAATAACAAATGGATAAAAAATGACATTGTCATTTGGAAATATCAATGATATAGTAAATACTTGATATTCCAGATATTAAATGTGTAGTAGTTTATTTAGATACAAAATTTAAATTACCAAGTAATAATCATATATGTATATATGTGATCATTAATTTTTTATAAAAGTTAATAAAAAATATATAGAAAGAATGTGCTATAAGAAAAAAATACAAGTGAATACAATACAAAAGAAGAGTTACAAAGGAGCAATGTCTATTTTAATAAAGAATTGTTTAATTTATTTTAATAAAAATAAATATATTTTGTATTATTAATATAATTTGTTTATTTAATTAGAATAAATGGATATTTATTCTACTTGTTGATTTTGGCAGGAATTTTGTAATTTTATTTTGGTGAAATCTAAATGGTTTTGACGTAAATGTTTTTAGTAAAATTTAAATATCTATATATTTAAATTATATTTTTGAATTCATAAATAAATTAAAAACCTACCATATTTATATTACACCAAAACAAATTATAAAAAATAATAAAACTAAATTAAAAACCATAAAAATGATTAATAGAATAATTCAACTTAAAAAATAATATAAAAACTAAAGTGACAAAAAAAACATGAAACCAAGACCTTTTACGATGGGAAGATTTTATTAAATTTAGTAGATTAAATAATTTGTATTGATCTTATTGAAATTTGGTATTTTATTTTTATTAAATTTAATTATCATACATTTTGATATTACATATTAAAAAAACTTTTATTATAAAGGGAAGAAATAATTTATTAAATTTAGTAGATTAAATAATTTTATTAGATCTTATTGAAATTTGGTAATTTAATTTTTATAAAATTTTGATAGTAAAATAATTATTGTATTTAAATTATATAAAATATAAATGATATATTTATAATTTTATTAAATAAATAAAATAAATTAATGTTTGTGGTTAATAATGATGAATTTTTTTGATTTATTATATTTAAATAAACAAAAGTAAAAAAATATTTAGTTTTACTAAAAAATTTATTTCTATACTCAAAAAGTATAAATATGAGTGTTTCTAAACAAGCATAGATCTATTTTAAAAATGAAAATATATAAAACATGGATAAAGATTCAATAAATTTATAATGAAAAATATAAAAATTCAAATATCATAACACTCTTACATTATATTAATACAAAAATATTAACCAAATACATTTATAACTAAATCTAAATATATATACCATATATATCATAATGTAATGGTAATCAAATAAATTAAAAAATAAGTAAAATTCTTTCAAATTAAAAATAAAAAAGAACTCACTATTAATTATGTATAAAAATAATATACTCATTATTATAAATTACTAACAAATATAAGTTTAAGATGGAGTTATGTTAGTTTTTTTTTATGAGATGATATGGATTTTTATAATTACTTTTCATTTGGTTTTAATTTTTTATTTTATAAGCATACATAAAAAAAATTGATTCCATTTTGTTTTGGTAATGTCACATTACATTATGTTACGTTACAACATCTCTCCCATGTTGTCTGTGCAATTACTATAATTTTGATGATATAGAAGGTTGGATCATATTGAAACAAAAAAGTTGAAACTAAGTTCTTATGTGGGTGTACACAACGTAATTTAAGAGGAAGTGTTTTTCATCCTCAACATTCATAATCTCACAAAGATGACATATCCATTCATCCCATGGAATTTTAAGAAAGATCCAACACCTATTTCACTATACAAGTTATAAGAATTCCTTTCTATTTTAATTATATCAATCTTCTTCTTTACACTAAAATAAAATTAAACAATAAATTATCATATCAAACAAAAAAATATTAACTTTTCATTAAAAAAATATTACACTTTTTATTAAAAAATACTTAAAACATATACTTTATTATTATTATTATTATTTAACTTAGTTTGATAATCTCCATAAGACAAGTATACTTACTAATTAGTCCCAAGGCTTAGTTCAATTGGTAAGACGTGCGAACACTCTCCCGGTATGGGGGAGGTCACGAGTTCGAGCCTTGAGTCCTTAAGAGTTAGGCCAGCCGTTTATTTCTGGCCGACAGTTTACCATATTAAATTTGTAATATATTTTTTTTAAATATTATTTACAAACATTATTAATATAATTTATATATTTTAATCATAAAATTAAACATATATAATATATAAAAAAATTACACATGCTTAATTCAAATCAATTGTAGTTTAATTATACAATTTTAACATTATAACAATAAATTTTATATTTAAAAATTAAAAATTAAAAATATAACTTAATTGTTGATACATCTAAGTCAAATTATTTAAATAGTCACGGAGAATAGAAAAAATGTAGCTACATGGTAAATGAAACAAGAGCCACTAGGTGGCAATGTCCATGACCACTGACACTAGGAAATCGAAATAACAAAAGGCATAAACAAAATTCTAACTACAACACATCTATAAAAAAAGTATGTGAACAAGGGACCTTAATGCCAACAAAATCAACCTTGAGAAATTAGTAGAAATGACACAAAGCACTATGACCCATGAACCAAACTATCTTATTCAACGAGTCAAATCAACATATTTGCAACCTTGAGAGATTAGTAGAAATCACAAAACATAGTACTTTGTTGCAAGAACCAAACTATCTTATTTGAGGAGACAAACCGACATACTTGCAACCTTGATGGATTAACTTAAGGACCATGAGTTTTAGGTTACATTATCCATGGTGGAGAAGCCTTTAAAGAGTCCCCAAATTTTGTCCGAAGCAAGTTGGTGTAAAGTATGAAGTATCCCCAAAATAAAGATGTTTGGTCCACATGGCCTCGAAAGTTGTGGTACTTTGGCCCATCGGACCACATGAAGTGGCAAGGATCCCTACAAGAAATAATGATGTGTCCATCAAGTATGATGATGTGGACAAGCCCTAAGGTCCCTTTGAGAATATATGGAGTGATATTGATGTTTTGGTGAAGTGTCATGATAGATCCTTGAAGTAGGGTACTAACCCTTGAGACCCCCTTAAAATATGGAGATCCACAAAATAAGGATGAGTTTAAGGAAACCCTAAAAGAAGATTCTAGGCATGATGAAGTGTATAAATAGAAGATCAAACTTTCCATTTTATCAGCAATGAAGTCTCTCATTGGTATTGCGCACCTCTTGGAGAAAAGTCTAAAACTTTGTAACGGAAAATTTTTGGGTTGAGGAGATTCACTAAAATTGGCATAACTTTCTCATACAATATCGGAATTACAAAATTCTTAGCCCCATTGGAAATATTGTTGCAAGGGCTATGTGATGACATGATCTAGATTTTATTTTGGTTTGTCTATTGTAATGTCCCCAATTTGAAAATTTTCCCAATTTGGCCAATTTTTGAACTTTGGACTAGTGAAGCTCCAAACTGTCCCAAATGATCCCAAATTGTTTCGAATTATGTCCAGAGTGGATTGTGGTGCATTAGGACAGCCTAATGCAGATATTATAGGCTTGTACACCTTCTAATTACTTTAGCAACTTGCATTTACAATTAGAGAATGAAAGGCAAAATTACTAGAAAAATCGATGTTGAAGCCCCCAAGGGTAGATGGCTCCAAAAGACTCCTAAGGATTTCGAATTGGGACTGAGAGTGTTTAAAGGTTATTAGGACATAAAAATGAGGCTGATAGGTGCTTGGAAACTCACAAATGACTTCTTCAACATTAATTTCTAATCAAGAGAAAATAGGGAATTTAGTAGTAAGTTCGAGGTTCAAACCCCCAAGGGTAGAGGTCATTAATGGCTTCCCAAATGCAATATGACCCTCCCAAGTTTCAGAACATAGACATAGAATAGTTAGAGGACTTCAATGGGAATCCAAATGAATCATTAATCAGATCTTAAAGGCTGTTTCAATTCCCATAAATAAGAGATTGCTAAACATGTTTTCACATAGGGGGAAATGCTAGAAAAACTCCACAACTTGCTATGAAATTTGAGATAATTGTTCCAATGAGTTGTATAATTTTCATGAGACTTATTCCATATATTAATGGCTCTCCATACAAAAATAAAATCACATAGTTTGACTAAAACAAATCGAAACTAAGCAACTTCAAGCTCTCACAACAATATATAGGGGAAAATGGCTCGAATCTCTTCCTTGAATGTAAATATCACTTGAAATACATAATGTTTTGAGCTGTGGCTCTCATAATATGGTTATTATAGAGATATATACCAGATAACATGTACATGAAGTCCAAATAGTAGTCCTTCACTAACTATGTGCAACAACAAGTGCGCTATGCAAAAGCTATGGGGGAAAATGGTACCATTCATACATAGTTTAGCATTTTTACATGGTTTTACTTGGATATTTGACCTCAGGTTCATATGAGCATCAAATACATATTTTAGATATCATATTACAAATAAATGGGGCCCCAAGATCTCCCCCAAATATATCAACATCTCACCAAGTGCACCCTTCCTCTAAGAGCAAGAATATAGAGAGGAAATTGGAAGAGATGTGGGTGCAAGTTGAAGAAGAGAAGATCACGAGCAGCCCTGTAGCTTCAACCTACAACAAATGACTCCATTGTAGCTCCAAATGAAAGGTTTGAGTGGCCTCTCCAATTTCCAATTAGGATGGGAATCTTTCACCCTCAAAATCGATACTAAGGCAAGTAGAGTAAACACTCCAGTAGCATGGACGAGCTATGCTCTCCAATTTTCAAAATGAGAAATGATAAAAAATCTAGTATCCTTATTTCTTCTTGTCTTTTATTAAACTCCAAAGGTCACCTTAGCTCGAATTCCATCCAAGAGACTCATCCCAACTTGAGTTAGGGCTAGATTCCCATGAATTCCACTTGTCCCACAATTCCTAGTCTCCATCTTCCCTCAGTTCGAATGGGGAAGCTTCTTGGATGACATAACTTCATTGTGTGCCCTCTTGGAGGCTATTTTTAGCCCCGACATGTCATATATGTCATATGTCAACAATCAGGTCTGAAATTTGTCATAAGTGTCATAGAATATTCATCATTATTGTCATAGGAGTTAGGGAATCTAGCTCCAAGTGTCACAATTCTTCTAAGATGCCTCTTCCTCTTCCATGGGTGTTTCTCTTCCACTCCAATTCAACATTACATGATTCATGCCATGAATAATACCTCTTCAACTCACCCAAGTATGTTACCCTTCATCTTGAACTCGAATTGGTGAGAGAATAATTCCAAGTGTAGTGGGGAATCTTGCCGCATGTGGGTCCCACAACCTCTTATGTGCCCTCATGATCCAATGCCACCTTATTTTATTGTTATTATTTTTTTTTGACCTATTTAATGTGAATTTGTAAGTCTAAGGTCATTTTGGGTCTTGTAGCTCCCTTATTCCAACTTTTAATGCTTCCAACCCCAACCTAGGGAACTAGTAATTTTCCTCCATGATAGTTCATTTGGATGGGTATATGCATATATATATTTTTAACATAAACGTTTAATCGGATTTTATATAAAATTTGAAACGGAGTTTACGAAAGAGTTGCAATAGGGTTTCTCTCTCAAAAGAAGAAGAGCCAAGCCTGTAGGTTTGGATTCAACTATTCGAAACTGCTCAAAAAAGGACCCTATTATAGGAAGCTTGAAGCTCCTTACAAATTGACCTAGTAGAAAGACAAAGGTGCATAGCATAGTTGGAATTGATACCAAAACACATGAGAAACTTGTAAAAGACAGTAAACCTATACATTTGAGCCATTAGAGTTTTGAGACATAGCATAATAACCAAAAAACAACAAAGAAACAAGGATGCAGCAAGTTACGGGTTGGGCTCCTCATTTCCTTTGAGTTCCATCATCTCTGCATGCATTATGTCGAGCTTGGATGCCACCACCTTGGGAGTGTTATGGACTGCTAGAATCCTTGCATCCAGATTATTGATGTTGGCCTCTACCAGCATAGTTACTTGCCCTGTGATTTTCACACTAAGACTTCGAACCTCAACATTTGTTGCATACACCAAAGAAAATAGATGAGTGAAAGACCATTTCAATTCATAGTTTTCATTACGAAGAGTTCGGGTCTGTGCTTCCAAGTCCTTCAAATACGTCTAGAACTCAGTTGAGAGACTGTCAAACCCCATGCCGTTGGTTGACGAATTGAGACCTTGCCCAAGTAAATCATATTTTTCATGATTCTGCACAGAGGGATGCGCACTGCTAGTCCCTGCACCTATTTCCTTCGGATCCAAATTAGTAGAATGAAGTCGCCCATGGGATGCAATATGCTTCCCGTAGAGGTCCTCTACCATACTGCGCTCCCAACTATGCTTCCTAAACCTGTTCTCCTTGCAAAACCTGTTGCAGAGCCTAAAAACAACGTTGAGGCAGAGTTCGAACGAACGGAGGATGGAGTCTTGTCCAATTTTAAAGCCAATGTTGCCACGGAGGGTGGGAGCAATTACGCCCTGCATGAAAGCCATGTGGTTCAAGCGTGTATGTTGATCCTGTATCTTCAAAAGCGCGCTGTGGAAGACCTTGAAGAGATTGCTGAGGTTGACGTGAGGGAGCCCAAAGTGGGGTGAAACAAGATTTATTCTTATGCAATTGCCAAGCCAAGTCCCAAGAGGAGCAAAGAGATTGGATTTAAACTTTAGAAGTGTAGTGGATTATGAAACTGAAGCAATTCTTTGCTCTTGTTGATTGCAAACCGAGACCCCGTAGGCTATCTTAACACCTTGATTTGCCATTTTATTTGTGTAATTGTTATTGGATCTAAGAATATGAAGAAAGTTGATAGTTGTATATTCCTTGATGATGTTTTTCAACAGATGATGAATCTTGGTGAGAGGCATCTTTCTGCAATTAGACAGACTCCTAGCTTCCCTGATAATCAACATCGAGTCACCGAATACAACAAGATCCTCAATTCCATCTCTTCTAGCAAGTTCAAGTCCTTTGATCAATGAAAGCCATTCCGCTCCATTGTTGGATTTTTTTCTGATTCCCCATGCATAATCTTTCATTTTAGTTCCATCAGAGTCATAGAGGACTCCACCCGCTTCTGCTAGCCCATTATTTGGATGGGTATATTACCAAGTTTGAATTGGGAATTTACCTTAATGTGACCCACCTGGTCCATTTGGATCTAATTTTACATTATTACTAACTTGGACATCATTCTTGGCAATTATTTGACCTTTAGCATCAATTTGGCAGACTATCATGAGTATGTCCAAGTGGCTTAGGCCATTGTGACCCAATGCAAAGTTTGGGGACATGAAAAATCCTCCCCTCACAATATTTCTTTTCCTCAAGCAAACATGGATGTTGAAGAACCCACTTTCTTTCCAAAAATTGCTACCAAAACTTTATTTCCAAAACTTTGAGTAGTGGTACTCATGTACTACAATTGTGTGTTTCCAGAAGCAAGGAGATGTGGGTTTTCTTTTTCATATAGATATCCCCTGTAACATCACCACCAAACACCAAGATATTAATTAATTCCATCAAAAGAGAGTTTGCACAATTAATCTTTACCTCTTTCATATTTTGGAAACCCTTTCTGATACCACTATATAATTCTTTGAAGTTGCCATTGAGTTTCCCAACTTTGAGTCTTCAAGATCCCATGAAAATTTTAGAGAGGAACCACCATGCTTGCTACTGCACTAATCTGATTAAAATCACCTTATTAAGTGGGAACTCAATCTCCAATACTACTTGTTTCCCCCAAAAAACATTTGAGACCAATGAGACTAAAAATTATTCCAGGGTCCCATTGCTTGTATTGCACTCAAACAATCAGGAGTGCTCTCCAACCCATACCATCAGGCAAGAGACTGCTTGGATCCCATTTCCTTGTATGAATTCTTCCAAACATCATAATTGCAAAATATAGATCATCTAAGTACATAACAACATAATAAAAATGTACATCAAGGAGGCACCTCATCAAAGAATCATGAAAGTGCTTGTACCTCCAAGTAAGTAGACCACCATTTTCCAAGTGCATACAAGAAGCAAGTGACCAATCAAATTTGCTCCAATGACATAGGTAAGGATCCCATGTCCTATAATTTTGCTCCAAAAGGATGTGAGATGCATCAAAATAATCAGCCATGTATTCGTTCATCCAAGAAGTGAATGAAGAATCTCCACTAAAATCTGAACCAAGTAGGGAGAAAAGAAAACAATGAGCCTTCAAGGGCATCACAGAAGTACCATTTGTGCATCCATGAATATGTGTATCATCAAGAAATAACAAAGGATGTTGCTTCCAATAAAAATGTGCCCTAATCATATATCTCTTCACCCAACATCAATTGAACTAAGCAAGGAGCAAGAAAAATCATGAGTCTTCAAGTGAGTCAAGTGAACATCATAGGTGCATCCATGAAGATATGTATCATCTTAAGGTAAGAAAGGCTGCTGCTGCAAATGAAAATAAGAAAGTGCTCTAATCATGTCATCATCTAAAGGAGAGATAGGAGTTTCATACTCCTCATGTGGTACCATCAAAAATAAAGTTTTCACCCATACTTTATTAGGATGAATGCCGCAAAATATGGAAGTGTAAGGTGTAGGAGAATGAACCAACTCACCCAAATGATCAGAATATGAAAAAGTATCATCATGTGTAGGCTCCATAAGGGTAGGATCATGCACATCCCTCAAAAGGGAAAAACTTTCCTCATAGGTTGGTTTGAAGGTAGTGGAATCATACACTTCTTCAAAAATTGTGTAACCATTTCAAAGAGGCAACCCAAGTTCCTCTTCCACCACAACAAGTGCTTGATTCTCATCAAGCTCTTCTTCAAACACATCAAGCATCTTCAATTTTCCATGTTTCTCATGATCCAAATTGTCATGATAATCCTCCAAGCAATCTACGATTTGACAATCTAAAACATAGGAGGAAGAACAAGTATCTTGCAACCTATCAAGAAGTTGCTCATTTGCATTTTGAGCTGATGAATATCCTCATTATTCTTCAATTATGATCCATGTAAAAATTCATTAAGCTCAACCAAATTGTTTCTATCAAAAAGCAAAGACATTGAATTACCTTTGATGTTGCACATTGCTCTTTGAATCTTCTCCATGTCTTCAAGGACGGATGGATCCTTCAATGAAGAAAATTTCCAACAAGAATTTGACACCAATGCTTGAGTGTCATGGAGTATGCTAACGGTCTCTTGGATATTCTTTTCATTCATATTTAATGACCCTTCAAGAAAATGAGGCTCTTTCAAATGAAATTCCTCATCTTCTTCTTTCTTACTTGGACGAACTTCATGAAGCTCAAGTGGTGATGGGGAAGTTGATCTTTTCTCTTCTTCAACTGCTACAAGGTATTCATTTTCATGCTTAATGGAATTTTGGCTTGCAGCAGCACTTTCAAAAGTGATCTCTATGTCACCAACATAGAGGTGTGAGCACCCATCAGTAGGTGCTCCTTCATAGTTCAAGCATCCATCAATAGATGCTCTTTGATTCATGTCCAAGGTAGAATGTGTCTCGAAATTATCTTCAATATCTTCAATAGAGTCTTCTACATGACCATGTGATGTCTATTCATATTTTTCAGAGTCACTTGGGAGTGATTTTTGATCCTCTTCATGTACTGCTTCTTCTACTTCACCTATTTCAGAACTAGGTAGCTCATGGGTCTCCTCCTTTTCACTCACACATATATGATTTTATCTCCAAGATATTTTGAAAGAAGGGCATAGAACTTTCTTCACTAACTCCACATATTCATATTTGGGCCTATTTTCAAACACCAAATCAGCATAGTCTTCAAAAGGAGTGGCCTTTTGTGTATACATTTTCCTTCAAAGCAAGATATGCTTGATATTGTTGGGGCAAGGTTTTACATGTTGCTCTCAATCTTTGTAATTATTTCATAGAATTATACTTTGGTAGTGTGAAACACTCATCTTCATCATATTCAAAGTCATAATAATAACCGTCATTCCTTACGAAATTGTAAGAAGTGTTGCATGATGGCACCTCTTCCTCATACCATTCACATTCCTCTTCATATTTCTCATAAGCATTGTACTCATAGGATTCATCATAATAGTAATACATGGCTTAAAATTATTATTCAATGTATGATATTAATGCACAGGTGCAAGGACCATGCTCTGATACCACTGTAATGTCCCCAATTTGGCCAATTTTCGAACTTTGGACTAGTGAAGCTCCAAACTATCCCAAATGATCCCAAATGGTTTAGAATTATGTTTAGAGTGGATTGAGGTGTATTATGAAAACCTAATGCAGCTATTATATGATTGTACACCTTCTAAGTACTTCATCAACTTGCATTTACAATTAGAGAATGAAAGGCAAAATTACTAGGAAAATCAATGTTGAAACCCCCAAGGGTAGATGGCTCCAAAAGTATCCTAAGGATTTCAAATTGGGACTAAGAGTGTTTAAAGGTTATTAGGACATAAAAATGAGGCTTATAGGTTCTTGGAAAATATCAAAATACCTCTGCAACATTCATTTTTAATGAGGAGAAAATAGGGAATTTACTAGTAATTTTGAGGTTCAAACCCCCAAGGGTAGAGGTCACTAATGGCTTCCCAAATGCAGTACTAACCTCCCAAGTTTCAGAAAAAAGACATGGAATAGTTAGAGGACTTCAATGGGAATCCAAAGGAATCATTAATAATATCCTAAAGGATTCTTCAAATCCCATAAATAAGAGATTGGTAAACATGTTTCCACATAGGGGGAAATGCTAGAAAAACTCCACAACTTGCGATGAAATTTGAGATATTGTTCCAATGACTTGTATAATGTTCATGAGACTTCTTCAGTACATTAATGGATCTCCATACAACAATAAAATCACATATTTTGACTGAAACAAATCTAAACTGATCAACTTCAAGCTCTCACAACAAGATATAGGGGAAAATGGCTCGAATCTCTTCCTTGAATGTAAATATCACTTGAAATCCATAATTTTTCGAGCTGTGGCTCTCATGATATGGTTATTACAGATATATATAGAAGCTAATGTGTCCATGAAGTCTAAATAGCAGTCCTTCACTAACTATGTGCAACAACAAGTGTGCTATGCAAAAGCTATCGGGGGAAATGACACCATTCATACATAGTTTGGCATTTTTACATGGTTTTACTTGGATATTCGACCTGAGGCTCATATTAGAATCAAAGAAAGAGTTCATACATCATATTAAAAATAAATGGGGCCCCATGATCTTCCCTAAAGAGATCAACATCTCACCAAGTGCACCCTTCCTCCAAGAGCAAGAATATAGAGAGGAAATTGGAAGAGATGTGGGAGCAAGTTGAAAAAGAGAAGATCACGAGCAGCCCTGTAGCTTCAACCTGTAGAAAATGAATCCATTGTAGCTCCAAATGAAAGGTCAGAATGGCCTCTCCAATTTCCAATTAGGATGAGAATCTTTCACCCTCAAAATTGGTACTAAGGCAAGTAGAGTAAACACTCCAGTAGCATGGACAACCTATGCTATCCAATTTTCAAAATGAGAAATGATAAAAAATATGGTATCCTTATTGATTCTTGTATTTTATTAACCTACAAATGTCTCCTTAGCTCGAATTCCATCCAAGAGACTCATCCCAACTTGAGTTAGGGAGAGATTCCCATGAATGCCACTTGTCCCACAATTCCTAGTCTCCATCTTCCCTTAATTCGAATGGGGAAGCTTCTTGGATGCCATAACTCCCTTGTGTTCCCTCTTAGAGGATATTTTTAGCCCTGACATGTCATATATTTCATATGTTAGAAATCAGGTTTGAAATTTGTCATAAGTGTCATAGAATCTTCATCTTTGTTGTCAAAGGAGTTAGGGAATCTGGCTCCAAGTGTCACAATTCTTCTAAGATGCCTCTTCCTCTTCCATGGGATTTTCTCTTCCACTCCAATTAGAACTTACATGATTCATTCCATGAATGATACCTCTTCAACTCCCCCAAGTTTGTTACCCTTCATCTTGAACTCGAATTGGTGAGAGAATAATGCCAAGTGTAGTGGGGAATCTTGCCACATGTGGGTCCCACAACCTCTTCTGTGCCCTCATGATCGAATGCCACCTTATTTTCTTTTTATTATTATTTGTTTGACCCATTTAATGTGAATTTGTAATTCTAAGGTAATTTTGGGTCTTTTAGCTCCTTTATTCCAACTTTTAATGCTTCCACCCCCAACCTAGGGAACTAGTAATATTCCTCCATGATAGTTCATTTGGATGGGTATATAACCAAATTTGAATTGAGAATTTACCTTAATGTGACCCACCTGGTACATTTGGATATAATTTTACATTATTACTAACTTGGACAACACTCTTGGCAATTATTTGACCCTTGGCATCAATTTGGTAGACTATCATGAGTATGGCCAAGTGGCTTAGGCCATTGGGACCCAATGCAAAATTTGGGGACATGACATCTATTGTTTCTTCATCTTGTGATCTTGGAAAAAGGTATGGTTCATGCTTGTTGGTTTCTCTTGTGATGGCACATGTCTCTCATGGATAGAGTTCATGTTTGATCTTGGTGTGTGAGCTTCTCTTTTGCTATATCTCTTTGAAATAATTGAATATGTAATGGAGGCTATGATCATGGTTATCTTTGCATAAATATTGGTGATTATCTTGGCATATTATTGGCGTAGATCTTGGTGATTTGTTGACATAGATCTTGGTGATTTGTTGGTATATATCTTGATGTTATATGGGGATAGATATTGATGTTATCTTGGCATAGATATTATTGATATCTTGGCATATTGTATGATGATCTTGGCATAGATCTTAATGATTATTTGGGCATATTGTATGATGGTCTCGACATAGATCATAGTGGCTATCTTGGTGTATTCCATGGTTATGTTTTTGCATATGGATCATCTCTTGGAGTGTTCAATGTTTTGAAAATGTCCATGATGTAAAAGTTGAGGATGCAAATGAAATCAACGGATGATTGTTTCTGGGTATATATTTGAGGCATGTACAGGTTGATATAGTGTGACATATATTGAGACAATGTGATAGTGATTGTGTTACATTAACAATGGCATTGTGCCAAAGTCAATGATTGTGGCATTGAGATAGAGATACAATGATTGTGAAAGGGACAATGATACAGATACCGACACAAAGATATAAGTACATGTTGATAGAGACAGAGATACAGGTTGCAAATATAGTGATTGGGGCATTGTTACAGAGATAATGATTGATATAGGTACATGTTGACATAGACAATGATATAGGTACAGTTTGAATGAAGAAGTGATACAGGTACAGGTTGACAAAGACAATGATACAGGTATAGGTTGACAAAGATAGTGATATAGGTATAGGTTGACCAAGGATGTGATATAGGTATATATTGACAGAGACATTGATACAGCTACAGGTTGAGACAGTGATATAGTGACAGTGGCAGACTAATCTTCTTATTTATAGCAGGGTGGTGTGATGGGGCAAGGATAGGAAGTTGTAGCTTCCTTCTAGTCGGTACTAGTAAATCAAGGAGTTAGAGCTTCCTCCAGGCTGAAGCTTGTAAATTAGGGGGTTGGAGCCTCCTTCTAGTAGGTACTGGTAAATCAGGGAGTTGGATCTTCCTTCAAGTTGGTGCCTCCTTCCAGCTAGTGCTGGGGAACCTTGGAAGCTGGTGCTTCCTATGAATGTAATCTTGTTATTATATACGAAAAGCATTATGTGGTTTTCTCTTGTTTTGTTTTCCATGTTAAATCTCTTGTGCATTGTGTATGGTTTATGTGATGATGAATGACATTGTTAATGTTTAATGTTTACATGATATAATTAATGTTTGTAATGGTAACAAGTGCTCAATGTTGATTCACCCCCCCTCTAAGTATTTCCAACATTATTGAGGCAACCTATAAAATCTTTGAAATAGTTTAGAAAATCTATAAATAGACATGTTGTCTAAATAATAAATGAAGGAAAAAAAGCACCAATTAGCTATAGATTGAAGTGAGCCATAACTCAGAACATAATATGATATAAACAATTTTAATACAACTTTTAAAAGCTATTGCAATACATATGTATCAAGTTATCAATGTGTTACAAAGTTTTAGTAAGATCTTAAATAGGTCCAATTCACGCACTATGGACTTTGGGCAATATAGTGGCCATGGTTTGAATTTAGAGCCAATAAAATTTTGGAATATCAAGTAATACTGAGAGGGGGGGTGAATCGGTATTAGGCTATCTTTTTTAAATTTTAATCACTTTAAAATAGAATCAACAATGAATACAGAACACAAAATATTATCGTGAAATCCCAAGTGGAAAAACCACCAATACTTTCTATTACTGCAAAATTATATTTACAAATAGTTTGCAAGCACCAACTTGCTGGATGCACCAACACCGAACTTTTTCAGCAACGAATGAAGGATGCACCAAAACCCTGTTTACCAGCAACCACTAGAAGGAGGTTGTGACCCCCTATAGGCTTGCAACCTGTCCTTGCACCTCCCAACCACCCTTATTTGATTTTATCATATTTCCATATCTTCTTATTTCTTCAATTCTGTCATTAGTTATTCTTCATTTTCCCGGTCTCTGTCATTTCTTGCTGCTACTTCGATCTGGATTACCGAGACATCTTTCTTCCAATTCAAGTATCTGTTTATATATCTTTAACATCATGTATCTCATCCTTTTACAGTCACATCTCTTCATTCTGAAACTTGTGTCTTTTCACAATCGTGTCTTTCCAAAAAGGTTAAATCTTTGTTTATTAATTAATGAATAATATACTATGTTTATTATAGCTCCATATATTAAATCTCTATTTAATTGACTTATAGCTTCTGATAGTTAGTTTTATTTATTTCATGATATATTAATTATTCATGTAGCTTATCCATGTAACTTATTGTATCATGTCATCCTTCATCGTGAGAAACTTCTCCGTAGAAACATGCAGAAACTCCATTGCTTCCTTTCTGTTGGCATATTGTAATCCTTGTGCGGGAATTTCATAAACCTTGTACAAGCATCTTGTGCAGACATCTTGTAAAGCTTTTGCAGGCATATTGTAAGGCTTGTGCAGGCATTTGAAAGCCTTGTGCAGGCATTTTCCATACACTGTGCAGACATGATTTTTCCTCAACTTGGCAGTTCCATTTATCACACGTGTGACCACAAAAGAGAAAACTAAGATCATGACTAGATAGACATATCACCAAGGAACATATTAATACCATTTTATAAAATTATTGGCACAAGGAGAGCATATGGTGTGCATTTACAAACGACTTTTTAAACTTGTGTGTTAACACTTAGACAAATTTGTCAAATGCTAGATCCACTAAGGTGAATTTTTACTTTCACAATTTTGGAATTATGAAGCATCCACAATATGGGAAACATCATGCTGATTCCATCCATGTCATTTCCTCCTCTGAAACATCATCTTCTATCCTTGGTAGGCATTTTACTGAAACAGTTCAAAACAACCTGAAACCCCATCTTGGTAGACCTATAACTTTGTCTCCAAGCATTCTTTAGGAAAACTAAGACAAAGGTCAGATAAACACTTCAACAAGCTATATCCTGACAGTCTTAGATAATCTTTATCATTAACTTATGAGATATGGTAGGAGTTTTACTAGGGAAACTTAGACTAATTTTTCAATCCTTAGTCAATTTCTAGAGTTTCACCAAATTGCCATACTTTTACATAATGATGTCAAATTGTAACAATGACTTCATGAGAGCACTAGAACACCATAATATGATTTTTCAACCTCATCACACATGTCACATCATCATACATGCCATATCATCACTTTTTTTGTTATTCCTTTGTCATTAATGAACTTCTTTTGACATCAATGACAATCATAATCAACATTATCCCCCTTTGTAATTGATGATGACAACTCTTCAATTTTATCCCCCTTTGAGATTAATGAAAAAGGCATCCTTTTGACAGCTCCCCCTGTCAACATGTCTCCCCCTGACACAATGTATTTTCTACTTTTTATCTACTGTAGGGAGATTACTCCCAATTGTTGTCTAAGATGCTCAAATGCTTTTCTGGGTAGTGGCTTAGTGAATATATCAGTTATTTGTTCCTTTGTATCAACATATTCTAGTTTGACAACCTTTTGGGACACTTCTCTCTTAGAAGATGATATTTGATTGGAATATGTTTTGTCTTAGAGTGCATAACAGTATTTTTGGGTGTGTTTATAACACTTGTATTGTCGCAATGTATAGTAATGGGATCCTCATATTTTACAAGTAAATGTTCCAATGTTTGCTTCATCCAAAGGACTTGTGTACAACATGATGCAGCAGCAATATACTCGGCTTCTATTGTAGATAGTGAAATGGAAGACTCATTTTTGCTTAGTCATGACACAAAGCAATCTCCTAAGTAAGATGCCGCTCCACTAGTGCTTTTTCTGTCATCAATACTTCCTGCTCAATATGCATCAATGAATTCCCTTAGAGTGAAGTTATTTCCTTTTGGATACCATAATCCATAATCCATAGTACCTTTTAGATATCTAAGAATTATTTTTACTGCAGTCACATGTGTTTCTTTTGGGGATGATTGGAATTTGGAAACCAAACCTACAGCCTGCATTGCATCTGGTCATGTAGCTGTTACATATAATAAACTACCAATCATTGACCTATACATAGTATGATCTACTTCTAAGGATTCATCATCCTTGCTCAATTTACAACCGGTGAACATAGGAGTACTAACAGGTTTGGATTCTTCCATTTTGAACAACTCATCATTCATAGCTTTGATCCAATCATCACTTTTGCTAGATTCTACAAATGTTTTAGGATCTACTAATGAAATTAGTGCTTGATCTTGATCATATAATAACCTTCTTCTTGTTTTAACTCCAATACTTATGTCACCAATAACTTGACTTTCAGGATGACCTCCTTGAACTTTTATTGATGGTGCTCTTGTATCATATCTTGGAGAATCTTCTTTGTCACTTTATTTAGATTCCTCATCTTCTTTTTCCTCTTTTTCAGTTTCTTCTTCATCTTGTAAATCCTCTTTCCTTTGTGATTCTTCCTCTTCCTTATCATCATTTGATTTCTCATCATCTTGGGTTCTAATTATTCTTGGATTCATGTCATCTGCACTTTCTATGATCTTGTGTAGTCTTTGATTATAACATCTATATCCTTTCTTGGTGGATGAATATCCTAGAAATATTCCCTCATCGGTTATAGAATCAAAATTACCAAGATCATCCTCATTCCTCTTTATGTAGCACTTGCTACCAAACACTCTGAAATACTTGACAGAGGCAGGTCTTTCATACCATGGTTCATAAGGATTCTTGTCATTATTTACTCTGAGTTTTCCTCTATTGAGTATATAAACAGTTGTGTATACTGCTTCTCTCCAATACGCATCTGAAAGTTTTGCTTCATTAAGCATAGTTTTGGCTGCTTCTTGGACTGTCCTATTCTTTCTTTCCACAATGCCATTTTGCTGAGGAGTCTTTGGAGCTGAAAATTGTCTTTTAAATCCATTAGTTTCACAAAACTCATTGAATTCGTTTGAGATGAACTCTCCTCGATCATCTGACCTTAAACATTTGATTTTCAAATTTGTCTCATTTTCAACCATTGCTTTAAAAAATTTAAACTTCTCAAAATATTTTGATTTCTCTTTGAGGAATGTCACCCAAGTCATCCTTGTATAATCATCAATGAAAAACATGAAATAATACTCTCCTTGCAATCTTTTATCTCTTGTTGGTCCACAGAGATCAGTGTGAACTATTTCCAATGGCTGTGAGGTTGTATGTTCTTTGACTCTTAAGCTGCCTTTAGTATACTTCCCATGTTGACAATGTTTACATACTAGATTTAGAGGCTTCATGATCTTTGGCAAGTCTCTTACAACTTCCTTCTTACTCAACTTCATAATATTGTTAAAGTTCAAGTGACCCATCCTTCTATTCCATAGCCAACTTTTATCAATCAGACTCATGTAGCATTGTTCTTCATTTTCTAGGATGTATACATTGCTTGAACTCCTTACAGCAGTCCCAACAAGTTTTATCGAGACTTTTCTTCTGAATTCACATTTCTCAAAATCAAATATGTAGATGTGCCCTTGATCACATGTTTGACTCACACTAAGGAGATTAAGCTTTAAATCTTCTACTAGCAACACATTTTCGGCTTTGATTTTGTTATTATTGATAGCAATTGTACCTTTTCCAATTATCTTGGAAGATATATTATCTCCAAAAGTGACTTTTCCCTTTTGATCTCTTCTTAGGCTTATGAACTTGTTTGGGTCTCTTGTCATATGTTTTGAGCATCCACTGTCCCTATGCCATATATTCTGTTTTTTTGTTGCACATAGAGCTATTGAGCATTCCACATCTTCCTTCTTCTTCCAAACTTTATTTTCCTCATTGCCTTGAGATTTTGCGGTGTCATTCTTCATAGGGATCACTAGTTTATAATTTCTAGCTATGTGTCCTAAGTTACCACATTTGTAACATTCTATGCTATAACTCTGTAGAGGAGCAAAAGAGTTATAGCTTCTTCCTTTTGGATTGCTTCTAGTGACATTCTTCTTATACAACAAAGATTGCGATGTAATTCCTTTCCCAATAGGAACATTTAGTTTACAATTTCTATCTATATGTCCAAAATCGTTATAGGCATAACAATTTTCCAAAAAGAGTTGTTGATGTCTGCTTGGCACATTATCTGTCTTGATTTCATTTTGAGAGAGAGCTAATTTTTGACTGTATTCCTTTACAACTGGTTTCATAAGTGCATCAACATAACTTCTTTTATTTCCTTCTTTATTTATGAAAGATGATTGTTCTGACATCTTTCCTTTGTCATAGCCTAGTCCAGTTTTATTACTAAATGATCTTTGATAGCTTAGGATGTCATCTAGAGTTTTTGAGCTGCTCTTAAATTTTGATTGAAAGGATTCTTCATCAGTATTCTTTCTAAGCAAGATCATTTCAGCTTCGAACTTTTCTAATTATTCCTCTCATTTCTTGAGCTGTTGTTCTATATTGTTTTCAACCTTTTTGGATTCCTGAAGCTGATTTTTTAAGTCAACAATAATTCTTTTTGCATCATTGTTTTTCTCCTAAAATTCTATCATATGAATTTTTAGTTTTTTGTACATCTTTTTATAGTTTCCTAATTCTTTAGGAGTACTTACGAGTTCTGCTTCAATATCTACCACACCTTCTACCTCTTCTTCAAAGATTTTATTTTATATTCCCATGAATAGAACTTCTGCTTCTTCATCTTCACTAGACTCATTTTAGCAACTATCATCCATGGAATAAAAGGTTTGCTTTTTGTTTTTCTTAAAAAAAATTGTTCTTCTTGAAGTTGTTAGGGAACTCATCATCGTCTTCTTGTTTGGGATAAGGGAATTTGGAACCAAAGTGACCAATCCCCCCCTAGTTAAAACATTTTAAGGGAAATTTCCCTTTGAACCTTCCAATACCTCTCTTAAGATTTTTAACAAGAAGTGCTTCTTCATCATCAGAGTCTTCTGATTGAAACTTCATTTTAGATTTCTTAGCTACTTTTGATGCTTTAAAAGTTGCTTCCTTCTTTTGAGAATTATCTTGCTCAATACTCATTTCATAAGCTATGAGAATCCCATATAGTTCCTCCATTGTGAGTTTGTCAAGATCTTCTCTATCATCTAGGGTGGAAATCTTAGGATTGTAAATCACTGGAAGTGATCTTAGTACTTTTTCAACTATTTCCTTTTCTTTCAATTCTGCTCCTAGCCCTTGAATTGCATTAACGATTTAATCAATTATCTCAAAGTATTTTGAAATGTTTTCTTCTTCCTTCATTTTTAGACTTTCAAATTGAGTTTTAAAAATATGGAGTTTGGCCCCTTTTACCTTGGTGTCTCCTTCATAGATGGTCTGCAATTTGTCCCAGATCTCCTTTGCTGTTTTGCAATGCATCACTTTGGAAAAGATTTTTCTGGCTAATCGAACCAAGATTGCATTAACAACTTTAGCATTGTATCCAAATTGTTTTATTCCTTCAAGATCCATGGGAGGAGTTTTGGGATATAAATACCCTATTTATATAGACATCCAAACATCTAATCCAAGAGGCATTATATGGATTCTCATCCCGATGCTCCAAAAAACATAATCTTCTCCATTGAATATTGGAACCTTGGAGGAAAATTTTACTTGTTGATCTATAGTGATAAAAAAAAATTCTCTTCAAGTGTTTTAATCTTTTAGTGAAGAGCCTGCTTTGATACCAATTGTTGGAATATCAAGTAATACTGAGTGTTGATGTATATGTAACTTCGGAATGTATTTCATATATATATTTATTGTACCCTTATAAGATATGTGTTATTCCTCTATAAGGAAGTGCCGTCATTTGTATTGACAAGTGTCGGAAGTAGATTAACTTGCTGATGGGTTATTAGATTACTTGATGTGGGTGTTGGCCCAATATATATGTAACTGGGGTTATTAGGCTGAGTTAGACAAGTCGGCCCCATAAGTAATTAGGCAAGTCAGGACAAGTATAAATAGAGAGTCGGGATTCTCTATTTTGATCATCTCAGAACTCACTCTTCTCTCACTCAGAAAGTGGCACACATTGGAGGAGGAGGATCAACTACATAGTAGGAGACTATCTATTGTACTTTAGTTGAGCCATTGCTCTATCTATCTCTGAGGAAGTTGTGGGGTTTTTCACCTTAGGGTTTTCCCCATGGAAAAATCTGTGTGTCCATTGTCTCATGCTTTTGATTCTTGTGATGCTTAACATGCTTGATATGATTGTTATGCATTGATATATTGTACATGTTATTCTCTCAGTGAAGATCCTATAACATATTGAATTAATGCTTAAAATCTAACATGGAATCAGAGCTAACCTAAGAAGAAGACACTGTGCAGTTGTGGAAGCTAGGGCTTCTTATTTTTGGGTTTCTCTCCATAGATTTTGGAAAAGAAATATGATGGATTGACTCTCCTCAGCAAGGTGAATCTATCTGTCCAATCAGAATTCAATTCTGAGCACTTTCAATTTTGGACCTAAAAATTAGGGTTTCCTAGAAAAAAGGAATTTCTGAAATCTGAAGACACAGCTGGAAGCTCCTTGGAAACATCAAAGTTTAGAGCTTTGGATCAAGATTTTTGGTTGGGTAGATATCCGGGAAACTCAAACCCTAATTCAGGGTTCTCCTTAGTGAATGCGAGAAGACTAAAAGACATTTCTGAAGGGTGAAACTTTGCAGATCTGAATTTCTGAATATACCATGCTGATCAGTTCATCAAAGCACATCTTTCTATCCTTTCAGAAAGTTGAAATTCAAAGTTTGAAATTTTAGGGTTTCTTTGACAAACCCTAATCCGACACCAGATCCAATTTTCAGCAAACAAGTGGTAAGACCTAAATTTTTTCTATTTCCATTTGAAGTACTCTTTAAATATGTCTCACCACACCAAGCTTGAGGATAAGCTTGAAGGAGTTGATAACTTCTGAGCATGGAAGTACAGGATTGGGTTAATCCTTGAAGAGAATGAGTTGGATACTTATATAAATGAAGAGGTCTCTGTCCCAGAAGGAGAAGAGGCTAAGGCTCTTCACAAGAGGAATCTGGTTAAGGAAAAGAGGATCATTGCTGATTCTATTAAAGATAATCTCATCCCTCATGTGCCATCCCTAAAGACACCAAAAGAGATGTTTGATTCATTGACCAAACTATTTGAAGGCAAGAATATAAATCGAAAGATGACCCTGAGGAATCAATTGAAGAATATCAAGATCTAGAATGCAGAGACTATGCAGACATATTTCTCAAGGGTATCCCAGATAAAGAACAACTTGAAGCTGTGGGTGAAGATGTAGAAAGTGGAGAAGTGGTGATGACCACTCTTAATGGCCTCCCTAGGTCATGGGATTCCAACCACTTATACTATGAAACAAGAACTCGACACAGTTCTCGTTTTTCTCTCTCCTAATTTCAGTAGGTATTTTTAGCTCCGTTTAAAAAAGGGGTGATGCCGGTATCACACATTTTCATTTCGAGGCATTTTTTGGGACCTTGAATTATCTTTATCGTAAAAAAAATTTAGTTTCTATTTTCACGTGCGTTTTTAGAAATTTAGCAAAATAGCATACATTTTTAAGCAATTTATAATGAAAATCATATACATTTTGTAATTTTTTCTATAAAATAAGACATTTTTATGGACAAAATAAGACACTTTTATTGACAAAATTGTAAAAAATTCCAGAAAATATAGACATTTAAAACCATTTTCAATCAATTTTCAGATATGTTTTGTATAAAAATGATACTATTTCATATTATTTTCCGAAAAGTGTTGATTCACATAAATTCAAGAAAAACGATACAAATTATTTGTAAAAAACATATTTCAAACATTATATATAGAAATTTTATTTCTAAAATTAAGTCTGAAAGTCAAAACATTAATAATATATCTTATCAAAATATTGTCAAACTTAACATTTTCTTCAAAACATGAAACAATCAACAATATCATGCAGGCCAAATTCATCATCTACATTGGAATTTCCTGCAGCTTGGCTTTCCTCAGGGACATCAATGTCCTCTTCCACTGGGTCTTCTATGTCTGAAAGATCCCCAAAGTGCTCTTACATTCATAATCAGAGCTTTTTACGTTTTGAAAATTATTTTTAAAATGTAGACTTACCCCTAACCCCCTAAAATATATAATCATTTATTTAAAAAAAAAAAACTTAAACCTACCACTACCCCTACAAAATTGAAAACAAATCAAACTAACCCTAACAACATTATAATAAAAAATTCAAAAAAAAATTAAAAACAACTTAAACTAACCTAACAACATTATAAACTAACATTTAAAAAAAAATTAAACTAACATTAAAACTAATAGATTTAAACTAATATTCTTATAATTAAAAATTGAAAAAAAAAAACCCAATAAACTAACCTAACATTATAATTAAAAATTAAAAAAAAAAAAAAACTAATTAACCATATACTAACATTACACAAAATTTAAAAAGACTTAAAAAAAATTAAAAATAACATTATAAAAAACTTAAAAAAAAAACAAAAAACAAACTATACAAAATTTTAAAATAAATTAAAAACAAAAATAAAAACAGACTAAAACTAACATTATAAAAAATTAAAAATTAAAAAAAACAAACTATATATAATGAGAAATCAAACTATATAACATTGAAAAACAAATTTAAAAACAATAAAAAAATTAAAATATAAAACATTAAAAACAAATTTTAAACAAAATTTTAAAAACAATTAAAAACCAAACTATACAAAATCTTAAGAAAAATTAAAAACAAAATATTTAAAAAAAAAATTAAACTATACAAAAATAAAAACAAAGATTAATTTTTTTTTTAAATAATTAGAAATGAAATTTAATCTATACAAAAAATTTAAAAACAAATTTTAAACTATACAAAAATTTAAACAAGATTTAAAAAATTTAAAAACAAAAAAAAAACAAACAAATTAAAAAAAAAAAAGACGAACATTGAAATGGCGGGCGGGGGGCGAGGGGATGAGGGAGGTGGGCGGTGGTGAGGGACGGGTAGCAGAGGGGGAAGGGAGGAGGCGGAGGTGGTGGAGCTGGGCGGGGGAAGGGAGGAGGCGGAGGTGGTGGAGCTGGGCGAGGGAAGGGAGGAGGAGGTGGAAGGGAGGGTGCGGAGAGGGGGGGAAGGGAGGGCGTGGAGGCGAGGTGGAAGGGAGGAGGAGGTGGTGGAGTTGGGCGGCGGGGGGAGGTGGAAGGGAGGGAAAGGGGGCGGGGGGGAGGGAGAAGGGAGGTGGTGCGGGGAGGAGGGAGGAGGGGGAAGGGGAGGGGAGCGGAGTGGCGGGGGAAGGGGCCGCGAGGAGGGAGGAGGGGGAAGTGGAGGGGAGCAAGGAGGAGGAAGTCGACGTGGCACCGCTCGCTTGGACGCCAAAGGGCGGACCTCACGGCCCTATCGATGCCGGGCATCAATGGGGGCCGTGAGGGCCTCCCTTTAGCGCCCAAGCGAGCGGAGGTCTGCTCGCTTGGGCGCTAAAGAAGGGGATCGTGAGGGCTGCCCTTTGGTGCCCAAGCAAGCGGACGTATGTCGCTTGGGCGCCAAAGGGAGGCCTTCACAGCCCACTCGATGTCGGGCATCGACGGGGCCCGTGTCTTCTCGCTTGGGCGCTAAAGACGGGGGCCGTGAGGGCTGCCCTTTGGTGCCAAAGCAAGCGGACCTGTGCCACTTGAGCGCCAAAGGGAGGCCTTCACGGCCCCCTCGATGTCGGGCATCGACAGGGCCCGTGAGGGCCGCCCTTTGGCTCCCAAGCGAGCGGAGGTCCGCCGCTTGGGCACCAAAGGGCGGCCCTCACGGCCCCCTCGGTGTTGGGCATCGACGGGCCTCACGGCCCCCGTCGATTCCCGACATCGAGGGGGCCGTGAGGGCTGCCCTTTGGCGCCCAAGCAGCGCAGGTCGAGGGGGCTGTGAGGGCCACCCTTTGGAACCCAAGCAGGCAGTTCCCCTTCCCCCCCACTCTTCTCCCCTCCCCTTCCCCCTCCTCCGCACTCCCCTCCACTTTCCCCTCCTCCCTCCTCACGGCCCCTTCCCCCCCCACTCTACTCCCCTCGCCTTCCCCCTCCTCCCTCCTCCCCCTGCCACCTCCCTTCCCTCCCGCCCCGCCCCCACCCGTGCCCTCCCTTCCACCTCCCCCCCGCCGCCCAGCTCCCCCACCTCCTCCTCCCTTCCCCCCCCCACCTCCGCGCCCTCCCTTCCACCTCCTCCTCCCTTCCCCTGCCCAGCTCCACCACCTCCCCCTCCGCCACCCTCCCCTTCTCCCTCCACCGCCCTCCCCTTCCCCCTCCTCCCCTCGCCGTCGCCCACCTCCAGCTTCCCTCGCCGCTTCCCACTACCACCCACCTCCCCCGTCCCTCGCCCACCTCTCCCGCCCGCCATTTCATTGTTTGTTATTTTATTTTATTTTATTTTTTTAATTTTTTAAATTTTGTTTAAAGTTTTGTATAGTTTAAATTTTGATTTTAATTTTTTTTTTAATTTTTTTTAATTTTGTTTATATTTTTGTATAGTTTAAATTTGTTTTTAAATTTTTGTATAGTTTAAATTTTATTTTTGTTTTTATTTTTGTATAGTTTAAATTTTGTTTTTTAATTTATTTTAAAATTTTGTATAATTTGATTTTTTTATTTGTTTATTGTTTTTAAACTATACAAAAACAATAAAAAATTCCATCCCATCTTATTTTTTAAAATTTAAAATTGTAATGTTATCTTAGTTTAGTTTGTTTTTAATTTTTTTTTAATTTTTAATTATAACATTAGTTTAAATTGTTTTTAATATCTTTTTTAAAACACAAAGCTAATATTCGTGGAAAATAGAGAAGAGTATGGGTCATCTACATCTTCATCAAGTCCTTCATTTGCAGAAAATGTAGATTCTGATGGGGTGTCAGAATCCATGGATGAATTTGAAGAAGCATTGTAAATGCTTTTTATTAGTATGATTTTTGTAATTGAAACTCTAGAGGATTTTTTGATGATGGGGTGTCAGAATCAATGATTGAATTTGAAGAAGCAGTTTAGATGCTTTTTACTAGTATGATTTTTGTAATTGAAACTCTAGAGGAGTTTTTGAATATTTATATGAACCATTTGTTGTATGGTCTAATATATTATCTCATTATGAATCGCATCATAATTTCTTTGTTTTTATATGGTTATAATGGGGAAATTATTAGAGAAAATTGTTTTTTGTTTAATATGCAATTTTCCATAAAGTTGTAATTTAACTCTTCAAGATTTTTTTTTTTTTCCAATTTAAGGTTGATTTTAAAGTTTTGTTAAACAACAATATGGGATGTTTAGGCCATGGCTCTATTTTTTACCCTAAAAAAAAATACGTGTATACTGGTATCAACACTTTTCTATTTGGGGGTGTTTTTGGTGTTTTTTTTTCAAAAATCATCGTTTTTATGGGTAGAGTTCTCGTTCATAGTATATAGTTCTCGTTTCATAGTATAAGTGGTTTTCCTTCATCCAATGAATTTGTGCTAGAAAGCAACTTATCTCTTTTAGTAGGCTGTGGGAAGAATGCTCACAGGAAGAAGCTCGAATTGTAGCCAGAGAAGAGAAGATGGGGAGTGAAGACCAAGCACTCACAACTCACTCCAAAAGGCATGGTGACAAGAAATCTCACCATCATGGCAAGAAAGGAAAATATAAGAATCAAAGAAGGGACATGACCCATGTCTGTTGTTATACATGTGATGATAAGGGACACTATGCCAGAGATTGTCCTAAGAATAAAAAAGAGGGTTCTCACAACAAGAAGAACTTCAAAAGAAGACATCATGCTCATGCTGCAGAGGATGATGAACCTCTCAAGAAGAGGGCTAGAGAAGATAGTGAAGATTCTTCAAGTGATGAAGGATATGTTTTGATTTCTGCTCTCACTGGAACCATTACTCATGGAAGTAATGATTGTCTCATAGATAGTGGGGATTCTAAACATATGACAGGATTCAAAGAATCCTTTGTAAATCTATCTGAACATGATTCACCCCACAAGGTGAAGCTTGGAGATGACTACCAGTATCCCATAAAAGGGAGTGTTGAAGCCTCCTATAAACTAGACTCTGGAAAGTCTATGAAGATGAAAGATGTACTCTTTGTTCCAGGTCTCAAGAAGAATCTACTCTCAAAATCTGCATTGGATGCAAAAGGTATGAGGGATGCATTTGTGGATGGCCAAGTCCTAATGTGGCCAAAAGGTAAAACTATTGATGATGCAGTAGTGATTGGAGAGCAAGAGTGAGGATTGTACAAATTAAAGGGACAACCTGAACATGCTATGAAGACAAAGATTCATTCATAGTCATGAATCACATAGAGGTATGTATAATTTGTTTTTTGCAAAGGTTAACTAATGAGTTATGCAGGTCATTGAAGAGAACAAGAACACATTGCTAGACATAACTAGCAAATATGATGACCATCTATGTTTTTGTTATATATATCGTATATTTTTGTATGATTGATAATGATTACTCTTGAAGTTACAAGTTTGAGTAATCTAGGGCTTATGCATATTATGTTTCTTACCTTAATTGATGATATGACTAACTAGAAGAGTCATAGGTTTGAGTAATCACGGGTTTAGGTATGTTATGTTTATGACTAACCATAAGAATGCTTATTATTTCTGTTTGAAATGATCCTAACTATACATGCTTGAGATTATTGTGTTTTGATAATATTAAGATTATACTAATGAATGTTTTATGAGACCTCGAGGATAACACAATGATGATACTAATAAGCTTGCATAGGAATCAATAATGAATATAAGTTCAAGAATAGGTAATCCAGGAAGCAAAGATCAAGAGGGAGCACACTCCAGTGGTTTCTGCAAGGATGCAGATATTCAGAGGGAGTTGACCATCTTTCTACATTCCACAATAGAAAGGTGTAGAAGAAGCTACTTCAGATTAGGACTCTAGCAACTCCTGCAAGGAAGCAAAGACTCAGAGGGAGTCCACCCAACAAACAAAGATAAGTATTTTAATTGTCATTTCTTGCATATTTGTTTGTTTAAATAATATTGTTCAATGATGTATATGCTTATGTTCCTAGATTTAGGATGTGTAGTATGCATATTAGAATGATTACATTAATGAACAGCTTACTATTAATATGCATGTGATGGGTAAGTGGCCTATGGCACTGTACAACATTCCATTGCTACTTATCTAGAATGAAACCTCTTTGTTGACATGTTGGGAGTTGTGCACACTCTTAACAATGTTATGGTAGAGATTGGCAGGCATCTAGAAAGTTACAGGATATGGATAAATGTTGAATTGAAACATTCGCTAAATTAATTGCATGACTATATGACATATTTCTTTATGTATAAGAATTTGTTCTGAAAACTATGAGATGTTTCTAATCATGCAATTTAACTTGTCCTGTAGGAAAGATCGTATACCATCACCAACAAAAGAAGGGCTACAACATTTGTTACAGCCACAAAGCTATCTATTGAAGATATTGAAGAACATGAAGTTCCTAGGATCCGGGATGCAGTAGAATGCCATGATCCATCGATCATGAAGAATGATGTGGTCCCAAGACCAGATGGGAAGTCTGTACGGTTTGAAACAAGCACCCAAGACCTGGTATTGCATGATAGATGGATTCCTATCCAGTTTGGGCTTTACCAAGAGTAAAGCGGATTCGAACCTTTACTACAAGGTTGAGGAGGGAAATCCATTGATACTACTATTGCATTTGGATGACCTATTTCTGATAGGTGAGGATAGGCTGATTGCCGACACCAAGAGGAAGCTAGCTGCCGAGTTCGAGATGAAGGACTTGGGTATGATGCACTACTTTCTTAGTATGGAGGTGTGGCAGAGTGCAGATGGGATATTCCTTGGACAAGGGAAGTATGCAGTAAAGATCCTAAAGAGTTTTGGGATGATGGACTGCAAGGCCATGGCCACACCTATGGCATCGAACCTGAAGCTTCTGTGTGATGCTTCTTCTGATCCGGTTGATGCTACGATGTATCATTAGATGATTGGGTCCTTGATGTACCTGGCAAATATGAGACTAGCCATTTGCTTTGCGATGAACACCTTAAGCTAGTATCTGATAGATCCGAGACATGTTCACCTGATAGCTGCAAAGCATGTTCTGAGGTACCTGAAGGGTACAGTGGATTATGGGCTCAAGTATGAGGCGAATCAAAAGTTTAACCTGGAGGGTTATGTTGATTCGGATTGGGCAGGCAGTGCCATTGATCGGAAGAGCACTTTGGGGTGCTGCTTCAGTCTGGGATCAGGTGTGATCTCTTGGTTTAGTAGGAAGCAGTCCTGTGTGGCACTAAGTACAGCTGAAGCAGAGTATGTCGCAGCTTGTTCAGCTAGTTGTGAGGTAGTATGGCTTAGGAAGCTACTATCTGATTTATTTGATCTCCCGTTGGATGCTACTGGTATCTTTTGTGACAACCAGAGTTGTGTGAAGTTGTCAGAGAACCCATTGTTCCATGACAGGCTGAAGCACATTGAGATCAAGTTCCACTATATCAGGGATATGGTGCAGACAGGAGCTGTGAAGCTCCTGTATGTTGCGAAAGACGAGCAGATAGCCGATGTGTTGACCAAGCCACTTGCCAGAGTGAAGTTTGAATACTTCAGAGGGAGACTTGGTGTACTTCAGATCGAGATGCCTTCCAGAGGGAAGTGATGAAGTCCAGAGACACAGATGCACACTGGGCCATTCTTGCATGGCGGCAGGTTATTCCTCCCATGGAAGGATGTAAGGGCCGAGCCATTCTTGCATGGTGGTAGTTTAGTCCTCCCATGGAAGGATGTAAGGGCTGAGCCATTCTTACATGGTGGTAGGTTGGTCCTCCCATGGTAAGATGTAAGGGATGGGCCATTCTCACATGGTGGCAGGTTAGTCCTCCCATGGTGAGATGTAAGTGCTAGGCCATTCTCACATAGTGGTAGGTTAGTCCTCCTATGGTGAGATATAAGTGCTGGATCCTTTTCGACATGATAGTAGGTTGGTCCTCTCATGGTCGTTGATGTAAGTGTTGGGCCTTTACAACATGGTGGTAGGTTGGTCCTCCCATGGTCGTTGATCTAAGTGCTGTGCCTTTCCGACATGGTGGTAGGTTGGTCCTCCCATGGTCATTGATGTAAGTGCTATTAGCCTTTCCCAGATGGTAGTAGGTTGGTCCTCCCATGCTGGTGAGTGTAAGTGTTGTGTGTGTGCATCTGGGTTGTGCTCCGTGGACTTTGTGGTGATCTGAAGACATTGATGTGACAGTTTGGTACACAGGTTTTGTAGAGGCATATAATCAGTCCTGAGATGCTCTTGCAGGTTTTGCCGAGGCAGTGTAATCAGTCCTGAGAAATCTTGCAGGTTTTGAAAAGGCAGTGTAATCAGTCCTGAGGTGTACCTACTTGATGGCTTGCTCACAGATGATGATGATGATCAGGTTGATCATGTGATGATATACATCAGTTGTATGTATGGTGAAGTATCAGTTTGATACTATGTGGTCGTGGACGGGTTGTGCAGTGGCATGTAAACGATCCTGAGAGATTCAAGAGGTTGAGCTGTGTGCTCGTAAAAAGGCCTGGGATGCTCTTGCGAGGTTTTGCAGATGCACGTGATGAGTCCTGAGGATTCCACAGTATGACCAGTGATGATGAAAGACCTACAAGTGGTGGGCCTACATTCAGTATGAAAAAGGACTGGCTGTGTAGAACTTCCTATGACAAGTAGATTCAGAGATTGGATGAGATAGTAGCAGCTGTGACGATGACGATGATTCGATGACGATGCATCGATGATGATGATCCAGAGAAGAAGACTTATGCCCGATGATCTGTGTTGAGAAATACCTTCCTAGTTAAGAGGGAGTGTTGATGTATATATAACATCGGAATGTATTTCATATATATATTTATTGTACCCTTATAAGATATGTGTTATTCCTCTATAAGGAAGTGTCGTCATTTGTATTGACAAGTGTCGCAAGTAGATTAACTTACTGCTGGGTTATTATACTACCTGATGTCGGTGTTAGCCCGATATATATGTAACTGGGGTTATTAGGATGAGTTAGACAAGTGGGCCCCATAAGTAATTAGGTAGGTCAGGACAAGTATAAATAGAGAGTCAGGATTCTCTATTTTGATCATCTCAGAACTCACTCTTCTCTCACTCAGAAAGTGGCACACATTGGAGGAGGAGGATCAGGTGCATAGTAGGAGACTATCTATTGTACTTTGGTTGATCCATTGCTCTATCTATCTCTAAGGAAGTTGTGGGGTTTTTCACCTTAGGGTTTTCCCCATGGAAAAATCTGTGTGTCCATTGTCTCATGCTTTTGATTCTTGTGATGCTTGACATGCTTGATATGATTGTTATGCATTGATATACTGTACATGTTATTCTCTCAGTGAAGATCCTATAGCATATTGAATTAATGCTTAAAATATAACACTGAGAGGGGGGGTGAATCAATATTAGGCTATCTTTTTAAATTTGTATCACTTTAAAACATAATTAACAATGAAGACAGAACACACAATATTATTGTGGAATCCCAATTGGGAAAACCACCAATACTTTCTTCTATTACTAAAAATTATATTTACAAATAGTTTGCAAGCACCAACTTGTTGGAGCACCAACACTGAAATCTTTCAACAACGACTTAAGGATGCACCAACACCCAATTTACTAGCAACCACTAGAAGGAGGCTACAACCCCCTACAGGATTGAAGCCTGTCCTTGCACCTCCCAACCACCCTTATCTGATTTTATCTTATATCCAGATCTTTTTATTTCTTCAATTCTATCATTGGTTATTCTTCATTCTCTTGGTCTTTGTCTTTTCTTGCTGCTACTTCGATATGAACTGCCGAGACATATTTCTTCCAATTCAAGTATCTATTTATATATCTTTAACATCATGTATCTCATCCTTTTACAATCGCATCTCTTCATTCTAAAACTTGCGTCTTTTCACAATAATGTCTTTCCAAAAAGATCAAATCTTTGTTTAATAATTAATGAATAATATACTATGTTTATTATATCTCTATATATTAAATCTCTGTTTAATTGAATTATAGCTTTTGATAGTTAGTTTTATTTATTTCATGAAATATTAATTATTCATGTAGCTTATCCATGTAACTTATCATATCATGTCATCCTTCATCATGAGCAACTTCTCTGTAGAAACATATAGAAAATCCATTGCTTCCTTTCTGCAGATATCGTAAGAATTCTGCAGGCATTTCATAAATCTTGTATAGGCATCTTGTGCAGACATCTTGTAAAGCTTGTGTAGGCATATTGTAAGGCTCCCGCAGGCATTTAAAAGCCTTGTGTAGGCATTTTCCATACACTGTGCAGATATGATTTTTCCTCAACTTGGTAGGTCCATTTCTCACACGTGTGACCACAAAAGAGAAAACTAAGATCATGACTAGGTAGAAAGATCACCAAGGAATAGATTCATACCATTTTCTGAATTTATTGGCACAAGGAGAGAATCTAGTGTGCATTTACAAATGGCTTTTTAAACTTGTGTGTTAACACTTAGACAAATTTGTCAAATGCTAGATCCACTAAGGTGAATTTTTACTTTCACCATTTTGGAAATATGAAGCATCCATAGTATGGGAAACATCATTTTGATTCCATCCATGTCAATTTCATCCTCTGAAACATCATCTTCTATCCTTAGTGGGCATTTTACTAAAACAATGCAAAACAGCCTGAAACCCCATCTTGGTAGACCTATAACTTTGTCTTCAAGCATTCTTTAGAAAAACTAAGACCATGGTCAAATAAACACTTCAACAAGCTATAGCCTGACACTCTCAAATAATTTTTATCATTTTTTTCACTGAAACGAAAAAATATATATATATTAATAATGGGGTCACGACCGTAGCCTTGAACTTCCTTATTACAATTTTCCAAACTATTCTAGCTGAGCTCTAGTCTTTTTATGACATCTGATCTTTACAATTTTGTCCATATTTATTTTCTTCTTTTAATACTCTATCCAACCAGTTGATTTCTTCACTTCCTATATTTCTCAGTAAATTGTTATTCTTCCTTCCATGATCTGTCTTCTTTAATAAACGATAGTGATCAACTTCTCTTTTCTCGGCGTTGATAACTCATTTATGCTTCTTCTATTAGCATTTTTGCGTTGTCATTCGATATTTGTTCCTCAAGTGTTTGCTGTCATGTCCAAAACTCATTCATGTGAACCTCTCCGCATCTCAATCAGCTAGTTTTAACTTCTTGCTAAGTTGTTATCTGGTTCTGTCATCTAAATTTTCCCTTGCTATCCTTTACTTCTGTTCTATGGGATTGTATGATGCGATATGACCTAGCTATTGATTTTTTATTCTGTCTGCTCCAAAATGAAACCTACGTTTGCCAATCTATTTGCTGCTTTATTATATTCTCAGAGGATGTGATGTATTTGAAATTTGGAGAATCCCTGCAGGGTATTGCAGTTTCTTTCCATGATTGCATTTAGATTGACATTTCCAGAATGTTTCCTATTAATCAAATTATTGATTATGATTTGCGAATCTCCAAATATTTTAATTTCAGTGTAGCCTTCTCTTATTTCCGATTGACATCCTTTAAATAATGCTAGAGCTTCCACTTGGTTGTTGGAGTGTTTACCTAGTCCCCAACTGAAACTAACTTACTGTCTTCCTCCTACAGAATATAACACCCCACCAGCTCCTACGATTCGAGGGTTACCTTTGGATGCTTCGTCAAAGAACATAGTGGCTTTGCCTTGAGCTTTCCACCATTTCTAGAAATTCTTGTGAGGAATTATGATTATCTAGGTGAGATTTATTCTCAGTCTTGTTGATATACTATCCTTTTTGCTGATATATGAGTGGCCAATCCAGTTTTTTTCCAAATTAGTAAGTGAAAAATCTTTTTTTTTTCACCTGGATTCTTATTGCTTCCATGAGATATAGCTTCACTTTTACCGCTACCTTTTCTGGAGTTTGCATTGTGTCATTGAATATCCTATTGGTCTGGGCAAGCCAAATTTCCCAACAAATGAATTTGGGCAGGGTGAGCCAAATATTCTTCCATACTGGTTTGTTTGAAAGAGAGTGTTAGCATAAGTTTTTTCCTGGATGAAGTGGAAGGTTAGATCCCGGAAGAGAGTGGAGAAGGCCTCGATGGTTTGATCCAAATGGCCCATAAGAGTGCTCAGTAGGATATCTGGAAAGGTATTCGTGGCTTAAAGAATGAAATGATCAAAGCCTAAGTTTGAACATTGCAAAGAGGGTTAAATTGCAAAAATCCACCTACAATCATGTGGTGACACATATGAGAGGCTTAGATCTGTGGGAATCAGATCGACGGCTATGGGAACACTTCATGAAAGGAGATGGAGGTGTATTACGCAAAGGAAGAATGGGCTAGCCAACGAGTATTTTAGAAATCCGATCAACGATCGACGGCACAGATCTACGGTCCGGAGGTACTTCGTTAATGGGATGTGCACGGGGAATGGATATTTTCATATTTGCGAAGTTATGGTAGGGACCACAGGTTTGGATGGTGTAGATCGGGTGGGATTGAGATCTACGGCTAATATTTAGTTCACAGATATAACTTGCGCGTGATATCGACATCCCCCAAATCTGCGAACCCAATAAAGGCTGCGCGTTTGGACATTCTAGATCCGGGTAGAAGTGAGATCAATGGTGGGAATCATTTTCATAGACCCAAGGTGCACGAAGGGCATCGTTTCAAGGCGAAGGGCTCGGGAGGTAAGCAGATATAGAGATACATGTCCCAGAATATATTTTTCAGATGGACAACTTAAGTGGCTCCCTCACTATCACAGTTGCAGGGACGATAAGAAAATAGAAATGTTATAAAAAGAGCTCCTGCATGGGGATCCAGATTCCATTTGTCCTGTTCGCATTGGAAAATGACAAAGGATGGACTGCACAGAAGCAGACAAGTCAACCAGGAGCCCTGACCATCTATCAAACAACCAGGTAGGCCTCTTCCCCCACTGCAAAACTATTTAAATGGCAGAACTAATAGAACCCCCAGGCTTTAAGCACTAGAGGGTAGGATATTTATTTGAGGACAAAGACGCAGAGGTTTATGACACCGTGATGATAAACCACACCATTGACATGGCTGAAGACCGGTTAAAAGTGATTAGGGAGAGGAATGTTGATGTCCACAAGGTTTACCAGACATTTTTTATTTTTTTTGCAATTGACCAAACCCTGAACTGTCCAGAGTTTGTCGACTGGTGCACCTCCAACTATTCCTCCACCGAGAGGATGATTATGGACTTAGCCAACTCCAAAATCCCATGCAAAATCAGTCCCCTCACCATTAGAAAGGCCCTGTCCATCCCAGACGAGTTTTATCAAAAGGCCAAAGAATATAAAGAGGAATCCCTAATCCAATATTTCAAACAGGACCCAGCTGAACTCAAGCAAAGTTTCTTCCATTGCATCCTATATCCAAATGTATCCCTAGAAAACCAACCCTTCCCTGGTGAAGTTAGTCCATTTAGAGAAGAGTCTAAGTGTGTCATTACCATGTTGGCCCAATTTCTAAGTTTAGATAATGACATGTACATTATTGAGCCTCTAATAATCTTATTATTTGTCATAAGTACATGCCCTCTTGAGTTGGATAACCCCAGTCAGTCTTACCAGTGTGCTTGTCTTAGTTTTGATGAATCCTTAGCTGACAATATCCATGCTCAGCTAGCAGAATTCCTCAAGACTAGAATATTTAGGTTTCAGTCATACCTACTGAGGATATTCTTGTCTTTCAACGAGGAGAATTTGGATATGCCAATGTTGATGCTCACTCGAGAGGTACTCTTAGACTATACCAAGTTCATGGACACCATCATGTCTGAAGTATATCGTGCTATCTTTCAAAAGAAGCTGCCGAGGGTATTGATAGAGATGAAGGAGTTGCTGCAGCCTTCCCCATAGAAGAGTATTGGTGACTGGTTCCTTTCAGAACACAACACTGCAATTAGAGTATAAGGTTTTTCCCAAGCACCTTATGTGTTGTCGGTTCTCCTCACCCCTAGGTTGTTTACATTAGAGTTCATCAGACATAAGCTGAAGGCGGAGGTTGAGCATTTCTTAGATGATAAGAAAGCTTCAGATATCACTTTCCCTTTGTGAGGCACCTGCAACAATTAATTAACAAGAATGCGCGAAATAGCAGAAATGACAGAACTCAGAATCACTTTTGTATTGATCACGGGCCACTTCGAGGGGGCAACCTCCTTTGAGCAAGCTCAATACAAATAACTTCACGGTGCCTTCATAGGTCTCAACACACACTTATATACTAATTCTAGGCGCCAATACTATGGGTCGAAACCATGGGCCGTTACAAACTATGGATCAACAATACTACGGGCGACTTACAAAGCATATGCGCCAACAACAATAACACAAACTATTGATCAACAAATACTACGGGACGACTTACAAAGCATATGCGTCCAATAACAACATACTAACAAAGTAAAGACATGGGTTCCTAACATCCCCTCCCTCTTGAAAAAAAGCTTTGTCCTCAAAGCTTTAGATGTGGAAATTGTTGTTGAATCTGAAGGAGTGGTTCCCATGTAGCATCCTCTGGTTGCATGCTGTGCCACTGAATTAAGACTTCTGTGATAGAGCGAGAGCGAAGCTGACGCGTGCGCCGATTGAGGATGGCCTCTGGCTCCAAAAGGATGGATCCTTCATTATCCAGTTCGGGTAAAATCGTTTGGCTGCTGATGTTGGTGCCAAGAACTTTCTTCAGACAAGAGACATGAAAGACTGGATGAATGCGGGAAGAAGGAGGAAGTTCCAATTTATAAGCGACGGACCCAATCTTCTGAAGAATCCGATATGGCCCATAGAACTTTGGAGCGAGCTTATGACGTCCTTTGAGTTTCAAGGAGGATTGTTTGTACGGCTGGAGACGAAGAAAAACCATATCGCCGACTTGAAAGGTGCGCTCTGAACGGTGCTGATCAGCTTGTTGCTTCATGCGATTCCTTGCCATGTGAAGATTGTCCCGCAAAATGCGAAGAATCTGATCTCGGTTGCGAAGGACCCTGTCAACTTCCTGAACTGGTGAACTGGTGGGGGTGTATGGAAGAAGAGCTGGAGGTGCCTGACCATAGACTGCTTCATATGGGGTCATTTTGGAGGCAGTGTGGTAAGAGGTATTGTACCACCATTCAGCGAGAGGAAGCCACTTTGCCCACTGATGTTGTTGTTCCGAGGTGAAGCAACGAAGATAAGTTTCCAAGCATTTATTAACAATTTCAGTCTGACCATCTGTTTGTGGGTGATACCCTGAACTCATCTTCAGTTTGGTGCCAGTGTGATGAAATAGTTCTGTCCAAAAATGACTAGTGAAAGTCGCATCACGATCCGAGACAATGGAAGAAGGGATGCCATGAAGACGAAAGATCTGGTCCATAAAAATTTGAGCGACGGAGGAGGCTGTATAGGGATGGCTGAGAGCACAAAAATGACTATATTTGGAGAGACGATCAACCACAACGAGAATCACTGTCTTTCCGCCAGATTTAGGGAGCCCTTCGATGAAATCCATAGAAATATCTGTCCAAATCCGTGTAGGTATGGGCAAGGGTTCAAGCAATCCTGGAAGGAGTGTTGTTTCACCCTTATTGCGCTGGCAGGTATCACATTCGGCCACCATCTGTTGAATTGTTCTTTTCATGCCCTGCCAAAAGAAGTTACGCCGTGCTCGTTCATATGTTTTGAGGAACCCGGAGTGCCCGGCTGATGGAGAAGCATGGAGTTCATAGAAGACAGCCTGTTGAAGATCTGTGCTCTGGGGAAGCACCAGACGACCCTTGTATCGCAGAGAAGCACCATCCCAAGAGTAATGTGGGACCGCAGAAGGATTGTTGGTCAAGCGCTGGATGATCTGAGATAAGGAAGAGTCATTGACATAACCCTGTTGAACAGATTGCAACCAATTTGGAACAGGCATAGAGATAGCTGAAAGAGAACCTTGGGTATCAAATGTACGAGAAAGAGCATCTGCCACAATATTGTCTTTACCCTTCTTGTAAGTGATCTCATAGTCATAACCCATGAGTTTGCTAACCCATTTCTGTTGTGCCGGGGAGGAGACACGCTGGTCCAAGAAATATTTCAAACTCTGGTGATCAGTCTTGATGCAGAAATGATTCCCTAATAGGTATGGACGCCACTTCTGTACTGCATGCAAAATAGCCATCATTTCCTTCTCATAGGTAGATGCAGCTAAATTCTTACCGGAAAGGGCTTTGCTGGTGAATGCAATGGGGTGTTCATCTTGAAGGAGAACAGCACCAAGTCCATTGCCGCAAGCATCACTCTCAATCGTGAAGGGCTTGGAAAAATCGGGCATAGCTAGCACAGGTGTAGTACACATAGCTTGTTTTAGTTTGTCAAATGCACACTGAGCAGCAGGTGTCCATGTAAAAGCATCTTTTTTCAATAGGGCAGTTAATGGAGCTGCAATCTTCCCATAATCCTTGACAAACTTGCGGTAGTAGCCAGTCAACCCCAAAAAACCACGAAGGCTCTTGAGTGTCTGAGGATGTGGCCAATTGTTCATGGCATCGATTTTGGCAGGATCCACGCGAACCCCTTGTGCTGATATAATGTGCCCGAGATACTCAACTTCCTTTTGTCCAAAAACACATTTAGACTTCTTGGCATGGAGATGATGGTCGGAGAAAAGTTGCATGACAAGATCCAGATGCTGGAGATGTTCATCCCATGTTTTACTGTAGATGAGGATATCATCAAAGAATACCAGAATGAATTTCCGCAAGTAGGGTCGAAATATTTTATTCATTAAGGCCTGGAATGTGGAAGGAGCATTAGTGAGGCCAAAGGGCATGACCAAAAACTCATAATGGCCATCATGTGTGCGGAAAGCTGTTTTAGGAATATCCTCCTCATGAACTCGAATTTGATGATACCCAGAACGAAGATCCAACTTGGAGAAAAAGTGAGCCCCATGAAGCTCATCAAGAAGCTCATCAACAACAGGAATTGGAAACTTATCCTTGATGGTGAGGTGATTAAGTGCTCGAAAGTCAATGCAGAGGCGCCATGACCCATCTTTTTTGCGGACAAGAATAACTGGAGAAGAAAAGGAACTAGTGCTTGGGCGAATAATACCTTGCTTCAATAAGTCCCGCACGAGCATTTCAATCTCTGTTTTTTGGTGAAATGGGTAGCGATAGGGCCTGATGTTAGGAGGAACGCTGCCAGGAAGGAGCTGAATACGATGGTCTTCTGGCCTGGAAGGTGGTAATCCCACTGGTTCAGCAAAGACACCTGTATATCGATTCAGAATTTGTTGTAGATCCAAAGGAGTAGTGGAGACCGCGGATGGTTGCATCTGGATGGAACTGATCTGAGCGATGACACCATGTGAACTCTTCTTGAGGAGTTTCTCCATGCGATGTGAACTGATGATGCTGAGAGAACCTGGTTGTAATCCTGTCAATGTGTGTTTGTGTCCATTGAGGGAAAACTGCATCTAAAGTTCGGCAAAATCCCATAAGATAGGGCCGAGTGTGCGTAGCCATTGAGCGCCCAAAACCACATCACATCCGCCTAAGGGCAAGGAAAACATGTCAGACCGCAGGATATAATCTCCCAGAGAGATACGCACATTTCGACACTTCCCTTTGCAAGGTAAGGTGCCCCCATTGGCAATCATGACTTCAAAGTTGGAGCTAGGATGGATAAAACAATCAGCTTGTTTGGCGATCCGAGGGTCGATGAAATTATGAGTGCTACCAGAATCAATGAGGATTGTAAGAGGAAGCTTCTTGAAGTAACCCCTGACCCGCATTGTTTGGGGGGTGGTGATTCCAGCTAAAGCATGGAGAGATATCTCTGGCTGGTCATCCTGAGACGGAGGGTCAATAGGCGGTTCCTGAATGTCGACCGGAGCATCCAGTGTTTCTGGATCTTCGTCACCCATTTCAGAGGCAGGCGGAGACTCCACATCCAGGAGATATAGTTTTTGCTGAACACATCGATGTCCCCGAGTGAATTTCTCATCACAATTATAGCAAAGACCCTTTTCTCTGCGTGCTTGCATCTCTGTTTCTGACAAACGCTTGATAGGAGTCGGTCGAGGAGCCTGCGGTATAGGAGGTCGCTGAGACCCCATATTTCTGAAGGGAACAAAAGTGGGCTTGGAGCGTTGTTGGGCTGCAATCTTGTCTTCTGCCAATTTAGCCAACCCGAGTGCTTCCATCATTGTGTTGGGGCAGAACATTTTGACCTCGGAGCGGATGGCATCCTTTAGACCACTGATAAAACAACTCCGGTAAAATTCATCAGACAATCCTTCGGTGTGGTTGGCTAGATTCTCAAATTCAGTTTGATACTCTCTCACAGTGCCGGTCTGGCGAAGTTTAGTGAGGGCTCCTGTGAAGTCATCAAAAGCACTAGGACCAAATCGTTGCAGAAGGAGCTGGAAAAAGTTTGGCCAATTGGGCTCTGGATGAGCCTTGATGTACCAACGGTACCACTGAAGAGCTTCCTGTTCCAAATGAAAGGATGCCAACGGAACTTTGTTGACATCAAACGTATTATGCAGACTGAAATATTGTTCTGCACGATAGATCCACCCAGTTGGATCGGTACCATTGAAGTGAGGAAAATCAAGCTTTGGACCACGGAAATTGCTGGAAGAAGAGAACCCATTGTCTACTGAAGACTCGGACTGCCGTTTGTTGTTCATAGCTGAATGCTCAAGATGGAGACCAAGAAATTTTTCATCCAGATACTGGAGTTTGGCTTGGATGGCTACAAGGGCTTCCTCCATGGTTTTTGCTCCTGCACGGGTGACAACCATAACCAGGGATTTTTTTTTTTTGATTGGGTAGGAAAACAAAAACAGGAACTACTTCAGTAAAGGAAAATTTGGATTTAGGAAAAAATCAGAAGGGTAATTGGGGTTTGACTCGTTTTTTGGACACTGTTGGATAGACAGGGAAGTGAAAATGAGGATTTCAGCAGCGGGGTGAAAGGATGGGAAAAATTGGCAGAAGGGAACAAAGAAGCAGAATTCAGAAAGGAACTCTGTGGTAAAAATTGAAGGTGATTGGGTGAAATCTGAGGAAGTTATGGCAAACCCTAAAAATAGACAAATGTGGGATTTCCGGCTGTAGGAAGGGGAACTGAGGATAGGGTCCTCAGGGATGAAATATGCGGAATGGAATGACAGGGGTTCCCTGAAAATTTCAAGGGAAACAGAGGTAAAACAAGGGAGATATGGAGAAAAAACTGAATTTTATACTTTTTTTTTTTTTTTTCCAGACTGGAGCGCCTACGGCTCGGTTTTTTTTTTTTTTTTTTTTTTTTTTTTTTTTTTTTTTTTTTACAGACTGGAGCGGCTATGGCTCAGAAGGAATCTGGAACAACGCCGACCTGCTGGATCTGGAACGGCTTGCAAAATGAGTCTGAAACAGCGCAACAGTGATCGACAATAGTTCAACTGAAAGTAGATATGGACCCCAGGTATGTGCGGCTTCCTAACAGTTCAGGGTTTTCACTCGGCCACCAATGCTGTCTGACGGCTTGCGTATTGGGGCAGTACCCCTCACTCCACGGCTCAGGTAAAACTGATAACCGCTTTGCCACAAACGACAGCTCTTGGTTTACCTCACGGGTGGGAACTAGTCAATCAGGTAGGGGTCGTTGCCCTTTTCGCCGGCAGGTCCTCTCAATGGGCCAGCTACTTCGGGGTTCCTGTGGTACTCCTCACAATGAGTTTTAGGGCTTATGCCCAAGTACTTCCCACAGTTAAGCGGATAGGGATTATTCCCAAATCCGAACCTGCAACAGATGCGAAAAAAAAATTTGGCAGAAATTTCACCCAGCGAGCCCAAGAAAGTGCTCTGATACCAGATGTGAGGCACCTGCAACAATTAATTAACAAGAATGCGCGAAATAGCAGAAATGACAGAACTCAGAATCACTTTTGTATTGATCACGGGCCACTTCGAGGGGGCAACCTCCTTTGAGCAAGCTCAATACAAATAACTTCACGGTGCCTTCATAGGTCTCAACACACACTTATATACTAATTCTAGGCGCCAATACTATGGGTCGAAACCATGGGCCGTTACAAACTATGGATCAACAATACTACGGGCGACTTACAAAGCATATGCGCCAACAACAATAACACAAACTATTGATCAACAAATACTACGGGACGACTTACAAAGCATATGCGTCCAATAACAACATACTAACAAAGTAAAGACATGGGTTCCTAACACCCTTGGGTTGTGGGCCCTTTCATTGTTAAAATAAAGCTTCCCTTACAATTATTGAAAATATGATGAGAGATATGGGGTTCAGAACCAAAGTAGCCATTAATTATGACCCTCACCACATCATATCAGATAGGAGAAAAGAAACTAATAGAAAGGCTTTTGTGCATTTTGAACTCATAGGGCCGGCTGAGAGTGCAAATTTGCTGGAATATCCTGACAAAAGTCAAATGGATGTGGATGGGTAGGAGGTCTCCACATCCATGGTATCACAAGTCATTTCCCCACCACCTAGCTCCTCCATCTTGGTCCCAACGGCTGAAGAAAATGTGCCTCGTGCCAGTGGCCCTAGGAGTCTAGCAAGTTGGAAGGAAATGATTCCATGAATGTAGATAATGATGCAGAAAGAGCCTCCAAAAGATAGAAAATAGAAGAACCAGAGAGGCAATTGGTGTCAGTGGAAACAACAAGTCAGGCCAAAAAGAACAGGTAAGGTTCCACATCCCTATTTTTGAGGTTAAAGAGTATATATTCAACCAACCATCCACTGAGCTTGCAACACCAAGCAAAAGTAGAGCTGAGCTACTAGATGAATATAAGGAAAGCACAGAGACAATATCATAGGAGACTAAATTATATGCAGATGTGAGGAATATTTCAAATAAGGATGTATCCTTGGTGGCAAGCAGGACCCTTTCCCAGAACACCCTAATTCTGGCCTTGGCTACCAAGAATAGGGCCACCGAGCTGAAGATGAATTTGGAGGACATCCCTATGCCTGATGTAATAAATTTGCATAAGGAAACCAGGGAAGTTATATATGGAAAATTAATAAAGAATGAATTGTAGTTGTCCAAAGTGAAAGCCAACAAGAGCAAGATTCAGAACCAGCTTAGACTGGAAAAAGTGAAAAATAAGTCCCTGAAGGCTCAAACCAAAAACCTCCAGGCTGCATTATTGGCTACTGAAAGCCAAGAAGATAAGAGATCTAGTGTGCAAATGTTGTTGGATGAAAAGTACCATGACATTTAGGCCTTGAGGAAGAAGCTAAAAATTCTCTCCACCCAGCTGATAGATGCTTCTGAGCAAGCAGAGTTGGAAGAGAAGAGAGAAAAACTGAAGGGTGAACTAACAGATTGTAAGGCTAAGCTGCTAAAATTCAAAGAAAAGGAAAAACAATGGCTGGTATATATAGCATTTATGGTAGAAAGTGAAAAAGATTTGAAGGCCAAGGCCGAGGACCTTGAAAAGAAATTACAGGAAAAGAATAAGGAATTGGACAATATAGCCACACCCTCCATAGAGGACGGTGATTTCTCCCTTGTAGGGGCCATGGCTCAAGCAAGACTCAGAGACATGGAAGTAGAAAGGATAAAGAAATAAAATGTAAATCTGAAGACCCTGATGACAAAATCATAACAAGAAAGGGAGGCTTGGGAAACCAAGTACCAGGAGATAGAGGTAAAAAATGAAGAGCTGGTGAAGCAGGACACATGATAGACCTCCCTGCAGGAAGAAAAGTAGGTTACATGGGATGATATTATAGTAGAAGCAGAAAATTTGATGCCCTATCTGGATTTCATTTTGGACAAAGAGGTAGTGATCAAATCTGCCAGGAAAAGTGTCACAGTTGCCAATGAAAATCTAAACAAAAATCCTGTGGAGTATGCTCAGAATGCAATAGAATTCCTGAATGGTCTATCTGAAGATCAATCTAAGGCAGCTAGCATAAAGGATAGGGTGTCCTCTATCATCTGGTCTAAAAATGTAATACACAAGCATCAACAAGTAAATACCATCCAAGCAGGTATAGACATCTTAGCCCATCAAGTGAAACTTTTCAAGGAAATGTTTGATCCATTGTTCAAGAAGGGTCTGCCCTTGTTTTGGGAAGAGGATGGCACTATGAGGTCACAGGAAGAGTAACAGGGTAAGTTGTGGATATGTAGAATGGACCATGTAGACTTTGCAGACATGAACCAGCCACTAACAGGTAAAATAGTGGTGGAGAAATTAACAAAAGAGTTTGAGCTAGTTTGGGTTTTCAAAGAGGCTTGTTCCCACTTCAAAAGTTGTTCATATAAAGACCACACAGAAATGCGAGTGCTACTGAAGGAAGTGGCCACGTCAGAGATGCCAGTTTCCGATCAATGGAAGACTGCTGAGAAATTCGAGAAGGCCAAGTTGACACTACATCCAAGATCGTGAAGATTCACAGCATGAAGAGATAGTTACTAGGGAATTTTGTTCATTTTACTAGAGTTTGTTGTCATGCTGTAAAGATGCTCAATAAAATTGTAAAAGGCAATTAAGCCTGTTTTTACCCACTCTGTTATTTTGTTGTAACTAATTCTATGAAGTGGCGATCCTATTTGAATAGGTTTCACTTATATTGTAACAACTTTCTGTTGAGACAGCTCGAGCATGAGGGATAAGAACATCTATATAATCAATGTAATAGAAGAGAAAAGGGTTGAAAACTTTTTGGAACCCAAGAGGTTTTTGTGTTGCGTACTGTGAGACTCATTTTCAATAAAGTTACAGAGTCGAAGCTGGCCTTTATGCATAGATTAATGTGTCATTTATATTGCAGTCTGTTTCCTTTCCTTATGTGAATGTGCCTCCTATTATTTTACTTCTATTATGTTTTCCTTTCATATCTGAAATTAGTGTGCAATAGTGCAGAATTCTTAATCATAAGCTCTGGTTATTCTTTTTAGATATTCACCAAATATTTCCTCTAAAGTTGACTTTGAATTCATCCCCATTTGGTGCTCATGTTAATGGATTGTCTTTTATCTCTTCTTTCTCACCAGACCAAAGAAATTTGACTATAATTGAAGGGATACCTTTCCTATGTTATGAAGTTCCATGCAGCAGCTCTGTGATTAGATGTATTTGTGTGTTTTGACTCCATTGCCCAATGAATGTCCACTTTGATTTCAACCAAACACTTTAATTACAATATTCATTCATATGTATCTGTCCTCGTTTAAAAATCTATGAGAGATCCCTCTCTGGAAGGGTAGAAGCCAGCTTATCTTTCCTAAAGTGGTTCTGTGGTTACCCAAAATTGGCCTTTCTGCAACCTTAAGGTACATTTTGGATGCTAACATATTGGTTTCGTTGCCGGGGGAATGAGAGCCTTATTGTCCCTGGGAGAAAATGACAAAGAGTTCCAGTTTTCATAGAAAGAAGGGATTTCTATGGGAAAACAGAGATTTCTGCATTTAAAGACGGTTGTACATTTTCCCTTACGACTCCACTCTTCAGTATTTTCATTTAAAGGAGACTCCCTTGGAGGATTTACGATTCCACATTCATTTCCAAAGAAATTTTAGAAGGCATCCTGGCCCCTAGAAGGATTCATACAAGAGGTAACCCCATTTCTGAACTCTTGCTAAGTGTGGAAAACCCAAAAATTCTACTTAGGCATAGAAGTGAAAAAGATAAGACTAACACTTCTAATATTGAAAGATCTATGTCTAAAAAAAAGTTGTATGATTTTCATGAATTGGATTTAGAAGTAAACATTGGGAGGCCCTTATTAAGGTCAAAATCAGAATCAGACCTACAGCTAACTGAAGTAACTCCAAATAACCTCGAGTCATATTTGCTAGATCCTGTGTGGTATAATTTGCAAAATATTGTGAAAGTTGGAGAAAGAGACCCACATTCCCTAACCTCTCAGCCACATATTACAAACCTAGCTCAAAATCCTCCTCAGAATATCCCTCCCATAGCCCAGAATCCACCTGGACCAATGGAAGCTAGGTTTGCACCCTTATCTCTTCCTCTTGTTCTACATGATCTCCCTCAAAATTACACATAGAAAATTTCCTTGTATGATGGGGATGGAAACTTTACAGCAAGGCAGCACATGGATAGGTTTGAGGATTTTACTGACTTAGAAGACGTAGACTATGATGATGCAAATATGAGGCTATTTGCACAAAGTTTGTCTGGGGAGGCTAAGAGATAGTTCAAAGATCTACTAGCAGCATCTATCCCTACCTTTGAAGCTTTCCAAAGCCTGTTTCTAGATAGGTAGGAAGCAAAGAAGAGCCCTCTATAAATACTATCTCAGTATGACCATTTGAAGAAGGGAAACTTTGAGTATGTCCATGAGTTTTCTAGTAGATTCATGAGAGTATACAACTCCATCCCAGCTGATATTAAACCCATAGTAGGTGCTGCCAAGCTTCATTATGTAGATGTCTTTGATGGAGATTTTTCATGTATGTTAAGAGAAAGAAAGTCACCTACCTTATCAACTATGTTTAAATATGCCCCAGAGGTGGAAGCAAATATTATGGCTTTAGGGAAGTTGAAAGGTAAAACAGATACATATAAGAAGAGAATAGAGAACCAACCATCCTCTTCTACCTCTTCCTCTGCTAGTGATGTTAAGTTTGAGATGATGATGAAGACCATGGAAAAATTGATGGACAAGTTGGCCATAGATAATAGACCTCCCAATAGAGAACAACCTGAAAATCAAGTGAGGAATCCTAACTTTAGAAGTCCATTTCCTCAAAGAAACCAAAGAAATCCTGAAGACCAACAAATAAGACCCCCTTCCCAGAAAATTTGGTGGATGAAGAAAGACAAGAGGATCTAATGGATGATAAGATTCATCACTTTGATGACCTTGACCATGAAATATATTTGACTGAGAGAGGACATGATTTCTTCACCCAAGAAAATACTAGTCCCGTTCTAGAACTAGACTCAGAACAGTACCAGATGGGCTATCAGAATGCAGTTGATGATTTCCAGAGAAAACTAAAGCTGAGAAATCGGGATATAACAACAAATAAAGGAAAATCTAGTCCCAACCAGCCGCCTAACACTAAAAAAAAAAAAAAAAAAACCAGCAGGATGCTACTGCATTGAAGAGCCCAGGAGATAAAGAACAACAACCAAAGGAAAGCAAGCAGTTAGAACCCATTGATGTAAGAAAGCTGATTTCATCTTTCAATTTAAAGGATGAGTTGTCAAAGGTCAAAATCTCTATCCCTTTTAATGAGCTGCTGAGGAACAATGAATACAGGGAAGAGATCACTAAAATGGTAAAGGGTCAGGGTGATTGTCAACAAGACATTTTGGAAGTAATAGATGATGCTCCCACCATTGTTTTTGGACCCAAACTTGAATATGCAGATGATGAATATGTTCCCCCATTTTATCTGAGCCTGAATGTCCATGATATGATTTTGCATAATGCAATAATAGATTCTGGCGCATCTCATAATATAATGCCCAAAACCGTGGTATACAACTTGGTTTTAGAGGTTACTAGGCCCTACAAAGACCTTTACTCTTTTGATTCTATAAAGGTCAAATTTCTAGGATTGATAAAAGACATGGTAGTAACCCTTGCACAACTTCCAGCCAAGAGTATTGTGATGGATGTGGTGGTGGCTGACATTCTTGCCAAATTTGGTATGTTGTTGTCAAGATCTTGGGCATCAAAATTAAGGGGGACTATGCAGCTGGATAGGTCATATGCCACCATACCTTTGTTTGGAGGAAACATAAGATTATACAGAGAAAAAATATTGGCCTATGTGGTTAGTAGTGAGGATAAGCCTGAAAATGATCCCATCTATGTTGTTGACACTGACTTGGGGTCTTCCATATTTTTTAATGATGGACCACACTCTGATCCTAAAATTCCTATACATGTTGAAGTTGAAGAGGATAAAGAGTTTGCACAGAAGAAAGAAGCCTTAGAAAAGAAACAAAATGAAGAAGGCTTATGGACCATGTACTTTGATGGATCTTTGAGTAAAAATGGTGCTGGTGAAGATGTCTGGATTATACCTCCTGATAGAGAATTTAAATCTTTGTCTTATAAATTAACCTTTGAATGCACTAATAACGTAGCTGAGTATGAAGCTCTGTTGCTGGGGTTGCAGGCTCTGAAAGATATGGGAGCAAAAATAATACAAGTGTTTTGAGACTCAGAGATGGTGGTGAATCAAGTGAATGATAGTTATCAAACCAAACATCCCAGGATGAGAGCATATAGAAATGAGGTATGGGACATGTTTGGTAACTATTTCTCAGAGTACAAAATCAAGGTGATACCCAAGATTGAAAATCAGGTAGCAGACTCTTTGGCTACTACTGCTGGAGGTTTCAAGACCCCTATCTATTCCTAGACGAAATATGAAGTTGAGATGGTAAACAGACAATCAATTTAAGACAACTCCAAGTATTGGCAGGTCTTTCATGATGATAGGAAGATAAAAATATTCTTGGAGATGTACGATGAGTTTGTAAATACATAGATCGATTAAAAAAATGAAAATCTAGAAGGCTTCCAAGATGATGAATCAGCTAAGGATGAAAAGGCTGATAATAAGAAATGGCAGAACATGCTGGGAGGAAAGGATATCATTGAATTAAAGAGTACTTTTATCCCAAGAGGTTTGATTCCCTTGGAGAAGCTGTTTGACCAGAATGATGTGGCCAAGGACCCTAAAATGGAGCCTGTTGATGATTGTGTAGAGGAGAAGAACCTAGGGACTGAAGAAGATCCGTGAATTGTGAGGCTGTCTAAGAAATTGTCTTCCCAGGAGAAGGAAGAATACGTCAAGTTGATGAAGAAATACACAGATGTGTTTGCATGGAGCTATGAAGACTTAAAGGAATATTATACCTCCATCATACAACACAACATTTCAATTAAACATGGGGAGAAGCCTTTCAGTCAAAAATTAAGAAGAGTAAACCCCAAGCTATTGGTTATAATTGAAAAAGAAATCAAGAATATGTTCAATGCTAAGATCATTGTCACTCTAAGGTTTTCAAAGTGGGTGGCAAACTTGGTTCCTGTCAGGAAAAAGAATGGTGAAATTAGGCTCTACATTGATTTCAGAAACCTCAACGGGGTTTCATTGAAGGGCAATTACCCACTACCTAAGATGGAGCACATTCTACAGAAAGTGGTAGGGTTTGAAAGAATTTCTACCATGGAAGGTTTCTCAGGTTATAACCATATCAAAGTGCTCCTAGAAGACCAAGAAAAGACTACTTTTACCACACCCCATAGCACTTTCATGTGTGCTAAAACGCCATTTGGGATGATGAATGCAGGAGCCACATTCCAATGTGCTATGGACATTGCTTTTGTAGAAGAGAAGGAAAAATTTGTGGTTGATTATATGGATGATATCACTGTGTATTTTAGGTCTAATAGGGATCATATCAAGCACTTGGAGAAAGTCTTTCTGAAGTGCAGGAAGTATGGTATTTCACAAAACCCCAAAAAGTCTAATTTTGCACTTGAAGAAGCAAAATTGCTGGGACATATTATTTCTAAGGATGGTATTAATATTGATCCAGAAAGGGTCAAGGAAATTATGAAGGTGGGAGAACCAAGGAGCAAGAAAGAGGTGCAGTCCTTCATTGGACAGGTAGGTTTCCTAAGGAGGTTCACTCCCAGCTTTGTAGAGATAGTGAGAAACATTACTAACATGCTGAGAAAATAAAGTCACATAAAATGGACTGAAAATGCTAGAGAATCATTCAAGGGTATTAAAAAGGCCATCACTGAGGCTCCAGTCTTAACAAGCCCATATTTTACTAGAGATTTCTTGATTTTTTCTTATGCATCTGAGTACAATGTGGTTGGAGTCCTATTGTAGTAGAACAACCAAAATGCTGAGAAACCTATTGCATTTTTCAGCAGGGTATTGAAAGAAGGGGAGTTGAAATATGATATCATGGAAAAATAGGCATATGCTCTGGTGAAATCATTGAAGGATTTTAGGGTTTACATTCTCCATTCACACATTGTTTCCCATGTGCCCAATAATGCAGTAAAGAGCATTCTTACCGAACTAGATCCAGAAGGTAAGAGGGAAAAGTGGATTGTTGTTTTGTTGGAATATGATCTTGAGATCAAGCCTAATAAGCTGATTAAGGGACAAGGGCTGGAAAAAATGATGACAGATGCCAATTGTGAATCTTTGCAGCTCAACTTCTTGACCACTCATTCAAACCAACTGGACACATGAGTGTAGGTAATGCCAAATTTTTGTATGTCTCCTTGGTACATTGACATTGTGTATGTATTGCAAAATTTACAAGCCCCTGTAGGATTGAGAAAAACAAGGGCCAGATCTATAAAGTTGAAGGCTACAAAGTTCTATATCATGAATCAATACTTGTATTGGAAGGACCCTGGTGGAGTATTGTTGAATTGCTTACTAAAAAATGAAGCTCAAAAAACAATGAAAGATTTCCATAAAGGAGATTGTGGAGGACATCATTCATGGAAAGAAACAACAAACAAAATTATGAGGGTTGGTTTTTATTGGCCTACTATGTTTTCTGATGTGTATAAAGAGACTGTTACATGTCATCAATGTCAGATCTTTGATGGTAAGAGAAAGCTGGTTTCACTTCCCTTTAACCCAATTTCAATGGAAGGGCCCTTCCAGCGGTGGGGGTTAGAATTCATTGGGGAGATCAACCGAAACTCTTCTGGTCAGCACAGGTGGATTCTAAAAGCCACAGATTATTTCACTAAATGGATTGAGGCCATACCTACAAGGAGGGCCACTGATACTGTGATCATGGACTTCCTGGAGAATAACATTTTGGCTAGGTTTGGATGCCCAAGAAGAATTATGACAGACAATGCAGCTTCCTTCTAGTCTAAGAAAATGATAAGTTTCTGTCACAAATACCACATAAACCTGAACCACTCTACTACTTACTACCCACAAGGAAATGGATTGGCTGAGTCTTCTAACAAGAGCCTAGTAAGGATAATTGAGAAGCTGTTGGAGAAGAACAAAAGATCCTAGCATACAAAACTAAAATATGCTTTGTGGGTTGACAGGATCAGCACTAAGAGGAAAATTGGAATGTCACCATTTCAGTTGGTATATGGGGCTGAAATTTATTTTCCCACATCTTTAGGGGTACCCGTCATGAAGTTGTTGCAGGGGCAGGAGGAAGAACCAAATCATGCACAGAGGAGGGTGAATCATATAATAGAATTGAATGAGCTAAGGGATAAAGCATATGACAGAGTGCAAGTGCAACAAGAGAAAATGAAGAATACCTTTGACATAAAGGTTAAAGAGGAGCAGTTTCAGATTGATGATTTGGTGCTAAAATGGGATGATCCCAGGAAAGACAAGCATGGAAAGTTTGACCATATGTGGGTAGTACCCTATGTTATTGCAACATACAGAGGTGTCAATTATTTCATTCTAGAGCATTAGGATGGGTCTCCACTGATAGGAGGTCCAGTAAATGGGAGATTTTTGAAGCATTACTTGTCTTGAGGATGACAGGTAACCCTTGTATCATAATTTGTACATATTTTTCATATGTTGTTTTGCATTTACAGTTTGTATAGATGGTGAACAAAAGGGTTTGAAGCCTGAGGAGAAGGCCCTAAGATCTAGAGGCGAGCCATTCGTTTTGTTTTTGTTTTTATGAGCAGAGAAAGAAAAAGCAGAGCTCTGAGTTTTGAAAGTCAGCCCAATGGATTAGCCATTGGGTCTACGAGGTTCTTCACTACCTCACATGGAGGATAACATACCCAATTGGAGCCAGTTGTTAGCACCAGTTTTGTCCGAAATAAAGTGGAAGGTTAGATCCCTAAAGAGAGTGGAGAAGGCCTTGGTGGTTTGAGCCAAATGGCCCATAAGAGTGCTAAGTAGGATATCTGGATAGGTATTCGTGGCTTAAAGAATGAAATGATCAAAGCCTACATCTGAACATTGAAAAGAGGGTTAAATTGAAAAAATCAACCTACAGTCATGTGGTGGCATAGATGAGCGGCTCAAATCTGTGGGAATCAGATCGACGACCGTGGGCGCACTTCGTGAAAGGAGTTGGAAGTGTATTACACAAAGGTGGAATGGGTTAGCCAACGAGCATTTTAGAAATTCGATCAATGACCGACGGTATAGATATACAGTTAGGAGGTACTTCACTGATGGGACGTGCGTGGGGAATGGATATTTTTATATTTGCGAAGTTCTGGTAGGGACCTGTTGTAGGTACAACAGATCCCATGTTTTCAATAAAACATGGGAGCCCCCAATTTTTATATGCAAAGGTAATGATTGAATTCCTTAGTCATTTTGGGGTTTTTCATCCTACTTATCATGCTTTGATGTCCTTGTGATGATTTGATTCAATTAGTATTTTCCCCTTTATTCCTTTGATTTTTTGTGTGTTTTTATGAATTGCGGAAGTCACCCATTTTCCCCCCAAAAATAAGTCTTTCCGCAAACTCACAATCCCGCAATTCCGCAAATTTAGGATTGCGGGACCCTTATTTTTAGTTTTGGAATGTTGTGTTTCCACAACCCGCAACCCGCAATTGTGGATTGTGGATTGCGGGACCCTTATTTTTAGTTTTGGAATTTTGTGTTTCCGCAACCCGCAACCCACAATTGCGGATTGCATAATACAGGAAGTTTATTTTTTGAGTTTAGTTGTTTGCGTTTTCGCAACCTGCAACCCGCAATTCAGATTGCGGATTGTGGAAAGATTGATTTCTTTTCTTTTAAAGGTTGCGATCCAGCATCCCGCAACCGACAATTGAAGATTGCAGATTGCGGGATGAATGTACATATTTGCAAGAATAAAACTTATGCAACTCTGCTTCCACATGCTTAATATTAACCGTTGATTTGTCTTGATCCTGCGGAGAAGATTACACTGTGTGATTTGAATAATCATTTGGATTGTTTCCAATTTTTACTTATTTGCTTTTTGATTCATTTGAGTTGGTTCCATAATCTTAGTGGTCAATTTACTATGTTGTTCCTCACTTTCCCCACCTATATTTGGTCTTCACTGCACAAATTGATTATTCAAGATGATGGCTGGTTGTTACCTTCATCGTGGGATTTTGATTGTTCTTATGATTTATTCTCTCATGATTTTGGATATTGCATTAGTTTGATATTTGACCTTGATGGGGTTTTATTTTCGCTTTTGTATGCCTAGAATCATAATGTAAATATTGTAAATAAGCTTAGTCTTTTGGTTTGTTTGCTTATGTTAGTTTAACATTTTAATGTTTAAATTAAACTTATTGACATCTCTTACATATTTATGGTCATGCTTTGACTTTAATTAACTTAATTTGTGTATTTCATTAAATCCATATACACAATTTGATGTTATGAAAATTAAAAGAACACATATTTTAATTTGTTTGAGTTCTAATTTCTCTAATTTCTATGAGATTTGGTTTTATGATTATTTCGAAATTAGTGGGATTAAAATTCAATATTCACTAATGTGAAATTAGTTTGATCATAGATAAGTCTTAAACTAATTTGATTTAAAAAATATAATTTTTTCCCTTTTGCAGTTTAAAAATATTTTCATTTATTATTGTGCAAAATGAAATATTATTATTCTTTTGTTGGTTTTATATTCTTGGAAAATGATTATGTTAGAAATCTATTTATGGAATTCATTAACTCTCCTACATTATATGAGTGATTATTTTCCTATATAAGTAACGTGTTTCCAATAATTATTTTCTTAAGAATTAACTTGTAAATGGTTTTGACTTTTACCTCTAGGTTTTATGTTTTAATGATATTTCTCCAATATTGGATTTTCATTTACTTTGTAGATATTTCTTAATATTTTATCCATTGGTATTTCCTTACTTCATTCAATACTTAGAAAATAAAAATAAAATTTGCATTTTTCCAACCTTTTCCAATAAATTTTCTGCATTTTTGCGGATTGCAGAAATTTTATTTTTGGTTAAAATTTCAATCTTTCTGCAACCTGCAACCCGCAACCCCATTGGAGGATTTAATTTCTCCCATTGTTTAAAAAATATTTCCGCAACCTACAATTGCGGAATGCGTATTGCAGAAAGTGAGGTTTTTTTCTTATTGAAATTTAATATTTCCGCAACCCGCAATCCGCAATGCGGAATGTGGATTGTGGAAATCATTTTTACTCTTTCATTTCCGCATTTCGGACACTAAGTTTTTCTTATGTTATAATTTAATTTAATTATGAGTCCATAAATTTTGGTAATTTCATTTTTTACTTAGGATTTTATTTTTGGTTTTGATTTTTTTATTCTTCTCGATTTTGATTTGTTTAAATTCAAATTTCCTTCCCGACATTTGATTTCCGATTTTGTTGGGAATATTGTATTTGGACTTTTGTTTGGTTTTATTTGTTTTGGAAAATAATTAATATGAGATTTAGTTGTTAGATCAATAACCACAAATCACTCTGCAATGAAATCAACGCCTATTGAGTCTTAACTTACGGGAGCAATATCTTGAGATTTATGAGTCCAAATCAAGCTCAAGATAGCTCGTTGGAAAGCTGGAAAGATGATGAATGATTTCGGAAGATTATGTTTTCCAAATGAATAGCTTAACCACCCTGAAAAGCTATCCGAATAATCAATTTAGGATTTGCATAAGAATTGTTCATTTTCATTATATTTTGGTTTGCAAATGGATTTTAATTAACTCAGATTTATTTCATTAGCTTTGAAATAATGTTTTAATTTCTCTTTTGAATTGTATAGGTGTGGATTTGGATTTAGAGGAATCAAATTGAAGAATTTACATCCCGAATTTGGATTCATCAAAAAGTGTCAAGTGGAAAGCAATGAACTTTGGACGCGATTTCTGGAGTGATGAAGAAGAATATGGAAAATATGAGACATGGGTTTTGTGTAGAATATGCCCAATTAGTTTGTCCATGGGCAGACTCCTGAGAAGGTTCCTCATTTGGGATATCCGACTGGTTTTTTTGAAAATGGATTTTTCGAGACTTTTATCATGGATGAATCTGGTAAATGGAACAACTCAGCTAATTAGCTCAGGAATTGGGGGAATGGATCTTATATTTTCTTGTAATTTTCTTTGTATAAAAACTTACTTTCTATGATCTGCCAGAGGGGTACAGAAGAGAGGTGGTCTCTATAGACCAGAAGGATTGCAATTGTTCTGCTAAACTCTTTTCTGTGTATTTTTACTTGGAAGAGAGCTAGACTGAGGAGGCTGCTGATCATCAATGTTCAGCTTTGTAAATGTCTTTATGAAACTGAAATGGTGATGTGAACCTTTCCTTTTTTTGCAGTTATTCTTCATTTGTTCATTTGTGTCTAATAAGATGTTTCTATTACGCACTTTTGAATAGTAATCAAATTCAATTTTATGCATGTCTGTAGTATATTTGTTAATTTGATTATGTTTAATGATTTGCAGAAATGATTCGAAGTTCAAATAGTTTTAGCATAGTGAAGATAATTTTTTACTTCTCATGTTAGAATTTATATGCTTATGACGTCAATGTTTAAATGTTTTTAAATCATTGATGATCCAATTATTCTTTTGAGCATTAGATCATTCTCTACATTTCAAACTTTTGGCTCCCGGGATAGGTTATTAATTTAATTAACATTTGGATAGGTTAGTATTTTAGTTCAAATGTGTATTTCTGTAACTATAGAATTTCTTCTAATAGTTGCAGAATTATTAATTATAGATTGCATTCAAATCACATTTAGGATTAGTTTCAGATCTAATTCAAAGTCTCCCTTTCAAGCAGCAAACTCACCGACTGAAAGAGTGCTAGCAGAGGCTGAATATCCGTGGGTGTTAACCACACCAAACAACTCGAGGATAGGGTAATACTTGCGTAGGATTATCTGAAGCCTTTGGCTGGGTTTTCATCCCCTATTGTTTTCCTTGGACACCATTCTAGCACCTACACAACCGAGGCATCAACAAATGGTGCTAGAAGGAGGGGTATTGGACATGTAAGGTCATTTGAGCTATTTTAATCAGATTATTTTATAATGGTTCCGGCCCAAAAAACTATAATTAGTAGTTGTTCTGCCCCAAGAATCTGTTTTTAATTGTTTTTCTAGAAAAATTAGTTTTAATTTTCAAACAGATTTGCTGAAGCAACTGATAGAAGTAAAATTCGATGGTGAAGGAGAAATATTAGCGCAAGAACATGCTCTTCAATTTATCTATAATTGTGTTGATGACAAAATTCTGGTTCAAGATGTTTTGTGCAGATTGTTAGCCTTCACATTCGAAGGACGAGTCAAAGAGTGGTTTGTAACCTTACCTTTTGCCCCTGTCCATTCTTTTGAACATTTTTTAGATTTGTTCAAACTTTCTTTTGGACATTATGACTTTGTTAGATTATGCAATGAATGGAAACAAATCACTATAAAAGAGGGCGAATCATTAGAATATTTTGCAATTAGGACTTTTAATCTTTGTTGTAGATTCCATTTAACAAATCGTCATATGATACTTGAATGGTTTCAGCACACTAGTTTTGTTTCACATAAATCTGATCAATTAGTAGATGATAAATCTGAATTATACATCCATAATCATCCATCTCTTGGTTTAGATTTGCATGAAGAATCTAAGGATTTAAAAATTGTAGAAATGAATTCTTTCTGTTTTTTAGATATGGATCATAATCAATATGATTATTTGGGTGATTTAAATGCTTATATGCCCATATATGTTTTACGTGAAAGTCAAAGTTTAACTAATCATGAAGAAGATCATTTTTCTGTAGAAGATTTTTCTAAAGTAAAAGAGAGTAGTTATAATGTTGAACAATCTTCTTCTAGCATAAGTAAAGAGCTTCAAGATTCTGATATTCTTTATCCTGTTAATCTTTTGATAGATCTTGAATCAACTGACTGTTCTGAAATTTGTGATATGCTTTCCCAATTACCATTTTCTGACCGAAGTGATTCTATAGGAGAACATATTTCACGAAATGATAATACTACATTAGAAGAAGAAGCACATTCTGATTTAGAACCTTTCATACATATCCCTTTTGAAGAGAAAACATATCTTAAGGAATCTCGATCTGAAAATATTCTACTAAGAGATGAATTTCATACACTTATTTCCTCTTCATGTTTTTCTTTGTATCCTGTTGTATTTGATAACAATGACATTCAATCATATATTTCAGATTCTAACTTTCCATTGTTAAATATGAAAGAGGTACAAGTTAATTATGAAATACATGGAGAAGATCAAGAAGATTCTTATCTTTATCATCAATCTATGTTTTCTTGTCATTCTTCTTTGCTGGAAATGAATGATATTTCTAAGGGTAATTTTCAAAATTTTTCTGATTCATCATTCAATGAAGAAACATTTTCTTCTTACAATCGATTACTTGATGGAGATGATTCTTATGAGAATGTTAATGATACTAGTTCTATATTTATAACATCTCATATCTTTAATTCTTCTCAAGTAAATACTCAAAGGAAATTCAATCTCTTTGAGAATTTCCAATTAAATCAACTAATTTATGATGATTGTTATGATAATAAACTAGAACAAATTGGATCTGATTTTGTTGATCTTGTTCAAGAAAATATTTCTAAGGAGAAAATTGTTCAAGAAGAAGTTTTGGATTCTTATAATACTAATGCTGATTTTCTTTCAAATAATCTATTTCATCGCATAAATCTTTCAAATGCTTTATGTCATTCTTATGATTTTCATTGTACATACCATGATAGGATTGTTGATTAGCTTGAGAAATCTTTCTTAGCAAGATTTCATCATTATGGAAAAACTCTGTTTTCTTTGTTTGTATATAAAGATGGTAAGGCTCCATTCTTTTTATTTGTACATAAATTTCATTTTCTTTACTTTAATGCATTCTTTTTTCATTTTTACTTTCAAGTATTCATATCATGCTTTTTGATTATTCACTTCTTCATTTTTGCAAGTTTCCATATGCTTTCATGGTTGCATTGGAAATTTGATTACACTTAGTTTTTGTTTACTTCTCAAAGTAATGTAGGAGTAGGTGTAGAATAGATTAATTTTTTTCATTTCTTTAATAATTAGATTGTTGTTTTGGTTTTTTTCAATAAAATACTTGCGACGACAAGCCAAGTCCAAGTTGAAAATGACGCTTCTTCAGATGCATTCAGGGAAGTATTTTTATCCTCCTTCACTTTTTATTATTTATGCTCTTGCTTATTATTTATTGGTTCAAGGCATTCATGTTTGAATTATGTATTTAGTTTTAAATTATAATGATATTGTCATGAAATGTTTTGAATTAATTCCTTTTCAAGTTTTAAGAGAAATAAAATTTTGAAGACAAAGTAATTAGAATTAAGACATCTTCATTACACACAAATTTTGATTTTTCCTGGATATGCATTTGAAAGAGGGGTTTTACATATTTTGTTGTCACAAATTGCACACAATTTAATTTAGCATTATTTAATTTATTTTTTGTACATAATCTTTAATAAAGAAAGGTCTCATCATCCTAAACAACTTTATGCGAAGCAACAATGTTGATCATAATTCTTCAACCGAAAGAGAATAAATTTATTCTAAGGTTTTTATTATAATCAATTCATTTGATCTATTCAATATATTTACAATTTATGAATTGAGATAATTACTCTCTTTGCAATAACAAATTCCTTCGATTATACAAACACGACAACAAATCTCACTTTTGTTAGCATATGACAATTTGTTAAGGCCTATTTTTATAATTATTTGTCATTTCTTTTAATTTAGTTTTCTAAATAAAGAGGCTTCAATTGGCTCAATATCTCATTTAGTGAATAATTCTATCAATTAAAGATTCTTTTCTACCACAAAACTTTAAATACATATTCTTCCACATGATTTGTCAGTCAGCCTCATTTGCTTTGATTTTATTTTGATTATATTACTTTTAATTTTATTTTCAAATTGTTTGATTAGGCTTGGAATTCTTAGTTTGATGATCATTTGCATTGGGGCGAAAGGGTTATTTGTTAATTATCAAAAAATCGATTCCAATTATTCTATAATTCTTTATTTTGAATCATGTTTTATTTATCAAACCTTTTCAAAAAATTCATTGATAGGGGATTGTTGATCCTTAGTTAATGATACTCTGGGGCAAGTTAGTCATTCAAATCCTATATCTTTTGAAGTCTTGTATGTGAAGGAATATTTTCAAGGTCGTTTTCAAAAAGAGACTATCCCTTTTCCCATGGTGGAACACTTTCCAAGTTTTAATTTCATACATAAACTTAGCTACATTGATTATCTTTCTCCTTTTAATTATCACAAATCAATACACAAAGTTATTTTTAACTAGATTATGTAATTATGTTCTAATTGGATCCTTCTTTAGGAGAAAATGAGTGGAGCTTCCATTGTTATCATCTCAAATATCTTACTGCCATCCCGCTCTCTTAAGGAGTATAGTCGCTTCCCCATCCATTAAGTAATTTCTTATGAGATTAACATTAAACATAGCCCAATCCTTTTCTTTAACATCTCTGGGAGTGAGCTGAGAAACAAGAGGTCTTATCATAAGCTGACCTTCTCATGGTCGTGCCTTCTTATGGAATGACTTTATCAATATCTGGTCACCAAGCCAGGATACTGGCTTGTAGCCACAAAACGGTTGCAAGACGGGCGGTCTCATCATGAGCCATCCCGATCATTATCTATAAGTTGGTGTGAATGACACTATCAAAACCTGATCACCAAGTCATCATAGTGGTTTCCAGTTTCTTTCCAAGGATGCAAATCTTTAACAAGGATTGATATGCTTCATATATTTAACTAGTGGATGGGATAAAAGCAACTTATTGGGTTAAAAGAGAACCTTGTCGAGGCTATATACGCTTGCTGACAACAGGGCCATGCCTATGGTATTAGAGGTAAAACATTAAGATAACATCTTCTTGTATCACAAATTGTTCATTTAAGAGCATGTTTCAATGAAGAACATATTTTGTTGGAAGTCTAATCAATTAGTATTTTTTTGCATTCCAACTGATAGTTAGACTTGGGTATCATTAAAATCAATTGTAGCTGAGTAGATCTTTAAAAGGTTGTCTTGTTAATGTGGTACACATGTTTTAGGGAAAGCTTTCTTCTTGTTAAAAGCCTCATCTTTTATCTCCTTTATACATATACAACTGCTATCTTTTTAAGGAAGATATCGCTGCTTCATCCTAGTGTGTCGCCATTTGTTGTAGGTACAATAGATCCCATGTTTTCAATAAAACATGGGAGCCCCAATTTTTATATGCAAATGTAAGGATTAAATTCCTTAGTCATTTTGAGGTTTTTCATTCTACTTATCATGCTTTGATGTCTTTGTGATGATTTGATTTAGTTAGTATTTTTCCCTTTATTCCTTTGATTTTTAGTGTGTTTTTATGAATTGCAGAAATCACTCATTTTCCCCCAAAAAATAAGTCTTTCCGCAAACCCGCAATCCCACTATTCCACAAATTGAGGATTGTGAGACCCTTATTTTTAGCTCTGGAATGTTGTGTTTCCATAACCCGCAACCCGCAATTGTGGATTGCAGAAACTATTTCAATAAATTTTCGTGTCTTGCGATCCCGCAACCCGCAATTGCAGATTGCAGATTGCGGGAAGTTTGTTTTTCAAGTTTAGTTGTTTGCATTTCCACAACTTGCAATGCGGATTGCGAATTGCAGAAAGATTGATTTATTTTCTTTTAAAGGTTGCGATCCCGCATCCCGCAAGCCACAATTACAGTTTGCAAGATAAATGTACATATTTGCAAGAATAAAACTTCTCCAACTCTGCTTCAGCATGCTTAATCTTAACCATTGATTTGTCTTGATCCTGCGGAGGAGATTACATTGCATGATTTGAATAATCATTTGGATCGTTTCCATTTTTTACTTATTTGCCTTTTGATTCATTTGAGTTGGTTTCATAATCTTGGTGGTCAATTTACTATGTTGTTCCTCACATTCTCCACCTAGATTTGGTCTTCACTGCACAAATTGATTATTTGAGATGATGGCTGGTTGTTACCTTCATCCCGGGATTTTGATTGTTCTTATGATTTCTTCTCTCATGATTTTCGATATTGCATTAGTTTGATATTTGACCTCAATTGGGTTTTATTTTTGATTTGGCATGCCAAGAATCATAATATAAATATTGTATATAAGCTTAGTCTTTGGGTTTGTTTGCTTATATTAGTTTAACATTTTAATGTTTAAATTAAACTTATTGAAATCTTTTCAATATTCATGGTCATGCTTTGACTTTTATTAACTTAATTTGTGTATTTCATTAAATCCATATACACAATTTGATGTTATGAAAATTAAAAGAACACATATTTTAGTTTGTTTGAGTTCTAATTTCCCTAATTTCTATGAGATTTGGTTTTATGATTATTTCGAAATTAGTGGGATTAAAATTCAACATTCATGAATGTGAAATTAGTTTGATCATGGATAAGTCTTTTATTTTCAATAAGCTAATTTGATTTTAAAAATATAATTTATATTTTCCCCTTTTGCTTTAAAAATATTTTCATTTATTATTGTGCAAAAGAAATATTATTATTCTTTTCTTGGTTTTCTATTTTTGGAAAATGATTATGTTATAAACCTATTTATGGAATTCATTAACTCTCCTATATTATAGGAGTGATTCTTTTCCTATATATGTAACTTGCTTCCAACAATTATTTTCTTAAGAATTAACTTGTAAATGGTTTTGATTTTTACTTCTAGGTTTTATGTTTTAATGATATTTTTCCAATATTGGATTTCGTTTACTTTGTAAATATTTCTAGATTTTTCTTAATCTTTTATCCATTGGTATTTCCTTACTTTATTCAATATTTAAAAAATAAAAATAAAATTTGCATTTTTTCAAGCTGTTCCAACCATTTTTATGCATTTTTGAGGATTGTGGAAATTTTAGTTTTGGTTAAAATTTCAACCTTTCCGCTGCGGAAGGTTTAATTTTTCCCATTTAAAAAAAAAAAAATATTTCCGCAACCCGCAACCCACAATTGCGGAATGTGGATTGCAGAAAGTGATGTTTTTTTCTCATTAAAATTTAATATTTCTGCAACCCGCAATCCGCAATGCGAAATGCGGAATGCGGATTGCCGAAATCTTTTTTACTCTTTCATTTCCGCATTTTCGGACCCTAATTTTTTTCTTATGTTATAATTTAATTTAATTACGGGTCCATAAATTTTGGTAATTTCTTTTTTTCTTTAGAATTTTAATTTTGGTTTCGATTTTTTTGTTTTTCTTGATTTTGATTTGTTTAAATTCAAATTTCCTTCCCAACATTTGATTTCTGATTTTGTTGGGAATATTATTTTTGGAATTTTGTTTGGTTTTATTTGTTTTGGAAAGTGATTAATATGAGATTTAGTTGTTAGATCAATGGCCACAAATCACTCCGTAATGAAATCAACGGCTGCTGAATCTTAACTTCTGGGAATAATATCTTGATATTTATAAGTCCAAATCAAGCCCGAGATAGCACGTTGGAAAGCTGGAAGGATGATGAATGATTTGAGAAGATTATGTTTCCAATGGAATAGATTAACCACCCCGAAAAACTGTATGAACTATCAATTTTGGATTTGCATAAGATTTGTTAACTTTCATTATATTTTTGTTTACAAATGGATTTTAATTAACTTAGATTTATTTCATTAGCTTTGAAATAATGTTTTAATTTCTCTTTTGAATTGTACAAGTGTGGATTTGGATTTAGAGGAATCAACTTGAAGAATTTACATCCCGAATTTGGATTCATTAAAATGTGTCAAGTGGAAAGCAGTGAACTTTAGACACGATTTCTGGAGTGATGAAGACGAATATGGAAAATCCGAGACATAGGTTTTGTGCAGAATATGCCCAATTAGTTTGTCGTTGTGTGAAATCCTGAGAAGGTTCCTCATTTGGGATATCCGACTAGTTTTTCAAAACAGATTTTCCTAGAATTTTCTCATGGATGAATTTGGTAAATAGAACAACTTAGCTAGTTAGCTAAGGAATTGGGGGAATAGATCTTATCTTAATTTTCATTGTATAAAAACCTACTTTCTATGATCTGGGGGAGGGGGAAGAAGAGAGGTGGTCTCTGTAGACTAGAAGGATTGTAGTTGTTCTACTAAACTCTTTTCTGTGTATTTTTACTTGGAATAGAGCTAGACTGAGGAGGCTACTAATCATCAATGTTCAACTTTGTAAATGTGTTTATGAAACTGAAATGGTGATGTGAACCTTTCCTTTTTCTGCAGTTATTCTTCATTTGTTCATTTGTGTCTAATAAAATGTTTTTATTATGCACTTTTGAATAGTAATCGGATTCATTTTTTTGCATGTCTATAGTATATTTGTTAATCTGATTATGTTTAATGATTTGCAGAAATGATTCTAAGTTCAAATAGTTTTAGCATAGTGAAGATAATGTTTTACTTCTCACGTTAGAATTGATATGGTTATGAAATCAATGTTTAGATGTTTTTAAGTCATTAATGATCCAATTATTCTTTTGAGCATTAGATCATTCTCTCCATTTCAAACTTTTGGCTCCCGAGATAGGTTATTAATTTAATTAACATTTGGATAGGTTAGTATTTTAGTTCAAATATGTATTTCTGTAAGTATAGAATTTCTTCTAATATTTGCAGAATTATTAATTGTAGATTGCATTCAAATCACATTTAGGATTAGTTTCAGATCTAATTCAAAGTCTCCCTTTCGAGGAGCAAACTCACCGACTCAAAGAGTGCCAGTGAAGACCGAATATTCGTGGGTGTTAACCACACCAAGCAGCTCGAGAATAGGGTAATACTTGCATAGGATTTATCTGAAGCCTTTGGCTGGGTTTCCATCCCCTGTTGTTTTCCTTGGACACCATTCCAACACCTGCACAATCGAGGCATTAACAGGACCGCAGGTTTGGATGGTGTAGATTGGGTGGGATTGAGATCGATGGCTAAGATTTTGTTCATAGATATAACTTACGTGTGTAATTGAAATCCCCCAAATCTGTGAACCTGGTAAAGGCCACTCCTTTGGATGGTCTGGATCCGAGTAGAAGTCATATAAATGGTGGGAAGCAGTTTCGTAGACCCAAGGTACATGGATGGCATCATTTGAAGGCGAAGGGCCCGAGAGGTAAGCAAAGACAGAGATCCACAGCCTAGAATAGATTTTGCAGATGGATGGATTAAGTGGATCCCTCACTATCGCAGTTGTGGGGACGATAAGAAAATAGAAATGTTATAAAAAGAGCTCCTGCACAGGGATCTAGATTCCATTTGTCCTATTCGCATTGGAAAATGATAGAGGGGGACTGTGCAGAAGCGGACAAGTCAACCAAGAGCCCCGACCATCTGTCAAACAACTAGGTAGGCCTCTTGTCCCCCACTGCAAAACTATTTAAATGGCATAACTAATAGAACCCCTGGGATTTGAGCACCAGAGGATAGGAGATTTATTTGAGGACAAAGTCGCAGAGTTTTATGACACTATGCTAATAAGCCACACCATTCAGACAACCAAAGACCGGTTAAAAGTGATTAGGGGGGGAATGTTGATGTCCACAAGGTTTACAAACATTTTTAAATTTGTTTGCAATTGACCAAACCTTGAACTGTCCAGAGCTTGTCAACTGGTGCGCCTCCAACTATTCCTCCTCTGAGAGGACGATTATCGATTCAGCCAACTCCAAAATCCTATGCAAAATCAATCCCATCACCGTTAGAAAGGCCCTGTCCATCCCAGACGAGTTTTATCAAAAGGCCAAAGAATATAAAGAAGAATCCCTAATCCAATTTTTCATACAGGCCCCAACTGACCTCAAGCGAAGTTTCTTCCATTGTAGCCTACAGCCTAATGTCTTCCTACAAAATCAACCCTTCCCTGGTGAAGTTAGTCCATTTAGAGAAGAGTCCAAGTGTGTCATTACCATGTTGGCCCAATTTCTAGGTTTAGATAATGACATGTACATTACTTAGCCTCTAATAACCCTATTATTTGTCATGAGTACATGCCCTCTTGAGTTGGACAACCCCAATTAGTCTTCCTTGTGTGCTTGTCTTAGGTTTGATGAAGCCTTAGTTGACAATATCGATGCTCAGCTAGCAGAATTCCCAAAGACTAGAAGCTTCAGGTTTCAATCATACCTACTAAGGATGTTCTTGTCTTTTAATGAGGAGAATTTGCAGATGCCAAAGCTGATGCTCACTCGAGAGGTACTCTCAGACTATACCAAGTTCATGGACACCATCATGTCTAAAGTATACTGTGCTATCTTTCAAAAGAAGCTTCCCAAGGTATTTACAGAGATGAAGGAGTTGCTGCAGCCTTCCCCAGAGAAGAGGATTGGTGACTGCTTCCTTTCAGAACACAACACTGCAATTAGAGTATATGGTTCTGCCCATGCACCTTATGTTTTTCCATTTTTCCCCACCCCAGGCTGTTTACAATAGAGTTCATCAGACAGAAGCTGAAGGCAGAGGTTGAGCATTTCTATGATGATAAGAAAGCTTCAGATATCACTTTCCCTTGGGCTGTGGGCCCTTTCATTATTAAAAATAAATCTTCCCTTCCAATTATTGAAAATATGATGAGAGATATGGGGTTCAGAACCAAAGAAGACATTAATTATGACCCTCACCACATCATATCAAATAGGAGAAAAGGGACTAACAAAAAGGATTTTGTGCATTTTGAACTCACAGGGTTGGCTGAGACTACAAATTTGCTAGAATATCCTGACAAAATTCAAATGGATGTGGATGAGTAGGAGGTCTCCACCTCCCTGGTATCACAACTCATTTCCCCACCACCTAGATCCTCCATCTTGGTCCCAACAACTGAAGAAAATGTGCCCCATGCCAGTGGCTCTCGGGAGTCTAGCAAGTTGGAAGGAAATGGTCCCATGGACGTAGATAATGATGCAAAAAGAGCCTCCAAAAGACAGAAAATAGAACCAGAGAAGCAATTCGTGTCAGTGGAAACAACAATTCATGCCAAAAAGAAGCAGGTGAGGTTCCACATCCCTATTTTTGAGGTTAAAGAGTATATATTCAACCAGCCATCCACTAAGCTTGCAACACCAAGCAAAAGAAGAGATGAGCTACTAGATGAATATAAGGAAAGCACAAAGACAGTCTCAGAGGAGACTAAATTATATGCAGATGTGAGGAAGATTTCAAATAAGGATGTATCCTTGGTGGCAAGCATGAGCCTTGCGCAGAACACCCTAACTCTAGCCTTGACTACCAAGAATAAGGCCACCAAGCTGAAGATGAATTTGGAGGACATCCCTGTGCCCGATGTAATAAAATTGCACAAGGAAATCGAGGAAGTTATCTATGGAAAATTACTAAAGACTGCATTGGAGTTGTCCAAAGTGCAAGGCGACAAGAGGAAGATTCAGAACCAGCTTAGACTGGAAAAAGTGGAAAATAAGTCCCTGAAGGCTCAAACCAAAAATCTCCAGGCTACATTAGTGGCTATTGAAAGCGAAGAAGATAAGGGAGCTAATGTGCAAAATTTGCTGGATGAAAAGGACCATGACATTCAGGCCTTGAGGAAGAAGCTAAAAATTCCCTCCACCCAGCTGATAGACTCTTCTGAGCTAGCAAAGTTGGAAGAGAAGAGAGAAAAAATGCAGGGTGAACTATCAGATTGTAAGGCTAAGCTGCTAAAATTTGAAGAAAAGGAAAAACAGTGGCTAGTAGATATAACACTTACGGTAGAAAGTGAAAAAGCTTTGAAGGCCAAGGCTGAGGACCTCAAAAATAAATTACAGGAAAAGAATCAGGAATTGGACAATATAGCCACACCCTCCATAGAGGCTGGTGATTTCTCCCTTATAGGGCCATGGCTCAAGCAAGCCTAAGAGACATGGAAGTAGAAAGGCTAAAGAAACAAAATGTAAATCTGAAGACCCTGATGACAAAAGAAGAATAGGAAAAGGAGGCTTGGTAAACCAAGTACCAGGAGATAGAGGTAAAAAATGAAGAGTTGGTGAAGCAGGCCAGAGGACAGACCTCCCTGTAGGAAGCAAAGCAGGTTGTATGGGATGATTTTATAGCAGAAGCAGAAAAGTTGAGGCCCTATCTGGATTTCATTTTGGACAAAGAGGCAATGATAAAATATTCCAGGAAAAGTGTCATAGCTGCCAATGAAAAGATAAACAAAAAGCCCGTGGAGTATGCTCAGAATGCAATAGAATTCCCAAAATGGTCTATCTAAAGATCAAGCCAAGGAAACCAGCATAAAGGATAGGGTGTCCACTATAATTTGGGCTAAAACAGTAATACACAAGCATTAACAAGAAAATACTATCCAAGTAGGTATAGACATCTAAGCCCATCAAGTGAAACTTTTCAGGGAAATGTTTGATCCACCGTTCAAGAAAGGTCTGCCCTTATTTTGGGAAGAGGATGGCACTATGAGGTCATAGGAAGAGTCTCAGGGTAAGCTGTGGGAATGTAGAATGGACCATGGAGACTTTGCAGACATGAACCGGCCACTAATAGGTAAAATAGTGGTGGAGAAATTAACAAAAGATTTTGAGTTGGCTTGGGTTTTCAAAGAGGCTTGTGCCCACTTCATAAGCTGTTCATATAAATACCACACATAAATGTGAGTGCTGCTGAAGGAAGTGGCCACGTCAGAGCTGCCAGCTGCTGATCAATGGAGGACCATTGAGAAATTCGGGAAGGCCAAGTTGACACTACATCCAAGATCGTGAAGATTCACAGCATCAAGAGATAGTTACTAGGGAATTTTGTTCATTTTACTAGAGTCTGTTTTCATGCTGTAAAGCTACTCAGTAAAATTGTAAAAGGAAATTAAACCTATTTTTCCAACTCTGTTATTTTGTTGTAACTAATTTTCTGAAGTGGTGAGCCTGTTTGAATAGGTGTCACTTATATTGTAACAACTTTCTGTTGATACAACTCGAGCCCGAGGGCTAAGAACATCTATATAATCAATGTAATAGAAGAGAAAAGGGTTGAAAATTTTTTGGAACCCGAGAGGTTTTTGTGTCGCGTACTATGAGACTCATTTTAAATAAAGTTACAGAGCCAAAGCTGGCCTTTATGCAGATATTCATGTGTCATTTATATTGCAGTCTGTTTCCTTTCCTTATGTGAATGTGCATCCTATTATTTTACTTCCACTATGTTTTCCTTTCATATCTGAAATTAGTGTGCAATAGTGCAGAATTCTTAATCATAAGCTATGGCTATTCTTTTCAGATATTCACCAAATATTTCCTCTAAAGTTGACATTGAATTCATCCCCATTTGATGCTCATGTTAATGGATTGTCTTTTATCTCTTCTTTCTCACCATACCAAAGCAATTTGACTGTAATTGAAGGGCTAGCTTGCCTATGTTATGAAGTTCCATGCAACAGCTCTGTGATTAGATATATTTGTGTGTTTTGACTCCATTTCCAAATGAATGTCCACTTTGATTTCAACCAAACAACACTTTGATTACAATATTCATTCATATGTATCTGGCCTCGTTTAAAAATATGTGAGAGATCCCTCTCTAGAAGGGTAGAAGCCAACCTATCTTTCCTAAAGTTGTTCTGTGGTTACCCCAAATTGGCCTTTCTACAACCTTAAGGTACATTTTGGGTGCTAACAGAGAGTATGGGTACTGAATTTGCCAAGAGGAGAATAGGCCAATAATTGAAATCTAGTTCGGTGGAAAGGCTTCCAGTTCCTGTAGAGAAAGTTTCCACACTGAGTTTGCAAAAGGACAATTCACAAAGAGATGTTCGATGTTTTCAGGGCTGTTGCAACAGAGCGGGCATCTATGCAGTCTAATAAATCCTCTTTTAGCTAGATTTTCTCCAGTCAAAATTTTCCTGTGCAGTAGCAGCCAAGTGAAGAAATTGATTTTAGGAATGCCATAATTGTTCCATACGATCTTCCATAGGTTAGAAGAGTGAAGAGGCTTCTGAGATGTTTGTAATTCCTTAAACCCTAGTGTAACTATGTAAGATCCTGTTTCCCCCCATCCCCATTTGTATTTCGTGTGCTTATAAATCAGATCCATCCTAGTTAAATTTTGAAGGAGCTCATTCTTTTGCATTATTAATCCTTCTGGAACTTGAGGTAAAGACCAGTCCGTCCAGTTCCCTTTGTTGTCCCATTGGGAGATATCTTCCAGAATGACTATTCCTCTTTGTGAGAACCGTTCCCAAATGTCATTGAGAGATTCTATACCACCAAGCATAGACTTTCCATTAGTTATGTTTGTCCAAAGATATGTTTTGGATCCATTTCCAAGGATGCGATATAATTTTCTTTGAAATTAATTAATTCCAACTTTGCATAAATTCCATATAGAGGTGAATTTGAGGATTTTTTCGTAATGGAGGTTGCATATCGATCCTCCTTTTAGATATTTTTTCCACAGTTGATTGTTGGCCAAATGATCTCAATTTAGGAATACTTTCTAGAGAATTTTTTTGCCCAAAGCCATATTTACAAGATGAGGATCTCTTATCGGCAGTCCACCTTCCAGCAAAGGTCTTTTTACAGTACCCCAGCTGACTAGATGATACTTATTTTTGTTTCCTTTTCCACCTTTCCAGAGAAACTCTTTGATGAGTCTTTCTATTTGGTCCATTATTGAATTGGGCACCATGAGGATGGAGTATTGATAGATAGGGAGAGCAGAAAGTACTGATTTTATTAGGATTAGTTTTCCTGCGTGATTGAGCCACTGTCCCCCCCAGGTATGAATTTTTTCCTTTATATTACTAAGGATTTCATTCCATTGTGAGTTTTTTATTGACCCCAGAGTAAGGGGTAGTCCTAAATATTTAATCTTTTCCCATGTAGCAAACCCTGGGAACTCTAAGAAGTGTGAAATTTTGAGTATTGTATGTTTCTCAACATTCCAACCATAAACTGCGCTTTTTCTATTGTTTACCATCTCTCCCGTAACCTGGCAGTAATTATGAATTATTTCTTTGAAGGATCTAGCCATTTTAAGTGATGCTCCTCCCAGGAAGAGCGAATCGTCAGCAAATAGATCGTGATTTAAAGAGGGGAGGCCTTTAGCCATTCTAATTCCTAGGATTTTTCCTATATCTCTTTCTATCTCTATAACCCACCTAGAACTAAAAACATTTTATGTTGTCGAAAAACATTATCTTAAAAGTTATTGTAAAGTTTTATGTTGTTGACCAAGATGGTCAAATATGACTGTAATTTAATATTTTATTATTTAATAAATAAAAGAAGAGACACCTATCCAAAGAGGATTGTTCACTAACCCACTAGGAGGAATGATCTGGTGTAGAAGGAAAACATGACAAATGGCAGCAACATCATTCACTTTCTAGCTGATGCAGGAGGCATCTTCCCAAAAATTGTGATCATGTTCCCAAGAAAGGAGGAACTGAGCAGGTGGCTCATTTAATTCAAAAACTGACCCAAAGACCTAGGCAAGCATATATCCATCGAATGAGCAGGAAGCTCACACATTAGAACCTTGTGTATTTGCTGCATACTGAAAAGTTAATCACACAAGAGGGTATTCAATGAGGGGAAGCTAAAGTGAGATTGTTGGCAGTTTGTTTGCAAGTTTGATTGTTGATTTACAGAGAGAACATAATAATCTTCTATACCTAGTCTTTGTCCTGGTGGTTTAGTGAATAGGCTCGGGGGTCCTGAAGCAAGTAAACTTGGTTGTCTCAGGAGACGGTTGGGAGGAATGGTCTTCTTTGGATTTTTTCCACTTCAAAAGTTAACAGGTTCTTTACTATTTTTATTTGTTTACAAATAAATGTTTATTTATGTTGATAAATAACTTATATTTGCTATGGGTTTACATGCTATTACTATTAATTTACTATTAGTATCTGGATTAGGATTTTATCCATTTTCAGGAATAAATGTTAGTAACTACTTTTAGTACTTAGGTTAGAAAATATTGTATTTTATTAAGTATCAGAATTATATGTCGAAATGCTTGTTCTAGGTTATCTTGGTTTATCAGTAAATTATATAGTATATGCACTATATCTCTTAGACACTTCACACACAAATAAAAGAGTAAGTAGAGCCAAGAGACTGAATACATTCAAGTTTATAAATAGACTCAAAAATCTATATTTCTTTATCTTAGATTAAGCTCATCTGTATGGCATATAGGGTTAGGTTATTTCTTGAAATCAGAACACGCACAGATAACAAGATAAGAATTAAATATTAAGCATAATTCTAGATCTTATGGGTAATAATACTTTATACGTTTTTTTAATTTATTTATGGATTTTTAGGGATGTTACAATCTCCAGCTTTCAAATGAGATAGTTTTCCATCAATATATAGAGGAAAGGAGATAGTGGGAACCCTTAATGAATTCCTCGGGTAGCCTGGAAGAAGTTTACCGGTCTTCCATTTATGAGAGGGGCGATCCAAGGCTTATCTATGCAGGATTTCACTAGCTCTACGAAACTGTTGCTGAAACCAAAGGAGGACAGAAATTTGTACAGATACTGAAGGTTAACTCTATCGAAGGCATTCGCCATATCGAGTTTAATAATCCTACCCTTTTAATTTCTGAGATTGTTGGAGTGTATTCCTTCCTACACTAGGATAACATTGTCTAAGATTTTCCTTCCTTTGATGAACCCTCCTTGATTGGGAGATATCCGATTGCTGAGTAGAGGTTTGTTCCTGTTGGCTAGGAGTTTAGATATTATTTTGTATGATGTGTTACAGAGCGAGATGGGTTTGTATCTATCGAAGGAGCCAGGATTCACTTCTTTATTGATCAATGCTAGGAAGGTGGAGTTTGTGTTACCTCCGATCTTTGCTTTTTTATGGAAACCTCTAATCATTCGGATGAGATTAGGTTTGATGATGGACCAACAAGGTCAGTAGAAGTGTATTGAAAACCTGTCAGGGCCTGAAGCTTTGTTTGGCTCCATATTCCATATAACATCACATATCTCTTTTTATGTGAATGGTTTCAATAAGTGTTTATTATCATCGGTGTTTATTATGTTGGGGATGTGAGCAAGGAAATCAATCGTGGATTCCTCATCATGTAAATTATCCCCTATGTATAATTCGTGGAAGTGGGTTTCAGCTTCTTTTTTTATCTTTTCGAAACCTTTAATGATTTCTCCATCGGCTTTGACAATATCTGAAATATGGTTTCTTGCTTGTTTGACTTTAGCTTGTCTATGAAAAAAAGATGTGTTTATGTCCCCTGCTTGTAACCACAGGCTGTGCGATTTCAATTGCCAATGTTCTTCCTCATTCTGGAGCTTTCTGAAAACGTTAGCTTGTGCATTTTTTCCTTTTTCAGATCCAAGGTGGATATGTCCTGTTCTTTCATCTCTATTTGTATAATAGACAAATCCATTACTGCTTCATTTCTGTTCGCCGTTGAGCTCTTGATTGTTTTTTTTATCCAATTTTTTAAAGCGATTTTAGTGTTCTTGAGCTTCTACTCCCACACGTAGCTTGGGGATCCCATGATTGGAATATCCCATGCTTTCTTCACCTCTTCCTTAAATGCGTCTTGCTTAATCCAAAGTGGATTGAATCTGTAGGGAATTGGTCCTAATTCCTCCACATCATTCAAATACAAAAGAATTGGATTATGGTCAGATGCTAGGTTGGGCAGAATTTTTGAAATGATTATTTTATTTTCCTGAAGAAGGGAAGTTTGGACTAAAAGCCGAAGTTTGGACTAAAAACCGATCTAGCCGCATGGTGATTATTTTCTTTCCCACTACTTGTTTAACTTTCAAAGTAATTTATTTTCTATGTAGAAAATAGAAACATTGGCTAGATATGTATCCGAATTGTCTTTCTAGCAGAATCTCTAGCACCAATGGAATCTAAATATGTAATTCATAATGTATCTTAAGCATTGTCATAGGGACTAATGACACTTATTTAGTGAAACTTACCATGCACAAAAAATTGCAAGAAATCTTCGACAGTGGAAATTAAATAAAAAGAAAGACAAAATGGGAGATATAAAGACCATTCTAAAATTCCTTGGACAGATCCATGTACTAGAAGACAAGAAATTTATCCTAGATTGTAATAATATAATTGTGTACATGGACATAGATTAATAGTACAAACTTGTTTTCCAAGGATGAGAACCAAGCATTTGACAAAAGTAGCTCATATCATAAAAGACTAATCTCTAAAACTATTTGCCCTATTTATCCTATCCCTATTTCTATTTATTTTAGCAAGGAAGGGTTGTGTGAAGGAAGGCATGGCCTTTCTACCATGCAATAGGCGGAGGTTGATTAAATGCAAACAAAGCCGAGATGTCCATTTGTAATCACCATGATAATTTTTTTTGTCATTCCAAGTAGTAACAAAAAAGATTGCTTTTAGAGAAAATAAAGAATACAATATTTGGTGCAATTTTCATAACATGGAAAAGGAATTTGTAGGGGAAATCAACACCTTGAAAGAGTGTGGCTAGGAAAGAGCAAAGTTTATCAGAATTATCAAAACTATTTCGGGAAAAACAAATTTCAAGAAAATTCGTTATATGGAATTTTTTTTATAAGGCATAGATATATTAGAAGCATAGAAGCATTGGATCACCATTGGATACCCTTGTAGGAATGCTAGGAATTGTTGATAGAGACAAGTAATGCATACAAAAAACTAGATACAGTGAGAAGAAGATATCAATTTGAAGTGGATGGTGATGTAATCTAGAGTATCAATGATGAATTTTCAAAATGATAAGGTGATAATTCAAATCATAATAATGAATGATAAGAAGAAGTGATTGACTTTAAATTAGTTGAAAAGAAATATAACAAGACTTTTTTTTGCAATTACATTTTTTCCAAAAAAGAAACCAAGAATTTATGATAACTATTTATGGGTTTTTCAATAGTTTCATCTTTATTCTAATATTTTGATTCTATATTTACTTACCTAAATATCTTTAACTGATTGAATGAATACCCACATGGTTTGTATTAGTGACCTTGAACATCTAATGATTTGTTTTTCACAAAGGTATGGGTGTAGTGAGAGAGAAGGTAGTGTGCCTAATTCACTAGTTTTTATGTGCTTAGTGTATAATTTTTCCTAGTTGCTGCAACCATATTTCCAAAAGGAAAAGAAAATCATGTCTATATTCATTCGAGATAGAGTGCACTAACGGGAAAAAACAGAGACCAAAAACATGAAATTGTTTGTACTAGTGATTGCGTATCATAGAATAATAAACAACATGCAAAGACAAAATATCAAATGCAATTGCAGTTATTAAATTTATTTCACTCAATCTCTTATGAAACACAAGAGCAGTAATATAATTCAACATGGATAAAAGAAAAAAGGTAGAAATCCACCAAATAAGTTTCAAAGAACATAGTTGATGTGCACTTGCAATGTAAAATAGAAGCCGACAACCTTTGGACCTAAAAAAGGCTTATATTGAAAAGTACTATATTAAAATTTATTCATGTGGAAAATATTGTAACCAAAGACATTCAAAGAGAAATATGTACAAAAAAACATTGAATCAGAGCAACAAAGGAATTTAGTTGATTCTATATTTAGGTATATCTGTTTAGGATGAAATTATTTTCATTTCCCGTAAAATTTTATCCAAAGTCTATAAACTTCGCAACAATAATACAAAGAAATGAAAACTGGTTTAATTGAATTAAGTAAAATGGCAGACATAAATTTTCTCAGGTCTTTGATTGAATGAAAGAGAGAATATGTGCATTTGCAAATTCATCATTGACTGCATCAAAAAATGTAGCTGAAGAATAACACAATATCTACGGTCCTCTTGGTCCATTTCTGACAACATTTTTGGATAAGTACATTAGTATAAGGTTGGCTGCCAATTATTCTTGTATTTGGGAAAAAATATTCTTGTAAGATTCATTCAATTGCAACAACAATTAATTTGATTTCATTGGAATTTGTTAGTCCAAGAACAAAAATAGATACAAAAGTTGTTTTACAGATAAATGTGAAAACCAATAAACAATTTTGAAATAGACTACAAACGTATTGTTGCAGTGTCATTTTTCGCATCTCCATCCTTAATATTTAATTCATAAGTTAGATTATTTTGGTGGAAACTAATGACAATTGTTGCGATGGAGCCAATGGAATATGTGTGTGGTGAAATTGACAATCCATAAATAGTCGTGTCTGGTAGAAGTCTACGCTAATGGAAAACTTTGTTTCAATTGAACCTTGTCACTATAACATAATTGAGTATTTTGCATCGCCTCTGTCATATGACCCCTTGTTCCTAAGTGCAAAATATGAAATTAAGATGTCAATACCAGGAGAGAAATGGTCAATGAAGTGAGATAAAGACTATTGTTAATATTCACCATTATTGTTAGTTGGTCGTCTTTATCTACTAAGTCAGCATGAATCAACTATGCCTTGGCATAGGAGTTCTGATGCTTCCTTTGTGCGAGCCCATACAAGACCAAGACATCTCCTTCAAACACATTAGTATATGTCGTTGAACAAAGTTGCACGATACAAGACAATGGATGTGCCACTTGTTTAAGCCTAGAAGAGGTAGAAAATGAAACATATTAGCAATAAACCAGATGTTTGGTACAATGAATCATTGAACCAATTTTTTTGTCGTTTTCTTTATAGTTTCTAAAATTGTTTTTTTTCTTCTTCTTGCTTTTGCCTGTTATGCTACGAGAAATTAATAATTTATGGGAAACTAGATTTGCTATTACCTATTTTTCCTGCATGTATCTAATATTTGCGACACTGTAATTTGAAATGTGTTGCTAGCTTTGTTGTAATTTTGTTACAACAAATTAACCTGTAATCTTGTTGCCTATCTTTACTCATGAGTTTAAAATATTGACAATATAGAAGAAATTCAGTATGCAATGGAATGGTAAAAGTAGACAACATGAAAACCATGTATATTTCAATGCTACAAATGCTAGATTGTTTTGCTAATGTGTTGCTATAACAAAATTGTATATTTGTATCCAAATATCCACAACAATAGGATTTGGTCATCCTTGTTTCAAAAGGGTTGAATGAATATGTTATATGCATGAATCCAAAATACTATATTTACCATAAAGCAATTGCATTGGTGCATTGGGTGTGACTATAAAAGTTGATGCAAACATAAAATTCATGTACAAAGAAGAAGTATTTGCAAATGATTTCAAAGGAATTCAAATGCAATTGCTACTATGATCTATCCAATAAGCTTATGTGACATGGAATCTGATGTTGTCAGATGGAAACGTTGTCCAAAAATGACCAAGCAAAGATCCAACATAGGTTGTTTCTTTTGTTGTATGTAATTTGAAATTGTGATTCTCCATGAACGTGTGATTTTTTTTGTGCATTGCTACTTTACAACATGTCAAAGTTCATCCTCAACAATTACAATATGCTCATTGTGATGAACATCTTTTAGGATACAATGGACAAAGCAATAAAGTTCTTGAAGTGGAGTTTGTGGTTCAATATAAATATTTGTTGGTATGACAATAGTTTTGTCAAGCTCAAATCGACTAATAATTGTTTCAATGCAATTTGTTATGTAATTGTGTAATTTTTTGACTACTATGTTTTTTTTGTAACATGTAAGAACACCATGAATGTGAAATGCAGATAAGTAGTGGTAGTTTCTTGCAAGGACACTCTCCTTTGGTAAAAATCTTGTTTTTGTTTCTTGTAGACATAAGATATCATTTCTCATGAGGTCATAGTCACTAAGAATAATTTCAATATGCGATGCAAGGCTTCATGTTCTTAATGAACATATAAGAAAGTAGTTGTCTTCTGACTGGAAGCCATATTAAAATTGTAAGCACGATTTATTTTCAATCCTTTTTAGTTCACCAAAAACTTTCCGTGAGGTAGAGAAATTTGTTTGTTGTAGTTTGCTTATGAGATACAATTGATGCGTATCTCTAATACGTGATAGTGCAGTCTCTACAAGGCCATGTTGTTTAACACCTTTTGGATCAAATGCCACGTTTTCCATTGTGAGGCCTCGTGATCTATGTATAGTTCGTGCACATGCCATTTGCATAGAAAATTGTTCTCGAACAATAGGAGTCTTGTTCAATGATGCCATTTGTCTAGAGATCCTTGTAATGGGTGTCCAAGTATCTAGAGCATCAAGCGTAAATAGTGTAAATAGGTGGAGCATTCTTGCTTGTTGCATTGAGCCAGTTGATTGTGGTCTAAATTCGACAATTGATTGTGGTGTAAATTCGATCCAGACTATGTCTACCTTGTCCTTTATGTAGTGTTTGAAAATACCTTTTGTACCATTCACTAGACCATCTTCAATGGCATAATTGCCTCCAATTAATCCTACAATCATATTTTGTTTTAGGACGATTGTAGACAGAAACTCCATTTTATTGTTTCCATAAGAATTTGCTTCCATTGGATCTACTTTCTTATCAAATGATTATAATGTATATGTCTTTAATTGCACAAGAGCCAAAAAAATTATTGTGTTCTTCAACATATTTATTTCTATAAAAAAAAGATATGGAAATGTTGGATCATTTGGTGTAATTCTATAGTAATGTTTATTTAAGTAGTCAATATCATAGTTTGTTTGTGAGCAAGTTCTAATTATGTTCAAGATGGATACAAAGACATGATGTTCTTGTCTCACGACTTCTTTGAGATCAAAGCATTTGGCATTGTTTGTCCAAAAGATATATGGTATTGTGTCAAATTGGAAAGTTAGTTGTTCAAAGTATCCAAAAATCCCTTATAGCTTGTGCCTAGCAAAGGTCACCACAAATTATGACGTCAAGGTTAAAGGTGTTATCGGGGTGTGCATGATTTCTCATAGCCTTTTGTCAATGTTGTATAGCATTCGAGGACCTATTAGGGACACCTCATCTATTAGCAAGAGGAAAAGCTATTTATATTCTTTAGTCTACATGTCCAATGCGCAAGATCTTAGTGGAAACATGTTTGCTAGGGTCAAAGGAAAGCGAAGAGCTGAGTGCACAATGATACCATCTACATAGTGTGTAGATCTTCCAGTAAATGCCATGGTGATTCCCTTTATTTTAAGGTTCATTGTGAAGATCCTTGTTGTAAAAGCGTAACAAACCATGGTAAATTGAATTTGGTACAAATGTTTTACCTATTCCAACTCCTCCAATTAAAAAAAATGAATTGGTGTACTTGGGTCTACTTTATTTCTCATTATGATTTATTTTGTTATTTTGTTATTGATTGTTGCTCTTATTCAGTTTTCTTCTAGTGCTATAATAATCTTTTGTGCTTAAAATATGTGGTTGTTTGATGGATTGAAATGAATTATAAGAGTTAGCTCTAGGTTTTCTAGAATTCATTTTCTGGATTAAATCATTCTTGATGTCATACTTTTCAAGTTCGGGAAAATGCATTTGTTGTTGTTCCAAGGGTTGAATCGCATATATTTGTTGATGTCTAGTTTCAACTTTCTCAGAGGCTATGTCAATATCTCTTCAAGTTGTTCTTGTTTTAGCTACAAACTTCTACTTAATGGAGTTGATTACCATTTTTTTTAGAAATATGCTTCAAACCGTGTTTCATAGTTTTCTTTTAGGACATTTTTAGTTTCTCTGTATGGGACAAAGAGCATAATTTTTTCTCTAAAAAAATTATCTGGGTCCTTTTGTTCATTGTATCGATTGTAATGTATGAAGTATGGGAATTTTCTTTTCACAAGCTTTGAATTGAACATGAGTAAGAAGAGGCATATTCCACCAAACATAAATGCTCAAGCTCAATAGGTCTTGCAATGTACTTGTCGACAATTGAAGCACACTGTAATATTTTCAGATTCATCTGCTTCTTGTCCCAATAGTTTTAGATTCTTTAGGAAACATGTTCTTTTTTCAAGTGGTGCATTGTTAATGAATATATTTTTTTCTAGAACTTGAGTACACTTGCAAGGAGATGACAATATGGACTGCTTATTGACCAGACATTTTCTGCAAGTTGAGAAGTACATTTCCAAGTTTGTGAATTGTTTTAATATTTCTATCATTGCTAGATAGACATTAATCTCTTGTTTTCTTGAAAGCAATGGTCATGGTTCGATCCAATTTTGTAATGTAGGAGCTACATTATGTTGCTGCAGCATAAGCATATAAGATAAATTATGCATCTGTGTTTTCCTACCATAGGCTTGGGACCTGTTTAGGTAATGCATTGAACCATACATAAGTTAGGTCTCTTTTCAGTACAAAAGTAGGGCACAAAAGATAATAACGCAAAAGAAGAATGTACTCTTCCCTAGTTACTATGAGGTTTGGAGATAACATATCAAAGGACATGTTCTTAGGGTAGCTTTTGTGCTACAAATGAAAAATAGTTCTTTTGTTTTTTGAATATGTGTATCATTTTCATGTTCCAAGGGTTGTAAAATAACAGTTTTTTCCATCTAAGGTAGTGGTAAATTAAACCTGCAGTGAGAACAATGATATTTGTGTAGCTTCTTATGTGATGATGTGTTTGAATTTTGATCAATTGATTTGTAAGAAGTGATGAAACGATAGAAAAATATCTATCAAAAAATGGAATGATGTCATCTTCAAAAGCTCGATGATAGATAGGGGTATTTTTTATCTGAAGCAATCCATGGTCATGTTCATTGCCTCTACTTTGGAATTCAATGATGAATAAATAGTCTTCCAGGTCTCCAAATAGTTCATTATTACTTGAAATCAATCGTCGAAATGATGCTATTCTATGTTTATAGTAATGGATAGAAGTGATAGGATGCTTTATTATCAAGTATTCAAGAGTTTATGCAAAATCTATTTTACTAGATTTGCCTGGCCAAATATTTTTAGTTTCTTGTAATGCATTACACAATGGAACCCAAAGATTTTCAACGCTACTAAAAGTCATAAAGAATGTTGGAAGTCCAATTTGTAGTATCATTGCAAAAACAATTTTTCTTATGTGTTCAAAGCAATCAAGTGATGTGCATATGATTTTGAGAGAGCGATAGGAAATTGGCGATTTCAATATTTTTTCAAGGTTGTTTTTGTATTTTGTGTCCTTTGAGAGTAGTTTTTTTCCTTTTATCTCTCCGTTTGGAATTCAAATCCAAGCAAAACTTGGTTTATGAGAACTCAAACTGCTTCGAAAAAAATATTTTTGTTGTGTGTTGCAAAGTCTTCAGAAGCATGCAAAATCTCCCACTATGCTATTTGTTGATAAGTAAATCGGTTTTTAATGTCGTTAGGTCGAGTAGATCCATAAAATAGTATAGGGAAATTGAGTTATTTACAAAACGTGTCTTGGAAAATTCCTAGTGGAAAGAATTCTTTAGAAGGTGCAATTTGTATGATTTGATTCTCCAAATAAACTATTAACTGACCTTGTTTATAACCATGTACCATTGTTTCAAACACAAGGTATGGTTCTTCGTTTTCATCAAAAGGATCAAGGAATTCTAGGTTTGATATATCATGGCTCTGTTTTTTACTGTTTTCATTGAAAATTTGTTCCCATTCGTTGTTGATCATGATACCCTTGGATCTGCAAAGTGGAGTATTACATAATTCGTTTAGACCAAGCATGATATTTTTGTATTCCAGATATATTGTGGTATCCAATTTTCTTTCTAACATCACTGCAATTGTCATTATGTCTGATAAACTTTTAAGCAATGTCATTTGAACTCTATCTAAGTTTATAGGAACATTTATGATTGTTCTAGTAAGTGCTGTTTGAGCCTTTTTGTAGCCTAGTTACCTTATTTGCACAAATTCCAATCTTAGTGACACCAATATTTCTTCCAAAGGTATTAATGTTGATACATATTCAAGTACCTTGTTATGACAAATGCATGCAATTCTTCACTACAAAGAGCGTTTTTGCATTTTTTGCATATTTCTTGATTGACTTCAATCACTATAATTGAGTCATTTTCAATTGTTAAAGACGGAAAACTCAATATCATGCTGTTGTCAATGATATATATGTCTTTTTGGAATTGCATACATTCACAAACAACATATGCATGAGCTAGTGTGTCTTCAATCGAGGCCAAATATGCATTCACAACATTTTTTTTGCATACTTCTTTTTTCTTTACGATGGACATAGGTGTTTTTCTTGTATTTCTTGTTTTAGATGTCATAATATTGTTACCGGGAACACCAAAGGAACTCGTTTTTGTTCTTTTTCTACTTATTTCTTAAGGATATTACAATTCTGCATTTTGTTCTTTTGCAATGTTTGAATTCTTTTTCTAGATCCTTTTTTGTGTATTGTGTCTTTTATCTCTAGCTATGCAACTCACATGAACAAAACATTGAATGTTGTTGCTGATGTCAATGTTGTTTTGTTGTAGCATGTGTCCAGGGTTTTTTTGCATGTATATCTAGTTGCATCTAAACACAAATATCTATGCCTTGTAAAACTGTACCTGAGGTAGTTTCCCTAGATTTCTGTTGAAGCAATGGAAAAAAATTCACATGGGAGAAGCTAGTAGGAGAATGCATTAGATAGAGTATATTTAATGCAGTATATGGTGAATATAATCTTTGACTAATTGGTTGTCATTTAATTATCAAAATGTATATGTTAGTGTTGAAGAACTCACACGGCCATTGTAATGTAAATTCACCTCCTTCTATTTTTCCATGTCTACACAACATTGACAAATTGACAATATATCCTTCCCAATTAGAAATAGATTGCTCATTTCTTATAGCCTTTTGGACAAGATATTTATTCATGCAATTGATCACCCTAATGTTGTTTGCATTATAGCAATTACAAAAATTATATGTGATTGTCTTTCTCAATAAAGGAACATCAATAGATGATGTTAATATACAAACCGATTCAAAAAATGAGTCATGGCAATCATTGAAAATAGTGTCAAGTATATAAAGTTTTTGTTTCGATAGTGCTTCTTCAACCAACAACATGTCTATTAGAGTAGTTGAAGGATGATTTACAAGTCAGCATTAAGTTGCCTCTTTTTATGTGAATTTTGTTTGTTGTCTTGATCTAGATCATAGGAGTGGCTCAAAGTGACCGCATGATGTAACTTGATCATGGAACAATAGGTTATATTCATATATAGTGCCATCAATATTGAAATGCGAGTACTTTGTTTTCATTTCAATCGACCAAATAGAAATCGATACTTTTATCCAATTTGAAAACCATTTGATTTATAAAATATCACCCCATAGACCAAGTTCAGAAGGTTTATGCAAGCTAGATGCAGAGAAATATATTCTATGCAAATATGCATCTACATTGTTTACATTGTGCAATTGTTTTAGGAAATCACTAATAAACTTTTTTTTTGTTGAATGGAGAGCTTTAGGATCTTGACAATCTAAACTAGCACTAAAGTTGTTTACTATTCCTTTCCTTATCTCAATAGATGTAAAATAAAAATGTATCAAGATGGAAATCACATTGAACAAGTAGTCCCCTGGGTAGTAGTGGAAATTTTCAATCAAAACAAGTTGTGCCTAGCCAATAGATAATAAATTTCCTGAAAATATATCCCTTGAATTGCAAAAGCATTTGGTTCAATGAAATAAGTTGATTTGTTAAAATTTTATTCCTCTTGATTAAGAGAAACCATTTTGCATAAGCTAGAGGATCAAAATAGACTAGATTGTATGGATGAATTCAGAACTAGAACAAGGGAAAGAAAAACCAAGAGGATCTTGATATTCCAAGTATTTTTTTCTTTGAAAAATGCAACTAGCAATAGTGATACAAGCTTCAATACAATCGAAGAGAGAAAATTGTAATCAAGAAAATAAAAAATGAATTAAATCATATATCAATATAGGGTAATAAGACACAAAAGCACAATAGCACACAAGAAACCATGCTGCAAGGTTCAAGAAGAATCTTTAAAGCATATTTGAAGTTTCAAGAGTCAATATTTTCAATTTTTTTATCCTACATCATGGAATCTAGATAGGCAAACAACTTACTAGAATAAACATATCAAGCACATTAGAGATGGAAGGATTTTTTAATTCAATACAATGTATTGATTATGCTAGATGGTTCACTTGGGGATGAATGGAAGCATTCAAACCTATGTACTATAGTCCATCATGGAAATAATTGTTGGTTTACCAGCAATACTGAGAGGGGGGGGGTGAATCAATATTTCCTACTTTTCTTCTTTTTAAACAATTAGCATTAAAAACAGATAAAAACTGGATCAATCAAGTAAGGAGACATAATTTTATCATGCAAACCTCAAAGAGCAAACCACCAAATCAAATTTATTAATAAAATGATTTTTACAAATTGTTTTTCTGCTGCAATAGAATGGATGCACTGACACCCAATTTTTATCTGCACCAACAGATATGTATGCCACAACACCCTTGTTTTCTAGCCACTACTGGAAGGAGGCTTACAACCTCCTTGGAAAACTTCAACTAATTAATAAATTCGATCTCTTTGTTTAATTATATCTATGTTTTATAAATTAATGAATAATATATTTCATTTAATATATTTCTTGCGGGCATATACAAGCGTATCCTCCTCTTCCTTGCGGGCATGGGCATATACCCTTACAAACATATCCTATTGCGGGCATTTCCTATTTGTTGACATCAATGCCAACTTATTATTCAACATTCTCCCCCTTTGGCATTGATGGCAACATCAAAAATAGTATCCCACTTTGACAACAATGACAAAGGCCTCCTTTTGACAGCTCCCCCTATTAGCATGTATCCCCCTAACAAAATATATTTTATTCCTTTTGTCTACTGTAAGGAGATTACTCCCAACTTTTGTCTAAGATGCTCAAATGCTTCTTTGGGGAGTGGCTTAGTGAAGATATCAACTATCTGTTCCTTTGTATCAACATATTCCAATTTGACAATCTTTTGTGACACTTGATCTCTTAGAAAGTGATATTTGATTGGAATGTGCTTTGTCTTGGAGTGCATGACAGGATTTTTTGATATGTTTATGGCACTGGTACTGTCACACTTTATCACTATGGTATGCTCATACTTCACAAGTAAGTCTTCCAATGTTTGCTTCATCCAAATGACTTGACTACAACATAATGTAGCAGCAATATATTCAACTTCTGTTGTAGATAGTGAAATGGAGGGTTGTTTCTTGCTTAGCCATGATACCAAATAGTCTCCCAAGTAGAATGCTGCTCCACTAGTACTCTTTAGGTCATCAACACTTCCTGCCCAATCTGCATCAGTAAATGATTTTAAAGTGAAGTCTTGGCCTTTTGGATACAATAAACCATATTCCATAGTACCTTTTAAGTATTTGAGAATTCATTTCATTGTTGTTACATGTGTTTCTTTGGGGGCTGATTGGAATCTAGCAACCAATCCTACAGCCTGCATCACATTTGGTCTTATAGCTGTCACATATAGCAGAATACCTATCATAGATCTATACATAGCATAACCCACTTCCAAAGATTCATCATCCTTTCTTAACATACAACCAGTGATCATGGAGGTACTAACAAGCTTGGAGTCTTCCATCTTAAATTTTTTTAGAATCTCTTTAATGTACTTGGTTTGAGAAATGAAAATACCTTTGTCTGATTGAGTGACTTGTAATCCTAAGAAGCATGTTAGTTCTCCCAACAAAGACATTCCAAACTCTTTCTTCATATCTGAGGCAAAGTTTACACTTAGGATTTGTAGATCACTTCCAAATATGATATCATCTACATAGACAACAACAATGATCATATTCTCATTTTCAAATTTTATGTAGAGATTACTGTCAGTGGCCCCTCTTGTGTATCCTTGTTGCTTCAAGTAGTTGTCAAGTCTTGAGAACCATGCTCTTGGAGCTTGTTTGAGACCATAGAGTGTAATGTTTAGCTTCCAAACATAATTCCTTTGTTCCGATAAGAAAAAACCTCTGGGCTGTTAAATATAGACTTCTTCTTAATTATTTCCATTCAGAAATGTAGATTTAACATCCATTTGATATACTTTGAAGCTTTTGTTGCATGCAAAAGCTAAGAACATCCCGATTGCTTCAAGTCTTTCTACGGGAGCTAATGTTTCTTCAAATTCATTACCTTCTACCGGGCATATCCCTTGCATGCCATTTTGGCCTTGTTTCTTATTACTTTACCATCTTCATTTAAGTTGTTCTTGAAAATCCACTTGGTCCCAATAACATTCTTGCCTTTAGGTCTTGGTACAATTTCCCAGGTTTGGTTCTTCTCTATTTGGGCCAGCTCCTCATTCATAGCTTTGATCCAATCATCACTTTTACTAGCTTATGCAAATGTTTTACACTCTACTAGCGAAAGTAGTGCTTGTTCTTGATCATATATTAACCTTCTTCTTGTTTTAACTCTAGTACTTATGTAACCAATAACTTGAATTTCAGGATGATCTCTTTGAATTCTTCTTGATGGTGCTTTTGTATCAGATCTAAGAGAATCTGCGGCAGAAAATCTAGGACATGAGATCCATATTGAATAAAAAGATATATTATTGAATTGATAAGATGCTTAACACTTTACAAGAGCTTGCCTTTTATAAGGTTTGAGCATTCTTAAAAAGGGTTATGTCCCTTCAATTAAACTAATTAATAATTTGCTGATTAATTTAATACAATATTTAATATTCATTGCATTGCCACTCCCTTTTAAAGAGCTTTGTCCTCAAAGAAATGGTAATGAGGGATGTAACTATCGAAATTGTTCTGATTCCCATGTTGCATCTTCTTCGGGAAGATTTTTCCATTTAATGAGGTATTCTTTAATGACTCGCGTTCTTAATCTCTTCTCTCTAGTAGCAATGATAGATTCTGGCTCGAATATGATTCTTCCTTCTTCATCTAACAAGGAAAGTATTGTTTGTGCCTTCTGGTGTTGACCTATCATATTTTTCAAACATGAAACATGAAAAACATTATGGATGCGACTTGTAGTTGGCAATTCCAACGCATATGCCACCTGACTAATCTTCTTATTGATTTGATATGGGCCATAAAAACATGGAGCCAATTTATTTTTTCCACCTTGTTTAAGTGATAATTGTTTATAGGGTTGTAGTCTTACAAATACCCAATCTCCAACTTCAAATTCTCGTTCTGTTTGATGTCGATCTTCTTGTTGTCTCATTCTATTCCTGGCAATATTCAAATTCTCTTTAAGTACTTGGACAACCTTTTGGTTTTCTTCTAAATGGTCATTTACTGATGCGACCCTTGCTTGGTTGGTAATGAAATCCTTCCATTTTGGGGGTTCATATCCATATAGGGCTTGAAATGGTGTCATTCTTGCAGATGTATGATAAGTAGAATTATACCACCATTCCGCAAGATGTAGCCATTGGAACCATTTATTTTGCTTATTAGTTACAAAACAACGAAGGTAGGTTTCTAAGAATTTATTGACAACTTCTGTCTGTCCATATGTTTGGGGATGATAAGCTGAGCTCATGTTAAGAGACGTTCCAATTTGCTTGCAAAACTCCCTCCAAAAGTTCCCTTTAAACTTGGCATACCTATCACTTACTATAATCTTCAGAAAACCATGTAATTTGTAGACATTTTTACAAAAAGCTTCGGCTGTTTCTTTTGCCGAATCAGTTTTCTTCACTCCAACAAAATGTGCATATTTGGTTAGCCTGTCTACCACAACTAGTATTCTGTCTTTTCCATCTGATATGGGTAGACCTTCAATGAAATCCATTGAAATTTCCTCCCATTTTTTATTTGGAATATGTAACGGATGGAGTAACCCCGGACTTGAGATATTCTTAGTTTTATTCCACTGACAAATGTCACAATCTGCAACATACTTGTGAATGTCGGCATACATACCCTTCCAAAAGAATGATTGCCTTGCATTATAGTAGGTTTTAAAAAATCCTACATGACCAACGGCTGGGCAGTCATGTGACTCTTTAAGCACCTTGGTCTTAAAACTGGAATTGGAACTTAAGTAAATACGTCCTTTGTACCATAAGAGATCATTCTTCCATTCAAACTTTGGATACTGATTTATGTTGTTAATTATGGAGCAAACCTCTGAATTCTTGGCATATTCCTTACGAATTTTGTCCAAAAATTCTGGGATCACCATGGATACGGTGTAGACTTGTATCTCTTCATCTTTCCTTGATAAAGCATCAGCTACTACATTGCCCTTCCCCTTTTTATGTAGGATCTCCATATCGAAGGTAGAGATTTTCTCTATCCACTTTTGTTGTTTGGTTGTTAATGTCTTCTGCTGTAATAAGTTTTGTAGAATATTATGATCTGTTCGGATTAGGAATTTACTCCCCAAAAGGTATTGTCACCATTTAGTTAATGCATGCATGATGGCAAGCATTTCCTTGTTGTATGTAGACTGTAGGTATTCTCTTTTGTTCAACTTCCTACTTTCAAAAGCGATTGGATGACCTTCTTGCATTAGCACAGCTCCTATCCCAAACCCTGAAGTATCACATTCGATTACGAATGGTTTTGCAAAATCAGGTGTTGCCAAAATGGGAGTTGAAGACATAATTTGTTTCAATGTTTCAAAGCATCTTCTTGCTTCATCATCCCATTGAAAAGAATTTCTTTTTAGGAGATTTGTTAGTGGGGTAGTGACGTGTGCATAGTTCCTGATGAACCTTCGATAGTAACCTGTTAATCCCAAAAATACTTGCAATTTTGAAACATTCTTTGGTTCGGGCCACTCCTTCATCGCCTGGATCTTCTTTGGGTCCACCTTAACTCCTTCCTTTGAGATTATATGACCGAGATACTCCACTTCTTGCTTCCCAAATGTGCATTTTGACTCTTTTGCATAGAACTGGTTTTCCTTTAGAAGAGATAGAACCTCTCCTAGATGCGTCAAATGTTCTTTCCATGTCTTGCTATATATAAGGATGTCATCAAAGAATACTAACACAAATTTCCTTAGGTATGGCTGAAATAGTTCATTCATAGTTTCCTGGAATGTGGCAGGGGCATTAGTTAACCCAAAAGGAATTACTTTGAATTCATAATGTCCTTCATGAGTTTAGAAAGCAATCTTTGCGATATCCTCTAATCTGACCTTGATTTGATAGTACCCTGACCTTAAATCGAGTTTCAAAAAATATTTTGCGTCATGAAGTTCATCCAGCATGTCATCAATGAAGGGGATTGGAAACTTGTTCTTAATCGTTATTTTGTTTAATCCTCTATAATCTATACATAATCTAAACAATCCATCCTTCTTCCGCACTAGTACGACTGGAGCTGCATAAGGGCTTCTACTCTTGGTGATGACACCACAATTCAGTAGATCTTGAACCAACCTTTCTATTTCTATTTTGTGGTGGTGGGGATACCTATATGGTTTAACCTTGACAGGATTTGACCCCGGTTTAATCTCGATTATGTGTTCTATACTCCTTTTTGGTGGTAGATACATGGGTAAGTCTTGAAATATGTGTTCATGTTTCTGGAGTAATTTTTGGATTTCCTTTTTGAACTCATTTTGTTCCTCCTCTTTTCCTTCCAGTTGATGACATTGTATTACGTATGTCGATGCCCCTTTTCGAATGAGTTTTTCCATATGCTGAGATGAAACTACTTGTGTGTTTGGTGGATGAAAACCATATAGCTTAAAAAATTTTCCTTGCCACTTAAACTTGATGAAATGTTTTTGATGATTGGAAGAATATGTTTCCAATGTTTGTAACCATTGGACTCCCAAAACGATGTCTACTCCTCCCAACAGTAAGGTGTAGAGTTCTGATTCCAGTTCAAAGTCTTGTATTTGAAGTCTCACCTTGTGGCACTTTCCAACTTTTTCAATCTTCTTGCCATCGGCAACCATCACCTTCATGTCTGGAACTGGACGTACGAACAACTTGAGTTTTCATGCCACTCTTATATCAAGAAAGTTGTGAGTGCTTCTAGTGTCTACTAGCACTATAACATTCTCATTTTTTATATGCCCTTTTAACTTGAGAGTCTGTGGTTGACTAATGCCTGTCATGGCTGCTAGGGAGATTTTGGGGGTCTCGTCGTTTCTGGCTGCCATATTTGCGGTTTCCTCCTCTTCATCTTCTGGCTCTTCTTCTTCCTCTTCTTCTGATTCACTATTCTCCTCTGCTTCACAAGTATATAATTTCTTTGATTTGTCCTCGGGGCAACACCTATGTTTAGGATTCCATTTGTCTACACATTGTCGACATTTTCCTTCCCTCATACGTTGATTCTCAAGGCTCTTCCTATCGTTCCTTCTAGGCGGAGGGATGTATTTGTTTGTATCATCGTCTGGAGTCGACTGGATGTTTCTTTGTGAGTATGACTTCCCTTTATTTGATTGGAAACTGTCAAATTTGACCTCGGCTGCTTTTGCTTTTCATCTTGCTACCTCGACATTCGTTATGTCATGCATTTCTAACTCTTTTTGTATGTATGGTTTTAGTCCTCCCAATTAGGTTTCCAATCGTTGTTTGTCGGATAGCCCAAATACTCTAGTAGATAGGGATTCCCATTGATGTGTGAATTATTCGACGCTTCCCCTTTGTTGTAATCTGGTAAGTTTTGAGAAGAATTCATCTTCTATGATTCCTTGAAACCTTTTTCAGAAATCATTCTTGAATAAGTTCCAAGTGTATGCGAAGTTGTCTCCCTTCCAACACATATACCAGTTTTAGGCATATCCTTCAAGGTGCATTGAAGCATACTTGACCTTTTCTTTGTCCATTGTAATGTTATATATGTCGAAATACTCTTCTACTTTATTCAACCAAGCGACGCATTGGTCTTCTCCTCCATTATATTTTGTTATTTCTATTTTTGCTCTCGACGGGTACATTACGAATGGTTGGTATTGAGTACCTTTCGTCATGTTGCGTTCTAGTGACTTAGAATTGGAAGATGGGGTAACCGACATATCCGAGCCATGTTGTTTATGATGTTTTTCCTTATCATCCATTTTTTTGTAATATCGCCTGGATACCTTTCTGGCTCTCAGTCACTTTTGGTCTAACATTTTTTGTTCCTTGCTCATAATGTCAAACTTGTCGTCTATTTTCTGCTCCATTACCTAAATGACTTCATCCTTAATTTCTTTCTTAAGCGCTTCCTAGCTCTTGGTGATCATTTCCTTGAAAGTTTGGAAATCCTTCTCTATTTTCACAATTTGAGCTTTTAACTCCGTCGTCATGCTTCTTAAGTGTGGTGGTGAATAGTTGGACCCAATTTTGGCTTATGGGATAGTGAGAACAATTAAAAGGTCTTGGAAAATGGTGACTTAATAATAATTATTATAGCAATAATAATTACTATAATAAAATAATAAATATTATATTTAAATATTTATTATAGAATGGAAATTTTTAATAAAATTAAAATATTATATAATAATATTATATTATTATAATAATATTTGTTTTATTAATTTTGGTTTATTTTTTTTATAGGGCATACGTGGATAAGGCTAGCGGGCATGGAAGCGCGGAGGGTAACCTTTTATTGTTGATGGGTGCAGGTCGTTGAGATGGAGTCTACGTGGGAGATGGAACGGAAGAGTGACGGCGGAATGGTGGCAGCTGGGGGAGGCGTTGGGGGAAGTGTGAAAGGTAGGGAACGCGTGGAGGGGAGGAGGCAGTGAGTGGAGGATGCTGGTGAGGAGGGATGTAGCGCAGGGAGGAGGGATGTGGGTTGAGGAGGCAAGATAGGCGTGGGGAATGTGATGGGAGGTGGAACGATGTGCAGGGTAGAGATGGGTGACGTGGAGATGGGATGGAAGGAGAGCATAGCAGCAGTGGTGAGTGACCGGGTGGAGATGACGGTGGAAGGAGAGCGTAGTAGCGGTGGTGAGTGGAGGACGCTGGTGAAGGACAAACAGAGTGATGAGAGTTGAGGATGAGTGGAGTGCAGGAGCTGATATCGAGCGTGAAGTGCAGGAGCTTAGCCGAACGTGGCTCTAATACCAAATGCGGCAGAAAATCTAGGACACGAGATCCATATTGAATAAAAAGATATATTATTGAATTGATAAGATGCTTAACGCTTTACAAGAGCTTGCCTTTTATAAGTTTTGAGCATTCTTAAGAAGGGTTACGTCCCTTCAATTAAACTAATTAATAATTTACTGATTAATTTAATACAATATTTAATATTCATAGCAAAATCTTCTTTGTCATTTTCTTGAGATAACTCATCTTCCTTTTCTTCTTGTTCATTCTCATCTTCATATTTTAAGTCCTCTTTCCTTTGTGAGTCTTCCTCGTCCTTATCATTATTTGTTATCTCGTCATCTTGAGTTCTATTTCTTCTTGGCTTCATGTCATCTATTATTACATCTGGACTCTCTATGATCTTGTGTAGTATTTGATTGCAACATCTGTATGCTTTCATGGTGGATGAATATCCTAGTAATATTCCCTCATCAGTTCTAGAATCAAATTTACCAAGATCATCTTCATTCCTCTTTATGTAGCACTTACTACCAAACACTCTGAAATATTTGACAGAGGTAGGTCTTCCATACCATAGTTCATAGGGATTCTTGTCATTATTTACTCTGATTTGTCCTCTATTGAGTATATAAACAACTGTGTATACTACTTCTCTCCAATATGCATATGAAGTTTTGCTTCATTAAACATAGTTCTGACTACTTCTTGGAATGTCCTATTCTTTCTTTCCGCAACACCATTTTGCTGAGGATTCCTTGGAGCTGAAAATTTCCTTTTAATCCCATGTGTTTCACAAAACTCATTGAATTCATTTGAGTTAAACTCTCCTCCATTATCTAACCTTAAACATTTGATTTTCAAATTTGTCTCATTTTCAACCATAGCTTAAAAAATTTAAACTTCTCAAAAGATTTTGATTTTTCTTTGAGGAATGTTACTGTTTGACAGAAAATCCACTTGAGCGGACACGAGACAGATCTCCCTAGCTCAATGTGAGTCTAGAACAAATCAAATAGACTATAAACCACTTCCCTAGATCTAGTTAACGATCAAGTTATTGGATGTCTTACCTTAAGTTTGTATCCCTTTCTCCACGATGTTGTTCCACACCTCGCGGTTGTCAGATCCACACTGCAAAACCTGTCAAGATGCACAAAACAAGACAAACAAGTAAAAACGTCCAAAATATAACAGATCTAAGTAAATAGTTAAGCAGGTGAAATACACAATATCATCAACGCAACAATATTGGTGGAAAGCATTTATATTACTGTAAATAGAGGGAAACTACATAGACGAGAATGATTACAACCGAGGCTTAACTTAGCAATCCTTCTCTATCCAAGCCAATGCCATAACCTCTTCAAGGAAGTGGGAGTCTCTCAATGGATGAGTAGAGATTTCTCTAGGATGATTTCATGAGCATGTAGACACTATAGACTTCCTCCCTTTGGAATGGGAGGGAGATTCATTTATATAGGACTAAGTGGATAGGTATGGATAGGGTAGGTTGATATATGGTAGGAGAGAGATAGGGGATCCTTCCAAGAGGTTAGGAACCGAGTGCTAGCTCTCCCAAGAGGTAGGGATAGGGATCCATGTTAGCTAGCTTCGAGAATGGGCTCGAAGGAGCTATTTTTTTCTATTAACTAACATCGTCGCACCCTGTCAAAGAGCAAGCTGCGACATCACACATTGCATGAGTGCAACCTACGATGAACTCTCAAAACCTAGTATAGATGGGTTATATCTCTTCTAGGTTAATAACTCAGTCAAGGAAACTTCAGGGATGTATACACTGAATCTCATGATGGTAAGATTTTAGGTGTAACAAAATGCCCCCCAAAGCATGAAGCTGTTGAAATTTGGAAAGGTGAAATGCTTTGACAGAAGGAAATGGCAATGGCTTGTCGGATGAAAGATGTTGCTGCAGTACAACTGACTTTGAGTATACAATCGTATATGATGTACAACATGGCTGCCGACCAATACAATGCAGATCCATGGAAGTAATGACCGACTGAACACAATCATGGCTACTAGACATAAGTGTAGATCCATGATGCGATGATAACACAGCCACGACCAATACAAATGTGGATCCGTGTAATATGACTCAATACAATCTCCATCGCAACCTGGGTAAAACATGACTCCCTAGGGTCTTCAAGCTGAACCCACAATGATATGAATCTATCCATGTGATTACAAATGTCTTGACGTCGAAGATGGTAGAAACCAATTGATTACCGGTCATTGATGTATACTATTAACAAGTGCGAGGGAAATCACCATTAATGTCAATGATTCTCAAGGTATCACAGTACATATCATCAAGCATGAATTAATGAGTTGAAGTCGAATGCTAGATGAAATCTTTCAATAAAGAGTCAATGATGTAAACTCATGTTGAAAGCGAGGTAACCTACCATTGAGGCATGCAGGGAACCTGCCATTGAGGCATGCAGGGCCAAGGTACTCGGTTGGTTTCTAGATTCAATCCCTGGATGATGTGTTGAAGTTGACAAGGATGAATCCGTCGAAGGAGGGCCATGATGTATCCCCCATCATCGACACGAAAAACGACAAAGGATGTGTAGAGAAGATCGGATGGTATAGTAACATGCAAGACTGACTCAGAATAGACCGACATGATGGAAGGCGTACTGACGGTAGATAATGAACAGTGAGAGTATTCTTGAACATGGGAATGGCATGACTTGGAAGTATTGATGTGACGAGCATGATACCATATCCTAATGCAACTGATGATGGAAGCTTTCTTTGAATGAATCAAAGGAGTGACAAGACTCAGGAAATAGGTAAAACTCGAGGACAAATGGATGATCCAAGTGTAATATGCGAATGCAAATGAGAGCCATGTTCAAGAACGACTAGGTACTACCACTGATAAAGGGTGTAACATAAAATCTTTCCTTTTTCCCCTTCATGAATGATGAGTGTCTCATGTGTTTTTTATGAGCTTGATGACGGCCATAACGAGATGCTCGGTGTAGCTCATCTCATAGATGAGTCCAATCCCAAATATTTTTCGAACCTGGGATAGGAGGGATTCGTCCCAGGACAAACCCTTCAATGTTTAAAGTTTAACAAATCCATATAAGGTAAACTCGGTCATCATTTCATGTTTAGAGAGTCTGAAAAGAACTAAAGAAGACTCCAATGGTCCTTTTTCATAAAGTTAGCCTCATCACCCAAAAAAGGGTAAAACAACATGGGAGCTGACTCTTCCAATCATGATTGGCTGGTGTATACCTTTTTCATCAATAGCGCCCCCTGATCCGAAAAAGGGGTAAACTATTACCAGGAAGACGACCATTGAAATACTTTAACAAGTGTGAATGCGACAAGTTCGCTTGGCAATCTTTTCGTATTTTGAGAGCCTAAAAAGAGCTTAAAGATAGACTCTAGGGGGGTTCCTTTTCCGTAGGAGTTTAACAATCTCAGAAAAGTGATAAATCATAACTCGGTAACTTATTCTCATAGTTTCAAGAGCACAAGAAAGAACAAAAAGTAAGCTCATCATCATAAAATAATTACAATCTAATGGCTATAAAAATAATGACAAAACATTCAAAGGGTGTTGATACCTGAAGTGACCGTTATATTGCGAGAATGACGTGCAAGATCCACTTAACAACTCCTGTATACTTGAAAACTAGGTCAAATAGTCAATCAAGTGTTCAAATGCAATAAAAATGACCCAAACTATAGCAAATGACGTAAAAGAATCAAATATTTGAAAAGGAATATTCCATTTTGTTTATAAATAGAAACAAAAAACCAAATATAGTCACCATTGTTCATTTGCCAATTTGGGGAGAAGAAGTGCCATTTTGAGCCAAAAGTTCACTTGTCGATTCTGGGAGCTACGAGCAACCATTTTACCAATCGTCCAGAGTAGGTAACTCTAAACTTCATCTAGCATAATCCTAGTGGTTTACATTTTTTATTTTGGTTCATTTTTTGGGTTTTTTGGATTAATTTGTGAAGGGCTATTGCGTCCTTGGGTCATCGCAGTTTGCCCTTGCAGGAATTGCGACGTCGCAAGTTTCGCAAAGCCGGGTTATGAAAACATCATATTGTCCGTATTAACGTGGTGTGACAGCAGAAACGTCCAACCCAAAACAAATAAATAACCTAAAAGATGAACTTTTAATGGTTGAAGTGAGTCCTAACAATGTTTAAATGCCCCTTTTGGCAGGTTAGTAGCAGCAAAAAAGATGTTAGAGTGGCATGAACGAGAACACAAGGTTGAGGACATACAAGTTGCGAGAGATCCACAATGTGTGGAAGCACTGAGGAACTGTGGTCTCCTTAAGTTCTTCCAGATCCAGGGCATGAGGGCCCAAATTCCACTATTGACACATATGCTCAAATGTTGGGATGCGGCTCAATAGTATTTCGTGATTGGTGAGCACATGCTCACTATGGATGTCAAGGATATCTATTTTATGACCAGATTGTCCCGAAGAGGGTACAATGTGACTCTCACTGGATCACGGGGAAGTGATCAGACTGTGGATGCCATGATCTTACAACATTGTACTCCTAACACCCGTGCTTCTAGTGGGAAGATTCCCATTAACTAAGAATGGGAACGTCCTCTGCGTTCCATACTCTTCACCATCACAAGGATAGCAGGGAGTCAAGCTCCACACTTAGCCACTAGGTCACAAATGCTATATGCGGAGGATTGCATGTCTCCGAAGATCTTCAACTGGGGCGAGGGAATCCTCATGAACATACGAGCTCAGCTGACAAAGTGTCGGCGGGGAGAGCTCAAGCAGTTCGGCTATGGTTCGATAGTGATCTCGTTCTTGCATAGATCCATGATTAGTTTTGTTTAGTTTAATTAATTGTTTATTTCTATTTGAAACTGCTGCTACTAGTTAGCAGGTGCCCATAGCACTAAGCCTGGTTGCAAAACCGGGCCAACAACAGGTACCACTAAATGACAAGGATCCAAAGGATCCTCACATTATTATATGGACAGAGGTGATGGCCCAACATGGTGGGGGCCCCATCGTCGGATATGGTCCTGAGTTCTTCACCTGGCTAGAGGGCCAGTTACTTATGGTAGAGGATTATCCATATGGCGGTACGGACTACAGAGATGACCCAGACCTCGTACTACCTGAGGGAGTAGCATGGGGAGATATAGGTAAGAAAAAATAACCCTTGTACTTTTTAGTTTTGCATATTTATGATTTTTTTGTTATAGTGTTAACAAGTTAACAACATGTGTGTGCAGATGTGGGCCCCATACGACCAATAGGAGTCTCTCTTCTGGCGAGGAGAGAGAGAGGAGAGGGAGCATTCATGGATCCAATCGTACATGCTTCCATTGCAGAGAAGGATGGTGTCTACGCGAACCTGAGTGTTTTGACTTTATACGTTCCAGAGCTGATAGTAGACGAGTTACCACAGCCCATGCAGGTGTATACGGTGGGAGCCTCTGCACGCTTCAATGCGTTGCTTCACAGCGTTGCGAGAGCAGTCGATTCCCTCCATACTCAGTAGGCTAGATTTGTTAGACCTAGAGGTGTACGGGCCAGGCGTTAGGCCTCATATTGTTGTTATGCATGTACTGAGAGCTTAGAGGCCTCATATTTTTGTACTTACTGAAAGCTACGAGGCTTCAGACTTTGTAGAGACTCACTAAAAGCCGTCGTGCTTCAGATTTTGTACCAACACTACTTTTTATGATGATATATATATATATAGACATCTTGGCGATTTTATACATATATGTGTTTAAAATGGTCGATGAATGATGCAATCTTGTTTATGCGTTTTGCTTATACAATGAGTTATTTACATGTTATGTCTACTTTTACAGTTCATGAATATGCTCATTTGTGTGCAATGTACCAATATAAGATGAAGTTGGCCATGGAGTCGGCAACTGTATTCACATCTCTTGGAATGTGCAGGTACTGAATGGACTCAAAGGACTTTTCCAAAATATGGACTCATCTATAGAGACGGAGTAAGACAGGATCACGGATGGCATAGACTCGGTTAAGATGAGAGACTTCTATTTGAGAATCCAAGTGGATGACAACGTGGTTCATACCCAAAGAAATGGCATTGGTTAGGGTTCCAATGATTGCTTGATATTCTGCAGCATTGTTGGTCACAAAACCTAGACACATTCCTTTTGAGATGATAAGCTCACCAGTAGGTGAATAGAGTACCCAGGCTGCCAAAGCAAGGTTGCAGGTATGCCGACTGGCGCCATCCGCAAATCCGTAGCAAGTTTCCATCTATACACGCAGACAGAACATGGCATAAGAAACTAAACAAGATCTAAGCATGCAAAAATCAAAGCGTTACACCACACAAAAATACACACATGCCATGTACAGTACATACAAAAGTACTTATGCATGAAAGAATCAGGAATAGTACCTCTTCAGGTAGAGCCCATTGCGAGGCTCACCTAAAGATATCTTGTTGTAGTCTTCAAGCTCATAAGCTCCCTTCTCTAAGACATGTTTCACTACATAAGGTCCATGCCACATGGACTCAAACTTTCCTGCCCCCAGCTTATCATGCTTTTGGTCATATGTGAGGACCAAATCTCCTTCGCTGTAGGCGTGAGGTTCTATTGACTTGTCATACTGTGCTTTGATGCGTCTCTTATGAGCCTCATTGGCAAGAGCGACATCTTGGCGAGTTTCATCGAGCTTAGCTAGGTAGAGGAAATGTTCTTCCTCGACAGTAGTGTTGGGGAGAAGTTCGATGGTGAGCTTGACGGATGGAATCTCGCACTCAATAGGAAGGACCGCCTCCAATCCATACACTAGTTGGAAGGGAGTAAATCCAGTGGTGATTTTAATAGAAGTTCGATAAGCCCATAATGTGGAGAAGAGCATATTATGCCAATTGGAGTTGTGCATACCCACCATATGTTGAACCATAGTTTTCAAGACCTTGTTTATGGCCTCAACCTGTCCATTTGACTATGGGTAGTACGGTGTTGAATTTTCATGGCGAAAACCCAATCTATCACTCAACCCATCAACCATGTGGTTCATAAAGTGAGAACCATGGTTGGTAACTATCGCTTGAGGAACTCCAAACCAGGCTATTACATGATTAAACATGAAGAGTGCAGTGGTCTTGCCATCGTTCGTGTATGTAGGCATTGCTTCAGCCCACTTTGTAAAGTAGTCCACAGCTACAATGACGTAACTATGCCCTGGGCCGAGGTAGGCTTACAATGCATGAAATCGATGCCCCATTTAGCAAAGGGGCCAACGGAAATAACCGAGTGTAAAGGGGCAGGATGGGTGCGCTTTTTTGTATGAAAATGTTGATAAGGAGGACATTTTTTTATGGCCTCGATACAATCTTTAAAGATAGTCGGCTAGTAATATCCCGTGTGAAGAATCTTCTGGCATGTAGCCATCCCAGAGAGATGACCGCCACATTCCCCAGCGTGACAGTTATTCAAAACGTGTTCAGCCTCATCATGATTCAGAGAACGTCGAAGAATAGAGTCCATACCACGATGGTACAAGGTATCACTAATAATAAGATAATACTTTGCATGGTGGCATATGCGACGATGGTCATCACGAGACAATTTAGGGTTGAAATGTTAGGTCTGAAGATACAATGAGATATCACCATACCATGGATCGGACGTACTGATAAGAAACAATGACTCATCTGGAAAAGGGTCATTGGGCTCAGATTCAACATCGGTATGGGGGAGGTCACAAATGAGCTCAGCAAACACCAAATATTTTTTTGACTTGGATTTTTCAAAATGAAGATCAAATTCTTGTAGTATCACGATCCAAAGTGAATACTTTCCCCAAAGCACCTGACGAGTCAGAATGTGGTACATGGGGTTCGAATCAACAATGACGGTGGTAGTGCGAAGAAAAATATAATGTCAGGACTTTTGCACAGCAATGAATGCTGCGAGAGCGAGCTTCTCAACATGTGAATATCGAGTTTCAGCGTCAATAAGACCTTTACTGGCGTAGTATATCACATGTTCCTAGGTATTCTGGTCTTTCTGCACCAAAACCATAGCGATGGTGGTGTTGGAAGCAGCGAGATATAGGATGTAATCTCGATAGTAATTCGGTGGTTGGATCATAGGGGCATGCGTGATGGCATGTTTCAAACTATCAAAATACTGTTGAGCTTGGTCATACCAAATGAATGGGACGTCCTTTTTCATCAATCTCATGTAACCTTGCGTCTTTTGCACGAATTTACAAACGAAGTTCCATAAATACGTTGCTCGTCCTTGTAGACTCTGAAGTTCCATAATATTGGTCGGAGGTGGAAGAGCGACAATGGCTTCCACCTTCAAGGGATCAATGCAGATCCCATCTTTTGAGACAATAAATCCTAAGAGGTGTCCTGAATTGACATAGAAAATACACTTATGAGGATTCAGATGGATATTTTACTGTTTTCATTTGAGGAAAACAGTCGTCAGATGATCTAAGTGGAACTCGCACTGCTTTGAGTGGGCAAGGAGATCATCCAACTAGGGTTCCACAAAGTCCTACACATCATGGAAGGAATACGACATGGCCCGCTGGAATGTCGCACCAGCATTTTTAAGACCAAACGAAAGTTTACGATATGAAAACGTCCCCCAAGGATAGATGTATGCAGTCTTGTGTTGGTCGATGAAGTGGATCTAAATTTGGTTGTATCCGAAAAAGCCATCCATAAATGAAAAAATGACACTTCCGGCACAATTGTCGATAATCTGGTCAATAAAGGGAGTCGGGTAGTTGTCCTTGGGACAAGCTTTGTTGAGATCCCGATAATCGACGTAGACATGAATGGTACCCTATTTTTTGGTAACAAGGACGATGTTTGAGACCCATTCTGTCAACGGGACAGGGTCAATGAAGCCGGCCTTCAAGAGTTTCTCAATTTCTGCCTTGACTGCCACAGTCTTCCGAGGGTGTACCAGTCGCAACTTTTGGCAGACAGGTTTGACGTCGGGATAGGTTTTAATATCATGTAGAACAATGGAGGGGTCTATCTTAGGCATCTCCTTGTAGGTCCAAGCGAACACGTCTCGGAATCACTTGAATAAGGTTGTGGAAGCGATGAATTCTTCAGGGGAACACTTCTGGCCTAAATGAATGTATTCCACTACACCAGGATTAACTGAAATATCTATCAAAGTGGTAGGCTCAATGTTGGCTAAGTTTCCTTCAGATTCCATTTGACACGCGAGTATCGAGGGCTGAGAGCCAAGGTAGACGTCCAGTGTAAAGATGGTGCAAATGTTATTCTCCATAGTGTCAAAAAGAGGGAGCAAAGACGAACGATGATGGAGGTCTTCCATAATTTCCATAATGGACTCGTCAAAATGAAAAGTCCATAATAGGGGGTCAGATGATGTCAGCTGTGGAGAACAAGAGGTGGAGGCCACAGTGAAGTGGTCCTTCGGAGCTGACTGGATAGCCTCGTATGTGAGTTTAGTGGGTTACAAAGGCATGGTGTCTCTAATCAAGTGGGTGGTGGCTTCGTCAGGTACAAGCCATGAATCAGTGGAGTTGGGGACAGATGAAATATGTGAGGAGATCATATTCACCGTGGCAACATGATTTGGGGGATCCGAAATAGGAAAAACACCCATAAGGGATGAGTCCTTAATGAGGTCGACCCCTACACTTTCATACTTTTGAGAAGATTGTCCAATTGAAGGAACATTATCGCCTAGGTGAGAAGCGGTGTCAGGTGTGTAGAAGTCCAGTTGGTCGACTGTGACAATTCAACCTTGATGGGGGAATTGCACTATGCGGAAGATAGATGATGCGACCACAGTCATGGCGTAAAACCAATTACAACCAAGGAGAATGTTGTAATATAACGTGGCAGAGACCACTTCCATTTTGATGGTGGCGGTCTTGTCCCCCATCTCGATTGGTAAAGATTGTAACATCCCATGAGGTTGGAAGACATGTCCGTCGAATGCTCTCAAAGTAGTAGGAGAACGATTCAATTCGAGAGAGCCAATGGCTCTCCAACATGCGATCGACATGACTGACATGGAGGCCCCTTCGTCTAAGACGGTACGATGGATTGTCTTCCCAGCAATGTTTGTGGCAACTTGAAATGCCAGTTGATTGGAGAGCCTCGATTTGAAGTATTACAGCTGGAACATGATAGTGTTTGATGAATCTGGGTCAACTGCACCGATGGCAGCGAGGAGAGTCTTGCGCTGATTAGGACAGTTTTGCAAAACTTTGAGCGTCGACATAGCACAAGGATCTTGTGCTAGATCCTCTGCAATATTGTAGTTTTGAGCAGCCCGAGCATTAGGATTGAAAATCGATTTTCTAATCATGCTCTTGGGTGGATGCAACGTTGAATAGAACGAGGGCTTCTCAATAGTGAGAGGAGCATCCGGTATGGTGACATAAGGCATCGACGTGGAATCTTTTTCAGTATTACTTGCAACAGGTTCTTTGGCCGGAACAGAGTCATACGAATGAGAACAGGTGTTCAAGTTGATAGTCTCGCTATGCATCATGAGAACATGTGTGGTGGTGGATGCTTCTCCTTGGGAAGAAGAAGTGTGAGTGATCGACTACTGATTTTGAGCAAGGAAGGGATCATTGAGAATTGCGGGTGTGGGTTTTCCATTTCGAAACTTTTGAACTTCGTCTCTATGGGGGCACTCTTTGGAAAAATGGTCATCACCACACAGTAGACAAGGATACTTCAACTTCCTTTTCTGTTTGGTATCATCAGGGGTGCTCTTTTGGTCCTGTTGGGTGGAATATTTCTTAAGTTTCCCTTTGTTCTTCTTCTTACCACCAGACTTTTGAGGTGAATTTGATGAAACAAAATTCACTTCTTTAGTAACAACAGGAGTGGATGATTCGATGGTGCCATGTCCATCCTGGGTTGGTGATGGGGAAGAACCCTGGGGGTTCGATGAACCAACAGGTTGAGAGGAAGGGTGGGTGTTAAGGGATCCAATGATGCCATCGGCTTGGGGCCCCTTGGGTGGTTTCGAGGGGTTGTAAGTGTTGTGGGGCGCGTCAGGAAGAATGTCAAACAATGTTCCAGATTGAGCATAGACTAAGTCTAGCAAATGGGCATGAGTGATGGCTTGTTCCTCAGTGAGAGCGCCTCCCATGGAAACATCTCGTGCTATGATAGGAATGAGAGACTTTGTAAACCAGTCAGCTAGGAGTTGATATGGAATAGGAGCCTTAATGAGACGACGTCTCCTCTGCCACTCATGTATATGATCTGAGATGTGAGTAGCGGTATTTTGACGGAGCGAGGTTAAATGCTCTGTACCAGTTTCGTACCGTATAGGAAACTAGAAATGAGTCAAAAAATTCATAGCAAGAGAACCAAAATCAGGAAAAGATTGGGGTGGTAGCTCAATGTACCACTTGGCAGCCAAACCATTGAGAGTCCATTGAAATAACCTAAGATGGATCAAGTCATCCATCAAGGAGTTGGATGAACACCATAAGTGGTATGTCATCACATGGATTTTAGGATCCTCACCCAACTTGCCATCAAATTTTGGGATATCTGATGGAAGTTTTACGGGAATGGGTGTCCAATTAGTCCCATGGTAGATGGGTCATTGGTGAGGTGAGACAGGTTAGGCAGGTCCAAAGTATCCAAAAAGGGAAGCTGTGGATTAGGCTGCAGGTATTGATAGTACTGATAAGGCATGTAAAGGCCTGTGGGACCTTGTATCGACTGACCATAGAGTGTTCCAGGGGGAAACGGACCATAGGGGTATGGGCCGCCCTGACCGAATGCAGGTCTGCCACCATAGTAAGGTGGTCCATTACCATAATAAGGTGGCCCATTACTGTAAGGTGGGGGTCTTCCACCACCGCTAGGGTAGGATGCACCGCCACCGCCTCCGCCGGGAGGAGGTGGTGGTCCGCTACCACCATCGGAATAGGGTGGGCCTCCACCACCTTCGTCGAGGGGGGGCTGGGCCACCCCCACCACTGGAAGGATAAGAGACTCCTCCGTCACCTCTACCATAGTAGGGTGGTGTTCCACCACCACCACCACCAGGATGAGAAGGTCCTCCACCACCACCACCAGGATGGGATGGTCCGCCACCACCACCACCACCACCAGGATCGGATGGTCCTCCACAGCCACCACCAATGGGGGGTGGGCCTCCACCAGCACCACCAGGATGGGATGTTCCTCCACCACCACCACCAAGGGGGTGGGCCATGATGACTAAAATGAGGGGGTCCTCCGCTAGAAGGTAGAGATCCGCCTCCTCCAAGGTTATGTGTGGGCCTACCTCCTCCAATGGGAGGTGGGGGTGGACCAAACAGGGGTGGGGGGACTTGAGGGACTATAAGTGGGGATCCATGTCGTAAAACATTTTGATGTCCCCATAGAGTGTAAGGGTTTTCGGGGTAGGGTACCCCGTAGAATGCCTTTTCGGGATTAAGTTGACCTAGCACAACGTTGGGATGACCTGGATACACTTGGCTCGATGGAGGTTGAATTACATTGGACGGTCCCCCAACATGGGATAGTCTCGTAGTGAAATGTACGGGAGGTAAGGAATTTCAAATGGAAGGCCCGATTGGAATTCCTATTGCGGTATTATGGTTAAGAGATGGGGGTTTCCCCCCAACAACAACGTGATGACCACTAAGTAAAGGTTGACCCAACACTGGTTGGTGATCATTTACCATAGGATTAACGTTACTTGTACAGAAGGTAGGGGGTAAAGAGTATCCTCCCCTCGAAGTTTGAGGTGGGGGAGGAGCAGGTAACGTAACTGTGGTGATCATAGGTGTGTTAGACTATTGTTGTTCAATAGGTCGGGTGGTTGGGGGTACTGAACTGGTCTCCTATCTAGGGGACGTATGTGCAGGAACGGATGGTTGACCAGTTTCAGCCATGGTCACATGTTGCGCAGATGATTTCGGTGACTCAAAAGATAAAACACGACTTGGGATTGATTGGTGAGAGTATATTGGCGGGTCTTCTACCCTTTGTGAAAGACATTGTCTTCGAAGCTCATCACCCCTAACACGTAGTCGTTCCAAACGATCATGAATGGGTGCGAAGATTTCTTCAGGGGTAGGATAACTGGGTGGGGATGCAATGGCAAAATGGGCCACTAGTTGGCCTAGAGAAGATGTCCAATAAGCTGCTGAAGGACCAGCAGCTACAATGGGGTCATCCTAGGGTTGATTTATCCATTCCAACAATTCAGGCTCTCCCGGTGCAACGGGAGGTAAGTCTTGTGAAGTGGGGATTTGTGCATCTTCACCCTGTGGGGGATGAGAAGTAGGTGAGTCTGGAGGAGTATGAGGAAACAAAAGTTCTCCAACATTCAAAGTGGGTTTTTTCCACTTCATGTGACCCAACCCTGGCTTGTGGATCCATCCTTACCCTCGAAATTACCTCATAGTTAAGGGGATATTCGGGTGGTAAATTCTGAATCCTGTGAGACCTTCTCCAAGGAAAGTTAGCCAGAGTGACTGAAACAAAAAGTTTCTCCCAAGGAAAGCTACACAAAAGAAAAGCATACCAAACAAACCCTACACAAACTAAGGCCACAAGCAAACTTGTGTTATAAGAGTGGATTCAAAGGTCTGGAACCTCAAGGGATTGCCAAGGCTTCATGACTTGCGATATACTCCAGGGTCCAACAGTTATACTCAGCCCAATTTTTCAGAGCACTAACTAGGGAGGATTAGGACCATACCCCTGACCGTATAACCCGACTACCTGATAGTACGTGTGTAGTAGCTCCCCGAGTGTTGTTCTCGGTGTATTGCTCCGCCAAGACGGCCCAAAGGTTAACTCAGTTGGTCTCAGGAATTGTAAGGCTGTCTCCCGATATACGCAAGGTATGTGGGAGCTTAAATTCATAGTGGTGCTGTCTAATGCACAACCATTCAGCAAGAGACCTTCCGATATACTACTGAGTACGTGAAACACCTTTCGATATACGCCAAGTATGTGTGGTACTTTGTGGGTATGTGAAAGATCTCGATATACCGATAAGTACGTGGAAGACTACAACACCCCCGGGATACAGTTCTGGCAAGTAACGACAACTGCCATGCTTAATGATGCCGAACATGTCTCTAACTTACACACAAGTTACTAAAAATTTTACCCTAGTTCTATCGTTAATTTTATCTGGACGGTTAGCTGAATGCATGAGGTGAGTACATAATCGTAAACATAATGCAGGCCCTAACTACATGTGGAAAATACAATTTTCTTTTAATGAACTCTATGTATGGGAGGGAGAAGCTTCTTTTTCTTTCCAATTTTACCAAAACAACACAATGCAATGCAATCCCAAATCTACCAAAAATGACTATAAAGTGTTCTTTTCCTTTTCAAGCGAAACATAAAAATGACACAACACTACTAAGCCAAATCAAAGCATGTTTTTCTTTTTCTTTATCTTTTCAAAACAAAAATGATGCTAAGCGATTGAAAAGAGAGGGTTTCTAAGTAGAGTATGCAACCTTTTCACTTTCACTACAATGGCCTAAAAGCAAAAAACCAAAAGATGCATTTAACTTTCCAAGCATGGAACTACTTTTGCAAAACTTGATATTTATTCGAATTTTTTAAGAAAATGAACAACTCATAATTCGTGAAAAACAAAAATAATGCAATTTTCTTTCAACTTTTCTAAAAGATCTACAAACGAGACATTCCAATGCATATGCAATTCTTCAAATGAGCTTGAGAAATGATGGGAATGAAGCACTTTTGATCTTTCAATGGATGTAACAAAATAGCAATTTGATAACAACGATGTCTTTTAAACAAAAATACTACAATGAAAAGATTACTTGCAGCACTTCAATAACTCAGAAAATCTCCAAGAAAATATGAGCACTCAATGGACTAAAATTACACACAGACACTCAAAATCAAGCAGTAACAAGCAACACTAAAGCAAGCAAAGCTAAAAAATGAATGTAAATGAGATATGGAAAACCAATCCAATACAATGATCAGATCTGGAAAGGAGAGGAGGGAATGCAAGGGTGAGTGGTTGTAGGTGGGGGAAACAAGAGTGTCCACCACTACCAAATCTCAGACTTGTCCAAGATGGAACCCAAAACAACTCCAAACCGCCAAACCACTCAATCACACAAATCAAAATTGGGTCTCTGACTGGATCTTATAGTACAGAGGGAGTTTGTACACAAACCATAACTCAAATCAGAAATGGAGAAGGGGTGCCTGTATGGAAAAAATGGAATATCGACACACTCTGTGCTTGTACACAGTGCGACCTCGTAGTTCACCATTGCGGGAGGTGCGATTATATCACAAAATACCAATGGAAGGGTTGCGACGATAGGCCCACAGACAAAGAACAGAGATAAAAAAATGACACAGTGTCTCTCTGCATCCATTGACCAAGTGCGACAGGCGAGATCTACGTTCAGAAATGAACCAATTCTCCAAACAATGAGCATGAAAATGTTTGAAAATGAGAAGTACAAACTCAAAGGAAGGTAATCAAACTCTTCAAAGTGAAGATCTGATGGTGAAACCAGTTTAAGAGATAAATGACAAATAAAATGGCTTGTAATCAAGAAATCAATCGAAAATGATATTCAAATTGACAAGTACAAAACAATGTATCTTCCCTAGTATGGTCACCATATGTTTGACGGACAATCCACTCGAGCGGATGCGAGCCGGATCTCCCTATCTCAATGTGAGTCTAGAACAAATAAAATAGACTATAAACCACTTTCCTAGATCTAGTTAAGGATCAAGTTATCAGATGTCTTACCTTAAGTTTGTATCCCTTTCTCCGTGATGTTGTTCCACACCTCACGGTCGTCAGATCCAAGCTGCAAGACCTGTCAAGATGCACAAAACAAGACAAACAAGTAAAAACGTCCAAACAATAAAATATCTAAATAAACAGTTAAGCAGGTAAACTACACAATATCATCAATGCAACAATATTGGTGGAAAACATTTATATTACTGTAAATAGAGGGAAAGTACATAGACGAGAATGATTACAACCGAAGCTTAACATAGAAATCCTTCTCCATCCAAGCCAATGCCATAACCTCTTCAAGGAAGTGGGAGTCTCTCAATGGATGAGTAGATATCTCTCTAGGATGATTTCACCAGCATGTAGACACTATAGACTTCCTCCCTTTGGAATGGGAAGGAGCTTCATTTATATAGGACTAAGTGGATAGGGTATGGATAGGGTAGGTTGAGATATGGTAGGAGAGATATAGGGGATCCTTCCAAGAGGTTAGGAACCAAGTGCCAGCTCTCCCAAGAGGTAGGGATAGGGATCCATGTCAACTATCTTTGAGAATGGGCTCAAAGGATCTATTTTTGTCTATTAACTGACATTGTTGCACCCTGTCAAAGAGCAAGCTGCAAGGTCTCATGTTGCATGAGTGCAACCTGCGACGACCTCTCAAAACCTAGTATAGATGGGTTATATCTCTTTCAGGTTAATAACTCAGTGAAGGAAACTTCAGGGATGTATACACTGAATCTCATGATGGTAAGATTTTAGGTGTAACAGTTACCCAAGTCATCCTTGTATTTTCATCAATGAAAAACATGAAATAATATTCTCCTTGCTAACTTTTAGTTCTTGTTGGTCCACAAAGATCAATGTGAACTATTGTCAATGGCTGTGAGGTTGTATATTCTTTGACTCTGAAGCTTGCTTTCGTCTGCTTCCCATGTTGACGATGTTTACAAACTGAATTTAGAGGCTTCACAATCTTTGGTAGCCTATTACAAATTCCTTCTTATTCACCTTCATAAGATTATCAAAGTTTAAGTGTCCCATTCTTCTATGTCATATTCAACTTTCATCTATCAGACTCATGTAGCATTGTTCTTCATTTTCTAGGGTGTATACATTACTTGAATTCCTTATAGCAGTCCCAACAAGTTTTCTTGAGTTTTTCTTTCCTATTTCACATTTCTTGGAATCAAATATGCACATGTGCCCTTGATAACATTTTTAACTCACACTGAGAAGATTAAGGTTTAAATATTCTACTAGCAACACATTTTAAGCTCTGATTTTATTTTGATGTGGAGATGGTAGGACATCCTGCATGTGGTTTTTCCAACTCTACGTACGTTTCAGACTCTAAGCTAAGTCCATCGTTAGGAGTCTGGTGTCTCAATAGAATCTAGGTTATTTCTTATTGATAAATAGTTGTTTTCAGCCATTTTTTGGTTTGGCCGACAATTAGTTTTTTCTTTTAGGGAATATATTATTGGTTTCTAGGATTTTCATAATATTAGCCCATCATCTTTGTTAAGATTTTTCATGTGTTTTTCAATCTCAATGGCGTCTCTTATTTTCCTCTTGTTGTAATGATCTTCTAAGGCTATGACTCTTACATCCTCCATGCGTATTTGATGTTTTGTTTTTAAAGAATGTTCTCTTATGGCTGATTTCTTTCTTTCATGTTTTATATCAGCACAGTGTTCTTTTAGTCTCACTTGTATAGATCGACCTGACTCACCTATGTATACGTCATCACAAGAGCAACGTACTAGGTAGACACACTTCTTTAGCATGGGGTTGAATTTATCTTTTGCATTATCAATAATGTTTCTTAATGAATTTGGAGGACGTAATACTGTTTTGATTTGTTTACTTTTTAACACATTAGCAATCTTTTCTGAAGTACCATGAATATAAGGAATAATTGCTATCTTAGAATAGTCTTGCTTTTTTTTTTATCTCTATTTTATTTCTGATAGCCACGGTACCCTTTCCAATTATCTTAGAAGACATATTATCTCCAAAAGTGACTTTTCCCTTTTGATCTCTTCTTAGGTTTATGGACTTGTTTGGGTATCTTGTCATGTGTTTTGAACATGCACTATCAACATGCCATATATTTTGCTTTTCTGTTGCACATAGGGCTATCAAGGATTATGTCCTCTCTACTACTTCCTTTTTCTTCTATATCTTTCTCTGGTCTTTGTCTTGAAACCTTTTTGTAGTATTATTTTCTGTAAGTGTTATCAACTTGCATTCTCTAGCTATATGTTCATGATTATTACATTTGCAACATTCTATATCATAGCTTTGCAGAGGTGCAAAGGAGTTATGGTTTCTTTTTCTTTCTTTTGGATAGTTACTGAATGTGTTCTTCTATGAAAATGATCCTTTCCATATGCTTTGCAATTCGGGGCTTTATGTCCAAAATTATTACATGAGTAGTAGTGACCCAAGAAGATTTGTTGATACTTGCTTGTCCTTGATCTTCTAGGCATCATCTCTATCTTATGTAAGTGAGAAGTAGATTTCTGACTATCCTCCCTTTTGATTGGACTCATAAGTGTAGTAACATAACTCCTTTTGTTATAACCTAACCCGATTTTGTCACTGGATGGTATTTGGACATTTAGAATGTCATCTAGAGTCTTCAAGCTCTTCTCAAACCTTGTTTCAATAGATTTTTCATAGAGTTTCCTTCTAAGATGAATAATTTATGCTTCAAGTCTTTCAAATTCTTGCATTTTCTCTTTGAGCTGCAATTCTAGGTTTTCCTCAATCTTCTTGGCTTCTACGATCTAGGTCTTTAGATCAACAACGATTTGGCTTGAATCCTTATCTCTTGTCCCTTTTCCTTCCTCATAATCCACCAGTTGTGTTTTAAAACATTTAATCTTCTTTTTACTTTTTCTCAATTCTTCAAGAGCGCCTATGAGTTCAGCCTTTAGATCCACCTCTCCTTCCATATCTGATTCATCATCTGGAGATTGAGTTTCTATTCCCATGAACATAATTTATGTTTCCTCATCTTCTTCTTCTTCATCTTCACTATCTTCCATAGTGTAAACGATCTTCTTCTTCCCATTAAACCTTTTATTGTTTGTTGTTTTGTTTTTCTTGAATTTCTTAGGGGTTTCTCTATCATCACTATCATGTTGTTTGGGATACAAACATTTTGAGGAAAAATGTCCAATTCTTCCACAGTTAAAGCACTTCAGGGGTATCTTTCCTTCGTACTTTCCAGTACCCTTCTCAAGTTTCTTGATGAAAAGAGCTTCTTCATCATCAGAGTTCTCAGAGTGGTTTTTGGATAATGCTTCAGATTTCTTTGATTCCTTTGTGGCTTTAAATGCTGCCTCTTTTCTTGATGGTTTGTTTTGTTGTCTTCTCATCTCATAGGCAGTGAATATCCCATGTAAATCATCCAATGTCAGAAAGTATAGATCATCTCGATCTTCTACATGAAACACTTTTGAGTCATACTTCATTGGTAGGGTTCTTAGTATATTTTCAACAACTTCTTTCTCCTGTATTTCTCCTCCCAGGCCTTTGATAGCATTGACAATTTCATCTACTCTTAGAATATATTCCGCAATGATTTCTTCTTATTTCATTTTTAAACATTCGAATTGTCCTATGTATGTTTGGAGTTTGGATTTTTCGACTTTGGTAACTCCTTCATACACATTTTTTAATTTATCCCAAGCATCTTTGGTTGTCATACATTGCATGACTTTACCAAATACTAAATTTGATAGTCCATTCAAAATTGCATTCAATGCTTTTGCATTGGATTCATATGTATCTTGTTCATCTTTATCTTTAGATGGACTGTCCGGTCCGGTATTTTATAACCCTTTTCAACAACATTCCAAACTTTGCATCCAAGAGACATTAGATGGCATCTCATTCTTACACTCCAATATGCATAATTCTCTCCTGTGAATAATGGAGGTCTATTAGCAACTAAACCTTCTTGTTTATCCATAGTGTTTTAATAGGATCTTCCTTCCAGTGATTAAGCTATAGTGAAGGATACTTCTCTGATACCAATTGTTGGTTTATCCAGCAATATTGAGAGGCGGGGGGGGTGAATTAGTATTGCCTACTTTTCTTCTTTTTTAACAATTAGCATTAAAAATAGATAAACAATGGATCAATCAAGTAAGGAGACAATTTTATCATGGAAACCTCAAAGAGAAAACCACCAAATCAAATTTATTAATAAAATTATTTTTACAAAATTGTTTTCTGCTGCAATAGAATGGCTGCACGAACACCCAGTGTTTATCTGCACCAACAGATATGGATTCCACAACACCCCTATTTTCCAGCCACTATTGGAAGGAGGCCTACAACCTCCTTGGCAGGCTTCAACCTACCCCTTGCACCACCCAGCCTCCCTTTAACTTCTCGATTTTTTTTATTTCATCAATTCTGGAAATTCTTCATTTTCCGGCCTCATTCTTCCTTGATCCTTCTTCAATCTAATTTCTTGAGACACCCTCTTCAATTTCAAATTTCTGGTTATATAACTTCATGTATTTCATAAATTTCAAGTTGCATCTCTTCATTTTAAACAACTAATTAATAAATTCGATCTCTTTTTTTAATTATATCTTTGTTTTATAAATTAGTGAATAATATATTTCTTGTGGGCATATACACACATATCCTCCTCTTCCTTGCGGGCATGGGCATATCCTCTTAAGGGAATTTCCTCTTGGTTAACATCAATGCCAACTTATTATTCAACAATAATCTCTTTTATTATAGGTTAAATTTTTTGGATAAGTTATATGAAAAGGCATTAGTTCCTTTCTTTTCTAGTTATCTTAGAATGCATATGTATCCAATAATTGGACATTATTGTAGTATATGTATTCACTAATGATCAAGTTTCCATAGTAGAGTGTTGGCAAGTCTGGGGAAACATTTTAAAACATTGGGGAAATCCATATGGGAAAATAAAGCAATGCCTTGGAAGTCAATGTCTTTGATTGCTATCATGAAGAAGCATTGTAGATATAAAGTCAAGTGCTCCAAAGAAAAGCCCCATTCCTAATGATTTGAAGTTAGAATAATTGTTCATTAGAGACTTTGCAACCACACAATTTGCATCATATCCCAACCCTTTTGATCCCATGATACCATTGGATACATTGTTCTCAATATATATCCATCTTTGACCACATAACATATCACAAGCAACTGTAAAACCTGATACCTCTGTTCGAAATAACATCTCTCTATGGAAGGTTCCAATGAAAAAGAGGATGCTTAGCATAGCACTACATAGAATTATGCCTGCATATCTTGCATGTGCCTCTTTCAATTTGTCACTTGATAAAAGGCATCAAATCATTAGTACTCTTGATCAGTCAACTGTATTTGAAGCTACTAAACCCTTTACCATTGAACAAACACTTTCTTCACCACCAGAAAATGGTGTGAAATAGACAGTTAAAGTAAGAACAATTGGTTTGGTGAAATGGAAAAAGAATTAAGAATGAAATTCAATACAAATATTTGATCCACACAAGCAGCAGGGGAAACATGCCATTAGCAGCCGATCTTGCAGAGCTGATTGTAGCTGACCTATTGTCAAGCCATCCCTATCTTGTTGTAGGATTATGTAAAATGGTTAAGTTTGGATGTATTTTTAGGATTTAATAATGATGCAATAAATTACATGCTTTGATGTAAAAAAATTACAATTGTTTGCACATGATAAGAGTTTCCTTCCATCTTTTCTTCCTGGCATGAACAAAATCCTACTTCAATCAAAACAATCCAGGGGATTATATGGATCTAGATATGTGAGCAGTGGAAGCATCTCCAAGCTTGATAAGGCAATCAAATCAACTGGATATTTTTCAATGGATTGTCTAAAAGGATGTTAAAATGATATTGAAACATTGAAGGAAGTAGTAGGAGGCATGGATTTGAACTTTATGGAGAGTAAAAGTGAACAATGATAAATTTTGAATTTCGGCTACTAAAGTTGATGCTACAAGGCATACATGTTCTCTAGTCATAAAATCTATGAAGACAAAAAAATGTAGTACTATGGTCAATCCCAACACCAAAAATTTAAATATATGTTTTCCAATATTTAAGACAATGTTGAATGACAATTGAATGTTCCAATACATTGACCAATGGTTGCATGCTTCTGAAGCTATTGTTATCAATGACAATAGCAATAACAAGAAATATATGTCCATTATTGTAAAATTTACAATTCAAGAAAGACATCCACTACATGATGAAAGTATCAAGACTACCAAGTCTTCTAGTCCACTTTGGACATCAGTGGATAACCTATAGCAGGGTTTCACTACAACAAAACCCTGTGATTAGAGTCCTTTTTTGCTTCTAGACCCACGTTTAATGTATTTTTCTACATTTGTTGGTACAAGTCGGTGCTATTCACATGTGGGCGCTATTTTAGGTATTTTTTGCATCATTATGCTAAAATCAATGCTAAACTTGGCAAAAATTGTGCATCGTTTAACGTCAGATTTATCATCAGGAATAGCACTAGATTTAGCACCACATTTAGCACTGGGAATTATGTTGGATTTACCATCGGGTTTAGCACCAAGTTTTGCACCAAGTTGTGTGCCTTGTTTAGTGCTTAGTTTTACATCTAGTTTTTACGTATGCTCTTGTTGTGCCCCCTTTTGAATCCATGCTAGAATCCACTTTTACATCCACTTTTGTGTCCTTTTTTGCATCCACGTTTGCATCCACTTTTCTTATGCCCCAATTTGCGCCTATTTTTATGCCTACTTTTCAACCTGCTTTTGCTTCCACTTTTGCATCCACATTTGCATCCACATTTGAATAGTTTTTTGTGTCCAAGTTTGCATCGACTATTGCATCTCTTTATGTGTCCCATTTTGCATCCAATTTTATGTCGGTTTTTGCACCAGGTGTTGTGTCTAGTTTTTCATTTTGTTTTGTTGCATCAACTTTTGCATCCCTTTTTGCATCCCATTTTGCATCCCATTTTGCATCCATGATTACGTCATTTTTTGCATCCACTGTTGCCTCCACTTTTTCACTCCTTTTTGCTTCCACTTTTACATCCATGTTTGCATCCTCTTTTTTGTCTAGGTTTGCATCCAATTTTACGTCTAGTTTTGCATATGTTTTTGTTCCCATATGTGAAGATGGCGATGATGATATTCACAATGACTATGATGATGATGATAATGTTGATGATTGTGATGACAACGATGATGGTTTTTATATTGAGAATGAAAATGACTAGGTCAACGACGATGATGATGGAAATGACATGATTGATGATGGTGGTGATGATGACAATGACAATGATGATGATGATAATGACAATATTGATGATGATTGTCTTCGAAAGTAGAGTTTTTATTTCTCATGCATAGATCATATGTGTCCTCCATGACTCTTTTCTACTCATCACAACTTTTGGTTTGACAATATTTCTGATGCCAAAGGTAATTATGAACAATTGGATAACCATGATGAAGAAGATGACAACGATGGTGACTATGATGATGATGAAGACAATGATGATGGTAATGATGAAAATGACAATGATGATGATGATGGTGATGATTATTATGTTTCCAATGATCTTGGTGAATCTTCCCAATTCTTTAAATGCCATCATTTTCATCATCATAATAATTTTCTCTGGCATTGTTGTCTAGGTAATCAACATCATCATTGTCATCTATGTCACCATCATCAACAATGACAGGAATGGTGATGATGTTGATGCCATTAATGATGATGATGATGATGTCTGTGATGATAATGACAACGATGATGATAATGATGTGATTATATGAAGATGATGTTGAGATATTGTAACTTCAAAGAATATTATATTTGTACTTTATTATTCCGGAGATGTTTCATTCCTCCGTGAAGATCTTATTGTATATCCGGAGATGTTTATTCCTCCGTCGGAATGTGGTAACTCGGGTTATTAGACTTCCCTAGTAGGGGTCGGCCCTGTATGTGTTATGTGGGTCAAAGGGTTATTAGACCACCCTAGAGGGGTCGGCCCAGTTAGTTGTAGTGGGGTATTTAACCTATTGGTTAAATACGAGCCTACGTGTACTTGTGTAAAATACATATCAGAGTAGTGTATAAATAGAGGAGGTGTGTTCCTCATTATACACACTCACTCACTTGAGAAAGGCGCATTTGTGGAGGAGAGGTCTGCTATGGAGGAGAAGGAGCTTATGCTCACGGTTTGCATCTTTGTATATTGCTGGTCATCTATATTGAGGAAGCTTTGCTGGGTTTTCTACCCCATGAGGGTTTCCCAGGATAAATCTCTGTCTCTTGTGTTTATGCTATGCTTGTTGTTTCTTCAGTGATCCTGTATATGCTATTATTGTAAAATGGAATGTAATGCTGCTATTTTCTGTCTTAGCATATTGAATTTTAACATGGTATCAGAGCTGACCTGAAGGAAGACAAGGTATGGCACTAAAGACACTTGCTTTACTTACGACAATTTGAAGGTTAGGGTTTTACATAGCAAAAACCAGTCATCGTAGCACTTCCGCTATAAATACGTTTTGGAGAAGTTTTCGGATCTGAAATTGTTACAAGACGAAGCTAAAATCTCCAGGTACCTTGTGTCCAAAGGACAACCTCTAATTCGTTGTACTTTGTGATTTATGATCTGTACAATATAGGGTTTCTGCCTCTTCCAGATCTGAGTCAAAATCAGGTGACCTTGGGAAAAAGGTCATATCTTGGGATAGGAAGCTCCAAATGAAATTTCGTAAAAAGTGACAGGTAGTACACAGTCTGCACTATCTCAAAAAACGTTTTCAGAGGCCGAAGTTGAACCAGTGACACGTGGCACTCCATACAAGTGCGCTCTTCTGTATTATCCCATAAACAGGTCACGTTGCGACACTTGGCATAACTCTCTCTCAGAGAATCCAATTGAGGTCAGACCTGTCAGGATGGAAATATAACAGGTCAGGCTATCTCAAGAAACTTTTTCAGACCCTGTGGATCAAAAATTTCAGAGTTACACCAGAAACAATCAGGTATATATTTCTGTCAAAACAGAATTATTTTTTGGTACCTTCATTCATGACTTCCGGAATTTAGGGCTTTGGAGAAAGTTGGAATTTTTGTAATCGGAGACCACGGCTGGATGCTACTCATCAAAATAGAAATTTAGAGACCAAGATCAGAATTTTTGGTTGGGCAGAAGGCCGGACTTGATTAGACCCTAGTTCGGGACTCTGATCAGAAAAGCGGAAAATTAGGGCTTCTGTAAAAATGGGAATTTTTGAAATCTGTGACCACGGCTGGAAGCTTCTCAGAAAAATAGAAGCTTAGAGCTTTGGATCAAAATTTTTGATGGGGAAAAAGAGTGGGCTTCATCAAACCCCAGTTCAGGGTCACGTCCAGTGAATCCGAAAGTTTCAAAGGCAAAATTGAGGAGTAAAACTTTGCAGTTTTCAAATTCTGAATATATTAGTTTGATTAGCTCATCAAGGCGCATATCTCTATCCTTTCGGAAGTTTGAAATTCAAAGTTTGAATTTTTGGGGTTTCTCTGACAAACCCATATCCAGCTCCAGGTCCAGTTCTTGCAAATCAAGTGGATAGGGTTAATCCTAGAAGAAGATGGATTGGTCACCTACATAAGTGAAGGAGTTCATGTTTCAGAGGGAGATGAGGCTAAGGCTTTACATAAGGAGATTACAAGTGATCTTGATAGGTATGACTCATCGAGGTATGTTTTGAGATTTGTTCATGATTAAGTTTATGGTATGTTTGTCTTCATGTTATTACAGTTAGTACAATCTTGATTTTAGATTTGTTGTATCACCTTAACAAAATTATGAATGCATGATAGAAGATATTCATTGGTTAGGGTGTTGACACTTATGATTGTACTAATGCATTATGGTGTTGTGTGAGGTTGAGTTTGTCTGCTAACAAGATACAGGTACATCACAAAAGACAAATCAGGCTCCATGACCATGAAAACATGAAGACAAAGACTCATCCATAATCTTTCTTCTACTTACGAGGTGAGTATGACTTTGTTATATTATGCTTAACCTATGAGACATGCAGGTTCTAGCTCAGGATCTCTAAATCATTGAAGAGGTTGTTTAGGTATGTTGTACATAACCAAGTAGGTATACTAATCCAGGTATGTTTCCCATGAATCTTACCTTGTGTTAGGATCCCTTATATAAGTATACTTGGAATGATTGGTTATGCTTATTCATAAAGTTAGTAATCAAGGGATTATGCATATTATATCTTTTATCAATGATATGCATGAGTAAAAGAAGACTTCCCTGAAATCTTGAATACTAATTAACTATAATCATGACTATACGTTTTCAAGATTATTTAGTACTATAATGTTTTGATAGCATTTAGAATATACTAATGAGTGTATGTTTGTGTATGAGATCATGAGGATGACTCTTGAGCATGCACAGTGGTACAGAATGAATAGAAGTTCAAAAGACATACAGAAGATCAAGCGGGAGGCAGCCACACAAACATAAAAGATAAGTATTTGAGTTGCTATTTGAAATAGTAATGATATTGCCTGCATGCATATTTGTATTCCTAGAATATATAATGCTGAGTGTAAACATTCATAGAGCATTGAACAGTATACAACTAATGTGCATATGTTTGGACAAACATTCCATTGTTGCTTGTCTAGAATGAAACCTCCTTGCTGACATGCTGAGAGTTGTGCACACTCTCGATAGTATGTTCTGGTAGAGATGGAAGGCATCTAGATAGCCACTGTATGCATACAGGATATGGGAAAGTGTTGTGCCAAAGTATTGGTCAAAATAGTTGCATCACTATGTAAACGATATCTATATGCATAATGGGTTATCTTTTGATGATTATGAAGTATTACTAATCATGTACTTAATTTTGATTTGTAGGAAAGGTCATGAAGAATGATGGACACCGTACAAGTGGTGGATGTTCAAACAAGAAGATTTACAAATCAAACAAAATATAGAAGGCTCATGGCTAGAAGATTCTCTTAGAAAGGGGAAGAGAATCACGACAAGATGTTTGCTCCAAGTATGGTGTAATTAAAGAAGAAGTATGAATCATGTTCTGTATAGGTACCTAGGATCGATAATAATTTGATAAGCTTAATGATCACCATGGGTGATGTGGATCTCAACCTTTGCTACAAGGTTGAATATGATACACATATGACATGGATGCAAGAAGGAACTCACCACAGAGTTCGAATGATTTTGAGGCTCATATCAGTAGACCCATCTAACGAGAGATGGCACAGATAGATATGCAGAAATTCATTCAATGCAGAAATGAAAAATGAAAGATCTCAAATTGATGCTTTACTTCCTAGGTCCGGAAGTATAGCAAGGCTCAGAAGGAATATTTCTCAACCAGGGAAAGTATGATGAGAAATATGACTTGAGGTGTTGGAATGGCCACTCTTATGGATTCCAACTTGAAGCTGCCAGGGGATAACTCATCAGAGTTAGTGGATATAACTCTGTACAGTCAAATTATTGGGTCTTTGATATATCTAACATATACTAGGTTAGATATATGCTTTGTTATGAACACCTTGAGTTAGTATCTAGTGGAAACTAGATGTGTTTACCTGATAGTTGCAAAGTATGTGATGAGGCACATAAAGGACACGATAGAATTTGATCTATGCTATCTTGAAGATCATGACTTCAGATGGCTATTCAGATTCTGTTTGGGCAGGAAGTGTATCAAACAAGAAGAACACATCGAGAGGATGTTATTGTCTGGGTTTAGCCATGATCTCGTGGTTTAGCTGGAAGCAGTCTAGTGTGGCTCTCAGCACAAGCGGAATATATGGCTGCTTGCTCTGCTAGTTGTGAAGAAGTTTGGCTTTAGGATTGTTTGACTTAGAGATAGAACCAACTGAGATCCTATGTGATAATTAGAGTTGTATCAAGATGACATAGAATCTAGTGTTCCATGATAAGTCAAAGAACATAGGGAACTAACAAGATATGACACAGAAAGGAACTCTAAAAGTTTGAATTTGTAACAGGTTACCATTGTACTAACCAAGCCTCTACGTCAAGTGAAGAAGTTACCAACCAAACCTCTGTCTCGAGTGAAGTTTGAATACTTCCGAGACAAGCTTGGTGTAGTTCAAAAGGACCCTCCTCGAAAGTGGGAGTAGTTTAGTCACTACTGATGAGATTGTCTCATCAAACAACAAGGTCGTTGATGAGGTAACCTGTTCTCTACACCCAGTTACTTAGAAATATTTAGATTTAGGACTCTTATACTTAGAATACTTAGCTTTACTTATACATGCTTTTGATGATAGATGTATTGGTGAGAATACATGCTAGATGTATACATGTTTTGGTGTGATGTATACATGTTTTGATGTATTAGTAAGAATACATGCTAGCTGTGATGTATACATGTTTTGATGTTTGATGTATTAGTAAGAATACATGCTAGTTGTGATGTATACATGTTTTGATGTTAGATGTATTAGTAAGAATACATGCTAGTTGTGATGTATACATGTTTTGGTGTATTAGTAAGAATACATGCTAGTTGTGATGTATACATGTTTTGATGTTAGATGTATTAGTAAGAATACATGCTAGTTGTGATGTATACATGTTTTGGTGTGATGTATACATGTTTTGATGTATTGGTGAGAATACATGCTAATGTGATAACTGCTCTTGTATAGATGAGAATTCAGAAAGGGATTGGATCATCCCTGGACTTTCAGTCCTAAAGAGAGCCGTAGACGTGAGGTCTCCGAGAATGAAGTCCTTGGTGGACTTGAGGGGATTGGATCATCCCTGGACTTTCAGTCCTAAAGAGAGCCGTAGACGTGAGGTCTCCGAGAATGAAGTCCTTAGCGGACAGTTGAGGGGATTGGATCATCCCTGGACTTTCAGTCCTAAAGAGAGCCGTAGACGTAAGGTCTCCGAGAATGAAGTCCTTAGTGGACAGTTGAGGGGATTGGGATCATCCCTGGACTTTTAGTCCTAAAGAGAGCCGTAGACGTAAGGTCTCCGAGAATGAAGTCCTTAGTGGACAGTTGAGGGGATTGGGATCATCCCTGGACTTTCAGTCCTAAAGAGAGCCGTAGACGTAAGGTCTCCGAGAATGAAGTCCTTAGTGGACAGTTGAGGGGATTGGGATCATCCCTGGACTTTCAGTCCTAAAGAGAGCCGTAGACGTGAGGTCTTCGATAATGAAGGGATTGGGATCATTCCTGGACTTCGGTCCGAAAGAAGAGCCGTAGACGTATGTCTCCGATAATGAAGGGATTGGGATCATTCCTGGACTTCGGTCCGAAAGAAGAGCCGTAGACGTATGTCTCCGATAATGAAGGGATTGGGATCATTCCTGGACTTCGGTCCGAAAGAAGAGCCGTAGACGTATGTCTCCGATAATGAAGGGATTGGGATCATTCCTGGACTTCGGTCCGAAAGAAGAGCCGTAGACGTATGTCTCCGATAATGAAGGGATTGGGATCATTCCTGGACTTCGGTCCGAAAGAAGAGCCGTAGACGTATGTCTCCGATAATGAAGGGATTGGGATGATTCCTGGACTTCAGTCCGAAAGAAGAGCCGTAGACGTATGTCTCCGATAATGAAGGGATTGGGATCATTCCTGGACTTCGGTCCGAAAGAAGAGCCGTAGACGTATGTCTCCGATAATGAAGGGATTGGGATCATTCCTGGACTTCGGTCCGAAAGAAGAGCCGTAGACGTATGTCTCCGATAATGAAGGGATTGGGATCATTCCTGGACTTCGGTCTGAAAGAAGAGCCGTAGACGTATGTCTCCGATAATGAAGGGATTGGGATCATTCCTGGACTTCGGTCCGAAAGAAGAGCTGTAGACGTATGTCTCCGATAATGAAGGGATTGGATCATTCCTGGACTTAAGTCCGAAAGAAGAGTCGTAGACGTATGTCTTCGATAAAGATAGGACTGGATCGTCCCTGGACTTCGGTTCAAAAGGTACATGACTGGTTTACATCATTCCTTGACGATGCCGATGATCGTGTGATGACGATGCTGATGATCGTATGATGACGATGCTGATGATCGTGTGATGACGATGTCGATGATCGTGTGATGACGATGCTGATGATCGTATGATGACGATGCTGATGATCGTATGATGACGATGCTGATGATCGTGCGGTGATGATGCTGATGATAGTGTGATGACGATGCTGATGACGATACTGATGATCGTATGATGACGATGCTGATGATCGTGTGATGACGATGCTGATGATCGTATGATGACGATGCTGATGATCGTATGATGACGATGCTGTTCGTGATGCTGTTGATAGTGTGATGATGATGCTGCTGATCGTGTGATTACGATGCTGATGATCGTAATGCTGATATTGATGTTGACATTGATGTACCAGTAACTGTTTGAGTTACTGATGAAGACAAATTGAAGAAAGCTTCCAATGATTTATAGATGTATCATGTATGATGTTGATGACTCCTTGCTCGTGCAGATGTTGTTATAATATCCTTCTCGTTAAGGGGGAGTGTTGAGATATTGTAACTTCAAAGAATATTATATTTGTACTTTATTATTCCGGAGATGTTTCATTCCTCCGTGAAGATCTTATTGTATATCCGGAGATGTTTATTCCTCCGTCGGAATGTGGTAACTCGGGTTATTAGACTTCCCTAGTAGGGGTCGGCCCTGTATGTGTTATGTGGGTCAAAGGGTTATTAGACCACCCTAGAGGGGTCGGCCCAGTTAGTTGTAGTGGGGTATTTAACCTATTGGTTAAATACGAGCCTACGTGTACTTGTGTAAAATACATATCAGAGTAGTGTATAAATAGAGGAGGTGTGTTCCTCATTATACACACTCACTCACTTGAGAAAGGCGCATTTGTGGAGGAGAGGTCTGCTATGGAGGAGAAGGAGCTTATGCTCACGGTTTGCATCTTTGTATATTGCTGGTCATCTATATTGAGGAAGCTTTGCTGGGTTTTCTACCCCATGAGGGTTTCCCAGGATAAATCTCTGTCTCTTGTGTTTATGCTATGCTTGTTGTTTCTTCAGTGATCCTGTATATGCTATTATTGTAAAATGGAATGTAATGCTGCTATTTTTTGTCTTAGCATATTGAATTTTAACAGATGATGGCAACAATGACTATTCTGATGATGTTGATAATGATGAAAATGATGATGACAATGATCATTGTGTTGTTGATGATGACAATGATAATGATGATGATAATGAATAATGACCTTGATGATATTTATCATCATCAATATTGGCCATATTTATCATCATAATCATTGTCATCATTGATTATTATGACAATGACAATGATGATGATGATGGCAATGATGAGGATGATGACGATGTCGCTACTGATGATGATAATGATAACATTGGAAATGGAGAAGATGATGACATTGAAAATGATAATGAAAATCATGACGATGTTAGTCGTGGTGGTGATGATGGTAATGATGATGATAATAATGATGATGACGAAGGGGGTGTTGATGATAATGAAGATACCAATGATGACAATGAAAATGATAATGTTGATCATGATCATGAGAATGATGATGATTATGACAATGTGAATATATGCTGAAAATAATGATAATTATATGATGACGACAACGACGACAATGATGATGTTGATAATGACAATGATGCAATCCTTAATAATTGATTCAACACATGAGGCACCAACTCAACACATGAGGATCCATCTTGACACACAAGATCTTAGTCTTAACAAACAAGACTATACAACACCGTCACTTTGACATACAAAGCACTTACCTCAATACATGAGGCTTATTCATTCTTGAGTCCAACTCAATATTCTTCTCCAAGTTTCCTGAGTCTAACTCAGGATCCTATAAGGCAGTATGTCCTCGTCACACGAGACTCAATCTTGACACAAAAGATTGACTTGGAGAATGACTCATGATATTGTAACTTTAACATGATTATCTTTGGCAAGGTTAGAAATTACTAAATGTGAACCTATAGTTCATACATGTCCTCAATCTTTCCTTACAATATTTACATTTCTTTCTTTTATTTATTTTTATGTTGCTTGCTCCTTCCCAAGCAATGTTTTACTTAAAATAAAATATTTTGAATGTTGAAGAATATCTTGGGAATTGTTGTCTAGCATTCACCCAATTCAACAAACAAAGAATATCTATAACTCAAAAAGAGGAAAAAAGATGAAGCGACCTAGGGATTCTGCCAAGACCCTTTCAATGCTAATCCTTTTTATCCTTGGAAAGGAAAATATATTAACAAACTCTAGTACTTATTTATGAGTTGTACGTGATGGGAAGAATCACCAATCTTAGAGGCCTTTATGACTAATCTTTGATTGAAACAAGGGCACTTTTTCATGGAGGATATATCATGATTTTGGATTCCTATTATTGGTACTAGAAAAGCACATCCTTGGAGACTTCTTCCTTATCTTGTTATTGCTCCATTTATTTTGGACAAGTTCTTTTAAATGGATCTATTCCAGTTATTATTAAAGAAAAAAGGGATCTTTTCTTGGAAGACCTTTATCATCATTTGGTTGGTTTATTATAGGCTTACTCATATGCCTATTTTCAGATTTTTTGGTGACTTCGTTGGATGGTACAAGTTATGCAACACATGTGGAAACAGTCATTTAGAAATGTGCCCTTGTTAGATTATATAATGCACTCTTCCATGAAGGATCCTTGCTGATTTTTAAGTGTGCTATTTATGGCTATTCAAGTGCCTACCTTGAAAATTGTTGACATTGTTTAGAGGACACCATATCACATTGATCAATGATAGACTTTAGAATAACATGACGGGCTGGATGGGTCACTTTTCTTGATGGGATACATATTGTTTTAGGAATAATTATTCATAGCTTAGAATTGAGATTTTTCATGGCTTAGAAGTGAGCTTTTCTTGGACCTTTCATGTGTTATATTGAATTGGACTTAGTTCTGGATTTGAAGACATCCTCCATGCTTCATTATATGTGCTATTATTAGAGGGAAAAAATGTTTATTTTGAAGGACCAAGGACAATGTAACTTTGTCACCTATCTTATGCATATTTTTCGAGACAGATCTTGGACTATTTTTGTAAGAAAAGGGTGCTTTATCTTAAAGGATCTCACTACTTAATATTTTTATACACACTAATTTTGTGTGATTGTTTGGAATTATAAAGACAAGTCCCCCCTAGGTGTCCAATGTTGGAGAATGCGCCAAGTACTAGTATATATAATGTTGTACAAACTGAACATGGAGTGAATTTTGAAGATCAAGTTAATGATTCTATGGACAAAGATGATAATAATAACATAGTTGAAGATGATGGGAAAAATAGATTGATCCAAGACACATTCACTCGAACGGATCATGAAGAATTTAATGATATTCATGATGTACCTCTACTTGAAAAGGAAAATCAACCACTTTATGAAGGCTCAAGAGCAAATCTTCTCTCTGCTACATTATTGTTGGTGAACTTAAAGGTTTTAAATGGCTTGTCAATTTTTTTATGACAAATCCTAACGTATGTTTCATCACATTGTTATAAAGTTATATTTTTCCTCTATTTTGTGTTAATCAATGTCATGTAAAATAAGAATCCAATATTTAGTACAATTAAGTTTATTTACATTAACTAGTTATTTTTTATGTTGTAGATTGTTATGTCATTTTCTGTTACAAGTGTCAAATATGTTACCTCTCACATACAAAGGTTTATCTATCATTGCGCTGAGAGGCGCTCTACAGCCTAGTATGAGGGAGATCTTGTTAGTCGAGTGTTTGTCGAGTTTTTCGAGTAACAAAATAATACAAAGTAAACAAAAAAGAATAATACAAAGTAAAAAGTAATAAATAGTATGTCGGCCATAAACAAAAAAGAATAATACAAAGTAAAAATTAATAAATAGTATGTCGGCCATAAACAAAAAAGAATAATACAAAGTAAAAAGTAAATATGAGGGAGATCTTGTAACGTTTGCCGAGTGTTTTTCAAGTAACAAAATAATACAAAGTAAACAAAAAAGAATAATACAAAGTAAAAAGTAAATATGAGGGAGATCGTGTAATTTCTATTTCTTATGTCAGCTATTCTTTTTACTAGCTCTCCTTGAATAGCTCCTTGAGTGCAATACTGTCACGTCCCCTTCCATCAATCCGATGCCAGGAAGGAAACATGACCAAACTTATCGGGATTATTTGACAATCTCAGCCCCATACATTACTCAGAAATTCATAGCAATTAAAAACTTCTGTGTGCAGATTCATACTCAATATAAACACAGCGGAAATAAACATTATACACAAATAAATACATCATGCATCCAATCATTCATATATCAGTCATCAATTATCACATTACAGCTCATTAACATGAATAATTATCATTCAGAATTAACACATTGCCAAACACATAATGCATATGATTTTAACCACAGAGAACACTTATCTTGAGATGAAGTTGTCCAAACAACTGGCTATGTAAGAGCAATGTTCCACCCAACCATAGATCTATGTCCATCCTATATTCTTTCAGCTGAGAGATCACCCCCGAGCTGGGTTGTGCATCCACTAAGGAGGAACTAGATGGGATCACTCACAGCCATGGTTTCACTCAACATCTATGCTAATCCAACACACCATTGGGTTTATCAAGCATACAAAAGACAGATAAGGAGGATGCTAAGCCAATGAGCTCAACCCCAGAGCTACTAGCATCTCAAATGAACTCAGCAGCCACGACACCCACAATACCTACCTCACTTAACACAAGGAAGGTCCCCTTCTCTGCTGCACAGTCCCTCATGCATCCCTTCCCTCCAGTGCTCTTTAGGGTGGGCATAGAAAGGTCCAGCTGCTGATTCCTTGAGATTCTAGCCTTCATTGGGTTTATCAAGCAAACCCAACCTCTGCTCAAACATTAACACCTAGATTTCTCACCATTCTGTCATCTAATAACTCAATCCCGTCACTGGATTTCTGGGCTATAAAAGCTGGGTTTTCCAATGGATTTAGAGGTATCTAATGCTCTCAATTTAACCCCAAGGTTCATATCTATGGATCCCCTATTGTATTTCACTTTCAAATACCAATTATGTGCATTTATGGCTCTTCAAAACATGGATTCTTGCAAAGTTGCAATTTCTGGTTTTTCTTACTACTGGGCATTCGTAATGGATCAAAATTGATGCTAGTATGTTCAACAATGGAATGGGAATGAGGAAGAACCAATCCCCATGAGGTAGAGTGACTTGTGGTAGAAGCAAAATAGATCCCATACCTGCCATACGAATTTTTGGGCTGCCCATGCTCCATTGAAGCCATGGACTGAATTCTTCAACAAATTCCTTACAACAGAATTAAATGTCAGCAAGGAAAGTCAAATGGGTTCTCACAATGACATTTGGCAGCATATGGTTCATCCCCACAACCCCCTCACCACTCCCTGGTGTAATACACATCGCCCCTTCTCATTCGTTGCTTCCATAACCAGTTTTGTTATTTTATTGCCATGTCAAATATTTACATCATTTACAATATTCCATGGCTTAATAGCACATGGTAACAAAATGTCAAATGCTTGTCCATTTTAAATAAAATACGAACATACATTAGCGAGGCCTTGTCCTTGAGCTCCACGCTAGGGGAAACATACATCGCATGTGTATAATATTTACATAAAAGCCGATATATCATAAGGGCCAAAAATGGGGTATTACATTCCCCTCCCCCTTGGAACAACACCGTCCTCAGTGTTCTCAAAACTGAACAAAAATGGGAATGTCTCTTTCATGGCATCCTCCAGCTCCCATGTAGCCTCATCGGGACTAAGGTGCTCCCATTGGACCTTTACTTTCCCGATGGCTTTGTTCCGAAGCAAAGTGACCTTCTTGTCGAGGATGCGCATAGGCTCTACTTGGAACTCTCCCTTGGGTTCCACTTGTATCACGTTCCAATCAAGCATATGATTAGGATCATGTACATACTTCTTAAGCAAAGATACATGGAAAGCATTATGAGATCTTATGTTAGTGAGCAATGCAACTCTATATGCAACTCCTATCTAGGACTTCAAATGGCCCACAATATCTTAGTGACAACTTGGCACAACTCCCCAACTTGAGAGAAATTTTCCTTGGTTTCACTCTCAAATAAACATGATCCCCAATCTGAAATTCATTATGCACTCTTTTCAAATATGCATAACTCTTTTTCCTATCCTGAGCTGCCTTTAAATTCTACCTGATCGTAACAACTTCCTGTTCCATTTCCTTGATCATCTCTAGCCCAAGCACTACCCTGTTCACCGAGATATCCCAATTCACTAGAGTCCTTCATCCCTTGCCATATAATGCTTCAAATGGACTAATCCCCAATGATGCATGATGTCCATTATTGTATGCAAATTCTACCAAGTGTAGGTAATCCTTCCACTTTGATGGTTTATCCATCACATACATTCTCAGCATGTCTTCAAGAACCTGATTCGCCCTCTCAGTTTGGCCATCTGTTTGAGGATGATATGTTGTACTGAAATTCAATATAGTTCCCAATTCCTGAAATAATCCCTTCTAGAAATTGGAAGTGAACTTTGTATCACGATCATAAATTATTGCCTTAGGTAATCCATGCAATCTGAATATCTCTCTCATGAAGATATTTGCAATGTCCTTAGCCTTGTGAGTGGACTTGACTGGAATAAAGTGAGCTACCTTTGATAGCTTGTCCACCACCACCACGATTGAATCATGCTTCTTCATTGTCATGGGAAGACCCATTATAAAATCCATAGAGATCACTTCCCATTTCCATTCTAGAATGGGTAAGGGATACAACAATCCTGCTAGATGTTGGTGCTCTGCCTTGACATGTTGGCACTTCTGACACCTAGCAATGTACTCAGCTATGTCCTTCTTCACACCATTCCAAAAGTATTGCTTTCTTGCTGATATTATAGTTTTCTGATATCCGGGGTGTCCAAAATATGGCATTTGATGTATCTCATCCATCACAACCTTCTTCAAATCTGCACTATTTGGAATGTACAATCTATCTTTGTAGATGAGTATATTGTCTTCACCAAGCTGATATCCCACACACTTTTCATCCACATTACCTTGCTGCAATTTTTCTTTAATTTGAAGGCAAGCTTCATCACTGTTTTGGGCTTCAAGAACTCTTGTCTTCAAATCTGACTTGCACATACTTACTGCTGCAACATGAAATTTTCTACTAAGAGCATCTGAAACCTTATTCTCTTTCCCTTTTACATGCTTAATTCCAAAATCAAATTCACAAAGGAATTCCATCCACCTAGCTTTCCTAACATTCAAGTTTGGCTGATCAAACAAATACTTCAAGCTCATGTGGTCTGTTCTAAGCTCGAATCTTCTTCCCATCAAATAATGTCTCCACATCTTGAGAGCATGTACTATGGTTGTTAATTTTAAATCATGTGTGGCATAATTCTTTTCATGTTCTTTTAACTTCCTTGACTCATAGAAAATCACAACTCCTTCTTGCATGAGCACTCCACCTAGCCCTTCAATGAAAGCATCTGTTCACACTACAAATTCCTTCTTTGGATCTACTATATTCAAAATAGGAGCACTGGTAAGTAACTCCTTTAACCGCTGAAAGATTTTCTCACACTTTTCAGACCATACAAACTTGATATTCTTTCTCTACAATGAAGTAATTGGGTGAGCTATCTTGGAGAATCCTTCAATGAACCTCCTGTAGTAACCAGCAAGACCCATGAAAGATCTAACATCTAAAACATTCTTTGGAGCAGACCAATCCATGATGGCATTAATCTTCTTTGGATCAACTGCAATTCTTTCTTCAGAAATGACATGACCCAAATACTGAACCCTCTTTTGGTAAAATTAACACTTGCTTAACTTGGCATACAAATGATGTTCTCTAAGGACTTGCAACACCATCCTTATATGTTCCTCATATTCTTCTTCGTTCCTTGAATAAACAAGAATGTCATCCAAGAACACAATCACAAACTTATCCAAATATTTGTTGAATACACTATTCATGAGACACATGAATGTGGCAGGTGCATTGGTAAGACCAAATGGCACCACAGTGAACTCATAATGACCATATCTAGTTCTGAAAGTTGTATTGTGAATGTCTTCCTCCTTAATCCTTACTTGATGGTAGCCAGACCTCAAGTCAATATTTGAAAGCACCTTAACTTCCTTCATTTGATCAAACAAGTCATCAATTCTTAGAAATAGATACTTGTTCTTGACTGTCACTTTATTCAGTTGCCTGTAATCAATACACAACCTTAACGTCTCATCCTTCTTCTTAACAAATAACACCGGTGCTCCCCAAGGAGACACACTTGGCCTGATATACCTTTTATCTATTAACTCTTGTAGCTGCATCTTCAACTCTACCAATTCTGGTGTATTTATTCTATAAGGAGCTTTGGAATTCGGTGCTCCCCCTGGAACAAGATCGATGGTAAAATCAATATCTCTCTTTGGTGGTAGTCCCAGCACATCATCCGGAAATACATCTTGGAAATATTGCAACAATGAGAAATCTTCTATCCTTGGTCCTTTGTACTCTGATGAATCTGACATATGAACCGCATATAATTGGCAACCTTTCTTATAAAACTTTTTCAACTGTAAGGATGAAATCTGTCTTACTGAAACTTGCTTGGGAATTCCTCTTACCAATCTTGGTCTTCCCTCTTCATCAATACATTCAAGTGCTTTCTCATATTCCAAATTGGCCCTATGTCTTTCCAACCAATCCATGCCAACCAAGGCATCATAAGATCCTAATGGTAATACATTTAATTATGCATGTGTGTGGAGTCCATTCAATTCTATGGGGCACTCCACAACTATGTCACTTACTTTTCTCTTGGTCCCTGTGGCTAATTGAACTAGCCAAGACTTATTATGCATCACTTTTCTAAGAGAACAACCTTCATCCACTTTTGCGAAAACATAACTATGAGTAGATCCTGGATCAATCAAAACAAAAATAGATTGCTTATCAATCTTACCTTCAACTTCCACCACAGATGATTGATGGTTTGCTTGATGATTATCCAATGCTGCATAAATTTGAGGCGTTGCCCTTGCCATGTCCTCCATTGTTGCTGATCCCTTTAAGTTGTGCAAGCTTCGTGGATTTCCTTTCCGATGTGGACAATCCTTCATCATGTGGTTTTCTACACATCCCCAACACTGAAGTGGTCCCTTAGATGTCTTTTCTGCAACTATTTCTGGCTTGAATCCACTCCTTGCTTGCTACCCCCGTGGGAAGGTTCTGGGATGAATTTTGAGTGGTGGCTTGAAGCCACTCTTCTTTTGGTCAAAGCTCCCTCTTGGATTTCCTTTCCATGTTGGGTTTACCTATGATTTTCCTTTACTCTGCTCATAGCAATGCATTTCCATCCTAATGGCTTCATCAAGACTTGGTGGATTAACAAACTCAATTCTATCTCTGAAGCTTTAAGGTAGACTCCCAAGGAAGCATTGGATTTTTACTCTCTCATCTTTAATGTAATCCACATACCTCAATAATTCAAAAAATTTATGGACATGTTCTTCCGTAGATTTTTGTCCCAACCTGAGTTCATTGAACTCTTTTCTCTTACTATCATAATACCTAGCAGAAAGGTATTTATCCTTGAAGTACTTCTTAAATCTCTCCCAGTTGATCTTCCTTTCACTGATCCATTTCACTTGCACAAGGTTATCCCACCAAATGGAAGATCTTCCATTTAGATTGTAAATAGCAATTATGGCCTTTTCATTTTCTGAGTAGTCCTGAATTCTGAAATATTTCTTCATTCCAAGAAGCCATGCCTCTGCCTCTTGGTCATTCTTGTCTTCTCCATCAAATGTGGGAGGCCTTGCCTTCCTGAATTTTCTGTGTGGGATTCCCTTGAACTTCTTTCTTCCATCAAATCTCCTGGGCACATGCCTTGGACTTCTTTGAGAACCTCTGGAGTCACATGACTTGCTAGAAAAAGACCTAGAGGAAGGTGTTCTATGCTTCTTGCTCAGAGAACTCTTCCTTGGGCTTGGAGTCCTCTTCTTTGAATGACCTCTAGAGTGACTCTCTGCATCTCTTCCTTCTTCACCCACATTGCTTGGGTTGGACCCAAGGTTTATCTTCTGCTGCATATCAGTGAGTCTTTGTAAAATAACAACATTGAGTTAGTTTTGTTCTTCTTGGGCCTTCATCAATCTTTCAATGAAGCTCACCATCTTTCATTTGTTTACAATTATTTTTTGAATGTAACATTTCATTTGTCTTGTTTGTTGCACAATATTTTATATTTAATTGTTTGCTTATATATACATATGGTAGTAATTACATGTATTTTAAAAAAATAAGGTAAGTACCAAGTTAAAGATATGAATGTATATATCGAGCCTCTTATTGACAAGCTAGTATAATTATGGGCTAGCATCACTATATATGATGTCTCTAGGCCAAACTCTATGGAATACGTGTATGGACAATTCATGATGCCCCAAGGCTAACACATATTTGTGGTATGTGACGTTCCACTGCACTTTAATAGTATATAATTTTATGAATATATCGTGCATGTTTTTAAACTGTTCCCTCCATATACATAATTGACATTAATCTATATCATGCAGGTCTTCAAACAAAGGGTAAATTTTCATGTCCACTTTGCGATCCTAAGATGAAATCTTTTCATTCAAGAAGTTTAGGAAAGGAGGTGTTGGATGAATATAGTCACTTCCTTTCTAGGAACCATAGGTATCGAACCACTGAAAAACATTTTTTCAATGGGAGAGAAGAGCCTAGATTAAAACCATGAAGTATGACACCCCACCTTGGAAGGTGGAATATAATAGAAATCATCAAGGTGCGCAAATCTTCTATGTACCATCTATGTAATATTGTTTGGAATATTTATTTTTATTTCATTTTGTTTATTGTATTTGACCGTTATTGCTGTAATTTATTTTATGCTTCATGGAGGTCATCAAGGCATTAATGGGCTTGAACGAGGAATGAAAGTTATCCCATACAATTTAGTAGGTTTCCCTATTATGAAGACCTACAAACAATTCATTTGTTTGATACAATGCATATCAGGAAGAATGTGACTTAAACGTTATGGCAAATCTTAGATGGTAGGCATGAGAAAGAAAAGATTGCCAAAATTTGTAGTGACATTCAAGAAGTGAATCATGCAATGCAAAGTGTGATTCATTCAAATAGTATGGAGACCAAAATAACATTCCATGGTTACTAACATAACAACAAAACAATGTTGTAAAAGAGATCATTCAAAAAATAAAGTTTTCCACGAGATTAAGTTTCTTCAAACCTAATAATATATTAACAAAGAAAGGTGAATTTAGTGGGGTAAAAAATCATGATTGGCATACCTTCATTAACGTAATTATTTGGTATATATATTTCTATATTGGTATACATTCTTTTTGTATTTTGTCTACTTTGGAAACAAATAATGATTCATTTTTATGGTTACAGTATGTCCTATCTCTATCTCTCCCAAATAGCTTTGACAACAATGTCAAACAAGTTATATAAGATATTGGAAAATACAATAGGTAAGTAGTGATTTATATGAAACATGTTTGTTCAATTTGTTGTCGAAGTGAATGCCATGTGTTTTTCTTGTAATGTACATAACATTTTTGTTGAAACATGTGATTTGATTTCATCATTTGTAGATGGTTTTCATAAAAAGAAATCCATAAAGAAGATATAAAGTATTGGAGGAGAGAAATGTAACGTCCCCCTCACCCAATCCGACCATCGGGAGGGGACGCTGGGAAAATATGGTCTTTCAAATTTTGCCCCAAGTTCATAACACATTTTTTCAACAATGCAATGTGTGCAGAAATGTAAATAAACATGCACAATGGAATTCAAATCTATCCACACACACACACACACATCTAATATGCAATTACACGAATAAACATTATAGGCATCAAATAAAACATTTCCATATTTAAATACATGTATAAAAATATTTATCTTTATCCAATGCAAATCCAAGAAACTGGCTGTGTAAGAGCGCTTTTCCACCCAACCATAGCCACTCTGTCCAACATATAGTATTTTTGCTGCTGAGAGGCCACCCCCAAGCTAAGCTATGAGGCCACCAGGGTGAAGGAAACACCTATAGGATTCTATCTCTCATCCCAAAACAAATTCTTCTCTTTGTGCTTAGTCAAATGCTCATACAGAGCTCTACAGGGGTCTCACTCATCCCTCACAGCCTTGGCTTCCACAATACCTTCCCCTCAAAACACCCTTCTAGCTCAAGCATCCCCTTCACCGATCCACAGTTCTATTAGGTGATCCATCTTGCTGGGTGCTTCTAGTGTGTGCATAGAAGAAGTCCAACCTGGTATTGGCTACTATAGAACCACCTGCAGCCTCAATCTATGGCTTTTCAAGCACCTACGAGCAGCAAAAATCTAGGGTAAGGGTTCCTAGCTTGCCCAACCTCTCTGCTCACCTACAACCAACAAAACCACTTCAAAATCTGCAACATGGTCTCCAAATTCGAATTTCTGGGTTCAAAACAACATGGTAAGTTCTTGGACAACAATGGAGAGCTCTGCCGCTTCTAAACCTACATGAAAGAATGAGACAAATGAGGGTTGACTCTAAGGAATACGGGGAAAAATGCTAAAAATACAACTGACATGATTCTGGCAGTAGGAGAAAGGACTCCTGGTAGCTACAGACTGACTTATGTCATGACAGAGCTGTCACAAAAGTGCATACAGTCCCATGCTTCAATAACTACATGAGGTGACTTTTCCCACCAACCCCACACATGCATAAATGATTGGAAAATGGTCAAAAAGGAGATAATTGGATTATTCTCATCACATGACAAAATTTAGGGTGATTTCTAAGGTCGACACATGGAAACATAGGATTGGGTTTCCCATAATCCCCCTTCCTCTTCCCCTCTGGTGGAATCATATCCCCTTTGGTGCTCTTTATACAACCATTGTTGGACCATTCTATTAATTTTCAGCATAATATTTACATACATTTCGAATTAGGCATAAAAGCCAACCAAACAGTCCCAATAAAAATATAACATCATGCATGCCTAAACATTCACTAGTCGGGCCTTGGCCTTGGGCTCCGCACTAGGAATTCGCACTAGCATATTTACATCATTTACATAATTTGGATAAATACATTCCAAGTCAAAACTAGGGGTATTACAATAAATTCCTCAGCTAATGTGTGAAATGCAAAAGTATCTACCTCCAGTATTTTTAAATGCACAAGAACACTATGTCATACACCTAGTTGAGAAGATTGAAATGTGTGGAATTATACACACAAGGTCAATGTGCATGGAAGAGAGGCACTTGAAATAATTGAAGGCCTTAGTTAGACAAAGAGCACCTCTTGAGGGTTCTATGGTGGAGGGGTATATGATATATCAATCCATGGTGTATATTACTTAATATATTCCTATATTAGCATCAAATATGAGAGTGGATCACATTTGGGATGTGAGATTCATGAAGAAATTTCAAGGGGATCACCTATTGGGGAAAGTTAGAATGACTAAAGTGAAAGTTAATTAGATGGTGGAGATTTATAATACATATGTATTTTGGTTTTTGTGTATATTGTACTTATTTATTTTTTATTATTTCATAAATTATTAATTTTTACCATGGTACATAACTAATCATTATTTTTAATACAATTGGTCAAGGGTGGGAAGCACTACATTTATACATTGAAAAATCTTGATTGGATGAAGGTATGGGTTGAAATATGTACACAGAATTATGGAAGGTTATCATGGGAAGGGGTGTCTAATTTGATTAAAATGTCTCATCTTGATAAAGTTACCAATATTACATAGAGGGAGATTGATTTAGAATATGGTTTGAAAGATAAACAACAAGAATATTAAGTTTTGTTTTATCATATTAATGTGTTTGGTGTGTTTTTTTCTTTGGTTGCTTTCCAAGTTATATAAATATGTTTATTAATTGACAATGCATTTTTTACGTGTCTGGAATATTGTATTTGGAACACCATAAGGCTATTCGGTGCAATGGTCATAAATTTTGCATTAAAAAGTTGGATGAAAAGATGAAAACTTTTTATTGTGGGATAACTGCAATCTTCCAGGTCACTAATGTTTCCTCTAGGAGTAACATACATCTAGAAGTATTTGAAAATAGATACTATGGGTATTTGGATGATATATGTTGGTTGTGTGAGCTATCTCAAATTGAAAACAATACCTAAGATTAATTATCAACCAGGATTAGTAAACTTGGAGTTGAAAGAAAAATATATGCCAAGGTAGAAAAGATTCTATAGTTTCAGGTTTGTCATACCTAAAAATGTTTAGTAAGGAAAAAGATCGAAAGATCTTTCAAAATGAAAAACCGAGTTAAATATTTAAGAATACCTTAAAATCACAAATCATAATAGTACTAGATCATACTACTCTACCTCTATGGTTAATTAATAAGAAAGATGGAAACAAATACTGGAACACAAACTACTCTAGGAAAGTAAGAAGCCACCAAATTCAATTTCCAGATAACAACTATGGACAAAATCAGAGCTACGGATATTAGATGTTTAATAGGGAGAACTTGTAAATGTACATAAATTTAGACTAAACCATATAATTCCACTCTTCTTGACTACGTACATCAAATGTAATATGAACCGGAGTAAATGTATCATAATGACTTTCAAATGTAATGAGGAAGCTAAATGGAAGTAAATCTAACTTAACTTCTACAAACAAATGTAAACTAAAAATCAACAAACTACTACTAATTTTAAACATTATGAACTACTGTCTATCCATATGTGAACAACATGAAACTATTGTCATGAGAAGCAATCGAAAGAATTAAAAAAGATATCAAACTGAACTATATTAGATTTGGAAGCAAATAGAAAACTTGATAAAGATATTTTATTATTAATCTAGATCTTATAACATGAACATCTTCATTAAACAGAAACTAGTCTTAAGATTAACAAACTAAAACAACTCAATGAAATGGAATTATCAACTGCCACTTGAAAATAAACTACTTAGGAACAACATTCATACATTCTGAACAATAACCAAGTAACAAAACAGATTAAAGAACTAAAGTTTGGGAGAAAGATAAGAAGAGGATAAAGAAGAAGGAAGAAAGGGAAATAATGATAACACGTGAATTAAAAACTCTAAATAACATAAAACAAGATTAAATTACATCTCAAACTATTAAGGAGGAATAAGAAGAATGATGATTAAGAGGCAGAAGAAATTAGATTCGGAAAATGGCCTAAAATAATGTAGAAATCACACAGGTCCAAATGACGATCCGAACGCCGGTCTGAAAGACAGTCCGAATGACGATCCGAATGGAGAATAATGGTTTAAAGTGAGGAAAAGAAGAGTTTTTGAATGATATAATTACCAGGTGGGTTTATGCAAATGATCCTACAGTGCACAGGAAGCAAGAGAGAGATGATTGGAGGCTAAGAAGTTATCTATGCAAATAATTACCTAACGAAAAGAATGATTCTATGAGAAGTAGGAAGAAGGTTGGGAATAGAAGAAGGGAGAAGGCTGGCAATAGAAGAAAGAAGAATTAACCTACAGCAAACAGGAAGAAAAACTAACATAGAAGAGAAGAAGGAAAGGAATGCTAAATATGGAATAAGTTAGAAGAAATATCTATCTATGATGATGGAAGAGGGACTGAAAAGCAAACTACAAATCATGAAACTACTGAACTATTGGTCGACCATTCTACTTAGAAGAAGGGAGATTGTATTGACAGCAAAAATATCAATTACAGAAGGATGAAAATAATACACACAAGAAAATGAATTACTTACACATATAATAAATAAACGAGCTAATTGCAAGAAAAAAAATGAAGAAAATGTAAATAAAACCTCTAGTTGATGAGGGGCCCTTCCCATCAATCAGAGGGTGAACTAGCTCAACTTAAATGACTACCAGTAAAACATCAACAAACTTCTGCTTCCATTAACTTCAGTAAAATTACAAAGTTTGTCTTCAAACTATCTATGACTGCAAATGCTTGGACTGAGACTGGAGAACCATCATAATTCAAAGAACTAAAGATAAAAAGACTCAAAGACTTCACGAGACTAACTCGTCTCAATCACAAAGGTGACTATTTATAAGTTACAATGGGTGAGAGGGTCAACAGATTCAACCTCTCTAATAATCGATGCATTTAATGTCTGTAATTGCTGATTAAATGATACATAACAGTGCAGGGGGCATCTACCCATCTCCTCGGCATCAATCCTTTCCAAATCGAACAGATGAGCATTTGTTCCCTCAAAACGTGAGCATAAGCATATGCTGGAGTGTCGATGTCGGCATAGGAGTCACGTTTGCAACTGAGCATGGACGTGGGAGTTATGTCATCCAACTGAGTGTGAACAGGACGAATCCTTCAAGAATGATGGCGTGAGCGAGAGCTGAGCAGACGTGTGTGATTCCAGGCTGAATGCGCAAACGAATCCGGGGCTTGGAGCGTTGATGTGGATGTAGAATTCACTGTCAGGCTTGGCGAGCTCAAGTTCGAATATTCTGGAACAATGGTTCATTAACCATCAGCGCCACATGGAAAACAAAACCCACGTGTCCTCCTCTTTATTCAATGGTCTGAGATGCATCAACCATGGATTTCGTGGGCTGAACGGAGAGTTGAATGATGGGCTGAAAGCGTTTTAGGCTAAGCACGTAGCACATGGGCTAAAGGATGGATAACATGCAAATCATAGTTTTTCAATTAAAACCATAAATGTTAATTATGCCCAAAAACATCATTTAAATCATAAATAAACCATAATATACACAATATAACAACATTTGCCTGGTAAATGAATTTGTGCATACCTGGACTATTTGATGGGATGAATGGCTAAGAAAACAACTTACTATAGAAAAAACGATAGAAATAACGCCACTTGAGTGAATTAAATGATAACAAATGGTGACAATATTGGACACCAACATTCCCCCAAACCGGAGTCATGCAAGGTCGCTCTGAGCAAAACAAAAAGTAATTTAGGAAGAAGGCCAAGGTGCGGTAGCAGCGGTCTTCGACTCAAATGATGGGGATGCATGCTTGGCCTGGAGCTTCTTGAAATGACTCCTTAAGGTATTATACTTTACTCTAAGGATGACATTGGATGTTATTTTGGCGTTAACCGAGCATTCGATGCTTTTGAACTGTGTACGCAACATCTTATTCTCTTTAAGGAGCTTAGAGATTGTCTCCACATAGCTTTGACTCTATTCTGTTAATTGTGCTATCTCTTGGGTTAACTGATCCCACTTTTGCTGACTCAAAATAGGTTGTTCTATACCATGCTCCAAATCCATTTGAGGATTCTTCTCTTTTGGAGATGTCTCAACATTAATAGTCTGTTCTTCAAAGCTTTTGTCTTTGTTACATGTCGGAGGGATTCTAGCAGCACAAGCTTTACTCATCTGAATGGATGAATTAGCTAGTGTGAGGAGGGAGGACTCCAAAGTATGATCATCCAACTAAATATTTGAGCATGAGGGCTGACTGATAGTCTGAATGTCAGGCTGATCAATGGACTGGTCACAATTTGTCTCTCTAATTTCTTTAGGAAAATGTATTGAATGGACATAATGGATATCATCTAAGGAACTCTCATTGAATTGTACACATTTAGTGTTTGGTTCTTCTTGGTCGTGAAGGTGTTCTTGAGAAGGGGAAGATTTGACAGTAGATAAATGGGGGTTTAATATCTCAAAAATAAAATGGTCCCAAGTCTAACCTCTCTCCTCTAGCTGATGAATAATTAAAATCTTAATGAGACAATGGTGATATAAGCTGCCAGAAGGGTTAATGGCATTCTTTCTAACTTGACTCGACATCTTTTCCAAGCTCTTTAGAAAGTAGAATGGAAAATTTAAGGTCTGATTATTGACAAAATGAGCTAACAATCTAACGTGGCAAGCTTTAAAAACAGTGAACTTACCCTGGCAAGTGACTAAGTGAAAGATAATGGTCAAAACATCCAAGTACTCTAGCTTGATCCATTCTCTATGAAAACCTTTGGTGCTAGTAATGTGTTGAAAATCGGGCTTAAGAGCGAACTGATGAGCTTCTCATGGAAGAAACAAATACTTGTGCCATTGGGCACCTTCTCTAGGGAGCTTCATAGCTAATGTTATTGACTCTTTTGTCATGAAGAAAACAAGATGGCCAACCTTGGCCGTCTTGCCATCGAAACCTTTGGCAAATAGAAATGAAATTTCACGGTCGTGACCATCAAGGCGGTGGAGAAATGGATTCCAACCTGCTTGAGAGAATAACTCACAGCATCTTTTAAACTCAGGGATATGAAGAATTCTTGGTAGCTACCTGGCTCGCAATGGTTAGGCATTGCTGATAGAGGATTGGGGAAAACAACAGATAAATGCAGGGGATGCAAGGAATTTACAGAGGATGAGGCTTGCAGAGAGAAAAATGAAGGGTGAACAGAATGAAGCAAAACATTGCCATCAGTTAAATTGAAGTCTGTTTGGATGGCTAAATGGTCATAGGTAAAGTGTATTTTGAAAGATCACACTTGTACTATGAAGATCTTGAGTTAAGTGCCAGTATTGAAGTACGTGAATCCGGTAGATGCGTGTTTGATATAGCAAATTCAACCATGTCCAAATCCAAGCTTTGGACAGGTTGAATGAAATTCACGTAATGGGATATTCTACACGTGGAAGATCACAAGGATCCAATCCATATGCTGGCAATCTATACGACAGGTAAGGCCATAGTGGTCATACAATGATTCAAAGTGACACAAGATTCATTCATTTAACAAGATTAGATGAAGATGGAATAAAACCAAGTGCGAGATTTTACGTTTAAGTGATCCCTATCATCATTGGTTAGTCATAATTTTCAAAAAATATCTTAGCATGCTATTTGAAATATATAAGCTAAAATTTCTTCAGCACTTTTATTCAAAAGCGTTGCTTATTTGCTGCATTTGTCACTTCATTTGGATCGGCATTCGATCCGTCATTTAGCCTTTCATACATACTTTTTTCTATACAAACTTTTATTGCTGAAGACAACTGGAACTGATTTTTGCAAGGAATTTTTAAGGCTGTTAGTGCACAGAAAATGCTGTAAATTTTGCTTTCTGAAACTTTTAAGTCATGTCCCCTTTTTGTTTTTCTTTAATAAAAACAATTCGCCTTCTGCTTTTGCATCAACCTCCAAACATCTAACACTTTCAGATATAAATAAACTTTTTTTTTCTTTAATAAAAATATAAAAGAATAGTTAAAACATTTCTAATCCTCCCCCAAACCAAAGATATGGCTTGTCCTCAAGTCAATAAAAAGAACATTAGAATTCCATTATTTTATCAATAACTAAAGAATGCTGTAATAATTTTCTCAAGAAAATGAAATATAACTAAACAGGTAGATGATTCAGAGATGTACATTTAACATAAAGAATAGAACAGTGCTTAAAAGAACCATATGAAGAATGATAATATAATTTGATATGAAAGATGCCACAGGAAAACTAGCTATCCATGATTAATTTTAAAGATTTCTTGTCATCCCAAGATATAGATAAGGTGTACCGTAAAGCTTGTGAGATTTTCATAATTATGGGTCCCATTTCTAGGATAATAACATCCTAGATATTGTTTGAATTAGATGACAATGTCCAAGTTCAACTTACAGTTATTCTCTAATGACAGTATAGATGATTGGCCAAAACATGTGTTTGTATACTCAGGTTTCTTATATATGAATCATGTGCATAGTAATGCATTAACCGATCACTTTTACCCGATATTGACCCGCTGCCAGTAGGCCTATTCAGTGCCCCGGCGGGTTTATCTTGGTGCCATGCAAGCATAGTCCCGCTGCCAGCGAGCCTGTTCAGTACCCCAGCGGGTTGACTTGAATTTACCTTGCTTCCTTGTTTGAGATTTTACTTAGCATGGACCCGTTGCCAACAGGCCTGTTCAGTACCTCGGCGGGTTTGCTTCGTATAATGATGTATATGTATATATATATATATTTTTAAGGAATCCGGTTGGCACTAGAGTGTACTAAGCCTTGTAAACACATAATTTGAAATATTAGAACAAACCTTTATGAGAAACTTTTACGTATAATAGCCAAAGTTAAAGATCATGTCAAAAGCTAATAACCTAAAATTGTTCTTTGATCTATATCAATCTTCTTCATAAAAATTCAGTATTGTTCCCCACGAGAATAAAAATAACATTCACTTCTAAGTTACCTTTAAAAGATGCTTTAAGAGACAAGTTTTGATGATGAGTCTAGGATAAGCCAATGATCCACAGGTGTAAGATAATATACTTTTTTTTGTCAAGATCATAGCAATTAAGATAGATCTTTTAAGCAACAGTTCTAAATGATAATAAAAAATGTGCATGCCTGAATCAAATACCATATTCAAAATCATGAATGAAATGGTTGCAAGATGATATAAATAACACTTTATGTTTTGCTAAAAATGCCAATTTCAACAATAATTGAAAAAGAAGGGATTAGGAAAAAAAAATTCTTTTAAGTGTTTTCCTTTCAATAATATTGCATGAGAGGATAAGATCCTTGTAATTAAGCTGCAAAACCGTTGCTAGATGATTTTGATTTATTCAAAACAAAACATATATGCAAAATAAGAAATAAAAAAGGGAGAAAAATTTTCCTGCTTTTAATGGAAAAAATTTCATAAGCTGATCATACAATGAAATTCCCTGTATAGATACAATCAGCTTGTCAGAAACAACTCTTCATTATTATAATTGAAATAAAAATACAATATATTTACATATGTACAAATAAAGACAATCGTTTAGAAATTTCAGGGGCTAGAAGGAGGAGGAATGATTTCCTCTTCTACCAGTTCCATCTCCTGCTGTTGAAAGGCATTCTTTACAAAGTCTTGTTTAGATATAGGTTGGTGATACAGTCTAAGTCCATGGCCATTTACAACAAAGGAAGTTTGAGAATCATCAATTGCTTTAATTTTAATGCATCCATTATCGAAGGCTGTAACTATTTCATAAGGTCCCATCCAATGAGTAGTCATATTACCTTTAAAATTTTTGTATCTCGAATCGAAAAGTAATGCCCAACCTCCTGTTTTAAATTGTTTTTGTTTGATGTATCTGTCATGCCATTTTATACGTTGATTCTGTATTAAGATTGTTCGTTGGATGCCATCCTATCTAATCTCATCTAATTCATTTATTTGTAGGATTTTTTTGTTTCTGTGCTTCTTCTAAATTCATTCCTAACTGAGCAGCCATATGAAATGTCTTAACCTGAAATTCAATGGGTAGGAGAACCTTTTTGCCATAAACAGGTTCATAAGGTGTGTGGCCAGTGGTGTTTCTCCAAGTTATTCTATAATCCCACAAGGCTTCTAGGAGCCTATCTGCCCAGTCCTTGTGGTGTAACTAAATGGTCTTGGTCATGATAGCTTCTAATACATTGTTCGTGCTTTCTACTTGACCATTTTCCTGAGGAAGATATGATGAAGATTTGCAACGTCTAATACCATATTTATTAGTAAGTTCTTTCATTAACTTGGAAGTGAATTGAGATCCTTGATCGGTGACAATTTCCCTAAGTACACCAAATCGGGTAAATATCTCTTCATACATAAACTCTACCATTGATTTCTCTATGGCTCGAATTAAAGCTTTGGCCTTTACCCACTTGGTGACATAATCTGTAGAGACTAGAATGTACTTTTTCTTACGAGACATAGGGGAAATTGGTCCAACAAAATCTAGATCCCATTTTTCAAAAGGCTCAATCATAACTTTAGGTTGCAAAGGCATCTCATCCAATGGCGTAGGTCTACCTATTCTTTGGCAACTATCACATCCTTTGACATATTTGGCAGCATCCTTGAAGATGCTTGGCCAATAATATCCAGAATGTAAAACTTTATATGTTGTTCTTTTATCAGAAAAGTGTCCACCATGACATGCATGAAGAATCTCGACCATCTTATCCTCTCGTACACATCTTCTAATAATAAGGTCAGGACCGGTACGAAAGAGATCATTACCCACCCAAGAATAGTTAGAGCTTTGAACTATGATTCTACATTTTTCGGGTGGAGAGAGATGGTTTGGTAGCTTTCCAGTTGCCAAATAATTGGCTATGTGTGCAAACCATGGGGTTTGAATATATACAGCGAATAAATGTTCATCTGGGAAGCTATCATCAACAGGACTATCATCGTTGTCAATCTGAATTCGGGAGAGAAAGGCTGCTACTACATTCTCTCGACTAGGACGGTTAACAATGGTAATATTAAACTCTTGTAACAGAAGAAGCCACCGAGTCACTCTGCCATTGGTGACTGGTTTATTCATCAAAAATCTGATAGCAGAATGATCGGTATGTATGAAAATTTCATATCCTATGATATAATGACGAAACTTATTGATGGAATAGACTACTGGGAGGAACTCTTTTTTGGTAACAGTACATTTTGATTCTGCAGGAGTCAAGTTTTTACTGGAAAAATAAATGGCATAAGATAACTTTTCCTCTTTTTGACCTAAGACTGCCCCTATAGCTATGTCGGATGCATCAATAGAGATATGGAAAGGAAGGGACCAATTATGGCCCCTAAGTACTGGTGCTACTGATAACTTTTCTTTTAAAGTTTCAAAAGCTAGTTCACAAGGTTCAGTCCATTGAAATTCTGTGTCCTTCATGAGTAGTTTGAACATGGGTGCGGTTATCTTAGTAAAATTTTCTATAAACCGCTTATAATAACCTGCATGGCCAAGAAAGCTTCTAACTTCCATCGGACTCTTTGGAGGAGGAAGATTGACAATTATCTCTATCTTGGCAGGATCCACCTTAATACCTTGAAGAGAGACATGATGTCCTAGAACTATGCCCTTGGTTAATAACATCTTGCATTTTTCATGGCTAAGGGCTAAGTTTGTATCCTGACATCAAATAAGAACTGTCTCGAGGTTGTCGAGGGCCTCTTGGAAGGTATTACCATAAACTGTGAAATCGTCCATATAGACCTCTACACAATCATGTATAAGGTCAGCAAAGATACCTAGAACTACACGTTGGAATGTAGCAGGTGCATTACAAAGGCCAAAAGGTAACACTCGATAGGCATAAGTCCCCCAAGAGCAAGTAAAGGTAGTCTTATCTTGGTCCTTAGGTGCTATTAATATCTGATTGTATCCACTATACCCATCTAGGAAAGAAGAGTATTGTTTCCCTGATAGGGTATCTAACACCTAATCTATAAAAGGTAGAGGGAAATAGTCTTTAAGAGTGGCCTTGTTCAATTCTCAAAAATCAACACAGATACGCCACTTCCCTGTGACTTTCTTTGGAATTACTACCAGAGGAGACACCCACTTACTATTGGAAATTGGGTAAATGAATCCAACGTTAAGAAGTTTTTGCAATTCTTCTTTTACTATATCTTTGAAAGCTGGGTTCATTCTCCCTTGGGATTGTCTGACGGGAGGTGTATTTGTGTTTGTGTACATTTGGTGAATACACATGTCTGGGTGTATACCCTTCATATCAGTGTATTCCCAAGCGAAAGCTCCAGTTTGACTTTTGAGAACTTTTAACAATTGTTTTTGCTGACTCTCATCCAAACCTACATTTATATGTAGGAATTTTTCGGAACTAACATCACATGGTACAGTATAAGATCCTAGTTGTTCCTCAATTGAAAATACACAAGGTGTACTTGTAAATGTTGAGAGACTCATGTTTTCTTGAAATTTGTCTCCAAAAATCTGGTCAAGTTGGGAAAAAGACTGAGGAAAGTCGATACATGTGGTGGAAGAAATAAACTGATTCTACACGTTTTCAATATTTTGTTCTTGAAGCACCCAGGAGAGATCACTAACAAGCGAAAGTTCTTCCAGTTTTTCTTCTCCAAAAGGACAATCTAACCAAAATAAGCTCTCAGCTACAGGCTATGCTGGTGGGTATAAAGCTAGTCTTCTTGTAGATAACCCATCAGAGATGACCATGTCTCCATCCCTACATCCTATAAATGCATTAGCAGTAGCCAGCTGAGGTCTTCCTAAAATGATAGGATGCCCCCTAGATGGGTCTTTTGATTGAATAACCATGAATTCGACGGGATATTCCCATGATGCTACTGATACCATAATATCGTCTAATATCCTAGTAGGTTGCACCATCGTATGATATGCTAGTTCTGACATTGTTGGAGTAGGGCACAGGAATGGTCCTAATTGGAGAGCCTTTACAACTGTAGTAGTCATTAGGTTAATAGTAGCCCCTAGATCAATGAGTGTGTTCCCTATAGCAGTGTTCTTAATGAGAACAGTTACTACAGGATTCCCTGGATTTGTATACTTCAGAATTCTCGGCTGTTCTGCTATACAATCTAAGATTTCACCTATGACATGTATTGTTGGAGGGTTTTTTTGTTTCTTACATGGTCTCTTAATGCAGAGTTATTTTATCACTTTACCAAAGATTGGTATATCTTTAATGGATTGTAATAAAGGGATCTTAATACAAATATTTTTCAATTCATTAATGATGTTATATTCTGGGTAAGTTACAGGTTTTTCTATTATTAGACGTTCCGGGTATGGAGGTGATTTATTTCCCAATACTATTTCTTTATGAGGAAGGTTTTGTGTTGAAAATTTAGGAACGACCACATTTTCAAGAATGACATCAGTTAAAATTTCATTAGGTGCATTTTCTTCTTCATTTTCTTCTTGAATAACAACTGACGACTTAGGATGATCTTGCAAGACTCTTCCAAACAGCAATTGAACTTCGTGTATTGGTGTGGAAGAAATAGTATATGATGGGAGAGGTAACAACCCAATGCTATTAAGAGCTTGGGTTGGTTTCTTGTTAGGATTCGGTATCGGTTTTGCGGGCAATATTGTGGGTCTTGGAGGGTTCATATTCTGGAAATGAGGAGGTTGATTTGGGATAGGAGGTAGTGAAGGAGGTGCATATCTAGGCAAAAATTGTTGAACATTAGGTGGGTAAGGATAGTTAGGCATAGGAGGAGATGGTTGAGCATAAGATTGTCCTCTCCATCCATGAGGCCGTTGTTGTTGTTGAGCATTTTCAGGAGGGTACTGCGGTGGCCATTTCTTCCAACCTGAAGTGTTCCATTGTTGCGGAGGTCGATAAGGATGGTAGTAAGGTGGAAATTGGAATGATGGATCTTGATCTGAAGGTTGATCCCTAGGCTTCCAAGGCCTCCTAGATGTTTCACCAAAACTTTCACTCTTGTATACAGCTTGCAACCCAGGCAATGATGGACAATTATCAATGGGATGCTCTTATGTACAGAGGTGACAAACTGAAACATTGTTTAATGGACATTCTATTTGAATATGTTTAGTTCTACACCTAGGGCATAAAATACTCATTGTTGCACGCTCTTCATCCTGTCTCTTTTTAGCTTGTAATGCATCTAGCTGAGAACCCATAGGCCGTAAAATATCTATTTTGAAATTTTCTAACATGTTCCCTATTTCTACCCTTGTAACTCCACTAGGACCAAATGTGTTTCCTTTTAGATTTCTAACATATGGTTCTCGAAAGTGTCTTCGACCTTTCCCTCTGCTCTTAGAGTAATTCCTACATAGTTCACAAATCTCTAAAAAGGATTTATGAGAAATATTTCCTCTTGCCATGAGATTAAGGTTATCCAAGAATTCTTCTAGGATTCCTTTAAGGAAGAGTGTTCTTACTGCATCTTCTCGAAGATCACTATATTTAGACTTGTGTAACACATAGTTAAATCTTTCAAGGTAGTCCTCCACGCTCTTGTCTTCAAGCTGCTGAATTTTAAAAATATCATTGTGAGAGTCGTTTGGTCTACAGTAATCCTGATATTTCCGAAGAAATGCATTCTTCATGTCTTCCCAAGATTTAATACTAGATTCTCCCAATCCCATGAACCATCGAAGAGAGGAATCTTTTAATGTGGCAAGAAAAAGTTTTAGTTTTTGGCCATATTGTAGGTAATTGTAACTCCTACACAAAATGTAAAACTCAAATAAGAATGTGTCTGGATCCTCACTACTTTTCCTATAGAAGGTTGGTAGTGAGGAAGGACGGATATTTTTCATAGTAACATCTTGTGCAGTGTCTAAGATGGGAAACCCGAAAGTACCTTCAGTTCTAACTTCTCCATCTTCTTCATCTTGTCGGACACGATCTTCATGTTCATCCTCGATGAAGACTCTATTACCGAAGAGAGAAAATCTAGGTGGCTCCTTTCTTGGTGAATATGGGATATCCCAATGTTCTTTTTTAGGAAGGATATTCTTCTTTTTATGAGGAGAATGATCAGCTACGTGGGAATTTAGTCCATGGGGTTCTATTGTTGTTGTGTCAATCTGTGAGATGACGATGTTTGTAGAGCTCTCAAAAAGAGCATCTACTTGTGCAGGATTGACAAAATCTACTGAATATAGACCACCCACTATTGAAAAATTAGTGTCTTTGGGATTTTGGACTAATGGAGGGTTAATAAGTTTCAAAATTTTACCCTTCAGAGTTTCCTCTTGTCTAAGTACAGTCTCAATACGAGCTTGAGATTCTTCTAGTGTAATTTCTTTATGAAGAGGCTATCCTAATGTCCCTATGATTTCCTTTAAAATGTTTCCAGAGAAGGTTTCTTTAGCCTTCCAAGTAGGAATATCCCCTTTAGGTGTCTTCTGATACCTTTCTATTGAGTTAGTAGTTGGGGTGGTACGTCCCCCGTATAGGTTAGTAGGAATTTTTTTAGGAATTTGAGTTTTAGTAAATCTACCTTGTGAATCTCTAGACCTATTTATGAAAACAAATTTTAACTAAAAGAAACTTTGACTGCATAACTAGTACTGCTTGGCTTTCGGGATGCCTGTTATAACATATGCGCAGTTCTTACATCTCGTCTTACCGCTCACTCGCCACCAGCCTAATCTAAGGTTTGAAAGAGAAATTCTACCTATTTCAACTCCCTGACAACGGTGCCAAAATGTTAGGTGTGTGAGCTATCTCAAATTAAAAACAACACCTAAGATTAATTATCAACCAAGATCAGTAAACTTAGAGTTGAAAGCAAAATATATGCCAAGGTAGAAAAGATTCTACAGTTTCAGGTTTGTCAGACCTAAAAATGTTTAGTAAGGAAAAAGATCAAAAGATCTTTCAAAATGAAAAACTGAGTTAAATATTTAAGAATACCTTAAAATCACAGATCAGAATAGTACTAGATCATACTACTCTACCTCTATGGTTAATTAATAAGAAAGATGGAAACAAATACTGTAACACAAACTACTATAGGAAAGTAAGAAACTGCCAAATTCAACTTCCAGATAACAACTATGGACAGAATCAGAGCTACGGATATTAGATGTTTAATAGGGAGAACTTGTAAATGTACATAAATTTAGAATAAACCATCTAATTCCACTCTTCTTGATTACGTACATCAAATGTAATAGAAACCGGAGTAAATGTATCGTAATGACTTTCAAATGTAATGAGGAAGCTAAGCAGAAGTAAATCTAACTTAACTTCTACAAACAAATGTAAACTAAAAATCAACAAACTACTACTAATTTTAAACATTATGAACTACTGTCTATCCATATGTGAACAACATGAAACTATTGTAAGGAGAAGCATTTGAAAGACTTAATAAAAATATCAAACTGAACTATATTATATTTGGAAGAAAATAGAAAACTTGATAAAGATATTTTATTATTAATCTACATCTTATAACATGGACATGTTCATTAAACAGAAACTAGTCTTAAGATTAAAAAACTAAAACAACTCAATGAAATGGAATTATCAACTGCCACTTGAAAATAAACTACTTAGGAACAACATTCATACATTCTGAACAATAACCAAGTAACAAAATAGATTAAAGAACTAAAGTTTGGGAGAAAGATAAGAAGAGGATAAAGAAGAAGGAAGAAAGGGAAATAATGATAACAATTGAATTAAAAACTCTAAATAACATAAAACAAGATTAAATCACATCTCAAACTATTAAGGAGGAATAAGAAGAATGATGATTAAGAGGCAGAAGAAATTAGATTCGGAAAAAGACTAAAATAATGCAGAAATCACACAGGTCCGAATGACGATCCGAACACCGGTCTAAAAGACAGTCCAAATGACGATCTGAATGGAGGAAAATGGCTTAAAGTGGGGAAAAGAAGAGTTTTTGAATGATTTAATTACCAGGTGAGTTTATGAAAATGATCCTGCAGTGCACAGGAAGCAAGAGAGAGATGATTCGAGGCTAAGAAGTTATCTATGCAAATCATTACCTAAGGAAAAGAATGATTCTATGAGAAGTAGGAAGAAGGTTGGGAATAGAAGAAGGGAGAAGGATGGAAATAGAAGAAAGAAGAATTAACCTACAGCAAACAGGAAGAAAAACTAACAGAGAAGAAAAGAAGGAAAGGAATGCTAACTATGGAAGAATTTAGAAGAAATATCTATCTATGATGATGGAAGAGGGACTGAAAAGCAAACTACAAATCATCAAAATACTGAACTATTGGTCGACCATTCTACTCAAAACAAGGGAGATTGTATTGACAGTAGAAATATCAATTACAGAAGGATGAAAATAATGCACACAGGAAAATGAATTACTTACACATATAAGAAATAAACTAGCTAATTGCAAGAAAAAAATGCAAAAAATGTAAATAAAACCTCCAGTTGATGAGGGGCCCTTCCCAGCAATTGGAGGGTGAACTAGCTCAAATTAAATGACTACCAGAAAAACATCAACAAGCTGCTGCTTCCATTAACTTCAGTAAATTACAAAGTCTGTCTTCAAACTATCTACGACTGCAAACGCTTGGACTTATACTGGAGAACCATCGTAATTCAAAGAACTAAATATAAAAAGACTCAAAGACTTCATGAGACTAACTCGTCTCAATCATAGAGGTGACTATTTATAAGTTACAATGGGTGAGAGGGTCGACAGAGTCGACCTCTCTAATAATAGAGGCGTTTAATGTTTGTAACTGCTGATTAAATGATACATAACAGTGCAGGGGGCATCTACCCATCTCCTCGACGTCAATCCTTTCCAATTCAAACAACTGAGCATTTGTTCGCTCAAAACGTAAGCGTAAGCAAATGCTGCAGTGCCGACGTGGGCACAGGAGTCACGTTGGCAACTGAGTGTGGACGTGGCAGTTATGTCGACCAACTGAGTGTGAACAGGCTGACTCCTTCCATAACGATGGTGTGAGAAAGAGTTGAGCAGGCGTGTGTGATTCCGAGCTGAATGAGCAGACGAATCGAGGCTTGGAGCATTGATGTGGACGTAGAATGCGTTGTCAGGCTTGGCGATCTCAAGATGAATCTTCTAGAACAATTGTTCATTAACCATCAACACCACATGGAAAACAAAGCCCATGTGTCCTCCTCTTTATTCAATGGTCTGAGATGCATCAACCACGGATTTCATGAGCTAAATGGAGAGTAGAATGATGAGTTGAAAGCGTTTTAGGATGAGCATGTAGTGCATGGGCTGAAGAATGGATAACTTGCAAATCATGGCCTGTCAATTAAAACCATAAATGTTAATTATTCCCGAAAACATCATTTAAATCATAAATAAACCATAATATATGCAATATAACAAGATTTACATGGTAAATGAATTTGTGCATATCTGGACTGTTTGATGGGTTGAATGGCTAAGAAAACAACTTACTATAGCAAAAATGATAGAAATAATGCCACTTGAGTGAATTAAATGATAAAAAATGGTGACAATATTGGACACCAACATTCCCCCAAACCGGAGTCATTCCAAGTCCCACTAAGCAAAACAAAAACTAATTTAGGAAGAAGGCCAAGCTGCGGTAGCAGCGGTCTTCGACTCAAATGATGGAGATGCATGCTTGGCATGGAGCTTCTTGAAATGACTCCTTAAGGAACTATACTTTACTCTAAAGATAGCATTGGATGTTATTTTGGTGTTAACCGAGCATTCGGTGCTTTTCAACTGTGTACGCAACATCTTATTCTCTTCAAGGAGCTTAGAGATTGTCTCCACATAGCTTTGAATCTATTCTATTATGTGCTATCTCTTGGGTTAACTGATCCCACTTTTGCTGACTCAAAATAGGTTGTTCTATACCATGCTCCAAATCCATTTGAGGACTCTTCTCTTTTGGAGATGTCTCAACGTTAATAGTCTGTTCTTCAGAGCTTTTGTCTTTTTTACATGCCGGAGGGCTTCTAGAAACACAAGCTTCACTCATCTGAATGGATGCATTAGCTAGTGTGAGGAGGGAGGAATCCAAAGTATTATTGTCCAATTGAATATTTCAGCATGAGGGCTGACTGATAGTCTTAATGTCAGGCTGATTAATGGAATGGTCACGATTTGTCTCTCTAAGTTCAGTAGGAAAATGCATTGAATGGACAGAATGCATATCATCTAAGGAACTCTCATCGAATCGTACATGTTTAGTGTTTGGTTATTCTTGGTCGTGAAGGTGTTCTTGAGAAGGGGAAGATTTGACAATAGATAAATGGGGGTTTAATATCTCAAAAACAAAATGGTCCCAAGTCTGACCTCTCTCCTCTAGCTGATGAATGATTAAAAGCTTAATGAGATAATGGAGATATAAGCTGCCAAAAGAGTTAATGGTATTCTTTCTAACTTGACTTGACATCTTTTCCAAGCCCTTTAGAAAGTAGAATGGGAAATTTAAGGTCTGATTATTGACAAAATGAGCTAACAGTCTAACGTGGCAAGCTTTAAAAACAATGAACTTGCCCTCGCAGGTGACTAAGTGAATGATAATGGTCAAAAGATCCAAGTACTCTAGCTTGATCCATTCTCTATGAAAACCTTTGGTGCTAGTAATGTGTTGAAAATCGCGCTTAAGAGTGAACTGATGAGCTTCTCGTGGAAGAAACAAATGCTTGTGCCATCGGGTAACTTCTCTATGGAGCTTTGTAGCTAACGCTATTGACTCTTCTGTCATGGGGAAAACAAGATGGCCAACCTTGGTCGTCTTTCCATCGAAACCTTTGGAAAACAGCAAAGAAATTTCATGGTCGTGACCATCAAGGCGGTGGAGAAATGGATTTCAACCTGCTTGAGAGAATAACTCACGACATCTTTTAAAATCAGGGATATGAAGAAGATCTTGGTAGCTACCTGGCTCGCAACGGTTAGGCATTGTTGATAGAGGACCGGGGAAAACAACAAATCAATGCAGGGGATGAAAGGAATTTACAGAGGACGCGGCTCGCAGAGAGAAAAATTAAGGGTGAATGGAATGAAGCAAAATGTAGCCATCAGTTAAATTGAAGTCTGTTTGGATGGCTGAATGGTCATAGGTAAAGCGTATTTTGAAAGATCACACTAGTACTTTGAAGATCTTGAGTTAAGTGCCAGTATTGAAGTATGTGAATCTGGTAGATGCGTGTTTGATATAGCAAATTCAACCATGTCTAAAGCCAAGTTTTGGACAGGTTGAACGAAATTCACGTAATGGGATATTATTCACGTGGAAGATCATAAGGATCCAATCCATATGCTAGCAGTCTATACAACAAGTAAGGCCATAGTGGTCATACAATGATTCAAAGTGACACAAGATGAGATGAATACGGAATAAAACCAAGTACGAGATTTGACGTTTGATAGATCCCTATCATCATTGGTTAGTAAGAATTTTCAAAAAATATCTTGGCATGCTATTTGAAATATATAAGCTAAAATTTCTTCAGCACTTTTATTCAAAAGCGTTGCTTATTTGCTCCATTCGTCACTTCATTTGGATCGGCATTCGATCCGTCATTCCGCCTTTCATAGAGACTTTTGTCTATACAAACTTTTATTGCTGAAGCCAACTTGAACTGATTTTTGCAAGGAATTTTTAAGGCTGTTAGTGCACAGAAAATGCTGTAAACTTTGTGTTCTGAAACTTTTAAGTCATGTCCCCTTTTTGTTTGTCTTTAATTAAAACAATTCGCCTTCTACTTTTGCATGAACCTACAAACATCTAACACTTTCAGAGATAAATAAAAAAAAAATTCTTTAATAAAAATATAAAAGAATGGTTTAAAACAGTTCTAATCCTCCCCCACACCAAAGATATGGCTTGTCCTCAAGTCAACAAAAAGAACATTAGAGATTCCATTATTTTATCAATAGCTGAAGAATGCTGTAATACTTTTCTCAAGAAAATGAAATATAACTAAACAAGTAGATGATTCAGAGATGTACATTTATCATAAAGAATAGAGCAGTGCTTAAAAGAACCATATGGAGAATGATAATATAATTTGATATGAAAGATGCCACGGGAAAACTAGCTATCCATGACTCATTTTAAAGATTTATTGTCATCCCAAGATATAGATAAGGTGTACCGTAAAGCTTCTGAGATTTTCATAATTATGGGTCCCATTTCTAGGATAATAACATCCTAGATATTGTTTTAATTAGATGACAAGGTCCAAGTTCAACTTAGAGTTATTCTCTAAAAATAGTATAGATGATTGGCCAAAACATGTGTTTGTATACTCAGGTTTCTTATATATGAATCAAGTGCATAGTAATGCATTAACCGATCTCTTTTACTCGACATTGACCCTCTGCCAGCAGGCCTGTTCAGTACCCCGATGGGTTTATCTTAGTTCCATGCAAGCATAGTCCCACTTCCAAAGAGCTTGTTCATTACCCCGGTGGGTTTACTTGCATTTACCTTGCTTCCTTATTTGATATTTTACTTAGCATGGACCCGCTGCCAGCAAGCGTGTTCAGTACCCCGGCGGGTTTGCTTCGTATAATGATGTATATGTATATCTATATATTTTTTAAGGAAGCTGGTTGGCACTAGAGTGTGCTAAGCCTTCTAAACACATAATTCGAAATATTAGAACGAACCTTTATGAGCAACTTTTACGTATAATAGCCAAAGTTAAAGATCATGTCAACATATAATAACCTAAAATTGTTCTTTGATCTATATCAATCTTCTTCATAAAAATTCAGTAATGTTCCCCACAAGAATAAAAATAACATTCACTTCTAAGTTACCTTTAAAAGATGCTTTAAGAGACAAGTTTTGATGATGAGTATAGGATAAGCCAATGATCCATAGGTGTAAGATAGTATACTTGTTTTTGTCAAGATCATAGCAATTAAGATAGGTCTTTTAAGCAACAGTTCTAAATGATAATAAAAATGTGCATGCCTGAATCAAATACCATATTCAAAATCATGAATGAAATGGTTGCAAGATGATATAAAGAACACTTTATCTTTTGCTAAAAATGTCAATATCAACAATAATTGAAAAAGAAGGGATTAGGAAAAAAAAATTCTTTTAAGTGTTTTCGTTTCAATAATATTGCATGAGCGGATAAGGTCTTTGTAATTAAGCTGCAAAACCATTGTTAGATGATTTTGATTTATTCAAAACAAAACATATATGCAAAATAAGAAATCTAAAAAGGGAGAAAAGTTTTCCTGTTTTTAATGGCAAAAATTTCATAAGCTGATCATACAATGAAATTCCCTGTATAGATACAATCAGCTTGTCAGAAACAACTCTTCATTATTATAATTATAACAAAAACACAATATATTTACGTATGTACAAATAAAGACAATCCTTTAGAAATTGCAGGGGCTAGGAGGAGGAGTAATGATTTCCTCTTCTACCAGTTCCATCTCCTGCGGTTGTAAGGAATTCTTTACAAAGTCTTGTTTAGATATAGGTTGGTGATACAGTCTAAGTCTATGGCCATTTACAACAAAGGAAGTTTGAGGATCATCAATTGTTTTAATTTTAACGGATCCATTATCGAAGGCTGTAACTATTTCATAAGGACCCATCCAGTGAGTAGTCAATTTACCTTTAAAATTTTTGTATCTCGAATCGAAAAGTAATGCCCAGTCTCCTGTTTTAAATTGCTTTTCTTTGATGTATTAGTCATGCCATTTTTTACGTTGATTATGTATTAATATTGTTCGTTGGATGGCATCCTATCTAATCTCGTCTAATTCATTTATTTGTAGGATTCGTTGTTTCTGTGCTTCTTCTAAATTCATTCGTAACTGAGCAGCCATACGAAATGTCTTAACCTGAAATTCAATGGGTAGGAGAACCTATTTGCCATAAAAATGTTCATAAGGTATGTGGCCAGTGGTGTTTCTCCAAGTTATTTTATAAGCCCACAATGCTTATGGGAACCTATCTACCCAGTCCTTGTGGTGTAACTGAATGGTCTTGGTCATGATAGCTTCTAATACATTGTTCGTTCTTTCTACTTGACCATTTTCCTGAGGATTATATGGTGAAGATTTGCAATGTCTAATACCATATTTATTAGTAATTTCTTTCATTAAATTGGAAGTGAATTGAGATCCTTGATCAGTTACAATTTCCCTAAGTACACCAAATCGGGTAAATATCTCTTCATACATAAACTCTACCACTGATTTCTCTATGGCTCAAAATAAAGATTTGGCCTCTACCCACTTGGTGACATAATCTATACAGACTAGAATGTACTTTTTCTTATGAGACGTAGGGGAAATTGGTCCAACAAAATCTAGATCCCATTTTTCAAAAGGCTCAATCATAACTTGAGGTTGAAAAGGCATCTCATCAGATGGTGTAGGTCTACCCATTCTTTGGCAACTATCACATCCTTTGACATATTTGGAAGCATCCTTGAAGATGCTTGGCCAATAATATCCAGAATGTAAAACTTTATATGTTGTTCTTTTATAAGAAAAGTGTCCACTGCAAGGTCCACCATGACATGCATGAAGAATCTCTGTCATCGTATCCTCTCGTACACATCTTCTAATAATAAGGTTAGGATGGGTACGAAATAGATCATTACCCACCCAAGAATAGTTAGAGCTTTGAACTATGATTCTACGTTCTTCTGGTGGAGAGAGATGGTTTGGTAGCTTTCCAGTTGCCAAATAATTGGCTATGTCTGCGAACCATGGGGTTCGAACAGATACAGCGAATAAATGTTCATATGGGAAGCTATCATCAACAGGACTATCATCGTTGTCAATTTGAATTCGGGAGAGAAAGTCTGCTACTACATTCTCTCGACCAGGATGGTCAACAATGGTAATATTAAACTCTTGTAATAGAAGAAGCCACCGACTCACTCTGCCATTGGTGACTGGTTTATTCATCAAAAATATGATAGCAGAATGATTGGTATGTATGAAAATTTCATATCCTGTGATATAATGACGAAACCTATTGATGGAATAGACTACTACGAGGAACTCTTTTTCTGTAACAGTGTATTTTGATTCTGCAGGAGTCAAGTTTTTACTGGCGAAATAAATGGCATAAGATAACTTTTCCTCTTTTTAACCTAATACTGCCCCTATAGCTATGTCGGATGCATCAGTAGAGATATGACAAGGAAGGGACCAATTAGGGCCCCTAAGTACTGGCACTACTAATATCTTTTCTTTTAAAGTTTCGAAAGCTAGTTGACAAGGTTTAGTCCATTGTAATTCTGTGTCCTTCATGAGTAATTTGAACATGGGTGCGGTTATCTTAGTAAAAATTTCTATAAACCGCCTATAATAACCTGCATGGCCAAGAAAGCTTCTAACTTCCTTCGGAGTCTTTGGAGGAGGAAGATTGAAAATTATCTCTATCTTGGCAGGATCCACCTTAATACCTTGAAGAGAGACATGATGTCCTAGAACTATGCCCTTGGTTAATAACATCTTGCATTTTTCATGGCTAAGTGTTAAGTTTGTATCCTAACATCGAATAAGAACTGTCTCGAGGTTGTTGAGGGCCTCTTAGAAGGTATTACCATAAACTGTGAAATCGTCCATATAGACCTCTACACAATCATGTATAAGGTTAGCAAAGATACCTACAAATGCACGTTGGAAAGTAGCAAGTGCATTACAAAGGCCAAAAGGTAACACTCGATAGGCATAAGTCCCCCAAGAGAAAGTATAGGTAGTCTTATCTTGGTCCTCATGTGCTATTAATATCTGATTGTATCCACTATACCCGTCTAGGAAAGAAAAGTATTGTTTCCCTGATAGGGTATCTAACACCTGATCTATAAAAGGTAGAGGGAAATAGTCTTTAAGAGTGGCCTTGTTCAATTCTCAAAAATCAACACAGATACACCACTTCCCTGTGACTTTCTTTTGAATTACTACCAGAGGAGACACCCACTTACTATTGGAAATTGGGTAAATGAATCCAACATTAAGAAGTTTTTGCAATTATTCTTTTACTATATCTTTGAGAGCTGGGTTCATTCTCCCCTGGGATTGTCTGACGGGAGGTATATTTGTGTCTGTGTAAATGTGGTGAATACACATATCTGTGTGTATACCCTTCATATCGGTGTATTCCCAAGTGAAAGCTCCACTTTGACTTTTGAGAACTTTTAACAATTATTTTTGTTTACTCTCATCCAAACCTACATTTATATGCAGGAATTTTTTGGAACTAACCTCACATGGTACAGAATAAGATCCTATTTGTTCCTCAATAGAAAATACACAAGGTGTACTTGTAAATGTTGAGAGACTCATGTTTTCTTGAAATTCGTCTCCAAAAATCTAGTCAAGTTGGGAAAAAGACTAAGGAAAGTCGATACATGTGGTGGAAGAAATAAACTGATTCAACACGTTTTCAATATTTTGTTCTTGAAGTGGCCAGGAGAGATCACTAACAAGGGGAAGTTCTTCCAGGTTTTCTTCTCCAAAAGAACAATGTAACCAAAATAATCTCTCAGCTACAGGCTGTGCTGGTGGGTATAAAGCTAGTTTTCTTGTAGATAACCCATCAAAGATGACCATCTCTCCATCCCAACATCCTATGAATGCATTAGAAATAGCCAGCCAGGGTCTTCCTAAAATGATAGGATGCCCCCTAGATGGTTCTTTTGATGGAATAACCATGAATTCCATGGGATATTCCCATGAGGCTACTAATACCATAATATCGTCTAATATCCCAGTAGGTTGCACCATTGTATGATATACTAGTTCTAACATTGTTGGAGTAGGGCGCAGGAATGGTCCTAATTTGAGAGATTCTAAATCTGTAGTAGTAATTAGGTTAATAGCAACCCCTAGATCAATGAGTGTGTTCCCTATAGCAGTGTTCTTAATGAGAACAGTTACTACATGATTCCCTGGATTTGTATACTTCGGAATTCTAGGTTGTTTTGCTATACAATCTAAGATTTCACCTATGACATGTATTGTTGGAGGGTCTTTTTGTTTCTTACCTGGTCTCTTAATGCAGAGTTCTTTTATCACTTTACCGAAGATTGGTATATTTTTAATGGCTTGTAATAAAGGGTTCTTAATGGAAATATTTTTCAATTCATTAATGATGTTATATTCAGGGTAAGTTATAGGTTTTTCTATTATTAGCCGTTTCGGGTATGGAGGTGATTTATTTCCCAACACTATTTCTTTATGAGGAAGGTTATGTGTTGAAGATTTAGGAATGACCACATTTTCAAGAATGACATCATTTAAAATTTCATTAGGTGCATTTTCTTCTTCATTTTCTTATTGAATAACAACTGACGACTTAGGATGATCTTGCAAGACTCTTCCAGACCGCAATTGAACTTCTTGTATTGGTGCGGAAGAAATAACATATGATGGAAGAGGTAACAACCCAATGCTATTAAGAGCTTGGGTTGGTTTGTTGTTAGGATTTGGTATTGGTTGTGTGGGAAATATTGTGGGTCTTAGAGGGTTCATATTCTGGAAATGAGGTTGATTTGGGATAGGAGGTAGTGAAGGAGGTGCATATCCAGGAAAAAATTGCTGAACATTAGGTGGGTAAGGATATTTAGGAATAGGAGGAGATGGTTGAGCATAAGCTTGTCCTCTCCATCCATGAGGCCATTGTTGTTGTTAAGCATTTTGAGGAGGGTACTGCGGTGGCCAATTCTGCCAACCTAAAGTGTTCCATTGTTGCGGAGGTTGATAAGGATGGTAGTAAGGTGGAAATAAGAATGATGGATCCTGACCTGAAGGTTGATCCCTAGGATGCCAAGGACTCCTAGATGTTTCACCAAAACTTCCACTCTTGTATACAGCTTGCAACCCGAGCAATGATGGACAATTATCAGTGGGATGCTCTTCTGTACAGAGGTGACAAACTGAAACATTGTTTAATGGACATTATCTTTGAGGATGTTTAGTTCTACACCTAGGGAAGAAAATACTCATTGTTGCATGCTCTTCATCCTGCCTCTTTTTAGCTTGTAATGCATCTAGCTGAGAACCCATAGCCCCTAAAATATCTATTTTTAAATTTTCTAACAGGTTCCCTATTTCTACCCTTGTAACTCCACTAGGACCGGATGTGTTTCCTTTTAGATTTCTAACATATGGTTCTCAAAAGTGTCTTCCACCTTTTTGACTGCTCCTATAGTAATTCCTACATAGTTCACAAATCTCTGAAAATGATTTATGAGAAACATCTCATGCTGCCATGAGATTAAGGTTATCCAAGAATTCTTCTAGGATTCCTTTAAGGAAGAGTGTTCTTACTGCATCTTCTCGGAGATCATTATATTTAGACTTGTGTAACACATAGTTAAATCTTTCGAGGTAGTCCTCCAAGCTCTCGTCTTCAAGCTGTTGAATTTTAAAAATATCATTGGGAGAGTCGTTTGGTCTATAGTAATCCTGATATTTCCGAATAAATGCATTCTTCATGTCTTCCCAAGATTTAATACTAGATTCTCCCAATCCCATGAACCATTGAAGTGAGGAATCTTTTAATGTGGCAGGAATTGTTTTTAGTTTTTGGCCATCTTGTAGGTAATTGTAACTCCTACACAAAATGTCAAACTCAAATAATAATGTGTCTGGATCCTCACTACTTTTCCCAGAGAAGGTTGGTAGTGAAGAAGGAGGGATATTTTTCATAGTAACATCTTGTGCAGTGTCTAAGATGGGAAACCCGAAGGTACCTTCAATTCGAACTTCTCCATCTTCTTCATCTTGTCGGACACAATCTTCATGTTCATCCTCCATGAAGACTCTATTACCAAAGAGAGAAAATCTAGGTGGCTCCTTTCTTGGTGAATATGGGATATCCCAATGTTCTTTTTCAGGAAGGATATTCTTCTTTTTGGGAGGAGAATGATCAGCTATGTGGGAATCTAGTCTAGGGGGTTCTACAGTTGTTGTGTCAATCTGTGAGATGACGATGTTTGTAGAGCTCCCAAAAAGAGCATCTACTTGTGCGGGATTGAAAAAATCTACCGAATATGGAAAACCCACTATTGAAAAGTAGTGTCTTTGGGCTTTTGGACTAATGGAGGGTTAAGAAGTTTCAAAATTTTACCCTTTAGAGTTTCCTCTTATCTACGTTTAGTCTCAATATGAGCTTGAGATTCTTCTAGTGGAATTTCTTTATGAATAGACTGTCTTGATGTCCCTATGATTTCCTTTAAAATGTTTCCAGAGAAGGTTTCTTTAGCCTTCCAAGTAGGACTATCCCCTTTAGGTGTCTTCCGATACCTTTTTGTTGAGTTAGTAGTTGGGGTGGTACGTCCCCCGTATAGGTTAGTAGGAATTTGAGTTTTAATAAATCTACCTTGTGAATATCTAGACCTATTCATGAAAACAAATTTTAACTGAAAGAAACTTTGACTGCATAACTACTAATGTTGGGTTTTGGGGATGCCTATTATAACAGATGCGTAGGTTCTTACCTCTCGTCTTACCGCTCACCTGCCACCAGCCTAATCTATGTTTTGGAAGATAAATTCTACCTATTTCAACTCTCCGACAACGGTGCCAAAATGTTGGGTGTGTGAGCTATCTCAAATTAAAAACAACACCTAAGATTAATTATCAACCAGGCTCAGTAAACTTAGAGTTGAAAGCAAAATATATGCCAAGGTAGAAAAGATTCTACAGTTTCAGGTTTGTCAGACCTAAAAATGTTTGGTAAGGAAAAAGATCGAAAGATCTTTCAAAATGAAAAACCGAGTTAAATATTTAAGAATACCTTAAAATCATAGATCAGAATAGTACTAGATACTACTCTACCTCTATGGTTAATTAATGAGAAAGATGGAAACAAATACTGGAACACAAACTACTCTAGGAAAGTAAGAAACTTCCAAATTCAACTTCCAGATAACAAGTATGGACAGAATCAGAGCTACGGATATTAGATGTTTAATAGGGAGAACTTGTAAATGTACATAAATTTAGACTAAACCATCTAATTCCACTCTTTTTGATTACGTACATCAAATTTAATAGGAACCGGAGTAAACGTATCGTAATGACTTTCAAATGTAATGAGAAAGCTAAATGGAAGTAAATCTAACTTAACTTCTACAAACAAATGTAAACTAAAAATCAACAAACTACTACTAATTTTAAACATTATGAACTACTGTCTATCCATATGTGAACAACATGAAACTATTGTAAGGAGAAGCAATCGAAAGACTTAACAAATATATTAAACTAAACTATATTAGATTTGGAAGCAAGTAGAAAACTTGATAAAGATACTTTATTATTAATCCAGATCTTATAACATGGACATCTTCATTAAACAGAAACTAGTCTTAAGATTAACAAACTAAAACAACTCAATGAAATCGAATTATCAACTGCCACTTGAAAATAAACTACTTAGGAACAACATTCATACATTCTGAACAACAACCAAGTAATAAAACATATTAAAGAACTAAAGTTTGGGAGAAAGATAAGAATAGGATAAAAAAGAAGGAAGAAAGGAGGAAATAATGATAACAAGTGAATTAAAAACTCTAAATAACACAAAACAAGATTAAATCACATCTCAAACTATTAAGGAGGAATAAGAAGAATGATGATTAAGAGGCAGAAGAAATTAGATTCGGAAAAAGGCCTAAAATAATGCAGAAATCACACAGGTCCGAATGACGATCCAAACGTCGGTCTGAAAGACAGTCGGAATGACGATTCGAATGAAGGAAAATGGTTTAAAGTGAGGAAAAGAAGAGTTTTTGAATGATTTAATTACCAGGTGGGTTTATGCAAATGATCCTACAGTGCACAGGAAGCAAGAGAGAGATGATTGGAGTCTAAGAAGTTATCTATGCAAATCATTACCTAAGGAAAAGAATGATTCTATGAGAAGTAGGAAGAAGGTTGGGAATAGAAGAAGGGAGAAGGTTGGAAATAGAAGAAAGAAGAATTAACCTACAGCAAACAGGAAGAAAAACTAATAGAGCAGAGAAGAAGGAAAGGAATGCTAACTATGGAAGAAGTTTGAAGAAGTATCTATCTATGATGATGGAAGAGGGACTGAAAAGCAAACTACAAATCATCAAACTACTGAACTATTGGTCGACCATTCTACTCAGAAGAAGGGAGAGTGTATTGACAGCAGAAATATCAATTACAGAAGGATGAAAATAATACAAATAGGAAAATGAATTACTTACACATATAAGAAATAAACTAGCTAATTGCAAGAAAACAAATGCAGAAAATGTAAATAAAACCTCTAGTTGAAGAGGGGCCCTTCCCAGCAATTGGAGGGTGAAGTATCTCAACTTAAACGACTATCACTAAAACATCAACGAACTGCTGCTTCCATTAATTTGAGGAAAATTACAGAGTTTGTTTTAAAACTATCTACGACTGCAAACGCTTGGACTGAGACTGGAGAACCATCGTAATTCAGAGAAGTAAAGATAAAAATACTCAAAGACTTCATGAGACTAACTCGTCTCAATCATAGAGGTGACTATTTATAAGTTACAATGGGTGAGAGGGTCGACAAAGTCGACCTCTCTAATAATAGATGCGTTTAATTTCTATAACTACTGATTAAATGATACATAACAGTGCAGTGGGCATCTACCCATCTCCTCGACATCAATCCTTTCCAATTGGAGAAGCTGAGCATTCGTTCCCTCAAAACGTGAGCATAAGCATATGTTGAAGTGTCGACGTGGGAACAGGAGTCACATTGGAAACTGAGCGTGGACGTGGGAGTTATGTCATCCAACTGAGTGTGAACAGGCCGAATCCTTCCAGAACGATGGCGTGAGTGAGAGCTGAGTAGACTTGCGTGATTCCGGGCTGAATGTGCAGATGAATCAGGGCTTGGAGTGTTGATGTGGACGTAGAATGCGCTGTCAGGCTTGGCGAGCTCAAGGTCGAATCTTCTGTAACAATGGTTCATTAACCATCAGCGCCACATGGCAAACAAAACCCACGTGTCCTCCTCTTTATTCAACGGTCTGAGATGCATCAACCACGGATTTCACAGGCTGAATGGAGAGTTGAATGATGAGCTGAAAGCGTTTTAGGCTGAGTACATAGTGCATGGGTTGAAGGATGGATAACTTGCAAATCATAGCCTGTCAATTAAAACCATAAATGTTAATTATGCCCAAAAACATCATTTAAATCATAAATAAACCATAATATACGAAATATAACAAGATTTGCATGGTAAATGAATTTGTGCATACCTGGACTGTTTGATGGGCTGAATGGCTAAGAAAACAACTTACTATAGCAAAAACGATAGAAATAACACTACTTGAGTGAATTAAATGATAAAAAATGGTGACAATATTGGACACCAACAATATACTTGAATGTGGCTTTGGATCCCTCAAATTAGTTTTGTTCCAAATAAAATGGTAAAGGTTACGAATGAATGAACATGATCTTGAGAGAATTGTTATTAAACATAATAATGGATTTTCCATGGTTAATACAAGGATGGTGGAGCCAAGAACAAATCCCTATGTTCTTCCAAGCTATTTGGATAATTATGGTGGATAATGTGTTTTCCTCTTGAAACTTGAATAGTTTCCACATATGTATATTGGTTTGGAATCGTCCTCAATTTGTAAAAATAGATAAATGTTATATTATGTTGAATAAGCTTTATGTAATTGATTATACATCTAGAAGGTGTGAAATCTATGACAATGAGTTGGTGGTTTCATGTTAAATCTTAATTAACAAGAATATTGTGATTATATCCTTTCATTAGAGATCCTTACACTTATTGTGCATGCTTACAAAGAATTTTGTACTCATGCTCAAGATTACAGTGATAATATGGATACGACAAAAGATTGGTTAATTGTATTACATGTCTAAGATGCAAAAAAACCTAATTAATAAGGAATCGGATTTAAACATCTTACTTAATTACATTTGAAGTAATAAATAATGACTGGTTATGAGATCAGGTCCTTTACATGGACATAGGAATTGAGGATCTTGTTGTGTTTCCTATGTAGTTTAATTTCTATGAATGCTTATGTCACAGGCAAATGCAATTTAATTAATGATGAGACTAACGCATTAATCCTCTAACTTGTGTATTGCTTCATCTTTTTAAGAGATAAAGGGGAAAAAATTATACCTTGTACCCCAAATGCATTACTGAGGGTAATGGGTATGTTAGAGGAAATAGTTGGACCCCATGTCCACATTTCACTAGTATGGATGGATTCTCATACTTGGTACCGATTGACTACATTGCTTAGTAGATCATATTATCTAGTTTCCTCCCATGTGTAAAGTATGAAAAACGTGAATGAGGATGGAACATAATGTACCTCGGGATGATAACATGGGGTACCTAGGGAGGTACCCAAGGGGATAATGATTGTAATGTAACCATGATCATGAAATAGGCACACTACATAGTCAGAGGAAATCATTAACAATAAAGGGTAGTTCGCATAGGCCCCTCTAAATACTTATGAGAAAGTATCAATACATGTGTAATATCATCGTATTGAGACATGTTTTATGTATTGTTTTGTAGCAAGCATGTATTTTGGAGTGATTCCTTCCATAAATAATAATTAATGGTGTTACCCGACCTTAAGGATTCTTTCTATATCTTGGTGTTGATTAATTTTGTTTATTTATGAAGTTAAGTAAAAAGTTTTATAATTATTATTTATTATCTTTTATCTATTAAGTTTTACTACCAAATAATATGAAATCAACTTTACAATTGGAATGAACTTCAAACAATATTTAAAATTTCATACAAATAAAAATACAAACAATATGAGGTCAATTCTTTGAAATACAAATATGGGAAATATTTTCCATGCTAGTTGACAAAAAGGAAAAGAGAATTAAAAAACTACTATATGTTCAAATTTCAGAGAAAGAAGCCACACAATTTGTGGGATGTGCTTGGATTCATAAGGAAATGCCTCCACAACAACCCAAGAGAGAAGACAAGCATTTCTTGTACGCCCTTAAAGAAAATTGTCGAATAATACAAGACAACCCGTTAATTCATAATGCATGCAAGAGAATTCCTCTCGGGATGTTCTAAGTGATATTATATTCAATTTGTAAGTTATAGCCCACCATCAATAAATATTTCTTCAATTCCTAATGAAAGCTTGCTTACCTTCCTTACCTTCCCACACACTTGAAATCACCCCAACCGTCAATTCCACTAATGGGATGTCCTCCAATTGGTATCCCTTTACAAGAGCTTTAGATCATTAGTGATTGGATCATTGGACCTTGTGGATTTTGAGGCTACCTCAATGATGTTACATACACTAGAAAAATGGTTAGTATCAAGATATTTGTAGGTAGCAAAATACCATCATCACAATTAAATAAAAATCTATATATTATATTTTGATATGCTTGAATCAAAGAATCTTTGTGAACCCAAACTATAGGAAAAATAACCCTTATAACTACTTGACAAGGTAGAAAAGGTTAGTACCTATACCCTATGCTTATGAGCTCTTCATCATATGCAACCTCTCCACTATACTTATAAACATGCCGCAAAAAGATAGGGCTATGGATTGATAATTTCAAAACAATTACATATTTAATAGTAGTCCCAATGTACATCACCAACTAGCATACTTCCCTTCATTATATACATATGTTAGAGCATAATTAGTTCAATTAATAAAGGGGGTTGATCTTTTTTAGAGCATGGATTGGTAGGTTGTCTTTGCCCAGTACCTTGGACTTGAATATAGACAAAGAAATCAAATTAGCTTAAGCATTTCATTAAGTGGGTACACGTACGTATTGGAGCCAAACAACTTAAACATGTAATACTTCAAGCTTTCCACTTTTTATTAAATCAAGTTCAGGAAGCATTAAACACTATTGGGACTAGAAATGAGTATCTTTATGTAACATGGACTCAAAAATACATCATTCATTGAAAATAGGATTTCCATGATACCCCCAATTCATAGAACCAAACAAAGTGGTGCTAATTGTAGAGATTGATTTCCATAAGATGAGTTTTAGAAATCATGTGGTTACATACACCAAAACAAAAGGATTGATAAAAGAAACAAGAGGGGTAAACAATGGGCATGAAACACAAAGTAATAATGAGATTTCTAGAGTGAATTTGTATTTCTTAGAGTTAGACAAGATCCTATCTAGTCATAATCATTATTCTTAGTTTATCATGTGTCATAAACCAGGGAAAATACAATAGTCATAATTAGTATTCTTAGTTTATCATGTGTCATAAACCAGGGAAAATACAATAGGAAGTGAATAATAATATCAATTTTAAACATAAATTTTCCTATGACCACGATTCACTTGGCTTAGATGGGATTCACTTGGCTTAGATGGGTTACATGAAAGCATGAGATACTAGTAGAAATCAAAGATGACTAGATTGGTTGATGATAAATATAAAGTGCAACCATCATGAAAGTAGAAAAAACCTATAGTAACACAAAACCAACCTTAGGATAAATGGTCTTCACAATGACAATTTTTTTGGTCGGGAAACTCTAGAACTTTCTTGTAGGAGTGAAATTTTGTGTTGACAAATGCATCAAAAAGTCCTACAATCTCAAAGGAAATGCAAAAAAATGGATATACACATGCAAGATTTTGCCAATATTCAAGTTTAACCTCTCTCTATGAAATATTCCACAATGTCACCTTATGAATAAGTTTTTATTTCTCAATTTGTAGTTAATGATTTTGATGCACCATGCAACATTATTGTAGTAATGGTGCAATTGTAAATATTTACAACCTTTTATTAATAAAGGTATTTAAGGCTTACTGGGTAGGACCACTACAAAAGACACCATGATACCACAAGTGGGGAAGGTAACCTAGGATTCTAGAAGTCCAATTGCCAATTAAACTTAACTGGTTTTCATGACTTGAGAGGTGGGGGAAACCTCTTCCTAAAATATAGCCATATTTTCCAAGAAGTTAGAGAGAGGGGTCATCCTAGGATGAGGAAAATTCCAAAAGAGTGGACTATCTTTCAAAAGAGGGAATTTAGAATGAGTCTAGGGGAGGAAATAACTACTACGACAAGAGGACATTAAATTTTTTTTAGCTAGAGGGGAAACCAATAATCATAGTAGTAGTGTCTACTAGTCTGTTGTAGGTTCAGTGAAAGTATTAGTTGGCAGGACTCTCTATGGTTGTACTAAAGAGCACTTGAAGGTGTTGTATGACTAAGCTATTGTGAGTGCCTAGCTGATTAAACAATCTTAAGGAATGGTAAAAAGATCCTTAATGAACTGATTATAATGTTAGATCTCTCTATCAATACCTTGAAGAGCACAATATTGTGTTATGTGGGGCAGGTATTGGGAGAAGTGTCTGGTTGAAATAACCATGTAGTAATATTTTTAAGTGTACAAAGGGAAAGTATTCTAAGGAGAATAATTCCCGGATTGGAATTCACCTTGGTGGTATCATGGTTTGGCTGAGGGGTGACTTTTGAGTCTTTGAGATGAAGTATAGGTCTCAGACAACCTATGGTTTGGTGGCTTGTGGACCTGTTGAAGACAATTTTCTTTCTTGAATACTTTCAATTCTGAAAACAGATAAGCTCATTTCCTATTGATTATTAGCTTTCTTTTTATGACTTTTCTTTTTGTGAAATAGTGAAATTAATTTATATTTATATTTTATTGTTAAATTTGTTATTAACTAGTAAAAGAAAATAGAAAAAATCCAATTGTCAAATTTATTTACAGCACTAAGTATAGAAATAAAACTAGCAAAAATAAATGTTATTTAGAGTTAGAACAAAATTATTAGAAATATTAGTGTTCATAAGCTAAAGAAACAAAATATTTCTTTTAGCACGATAAATTAAACCTCCAATAAAGAGAACTCATGGTTAAACTGCTCATGTAAAGTAGAAACAATAAATTCTTTATATTTTCTTGAATTAGTTAAAAACATTGAATTCTTACAAACAAAATAAACAAAACCATATCTTTATGTGTTCATGAAAATAAAAGCGAAAAGGGAATTTCTACCCTATTCTTATTATTAATCATAGTCTGTAAAACAAGTACAATAATTGTCTTCCTCGTAACAAATAGAAGTAAGAACCTGTTTCTTATGGAGTTATTTTATGTAATTACAAAACCCATAAAAGATTTCGGGCCACAGAATTACCTAAAGGGAAAATCTTCTAGTAAACAAAAATGTGGTATTGTATTATCGAACTTCAACTTATCCTATTCACAAATATAGTAAGAAACTTATTCAAGAGGGTGTATATAGCATAATCCCGACTACAAAGAGGTGAATATGATTTGGTAAACAAAAAAATAAAGTTAAAGCTTTTATATATACAATACAAATACATTATGGAATAATCACATTCATATGTGACAATAACAATATACCTGGTGATCAAGTTGTAGGACACACGATGGGAATACCTTGAGAAAGAAAGGCGTAAATGGAGATAGAAATTAACATTGGTTGAAGTATTAACATCGTAAAAGAAGAGGCGGTAATTCATTTTCTACATGAGGAAAGAAGGTAATGAATTACTTTGGGGGCTTATGAGTGTAAACAAATAATCAAGCTAAGGCAATTCCCCTTTGGAAAGGCTTAGATCTATTTCAAGTAAAAGGAATTACAAAGATTTATTAATTCAAGGTTTATCATAAAGTATGTTTCTAGAGATGCGATCATAGGAAGAATATAAAACGAATTCATCATTCGGTTGAAATATTTGAGGAAATCTGGCTAGTTTATGTTAAAAGGCTCATGAACTCTAAAGCATAGTAGCATAATTCGAGTACAAATACGGATATGAATACGATTCGATACGGAAAAAAATATGTAATGAAAAAAGCTAGTACGAATAAAATACGGAAGTAGAATGCTTACATATAATACTTTTAATCAAATATTCACAAATACACCATAAATATGCATAGACATTTATATAATAAAATCAAATTTATTTAAAAAACAAAAATATAAAATCTCAACAACATGGAATATGGTTAGTGTGAGAGACAGCAAGTAGATATTAGTAATTATTTTAAAAAGATAGTATTAAATTGAATGGTATTTTTGTTTTATAATATTTAAATAATTAAAGTTTGTTTTTTTAAAAATTGTTTTTAAAAATTTAATTGTTCACTAGTAAAAATCTATATCCGTATTACACCTACACTGAATATTCGACGAATTCGAATTTTTCCGAATTTCCGTACACAAACTACCAATACAACCGAATTATACTACTATGCTCTAAAGTATATAAGCAAGCAAACTTAACCTATAGGTTAAACTTAGGAGAAATTAATGTAAAGGGGGGTTATTGCCCCTATTCCATCATTCCCCTCAATTTAATGAACAATCATGAATCCAAAAGGTGGCATTAAAAGGATTGTATGTGACCTTCTAAGCGCTTATGGGCGACACTTGGAGGCTTTCACATCCCTGTGCAAGAGACCTATTGAAGTACCAGGATGAGACTGCTCTGAAAACATTCATCCCGATTTCAGCGTGTGAGGAAGCATCATGAAGGAACGAAGGATTGTAGTGTGTGAGGGAGCATCATGTAGGATCTATCCCCTATGTAAGGAAAGTTGATATGATACAATTGAAATGATGTGTTGGGAGACAAATACATGGTTTTTAAGGTGGTACACCTCTTCAAGTTGGCCAGTGTTGAATTGGTGGAGAACGAGTTTTAATTTCCAAATGGAATCTAACAAAGGATTGAACTAGGACAGGAGCGATGATTCAAGGCCTTCATCTTGTAGTTCTTGGAGAAGGTGTGAGAGTAAGATTGATGAAGTGCAAGAATTGGTTGGATTCTTCTCAAGAGACTTAGAAAGATGGAAATAATATTTGGAGAGGCAGACATAAGAAGAATTGCAGACCACAAGGAAGAAACAAAAAAATTTAAATATCTAATTGGAGTGACAAACCATGAAGAACATGCTAATTGCATTAGAAGTCCGCATCCTAAAAGGAAAGATCAGGGAGCAATAGGAGCAATCACAATGTTTGCAGAGGAAAGTAAGGTATATGAAGCAAGAAATGGCCCTAAAGGTGTGAAAAAAAATCTATTGCCTCAATATTAGTTGGCTCTCTACAGGACATGCCACAAACAGGAAAAGAAGAAGACTCTTTAAATCAACACCGCCCATACCTACATTAGCCAAAACAAAGCACTCAGAGATCGTATGCTCCAACATCAAATCTTGGACACCCCTGGTGTAAAAACTACCATGTTTTATTTGATCTATGTTTTGCAAAGTTAAGTTCTTAGGGAACATTTTTGTTAGAATTTACATAAGCCAAATAGGTAGCAAAAACATGGATAAAAGTTGTATCTTGACAAAGATAGGGACTTTAGAAATTTTGAACTATGGCAGCCGATAAGACGATATGTTATCTAATTTTGTAACATTTGTTGGATGTTCCAAATGAAGCCCCTTTTTTAATAGAAATTATACTCTCTTTGGTTCTAGTTAAAAAAAGCATCCTGAAAGAGTGGTTGTTGATAGATACATAAGTATGGAACTAAGAGAAAATCCAAGCTACATGTAAATGATAATATTAATAACTCCTATTGACATAACATTGAGGCTCAACAATTGTTCTCCTCGAAGTTGAAATATCAAAGAAAAACTCCTTCAAAAAACCCTCATGTATATCCTTTTTAATGTTGTAGTCAAAGAGTTGGGATATAGTGTTTAAAATAACCCCAACCATCTCTGAAAAATCAAACTAACATTATAAGTAAAACCCTTTCAAGAAAATGGGAGTGAATCCAAGGCCATGTAAATACTGTTATAGCTCAAATCGACACTTCTCTATCCGTGACGTAGTTCGCAAAGATGACACTCAAAGTGTCATTTTATGTTCACAAAAAATGACATTTGTGGGTGGAAGAGCCTATGATTTGACTCTTATTGGTGGCCCTAAGCACTAGAAGTGAAACCCCATCTCTTTCCCATTCATTTTGAAGAGTTCCAACCTCAAAAAGAGAAAATTCACCCTATGAATTAGCAGGGAGCGAACCATTCACTCCTTACCCTTGAACAAGGTGCAAATTTGCATGTTGCCATTGATTTAGGTGCGAATTCTTTTAAAAATCACAAAAAATATAAAAATACAAAAATGAGAGAGTTTAGGAAGTTTCACAAACTAACTTGCTCATTTGAAATTCCTTGAACCACTTGGTAACCATTCTCAATTATTTCCTTCAATCATAAAAAGGAATGGAATGGACCAAGGAGGGAACCAACACTCATCATGTCAAAGTAACACTGCAAGAATCACTTGCTATCACATCCATCTTTCCCTCTTGCCAATGACAATTGTTGTTGAACACTTATATCCCTGCATATTGAAACTGCTTCCCTCAAGTAGTTTCTCCCTTTTATATATTCAGTTGATTGGAGTGCATGGGAAGGAGAAATATTCATGTTCGTTAAGGTGCAAAAGTAGAGAGGAGGTATACTTTGTACTTTATTTCACTGTTTCAATAGAAATTTGACATCTTTCCCTTCCCCAAATTCCAAGTCAATTTTGTAATTGATATTTGGCAATAGCAAAGAATATTATTGAATTGAAAGATGAAGAGAACATAAAGTTACTAATCAACTTCAATATAAAAGACAATAATTCCGTTATATCAAATATCAATCACAAAATTGACTCAAAAATTGGGGAAGAGAAAGTTGTCAAATATCTATTGAAACAATGAAACAAAGTACAAATTATACCTCTTCTCTTATTTGACACTTTAAAAAACCTGAAGAGTTTGGTCTCTTCTTCTCTTGCACTCTAATGATCCCACTCCAATCCATTGAATATATAAAAGGGAGAAGCTGCTTGAGGGAAGTAGTTTCAATATGCAGGGATATACATGTTCAACAATAATGGTCACTAATGGGAGGGGAGGATAGGTGTGATAGCGAGTGATTCCTCCAGCGTACTTTGATATGATGGGTCTTGGTCCCCTCCTTGCTCCATTTCATTCATTTTTATGATTGAAGGGAATAGTTGAGAATGGTTACCAAGTGGTTTAAGGAGTTTCAACCGAGAAAGTTAGTTTCTGAAACTTCCTAAACTCCCTCATTTTTGTATCTTTTATAATTTTTTGTGATTTTTGATGGAGTTCACACCTAAATCAAGGGAAACTTGTGAACTTGCACCTTGTTCAAGGGTAAGGACCCATGATACAGGTGGATATTGGTGGCCACCCACCTTTTCAACTGGCTCAAAATAGTTTTATGGCAATTTTGGTATTGTACTATTTTTAGCAGTTTTTCAGGTCCTGAATTTTCGGGGCCGTTTTGAGGCCCTAAACAACCTTTTTTGGCAATTTGGGGGGCCAAATGGTTTCCTCCGGCATCATTTGGAAATTTGGGGGGCCAAATGGTTGCCTCCGGCATCATTTGGCCCCAGTCGAAAGTTGTAAATCTCGGATAGACCTTTCCAATGGGCTACCGAGCGCCCCAAATGGAGATCGTATGCAAAAGTTACGACCCCGGGAAGTTGATGTACTAACTTACCCAAACGGGACCCACATGACTTTTGGCGCTTCATCTCTTAGGGTTAGGTTTTTGGATGTCTAGGGTTTTTGACATTCCTGTTTATTGTAAAAAGCCTTGAGAGCCTCATTGTAACCATCTTCTTGCGAAATGAGCGCAGCCATCACATCTCTTCTCAGAGATAAGCCGCCACCATTCCAGCAAGCTTGTTTTCCGTTGCATTATACAGTTCTAGCTTATTTCCTTATTGAATAGAAAACCAGTTTTACTGTATCTCTGTTATTTTGTGTTAAGCATCTGATAATAATCTGTATTCATTTCGTTCTACTCATAAAATCTGGATCAGTGGTATCAGAGAGGTCTGCTCCTTATCGTCTTAATGCATGTCCCCAATGAGGTCAGGGTACAAAGAATTGCGTCTCGAGCTTGTTTCTCTTGAGGACAAAAGCTCTCGCACGCCTAAGCGACCTCTCATGGCAGGAGAAAAGAAAGATGATGGGACAGGAGATCCGATCAAAATGTTGCTTGAGGAAGCCCTCACGCAGCAGAGGAACGAGATGATGGATAATTTCGCGCAAATCCTTCGGCGACTACCAACAAGCGACACATCTTCCTCGAGCGGAGGCGCCGCCCCCTTCAAGGTACAAATCAACTTCGATATCCCTATATTTGAAGGACAGATAGATGCAGATGTTGTAGATAAGTGGTTGAATCTACTATAAGGGTATTTTTCTGTCCATAACTTTTCGAATAAAGAAAAGATTACTTTTGCACTCCTCAAAGTTGTTCCCCATGTCAAAGATTGGTGGGAAACATTCTGCGAGCAAAAGGACACAGAAGAAGCCTCATTATTTTCAGTCACGGCCACCTGGGAATCCTTTAGGGATGCTATTAAGGAAAAATACTACCCTATTGGAAGTTATGACGACTTGTATACCAAATGGACCACACTGCGACAAGAAAGAGACCAAGCAGGGATAGAGTTCACAAATGTCTTCCATACCTTGCACAACAAGCTGGGTATCAAAGATTCAGAGCAACATCTGGTGCTCAAATATCGTGGTGGTTTGCATAGATACATCCAGACCGAAATGGAATTTCTAGACATCTCTTCCTTGGGCGCGGCCTACCGATATGCCGTCAAAATCGAGCAGAAGCTCAAACAAAAGATGCGGCAATTTGGGCCTGGGAACCCTTCACAGCAAAAGACAGGAAAGGGCGGCCCCAACCCACAGAATAAAGGATAGAGCAAAGATGGACACTATCAGGACAACCAGTCCAAGCCGCAAGCAAAGAAGGACACCGAAAAAACAAAGAAAGATACCGGGAAGTGGTGCGACTTCCATAAGAGCCCTTGGCATAACACTGCTGATTGCTGCTCAAAGCAGTCGCTGGTGGCCGAAGTGAAAGCATCTGAATTAGATGTGGGTTCTGACTCTGAGTCCGAACCAGAAAGGGGAAGACGGATCATTGACGCGGAACCCAGTGCCACCATTACTACCACCAAGCTCCAGCTTGATGAACCAGACGAGCCAGAAGAAGGAGAACGCCTCTTCCATTCACAGATGTGGGTAAAAGGCACCCCGCTGCACTTCATCATTGATTGCGGTAGCCAAAAGAATCTCATCTCAACAGAGGTCATCAAGCTCCTAGCCCTGCCTACAACGCCACACCCACAACCCTACACCATTGGATGACTCCGCAAGGGAAGCGATCTCCGCGTCAGCCAACAGTGCCGATTGCCATATGGCATCAAGCCCTTCAAGGACAAGGTATTGTGTGATGTTGCTCCTCTCGAAGTTTCAGATGTTCTTTTGGGCCAACCTTATTTATGGAAACGTCATGCTGTATATGAGTCTAGGCCTCGTAGTGTTATTATTTCTTTGAACAAGAAATTGTACAGGATACCCGAGGCAGTCCCTCCTAGTGCTATTTCCTTGATCTCTACCAAGCAATGCAGGAAGGTCATCTCTTAGACCGGGAAATTTTTCTTCTTCATGATTCGCTCTCAGAGTGAAAGAAAGATCGCAGCCACATCTCGGGCCTCCATGACCGATCTATCCACAAAACAGAAGCAAGTGGATAAGGTGGTGGAAGGATACTCAGATATCTTCTCCTCTCCGACCGGGGTACCTCTGCACTGCCAGGTCAAGCATCCCATCGATCTGACCCCAGGCGCACCACTACCCAATGGGCCAGTCTATCGCCGCTCTCTATTGGAAAATGAGGAGATCAAGAGGCAGATCCAAGAATTGCTCCACAAAGGGCACATCCGTCCCGGTTCATCACCTTGTGGGAGCCCAATCATGCTGGTGCAGAAGAAAGATGGGACCTGGCGACTTTTCATTGATTACCGGGCCCTGAATAAAATCATAGTCCACAACCAGTACTCAATTCCCCGAATCGATGACCTCCTTGATCAACTCACGGGGGCCACATACTTCAGTAAGATTGATCTGAAGTCTGGCTACCACCAGGTCCCAATAGAACAGACAAATGTATGGAAGACTGCCTTCAAGTCAAAAGAAGGTCTTTTTGAATGGCTGGTCATGCCTTTTGGTTTGACAAATGCTCCAACAACTTTTATGAGGATGATGGACAATATCCTATGACCTTTCACCAACAATTTTTTAGTGGTGTATCTGGATGACATCCTCATCTACAGCAAGACTTGGGAGGAACACGTGCAGCATATTCAGCAGGTTCTGCACACCCTGCCGAAGCACAAACTATATGCAAACTTGGAAAAATGCTCCTTCGACATGGATAGGGTCCATTACTTAGGCTACATCGTTGATCGACATGGTGTGCATGTGGATCCAGCCAAGATCCAAGTCATTCGTGACTGGCCAGCCCCAACCACACTCACTGAACTTCAGAGCTTCTTGGGCCTCGCCAATTTCTATCGCCGGCTTGTGTTGGGATTCTCTCATATCGCATGGGCCCTTAGCCAAGTGACCAGGGGTGGTGGTAAGACAAAATTTGTGTGGGGCCTGTCCCAACAACAAGCCTTCGATGACTTGAAGAAGCGTTTGTGCTCATCGTCGGTACTCTCATTACCGAACCTGCAACATCCCTTTGAGATCGAGACAGATGCTTCAGATTATGCTGTGGGCGCCGTTCTCACTCAACATGGCCACCTCGTGGCATATCATAGTGAGACACTCTCAGATGCTGTTTGCAAGTACCCCACCTACGACAAAGAAATGTACTCCATTGTATAAGCCTACCTCCAGTGGAGACATTACATTCTTGGGAAGGAGACAGTCATGCACTCTGATCATAAGCCACTACAGTTCATGCAGACCCAAGGAAAGTTGCAGAATGACTGCCATCAGAAGTGGTCAACATATTTACAGCAGTTCCACCTCAACATCAAATATAAAACAGGGAGTACCAACCGAGTTGCTGACTGCCTGAGTCGACCTCCAGTCGCGATACTTACCACGGTGCTAGACTCTTGTGGCCACGAGACCTCCGGATGGCCCTACCTCTACGAGACAGACCCTGACTTCTCCGCCACCTATCAAATGTTGGGCACCAACTCAGTGGTTGCTAATTTCCATCTTTAGAACAGGTTGTTGTGTCGTCTGGGCCATCTCTGCGTTCCATCAAGCGAGCGCGCAAAGCTGATTTGGGAAGCTCACTACAGTCAGGTGGCAAGACACTTTAGCGTCGAAAAGACAGTGGCAGTGTTACAGAAACATTTCTACTAGCCGAAACTTCGACAGGATGTCGGCAAGTATATCAGGTCCTACACCACTTGCGCTATTGCCAAATCGACCACTAAGAAATAGGGCCTATACACCCCTCTGCCTACTCCTGACAGACCATGGGAATCCATCTCAATGGACTACATGTCGGGCCTCTCGTCCACTAAGAGGGGAAATGACTGTGTTTCGGTGGTTGTTGATCGCTTTTCCAAAATAGCGATTCTAGCCGCTTGCAAGAAGAACATCACAGTAGAAGCCACTGCCAGGCTCTTCTTTGAATGAGTATGGGTACATTTTGGGATGCCACAGACCATTATCTCAGACCGTGACAGTCGATTCCTCAACTCATTCTGGTCAAGCCTCTGGTCACTGCTGCATACCAAGCTCACCAAATCCACTGCCTTCCACCCCCAGACCGATGGACAAACGGAGGTCGTCAACTAGATGGTCATACATATCCTACGCATGTACAATTCAACACACCCCTGCGCATGGGATGAGAGTCTCCCTTATGTCCAACATAGCTACAACCAAGCCCTACATAGCTCAACTGGCCACATCCCCTTTCAGGTGGGGTTGGGATTCCAACCCTTGGGCCCCATGGATGTTGCACTTCCCCTTGCGACCACCTCAGCCGACTCGTCCCCAGAAGCTGACAAAGTCACCCGGTTCATTGAACGGATCCAGCATATCCGCCAACAGGTTCAGGATATTCTACAGAAGTCTAATGCCAAGTACAAGCAGCGCCATGATCAACATCGGGTGCCACATAAGTTTCAGGTGGGCGACAAAGTTTGGTTGCATTTGCAGAAAGAACGCCTTATAGGGCCCCATCGAAAGCTTCACCCACTCCGTTATGGGCCATACACCATCACCAAGGCAGTGGGTGACAATGCTTTTGAGCTCAACATTCCCCCCTTCCTTGGTCTGCATCCAGTCTTCAATGTGGCTCTCCTTCGGCCATATTTCCCACCACTATTAGACACCTCAGAGATAGCAGAGAAGTTGACACCAACAGAGCTCAACCCTGACTGCCTACAACAAGCATCCAGTGATCATACTGCAGACACACAGATCAAGGGCACTCGACATCAAAGGATCTAGCTTTATCAAGTTGTCAAAGCAGGGCAGCTCCTGCACCAAGGCAAGTGGCTCACCCGAGGCCAAATTCAGCAGAAATTTCCTCATCTGATGGGGGAACTCAACGCAATGGAGACCATTGCCTCCTAAGAAGGGAGGATTGATCCAGGTGGATATTGGTGGCCACCCACCTTTCCATCTGGCTCAAAATAGTTTTATGGCAATTTTGGTATTGTACTATTTTTAGCAGTTTTTTGGGTCCTGAACTTCCGGGGCCGTTTTGAGGCCTTAAACGACCTTTTTTGGCAATTTGGGGGGCCAAGTGGTTGCCCCCAACATCACTTAGTTTGAATCGAAAGTTGTAAATCTCAAATAGACCTTTCCAATGGGCTACCGAGCGCCCCAAACGGAGATCGTATGCAAAAGTTACGACCCCGAGAAGTTGATGTACTAACTTACCCAAATGGGGCCCACATGACTTTTGGCGCTTCATCTCCTAGGGTTAGGTTTTTGGATGTCTAGGGTTTTTGACATTCCTATTTATTGTAAAAGGCCTTGAGAGCCTCATTGTAACCATCTTCTTGCGAAATGAGTGCAGCCATCACATCTCTTCTCAGAGATAAGCCGCCACCATTCCAGCAAGCTTGTTTTCCCCTGCATTTTACAGTTCTAGCTTATTTCCTTATTGAATAGAAAACCAATTTTACTGTATCTCTGTTATTTTGTGTTAAGCATTTGATAATAATCTGTATTCATTTCGTTCTGCTCATAAAATCCGGATCAACCCAATGGTTCGCTCCTTGCTAGTTCATAGGGTGCATATTTGCTCTTTTTGAGGTTTGAACTCTTCAAAATGAATAGGAAAGAATTCGGGTTTCACTTCTAGTGCTTAGAGCCACCAATAAGAGTCAAATCATAGGCTCTTCCATCCACAAATGCCATTTTTTGTGAACATTTAGTGACACTTTGAGTGTCATCTTTTTGAACTGTCCTCGTGGATGGAGAAGTGCCAATTCAAGCTATAGCATAGAGCCATAGGCCCTAAGAAGCTTGATAATTCCTTTGACAAAACCTTGAGAGTGTCAAACCGATCTATCCTCCAAAAACCAAACCTACAAAGGACAATTAAAAGACACCCACAACAAATCAATATTATTGTGGGGGACTTGAAGATAATCGACAACCTCCATCCTATTAGCCTTGAATTATAGGAGCTTAAAAGGATAATGAGAAGGCAAGAAGATATCACTCAAGTTAACATTTCCTCAATCCTCTCCCCCACCTCTAAAACCTAGGAATTGTACTAGAACTAGACCTCTCAGAATGCCATTGTCATGAGCATCTTGGTACAAAAAAATAAAGAAGATTCAGGAATTAGATGATGAGTACGCTTGTTTAATATCAATGGTGGGAAACTCCAAGAAGGTTTCTCCTTTACAACCTCTAAAAGGCCATTAGTGGACTCCCTTGAAGCTCAAATAGAAGAATAATTTTTCAATCGAACCATGATGCAATGGAAGTGGACATGCATGATGTAGAACCTCTAGATCATAACCATGAGGAGGAAGAAAGTTTGCACCATTTCATCTAACTGGCTCCATCTAATTTAATGGTTTGTAAATGCATTTGGTTCTTAGGTGTCTTCTACATAGTTTATACTGTAAGAAGAACCTCTCAATGGGATGTTTTGAATGTAATCAAGATCTACAAGTTTATAAATCTCCTTATGACAAGATTAGATCATGATCATCACAAGCTCCAAAAATTGTATTATCTAGTTGTTTAGCTTTGCTACAACCATCTTTAATACAATATACAAAAACCATTTTGTCATTTTGTTTAAAAAAAACAACTTCCATAACATATATTATATAATGTTGCTTGCCCAAGAAACATGAAAATACATGTTTAATTTTTTTGGCTCGGTTAAATATATTTATATATTTAATGGAGTTTTTATTGCACCAAAAGTAGTGAGGTGCTCTACGACCCAGTATGGGGGATATGTTGTCATGTAACGTAATGTAAGGTCACATTACCAAAAATAAAATGTAATAAAAAAATTCATGTCTGCTAATAAAATAAAAATATTAAAACCAAATGAAAAGTAATTAAAAAAATCCAATGTCAACTCAAACAAATTTAAAATAAAATTACATCCAACATAGATCTATCTTAAACCTGGATCTATTAAGCATCAAGATGAATCAAAATTAAAATATAAAAAATTTTAGATGTATAAAATTTTTAAAATAAAAAAAATGTCTACATCAAAATTTAAATCCTTCTCAATACTTGATAGATCTATACTTAAAATAATTCTATATTAATTATAAAAAACATAATCCTACAAAATAATTAATTTTGATACATAATCATCCTGTAAAGTAATTTTAATTTTACATTTCTCTTCATCCGCGCATTTATCATTCTAGCTTATCCATGTATAATAACACACATGTCCTACTTTTAGAGTGCTATCATGTTATTTTTGGAAGATTCTGTGTCGTCATTTTTCAACATAGCTATGATTTAGTTCATTCTCCTATAACATTAAAGACTATTCATTATTATTTTTTTAGATCGACTTGAAGAAGCTTCTGGTTGGCACATTTGAGACTTAGCTTGTGTGATTTCTATATAACCATAAATTTTAGATATGCTTTATTATATACAAGGCTTTGTGGGTAGGGTGTATTATTATTGCTTATTATTTTCAGGCAACTTTTACTCATATCGGAGACCTTTGTTTCAAAGATTGATCTTTAATTTGAATTATATTATATTATTGTTAGCCTCCTACTTCAATTTACCATCATGTTTCAAACTACTTTAAATCAACTTGGCTCATGTCGATAATGACATCCACTATGGCAGACCATTTCTTAGAACTTAATGAAACTATCGAGGACGGCCATATACAAAATATGTTTTGCATAAATTAAAAATATTATGCTTCAAACACTTTAAATTTCATTTATTGCGGTCCTTGTGATTCTCGAGGATTTAATATTACAAGTTTGTGTATTACGTAGTTTGATATGAGGGTAAAGAATTCATTCCATGGACAAACATAATTACACAATTCTTCAAAAAAGTATTGAAATGAAATAATGATTAAAATGTTGTTTTTTTTTCATAAGAGTGACATTGAGTCTGGCTCTAACGAATTCAAAGAGTCCAATAATTTTTTAATTCAAAGAGTCCAATACTTATGATTAAACTTGAACTTGTTTGAAATTGAAATGGAAAGAGGTCTTTCAATTTCATAAATTTTGTCATACAAATTTGTTAAACTTTTTATGTGAAAGAGCGAAAAACCTATCTAGCCATAGCAAAAAAAAAAGGTAATCCAAGATCTTCAAGCAATAGTTTTAGCCAACATCAAGGCACACAATAAATAGTAATTATAGGTGACATGAATAGTGGTAATAAATTATAAATAATTGAATATGTCAATTCCATTCATAATGTCACATTAACATGGAAAACAAAACATGATAGAAAGTGAACACATAATTCTATGTCGATGTTACCTTTACTACACCAATAAAATGTTAGATAATTAAATAATAATAATAAAATAAAATCGAAACTAAATTAAAATTTCAACAATGAAAAAAACTTATTCTTAATACAGAGCAAATAATATTTTAATATAATTACTATATATCTAAAAAACATAAAAAAAAATTAATATTTAAAAAATAAAAATAATTAAATTTAATACATATATTTTACACAACATTAAAAATAATCTTAAATTACATTATAAAAATTAAAAAATAAGCTTAACTTTGACTTCTAAACCATTGATATATTCTCTACTTGCCAGAAACCAATAATGACTTCAACAAAATTAAGTTTAACACATTTATTTTGTTCCCTTTCCAAACAAAGTAAGCCAAAGGATCATCACCCATGCGATTGTAAAAGAGATGCCACATATAATTATTTAGAATCTTTATTTATTTATTTGTCAAACTTTTCTATAAAGATGTCCACATCAAAATATATGGTGTACCACCACAATGCATAAAAAATAATGAGAATCTATTTAAAACTATGAAAGCCTTTTTTACATTAAAAAACCAAAATCATTCATGAATGTGTTGAATGAGCTACGTGACAATGAAATTGTCACATAGATATGATATGCAATTATGAATTATTTTCTCATTATTTTATCAAAGTGGCCACAATAATATATATATTATAATTAAAATGCAAGATTTTGTAACAATAAAAGGCCAAAAACATTCAGTGCCGAATAAATATAATGATAACATAGTTGAGTGTATTACGAATACAACCATGTTTGATTATATATTATAAAATTTGAAAATTGTCTTAAGTGATAAGTGGTTATTTCTCCCTTTTATGTTTTAAATGTTTACCCTTCCTATTGTTATGGAGGATTTTTATTCGAAAATGAAGATTATGTGAGACCTAAGGATGGAGTACTAAAGTCAAATTGTATGTTATTTTATTTTAAAAATTGAAATATAATCAGTTGCTGAATAATAATTAAACAAGGGAAGTTGCAAATTAATAAATCCTTATTTTATGGTTATGTTGTTTTGCAATGAGAATTAGGTCATTAGGTTTTTTTTACGGAATTTGACATTATTTATTTTTACAATGAATATTTAAAATTTAAATAACTAAATAAATTTATTATAATTGTTTAAGTTAAGAGGAATGGAAGGTAGTCTCATTGCCAAAGATCTGCCCCTATATTGGTAGGCACTTACAATGTCACCAAGGTGGTTGAGCACTATACTTGATTTAGTAAGGGAACATGTATATAAATAGAACAATTTTGTATCATTAATATTTAGATAACATAAATGTCATGAGCCCATGGAAAATATTTATTTAAATACTATGTACACTCTTATGTGATGTGAGCCTAAATATATATAGACATAGTGCTTTCATATGTCTTGTTCCTGCGACATCTTAAAGAATAAAATAATGGATAGCCTAATTGAGATTCCAATGTTGTCGTTCTTAAAAAATTGACCAAAAACCTTCGAGCTTCATAATCATATTTTGTAAAATTAACTAATGAGAAATCTCTCTGAGAGTGAAATAGCCATTCATGAGAGGCCTAATTATATAATATTCCTTCATACCAATATTGCAATCATTGATGTTGTTGTTGGATCCATCTATAGGCTTGTGCGTTTCTAGGTTTGTTATGAGCTTAATATCATCATCATTTGCCTTGCCCCATAGTACAGTATATAGTCCTATGATGACAATATTTGTTCCCAATAAATTAAAAATATGCATGCGCTATTATTAAAGCAACTCAAAGCAAGAACTTGGAAAATATACGTTATGAGATATTTAACCTTCCCAGATGATATTTCATGTGAAGGATCAACGATTCCAGTACTAAAACCAATATTGTTGACGTTTGAATTGAACATTGCAACAAAGATATACCCCTTTAGATGGATACAATAAGTTTGTACAAAGAATGAAAATGCAAAACATAGTACTTCCTAGACCAATATGATCAATAGCACTACAAAGTGATTATATAAGCCTAATGTTTGTTTGGGGTTGATATGGATAGAGAGGGAAACCCAAATAGCTATGTCGTTTCTATCTATGTTACTTTTATAACTCACTCACTATAAAACTAAGTAATTCCTTCTATATTCTCTCATACCTTACCAAAGGCGTGTTGATATAAGTGTATAGGGAAGTGCACTCCTTACCAAAGTGTAAAAAGATGAACGAAGTCTCCTTTGGAGTTTCCTATTAGCTCTATGAAAAGGGTTCCACCTGTCTACAAAATTGATAAACCGAGTGTTGAATCCTCCATCTATGATTTTGTCTCTAGTTATATAGTAGATGAATATGCTAGAAATAGCTAAGTGGTTGAGGTTTTGAAATTGATAGCTTCCTTGTCTTTATAGCAGCAGGAGTTTCTCTCTGTGAGTCAGGCTTAATGATAATTGGTGTATAGACGCCCAGGGGGAGGACCCAAAGCTTTCCCTATAGCATAATAGTTGACTCTTTCCATGCCTTCGACGTGTCCCATGTAACAGCTGGTGCGAGGCTGAGTTGACTCTTTGCACGCCTTTGGCATGTCCCATGTGATAACAGGTGTGAGGCTATCGAAAGCAAGGCCATTTCCCCAATGAGCATAATAGTTGAATCTTCTCTTTGCACTCCTTTGACATGTTCCATGTAACAACTAATTGTTTACATGTACACTACCATGAGCATCAACGACCCATGGCACACATCTAGCATGCACACTACACTTGTCCATCATGTGCCACCGACATAATGCAAAATTTGCTAATTCATGGAGACCAAGTAGATTAATTTTAAAGAATGGAGCATTCAATTTAAGCTAAGTTTAAAGTTTAGTATGCGCCGTGGCTCCATACGAGGCCATTAAGGCCTCCAATATGATGAATGGTCAAAAGGAAAATACATTCCAAAAACTTAGGATATATTGTTTTGAAAACCATGTAAAGATTAATACATTTATGTTCCATGATTTATATATATATATATAGTTCGTGTTGCTTTTGGCAGGGACTTGGCAGGGACTAAAAGTGATATATTTTAATGTGTGAGTGAGTTAGGTTTTGAATGATGGTATTTTTTGTATTAGGAGGAATTTATAATTAAGTTGGGTTCATACTTGTATGACATGGGGTTGATTTGGGTTCGTTGACACTATAATCTTTAGGTATACCCACATTACTCTACACACAATACATAAAGCTAGTTGAAGTTTGAACCATTAAAGTAATAAAGAGTACCTTAAAAGTACACTCTATTACCAACTAATTTACCTCGTAAAAACTTTGAATGATAATACTAAAAAAACACTTTATTATGCTTTTTAAAGATTATTTATAAATTAAAAAAATATGTTATAAAAAATATTTAATATCATCCAAAATATTTTTATTTACACTTTCTAAAATATTTTTAAAGTTCCAATTTCAGTACAAGTTTAATCATCTTATAACATGTTTATTAATGTCAAAAATATTTTATTTACACTTTCTAAAATATTTTTAAAAGTTCCAATTTCAATACAAGTTTAATCATCTCATAACATGTTTATTGGTGTCATTTCAATACATGTTTATTAGAATGTATACACACCTTATTGAAATTGAAATTGCAAAAGGTATTACAAAACAAATGTTTATAATGATCTATTATATTGAGATTAAATACATGAATTTAGACTAGCAAAAAGAGAAACAAAAATGTAATACAATTATAAATTGGTTTAGATATTTGTACTAAAAGTGGTGAGTACACTTTGCAACAGGGATGGAAGATATGTATGAATAATCTGTATAATCTTATTAATTAAAATGGAAAAAATTAAATTCACATTTAATAAAAAATAAAAATGCATTTATGTGAAAGAAAATAAAAATAAATTAGTATAAATGCATTTTAACACCAAATTTTTAAATAATTAAAATTTTGTATACATATTTTTTAATATTTTTATATGTTTAATATATTCAAAATTGAAATCAAAATTTTGAATTTTTTTTTAATATTTTTATATATTTAATATATTCAAAATTGGCATGGATATATGCTAGTAAAATATTGACATCCATGCATAGATAATAATGCAATTGTGTTTAATATTACATATAAAAGTATATATTATATACTTTGTGGTTAGCATATATGGAATATAGAATATATGTCATACAATGTTTAAATGAGAAGAACATGGTATTTTTTCTTGTTTAATTTATTATGAAATTTGTGATAGATATAAATTTTATTTATAGATTTTCATACTTGAGATATTTAATTTAGTGTGAAGGTCAATGGTGTGTGGTCATTTTAATTATAGAATTGATTTAATTCCAAAGGATATAAAAGAATGACTCTATGGGTCGTATTGATATGATGAATTATATCGATTAATGATGGTGATCTCTTATGAGATAATGCAATGTGATGTTTTAATCATGATGTGTTGTGCTTAAGTGTTGTAAATGGTGTTTTTAGACACCACCCCTCTTCTTGGAATATGTATCTGTTCTGCTATTTTCTTTTATGTCCATTTCTTCAAAGGGGTTTCCCAATATTGTATCAAATCTATTGGTTTTGATTTAGCCTGTTATATGTGAATCGTGTTGAGTTGGATCTAGGGTTGATTGAATTTGGGCTGAAGATTTTTAGATGGGTACCTTTGGACTTGGATTATATCTTTTTGATGTTAGAAGGATGGATTCCAAGACAGAACCTATTATTATGAATGGCCATAACTATGCAATATGGGTGCCAAATATGGAATCATTCTTGAAGACCAAGGGACTATGGAAGTATACTAAGATCAATATTCTAGATCTCACTGATGACTAGGCTAAGTTTGTCATCGATGAAAAGAAGGATGAGGTTTAGGGTCATTAGGACCTACATTTGAATGGGGATTCACTTTCATACAAGTGGGATAAAATGTCCTCATGTTGTATGGAATAAGTTGAAGTCGTTGTTTGAAAAGGTTAATGAAATTCAAGTGATGCAGATAGAGAAAGAGTTGATCTCTTTGGACACCCATTCCTTTGAAAGGATTGACAACTGTTTGGCTCACATCAAAGAACTATAGTTAAAATTAGGTGAATCTAACTATATTTTTCCAAATAAGGATAGACAACTCATTCTCAGGACACGTTATGATGTATTATGCTCCTTATTTCACACCAATTGGATGTCATGCAAGGAATATGATAAGGAATTCTACTTTGATACCTTATGTGATTTATTGATTAAGTATAAAAAAAAATTGCTCGATGAAGAGAAGATTGGTAGTAGATATCAACATCACTTTCTCAAAGGAAAGGTCAAACAAAATTACAAAGAACAGGGTTGATCAGACACCCTGAATAAATGACAAGAGTGTATCAAACAACCTACTAAAGGAAAGACTGACAAGCTAGCATTTACCAAGAAGAATCAAAAGAATAAAACATGTCACTACTATGGAAAAGTGGGACACATGGAGAAAACCTACTAGAAGGAAGACAAAGGATTTTGAAGAAAAGGTCAAGAATCTTGAGAAAGATGTGGCGACTAGTCCCTTGATTAACCAACCTACAAATAATTTCACCTTTTCTATTAGCACTTCCTGGAAATTACATGCTCACTTCACTCAGACTGAGTGGATAGTCGATTTTTATTGCACTCATCATATGGATAAGGATTCTTCTATGTTATCTTCCTTAAGTGGATCTACAAAACAAAATATTTATGTAGCTAATGAAGATGTGGCGACTAGTCCCTCAATTAACCAACCTATAGATAATTTCACCTTTTATGTTAGCACTTCCTGAAAATTACATGCTCACTTCACTCAAACTGAGTGGATAGTCGATTTTGATTGCACTCATCATATGGCTAAGGATGCTTCTATGTTATCTTCCTTAAGTGGATCTACAAAAAAAAATATTTATGTAGCTAATGATTATTCTCTCATTGTTGCTAGAAGTGGAGATGTTGAATTTCGACACCATCAAATATCCAATGTCTATCATGTGCCTATCTTGAGCAAAAACTTGTTGTTGGTTGGTCAACTTACATAGACTGGTAACACTGTTGATTTTTGGTTAGATCTCTTTATCATAAAGGATCTGAGCCATGTTGGGGAGTTTGTTGCTTCAAACTAGTTAGGTCCCAAATATGGACTATACAAGTTCTGTGACTCTCCCATGAATGATTTCAGATCGATTGGACTGACTGCACTCATTGCTCAGACCAACAACAGAAGTCAAATTTGACATGAATGACTTGGACATATGAACTTTTGAAGTTTGAAGATGGTGGTAACAAAGAATATGGTTATTGGGCTCCCAAAGACGATTCCACCCGATGGATTTTGTATAGGATGCATGCTTGGAAAGAATCATCAGGAACCCTTTGATTCTAGAAAAGCATGATGAGCAGAGGACCAACTGGAACTTGTTCACAACGATATTTGTTGCATGAACAAACCCTCATTAGCAGGTGTGAAGTATATTTTAATGTTCATTGATGATTTCTCCACATTTACATGTGTCTATTCCTTGGAAAATAAAATTCATGTATCTGAAAGATTCAAGGAATTTAGGGCATTAGCCGAGAAACAATGTGGCCAACCTATCAAGTGCTTGAAATCAGACAATGGTGGAGAATATGTGAGTCAACAGTTTGAAGAATGGTATTTCTTGGCAGAGACCTATCCCTCACACCCATCAATAGAATGGAGTGGCAAAGAGGAAGAATACGAATTTGGTAGAAATGGATCATTCCTTACTGCAGGCCAAACATCTTCCAACTAAAATTTGGGCAGAAGTTGTTTACTGCTCAAACTATATCCTAAATCTTGTTTCAACTAGAGCTGTCAGCAAAATGACTCCAGTTGAGAAGTGGTGAGGAATAAATCCTACTGTCAGACACCTCAGGACTTTTGTATTTTTTGGTTGGGTGCATATCAATGATAACTAGAGGAAGAAATTGGGCAAAGAGTCATGCTTGCATCATGATGAGTTATTTTGATGAATCAAAAGCCTATCGATTGTTTGAACTTGTCAAATATTAGATCATCTTGAGCATAAATGTGATCTTTGATGAGAATATTCTAGGTACTAAATTGTTGAAGTCTTTCTTTGGTCTATTGCATAGTGATCCTTTTGATATTTGAAGAATTTGGATCAATTATACCTTTCTTTGAAGTTTCGACTAGATAGTAGACCTTTGTCCTTGAGTCAACTGGTGTTCAGTATACATCAACATAAAATGCCAATACACCTGCTCATCGGACTAACAATAACCAACTTGATTCACTGTTGACTTGTATACCTTAGTGCAATGCTAAGACTATTGAAATTGATGGACCTGATGCTGATGATGCTAGTGTTGGTCGACAAACCGACAGTTAGAAATAACATGGGAATGTTGCATTGATGGCACATGTTCTTGACCTATAATATTGACACAAGTATGATAATTCTCAAGGTGTGCCTGAATGGGAAAATGATATGTCTACTGAAATTGACTCTTTGGTGAATAATCACACCTGGGAACTAGTTCCTTGACCACAAGGAAATAATGTTCTGAAGTGTCGATGGGTCTACAAGATCAATTTTACCTTTGAAATTGTTTTTGAATGCCACAAGGCTCATTTTTTATTCAAGGGATTATCTCACCAATAAGGTATCGACTACACTAAAACTTTTCCCTTGTTGCAAAGATGAACTCGATTCGATTGATTCTTTCGCTTGTTGCTTGATTTGAATGGGCACTTCATCAAATGAATTTTAAAAGTGCCTTTCTTCATGGTGACTCATTTGAAGAAATATACATGGAGCAACCTATTGGTTTTGTGATAGATTCCAGTCTTTTCTTTTTATTGAAGAAGACTTTGTATGGTTCCAAGAAACACCCTATACTTTATATGAGAAGATTGATCAATAAATATCAATATTAGCTTCAATAGTTGTGAATTTGATCATAGTATTTATGTATTACATGTTCATGGTGATAATTTACTTGTGGTATTGTATGTTGATTATTTAGTCATAACTGGAAACAATTTCGACTTGATTTTGAGCTTGAAGAAACAACTTACAGATACCTTTGAAATGACTGATCTTGGTCTGCTGTATTTCTTTTTGGGCATTCAAAATTTTCAAATGAATGATGGTATCTTTCTTTCTCAACCAAAATATGCTTTGAATCTATTGAAGCGATTCAAAATGGATGATTGTAATTCTTGTGCTATACCTTATTAGTTGGGTGTTAAATTGTCTAAGGATTGTGACTCTCCCCAATTCAATGCCACCATTTGTCAACAGTTGGTTGGTATCTATATTTACTTAAATCACAATCAACCTAATCTCTTCCTTACTGTTAGTGTGGTTTCTTAATTCATGAAGGATCTTAGAGAAAGCCATTGGAAAGCTGCAAAGAGAATTGTTCGATATATTAAGGGAACTTATCAACATAGTATCAAATATTATCACAGTTCGGAACCATTGGTCGGGTTTACTTATTCAAACTGGGAAGGTGACATTTATGACCGAAAATACACTTATTTTTATGTGTTTTGACTTAATGTAGGTACAGAGGCAGTTTGAATCTGTAAAGTTTTAGAAGAGCTTGGTTTTCCTATTCAAGCCTCGATTTTTATCCATTGTGCCAATTAGAGTGCAATCCAGGTTGATAATAATCATGTTGCACATAGCAAAATGAAGCATGTTGAACTTCATGTCCACTACTTGAGATAGTTTATATAGAACAATGTTGTAACTCTTGTTTATTAGGACAAATGATCAGATTGCTGATATCTTTACAAGGCCTTTTCCATAAGGTAATTTTGTGAGACTTTAAGCTATGCTTGGGATTCATGCATATGCAATTATGGGGGGGGGTGTTCAGAGAACATAATTCCACCTCCTCAATCTTTAGAGTGTTGTGCATATTGGGGGGTGTTGGAACCAAAGGCTATGCAATTTAATCACACCTCTAGATCTTCTAGAGATAGTTAGTTGAAAGATAATAATCGATTAGCAGAGCATTCGATTGGAAGCTTGACTAAGTGGTTGATTGATCAATTGAATCAATTGTTGACGAGCTCGACTAAAGAAGCCAACTAATCAATGGGACATTGTGGATTTCCTGGAAATAATTAGAACCGATGACCCTTATTTTTGGACCAGAACCTCCTCACTTCAAGGAAGTTTGTTACATATGGAGACTATAAAAGAACGACCCTATGGGTTGTATTGATATGATAAATTATATTGACTAATGATGATGATCTCTTATGAGATAATGGATTGTGATGTTCTGATCATAATGCGTTGTGCTTAAGTGTTGTCTTTAGACACCACCCCTCTTCTTGGAATATTTATCCCTTTTGTTATTTTCTTTTCTGCCCATTTTTTCAAAGCGGTTTCCCAACAATTATGAGCTTGTAGCTTTCCATTGTTAGATTTTCTTTGAATATGGCTATAAGTTGGCTTCATTCCCTAAAGCAAGATATTTGTGGGGTGGTAAAGGCAAACACTAAGTGCCATCTTGGTGGAAAAATGATAATAAGGCTAATAATTAGGTGGAGCCTTCTAAGCCTCAATCAAACATGTCTAATTTTGATGTTGGAGATGCTTTAGATGGTCCTATTACTCCTCTCAATGAGGGTGAATTTTTTTTTTATGTTAACTCCAGTCATTAAATCTTTATGTTTGTCCTTAGTTTATGTGCCCTCTTCATTCACAGTGGTCTAAGTGAAGGGACTTTCTTTCATAAAAAGATGGCATTAGTGTGATTTTTGGGATCATGATGACAATGCTAATAGCATAGTTCAGTAAAAAAAAATCAACAATTAATTATTATTAAAATATTTACTATTCTTAATCAAGTCCGAGGATTAATAAATATTGAGTAGACAAAGGAAGAGGAAAGAAAGGAAACTAGGGAGAAAATTCATGTTCCATATTCGTGCCTTGTTATTTTTGATGAGTTAATTGAATTAGGTTAGTGTTGAAATTTCATGTTCATAATAGCCCACATTGTAATATCATTGTTTTTTATAAAATGGATATATATATTGTTTTTTAATAAACTTCAATGAAATCATTTTATTTAAAAAAATCACTAAAGTTAATCTTATATCTTTATATCTTATCTCGTTTAAACATTTTTTTTAAACTACATCATCATATGTATTGTTATCCATTTTTCTCGTATATATGTTTTTCCTGAAGTCATCTCATTGACCACATTTGGTTTTAGCAAGAGTAAGAATAAAAATACATATAACATACCATATATCGAATACCATTGCAAGTGAAGTACTTATGTAATACTTTGATCATTGTGAAAATATTCCATTCACCTTTAATTTATGTGTAATTGTTTTTGTTTTGAAATTGATAATTAATTTTATTTTTTGTAACTACTTTAGAAGTTATGTTTAAATTTTTTTAAAAAAAGGTGTTAGAAGAAAAAAAGAAAGAAAAAGAAAACCAAAACCAAAACCAAAAATAATAACAATAACAATATTTTTGATATTCATAGATTGAATAAAAAAGTATATATAAAGGCTACCCATCACATAAACTCGATGATTCTATTGTCCTCAAAGGAAAATAGCATAAAAAACCTACCAGGAAAGGCTGGGTGCATACCATCAAAATACCAAAAAACAGAAACATAATTTCCGTAACCCCATCTCATAAGGGGTAGCAAGCCTCCAAAAAACAATCATACAAGCACAAAAATGTGCTAAGTCGTGAAGATATTAAAAGAGCCAAATTTTGTTAAAGATGTTTCCTCGTGTTCTTCCCAACTAATGATACCCTCTTCTTCAACAAGGGCTTCCTTGGAGAGTGAATCAGCGTCCACAACCATATCCCTGTATATATGATGGATATCCACAGAGGTGAAGGAGGAGAGAAGTGTTTCAATAGGCTTGCACCAATGGTATAGTGATAATACCTACAATTTATGTTTGCATCGAGCCCATTGAACATTGACTTGTGAATCTCCATATATTTTAATGGAGTCCACACCAAAGATTGAAACAACCTTACATAAACACCATAATGCCAACACTTCTTCCTTGGTATTAGATCCTGCTCCATAGTTCAGTTTAAACTTGAAGAAATGAGAGTTATTCGGTTTAAGAATAACACCTGCAACACACCTCCCACATTGAGCAACACTGTCAAAGAAGCCGACTGCATTCATGTCCATAGAGATATTAACCGTATGATGCAAATTTTTATGTGATTTTTTATTAACAAAATATTATTTATAGAGACCAATTATCATTCTGCGATTTTATTCAAGATTTAACTTTTTTTCTTCAAATAAAAAGGCATTTCTAGCCTTCCAAATACTCCAGTAAACAAAAGCAGGTAATATTTTATGATCTAGAACCTCCTTATACCAAAAGTAAATTTTTTGTTCAAAAGGTGAAGAACCCCAAACCTGTGGAATATTGAGGGAAGTGCATATTAAATCCCATAGTAGTTTGGTATAATGATAGGAGACTAATAAGTGCTCCACTGATTCCCCATTCTTCATACATAATGCATATATATTTAGACAAATAAGACCCCTATGAATCAGATTATCTATAGTCTTTAAACAATTTTCAAATGAGAACCATAATTTTTGTTTATCTTTAATGGCATATTCCATCTCCAAATATTCTTATACCACCATTTTGGCACTTAACATTGAATTCTTGTGCTATTGTCCAATAAGCAGATTTAGTCATGATGTGCCCAACTATAGCATTTGGATACCAGATCAAATAGTATTTTCTAGAGCTGAGCCTAAGACCTGTAGTGTTTAGGAGGAATATATATTTATTCCATTCAATTTCCCAACAACTCCCTAGCCCCAAATATGATGCAGTCATCCAGTATGAATTCGAGGATATTTTCCAATCTTGTCTTTAAATTATCTGTGCAAGAGTGATGAAGTCCAAACTAGAAAGATATTCCAGTATGTAAAGAGATAATTGAAAATTTTCCTCCATACCAAGTAATGGATCTATACCCACCAGAACATTAGTGCCATCCCCCACTTTCCAGGTGAGACCTCTTCCTAGCCAAGAATATGATTTTATAAACCTGTCAAGAAATTTGAAGAGTTCCTACATGTTTTGTTTGGATTTATGATCCAAGACAAAATTCCTCTTTTTTATGTATTTTGCATGAATAATCTTAGTCCATAAGCTGTTACCAAATATACCTCTCCAAAAGGTATTCAAACATAATGCAGTACTAAACCAAAAATGTTTGTAATATCCCATCCTCCTCAACAGTAAGGTTTTGATAGCCTTTCCCACTTTGTCATCTGTAATTTATGACAATCCACCTTTCAATACCATAGGAATCTAAAAATTAGCCTTCTAATCCAATTCAGAGGAACATCTGCTAATGATATCCAATACACGGGAATACCCAAAATAACATCTTTCAAAAGTATCAATCTGCCACCAATAGAAAGAAGTCTAAAAGTCCACTGATTTATTTTCCTCTCAAACTTTTCCACCAACCAGTGCCAATCCTTTACCCTGTATAATGTAGGTTTCAAGAAATAACCTAGATATTTAAAGACATTCCTCATATCTTGAACAAAGAAAGGAATAATAGAGGTAATATCCTGGATTCTATCAATATCCATATTATGTTTATAAAAGAAATACTTTCTTAAGATAACCTCCATTCCTGAGGCATCACAAAATGTTTGGATGATATCATTATAACATGACCATTCCTTGAAGGAGCCACCACCAAATAGAATAATATCATCTACAAAAAGTAAATGTGAAATTAAAACAGATGCTGAAATTTTTATACGTTGTATCTTTCCTTCAGATTTAGCCTTATTAATCATATAGCTAAGACCTTCTATGAGAAGCAAAAACAGTAGGGGAGATAGTGGACGGACCTTTCTAATACCACTTGAGATTTAAAAAAAATCATAAGAGGATCCATTGATAATCACAGAAAATTGAGCTAAATTAATGCATGACATGATCCAATTGGTAATAGATAAAGGGAGGAAAATATAAAGGAGAAGAAGGCATAGAAAGCCCCAATCAACCTAGTCATAAGCTTTAACTAGATCCATATTTAACAAAAGAGCATCAATATTTTTCATATTTCTCATGTGAATAACCTACTGAGTGATTCCAATAGCATCTAGAATCTGTCTATCCTCGAGAAAACCAAATTGTTCTCTAGACATCCTTCGAGATAGAAAAGGTTTTAACCTTATCGAAATGATTTTTGTGATGAGCTTATAGGCCAGATTGCACAAAGCAGTTGGTCTGAATTCATTGAAGGATGTAGGATTGTTACACTTCGGAATAAGGGTAAGAAGGTATAATTTAGGGCCCCTGAGACATAGCCTTCTAACCTTGAATATTCCACCATAGAGTGCAGTTCCTTCCCTGTTACATCCATAAAAGAAATAAAGAGTTCCACAATCTATCCATCTAGACCTAGACTCTTTTCTTTAGCAATTTTTTTAAGGCCCCTTCAATTTCCTTCATAGTAACTGGACTGCCAATGGTTACACCTTCCTCTGGTTCAACAAAGGAAGGAATATGTCTTAAAATGTTCAACTAAGATTCAATTTGACATAATCTAGGATCTTTAAAGGATTCTAAGAAATTGGATTTTCCCATACCTTTTAGTTCTTCCTGTGTATTAACCAACTACCCATTATCATCTGGCATTTCCCAAATCTCATTTATGTTCCTCTGATTTTAAGCATATCTACGGAAAAACCTAGTGTGATTATCACCAAGTTTTATCCACAAGGCACGACTTTTAAGATGCCAGTCCATTTCCTCCTACCTGAGTAGATTTTGTTACCTATTCTCTAAATATTGAAGGAGACTTCTATCATATTCATCCAGAATAAAGGATTCATATTTTGACAGAATATATCTCATTTGTTCCTCAAACACAATGAAGTCTTCATTTTCCTTAGCTTTCTTATTCTTTTCCCAAATCTTAACCACCTTTTTTAATCCTTTTAACTTCCACACCAGACAATCCAAAGGATTATAGTCATTCGATGGATGTAATGATTTCCATGTATCCCTAACCAAACAACAAAAATCCTCCCGTAACAACCAAGAGCTGTTAAATTTGAAGGGATAGTTCTGACAGACAGTAGTCCCATCCAATTGTAAATAGACAGGGAAATGGTCCGACATGATACTTTTATCCACCCACATTCAATATTTCTACACATGATTAACTAGATTAATACTCATAATGAAGCGGTCTAGTCTTTTACTAATCCCATTACACCAATTCCTTCTATTAGTCCAAGTAGGCTCCAATTTGACAGGGGTAACATCCATTAACTTGTTCCTCATAAGGTGATTTGTGAAGAAATCCACCATCATATCATCCTGAGCCGAGGACCCCCATACTTCTGTAGGAGAAAGAGTAAAATTCAAGTCTCCTGCAACAATTAGGTTATTTATGCTTAAGAGACCACTACCTTCCACCAAATTCCAAAAGGAATCCCTATTTCTGTAAGGGTCGTATAAATTAAGGATTGCTAAAGGCAGGTCAAAATTTTTAAAAGATCCTTCCATCAAGATGCCTCCACAAGTTTGATAAGGTTTGAAGGAAGTAAAATTACGGTTCACACATGATAATAAACCCCCAGAGTGTCCACAGGCATTCGCGGCACATACCTCCCAATCGGGTAGAATATTGGAAATGGTTTTTACAGCTTGATTACTAGAACACATAGTTTCTTGAAGCAATATGCTATATGGGTTAGTAGCTTTTATTAATTTTGATAGGGCCCTAAACTTCATAGCCCTACCAAGATAACGGATGTTCAAAGAGAGCACTGTCATTTATAACCATCCTTAGTGGGAATCACCGCTCTAAGGGCCCTAGGAAAGGAAGGTTCATTCATTATAGGTGTGTGGGTATCTGAATCCGACAATCTAACTGACATGGGGATATAATGTGGAGTGTTGATAGAATCCCTATATTTTTTTTCTTTTTCTTTTTATTTCAGATGGTTACGTTTTGAAATCAAATGGATTCAACAGGGGAAACCCCTAAATTATAGGATGATCATCTTGAGTATACAATCAATGGGGCTTTAAAGGCAGGGGAGACACTATGCTCAAGATCTTGAATTGGTAATGAACCCATATTCCCATTTTGTTCTGAGGAAGAGTTCCTAGAAAATTGAGAGTTCGAAGTGCATATTTTAGAATCAGGAAGAGGAGTATTAAGACGATTATTCTAGGATGTAATAGGGTCTGTCTTTCCATAGATTTCCTAAGAGGTATTATCTAGTAAGTGAGAATCCCTAACTTGTAACTCACCTAAAACCCCAGAAATCCTTTCCAAAGTTGAAGGAGAATTAGGGTTAACACCCAAAGAATGAGGTACAACATCTGAATTTTTTAAAATTGGGGAAAAGCCTAAATCAAGGCATTCAGGCCTGTCTGTTTCGAACAAAGACAATCTATCATTTAAAATCTTTTCAGCCGAGAGATAAAAATTGAATTCTTCTTTTGTAACTCCTTCATAATGAGTTGGGGATTCATATGCTAACTTACCCGAAGAATTTATATGAGAGTTGACTGGAGCAGCCAGGTCTGAGGCATGATGTTGATGCATGAGATGATGTTCATCCACATCTTCAGAGTCTTCATCCAGAGTGTCCAACTTTAAACCAGACTTAATGTATGGGAATTTTTCCTTCACATGTCTCATTTCCTGGCATAAGAAACACCTAAACGGAATATTCATGTAATCCAATCTTTGTCAGAAAACCCTAGCACCCCAAATAATTTCCACCTATGTTGGAAGCCCTTCTCTGATATCAAATTCAACCATGACCTTTACAATCTTTTTCTCCATCTCGAATAGGTTTTGCTTATAAAATCTAACAAATTTACCTAGAGAGTTTGCTAAACCCTCCAAAACATTTTGAGTCCACAATTGAAGCGGAAATCCAGGAAGCAACATCCATAGATGGCGACGGGTCCGCCTCTCCTTTTCTGGGTTCAAGTTCGAGTGCCATCGTTTTCAGACCAATGATCCATCTTTAATGAGCCAATTTGTCTCCAAAATTTGTTGAATATGTTCCTCACCATGGAACATGAAGTAGATCCAACCATTGACTAGCATATTGATACGAGGAGCGTATCCATACACAGATAGATAGGTTCGTTTAACCCATGCAACTAATTCCATCCTTGAAACCCTGGTAGATTCTAAACGACCAATGAGAGCACGTTTTGCTAAAACCCCAACACGGTCAAGGTTAACGTCTACTCCTAAGACATACTGTTGTAAACCCTCTTTTGTCTTGAAGGTTTTTAGTCTTCTTCAGATACGGGCCTTTTCACCTATGAGTTGTGGTTGTATAATAATATATATTTAATTTACCATTATAAAATAATTTATATAAAATGAATAAAATAACAAATAACAAATATATAATAATTATAAAATAATTTATATAAAATGAACAATTATTCCAAAATATGCGTCTTTAAATAAATAAATAAATAATGAAAAAAACATTATTAATCGCTACTTAAGAAAATAGTTTATATACGTTTAGAGAATAAATTATAAAAAGAATGTTATTAACCATTGCATTAAGGATTCGCGTTGCATGTATAAAGAATAAAATGGTTTAAGAGGAATATTCTCCCTCACTTAACCATCAAACCACCAATAATATTAATATTATGTATAACCTTATTTTTATATAGTAATAAGAAATTCTTGATATATCTAAAGATAATATAATATTTATTTTATTTATATTATTAATAATAATAATTTAATTTTAAGGTTATAGTCAAGTTAGATATCAATTTGGTGTATAAGACCCTTCTATTTGTGGGATAATTATAAATATGTATATATCCCATCCCTTACGAATTTAAACCTATGATCTCCCAAGAAGAAATATGTGTTCATTAGATCCACTTAAACTATACATATTGCATTTTTAAACTATAAATTATAAAATTATAATTTTACTATAATTAATTTCACCATTTTATTTTAATGTTATTTTTCTTTTTTTTAAACAAGCATCATCAAATATATATATATATATATATATATAACAAAAGGTGTCATTTTAATTTGAAAAAAATACCAAATGTCATTTTAATTTGGAAAAAAATAGAAAACCAGATGCCATTTCTGCATTAGAGGCAACTATCATAAATCTTTCATGTATATGTATGTAGTTATTTCATCCTCTAATACTAATCCTTGCAAAAAATGGAGGGTCGGGGTTGATCTTCTTCATGTTGGAAGACACCCAATGGATTATGAGGGGTTTTATAGTCGATAATATTAGGCTAACATTTCCAAAGGTGATCAAAGAAACATTGGACAACATTCCTACAATAACCCAATTCCTCAATGAAAATAGATGAGAGGAAAATGGCACTTAATGATAATTAGTGATTAGAACAAAACCATGAATAGCTATACCTACCCATAAGGAGAGGATTGTTGGTAAAGGATTTCAAAAGAGCAATCTTGTGATTAATTGATAATAAAAAAGTCCATTCCCAATTGATGAAAAAAAAGTATATACACTATCACTATGAGCATTAGGGAAAGGAAAATGAATTGGAACTTGGGGATAGAGAAAGCTCAAAGTTTGGAAACAAGAGATGAGTGTTGATTTGACTTTAGCCTTGTAGTTTTGAAAAATAAAAATTACGAGAAAAACTATTCTTTATCTATATTCATTTTTGGAATATGTATAATACTAGTATAGATCCATTTTAACTATGGCTCTATTAAGGACCTATAGGGATCAAATCTCTTGAGGAAGTTTAGGACTCAAAAGGCATTTTCACTTTAAGGGATTTGATCCCTAGACTCATCACTTGATAGAGTGTTAAGATGGATATATGCTAGTTTATATGCGCTTGATAGAGCGTTAATATGCAATTATTACAAAACTAATATCTAACTCATGTTATATTATCAACTTAAAATACATTTAATCTAATATGTTTTAGGTTATAATCATTCAAGTACCAAGTATTCCAATTTGGATATCTTACAAATAGGCCAAAGTTGCATTAATTAATTAATTAATTAATTATGAAGTAAAATAGATATTCACCCAAAATGAATATCTAACCACCAACTATTCCAATTTGGAATCATGTCATAAATGTTGTAAATGCTAACACATAAATACTACAAATAAGCAAAAAATCCATTAATTAATTAATTATGAAGTAAAATAGTTATTCACCCAAATTTAATGGTGGAAGTGCCAACTATTTCATGTTCTAAAGTATAACACATCAATCCTATAAATAGGCAAAGTTTGCATTCATTCATTGGTTATGAAGTAAAATAATTATTTACCCAAATCTAATCATCCAAGTGCCAACTATTTCATGTTGTAAATTATAACATATAAATCCTACAAATACACAAAAGTTGCATTAATTAATTAATTGTGAAGTAAAATGCTTTCATTTTACCCAATTATTGGTTAATCAATTATCACAAAAATAATACCCTTATAATGGTAAAAATCCGTTTACTGGAACTTCTCGAACTTCCACTTTCGAAAATACAAATAATCCATGAATATGTATAAAAGTTGATATAATAGATATGGTCTTTTACAAGATAGACTTTCCCGTATTTATAATTGTTTAAAGGGTGTCTAATGCAACTCTTCATAAAGAGTTACACCATTTCACTAATTAATTATATTATTATATTATTCTTGTTTGTTGTTATTATTATTACTCTCTCTCTCTCTCTATATATATATATATGTTGATGTTTATTTTATTATTATTTTATTCATAACATTGCCTCTCTCTTAGAAAGGCTTTGTCCTCAAAGTCTTATAACGTTTTCTCACCGTTCCTTCTGACGTCGTAGCTGACAAAACATGTCAGTACGAACTTCTAAGTGTAGAACATAATTTCTGATATGTGGATGGATCAATCCATCCCAAATTGATTTGTTGCTGACTGCTGCGATTCCCTACTGATCTCTTGACAGGAGCTTTGATCACATTAGTACCATTATCTTTCGACATTTCCCACTTTTTAGAATATTGGTTTTTATGGTTGGGGTGTCGATAAGGAATTTTTGTAATGTCATTTTCTTTTACGAGTGTCATATTTTGAGTGTTGATCTGAGCTGGAAGTTGTATTTTTGTCTCTTGAGGCTTTAAGGTTTCGTTTTGTATCTTTTCCAACTACATGTTATTATTTTGAAACTTCTTAATCACTTCTACTTGCAATTTTCTGTCATCTTCAGAATTCTTAAGTTGTTCCTTAAGATCTTCGTTATGACTTCTGATGCAGCTATTTTCTTTCTGCACGTCTAGAAGTTTTCCTTCAATGTCTTTCGTAGATTGATGTACCTTCTTACTATTTTTCAACTTCTTAATTTGTGTGATTAGTGTCTTGTTATGGTTTCTTAATCTGAAGATTTCTTCGGAATTGTTGGATATTGTTTTATTACTTTTTGTGATCTCTGACTTATGAGTATTTTTAGACTCATCATTTTGTTGTTGATACTGGTTGACCACTGATTCTTGATCCTCTAATTTCTTTTGTATCTGCACCAGTTCTTCATCCTTGTTGCAAACAATTTTGTTCAAGCTTATTATTTCTGCTTTGTAATCAGTTATTTCTTTCTTTATATCTTGATTTTTCAATCTCTGATTGAAATCATTTTCATTTTTTAATTCCTCAATTTGCGCAGATAACCTCTCAATACCGTTTTTTTATAATGATTCTCTTGTTCCGTTAATCTCTTAGACATATCCCATTTCATTATGTCAAATGCTTCTTTTAGTCCGGACTGCAATTCTGTTTTAAAATTCGCCATAATTCTTGGCTTGGATGATAACTTGGTCTTCTTTGATTCTTCTTGTAAAAATTATTTGTGTTGATGCTCTTCTAATTTAATTTCCCCTTAATTTTTGTAAAATGGTGTAGAATGGTTGGTTGAGAGGAATGAATGTTACCTTCCCCACCCAAGTTCGAATCTCACTTTTGGTTTGTTGTTAGGGAATAAAACCAAACCGACTTCTCACAAAACCACCTGCACTTTAAAACCATGTGCGGTTTTACTTCTTCTTGTTCTCTCTTTTTTTTTAACTTCTCTTTTATTCCTTTCTCTTTTTTTTTCTCTCTTTTAATAATTTTTTTTTCTTCAATAAGGATGGCTAAAAGCCTAATGTAAGGTTAAAAACCTAAATCTCAAAGAAACTTTGACCATTTGGCCACAAGCCGGAATCAACAAGCTCTGATACCATTGTAACCTTAAAAATTCGTTTACTGGAACTTCTCGAACTTCCACTTTCGAAAATACAAATAATCCATGAATATATATAAAATTTGATATAATAGATATGGTCTTTTACAAGATATACTTTTCCATATTTATAATTGTTTAAATGGTGTCTAATGCAACTCTTCATAAAGAGTTACACCATTTCATTAATTTATTATATTATTCTTGTTTGTTGGTATTATTATTATTATTTCTATATATATATATGTTGATGTTTATTTTATTCATAACAACCCTACTTATTGTTTTATTATTTATTAACAATACATAATCCAATATACTCATACACCTGCCAACTATTCCAATTTGGGATACTAAAGAGTATCACATAAACCCTACAAAGATGCAAAAATTGAGTTCATTCATTGATTATGAAGTAAAATAGTTATTCCAGAAAAAAATTATTTAAAATGTGAGGATGCATGAATGGAAATTGAAATTGAAATTCAATGTATATTTATATAAATATATTTTACAATCTAGCCAATTCAAATTTGGAGCCGGCATGTGACAGACGTGACACATCACATCTCATCCACTTGGGGCTGTAGAAAGAGCCTCTTGACCCAATCAAAATAAGCTTTAGTAAGAGTTCTATGAATTGCTATATTATGAAGACAATTTTAGTATGCAGTAATTTTGGTTGATTTGGTATGAGAATTACAACTATGTAATTAATTTTTGTTTAGAGAATATTCTACTTAATATTTTATAAAAATTAAAGGTATAATATATATATTTGGATAAATGTTTATTAATATATTATGATTTCTTTGTCAATAGGGGTATTGTTAATGTTATTAACATAATGGTTGATTGGTTGTAAAATGATTATGTTTGATTGCTCAACTTTCCCCTTCCTTCTTTATATGGTATAAGATGATATGAAAGTGAGAATAATAAAAAAGTGGAATACACCTATCTTATGATATCTTAACATTTCAACTATAATTATAAAATCTCACACATCAAAAACATTTTATATTCTAATAAAAAACTCATTTAATTTATTTGAGTAAATATATACCTAAAATGCTTTTTGTATTAAACAATAGAGGTGTTTCTTAAGGGTTGGGAAATTCTACATTTTGTTTTCAAAGGCATTTTATAAAATTGGAACAAACCATTTAGAGAAGATTGAAACATTTTATATTCTAATAAAATACTCATTTAATTTATTTGAGTAAATATATACCTAAATAAAGGTGTTTCTTAAGGGTTGGGAAATTCTACATTTCGTTTTTAAAGGTATTTTATAAAATTGGAACAAACCATCTAAAGAAGATTGAAACATTTTATATTTTAATAAAAAACTCATTTAATTTATTTGAGTAAATATATATTGCTTTTTGTATTAAACAATAGAGGTGTTTCTTAAGGGTTGGGAAATTCTACATTTCGTTTTCAAAGGCATTTCATAAAATTGGAACAAACAATTTAGAGAAGATTGGAGCTACCTTTACACAATGAAGAAACAAATCGGGAATTATTAGGGTTATAACAATTATGTAGTGCATTTTAGGCTTTCCCATAAGTCTAGTGAAATAATGTTGCATTTTGACAAACAATACCATTTCTTAAAGCTCAATGAAATTATGAAGAAAGGCCACATACAACAATATGCTTTGAACAAGTTTAAAATATCATGCTTCAAACACTTTGTATTTTATTTATTGTGGTGATTGTGATTTTGATAGATTTAATACTACAATTTTAGTTACATTCTTCTATTATGTTGTTTGATTTAAGGGTAAATGGATGTGTAGGATTCAATCCAGGGGAAAACATACTTCACATAGGAATTCTTCAAGAAAGTATTGCAATGAAATATTGAGTAAAACCATGCATCCTCTCCATTGAGCATAAGAGTGGCATTGAGCCTAGCTAAAACAAAGTCAAAAGGCCCAATACTCTTCACTGAATTTGTATTTCTTTGAAATTGAAATTGAAAGAGGTTCCTCAGTTCCGTGAATTTTCCTTCTCATGCATGCATGTAAATCCATCAAGCCTCAGAGAATTAGAAATCCCACTTAGCGAAAAGCAAAGAAGGCAACCCAAGATTTTTAAGCAATAAGTTCCGACCAACATCAAGACACACAATAGGTCATGATTATAGGTGACCAACATCAAGACACACAATAGGTCATGATTATAGGTGATATAAATAATAGTAATAATAGGCAATTGGATATGGCAATACTACCCATATCATTGCATTGACATAGGAAACATGGTAGAGGGAGCTGACATAAGCTTGTGACGCCCTTATTGGCACATAATTTCATGTCAATCTCACCTTTGTCACACAATAAAAAATTTGTCACACAATAAAAAATTTGAGATAATTTTTTTTAAATAATAAAAGAATCAATCAAATTCATTATAAATTTAAACTTTGGCAATGATAAAAATTACTTAGTATAAACCAAAATAATACTTTCGTAAAATTATTATATCCTCAAAAGTAAAGACATAAAAACATATATCCTAATAGGCGAAGTTTGAAGGCCATTAACTTGAAGATTGCTAACCCGAACAATGAACATTATCCAACAACAATCAATTAATTAATTACTACTTTATTCAATGGTATTGGTCCTTTGCACTAATAATGTATCCAAGATCTTAGTCATGTTTAACCAAAAATATTATTATTTTTCTAAAAAATAAAATTAATATTTATTTTTTACATATTATTTAAAAATAACCATAAAATACATTAAAAAAATTAAAAATTCTAGTTAACTTTAACCTCAACTTTGACCAAGAAGTACCATTATCACTATATTCTCTACTTGTCAAAAACTAATAATGGCTTGTACAAGATTGAGCTTTACACGTATTTATTTTGATTCCTTTCCCATCTACATGATTGAACCTTACACATATTTATATTATTCCCTTTCGAAATGGAGTAAGCCAAAGAGTTAACTCCCATGTGATTGTAAATGAAACGTAACATATGATGATTAACTTTATTTATTTAACTCACTTTGTATAAGAGGGTCCACATCAAAATATATGGTTTACAACCACATTGTATAAATAAATAAATGATGAGAATCTATTTAGAATTATGACAGATTTTTTACAATAAAAAAACCAAAAACATCGATGAATGTGTTGAATGAGTTATTTGACACGAAATTGTCACATAAAAGTGAGATGCAATTATGGTATTTTCTCATCCTTTATTTATTTTTATTTTTATTATCAAACTGGCCACATTAAAATATATGGTATAATATATATGCAAGATTCTGTAACAATAAAAGGCCAAAAGCATTCAATGCCAAATAAATCTAATCATATCATGCTTCAGTGTTTTACCTTTACAAACATGTTTGATTATATATTTTGAAATCTGAAGTTGTTTGAAGTGATAAGTGGTTATTTCTCGTTTTTTTTTCAATGTTTATGGTTGGATTTGATCAAAAAATCAGGATTCCATGAGACCTGTGGATGGAGTACTAAAGGCAACATTTTGTATATTTATTTTTAAACATTGAAATATAACCTTGTATTAGTTTTTTAAATAGAATTGAATAATAATTTAAAAGTGATATCTTTTAATGTGTGAATGAGTTAGGTTTTGAATGATGGTATTTTAGATTTTAGATTTTTTTTGTATTTGACGGAATCGGTAATTGGGTTAGGTTCATACTCACATGATACAGGGTTATTTTCAATCTATTGTTATTATAACTTTTAGGTTAATTATCCACGTTGTCCTATGTGTGGGATATACGACTATTCAAAATTTGAACCAACATCATTACAAGAAGTGCCTTAATAATATACCTTATCGCCAATTAATCTACACCCCCGAAGTTTTGAATAATAATATTAAAAAAACAATTTATTATATATTTTTAAAGATTATTTTACAATAATATTCTGTTATCAAAATTATTTTTAAAAGTTTCACTTTCAATACAGGTTTAATCATTTTGTAACATGTTTATTAGTATCAGTTCTTCAAGAATGTATACAACACCTTTATTATAAAAGACGTATTACAAAATAAGTGTTTATAACCCATTGATGATGATGATGATTAACGTCCACTTAGACCAACTTTGTCTATCGAACCTTAAGAAATCTATTATTTGGTTTGCTTTAAAATTTGTTTCCTATGCTCAAAAATCTTGGTGAGAAACTCTCCTAGTTCACTATAGTTTTGACAAGTTAGGAGTTTAGAAAGGTTTTTGTTGTAGCAATTACCATGAAACTCAGATCTAATGTGGGTGTAAGTCGAACACTTTAAGAGAAAGTGATTTTCATCATCAACGCTCATAGACTCACAAAGATGGAAAACCATTTCTGTCCATGGAGTTTTAGGAATAGACCAACGTTCCATTTCGCTATGGAGTTCATGAGATTTCGTTCTTATGTTAGCTATATTAATTTTCTTCTTTGAATTAGTTAATACCGAGATATACTTATGGTCTTGTAGAATAGGGTTAATGACCTCCCTATAATATCTTAATTTTTTTTTAACCACTAAATTTTTCTCACACCACAGTTTCTCTTTAAAATTATATGTAACAATATGTTTGACATTATTGATATTATGCAAAGTGCCATTTTCGTCAATGTCCCAATGGTTTAACCAAGCCATGTTATCTTTACACCAACCTCGCTTGAGGCGTAGTTTCTTTTGACTTGATTTTAAAGCAATTTTAGGAAGTCTCTTGTCGCCCATGTTATTTATCTTATGCTTGTACATCAGGTACCTAGCCATAGCCATGCTCACAATGGGGGAAATGCCCACTTCTATGAGTAGAATAGGATAAGGCATATTGTTTTTAATTTATACGTTATAGACTGCTTTTGGATTTTCTCAATCTTTCTCCAAGATTCTCTAGAGATACTACAATCCCATACTTCACACCTATATAAGATAGCGGGGATGACAAGAGTTTCAAAGAGGAACTTCTTTTAATCCCACATGACCAAGTTGGCTGATATACAATTATTTCCAAGACCAAAACAAGATTTCCACCATTCGTTAATCTTTTTCTGATGTTATGGTTCCACTTGAGCTTGTGATAAATATTACTTCTGAGATACTTGTAAGAAGTCACTTCCTCCTTAAATAAATACATGAATTTAGATCGACAAAAGAAAAAAAATTCTAATTATAAATTGATTTGGATATTTCTATTAAAAGTAATGAAGTAGACTTAATGGATAGAAAATATGCATGGTATAATATGTATAATGTTAATAAAAGAATGAAGTACACTTAATGGAAGATATGCATGGTATAATATGTATAATGTTAATAAATTAAAATGAAATAAAATTAATGTCTCATATTTAATATAAACAAGTGAAATTAGCAGCAAAGCTACTTATTACTGCTTCTTAAAAACAAGAAAAAATAGTAATAAAACTAATCTACAAATAAATAAATAATATTTTCTTACAGTAATAATAATAATATTATTATTACTAATATTTTTAAAATTTTAAGTATTGATTATATTAAACATATTTAATTTCAAAAGTATTTTGAAGTGCAAAAGACAAAGGAACCAATGATTTTAATTTATTTGGAGGCTTTAATGATTCATTTTAAATTGAATAGAGAAACTCTTCTACTAAACTTGTAATGAAAATTTTAATGAAATTTAAAATAAAAGGAAATGAATATTAAATTAAATTAGAAAACAAAAGAAATGAATATTAAATTAAATTAGAAAACAAAATAAGTGTCATTACAACTAAGTCATGAGAGTTAAGGGCCATTTTTTAACCAAAAGGAATAACTAGTCAGTCAAAGTGACCACAAGGGATGAATTATACATTTTGCTGGATATCACTAGTGATCTTTTCAAAGGAAAAGGAAGAGGAATTTCAAAGATATGTAATTTATACAAAATTATATTGAACTTCTTTTGCATGATCATTGACTAGAAGATTGGCATGGATAGAGTGACAATTGAATAGTTTTATTAATGTGGGTATAAATGAGAAATGGTCCATAATTTTTATCTAATTGGCTTGTTTTCATTTGGAAATAAAGTTTTTTTTATAAAATTACTATAAAAAGAGTTATCGTAATTAGGTTGTTAGAATGCAGTTATTAAATTTTGATTATATTACATAGAAATGTAACACTTTTTTAACCTAAAATCAAAATTAAACACACTAGTAAATAAAAAGTATTAGCAGCCTAAGATATATGAAAAGCAAAAATGTATTTCATTAAAAAATATAAAAATACCAAACCCAAAATGGATGAGCCATTTTAAAAACAATCACAAAGTAAGAACAAAAAAAACAATCACAAAGTAAAAAAAAAAAAAAAATTCAAAACTTTAAATGTGTTTAACATTATGGCTTTAAAGCCACTGTACTTCTCTTCATGGTAAAACTACACATTCCCTGCAAACCTGGGCAGCTTCAAAAATTATGAGCCTGCACTCTTTCTTTTGATCTTTTCGATGACGTAGTATGACACAGCATGTGGATGTGTATGACACGTCTGGTGAACGTGAATGTGTTGTACTTGTAATGTAAATTGTCTAAATCGATACATATTGTCAAGTTTATGATAAATCCTCAGCCATATGTTCGGCGCCGGCCGAGCGGAGGTCAGTACAAGTCGCACAAGTATCTAATCGGCCTACTCATTTTCAATGCAATAATGTAGGTACAATAGATTTCATTAATGATGAAGTGGGCCAAATGGCAAGCAAAAGTTTTTTTTGAATTTTGTAATTTGAAATTGTTTTTTATTTTTCAAAATTTCACATCCCAGGCAGGAGTAATTAGTCAATTCATTGTCAAATCATAGTTTTAGCCAATCATAAAACAAGAAATTTAATTTTAAAATATTTAATAAAATAATTTTCATTTTCAAAAAGTTAAATTTTATATACAATTATTAAAAAACATTTGAAAACATAACAGTTTTTAAAATTATCAAAACAAAAGTAATAATAATAAATAGTAACAACCCATTGCTATATTATCTGCTTCGGTAGTAATAATAAAATATTAATGTATAAGAAAATAAAAATAAATTAGAATAGATTTGTTTTAATATCAAATTTTACATTATGTAAAATTTGCATGAGGATTTTTTTAATATTTTTATGTGTAATAGATTTTTTTTAATATTTTTATATGCGTAATCATTTGGTGAAGAAGCAAAGATGGCATCTGTGCATTGGCAAATCTCTCCGTTTGCAAATGTAATAAATGCATACCTTACACAATCCATTAGCCAAAGTATGTTTAACAATTATTTTAAAAGGATTAGCCTCAAATTGAATCGTTTCTCTCTTAACACCTGTTGCATGCTACCTGAGTTGCGTTCCTCTCCGTGAGCCACACATGCCCATGCAATGAGGTGCATGGAAACTATCCTTAGAAATAAAATATTAAAAAAAATTAATGACTTATTATTTGATTAAGTGGGCCCAAGTTTGGGAATTAAAGATTAATTGTTTTATTTTATTTTATTTTGTGTATTTGGACTTATACTATAATGGGATTTATATTAAAAGTATACTAATAATTTTATATAATATTTGGCAGTGAATATTCAATACAGCCGAATGGATTACCTATCAAAGAGATGCAAGCCCAAGATGGTCGGTTGCTTCAATGAAAGAATCTGCATGAAAGGATATTCTAGCCATTGGTAAAGACCACCATTTGTAGTTGTGAACTATGGGGAGATGTGCTTCATCACCTTCCTCAGATCCTTCCTTGTACTTCAAGCTCCAATATCCATTCACAATCTCAACTTTCACGTTTGAAACACCACAACCTTCACATTTGAAACACCACAACCTTCACATTTGAAACAACACATATCATATATCATGGAAATGTGATCTCAAGTTTCACGTTTGAAACACCACAACATTCACATTTGAAACAACACATATCATATATCATGGAAATGTGATCTAAACATTGTTGAATAGTTGTTTCAAAGACCCTAGTTAAAAATTAAACCCTATTTGGTCTAGTAGATTCTTATGCCTCACAGATTAGCGTAGCTAAAAATTAATTGTTACAAATTATGCAACAGAAATCATCCTAGTGACATTTTGATACATAAGTCAACCCAGTTTGAGAGTGTAAACATATATATGGAGGTGTGAATTGTTAAACTTAAAATGTACCCTAGCCCAGCAACGTAGCATCACAACAAAACACAAATCTAGAAACACAGTTAGATCTCTCCATGTGAATTTTGAAAACACTTAGCTAAAAAGATCATTTTTTCTTCTCGGAATGATGGATGAGAGTTTTAGAAATGCATAAGAAAAAGAAGAGAGAGAGAAGAAATATCGTGGTTTTACAATTATTGAATTAGTTACATTTTTCCAGATATTTTATGTTTCTAGCATGTTTAGGTTAGTTTGAATATTTTTGGGAATTGGGTAATGGCTTGATATTTGAAATTTTAAAAATTTCCTTAGTACAATTTAATAGATTTGATGATAGATCACAAATAAAGAAAACTTGGATAGACCAAATAGAGAACTGCTCTATGATATCCATATGAAACATCTGTAATGGAAACAAATTTATGCAGAAAACCTTTCAATATAGCTAATCCAACTTACCTCTAAAATTGAATGTTCAAACAATTGCATAATTGAATGTGTTGACAAAGGTTGAAATTTGACAGCTTTAATAAATTTTTATATGGAAAGAAGAGCTTGTTAATAAGGCAATTCATGTGGAGATTAGAAGTATGCAAGGACTAAAATTTGAGGACCTGTCCAGAATTCATGTGGAGCTCACTTTTTTCCAAAATCATTATGTCCTTGCCCTCCACTAGATACAAAGAGACATCATTGAAAGCACCAAATTTCCTCTGTACCAATAGCACCTTTTGTAAATATAGGCCACCATAGAGTCTGCCACCTTCCCTACTACTTCTATGTGTTCTACTCTTGTTCTAACCTTCATATCCTTTGTGGGTTTAACATATAGCAAAGCTATAACTCATTGAAAAAAAAATTGCATAAAAGAAGGAGAAAATAGAACCAAATGATTTAAATTTTCACCACTGGACAGGATCTCCATAGATCTCCACTGCATTGTGTTGACGCCTAGAAAATTCCTTGTGTCGATAGTATGGATTCTCCCTAATGAAGAGTCCCAAATAAACTCTCCACTATTTGGATTAGGGAACCCATCCGGTGTATGGTCCAACTACTGTATAAGATTATCTAGTGATTTGTTTATCGGATATGACCCGATCCACCGTTTAGAGTTTTAGAATTTTATATGCAATGTAGATTACTAATCCTATATGCACATGCTTCTATCTACACTTGTTTGACTAGTATAAAGAAGCATCACTTAGTGATGAGTAGGTTCTTACCTATCATCTTATCACCTCTTTACTATCAGTCAACCAAGAATATGTACGAATTAAATGCAATGTTCTACCTATTCTAACCTATCCCTGCAAAGAGAAAATTTAAGAAGGAGCAATAAAAATAAACTACATCATACAATTTCAGAAGCTAACCATTGAAAATAATGCATTCAATAGGTACAAAATAAAGCCAATGTATAGATAGCTTGAACATTAACATTTATTGCATTCATTGCTCATAAATAACACAGAAAATTGTATTTTGCATCCACATACAACAAGATGATTCAAAACTATTGGAATCGTACAACAGAATATGAAATATCTTACTACATATCCATAAACAAAATGAAGAAGTTAGTTCTGCACATTTGTCCACATGCTTCAACACAATATCCCATGTATGCTTCCACCTAGAAAATTTCCTTTGTCATTAGCAAAAAATAGTTTCTCACATATGAGTCTCAGTACAAACTTTCACAAGCAAAATCCCCATCCCCATCTAATTTCTCCTATTTATCTTTACAACCCCAACCTTTTGGGTGACTTATCATTTCACCTTCTTTAGACCCTTTGTCTTCCAACGTTTTTTTCTTATCTTACAAAATAAGTGAGCAAAAATATTAAAATACAATAAAATATTACATTAAGGGGGTGGAGCGTTCTCTTGAGTTTGGATATATTCATCCCAAAGGATACTTTCATAACATATAACATTTAATTGTTGAGGTTCCAATAGCCTTAGAGCTACTTTGTGAAATGATAAATCTTTGACCATATCATTTAATCCCTTAGTTGTTGCATTATGACCAGTGGCCAAGTATTGTGTCTTCATAGTGGCTTTCCCAATGCGCTCCTGTAGATCTTAGGGAGTGATGGAATCTAGGCTTCTAATAGCCACAATGTCCTCATATTTGATGATCCTCAATTCCTCCAGCCGTTGTTCTTTTGGTATTGGGTCCTCAAATGTACTAGGAGAAGGCAAATGACACTTCAAAATCTCTGGCAATGCTTTGGTGAGTATCCTCACATTTGGAATGGAATCTCTTACTTCATTCTGCAACTTCTTTTTAGATTTCTGGAAGCTATCCAAGGTTGCAAAATCCAACTTGAGTTCAGCTGTGGATTTCTTGGGAAAATGTAGAGGGATTTCTTACAAAAGATGTCCGATGTTTCAGAACAAAACATAAAACTTTTTCGACTTATTTCGGGGAGTTTCACGAAAGTGTCTGGTGTTTCGGTGGAAAAATGACAACTTAACCAACATTTTAGTGGAAAATGGAAAACTCCACCTGTGTTTGGATGAGTTTTACAAAAGTATCCGAAACGTTAAACTTTGAAGGAAAAAATGGCCAAAACTGGAAAATTGTCTAAGTACTCATTTTTCTATGAAATGACTAAATTCAAGTAGTACTAGACTTTGATTATAGAAAAACTAAAAGATGTTCATCAAGCAAAAGTTGGGTTCAAAGAAGGAGGGGCCCTAGCCTTTCAAGAAAAGTACTGGAGAGGGTGGTTTCAACTACAACAATTGGCGACTAACTGGGAGAACTTTGATCTTTGAAAACATAAAGTACTCTTTAGTGAGTGATTATTTGAGATGGGGTGAGAAATTACCGTACTTGTCTATAGCTTCTAATTGCAAGATTCATGATATCATTGATCTCTCTTGTGTTGAGAACAGTTTGGGTTTTGAATCGGGATAAATATCACATTTATCAAACATTATTATTAGTGATTTAAGGTATGGGGTAGCTTATTTGGGACTTCAGAACCACTCTCTTTAGACCAATTTATGAGGTTCATTTACCAAACTTGTTTTTTCCACTTCTACTAGGTTAGACACCATAGGGTAAGTAACAAAACTTGGAAGATGTAAACGTTTTTTCTTCATTACTATACTAGATGCATTATAATTCTTTGATGTTTTATCAGCTTTGATATACAGTTCCCCTTGATCCTCAGAGGTGAAATTCTAGGCTCTTCCATCCATAGTGTCCTTTTGTGCGGGTGATGAGTATTTTATTGGATTTATCATACCCATCGATGGAGAAGATCCTTCTTTAAATTTTATTGGAAGTAGCCTCTTGGTATTCATTGAACATCTGTTTTTTCTATTCATGTCCTTGTTTTATTCTTGAAGTATCCAACTTTAATCTTTGATGTTTTCACTTGGGAAATAGCTGAATTTATTTGTTCCTTTTTAGGAATTAATATGTTGGTATAGGATCATTTTGATTTTCCAAATCTGCAAGATTTCGCTTCCTTTCCATGGTTCGACCATAGTAGATAGCTTCGGAACAAGGTTATTTATATGTTTGAATGACCAGAGCCTCAAGATACTAACTTAGAAGTCTTTATCCTAGCGAAGTATAAATGATTTAGTTCATTTTAATTTGAATGAGATCATGTGATAAGTTCTTCGACTAACAGCACAATAAGATAAGACATATATGTTGAAATCCTTACAATGACAGTGCTTGAAACTACACCATTGACTCTTTTCAATAAGAAGAAAACTTTAAATCTTCAAAATACTTCTCACGCCACATGAAATTCTAAGGAATCATTCAACTAAAGAGGTATTGCATAAATAATAATACTACAACTTCCCATTCAACATTCTAATTGTTGACTGGATTTTATTCAAAGGTTCAAAAATCAAGGAAATAAACAATTGGTTTTAATAAACTAACAACTAGGCTAAAACAAAGCAACGAAACAACAAGGGAAAACTTTATTTATGTAAAAAAGTGGTTTTCCTAAAACTAAGAAAAGTACTGCTTTAAAGCTTGGTTGTTTACAGGAAGAGTTTCCACTTCCCCTTCTAAATTTTGTAATCTATAACTTCTAGGGACATTTTTTTCAACCATAGTGTAAGGGCCAAGCCATAAATGTTGGAATTTGGTATGCTTTCCCTTTTCTTCATGGGGTTGATCCCACTTTAGGATTAGGTCACCGATTTCGAACTCTTTATTTCTTACCTTTTGGTTGTCAAACCATCTCTTGATATTCGACTGATGTTTGGAAAACTTGTTTCTAGCCTTTTCTCTTTCCTCTTCAAGTTTAAGCAGGGTATTAATTCTTGCTTGCATAATAAGACTGTTGGATCCTCCAAAGGCTTGGGGTAGATGGAGTGAAGGAAAAATAATGTTAGGAGGAAGAATAACTTCTTTTCCATAAACTAAAGTGTAAGGAGAAACCCCTAAAACATTCTTTGGAGTGACCCTATCAACCCATAAATCATTTGGAAGAGAAACATGCAAATTTCTTTGGTTTTTAATTACAATTTTCTTGAGTATCCAGATTAGGTTCTTGTTTGTAGACTCTGCTAACCCATTCCCTTGTGGATAATAATTAGAATAATAATGCAATTTAATTCCTTTTTCTATAGAAAATTTGCTTAATTTTAGGGAAGAGAAATATGAAGCATTATAAAAATCTAGGGAAATTGGAACCCCAAACCTGGCTATGATGTTTTCTTGTAGAAATTTGATGACAACATCTTCATTGAATTTTTGTAGAGGAACAAATTCCTTCCAACGTGTGAAATAATCTATAGCTGTGAGAATATACTGATATTTTAATGAGGATTTCAGATTAATTTCCCCAATAACATCTAAGCCCCACTATTGAATGGTTCTGAAATCATTATTGGATGCAATGGTGCTGCTAGTTTCGCTAGTCTGTCAGCACTCTTTTGGCACACAACACACTTGCATGCATATCCATGAACCTATTTGAAAAAATTGGGCCAATAATACCCTACTCTGGGGATCTTATGAGCAGTAGTATATACAAAATAATGGCCTCCAACATGCCCTTCATGCAATTCCTTCAATACCTTCTCTGCATCTTCTTTTTCTAAACATCTGAGAAATACTCCATCATAATTTTTCTGGAACAACACTCCATTAATTATTTGATATGATGTTGATTTCAGTCAGAGAGATCTTCTTTGCTTTGAATTCTAATGCTTTGGAGCATACCCATGCTGTAAATAATGTACTAAATCGTGGTACCAAGAATCAGAGACAGTATAAATGGAACAAACTTTGAGTAAATTCATTTACGCTTTATTATACCATCCATTAGTTTCTTCTATTGTATTTTTAGTAATCAATTTGCATAATCATTGGCCCTTGACGATGGTAGCATGATTAAACTCAAAGTCATACTCTTGTAGTGCAGTGACCTAATTCCCGTGTCTTTATCCTAGTTCTTTATGTACAAATAGTGATCTAACAGCCATGTGAGGAACTATGACCTTAGCCCTATTTTTCAGAATATAAGGTCTGAATTGTTTTACAACTTTAAATACAACATAAGATTGCTTGTCTACATCTTGTTGCATGCACAACAGATCCCATCTTGAACATAAGATGGGATCCCCCTCATTTTTTATTTTTCTTTAAAATTGCTTGTTGAAAGGCTTTCCATTTTTGCATTTCACCTCAATCTAATTTACACTCGAAAGTTTGCATTATTTTTGTTTGAATCGAATTAAAAAAAAAAATTAGAAATTTTTGAGTTTTAGTTCGATCCTAGGCTTCCCCAACTTTCCCATCCCGACTTTCAAAATTCGGGAGTCAGCCATGCATATTGAAAATTGGACAACCATTCACCCCAACTCCTCGGCTCTGCGACTTTTTCGACAGTTAGATTCGACATCCATGTCCACGAGTTGTCTTAAATTTTCTAACTCCCTGACTCCAATGGTTTGAGAATAAGTCGGCAGTCGAAATTCGATGTGTTTGTAGAAGTTGTCGAAATCTTGTTCCCAACTCCGACTTTTCCAAAACTTTGTCAATCCTGATTTTGGCATCCCTGATATTGCAAACTTTTTATGCTTTTTTAGATTGATATTTCCGGTCCGCATTTTTCATGTTGATTTGACATGATTTATATGGATGTTGATTGATCCACTGGTTTGACATATCGAGACATGACTATTATTTCACTCACATGCATGATGTTTCGATGATTGATTCATTGCACCATTTACCTGATCCTTCTCCTAGATATTTGGCATCATTTGGACTATTGCCATTCTTGTTGATCTCTAACATGTATTCATTTTTATTCATGTGAGTTGGTTCCATGCTCTTGGTGGTTAACTTACTATGTTATTCTTCACATTTTTCACCTAGATTTGGTCTTCGTTGCATAAACTGATCATTCGAAATAATGGTTGGTTATTACCTTCATTCTGGTATTTTGATTGATCTTCTGGTTTCTTCTCTCATGAGTCTAGATGTTACATTAGTATGATATTTGAGCGTGATGGAGTTTTATATTTCTCTTTTGTATGCTTAGAATCATGATACTTTGTAAATAATTATATTATTTTTGTTTGCTTAGATTAGCTTGATATTTGTAATATCTAATTAAGTTCGTTGAAATCATTCTTACTATTCATGATCATACTTTGGTTTTCATTAAATTAATTTGTGTATTTGAAAACTTTGATCAAATCTATACATTAGACTTATACACAATTTAATTTTACGAAACTAACATTCTTAATTAAAAAACACATGTATTTTATTTTATATTTCTCTAATTTCCATGGGTTTTTATGTTTTATGATTATTGGGAAATTAGTGAGATTGAAATTTGATATTCACTAATTAAATAGTTTAATCATGCATAAATTTTTCCTTCAACAAGTTAATTTGGTATTTAAAATATAATATCTATTTTTCCTTTTGTGAATTAAAAAGATTTTGTTATTGTGAAAAAATGAAAAATTATAATTTTATTTTGGTATTTCATTTTTTAAAAATGACTATGTTAGAAATATATTTGTGGGACTTATTAACTCTCCTATATTCTTGGAGTGATTAATTTCCTATATACTTATTTTGTTTCTAACATTTCATTTCCTAAAAATTAACTTGTAATTAGCTTGGTTTCTTTTATATGTTTTAAGAGTTTAGTTTTTATGTGTTGACTTTGGATTTCTTTTATTTTGATTTTATTTTATTTTACATTCCTAACATTATATCATGAACTTCCCAATTATTTTTATGTAATTATTTCATATTTCCCATATTTCGGTAGTCGGAAATTTACTTTTTTACCTTTTGACATTCCGAGTTTTTCTTTCCGATATTTAGGGTTTCCTACTTTTATGTGCCTAGTAGGAAGAGTCAGGAGTTCACTTTTTACATTTTCCTTTTTTCTTTCCGACTCTGACTCCAGAACCCTATGTTTTTTCTTTATTTTATTTTTTTTCCAAAATAAAAAAAACTGTACTCATGTTATTGCATAGAAATCAATAAGTACATAGTAATAATTGTTTTAAATAGTCCATAAGATCATATCCTTATATCCACCTGAGATACAATAACTTGCAAAAAACCCGGAGGATAACCGCTACAAAAACATAACAACCCGATCAAAAAACGGATTCATCTAGATCACCTCCTCTAAAAACTTCATGGAACCAGAATGAGTATGCTATCCCTCCACCCATTCTTTGCAAAATAAGTAACCTTCCTCACCCTCGATGGATTCCTTTGATAATGCATCTGCCACATCATTATTTTCTCTAAAGACATGATCGATATTTAGGTCATAGAACCACGACATCAAGAAGGTGATCCTATCACACCATTGAGTCAAAATGATGTTGTTTAGCTGAAAATTTTTCTTTGACTAGTTCACAATAACAAGAGAATCACCAAATATCTGGAGAGAACCAAGCCTGCAACAGATAGCCACCTTGAGTAAACCCCAAAGGCATAGTAGCTCAGCTTTCGTGTTGGTTCCAGGACCAACAGAAAATTTGAATTTGTAAATAAGATCATCACCACATTGTAAAAGAAAACCAACACCACATTTTCAAGAATTATTTGCTCCATCGAAAAAACCAAGGCATTTATTCTTATCACCCAGCAAATTCTTAGTATATTCCGAATGGCCTTTCCAACACCCTGCGTAACCTTAACATATGAAAGGGCCAAGTTCCAAAACATATTACATACCAGATGCTCCGATGGCTTTGTATTTTAGAAAATAGCATAATTTCGAGATAACCAAAGTGACCAAGCAAGTAAACCATGAAGGTTTTTATACTTCTAATATTTCTGGATCCACTGATGATAGGCTTCTTCAAATCCCCTTGTCGTCCAGCTATCATCAATCCAGAGAGTTCTACAAATCATCGCCCATATTCTCATTGAAAAACTGCACTGGAAGAATAAATGATCAATTGTCTCATAGTTACTTTTGCATAAAAAACAAAGACCTAGCCCATATCTTCCTCATCAATTTAAATTCTCCCAAGTAAGGATTTTATTATTGAAGGCCAACCAAAGGAAACATTTAACCTTTAAAGGCATTTTCCATTTCCAAAGGATGGAATGCCACCATTTACATTGCCCAACCAAAAAGCTTTATGCGATGATCTTGTAGGGCGATTTAGCAATGACCTGTCCGGAGATTGGATTTTTTGACCACACAAGACTATCTTTATTACAGGATAGTCAAATACCAGCAGAATTTAGGTGCAGAATATACAAATTCCATTCAGTGCTCCATCTTCCAGCAAGACCAAGATCGAAGGTTGTGAGCCAATATGAAGGGTCTGGAACCAATCTTTTAGACCTTTTGAATTGATTGAGTGTAACAAGGCCATAATCTTTATTTTATTTTATTTCTCGTTATTTGTTTTATGTTAATTTATTTTATTTTTCTTTAAGACATCGGAGCTCGGAAGTTGGAAGTATATTTTTCATATCTTAAACATTTTAGGGAATATTATTTTTATTTTTATTTGTTTTTCTTTGTTGATTTCAGTTTTATTTATTTGGAAAAATAATTAGTGTGAGTCTCATTATCTATTCCTTTCCTATCTTTTATTACAAACTACTATGTGTGGAAAAATCATTATAAACACTTGAAACTTCTTTTGCCACTTGATTTTAGCAATAAAATCAATGGTCACAATCCACCCAACTATGAAATCAATGGCTGTTGAGTCTTAACTTCTAGGAGCAATATCTTGAGATTTATAAGTCCAAATCAAGCCCAAGATAGCTCATTGGAAATCTAGAAGGACGAGGAATGATTTTGGAAGATTATTTTTACCAAATGGATAGCTTAAGCACCCCGAAAATATAGTTGAAAAATCAATTTCGGATTTCATTTAGATTTTTCTATTTTAGTTATGATTTGATTTGTAAATATATATACACTGATTTGGATCTGTTTCTTTTTATTTGAAATGTTGTTTATTATTTCTAATTTCTCTTTTGAATTGTACAGGTGTGGATTTAGATTTGAAGGGATCAATTAACATATTGGATATAACATATCCAAAATTTGTATAGACAACTAAGCTACTATAGTTTTAAATAATCATTAAGACGATCAAGAAATAAAACACTTACTTGAAACAATGAAAATGGCAACTTGGAGAATTAGCTCCTCCCAACCATAGAAGAGAGAAACTCAATTGTTTTCCCAACTCCACCCCCGAGTTGGATCACCACCATGTACTAGAACACAAGCAAATGCTTCCACGTGACACTCTCTCTCAGAGTTCGTAATAAGCAAATGATGGACTTATGAAAAGAGAGAACACTCAACAACATTCCTCCATGCACAACATGGCGTCCCATGCTATCCCCATGCACTATTATATATAGTTTTTCCCAAGTCTTGTGCCATCCCAATCAAATCTCCAATCACTCCATATATCCCTATGATTTAGGATCTTGTCTGGCTGTTGAGTTTTAGATTGGATTTGACTGGGAAAGATCTCTCTTTCTTGCTTACACATGTTCTATGTGCCATGGTGGTGTCCCCTCATTTAGCTGAACCCTCCAAGTGTTTTTTTAAATTATTTAATAATAAAGAAATAGTTTGATGTGCAAAGTGTCACTTTTTGTTTTTGAGTTTTAAATAACTCTTACATAAAAATAATTGGGCCCTCGCACAAGGTTGAGGGACCTTTTAGATGCAATCGTGCATTCAAAAAATGCACTAAAGTTTAGTAAATTGAAAATGCGTGCGTGTTTCTTAGAACTAGGCATGGGCAGGCTCCGAGCCTACCATGTCAGTTAACATGTAGGATAGGATTCAATAATGTACGAGCATTATAGTGATACATAATGCGCACAATTAACAAGTAGGATAGGATTCAATAACGCACGAGTGTTATAGTGATACATAATGCCCACGTGTTATGTATCACTATAATGCGCGCGTGTTATGGTTAATATAACAAAAATCGACAAACAGTCTGTGAACCATGACCACTGTTCATTCAAGGAAAACCGAAATGCTCGACCTATCAGTGTTGGAATATTCGCACCATCATTTTTTATTTGCATGCATCCAGTCATCAGTATGGTAGTTTCCCCAGCACCTTGAGCCTATTTTCATCCCCCTAGAGCCTGTTTTTAGCCCTCAGTATCCCTCCTACCTACCTAGTGTGCCTTGTTTTCCTCACCTGGATGACATATGTGCCCTACTACACCTACTTGGATTCTAACAGTTAGTTGCAGCATTGATTGACCAATTCTTGCATTTATTGCTCAGTTTAACTGCCTGTAGCTTCCAGTTGTTTGTATCGGAGTGCCACTTGACCTACTGACAGACTCATACACCCTACTTGGAGTCTACAACCCTTGATTTGTGCTCACATGGATCAGTTAGACTCAGTCAGACTCATTTGACTGACTTTTGACTATTTGTGACTACTACCACTAATTGGGTGATGTCTCCAATGCTATCCAAGCCACACATTAAGGAGAATTTGAATCACCTTTGGCTAATTTGAATTCACTTGACAGTATTTTTATTGTATTCTTTTTTCATAGTACCAACTTACAGCTGATGTATGATTATACTGCATATTTCTCCATTTCCGAGTTTATGAGTGATAATTGATTCATTTCTTCTTCTTCTTCTCTGCAAATCTTGAGTGAGATTTGTGAGGTTTTCTCTAGCTATGTGATCTATCCTATAGAATTAAACATGGTATCGGAGATGGAGTCAGCTATTCGACTTGCAGCAGTAGCAGCAGTTGCAACAATTCATTGAGCAGTTGTCTTTCATTGAGCACTAGAAGCCTCTGGATTTCCACAACAATTCCTCGTACAATTGTGTTGAATTCACTAGAGCAATCCAGTGAGTTATAGTCAGGTGTGAAGGATCCAGTCACATGTGCTCATTGTCCTAAGGCAGTGTTCTCTCAATTTGCAACAAATATCCATCATCAATTTCATTTGTTTTGCAGGTTTATTCCATCATTCGAATTCATCTTCAATTCGACTTCAATAGCTACCAATGGATCTAAAACTAAACTCATTCAATTATGTCAAATAGAAATCCAAGATGGACATCTTCATGAAGTCTAAGAGCCTTTCTATAGTATTTAATGGGACTGCAGTCAAACCCACTAGTGCAGTAGAGAAATCCAAGTACCTGGATAAACTTGATGAAGCGGTAGCATTGCTACTCCTCAGCATTTCCGAATACCTCCATTTTCATGTCATTGATCTAGCCACTCCAAAATAAGTTTGGGACAATATCGAATCTCTTCTTGGACAGAAAGATGACTTGAAAGGTCACAAGTTGGAAAATGAGCTTATCTCACTGAGCCCTTGCAGTTTTGACTCCATCAATGAGTTTCTTACCAAGTTCAAAAATATGATTTCATAATTGACGAGACAAGGAATAGAGAAGGAAGAGAAGCAGCTCATCCTTTCCATACTATCAAAATTGGGCCCTAACTAAGTATTTATCTCTACCTTTTAGACAGCGAAGCTATCCATCCCAAAATGGAAGTTTCCCACTCTTGATGACTTCATCACCTCTCTCACGCAAGAGGAGGAGAAGTTGATTCAAATGGGGATGATCAAACCCAATATGGATTCAGCACTTGCAGCTGATCAAGTGAAGAGAGCGAATGGCAAGGGAAAACAAATTTAATTTTGACAGAAAGTCGAATGAGTTGAAGCAAAAGGAGGCTCCCTATTAGTCAGAAGGGGCTTAGAATTCCAAGAAGGGAAAGTGATCTCAAAAGGATAAATCCAAATGTACCTATTGCAATAGAGGATTTCATCCTGAGAGTTCTTGTATGAAGAATACTATAGACTTGATGGCTCAGTTACTTGAAAAGAATAACCTTCCAGTACCTGCATGTGCTAGGAAGAAAGAAGATGAACCTTCTAGATCTGAGGACAAGCAAAGATGCCATGCTCTCATGGCAGGTTTATCAAAAGAGTCCTCCTTCATCATAGATTCAGGAGCATCAAGACACATTTCTTCCTCCAAAGATATCTTTACTGGTTTCAAATGCACTGTTGGCCCTTCCATCATGTTGGGGAATGATTCTGAGGTCTCCTCTGAGGGGATTGGAAGGATCAAATTTGACCATGGGTACTTCTCAGATGTGCTCTGTGTTCCTACACTTACTACCAATCTACTTTCAGTCTACCAAATGATCCATACTGGAGAGCCCAAGAGGGTGATATTCTTTCCAAATGAGGTCGAAATACAAGACATGGTTTTAGGAAATATCATTGCAAAAGGTGTTGCAAACCACAATTCAAAACTCTATTAGTTCTCTCACTTTCTTCCTCTCTCCAAGCAGTCTACTCTTCACACACATGAAAATGAAGAAAGTAGGCTATGACATGAAATATTTGGGCATCTCAACTACAAGTACCTGCAATATATGCATACTCAAGAGATGGTTGAAGGTCTACCCAAAATCAAGTTTTCCAAGGGAAACTGTAAGGGTTGCTTGATGGGAAAGCATTCTGAAAAGAAGTTTGAGAAAGGAAAGGAAAGGAGAGCCTCTCAACCTCTAGATATTATTCATAGTGATGTTGAAGGGCCATTTCCAGATCTATCTTTGAACAAGGCAAGGTATATTCTTACTTTTTTTGATGATTATTCAAGATTTACATGGGTATACTTTCTCAGATTAAAATAAGAAGTGTTTGGATACTTTAAGTTTTTCAAGTCTTCTGCAGAAAAGTTTTCATATAGAAAGATCAAGGCCATTCGCACTGATAATGGAGGAGAGTATGTCAAGCATGACTTCCAATCCTTTTGTGATGATGAAGGCATAGAGATGCAGCATATTGTTCCCTACACACCACAATAGAATGGTGTTGTAGAGAGAAAGAACAGAACATTAAAGGAGATGGGAACTTGCATGCTAAAGTCGGAAGGGTTTCACCCTAGTCTTTGGGAAGGAGCCATCAACTGTGTTGCTTACCTTTAGAAAAGAGTCCCTCATAAAGGACTAAAAAATATGACTCCTTTCGAAGCATGGATGGGCTACAAACCTGATGTATCCCATCTTAGAGTGTTTGGATCCAGAGCATGGGAAAGGATTCCAACAGAGAAAAGGAGAGCCCTAGATCCACAAAGAAAAGAGTGTATACTAGTGGGATATGCATTGAGTGCAAAGGCCTACAAGCTTCTTGATCCTTCTACTATGTCAACATTCCTTGAAAGGAGTGTACAGTTTGAGGAATGGCCACTACATGATGCTCATGCTGTTGATCAAGAGAGCTTTCCTACCACACCACCACTGCTTGATGAGCAAGAGAGCAAAGCTTCATCCCATGAGAGTTTAGATTCTGAATCTGAAAGTAAAGATGATAAAGAGCGAATGCTAGATCTAGATCCACAAGAACCTAAAGATATAGCAACTGACAATGAAGATGAGCGAATGGACGATCCAGATCGACAAGAACTTGATGATCTTGCACCTGATGATCCTTCTCTTCCTAGATGGGAAGCCATTACTCTTAGATCTGTCGGAGATCTTCTTGGTGATCCACTTGATTAAAGGAGAACCAGATCTGATTTTTAGAATGGAAGGTTTCATCCTTCTCACATTGATCATTCACACAGGGATCCATTTCTTGTTGATCGATTCTTCTTCGGTAAAGGAGGTCACTTGCCTCCTTCTGGGGTGAGTGATGTCATGCTACATTAGCATATCCACAGTCTATTTGGGGCAGGGGCTTTCTTCCCACCGAGTTTTCCCTCTTTCCTCACTTTATTTATTTATATTGTTGTATGGGGTGACCTTTGGTCTCAGTTACCAGGGCTCTACTAGTTTTCAGTTACTCCCTCATAGTTTGGCTTGCGGGGGGGTGTTGGAATATTCTCACCATAATTTTTTATATTTGCATGCATGCATGCATACTACATGCATCCAGTCATTAATATGCTAGTCTCCCTAGCACTTGGAGCTTATTTTCAATCCCCTAGAGATTGTTTTTAGCCCTCAGTAGCCCTCCTAACTACCTAGTACACCTTGTTTTCCTCACCTAGATGACATATGTGCCCTACTACACCTACTTGGATTCTAGCAGTTAGTTGCAGCATTGATTGACCAGTTCTTGCATTTATTGCTCAGTTTAACTGCCTCTAGCTTCCAGTTGTCTATATCTGAGTGCCACTTGAACTATTGATAGTCTCATGCGCCGTCCTTGGAGTCTCCATCCCTTGATTTGTTCTCTCAGTTAGACTCAATTAGACTCATTTGACTGACTTATGACTATTTGTGACTACTACCACTAATTGGGTGATGTCTCCAATGCTATCCAAGCCACACATTGAGGAGAATTCGAATCACCTTTGGCTAATTTGAATTCACTTGACAGTATTGTTATCGTATTCTTTTTTCACAGTGCCATCTTACAACTGATGTATGATTATACTGCAGATTTCTCCATTTCTTAGTTTATGAGTGATAATTGATTCATTTCTTCTTCTTCTCTGCAATTCTTGGGTGATATTTGTGAGGTTTTCTCTAGCTATGTGATCTATCTTGTAGAATTACACAATCAAAGCTTCCAAAGATGTCATGGAGAAGTGAAGGGAGGGCAAATTCGAAGAGCAAGGAGGGTGATTTCGAAGAGAAAGGAGGATTGGAAAGGTATGCATCCAAACATTCATACTTGCCTCATTTCCTCAATAAAAAATATAATTTTTTATGTTTCCCTAATTTAAAAATCCATGTAAATGAAATTCCAAAACTAAAAATTTTAAAAATTGTTATTTAACATATGGCAATTCCTCCATACTATCAACCCCTTAATGAATTTTGCATCCCCCTAAGCAATAAGGAATTTGAATCCCAACACCAACTTTTCTTCAATATTTTTTCCACATCTATTGCAAATTGGAAAAGAAAAACCATCCATCATTTAGCTAGGAGGAGGAACTATGGACTATAACCTAGGCATGGTTTCTAGACTTGACTCAACCAAACCCTATGTTTTGTTCCCACAAATTCTGTTACCCTAAAAATGTCCAACCAATGCTTGTGAAGCCAACCCAATGGCATGATGGATTTTGCATCATCCCCCAAACCCCAAGGGACTATATTCCCCTCCTTTGCAAACGCACCACTTACTTTGTTGCTAAGATGAACTACCACCTTTTTTGACCTCCTTCACCACCAAGACACTCAATCAATGGTTTTGGGTCTTCATACCTAGAAACCGATAAGAGATTTACTTCATGGAACAAGCATAGATCAACCATCACATTCAAAATATTGCCCCTTCTTAATGACGTAGAGGACTTCACCACCAAATATTCCTCATCATACACTAGATTCTGAGTAAGGAAAGGGCCATGAACATGAAATGAATTAGATACAAAAGAGAAATTTCTAAAGGTAGAGGATGACGAATAACATCTTCCCCAATACCTCGTCTCTATAAAGGTGTACATAAAGTGATTTTAAGGCCCCCATTGTCTCTATTTTTCATTAATAATTGAATTAGGAGCTCTCCACCATCAATCATTAATCGATTTACATGTAGTTGATCCTCACCTTCCAATTTGTTTTACATTTAGTTGTTATTATAGTATTTTGAGATGATAGTTATGTTTGTAATGTATTCATTCTTGCACAAAGTTGTACATTTTTCATTTTTGAGAGATGTCATTATAGCACATGTATATGTTTCCAATGATTTTTTATTTTTATTTTTTGATTGCAGTGATGACCATGGATGCACATTCAGACATCCAAAGAGAAATTGAGAGGCTCAGAGAAATGTGAGCCTCAATAACAATTTTTGATGATATGCACCGTATGATTGCATCCAATTTGGATGCAATGATAGAGACCTTTTGTAGGTCTAATGGTGCACTACAAGATATTGCTACATACAAAGAGAGAAAGAGGTAAGAATATGATGATGGAATTATCTACAAACAAGTTAAGAAGTTGAAGATAACAAAACAACATATGTTTGCCCCTTTTAGAGATCCACGGACGGGTGAAATCTCGAATGTAAACAAGAGGCATATTTCTATTGAGTGGTGTACATATCAACCATTCATAGCTAATTGGATGGACCGATTGTACATGGTGTTTGATGTACCACCACATAAAATCAGGGAAATGCCTCTATATTTTCTTAGAAATATGTACGCATAATGTTTTTTGGGGGGAAGCATGTTAATTATTTTTATATCTTGAAGTACCAGGGCGTTGGGATGGGGATGCCTCAACAACGTCCCAATGCGAGGCATATAGATCCAATCGCTCAGTAGCTCCACCTCACATGAAGCTACCCAGGCCAGATGTGCCGCCTGCACATCAGTTGGTCCTAGAGACGTAGGAGTCGTTCCTACTATTGGCACAGCCAGTTGTTCGCCATAGCACGTATCTTCAAGGTACGTACTAGGAAGGGCCATCAGACCCACCATCTATGGGTGGAGTAGACCCACCACCTGTTGGTGGGGGAGATCCACCACCTCCCAGTGGGGTAGAGCCACCACCTTCCTATGGTCGAGGAGCATCTAGTAGTGGCACAAGACCTGCACATCACAAGCACAGCCGAGAGCCCCATTCATGCACAATATGCAGCCATCCTTGCTTTGGTCCTGTCAAAATAGATGATACCTTTACTCGGTATTTCCCACAGGTAAGTAAATGGTTAACAATTTAGTGTCATTTGTAAATTATTTTTCCTTACTATACACATATATAGATTGCTAATATTTTTAATGATTTTAAAACTTGTAGTTCCTAGAAGAAGGGCACGAGGGGGAAGAATGTTCCACTGATGATGCATAGGATATTCTAGAAGCTCATGCACTAGCACCGTCCGATGTACAAGATGTTGTCATACCTTCAGCGACAACAACTCACACTAAGGTAACTATTTCAACATGACATTATTTTAATACATGAGTAAATGGTTAACAATTTAGTGTCATTTGTAAATTATTTTTTCTTACTATACACATATATAAATTGCTAATATTTTAATGATTTTAAAACTTGTAGTTGCTACAAGAAGGGCATGAGGGGCAAGAGGCTCATGTAGCAAAACCTTCTGATGTACGCGATGTTGTCATACCTTCAACGACAACAACTCAATCTGAGGTAACTATTTTAACATGACATTATTTTAATACATGTTAGTTTGTTATCACATGTTACTTAATTAATGCTACATGATCTAACATTTACAATTTTCTAAATTGTAGGTTGTAGATCCCCCTAAGAGGGAAATGATTTAATCTAGTGATCTCCCCTGTGGTGGGAATACAAGGCATAGCATGCCCATGACACAACGGGTGGCAGGACGCTTCTTCGAATTGATTGAAGTATACAGTACATCAGTATGTATTTCATCATTGTCAGTTTGTTAATACATGCTATTTCATTAACCAATGCATTTCTAACTATGTCAATAATTGGTGATTGTAGCCACCAAATTCTATACTTAGGAAACAATCAGCAGTTGTTGCTCTGTGTAGTCCAAATGTGAAAAAGAGACAAGTGTGTTATAGGTCAAATCTGCATTTCTCCGTTCGTGATCACATTTAGCTGTTGATCACAGAAAAGGACAACTTGGATTGAAGAGCATGATGACCCTAGATGATGAATGGCCTAGACTTACCCCTCCGCAGTTGATGAAACCCTCTTTTTACCTACTTTTAAGGAAATATGCTACCCTACAAGCATGATAGTAGCGTTTGCCTCCAGAAATACTCTACTCCACTTCATTAAAGTAGCGTTTTTCCTCAGAAATACTCTACTTTGCTTCAATAGAGTAGCGTACAACCTTAGAAATCTTGCAAACGTTGGTTGTAAATCAGGGAAGTTGCATGTTGAACGCTACTCCACTTAAGAAAAGTAGCATACACCTTAAAAAGTAATCAAAAATATATTAATTTGACGAATCGGGATTAGTTGAAGTTGGTTTTGCAACTTCCCCAACCTTTCAATCAAACTACCTCTCGATCCAAACTACCTACCTTGTCCCATAAATACAAGGGGGATAGATGAGAAAGAGAGGAGAAACTATGCATTAAGGGTTGTTACGCTGGAGGAATTCCAAAGTTAGTGTGAAGAGCAGGAGCCCAGGATCCGGTTGCACAAGCACTTTGAATGATTAGGTATAATTGTACTGATTATTTGCTTTTGACAATAAAGGTTGAAATGCCCTTCCCATCCAAATCAAATGTCTAATGGATTGCATATTTGTTTGGATTAAATGCTTGATTGTACTTGATTTTTAAATGGTATTTCAATTTCATCATTGTTATATCAGTCAAGATATGCTGAGAAAGATATCTTTATATTGCAGGTTCGTCAAATGGAAGATCAAGTGGAGGATCGATTGAAGGAGCGAGCAAAAGCTAGGATCGAACTTCGATAACAAGGTATGCCTTCAAGTACCTTGATCTCTTTCTTTTTGTAGAAGCCTATGTGATATGATCAATGTGTTTACCTGTCACCCTAGAAGTTGGTAGTGTCCCTCTCCTTGCTATAGGGTAGAATTCAGGAACAACAGATTGGTGACTCCGCTGGGGACCGGTTGGTTTCTGTTCTAGGAGACTCATTTGACTTTCCTTCTAGTACTTTTTGATCTTTTTGATCCTTTAAGAGGCTCTGTAGGTTACTGTAGCCTGTTTCCATTGCTTGACTTACCTCAATTTGAAGTTTTGAAGCCTATTTTAAACCTTCTCTGGCAAAAACGTTGGTTTTCTATGCATACAATAGCATTCATCTCCTAAAAAACGCTAGTTTTCTTTTACAAAGTAGGGAACACCTCTTGAAAAACATTGGTTTGCCTTTACATAGTAGAGTAGACCTCCTGAAAAACACAGGTTTCTCTACTGCACAGTAGAGTATTTTCCTGTAAGTCTCTGTTTGTTTTTTGGATTTGATTTTTGCCTGTTTGGCTTGATTTCCAGCCTCTGTTTTTGCTTTCCCAACTGATCCTTGAGGTCTTTATGCCTTGGTTGATTTTTGCTTACCTCTCCTAAGTCCCTTAGGTCATCTTTTGCTTGCTTGAGTACTTTGAGGTGTCTTGTTTGTTTGTGGCTCTTTTTGGAAACTGTGCCTTGTTCCTAGTTGAACATAGCTGCATGTTGGTACCCTAGTTGCTTGTTGTAGGTATACAAACCTTTGTTTATCACATTTGTTGTTTGTTGCAACACTAAGCATACTTTGACAGTGTCTTCACCTTTGATTTAGGGTTTGACCCTGAGTTGGAGTCTTTAGAGTGTTTTCAATTTTTTTTGAGTCTAGACACTTCGTGATTGCTTTGTCAGTTTTAGTTTCAAGTAAGTTGAAGTCTTTTAGTTTGCTTCCATTTGAGTCTTTGTGATTGTAAGGCCATCTTTGGTTCGCTTGCCTACCATTAGCTTGGCTTAGTGTTTTTAGGGTTCTTGATGCTTTGGAGCAACCTTTGAAGTTTTCCTTTCCATTTTAAAAGCGTCTCTTAACCTTCTTTTCTTTCCACTTTGTCTTCCAAGCCCAAGGTTTTTTCCCTTTAAAAACTTTGTAGGACAAGTCTTTGTCAAGTAATCAAGCTAACTATTGTGAACCTTAGAGTTGCTTTTCCTTAGATTGCTCTTTTAGGTCTTACTTGCTTCCATTTTCGAGTTCTTTTTCTTTTGCATATATCAGAAAAAGAAAAAAATGAGTTTGGTAGTTTAAAATAGTAAGGATTATGATCGTTTCAAAGTAGCGTAGTTTACTTTGTTTTGAATTTGAAAAAGAAAAGAAAAAAGAGATTTGTTTTTGGTTTGCTTAAGTTTTCATTTTGGAAAGGGCATAAATGGAAAAAAAGAAAAAGAGTCTTTTGTTGCTTTGAAAGTTATTTCTTTTGCACTTTACTTTCTCAAACCATTTCCACACAATGCACTACCTCGTTGAGTAAAAAGTTTCCTTAAAAAAGAATTTTAATAAAACAAATTAGAAACATTTTCTTTTTAGGAATACACGACACCAACTAGCTTAGGCTAGAGTTTCGAGCTTAAAACACCTTAAACTGCTCGGAACTAGTTTCATTACACAACAATTGTAGTACAACTTTCATTTAGGTAAACTCATAAATATCAAATAACCCTCGGATGCTCTACTCAAACCAGAGTTAAGCACGAGGCTGTGGAAGATCAGAATTGTTGAGGATAACCCCCTCACTTTCCTTTTGACCATAAAACAGAGTTGATTCACATACGGGGGTCCCTTCGGGCTTTGCTACCCTGCCCATGCGTTTTGACTAGGTTGACGACTATCCCCCCAGGATATTTCGTATGTATTGTATCTTTAGTATCATACCTTTAGGATCCTACACAGGTAGAGTGGGCGGTTATTCCCACTTCACTTAGGATAGGCGTGGAAGATAACCCTCTGGCAGTACTCCCGAGAAAGCGGTTTGGTGATTCAAGCGCTTGCACCTAGTGGACCTCCAGTGGACGCCACAAAACTGACCACCAGTACTCTGTTAGTCTGTTCTGGGCCCTAATCATCCCAGACTTACTTCCAAGAGTATTTTCTATCTGTTTGATTGGTTTGATTACTTAAGATTTTTTAGTGGTATGTTGTTTGCACCTTAGTCTTAGTGGCCACTAGGTCTTTACTTAGTGTTATTTGTATATAATTATGGAATACCAACAACTTTGTAGGTCTCGGAGGTTGCAAAAACTTCCCCCACTCAGTGTGGAGCCACTACCGCCACCACCACGACGGAGGACTGACTCCAGTGGTATTTTTGAACCTACTGGTGAAATAGAGGTTCCTGGTGAACCACAACCTAGAACCCTGGATCAACAAGTTTTTAACACTGTTGAGATTAAGGATATCACTTCTAGTGATTTTAACACTCTTTTTAACCCTCCTCTTATCGGGCTTAACAATCCGCTTCTGGTACCTGTTGGTTTCCAGCAAATCGAGTATAGTGCATATTTTTTCACACCTGGGCATATTATGACTAACCTGGGAGATGAACATGGAGTTCCACAGACTCCCACAATGGGTATGAACACAAGTATTGTAAATCCTCCTTCCACTTCTACACCGAGTTCGACACAGACAACTTCTGTTTCAACTCCGTCCTTCAGTTTTAACGCTGGTACATTAGGAATGCCAAGCTCAATAGATTTGACATCCACCTCTACCCCTACTTTTGGACCCAATAATACAGTGAATGTCACCCCACCTCCTGTGACTCAATAGTCATACCATATACCTAGTACTTGAATTTCCACACCCAATGTAGGGCCGAATGCCTCTACAACTATGCCTATCATGAGTACCATGACTGCACCGTCCAGCTCGACTACCCCTGGTTTTAACACCTTTGCAGGTTACAATATGAATCAAAGTAATATACCTGCAGGGAATATCCCCTTTTCTTTGTTCTCTGAAGGAGGGGGTAATATTTTTAACCAACAATATGGCGGGGCTAACACCCAGCCACAGTGGACAAATACACAGGGTACCAACCCACTTTCATTTGGGTGGGGGAATTTCAACAACACTTTCACACAACAAAAAATGGCTGGGGGAAACCCCTACCAGTAGATGGATGGGGGCAACCCCTTCCAGCAGATGGCTGAGGGAAACCCCTACCAACAAATGGCTGCAGGCAACCCTAACCAACAGTTTATGGGTCACATGATGGGAGGTTCCCCCTTCATGATTCCAGCTCATCAAATGCCATCTTATAGACCCCATTTACCATTACTGGAAACTCTAAATTTGCCAGAGCTTTCCAAGTTAATGAATGATCCGGTGTGCCATAACGTTACGTGGCCACCAATTCCCACTAAGCTACCTTCGGACATTCTAAAATTCGAAGGTAAAACTGGTGAGAATCCTGGTGATCATGTTACCACTTTTCATCTCTGGTGTTCTTCGAACTCGTTGAACGAAGATTCCGTTAGGTTGAGACTTTTTCAAAGAACCTTAATCGGTGTTGCAGCCAAATGGTACATTGAGTTACCTACATCCACCTTTTTTAACTTTCGAGATCTTGCCATAGTCTTTTTGAACCACTTCCAGCTTCCTATTCAGTATGATGCCGGAACAGATATTTTGTCTACCTTTAGACAAAACAAACCCACCCATTTATCTGATCATGTTCAGGAGTGGCAAAGACGGAAGAGGCTCATTAAGGCCAATATCCCCCCAGAATTCTTATTAGAGTGGTATCTGAAATCACTCCTTCCTTATGTTTCTAAGGAAGTAGCTACTTATGGGGTGTCATCGGAAGAAGAAGCCATTCTAAGGACCCAACAACTAGACTTGGTTTATGCTTAGTCTGGGCTCCTTTACGAGATTATACCTGATGCACCGCGATCAAACATTGATATAGGTAGACCAAAACCTAGACCACATGCTGACGGCATAGTAGGTTCGGTTGATTATGTAGCCTTCGAAGCATTGACTAAACAGGTTCATGCCTTATCAGTCAAACAATTGACTGCAGAAGTGACTCCCATCACAACCTCTCCTTCTACTATTGAATCTGTGCAGCAGGTTCAGACTAATCAAAAGGGCCCTCGGCAGCCCAACAACAAGAAGAAGGGAAAGAAAGGAGAGGGGAACCAACAAAATCCCAAAAACAAAGAAAATGCCTAGGAGGGTAACAGAGAAAAGAAGAAGGCCAAGTTCCCTTGCAAGCTTTGCAAGCAGGACCACCTCACTCACCAATGACCTCTAATCGAAGAAGCCCAGAAGCTACTTCAAGAAAAGAAACCTGTCGTCCTTAAAGATCCATTTCCAAAAGGGCAGGGATCAGCTTCTGGCACCTCTAATGATGGGGGCACCACCCATGCTTCAGTTGATCAAAATTTTATTAATATGGTTAGCTCTAACGCTCTTTTACAAACGCAGGAAAGTAATTATACCCCGGATCCGCAGAATAAGGATAAAGAGGTTCCTGAATCTTCCACTCCTCTCAACATACCTGTGGATCCACTACCCAAGATCTTGAAATGTGTCTTGAAATGGGCTTCGCACAATCCCAATGCATGGGCTGCTGCCAACTACAATGTGGTTAAAGAGCTAGCCCAGACCCCTTGTGTTATGTCCACCTTAGAAGTTTTGCAAAGTTGTCCATTACAACGAAATGCACTTCTGGCAGCGATTGGAAGTATGGAATCATCCAAAATGACTGCACATTTTGATATGTCTGATATCAAATACCGGTTTTCGTACCACGTTGCCCTTCAGATATAGGTAGTTCATGGTCCTATGATCATTGGATGAGCTGTCGTAGATGAAGGCGCGTCTACGTGCGTAATGTCGATTTCCTACTGGAAATCCTTGGGATCTCCCGAGTTAGACCCCTCTAACACACTGCTTACAGCATTTGATGGCAGAACCTTTCGTCCACATGGAGTCTTGCCATCATTTGATGTCACACTGGCCGGTAAGACAGTTGCTGTAGAGATTGAAGTTCTAGACGCTTCGCTTGATTACAATATGTTGTTAGGAATGAGCTGGACATATGCCATGCGAGCTATTGCATCGGCATTTTTCCAAGTTGTTATGTTCCCTCACGAAGGTAATATCTCACGGTTGATCAGCTTTCGTTCTCTCGGTGAAACAACCAGAATTCATTGGAATCCACTGTTCCCTTAGTTGATCAATCTTCCCCAGTAACCGAGAGTTTAGGAGCAGGGCTTTACGGGTCATTAATAGGCACTTTTGACCTACCCTCTCCCGTTCTTTTTATGCGTTCTGATGAAGGTACATCTACTGAAACTTTCATGGTCGGTTTAAGGACTGATCTGTGGATCCTTCCTACTGTATTGGAACCATCAATGCCTTTATCCATTGTAGAAGTGCCATATATGGAAGCACAACATGCTGCAATGGAACATATCGTGACTCCACCAGTCTCTGCTGAGTCGGATATGGACTATGCTCCGGCATGGTCAGTAGACTCAATCCACTCTTTTGATTGTTTAGACATGGTTTTGCCTTCTGACAAAGCCATTTTGGAAGCCATGATGGGCTTGGACCATCCTTGGGAACACATGCACCCCAGGTCCTACTTGCTTCCAAATCTAGACAGGATAGAGAGAGGAGAGTTTTCGATGAGACCTGATGGGAATGTTGATTTGTCCTCTTCCACTTCAAGTACTGTTTACGCTGAAGGGAATATGGCTAATATATCGAGAACCATCCTAATTAACATTTCCACCAGACCCGGGGTCGTGGAAAACATTTTTATTGGAGCAGATTGCTCTCTAGAAGAGATCACTCTGTATACCAAACTTTTTAAAGAGTTCCGCGATATTTTTTCCTGGTCTTATGAGGAGATGCTAGGCATTGATCCAACCATCATTGAGCATGTCATCACAATGTATCCTAATGTGAAACATGTGAGACAAAAGCTCCATCTAGTGAATCCTTGAAAAGCGGCCGCCATTAAGGCGGAGGTTGAAAAATTGCTTAAAGCCGGACTTATCTATCCGATCGACATGACAGAATGGGTTTCAAATCCTATTCCGGTTGATAAAAAGCAAGGTACCATTTGAGTCTATACTGACTTTTGGGATCTAAACAAAGCCTGTTCGAAAGATAACTACCCCACACCATTTATTGACCAAATCATAGATGCGTGCGCGAGACACGAGATGTTTTCTTTCATGGATGGATTTTTGGGATATAATCAAATTCAAATCAAACCCGAAGATCAACACAAAACAACTTTTATTTTCCCATGGGGAACCTTTGCTTATCAGAAGATGCCATTTGGCTTAAAGAACGCTGGAGCTACATTCCAGGGAGCAATGAATTTCGCTTTTCATGATATCAAGCACATAGTTGAACCCTACCTGGATGACCTACCAACGCGATCTCACAAGAGACAGGATCATCCAACTCATTTGAGACTTGTGTTTGAACGGTCCAGACAATACAAGATTCGATTGAATCCTAATAAGTGTGTATTCTACGTCGAATCTGGACAATTACTAGGTTTCATTATATCCAGTCATGGCATAATGGTCGACGCGTTAAAAGTTGAGGCGATTGTAAATCTGCCTCCTCCTCGCACCTTGAGACAACTCCAAAGTTTGCAAGGCATGTCTAACTTCCTATGACATTTCATTATAAACTATTCCAAAATTACAAAGGGTTTCATGAGACTGCTTAAACAAGATAACTACTTTTTGTGGGATGAGGCTGCTCAACAATCCTTTGAGGCTTTGAAAAAGGAATTACTATCAGCCCCCTTGTTAAGTCCGCCTGATTATACAAAGGATTTCCTCTTATACCTGGCAGCATCACTTTACACAACTAGTTTAGGAGGATGACATGCTCCAAGAGCATGTCGTTTATTATCTCTCATGTGCATTGATAACTCCCGAGATTAAGTATTCACATGTTGAGAAGTTAGCACTAGCTACGGTCTATGCAGTGCAAAGGCTTCGTCACTATATCCTTTTACAAACCACTACTGTGATTGCAGAGGTCAATCCTTTCCAATATGTTCTCACTCGACGCATCATCGGTGGGAAATACAATAAATGGATTGTAATCTTGCAGGAGTTCGATTTGGTTTTTCAGTCTACCAAGTCGAAGAAATCACTAGTGTTCGCTGAATTAATTTCAGAATTTCCGAGTGACTTAGTGCATATCGAGGAAGAGTCATCATTCCCGGATGAACATATCTTCCTTATTGCCTCCTCTGACCCATGGTATGGGGATATTTTAGTATATCTGCAGACTTTGAGGTGTCCTACCACTTTTTCTAGAGAAGAACAACGCAAACTAAAAAGTCATGCGAAAAACTATCTCATTATTTCTAACACTTTGTACAGACGTGGGATAGACTCCATCTTACGACGTTGTTTGACTTTAGAAGAAGCAGAGTCAGTATTGAATGATGTTCAAAGTGGATCTTGTGGGGGTCATCTTTCTGGGTTGGCAACAGCTCATAAAATACTGTGTGCCAGGTATTTTTGGCCTACAATCTTTAAAGATTGCGTGGAAGCTGTGAAACGTTGCCGTCCGTGTCAGTTTTTCACCAAGAAAATGAGAGCACATCCAGCTTCTCTTCATCCTGTGATCACAGTAGGTCCCTTCACCAAATGGGGGGTTGATTATATGACTTGTAATCCAGTTTCAGCTGGAGGCCATCGTTATATTATCGTTGTCGTCGACTACTTCACCACGTGGGCCGAGGCAATGCCTACTGTTAAGGAGGATGGAGAAACCGCCGCTTATTTCGTATTCAATCAGATTATCGCAAGGTTCGACATACCCAAAGTGATCGTGACAGATCACAATCATCATTTTCAGAATAGCATGATGACCGAGCTTTATACCATGCCAGGTTTTCGTCAAGAGCATTTGTCTTCATTCTATCCACAGGCGAATGGTTAGGTCGAAGCAGTTAACAAAACTTTGAAGACTAATCTACAAAGAACCGTTAATGTCAGTAGAAATAACTGGCACATCATGTTGTATCCTGCTTTTTGGGATTACCGAGCAAATGTAAAGACTACTACCGGGTTCTCTCCCTTCCAACTTGTGCATGGGATAGAAGTAGTCGTTCCAATTGAATGCAAGATTCCCTCATTAAAGTTGGATGTCCAACTGTTACCAGAAACTTCAGTACTAGAAGAACGTTTGCTATATTTAGAACATCTAGACAAGCAGTGCCGCGATGCGCTCACAACAAATGAAGTCCATAAGAAACGAGTCAAAGGACAATACGATAAGTCTGTCAGACATAGGGTTTTTCTCTAAGGAGACCTTGTTTTGCTTTGGGATCAGGACAAGGAACCTTTAGGGGCTGGCAAGTTCAAGTCCATGTGGTTCAGCCCTTACATAATCTCGAAGGTACTGAAGAAAGGAGCTTATGAGCTAACGGACTACGAGGTTAATAAGCTGCCCGATCCTAGAAATGGGCTCTACCTGAAGAAGTACTACGCTTAGGCATGTGTGCTTTTTCATGTATTATAGTTGTACATTTTGTAGAACTAGTTTTTGCTTATGATTGTTAGTTGACCTTATGTGTGTTTTCTTGCTTCGTGTTTCAGATGTCAACTGAACACTTTTTAGGATTAGCTGATGGCGCCAGTTGCCACATTCGACAGTTGGCTTCAGCAGCTTGGGTCATTTACTCACCGACTGGCCAACTGGTTTCTTCGGGGGGGATTTGTTTGGGTCCCACGACGAATAATGTAGCTGAGTACAGTGCGGTCATAGAACTTCTTCGGGATGTTCTTGTCCAGGGAATTTCACATTTGGAGGTAAGACTTGATTCGCAATTAGTTGTATTTCAGTTGACGGGTGTTTATCAGATCAGAGATCCTGTTTTGCTACAACAGTTTTTGTGAGTTAAATTATTGGAAAGACAGTTTGATTCCATCATATATCAACATATTCCAAGAAATTTGAATGCATTAGCTGATTCATTTGCAAATTATGTTTTATATAGGCATTTGTATCATACACGCCCATAAATAAACATTTGCACATAAAGTTAAACACACACATGTAAATATAAGCCGATATTGTATATATATCCGATACTGTATCAAAAAATAGTTTGAGTTTGGAACATAGGTTTATCACAGAGTCATGTCATAAGATACAAAATTGGGCTCGATTGCCTAAAAAATATACATAAAATATCCTTCTCCTGTGGAGAAGGTGGGGCCTCATCAGCACTCACTGCCTCTCGGTAGGATATGACCAGCCTGGCTACCTTCCACAGCAGCCTAATCTAGGCTGGGGGTATGCTGATTACATCCTCCTTCATGTCTATGGGCATCCGCTCAATACGATATGTGGGAATGTCATGAGTCAAACGACACATCTTCCTCTCTACAGCCCCTAGCGTAGCATCAGCTGCACCCACATCAATGGGCCTCACGAAAGTAGTAGGATGTCCCTCAAGATGAACTGGTCCAACATCTGCATATGACACTTTGTTTTAGTATTTTTAAACTCACCATAAAAATAATATACTTTAAATTGAAAAAATTAAATAATTTTCAAAACATAAACATACCTATGTCTCCCCAGGCACCACCTGGAGGAAGTACCAGCTCTGGATCATGACGGAAGTTTAAACTAGCATATAGAAACTGCTCAAATGCTAGCACCTGTCTCTCCCACCATCCCTAGAAATCATTGGTGTGATAGCAAAAGTGGCTTTCACCACCACCCTGGAGGAGAAAAATGTCACCCCAATGGCCCAATCTCGGCTCATGAGGAATGACAGGGGGCAAAGGCATGCCCAAGCTAAGAGTGGGTACCCTCTCGAAGAAGAAGGTACAAAGGATGCTACCATATCGAAATTTTTTCATTCTCTCGGTCTTACATCCCGAGAGTTGAAGCTTCATGTTTTCTAAGAGAGTTGTGCACCAATCATATACATGACCTTGCAAGCATTCGACACCAATATGCATGTAGTGCTTTGAGCCTAAGTGTTGTGTAGCACTCCCTCCCATATGGTTCAACATACTTATAATAACCTTCAGAGGGAGGCTTGTAAGAGTAGAAATGAGAACTTGACTTCCACATTTCTCAGTACCTTCCACACAATAGGCATTTACATAATCTTGCACAGACATGGCACCCACATTACGTAAGGTCCCTTTCAGGTTTACAGGATCTCCCCTCCTAGAGAGCCCTGTAATGAAGTATATGTCATCAACAGTGAGGTCCAGGGTCTCTCCCCGGATATTGAACACATTGGCATCGACATCCCAATACTAGATGAGTCTTTGAAGTAAGTGGTTGAGTGCCCTCATGTTTACGGTTCGGTAGAATTTCAATAAACCACACCTTCTAAGCGCATGAAGAGTGGTAGGATCTTGCATAGCCACCCTATCCATATCTTCATGCTCCCTCTCCTTCCAAATAAGTGCCATCCTGCCAAAAGAAGGGTCAATTTTTAGTTTTTGAGCATTTTCTAGACACTTTCAGGAAAAAATGCTACTCTATAATTGCACAGTCATGTTTGGATGCTACTATCCTTGAGGAACAGTAGCGTTCACCTTCAAAAATACTCTACTCTATGCTTATACAGTAGCATACACGAAAATCACTAGTTGAGCATGGCTAGAAAAGTGATTTTAAGCATGAAAATTGACAAATGAACTATCAAAAAGCAAGTAGGGATGAAAATAACTTACTTGGAAGAGGTTTGAGGTTGAATGGTGGCCCAATTTGATCGCTATGAACGGATGAAGATCAAGGGTTTGCTCCAAAATGTGCCCTTCAAATTTCCAAATGTGATATTTGAGTTTTCAAAATGAAATTACATATATGAATTTGAATTTGTTTTTTACCCACCTTTTTGGAAAGTCTATAGTTTCAAATTTCATAAAAAAGGGTTCTATTTAATCATTAATACCTATAAATGTTGATGAGATGAATTTAACCTATGTTTCTCAAATTTCCACTAGATTTTAGTAGCATCAATCTATTATGACTCAATTTCTTTATTGATGGACCACGTTAAGTACTTTATGGTTGAAATTTTATGTCATTGAAGATTTCTTGTCATTAATACTAACTTGGTTATTGAGATCCTAGTCTTTGGCAGGTCATGAGTTATGATCCTAGAAGCTGTCCTTTAAGTCATTTTAAGCTCTTGTTTGGACTATTGAAACCTAAACAAGATTGTCGAGCAAACTTGTCCTCTTCAAGCTTGTTAAAGGAACTGAAGGCCCATCTGCTTAAGTATAAGTTTAACCCTTTTCTGGACTTTTGCGGATTACTTAGGAAAAATGAATACTCTAGTCATCCGTGGCTAGAAGATTTCTTCTTCCATTGTTTTACACTTTTTCGGGGGAGGAGACTAAATTTACGAAAAAGGACCTTTTGGATCCTTCTTTAGGGTTTTTAGGCTCTCGAAATATGAAAAAACCAAGCGAGCACTTACCTACTCGAGCTCGATGTGAAATCCACGAGAGGGTGAAAAGAGGATTGTTTAAGTTTTTCAGACTCTATAAATAGGAAAACACTGGCGAGCATAAGCCTACTTGGGCTCGATATTAAAATCCACGAGTAGGTGAATGGAGTTATTGTTTAAGTTTTTCAGACTCCTTAAAATTGAAAACACCGGTGAGCAAGAACAGATCTCAACTCGATATTAAAATCTAGAGATCAGTACTGTAGAGTAATCTTCTATCTCTTCTTCGAACTCTGTAAACAATGAAGAAGGTCCTGAGTCTTCCTCCAATGGGCTCGTTAAAATCTTTACATGGTTGGATCTATTGAGTTTTCATTCTTTCTTGGACTCATTAAAACAACAAGAAAGGTATTCTTTTATCTAAAAAGAATAAGAGATAAGAAGGGTATATCACATCTTATAGTTTCAAAGGCAGTTCGGTCAGTCATATCCTTGAACATAACACCTACTTGAGTCTTTCATGTCAGTTGGGTTTTAGTTTTTGACCTTATGGTGAGCCTGATCTCCGAGTTGTTTACTCCCCCGGTTGGTTATTCTTCCAACCATATGGAGGGTCTACTAATGTCTCCTACATTACAGGCTTATATCACTTCCCCATCATGTTGAAAACTACCTAAGTCACTTTGTGTCATGCTCACTATTCAAGGATATAGCCTGTGTCGTACATTCTGCAGTTTACCTTGACCTCATGTGTTGGCCATCCTAGTGTCAGTCTTGTTACTTGTACTATTCCACATCCGCTCATACCATTTGAGTGTTCCTCGTGTTGGATGATGGAGGATGCCTTAAGGCCTCCCTTCAAATGGACTTCTTCCCATCAACATCAACTCATTTTGCTCTAGGAATGAAGTTTAGAGTTTCGGTTAGTACCTTGAGGATTGTAGTCACCTGTGGCAATCTCTCTCGTTGTTGAATTATGAGAATACATCAATGTCTCTTATTTGATAGGTTCCTCAAGTGTTCGACGTCAAGTCCATTTATTCACACTTGTTGGATCATACTAGGTACCTTGGGCCCCATTATCATTATCGATGGAAGCCCTCGCATTTGTTAACGATATACATCATGACCAGTAATCAAACGATACCCCCCATGTTTGACTTTCAACTCATTTATTCACATGGTTAGGGTTTGTACCTTGGGTTCTTTGGATGAAGACCTTGGGATTTTGATAGCATTACCTCATTATGTTATCACCCAAGCTGAGCAAGACTAAGCCTCATGTTGATGTATATGTAACTGAGGAATGTATTTTATCTATGTATTTCATATATATTTATTGTACCCTTATTAGAGATGTGTTATTCCTCTATAAGGAAGTGTCGTCATGTGGATTGACAAGTGTCGCAAGTGTGTGTACTTGCCGATGGGTTATTAGACCACCATGTGTGGGGTCGGCCCTAAAATATATATATTATAATGTGGATGTACCTAGCTAGACAAGTCGGCCCCATAAGGTCACTGGGAAAACAGGTTAGTATAAATAGAGATCAGGTGATCTCTACTTTAGATCATTCAGAAAGTTATATCTCTCTCACTCAGAAAGTGGTGCACTAGTGAGGAGGAGGATCATCTGCTACTAGGAGACTATCTCAGTGTATTTTGGTTGTACTTTTGTTGAGCCATTGCTCACTCTATCTCTGAGGAAGTTGTGGGGTTTTTCACCTTAGGGTTTTCCCCACGGAAACTTTGTGTCTCTTGTCTCTCATGCTTTTGATTCTAGTGATGCTTGCCATGCTTATTATGATTGTCATGGATTGATATACTGTATATGTTATTCTCTCAGTGAAGATCCTAGAGTATTGTGAATTAATGCTCAAAATTTAACATGGTATCAAAGCTAACCTGAGAAGAAGACATTTTGCAATGATGAAAACTTGAGTTTCTTGTTTATTGGGTTTCTCTCCACAGTTTTTGAAAAAGTAGTATAGTAGATTGACTCTACTCATCAAGGAGAATCTATCTGTCCAATCAGAATTCAATTTTGAGCATTTTCAGATTTGGCCCTAAAAATTAGGGTTTCCACAAAAATAGGGATTTCTGGAATCTGAAGACACAGCCGGAAGCTCCTTGCAAAAATCGAAGTTTAGAGCTTTGGATCGAGATTTTTGGCTTGGTAGATCTCCGAAAAACTCAAACCCTAATTCAGGGCTCTCCCTAGTGAACCCGGGAGGACAAAAAGACAAATCTGAAGGGTAAAGCTTTGCTGATCTCAAATTTTGAATGCACCAGGATGATCAGCTCATCAAGGCGCATCTTTCTATCCTTTCAGAAATTTGAAATTCACATTTTGAATTTTTAGGGTTTTTCCAACAAACCCTAATCCGGGACTAGATCCAGTTTTCAGCATTTCAAGTGGTAAGACCTAAATCTTTTCTATTTTCATTTGAAGTACTCTTTAAGATGTCTCACCACACCAAGCTTGAGGATAAGCTTGAAGGGGTTGATAACTTCCGAGCTTGGAAGTATAGGATTGGGTTAATCCTGGAAGAGAATGAGTTGGACTCATATATAAAAGAAGACATCCCTATCCCAAAGGATGAAGAGGCCAAGGTATTGCATAAGAAGAACTTGGTTAAGGCAAAGAGAATCATTGCTGATTCTATCAAAGACCATCTCATACCCCATGTGTCTTCTCTAAAGACACCCAAGGAGATGTTTGACTCTTTGACCAAGCTATTTGAAGGGAAGAACATAAATCGGAAGATGACTCTGCGAAATCAATTGAAAGGGGTCAAGATGTTGAATGAAGAAACCATTCAATCTTACTTCTACAAGGTCTCTTAGATCAAGGAGCAACTTGAAGCTGTGGATGAAGTAGTGAACAATGGTGAAGTTGTTATGACCACTCTGAATGGCCTACCTAGGTCATGGGACTCCTTTATTCAAGGAATCTGTGCAAGAAAGAAATTGATCTCTTTCAGTAAACTATGGGAGGAATGCTCTCAAGAAGAAGCTAGACTTGTTGCTCGTGAGGAAAAGATGGGAGGTGAAGATCAAGCTCTCACAACTCACACCAAAAGAAGCAAGCCCAAGAAGGAGCACTCTCGCTACAAAAGATCCTATCAAAAGAATAAGAAGGATCTAAGATGATTCACATGCAATGAGAAGGGTCACTTTGGTTCAGATTGTCCCAAGAACAAAAGGGATAATAACAACAACTTCAGCAAGAAGAAGAAGGGCAACAAAAGAAAGTTCCATGCTCATGCTGTCGAGGATGATGAACTTCCAAAGAAGAAGGCTAGGGCAGAAAGTGATGATGACTCATCAAGTGAAGAAGAGTATGTTCTAATCTCTGCTCTCACAGGTACTATCTCCCATGGTTGTAATGATTGGTTGATTGATAGTGGGGCTTCCAAACACATGACTGGGTTTAAGTAATCTTTTGTGAATCTATATGAACATGAATCACCTCATAAGGTGAAACTTGGTGATGATTATCAATACCCAATCAAAGGAAGTGGTGAAGCCTCCTACAACCTAGATTCTAGAAAATATTTGAAGATGAAAGAAGTCCTTTATGTACCTGGGCTCAAGAAGAACTTACTCTCCATCTCTGCATTGGATGCAAAAGGTATGAGGGTTGCATTTGTAGATGGCCAAGTCCTAATGTGGCCAAAGGGTAAAACAATCAATGATGCAGTAGTGATTGGAGATCAAGAGGGAGGTTTGTACAAATTGAAGGGACAACCTGAACATGCCATGGTGACATAAAGACAAAGATTCATCCATAGTCATGGATCACATAGAGGTATGTATAATTTGTTTTTGCAAAAGTTAACTAATGATTTATGCAGGTCATTGAAGAGAACAAGAACACATTGCTAGACATAACTAGCAAATATGGTGACCAGGTATGTGTTTCTTATATCATAGGATCTATCATATAAGTATGCATGGCATGATTGATGATGATTGTTCATAAAGTCATAAGTTTGAATAATCATGGGTATATGCATATTATGTGTCTTACCTTAATTAATGATATGACTAACCATAAGAGTCCTATATAAACCTTGAATGCTAATGCCTATTATTTTTGTTTGAAATGATCATGACTATACATGCTTGAGATTATTGTGTTTTAATAGTATACTAATGAATGTATGATTTTGTATGAAATCACAAGGATAACACAATCATGATACTAATAAGCATGCATAGGGACCAAGGATGAATATGAGTTCAAGAATAGGTAATCCAGGAAGCAAAGATCAAGAGGGAGCACACTCCAGTGGTTTCTGCAAGGGTGCAGATATTCAGAGGGAGTTGTCCATCTCTCTACATTCCACAATAGAAAGGTGTAGAAGGACTCCAGCAGCTCCTGCAAGGAAGCAAAGACTCAGAGGGAGTCCACCCAACAAACAAACAAAGATAAGTATTTTAATTATCATTTCATGCATATTTGTTTGCTTAAATAAAATTGTTCAATGATGTATATGCTCATGTTCCTAGACTTAGGATATGTATTGTGCATATTAGAATGATTGCATTAATGAACAATATACTACTAATATGCATGTGTTGGGTAAGTGGCCTATGGAACTGTACAACATTCCATTGCTACTTATCTAGAATGAAACCTCTTTGCTGACATGTTGGGAGTAGTGCAAACTCTTAACAATGTTCTGGTAGAGACTGGAAGGCATCTAGAAAGTTATGGAACATGGATAAATGTTGTATTGAAGCATTGGCTAAGATAATTGCATGACTGTATGACATATTTCTTTATGTGTAAGAATTTGTCTGAAAATTATGAGATGTTTCTAATCATGTAATTTAACTTGTTTTGTAGGAAAGACTGTATACCTTCACCTACAAAAGAAGGACTACAACATTTGTTCAAGCAACAAAATTATCTATTGAAGATATTGAAGTTCCCAGGATACGGAAAGAATGCCATGATCCGTCGATCATGAAGAATGATGTTTGGGATGTAGTCCCAAGACCTGAAGGGAAGTTTTTTTATGAATTCCATATGGATCTATCAGATCAAGCATGCTGCAGATGGTAGCATAGAGAAATATAAAAGTGATGAAATAGAAGATACACCAGATGGATTTCAAGACTACTTTCTTGAATGGTGTAGTTGAAGAGGAAGTATATGTGGGACAGCCACTCGGTTTCGAAATACATGACAGGGAGTCATATGTGTACAGATTGAAGAAAGCCTTGTATGGCTTAAAACAAGCTCCTAGAACTTGGAATGGTAGGATGGATAGTTTCCTATCTAGTTTGGGCTTTACCAAGAGTAAAGCGGATTCCAACCTCTACTACAAGGTTGAGGAAGGGAATCCTGTGATTCTACTCCTATATGTGGATGACTTATTTGTAACAGGAGATGACAGACTGATTGCAGATACTAAGAGGAAGCTTGCTGCCGAGTTCGATATGAAAGATTTGGGAATGATGCATTATTTCCTAGGTATGGAGGTGTGGCAGAGTACAGGTGGGATCTTCCTTGGTCAAGGGATTTACACAGTAGATATCCTAAAGAGATTCGGGATGATGGATTGCAAGGCCATGGCCACACCTATGGCATCGAATCTGAAGCTTCTATGTGATGCTTCATCTGAGCCGGTTGATGTCTCTATGTATCATCAGATGATTGGGTCTTTGATGTACCTGATGAACACGAGACCAGATATTTGCTTTGCGGTGAACACATTGAGTCAGTTCCTGATAGATCCGAGGAGTGTTCATCTGGTTGCTGTAAAGCATGTTCTGAGGTACCTGAAGGGTACAGTGGATTATGGGCTCAAGTATGAGGCAAATCAAAATTTTAACCTGCAGGGTTATGTTGATTCAGATTGGGCTAGTAGTGTTGTAGATAGGAAGAGCACATCTAGGTGCTGCTTCAATATGGGATCAGGTGTGATCTCTTGGTTTAGCAGGAAGCAGTCCTGCGTAGCACTGAGTACAGCTGAGGTAGAGTATGTTGCAGCCTGTTCAGCTAGTTGTGAGGCAGTATGGTTACGGAAGCTACTGTCTGAGTTATTTGATCTCCCATTGGATGCTACTGGTATCTTCTGTGATAACCAGAGTTGTGTGAAGTTGTCTGAGAACCCAGTGTTTCATGACAGGCCGAAACACATAGAGATTAAATATCACTATATCAGGGATATGGTGCAGAGAGGAGCTGTGAAGCTCCTGTATGTTGCGACAGATGAGCAGATTGCAGATGTGCTGACGAAGCCCCTAGCCAAGGTGAAGTTCAAGTACTTCAGAGAGAGGCTTGGTGTTCTTCAGATTGATGACACTTCGAGGAAGAAGTGATGGACACATTTGCTGAAGCCATTCCAAGCATGTTGGAAGGAGGATCCTTCACATGGCTGTGGATGTAAGCACTGGATGATGTTTTGGTTTCTGCTTTGTATGATCAGTTGGATCATTTTCATGTATGTATGTATGCATCATATTGGATGCTGGATATGATCAGTTGGATCATTTTTATGTATGTATGTATGCATCATTTTGGATGTTGGATATGATCAGTTGGATCATTTATATATGTATGTACGCATCATGTTGGATGCTGGATATGATCAGTTGGATCATTTATATGTATGTACAAATCATGTTGGATGCTGGATATGATAGGTTGGATCATGTGTATGTATTTTTGTATATGCATCATGTTGGATGCTTGGACCATGTATCTGTATATGTATCAGGTAGATACATTGTATGATCAGGATGATAATGGATGACGAGCTTCAGGATGTTGCTCCAGATGACATGCAGCAGGATGTTGCAGTGATGATGATCAGGATGATCATGTGTACATCAGGATGATGTATGGTGAGTATCAGGTTGATACTCTATGGCCGTGGATTAGGTTGTGTAGATGACCATATAATTTGGCCCTGGGAGATTTGCAGATAGTCTTTCGAGGTTTTGCCTATGGCATATAATTTGGCCCTGGGATATCTGGAAAATGCTCTTTCGAGGTTTTGCTCTGGGAGGACATATAATTTGGCTCTAGGAGATCTGCAGATAGTCTTTCGAGGTTTTGCCTATGGCATATAATCTGGCCCTGGGATATCTGGTAGATGCTCTTTCGAGGTTTTGTCCTATGGAATATAATATGTCCCTGGGAGATCCGATAGGTTGGGCTGTGTGCCCGTAATAAATCCTAGGATGCTCTTGCAAGGTTTTGCCATGACCACATATAATATGTCCCTGGGAGATCCTATAGGTAGAGCTGTGTGCTCGTAACAACGTGGGATGCTCTTGCGAGGTTTTGTGGTGAGGTCACATATAATATGGCCCTGGGAGATCCTATAGGTAGATCCGTGTGCTCGTAACAGCCTGGGATGCTCTTTCAAGGTTTTGTGATGCATGTAATAAGTCCTAAGGATTCCACAGTATGGCCAGTGATGACGAAGACCTGTAGGTGGTGGGCCTACATCCAGTATGAAAAAGGACTGGCTTTGTAGAACTTCCTATGACGAGTAGAGTTAGAGATTGATTGAGATAGAAGCAACAGTGATGATGACGATGATCCTGAGAACAAGACTTGTTTAGCAGATTTGTGTCGAGAAATACCTTCCTAGTTAAGAGGGAGTGTTGATGTATATGTAACAGCGAAATGTATTTCATCTATGTATTTCATATATATTTATTGTACCCTTATTAGAGATGTGTTATTCCTCTATAAGGAAGTGTCGTCATGTGGATTGACAAGTGTCGCAAGTGTGTGTACTTGCCGATGGGTTATTAGACCACCATGTGTGGGGTCGACCCTGAAATATATATATTATAATTTGGATGTACCTAGATAGACAAGTTGGCCCCATAAGGTCACTAGGAAAACAGGTTAGTATAAATAGAGATTAGGTGATCTCTATTTTAGATCATTCGGAAAGTTATATCTCTCTCACTCAGAAAGTGGCGCACTAGTGCGGAGGAGGATCATCTGCTACTAGGAGACTATCTCAGTGTATTTTGGTTGTACTTTGGTTGAGCCATTGCTCTCTCTATCTTTGAGGAAGTTGTGGGGTTTTTCACCTTAGGGTTTTCCCCACGGAAACTCTGTGTCTCTTGTCTCTCATGCTTTTGATTCTTGTGATGCTTGTCATGCTTATTGTGATTGTCATGCATTGATATACTGTATATGTTATTCTCTTAGTGAAGATCCTAGAGTATTGTGGATTAATGCTCAAAATTTAACACCTCAATCATTTTTTGGCTCTCCATGAGACATAGTTCTAGTTTGTTGTTATGGCTATGATCTCTCATTCTAACATGGATCCACGCTTGTATTTCAGTGGCCATGCTATATATACATCTCCTAGTTATGTATCGGAGATCATGTTGTATCATACTATACATCTGTATGATGTCAAGATTGTAATTGCTCGCTGACCTTGATCGTTATTTCAGGTACTTTTGTGATTTAGTTCTGTGGTTTCTTGCTCCTCCGCTGACTTGGAATTATAATGTATTTCAGCCATCGTTTCCTTTTGACCTCACACATTAGGGGGCATTTGTTATAGGTCAAATCTACACTTCTCCGTTCGTGATCACATTTAGTTGTTGATCACACAAAAGGACAACTTGGATTGAAGAGCATGATGACCCTAGATGATGAATGGCCTAGACTTACCCCTCTACAGCTGACAAAACCCTCTTTTTACCTACTTTTAAGGAAAAATGCTACCCTACAAGCATGATAGTAGCGTTTTCCTCCAGAAATACTCTACTCCACTTCATTAAAGTAGTGTTTTTCCTCAGGAATACTCTACTTTGCTTCAATAGAGTAGCGTACAGCCTCAGAAATCTTACAAACGCTGGTTGTAAAGCAGGGAAGTTGCATGTTGAATGCTACTCCACTTAAGAAAAGTAGCGTACACCTTAAAAAGTAATCAAAAATATATTAATTTGACGAATTGGGATTAGTTGAAGTTGGTTTTGCAACTTCCCCAACCTCCCAATCAAACTACCTCTCGATCCAAACTGCCTACCTTGTCCCATAAATACAAGGGGGATAGATGAAAAAGAGAGGAGAAACTATGCATTAAGGGTTGTTACACTGGAGGAATTCCAAAGTTAGTGTGAAAAGCAGGAGCCCAGGATCTGGTTGCATAAGCACTCTAAATGATTAGGTATAATTGTATTGATTATTTGCTTTTGACAATAAAGGTTGAAATGCCCTTCCCATCCCAATCAAATGTCTAATGGATTGCATATTTGTTTGGATTAAATGCTTGATTGTACTTGATGTTTAAATTGTATTTCAATTTCATCATTGTTATATCAGTCAAGATACGCTGAGGAAGGTATCTTTATATTGCAGGTTCATCAAACGGAAGATCAGGTGGAGGATCAATCGAAGGAGCGAGCGAAAGCTAGGATCGAACTTCGATAATAAGGTATGCCTTCAAGGACCTTGATCTCTTTCTTTTTGTAGAATCCTATGTGATATGATCAATGTGTTTACCTATCACCCCAGAAGTTGGTAGTGTCCCTCTCCTTGCTATAGGGTAGAATTCTCGAACAACAAAGTGTATAAGAGAGGATCCACTCCTAGAAAGTGTGTGGATGTCCTCTATAGCAGACACATGGGAGATCCATCTACTCCTCACCTAACAAGGGTCATTGATGCTGCAGTTAGTGTCGCATCTGTAAGAGCCACAAGTCATACAGAGGTAACTATTTCAACAATTAAAATGCATAGTATTTAACCATGTTACTATATTGTTTATTCATGCATGTCTAACTATTTCCACATTTGGTGATTGTAGCCATTAGCGGCAACAGTTCCCGGCCCCTCTACTCAATCCATGGTTGTGACCGGGTCTCCTCTTGTGGTGAGATGTTCATTAATGACCAAGTATTTTTATTAAATTTACCCAAACATGTTGATCAATGCTGAATTGTTGAATTAATTGAGATATGATATTTTATTTGCAGAGCACAACTATAGAGAGGCCTTCCATGAGCACACCGCAGACATTTATACCTCGATTAGATTTGGTGAGTGTTTGTCATAAATAATCTGGCCATAAGTTAATTTTTTAAGTTTGTTAATGGTAGGGTATTAGTGTAGTTATTTGATAAAAATAATGATCTTTTTTTTGCAAAATCCTGAGATGCAGAGCGATCCTAGGGAGATGTTCGATAGAGGAAAGTCGGGGAAAAACAAGCGAAAGATTGATTTTTGATGTTGCATAGTCTTGTATATATGTATTTTGACATATGGGTACACATTGTTGTACTTAGGGATACATGTACACTGACATGCCATTTAAGGTCCGACTACTTTTCCATATTTTGTATTATAAACATTTGGCTATCAATGCATGATACAATATATTCCATATTTTCTCTTGAGTTTCCACTTGTGCTTGTGATGATTTATCTCTTCCAAAAATTGATAAATTATTCTATTGAAATTTATATAATTACATTTTAAGCAATATTTATTCTCTTGCATTTATTGCATTGATCAAGTAACATCTCACCATTTTGTTATGAAAACATTATCTTAATGGAAAAAACTAATAATATCTTTCAATAGTTCAATGAACTTAGTACATGCATGCTAATTTGATATCTAATTTAAAATTGTGGTTTTTTTCAACTCCAAGGGTTCATACCTATTGATCAGGATTATGGTTGCAAGGAAAAAAAAAAGTTAACAAAATAAGTCAAAATATGTTTGAATAACCTCTGTCATGTAAAACATGCTACGCATATCATCAATGTAAGCCTATGACATTTTCACAAACTAAGAGGAAGTCTAATAGATGCTACACATTTCATCAATGCTACTGTATTTCATCAAATGATATGTACATGAGCATCTATGAATTCTGGTTGAAGTGTGCCTACTCTAGCATGCTAAAAACAATGGCAAAGTATCAAGTATAATGGAAAGGAATGCATAACTAAAGTGTAATAAAATTAATTGGGCCTTCATGTACATATGGTCAAATATATGTAACAAATATACCCTAGTTTGTTCCAATATGCTAACCAATAGCTGGTCATGAATTCACTCTCATAAAATCATTGAAGATATAAACCCTATCCTTACTAAACCCTAGTATGTAAGACCCTGGTTTGTGCTTTACCTCTTTCATATGTCCATTTTCCACTTGTCATAATGCAAAAGTAATCATACAGAATCCATGGAAAATGAAATACCTAACTAGTTTAATGATCTTCCTTGATAATGTTGTTTTGATGAAGGAAAATAAGATGTTCATGGTCCTATGTTTGTAAAAAGGATGGATTATCCTCATATGAAAATGTATTTAAAATTGAATGTACTTGATTGATACAAATGATGATGTAATGGTTGTTCATTGTGATTTGGAAAGTATTCCCCCATAACATGATGGAAACGTTTCATGGTGAATTTGATCTAACAAAGCTAGCAAGGATCAGAGGGATATCATCGATGAAACATCACCTCCATTTTTTATTTGGAACTTTGAATTCTTAAAATTTACATTAATTACACAAAATGCAAATATAGTGGAACACTAAGGAGTTGTTAAATGACGTGGCACACTAAGGACATATCAATCTACCAAGGGTGTAGTGTGGTAGGTTTTATTTCCACTCTTTGAATGTATAATTCTAGAATCAAAATAAAAAAATTTCAAAGTTGACCTCCATGTGCAAAACTACACACTCACTTACTGAACAAAACCCTAGTTTCCAAAATGGACCTAAAAGTTGACACCTGGGCCATGGGACTGGAGGAGAGGGGAACCCCTATAACTATCCCATTGTCCTGAATCCAACGGAGTCGACGTTTTTTCGATCCGATCCATGGTTGTCATTCTATGGCTCGTTCTAGCTCGTATCCCAAAGGCCTTCAAGGACACCAGTTAGATACCTACCAGGGCATATAATTCCAACCGTGCAACAAAACTAGGTTTCAGGAAGCCTTGCAAGTGTGTCTAGGAAGGTTCCAGCTAGTAATGCTAGCCATAAGTTCCTGGTTGATGATTTTGCAAAGTTTACCCCCATGTGCAAAAATTGCACACTCCCTTACTGAGCAAAACCCTAGTCTCCAAAATGGAACTACAAGATGACACTTGGTCCATGGGACCGAAGGAGAGGGGAACCCCTAGAACTATCCCAATGTCCTTCATCCAATGGAGTCGATGATTTGTCTATCCGAGCTACGGTCTTTATTCTATGGCTCGTTCTAGCTCACATCCCAAAGGCCTTCAAGGACACTAGTTGGATACCTATTAAGGGCATAGAATTCCAATTGTGCAACAAAACTGGGTTATGGGAAGTCCTACAAGTGTGTCTAGGAAGGTTATAGTTGGGAACACTAGACATAAGTCCCCGTTTGATGATTTTTCAAAGTTGACCCCCATGTGCAAATATTGCACACTCCCTTACAAAGAAAAACCCTAGTTTCCAAAATGGACCTAAACGTTGACACCTGGGCCATGGGACCAGAGGAGAGGGGCACCCCTAGCACTATATCGATGCCCTAAATCCAATGGAGTTGATGGTTTGTCGATATGAGCTACGATCGTCATTCTATGGCTCGTTCCAGCTTGCATCCCAAAGGCCTTCACAGACACTAGTTGGATACCTACCGGGGGCATAGAATTCCAACCGTGCAACAAAACTGGGTTCCAGGAAGTCCTGCAAGCGTATCTAAAAAGGTTCCATCTGGGAAAACTATCCATAATTCCTCGGTCGATCATTTTGCAAATTTGACCCACATGTGAAAACATTGCACACTCCCTTATTGAGCAAAACCCTAGTTTCCAAATTGGACCTAAAAGATGATACCTGGTCCATGGGACCGGAGAAGAGGGGAACCCCTAGCACTATACTGATTTCTTGAATCCAATGGATTCAACGGTTTGCCGATCTGAGCCACAACCATGATTCTATGGCTCGTTCCATCTCGCAGCCCATAGGCCTATAAGGACACTTGTTGGATACCGACTGGGGGAATAGAGTTCCAACCGTGCAACAAAAATAGGTTCCGGGAAGTCCTGCAAGTTTTTCTAGGAAGGTTCCAGTTGGGAACACTAGCCATAAGTCCCCGGTCGATGATTTTTCAAAGTTGACCCCCATGTGCAAAAATTGCACACTCTCTTATTGAGCAAAACCCTAGTTTCCAAAATGGACCTAAAATATGACACCTAGGCCATGGGATCGGAGGAGAGGGGAACCCCTAGAGCTATCCCAATGTCCTGAATCCAAAGGATTTGACGGTTTGTCGATCCGAGCCACGGTCGTCATTCTATGGCTCGTTCCAGCTCGCATCCCAAAGGCCTTCAAGGACACCTATTGGATACCTACCAAGGGCATAGAATTCCAACCGTGCAACAAAAATGGGTTCTAGGAAGTCCTGCAAGTGTGTATAGGAAGGTTCTAGCTGGGAACGCTATCCATAAGTCCTCGGTCGATGATTTTTAAAAGTTGACTCCCATGAGCAAAAATTGCACACTCCCTTACTGAGCAAAACCCTAGTTTCCAAAATGGACCTAAAAGATCACACCTGGGCCATGGGACCATAGGAGAGGGGAACCCCTAGAACTATCTCGATGTCCTGAATCCAATGGATTTGACGTTTTTTCGATCAGAGCCACAGTCATCATTCTATGGCTCGTTCCAGCTCACATCCCAAAGGCCTTTAGGGACACCTATTGGATACCTACCGGGGGCATAGAATTCCAACCGTGCAACAAAACCAAGTTCCAGGAAGTCCTGCAAGTGTGTCTAGGAAGGTTCTAGCTGGGAATGCTAGCCATAAGTCCTCGATCAATGATTTTTCAAAGTTGACCCCCATGTACAAAAATTGCACACTCCCTTACTGAGCAAAACCCTAGTTTCTAAAATGGACCTAAAATATGACACCTGGGCCATGGGACCGGAGGAGAGGGGCACCCCTAGCACTATCCCGATGTCTTGAATCCAACGGAGTCAACAATTTGTTGATCCGAGTCACGATTGTCATTCTATGGCTCGTTCTAGCTCGCATTGCAAAGGCCTTCAGGGACACCTATTGTGTACCTACCAGGGGCATAGAATTCCAACCATGCAACAAAACTGGGTTTCAGGAAGTTCTACAAGTGTGTCTAGGAAGGTTCCAGCTGGTAATGCTAGTGATAAGTCCCCATTTGATGATTTTTCAAAGTTGACCCCCATGTGCAAAAATTGCACACTCCCTTACTGAGCAAAACCCTAGTTCCCAAAATGGACCTAAAAGTTGACACCCGAGCCATAGGACCAGAGCATAGGGACACCCCTAGAACAATCTCAATGTCCTGAATCCAACAAAGTCAACGGTTTGTTGATTCGATCAAAGACTACCACTGTATGGCCCGTTTAAACTCACACCCCAAAGGCTTTCAGGGACACCTACATATGGCTATACAAGAGAAAATCCAACAAAATAATAATGAGCATGGGGATAGTGATAATGAGCATGGAGATGGTTATGGTGATATTGAGAATGAAAATGGGCATGAGGATGTGAATATTATGGTTTACTTAGATGGGAGAAAAAAACAAAGAAAACAAATCCATGACGAATCTTGTGCAATTTATCAAGCTTTGCCAAGTCTATGCAATTTATCAATCTATCAAGCTATTAATGTCTGGATAGGATTTCTAGGCACGTTTAAACTCCAGAGAAAATGTGTTCGACCTCTATGATTGAATGGGGAGGATGTCCCTACTAAAATAGATGTATTCCAACTAATGGCATGTAATTTCAATGCACAATTTTCATTTCCTACCTCCAATTTCATTTAGGTCAAGTGTCTCAAGGATAGATGGAAAATTCATTGTTTGGTATAATAACCAAACCAAGCAACAAAATTGAATGTTGTAATTTTTGGAAAGTGTGTTTGGGAGAGACCAACATGAGCGCATTGTCCATAAAATCTCATGCAAAACATTTTATGAATTTGACCTTTTAATGCAAAATCTTATTTTCCTCTTAATGAGAAAAACCCTAGTTGGATATGGGTTCCAATAAGATGTTTTCTACTCCACATATGGGTACTCATGCCTTGGCCATGATCATGGAATGGAAACAATAGACTTAGGTCCTTGATCATGCTCAGAGGAGGGAACCAACAACCTTAGACCCTAAAGATAACTTCTTAGGCTCAACCTTCATGAATGTGTCATTGGACATCCACATAGGACAATGAATGCATTGTGGGGCCTTAGCCATCATCAAGTGATTAAATAAGTGATTTATGATCATATTAAATTTTCTAAAGCTTAAGGTCATTGACAAGGTCCTTTAACTAGAAAATGAGAACTTTGTAGGGGGTATTTAACATCTAACTAGGATACAAAATCCATTAGTAGGTTTTGTGCACTATAACTAAGTGTTGAGGAATAAACATGGTTGGGGGGGCAATGGATTTAATTCCAAACTTAACATTCTTGATCTCAAACACCATGATAGAATCCCTCTCATAAGAGTATTTGGAATTCAAGTTGAATATGGACACCATGATCAAATCTTGGGCGTCTTGGATAAGTCTCAAGTCCTTAAATCTACTTGGGGGAGGGAAACAAGAGCATCAAGTATTAAACCTTCCTTCTAGGTTTCTAAATTAGGTATCTAACGGTTATATTTTTCTGGATGATGGATGAGAATATTATGGTGAAAAATGGGATGGTGATGGTGACAACATGGGTAGGAAGATCATGGTGGCATGGTGATGGAGACAATGACCATGGGGATAGTTATAATGAGCATGGAGATCATGATGGTGATCAAGGAAAATTTTAGGGGCTAATCTTAGCCCATGGGATAAATTTAGAGGTTTTAATTTTTTAGTGGGCTATTTTTTAATTAAACCAACGTTTACTATGATTAGCCCAATTTTTGTGTATTTATTTTTACTAAATGGCACATTAGCCCCATAAAATATATAAAGGGGACACTAAATTGAACCATTTCGCTTCTCTCTGATACGATTTCAAGCTCCCATCACCCAGTAAAATAACCCGCTCGCTCTAATTCGCCCAAATTTATAGAAATGGCAGTTGATGAGGGTAAATTCACCCTCTGGTTATCATGGAATTCCAGTTTTTTGGTAATTTTGTCCACATATTATGGATTGAAATCGATTTTTTAGTTTTAAATTTACCTATATATATGTTGTTTTCGATTTTGTTTTTTATCATAGCTAAAAATATTTTGGGTTTTTTCAAATTTCAGGATTTCGGGACTGTGGAGCACGCAATCAAGGATTTTGGGTTTCTTGGCTAGATCTCAGAATTTTGGGACTTTGGAGAAAGCATTCAAGTTGTTCCAAGCAAACAACCTGATCCAGTTTAGTCTGGTTATGAATCCCACCGATTTTAATGGTTTGTGCTAGTGCACTTGTATATAGCTGCGACATCATCCATAATTTCATATCTTTGGCTTCAAATTGTGTCTTCCTTCTGGTTTTCCCTTTGAAGGTTGTGTAGTTTACTGAAATGAGGCACTAGTTGAAAGGCACGAAAAAAACCAACCATGGGCGCTCTCAAACCCACTATTATAGTAGTCACAGGCTTGGCTCTGGCCTGGTTGATAGCTCAGATCGCTTGCAAACCTTTTTTGGATAAAGGAAAGGATGCAATGAACAAGTCCCTCGATCCTCATTACGATCCTACCAACCAATTTCAAGACGTTGACTCCAATGGTGAGGAGGATCATAGCGATAAAGAGGAGAGTGGTTCCAGTTCAACCAAATAATCAGTTTGGTTTCAATCTGATTCGTTATTGTTGTCGAATATATATATGGAATTTAATTTGAAGTTTGGTAAAGGGTTTGCATGAACACTGTCACAGGGCACGGTTCTTCAAATACCTGTATCCTCCAAGGGTTTTGGGTCTCGGGCTCTTTTTAGGTAATTGGGTCTTTTGGGAAAAACTTGCAAAGCATGGGAATTCTTCTCTAGTTTTCCAAAATAAAATTTCTATTTGAAATCAACATTTACCCATTTAGACCATATTATTTTTACCCTAGTTCCCCATTCACAATCCCCCCCTTCTGGAAAGTTTTAGGGATTGCATAGAATCTTTGTCTACAGGCTAAAAAGATACATAATTAGCGATGACTTTCACTAGAAATCCAACCAGTAATAATTCTAAGCCTAATTTAGCAAACCTTCTAGAACAATACCACTTAATTGGGATATTTTCGTCCTAGGACGAACATGCATATGTGAGTTATACACCAGTTAGCACACACATGAAAATGTGGTTTCTGTTCAATGGTCAAGATGGATGGGTGGTCATCATACTTGAAGGTATATGAAGTCCAGTACCATTTTCTGACATAGAACTTGAAACTCGAAACCACAATACCACTTAAATGGGATTTTTTTGTCTTTGGATGAACTTGCATATGTGTGCTGAGTTATATACCAGTTAACACATGTGAAAATGTGGTTTTTGATCTATTATCAAGATGGATGGGTGGTCACCATACTTCAAGGTATATGGAATCCAGTACCATTTTCCGACTTAGAACTTGAAACTTGGAACCGTATGTGGAAATGGGTCCTTAACCAAAATGTCAGACTGGGGAATTTGGTAATGTACCCACCTCATTGGTAGAAATTCAACCCATGGAGATGTACATCGAGCTGTAGTGGTGCATGCGTACTATGGGGAATCAAACTCAAAACCAACTACCTATGGATGGGTACTTAACCAAAATTCCATGATGAATATTCTTTCATTAAAATCACAACCAAAATAAAAATGGAACATAGAATAGTATAATACATGTTTGTAGCCTTTGGAGCAAGCTGGGAAACCAGATCTTCCTAGGATCATCAGAATAAATGAAGTTAACACTAGAGTCCCTTTACCAAGAAAAGCTAGGACTACAGTGGCTATAAGCCAAAACTATCTATGTGCAGATATAAATACTACATAAAATAAATGAAGGCCAGAAGTGAATGAATGATGATGAAGGGAGAAGAGACATAACTAATGAAGCCATATGGTCCTAACATTTCATTTTCTTATTTGAAAACTGGCATTTAGTGAATTTCACAGCATACAGTGCCCCCTAAAGGGTCCATCGCTAAAGAAAGACCCCAGATCTATGAAGTTTCATGGTAAGGAGCATGTGATGTGTCCTCCTAAGTGTGATGTACACCTCCAACAACTCAAAGTGGTTAATCTCCTTCCCTTTTTCAACGTGACTTATTTTGGCTTCAAGCTAACGGTCTCAGCTAGGTGTGGCAATTATTTTTGCCTCTTGATCCAGTGAATTTTTCTACCTACTATCTATTGTATCAGTGATTCAGTACAACCCGTCCTAAAGTGGTCCTTGAGTCTCCCTACTGATGAGTTGAAAGCACCTAACATACTACATCATAATTTCCATTGTACTTTTCCAACTCCGAAGAAGTAGAAACTTAACCTGGAGCTTTAAGTTTTAACTCCTCCCAAAATTTCTTGGTTATTTTGAACATTTAAGTAGCTTGAAATCACATGGGACCAACATCCACAGATCTCCACTTGAGGTTGCATAACACCAAAAACTCTTGTCTATTTTAGAATTAGCTTCCTTGTGTTGAATCTGATTGACAGGAGGGCTGGAGAACTCTACTAGAGACCCCCTTATTTGAGTTCGATTATCATGTGTCAGGTAAATGAATGAAGGGTACCTTGGCTCAATAATACTCTCTACTTACTAGATGCAAATTGCAACTTGCTGCATTTGTGGGTGTCTCCCATTACCTTCCAATACTGATGAGAGTAAATGTGATATGATAAGCATAATCATTCAAACAACAAGATTGTGACCCCACCCTATACCTTTCCATTGAATAACTTTCTGTTTACTTTAGGAACATACCTTTTGTCCTCGTATTGACCTAGGAAGGTAGCTTACCTTCCTAAATAGCTTCAATTATGGCTTCCATAAATAAACTTCATTCTTAAAACTGCCAAGATTTGAACAAATTTGCTTGGGAAATGGAGCCTGTACCTTGTTTGAACATTTCCTTGCTCACACCATATTGTACTGAGTGGGCCATCTGTTTTTGGAATTTTCCTTTTACCTGCTCCAGAGTTGCCATTTTTTCTTGGAAGGGTTTCTGACATTCCAAACCATAAGTTCAATGCCTTAACTAATAGTAAGAATATGTGTCTAATGCTTGACTTATCCCCATCCTAACTACACAAAAAATCTCATAGGTCCTGCCTTTCTTCAGTTAAATATGCTACTAATGCATCAATGCCAAAGCAGTTTAAATAATAATACAAAAATTGAGTCCATAGACCACTTGAGAAAATGTGGTCAAATTCATCATGTGATGATTCACAAACTCAGCAAAGCATTGGGTCATGCTGGTTCCATCTTCGTGTATTTTTAAGCATGACTATCTTTTCTTACTACTTGCACATGGCATTTTTATGTGCAATTGATTGCTATCTATTTTCTCCAATTAGGTACAAGCATATTGCTTTGTGACCAAATACATAAGACACACAGTATACAGATTTTGGGTGGCATGTGTTGTTTATACTAGTATTCTATCACCAAAGAATATTGCTTTGTGACCAGATATGTAAAACACAAGATAAATATTTTGGGTGCCATATGTCGTTTATACTAGTACTCTATCACCTTACATTGGGAGGTGTTTTTTATTCTCTATGTTGCCTTGTGCTACTTCGAAATGTTTGCTTGTTGGATGATAATGTTTTAAATGAACTAATGTGGCAGGTTAGCTTGCTGACTGAATCTGGACAGACCAAGGATGACCTCAAGCTCCCTACTATGAGCAGCTGCTGGCCCAGGTAATGATATCAAGTGTCTATTTTATTTTGTCAAATTGAAAATTACCATTTGACTTTTATATTAAAGTTGATTATTTCTATTTACTCCTATTTTCACGTGATTCAAATCAAGGCTGTATTTGATGAGGGGAAATACCTCGTTGTAACTGTTATGCAGATTTGTTCCCTAAAAGATATTGGTCCAAAATAGTGATACACTCATGTGTCTGGATTGCAGAATCTCTTGGGAAACTCTCCACCTGTTGGATTTTCTTTCTTTTACAATATCCAATATTATAAAAAAAATATTTCTATATCCTTATGCACATATGCTTTAGAGGCACATATGCACATATGTTTTTGAATGTATTGAAAAAAAAAAATAGTAATTTACCAAGGTACCATATTGTAGGTGGTGCATGCACTCTATTTTTACAATTCCTTGAGAAACCTTTTGCTCCGAATATTCCTAACTTGGATGAGGATGTTGTAGATTTACTTGAAAAATGCTTGTATTCGAGCCAAGCAAGTGTATCATAGGTATTATATGGATCAACTTCTATAATTGGTTAGTTTTTATTATTTTTGGGTGTTCAAGGATGGTTTTAAGTCTTGGAGAAGGGAAATACTTGGACATTGAATCTATGCTATATGCTTTTAGTTTTTATTGTCTTGTCAACTGATGCATTTTTATTATACTGTGTTTCCTATCAATTGAAGAGGCCTTGAGTCACCATTATTTGAAAAGGATTCATGGCAACAATGAATAACCTAGATGCCTTACTCCTTTCAACTTTTATTTTGAGTAGGGATAGTTTACTTAGAAATAGATAAAACAACTTATATGGAGTAAATCTCTTAGCCTCAATGCAAACATGAAGCAATAGCCAAAGCAAACGAACTTGATATTTATCTATTTGTAATCCTTCTTTGCTAGTTATGTTAATATGTTTCTACAATGCAATCCATCTCTTGGTTTGTTAATGCAATAAAGTTTCCAGTTATTGGCATTCGGTTGGATCTTATTCTTTAAAGGATTGGTAAAGGTAAATAAATGGATGGATATTTTTACTTGCATGTCTAGATAGATTGGGGCAGTTGTGTATTCCAAATCTAGGCCAGTTATTGGCCTCTATGTGATTATTATTATTAGACATCAAAATGTAATAAAAAAAACTTAATAATTTAAAGTAAATGTTTTTTTAAGAAGTTGTGTGGCAAACATGCTCTCATATATATTTGGACTTACAAGTGTTGCAAAATATAGTGCCATTTTTGGCATGACTAACAATGTTTGGTTGTTTTACACCGCACTTTTGAATACATAATAATAACTGGAAATTTGCAATTTATCATCTCATTATATAATCTGGAAGTTTGTTATTTGGCTTAAAACCCCACATTTTTTCAATATAGACATCAATTTATTATTGTTTGGTGTTGTTTTGTATATATTTGTAATATTATTACTGTTTGTATTTCTACAAGGTAGTGACCAAGCTGCATGCAACTATTGTTCTTTCTAGTTTCTACTCCTTTCTTTGAGCTTCCACATGGATTTTTCTTAACTTTATCACCCTTATTTAGCTTAATGACTAGGGTTTGAGGATTTAGATGCATATGAATTGGTCAAAGGGTTTGAGACTTCAGAGTACTCTATTGATGGTATTTTATGTGATTGCAATAACAAGTAGTAGGTTGATCTTTTGGTTACTTAGGAGAATGGAAAAACATGGATTTTAGCCAAACCTAGTTTGATGCAATTGTATCATAATGGAATTGATTGAAGAAATCCTATGTGAATATGCAAGAAATGAAATAAAAATTATCTTAACTCAACAAGTATTGGATAATGGCTCTTTCTCTAGGATATTATAGTTTAATGAGTATGTTGTTTTATTATTATATGTGGTTTATGCATTATTGAAAAATTCGCCAAGTCTTTATAATGTTTTATAATTTAATAAAAGATTCGCCAAGACTTTACAAGGTTTTATAATTAGTGAAATATTCACCAAGTTTTTACAAGATTTTATAATTCAATAAAAGATTCACCGAGATTTTACAAGATTATATAATTTGGTGTGACATTCACTGAAAAATTATATATACGTATTATTTAATTGATAAAATAGCCTTCATATTTTCCTATGTACCATGGGGATTAGCCCAATTATTATACATAGAGATTTAGGGGGGTTCTTAAAATTTTCCCTGATGGTGATAGCGAGCACGAAAATGGGCATGAGGATGCAGATATTATGGTTTACTTAGATGGGAGAAAAAAACAAAGAAAACAAATCCATGACGAAACTTGTGCAATTTATCAAGTTGTACCAAGTCTATGGAATTTATCAAGCTATCAATGTCTGGCTGCAATAGTCTAAATATTAATGTCAATACTCAATGAGACCACGAAACAAAATCATAACATACATGTACACCACATACCTATAACATAGTACATAATAAAAAATGCAAAACACATACGAGATTACCTACCTATGGTCATTCGAAAAAACCATCAGGATCACCTCGAATACCAAGGGTTTCCTTTAACCTCTTGTGCTTGGAGTAAGGAAATAAGTATAGTGCCTTTGATGAGTTATTCCTTGGCATTGTTTATAGCTGGAGGTTTGTGCCAATAACTAAGTTTGTATAATGGTATACAATCTCACCTGGTCTATAATCTTCATATGTAAACCCTTTTCTATTTGCTGAGTGGGAAACCTGGTTCAAATATTCTCCTTTTATAACCATCGACCCAATCGGAAAATCATTGGCCTCAGAGTCCCGTAATGGGACATTTAGGTTTTGCTTCACCTCTAAGCAACGTGTCAGCCAATAGTGGGTGCACCATGCATTGCATGTCGGGGAAACCACTGGGTATATGTGCCCTGGAGAAAATATAGTGCCAAAGTTTCAGTCAACTAATTAGACACATCTAGCTGTCAAAAATATCAAAAATATAAAAATATTAATCGAACCTGGTTGTACGAGATCTGATATGTGGTCATAGTTTGGTGAAATACTTGATTGGTCCTCCTCCAAGTGGGATAATTCTGTAGCTATCCGTCGACCAATGGGGAGTGATACACGGTCCCAACTATCAACCCAATTCATGGATTCACATTCCCCCCATTCACCACTACTGCATGGAGAACAAAAACATGAGAGTTTCCTTGTCCACATTTCAAGTATAGCATTGTCCGACGTTCTAATTGAATGAAATGCACGATTTCCTTGGATGGTCTTGCACTCATATAACTGTGAACGATCTACATCCACCACCTCCCAAAAATATCTATGTACATGCACTTTCTGGTTCAGTGATCTTCCTTCCTTCTTGTTCCCTCCCCCATGATTGAAGCACAACATTCAACGATGGTTTTGCATCTCAGATGAGTGATACATCGGTGAACTTCATTTCTTTCTTGCGTAATGCAGTCTTGATCCACGCACCTGCTCCATCATGTTCACCTTTTCCATGTAATGGCTCAAAATAGTTCCAAATATGTGGCACCTTGTTCCTTTTGTGGAGCATACAAAACCATTTGAAGACACGGGCATTTTTTAATTGTCCTGCACAACCATCAGACCAAATCCAATGTTGTTCCATCTGTATAATGTTATCCTTCAAGTGATTGTAGAACATTTGAAAGTTTTGTTGTACAAAATCCAAGTCGTGACACTTGTCATCACTTATGTAGAAGTGATACTCCTTCAATATAACCCTGTTGTATTCAGTACTATCTGCCCCATGTGTATAGTTGATATGGAACATTATGCTGACCTGGTATGAGTGATAGTATTGACTCTGAATCTCATTTTTCAGTTTAAGAGTGTAGTTTTCCGCAAAATCGACCATTGACAGGATAGTCCCAATAGGAAATGTATCCCTGCAAGTTCTAAATTGCTCATCTTGCCAACGAGCCACATGTACATGCTTTACATACTATTGTGTCATTTCAAAGAATTCCTCCATGAAGTCACAAACCCATACCTGGTAGATCAACAATAAAGACATATATCAATAGATTGTTACATATGAAATTGCAATCTGAAGAAAAAATAGTATTCAATAACTCATTACTAACCTGAGAAGTGACCAATTGTATTTTTTTTCTTTCGTTCCCTCCATCAATATCATACATGACATATTTGAATGACTGCAAGTTCACCTCCCGCCTCCCGAGTTCATGCTCATTAGTCACATGTTAGAATTTTGATAATTTCATTCAAATATTATCTAGGATCCTACTAAGAGAATAACATGCACAACATAACAATCATAGACACAAGAGACACAATGTTTCCTCGGGGAAAACCATAAAGGTGAAAAACCCCGCAACTTCCTTAAAGATAGAATAAGCACCAATACAAAGATCACAAAGATGAAACCCCAAAATATAGATGTCTCTAGCAGCTACTCCTCCTCCACTTGTGTGCACTCCTCTCTCTCAACTATGCGAGTTGGATGAATGAGTGAATGAGAAAATAGAGTGGTGCAACCACTCTATTTATACTTTAACTTGACCTACCTTTTACCCTAACTGGTTCGATCCCTTAGGGGATTCTAATAAACCTTTCACTTAACTCATACTGGGATGAACCCTTTAAGGTGGTCTAATAACCCATAAAATATAAGTTACGACACTTACAATATAACTTGTGACACTTGCAAATACAAATGATGACACTTCTGATCGAAGGAATAAGACATCTTTGTCGGGGATACAATAAAGTACAAATGTAATACATACAATATAAAAGTGAATATCTTCTGAAGTTACAAATACATCAACACTCCCTCTTAACTAGGAAGGTATTCTCTTGATACAAGAGTAAATACACATAGGCACAAGTCTTCAATACTGGAGCTGGATCATTGTCACTGGAGCACTGGAGAATCATCATCACTACTGCTGTACTCATCATCTCGATCACTAGTGCTATCTCTCAATTCTTCTTGTCATAAAAATTTCCACAAAGCCAACCCTTTTTCATGTTGGATGTAGGCCTAGCCTCCATGTAGTTCTTCATCATCTCTGTGAGCGGCCCATCTGGTGGAATCTCAAGACTGATTATGTCCATCTACAAAACCTGAAAAGAGCGTCCCAAGATTGATTATGAGCTACTACTCAACCTGCAAGATCTCCCAGGACTGATTACATGCAAACAAGAAAAACCTCGAAAGAGCATCCCAGGACTGATTACGAGCTACTACTCAACTTGAGGGATCTCCGAGGACTGATTACATGCTACTGCACAACCTGCAAGATATCCACGGCTACGGAGCATCATCCGGATTCTCATGATCATACGGATCATCCTCGCACGGAGCATTATACGAATGCTCATGATCATACGGATGTTCATAATCATATGGATCATCGTCATATAGAACATCATACGGATTTTCATGACGGAGCATCGTCCGAATGCTCATCACACAACACTTACATCCACAGCCATGGGGAGGATCCGCCTACCACCATGCTTGGAAGGGCTCATGCATATGTGTCGCGTTGCCTCCTCCTAGAAGTATCTTCGATCCAAAGAACACCAAGCCTCTCTCTGAAGTACTCGAACTTCACCCTGTCTGGTGGTTTGGTCAACACATCTTCTATCTGTTCATCCGTCGCAACATACACGAGCTTCACTACTCCTCTCTGCACCATATCCTTGATATAGTGATACTTGATCTCGATATGCTTCGACTTGTCATGGAACACCAGGTTCTCGGACAACTTCACACAACTCTGGTTGTCACAAAAGATTCAAGTAGCATCCAACTGAATATCAAACAAATCAGATAATAGATTCCTTAGCCATACTGCCTCACAACTAGCTGAACAAGTTGTGACATACTCTGCTTTGGCTGTACTCAATGCTACGTAGGATTGCTTCCTACTAAACCAAGAGATCACACTTGATCCCATACTGAAGCAACACCCCGAAGTGCTCTTCCTATCTGCAGCACTACCTACCAAATATGAATCAACATAACCCTCCAGGTTAACCTTCTGATTCGCATCATACTTGAGCCCATAATCAACCGTACCCTTCAGGTACCTCAAAATATGCTTTGCAGCAATCAAGTGAACATGTCTAGGATCTGTCAAGAACTGGCTCCATGTGTTCACAGCAAAGCAAATATCTAGTCTCATGTTCATCAGGTACATCAAGGACCCAATCATCTGATGATACATCGTGGCATCAACTGACTCTGACGAAGCATCACTCAATAGCTTCAGGTTCAATGCCATAGGTGTGGCCATGGCCTTGCAGTCCATCATCCCAAAATGCTTCGGGACCTCTACTGCATACTTCCCTTGTCCAAGGAAGATTCCATCTGCACTCTGCCACACCTCCATTCCTAGAAAGTAATGCATCATACCCAAGTCCTTCATCTCGAACTCGGCAGCAAGCTTCCTCTTCGTATCAGCAATCAACCCAATCTCACCTGTCACAAACAAGTCATCTACATACAGTAGGAGTATGAATGGATTTCATTCCTCAACCTTGTAGTAAAGGTTGGAATCCATTTTACTCTTGGTAAAGCCCAAACTAGTTAGGAAGTTGTCAATCCCGTCGTACCATGTCCTGGGTGCTTGTTTCAAACCATACAAGGCTTTCTTCAATTTGCACACATGTGACTCCCTATCATGTGTCTCAAAACCGAATGGCTACTCCACATACACTTCCTCTTCGACTACACCATTCAAGAAATCTGTCTTGACATCCATCTAGTATATCTTCCAATTCATCACTGCAACCAGAGCAAGTACTGTTCTGATGGAAGTGTATCTGGCTACAGGTGCAAAATTTTCTTCATTATCTATCCCTTCTTTCTGGGAGAAGCCACAAGCCACAAATCTTGCCTTGTATTTCTCTATGCTACCATCTGCAGCATGCTTGATCTTGTAGATCCACTTGGAACTCACAACAGACTTCCCTTCTGGTCTTGGGACTACATCCCAAACATCATTCTTCTGATAGTTTTAAACCTTAATAGTGCAGTAAAAACTCATACAGATTCTTAACCAATAACAGAAAATACACAATGGCACACACATAACACAGAGATTTTCACCTGGAAACCCTTAACCGGGAAAAAACCAGCAAAACTTAGAGTCACACAACTCTTTTCATTATATGTTTTCTTAACCATTTACAATACAATATATAGTATTTGCAGTGTCTAAAACCCTAATCCCTTTACCGGGATTAGAAAGAATACAATGGACCGAAACAACAAAAGAAAAACAAAAAACAGCCCAAATTTTTTTTTTGTGCTCTGCGCGGACTCCGCCATAACAACTTCTCCATGGTCAAGTGTATCAGCAGCAGGTGGGGTGCCCAATCTGCTCAATGCCAAAGTGAGTAGCTCTACCGGGGAGGGGATCGTGGTGTACATGCACCCACCATAACACACCCAACATTCTCCCACTTGTTGTTCTCTTCACATATAGGAGAAATTTATGACTTCAATAGTCCAGAGAAATAATGCCCATGTTCTCTTTACACCAAGAGAACTTCTGAGTACTCACAGATTTTGTCAAAGAGTCTGCAACATTTTCCAAAGTATCAACCTTATCCAGCAATACTTTGTTTTGTTCAATCATGTCTCTGACGAAATGGTACTGCACATCAATGTGCTTTGTCTTCGAGTGATAAGCAGGGTTCTTTGCCAGAAAGATTGCACTTGAGCTATCAAAACCTATCTTTACTACATTCTGAACAAAACCGATACTTGAACACAACCTTTGCAACCATACAGCTTCCTTACTTGCATGGGTAGCTGCCATGTATTCAGCTTCTGTAGTTGAGAGTGCAACTACAACTTGTCTTCTACTCATCTAACTGATTTCTCCTCCAAATAGTTTAAAAATGTAGCCACTTGTAGATCTTCTGTGATCAAGATCTCCAACCCAGTCAGCATTGTTGGGTTCCAACCTACTGGTGTAAATTAGACCTTAAGTTTATGTCAATATGGAGTTTTTAAGACTTAGAGGCATATCCCAAATATAGAGACTCAAAGCTAGACTTAACTGGAAATTCAGTTTACTTGTGAAATAAATCTATTGAATGCTAGAATGCTGTAACTTTGAAATGCAAAACCTCCCTTATAGAAGCAACTTCATTTGATCTCTTAGTTTAACCAGCAATTCATATATGAAATATTCTGAGATTAAAATGCTGAACCTAAATCCTGAAAATGAATCACAATACAATGTCTAATATCTCACTATTGAAAGCAGACAACCATTGATTTCCTTTACAAGAAGACAATTCGCAATCTTTAACTATTCTCAGCAGTTCAATATCAAATAAGTAATGCGATTGAAATCACTCCTACAGTGTTTAACCATTTAGCTAAAAGAGCTCATAACCCTATTCATATAATCTAGCTCGTTCTGCAATGTATGAGTTAACAATAAAGAAAATCGACTTCTACAGGATTCAACTAAAACATACCACACACAACGATACAGAAATATGTGTGCAGGCTTAGCAAAGGGGGCCCTCCAATGATTTGCTTACACATGCAGAGAAAATCACAGAACTTTAAAACTCAATCGCATTCACCATATAGAGATGGACATACACAGTAATTATGAATCCTGAGTCTTTATTTCAAAATCATACGTTTGTCATCCCAGAAGTTTTTTCTTTCGTCAAATCAAATACTTATACAATTTTTAAAAACTGAAAATGCTACAAATATGGGAGATTCATAATGATATGCTCCTAATATATCTCTCTACCCTTGAGATCCTCCATCAACTCCATCAAAATAGACAAAATCGAAACTGTCCTGTTTTTATGCTAACTAGCAGCACAGGTGGTCGTCTTTGACCGACGTTGACTCGACACCTGTGAAAGCCATATCATAGGTTTGTTAGAAATTTAACCATCCTTGGACATTGAGGATCTTCCCCCATCTCTCAGTTTGTGCCCAGCTGGCCTGCAAGTATCCAACCTAGGAGAAATTACGGGAAGTTAGCAAATTCTGTAATTTTGAATAAAACCTTAATTTAAATGCCTTAAAAATCTCATAATTCAATTTATTAAAAAGCAACAACATTTATACCTTTGACCAAGGTTTTGTGGATGAATTTAAGGTTTTATGGATCAAGTATGAAGGTTTATGGAGAGAACTGGAAGGTATTTAGATGGAAAAATAGGTGAAAAATGGTGACCAACAAGCATCAGTAAATCCTTGTATATCTATCTCTCTGTTTAGTTCAGGTCTTCCTTGGTAGCATATTTCAAAATCTGTAGTGCCACGCAAATACCAGAAGACTCTCTTTACTGTAGTCCAATGTTCCTTTCCTGGTTTTGACATATATCTACTCAAAACTCCCACTGCATGAGCTATAGCTGGTCTAGTACAGACCATAGCATACATCAAACTGCCAACAACACTAGCATAGGGAACATGAGACATGTCCTCCACCCCTTCTTGTGTCTTGGGACACTATTCTACAGATAACTTTATACCTACAGGAATGGGCACCTTCACTGGTTTGCTTTCCTGCATATTAAACCTATTCAATATTGTCTCAACATATTTCCTCTGATTCAACCAGAGTTTCCTATTTTCTCAATCTCTTTTTATTTCCATGCCCAAAATAAAATTTGCAGCACCAAGATCTTTCATGTCAAATTCAGATGACAACTGATTTTTGACATCCTTGATGATTTCCTTGTTGTTTCCAATTAGCAACATATCATCAACATACAATATCACATAAATAAAATGATCACCAATTAGTTTGAAATAAACACATTGATCATCTTTGCTTCTTGAGAAGCCAAGTCCCATCATATAAGTATCAAACTTTTGATACCACATTCTTGGAGATTGTTTCAGTCCATAGAGGGACTTTTTCAGCTTACAGACAAACTCCTTTTTACCTTTCACCACAAATCGTTTTGGTTGCTTCATATAGATTTCTTCATTAAGTTCTCCATGTAGGAATGTCGTCTTTACATCCATCTGATCTACTTCAAGATCAAAAGCAGCAGAAATAGATAAAATAAATCTAATAGAAGTCAATTTTGCAACAGTTGAGAAAATCTCACCAAAATCGATGCCCTCAATTTGGGAATAACCTTTCGCTACTAGTCAAGCCTTGTACTTCTCCACTTTACCTGTTGCATTTAACTTCTTCTTGAATACCCATTTGCTTCCAACAGGTTTTCTTCCTTATGGCAACTCAACCAGATCCCATGCCTCATCTTTGTCCAAGGCATCCATTTCTTCCATCATGGCCTTCTTCCATAGTTTACTATCTTCTGAATCCATTGCCTCTCTAGCAGTTCTAGGATCATCATCAGTAATAGATAACACAAAATTAGAGCGAAAATCAGGTGGACTATACCTTTCAGCTTGCCTTCTTACTCGGTCAGATCTCCTCAAGACCAGAGTCTGTGGTTCTACCTCTTCATCTGATTCAGACGAATCTGCCTCTTCATCTGATTGGGACGAATCTGGTTCCTTAAATGAACCAGCTCTTTCATCCTTAATATCAAACTATAGTTTCTCTGGATCCTTTTCCTTTGGTGCATCTTCAATCTTGGAAGTGTTTTCAATTTCTCTGAAGATCACATCTCGATTGTAAATTACTTTCCTTTTTACTGGGTTCCACAGCTTGTAACCTTTCACTCCATCCTTGTAGCCAATGAAGATACATTTTCTGCTTTATTATCCAACTTGCTCTTTTTTTTCTTTGGAACATGCACAAAATCATCACACCCAAACACTCTGAGATGCGAGAGAGAGGGTTTCTTACTAGTCCAAGCCTCATGAGGTGTCTTGTCAACCAACGCTAATGTGGGTGTCCTATTTACCAAATAACATGCAGTGTCAACATCTTTTGCCTAGAATTGTTGTGTTAGCCCTGCACCACTGAGCATACTCCTTGCCTTTTCCATCAACATCCTGTTCATCCTTTCTGCAACTCCATTCTATTGAGGTGTGTATGGAGTAGTCTTTTGCCTTGCTATTCCACACGTCTTACAGAACTCCTCAAATTCATTTCCATAGAATTCTCCACCGTTATCTGTTCTCAACACTTTTATTTTCTTTTCAGTTTGATTCTCTACAAGAGCCTTAACTTCTTTGAATCTATTAAAAACCTCAGATTTCTTACGCAGAAAATAAATCCATGTTTTTCTTGAGAAATCATCTATGAATGAAACATAATACACAAATTTACCTAGTGATGGAACAGGAATAGGTCCAAACACATCACTGTGTATTAACTCTAAGATTCCTTTAGCTCTTACAACACCAGATGAGAATCTTACCCGATTCTGTTTACCATATAAGCAATGTTCATAGAAATCAAAATCTAGTGTGCAATCAGACATGCCTTCAGCCATACTTTTACCTTGTAATAGTTGAAGACCCTTCTCTCCAATATGTCCCAGCATTCATTGTCATATCATTGTCTTCTCACTAGAGATAGTAAGGACTCTATCTCCTTCATTTTTACCCTCAGGAACAATAGTACTATTACATCCATTATTAAAAGTGCTTCCCAACAACTTGTATAGAGTTCCAATCTGAACTCCCCTCATCAACACCATTGATCCTCGAACCATCTTGCATGTGTTCTTCTCAAACATAGTTTTCACACTTGCATCATCCATTTTACTTATAGATATGAGGTTTCTAGCCAGTTTTGGAATGTGCAGAACCCCGGGAAGAGTTCCAACCCTTCCATCTTTGAGCAGTAGCTTGATCTTTCCTCGACCTATGATTTTCGCCACCGAGTTGTCTCCCAGGAATACATCACCTCCATCATACTTTTCATATTCGGAAAATCACTCCCTGTGAGGAGTCATATTAAAAGATGCACCTGAGTCAATCAACCATGAATCATGCTCTGCATGTGTACTTGAAGATGCCAAGTACACATCTCCTCCTTCCTCTGTAGATTCTTTCCCATCTGCGGATGGAGCATCATTAGATCCTCTGCTTTTATCAATATTTTTGGATTTACAATCCTGTTGGGTCACGAATTTGTCCATATTTTCATCACCTTTCGACATATATTTCATCCCGCTTCTTCCTATTATCACCCATTTATCATTCCATTTGCTGTAATTGCACGAGAAATGCCATATTAATCTTATTGATGCTTTAGTGGTTAATCATAATTATTTTCCTTTATTTTTGATGAATTGAAGACTCTTATGCATAATTTTACTGATGATGGTTTATGGAGTGATTGTTCATATTAGCAGCTATATCAGCCATGCTTCAAGCCTCCAAAGTTGGCATGCTAGCACATGTACACATGGAGATTCAAAACATGTTTTCATTCCTAGGAATGATTATGTGCATTTGTGACTTCAATTCGTGCTTGAGTCCAACTTGGCAGCTTCCAGCTCATACTCAAACAGTTCCAACCAGAAACGCGTGTCAAATAAGAACACAGTGATTCGTGTCTGATTTGCATGCAGCTAGAGACGAATCTCGAAAATCTGAGACATGGGTTTTGTCACAACGAGGTCATTTACCTGACTCACGAGAAAATATCCAAACAAAGCTATGGTTTGAGCTATACAACTGGTTTTTTGAACATGTAATTCCAAGATTTATTGTTGCGGCCAGTTTCAAAGTTATTAGCAGTTACGGTCGTGTTCCAGCTGTTATAGATCACAAGTTGGGTTTCGGTTTCTCATTCTCATAAGAGAGTTTTATGTATAAATATGTAATCCTTCTCATATATTGGGGGGAAGAGAGAAAGCAATGTTATGCTGTAGGATTTGATCCAGACTCTGCTGTAATGATTCCATTCTGATAATACATGCTGGCAATTTCATGATCTAGAGTTGTAGACTTTCATTGTGGAGTTCCAGCTCTGCTCAGTGGAGGAAGGGCCCTCTTCCCTAAGAAGATGCTGGTAGTGTTGATTGTAGGTGTGTTATCATGTAGAATTGCTTATTATTTAGTTCATGCTTTCATTCTGTAGATTTATCATAGTTGTATGTTTTCATTCACTAGATTTATCATAGATGTTTTCATGTTAATTTCTTTTCATAGATTATTGGCCAACATAGCACTTCTTTTAGATTCATGCAATTAGATTTTGATTCATAAGAGTTGATTTTGTTCTAAGTTAGATTTACAGTTTGGTTTTATGAATTAGAATAGGGTTTGATTTACTTTCAAGAAGGTGTGATCTAGTTTACAAAGAGTTTCGATTTCATACCAATAGATAAACAATGTCAGGTAGAAATTGTGCTTGCATATATTTTGCATGATAGCTTTGAAATAAAAGACTTCCTCGGGTTGATAATTTATGTTTGGGAGTTTCAGCTGTTTAATTAATTAGACAATTAATCTGACCAACATTTTGGCACTGTTGTCAGGAAAGTTATCAATGGTGCAAAAGTACATCTGACATTGTTTTGTAGATGCATTGTTAAAGTAGAGCATGTAGGTTGCATGATTAATTTTCAATTTATTGAATTTGCTTTGAGTGTGGATTTTCTCTATTTTTTTGCATTTAGTTTCATTTCATTTTTAATTTTTTTGAGCATAGATGTTATCATTCCCTTTAGTGGTGTTGTAAGCACCACCCATCATACTAACAAGTTGTTAGGAACATTCGAAGGAGGAGCCTCCAGATAGCACACGAAGAATATAATGAAGAGATGGCAAGTAAGAAAGATGCAGAAGTTGTTACCTTCGAATTTCCCATAAGAGATTCAAGAGGAGTGGCACCAACGAAAAGCATTCCCCCACATGTTCTACCAAATTTTCACAGTTTGGAAAATGAAGAACCTGATGTATTTTCATTTCAATTTGAAGTACTTTGTAGAGGATATGGTTATTTTTCTAATGATCAAAAGTTGAATGTGTTTCCCCTTACTCTAAAAGGAACATCCCTCCGATGGTTCATGAGCCTCGGTGGTAATTGTATACAAACTTGGGAAGACATGAAACATGTATTCTTGACAAGGTATCAAGATTACTGTAGGGTCAATGAAGATATCTTCGAGATGACACAAGTGGAAGAAGAGAGTTTGGAGGATTACATGGAACGCTTTCAATACAATATTCAAAGATCCAAACAAAGGAAACTGGGGAAAGAGACCTTGAAAACACTCCTACTTAAAGGAATCCAGGTTGAATCTTTAGAAATATTAAATTTGATGGGAACAGGTGATGTATTTCAGTTATCATATGATGATATTTGTGATTTATGTAGAAGGTATTCAAGAGGAAACTTCAAAATTGGTAAGAATTCTAGTAATCCTTATTTTCAATCTTTGAAATCTGCTACAAGAAAAAGAGTTATAGGAGCTAAAATCAATAATTTATTTGAAAATTCTAATGTTGATATCAGTGGTTCACTAAATTCACAATTGGGTGTTTTGCAGGTTAAGGAAAAGCATGAGGAATTTGAAGAAATAGTTTTCCCTCGATGCCAGAAGAAACATCTTGCAATAGATTGTCCTTTGGATAGTCTCACAATTTGTGGCATATGTGACTTGAATCATTTCACGGATTGTTGTCCCTCCTTACCAAGGATGAAAGAAACATATCAAAGAGATCTGGGAGTTGCAACCAGCTCGTTGCAACAGTAATGGCAACCGTGGCCTACATGTATGGTTCAAAACTCTATCCCTCTATTTCCTTACTTTGATACTCAATCATTGAATACTCTTCCACCATGGCAGCTGTTGCAGCCTCAATTTAACTCTTACTTACCTTATCCACAAGGTTGGAATGGCCTATCTTATGATCACATGGCCACTCTCCCTCATGTTGAAACATAAATTGGTCCTTCAATATCAACCTCACAAACCAATCCTCTACATCAGCCACATCTATATTCTCATCAAACTCCTTGGTATCCAACACAATTTCCTGTCCAACCCACCCTCCACCTTAACCATAATAAAGCAGTATAGTATGCTTACAGTGCTGAACTGCAAAATTTTCCTACATTTCCCTCTTGTTCTACCTCATCTACACTGCTGCAAAAAGATTGTGTACTATTGTAACCAATCCATACGAGGCCTGGACATGTTTTAAATCCAATACTTAGAAGTGAAGTTTCTTATGATCATCAACAAGTTAACATGATCAACAAATATGATGAACGGACATTGGAACCAAAAGCATCCTTCACATCATTAGATTTGAATCTCTTATGCAATCAGGAAGATCAGTTTACTAAGGAGATTCATGGTGTAATAGCCATGAGAAATCAAGGGAACAAAGACTATATTGAAGCTTGGTTTCAATCTGTTATCAATCTGCAGTATCATTCCTTACTTCACCAATTCTTGGCACCATAATTTCAAGGGAAGTTGATCTCTCATATCCTAGCATTCATAAAGTTATATTTTTCTATTGGGAGTATGAGAATACTTGAGTCATTTTTTCGAAAGTGGCTCCATTGGAAGGTCTCCTACACTTGAAAAAAAATTGTTATTTCCAAGTAGTGTAGGACATTGTAATAAATAAAATCTAGGATGCATAGATAGTATCATTTTGTTTTGAATAAGAACTCTTGGACACATGGTGCAGTAGGAGCCATCCATATTACTAATCTCTCTTTTTCAAGAAGTAGGTAAGAGGAAGGAAGCATTGGTGAATGAAGACTCCATGGAAAATGAGCCAAAGATTATGGAACCCTTCAAGCTTGAACTTGGGCATGAATTTGTTAGCTGCAACACACTATCACAGTGCTGTAGATTATTGTCAGCTGTGACTATCAACTGTAACAGTGAGCTACAACACCCAGCTGTGACTATCAGCTGTAACAGTGAGCTGCAACACCTAGCTGTGATTGTCCTGTAGGTGAAAATTTATGATTTTGAGATACGTGTGTGTTGCACATCATGGTATGTATTTAGTTTTCATTTATATATAACACATCCATAAAAATACACATGCTTTATTTCAACAGTATATCATTTTTTAAGAGTTGCAGCTGCAGCTGTAACACACTGTGTAAGTCTATCTAGGTACTCAATGCTTGAAATTTTTGGTATGTGTGTGTGTTCTACTTAAATTTACATCATTAAAAACATTCACACCTATTCCAGACACTTTTTGGGTTTCAAATTTTATTTATTGGATTTTTGTGGCATTTTGACTTGAAATTTTTATTGAAGAACAGTTGGTACAGTCCATTTTTGGGAGACCAAATGGAAGTATTTTTAAAACTTGTTTCATTCCTAAGTAGCCCTTTGCATCTAGTTTCCAAATCAATCTGAATTTTTGAGATTGGGCATCAAATGAAAAATTTATGGTCAAAATACTAACAGGGTGTCAAGCAGGCAGCTTAGGAACAGAGCTGGGACAGTCAATGTTTGGATGACCTATTGGATAAATCTTCAAAACCTGTTTCTATTGGAGATACCTACATGAATTTACTTTCATATCCAATTGGAATCACCTAAATCCGTCATCAAACGAAAAAGTTATGACTGCCTATCAGAAATCAGCATTTTTAAAACTTTGTTTCCTAGATTGTTCATTGGACTGTTCGACCCATGCATTCTTATTGGATTCAAAACCTGTTTCTGTTGGAGATACCTACATGAATATACTTTCATCTTAAATTGGAATCACGTCAATCCGTTATCAAACAAAAAATCTATTCCTAAAACCGTGACTATTGGTCTAGTCCCGAATTCGAGAAACACCTTGTCATGCAAGCTGTTACTGAGCAATTTCGGATATCATTACATAGAATTTTAAAAGCCTGCTTCTAAGGGACATAGACCTATAAATTTAATTTCATTTGGTTTTTGAATCACTCAAATCGGACAAGGAACGAAGAAGTTATGATCGGAATACTGTGTGTGAGTCTAGATGGCCATCACTCTCTCGCAGGTATAAAGTGGATTTTGCTTCGTCCATTTTTCTTTGGATTTGTTTTATAAGTAATTGCTTGTTGTTGTTTTTCTTCATATGTGTTGGGTGAAGAGAGACCAATCACCTCTCTTCTTCCATCATCTCATGTTTTATTGCAGGCAACTGCTAGGTTTTTCAGGTCCTTTATAGAAGAAGAAGGTCAATGCATGCACGAGTGACTCTTGAAGATTTTTTCTCAAATTGCAAATGGATTGAGCACATAAAAAAAATGGATAGATTGATGTGCAAACCATACAAAGACAAATGTTCCATAAGTCAAGTTCCATTGCTACATGAATTGCTACTAAAGAAGCCTTCCAAAAGACCTTTTGTCCATCATGCTCATTCACCAACACTATGATTGCCCATACATTTCCTTCTTGCCTCCACCATTCCATCACTTCCATGAATTTCTACTCCATTTCATCACTCCCATACTATCCACTCCATTCACACCTAACCCATGAATAATGTTTCTCAGCTCTCTTACATGCTGAGTTACCCCCTATCCTTTTAATTTTGCCAATAAAGCCTACTTTCTAGTGAAAATATTTCATCTCTAGTTCTTCAAATTATTTGTCCTATGCTCATGTTGGATTGATGGGGGATTCCTTAAGGCCTCCCTTCCAACAATCTTGACTCATTGACATCGACACATTTTTTGGGTTCAAGATTAGAGATTTATTGATGCCTTGAAGTTTGTATGCCTCAATGACAAACTTTCTCGCTAACAGCAGTGATGATACACCAATGCCTCCTGACTGTTAGATCCTGTAGGGGGTTCGACAACAACAAATTTATTCACACCTAACAGGGTGCATCAAGGGTACCTTGGCTCCCACTGTCATTATTGGTGGAAAGTCTCGCATTGGTTAACAACAGTCATCAATGGTTGGTAATCCAATGAGACCTTTCCACATTTGACTTCAGTAAAACCAACTCATGTGGACAGGTCTGTACCATTAGGGGGGGTGAAGATGAAGATTTCCAGTAGTCTTACATGCAGCCAGCATAACGGAGTTCGGATCAAATTCAACCTCATTCAGTTTCATCTCTCATATACATCTGTCAGCATCAAATCAGCGTACATAGCTCCAGCAGACATTAGTCCATCCATGCCAATCGAAGATTTCACTGAGGTAAAATAGCATGAGTTCTTGATTTATTAAAGATTTAGGAAAGTCATGAAAAGCCACTAAGCATTATCCATTTCCATTTTCTATATAGCATTTTTTGTCCATCCATTTCCATCCTTGCCCACTCAATTCTAACACTTCATCAAGTCCCACCCAACATCTCCAACATCCAAGCATAAGAAGATGCCTCGTTGTTGCCACACAAGAACCACCAGTAGGTAGAAAAGATATGTTTCTATTAGAAGCATCCCATTCAACACATGTAAGAGCCCACAAATTACTTGAAGAAAAAGAGATGGTTGTTACACAAGAACCAACGGTGATAAAAGATGCTTTGCTGCCACATACAAACCAACAATGAGAAGAAATAAAGCAGCTGATACACATGAACAAGAAAAGGCCACTACTGAAAGAGAGGAATAGGCTCCACAAGCACCTACAACAAAAAAAGTTGATGTAGAAGCCATTCCTTCTCAAGAGTATGCTATCACAAGAACAAGATGGAAAACAGAGATATGATATCTTTTGATTTGTTTGTATGATTCCTTGGTGCATATAATTGTTACATCTTCAAAAGTCAAGCTGAGATTCATTGAGGGCTGCATTATGTGCATGTTGTCAAGTCATTTGATGGTGAAACTCAAGAACATTAAAGGATCAATCACATTGCAAAATTATTTTCCCCACATACAGATCATCATGGTTGTTTAAAGCTTCCCTTTGTGCTTACAAGATCAACAGGATTTCCATATGTATGATAATCGCTATGGATCTAGCAGCGATATAATGCAACAAATTACATAGGCAGTATTATATTCTGGGTAGTAGCAAGACCAGTTTAATGGCTTGGGAAATAAATTGATGGAACAAGATCTTTCATTAGTTGTTCTATTTCTTGCTGCAATGGGAATGGATGAAATTTACTGTTTATTGCAATGGGATTTGCTATATCTCTGAAGAGTTCTGAATATGATGTGAAAAATAGTTATAAAACTCTTTTATTTCTCATAAATCATAATTCATGTAGCAGAGTTTGGCTTGCGCAAAGATCACTGATATCCTTTTTTGGCACTTGGAGGGTCTGCAATTTATGTGACTGTCAGATGATATTGGAGCATCTTGGATCAGCATACAAAGAATTTTCATTTTCAAGCAGCCTACATTCATTTTTGTAAGACAAATCTATGTTTCCAGCTAGCACATATATCAAAAATTTGGATGTTGGGAGTGGTAGTGTTGATACAAGAAAACAAAGTTCCCAAATTTCACTTGATTTTATGATGGTGATTTAAACCAATGAATGGAAGGTAAGTTAATGAAAAATGGGATTTGAGAAGATTTTGCAAATGGATGGACAATGCTCTCACACCAAGTACATCAAATTATGAATACATAAGTTGGGAGTAGTGCAAATCTTGTGTGCAACAAAAAGTGAATTTTTAAGGTAGCTTGTACCAGAGGCATAACATACTATCTCTTGCTTTACCTGAGGATAGGTAAAATATTCAGTTTGGGGAGATTGTGGATAAACAAGCAGCATATGGTGCAGCAACTTGAAGGTAATTCGTGATATAATAAACACAGCCAATCATCCTCTATTCACCATCCTCTGAATTCATTTTTGCTGGAAAAATTATTATGGATTTAACATTATATCTATTGCACTTTCTCATCTCAATTTCCATTCCTCGTAATTGCAAATCTGTCCCTCCTCAATCCATTGGCAATTTGATGGGCTGCATGCTCTGTTCAAACCTAGACAACTAAATCCCAACATCCAAGATGGAGTCTTAGCTTACAACCATCTATTTTCATTTTAATATCTTTTGAAGATGATATGACTGTCATTTAATTTGCTCCAGCATGGCTCTGTGTTGACATTAAAGCCTATATCCAGCTAATAGTCAACTGATCTATTCAATTTGCAGTCAACAATATTTCCTTTTAGTTGGTGGAAGCTCTCAGTTCAAGTAGCCATGAATCTAAAGAAATAATTTGAAGACAAGGGAATGGTTCCATATGTTTTTCTTTATCTTTCCATTAAATATTTATTCAGGAAGGTGTTGATGCAATTAGAAGATGTTTGGTTTGACAGTTGACATCTTTGGGAAGATCAAATTGTAAACTATTGATTCAAATTAGTGATGCCTTGTTCACATTATTAAGAGGAGTTTAAACACAGATCAGTGGATGCTCAGAGCAATTTTTGCAATCAAGCTCATGCTTTTATTTATCCACGTTCTTTGGAAAAAGTGCAGAAATTGAAATAAGGATATCTTGCAATTGGTAAGCTGGATTTTCATGAAATTTGGACAGGAAGTGCATAATATCAAGATGAACAGACCTGGTAAGTTTCAGCCCACTATAGTGCACGGTTTTCGAGAAAATGGCCACCATCACCTACAGCCATTTTGCCTATATCTCGATATCCGTGCATCAGATGAATTTGAGCTTTGGGGAGCAGAAGAATTATGCTAAGAGGAAGATACTCACCAATTTTCAGAAAAAAAATACTTCACAAATTGAGAAAAAATGGCCATCATCACCTACAACCAATTTTCATTTTTCTCGAAATCCATGATGTGGGTGTCTCCGATTTTTGGTGTGCAGATGCATTGGACCTGTAGTAACATGCTTGCAAAATTTCAGCCAAACCCAAATCGTAGTTTATGAGATATTAGCTCAGGAAGTTTTCTGCAACACTAGTTGATACTCCACCAATTTTGTCCATTTCCCTATTCTGGCAGTTGTGACTCCGCCAAATTCTCCTCTAAATGGCCGGGACTTCGCTAAATCCTCCGCTAACCAGCTGTGACTCCGCCAGATTTATCCATTCAACAGCTGTGACTCCGCCAATTTTGTCCATGTCCCTATTCTGGCAGCTGTGACTCCGCCAAATTCTTTGCTAAATGGCTGGGACTTCGCTAAATTCTTCGTTAAATTTTTGGCCAAATTTTTCACTAATTGCAAAGCAAGAATTGGATGAGTCTTTATAGTTTGGATGCCACACAGGTATTGGGTTGCATGAGGACATGTAACAAGTTTAGTTTGGAGGAGATGTTGGGTCACGGATTTGTCCATATTTTCATCACCTTTCGACATATATTTCATCCCGCTTCTTCCTATTATCACCCATTTATCATTCCATCTGTTGTAATTGCTCGAGAAATGCCATATTAATCTTATTGATGCTTTAGTGGTTAATCATAATTATTTTCCTTTATTTTTAATGAATTGAAGACTCTTATGCATAATTTTACTGATGATGGTTTATGGAGTGATTGTTCATATTAGCAACTGTATCATCCATGGTTCAAGCCTCCAAAGTTGGCATGCTAGCACACGTACACATGGAGATTCAAAACATGCTTTCATTCCTAGGATTGATTATGTGCATTTGTGACTTCAATTCGTGCTCAAGTCCAACTTGGCAGCTTCCAGCTCATATTCAAACCGTTCCAACCAGAAACGCGTCAGATAAGAACACAGTGATTCGCGTCTCGATTTGCGGGCAGCTGGAGACGTATCTCGAAAATCTGAGACATGGGTTTTGTGCGCAACGGCCTCATTTACCTGACTTGCTAGGAAATATCTAAACAAAGCTATGGTTTGAGCTATACAACTAGTTCTTTGAACATGTAATTCCAAGATTTATTGTTGCAGCTGGTTTCAAAGTTATTAGCAGTTACGGTTGTGTTCCAACTGTTGCAGATCACAAGTTGGGTTTCAGTTTCTCATTCTCATGAGAGTGTTTTATGTATAAATATGTAATCCTTCTCATATATTGGGGGGGAAGACAGAAAGCAATGTTATGTTGTAAGATTTGATCCAGACTCTGTTGTAATGATTCCATTCTGATAATACATGCTGGCAAGTTCATGATCTAGAGTTGTAGACTTTCATTGTGGAGTTCCAGCTCTGCTCAGTGGAGGAAGGGCCCTCTTCCCTGAGCAGATGCTGGTAGTGTTGATTGTAGGTGTGTTATCACGTAGAATTGCTTATTATTTAGTTCATGCTTTCATTCTGTAGATTTATCATAGTTGTATGTTTTCATTCACTAGATTTATCATATATGTTTTCATGTTAATTTCTTTTCATAGATTGTTGGCCAACATTGCACTTCTTTTAGATTCATGCAATTAGATTTTGATTCATAAGAGTTGATTTTGTTATAAGTTAGATATACAGTTTGGTTTTATGAATTAGATTAGGGTTTGATTTACTTTCAAGAAGGTGTGATCTAGTTTACAAAGAGTTTCGATTTCATACCAATAGATAAACAATGTCAGGTAGAAATTGTGCTTGCCTAGATTTTGCATGATAGCTTTGAAATAAAACACTTCCTCGGGTTCATAATTTATGTTTGGGAGTGTCAGCTGTTTAATTAATTAGACAATTAATCCGACCAACAAACCCTTCTTGTAATGCCTAGCTTTACTGCACTTCCAACATTTTCGTACAGAAGGTCCTGGAGATTTAGATCTCCCTCTAGATTTAGATCTGCCACCTGAAGACTTATTTTTAGATCTGTCTCCAGGGCGACCTCTCACAAACAAGGCATCCTTGGTTGAACTGTCCATGGATTTCTGCCTCATTTCCTCCGATAGCAGGGATGCAACCACATCATCAAAGATTAGGTTGGTTGCGTTACTCCCAACAGCTATAACCAGACTATCCCATGAATCTGGTAGAGAGCACAACAAGCTAATAAGTTTTTCATCATCGGTAATCATAATACCAACAAATGTCAACTAACTTACGAGAGTATTGAAGGCATTTAGATGTTCTGACACAGATTCTCCTTCATTCATTCTTAGAAGGTATAGTTTCTTTGGAAGAAATAACTTATTTACCAGGGACTTTGACTGTACAGATTTCCTAGCTTATCCCACAGTTTCTTTGCACTGTCTTCTCCAGATACGTTCACCAACACCGAATCTGAGAGGCAAAGTCGAATCATGCTCCTTGCTTTTCTTTCCCGCTTATCCCATTCTTCTTTTGCCATACCAGTGGGCATGGTACCCCGGATCTACTGCGATCCATTGTTCTCTATCTACCAGAAGATCTTCCATCTTGAGCTTCCATAGCTCAAAGCTCTGACCGTTAAATTTCTCAATCTCGATTCTAGAAGTGCTCGCCATTCTTTCAACAAAAGAATCACAGGTGCAAAGCTCCCATTGAAACCAGGTTTATCACAGATCCAAGATCGAGCCAAACCCTTGGAGACAGAGGCATCCCTCTGAACCCAATAATGCTCTGATACCAAATGATAGTTTTAAACCTTAACAGTGCAGTAAAAACTCATACAGATTCTTAACCAATAACAGAAAATACACAATGGCACATGCATAACACAAAGATTTTCACCTGAAAACCCTTAATCGAGAAAAAACCAACGAAACTTAGAGCCGCACAACTCTTCATTATATGTTTTCTTAACCATTTACAATACAATATATAGTATTCGCAGTGTCTAAAACCCTAATCCCTTTACCGGGATTAGAAAGAATACAATGGGCCGAAACAACAAAAAAAAACAAAAAAACAACCCAAATTTTTTTTTGCGCTCCACGCGGACTTCGGGGGCCTAACGGTCCGAAACAAAGGGGGGGGGCTTGGAGGGCTACCCCTCCCCAAGAGGGAGGGGATCGTGGAGTACACCCACCCACCATGTGAAGAGATATAACACACCCAACATCTTCATGATCGACTGGTACTCCTCGAACATGCCATCCTACCCTTAATGCATCCCTGATCTTGGGAACTTCATATTCTTCAATATCTTCAATAGGTAGTTTTCTTGAACTTCGAAAATGTCATTGTCTTTCTTTTGTAGGTGATTGTACACGATCTTTCCTACAAGTCAAATTCAATTGCATGATTAGAAACTTCTCATAGTTTTCATAACAAAATCTTACGCATATAGACATATGTCATACAATCATGCAATTATCTTAGCCAATGCTTCAATACAACATTCATCCATATCCCGTATTCATACGGTAACTTTCTAGATGCCTTCCATCTCTACCAGAACATTATTAAGAGTGTGCACTACTCCCAACATGTCAGCAAAGAGGTTTCATTCTAGATAAGTAGCAATGGGATGTTGTATAGTACCATAGACCACTTACCCATTACTTGCATATTAGTAGTATCTTGTTCATTAATGCAACTTTTCTAAAATGCATAATATACATCCTAAATCTAGGAACATATGTACATGACTTAACAATATCAAAAAATAACAATTCAAATACTTATCTTTGTTTGGTTGTTGGGTGGTCTCCCTCTCAATCTTTGCTTCCTTGCAGGAACTACTGGAGTCTCTAATAGTGTTCACCTTAACCAATGTTGAAAATGGATGAGAGGTTCTTCCATAGATTATTTGTCTTTCGGATTCCAACTCTGTTGTAGCTTCTTCTTCATTACAATACATATTCTTCATCTCTTGAAGAATATTCATTGTCTTTTTTGGTTCTCTTCCTTGGAGGTTCATCATCCTCTGTAGCATGAGCATGATATCTCTTCTTGTTGTTCTTCCTCTTATTGTTGTTGAAGCCTTTTATGTTCCTGGGACAATCTGGGGCAAAGTGTCCCTTCTCATCACATGTGAAACATCTAATGTGAGGGTGATCTTTCTTAATGTTCTCCTTTTGATGATGGTGAGAAGATCTCTTGTGATGAGGTTGCTCCCTCTTGAACTTACTTTTCTTGGTGTGTACTGTGAGAGCTTGGTCTTCACTTCCCATCTTTTTTTCTTGGGCAACAAGTCTAGCTTCTTCTTATGAGCATTCCTCCCAAAGTCTATTGAAATAAATCAATTTCTTTCTTGCATAAATTCCTTGGATGAAGGAGTCCCATGACCTAGGTAGGCCATTCAAAGTGGCCATCACAATTTTCCCATTCTCCACCACTTCATCCACAACTTCAAGTTGTTCTTTGATTTGAGAGACCCTAGTAAAGTAGGATTGGATGGTCTCTCCATTATGGATCTTCACACTCTTCAATTGGTTCTGCAATGTCATCTTCCGATTTATATTCTTTCCTTAAAACAACTTGGTCAAGGAATCAAACATCTCGTTGGGTGTCTTTAGAGAAGACACATGTGGTATGAGATAGTCTTTGATAGAATCTGCAATAATCCTCTTGGACTTGACCAAGTTCTTCTTAGGTAAGGCCTTAGCCTCATCTCCCTCTAAAACTGGAACCTCTTCACTTATGTAGGTATCCAATTCATTCTCTTCTAGGATTAACCCAATCCTATACTTCCATGCTCGAAAGTTATCAACCCCTTCAAGATTATTGTCAAGCTTGGTGTGGTGAGACATATTAATGAGAAACTCAAATGGAAATAAAAGAATTAGATCATACCACTTGATTTGTCGAAATTGGACTTGGAGCTCGCTAGGTTTTGACAGAGAAACCCTAAAAACCCAAATTTGGAATTTCAAACTTTTGTATTGACACGGAAATGCAATTGACTAAGGCGAGCAAGCTGGTGTGCTCAGATTTTGAAAACTCCAAAAATTGACCCCTCAAAATTGACCTGCAAATTTCAGATCTGCAACTTCTGTCAAAATCTGGTTTTCTGGTCCAAAAGTCAAATTAGGGTTTGACTTTCCCGGAGATTCACCCAACCAAAAAGTTCGATCTTGGTCTCTAAATTTAGATTTTGCTGAGGAGAGAAATCCTATGCTCAGAGAACTCCAAAATTCCACTTCTGTCAAAATCCCTAATTTCCCGCAGTAGTGATAAGCCAAAACGAAAATGCTCAGAATCCAATCACTAGTACAAAATGAGAGATAATTGACTAGGCGACCAAAAAAATTGGTCACCACAACTTTTTAAAGGGATAAATGACTAAAATTGAGAAATTTTAAGTGAACTCACTAAAAATGACCAAGATAAATGACCAATTTGGTCATGGGATAAGAACTAAACTAAAATTGACCAAGATAAATAACCAATTTGGTAAGGAGATAAGAACTAAACTAAAAATGACGACATAACAATTGGTCATTTATGTGGTCATTTTAGTTGTGTCATTCTGGCAATGGAAAATTATAATTTTGATAATGAATTTGTACAATTTACTAAATTATAACCTTGCAGATGGATTCGAAAACCCTTTTTAACACTGTATATGGATTCGAGACCACCTGCAGTGTTAAAATTTAGTAAATTGTAACATTAATAGTACACAACTTGGATTATTTTTCAATACGTGCATTCTAAGAGATCATTTCTTTGAGGCCATCCAAATACCTATTGTGTTAGATGATAGGAGAATCATTGAGATGCTCATTTAGGGGTTTCTCTACTAATTAGGTCCTTGGGTGTGGTGAGTTGATATCTAGATAATACATCATGTTTTGCACGTAGTTTATCAAGTGATAAATGAGTTCTTCTACATGTGGTTGAGTTGAGTCTTAGATATTTGTCATCTTTCCCTTTTGGAATTGTCATGTCGTGAAGTTGTGTCACTCCGTTCAGCTTGTTGTACTAGTTGTGTTCATATTTTGTTTAAACAAAACAATCGTCGTTTGACCATCTCGACAGTGTGTTAAGGTTTCAACAATTTTATGTATTTTGTGTCATGTTAGCTAAAAACTGAGTTAAAGGAGGAAGTGCGTTAAACAGTTTTGAAACTTTCGACATTTGGATCCCTACTCTCGGATCATCATCAGGAGACAGGTGCTCCATATGCATTCATTCACCATGGTTCTCTTTGCACCTAAGTTCGAAAATCTTAAAAGTCCCCTTGGGTCCCTCCCTTGCAACAAATAGCCAATATCCTCCATTTTGAAGAAAAAATAATTCCTCCATTTTTGTAAAAATCCATTTGTTCCCATCTCCTTGAATAATAATAATAAAAATAGCCCCATAATGTGAGTTAAACCCTTCTCCTTTCACATATAAAATAAATAAATTATCAAAAACCTTTTTTCCTTGTATCATTTTACCCATATATAATATTAATATATTGTATAGCTATTATATATATTTATATAATTAATATATGTAACTAGTATTAACAAATTAAGAAAAAGAAGAATATAAACAAAACAAATGTAACAAATAGAGGGAAACTAAAAAAAATGAAAAGTGAATGAGCGGTATATTAGAAAATAAATTAAGAAAAATAAGAATATAAACAAAACAAAAGTAACAAATAGAGGGAAACTCAAAAAAAATGAAAAGTGAATGAGCAGTGAATTAGAAAATAGATTGAGAGGGGATTAAAATAAAATAAAATGTAACTCAAAAAAAGTGAAAAGTGAAGGAGCCATAAATTAGAAAAATAGATTGAGAAGGAAAATAAAAGAAAATACCATGTAACAAATAGAGGGAAAATAAAAGAAAATACCATGTAACAAATAGAGGGAAACTCAAAAAAAGTGAAAAATGAATGAGCTGTAAATTAAAAAATAGATTGAGAGGGAAAATAAAATAAAATAGGGCTTCCAATAGATCTGATCTCCAAATCAAAGTTCTCCATATGGTTGCAAGAATCTCCAAATTGCGCAGAGGAAGCAAAGTTCTCCATATGGTTGCAAGTATCTCTATGTGATAAGCTTCTTGATTTTGCTTCAGATCATCTAATCACCATCAATTTTTTCAGTAATCTTTGGGGTGGGTTCGAAACCCTAGCTCAACTAGTGCAACACAATCATGCTTCATGTAACAATTCCTACCCTTATCACTTTGGTTCCATTGTATTTATAGGCTTTCTTTAATATTTGAATTCATGGTTTAATGGTCTCAATACGCATATAAAAACTCATTTTGCAACATTGATATTTTGTCCTTAAGTTCTTTTTTTATGTTCTATGATGCCATTATCAGATTCTTCCTTTCAAAGATTTATGAGTCACCTTCAACTTTGTCAATATGGCTATGTACAAAGTAAGGGGTTTTATATTAGGTTATTGTTTTCCTAACCTCATTTTGCAACATTGATATTTTGTCCATAAGTTCTTTTTTTATGTTCTATGATGCCATTATCAGATTCTTCCTTTCAAAGATTTATGAGTCACCTTCCATTTCATTGATGAACCCATTAGGTTATCGTGTGTGGCCATGTTGCTCTCAACACCCTCTCCCATGTTAAAACAAAGCTTATAGCATATGCCAATCCTATCCCTCTGAAAGAATGCAATAATTCCACCAACCTGTGCATCAATCCAGATCTAGAGCTCTGTGTTTATCACTATATTCCGTGGAGCTTTTCAGATTGTAGCGACGCCTTAGATCACATAACGGTTGTTTGGTGCATTATCACTTAGATTTAGTTCACAAGTTGGTGCATTGTCAGTTAGGTTTAGGTCACAACGAGTGAGCGTGAATATGTCTAAAAGCAGTAGGCTAAAGCAACAAGCATGAATATCATCCCCGCCGCCAATTCATCTGCACATTGTCTGCTAAACTCAACATATGTTGTCTTTAGTTTCTCATCTATAAATGCATTCTCTTTGAACAATGCTTTGGAGTGGTTCAACTCTAATTTGTTTCTAAGGAGCATATTATACTTTGAATTAATATTAAGTTGTTCCTCTTCAAGTCTGAGCTGCCTCATTTTTTGCATGAGCTCAAGTGATTTTAACTGGTTGCTTCTTTCTTGTTCCCTCACATACTTATCAAATACATTAGGAACGTTTTGCTGAAATTGTTGATCACAAATGTTCGTCCTATCTGAGAATACAGATAACATAGCTGCTTCAGGTAGACTGCTTGAAATATTCATCAATTGTCTATCGGATTTTTCATCACCATGTGGATGTCCATGTAACATAATCTTCTGACAATCCTCTCGAATCCCTGATGTTTCTTTACTCCCATATATATCCCCTCCCGGATTATATAGACTATTCTCTCAAGAACCCTCTGCTGTCACTGTCATCCTTTCAGTCAACACAGAAAACGAATTTGTCATTTCATCTCTGTAACGGAAAGTTAATTTGGCATTTCATGCACTGTGATTATGCGGTGCAATGCGGTCTCCTAATCGATGCAACAGTTTTTATGATTTCAGCCATTTCAAATTTACCGAATGCTAAGAAAGTTGCTGGACATGAGAAGATTTGAGTGCCATTTACACTGTTGGGGACATTTGTACAATACATTTTCTGCTGTTTTCATTTATCAAAAATAAAAAAGAACAACAAATTTCTGAAGTATCATTTTCATTTGTTTAAAATAAAAATATATATCTTTCAGATGTTACATTACAATTAGTGGGTTAAGCGATAATTCGATAAAGGGTAAAGTTTTCATAGATAAAAATTTGAAATTTTAGGCGGATTCAGAATAATACTTCTAAGGCAAAGTTCTCTAATTGGTAGAGAATAACTTAAATCATAGTAGAACTATGGCGGAGGTCCAATTTTAGACTAACTCTAGAAAAAAATATTGCCTTCTCCAATTTTATTGCCTTTAGCAAGTGCTTTATGGCTATCATAAAATATAGTATGATAAGAATTAATAGAGAATAGGTGTCTAAAGCAGCCAAGCAACTGAGGTGTATAAGTCGATTTTATTGCTTTCTGCAAATCCTTCTGGTTATGGTTCATTAAGCCACTCGGTTTTATGCCTCTTCTCCTTAATTGTTTAACATACTATTTTCTCCAATTCTATTGCCTTTTGCAAGTTTTCATGTATCAAAGCGTTTCCAACTTCCACACCCGTTTTTATTAATGTCTCAATCAATATCTTGCATGTTTTCTGTAATTACAAATCTTCACATCAAAATTTCTTTAGACTCTGTGTTCTTTACAAAGACGTCGCATTTCCATGACATTTCAGGAGATTTTTCACATAAGATTAAATTTATTTCCCTCGCCTAAGGAAATTTACATACTAAAACAACCATTTTCTCCTTATTGTTGATCAAATTTGAACATTGTAAATGTTTTCCATGGCAATTTCAAGGGTGTGTGAAAGAAAAGTTCCTCACAAATATTGTGACTTGTCTTTCAAAGCTGCATATCTATCTAATGCACATGATTCTTGAGATGCCTGCCCGATAATTTGTAGATTGCTCACCCACGAATTCATTGCAGGGCCTGAGGTTGAGGGCTTTGAACCTGTAACATTGTGTTGTTCATGGCTTCCCTTACGCACCAACTCACTTAGAAAACACCAATGATGTGGTAATGATTTAGGGGGATTTTGCGAGGGGGCAAATACTTTAAAAACTCGAGGACAGCTAGATCCTTCATGACTCTTCTTTTTCAATTAAGTCGCAAGATGTGAGGTGGGTGAATGGATTCAGGCTTGCAGGTTCTTCTTTTAAGTATTGATATTTTGATAAATTCATATTTATTTTATTTTAAATTAATCTAATAGTTCACTTATTGGAGTTCTCCATTTTCAAAGAAATAGACGGTTCCAGGATTGTATCAATTCTTATTATTTTCCGTTCAACATAATCACAACAGTAAGATAATATTACTAGAATATAGATTTGCAGTGGCATCACTAATTAAAGATATATTTTTGGGTTAACTTTTCATTTAACTTTTCAAAATATATTAGGTTAGGGTTTCAGGGTTTCATTTAACACATTTAGTCAAGAAGCTAGGTTATTCAATTGATAATATTAATATTATTATTATTAATATAATAAAAAATTATATAAACCTGTTATAATATAAATAATTGAATATATATTCTATTAAGATTTTATTTAATTTTTTAATTAAAATAATATTTATATAAACTTATAATATATAAATAATTAAATATATATTTTATTAAAATTTTTAAAGATTATATTTTTATTTAATATCACTTATTTACATTTCTATTAAAATGATCTCAACTATACAATTAAAAATAAACTACCCATAAAATTGGTTGATATGGTTAAAACATAGGTGGGTGGGCCAAGGGGAGGGTCTCTTGGGTTTTGTTTGTTTGTCTAATTATTAAAAACAGATTATATAAATTGTTTATATATATATATATATATATATATATTTTTCCCATGAAAAAAAAATTGTTTATATATATATATAGTACTCTAAAAGTTTTACGATTTTAAATCGATAAATTTTGGGTGTTTTGAGATTTTTAATGGTGTTCATTAAGTTTTCGTGTTAAAAGATGGGATTTTTAGACAACTCCTTTAGTTTTAAATTATTATTATTATTATTTTTAAATTTAGTTTTAAATTATTAAATTTTATTATTTTGTTATTTTTTTAATGTTTATTTTTTTAAATGTTATTTTTTTGAAAAACTTGTATCATGTCTATGTTATAGGCGCCATTGAAAGCTTCATGGTAAGTTGGGTTAATTAGGAATGAGTGGATAGAACACCATTGTGAAGCAAATCAAACAAAAATAGCAGAACATGGAGCCGAACTCTATTCCAGTGTAAGTATAAGCTTGAAAGATCATTTTATGTTTGTAGAATATACTTGTTTTATTCACATTTTGATAAAGGTTTCAATTATTTTTTACCAATTTTGAATGGATTGGTAGGTGAAACACAATATTTTTCTGTTTTGATTCTTTGCATGACTACACCTACAACAAATTCATAATTCTTTTGTTGCATATTTCTATTGTATTTTCCAAGCTTTTATTGATTATCCTTATAATATCCAGGTCTTTCATCCTGTCATCTATGGTAGATAAAGTGCACATGTTATAATCTCAAATAACCTTGTTTTTAAACTTTCTCATATGGTATTTTAGCCTATCATCTATGGAAGAGGCATGACACCTGAAGGCATGACAATGGTACCCATGATACTTCCAGATGGGCGTGTTGTATACGTATTGTAAGTCTCACCATCAATTGGGTTTCATTCACCTCCACATCATCGACACACGAAAGGTATACTCCTTTCTTTTTGTTTTATTTTTATATTCAAAATTTATACTTGGTGAAGGTTACACTCTTAAGTTATTGGATTGTTGGTTATTTTTAAAGGGCCTGTTTATTCACCAGCTAATTGTCCCCTTGTATCACCCTCGGGAAACTTGAGTCCCCTAGCAATCTCACCATCAATCATGTTTCCTTCCCCTCCAAACTATCGGCATGTGAAAGGTATACTTCCTTTCTTTTCATAGATCTTTGAGATGTATTCTAAGTATAATAGTAGAAAAATTTACTAAGAACAACCTGCTTATTGCATTGTCAGGGCCTTTTGCTTCTCCTGCAAACATTTCCCCTTCGGAATCACCTCAGATGACACGAAGGATACCTTTGGAACCACCGCCATTGGTATTTCCTACCCCTCCACCTACTAAAGGTATGGAAAGTACATAATATATTTTGTTATTCTTTGAACATTCATTCTCTTATCACAAGTTGAAATCTCTGCAATTGTTATCATTTTATTTGCAAATAAATTTACTCCATGCATATAAGATCAGTCTACATAGATTTCACCTTATTTCTGTGTATAAAAAAAAAAGATACATTATGTGTGACTAACTGAATGCATTCTTTGTACAGATTGTGGTTCAATAGCTTGCACTCAACCATTGACTTCTACTCCTGGTGCACCATGTTGCTGTGTATATCCAATGCAAGTGGAGCTTGAGCTTGGGGTGGCACTTTATGCTTTTTCCCCATTGGTTTCAGTGCTGGATGCATAGATAGAAGTAGGAAATTTCTTGAAACTAAGCCAAGTAAGGATAATGGGAGCAAATGCAGATTCCAAATATCAGGAAAAGACAATTGTGATTCTTGATTTGGTACCACTCGGAGAAAAAATTGACAATACAACTGCATTCTTGATTTTTGAGAGATTGTGACAAAAGAAGGTTATCATTAACATGACCCTTTTTGGTGGCTATTGGGTAATCTTATTTTCTTACCTAGGTATGTGACCCTTTTCCAGAATTTGGCAAGATGGTGTTAACTGTTGAAAATTTTATTCTCATATCAATCCATAAGGAATTCTATTTAAGGGTGCTAGCTTAATGGTAGAGCACCTTCCTTATAGGAAGGAGGTTGGTGGTTCGATTCCTCTGTGCCCTATATATATTGTGAAACCACTAAAAAGAGATAAATGAATAAACAAATAATCAAAATTTGCATATAAACGACCACCAGTACAACATGAGAGATAAGTGACCACATAAATTACCAAAATATGCATATAAATGACCCATTTTGAGTTGGCGATCACTGGTAGCAAATTAGCGGCCATTTATATGTGAAAATCCTCACAGCAGATCTAAGAGCTAATGTATACCTCACAATGAAAGAATTTAGGAATAAGATTAAGAGTGGTCAATGTAGTAAGATGAGCAACAGAATAATAATACAGTAGAACTCGAATAGAATCAAAATACTTCACACACACTAATTCATTAATCACAATATGGACAAATGAGTAGTACTATGCATGAGGATTCAAATTTCAAGGTAGCAATTCGAATTAGCCTTCATGGAGTGATTAAAATATCACTGGAGTGTCATCAAAGCACAACTAGAATTATATCTCATCATTGGTGGGGTCATCAATGCATAAGTAACTATCAACCATCAGTCAAACTAAGTCTAACTGAGTGTGGTAGGTGTAGCTGAGTGTAACTGGCATATGGAGACACTAACTGAATGAAGGAGGCTCATTGGAGGGCGCATGAGGAGCTAACTGAAGTTAGAATGAGCAGTCTAGTCTCACTAGAGGTCCATCGGAGTGATACAATCAGTTGAGAGTCAGTCTAGCCTTAAATCAAGGAAAGAACCGATGATAGCTCAATTAACTGAAGTGCAACTAAGTGGTAGGTGAGACAGGATGAGTGGCTCCCTTAAATCAAGCAAGAAGGGCACACTAATCTCTAGGAGGGCTAAAACTGATATGAGAGAAGCTCCTGGGGGCTGGCTAACTGAGGCTAGGTGCTGGGACTGATGACTGGGATGCATGCATGCAGAATACATGCTGCATGCAAGACTGTAAATACAAATAATGAAAATGCTGGTAGGGCTAGGATGGAGTATAGGAATATCCTAACACCCCCCTTTAATCCATCCCGGGCCCTAGTAACTAAGACCAAAGGTCACCCAATACAATGAATAATAACAGTCAATAAACCTAGGAAATGGGGAAAACCTCATGAGAAAAATACCCCCCCTCAAAATAGACTGTAACGCACACAAAAAAATAAATCCTCCAAACTCAAATAGGTGCGATGCTTGGCCATATGTCTGGAGGTATCTTCTTCTTGGTAAGAAGTGGATCATGCTCAAAAGGCATGTGATTGTACTTTCTCTTCAGATCAAATGTGATGAGAACAAATCCAAAAATATGACGATGATCTTTGAACCTGTGATTCGAATCAGCTGAGGTAGGATCAAATCTATGAATGTGCAGATAGTCTTTTCTCTTATCCTTCGAACCATCATGGGTGAGATTATGCCAAAAAGAACCATCAAATAACAGTGATTGCTTGGAATCCAAATTAGCTCTAAGACTTGATAAATGGTTTCTTCAGATCTCCTTTGTACCAGTGGGGGTGAGATCAAAACCATCATATGCATGAGAAATTATCCCAAGTAGTGATTGCTTGGATTTTAAATCAACTCCAAGACTTGAAACATGGTTTCTTGATATCTCCTTTGAACCATTAGAGGTGAGATCAAAACCAATAAGTGCATGAGAAATTATCCCAAGTGAATAGCAATGGCCATTATCTTCAATAACCTTCTGAAAGCATGAAATAATGATCATATAGTAGTACATAAGAGGTGAGTGATCAAGGAGAGTGAATGCATTACCTCCAATGGTTGATTTTACCTCTGAAACATTCAATAGATCATGATGCAAACCAAAAAACTCTGGTGCAAGAGAGGATTTAGGACCTTTTTCAATTTCTAGAGTGTGAGCTGGCACAGAATTCGAAATAGAAGAAATTTGGAGCATGAGTGTAGAGTCTACAAGTTCTTCTTCTTTGTGGCTAACTTCAATCTGAGATATGTTTGATACTGATTCATGATCAATGAGATCATCAAGAAGGGCGAATGCAACAATGGACTTGCTCTCGAAAGGGTTTGGACCAATCCCTTCATTCTGTCTACCAAATATTTCATCCAGGTAGGCCCATAGCTCTTTTGGAGATTCTACTTCAAGGGAGTGGATTTCCATGCATCGAGACATAGAAAAGAACATAGCTGCAATGGCTATTTCTCCTTCATTTAACCAGTCATTCTCTTCTTCAGAGGATTCAAACTCTCTTTCAAAACAATAATCAAAGAGATCATGGCTCTTCAAATATGCTATCATTTTTTGTTTCCATTCAACATAGTTGAATAGAGAAAGAGGAGGAACTCCTTCTAAATACATGGAAGTTGTATAAGACCTGCAAAAAAATAGAAAAGTCTGCAACTGCTACTGCTACAAAAGTGTAGAAACTATTGCATCCGAAATCTGGATAATAACCTGCAAAAAACTCTCAGGAATGGAGATAAAAAATACTCTCAACATGCTCTGATACCATGTGAAAATACTCCCAGCAGATCTAAGAGCTGATGTATACCTCACAATGAAAAATTTAGGAATAAGATTAAGAGTGGTCCATGTAGTAAGATGAGCAATAGAATAATAATACAGTAGAACTCGGATAGAAGCAAAATACTTCACACACACTAATTCATTAATCACAATATGGACAAATAAGTAGTACAATGCATGAGGATTCGAATGCCAAGGTGGCAATTCGAATTAGCCTTCATGGAGTGATCAAAATATCACTGGAGTGTCATCAAAGCACAACTAGAATTATATCTCATCATTGGTGGAGTCATCAATGCACAGGTAACTGTCAACCATCAGTCAAACTGAGTCTAACTAAGTGTGGTAGGTGTAACTGAGTGTAATTGGTACATGGATACACTAACTGAATGAAGGAGGCTCAATGGAGGGTGCATGAGGAGCTAACTGAACTTAGAATGAGCAGTCTAGTCTCACTAGAGGTCCATCGGAGTGATACAGTCAGTTGAGAGTCAGTCTAGCCTTAAATCAAGGAAAGAACTGATGATAACTCAATTAATTGAAGTGCAACTGAGTGGTAGGTGAGAGAGGATGAGTGGCTCCCTTAAATCAAGGAAGAAGGGTGCACTAAGCTCTAGGAGGGCTAAAACTAATATAAGAGAAGCTCCTGGGGTTGGCTAACTGAGGCTAGGTGCTGGGACTGATGACTAGGATGCATGCATGCAAGCAGAATACATGCTACATGCATAAATGCATGCAAGACTATAAATGCAAATAATGAAAATGTTGGTAGGACTAGGATGGAGTATAGTAAAATACTAACATTATCACATGACAAAAAATGTGGTCATAAATTTGGACATTAATTGTGAAAATTAATGACCAAATATATCACCAAATTAATGACCAAATATACGACCAAATATATTACCACAAGATAAGGTATAAATGACCAAGCTAAATATGACCACATTTTTGGTCGCATGATAAATGACCGCTAATTTTCTCCCAGTGGTCACCAACTCAAAAGTGGTCATTTATATGTGGATTTTGGTCATTTATCTCTCATTTTGTACTAGTGAATTATGTTTTGATAGAAAGATATGCCATATTGTTTCTGGTGCGTCTCTGAAATTTTGGATCCTCAGGGTCTGAAACTTCGGCCTATGGTATAATGACCTGTCATATTTCCAACCCCACAGATCAGAGCTTCAATGGATTCTCCATGAGAGAGATATTCTAAGTGTCGGAACATGAACTGTTTATAGGATGAACAACATAGCGAATTTGTATGGAGTGCCACGTGTCACTGTTTCAACTTTGTACTCTGAAACGCGAACCTAGGAAACTATAGTCCCTTCCCTAATTGTCACTTTTTACAGAATTTCATTTAGAGCTTCCTAGCCTGAGATGTGACCTTTTTCCCTACGTCACCTACTTAGACTGCATTCGGGAAGAGGCAGAAACCCTAACTTGTACAGATCATATTTAAGAAAGTAAAATGAATCTGAGGCTGAAACTTGGACACAGGGTACAGGAACATGTTATTTTTGGCTTGTCCAAGTTTCAGATCCTAAACCTTCACCAAAAAGTCTTTATAGCGAAAGTTCCACGATGACTAGGTTTTTCTATACAAAGCCCTAGCTTCTGCAGCTGCACAATGTTTTCTTCTCAGGTTAGCTTTGATACCATGTTAGAATTTTTATAATTTTATTCAAATATTATCTAGGATTCTACTAAGAGAATAACATGCACAGCATAACAATCATAGACACAAGAGACACAATGTTTCCTCGGGGAAAACCATAAAGGTGAAAAACCCCGCAACTTCCTCACAGATAGAATAAGCACCAATACAAAGATCACAAAGATGAAACCCCAAAAGATAGATGTCTCTAGCAGCTACTCCTCCTCCACGTGTGCGCACTCCTCTCTCATAACTATGCAAGTTGGATGAATGAGTGAATGAGCAAATAGAGTGGTGCAACCACTCTATTTATACTTTAACTTGACCCACCTTTTACCCTAACTGGGTCAACCCCTTAGGGGAGTCTAATAACCCTTCCACTTAACTCATACTGGGCCGACCCCTCTAAGGTGGTCTAATAACCCATCAAATATAAGTTACGACACTTACAATATAACTTGTGACACTTGTAAATACAAATGACGACACTTCCAATCGGAGGAATCAGACATCTCCGTCGGGGATACAATAAAGTACAAATGTAATACATACAATATACAAATGAATATCTTCTGAAGTTACAAATACATCAACACATGTATGTATTTTTCCAATAATTCCAATCCACCACACCCTGGGCATGTCCCATATATGCAAGTTTTTTGATAAAATGTGCAATCGTTTGGCCTGCTACACAAAATGCTATGAATAAATTCTCTAGATGACATCGGTGGTAATGTAGCTGAGCATTCCTACACAAGAGTGTTATGCAATACATGAAACATATATGTATATGTGTCATAATAGTCGCCATACTCAATGTGGTATCGAAAACAACATGTGTTACGAATTGTTTTTATTTTAACATACCATGGTTTTCATTTTTCAAAGGATCTTTGGCCCAAGTTAAGTTCGTTATGTTCATTCCTAAATCTCTCATATAATTATGTTTGTGTCATATCAAGAAAATGTTTAATGTGTGGTTCACGATCCTTTGAACCCCTTCTCAATTTTAATACATCTTTTTGGTTGGAAGAAGGTCTAGTGTTGTCATGCCAAAAAGCTTATACTAATCCCTTTACTGCATCAATGAGCTTCGTATCAGAGCGTGGCAACCTGCCAATGAAGACCCAAACATCTGTTTGACCAGTTTCAAGTTGTTCTCTTCTAACACAATACCTATGAAGTGTCTTCACTTTCAAATTAATAATTTTGGAGGTAGGTTTAAGAAAACAAAGTGCCCTAGTGTTTTTTTTCACGATTCATTGTGACAACACACGACGAGCCACATTGCAATCCTTTGAGTGAGATTTCTTTCCAATTGTACTAAATGCATCTACTAAACTTTTAGCAATATGAGAACTTCGTTCAACTTTTTGGTCATCTTTATCCTTAACGTTCTTCTAACAACAGCCATAGACCTAGATTTTAACAATGCTAAAAATAATTTGCACTTGTCCCCATCACATTTAGAATAAAAAAATTTATCAAGTATTTGTCGAGTTTGATAAGCAATAGAACCTTTAGACAACGTACCTTCAAGTGAACTAATGAGAGTTTCATCAACCTGTATATGTTTTGGAGTTCTTCAGCGTGCAGTTGCTAATGGAGGAAAGGGTGTTGGAACTAGAGCATGTACAACATCACCAGGACGCTTTGGTATTTCAATAGGAACCTCTTGTCTTTCATTCTCTTGTTGGTAGTTGGATGTGGGAAATTGGACTTTATATTGGATGGTCTCCATAACATTTTCTTCTTCCATTGTAAGTCCTTCATTCAATACCTCCCTAACTTCGTCACTTGTATAAACACTACCCAACAAGTCATTCGCTACCATAGTATGAGGTTGAATTGATGTGGGAATTGAGACATCCCTCAATGGGAAACTACATTTTACTTCTTGACTAGTGCCATGGGGTGCTTGTTCATCAAATGTTGTTCAAATTGAGGGTCGCTCTAGTGAATTTTCCCATTTTTCATGAGGTGGATGGGTAGGAATGACCATGGCATCATCTATGGTTGGAATTGGATGAGTTTCCATGGAATGCCTTCGATTCCACATGTCCAATATTTTCTTTTCTCTAACTTATTCCATGGTTTCTTGAGGCTTCTCTTTCCTTGCCAATTTCCTTTTACAATTGCGTGAATTCCCCATGACCACAATGAGAAATACTAAGAAAATAGATTCTAGAGGTGTGCTCAACTATTCAAATATCCAAATTCTTTCTCAATTGTGAATATAGGTTCTTCAAGCTTGCTCAATTGTGAATATAGATACTTCCTCTATTGTGAATATAGATACTTCCTCAATTGTGAATATAGATTCCTCAAGCTTGCTCAAATGTGAAAGTAACTTCTACCTCACTTGTGAATATAGAAAATTCTTCATTTGTGAATATAGATTCTTCAAGCTTGCTCAATAGTGAATGTAGATTCTTCTTCAATTGTGTTCATATAGATTCATCAAGCTTGCTTGAAATTATGAATGTAGAATCCTCTTGAAGATTTAAATTGTGAATGTAGAATCTTCTTGAAGCTTGAAATTGTGAATGTAGAATCCTCTTGAAACTGGAAAGTGTGAATGTAGAATCCTCTTGAAGCTTGCTAATTATGAATGTAGAATCCTCAAATCCCAATGCTAACTATAGAATCCTCTTCAAGCTTGTTGATTATGAACATAGAGTGTCAAGCTTCCTCAATTTCCTTGATTACTGATTGTGAACATAGAGTATGAAGTTTTTTTGCAGTGTTGTCAGGGAGACAGGGAGACAAAATGAAAACTTTGGGTATGAAATAGGTAGAGTATTCTGCTGATTTTTTGCATAGACAAAATATGCTAGTGTTTCTTAAAACTATAATGCGTGCATGTTTCTTGAATATTAAAATATTCCTAGGCATTTAATATGTTTGGTGCACGGCTAAATAACGTCTAGTGGAAAAAAATGTGTGAATGTTTCTTCATCCAAAAATGCGCTAGCGTTATGGTAATCTACACAAATTGTATTTTCATCAAAACCTTATTTAATAGTTTCTATGGGTTTAGAGGTTAAATAGGGATTTGGTGTTAGGGGCTTAGGGGTTAGAGATGGGGGGTGGTTCGTGGTAGGGGAAGGGGGATTAGGAGAGAGAAAGAGAGAGAGGGGGGGTTAGTTAGGGGTAAGGGGCTAGGAAGGGTGTTAGCGAGGCAAAGAGAGAGAGAGAAGGGGGGGTTAGTAATGGTTGGGGGGGGAGAGGAAAGAGAGAGAGAGAGAGAGAGAGAGAGAGAGGAGAGGGTGCTAATTGTAGGGAGTGAGAAAAAGAGATGGGATGTGTGGTTAGAGGTAGGTGGAGGTGTAGGGAAGGGAGAGAGACTGAGAGGGGGTTAGTAAGGGATAGGGAGAGGAGGGGAGAGAGATAGAGAGGAGGAGGTTTTGGGCTAGGGGGAGTAGGAGAGAGATAGAAATATTGGGATGGTTGGGGATGGGGGAGAGGTTAGGGAGAGGGAGAGGGGGTTTAGAGAGAGAGAGAGGGAGAGATAGGTGTAGAAGCAGGGAAGAGAGAGTGAGAGAGGGGGGGTTAGCTAGGGGTAAGGGGATAGGAGGCGGGTTAGTGAGGGGGAGGGAGGGAGAGAATGAGAGAGGGGGTTAGTAATGGTTAGGGTGGGGAGAGGGGGGAGAGGAGGGAGAGAGAGAGAGAGAGAGAGAGAGAGAGAGGAGAGGGTGTTAGTTGTAGGGAGTGATAAAGAGAGATGGGAGGTGTGGTTAGAGGTAGGTGGAGGTGTAGGGAAGAGAGAGAGACTGAGATATCCTGAGTTAGTAAGGGATAGGGAGAGGAGGGGAGAGAGATAGAGAGGAGGGGTTTTAGGGATAGAGGGAGTAGGATAGATATAGAAAGAGTAGGATGGTTAGGGATGGGGGAGAGGTTAGGGAGAGGGAGAGGGGGTTTAGAGAGAGAGATGTGTAGAAGAAAGTAGGAGAGAGTGAGAGAGGGGGGGTTAGTTAGGGGTAAGGGGCTAGGAGGGGGGTTAATGAGGGGGAGAGAGAGAGAGTGTGTGAGAGAGGGGGTTAGTAATGGTTTGGGGGGGAGAGGAGAGAGAGAGAGAGATAGGAGAGGGTGTTAGTTGTAGGGAGTGATAAACAGAGATGGTAGGTGTGGTTAGAGGTAGGTGGAGGTGTAGGGAAGAGAGAGAGACTGAGAGATACCGGGTTAGTAAGGGCTAGGGAGAGGAGGGGATAGAGATAGAGAGGAGGGGGCTTAGGGCTAGGGGGAGTAGGAGAGAGATAGAAAGAGTAGGATGGTTAGGGAGGGGGGATAGGTTAGGGAGAGGGAGAGGGGGTTTAGAGAGAGAGAGAGAGAGAGAGAGAGAGAGAGAGAGAGAGAGGTGTAGAGGTAGGGAAGATAGAGTGAGAGAGGGGGGGTTAGTTAGGGATAATGGGATAGGATGGTGGGTTAGCGAAGGGGATCGAGAGAGAGAGAGAGAGAGGGGGGGGTTAGTAATGGTTAGGGGGGGGATATGAGGGAGAGAGAGAGAGAGAGGAGAGGGTGTTAGTTGTAGGGAGTGAAAAAGAGAGATGGGAGGTGTGGTTAGTGGTAGGTGCAGGTGTAGCAAAGAGAGAGAGACTGGGAGAGGGGGTTATTAAGGGCTAGGGAGAAGAGGGGAGAAAGATAAGAGAGAGGGGTTTAGGGCTAGGGGGATTAGGAGAGAGATAGAAAGAGTAGGATGGTTAGGGATGGGAGAGATCTGTTAATTTTTTAGCATTAATTCAACATACTCTAGGATCTTTACTGAGAGAATAACATGTACAGCATATCAAGCATAGCAATGCATATCAATCACACCAAGCAATCACATGAGACAATAGACACATAGAGTTTCACCAGGGAAAACCATTAAGGTGAAAAACCCCACAACTTCCTTAGAGATAGAAAGAGCAATGATACAACCAAAGTACATAGAGATAGTCCTCCTAGCAGTTGAACCTCCTCCTCCACTAGTGCACCACTTTTCGAGTAGTGTAGAAATGAATAATGAAGTGAACAAAACGAGTGCCTCCTGCACTTTATTTATACATGACCTAACCAGCCTAATAACCTAGTAGGGCCGACTTGTCTAACTCACTCTAATAACCCATGGTTATACTAATCAGGGCCAACCCCACACTTGGTGGTCGAATAACCCATCACTTGCAAGTTGCGACACTTGCGACACTTGTCAATACAAATGAAGACACTTCCATGTAGAGGAATAATAACATCTCTATAGGAGTACAATATACATAGGTGAAATACATTCCGAAGTTACAAATACATCAACACTCCCTCTTAACTAGGAAGGTATTTCTCGACACAGATCTGCTAGCACAAGTCTTCTTCTCTAGATCATGGTCATCGAATCATCATCCTCGAATCATCGTCATCGTCATTGTTGCTACTATCTCAATCAATCTTCAATCTATTCATCATAGGAAGTTCTACAGAGCTGTTGGAGCCTAGGCCGTAGCTGCGGTAAAGCTGCGAATTTTGGGGAAAAAGCACAAGTATGAAAGGAAAGTGCTAATTTTGGGACAAGCACTAAGTTTTGGGAAAGAAGGAGACGGTGCACAGTACGGTGCCAGATGGACAAGCTCAGCGAGGATCACGGACCGAAAATCACGGAGCTCGTGCGCACGTCATAGAAGAATGAAGGTGGCTCAGCTACCATAATAAATAAGGCAATGGAGTAGAGGGCTCAGCTACCCTCATTTAAAGGCTAAGTACAGAAGTTATGGTTGCTCGGATCAAGGAGGAGCAACGGACCAGAGCATTGAAGGCGAAGGACAAGCGCCCATACCCACAATCTACGCCGGAAGTCAAGGAGCCTGCAGGAAGCGGCGACATGACTACAAGCGGCGCCTACAGTACACCTAGCCATGTGCGTGGTTAGGGTTTTTGGGAATCACTGTTGGGAAAGGCCCACAGTTTTGTAAAGGTGTGACCGTCATGGCCACCTATATATATGTATACATGATAAGAAGAAGAGTTAGATATTTTTGGGATAGTTAGATGGTTAGACTGTTAGATAGTCAGTCTCGAGGATAGATCATGCATTGATTATCCTTTGTTATATTTTCTACCGAGTCTGTAGAACTAGGGTGGAAATCGGATAGCCGAGGAGCTAATCCCTGAGTTGCCAGACAGTCTGAGTTGACGTCTGTGCCTTTGTAATCTCTGTAGAGAAGAGACTAGATTGAGAGAAGGGCTCCCAGCTGTGTGCGTGGAGTTTCCTGGAAAGATCTAAGGCTGCAGCTGTGTGCGCAGCATATTGTATAACTCTATCATTTTCTGGTTAATATAACACTCCCGTGGACGTGGTTTCCCTCGAGGAGGTGAACTTCACATATTTCTTCTTGTTATAATGTTTGCGTGAATGATTAACTGTTTAAGTTCATTACCTGTGTATACAAGACTCTTGCATTATCTTTGTAACCGTTTAAGTGAGTTTGGGAAGGTCCCTTGATAGCTATAAGTTTTAAGTATTGAAGAAGTGGTGGAGCGTTGTCGCGGCAGCGAGCGAGGAATGCGTTACTGCGCTGGGCGCGCAGGGCGAGGAGGTACTTAACGCGTTGACGCAAGGAATAGTTGCCTTCTGCGCCAGAGCGGAGAAACTGCGCAGCGGGCCTGCTGAGGGAGGAAGCCGCGCAGTTGAGCCGAGGGGCCTGCGGGAAAGTCAGACCACTGACATCTGAGGAACCGGAACAGGAAGAACAATCTCTGCATCACCAAGGTTAAGGAAATCTGATTCCTTAACCCCCCCATAGCCACTTTGGGTGAGACCTCGAGCTGCTGCGCAGCTCGTTGCCGAGAGGGCCAATGCGCCTAGGGGTTTGTTGCTGCGCTTCATTAAAACCCGGGTCTGCCCAAGAAAGCAGCCAACAAGAGCTAGTCCTTTTTCATACTGGATGTAGGCCCACCACCTGTAGGTCTTCATCATCACTGGCCATACTGTGGAATCCTTAGGATTGATTACGTGCGTCAACAAAACCTAGCGCTGACTATAGGTTTTTTTACATGTTGACCTTCACAAAACCTACTCAGAGCATCCCAGGATATTACGAGCACACCACTCTACCTGTCTGGATCTCGATAGAGCATCCCAGGCTATTACAAGCACACCGCTCTACCTGTCTGGATTTTAAAGGATCTTTTCTACATGAAATTTCACAAAACCTACTCAGAGCATCCCAGGATGTTATGAGCACACCGCTCTACCTGTCTAGATCTCGATAGAGAATCCCAGGATGTTACAATCACACTACTCTACCTTCCGTATTTTAAAGGATCTTTTCTATGCGAAACCGTAGCAAAACCTACTTGGAGCATCCCAGGATGTTACGAGCACACCGCTCTACCTGTCTGGATCTCGATAGAGCATCTCAAGCTGTTACGAGCACACCACTCTACCTATCTATATTTTAAAGGACCTTTTCTATGCTACCTGCACAACATGTCCACAGCCACAGAGTATCAACCTGATACTCACCATACGTCATCCTGATGTACATCATCACATGATCGATGTGATCATCATCATAGCATCAACCTGATGCATATCATCTGGAGCAACATCCTGAAGCTCGTCATATGTGATCATCCTGATCATCATCATAGCATCAACCTGATGCATATCATCTGGAGAAACATCCTGAAGCTCATCATTTGTGATCATCCTAATCATCATCATAGCATCAACCTGATGCATATCATCTGGAGCAACATCCTAAAGCTCATCATCTGTGATCATCCCGATCATCATCATAGCATCAACCTAATGCATACCAAGTATCTACCTGATACATATCATCGTACATGATCTACCTGATCATACAAGTATCCACCTGCTACATATGCAAATACATGATCCACCTGATCATACAATGTATCTACCAGATACATATCATCATACATGATCTACCTGATCATACAAGTATCCACCTGATACATATGAAAATACATGATCCACCTGATCATACAATGTATCTACCTGATACATATAATCATACATGATCTACGTGATCATACAAGTATCTACCTGATACATATGCAAATACATGATCCACCTGATCATACAATGTATCTATTTGATACATATCATCATACATGATCTACCTGATCATACATATACAAATACATGATCTACCTGATCATATCAATGTATCCACCTGATACATATATACAAATACATGATCCTCCTGATCATATCAATGCATCCACCTGATACATATACATATACAAGATCCTCCTGATCATATCAATGCATCCACCTGATACATATACATATACATGATCCAACTGATCATACAAAGCATCCAACATGATGCATATACAAATACATGATCAAAATGATCAAAGCATCCAACAAGATGCATATACAAATACATTATCAAACTGATAAAATCATCCAACATGATGCATATACAAAGCAGTAACTGGAACATCATCCTGATGCTCATCATCCAGCACTTACATCCACAGCCATGGGAAGGATCCTCCTCTCAGCATGCTTCGAATGGCTCCTGCAAATGTGTCCATCACTTCTTCCTCGAAGTGTCGTTAATCTAAAGAACACCAAGCCTCTCTCTGAAGTACTCAAACTTCACTATGGCTAGTGGTTTCATCAACACATCTGCAACCTACTCATTCGTCACAACATACAGGAGCTTCATTGCTCCTCTCTACACCATATCCTTGATATAGTGATATTTGATCTCAATGTGCTTTGACCTATCATGGAACACCCGGTTCTCAGACAGCTTCACACAACTCTGGTTGTCACAAAAGATACCAGTAGCATCCAACGGGAGATCAAATAACTCAGACAGTAGCTTCTGGAGCCATGCTGCCTCACAACTAGCCAAACAAGCTACAACATACTTTGCCTCGGCTGTACTTAGTGCTACACAGGATTGCTTCTTGCTAAACCATGAGATCACACCTGATCCCATACTGAAGCAACACCTAGATGTGCTCTTCCTATCTGCAGCACTGCCTTCGTAGTCTGAATCAACATAACCCTGTAGGTTAAACTTTTGATTCACATCATACTTGAGCCCATAATCAATTGTACCCTTCAGGTACCTCAGAATATGCTTTACAGCAACCAGGTGAACACCTCTGGGATCTATCAGGAACTGGATTAATGTGTTCACCGCAAAGCAAATATTTGGTCTAATGTTTGTCAGGTACATCAAGGACCCAATCATCTGACGATACACAGTGACATCAACTTGATTAGATGAAGCATCACATAGAAGCTTCAGGTTCGATGACATAGGTGTGGCCATGGCCTTACAGTCCATCATCCCGAACCTCTTCAGGATCTCTACTGCATACTTCCCTTGTCCAAGGAAGATTCCATTTGCACTTTGCCACACCTCCATTCCTAGAAAGTAGTGCATCATCCCCAATTTTTTCATCTCGAACTCGACAACAAGCTTCCTCTTGATATCGGCAATCAATCCATCCTCACCTGTTACAAACATGTCATCTACATACAAAAGTAGTATCACGGGATTTCCTTCCTCAACCTTGTAGTAAAGGTTGGAATCTTCTTTACTCTTAGTAAAGCCCAAACTGGATAGAAAGCTATCTATCCTACCATACCAAGTCCTAGGAGCTTACTTCAAGCCATACAAGGATTTCTTCAACCTGCACACATATGAACTCCTGTCATGTGTCTGAAAACCAAGTGGCTGCTCCACATACACTTCCTCCTCGACTACAGCATTCAAGAAAGCTATCTTGACGTCCATCTGGTGTATCTTCCATTTCATCACTACAGCTAGGGCAAGTACTGATCTGATGGAAGTGTACCTAGCTACAGGAGCAAAAGTCTCTTCATATTCTATCCCCTCTTTCTAGGAGAAGTCACGAGCTACAAATATTGCTTTGTATTTTTCTATGCTGCCATCTGCAGCATGCTTGATCTTGTAGATCCATTTGGAAGTCACAACCGACTTCCCTTTAGGTCTTGGGACTACATCCCAAACATCATTCTTCATGATCGACTAGCATTCCTCGACCATGGAATCCTTCCATTCTTTCTTTTCCGCTGCTTCTTCATAACTGGAAGGTTCTTTGTTCATAATATCACAGAGTAGGGAAACATAACTGGTATGTGATCTAGTCCTCTTTCTTTCTACGTGTTCTTCTTTTGGAATACCATACCTTTCTGCATCTTGAATGAGCTCTCTAGCCCATGCAGGTTTCCTCTTGTGAGAATTCTTCTCACGGGGTGGATCTATAGGTTCTTGCGGATCTTCAACTTCACAATCTACTTCCAGAATTGATTTAGTCATGATGGTGTCTTGGAATCTGTTTTCCTTTGGTTCTTCATGATCTTCAACAAGTGCCTTCTTTGATTTGATGTAAGCTGAGTCCTCATCAAATGTTACATCCTTGCTGACATCAATATTCTTGAACCCTGGAAAGTATATTCTATAAGCCTTCGAGCTTTCACTGTACCCCACAAAGATGCCCTTCTTTCCTGAAGGATCTAGCTTTGTCCTCTTTTCCTTTGGGACATGTGTATATACTGGACAACCAAATATTCTGAGATGGCTAACTTCAGGTTTCTTACCAGAGAATACCTCTTCTAGTGTCTTGTTGTCCAATATCTTGTGAGGTGTTCTATACTGCACATATACAGTTGTCCTAGCTGCTTCTCCCCAAATATGCATAGGCAGATCTTGGTCATGCAGCATTGCCCGTGCTGCTTCCATGATTGTTCAGTTTTTCCTTTCTGCAACTCCATTCTGTTGTGGACTGTAGGGCGCAGTCAACTCCCTCTTAATCCCTGAATCACTGCATAGCTTATTGAAATCACCTGAAGTTAATTCTCTGCCATTGTCGGATCTGAAGGTCTTGATCTTCTTATCAGTTTTATTTTCCATCAAGGCTTTGAATTCCTTGAACTTATCAAACACTTCATCTTTGTTCTTCAATAAATAAACCCAAGTCTTCCTAGAGAAATCATCAATGAAAGAGACATAGTAGACATACCCACTCAGAGAACTTGATTACATTGAACCACATACATCGGAGTGGATAATTTCCAAGATTCCTTTAGCTTTACTTTCACTGCTTGGAAATGCCTTCTTAATGTTCTTTCCTTTTGCACATCCTTTGCAAACACCTTCATGCTTTGTCTTAATTTTAGGAAAACCCTCTATAGCTTTACTTGCAATTCGTAGTGCTCTATAGTGCACATGTGCAAGCCTTCTATGCCAAAGTTCACTTGGCTCCATGGATTCATGTAACATGGCATGTTCAGGTTGTCCCTTCAGTTTGTACGATCCTCTCTGTTGCTCTTCAATCACTACTGCATCATCTATAGTTTTACCCTTTGGCCACATTAGGACTTGGCCATCTACAAATGAAACCCTCATGCCTTTTGCATCCAATGCAGATATGGAGAGTAGGTTCTTCTTGAGCCCGGGTACATATAGAACATCTTTCATCTTCAAAGAATTCCCAGAGCCTAGGTTGTAAAAGGCTTCACCACTTCCTTTGATAGGATATTGATATTCATCCTCAAGTTTCACCTTATGGGGTGACTCATGTTCAGATAGATTTGCAAAAGATTCTTTAAACCCAGTCATGTGTTTGGAAGCCCCACTATCAATAAGCCAATCATTACATCCATGAGAGATAGTACCTGTGAGAGAAGATATTAGAACATATTCATCTTCACTTGATGAAGTATCACTTTCTTCCCTAGCCTTCTTCTTGGGAGGTTCATTATCCTCAGCAACATGAGCATGAAATCTCTTCGTATTGTACCTCTTCTTTTTGTTGTTGTTGTCTTTCTTCTTCTTGGGACAATTTGAATCAAAGTGTCCTATTTCATTACAATCAAAACATCGAACATGAGAGAGATCCTTCTTCTTGTGATGAGGGTGAGAATGTTTCTTGTTATGAGATCTCTCCCTCTTAAACTTGCTTCCCTTGGTGTGTGCTATGAGAGCTTGATCTTCATTCCCCATCTTTTCTTCTCGGGCCACAAGCCTTGCTTCTTCTTGTGAGCATTCCTCCCATAGTCTACTGAATGAGATCAACTTCCTCCTTGCACAGATTCCTTGGATGAAGGAGTCCCATGACCTAGGTAGTCCATTCAATGTGGTCATGACAACTTCACCATTGTCCACTACTTCATCCATAGCTTCAAGTTGTTCCTTGATCTAAGAGACCTTAGAGAAATAAGATTGAATGGTCTCTCGATTCTAAATATTTACCCCTTTCAATTGGTTCCACAGAGTCATCTTTCGATTTATGTTCTTCCCTTAAAATAGCTTGGTTAGGGAATCAAACATCTCCTTGGGTGTCTTTAGAGATGACACATGTCGTATGAGATGGTCTTTGATAGAATCAACAATGATCCTCTTTGCCTTGACCAAGTTCTTCTTATATAAGGCCTTAGCCTCTTCTCCTTCTGGGACAGGGACCTCTTCGCTTATGTAAGTGTCCAATTGATTTTCTTCCAGGATTAACCCAATCTTATACTTCCATGCTCGGAATTTATTAGCCCCTTAAAGCTTGTCCTCAAGCTTGGTGTGGTGAGACATCTTAAAGAGTACTTCAAATGGAAATAGAAAATGTTTAGGTCTTACCACTTGATTTGTAGAAATCTAGATCTCGTGCTGGATTAGGGTTTGTCAGAGAAACCCTAAAAATTCAAAGTGTGAATTTCAAACTTCTAAAAGGATAGAAAGATGCACCTTGATGAGATGCTCAGCCTAGTATACTCATGAATTGAAAACTGCAAAGTTTCACCCTTCAGAAATGCTTTTCAATCTCCCGGATTCACATGGGAGGACCCTGAATTAGGGTTTGAGTTTTCCAGAGCTTCACCCAACCATAAATCTCAATCCAAAGCTCTAAACTTCGATGTTTCCAATGAGCTTCTAGCTATTTCCTCAAATTTTAGAAATTCATATTTTTGTGGAAACCCTAATTTTTAGGGCCAAAAATGAAAGTGCCCAGAATTGAATTCTAATTGGACAGAAAGATGTGCCTTGATGAGGAGAGTCAAAATACCCTACTTCCTTTCAAGATCTATGGAGACAAACCCAATAAACAGGAAACCTTCGTTTTTGCAACTGCATAGTGTCTTCTTCTCAAGTTAGCTCTGATACCATGTTAATTTTTTAGCATTAATTCAACATACTCTAGGATCTTTACTAAGAGAATAACAAGTACAGCATATCAAGCATAGCAATGCATATCAATCACACCAAGCAATCACATGAGATAATAGACACACATAGTTTCACTGGGGAAAACCATAAAGGTGAAACACCCCACAACTTCCTCAGAGATAGAAAGAGCAATGATACAACAAAAGTACACAGAGATAGTCCTCTTAGCAGCTGAACCTCCTCCTCCACTAGTGCGCCACTTTCCGAGTAGTGTAGAAGTGAATAATGAAGTGATCAAATAGAATGCCTCTCGCACTCTATTTATACATGACCTGACCTTCCTAATAACCTAGCAGGGCCGACTTGTCTAACTCAGTCTAATAACCCATGGTTATACTAATCAGGGCCGACCCCACACTTGGTGGTTTAATAACCCATCACTTGCAAGTTGCGACACTTGCGACACTTGTCAATACAAATGACGACACTTCCATATAGAGGAATAATAACATATCTATAGGAGTACAATATACATAGGTGAAATACATTCCGAAGTTACAAATACATCAACAAGATCTTAGGGAGAGAGAGAGAGGGGGTTTAGAGAGAGAGAGAGATGTGTAGAAGTAGGGAAGAGAGAGTGAGAGAAGGGTTTTGTAAGGGTTACGAGGAGGAATGGATTGAGAGAGGGGGATTAGGGGTATGGGGAGTAGGACAGACAATAATAGAGGGGAGTTAGTTAGGTGTTGGTGGGGTGGGGTGGGTTAAGGGTTTATAAAGAGATAGAGAGGGAGGAGGGTGTCAGGGGGTTAGAAGAGAGAGAGGGGTGGGAGATAGGGGTTGGTGGAGGAGTACAGAAGAGAGAGAAAGAGAGGGGGTTAGTAAGGGTTAGGTGTAGGAGGGGAGATAGTGAGAAAGGGTTAGGTTTAAGAGGGGAGAGAGTGAGAAAGGGTTAGCAGTGACATGATTAGCAGAGAGATAGAGGGAGGGGGGTTTACGAGTGGTGGGTATTAGGGAGAGGGAGAGGAGGGGTTAGAGAGAGAGAGAGATGTTATGTATATAAATTTAGTTAACACTTAAAAACATAATTTTGTGAAGTTAATAAAGCGCGCGCGTTATGTACATACAAAATGCTCGAGCGTTTTGTATATACAAAATGCGTGCACGTTTTGTATATACAAAACACGCGCACCAATCAAATTATTTGAATTTAAATAGAAAGCACGCACGTTATGGAGCACCTAATCACCACCTCCTCCCATGCCCGCATGTCAACCACAGTCCTATGTGGTTCATTCGGACTTACCAAACATGTGCTATGGAATTTACTGAACCATAGCTAATTAGGCATTTCCACCATTTTTCTCAATATACTTGTTTTTCACTGCTCTTTACAGCATGACATACATGACCATTATTGACTACATTTTAGGCATAGATAGCATTTTTTATGCAAATTCCAAATATGTAATTTTTTATAAAAAATATTGAGATTTTCTATTTGTTTCCTAATTTTCTTGTGTGATCACTCCTTAAGTCAAAAAACATGTTGTTAATGTTTATTCCGTAACTTTTTCATTTCACAACTATTTAAAAAAAAATTGTATGTTGTACTAGTAGACACCGAACTCTACATGCTATAAAAAATACAAGTCGAAATAACTGCATTAAGACCTTCAAAGGTTGCACCCACATTTGACGTATTGTTCTTGAGGTTTGATCACTTACATAATTAAAAATAAATAAAAATTAAACATTTAATTTTGTAAAAATAGTGTTGCACTAGTGATACGGGTTCTATACATGTCTACCAATTTTTGTAGCTCGAAACCATCATTTAGGCATTGAAAAGTTGCACCCACAAAAACATATACCTTATCATTTTCCCCCCCAAAAAAAGTGAATGTTAGAAAATATGAAATTTTACATAGTTATGTAAATCTTCAATACTTAAAACTTATATATTCAGAAACGTGACTCAATTTCCTCCGTTTTATATTTTTTACTGGATGTAAGATATCTTATGTAAATATCTCCAAAAAAACCAATTAAGTTGAGGGATGCTTGATTTTTCAGTTTTCTATTGCATCTAATGCACCAAAAGTGACCCTCATTAGCTTGCACATGCCCAATTATTACAAATAACAATTCAAAAATAAATAATAATGTTTTGGGGTATCACATTTCTCGCCTCCTTATTTTTAACAATGTCCCTGATGTTCTTTATTCTAAGATCTGTTGCTCATTCTGAAACATGGAGGAATATTCCTCTCTTATTTTATCCTCCATTTCCAAATTTGCCTCTTCAGGGATGAACTACTTCCATTGCACTTATATTTGAATGATGGCTCGATTCTGTAGCATACGTTCCTTCCTGTCTAGGATGCAGAAAGGTTTGGTCTAGAACTCACACTTGGATCTACCTAAATCACATTCTAGTCAATTGCATGAGTATCATCATATACATATGTGTGTGTGTGTGTGTGTGTGTGTGTGTATTTATTTAATACTGAAACATGAAATACCTCGTGCACTTTTATATTAGGAGGAAGTGCAAGCTGACAGGCTATTGACGCTATCTTAGCTAACACTTTGAAAGGTCCACAATACCTGGGTTCCATCTTGGAACACCTTCCCAAGCTCAAGGCACTCTTCCTTGGATTTACCTTTAGATACACATGGTCTCCAATGTTGAACTCTCTTGGAGTTCTTTTTAAATCCGCATAACTCTTCTAGAGGACCATCCTTCATTTTCACCCTCGGACGATAATCCTCCTATACAGTATTTAACTTGTTATAGACATATCCCTCATTCATAGGTTAGTAGCATTATATAAGATATTTTCGGGCATCAACCTCAAAACTTGACATTCACCCTTATTTTCGGATGGATTTTGCATTACTGTAATATCTCGATTTCGACCCCATTGAATTAAACATGTAAATGATGTAAAATTGTTATAAAATCATGGTGAGGAGCTCAAGGCCAATGCCCCACCATCGATTTAGTGTTGAAAATTGATGCATATGGTTTGTGTGTTATCCAGGCACAATAGAAATTGTGAATATTATGTAAATATGCATTTTAATAAAACAACCACAACTAGCTATGCAATGCAATGTAACAAGAGATGGGGGCATGATTTTTACAAGGAAATGGGAGGGAAATATTCAAACCCTTGGAGTTAATCAAGTCAAGCCAAGTGTCAATAAGGGAACCCATAAACCCTCAACTACCCATTTTGACTTATGTACCCAATCATTTATTTCTTCCAAGAGTTAGTTGAGATAATTAATGCTTTGGGATTGGAGAGGTATGGTTGTCCAAATTCGGGTAAGGGGAAGCCACCATTTTGGGAAAAACGTGTTTTTCTTCTTGGGCAAGAAATGACCCATGAATTTCCTCCCCAAGCCATTATCCATCAACCAGATGGGCAATCTCACGCAGTTCTAGTTGGTGGGGAATTTTTCCTCCATGTTTTCCTATGTTTTATGGATTTCTAGCTATGAAGAGGGCGTTTTTTATGTTGCAGAGAGGCTAGGAGGAAGGGAGCTCGATTTGGGGGTCCATAGAGGTCGTTTTTCACCATTCGAATGTTCATATGCATGTGGGGGAAAACGTTTTCTTCCCTTTGGTCAATTTTTTGCTTTCCCCCAATATGTTTTTGACTGGCCGCGATTTGGAAAAAATCCTTGGAAATATTGCTTGTGAATCCCATAGCTAAAACCATTTTCCTATGCCCAACTTATGTGCTTGTTGTGGGTGGGAGAGGATGTTGTGGTTTGGGTTTTGGGTACCCATTGTTTTGGCTTGACTTTGAGTGCAAGCATCTAGAAATGAAGAGGGTTTAGTTTTGGCTTGAAAAACCCAACTGTGGATTGGCTTGACTTAAGTGTGGTGTTCCTTTTGTTGTGCATAGGTTTGTAGGTTCCCATTCCTTGTGGAAATCATACTATGCTGAGAGATTGATGAGCATAGTTGTCTTATGGTTGGGTGGAACGTTACAGTTGCATAGCTGGTTGCATGGGACAATAATACATCAAGATGAGTATTCTATTGTGTGTTTTACTTCTACAATGTTTTAATTATTCGATGACTATTATTGATATGTTGAATGCATGTGAAATGTGTGTGGATAGTTTAATTATGTTGTGCCTTTTTTTGGCATCGACACACACGTGTTTTATTTGTATTAATCTAATGAATGGGGCTGGGTTTTTTGTAAAATCCCAAAATGCTAGTGTCATGTTTCCTTCCTAGAGTTGGAGCCAAGGGAGGGGACGTGACAATTACCTATGGTGATATTTGCATACATCATACCTAGGTTGCTTAAAACATTATCCTAATAATGTTAAGTATGTTCCTCAATCTTCCATCTACAACCTTCGTGAAATCAAAACCACATGGGAAATTTTCAATGTTTTCGATATGTAACCAAGCATCGTCAAAAAGCATAAATGCAACAATTAGCTTTTCTATTTAAGGATTTCCTCATATCCAATTGGATTTCCTTGTATAAGAAACATACAATACAAATAGGTTATGTAATAACCATTATCAACAACTTGAATACTATGTTAGTAACTAATGAAAATCACATTTAACCTCATGATTAACCTCCTACCATCAACATAGGTTTCAATCTTCAAGATACCTAATTAATTTCATTCTACTATTAACAAAGGATTGCCAACTTCAAATTACTGGAAAATCAATCATTATTTATATATAGTGATATATGGAAATTACACAATTCTCTTTAAACATTCATATACTGAGAATAAGTTCTAGCTACCATTAAGGAATACAAGTAGTTTAACTCCTTAATATTCAAATCACGTAATCATTTCTTGTACGCCATCACACATTTCTAAATGCAACGATTAACAATCTAAAACATTCCTTCACATGTACATTAATCACTATCTACATAAATATACATATTTTCCCACATTATTAATATAGTTTATCCTATGTTCTCGACCCTTGTTTTCACCTTATATTAATGCATATAAAGTGATTCCTTGGGCTCATACTCTTATAATTATGATATAAGAATTATAAACATGATATTATGTTAAGTCTATTCCTTTTTTATGTACATAACATATCAATGGCACAACTCCATTAATTTTTTTATAACAATAATTCTAATGCATGCCTTTGTTTAAATACTTCATTTATTTGACTTTCGAAATCTATTATACATGCTACACCTCTTCTTCTTATTCTTTGTTTTTTACAATTCATATAGATAAATGTTTTAAACCATTAAACATTAATCTACATATATATGTTTCAAACCTTTATCCAAATATATATATATATAAGAGAAGACATTTATCCAAACCATCCATATATGTTTTAACTCCCTAAAAACACTCTAAAATACCATATAGAATCCCATGGTAAGTAAACTAGACGAGACCATATAGAATCCCATAATAAACAAACTTGGGTTCACCATAGGGATTGGCGCATAAAAAATTGTCGAGGGAATCTAACCCAAATCATATAACATCCCATGATCATTACGCGCCAACGTAAATAGAAAGACTGAAACTTGGCTGTGATACAAACTAGAATGCAGGGCTGATTGGTGGTCAACTCGGGCTGCCAACGTGGATTCTGATCGCCAATGATATGCAGTCAAACCCCGAGATGGATTATCTCGTACAGTCTGAGATTGACCTTCCAAATTTAAGCAAGGATATCTGAGCGTTTTAATGAGGTCTTACGATCCATTATAGTATATTTTATGCCCGTTCTTTTAAGCTCGGAAATAAAAATGAGACGGTTTAACAAATGCACAAAACTAAGAGAGAAAACACAGTAGTCTAGAAATTGCATTAACCTGCCAAATGAAAAGTACCAGAGTGCAGTTCAAAATTTATTCATTGGTTAATGATCTCCCTAGAGCAAAATATTGTCCACTCGTGATCACTGTATGCCCTCCGTTGAGGAATAGTAATGGTTTCGTTAACCCCATGTATTTCCACAACAAGCCTCCGATATTTATCACCTTTTATTATGGCCCTCACTACTTGCATCCATGGCATGTCCAGCAACAGAGAGCCGAAGTTATTCTCATCTGGAAAAAAACACATAGAATGTGGTCAAGGCTCGACCTACATCAATGGGAGAATATTGAATCACACCTACTGGGATACTCTCACCACTGCCCAGAAGGAGAAGAGAATGGGTACTCAATGAGAGATTTCATTGTAAGAAAAAGCATTATGCTTGGTTCAACCGACATGTTGTCAATAAAATCCTCTACCTCATCTAAGATCCCTGCACGACCAAAATGATCAATCATGCAGGTGTAGTGGTCTGTTGTTGGGGTGATGGAATGATCTTGTCTCATGGAATCAAAATAATAACGAGCTTCATCCACTAGACCAGCGTGGCTACATGCAGTTAAAACACCAAAAAAGGTGATGATGTCTGGCTTCATACGAACAAGAAGCATTTGTTCAAATATTTGGAGAGCTTCCTTCCCACTTCGATTGTGAGAATATCCAATGATCATTGAAGTCCATGAAACTGAATTTCTATCAAGGATGTTGTCAAAAAATCGGCGTGCATCATCTATGCTCCCACATTTGGCATACATGTCAAGAAGCGCACTCCGTGCAAAGATGTTTGACTCAAAGGGCCTGTTTGAATGTTGTGAGCATGTATTTTCTTGTCCCGCAGAGCTGCTAGCAAGCCACAAGCACTGAGTAAGCTGGAAAGCGTACACTGGGTGGGTTTTAGACCTAGACATCTCATCTCTGACAAGAGTTTCAAAGCTACGTCTCCCTAGCCATGGCGTGCATTTCTTGCAATCAATGCATTCCATGAGACCACGTCTCATTCTGTCAATGCCACACTTTACAAGAAGTCGGGAGAATCACGATTAAATATCGATCAATGGGAGTTCTTTGTAGTTCGATTCAAGATTTATCAGTGAAATATCAGTCAGGAAGAAATGCACGAGAGAGTGCTAGGAACTACCTTGAGTTCATCGATATCTTGATTCGTGTGGAAAGTTGTGAATGTCATGGATGGAGTGCACGTGTTTTTCCAATTTGATTTTCAACTCATATGTATCTGTAATAATATGCTAAAAAGTGAAGACGTTACCAGATAATTTACTCGTTTTTGGTATGATGTAATGTTATATATATTTGTGATTAATATTGAGAAGGCAAGCCATTGCTTATTGTGTTTCTCCTCTTTTATATGTGTTCCATATTTTAACATGATATTAGAGGGCATGGCCTTATCCATACTTGTTTACTTCTTGTTGTTGGGTAAGCTTTTTCACCTAGTGGAAAGCACATAAGTGTAGATCAATACGGAGAACATCCACCTGGAGGAGTAGCTTCACAGCTTTGGGACCACATCAAATATTTTTTTATTATTTTTTCTTTGGAAGCATGAAGATCGAATCTTGAATATGGTGCTAGAAGAGCTACCATAAAAAATCGAAGAGGTAAGAAATCTATTAACTTCAATAGGTTCATGGCAAACCTTTGAGGGAGACAATTATGAAGTATGGTCTTTCAAAATAAGGAATTTGTTAAGGTCACAAGATTTGTGGCATTTTGTAACTGAAGTGGATCCTAGTGATCTAGAAGCATTTGAAAATTTGACAAAGTATCAAAAGGAAAGAAGGCAAGTTGTTGCCTTAAGTATCATACAAAATGGTATAGATTATTCCATCTTTCATTACATTTCAGAAGCTTCTACTCCCAAAGAAGCATGGGATATATTGAGAGCAGATTTTAGTGAAGAGGAATTTGATGTAGAAGAAGGTGAAACAACAAAAAAGGAAGATGAAGAACACAAATATGAGGAACACGAAGAAGTGATTGCTCTCCAAGAAGAGCTGAAAATCATGGAAATGAGAGAAGAAAAAAAGATGTGAATACCCTCCAAGAAGAGCTGGAATATATTTATCTTTTTTTCTGACAAAATTTTTGAATGTGTAGGTAAAATGGACAACAACATACAATATGTTGAAACAGAAGAAGAAGCAGACTTACACTATGGTCCAGGACCAATGAAAAGCAATAACCCTGTTTATTATGAAGAAGACAAAGAAGATGCTGAAGAATGCCTACTTAGCATCAAGTTCAAGAAGACAAAGAAGAAGCAGTCCAAGTACACATCAAGGAAGAAAGTAAAGCTTAAGTTTATTTGAATGAAATGTATGCTTAGCTGAGACATAGAGTAGGCACAATGCCTAAGTGTTGAGGCATTGATAGTGTTGAATATTGTCTCGGTTAAGATTAAGGGGTATGTTAAGAATTGTAATCCCACCGGTCTACTATGCGTTATTGGTGCATTAATTAGTTAACTCATTAGTTAGTTAAATATGACTAGGTCCATGATATTTACCAGTGGTTTTTGGTATGATGTAATGCTATATATACTTGTGGTTAATATTGAGAAGACAAGCCATTGCCCATTATGTTTCTCCTATTTTATCTATGTTTCATATTTTAACAAATTTGACAATCGTTACTGGTTACTATTATGAGGATGTTATAATGCACAGTCCTAAAAAACCATATCAATTCACTACATCATAATTTGAATATTATCATAAGACATTGCAGTTTTTGTTGGTATAGAGAGGACAACAAGAAACCCATGCACGAAGGCAGGCGATTGAAGGAGACGCTTGAAGTTTTATGCAAAGAAAGCTGACTGAAGGAGGTCGTTGACCTATTACACATTTTTCTACAACGTTGTTTGCGTATCGATCCCACCACCTATGGAAACCTCTTGAAGGCCTACATCAAGATGAAAGCTTTGGAAGAGGGAAAGAGGGTTCACGCCCACATCATTCGATCGGAGTTCCAGCCGGGGATTTTTCTTAGTAATCATCTGGTTGATTTGTATGCAAGTGTACGAGTTTGGCTGATGCACGTGAAATGTTTGATAAAATTCCTAAACGGGATTCCTGGTTGTGGAATAAAATGATTGTTGGATATGGAAGAACAAAACGATTCAGATCCGCCTGCGCGAGACAGAACAACAGATAGGGATGTCTCTTATCCATTCGCAAGGGTGGGGGTATTGGTTGCAGATCAAAGGATGCAATTGCTAGGCGCTATTCTTAGCGTTAATATATTCTAACAAGCATCGACCGGTCCGAGGTTCAGACCACCTAACTCCTGCTGCTAGGAGTAACATGATAACTTCATAGTTTAAGCATAGAGCATACTGCACGAGGATCGATCGGTCCTATAGTTTAGTTCTTTTAATTGATTTCATCATGTCTTGCAGACACAGGAGAAGGCATGGAGGTCATTCAAGAGTATCATACTGAACCTATGTGAGGATTCTAACTTCACTGCAAATTTCCTCAGCACCAACTGATCATTTTTCTTTTGCAGGGTATGCGAATAAACAGAGATCAACAGTTTATACCATTTTTTTTGTTTTAATAAGGATCTTGCTAGAATTTTTTTTGGTTCATTTAGGGTGGGAATCCATAATAGTTAAATAAAAAACATTCAGTCCTGAAATCATAGACGGTATTCGATTTAAATTCAAACTGCAATCAGTCAAACCAACCCGAGCCTTGCGAATGATATGTAGGATTCATGATAAACACAAATCGAGATTCCTTTCATTATTATTTTTTTATATCTGAAAAACAAATAGCATAACTTTTATAAAACACTAGTATCTTGGACACTTTTAGATACAGTGTAAAATAACATCTCGATTTTTTATTCTTTTTGTTTCTAAAATCAAACAACAGCTCACTCATTTAGCTTGTAAATAATCAACAAATTTATTTGGAAACAATAGATTTAAAGTCCAAGTACTTTACAATAGATTTAAAGTCCAACCCACCAAGTAACGATCTAAACAATCGAAACAAGCAGATCTACTTTATCCTGCAACAAATAGAAATCATTTAATAGATAAAATCAACAAACAACAGGTGCCGTGAGTGCCCTTAGATGGATCACCACCATGCACTAGAACGAAAGCAAACGCTTCCACGTGGCACTTTCTTTCAAAGTATGTAATACGCAAATGATGGACTTATGAAAAGAGAGAACATGCAACACCGTTCCTCCATGCATAACATGGTGCACATGCTATCTCAATGCACTATTATATATAGTTTTTCCTAGGTCTTGTGCCATCCCAATCAAATCTCCAATCAATCCATAAATCCCTATGATTTGGGATCTTATCTTGTTGTTGAGTTTTAGATTGGATTTGATTGGTAAAGATATCTCTTGCTTGCTTACACATGTTCTCTATGCCATGGTGGTTTCCCCTCGTTTAGGTGAACTCTCCAAGCACCCTTTTTCTTTTATTTAATAATAAAGAAATAGTTTGATGTGGAAAGTATCACTTTGCGTTTTTGAGTTTTAAATAAATATTACATAAAAATAATTATTACAAATAACAATTCAAAAATAAATAATAATGTTTTGAGGTATCACACTCGATCATGAAGAATTGAAAAAAAAATTGAGCTAAAAAGCAGTGCTTTTTGGACGCAATTTCTGGTTCTTTGGAGATGAATCAGGAACATTTGAGACATGGGTTTTTCAGCAGAATGTGCCCAAGTAGCTTTCACACAAGCAAAAACCTTATAAAGTGCTTCATTTGGGAGATCTAACTAGTTTTTCAAAACGAAATTTCCCAGATTTGTTTCATGGACGGATTTGCTAAATGGAACAACTCAGCTAGTTAGATTATCAATTGGGGAAACTAATCTTATCTTATCTATCATTCATATTGTATAAATACTTACCTACTATGCAAACGAGGGGGGGATCTCTAGAGAAACATATTTTTTCTTTTCTCTGTGATATAGACTCGTTATGCATTTTTATGCTTACAGTTTATTGTTTGGATCGGTGGATGACACTCTTTGATTTTTCTGTGTGCTAGTTGATCGGATTCAGAGATCTTATGTAATGTTGGCATCAATTTATTGAGTAAATTGAATTTTGTTTGCTTCTGCAATTCATCTTCAGAATGTATTGATTTTTATCTTATGTTCATATTATGTTAGCTATAATTAGACCTCAGAAGCCATTATCATTGTGATAAGAAGGATTCTTGATTTTTCATAAATCACTATTTAAAGGCAGAAGTGGAGAAACTGCTCAAAGCTGGTTTCATCTACCCCGCTCCCCTTACCGAATGGGTGTCAAACCCCATTCCTGTGGATAAGAAGCAGAGAACGATCCGTGTATGCATTGATTTCAGAGATTTGAACCGTGCATGTCCGAAAGACAACTTCCCCAAGCCATTCATTGATCAAATATTGGATGCTTGTGCGGGGAGTGAGATTTTTTCATTCATGGACGGATTCTCGGGTTATAATCAGATTCAAATCAAACTCGCGAACCAACATAAAATGGCATTTATTTGTCCATGGGGAACCTTTGCGTACCGAAAAATTCCCTTCAGCCTCAAGAATGCCGGAGCTACTTTTCAGTGAGCCATGACCTCTGCCTTTCACGATCTTAAGATGATTATGGAAGTTTTCTTGGAATATCTTGCTGGCCATTTTCACAAGAGAGTGGACCACCCCAAGCACCTCTGTATGATTCTCAAACGATGTATCTACTACAAAATTCGATTGAATCCAAACAAATGCATCTTTGCTATTACAACGGGTCGCCTTCTAGGATTCATAGTTTTGAGAGAGAGTATTAGATTCGATCCTCTCAAAGTTGAGGCAATACTTCAGTTGCCTCCTCCGCGTAATTTGTTACAACTTTAGAGCCTCCAAGGGAGAGCTACTTTTCTGTGTCAGTTTATAGTTAACTATGCTAGTATTACTAAAGGTTCCGCACGCCTATTGAAGAAAGACACACCTTTTATCTGGGATGAGCGAGCCCAGCAGTCTTTCGATGCCCTTAAGAAAGCTTTGGTATCGGCCCCTATGCTTAGTCCGCCGGAATTTACACGAGATTTCATTCTTTATGTGGCCGTGTCTCAAGAGACTATTGGCATGGTCTTGGTTCAGGTAGATGATGCACTTGTTGAGCATGTTAACTATTACCTTAGTCAAAATTTAGTAGACGTTGAGCTGAGATACACCCACGTAGAAAAGCTGGCACTTGCGACTGTTCATGCAGTCCAGCGGTTACGGCATTACATTTTGCTTCGAACAACCACTGTTATGGCTCATATCAATCTGTTTCAGTTTGTGCTATCATGATGCCTTATCAAGGGTAAGTATAATAAATGGATTGTGATCCTTCAGGAATTTGATCTCGATTTTGCTTCTACAAAATCGGTGAAATCATTGTTGTTCGCTGAACTTATGTTGGACCTTCCACGGTTTGATGAGGACATCATTCATGAGGATTCCTTTGTGGATGAACACTTATTCCTTATCTCGTCCGAGGATCCTTGGTATGGGGATGTCATTAGATATCTCCAAACTTTGAAGTTTCTTCCGCATTATTCACGAGACGAGCGACGGTGTGTGAGACATCACACTAAAGATTATACTATCGTTGGTGACACTTTGTATCGCCAAGGAAAGGATTCCATTCTCCATTCTTGTTTGACTCACGAAAAAGTGGAACGGGTACTTAATGATTGCCATGCGGGGGCGTGTGGCAGTCATTTATCCAGGCTTGCTACAGCCCAACGTATCATGCCAGCTGGTTATTTTTTGCCTACTATCTTTAAATATTGTATTAACACTGTGAAGAGATGTCACCCTTCAGGTGTTTTCTCAGAACATACACTCGCATCCAACGCCCCTCCATCCGGTTGTCACTGTCGGTCCTTTCACTAAGTGGGGGGTAGATTTCATGGATTGCAAACCAGCTTCGGCTGGGGGGCATCACCATATTATCGTGGCCGTGGATTATTTTGTTAAGATTTAATATGCTAAGACAGAAAATAGCAGCATTACATTCCATTTCACAATAATAGCACATACAGGATCACTGAAGAAACAACAAGCATAACATAAACACAAGAGACACAGATTTATCCTGGGAAACCCTCATGGGGTAGAAAACCCAGTAAAGCTTCATCAATATAGATGACCAGCAATATACAAAGATGTAACCCTAAGCATAAGCTCCTCCTTCTCCATAGCAGACTTCTCCTCCACAAGTGCACCACTCTCAAGTGAGTGAGTGTGTGTAAAATGAGGAATATACCTCCTCTATTTATACACTACTCTGACTTGTCTTTTACACAAAACATGTAGGCTCGTATTTAACCAATGGGTTAAATACCCCACTACAACTGACTGGGCCGACCCCTCTAGCGTGGTCTAATAACCCTTTGACCCACATAACACATACAGGGCCGACCCCCACTAGGGAAGTCTAATAACCCAAGTTACCACAATCTGATGGAGGAATAAACATCTCCGGATATACAATAAGGTCTTCAAGGAGGAATGAAACATCTCCAGAATAATAAAGTACAAATATAATATTCTTTGAAGTTACAATATCTCAACATATTTTTCCAAGTGGGCTGAGTTCATGCCTACCGTTAATGCCGATAGTGCTACTACAGCCCATTTCATGTCCAACTAGATTATCACTCGGTTCGATATCCCGAAAGAGATTGTCAGTGACCATAGCAGTCACTTTCAAAACAAGATGGTGGAGGATTTGTCTCTCAAGCTTGGGTTTCGTCAGGAACACTCGTCTTCCTACTATCCTCAAGTGAATGGTCAGGTTGAAGTAGTAAATAAGTCTTTAAAGACCATTCTCCAACGTACCATCCAACAAAGCAAGACCAATTGGCATATCATGTTATATCCTACTTTGTGGGCATATCGAACCGCAGTTAAGACTGCCACCGGGTTCTCACCGTTCCAGTTAGTTCATGGTCTAGAGTCACTTTTACCGATTGAATGCGAGATCCCTTCGCTCAAGCTATCCATAGAGCTCCTCCCTGATATGACAGAGATTGAGCAACGTTTAGTACACCTCGAGCAACTTGACGAGCACTATCGAGATGTCCCTGTGGCCATTGATGTTAACAAGCATCGTGTCAAGGTTCAATATGATAGGTATGTCCGTCCCTGGCAATATGCTGAAGGTGACTTGGTTCTCTTGTATGACCAAGCTAAAGAACCCCTAGGGGTAGGCAAGTTTAATCCCATGTGGCATGGTCCTTACATTGTGAGGCGTGTCCTTGAAAAAGGAGCTTATGAGTTATAAGATTACGAGGGAGTTGTCTTGAAGTAGCCTAGAAATGGGCTCTACGTCAAGCGGTATTACGCTTGAACCCCTGGTTCAGGCTAATACTTTTGTACACTATTGTATAGTTTTTTTGTACATAGTTTAGATTTCCTTTTGGTTGTCGGGTCTGCTGATTAGCTTCTGTTTGATTGACAGATGTCAATGGGATGTCCTATGTTCTTAGGTTTTGTGGATGGTGCTAGCCGACATACGCAGCAGCTTGCTTCTGCTGCCTGGGTTATTTTCTCACTTGACCACCTAGTTGTGTCCTCAGGAGGTGCTTGTCTTGGTCCTACATCTAACAATGTGGCTGAGTATAGTGCCATTGTTGAGCTACTTCGGGATGCCATTTCACATGACATCCAATCTTTAGAAGTCCGCCTGGATTCACAACTAGTTGTGTCTCAGCTGAATGGGTAGTACCGTGTATGAGACCCTACATTACTACTAATATTCCTTAAGGTACGACTCTTGGAGAGACATTTTGTTTCCATTACATATATTCATATTCCGAGAAGTCATAATTATATATCTGATGCATACGCTAACTATGTATTAGATTGGCATTTGTCACATTCATCATGAAGCACATAAATACAAAGACATTCATACATTTGTACATACACACATGTAGTAGAACCGAGAACCAAAGTTGTATATATATATAAATATGTCCAAAAATGGTAGTGTCATACAAAACTGGATCCTGTAGCCCTAAAAAATATACATATCGATACAAAAAATGATGAGACCCTGGGATATCTATTCCCGCTGAGGAGGTCTAGTTGTCGCCTCGACGGGATGTATCTCATAGTAGTACTGTACTGCATTGGCCATCCGTTGCAGTAGCCGCACCCACTCACTAGGAACACCTACTACCTAGCGCTGCATGGCCTTAGGTATTCGGGCTACCTCTATCAATGGTACTCGAGAAACCATCTGTGACACGTTGCGCCGTAACGTCTGAAGTGTGTGCCCTGCAGCAGCATCTGCTGCCACCTCATCTCGACCCCGATGACCATGTCTCAGGAAGCCCTCGTGTATCACTGGTCCTTTGTCTGTGAGAAAACAGTCACCCATTAGCACATGACATTACCACCAAAAATATTTTTTGCATTTCAACTATAATAAAAAAAATCCATAAAAATTTAATAAACACAAAACCAAAAGAGTACTCACCAATGTCTCTGAAAGCTGCGCCTAGTGGGAGAGGCATGTCACGGTCCTGTCTGAAGTCGATCCCTGCATAGGGATAGTCCTCTATAGTGATCACCTACCGGTTCCACCAGTGGAAGAACTCCTCAGTATATTGTGACGCCAGACAGCCACCGCCCCGTCATGTTAGTATCTCATCCCACTGGGTCAGGACTGGATCTCAGAGACTGTGAGGAGAGACATCCACCCTCGGGCTAGATCTCAGAACCCTCTCAAAGAAAAAATTGCAGAGGATGCTACCATACCCAAAGTTTTTGACCTTACCCTCTTTGCATTATGTCAGTTGTGTCTTCATGGACACCAGCAGAGTAGTACACCAGTCAAATATAGTAGGTTGCAAGCATTGTGATGCATAGAACATCATCGGTATGGATACCTAATGTAGTGCTTTGGATCCCATGATCCATACCAAAGTAGCCACAATGATCTTTGTACTCAAATCCATTATGGCATTGATTGGCACTTGGTTTCCCACTGCTCGTGTGTTGGCAGGACAATACCGTACTATGTAATCTTGCACAGTGATCCCCCCAACCACAGTCTGTGACTGAAGACTAGCCACTTCCCCTCTACGAGACAAACCGGTAATAAAATAAATATCCTCCACATCTAGTGTCAGTGTTTGCCCGTTGAGGATGAAGTGTTGAGCATCCACATCCCAGTAGTTGATCAAATGACAGAGTAGTAGGTTTTGGGCAGCCCCCGAGACTCCAGTAGTTATATAAGCCACATGCTTGCAATGCTTGTTGTGCTTGCAAATCATTCCGCACGGCCTCGTCTACCTGGTCATGCTCTCGTTCTCTCCACTCTAGAACCATCCTGGAGTGCAAAGCAAGAAATTTTTAGTCAATTTCATGTTCAAAAACTTCTTCACAGCCGTACCCGCAGGCTAGATTGTAGATAGTTGTGGGTAGACACGAGCAGTTAGTTTTTTGACTGCGCGTTTGGTGCCCTACCCGTGACCCGCATACTTATAGCCCACGGGTAGCACCGAGGCCATTTAGGGCTTGGCCAAACAAAAAATCCCACTGACCAAAATTGAAATAAAAGCACTTAAATGAAAGGTATGGCAGTGACCACTAACCTACTCCGGACGGTTCGTTGAACGGTCGCTTGTAGCTCCCACGATCGGCACTCGAAGTTTCAGGTGAAAACTTACCACTAAACTCCAAATTGGTGAATAGTGCAAATGAATTGAAAATTACAAATTTTTATTACTATTTGTAATTTTCTGGACCCACTTTTCTATAGTTTTTGCCATTTTGAGCCGTTATAAACTAATATTGTGTCATGGAGTAGTGTTGTTTTTCAACATATTTCCTTGGCGAGAGTTGTTCTGAACCATTTCACACCTACGGCAGGTATATTTCACACCTGGCATATAGGTTAGATGCCATTTACACATGCATTATGCATTTGACCTGTTGACCATTTTCATAAACCCTAGGTGCGACCCCGCTTCGTGACTGACACGGAACCTTCACACTGTTATAGAAGTGTGGTCATGTGGCGGTAGGGCTTTCCTGAACATGGGTACTGTAGTTAGAACCCCTTATGCATTATGGTGCCCATGCTGTTGTTTGTCCTTAGGATTGGGAGTTCTTTGTAGTCACGCCATGACATTGCGATAAAGACTCATACTCTACTTTGTCTTATGCTGGCCATCTCCCTTAAGGACTCCCCTCAGTTATATCATGTTGTGATTGCATTGCATCATCCTGCTTGCCGCTTGAACCTTGTGTCGGCTCTCGCTTACTCAATTGATATCCTAGTGCCTGAGCACTTTTCCCTGTCGAGCCCTGCAGAGCTTATATATTTTCCCTTCACAATTTGATGACCCTTTGACCTTGAGGGAACACACCCCCGAGTGTCCACATCCTGCATGCACTTCCTTGCATTGAGCATAGGTATGTTCCACTGCTTGGGACTAGTCTGCTAGCTATTTGACACTCATTCCCTCACCTGTTGTACTATAAGCAATTTTATTCTTTTTCAAGCTTTTCCCAAATATGAAAAAGACCAAAAAAGTCAAATATTTCAAAAAGCCGAACGGGATTATGGTCACTATTTCTTGTTGGCAGCTGTTGTGTCGCCTTTGAACAGAGCATTCATTCCACTCCAAACATTATGATTCAGGACTATAGTTGGGCCTTAGGAGCTGTACTTGTTTCTCAGTTTTCTCCACCGATTTGTTAAGATTCCAGTCATTATGGAGCCCTCTGTAATGCCTCTTGCATTGCACAGTTTATGTCAAGTTTATGCTGCCTGAGTCTATCCATCTGCTCATGCTCTTATTCAAAGGAAGTCCTGAAACTAGTGTCGGCCACTCCTCAGTTCTCTTGACTATTGCATGTCGACCATCCTTATTGAGTCAGTCCGTTCACCTGAGATCTTCCAAATCTTTCAGCATTGCTGGTACCTCGTGCTAGTTAATGGGGGATGCCTTAATGCCCTCCTTCCAGCGAGTCTCATTCCGTCGACTTCAACTCATTTATTCCAGGACTTGAGGCTTAGAGTTCATTTGAGTACCTTAAGGCTTGCAGTCATTAGTGGCAGTTTCTCTCGCCATCGACAGTTTTGGGAATACATCAATGTCCCCTGATCGATGGATTCATCTTAGTGTTCGACTTCAGCCCATTTATTCACACTCTGGTGATTGTGCTCTGTGCCTTGATGCCCATTTTCATTATTGGTGGGTCATCTTGCATCTGTTAACAGTATACATCATTGACCGGTAATCAGACGATGTCTCATCAGGTTCGACCCTAACTCCTTTTATTCATTTGATGGGACTTGCACCGTCGAAGACTTGTGTAGAAGACCCTAGGCGATTGTGGCATTCAGTATGCTACATATGACTTTGACTTTACATCTGAGATATCACATCTCAGATTTCAGTAGTTTGTACCTCCAGTTTGCACCTGTTGTCTTCTTTTCAGCAGAAAACCATATCTTACTGTAGAGGGATCATGTCTATGATCACTTATGACATGTATTCACTATGTACTTCCTATTCATGGCCATTGTATCAGATTGTTGTACTATACCGATACGTATTCAAAGATACTATTGTATTATGACGAGTGAGTTGTTCTTTCCACTTGTGTCTCCATCACTCCACTTCTGGGTTTTATAATGTATTTCGGCCATCGTAGCACATTTTAGAGTCTGACCTCACACATTAGGGGGCATCTGTTACACAGAAATCTTCCACCCTGTGAGCATCAGCATTCTTTGGCCCATAGGATCCATTTCAATGACTCAGATCCATTTTTATCCTTTAGTGATACCAGTTTGCCCTATTTTTGTTCCTACCCGCATGTTGCATCATTATAGCATGCGTACCCGCATGTTGCATCACTATAGCCTGCAGGTATCAAGTAAAATGGTAAAAACCACTAGTAATTACTTCTTACTCCCAAAAAGCGGTCATTGGGTGACCTTTGGCTCTCCATCTGCCCAAGTAACGTCTCGATGTGTCCTTTCACCTACCTTTGAGAGGACTATATATTGAGCACATATGGCTTATGGATGGGAGGAAGAAGAGAAGAGTAAAGGCACTCTAGTGGATTTTTTCCCTATCTTGAGTCTGGACTCATTGATCCTTGTAGTTGTGAACCATTTATGTTCACCTTCCAAACTCCTCTCTAGTTTGAGTTTGCCATTCATGGAGGATTGAAGGGGTGGAGGCACAAGTGGATTGATCTAGATCTTGGTTCAGATTGTTTGCCGGCAAGAGTTCGTATCACTTTGTATTTCTTCTTGTTCATTAATATAAATACTCATATTCTCGTCCATTCATGGTGTGAATGTTGTTTATTACACATTGGGTTACATTTGCATATGATATTATGGACCATTGTTATCGATAATGTTAATGTCAATTATATATTATATGTACTTATTGGATATTGGCTGTCAAGACTAATTTGCAGATTACAAGTGCGTGGATTGAAAGCTCCAACGGGGATCTACATCAAATGTTGGATCGAGGTTGGTTACATTTCTCCATTATCTTAACGTTGTCATTTATAATGGCATTGTTTTGAGAATTGAGTAGATTTCTGGTAGTCATCTATCTGTTGTGGTATTCCCAAGCCATAGTGAGTTTTCTCCAATAAAAACATCCTAAAAGCAGCAAATTGGGATGAAATCAGGAAAAGAAACATAAAGTAGGAAAGTTAGAAAAGAAGGAAAGTTCAAACAAGAAGGAAAGTTCAAAAAAAGAAGAAAAATCCAAAGCAAAAAGTGGAAAGGCAATCAGAAAAAGAAAAAGAAGAAAAGCAAAGAAAAAAAAGGGAAAAATAAGGAAAGAAATATTTTCTCATCCACTCAAGGAGGGCGCATTAGCTATGGAGACTTGCTCCTCAAGTCACCCAATCTTATAAATAAAACAGTGTGCACCACATTCACATCTTTTGTCAGTTTAATGTTCTGATTGAGAGCAATTGTGCCTCAGGGACTTGGGAGATGTGCCCCTGCTTTCTGTGAGAGTATTATGGTATTCATCCATTATCATTAATATTATTTGCAGGCCTTGTAGCTTATCAAGTCGAATTTGAAGTCCAGAAGAATCATCATCCAGTTCAGACTTCGAATCTCCAAGATTCCTATGGATTTCTAGAGCTAGATTCTTGTGCGGAAGAAGAGAGATATTTATATAATGTTTGAGAGTCATATTGGACCATATATCATTTCTTGTAGCTGATCAAGTCGAATTTTAATATCAGAAGAAGCATCATCCAGTTCAGAGTTTGAATCTCCAAGTTTCCTATGAATTTCTAGAGCTAGATTCTTGTGTAGAAGGCGAGAGATCATTATATAATGTTTTAAGAGTCCTATTGGCACAAATAGGATGTAATTATAGTTAATGTAAACCTATGATATCATTCTCTCCAATTAAAATTATAGAAGTCTGACTTATTCTCGCATTTCTCCATCATCTCTAGACTTGCATAGAAATTGACTAGTTTTCATACTATGTGGAATAAATGAATGATTAGATGTCAAAATGAGTTGATTTATGTTCATGTAGTTATTTAATATGTTATATGACACCATCCATATCTGTTTTTCAGAATTCGTGAGCTTTCAGTAACTGTTTGGAATCTCCTGAAAATTACTAGCTGTGCAATCCTAGTAGGCAATTTTTATTGTATTTTTGTGAGAGTTGCTCAAAACTTCATATAACTTTATGGAATGCCATTTAACGATATAATGAATGTAATTTAATTTAATTTATCCTATATAAGTCATAAGCACCCATCCCTAGCCTCCCGTCAAGTTTACACCCATACTAGTATGCATATGTTGAGGAGCTCATGAGCATTGGAGTAGATTGCAGCTTTGCTACTCTTGAAAAATCAATGGTATCAGTACTTTGTTCAGAGGTATCATCCAAATAGCAGAGCCTTCCTTCCACCCAAATCCTTTGATCTTGTCCAACCTCAGTCAATCTAGCTTCCCCAAGCAATGTTTAAATTCATTCTGTGAAGTAGAGAGTTTTTGTATCACTAATCCTAGTTCGTACATTATAGTGGTATCATAGCACTTTCCTCCACCCCTGTGGAAATAAATAAGCTCACTTTTGAAGAATAATACAGATCATAACTCAAATTTGCAACTATGAGACTAGACATTGAATATGAAGAGTTAGAGCCATATGAGGAAGCATAAATACTCTACATATATTGAGGCCTCCCTCGAGATGAAGATGGTTACTTTTGTGACCATATATATGATGAGGACATTAGGACTTTTCTACCAAGTTTTAAATTTACTGAGGATCGAAAGAAACCTAGAGGATCCAAAATATATTACTATACATGGGATTCAACTGCCTCCTACTTGATGAGAATTTTTGGATCCTCTTAAGGAGGAGTATCCAAGAATTTTAATCCTAAGGAAGCCAACGAGGAAACTTCATCAGTTTTCTTAGAAAATCAAGATCCAAAAGAACATAAAACAGATTCACAGTCACTGCTTGAGCTACCCAAGGAAGCAAAATACAAGCACACATCAGTTGGATGTGAACCAGAAGATTTGGTGGAAGAACAATTCACCATGGCTCTACCACATGAAGAGAAAGACATGATACAAAGGTATTTCTACATTTCTTTATTTTGTATCCCTTTGTTTCAATCTTATATGAATCCACTTACAGTGGGAAGGTTGGCATGGTTGAGTCCATCCGTATGGAGGTCCAAATTTTCGATGTTAACTATGAAGGAAATCATGGAGATGAACCATTGGAAGAGCATGAGTCACTGCAAGGTGATATCAATGGGAAAGATACATCCATTCATGTGGAGAAGCAAGAGGAAAGTAAAAATTAGCCACCCCCAATCATTGAGAGGAGTAGTGAACTACCTAGATCCATTGGTAGTGAAGAAAGAGCTATGGTTCTGGAAGAGGAAGCCAAGTACACAATTCTTACTGATGAGGTTTGTGCATCATATGATGAAACCCCCACTTGCATTGCTGATGATCATTCAAAGACATTGAACATGGATGAAAGAGAAACTACTAATGGTTTCTCTAGTACCTGTGGAACATCTACTTGTGGATGTTCGAATTTTGTTGGAGTACCTACTGATGGGTGCTCACATCTCTATGTTGGTGACATAGAGATCGGATTTGAAGATGTTTTTGAAAGACAAAGTACCATTGATCATGATGATGGAGTTATTGCAATAGTGGAAGAAAACCAAGGATCAATGTCACCTTCACCACTTGAATTTTATGAGGGTGATCCAATGAATTTTGAAGAAGAGAAGGTTCTATATCATGAACTTTCCTACTTTGGTAAAGGTGTTGCAAATATACTTTCCTTTGAGCATGAAGATGATGAATTTTCATCCATTGATGAGGAAAAAGGAGTAACTTCACCATCACCACATAAGCTTCATGAATTTAATCCAAGGAAAATTAAAGAAGAGGATGTTCACTGTCATCAACCATCCTTCCTTGAAGGGACATTAAACATGAACACATTGAAGATCAAGGAGATCCTTAACATTCTCCATGTAACTCATGATTTAGTGTCACAATATTGTTGGAGAGTGGCATCAATGGAAAATCCACTTTCCATTGAAGACATGGAGAAGATTCAGAAGTCAATGAAAAACATCAAAGTTAAATTTTCACAATTGATTTCTGACAGAGATGATTTGTTTGATATTTTAGGATTATATCATGATGCATTATTGAAGAATGAAGAAGAGCTTGAAAATATCTCATATGAGTTGGGATCCACCCAATATTCTTTGAGAATGATCCATATCGTAGTTGGCATCATTATCGAATTCTAACATCTATTGCGATAATTCATCGACGTCGACACAACTTCGACAAGTTTTTAATTCGACACGACTCGAAAGCTCCGCGACTTCGACAAGTTCAACGACCTGACAGTTTTGCGACGTCGTCATGCAGCTTCGACTTGCGACTTGTTGTTGTCGAACTTCGACAAACCGTCTCTCTGTCTTCCAGTCGACTGTAATGGTTGAACTGCCGAAACTGTTGTAACTTATCTTATAATTGAACGTAACGGGAAGGCACCCAAGTGTTTCAGCACTCTCTATATAAGCATGTAAACTATTGTATTATACAAGCAGAGTTTTATGATATTTACATCCAATAATAGAGAAATTAGTTTGCATTCCTGCATATTTCCTGTATGTATTTGTGTTTATATGCGTAGTGTATTCCTGCTTTGTTTCTCATTCTTATGCTTCATTCATAACATAGCCGACTCATTCAGTCGAACTATTGTCCCCCTCGTGCTTCCTGGCCCCGAGTAGATCATTGGTATCAGAGCATATTTATGGTTCATTCACAGCTTCGTCAGAGCGCATCATCTTTGTTCATGCCTAAGTTTTGCATAGACACTTCCATCTAAGTTACCTAAATTATGCCGGTTCAAACACGCTTGCAGACTCGGCAATCCAAGGAGACACTACCTCTAGAGATGGAAAAAGAAACAAGTGAAAGACATGCAATCGAAGAGACACAGCAGCTCATAGAGAAAGCGCTGGCTCGACAACGAACTGAGATGTTTTCCCAATTCATTGAAATTCTCACACAATTTGCTTCGACTTCAGGAGGATTTCCAACGAGAACTAGCTTCGACAAATTATCCCCTTCAAAGTGAAAATGATTTTGGACATACCGAATATAGAAGGAAATATTGACGCGGAATCTGTCGACAATTGGGTACAACAATTGGAGTCCTATTACTCTGTGAATCAACTCTCAGAAGCCGAAAATATCACCATTGCATCCTTAAATATGTCAACATCTGTACACTACTGGTGGGAGAATATTTCGACAAATATGGAGAAAACTGGACACCCCATCGACACATGGGATAAATTAGTCAAACACATCTGGAAGGATTTTTACCTGCCCAAGTACCTTGAGCAGTCGTATAAGAAGTGGCAGCAACTAAGGAAATGGAAAGACTAATTAGTACAGAGTTACATCAATGAGTTCTATCGACTCATGGTTATACTTGGCGTTCAAGAAGAAGAAAAATTGCTTGTTCTGAAGTACGTCAGTGGATTATCCCAGTACATTCAACAGTAGATGGATTTTTTGGCTGTCAATATGCTTGTGGATACATTCCACTGTGCCAGCAAACTCGAAACCAAGTAGAAAGGAAAACCTTGCTTCATGACAAAGCTGACATCAGGACGACCACCCGACAAGAATGAAGCATCCAACTTTGACAAGTCGAAAACTTCTCAGCCGACTTTGCCAAAGCTAGATCACAGCAAAAAGCCTTTTCACAAAAAGGAACGTAGCAAGAAACCGATCGGAAATTTGTGTGATTACCATAACTCATCTTGGCACGATACGTCTGAATGCAAAGCTCGAAAGACCTTTTTGGAAAAAGTGTCGACATCCGATGCATTTGACAATACTGTGGTAGAGACACATAAGCAACGTCTCTTTTGACATCGACAACTCCAGCGGCCTCAAGTATCGTCGACGAGGAGGAATGAGAGTGCCTGTTCCATACACAAATATGGGTTCAAAAGGATCCATTGCATCTGATTGTGGACAATGGAAGCCATAAGAACTTTGTTTATGAAAATATTGTGAAGAAACTAGGTCTTGTAACCACTCTACATCCTCGGCCTTACAACATCGGTTGGATGAAGGATGTACAAGAGCTAAGGATCACTCGACAATGAAAACTCTCCTTCTTCATAAATCCTTTTGAAGATGAAGTACTTTGCAATGTGGCACCACTCTCCATAGTCGATGCTCTGTTTGGGAAGCCTTACCTATGGGATCGCCATGGAAGTTACCAGTCACGACCAGAGAAGGTGATTGTCAGGATTCACAATCAACGGTAATACATACCAGAATGACAACCTACACCAACGGTTGCAATGATAACTGCCAAAAAAATAAAGAATATCATCAATCATGCTCAAAAGTTTGCATTGATTATGATAAATCCGCAGCATTCTAGGAAGACTGCAGTAACCAGTCGAGTCGCTGAGCTATGTAACTCCCAACAGAAGCAGTAGATCGACAATATTCTTGATGAGTACAAGAACCTATTCCAAGTTCCAGATGGAGTACCTCGACATTGCCAGGTAAAACACTCTATTGAACTTGCTCCTGGTTCTTCTTTTCCTAATGCTTCTGTCTATAGAAGATCCATTCTCGAAAATGAAGAGATTCGTAGACAAATCCAATATTTGATCGACAAAGGCCATATTCGACCTAGCTCCTCCCCTTGTGGAAGTCCAGTCATCCTTGTTCTGAAGAAATATGGGACTTGGTGCATGTGCATCGACTACAGGGAACACAAAAAAATATTGGTGAAGGATCAGTACCCTCTACCGTGTATAGACGAGCTCATCGATTGTCTGAAAGGTGCTACATTCTTTACTAAGCTCGACCTCAAGTTGGGATATCACTAGATTCCAATCAAGGCCTCAGATGTATGGAAAACTACTTTCAATACCAAGGAAGGATTGTTTGAATGGTTAGTCATGCATTTCGACTTAACCCATGCACCTGTGACCTTCATGCAATACATGGATAACATTCTTTGACCTTTAATCGAAAAATGGGTCATTGTCTATCTCGACGACATATTGATTTTCATTCGATCATGGGAAGAACATGTCAGACAACTTCAACAAGTTCTATACACTCTGCAACAAAATCGACTTTACTTGAACACAGAAAAATGTTCCTTTACGATGAACAACATCAAATATTTGGGGTTTGTAATCGACTCCGTAGGCATTCATGTCGACCTAGAAAAAGTACAAATTCTCAAAGATTGGCCCATTCCTCAAAGCATTCAAGAAATAAGATTTTTTCTTGGTTTGTAGAATTTCTATCGATGATTCATACTCGGCTTCAGTCACATAGTTGGGCCCTCAAATCAGTTGATGAAAGGAAGTGGGAAAACCGTCTTCAAATGAACACCAACACAACAAGCAGCTTTCGACAAGCTCAAACACAAGCTCTGCACTGCACCAATATTTGTTTTATCTGATTTGCATCATCCCTTTGAGATTGATATGGATGCATCAGACTATGCCTTGGGAGCAGTGATCACTCAGTCTGGTCACCCAGTCGTTTTTTATTCGGAAATGTTTAACGACACTGTTAGAAGGTATTCGACATATGAAAAAGAACTGTATGCCATTGTGCAAGATCTCAAGCAATGGAGGCATTACATCCTTAGCAAGGAAACATTCATCCTCACTGACCATAAGCCTCTACAGTTCACTCCAACCCAATAAAAACTACAAACAACTCGACAACTCAAGTGGATTAATTACCTGCAACAATTCCAGTAGGTAATTAAGTATCGGAAAGGTAAAGCTAACGTCGTAGACGATTGTCTAAGCCGACCACCCATTGCTCTCATCTTTACAATGATGAGTATGCAAGGATATGACACCACTACTTGGCCTCAGTTGTATCAGGAAAAAATCGAATTTTCACCAGTCTATCGACGAATTCAGTCTGACAAGTCGTCGACCGTCGACTATTTACTGAAATATACCTTGCTATACAAGCTTAGACAGCTTTGTGTACCGATAGGTGAGCATTGACAACAACTCATTTGGGACTCACACTATAGCAATACTGCAGAACATTTTGGAGTAGCAAAGACCCTTGCTAATCTCCAGAAGTATTTCTTTTGTCCTACACTTAAAATTGACATCAACAAGTACATTCAATCATGCGTGGTTTGTGCCATTGCTAAACCGCCTAATCGACGACAGGGATAGTACACACCTTTTCCATCTCGTAGTTGTTGGGTCACGGATTTGTCCCTATTTTCATTCTTATTGACACCTTTTTCATCCATCATCTTCCTATTATCACCCATTTATCATTCCATTTTCCATCCATTTGTTGTAACTACTCGAGAAATGCCATATTAATCTCATTTATTAATCTCATTGATGCTTTAGTGGTTAATCATGATTATTTTAGTTTATTTTTTTATGAATTGAATACTATTATGCATAATTTTACTGATGATGGTTTATGGAGTGATTTGTCATATTAACAACAACAACACTCATGGGTCAAGCTTCCAAAGTTGGCATGCTAGCACACGTCCACATGGATATTTTACAACATGGTTTCATCTTATGATTAATTATGTGGATTTGTGATTTCAATTTGTGCCCAAGTTTAACATGGCAACCTCCAGCTCATGATCAAACGGCCTTAACCAAAAATGCATGTCAGATAACAACACATTGATTTGCATCACGATTTGTGGGAAGATGGAGAAGAATATCGAAAATCTGGGACATGGGTTTTGTGCGCAACAGCCTCAATTTTCTAAATTGTGAGGAAATCGACAAACAAAGCTATGGTTTGAGCTATACAGCTGGTTCTCTAAACCTGTAATTCCCAGATTTACTCTTGCGGTTAGTTTTATCAATTAGAAATTTGTTGAAACTGATTCCAAGTTGGGAATTCAGTTTCTCATCCTCATGAAGGATTTTTATTTATAAATATGTAATCAATCTCATGAGAAGGGAGGAGGAGAGAAAGCAATGTTATGCTGTAGGATTTGATCCAGTCTCTATTGTAATACTTTCATTATGATAATACATGCTGGCAATTTCTTAATTCTGGAGTTGTAGACTTTCATTATGGAGATCTAGCTCTGCTGAGTGGAGGAAGGGCCATCTTCCATGAGCAGATGTTGATAGTGTTGATTGTAGTTGTGTAGATTTGTTTATCACTTAGTTCATGCTTTCTTTCATTGATAGATTTCTAGTTGTTGTTATTCATGTTAAATTATTTTGATAGATCGTTGGCCGACATATCACTTCTTTTAGATTCATGCAATTAGATCTTGCTTCATAATAATTGATTTTGTTTGAAGTGTGATTAGATTTACAATTTTATGAATAGGATTAGGGTTTGATTTATTTTCAAGAAGGTGTGATCTAGTTTACAAAGAGTTTGGATTTCATACCAATAGATAACAATGTTAGGTAGAAATTGTGCTTGCATAGATATTGCACGATAGCTTTGAAATAAAAGACTTCCTCGGGTTGACAATTTATGTTCTAGTAGTTTCAGCTGCTTAATTAATTAGACAATTAACCTTCCCAACAATAGTCGACCATGCGAATCTATTTCTATGGACTACTTGACGAGATATCCTACTACCAAACATCAGCATGAAGCGATCTTAGTAGTAGTCGACAAATTTTCCAAGATGGCCATTCTCAATCCATGCAAGAAGACCACAACAACACAGCAAACCGCTCAGCTCTTCTTCAAACATGTTTGGAAACACTATGGTTTACCAACAACCATTATCTCCGACAGAGATGCCAGATTCATCAGCATCTTTTGGAAGACTCTTTGGCAGCAGCTAGACACAAGACTCTCATTGTCAACAGCTTTCCATCCTCAGACAGACGGACAGACGAAAGTTGTGAATCGCTTGGTAGTACAATTGCTTCGCATATACAACCACAAGCATCAACGAACATGGGATGGAAGTCTTCCATACACACATCACAGCTACAATCATGCTCAACATAGCTCTACAGGAAAGAGTCCATTTGATATTTTTTACGAATTTCAACCCGCAGTGCCTATCGACTTGATCATCTCCTCAACACAATCAAACGACACCGACCACAAACAATGAGAAGTTGACAAAGCATTCAAGTTTCAAGATTAGATATGCAACATCCAACAACAAGCACAGGACATGTTGCACAGAGCAAACGCGAAAGCTAAGGCCCGACACGATAAGCATCGTATCCCTCATTCATTTCAAATTGGGGATAAGGTCTGGTTACATCTTAAGAAGGAATGCTTCACTGACCCATACAAGAAGTCAAAACCTTTGTGATATGGTCCATACAGTATTCTTCAACAAATTGGAGAAAATGCTTTCCAGCTCGACATTCCTTCTTGCCTTGGTCTACATCCAGTATTCAACATGGAACTACTTCAACCATACCATGCACCATTGTTGGAACATAATGACTTGCAGATAGCAGAACCCGCTGACATCCATCCATATGTTCAGGAGCCTCTTCCTTGCGACACCATCATGGGACGAGGAGTACACCATACAAGGATGAACACAATTTTCTTGTTTCAGGTTGCTAAAGTCATACAACTCCCATCCCAAGGAAAGTGGTACTCTGCTACTGAACTAACCGACAAGTTTCCTCACCTTCACAAGCAAACAATGGGGACCATTATTTCTTAAGGAAGGAGGTCCGATCCATATTGCAATTGGCATCATTGTCGAATTCTAACATCTTATGCGACAAGTCATTGACATCGACACAACTTCGACAAATTCTGACTTCGACACGACTTGACAACTCGGAGACTTCAACAAGTTCAGCGACCTCTGTAATATCCTGGGCAAGATATGACCAGATATTAACTCCACTTTAAAACTTTTACAACTTTTACTAGTGAAATTTTGTGGCAAATCCTTCGAACCGGACGGGAGGTAAGTGAGTGGTACTGGTGTGCAAACTGAGGATGGTGGGATGAAATTTTGATTCTGGAATTTATATGGGATTAGGTGTAGCAGCAGCAAAATATGTTTTTAGCAGGAGTCCTTGGCACAAGGTACTAGAACCATTCACTTTTCAGCAATAGAATGAATCCATTGCCTACTTCGAGGATTCATGGGCTTCTAGCATATGCCAAAAAGACTGGGTAAGGGTTAAAGGTGTTTAGTACAGATATATATCAGTCATACAACTCATAAGGAATGCTGGAATAAAGACTGGATTGACTTGGAAAGGTTTGGAACAATTTGGGGATTCTTTGCAGATGGTGGACAGCTGAGCTAGTCACAATACATGCTTTCCAAAACGAAGTTAAAAGCATTCAAATTCTTATTATAGGGACTGATATGGATATTATATTGAACTAACAACCTCCTCCAACTAACAGAATGCAAAATGGATCCTCAAAAAAGATTCAGCAGCAAATATGGTGAAACTAGTCTAGATTAAGCACCAAACTAGCTAATCTTGCATTTTAATCCTTTAAACTGCTCCAATAAATGATAAAATATGCTATGACATTAAATAATGATCTGATATAACATACTGAACACATGCAAGATGAAAATAATATATCAGAATCCTTCTTTTATTGATTTAACTGTCTCCCAACACAACAGTGCCTCTCAGGCTAAATATTCATTACATTTGATGGAGAAAGAAGAGAACAAATAGAATATTACTGTGGATCTTCTATGGTGATAGGATCAGGTCATCTATAGGTCATATGACTGTAAATGGCTGCTTACTGAGCTTCTGAACTTGTCTGGAGCGCATTCACTAGGTCAACCCTCTCCTTCAGCGAAAACTCCTCTAGATTTAGTTGTGAATGGAGAACGAGTGAGAAGAGAAGTATGGATCTGATCTGAAGCTGGTTACTAATCATGAACACCTTTGATGTCTGCAACAATGGCTACACCAACTCTCCTTCATCCCCTATGCGCACTCCCAAGTTCTATCTTCTTCAATGGATGGATCTTCACCAAAACTAACTGGAGAATCACTGTTGGAGGAACCTATTCTCCCGAATGACTGTAGATCTTCAATGGAGGCTGGAAGCATATGTTACTGGCTGCAATATCTTGACATAGACCTGCACAACACTCTCTGGAAACTAAGGGCCTTGGGGCACATCACCCAAGAATCACAGCTGAGGCACATCACTCAACTAGAGAAGCATCAAAGCTCTCATGAGAAAACATAAATGATGCAAAAGTTGTCAAATGGAGTTGGTTGGATTCTTTTATAAACTTCATGATGACCTACTGAGCACGTTCTTGGCTTGGTGACCTATGAGAGTAGGTTACCCACTTTCCCATTCTACTCCAAATCCATGAGGGTTCCTTTCTTGAGGAGAATAGAAACTTCTGAGCTTTCAAAACTTTCTTTCCTTCACCTCCTTCACTAAATTTGGGCAAGTGCGCTTTAGGTAGCTTTTCTGGTTGTTTCTATTTTCTTTCAAAAAGCTTTTCTTAATCTTTCCACTTTCTTTACTTTCATCTTTCCTGCTTTTCTCTGATTTTGCTAGCTTTTGTCAGTTTCTTTTCTGGGTTCATCTTTCCAACTTGACTCCACTAGATTCCTTAGCTTTTTTGAGACTTTACCACTTAGGAAAGTTTGGCTCACTCACCAATTTGAATTTCCTAACCATATTATCACCACTTGCCAATATTTATTAGCAATATTTATCAATAATAATATTCCAACTCAGAATTAATTCCAAATTCAACATTTAAGCAATTAATTAATTCATGTGGTATAATTGCCTCAAAATTAACCCCTACTCCAATTTGGTAACATCTTCCACATGGGTTCCCTCTTGGCCCACTTGCTCATTATCCATTAATTTTATTTATCAAAATTACCTTTAATAAATAAATTTGCCAACTTGGGAGACTTAGGCCAAAATTAATTCTAAGCAAATAGAACTAATACCATTTAATTCGCTTAGGGGTTGATTTTGTCCCCTTTCACCCATGGTACTGGATGAACCAAAATTGGGGACATGACAACCTCACAGTTTCGTGACGTCGACATGTAGCTTTGACTTGCGACTTACGACTGTCGAACATCGACAGACCGTCTCTTTGTCTTCCAGTCAACTATAATGGTTGAACTGCCGAAACCATTCTAACTTCTCTTGTGACTGAACGTAATGGGAAAGCACCCAATCATCTAAGCACTCTCTATATAAGCATGTAAACTATTGTATTATACAAGCAGACTTTTATGATCTTTACATCCAGTAATAGAGAAATCAGTTCGCATTCATGGATATTGTCTGTATGTATTTGTGTTTATCTGCGTAGTGTATTTCTTCTTTGCTTCTCATTCTTATGCATCCATCATAAAAGATCGGAATCATTCAGTTGCACTGTTGTCCCCCTCGTGCTTCCTGGCCTCGAGTGGATCAGAGAAGTTCTCAAAGTAATATCTTGGAATCTCATATGCAAGTAGAGCAACTTCAGTAAGATTTTCTAAGATCTCATATTCCCTCCTATGTTCCAATAATCCATTCCCTTTTGGTTGATGATTTTCATATTTCTATGGAGGAATCTCATGTAATGGTGGAACATGAGGAACATGCTGATTTGAATGTGCTTGAGAGGGCTGAAATCAAGCGAGAAGGTAACCAAGAACTTGTCTTGTCTCAAAGATATTATGAGTTACCTCATGATGAGAGATGCATAATTTTGGAGGCGACACATGGCCTCACATTTGATGGATCATCCCATGATGATGAGGTACATAGATGCACATGCTTGGTGGATAATTGTTGCAAATATTTGATTCATTCTCTTTCACCCCACACTTATGTTTCAGTCACATCACTTGAAGATGAGAATTGGGTGAAAGAATTTTTCTTGATAATACCCCAAGAGGAGCAGGAGGCTCCCACAATCATTTTGGATGACTTGATCGGTCAATCCATCAGGTTTGGAAAAGGCTCATATTCTTCCCAGCAGCCATGATCTTGATTTCATATCCTTGGAATCAAGTAGAAGAGAGTTTTGTCCATCTATGGATAGATGCACCACAAAGTTGAAGACACCAGGAGGTAAATTTTTTCCGTGTAAAATTTTTAATGCCTCTGACATTGATATGTTTTTTGATCAACAACATAAGTACATGTTGTTTCTATTAGATACCATTCATACAAACATGGATTTGGTGGAATATTACATGTTCCACACGGAGTCTCCTCACAGAAAAATTTATGCACATTGTAGGTGGAAGACAACTAAACAAACAAGCTTCCAAAGGAAGTCAATGAGCTATTGGAGATATGCACTTGGAGAAGCCACAAGCTCCTTACTTAGACATGATTTGGTGAGTGTTTGTTCATCCACTAATTGGATGAGTAAATAATTGATGGATGTATGCAACACATGTTCTTTCCAATTGAGTGGAACCAGTGGTAGAGAGTCGAGCCATTGGGATAGTACATGTTTGTCTTTTGGATCATGTGGCAGAGAGTTGAGCCATGAGATTACCTCATTGGAGATATATACCCATAAGGGTATTGGTTCTACTTGCACTTGTGGTTTTTCATTGTATTCATCATATTTTACTTGTGAGCAGTTTATGAGGCATTTTTGGTGTTGTATGATTCCTATCTTTCTCATAATTGGATAAGGGACTTCCACCCTTGTCATTCGAACTACAGTGATGACATTTTTTATTCTTGTGTGCATTGGGCACATGAGAAATTTATTATTGGAGTGGAAATAATTGATGAGGTTTGGACTCACTCTTTGGGGCATATTTGGTGGTTCCTAGTATTTCCTTGATTGGATCCTATCATGGAGAGTTGCATATATTGATTGAGGGGACCTCAAAGTTTCAGGGTTGCATTGGAAAGGATGATGTTCCAATATGGTGGTATGATGTTTTCCTTCTTAGAATTTCATATGATGATGATTTTTTCTTGTTACTAATGTTTGGTGAGATGCAGTATGATCAGTGGGATCCTAGTATTCCATGGGATGTCATTTTTTCACACATGACACTGCTACTTGGAAACTTGCAATTGAAGCAGTGGGATCCAGGCATTCTTTTTCCTGATAGATTTTGTTGGATGGTATTCCAATCCATGGGAGTGTAATGCAAACAATGGGATCCCATATTTTATTGTCTTTGGAGAATTTGTTTGCATGTTGGCATGATGGATCAATCCAACCCTCTTTTATATCAGTTCATCTATGTTGCACTTGGTTTCAGTTTCCTACATGGACAACACCTCTTTGGATTGACTTATAGTTTTCATAGTAGTGGTATCTTTCCATTTTTTATATTTATATGGGATCTTGGCACACTTTCCAGTTGCTTCACTTGGATAAAGGTAGGCATGTCCAGTTACAGATGTAGTGAAGATTTTATTTGGAGAGATGATTATGATCAGAGTAGTGCAACAAAAGCATGATGGACCTCTTGGGATATTTTTCTTGAGGACAAGCAAATTTTTGGGAGGGAGGACTGTCATGTCCCCAAATTTTGACAAAGTATATGTCACTAGGACGAAAGCATTAAAATATTTAATTAATGATCCCAATAGTACTAGGAAATGAATTAAATTATTCCAAGGGATTGATTTTGGTTTGGAGGCATTTAATTAATTAAATTCCAGAATATTCACTTTGGAATAATTAATTAGTTGGTTTCAGTAATTTTGTTTCTAATTACTAATATTTGGACTAGAAATAATGAGCTAAGCTAAGAGGGCGAATTAGAGAGGCCAAGTGGACCAAGGTGGATGGAAATTGCTAAAAATGGTCAAAAACATGCTAAAAGTAGCAAATCGGGATGAAATCAAGAAAATCAGCATAAAGTAGGAAAGTTAGAAAAGAAGGAAAGTTTAGAAAAATAAGAAAAATCCAAAGCAAATAGTGGAAAGGCAATCATAAAAAGAAAAAGAAGGAAAGCAAAGGGGAAAAAAGGAAAAAGAAGGAAAGCAAGATTTCCTCATCCACTCAAGGAGGGAGCATTAGCTATGGATACTTGATCCTCAAATCATCCAATCTTATAAATAAACCATTGTGCACCACATTCACATATTTTGTCAGTTTAATGTTTTGATTGAGAGCAATTGTGTCTCAAAGACTTCCCTAATCCAAGATGGGAGATGTGCCCCTTATTTCTGTGAGAGGATGATGGTATTAATCCATTATCATTGATTTTATTTGCAGTTCCTTTAGCTTATCAAGTCTAATTTGAATTTTAGAATAAGAATCATCCAGTTCAGAGTTCGAATCTCGAGGCTTCCTATGAATTTCTAGAGCTAGATTCTTATGCAGAAGAAGAGAGAGATTTATATAGTGTTTGAGAGGCCTATTGAAACATATATGATGTCCTGTATCTGATCAATTCTAATTTGAATATCAAAATAAGCATAATCCAGTTCAGAGTTCGAATCTCTGGGTTTCCTATGAATTTCTAGAGCTAGAATCTTGTGTAGAAGGAGAGAGATATTTATATAATATTTTGAGAGGCCTTTTGGCCCACATATTATGTAATTTTATTGAATTTAAACCTATTATATCATTATCTCCAATTAAAATTACAGAAGTCCGAATTATTCTCACATTTCTCGACCCTCTCTAGATTTGCATAGAAATTGACTAGTTTTCATACTATGTGGAATAAATGAATGAGTAGATGTCAAAATGAGTTTATTTATGATCCTGGAGTTATTTAACATGTTATATGGCACTATCCATGTTTTATTTTCAGAATTCATGAGCCTTCAGTAACAGTTTGGAATCTTCTGAAAATTACTAGTTGTGCAATCCTAGTAGGCAATTTTTACTGTATTTTTGTGAGAACTGATCAGAACTTAATATAAATTTATGGAATGAAATTTGACTATTTAATGAATTTAATTTAATTATATTTATCCTCTCTGAGTCATAAACACCCATACCTATCCTCCAGTCAAGTTTACACCCATACTAGTCTGCATGTGTTGAGGAGCCCAGGAGCGTTGGAGTAGATTGCAGATTTGCTTCTATTGAAATATCAATGGTCTCAAAAATTTGTGCAGAGTTATCATCCAAATATCAGAGCCTTCCTTCCACCCAAATCCTTTGATCTTGTACAACCTCAGTCAATCTAGCTTTCCCAAGCAATGTTTTAATTCATTATGTGAAGTAGAGAGTTTTTATATCACTAATCCTAGTTGGTACATTACACTGTATTCATGCTTCTCTCTTTTTATGGGGTTTTTATGTACGTCCCTATATGAGCTATAGGTTTAATCTTCTGCAGGTTCATTTTTATAGCTGCAAATTTCCCTTTCAGTTCCTCTTCTTAGCAATAATAGTTGCTTCCACTTTTTTGTTAGGAACTGATTTTATAGTTTCTAAGAAATAATAAATTTCTTCTTTGATTTCTCCTTGTGATAATGGGAAGGATTCTATAATCTTGAAGGCCTTTTCTTGTAGGGGTTCAATCCTATCAATTACCTTATGTTTCTCTTCCTGTATCTTATTTACTTCTTACTTCTGCTTCTTACACTCTCCCATTTTGCTCATTTTCTCAATGGATAGAAGGAAGGTCAAACTGTCATGGATCTTTTTCTCTAAATATTGTGTTGTCTAAAGCCTCTTATTTAATTATTTCAGCTACTCATCTTTGACCAGATGTTTCCATAGTTGAACACTCTCTTCATGCAGCTATGCACATTTCAACTCTAGGGTCTTAATTTTTTCAATTGCAATGTTTATCCTTTCTAACCTGCTTTCACACTTTGTTCTAACCGATGGAGGCATCCCTGGAGGTTTTTTTGGTGCAATATATTCAATTCTTGTCTATAGTCCCTGAATAAACTCACCTATCTTTACCATTTCCCTTTCTGTATAAGTTTCTTCATTGTTTTGGTCTTCTGGAAGTGCATTATACACTTCTTCCACTTCCTTTCGCAGTTTCTCCAATTTCTACTTCAGAAAAATGCCCGTTGTGACTGCTTCCTCTACTTCTTTCTGTAACTATGATGTATTTTGTGTGGACATTTCTTTTTCTATCTTCATCCTAGAACATTCTTCTTGTATATCATCCCTCTTATTATGGATTTTGTACAATTCTATTGTAACCGCCATATGTCTCCATCTGATTTCCTGTGCAATGGATGTGTGCAATGCATGCAACTCATTCAATGGTAAGTGTGAAAGGGTTATTTATACATGGATTACCATTGGCTTCATCTCTTGAGTAGAGAGTGTCACGGATGTAAGTGAGATATTTAGCTTCTGATGTGGTTCTATTCCCTTTTCCTATGCAATGGGGTGTGATTGCAAACTATTTGGATATGCCTCTGAGCGAGTTTCCTTCGTATTTTTATATTCTCCCCAGGTCATCTGCATCAATTGCTTCATTGCCACAAAATTTTCATCAATATTTAGCGGGATTTTTCTTTTCGTGTATCAAGTTCTTTGATCTCACTCTTTACAGTCACATTTTCAATGACTTCATTAGCAACATTTCTGGATTCTGTGCTAACCCATTCAAAATCATCTTCCATTATTGCATGTACCAGTCTGGGCTTGGATGCTTTCCTTTCCTTCTTTGCAAACTCCTCTGGATGAGTCGTATCTTTTCTCTTCTCGGCAGGCACATACTATTTTGTAGGTTTAGGATGGATCTTAGTGTTGACAGTCTCTTCCTCTATGGGTACTAGATTATTTGGTTGATTTTGCTTTGTAGCCTCTTCTTCTTCTGTTAGTGGAACCTTCCAACCTGCATCCCATTCTTGAACAATTTTCACTATATCATATTCAGTACAAATAAACATGGTGGGAAAACACTACTTGATAGGGTCCATTTTGGCCTGAATGTAAGTATGATACATCCCAATCTTGAAACGCATAATTCCCTTGTATGCTTCAACTATGTGAGGTTGTATACGTGGAGTCTCTTGCAAGATAAATATGATCTCTTTGAATTATATATAAAAATTAAGATTTTGTTCATCATGTCTGCATGCAATCTTAGTGAACCACATATTCATATACCTTGCAGCCAAAAAGGCTCTCCATTTTCTATCAAAGAACTGACTTCCCTCGGGTTCCTTCCATCTAGTGAATGCAATGCATATCAATAACCAAGTGTAATGAAAGGGATTACCTTTTTTGTGTGCTACTAGATAGTCTTCAAGAAACTCTTTTAGTAATAAGGTTGACCAGTTCATTTGTACTCCCTCCACGCACTTTTTTGCAGCTGCAATAATTGTTGTTTAGACCTAGTCCTAGCGCACTTTCAGAACAAATTGCATGCTAATAGCTGGGTAGTGAATCTCACAACATTGTCCTTTATTTGCACAACTGAGAATCCTCTGCTGGCTCATTGAGTTTGTATTTCTCAACCATGTTCTTTCCAAGCACTTTTTCTTGTCTTCTGTAAAAAATAAGACTTACATCTTCTCCTACGGTAGGTAGTCCTATGATTTATTTGACCATCTCAGCATCAATGGAGATTTTTCTATTAATCCATAGGTACCCACCATGCAATTGAGATAACAACAATTTTGCACACATTTTTACATGTGGGGTCCTTCCAAAGTGAGGGATCTCCAATAGGTTCAGTATTCGTGATTTTGACAGTCCAACTGCTCATTCTTTGAGCTCCATTTCAGTTGGTATCTTGGGATCTGGTATTTTCATCCTATCCATATGCATGTCTCTAACCAGTTTAGAAGCTTTTTTAGGGTCAGTAACATCATAGTATACAAATGTGAACTTGGGAAGTTGTCCATACAAATTTTCTTCAACAATTACACTTTCAAATTCGTTTCGTTCCTGTAACTGTGTATCTTCTACTTCAGGTAGGGTAATATATGGAGCATCAAGTCTTCGAGATGGAATGTAGTCACAATAAACCCTTGCAGGCTTTGATGAGGACGCACCTTCAATATTTGCAAAATTTCCTTGTGCACTCACTGATGGGTTCTTTGAATGTCTTCTTGGCGCCATGGATTTCAAGCTTAAATATTTCACTCACACAATTCTATCTACAACACCTGCTCTCAATAGATGCGAGATTTCTTATCAGAAATAATTAGGGTTTATAAAGAAATTCCATTCTTCCTTTGTCATTAATGTTATGTGAATTTTCCTTGTATTTTTTGTTCTCGAAATACTGTAAATTTTCCATTTTCTTGATATTCTAGTTGATATTGTCCAAATTCAATTAACCACTTTCCATCATTAAATGTTGTTCCCACCTAGGAATTAATTACCACTCGTGACATTACTCCACTAACTCATTAATGCTTATTATGTGTCGCAATATGTTTTGGCGCATGAATATTTTACTGCGACAGGTCTGATTTCCTATGAGCTAACTTCATGTTGGAGTGGAGATGGATTGGTTTCCCAAGTTCTCCACATTTTCGTCTAGTGATTTGACTAAGTCTAACCATTGTCCATAATTTTATTTTTCCAAATCATTATGCGATGTTACTTACAAAAGTATTGCTTCTTTTATAAAGAATAGCATGATATTCCTCACTCGTTTTCTTCTTCCAGTATTTGAAATATTTTCTTGAATCTCCATAGTTCTATGCTTTGTGACCAACTTTATTACATTTGTAATAAACTAAATTGTTTCAGTGCTTTCCAAATTTCCAATATGCTCAGTCATTGTCTATTTCCAACATTGAACTGATTTGCGCAGAGATTCCTTCTTTGATTGCACAATATTCCTTCTTTCTTGATTAGTTTCCTTGCTCTCCTTCCTCTCAATACCACTTTTATAGCCTATTCCATTTTTATTTAGAGGTGATATCTGCTTGCTTATAATCTCATTCAATACTTTTGTGCTTTTGACAAATTTATCATTTGTCTGGTGTTGGTCTTGTAGTCTTTTAACTTCTTGTTTGTTTTCATGTAAATGAGTCTTTTGTTCATCAAGCATTTTTCCATACTCGGAATTCTTCTCTTTTAGAGAAATTATCTCAAATTGTCTTGCTTGAAGTCGAAATTGATGATCTTCCTGTTTTTTTTTTAAATTGATATTTTAGGAATAGGACTTCCTTAACCTTTTCTTCTTTACCATATTCCAATTCTTTCTTTAGAAGAATGATTTCATTTGATAGTATTTGATTCTTTGTGGATAATTTCTTCAGTTTCCTTTCCAGGACATCATTCCTCAGTCTTTCAGATTGGCACGCTTTGTCCTTTTCCTATAATTGACTAGTAAAGTATGTTGCCAATCCTTTTGATTCTTCCTCTTTCCTTTTCAGAGTTTGCATAATGTTGATTTCCACCTTCTTTACTTATTATATCATTTTCCTTTGTGTATGAATGATGTCTCTTGCTTCTATGACAAAGAGTTTGTTTAAACAATCATTTTCTTGTAACCATGGTACTTCGTTTTGAGAACATTTTTCCTTTCTACCCATAACTAGGAATGGATCTATCTTCCAGATGTTAAGTTGTTACTGAAGACACCCGCTCTGATAATAGTTATGAACACAGTTATGAATAGTTTTTAATGCAGTTATGAAGAGGGGGGTGGATCAGTATTAACACAGTTATGAACAATTTTTAACTTCTTAACAGATTAATCTGAACTTAATCTTGATCTTCAATTCTGCATGCACTGTTACACCAAAATCTCGTCATCATGAGTTAAGTGTCCCTATTTTCCCTAATTCCTAAAGCACTTGCGCCAATTTATTTAAAGAAGAGTTTGTGTTTCTCCTCATACCTTTTGTTTTCACCCCGATGCGCCTTGCTCATTGTTGAGGGGGCCATTTGGCCTCTTGAAAGTCACCATGTATAAAATATACATAATACATGAATTAACCTTAACGAGTAGTTGGATTCGGTACAACCGCCCCAACCTCCTTCTTGATGTATAAATATACCATCTTTTGATGAATGTAAGCGCCTAAAATTTTGGTCCAATATTTGTGTTCCATTGATGGTTGTGTGCATGTTAAATCTATGCTTGAATGTCATGTGAAAGCCTATCTTTCTACATCTGGCATCGTTGTCGTCCTCTATGCGGTCTGGGTGACAACAACAACACATAGAGGGTGGATTGAATCCAAAGGACATTGTGAGATGCAAAGAAACCTGCAAGAGAAATATCACATAATTTGAAGATTCAACCAAAGCTACAGAAGGTCGTTGAAGGATATCGACCAAAGACCACCGACCTATCATGGACGTGGGAAAATTAACGACACTTTTGAATGGTCGACCAAGTATCATTTGTAAATTGAGTACACCATTCAAAAAATCCAAATATTCTAGCGATTCAAGTATTTGTTTCCTGAGAACTAAACATCAAGAAATCTATAGAGGATGAAGGAGTCGAGAGTTTAACATGGTTGTGTAACAGTCGAGTTGTTCACATGGTGGTCGAGCCCAAGCATTAGTCGAGCATCCATCATGTCCTAAATTTAGTTATGGTCGACTATCGACTAGTGGATACTGTTGATGGATGGAGATTGTCAATTGTTGTAGTAGGTCCATTCCGTCGGCTATCTCTTCATTGCCTACCATTTGTCAGCCATCGACCAACCTGAAGCCTGCTAACTTAAGCCTTGAATTGAATAAAGACAGCCTGTCGACTCCCTATGTAACTATTGTTCTATCAAATACTAAAATAATTCGTCGTTGTTTAAATACTACTTCACCCCATAAACCATTGGCAACCATCATCAAATATTAAAGCCAACGACCGCTCGGAGACAAAGTTGATAAACAGAATGATTGGAAGACACTTCTGCTCACTGCCATTACGTGATAATCAACACTTGTTGCTTAAATTGGCATATTATGGTCGACTTGTTTATAGATCTGTGGATGTCAAATATGTGGTCGATACTCATTTGGAATTTTAATTCAACCAAATATATAAACCATGTTGAATGGAGATTCATCGGCCATCGACCTGAGAAGTTATGTTGACCAACGATCTATCATTCACAATTGAAGAACAACTAGAAGATAATGTGAGTACTTGAGGTATTAAATTATATGTTTCTTTTATATTGATTGCTGGCACCTTATTATCTACTGTCATATTGATTTGGGTCGATGTGTCTTCCTCGACGGGTGTTATAAGAAAATAGTTGATGCCCACTCTCTCTAAAAATTTGGTTGAAGCTCATTTTGGTCTGTATGTCAAAAGGTTGATGATCATTTGGTCAGTCTCTTATAATATTACTTTTTTGGTCGGTATTGTAATGGTCCAATCTTACTTTGGTTGAAGACAGCATTTTAATTGGTCGATATTATATTTGATCGATTTTATTTATATTATTAGTATGGTCAATGTCTAATAATCGACTTGTAAATTGTCGGTGTATCCTACCATATGGTTGAAAAGACAAAGTATCGAGTCTATTGAGTCATGTATAAACTTTAAGTGACTATATTTTAAATTTTTGAAGTCAAGAGGAGCTTAAACGTCAGTCTCTCTTGAGGCAGGAGATCCCCTCCAAATTTGTAATTCAGTCGATTTCTAGCCAACTATGTAAGTCATATAAGTCGAGTCAAGTAAGTCGAATCACATGTAATCAGTCTCTACCAAGATCATGTACATGAGCAGGAAACAAACCATCTTGCAGGCATTTTTTTACTCTCACAATAGAAGTTATTGACGAAGACCACATTCAAGCAGAAGCCACCTTATATCACATGTAAATAAATATATTAATGATAACATGATGATTCAAAAGAAAAATTGGACGTTTACCCCCAGTGCAGAATTGCAAAAGCATCTATTGAGTGCGATTTTAGAAGTTTGAAGGTAGTTGGTTAGACTATGTAAAAGGTAGAGTGTGGAATCCCTAGTAGTTCCTGGCCCGATGGAGATGAATGCCAGTAGGAAGGTGAAAGGGTGAGGCTCGATTGACCACTACCAGATTGATGACGAAAGATAAAGAAATCAGAACTCATGGTTGTCCTTGTTTTCTTCGGGATGAAAAAAGGATTTGTTGGTGGGGGAGATGTTAAGGGGGGAATTTGGCCTCTTGAAAGTCACCATGTATAAAATATACATAATACATGCATTAACCTTAATGAGTATTTAGAGTCGGTACAACCGCCCCAAACTCCTTCTTTATGTATAAATATACCATCTCTTGATGAATGTAAGCGGATAAATGTTTGGTCCAATCTTTGTGTTCCATTGATGGCTATGTGCATGTTAAATCTATGCTTGAATGTCATATGAAATCCTAGCTTTCAACACTCACAGAGAAGGTGGGTCAGACCTTTTGAGATTCACTCTACACATTGACAAAGCACGTCGGTGACACTGGTTTCCTTTGTACAAGGTGTGTCACCCCTCAAATACGTGAGTTTCTTGTGTGCAAGGTGCGTCACCCCTCAAAGACACGAGTTTCTTGTGTGCAAGGTGAGAAACTGTTGGTTTAAAAGGAGAAAGAGAAGTTTTGAGTGGCTTCTATAACACTTGGTTACGTGGAAGCTTATCCCTATTGACTAGGAAAGGTGGCACTCGATCCCCTTATCTAGCAGGATGATCCCTTGAGATTCTCTCACAATCCCTCAACCTCTCCTATCTACTTAGGCCTATAAATACAACCTATTCTTCATGGTTAGGGAGGGGAAAGAGGAGAGCACTTAAATGCTAGTGAAATTTTGCTAGAGTTGGTTCCCTTTCATCCATTAGGAGGAAAAATCTTGAATATTTGAGGCTAGGATCAATTGGAAGGAGTTACAATGTCAAATCTCGGTTGTAATCTCTCCCTATGTACTTATTATGCTTACATTAATGCAGATTCTTTCCATAAAAATATTATTGTTGTAATATCTTTAGAATTGGCTTCTTTGACTGCTAGTTTAGATTGATGTATATTTGCATATTATTAGTACTTGTTTGTTTCCATTTGTTGTATATTATTTTACAGCTGAAGATTTGAATATCATGAGCTACACCAAGCAAGGAGATAGCATTACGATCATAAGGTAAGTTATATTCCTATACCTTTTGTAATTTGATCAATCTAGGAAAGATATTTGTGTTTTGTATTAATTTCTAGATCTAAACAATTCATACTAGGGAGATCAGTTAGTGTCTGCACTAACGGATTATTCGTAAACAAAATTGGCGACTCCACTGGGGAAAAGTAGCCCATAGTATTTCATTTGTTTGTGATTTATATTTTCTTGTTTTTTCTCCAATAGCATCTAAATTTTCTCCTTCTATTGGATCTGCTTCTTAGAGGGTTACTAGATGATCTAGTCTTTGATTGGGATATTAGCTCAACCATTTACCTTTTTTCGCTTTCTTATTTTTCATTTTTTCAAAGTTGGTTTTCGCCCGATGCACTTGGGTAATTCTATGCCTGCGTCACTATAATTCTAACACGTTTTTGCTTAAGGAAGACTGCTTCACTAACACTCGTTTTTTGTGTTCAAACCACATCACTAACACACTCCCTCTATCTGCAAACTGTGTCACTCGTCTTCCAACACCTTGGTGTATACCTGCAGGGTGCGTCACCCTACAAAGCTTAGTATATAGGGTCAAAAATCCCACAAAAATCGGTTTTTTATTAATTTTCTAAGATCTCTATTTTGCTTGTCTCAACCATAGTATCCTCCAGATTTGGTTTTCCTCTTTTCTTGGGTATTCTTGTGATTTGGATTCATGTTTGGCCCTTTAAGTCAAAACTAGTGTTTTGCTTGTATTTTTAAGCAAAATGGATTGCATTCTTGAAAAAAAATTCCTCCTAATTGTGTATCCTATAGTCTCTTTGACCCATATTAAGGTTTTTAAATTATTTTTGTTTGGTGTGGATTGGATTTTTTTAAAGACTTGAAAAGTGTGGGATATCCATGTATTTTTTAGCCTCATTTTCTTGGGTTGTGCATCTTGTTTCCTTTACATGTTGAGCTATCTAGTAATTGTTGGAAAATATTGATTCTTTGTCTCCGCTTTAGTTCAAAGAGAAGCTTAATTTTTTCCCTCTTTTGTTATTCACAAATTTGGAAAACAAAAAATTTCTTCTTTCTTTAGTTTGATCATTTCACATTCTTGGTCTTAGATTTATAAGAAGAAGAAAGGCTTGTTTCATATTTGTTTGCATTTGAGTTAGATAAGATAATTTGTTGTTGTATATGTAACTTCGGAATGTATTTCACCCATGTATTTCATATATGTATATTGTACTCCTATAGATATGGTATTATTCCTCTATACTGAAGTGGTTGTATTCCTATAGAGATGTTATTATTCCTCTATACGGAAGTGTCATCATTTATATTGTAAGTGTCGTAACTTATACTTGATGGGTTATTAGACCACCTTGTTTAGGTCAGCCCTGCTTAAGTCATGTCGGTCGAAGGGTTATTAGACCACCCTATTGGGCGTCGGCCATGTGGGTCAAAGGGTTATTAGACCACCAAGTGTGGGGTTGGCCTGGATTTATTTAACCATGGGTTAAGCTAGACATGTAGGCCCCATTAGTTTATTGGGCAAGAAAGAACAAGTATAAATAGAGATCGGGAGATCTCTATTTGATCATTCATTCACACACTTCTCTCATTCGGAAAGTGGCGCACTTGTGAGGAGGAGGCTCTACTGCTAGGAGAAGACTATCTCTTGTATTCTGGTTGTATCATTGCTCTATCTATCTTTGAGGAAGTTATTAGGGTTTTTCACCTTTATGGTTTTCTCCAAGTAGACTCTGTGTCTCTTGTGTGCTTGCATTATTGTGTCCATGATTGATATGCTGTAGATTTGTTGTAAATGTTGTTCTCTCAGTTAAGATCCTAGACCATATTGAAGTAAATTCTGAAATTTTAACATGGTATCAAAGCTATCCTGAAAGAAGGCATGTTATGGCATGCATGACACTTGTTGCACTTACGATGCTAGGGCTTGATATAGCAAAAACTAGTCATCGTAGAACTTTAGCTATAAATCCATTTCGGCAAAGTTTTCGGATCTGAAACTTTTATAGGTCGAAGATCAGATACCTGTGTACCTTGTGTCCAAAGGACAACTTCTAATTCATTGTACTTTGTGATTTATGATCTATACACTATAGGGTTTCTGACTCTTCCAGATCTCAGTCATAAACAGGTGACCTTGGAAAAAAAGTCATAACTTGGGATAGGAAGCTCCAAATGAAATTTCATAAAAAGTGACAGGTAGTACACAGACTGTACAATCTCAAGAAACTTGTTTAGAGGCCGAAGTTGAACCAGTGACACGTGGCACATCGTACAAGTTCGCTCTCCTGTTTTATCCCATAAACAGGTCACATTGCGAAACTTGGCATAAATCTCTCTCAAAGAATCCAATTGAGGTAAGACCTATTGGGATGGAAAGATGACAGGTTAGGATATCTCAAGAAAACATTTCAGACCCTGTGGATCAAAAATGTTGGAGTTACACTAGAAACAATCAGGTACATATTTCTGTCATAACAGAATTATTTTTGAGCACCTTCATTCATGGCTTCCAGAATTTAGGGTTTTAGAGAAAGTTGGAATTTTTGTAATCGGAGACTACGTCTGAATGCCACTCATCAAAATAGAAATTTAGAGACCAACTTCAGAATTTTTGGTTGGGAAGAAGACCGGGCTTGATCAGACCCTAGTTCGGGACTTTGATTGGAAAAGTGGAAAATTAGGGCTTCTGCAAAAATGGGAATTTTTGAAATCTGTGACCAAGGCTGGAAGCTCCTCAAAAAAATAGAAGCTTAGAGATTTGGATCAAACCTTTTGATTGGGAAGAAGACTGGGCTTCATCAAACCCTATTTCGGGGTCACGTCCAGTTAATCCGAAAGTTTCAAAGGCAAAATTGAGGAGTGAAACTTTGCAGTTTTCAAATTCTGAATATACCAGCTTGATTAGCTCATCAAGGCGCATATTTCTATCCTTTCGAAAGTTTTAAATTCAAAGTTGGAATTTTTGGGGTCTCTTTGACAAACCCTAATCCAACTCCAAGTCCATCTCTTGCAAATCAAGTGGATTGGGTTAATCCTAGAAGAAGATGGATTGGTCACCTGCATAAGTGAAGAAGTTCCTGTCTCAGAGGGAGATGAGGCTAAGGCCTTCAATAAGAATATTACAAGCAATCTTGACAGGTATGGCTTACAGGTATGTTTCGAATTTTGTTCATGGTTAAGTTTATGATATGTTTGTCTTCATATCATTACAGTACATTCTTGATTAATTACTAGACTTGTTGTATTACCTTAATAGAAGATATTCATTGATTAAGGTTTTGACACTTCTGATTATACTAATGCATTGTGATGTTGTATGAGGTTTATGTTGTTCGCTAACATAAAAGGTACACCCAGAAAGACAAATCATGTTCTACTTCAAGAACATATGACCATGGTGACATGAAGACAAAGATTCATCCATTGTCATGGATCACATAGAAGATCTACTTACGAGGTATGTATAACTTGGTTCTACAATGGTTAACTTATGAGACATACAGGTTACTAGCACAAGTCACTGAAGAGAACCAGAAGACATTATGCGGGTATGTTAGACATAACTAGCTAGCATGCGAATCCAAGTATGTTTTTTCCTATATCAAGCTAGTGTTAGGATATTCCTATACTCCATCCTAGTCCCACCAGTATTTTGATCATTTACATTTTTAGTCATGCATGCACCTTTTAGGGTTTGCATGCATTCTAGGGTTTGCATGCATTTTGCATGCATCCCAGTCATCAATCCAACACCTAGCCCTCAGTTAGCTAGCCCCCAGGAGCTTCTCACTATTCAGTTTTAGCCCTCCAGTTGCTTAATGCGCCCTTCTTCCTTGATTTTAGGGAGCAACTCGCCCTCCTTCACCTACCAGTTTAGTTGTCACTCAGTTACACTCAGTTACAGTCAGTTACACTCAGTTACACTTAGTTACACTCAGTTACAGTCAGTTGCACTTAGTTACATTCAGTTACACTCAGTTACACTCAGTTACATTGAGTTACACTTAGTTACACCTACCAGAGTTAGTTTCACTGATGGTTGACAGTTACTTGAGCATTGATGACTCCACTGATGATGATGAAGACTTCCAGTTGCGCTCCGATGATCATGAGGACACCTAGTTGTGCTCCGATGACACTCCAGTGATCCTTTGATCACTCCATGAAGGCTAATTCGAATTGCCACCTTAGGCATTCGAATTCCTCATGCATTGTATTATTTATATGTCCATTTGTGATTAATAACATAGTATGACCGAAGTATTATTGCTTCTATCTGAGTTCTACTGTACCATATTATTCTGTTGCTCATTATACTGCATGTATCACTCTTCTTCTATTTTCTTGCTTAATCATAATTATTCTCTTGTGAGATACATCATCTCTTAGATCTGCTGTGAGGATTTTCACATGGTATCAGAGCATGTTGAGAGTATTGTTTATCTCCATTCTTGAGAGTTTTTTGCAGGTTATTACCAAGATTTCGAGTTCAGCAGTTGCAGCAGTTTCTGCATTTTTGCAGCAGTAGTAGTTGCAGTTATTCTATATTGTTTTTTCAGGTCTTCTACAACTTCAATGAATTTAGAAGAAATTACTCCTCTTTCTCCATTCAACTATGATGAATGGAAACCAAGAATGATAGCATATTTGAAGAGCCATGATCTCTTTGATTGCTATTTTGAAAGAGAGTTCGAATCCTCTACAAAGAAGATTAAATGGTTGAATAAAGGTGACATGCACATTGGAAGAATGAAGCTTACTATGACTGATTACATATTGTACCCGACCATCTTTGATATTGAAACTCCAAAAGAGTTATGGGCTCATCTGGATGAAAGATTTGGCAAAAAGAATGATGGATTTGGTCCAAATCCCTTCAAAAGCAAGCAAGTTGATGCATTCGCTCCACTTGATGGTCTCTCAGATCATGATGCATTCGCTCCTCCTAATGGTCTCTCAGATCATGTTGCATTCGCTCCCCTTGATGATCTCTCAGATCATGAACCAGTATTATCTCATATTGAAGTTGTTGACAAAGAACTTGCAGATTCTCCGCTCATGCTCAAACTTTCTTCTCTTTCTGTGCCAGTTCACACTCTAGATATTGCAGAAGGTCCTAAATCCTCTCTTGCACCAGAGTTTGTTGGTTTGCATCATGATCACATGATTATTTCGGAGGTAACATCAGCTATTGGAGGTAATGCATTCGCTCCTCTTGAACAAACATCTCTTATTTACTACTATATGATCATTAGCACATGCTTTCAGAAGGTTATTGAAGAATATGGCCATTGCCACCCGCTTGAGATAATTTCTCATGCATATGATAGTTTTGATCTCACCCTTACTGGTTCAAAGGAGATCTCAAGAAACTATTTTGAAAGTCTTAAATCTGATTTTGATTTCAAGCAAACATGTAATAGTTATTTTTGGCATAATCTCACCCATGGTGGTTCGAAGGAGAAGACAAAAGACTATATGCACTTTCACAGATTTGATCCTACCTCAGCTGATTCGAATCACAGGTTCAAGGATCATTCTCATATTGTTGGATTTGTTCTCATCACATTCGATCTGAAGAGCAAGTACAAGCACATGCTTTTTGAGCATGATCCACTTCTTCCCAAGAAGAAGATACCTCCAGACATATGGCCAAGCATCACACATGCTTGAGTTTGGAGCCTTTATTTTTTATGTGTGCCTTACAGTCTATTTTTTGAGGAGGGGGTATGTTTCCCATGAAATTTTCCCACTTCCTTGGTTTATTGATTGTTATTATTCATTGTATTGGGTGACCTTTGGTCTTAGTTACCAGGGCCCAGGATGGATTAAGGGGGGGTGTTAGGATATTCCTATACTCCATCCTAGTCCCACCAGTATTTTGATCATTTACATTTTTAGTCATGCATGCACCTTTTAGGATTTGCATGCATTCTAGGGTTTGCATGCATTTTGCATGCATCCCAGTCATCAATCCAGCACCTAGCCCTCAGTTAGCTAGCCCCCAGGAGCTTATCACTATTCAGTTTTAGCCCTCCAGTTGCTTAATGCGCCCTTCTTCCTTGATTTTAGGGAGCAACTCGCCCTCCTTCACCTACCAGTCTAGTTGTCACTCAGTTACACTCAGTTACAGTCAGTTACACTCAGTTACACTTAGTTACACTCAGTTACAGTCAGTTGCACTCAGTTACATTCAGTTACACTCAGTAACATTGAGTTACACTTAGTTACACCTACCAGAGTTAGTTTCACTGATGGTTGACAGTTACTTGAGCATTGATGACTCCATTGATGATGATGAAGACTTCCAGTTGCGCTCCGATGATCATGAGGACACCTAGTTGTGCTCCGATGACACTCCAGTGATCCTTTGATCACTCCATGAAGGCTAATTCGAATTGCCACCTTAGGCATTCGAATTCCTCATGCATTGTATTATTTATATGTCCATTTGTGATTAATAACATAGTATGACCGAAGTATTATTGCTTCTATCTGAGTTCTACTGTACCATATTATTCTGTTGCTCATTATACTGCATGTATCACTCTTCTTCTATTTTCTTGCTTAATCATAATTATTCTCTTGTGAGATACATCATCTCTTAGATCTGCTGTGAGGATTTTCACAGCTAGAATCCTAGCTTGTGTTAGGATCTTATACTGTTTTGTTGTTGATAATGATTATTCATGAAGTCATAGGTTTGAATAGTCATGGTTGTATGCATATTATGTTTCTTACCATAATTGATGATATGAATAACTAGAATAATCATGAAGGTATAGGTTTGAGTAATCACGGGTTTATGCATTGATGATTTAACTAATCAGAAGAGACCTATGATCAAATAAGAATATGCATGAGTAAAAGAAGACTTCCCTGAAACCTTGAATACTAATGTTTATTATCTGTGAATGATCATGACTATACATGTTTAAGATTATTGTGTTTTGATAGTATTAAGATTAAACTAATAAATGTGTGATTATGTATGAGACCTCAAGGATAACACAATGATGATACTAATAAGCATGCATAGTGATTAAGGATGGATATAAGTTCAAGGACAGGTAATCCAGGATGCAAAGATCAAGAGGTAGCACACTCCAGTTGTTCCTGCAAGAAAGCAAAGGAGCACACTTCAGTAGTTTATGCAAGGATGCAGATATTCAGAGGGAGTTGACCACTTCTCACAATCCACATCATAATGGAGTTGCAAAGATTCAGAGGGAGTCCACCCAGCAACCAAACAAAGATAAGTATTTGAATTGTCATTTCTTACATAATGTTATTCAATGATGTGTATGCTTATGTTCCTAGAATTAGGTTGTGTATTATGCATATTAGAATAGTTGCATTGATGAACAATATACTACTAATATACATGGGTAAGTGGCCTATGGCACTGTACAACATTCCATTGCTACTTATCTAGAGTGAAAACTCTTTGCTGACATGTTAGGAGTTGTGCACACTCTTAACAATGTTCTGGTAGAGATTGGAAGGCATCTAGAAAGTTACAGAATATGGATAAATGTTGTATTGAAGCATTGGCTAAGATAATTGCATGATTGTATGACATATTTCTTTATGTGTAAGAATTTGTTCTGAAAACTATGAGATGTTTTCTAATCATGCAATTTAACTTGTTGTGTAGGAAAGATCGTATACCATCACGTACAAAAGAAGGACTACAACCTTTGTTCAGCAACAAAGTTATCTATTGAAAATATTGAATATATTGAAGTTCCCAGGATCTGGGAAGAATGCCATGATCGAGGAATACCAGTCGATCATGAAGATGTTTGGGATGCAGTCCCAAGACCTGAAGGGGAGTCTGTAGTGACTTCCAAGAGGATCTACAAGATCAAGCATGCTGCAACTGGTAGCATAGAGACTTTTGCTCCTGTAGCCAGATACACTTCCATTAAATCAATACTTGCTCTGGCTGCAATGATGAAGAGGAAGATACACTTTATTGAATGGTTTAGTTGATGTGCTATAGCCACTTGGTTCTGAGACACATGACAGGGATTCATATATGTGCAGAACTTGGTATGGTAGGATAGACAACTTTCTATCCAGTTTGGGCTTTACAAAGAATAAAGCAAATTCCAACCTTTACTACAAGGTTGAGGAAGGAAGTCCAGTGATACTACTATGTGGATGACCTGTTTGTAATAGGTGAGGATAGATTGATTGCCGACATGCAGTGGAAGCTTGATGCCGAGTTCGAGTTGAAGAACTTGGGGATGATGCACTATTTGTTTTTGGCATGGAGGTGGGGCAGAGTGCAGATGGAATCTTCCTTGGAAAAGGTAAGTATGTAGTAGAGATCCTAAAGAGGTTCGGGATGATGGACTGCAAGGCTATGACCACACCTATGGCATCGAACCTGAAGCTTTTGTGATGCTTCATCTGAGCCGGTTGATATCACTATGTATCATCAAATGATTGGGTCCTTGATGTACCTGACGAACACGAGACTAGATATTTCCTTTGCGGTGAACACATTGAGCCAGTTCCTGACGGATCCAAGGAGTGTTCACCTGGTTCTTGTAAAGCATATTCTGAGGTACCTGAAGGGTACAATTGATTATGGGCTCAAGTATGAAGTGAATCAAAAGTTTAACCTGCAAGGTTATGTTGATTCATATTGGGCAGGCAGTGCTGCAGATAGGAAGAGCACATCTGGGTGTTGCTTCAGTATGGGATCAGGTGTGATCTCTTGGTTTAGCAGGAAGCAGTCCTGCGTAGCACTGAGTACAGCTGAGGCAGAGTATGTTGCAGCCTGTTCAGCTAGTTGTGAGGTAGTATGGCTCCAGAAGCTACTGTCTGAGTTATTTGATCTCCCGCTGGAGGCTACTGGTATCTTTTGTGACAACTAGAGTTGTGTGAAGCTGTCTGAGAACCCAGTGTTCCACGACAGGTCGAAACACATAGAGATCAAATATCACTATATCAGGGATATTATGCAGAGAGGAGCGGTAAAGCTCCTGTATGTTGCGACGAACGAGTAGATTGCAGATGTGCTAACGAAGCCACTAGCCAGAGTGAAGTTCGAATACTTCAGAGAGAGGCTTGGTGTTCTTCAGTTCAACGACACTTCAAGGAAGAAGTGATGGACACATTTGCGGAATCCATTCCAAGCATGTTGGAAGGAGGATCCTTCACATGGTTGTGGATGTAAGCGCTGGATGATGAGCATCAGGATTATTTTCTAGTTTCTGCTCTGTATGATTAGTTGGATCAGTTACATTTGTGTATATATGCATCATGTTGGATGTTGGATATAATTAGTTGGATCATTTGTATGTATTTTGTATATGCATCATGTTGGATGCTTGGACCATGTATTTGTATTTGTATCAGGTGGATACATTGTATGATCAGGTAGATCATGTATGTTGATATGTATCAAGTATGATCAGATGGATCACGTATTTATTTGTATCCGGTGGATACATTGTATGATCAGGTGGATCATGTATGATGATATGTATCAGGTAGATACTTGGTATGCATCAGGTGGATGCAGTGTATGATCAGGATGATCATAGATGACGAGCTTCAGGATGTTTCTCTAGATGACATGCAGCAAGATGTTGCAGTGATGATGATCAGGATGATCATGTGTACATCAGGTTGATGTATGGTGAGTATCAAGTTGATACTCTATGGCCGTGGACAGGTTGTGCAAAGGAAATCCTAGATTTGTTCCAGGTCACATCCAGTATGAAAAAGGACTGGCACTGTGTATCACATGTAAGACCTGGGAGATCATATAGGTCGGAGTTGTGTACCCATAACATCCTGGAATGCTCTTTCGAGGGTTTGTGATAGTGGACCACATGTAAGACCTGGGAGATCCGATAGGTTGGGCTGTGTGCCCGTAATAAGTCCTGGGATTCTATTGCAAGGTTTTTTGGTAGGTGTCACATGTAATAAGTCCTGGAGATCTAGACAGGATGAAAAAGGCCTCAGATGCTCTTTAGGGTTCTTGCTAGTCAAGAAACTCTTTTAAGGTTTTGTGACAGTCACATATAATATGTCCCTGGGAGATCCGACAGGTAGAGCTTTGTGCTCGTAACAGCCTGGATGCTCTTGCAAGGTTTTGTGACGCACGTAATAAGTCCTGTTATTTCCACAGTATGTCCGGTGATGATGAAGACCTGCAGGTGGTGGGCCTACATCCAGTATGAAAAAGGACTGGCTCTATAGAACTTCCTATGACGAGTAGATTCAGAGATTGATTGAGATAGAAGCAGTAGTGACGATGAAGACGATTCGAGGATGATGATTCATTGATGATGCTCCAGAGAAGAAGACTTGTGCTAGCAGATCTGTGTCGAGAAATACCTTCCTAGTTAAGATAGTTAAGAGGGAGTGTTGATGTATATGTAACTTCGGAATGTATTTCACCCATGTATTTCATATATGTATATTGTACTCCTATAGAGATGGTATTATTCCTCTATACGGAAGTGGTTGTATTCCTATAGAGATGTTATTATTCCTCTATACGGAAGGGTCGTCATTTATATTGTAAGTGTCGTAACTTATACTTGATGGGTTATTAGACCACCTTGTTTGGGTCGGCCTTGTATAAGTCATGTGGGTCGAAGGGTTATTAGACCACCCTATTGGGGGTCGGCCATGTGGGTCAAAGGGTTATTAGACCACCAAGTGTGGGGTCTGCCCGGATTTATTTAACCATGGTTAAGCTAGACATGTAGGCCCCATTAGTTTATTGGGTAGGACATAACAAGTATAAATAGAGATCGGGATATCTCTATTTGATCATTCATTCACACACTTCTCTCATTCGGAAAGTGGCGCACTTGTGAGGAGGAGGCTCTGCTGCTAGGAGAAGACTATATCTTGGATTCTGGTTGTAACATTTCTCTATCTATCTCTGAGGAATTTATTAGGGTTTTCACCTTTATGGTTTTCCCCAAGTAAACTCTGTGTCTCTTGTGTGCTTGCATTATTGTGTCCATGATTGATATGCTATAGATTTGCTGTACATGTTGTTCTCTCAGTTAAGATCCTAGATCATATTGAAGTAAATTCTGAAAATTTAACATAATTCAGTTCTTTTCTTTGTCTTGCATTTGATTGGAAACGTTTGTGGAATATTTCTTTCCATAGCTTAGATGTGTCTTTTTCAAGTGTAAAAATATCGGAAAAAAATTAGAATTTTTGCATTTTGTGTTCATAAAAATATCTCTTTTATCACTTCAGGGTAGATTTAAGTGCATGATTTTGAAACTTTCTTTCTATCATTTTGAAAAAGCCAAAATTTCATTTGGATAGGGTTTTTCATTTGGGAAGAAAAATTATCTCTCTCCTTCTTAAGTAGGACTTCATTGAAAAGAATATTTGCATCTCATACTTGCATGGTTTTGAGTCAGGTCCAAATTTCATCTGTCCACTTAACCGCATAAGATAAAATCAAGCTCTAGTTAAATTTAAAACTTTTAGCAAATCCTGTGATAGGTTAGAGACATGTTCCAACATCTTTAAGCGTAGCAACATTCGTTATTTTCCTGCACTGCATCCTGGGGGCTTGCAGTTCTTCCACGTACTATTTGGTATATTGAATGGCCTTTCACATACTTACGAGTATATAGAAAGGTACTTCACGTACTCGAAAGTATATAGCAAGGCTCTTGTCGAACATTTTTTCATTAGACAACACTACTACGAATTGGAGCTCCCACGTAACTTGCATATACCTGGAGACCCCATTAGTATCCTGAAACCATCTGAGTCAACCATTGGCCATCTTTTTGTCGCAATACATCGAGAACAACACTCGGGAAGATTACTATGCATGTACTGTTAGGTAGTCGGGTTATATGGCCAATGGTATGGTCCCAATCCTCCTTGGTTAGTGCTCTGAAAAATTGGGCCGAGTATAAATGTTGGACCCTACAGTATATCGCGAGTTGTGATAGCTTGACACACCCGTGAGGATCCTGCTTTTACATCCCTCCTATTCACATGTTTGACTGTTGCTTTTAGTTTGAGTAGTGTTTGTTGTCTATGATAATTAGAAGGCATTAGAGAGTTTAGATATGGAAACCTCTTCTGGGAATACCAATCAAGAGGCCCCTTTTCAAGGGGTACCTTTTGTATTTTCTCCAGTTGGAGATATTGGTTGTCCCTTTATTGCCACTAAAAATATTCCTGGATTAACCATAGGATTACTGGTATGGTTATTCAATTCGGTGATTCCGATTTGTTGGAATATTCTCACCATCTTATTTTGGTTCTCACTGTCTTATTTCGGTCTTGCATGCATTCCATGCATACATGCATTAGGAGTTGAGTCTCCTAGCACCTAGTGCTTACTTTGGGCCCCCCAGAGCTTTGTTTTGGCCATAATTAGCCCTCCTATACACTCAAAGCTCCTTGTTTACATAATTGTAGTTCCAATGCGCCCTCATGTACATATTTAGGAGACTACATAGTCAATACCATGATTTGGGGCACCTTGTCCCCGTGATTGCTCAGTTAACTGAATGTAGCTCCTATTTTGACTGCTACTGAGTGTAGGAGCACCCTATTTGACCACTGAAAACTAGTTATGCGCCTCCTTGGATTCTCCTTCCCTATTTTGGTTCCCACATGATTTAGTTAAGCTCATTTATACCTAATTTAATTTATTATTCATCATCGGTGGCCACTGAACCTTATCAGGAGATGGTTCCAATGAAAACTAAGCCTAGACTTGAGGTGAATTCAAATATTCCTAGATGTATCGAATAATTTTATTGTAACATTATTTGATTGCCAGCTTACAACTGATTAATGTATCAACAACAGTTTTTCATGTGTGTTTCAATTTTATGAGTGAATTGATCCATGTTTTGTCTAATTCTTCTCAATAATTACATTGTGAAATTGTGAGGTTTTTTCAAGCTCAGTGATATACCCCTATGGAATTTCACATGGTATTAAATCTTGTGAGATATTTAGATTTGCAACAGTTCCAGCAGTAGATTGAGCAACTGCTTTCAGTAGAGCACCAGAAGCCTTTGGATTTCCAAAGCAAATCCTGGTGCCATTGCATTGAATTCTTTGGAGAAATACTTTGAGGTATAGCGAGGTGTGAAGGATCTAGATAAAAGTGCCTACTGTCCTAAATTAGTGTTCAATGAATTCCTAAATAAACCTCCATCTATTTTTCCATTGTTTTTGCAGGTTATTCAAATTTTTTTGTAGTGCAGCAGTTGCAGCAGTAGATTCAATAACAATCCTCGAGATATTTTTCCGTTGTTTTTGCAACAATTCTACAACAACTTCCATGAATCTGAAAGTAGTTCCTCCTATCTCTCCATTCAACTATGATGAGTGGAAACCAAAGATGATATCATATCTGAAGAGGCAGGGTCTTTTTTATATGTGTATTGGTGTTATGAGATATTTTGCTTCCTATGAAGAAGAGAGTGATTGGATGAATGAATGTGATAGATCCTTTGGAGAAATATGTATTGTTATGTCTCTTAGTATGCAATACCTCATTGATACTTCTGAATATCCAAGTGACCTATGGGACAATTTGGATAGAGAATTTGGAAAGCAGAAGGAAGAGGATCATGCTAGCCATTTGGAGAACAAGCCCAGTGATACCTCCTCAAGTTTTCTCTTTGATTATGTCTCAGACTCAATCATATCTCATGATGAAGTTGTTCAAGATGAAGAAGAAGCTACAGATTCAACACAGAAAGTTCATGTTGAAGACAATTTCGAATTGTCCCCTTCCCATGTAGATGATACAGATGAAAGTGATACAAGTAATGAAACTAATCCCTTTGGAGAGATTATCCATTCCTCACTTATGTTCTCAATGTATTCTATTTCGAATTCTGAGCAAAGATATGTCAGTTACTACTCTAGATGTTGAAGATATTTTTGAATTCTCTACTTCCCATGAGTCTACTGGTGTGCAAAATAATGATCTATTGACTGTTTTGGATGTTAAATCCTAGTTTGGAGGTGATGCATTCTCCCTCCTTGATCACATTCTTCCTATTTACGTTTATTTGATCATTGGAACATGTTCTCAAAGTTTCACTAAAGATGGAGGACACTACCATTCGCTTGGGTTCAAGTCTCAAGCATATCATTTTGATTTTGGTTTTGATATCACCCTTGTTGGTTCAAAGGAGATCACACGAAACCATCTATCAATTATTGGAGATGATTTTAATTCCAAGAAACCACCATCATGTCATGGTTCATTTGGTTATGATCTCATCTATGTTGTTTCAAAGGATATATCAAAGAACCATCCACACATTCCTGGATTTGATCCTACCTCAGCTGGTTTGAATTATAGGTTCCAGGATGATCTTCATATTTTTGGATTTGTTCTGATCAAGTTTGGTTCAAAGAACAAGTTTAGAAAGCCTCCAGATTTGCTTACATCCACTGAAGGAGAATACGAGCACACATTTTTGGAGCATGATCCACTTCTTCCCAAGAGGAAGATACCTCTAGACATTGAATTAAGCATCACACCTACTTGAGTATTGAACAGAAATTTTTGGAGTGTTTCACTCTATCTTGAGGGGGGGGGGTTTCCCCACTGGGTTTTCCCTCTTTCCTCATTTTTTCTTAGATTGTTGTACGAGGTGACTGTTGGTCTCAATAACCAAGGCCCTAATTTCGATGCATCAATGCATTAGCAGTTTAGTCTCATAGCACCTAGTCCTTGCTTCCCCCCCCCGGAGCTTGTTTTTGGCCATCATTAGCCCTCCTCATATCCACTCAGAGTGCCTTGTTTACATCACTGTAGTTCCAATGCTCCCTCATGCACAAATTTAGGAGACTAGGAGCTCCCTCCTTGACCACTGACGGCTAGTTATGCGCATCCTTGGAGTCTTATTCCCTATTTTGGTGCCCACATGATTCATTTATGCTCAGTTCTACCTCAGTTAACTGATTATTCATCATCGATGGCCACTAAACCTTATCAGGAGATGGTTCCAATGCAAAATAATCCTAGACTTGAGGTGAATTCGAATCCTCCTGGATGTATCGAATTTATTCTAATGTAACATTTTTTATTTCCATATTACATTTGATTAATGTATCAACAACAGTTTTTCATGTGTGTTTCAATTTTATGAGTGAATTGATCCATGTTTTTGTCTAATCCTTCTTAGCAATTACATTTTCAAATTGTGAGGTTTGTTCAAGCTTAGCGATCTACCCCTGTGTAATTTCACAGAAGGAGTTAGAGAGTTTAGATATGGAAACCTCTTCTAAGACTACCAATCAAGAGGCCCCTTTTCAAGGGGTATCTTTTGTCTTTCCTCCAGTTGGAGATATTAGTCCTCCCTTTATTACCACTTTAAGTATTCTTGTATTAACCATAGGATTACCGGTATGGTTATTCAATCTAGTGATTATGGTTGTACCCAATGTTTCAAATGTTAACTCTCCACCACGAGAGTGTCAATCCCATACTGATCCTTCCCCTTCTTCCTTGGATGTATCTTCTTTCATTTCTTCTTCCTCGCCTGATAAAAGCAGTAGTGCTAGTAATCAGGAGGATAAGAAGAAGAAGAAAAGGAAGATCAAGAACAAGAAGGATAAGAAAGAGACCAAGCATCAATCTATTTCTTTTGAAGACACTCTTTCTATTCAAACACCTTGCAGACCCAAGTCCCCTTGCAAGATTTGTAGGGGTGATAACCTTCTTAAGAATTGATCTAGTATTCCCAAAGTATTAGAAGAGTGGTCTAAAGCCTCAAACCACCTATATCATCAGCCTCTGTACATCATATTGATGATACTACATCGACCAGTGACTCTATAATTAAGGGTTGGAAAGGTAAAATCAATAATCCTTTTTTTTATGCAAGGGCATGCAGCTTACTTATCTTTGTCCTCTCATGGATGAAGATTCACACTTGTTGGAAGACATTATTGTATCTCACAATCACCTTCCGATTGGATGTCGTAAGTTGTCTCTGGACCCATCATTGGTCGATGAAGTGGTCGATCTAGGTACTTCCTCGGTCGATCTCACTCTTTATTCAAAGAGTGAAGAACAAGTAGTGTCACCTACCTAAATTTCTGAACATTATTATTTATTTGCAAAAATACTTTATGTTAAATTTAATTACAAATTTTGTAATTATGATCAGCTTTGATCATAGATGAATGTAATTACTGAATATTATTATTTAAATAAATTAATTAGGAGACAAACACTCAGGAGGACTGTTGAATGAGTGTTCATTGACCCACTAGGAGGAATGGAAGTTGTTGGAAGGAATGGGACACATGGCACCACTTACATCACACCACTAACTGTTGGTTATGGGACAACTTCCCCTTAAATAGGGAATTATCCCCTAGGTGGAGGGAGTGAGCAGGAAGCTCATTTAATGACTCGGTAAACATCTAAAAAGGCCTAGGAAGCCTATAAAGGCAAATTCGAGTTGGGCAGGCAACCCTTAATCAACATTTCTGTAGAATGCTTTCCTCTTGCAAACCAGGTGATTTCAAGAGAGATTCGAATAAGGGAGATTAGTGGTGATTGAAAACTGAGTTTTTGCTTATTATTGAAGAGAAACAGATTTGTAGGAGCAAGTCTTTTGGACTGCTACCTATTGAAGATTCAGAAGATTACTACAACAAGAAGAAGTCCATATTCCTGAAGCTTCTTCTTCCTGGTGGTTCAGCGAACAGGCTCGGGAGTCCTAAGACAGTATTTGACTGTTTTCAGGAGTTTGGTTGGGTGGAACGGTCTTCCTAAGTTGTTTGTTTCCCTACAGGTTTTAATCACGTTCTACAACTTTATACTTATTTAATTTCTATTATGTTTAAATAGTATTTTTTGTGTTTTTGTTTTTAGAAGCAAAATCTAATCCTAGAATTGTTCTAAGTCTGAATGTTTAAGTTTAATGGCGAAGATGAATTGATAAATCAATATCCCTGTTTTTCCACATGCTATTTGGAAACATCGTACTCTAGTAGAGATATGCAAATTAAAATAGAATAGAAGATAGGCAAATTGTGCCATTGAATTCGATAGCTAGATAATAATCTAGTATGCATCAGTTTTTGTTCTTAAGTTAGCTATTGTAGAGGGTCTGTATAATATTTAATATATATAATATTTTCGCATTTTTATAATAATCAATCAATTAAATAATTCTTGCAATCATCCTACAAACGCATACATTATATCCATGAAAGGTAGATGAATTATACACTGTACATGGTTTTTAGACTGTTAACATTGAATAAAAATATTCTTGATACTAAGCTGGAAAACAATAGTTTTTCACACAGATAGCATATGCATATTTTTCACTCACACACATTTTCATTTTAATTACTACACTAGCATTTTATGTATAGGAAATTAATTTATAGACAGAATTATAGTTTACACAGTCTCCATGAATTTCTGCACTATGTATTCATATTTCTTTCATTTTCTATAGTACTGTTGTTTAATCTAGAAATGTACAAATAATAAGAATTTACTAAACACAATTAATATTACCATATATTTATTGTTTCTTTGGATCTGCTAACATTGGTTGTAATTATTGTAACTCTGAGTTTTGTATCAAAGGAAACCCTAACTAGATTCATATTGTTTCATAACCAAAACTTTACACTCTTTTCAAACCTAAGATCGAAGCCAATCTAGCATCTTAAACAAATGACTATATTATCACTTCAATAACACACGAATTAGGGTTTTGACCCTATTCGTTTTCCTTGTAAATTATTATTGAGTTATCAGTTTAACCATCTACTCTTTTGTTCAAATATCAACAATTAAGAATACACATTATCAATCTACAGTTTTAAAAACAAACCACATAGATTTATACGAAGGGTTCAACATTTTTTTTCCCATCTTAACGGGGAAGTATCTTTTACATAGAACCCTTATCATTAACGAATTATCCAAACCCTAATCTAGCTCGATGAACATTGTAGTATCCTTTAGCATGAATACGATTTACAACATCAACTTATAGCTTCCAAGCTAATAAACCAGATAGCTATACAACATTTTAAACATACAATGTATTATAAAAGGAGTATTATTCTTACACACAGATTGAGCCCTCGGCTCTCTGTCTTACGGTTGCAAACATTTCGAAAAACAAGTCGAATCTCATAAAAACCTCAATAGTACCACAGCATAACTTCTAAAACAAAGACGAAGTTCGAGCAACGTTATATTATGTTTTTAACAAAGAAACAAAGTTATACAGGGTTTATCCCAAATTATTCCAATAGGAAGAAGAGCCGAATATTCCAATCGACGAGTTAAATCTCCAATTAACAAACTATAAGTTTGCAAAATACAACACCGAAGCATCACGATTAACAATCATGTTTCGAAGACTTCCCAAACCACCTTCACTGACAAGGCCACAGCATAGACGAAGGGCACTACGAGGGTATGGAAGACCCGAAGCTTACCAGTGTAAGAATGAAAGGTTTTGCTTTCGCCATACCCTAGCCAGACATCTTGTTTACACCCTGCAACTGACATTAAACTAGAGTTAGACATCTGATACTTTTTATAAACCGATTTTTGAAATGCAAATAGCTTTGATAACACAAAAAGCTTACCTCCATAGCTTGACGAGGACATTGTCACGAATGACACCAAGGATCCATTATCCACGCCAAACTCTGTACATTCTCACATTTCACTCTTGTTTATCTCTGAGGTATTAAAACATAAAACTATAACCTTCGAACCATAGAGTTTATCTTTTCAAAAATACTTCATTGTTACAGTAAGAAAACCTGCAACATCAACTCAAGGAGAAGGTCTCGGGTTCGAAACCCTTACAGACTTCCTACCCAGACTTCGGCAGCCTGTGGGCCACCCCAGCCGAAAAAATAGCACAATGAATCATTTTCTTCAAGTCTTAACTCTTTTTCCACGATAGATTTTAGGGTTTCATCCGACTGTTAAGGTTCATCACCATCGATGGTCTCTACAATGCCAGCAAATTAAGCTTTGGTACAAACAACGTCTGCAATAAATACCAAACCTACCTTATAGGTTGACAATGCCACCTTGGCACATAATGGAGCATGCACAACTAACGTGTAGAGTATTAATCCTACACATCGACGAGTTTTGGAGACAATCAAGTCTACTTGGATCAGTGGATATCCAACTCGGCAGGGACACGACTCCAAGCCTTTAATACAGGATCAATATATGATCTCTACCACAGCTCGAGACTGGCGCCATTAAATAAACCTGCAACCTATCAAGTTACATTTTAAATGCCTGTCAGAATCCTCGATGTGACTCCCAAACCCTGCATTAATTCGCCACAGTGTTAGAAACACTATGCAAAGAATTCACTATATTATTGCACATTATGATTATAGTTTCGATATAATACAATGTAATAATGAATTACAAACTATTTATATAGTTTAGGGATAATCAAATGTTTTCTCTTTATTACATTGAGTTTTGATATGAATCTCTAATGTGGATAATAAACCAAAAATCGATATAGTTATATAACTATGTACATAGGACTTGAATAGACCACAATATGGAATAATAGTTAATAGTTTAAAGTTTTAATTTGAAATAATAGTTAATCTATTGTGTAAATGTTTATTATTCATTGTTACAAATGCCTAGTCCTTGGGAAGGACTAATTTTGATTATTAATACCTAAATAATTATAGTAGAGAATAGGAATGGCTAACCATAAGTCTTTAAAGTTAATTAAATGTGTTGTATAAAACTCACATACAAATATGCTATCACATATAGTTTGGTATCTTGGAACAATAATTTCTCCAGATTCCTATCCACTTTCGGTACTGTACTATCCTAGTACTACTAATTAAATGACGACAACAAAGTAGCTAATACAATGATGACAACAAAGCAACTAATACAATGATGACGACAAAGCAGCTAATACAATGACGACAACAAAGCAGCTAATACAATGACGACGACAAGGCAGCTAGCACAATGACAACAACAGAACCAACTAGTATAATGACAACTATAGTGACGATGTTGATACAATACGAACCTTGGAAAGTTGAAGAGAAAGCACGTGAACCGTACCTGTATGCTTTTACATTTGCAACAGTCTCTATTGATTCTATTTTATTTTCATACGATGAAGTTGAACTCGTGCTAATTGGAATTTATTTGCAATCATGAAACTTCTTACCTGTTGTCTGCACATAGAACAGGTCCAATGTTTTAGAATTATACCTAAGTAAGCTTCGGGGTCCCTCATAGAACTCCCTTGAGTAGCAAAGAAGCGAATTGTTAGTATCATCTCAAATAAATAGTACCACATCACACTTCTAACCTGGCATTTCATTATTACATATTTCATACATTGCATTGCTTTAAAAAGTGTCGCATCAAAAGTCTAATCTAACCATGCATTTGACTATCATAATGATAGAGGATACGAATGTATTTAAGTTGTCATTGTCGTATTAGTTTCTCCAGAAAATATATTGGTGTTTAGTACAAACAGTTGTTAGTTAACATTGTTATCTTCCGCAATTATAAATTATTATAAATTAAGCTAATATTGTTGTTAATAAAAATTTTAAATTTTTACGAAAATATGGGATGTTACAAGTAGTTAATCCCACTCTTCCTTTGAAGACTGAAATTGAAGTGGTCGAGTCAATGTCATCTTCGCTTGATCCCACTCCTTCATTGGAGAATGCTAAGACTGAAGTAGTCACCATGACACGATCTTCATCTCATTCTACTCTTCCGGTTGAGAGTGAATTGAAAACCACTGATGCTTTCCTAGTTAGTTCGAATTGTTCTAGGCAAGGGGAAATCCTGTCCATTTCTACAGGACCTCCTTCGAGTACTAAGGTCATTTCCTTTGATTGGAATAGTTTATAAGAATCTCGTCTTCCTTCGGGTGTTCCTTTCCAAATATCTGTAGGAGTTTACAATAAGGGAATATTTCACACTATAGTCGATGAGGAAGCTTATGTTAGTATTTTATCCTCAACTACTTGGAAATCGATAGGTTCTCCTTAGCTTGTTCCAATCGCTGACCAGATAATGGATTTTAATAGAAGGACTATTGGAACTTTAGGGATCCTTCTGCAGTTACCTATCACCTTAGGAGGGAAAATTGTCTATATTGATGTTATGGTCATCCAATGTCCCTTAGATTTTAATCTACTCCTTGGACAAGATTATGTTTGTGCTATGAAAGTTGTAGTGTCCACACTCTTTCGAGTGATGTATCTTCCTCATCATGAAAATATGGTGACCATTGATCAACTTTCCTTTGTTACATCGAATCATCACATGATTGTCAGTCATTAGACTTCCCTAAATGTTCCACATGTTTTAGTGGTTTCTAACCATTAGGGATGGGGGGAATGTCTCGAGCCTTTGGAAATCATGCTGCAGTTATCCACCTAGCTTCTTATGATGTGGGGAACACTACAAACCTCTGGACATCATGTTGGATAGGAACCAATTCCCAAGCATAGCTAACCTTTGGTTTCAAGCTTGTGTAAAAATGAAACCAGCCCCAAGCATAGTTTAATTTCGGTTTCGAGCTTGTATAAAAATTAAACCAATCCCTAGCATAGTTTCGTTCTGTTTCAAGCTTGTGTAAAAATGAAACCAACTCCACGAGCAGAGTTCCCTTTTTGTGTAAATCTCGTTAAAAAATGAAACAAGTTCCCATGAGCATAGTTTTGTTCTGCTTCAAGCTCATTAAAAGGGTCCCTTCAAGCATAGTTATTTTCTATTTCAAACTTGTGTAAAAATGAAATAGATACTCCTCCAATTGAGTTGAGACTTCCCCTAGACTTAGTACTTGAACCTTCTTTTCATCCGCCTATTCCATTAATCATTTTTCCTTTTCCATCTCTGGTGAACATATTCCTAATAATATCCAAGAATTAACTCGAGTGAAGAGATTCTTTAGGAAAATGAGATTAAGCTTGGGGGGCATGTCTTCAACCTATGAACATCATGTTGAAGTGAATTCGATCGCCTCTCCACGCAATGTTGGAGTTAAGTCACTTACTTCTAGCAATCAGGCTAGGGGAATGTACCAACCTCTGGATATCATGTTGGGAAAACATCCTCCAATGGGAATATTTTCGAGCATACTTTCTCTTGGGTTTCGAGCTCACTAAACCATGAAAATAACCTCGATCATAGTTCATTTTATGTCACAGGATCGTTAGAAAATGAGGCAGATACCATGAGCATTCTTCAAAACTATCTTCGAGCTCGTTAAAAATAGTAAGATGGTGTTGAGGTTACTCTTTCCACTTTTTCATGCTCTTGTTAAAACATGAAAAAATGTGTCAAGCTTACTTTTCACCTTTTCGGGCTTTGGTAAAAAACATGAAAAGTAGTTTTAGCTTACTTTTTCATTTTTCGTGCTTTGGATTCAAACATGACAAATATTCCGAGTGTTTTTTACACCATAGTTGTGCTCGTTAAAAACCTAGAAAAATGATGTCGAACTGAGTCTTTGCTCCTTCTCGTGCTCGTAAATACATGAGAATAAGTCATCGAGTTATCTTTTATATCTTTTTCGGGATCGTAAAACTCTTATGAAAAAGGAACCCCCCTGGATTTCTCCTTTAAGATCTTTTCATATTCCCTAAATAGTAAAAGATCACCAACGAACTTGATTCTTCACGCTTGTAAAATTATTACAATGGCCGTCTTTGGTGATAGTTTACCCCTTTTTCGGACTAGAAATACTACTTATGAAAAAAGATCACTCTAGTTAATCATGACTAGAAGAGTTCTCTCTCATGTTGATTTATCCTTTTCCGAGTGAGGAGACTAAAATTTATGAAAAAGTACTCATTAGAGTCTTCTTTAGTCCTTTCAGACTCTATAAATATGAAACGACGTCGAGTTTACCTTCTTTGGACTCATTAAAATCTAACATTGAAGGGCCCTTTTAGGGACAAACCCATCCTATCTCAGGTTCATTAAACTTGTGATATTGGACTTGTCCTAAGGATGAGCTATGTCGAGCATCTATTACCCTCCTCAAGCTTGTTAATAAACAAAGACGTACTCATAAATCATGATGGGGAATAAGGAAACAATTTGCATTTACTTGTAATAATTGAATTACATACTCCCTCTTGAACATGGTACTCATTTGCATTTCATTAGAACCACTTGGATAATCAGCTTGTCCTCGAGTCTCACCAATTCCATGAGTCATTTTACTCCTTTGTGTCATCCAAAGAATGCATCGATCATTAGTCGCATTAGGTCTTAGTGTCAATCTCATCATGTCAATGATTCCAATTCATGCCATTCCGTGTTCAAGAGAAGTTTGTTGATCGATTCAATATTTGCAGTCATTATTCCTTCCATTGTGTCGGTCACCCATGATTCAGTCTCAAACATTACTCTACCATCCGATCTACTCCAAAAAATATTCGATCTTGTTTTGTGTCAATGATGGGGGGACATCATGGCCCTCCTTCGATGGGTTTATCCTTGTTGACTTCAACACATCATCCAACGATTGAACTTAGAAACCAGTCAAGTACCTTGGGCCTCGATGCCTTAATGACAGGTTGCCTCACTTTCAACAGCAAGTTCACATCGTTGACTTCTGATTGAAATATTCCATCGAATTTTCAACCTCAACTCATTTGTTTCACATTCGGCGATATGTACTATGATACCTTGGGAATCATTGACATCAATGGTGATTTCCTTCGCACTTGTTAACGGTCTACATTAATGAACGGTAATCAAGTGGTTTCTACCATGCTCGACTTCAAAACATTGTAATCACATGGTTAGATTCGTATCATTGCGGGTTCGGTTTGAAGACCATGGGTTAACCTATGTATCTTACCCATGATGCGATGGAGAGCTTTTGAGTCATATCACATGGATCCACTCTTGACTTGGTCTTGGATGTGTAATTATCTTGTCGTGGATCTATGCTTGTGTCTAGTAGCCATGATTGTGTCCATTCAGTCAATACTACCATGGATCTGCAATGTATTGGTCGACAGCCATGTTATGAGTCATTTGATTCATATATCTTAGAGTCTTTTGTACTGCAAGAGTCTTTTTCCATCACTCCAACCGATGGTCCTTGCCTCGAACTTCCATATTCCAAAGCATCTCACCTACCCTATTTCGCTAGATTCATGCTTTGGGGGGAATTCTGTTACACCAAAATATCATCATCATGTGTTAAGTGTCCTCTATTTTCCCTAATTCCTAAAGCAATTGGGCTAATTGATTGAAATAAAAGTTGTTGTTTCTCCTCTTACCTTTTGTTGTCACCCCGACGCACCCTGTGCATTTACAAGGTGCATCAGACCTTTGATGATGCGCTCTGCACATTGACAAAGTGCGTCGGTGACACTAATTTCCTTTGTATAAGGTTTGTCACCCCTCAAAGATGCAATTTGATTGTGTGCAAGGTGCGACATTGTTGGTTTATAAGGAGAAAGAGAAGCTTCGAGTGGCTTCTAGAACCCTTGGTTACGTGGAAGCTTATCCCTATGGAGTAGGAAAGGTGGCACTCAATCCCCTTACCTGGTGGGATGGTGCCTTGAGATTCTCCCACAAATATTCAACCTCTCCTATCTCTTTAGGCCTATAAATACAAACCCCTTCTCCATGGTTAAGGAGCAGAAAGAGGAGAGCACTTAAATGCTAGTGAAATTTTGCTAGAGTTGGTTCCCTTTCATCGATTAGGAGGGAAAAGCTTGAATCTTTGATGCTAGGATCGTTTGCAAGGATTTACGACGTCAAAGATCAGTTGTAATCTCTCCCTATGTACTTATTATGTTTACATTAATGCATATTCTTTCCATAAAAATATTACTGTTATAAGATCTTTAGAATTAGCTTCTTTGATTGCTAGTTTAGATTGATCTATATTTTCATATTATTAGTACTTTCTTGTTTCCACTTGTTGTATATTGTTTTGCAGCTCAAAATATGAAGATCAAGATCTACACCAAGCAAGGATATAGCACTACACTCATAAGGTCAGGTATTTTCCTATACCTTTTGTAATTTGATCAATACCAGGAAAGATATTTGTGTTTTGTATTAATTTTGTTCTAGATCCGAGCCATTCTAACTAGGGAGATCGGTTAGTGTTCGTATTGACGGATTGTCCATAAACATGCACCATAAATAAACATTCATCCACATATGCACAAAACAAAGAACATAGAACACACATAATTTTACGTGGAAACCCAAACAGGAGAAAACCACTGAATGCTCTTTTATAATCAAAATATTACATTCGAGGAAGCACCAACTTCCTAATTTATCCAGCACCAACTGGAAGGAGGAACCTACCCCTGGTTTTACAGGAACTAACTTGAAGGAAGCACCAACTCCCTGATTTACCAACTTCAACTAGAAGGAGGCACTGACCCCTTGCTCCTTGCCCCCTCCCGCTACCCTAATATATAAAAATAATATATTTCTTTGCAATCCTTCTGATATGCGCACACTTCAGATCTTCTTTTGTTTTTTATGCTATGTGCACCTTTTGTATATCGCATTTTTTATGTTATTGTGCTGCATACACCACTTGAATTCACATTCAACTCACCACTTAAACTGATTTCACACTTATATATTGTGTGCTACTTCAACAATTTCTGCACACTATGCCACGGTATAGTACACAATTCTGCTATTGTGCTTCTGCTACCTCAGTTGATACTGCGCATCAACTGATAACTTGTTGTTTCATCTTTGTGCACCAGTATCAGATAGAAATGTGCACCTTTAGAGATATTTCCATTCTGTCTTGGTGAAACAGCCTTTAGATCATTTGTGACAAACTGTGCATCATCTGTTATATGTCCTTTTTGTTTAGTACACTTGCCTCACATCATCCTCATCATGATGCACATCCTTGAATGTGCTGCAACTCTACCTTTGCACATCTGATGGAATTTCTTACTTTGCACACATTAGCTCAGTATGATTACGTCAGATAAACTTCTTTACTTCACACATCATAATATATACTTTAACTTGTGTTTATGTCTTATAAAATCTCTGATTGATTACGTACTATCTGCGATATTGTCATTCAATCCTCATGTACTTGCATATCTTCTGTAGTTCGACCTTTCAGTCTCTAAGAAATTGTCACAGATTCATAGCATCCTTTTGCGAACCTTCATTTCTACCATTCCTCTGCTTGTGTGCATTCAGCTCTTCGACTAGATCATATTGTTCTGGTCACATGACCCCTTGATGCCCCAAAAACTATAAATCTATATCTTCTAGCTTTCCACTATGCATTCATATTAGATCCTCAATCTTACTTCATTCTCCATCGTGGCTTCAAATTTATGCTCATTCTGAGTGGAAGGTAATGTCCACAAGTAAGTTGTGACACCCTTTTTTCCTTGCTTCACGATTATGCTTATTTTACACTTCCGCCACATGTCATCTTTTGTGCCACTGAGGTGTCATTTCTTATGAGTCTTGCACATGCTTGGTCCTTTGGCTAGTGGGAATTTTTCCCATGCGGTTTGGTCTTGAGCCCTTGATGTACCATCGATTGTGGGTCTTGCACACTTGACATTTTCAACTGCTACACCCTTTTTGATACTTATGTGTGCTTCAATTAATGAGAGCATCTTTCGATTGGTGAGTCTTGCGTGCTTTTAGGGACTTGCATAATTGTTCAACCATTTATTGTTCCAAGCTACTTGTGCACTCCTAAACTTTGTCGAGTCAACTCTTTGTCTTGCTTGCGCACTTGAACCTTTGTCCAACCACTCTTTTGATTTTACCTTGCAGGAGTGTGACTAGGTGGACTTGATATCTATGCATGTACCACATGTTGTATGATGTATTCCTTATGTACTTATTCAAACTAGATATGCTTGATGCACTTCTGGATATACTTCTTTAGGCTAAAATCCATGTCTATTTTCATCTTGCTTGCACATATAATTCTTCAAAGTGGCTTCTATATACCTTTTTAGACTGGCATAGGAACATTGATTCCTCTTTGACATTAGTTGACATCAATGACAACCAAATTTCAACACTAACAATATCCAAATAAATTGATTCTGTGTATGTTAATGATGAAGGAACCGTCATTACAACTACAAAGTGTTGGAGGTATAATTTTGGCATCAAAAGATGGTTGAATTGTATGTGAGAACACACTTGTTTCCATATTGGATGATATTCACACAAAATATTTAGGAGGCATATGATGTGAAACTTAATATTTATACCACATATTAATAACATTCACATTGTTATTTTGTTCATAGAGTGCTTGAACAAATGCATGACATTATAAAAATTTGTTCAATTTTCATTGAAAGCATGTGATATACTGTTAGTTGTCTTCTCATGCAATATTTGTTTCTCAATAATTTCGCAATTGATTCTACCCTTTGTGATATTTCATGTACCAATTTGAAATTGATGCTATCCTCATACTGCGTTTTTAATATTTGTTTTGTTGTGTGAGAAGGACCACCTATAGATGTACCACATCTCCTTGGTAAACAAAGTGTTAACTCAAGAGATGATAAATCAATTGAAGCATATTACAATGATCACGTCTCTTTTTCACTGACAATTTGTCGGGTATGTTTATATGTGGGAATATCTTCAATTGGGGGAGCGTCAGACTGAAGATATGAAGGTCACTTGTTTGATACACGCTCACTGCATTTAATTAATCGTCCTAAAAAGTTATTTGGCATTGTTCCTTCAACAATATTCCTATAGACATTTGTTCTTTCACTTTCCATATGTTTGATTGTCTCATGTTGTTCTTTTACTATGTTTTTATTTCACCAATCGTACTACAAGCATTTGTTGTTATTTTACATTGGAGGCTAGATATTTCAAAAAACATCTATGAGAATTTCAAATCATGGAAACTAAAATTTTTATTTTTTATATATCCTTTATCTTGTTAGAGTTTGTACTTTAATTCAATATTATCTAAGATCTTTGACTGAAAGAATAACAAGCACAACAAAAAATAATAGAAACAATAGCTTTCCTCGGGGAAACCATAAAGGAGAAAACCCCAAAAACTTCCTCAAATATAGATTTGTCACTAATACAATATCAAGCCAAAAATGGAAAACCCAAAATATGTCTTCTGCAACTCTCTCTCTTTCTCCTCCAACGAACTTGTCTTCTCTCCCTTTCTATGTGAACTTGTGTGACTAAGTAGTGTGTCCAAATGAGAGAGCAAGGCTCTCTATTTATACTTTAATTTTGGAGTGACCTTTTACCTAACTAGGTCGGCCTAACTAAAACTGACTAGGTCGACTTCTCTAGGGAGACTCAATAATACCTTTCACATTTGACTCTAGGGGATCTAATGCCCCGAATTACAATGGAATTTTTACCTCAATGAATTTGTATGAACAATCATAATAAGTACATCCCTAAATGAAGGAAAACACATCTCCGTCGTAGGTACAAATAAAATACAATAATAATATCAATATGAAATACAAATGAATATCTTATGAAGTTACATTTACAACAACACACCCTATTAACTAGGAAGGTATTCTCTCGTCACAGTCATCATCACCCTGGACACAATTCTTGATAACATCATCATCGCTGGATCATATTCAATGCTGGAACATCATCATCAAAACTGGATCATCATCCTCGATGTTGCATCAATCCTCATTGTGTTGATCATTGATTAGTGACATCTATCAAATCTATCTATCATAGGAAGTTCTACAGAGCCAAGCATTTTTAATGTTGCATGTAGTCTTAGCTCTCATCTAGGTCCTAATCATCTCCACGAGCAAGCCATAAAGTAGGTACAACCTAGGACCACACATTGCATTGCCACAACAATCACCTGCGTCTCCTACTATCATCTTATCGTATCTAGATCATCTCATCATCACACGGAGCACATCCCAGATGCACATCTCATGTCCAACAAACCACCTACATTTCCCACGTAGTGGGTACATCCCAGGAGCACCCTAGGTGCATTACGTCTCTCAACAGACAGCCTGCGTCTACCAACATGGGAGGACAATCAGGATCACCCCAGGTGCATTACGTCGCAAGGAACACCTACGCATACCACCATGCGATATCCTGCCTAGGTGCACACATAGTGTCTTATGACCGGTGGACCTCTCAGCACCTCCAGTATGGGAGGAAAATCAGGATTCTCCCAGATGCATTATGTCCCAAGGACCACCTACGCCTACCATCATACAAGAACCAACCCTTACATCTTCCAACATGGGAGGACATTCAGGAGCATCCCAAATGCATTACATCCCAAGGACCACCTATGCCTTCCACCATGCGAGAACGGATCTAGTGCATCTGCGTCTTCCGGTCTCATCACTCCCTCTTAGGAGGAACCTCGATATAGAGAAAACCAAGCTTCTCTTTGAAGTACTCAAAATTCACTCTAGCTAACGACTTGGTCAACACATCATCTATCTGCTCATCTATCGCCACATGCTGGAGCTTCACTACTCCTCTATGCACCATATCCCTGATATATTGGCACTTGATCTCAATGTGCTTCGACTTGTCATGGAACAACAGGTTCTCGAACAACTTCACACAACTCTGGTTGTCACAGAATATACAAGTCACCTCTAAATGGAGTTCAAAAAAATATGATAGTAGCTTCCTAAGCCATACTTCCACACAACTAGTTGAACACTCTACAACATACTCTACCTCGGATGTACTCAATGCCACGATGACTACTTCCTACTAAACTAGCAGATCATACCACATCTCATACTGAAGCAACATCCTGAAGTTCTCTTCCTATCTGTGGCACTACTTTCCCAATATGAATAAACATAACCATGCAGGTTAATGTTCTGATTCGCCTCATACTTGATCCCATAGTCAACTGTACCCTTCAGGTGCCTCAATATATGCTTTGCAACAATCAAGTGAACATTTCTCGGATCCGTCAGCAACTAGCTCAAGGTGTTCGCAGGAAAGTATATGTATGGTCTCGTGTTCCTCAGGTACATCAACGAACCAATCATCTGATGATACATCGTGGCATCAACTGTCTCAGATGAAGCATTACACAATAGACTCAAGTTTGATGCAATGGGTGTGGCCATAGCCTTGCAATCCATCATTCCGAACCTCTTGAGAATATCCACTGCATACTTCCCTTTTCCAAGGAATATTCCATCCACACCTCCATGCCTAAGAAATAATGCATCATACCCAGGTACTCCATCTCAAACTCTGCTGCAAGCCTTCTACTCACATCTGCAATGAGATCATCCTCACCTGTCAGAAACAGGTCATATACATATAGCAAAAGTATCACTGGACTTCCGTCTTCAACCTTGAAGTAAATGTTGGAATTCTATTTACTCTTAGCAAATCCTAAGCTCATCAGGAAACTGCCCATCCTACCGTACCACGTCCTGGGTTCCTGCTTCAATCCATACAAGGATTTTTTCAATTTGCACACACGAGTCTATCGGTCATGTGTCTCAAATCCTAGTGGGTGCACCACGTACACTTCCTCTTCTACTACACTATTCAAGAATGTTGTCTTGACATCGATCTGGTGTACCTTCCATTTCATTACTGCAGCCAATTCCAGTATAGATCTGATGGAAGTGTATCTCACTACAGGTGAAAATGCCTCCTAGTAGTCTTTGCCTTCTTTCTGGGAGAAGCCACGTGCCACAAATATTCGAAGTCACAACAGACTTCCCTTCTGGTCTCAAAACTATCTTCTAGAAATCATTCTTCATAATCGACTGGTACTCCTCAATCATGGCATCCTTCCATTCTTTCTTCTCTGTTAATTCCTCATAGTTGGCAGGTTCTTTATCATTGACGTCACACCGCAGGGCCACATAGAAAGAGTATGGTCTATGTCTCATTCTTTCTATATGCATCCCATATGTAGTGCCATACTTCTCTACATCTTGCATTGCCTCACATTCCCATGTTGGTCTTCTCTTGTGGGAGTTCTTCTCACGAGGTGATCGATCTACAGGTTCATGTGGTTCTCTCATGTCATGGTCTTCATGATATTCTTGAATTGTCATAGCACAAGTTTCTCAAGATATTTCCTACAAGTCAATTTAGTTGCGTGATTAGAAACATTTCATAATTTTCAAAACAAATTCTTATTCATAGCTCACATAGTTATGCAACTATCTTATCTAGTTCTTCAACACAACATTCATCCATATCCTGTATTCATACGGTAACTTTCTAGATGCCTTCCATCTCTACCATAACATTATTAAGAGCATGCACTACTCCCAACATGTCAGCAAATAGGTTTCATTCTACATAAGTAGCAATGGAATGTTGTACAGTACCATAGGCCACTTACCCGTTACTTGCATATTAGTAGTATTATGGTCATTAATGCAACTTTTCTAACATTCATAATACACATCCTAAATATAGGAACATAAGTATGAACATGACTGAACAATAATCATTTAAATAATTAGATATACAATAAATGACAATTCAAATACTTATTATCTTTGTTTGGTTGTTGGGTGGACTCCCTTTTGATCTTTGCTTCCTTGCACGAATAGCTGAAGTCTCTGACAGTGTGCTTTACTTCACTGTCTAATTCCAATAACCTGTGTATTTCTTGCTTATGATCAGAAATGTTGAGCAAGTATTCTACATTGTAGATCACTTGTTCTTTTTACAGGAGTAGACTTTGTGTGTCCTTTATTCTTTATTCATCAATGCTTGTTCAGGTTGTCCCTTCAACTTGTACAAGCCTCCCTCTTGATCTCCAATCACAGTTGCATCATCTATTCTCTTTGCTCTTGGACACATTAGGACTTGACCATCGATGAATGAAACCCTTATTCACTTAGAATCTAGTGTTGATATGGAGATAAGGTTCTTCTTTAGTCCTAGAACATATAGGACATCTTTCATCTTCAAAAATTTTCCAGAGTCTAGCTTGTAGGAAGCTTCTCCACTTCCTTTTATGGGGTACTAGTAATCATCCCCAAGTTTCACCTTATGAGGTGAATCATGCTCAGATAGTTTGATGAATGATTCTTTGTATCCCGTCATGTGCTTGGAAGCTCCACTATCTACAAGCCAATCATTGCTCCCATGTGTGACAGTTCCCGTGAGTGCTGAGATAAGGACATATTCTTCATCACTTGAAGAATCATCTATTTCTTCTTATCTGGTTCTTTTCCTTGCAGGTTCATCATCTTCCACGGTGTGATCATAATGTCTCTTCTTGTCTGTCTTCTTGTTGGAGGAAACTCTATTTCTGGGAAAATATCTGGAGTAGTGTCCCTTCTCATTACATGTATAACATCTAATGTTGGATAGATCTCTTATGGGTATTCTTTGTCTATCGTAGTTCTCCCTCTTATTTTGATGGTGGTTCTCCCTCTTGTTGTGATGGTGGTGCTCCCTCTTGTTGTGATTTCTTCTAGCATGGACTGTGAGAGATTGATCATCATGTGATCCCATATTCTCTTCGCATGCCACAAGTCAAGCTTCTTCTTGTGTACATTCTTCCCATAGTCTGTTGAATGTGATCAACTTCTTCTTGGCACATATCCCTTGAATGAATGAGCCCCATGACCTTGGGAGACCATTCAAGGTGGTCATAACAATCTCTCCTTCTTCTACCTTTTCTTCAACTGCTTCAAGTTGCTCCTTGATCTGTGAGACCCTTGTGAAATAAGATTGCATGGTCTCTGAGTTCAGTATCTTTATGTTCTTGAGTTGGTTCCTTAATGCCATCTTCCGATTGATGTCCTTCCCTTCGAATAGCCTTGTCAATGCATAAAACATCTCCTTGTGTGTCTTCAAGGATGACACATGTGGGATGAGATGATCCTTAATGGAGTCTGCAATAATTCTCTTGCCCTTAACCAATTTCTTCTTGTGGATAGCCTTAGCCTCATCTCCCTCTGGTGCTGGAACCTCTTCATTAACATATTTGTCCAAATCGTTTTCTTCAAGGACAATAGAAATCCTATACTTCCATGCTCGAAAGTTATCATCTCCCTTTAGACTATCCTTAATCTTGGTGTGGTGAGACATATTTAATGAGAACCTCAAATGGAAATAGCAAAGATTTAGGTTTTACCAATTTGAGATGCCCAACCTAGTTCTAGAGCTGGTTGGCCTAGGGTTTGTTAGAGAAACCCTAATTTTCCAAAATTGGAATCTTAAACTTCTGATTGGACAAGAAGATGCGCCTCCTCAAGGCAAGTTGTCCAATGTAATCCTTTTTCCAAATATGTAGACAAAATCCCAAAATAACTGATGCCCTAGTTTTCTCCCGGCAGTAGTGACAAGGCCAAAAATGAAAATTCTCGCATTTGAATTCTCCTTCCACAGGAAAATGCTCCCTCCTAGGGAAAGTTGGAATAAACTCCTTTTCAAGCTGATCTATGGAGGAAAGTTCCCAGAACAGGAAGCCTTAGTTTCTCTGGGTCCTAGTCACAGGGTCAAAAATCAAACTTCTCATAATTGAGTTCTGCTTCCTCCAAAATACGCGCTCTCCTAGGGAGAGTTAGCCTAGCCCTCTTTTTCTGATGATCTGTGGAGAGAAGACCTCGAACTAGGAAACCCTAGTTTCCTGATGTTGCACAATGCCTTCTTTTCAAGTTAGCTCTGATACCATGTTAATTTTTGTACTACATGGTGCAAAAAAAAATCGATTTGTCTAAGCCCCTATGTGTAACAGTTTTGGGTCCACCTTTCTACAAATTATGGGATGAAGTGCATACAAAATTTGTTATGGAAACCATTTAAAGAATAAAAAATGAATATACAACTTTATTTCATGATCCATACATCAACTATGTTCAGGATAAACATATTGTCATGGTGTTTAAGGTCTGCAATCAAATCATGGTGAAAGTTGTTGGGTGCTGAAAATGTTTGTTTTGCTCACTTTCATTAAGATCCTTTTCCCTGTATTTTTCTTACTGTTACAAATAAGTCATTACTTTTCCAAGGAAAATCATGGATTCAAACAGTTATAACTCATTATTGCTTTGTCGTATTTAATGCTTAAGTATTACTTGTGATTATGGGTTTTATTCCTAATTGTGTTGACTTGTGAAGGATCAATGGAAGTAATGAGATATATGTGTATCAGATTTCTAAGACATGCAGATGAAGAGGTATGTGGCCATCATTCACACCTTTTCTGGACTCTGGTTCGGTCTGTTACAGGGGTAGTTCGAGCACTTATCCACACGGCCTCCTAGTACTCACTCAAGATATTTGATCAGTTGGATCATGAAGCGCTTCAATGCTTATGAAACGGATTTGATTTTGATTGTAATTATGTTGTAACTGTTTCTATTTTTGGATCATTGATTGTAATTATGCTTATGAAGATCTTCGATCTTCATGGCTGCCTGAATCTGAAGGACCTGAATTATCTTATCTCATATAAATAGGAAGATGAGAGGGTTCGGAAGGTTAGGCTTATTTTTAAAGAAGAATTGTAACATGAGTGGGGAGATTTTCTGTAATTGAACTTATCCATTAATGAAAGAGACAGAGTTTTATTGATTCATTGTTGCTGAGTTAATTTGGTAGCCTTTAGCGAAAACTATGTTAGAAGTCCAGGGCCTGCCTTCTTACAGAGTTGCCGAATTAGTTAGTTTTTTAATTCTTTCATTTTGTTTGGTGTGGATTGCTAGTTAGATGTCAATTGCTGAAACAGTTGATTACTAAGCGTAGGATTTCTAAATCTCGATTCTTCTTTGCTAAAATAGTGTGAGCAATTAGAATAGGATTTTCGTTTATGGATTTTCTTTGGTTTTATTTCCTGAAACAGTCGACTGAGTGATGTGTGGTTTCTTATTGCAAGTGTGTTATTTATTTTAGGCTGATACAAATGTGCTCTGTCTCTGCATATCGTTGAGTACTTCATTTCCTTTATGAATCATAGAATTGATAGATAGCAAATAATTTGTAGAACAGAAGAAGATCAATTTCCTTCAAAGTTAATTATTGCAATCACAGATTGAATCTTCTTTGAGAGTTGATTTAGGATTTAACTTCTTGCAAAAGCAAGTTTATTAATTCATTCTTGAATTAATTGATTCCAGAACTGATACTGTGGAAAGATTGTAAATTTCCTTGATTTTAACAGTCAATTAATAATTCAAGTTGGATTTAGCAATGAGAAAAGCATAGCCCTAGAAATTAGATAGGTTGGGTGATTTTCTAATTCATCAGTTACATAAAAAAAATTTGCATATATTTTGCTTGATTACCTTTGCAATAATCAGACTTCGCTGGGTTCATAATTTATATTCAACACTCTATTTATTAATTTTAATTAATAGGCAATTATAGTGACCAACATTTTGGCACCATTGCCGGGGGAGGTAATTGGTAGACATAGATTGTAGCTGATCAGTTTGTTTTTCTTTAGCTATCTTGATTTCAGGTTGCATGGATGATAAGACGCAGTGAAGAGCTGTGCATCCTTTAACATACCAGGCAGGTTCCTACCCCAAGATCAAGTTATGATTATTTAAGCTTGCATGAATACGAGGAAAAGAACGGGAAACCCCCAAAAGCACTAACTTTGCAGGTGGAAGAGGTCGTGGCAGTAATCAAGGTCTAGGAAGGCAAACATTTATCGATGAACTAATTGCCAAATCTTATTACTCAACTAGATTATCGCAGACATATTCAGGAAGAGGAATCCATATTCTCCCTAAGCTTGAATCATCAGTATCAATCGTGGAGAAGATAACGAAAATTCCCACTCCTACCTCTGAGAGGAGTCCTCTAGAAGATAAGGGAAGTGTTGTGAGTATAAGGAAAGCAGAGGAATTTTATGGAATTAACGGGTAGGAAGTGACTAAGGAAAGGTGGTTGGAACATCGACGGGAATTCGAGGAAGAAAGAAGGAAGCAGCAAGAAGACAAGGAAGAAATGAATAACGAAGAGAATGGAGAGCACAGAGAGCGCCCTAATGATCATGAAGAAGAAGTGGGGGACAATGGAAACAATCCACATGGAGAAATAGTTGCTACCCTTGAATTCCCCATTCGACAGACGCTTGGGGTGGCTCCTATAAAGAACATTTCTCCCTCAGTGTTTCCTAATTTCTATGGTAAGTACACTGAGGACCCATATGAGTTCCTTTTTGAGTTTGACATTCTTTGTCGAAGTTACAACTACACCTCTAGTGAACACAAGTTGAAACTATTTCCTGCCACCTTGAAGGAAAATTCCCTACGTTGGTTCATGAGTTTGGGTGGTGAGACTATTACGGCATGGGACCAAATGAAACAAGTCTTTCTTTGTAAATATAAATATTATTGTAGAACCAAGAATAGAAGGGAGGAACTATTCAAAATGGTCCAGAAAGAGGATGAGAGTTTGGAATATTTTGTGGAGAGACTCTTGTATAATTTGCAACGATCTGGCCATGCTGAAATTGGGAGAGATGTCCTAAAAATCATATTATTGCAATGAATGAGAGAAGAATGTTTGGATATGCTCAATATGTTAGGAAAATGGGATATATCAAGAGAACCTTTCCACCAAATTGTAGATCTATGTTGAAGATACTCTAGGGGATCTTCTAGAACAAGCACAAATGATCAGGATTTCCTTACAAGGGCACAAAAGTCATCTAGTGGTGGAGCTACATGAGCAGAAATTGGTAATATTCTTGAAAACTTCAAAACTGATATGATGAATTTCATTTCCCCACAATTGGATGTTCTGAAAGAAAAGCAGAGGCAGGGAGAAGAAGATCTGGCACTGGGCATATTCTGTGCTAAATGTAGAAAGAGTCACTCATTAAGGAAATTCCCACTTGACAAGGTAGATGTGTGTGGTTTGTGTAATTTGGAGCACAACACCAAGGAGTGCCCTTCATTACCAAAAGCTAAGGCATTTTTTCAAGCATCTAATGGGGACATGGAGCAAGATTATTTTATCTCACAAAAGAAGCCTTGAAAACCTTGTGCTCCAGGTATGAATCCAGATCCTATATCTTTTAGTTCCTGGGATAATATGAATATTCAATTTCCTCCACAATACTCTTATCCTAATAACCAGTGGCAACCAACTACTCAATCTCCAATGCAATATCCTATTCCTTGGAGGTCATGGGAACCTCAGTAAAACCAACAAACCCATTGACCTCTAGGGTGGAGAAATCCTTACCCAGGGAATCAATTCCCTCATAACCAATTTCCTCACCAACGATATCAGCAACCACAGCTGCAACTCCCTAATAATGCAGCACCAATCAATACACCACTATGACCTCAACTGCCTGCTCAACCCACTCCTAATCCCAATAATAAGGCAGTGCAACAATTCGAAACAACAAATATGCCAGCTTATTCTATCACCCCTATCCTATGTAATGAACTGCATTTACGATCTGGGAGGGTGGTAGAACCTATTTTCATTGAGGATGTTCCATCCCCTGTGACCGAAGAAAGAACAAATAAACAAGTGAAAATCCCGACCAACAAAGAAATTCCCATTGTTGAGAATGTTGGAACACTTGCTAAGACACTAATTGAAACATATGATGAAGAGATCCCTACAATAATTCCAAGAAGTCCTATGTATCCTGAGTGATTAAATCTACAGAAAGCACCTGAGCAACCATATTTTAATCTTTTGGGGGAATTGAAGAACCTTTACGTTAAGATTCCATTGTTGCAAGCCCTACATGATGTACCCATTTATGCCAAAACTGTTAGATATTTTGTGTAAAGAAACCAGGAAGGAAACCTAAATATCCTCTGATAGTTCATGTGGTGGGAAAGTTGTTTGAATTAATGATGGGAAATGTCCCCATGGCTAAATATGATGATCCCGACAATCCCACTGTCACAGTACATATTGGATACACTGATATTCCTAATGTTTTAGTCGATTTAGGGAAAACAATAAATGTAATGACCATTGAAATCGTAAAGAAGTTGGGGCTTACCAATCTTAGACCAACCCCCACAGTGATAGAATTGGCCAACAGATCCATAATTAGACCTGAGGGAATTTTGGACGATTTAGTGGTTTATGTCGATTCATGGGAATACCCTGCAAACTTCCTCGTATTATATCCTAAATCCCAGTTGGGGGACATCCACTCATTCTAGGTAGACCCTGGTTGGATACAGCAAATGTGTATATCAGTTGTAGATTGGGATCCGTGACGATCTTTGATGGGACCGATACAAAAAAACTGACCCTTTATCTTCCAGCAAAACCCAGTTTAGATGCTAAAAATCCATTATGGGTATATCTGGAAGAAGAAGAGAGCGCGCGACCTCTTCTTACTATAGGAAGGGCCTTGACTTTCAAAAATGAAACTGAGGATGACACCATCAGTAGTTTCATTAGCGAACCGATGACGGTTTCTAGACAGGCGTACCAAATTTTGGATAATACAATGAGTGAATGTGAACAAGAAGAGCTCACTGAGGAATTTCTTGCTAAAAGTGATAAAACTCTTCCCTTGATTGAGAATTCAAAGAGTATCCCAATAGAAATCGAGCCTGGAAAAACTTTAAATGTTAACCCCAATCTCACGCCTGAAGAATTGGAACGTCTAATTACACTGCTAAAACAACATAAGGAAGCCTTTGCGTGGGATTACACTGACATTAGAGGTATTCCCTCTAAGTTTTGTACTCGCCACATTTACATTAAGAATGATTGTCATCCCATATGACAGCCCCAGCGCAGAATGAACCCAAGTTTAAGAGACATTGTGAAGGAAGAGATTCAAAAGCTTCTAAACGCAGGATTTATTTACCCTATTTCGGATAGTGAATGGGTTTCCCCATTAATTATTGTACCTAAGAAAAATGGAAAATGGTGGGTCTATGTGGATTATCGAGAATTGAAAAAAGCAACACAAAAATACCATTTCCCCTTACCATTTATCAATCAAGTTTTAGATACCTTGTCCGGAAAAAAAATCTTCTCCTTTTTAAATGGCTTCGGTGGGTATAATTAGATTCAGATTGCCCCTGAAGATCAATATAAGACTACCTTCACATGTCCTTCGGGCACTTTTTCATATAGGGTACTTCCTTCTGGGTTATGTAATGCACCAGCTACATTTCAAAGGGATGTAATTGGAATTTTCTTTGAAATGGTTAATGACTGTATGGAAATTTTTATAGATGATTTCACTCCTTACGGTAGTAGTTTCGATGAGGCTTTGCATAATTTGGAAAAGGTTTTAAAACGTTGTGATCAGAATCACCTATCCCTCGGCACTGAGAAATGTCATAATATGATGAGAGAAGGTGTAGTCCTTCGGCACTTCATATATGCTGCAGGAATACAAGTTGATACTGCTAAAATAAAGGTAATTGTGAACATCCATGTTCCCAGTACACAAAAAGAGGTGCGTAGTTTTCTTGGACATGCTGGTTATTACAGACATTTCATTGAATTTTTTTCTAAACTAGCATCTCCTCTATTTACCTTACTAATGAAGGAAGAACAATTTAATTAGACAGATGCATGCCAAACAACGTTTGCAGAATTGAATAAAATATTATCCATGGCACCCATTTTGCATGGACCCAATTGGGCCTTACCTTTCCATATTTCTTTTGATGCTTCTAATACCACTATTGGAGTTGTGCGTGGACAGCAAGAGGGTCATAGTCCTTATGCTATTTATTATATCAACAAAACTTTGGCCCCTGTTGAACTTAATTACACAGTAACGGAGAAGGAATTCCTTGTGGTCATTTATTCCATCAATAAGTTCAGGAACTATATCACGGGGTAATCTAATTTTGGGCATACAGATCACTCGACCATTAAATATTTAATGAATAAACCTATTACTAATGCTTGAGTGACTAGGTGGTTGTCGTTACTGCAAGAATTTGATTTTACAATTATTGATAAACCAGGAAAAGAAAATGTTGTTGCTGATTTTCTTTCTCGACTAACCAATAATGATAATAATTCGTCTATCGAGGACTCCTTTCTTGATGACCATTTGTTTGCAGTTTCAGTTCACTCACCTTGGTATGTAGATATTGCTAATTATCTTTTTGTATGGAAGCTTCCAGCTCATTTATCAAAAAGGGAAAGAAGAAGGATTGTTCAGCAAAGTGCTTGGTATTGTTGGATAGAGGGGTAACTCTTTTTCACCGGGCTAGATTTGGAGATCAGACAATGTGTGAGGGAAGATGAAATCCACAGTATCCTGAAGGCATGTGATGATGAGCCATGTGGGGGACATTTTACCGATAAAAGGACTAGACATAAGGTGTTACGCATAGGTTATTTATGGCCAACCCTGTTTCAGGATGCAAGAAAGTATGTGCAAGCTTGTGATAGCTGCCAAAGGATGGGTCAACCCAATAGATTGGATGAGATGCCTCTCCAGCCACAATTAGTGGTGGAACCTTTTGGGAGATGGGATTTGGACTTTTTTGGGCCCATAAACCCTCCTTTAAATCAAAGGGTTTACATTCTGGTTTGCACAGACTATATGACTAAATGGGTTGAGGCCAAAGCCCTCGTGAAAGCAACTGACCAATCTATCATAGATTTCCTATATGAAGAAATTTTTACTCATTTTGGAGTGCCTAAGGAAATTATGATAGATGGGGGATCACAGTTTGTATCCCGAAAGATGGAAGCTCTTCTACAAAAATATCATATTCAGCATCGAATAACTTCACCATACAATCAACAGGCCAATGACCAAGTGGAAAGTACAAATAAAGTTATTGAAGCTATTCTTACAAAAATAATGAAGAGTCAACGTAAGGACTGGGTTGAAAGAATACCTAAAGAAGAATCCCTAAAGCACTATGGGAATATCGAACCACATGGCGTAGCACCACAGGATTCTCTCCTTATGAATTGGTCTACGAGGAAAATGGTGTCTTCCCTGTGGAATTTGAAACTAAAACTTTGAGGATGGCTTTGAAAGGAAACTTGGATTTAACAGAAGCTCAAAAGGATCGGTTGAATCAACTAAATGAACTTGATGAGAAGCGCGCATCAGCTGTACATCAGACTTTAGTACTAATTCAGTAGCAATGTTCTAAGTGGCACAATAGGTTTATTAAGAAGAAAACGTTTTGTGAAGGGGATTGGGCTCTACTATACGATTCACGATTCAAAAAGCACTTTAAGTGTAAATTGTGCACCAAATGGTTGGGGCCTTATAAAGTGGATAAAGTGTCCAATAATGGAACTGTTCGATTGACCACAATCGACGAATATCAAACTCCACTATTCGCCAACGGTCATCAGTTGCGGCTTTACCATAAGCCTCTGTCGAATGATTCCTTTGCCTCTAACGTTGTTGTTGATCTAAATTGTAAATTGGTACAGGAACAGGATTCTATTCTTGTTTCTCCAACCCTTTGAGTTTGCTGAATATTTTTCATAAGAAATTTTGTAAATAAATAAATACATTTTGATTTTCTTTCTTTTTTTGATTTGGTTTTAATTTATAGATTGCGTGATAGTTTTTATCTTCATTTTTAATTGTTTTTTTTAGAAAATCGTGTGCAGAGCTGAGATGCGATGGACTCGAGAGGAAAGGAATGGTCGTAATGGTCCAATAGACTGTGAAATTATGGGAGGTCCTATGCAGTTCATGGATAGTCAAGGATCGGAGAAAGCGATTGTGGAAACTTTGCTCAAATTCTGTCAAAACTCCACAGATTCTGCCGAAACTCCGCAATTTTTTCATCTTTTTTGCCGAAACTCCGCCAACCTTCTGCCGAAACTCAGCCATTTTTTCATCTTTTTGCCGAAAATCCGCCAATATTACAACTAAAACTCTGCCAACCTTCTGCCAAAACTCCACTAGTTTTTCATCTTTTTGCCAAAACTCCGCCAATCTACTACTGAAACTCCGCCATCCTTCTGCCGAAACTCCGCCAGTTTTTTAGCTTTTTGTCGAAACTACGCCAATCTTAATATTGAAACTCTACCAACATTCTACCGAAACTCTGCCAGTTTTTCATCTTTTTTTTGAAACTCCACCAATCCTACTATTGAATCTCCGCCAACTCTCGGCCGAAACTCTGCCACATTTCTCTTTCAAATTTGAAGCCACAATATTTTTCAAAAGTTCCCACTCATTAATGCAATTAAACTCTGACATGGACTTGTTCAATTATTCAACTGGATAATGGCCAACCGACTTCTCGGAGCCGCATGCGAAGTGATGTCTCTGTCAACTAGTTTGACACCAAGGTGGGCCACCTCACAATTCGATGCTCTAAGTACGATAAGCACACAGGCATGAACTCTAATCACGTATGACTAGGCATGAATGGACAAAGTAATTATTATTATATTCTGTTTGCATATCCATGTCATAAACATTTAACCAACCCTTCCAATCACTACCCTCTCCGCATTTATTGGCCACCGTCACCCTACACAATCCATGCGACAACTTTTTCACATGAGCTTATTCCATAATGCACCAAATTTCCAAAAATACCAGCGAACTCTCTATTGTTCATTGTTGTCGCTGCATGTTGCAACTTCGGCGTCTAAATTAGGAAATTTTCGCTCGTATCATCTGGGATTATCAAACAAAAGGAAGTATGGGGGGTTCTACAATCCACCATGAGCCTGATTCGATGGATTCCCTGCGCAGAAACAAAGAATTTTTCAGCATCTTTGAGGAAGCCAGATGGACCACATATTTTGAAAAGTTGAGTGGATTTCATGGGGAAATGGCATTACTATTTGCCATGAATTTAAGAGGTGATCATTCCGAATTCAGGGGTCTGAGGGTCGATGTTTCGGAGCATATGTTAGCAGAAGTCATGGGATTTCCAAGAACTGGGAGAAGATGGTTTAGCAAGAAGAGGCCCAACCTGGCTGTAGTAGAATATTTCCTTGGAGCAAGGGAGATCGTTCAACCAAAAGGACGTGGCACAACATTGGAAATTCTGCCTCACCCTTGGGACCAAGTCTTCATATTCCTGAAGAAATACATTACATGTGAAGGTAGGTACAAATTTGTTTACACTTATGATTTTGTTCTACTCTCCCACCTGCGTCAAAATGCATTGATTAATATGCCCTATTTTATTCTAAAAAATTTGCAAAACATGGCACATTATGCCCGAGGGACTCACCATCCTCAAGCCTCCATTACCAATCATGGCCTCATTAAACTGCTAATCCTAAGAGCCCTTGAAAGAAGAAACCAATCCTGGGGACAATTTCTTATTGGGGTAAGAGTATGCCATGTGCCCATAGAGGAAGAAGATAGTAGTGAGGAAGATGACGCGCGAAGCTTGTCAAATATAGTTGGGGGGAGAGGGGATGAAGATCCTAAAGATGCTGGTAATAATCAAGAAGGGGATTTAGGGGAAGCTAAAACTGCATAGAACTTTCAAAATTTAAATCCCCTGGATCTTGTTAGAAGCCCATCTCAACAAGCAGAGGCCAACATGGAGGAAAAGAAGGAGGAAATTGAAAATCAGACTGTGGTAATTCATGAAATTGAGTCTTCTGTTGATGATGAAACTGGAGAAAGGGGAAATAAGTTAGGGGAGGAATCATCATCAAAGGATAGTTTCCCTTTTTTGTCCTAGTGGAAATTGAAATTCTCCCAAAAACTCTCACACCCTCTCAAAACGGAGGAGGACTCGGTCTTCTGCTACAACAGAAGCAGTACCAGCAACAGAGGCATACATTCAAATCCCAATCTTAAAACCTCGGTCACTTACTAAAACACAAAATATGCTATAGGTGTGGATCAAAATCAAGTAGAGAACCTGCTCTTTGAGAATAATCTGTTGAAACAAGAAGTACAGGTCCCTAAAGAAGAACTGAAAGAATTTTTTAGGAAGCAGGAAGTTCAAATATTAAGAACATTGGCTGAGGCCATCGATCAAGTGGAAAATTAGGAGCATGAGGAGTTTGTCTGCCCAGAATGTGGGGATATTTTTGAAAGGCCAGGCTATAAAGTCACGATCATAGGACTTTCAGCCTGGAAAATTGGGAAATTGAGATGAGAAGAGAAGGAGAAGGTACAAGCAAAGTCAATGGAGGAGGATGAACAACATCAGAAAAAGGAAGAAACCCCTTCACCTATGGATGAGCAAGAAATTAAGGGAAAAGAATCTTAGGAAAACTTTGCACAAGAAACTATTGGGGTTTCAGAACCAGCAATCCAAGAAGAGAATGCCAAGACACAGATATCAGCAATTCCAAGGGAATCCACTGAACCATAAGAACCATTGGCACATGAACTAACCACTAAGGTCTTCGAACCAATGCCACAGGAAGAAGCTGCTGAAACATAAGAACCAGCGGTGCAATTTGAATCAATGCCAAAAGAAGAAGCTGTTGAAACACAAGAACCAGCAGCACAAGAAGAATTTGCTGAGAATGTGGCACAAAAAGAGGAAGTTGTTGAAACACAAGAACCAACAACACAAGAAGAAATTGTTGAGCATGTGGCACAAAAAGAAGAAGCTGTTGAACCACAAGAACGAGCAACACAAGAAGAAGTTGCTGAAAATGTGGCACCGAAAGAGAAAATTGACGAAACACAAGAACCAGCAGTACATTTAGAATTTGCTGATGCTATGGCACAATAAAGGACTGCTAAGTTCCCTAAGCTAATGGATGGAAAAGAAACTCCTGAAACATAGGATCTGGTGTCTCCAAATCAAGCCCTAACTAGGAAACATGATGATAAAGCAAGGACCCTAAAATCTCTGGAAATTATTGAGCTAAATTTAGAAGAGGAAGAAGACACGGAAAGTGGTAGAAATCAAGAGATGGACAAGGAACTTTCTCTGCTCAAACATGAAATCAACAAATGGAGATATCCATAACAAACTACCACCCCTGAAATGTATCCTAAATAAGGAATGGATTAGAACATAATTAAAATCTAACTAGCGTATTTAATCACTTAACGAAATTCTATCAGAAATATTTTCCGACTGCATGCGGACACATGTGAGGTAAACTGGTGTGGTTAATGATTTTGCACAGACAACAATGTGCAATTAACAGACAACAATGTGCAGTTAGGTAAAAATTTTGAATTTTTCATGCGCGGTAGTAACCATCAGTGGATTTTTTGACCGCCCATTTCGATTTTACCCAGAACCTCCATCAGCGGATGTTTTGCCCCATTTCGATTTACCCAGAACCTCCATCAGCAGATGTTTTGTCCCATTTCGATTTTACCCATAACCTCCATCAGCGTATTTTTTGACCCATTTTGATTTTACCCAGAACCTCCATTAGTGGATTTTTTGACCCATTTCGATTTTACCCAGAACCTCTGATCAAAATAAGTCGTCTGCCATGCTTGACCTCACTCACAAGCCCTGTAAAGTAACCCTGTGAACAAACCAGGTCCCTTCTTGAGGAAAACTAGCAAGACAACCCTGTGAACCATAGGTTGGTGGATCCCCTACATAAAAAAGAATCACTAATCAAAGCAGATTGGACGCGATTCCAAATCAAACCAATTCGGATTGCATGGAAATTTTATGAACAAAGGGTGTAATATTTTTTTTTAAGATATGGTTGTATTTCTGTTTGGGATTCATTTAATGAATGTAAATGCTAAAAATCCATTTTTTCATTTATATATTTTGATAAGGCTTGTATCATTTATTTTTTAATTTTTGTTGTACAATTTCAGATCACATGGGATGTGATTCCAGATCAAACCAGATCAGATTGCATCGAAATTTTCTGACCAAAGACAATGTATGATGGTGCAGGATAAGTTTGCCAATATCATTTGTATTTCTATTTGAGATTCTTCATTTTTATATTTTTATAAGGTTTGTAACATTCCTTTTCTAATCTCCATTGTACTTTTTTTTTCTAGCCAGTCTATCTATAACAGTTATTTACCATATACTATATATGCACAGTAATAAATTTTAAACCTAGTTTTTTGATGCAGAAATCTTATAGGACTCGGAAGATTTTATTTTGTTGTGTATGCAATGTCATAACCCTAGTTACAAGGAGAAAATAAATTAATGGTTCTTACGAAAAGTAAGTGTAGCATTTATATTGTGCCTATAGAGCTAGATTGTTTTTTTCACTGTTTATTTCCAATTCAGAGATCCCCTGTGTAACCTGTGTGGCCCCTTTGGGCATCTTATCATGATTGCAGATTATAAATTTTCATAAATTTAATCATGTTCAGTACATACCCTAATCCATTGTCACACAAATAACAGAAGTCGTTGCCTCTAGAAGTTGTGGAAGAAACATTCTGAATACTTGCAGAAGAGGATGCTATACGAGAAAAACAACGACAAATGAAGCAACAATTATCTAAACAATGAAGGAAGTCACGACAGTTATGTAAAATTGTTAAAAATGATTGTTGGAGTGATGATGAAATAGAATCTAGTGGTAATGATGCTCAGGTCTAGCTTAACAATATGCAAATACCTAATCAACTCCATTGTCACTCATCTATGCAATGTGTTAGGGGAAAAGCTCCAAACTTCGATACTGTTTCCCTTCTTAAAGAAGAAATTGGTTTAGAAGAGATCATTCTCTGCAAAGTTATTGATGAGTCCCATACAGGAAATGTAGAGTTGACAACCTTGGATCCTTGTGAGAATGATCCAATTCTTTACACTATTGGTACTAGTGGCACATGGACATGTAGTATAGATAATGTTTTGCCCGTTATAATGGTGTATACAGATGATAGTGGCGAACTTATGTTGCACCATCCTTCATTATCTAAAATAAAATCACAGTTATCTTCTAGGTCATATGAATATCGTTCCACTATAGTCATCAAGCGAGGGTTTTACATGGGATCTAGGTCAAATGTGACTCCCTTATTGGGAGATGATCATTTTATCAATATTGGAAGAAAGAAATTCATTCAAATGGATGGGCTTCTGGTGCACGCACAAATCCATTTGATTTTACCATAAAGGCAGGCATGTATGTCCGTATTTATTATGAAAATTTTCCTGGTATTTCCGAAGAAGAGTCATTGAAAATTCCATATCCTGTGGAAGTGTTGAATTGTTTAGTAGATGTTTCTACTGGTGGAACATTATGTTGGGTAAGAACTTTTTAAAGTGAGTTAGATGTTATTGGTAGAGGCCACCATATTCCCCAAGGTGTGAATTTACATCCACATGAGGTGTTCTATACAAAACAAGGTTTATTGATATCAACTGAAATCATTGATGGTGAGTATACATGTATCTTTTAATTCATATTTTTCAGTTTATATCACAATTTTTTTCACCCAGAAAAAAACCCAGTTTCTTGCTCTTCATGTTTATGAATCAAAGAAAAATTATAGAAAACATAAGGTGCATAAGTTCCAAATAAAACTACCAGCTAGACTCTGTAGAGAGTCTTCGTAACAGTCATTAGTTGTATGTTCTACTGGATAGAACAGATTCCACATCAAATCATCAGTACATATTGATCACTATGCCTTATTGACTGAGACAAAAAAAATATTAAAAGCTGGAAATGTACTAAACTGGGTAGAGTGCACATATGTAAAAGTCTTCAGATAGTATCTAATGGACAAATGACTATATACTGATGACAATGGATAGAACCTTTATCAACTAATGTGGAATCCAGAAATTACTCGAAATATAGTGTACCCTCTTCCAGACCAATAGTTTTCTTTGATAGCAAATATTTTTGTGTGTTGAGTTCCTTGTGAATATGACAAATATATAAATACTGAAAATTACTCCCAACATTTGTTAATCTTTGTTTCCACTGATCCAGATTTGTAACCCGTAACATTGATTTCCTTGCCAACTAGTCGAAGATGCATTTTGAATCTCCACAAACCTGAAGGAATGTGATCCTTTTAAAGTTAGCAAAGAATAGTAAGGCCCAGCTGGCTATCAGTTCAACTCTAGTGTTTGATCCTCTGCCACAACCTAACCAAACACGAAAACTGATTTCCTAGGAATTTGATATAAATACCTTCCCCACATTCACCCAGTTGTGCAACTAATGTTAGCTTTATAGTAACTAATGTTATTTTTATTTTTATTGCAGGCATTGTTGATGTTTTGTTTATTGTGAGCTCTATCAAAAGGTGGGGCAAGAGCACTCGAAAGGGAGAATCTTTTTTTTGTCGTTTTATTGCTATGAAAGATTATAAGCACACCACTTTCCAACTTCTTGCAACCAAAGGTGATGATGAAGTTGTGACTGCCAGATGAGCTACCTCTAAAGAATATGGAACTCACAATGCATTACCATCATGTATTCGAGTATTGCAGCCACATCGAATCCATCGTCACAATATCCATCTTCTTCCCTACAAATTTTTCAACCACATACGGTCTCGTAACATGATACGTAGTGAATCTTTTGTGGAAATTCCTTGTTCAGATGAAAGTTTCATGGTTACTTTTGAGCTTATTGCAATGCATTCCGTACCTCCTGGGATTGTGAAGAAAAACAAATCACTAGAGTTCACCATAGAAGGCTATGGGAATCTTGAGGTTGTTTTCTATACATGGTCAACCTTTCCTGATAGATATCATCTATCTTTAGGCTCAAGCAATGATAGTCAACCTGCTAGAAAATGGAGAGTGGGACCAACATTTAGATTTTGGTATTTGTATAATAGCCTACAGCCTCATGTGCAGGTGTACTTTTCATGGGATTCACACCAATGGGATCCTGTCCATCATTGTTATGGATTGGGGATGAGGACTGGTGCAACCCATTTGGAGATGTAAGCATTATTCCTATCATAAATATGGTGAATTCAGTATGAGAAATATGTGGTGTAATATCTATAGTGAAATTTTTGAACTTTATAATTTGAAGTTTTTATAAGTAATATAAATCTGAATCTGGGGAAATCCAAATAGTCTTCTTTGTGTGCTTGCTAAGATTGTTAGTGATTCAGTCCTAACTGTGCACTCTGATTTCTTAGCCTTGTAGTATTTATCTGTTGATCCTGCAGGGATGCATCACATGACATATTGATGTTATGTTATCAATGGTTTTTGTTTTCCAAGGAAAAAATCTTTATCTCTAATATTTCAAAGTTTGAAATCAGAATATACATTTCTTAGCCTATGGGATCTTGAAAAGATACATATGTTCTGTCTTCAAACTATCCTAATAGCTATTTATCATAGTCTTCCATAATCAACAAAATATTTGGTGAATTCTGTATGACATATCTTTGGTGTAACATGTAGGGTGAAATATGTTTTTTTTTCCAAGGAAAAAAATCATACTTTTCATTTCAGAGCAGAAATAGCATACATTCTATATTATCCTCTCCTTTACTGCCTCAGTAAAGATTATCTTTTTCAGTAACTGATATATAACATTTACCCTATTTACCATTTTGGATTCCAAGCCTAAATATGTCAACAAGGATCACTGACCCAAGTATACATAATCAGCCATTTAGTTGCAAAGTAGGCTACTGAAAGAGTTTTTTCTCAAAAATGATTATGCATTCCTAGCTTGCATTTTCATGCTTATGGCTTGCATTTTACACCAAGTGTCCATAAAAGTGAAAAAAAGGTTAAAATTGCACCTTTCACAAGTCGACTGTGAGCATATGAGGTTAGGTTATATGAAATTAACACAAGTATAGTCTTCTCAATATATCTAGCCATCCAATTTCCAAAACCATTTACTATAAGCATTTAATATGAGGGTTTGGCTTGCATTTTTATTAATATAGGTGGATATTTCATAAATACAAGACAACCATGTAGTGTTTTTGCACAACAGGCACTTTCTAAACCCAAACTGGAAAACTAAATGTACAATAATGTGGAAAATAGTAAAACATACCATTTCCAACTAAACTCACTCAAAACTACCCAATACTTAGGGTTGGGCGGGCATTTCTCTGATCTGGGTAAGACTAAGTTGAAAACACAAAAGTTGTCATTTTTTCAATTTAACTGTGGACAAATGAAACATAATTTTTAAAAACTGAAAGAGGCTTTTGTCAACAATATATCTATCTTCAACCCCATGGTGTTAGTTTCAACTGATGACAATTGTACGGACTATGGCATGCATTTTCCTAAGCCCACTTTTTAATATTTACACACTATTTTTTACGTAACAACTTAGAATTTCAGTCATTAATTTTGAGTTTGTCCAAGATACCTGGGAATTTTAGTCATTCATGTTCAATTTGAATACTATGCATTCCTAGCTTGCATTTTCATGCTTATGGCTTGCATTTTACACCAAGTGTCCATAAAAGTGAAAAAAGTTTAAAATTGCACCTTTCACAGGTCGACTGTGAGCATATGAGGTTAGGTTATATAAAATTAACACAAGGATAGTATTCTCAATATATCTAGCCATCGAATTTCCAAAACCATTCACTATAAGCATTTAATAAGAGGGTTTGGCTTGCATTTTTATTAATCTAGGTGGATATTTCATAAATACAAGACAACCATGTAGTGTTTTTGCACAACAGGCACTTTTTGAACCCAAACTGAAAAACTAAAAGTACAATAATGTGGAAAATAGTAAAACATACCATTTCCAACTAAACTCACTCAAAACTACCCAATACTTAGGGTTGGGCAGGCATTTCTTTGATCTGGGTAAAACTGGGTTCAAAACACAAAAGTTGTCATTTTGTCAATTTAACTGTGGACAAATGAAACATAATTTTTAAAAACTGAAGGAGGCATTTGTCAACAATATATCTATCTTCAACCCCATGGTGATAGTTTCAATTGATGACAATTGTACAGGCTGTGGCGTGCATTTTCCTAAGCCCACTATTTAATATTTACACACTGTTTTTTACGTAACAACTTAAAATTTCAGTCATTAATTTTTAATTTGTCCAAGATACCTGGAATTTTAGTCATTCGTGTTCAATTTGACTGCTATTCATTCCTAGCTTGCATTTTCATGCTTATGGCTTGCATTTTACACCAAGTGTCCATAAAAGTAAAAAAAGGTTAAAATTGCACCTTTCACAGTTCGACTGTGAGCATATGAGGTTAGATTATATAAAATTAACAGAAGGATAGTCTTCTCAATATATCTAGCCATCCAATTTCCAAAACCATTTAATATAAGCATTTAATAGGAGGTTTTGGTTTCAGAGTACATCAAAACATGTAGAGAAGAATATTACTCTATTATTATATTTCTCACTCTATTACTCTATTTTTTCTAGAATAGTTAGAATGCCAATTTTTTACTCTATTATTTAGTCTTACTTTATTATTAGTCTTTGCCAAGGCCGGGATTATAGCAATGGGTTCATTGTCAAAACTAATATGACTTTTTATTAATTTTATCAATTTAATAGTTGTTTTACAATGTTATGTAAAAAATAATTATTAATTTTAATTTTTTTAAAATAATAAAATGTTTTTTAATTTTTGAAATTAGAAAATACTATTTTGTTATTGGTTGTAAGGTTTGATTTGACAAAATACCCCTGGTTGGAGGTGACAATTAGTTTTTAAAAAATATTTTATTTAAATTTTTTTCTCAAATTGACACATAGTCATAAATAGTACATATAATAATTATTTTACAAATACCAAAGCAACAACTAGTAGTACACATTAATTGTGGATTGTATGTACATCAACAACTAGTAGTAGACATAATAATTGTGGATGATATGCATATCAATGAATGTTATAAACTTCTCCTTTAAGTTAACTATATTGAAATTGAAAATGTAAGTTGTGAATAGCGGACTTGAAACACATTTGTTATTTTTATTATAGTTTGGAAAAGTCACAACACATTTGTAATTTTTATTATATTTTGCAAAATTCAGAACACATTTGTAACTTTTATTATAGTTTGGAAACGTCAAAACACATTTGTAATTATTATTTTAGTTTGGAAAAGTCAATGTGCTGGTATCCTGTGCATGCATTCGCGTGCATCCTGTGTGTGCATCCCCTTCTTCCTTTTTGACCATGCCATCATCCTGCAAAATGGAAATAGCAGCCTCATGTTTGATGCCATCAACTAAAACAGAGGGTTCTGAAGTTGCTGAGAGGTTCACTGTCAGAAAATTCAAAGAGAGCACTAAGGCATGGAGTGACAGAACCAACTGGCAAGAAGCTATGCTAAATGTCATGGTCAAGGCAGGAGTGCATCGTTTTCTTTTCGGTCAGTTCAATTTAAACAATGAAGAGATAGATAATGCCATTTCTAGTTATGATGTCCAGTCCAAGGAATTGATTTTTTTGGGAGCAGTGTTTGTCTGGACCCTGATTTGTTGTCCAGTGCAACGAAAATTCCACGCAGGGGGGGAGTAATGTTGACCACCAAGAAAACCCTCAAAGTAGAAAAGGGTGAGATGGCAAACAAAATATGTGGAAAAAAGGTTTTGGTTTCCCGAAATGGTTTAAAGATGTAAGATGTTCCCCCAGGACTATACAAAACCTTAATTCAAATTGTACTTAAGACAATTATGAATCACCACAAGCAAGATATTTCAGGTGATTGTATGAAGTTGGTGATTCATTGGGTTGAAGACCTGGCCATAGATGTCCCTCATCTATTGGGAAAAAAAAATCATTTTGCACTGCATGAGAGCAAAATGAAGAGAGTGAAGTTCAGTTACCCTAGTACACTACAAAAAATTATTGACTTATTTCGACCCAGCACTGTGGAAGGAAGCAGATTTAAAAATAAATACATTAAGAGGTCGAAGCCATACAAAATTCACCAAGAAATTCCTCAACAATCTCCAAAGGACAATGTACAAGTCCCTGAAGAGCCTTTTGAGTACTGTATGGAAGGTATGGGAAGTGACCCTAAAGAATTTGATGTTGTCTCAATTCTGGCCGAATTACATCAAGGCAAAGAAACAAATGTAAACGAGATGCATGATGTTGAGTTTAATGAATAGGAGGAGCATAATGATGATGATATTTATGCTCCACAGTCGGGAGTTGAGAAAACTTCCTCTCCAAAATATTTTTTTGATGGTAAAATTTTTTTCAGCTATTCGATGAAATGTTGCATTTCAAAGAAAAAGCTGAATTTGAAAGAAAAAACTTTTCCTATTGGTATCTTACCACACTACAGAGCGTAGAACTCTGCAAGATTAAGCAGATGCAAATTCAGGACCTCTTAAAGGTAGGCGCTATTTTTCAATGCTATTTTTCAAAAAGAAATAGTTGCCAAATTCCTTTTTTTGAAGCCTCATTAAAATTTTCACTATTTACAGGTAATTGCAAAGTTAGAAACATAACATGTGGATACTATGGAATCTTCTATTAAAAATTTGCAAATGCTAGACCTCTTTATGGTAGGAGGCATTTTTCAATGCTATTTTTCAATGTTTTTTTCCAAAAAAAAAAAGGTTGCCAAATTCCATTTTTTGAAGCCTCCTTAAAATTTTCCTTGTTTACAGGAAATTGCAAGATTACGAGAATCCCTTGTGAAGATTGTGGAAAGTTCGAGAAGGACAATAGCAGGAAAGGACTATGCTCTTCAGTCTTTGAATAAGGAACTATAAAGAATTCAGGATGAATTTATAAAGGAAAATGAGAAATGCAGAGAAGAATATATGGTTGATCGGAAGAAAGATGAACAAACCATAGAGAGACTGAAAGAAGAGTTGAAACATCCACCAGAGGCTTTGGACATCCCCCCTCTAAGGACTTCTATCCCCTAGGAAGCAATCAACCAGGAAGCAAGACTTATGGCTGAGGTCAATAAGCTAAACATAATAATTGAAATAATGAAGGAATTGTTTCAAAAAATCCTTGTTGAAGACTACAATAAACATGAACTTGAGATAAATGAGTATAGAAAAAAAGAGGAAAACATGAAAAACATAATTGCTAAGAAAGATGAAGAGTTGAAAGGAAAAATAGTTGAACTTGAAAAGATTACTGTAGAACTACAGACTAGAGGAGTTGAAAAGTTAAAAGAATCTAAAATTGGCAAGGGACAGAGTAGGCATCTGATTTCTGGTGAAATTAATATGTCAGCACACCAACAGGATTTAATAAGGTATGCAAGTTCCCTGCAAAACAGAGAGAAGGCACTAGATGTAGCTTTTAAATAAATACAAGCTCATGAAAAAGTCAAAAAGGGGTTACAAAGCTATCGTGCCTTCTTAAGAATTCGAGAGAAGTCCTTAATGGATGTTGTTGCAGCAATGAATGTTGGAGGTGATCTCTCTGCGTGGTCAACCATATCTGAAACATTGAAAAACAAGGTAGCTGAGAGGGAAGATGAGATTAAAGAGTTCGGATTGAAAATACTAGAGGTTAGAAAATCACAACGTTTTGGATGTAAGTCAGAGATAGAAGATCTGAAATCCCAAATTGCCACTCTACAGAAGAACAACATACTTCAGTGAGTAGCAATTGTGTATACTCCAGATAATACAGAATTGAGGGTAAAAGAGTTGGAGACAGAGACAAAGCAGCTCAGGAAAAAATTGACCTGAGTTCAGTCTAAGTTGAAATATGCAAATGATCTTCAAAATCAAAAGGAAAAGGAACATGAAGAGAAAAATAAGAAGAATGTGGAATTGTTGAAGAAGTACTTCCAAGATAAAGAGAGATTGAACGAGAGTTTGCACAAAAGTGCAACAAAAGTGAAAGAATTACACCGAAAATATGAACATGCACCTGCTGTAGCTTCTGAAGAACCAGAAGCTTATAGACAAGGCAAGAGACTAGAATGTACAAATGTATCTTCTCTAGAAAAGAAGAACTTGCAGCCTAAACCTCCCAAGTAGCCTAGAACTATGGAATAACATTATTTGTATATGTTGTGTATGTAAATACATTTCAAGTTTTAATACATAAATTTATATATGTGTGTGTGTGTATTTCCCGGCAATGTATATGTTTTTGATGCATTTAATGTGAATGGTAATTTTGAATTTAACTTTTCAATAAGTGTACATAACAGGCCAGAAAGTTAACAATATCAAAATTGAAAACTTAACTTGTGTACTGTAGGCATATATATTTGAATTTGTAAGAAATTAAAAGAGTGATAGTGATTAGTGGATATGAGATGTGAGTAGATTTGGTGACATAGGTAGAGCCTAGTTGCTTGCTTGGAACTGTGGATATTATAGGGATGTTATGGGGATGATGGATTGAGAAATTTCAAGTTCTTTATGAGAATTTTGATGTTATTTATTATTGTATTTATGTAAGTTTCTTTATCTAATGAAACTGAAATTCCAATTTTGGAACAATGTCATACAATTCTACTCATGCAACCAAATTTCATAGAATAACCCAAAGCTGTAATGCCTATAGAACTTGTCTAAAAAAGACAAAAAATTACAAAATATAAGCAAACACGGAAAACAACTGTAATTTACTAATTTTATTACTGAAAAGAAAAAAAAAATTAATATGCCTTCCAGCATTTGTTACATTTCCAAAATTTGGTAACATGAATTTTAGCACCATAGAATAAATTTTCAGTACAGCAAGATCACTAGAAATGCTTATTTCAACATAAGTTTCGTTCACCATTTTGCATACAATGTTGCATTTTGATCTAGGACTTTTTTCTTTTTTGATTGTCTCACACTTCTTATAATGACATTAGTTTTTATAGGATTCCCAACATCCATCTTTTGGATATCAACTACTTCCCCTTGAATTTCTTTTTTTTCACCACTCTTCCCTGTACCATTTACCGAAAATGGAACACCCTTTTTATTGTGAGTCATAGCCTCCATCATTGGCATATCAATAGTAGCTGCTCCATACACTTCTGGTAATTCATTGATTTTCCCTACTTCATTTCTTGAGGATGAAACACCGATTTCATAGTAATTTTCAATCTCCATTATAGGTATTTCAACACCAGCTGCCCCATTCAATTCTTGTGTATGATCAGTTTTCGCTGCCACTTTCCTCTTGGATGAAACACTTAGAGTTTGACTGTTATTTCTTCTTTGAACATTATTTTTTGCCTTGCGCCTTCCGAAGCGATGTGATTCACGAAAAGCCTCTTCACCATATTTGCTTATTGGCCTTGATCTTGGAAGATGATTACTGAACTGTGAGAACATATTAGTATTTAGTAGTTAAAAACAGATTATGAGTCCTCACACCATAAAATGAAAGCAGAACTAGAAACTATTTAAAATTAGGGCACACTTACTGTTGGTGGTGCAATCAATGATTTCTTAGATTGTCTTACCCATGAATGAAATAGTTGTTTTTGTTAGGATATTTAGACACTTAGGAGATAGTTAAGATCAACTTGTGTAATATATCCGTTAGGGATAGTGTGTTTTTTTAGTATGCATCAGTATGCATTTGTAAATACTTAATCCGACAGTCACGATATGTTCCCGACATAGAGTGATCCAACGGCTCAACTTCTCTTAAATCAAACCTAACCTTGATTTGTGGCTTAACACCCGATTGGTCCATGATCTCTATTTAAAGAGCATGGAAGGTCATTGTTTAGTTGATCGATTATGAGAAGCTCATTTGTAACTTTCTTTCTTTGCATAATAAATTGTCCCGTAGAAGCTATTTGTCCAGGGCCGTGGAGTGTTTCCCTCAAGAGGGTTTAAACCACGTCAAAACATCGGTGTGTTGATCTGTGATCTATTTGTGTGAAGTGGTTGCTCTTGGTGTTTGGTCCTTTGGTAGTACCCTGTGTACCCGAACATGGTATCAGAGCTTGGATTCGAGCAGCAGCAGCCTACTCCACTTTGGTGCGACAATCAAAGTGCCATCAAGCTTTCCAAAGATCCAGTTCTACATCAACACAGCAAACACATTGAGCTACATATGCACTTCATCAGAAATCTTGTTCATGATCATGTTCTTGAAGTGCTATTTTTCCCTACAGATGATCAAGTTGCAGACATCTTCACCAAGTCTCTTACAGAATCGAAGTTTTCTAAACTTCGATCTATGTTAGGAGTTCGGGAACTTGTCATTAAGGGGGGATAGGCTCTAATGCCTCCTTCCTTCTCCTAATAGTGTCACTTTTGTAAATCCTTCAATCCTATCCCAAGTTGTTCTTAAGGGGGGATGTTAGGATATTTAGACACTTAGGAGTTAGTTAAGATCAACTTGTGTAATATATCCGTTAGGGATAGTGTGTTTCTTTAGTATGCATTAGTATGCATTTGTAAATACTTAATCCGACGGTCACGATATGTTCCCGATATAGAGTGATCCAATGGCTCAACTTCTCTTAGATCAAACCTAACCTTCATCTGTGGCTTAAGACCCGATTGGTCCATGATCTCTATTTAAAGAGCATGGAGGGTCATTGTTTAGTTCATCGATTATGAGAAGCTCATTTGTAACTTTCTTTCTTTGCATAATAAATTGTCCCGTAGAAGCTATTTGGTCGGGGCCGTGGAGTGTTTCCCTCAAGAGGGTTTAAACCACGTCAAAACATCAATGTGTTGATCTGTGATCTGTTTGTGTGAAGTGGTTTCTCTTGGTGTTCGGTCCTTTGGTAGTACCCTATGTACCCGAACAATTTTACTTGTTTAGAAGTGACATCAAGGAAGTGGGATGCCAACTATGCTGCAGTTTCATCATTTAGTGGATTTCTTGTATTTTCATATTCAACACGAAGTTGACATCTAATATTGGAATCCAAAAATATTCGTTCTTTAAAATTTTGGAAAGTAACCTCTGATCTCATAACCAGTTTGAAAAATTGTGCTCGCATCTCATTTACAAGACACATTTTGTCATGTTCAAATGTGTTTCTATACTCCTTAGCAACTCCTCTTCCTCCTCCTTGGTTGTTGTTCAAATTTTTCATTTTCCTATGCTTACGTTCCATTACTTCATTCCTTAACCGTCCTAAAGTATAAGGATGAGCAGCCCTACTCATCTGAAGAGCATGGGCCCCTTGGCTATGCATATAAGGAACCATCTCATCTCCTAAACAACAAGAACACAACCAAAGCCACTCACTAGCAAGGAATCTAATCCTGCAATGATAGTGGATCAAAAGTTATATTGTGAATGAGATAATACCACCATTCTGAAATACATAAAACTATGAACTTAGTATAAATTGGCATACTTTTCCTCATATTCATATTTATCATCCCCTACACACCCTTGCAATTGCACCATGTGGAATTCTCTATAACACTTCCACATCCTCACCAAATTTTTATACGTTTCTTCATCTAGTAGGCCTTCAATAACCTACAAGCACAACATTTCATTGTACATGATACACTACTTAATTTTCTGTTAAAATTGCATAAAAATAAGAGCGAAATTCACTCTTGTGCCATCATAAAATCATCACTTATTGTTAGTCAAGACCCACATTAAAAATATTGGATATGCTAACATAATTATTAAATCTTTAAAATACCCTCATGCCGAATGAGGATCTTGTCTGATGCGGATCCATCTGATTGACCATAGTTAAGATCATTGTACTCTTGGCCCCTATGATGGTATGGTTCCCCGGTCTTACATGGAACACCAATTTTCTCCATCGCCTCCCAAATTTGAAAAAAAATTGTTTCCTCAATCGCTCTAGTTGGATGAACCTTCTCGTAATCTTGTGCAATTTTTAGAATTTCACAAAACATCTTCAAAACAGTTCTGATTCTGGCATGGCAAGCACAATATACAAGGTTGGACATTGAGCCAGGAGTGAGATGTAATAAGTTGGCAGCACATGTTTCACTAGGTACGAGTTAGTTAAATAATAATAATTTCCATTTATAGTAAAGAAATAAATCTGAAAACATGTACCTTTTGATCATTTGTTCTATTCATGAGATACTTTTTGATAGTATTCAATTCTCCACTGCATAAGGCTGGTTGAATGTCTGTATTACACTCATCCATCTTTTCTTCCCATCCTTCAATGCTTTGTTCCAAAGTAGGATTCAATTCCTAAAGTTTTAACCCAAAGTAAGATTAAGAAAGTCATGGCAAGATATCAACAAAAATCAGTAAACTTTTAATAAATATGTAAAACGTACTATGAGCAAGTTCGGTGACATTGCATAAAACTTGGAAATGCTACGAATAGTATCCCCATCTTGAATTTTGATTTTATCTGTAACCATGTGTATAGATTTTTTATGGCATATGCACCAAGGACAAAAATTATTCCACATTGGAGAAGCATTATTATTGCATACTAAACTGCATATGGCCACTAGATCATGGCACTCGAACAAAGTCACTTCCACTACCCTTCCATCTGGCACTAGGATCCCATCTTGTGAAATTTTGTTTATCTGATTCATTAAGTTATCCTCATTTGTAGGATCAGCAGCATGTGCTAAAACCTGTTTATATTCTTCCTTTCCATTCCATTTTCCAAGGCTTACACAGGACATCAAGCCACTATCTTCTAGTAACTCAAATAATATCTCACATACGTGCCCACCTTGATCATAATGTACATGAGAATCAATACCAAGTTTGAAAGAAACTTCAATGACTCTACTTCCAGTCCTCTTTTCATAGGACTCAACCATAAGGAAGCATATGACTTTACTTGCTTCACTCTAACTCCATATGTGAGACCATCAGTTCTCTCCCAACCCATATCAATATCCTCAGCTTCTTTGCTCCACCTTTTCATCTCCTTGGAAACTGAAGTTGGACTAACCCCTTGCAACACACCATGACGGTCAATCTGCTTCAGACATTGCAAATCCTTATGGCTCATGCTTGATTCAATAAATACAGAAGCCATATTCCTAGGCATAAAATCATTACGTATCTCTTGCATAACAACTGATCGAAGTTTATGAAGCACTCCGTCTAGGTGTTCAAGAACATACTCAAATTTAGAATCTTGACTATAGTTTTTGCTCATGAAGTACCCAATTCCAGAAATAATGTCATTTTCGGCTACATATTCAAGTGACTTCCCAGAGAATCATCTACCAGTTTCCTTAAATTTTGTGTTCCCCTCATTTAGTCTGCGGTTGAACCATCCATACCGCTTCTTAAGACTTAGTAAGGATGTCCTTAAGCGGTTTCCTACTGACCTTCTAGTTACAGCATATGTAGTTTGATCTGTTGAACACCCTTCAGGCATTTCTACTGAAGCTTGTACATCTACGGAATTTTGATTTTCTGTAGGTGCATTTCTATCCATTTGTCTTTCTGGCATTTCTACTAAAGCTTCTACATCTGCAAAATTTTGATTTTCTGTAGTTGCATTTCTATTCATTTGTCCTTCAGGAATTTGTACTGAAGCTTGTACATCTACAGAATTTTGATTCTCTGTAGTTGCATTTCTATCCATTTGTCCTTCAAGCATTTGTACTGAAGCCTGTACATCTGCAGATTTTTTATTTTCTGTAAGTGCATTTCTATCCATTTGTCCTTCAGTCATTTCTACTGAAGCTTGTGCATCTGCAGAATTTTGATTTTTTGTAGGTGCATTTCTTTCCATTTGTTCGTGAAAGGTAGTTCTTTCAACTATTTCATGACTTCTAGTTGTATCCAACTTCTCAAGGGATGCATGTTAAAATTGTTGTCCACTAGGTAGGATTACACTTTCATTCCCTTCAACCGTAACCTTCTATACTTTGAAACAAATTATTTGTAATGGCAGCATCATCAACACTTTATCTTTGAGGGACATTTCGGACCACATTATGTGAATAAGAGTTAATAGTATGGTCAAGAGTTATATCTTGTACATTACCATTTCCCTCAATTGTAACTGGAATCAAAGGCTGCCTAGGTTGTTGACAAACATTGTTGTTTGTCACACATTGCTTACATACAGGACATCTAATTTCAACAGTTTCTTTCATAGTATTATTTTCTGGTATGGAGTTATGATCTGTAAGTGCTTGACATTGTTGACGGACAGCACGAATAACATCTCTTTTACTCCCAGCGGGAGTGAATTGAAGGACAATATCATGTCAAGGAAAAATTGGAATATTATTCAATTCTACTTCCTTGCATCGACCTCTTTTTCGAGGAATATTTTGTTAAGATGACTGGTTCAAATGATCCATTGATGAGTTATTCTGCAAAATCAACAAAATAATCAACATTAATACAAAATATAGTTTTTTTGTATAAAAAAATACTTTTTATGGCTCAAAAAGAAAACATGGAATAGTACAAGAACATGGGAGGAGGAAACATATATTCTCCAACTTAAGCCAATTAAAAATACCTAAGGATGGAACTTATGCTTGCATTTTAGTGGACAAAGCGGGCATTTCACATTTACAAGGCAGCCTTGCAATGTTTTTGCACAACAGGCATGATTTTAGCCAAGATTAGAAAAATAGAAGTATAGGAAGGTGCAAAATAATAAAAAACACCATATCCAACTGAGATCACTCAAAAATACTAAACAATGAGGTCTAGGCATGCATTTTACAGACCTAGTCAAATAAAGTTCAAAAAAGAAAAATTGCAATTTTCAAAACTTTACTGTACACAAAATAAACATATTTTAAAAATTATGAAGGAGGTTTTTGTCCATAGTATATATAGCACCGGGTATATGGAATTAGGTTTTTAAAATCACCTCTATAAACATTATGGCGGGTATTTTTCTAAGCCCATTTTTACATATTTACACTCTACTTTTACAAAAAACAAATTGTTAATTTATACATTCTTTTCAATTATTACCATGCTATTATAAATTATGATAAGTCATAAATGTATAATACATATAGTATGATATAAATAGAATATTATGTTGAGGTTGTGGGACCACTAGAAGATCCTAATGCAAATGTTATGAGACATATTTGGACTTCATGCAAATATTATGAGACATATTTGGACATTTGTAAGAACATGGGAGGAGGAAACATATATTGAAAATAGAAAAATTGCAATTTTTCTGCATAGAAGTCAAATTGAACATGAATGACTAAAATTCCAAGTATCTTGGACAAATTCAAAATTAATGACTGAAATTCTAAGTTGTTAACGTAAAAAACAGTGTGTAAATATTCAAAAATGGGCTTAGGAAAATGCATGCCACAGTACGTACAATTGTCATAAGTTGAAACTAACACCACAGGGGTTGAAGGTAGATATATTATTGTGACAAAAGCCTCTTTCAGTATTTTAAAATTATGTTTCATTTGTCCACAGTTAAATTGACAAAATGAAAACTTTTGTGTTTTTCAACCCAGTTTTACCCAGATCAGAGAAATGCCTGCCCAACCCTAAGTATTGGGTAGTTTTGAGTGAATTTAGTTGGAAATGATATGTTTTACTATTTTCCACATTATTGTACATTTAGTTTTTCAGTTTGGGTTTAGAAAGTGCCTGTTGTGCAAAAACAATACATGGTTGTCTTGTATTTATGAAATATCCACCTAGATTAATAAAAATGCAAGCCAAACCCTCCTATTAAATGCTTATAGTAAATGGTTTTGGAAATTGGATGGCTAGATATATTGAGAAGACTATACTTGTGTTAATTTTATATAACCTAACCTCATATGCTCACAGTCGACCTATGAAAGGTGCAATTTTCACCTTTTTTACTTTTATGGACACTTGGTGTAAAATGCAAGCCATAAGCATGAAAATGCAAGCTAGGAATGCATAGCAGTCAAATTGAACATGAATGACTAAAATTCCAAGTATCTTGGACAAATTCAAAATTAATGACAGAAATTCTAAGTTACGTAAATAAAAGTGTGTAAATATTATGAATTGGGCTTAGGAAAATGCACGCCACAGTCCGTACAATTGTCATTATTTGAAACTAACACCATGGGGTTGAAGATAGATATATTGTTGAAAAAATTCTCTTTCAGTTTTTAACAATTATGTTTCATTTGTCCACAGTTAAATTGACAAAATGACAACTTTTGTGTTTTCAACCCAGTTTTACCTAGATCAGAAAAATGCCTGCCCAGCCCTAAGTATTGGGTAGTTTTGAGTGAGTTTAGTTGGAAATGGTATGTTTTACTATTTTCCACATTATTGTACATTTAGTTTTTTAATTTGGGTTCAGAAAGTGCTTGTTGTGCAAAAACACTACATGGTTGTCTTGTATTTATGAAATATCCACCTAGATTAATAAAAATGCAAGCCAAACCCTCCTATTAAATGCTTATAATAAATGGTTTTGGAAATTGGATGGCTAGATATATTGAGAAGACTATCCTTGTGTTAATTTTATATAACCTAACCTCATATGCTCACTATCGACCTATGAAAGGTGCAATTTTAACCTTTTTTTACTTTTTATGCACACTTGGTGTAAAATGCAAGCCATAAGCATGAAAATGCAAGCTAGGAATGCGTAGCAATCAAATTGAACATGAATGACTAAAATTGTAAGTATCTTGGACAAATTCAAAATTAATGACTGAAATTCTAAGTTGTTACGTAAAAAATAGTGTAAATATTCAAAACTGGGCTTAGGAAAATGCACGCCACAGTCTGTACAATTGTCATAATTTGAAACTAACACCATGGGGCTGAAGATAGATATATGTTTGACAAAAACCTCTTTCAAGTTTTTAAAATTATGTTTCATTTGTCCACAGTTAAATTGACAAAATGACAACTTTTGTGTTTTCAACCCAGTTTTACCCAGATCAAAGAAATGCCTGCCCAGCCCTAAGTATTGGGTAGTTTTGAGTGAGTTTAGTTGGAAATGGTATGTTTTACTATTTTCCACATTATTGTACATTTAGTTTTTCAATTTGGGTTCAGAAAGTGCCTGTTGTTCAAAAACACTACATGGTTGTCTTGTATTTATGAAATATCCAGCTAAATTAATAAAAATGCAAGCCAAACCCTCCTATTAAATGGTTATAGTAAATGGTTTTGGAAATTGGATGGCTAGATATATCAAGAAGACTATCCTTGTGTTAATTTTATATAACCTAACCTCATATGCTAACATTCGAACTATGAAAGGTGCAATTTTAACCTTTTTTTACTGTTATGGACACTTGGTGTAAAATGCAAGCCATAAGCTAAAAATGCAAGCTAGGAATGCATAGTAGTCAAATTGAACATGAATGACTAAAATTCTAGGTATCTTGGACAAATTTCAAAACAAAAAAATTGCAATTTTCGAAACTTTACTGTACACAAAAAAAAATATTTTACAAATTATGAAGGAGGTTATTGTCCATAGTATATATAGCTCCAAGTATATGGAATTAGGTTTTAAAAAATACCTCTAAAAACATTATGGCAGGCATTTTTCTAAGCCCATTTTTATAGATTTACACTTTGTTTTTACAAAACAAAATTATGAATTTAGACATTCTTTTCCAATTATGACAATGCTACTTATAAAATATAATAATTCATACGTGTATAATACTTATAGTATGATATAAGTAGGATATTATCCTGGTGCTGTGGGCCCAGGCTATGGCATGCATTTTTGTAATCCTAGTTTTACAGATTTACACTCAGTTTCTTACATAACAACTCGGGAGTTTACTGATTAATTTTGAATTTGACCAAGATACTTACAAATTATGAATATGTACATCTTTAATGCATAAAGTATGATACTCTTTACTATAATAAAGTCATAATATATGAATGGTCAAATTTGTTGACTCATTTTAAGTCTAAATATCTCCTTCTCTGCAAAAATGACACTGCGGACACGTTTGGAACCCAAATTGAAAACCTATATATACAGTAAGGTGGAAAATAGTAAATCATTCAAAAATACTCAATAGTGATGGTTAGGCCGGCATTTTTATGAACATGGTAAGACTTGGTTCCAAACATAAAATTTGTTATTTTGTCAAACTAACTGCGGGCAAATGAAACATAATTTTAGGAAACTGAAAGATGTTTTTTTCAAACATATATATGTCTTCAATCCCATGGTATTACTTTAAATTAATAATATATGTATGGACTGTGGCGTGCATTTTGTTAAGCCCATTTTTGTAGATTAACACTCTGTTTTTTACATAACAAATCAGAATTTTAGTGATTAATATTAATTTCACCGAAATACTTACAAATTATGAATAAGTATCTATTTAATGCATATGCTATGATACTCTTTATTATGATAAATTCATGGTATCTTCATGGTCAAATTTGTTGATATAATCATTCTAAGACTAAAAATCCCATGCTCTGTAAAAATGCATACATCAGTCACTTTTTGAACCAAAAAAAAAAAAAATAGTTGTAGAACGTGGAAATCTTTATAAATTCATGACGATGATGTACAAAATACAGTGTCAAAAACCAAGTGAAAGACAAATTAAACAACAATGTTAGAAACCAAGTGAAAGACAAATTGAAAGACAAATTAAACAACAATGTCAAAAACCAAGTGAAAGACAAATTGATTAGTAATGAAAAACAACAACCTTTGAGACTACGGTAGACTGTAGAAACGACTTAACAACTTTCCCAAAATAGATAACAGCTTCATTGCTGGATAAATGTACACATATTGATCTTAACACCTATCACTAAACAGACTGTAACATTGACATCAAAGCTATATGAGCAACTAATAAAGCAAATCCATATCACAATGCCATATCAGCCAAGTGCATTCATTACAATCTTATTCTATATGCTACTGTCCGGATTTTTTCCATTTTTTACCATCAACAGAAGTGACAGGCAAGTGCAATTTACTATCACTTGAGATAAGGATGGGACTGGATGAAGTACAATGCAGGCGTACCTGAGTCAGAATAATATGATTTTGTGTGGATGATTCAAGGTTGGTAGACTTCACGCCAAAGGAGTCTCATAAGGTAATGCTGCTTCTTATGCCAATTTAAAATTCTGAAGGTATCCATAAGACGTTTTTACATAATCACCAGGAAGTCCAAAACAAAACACAAAGAAGTTTGTCTGGTTATGTTTCATGGTACCAAGTATTCCAAAACACCAGACAGTCCAAAAAAAAAAAATTGTTATGAAAATCACTCATTCAAATTTCTGAGAAATGAAATTTTTTGAAACTACCTGCCATGCTTAATCGATCATGGATGCTCAATTGATTTCATTCCACCACGTAGATCTAAAGACGATTCATATCATAACTGTGCCACCCATTCCTGGCATGTCTTACACTTCCAAGAAAGTTACTAGCGGTGCTAATTTAATGCAATTCCAAATCTCCATACACTTAACCTACGTTAAACTCGCTGTGGGTTGGAAATTTTGGTTCGGTGACTATGCTTGCTTTAAGAAAACGACCAGTTAACTTATATTTTTGATCAGAAATTGTCCTAATTTCCTTTTTTCGGGCTCAAATCGTTTCGATGAGTAGACTCATTTAACTACTTTACAATAATAAAAAAATATTTTCAATAGGATGTGAGCAATTCTAGCCAATAAAAAAAAGCATCTTTTGATATTCCTTTATTAACATTCTTAATGATTTAGGATACATGCTAGTGTATGATAGTTTGTTATGTCGTGTTGCTCTGTGTGAAGAAGGAATGGCTCGCCTACATGAACATATAAAATCCATTAAAGAACTTAGAGAAAGATGGTTTGAGGAATTATTCTTCCAGAAACTCCAATGGGAAATTTTGCACGAAGAATTGAAAGAGATGAGAAAATTAAAGACCATGAAACAGGAGAAAGAACAATTGTATAATATTATTGAGGAACTCTTGAGTTGAAGAGCTCCATCCCCATCCTATTCAGTATTTTTGTATGAACAAATGATTTTGTTCAAGCTCAAGGCTATGAAGGAAGGGAGGCCATATAAGATTATGACTACTCCTCAATTCTCATAAGCTTTTTCTCGGAGTAATTTCTCTAAGCAAAATCTACTTTGTGAGTTGTATCTGTATGAATTGGCTTGTTTTATGGACCTTCGGTCTAATCCAGATTTCTCATATAGGTGACATTCACTTGAGGGAATTCACTTATTTTGTTACAAATCATATGAATTGGTGGCACGCCTCTCAGACCATCCAAAATAATGAAGGCGCTTCCACTCTCTGGATAAAGGGAGAACCTCAATCCCTTGTGACCTTGGTTGCATGGAATAAGAGGCATCTCTCCTCTCCTAAGAAGGATGATTATCTGGAATCGTTGTAACAAGGAATTATATCTCGTTGTGTCAGAATAATCTCACAACAAGAACTCTATGCAATGGAAGGAAGCAAGTAGATATGGGAGGCCTATTCTGAGACTCTAAGGACAAAAGACCTTTATTGTTTCGAAAAATTTAAATATGCCTTGTACCGAGTACCAACATATGTAAAATGTATGCAGACATATGGGCCAAGATGGCTTGGGCTAAGGTTTAGGTTCCCACTCCTATGGTTTCCTAAAAGAAAGTATAGAAGCATCTACCAATTGACCAAGAAAGCAGAAAGGAAATGTTGGACAGAATTGATTGCTTGTAATGGGTTTCTAAGTCCTGGGGAGAATCATGAATCCTCCTTCAACTTCACCAACTTCCACAGAAATATCTTTGAGGCCGACTCAGATTCAGATTAGCTAGAGCATCTTGCATGAGGACATGCAATTGGATAGTTGGGGGGAGATGTTGAGTGTTGGAAATGTCCCTTTTTGCTCACTTTCATTAAGATCCTTTTCCCTCTATTTTTCCTATTATTACAAATAAGTCATTACTTTTCCAAGGAAAATCATGGATTCAAACAGGCATAACTCATTATTGCTTTGTTGTATTTAATGCTTAAGGATTACTTGTGATTATGGGTTTTATTCCTAATTGTGTTGACTTGTGAAGGATCAATGGAAGTAATGAGATATAGGTGTATCATCTTGTTGAGAAACGTAGATGAAGAGGTGTGTGGTCATCAATACACCTTTTCTAGACTTGGGTTCAGTCTGTTACAGGGGAAGTTCAAGCACTTATCCACGTGGCCTCCTGGTACTCACTCAAGATGTTTGATCAGTTGGATTGTGAAGAGATTCAATGCTTATGAAAAAGATTTGATTCTGATTGTGATTATGTTGTAACTGTTTCTATTTTTGGATCACTGATCTAGAAGCCTGAAGATCTCTGATCTTAATGTATTCCTGAATCTAAAGGACCTGAATTGTCTTATCTCATATAAATAGGAAGATGAGAGGGTTTGAAAGGTTAGGCTTATTTTTAAAGAATAATTGTAACAGGAGTGGGGAGATTTTATGTAATTGAACTTGTCCATTAATGAAAGAGACAGAGTTTTATTGATTCATTGTTGTTGAGTTAATTTGGTATCCTTTAGCAGCACCTCTGTTAGACAGCCAGGGCCCGCTTTCTTACAGATTTGTCGAATTAGTTAGTTGTTTAATTCTTTCATTTTGTTTGGTGTGGATTGCTAGTTAGATTTCAATTGTTGAAATAGTTGATTACTAAGTGTAGGATTTCTAAATCTCGAATCTTATTTGCTGAAATAGTGTGAGTAATTAGAATAGGATTTTCGTTTATGGATTTTCTTTGGTTTGATTTGCTGAAACAGTTGACTGAGTGATGTGTGGTTTCTTATTGAAATGTGTTATTTATTTTAGGTTGATACAGTTGTGCTCTATCTCTTCATATCATTGAGTACTTCATTTCCTTTATGAATCATAGAATTGATAGATAGCAGATAATTTCTAGAACAAAAGAAGACTGATTTCCTTCAAAGTTAATTATTGTAATCACAAATTGAAACTTCTTTGAGAGTTGATTTAGGATTTAAGTTCTTGCAAAAGCAATTTTATTAATTCATTCTTGAAGTAATTGATTCCAGAACTGATACTGTGGAAGGATTGTAAATTTCCTTGATTTAAACAGTCAATTAATAATTGAAGTTGGATTGGTCAATGATCAGAGCATAGCCTTAGCAATTAGATAGGTTGGGTGATTTTCTAATTCATCAGTTACATAAATATTTATGCATATATTTTGTTTGATTTCCTTTGCAATAATCAGACTTCCCTAGGTTGATAATTTATATTGAGCACTATGTTTATTAATTTTAATTAATAGGCAATTATAGTGACCAACAAAAGTACCAAGTGAAATATTCTTAAACTTGTTTAAAGACATCCATACACATGATCAGATTAAAGGTAGAAGAGTTCCTATTCTACCTTCAATGCTTAAACTTAATCATTTTCTAGCTATCTAATATCTTTGACATCGCAATGAAATTGTTTAAAGGTTGTTTCCCAATGAAGTTATGTTTAGAATTAACCCAAACTCAGAAGTGAAGCCTATTGCTATTGTTCTTGTTCATAGGTTGCTCATTTATTACTGTTTTACTTCTCATAATTGTGTTACAATCACATTTAATACTATTGTTCATGTCTAGGCATGTCTAAAAGTGCCCATGATTGCAAATAATTACTTATTTATCCTCGAACTCACCTAGATATGACAATAATGGGGAATGGTTGCTGCTATGATATGTAGACTCATCCAAAGGTGCTCATAATCACTAATTCATGACCTAAAACTCATGTAGACTACTGTGAGGGTGCACAAGCCAGTCCTAATAATGCCTGGGTCTATTGGTCAAGGCTAATTTATCATTGTTAGGAGGCCGAAATAGGAACAAAACTCCTTTTCACTACTATAATGGAATAAGATAGTCATTAAACATACTCTGAATTGTCCATATGTTTTCTTTAACAGGGGTAACATCAATTTGGAGTACACTGATTCGGTATTTTCCAAAAAAATGGCCATTTGAATGTGCTTATGCTAATTTTCTAAAATATCACGTGCATGTACTCGAGAAACAAAATTTGTATATGAAACTTAAGGAGGAATATGAAGTTGCAAAGAAGGTTAGTGGTCATTTTCCAAACTAGTTTTCATGCAGATCTTCCACTATTTTTGTAGGTAGTATATTGTAATATGTGTACATGGTCCAAAACAATAATTTTGATTTATCTAGTCTTGAGAACTATGTTTTCATACTACTTAGCTATTCTATGTTTTTTTAACTAATGGGATTTGAAGGCTTTAACATTGAGATTCCATTTACTTAGTTTAAGTTTCCTCTTTTTTTAAAAAGCTTCCTCTCAACACGGCTGAGGATAACATGCTCAGATTTAGCATTACAGGGGATCCATCATCACAATTAACTTCATGTAGTTGTAGTGCATTGTAGAAATTTGAATTAGATAATGGCCATCATTAATTACATTTTAATATATATTTGAATATTTCTCCAAATAAAGAATGAATTAGGTATATGATAATGCTCATAATTGTCGACAGGTGGGAGCACAAACAGAGATACAATTGAAGGAAATAAGTTAAGAGTAGTTGAATATTTCTTGAATGAAACAAAGGTATTAAGGTCACAAGTAACATCCCATTTCCATATGAAGATAAACGATATGGATGTAGCCGTTTCAAGGAGAAGGAAGGAAGTTTCAGTCAGCGACCATTGTAATATTTGGAAAATTCATCGATGTAGATGATTTTTTCATGTAGTGTATGGAGACAATTTTAGTCTTGGACCAGTACCAGATTGTCATGGACTAGTACTAGATCAATGATCATCATGTGTTAGTGGATATTCAGTTGGAAACTCAAATGTATTGTAGTACTTGACTTTTCATATAATATATACATTTACGTCATTCAAATTAGATATAATGATTGTACTTGATATTATTTAGTGTTGTTAACTAATGCAACTATGCATGTTAATTATATAAATTTCATCTCTTTCGACTAATGATTCACATGTGTGACAACTAATTCGATAGTAATTTTTAATGCAAGTCTATTTATCACATATATGAAATTTATATTTATTGTTTAATTATAATTTGTTTCATTGATATTAAATCAACATAAATATTGTATGACATTTTTTTTAAATTATTCACATCATACTAATTAATTTACATTGAATAATAATGATGAATTCAAATAAAATGAATATAAAACTACTAAATTAGTAATTTATATTGAATAGTAATGATAAACGAATATAAAATGAATACAAACTACTACACTTGTAATAAATATAATGAAAATAGAACTACTAAACCAAAGATAAATCACTAGTACAAAATGACAAATTTGTGACTAAAAAAAACCAATTAAAATTTGCATATATGCCAATATTTATGCGTCGGTGGCTAATAGTAGCTAGTATATAGTCTCTTATAACATGACTAACTTTGAGTCGTATTTCACTAGTCATTAATGGGTTGATTTGATTCATCATCTTGTAATATATTTACTCGTTTATTTGGTCAGTAATTGTGACAATTAATGACCAAATAAATAAGTAAATATGTTGATCAATTAAATGAATAAATATATTACAAGATTATAAATCAAGGAAACCAATTAAGGACTAAGCAAAATACAACTAAAATTTAATCATGTTATAAGAGACTGCAAATTAGCTATTGTTAATCACTAATGCAAAAATAGTCGCGTATATGCAAATTTTAGGTTTTTTTAGTCACAAATTAGTCATTTTGTACTAGTTTATAACTATTGATCTCGCATTCACTTTCTGCATGTGGAACATTGGATTTTGGTTTGGTGCTCTAGTGATATGATGCAATGGGAATTATCTTCCTCAATTTTGAGTTTGTTCTCAAGAGGGGTGATATTATGTAACATACAAAATATATATAATATTAATTATTAATAACCATAATTAATAATAATAATAATAAACAGTTATTAATTGTTTAAGGGACCTACGCAAAAAAAAATTTAAGGGACATATCCTTTCATGGATGGTCACCATATGTGCCTCTAGGTTCTCTATACGCACATTCTCATTGTAAAATATCTCATCATATTCATATTACTCATTAAATATTTATTTTTATCCATTATGGATTATTTTTCCTATTATTATGGATATGTCTTATGAACCAGGTTGGTTTACAACATTTGTATCAGAGCGAGGTGTAATCTAACCCTTAGCCACAACTTCCAAAATTTGTCCAATTGGATTTTGGCCAAATAAAAGAATATTCATAGTTTCTCTGATTTGGTCTTTGACCATACACTGGCTTTTGGCCATTTCAAATATTACCACTAGCTCATGGCAAGTTTTTTCTAAAATTCAATTGCCAATTTGAAAGAAAATTTCACTACCGGTGTGAAAGAACATTTGATTGCAACTTCAAAGAGACCAGAGATCAAGGAAAATTTAATTGTTTACAAAAGAGAACTAAAGAAAAACTAGAGAATGTTTTTTATCATAAATCTAGGTTTGTTGTTGAAGACACTTTATCATCGATACACATTAAAATAGGGGGTGACACCTATCCAACTATCAATTTACTTTCCACCAGAGATCTAGAAATAGGGGTTCCACAAAATTCATGAGGCCACAAAACTCAAGGGAATAATCCAAATTGGAGATTAGAAATAAATTTAAGAGGTAGAAAATTAAGTTGCCAATACTCGAGAATTCTGTCCACAATCGTCACACAACCTACAAAAGAATTCTAATACTGGGGAATCACCTACACCACAATCCAATAGCCACTAAGTAGTCACCATGTGGTTTTAAATTACCGTGGGTTTTCAGTTATTACATCACAAAGATATAATTTGTGAGGCTCTAAGATAAACTACATAGTCAAGAAACTAGTAAAATATTATGGTTATTGTATCTTAGGAGCCACCACTTGATCATCAGTATATCCAGAGCTAAGATTTTTTGGAAAGGATAATTTTAGGGGCGAAATTTAGCCCATGGGCTATTTTTCCATGTTTTTTTACAAAAAAAAAGATTTACCAATTTGCATTTTTTTAAGCCTCATTTCGCCCAATTTTGATGGGGTAAACTTTTTTTCACTCTAAAAATCGCCAAATTATTATATAAACTATATAAAATCCTTATAAATTGAAATAATTTTATAAAAATATCGCCAAATATTTATAGTTGACATTTTAAGAATTGGTAACATTCGCCAAGGTTTATACACTTTTAAATAAGTATGGGTCCTTAAAATTATCCATGGTTTTTGGTATCATTAAAATCGATATGTCATTTGGATCCGCCCTTATTACACTGAAAAATTTGGGTAATTAAACACAATTATATTGTATTTATAGATTCGCTGTCAAGGAATAGGATACCACTGAAATTACTATAGGTGACGGAAGGATAAAGAATCGTGTCTCCTTCTAACAGTTGTGTCTCTTTTAACAATCATGATTAATTCTTTTTTTTAACCATGGGAACAACAACATCCCAAGGTTATATCCAGCATCCCGCAAGCCAGATATACCAGTAACTTGTGACTTGGCAAAGGCCAAAAAGAGTTATCAAAGGGCATAGAAAAAACAAAAATACCCTACCATGAAGCCCTATTGTGAGAGACCTTTAAAACGCATTGTTTGTGATTGGGGATGTCTTCGTTGGAGATTGTGATAGTAAGAGTGGGATGAATCGAAGAAATATAAAAGTGTCCACTATAGTTTAAAAGTGAAAGTTATAGTTAATTTTTTATATATAAATATACAAAAGTATAAAGTGGTACAATGGTTATATTAAAAATAAAGTACAAGTGGAAAGTTATATATATATAACACATGTTTATAGAGGTGAAGTATATAGTATCTTAAAAAAAAATCACCAATTGAAGAAAAGAATAGTCCATTGCAAATTTGAAGGAAAAATTAATAAAATAAAAAAATGGAGTTTAGTGAAGATATAGGAAGATTCCCTAAAAATTCAAGAATTTGTGCTTCAACGTTATTTAGAATAGAAGGAACAATTGGAGGGAAATATATTACTATTTCTATTTCTTTGTTGAACTCAATAATTATATTAGTGTTGAAATCACTAACAAGTTAGTAATTCCTAAGTCGAATATAGGTGAAAATTCAGACTATTGGGATAAGAATAATTATGGAATAAGTGATTTACAACTGAAATTTTTTGGAGATTATACTATCATATCACAATTCAGTGTTATATCCTTGTGGAGCAATAATGGTGACATAATTTTGGGATTACCTTGGGTAGAAACATTGGGGACTTTCATCTTAAACACTGAAAAAAAGTTTCTAACATTTTTCTATAAGAAGAAGAAAATCATATTGCAAGACGTTACAATGAAATCAGAGTTAGAAGATCCATCATTTGAAGACTTCAAAGATATGTCAAAGGTGATTTTGCTGGAAAAACAGAAGTCAATATAGAAGATGCATAAAGAATTCGACAAAGTTATCATGGATAAAGAAGAAGAGATCTCTTGTCTAAGAGATCATAGGAAAAAATTACTTGTTCAAATCAAGAAGAATTTATCAGATGCTCAAATTCAAACATTAGAAAAGGGAACCAATACAGTGTCAATCAAATCTCAAATTCAAAAGAATACTTATATTGATAAATCATTACAAACATCAAGAGAATAAAGTTCCAAAGAACATTCACAAAAGATTAGGATGCCTTATCGTCATCCAAATCACAAGAATCGATATGACCATCAACAAGGTCAAAAGGAACATAAACAAATGAGTTGTGCTTTCAAAAACGAATGGAGACAAAATCAACAAACTAGGTGGAAGCAAACAACAAGAAGATCCATCCAACAAATAGATCAACAAAATGTCTCAATGAAGGTTAACTTGGGATGGACCACATCATAAATGATGCAACATTTTTACTTAGGAATTCATAACTCATATCATCTTGTTTCATCAAGGGTTGCAACTACCAACACAAAAGGTCATGAGAAAGCATTATGAATAAGAACAAGGGATAAGTCTTCCAATACACATCACAACTCAAGAAGATATCAATCTAGTTGAAGAACAGAGAATGATGCAACAATATTACAAGCAAGAGTAAATATGTAAAGCCTTTTCATCAATATGCTTTGAGGACAAAGCAATATTTATAAAGAGGAAGGCGATGTTATTAACATAAATGAGATGAATATAAATAAGATAGTATAAATAATAATAATAAGACATAATGAAAAGATGTATCTTATCGAAAAGACATGACTATTAATGAAACCTCCTTGGGAACCCCATCTATATATATATATATATATATATATATATATATATATATATATAACGGACCATCAGTTGTAATATATCATCTCATGCATTTCATATACATTTACTCAATATATTATTATTCCTAAATGGATTACTTTATATTCTAGATATTTTGGACAATTTTCCTGTGAGCGAACTTTGTGCCAACTACATAGAGAACCTAGAAGTATATATGGTGACCATCCATGAAAGAATGCATCCCTTAAACAATTAATAACTATTTATTATTGTGAATATTTATGAGTATTTATGAGTATTTATGAGTATTAATATTTAATATTATATATATTTTATATGTCACACATTAAAGGATTATGCATAAAAACCATAGGACAAGGTTTAAGGTGTTACTACATACAATTATGACATGAATGCATGTATGCACATAGTGCATAAAACTATAGTGACATGACTATGAAGGTAATATAATCATAAGCAAGATAGAAAAGGCACTCAATCAAAGGAAGCATATGAATTATAAAGAGAAGCAGGGTAATATAATGTGATCAAGCAAAAAATTAAAGGGATAATATGATACAAATTGCATTTAGAAAATGGTCACAATAACATAATGACAAAGAAGGAAAGTACGTAAACAAGAAGAACACCGATATAAATCAAATTACCCAAACACAAAATCAGTAAGTAAAGTTGGTAAACATATGAACAATAGAAGACACAAAAAGAAGGCAAGACATCACAGGAAGAGCACACATTGAAGATCAAGACAAAGAACTGAAATATAGCCAAAAGGATACCACGAGTTTTGAATTTGGAGAGTGTTGGGGTAAAACACATAATAGGGGGATAGGAAGCCCTTAACTATGGATAAGACAAGCTTCAAGGGTGCTTACTTAGTCATCAGAGTGACTAGGACTAGCAATAAAATATATAAGTACAAGATATAATATAGAAATAAGAAAATATAATGTAATATTAAGGATATATGATAGTGGTATGAATAGAGTGATAATGTTTTTACGGTGAAGGTGGATTTTGAAAGGCTAAGGAGGTATAAAAGAATGTAAAAAGCTAGAGAGTGTGATTTTTAATTATCATTGAAGAGTGCAATTTTTCCTTGGCTATGTTGTTTTTCCCATTATAAATGTGTTGTGTTATTTCATGGGATGTGATGTTTAAGATATTATTATGTAATACATACTATTAGTATTTGTGATGTTAATGTATATTTTCAATAGTGACTCATCGTTATGGTTTAGTTAGGGTATGGTGCTATTTTTTTTGTAATTTAGATCTTATATTATAGCTTCACACAATTTGTATGTGCATACAAGGAAATTGAGCCTCCTAGTAGGAAAAAATTGCTCAGGCAAAGAGTAAAAAAACCTTCAGGAAAATATTGATGGAAATCCTCAAAACAAATTCTAACTATCACTACTGGACCCCATACAAAAAGACTGGGACAATCCAACATTCTTCCATACTGACTATCCAAGACATATAACAAAAAACTATAGACATAAATGATTGAAATAAGCCAGGAGAGATAGACCATGCCAAACCGTCTAAGTGAAGGGAAATCATTGCGACAGAAGCTACTTCGAGGATCTAGGATCTAGGCATCATTGATGCTATTGGGGATCTTCATTGGCCTGACTAGGGACCAAAGATTCATGCTTGCCTCTTCCAATAGGGGAAACTGTGGGATTTTCCTCCTTCTTCGTATTATCAACTGCCAGATGATTTTCTTCCACCTTGATCTCAGGTCCGTCGATTGCAAGGTTTTTCACCATAGTTTGGACAGGCTTGTCATCCACCACTGCTTTTTGCACCTCCATCAACAAACCAGAGGCATTGGTACCTACAAGAGAAAAGACAAAGGCATCAATACCTTCGCTAGATAAAAATGTAGAAAAAATATGAAACATCTATCCATGAGGATCTATACCACCCGATGAAGCTATCATATATTAAACGAACCAATGGTGTAGGAGGTGGTGGGTTGACTGGGTGAGAAGGGGATGGTGATCGATCTACTCAGTGTGAAGGAGAGGGTGGTCGATTGACCTATGGAGTGGAATATGGTGGTGGGTCAACTCGGTGAGGAGGAGAGGGTGGTCGATTGATTGGTGGAGGAGGAGATGGTGGTCGGTCAACTCTACCAAGAGGAGGATGAGGTGGAGGAGGATGAGGAGGTGGTGGTGGTTTGGCTCCACTAGAAGGTGGTGATGGTGGTGTTGGGACATCATGAGAAGGAGTAGGAGGTGTAGTACCACCATCCTCATCACGAGAATATGAAGAGCTCTTAGAAGGAATCCACCTTTGTAGTAAGCTAGCACCGTTAACAATATGATGCATCAATGACATAATAACACGTGGGAGGGTCCTCCGTAACGCTGAGAGGTATAGGTCTCGTAGGATCCGGTTAACCTGAACCAATCGCATTCCCTGTTGGGTCAATAGTGTAGATAATCGATCTGCCACCTCTCAAAGAAATCTACTATTTGGATTGCATCGTAATTCAGGTCTCTATAACTGAGGAAACTCCTCATCCTAATCCATGACCTCATCTTTTTGGGGAGGTTCCTCCAACATAAGTTCTAATATTTTCAAAGTAATACATAACAAAATTAGACAATTTAAGTAAACAATTTAAATAAAATGTTATAATAAATTAGACAATAACATGGGACTATATTAATCAAAACATAATGCTAATATTACTTATGTCATCTAGTGGTTTATCCTAGGTATATAGGATGTTGTGAAATCCTCGCCAATCTAGCCTTGCATATGGGTATGACAAAAGATCTAGGGTGTGATCATCATCACTGGAAAGCAACTCTAGTGGCTATGTTGTGATCCTATCTAGGAACTCTACCTGGCCCTCTTGGGAAACTTCTTGCCCCACATGTGCATATAGACCTCCATCATTGTCCTAGGAGGGTGGTGGTTGAATAACGAACGAGAGGTCAAAAACCTCTCAAAAACTAAACAAAACAACTCATAAGAAAATGGGAATCCTGTGTTAAATTTTCAGAATTTACTTCAATCTGATCTAGGATCTTAACTGAGAGAACAACATGTACAACAAATCTACAGCATATCAATCATGGACACAATAATGCAAGCACACAAGAGACATAGAGTTTACTTGGGGAAAACCATAAAGGTGAAAAACCCCAATAACTTCCTCAGAGATAGATAGAGCAATGATACAACCAGAATACAAGAGATAGTCTTCTCCTAGCAGCAGAGCCTCCTCCTCTACAAGTGCGCCACTCTCCAAAGTGTGAGTGAGAGAATAGAATGTGTAAAATGAGAGAGACACACTCTCTATTTATACACTAACTTGACTTGACCTTTACTCAACTAGGTCGGCCTCAACTTAACCACTTAACATAATGTTGACTGGGCTGACCCCCACTAGGGTGGTCTAATAACCCTTTGACCCACATGACTTATACAGGGACGACCCCAACAAGGTGGTCTAATAACCCATCAAGTATAAGTTACGACACTTACAATATAAATGACGACACTTCCGTATAGAGGAATAATAACATCTCTATAGGAATACAATATACATATATGTGAAATACATTACGAAGTTACATATACATCAACACTCCCTCTTAACTAGGAAGGTATTTCTCGACACAGGTCTTCTAGCACAAGTCATCTTCTCTGGATCATCGTCACTACTGTTGCTATCTCAATCAATCTCTGAATCTACTCGTCATAGGAAGTTCTATAGAGCTAGTCCTTTTTCATACTGGATGTAGGCCCACCACCTGCAGGTCTTCGTCATCACTGGCCATACTGTGGAATCCTCAAGACTTATTACGTGCGTCACAAAACCTCGAAAGAGCATCCCAGGTCATTACGATCACATGGCTCTACCTATAGAATCTCCCAGGGCCATATTATATGTGACCTCACCACAAAACCTCGCAAGAGCATCCCAGGTTGTTACGAGCACACAGCTCTACCTATAGGATCTCCCAGGGACAGATTATATGTGCTCACCACAAAACCTCGCAAGAGCATCCCAGGATGTTACGAGCACACAACTCTACCTATAGGATCTCCCAGGGACAGATTATATGTAGTCATGGCAAAACCTTGCAAGAGCATCCCAGGACTTATTACAGGCACACAACCCAACCTATCGGATCTCTCAGGGACATATTATATGCCATAGGACAAAACCTCGAAAGAGCATCTACCAGATATCCTAGGGCCAGATTATATGCCATAGGCAAAACCTCGAAAGACTATTTGCAGATCTCCCAGGGCCAAATTATATGTCCTCCTAGAGCAAAACCTCGAAAGAGCATTTGCCATAATCCCAGGGCCAAATTATATGCCATAGGAAAAACCTCAAAAGACTATATGCAAATCTCCCAGGGCCAAATTATATGCTCATCTACACAACCTGATCCATGACCATAGAGTATCAACCTGATACTCACCATACATCATCCTGATGTACACATGATCATCCTGATCATCATCACTGCAACATCCTGCTGCATGTCATCTGGAGCAACATCCTGAAGCTCGTCATCCATGATCATCTTGATCATACAATGCATCTACCTGATGCATACCACGTATCTACCTGATACATATCATCATACATGATCCACCTAATCATACAGTGTATCCACCTGATACAAATACAAATACATGATACATATCACCATACATGATCCACCTGATCATACAATGCATCTACCTGATGCATACCAAGTATCTATCTGATACATATCATCATACATGATCCACCTAATCATACAGTGTATCCACCTGATACAAATACAAATACATGATACATATCACCATACATGATCCACCTGATCATACAATGCATCTACCTGATGCATACGAAGTATCTACCTGATACATATCATCATACATGATCCACTTGATCATACAGTGTATCCACCTGATACAAATACAAATACATGATACATATCACCATACATGATCCACCTGATCATACAATGTATCCACCTGATACATATACAAATACATGGTTCAAGCATCCAACATGATGCATATACAAAATACATACAAATGATCCAACCGATCATATCCAGCATCCAACATGATGCATACATACATATAAATGATTCAACTAATCATATCAAAGCAGAAACCAGAACATCATCCTGATGCTCATCATCCAGCGCTTACATCCACAGCCATGTGAAGGATCCTCCTTCCAACATGCTTAGAATGGCTTCAGCAAATGTGTCTGTTACTTCTTCCTCAAAGTGTCACCAATCTGAAGAACACCAATCCTCTCTCTGAAGTACTCAAACTTCACCCTGGCTAGTGGCTTCGTCAGCACATCTGCAATCTACTCGTCCATCGCAACATACATGAGCTTCACAGCTCCTCTCTGCACCATATCCCTGATATAGTGATATTTGATCTTTATGTGTTTCGACCTATCATGAAACACTGGGTTCTCAGACAGCTTCACACAACTCTAGTTATCACAGAAGATACCAGTAGAATCCAACGGGAGATCAAATAACTTAGACAGTAGCTTCCGTAGCCATACTGCCTCACAACTAGCTGAACATGCTGCAACATACTCTGCCTCAGCTGTACTCAGTGCTATGTAGGACAGCTTCCTGCTAAACCAAGAGATCACACCTAATCCCATACTGAAGCAGCACCCAGATGTGCTCTTCCTATCTGCAGCACTGCCAGCCCAATTTGAATCAACATAAACCTGCAGTTTAAAATTTTGATTCGCTTCATACTTGATCCCATAATCAACTATACCCTTCAGGTACCTCAGAACATGCTTTACAGCAACCAGGTGAACACTCCTCGACTCTGTCAGGAACTGGCTCAATGTGTTCACTGCAAAGCAAATATCTGGTCTCGTGTTCGTCGGGTACATCAAGGACCCAATCATCTGACGATACATAGTGACATCAACTGGTTCAGATGAAGCATCACATAGAAGCTTCAGGTTCGATGCCATAGCCTCGCAGTCCATCATCCCGAACCTCTTCAAGATCTCTACTGCATACTTCCCTTGTCCAAGGAAGATTCCATCTGCACTCTGCCACACCTCCATACCTAGAAAGTGGTGCATCATACCCAATTTCTGCACATATATGACTCCCTGTCATGTGTCTCAGAACCAAGTGGCTACTCCACATACACTTCTTCTTCAACAACACCATTCAAGAAATTTGTCTTGAAATCCATCTGGTGTATCTTCTATTTCATCACTTTTATATTTCTCTATGCTGCCATCTGCAGCATGCTTGATCTTGATAGATCCATATGGAATTCATAACAAACTTCCCTTCAGGTCTTGGGAGTACATCCCAAACATCATTCTTGATCGACTGGTACTCCTTGATCATGGCAATCTTCCGAGATCCTGGGAACTTCAATATCTTCAATATTTTCAAGAGATAACTTTGTTGCAAAACAAATGTTGTAGTCCTTCTTTTGTAGGTGATGGTATACGATCTTTCCTACACAACAAGTTAAATTGCATGATTAGAAAACAACTCATATTTTTCAGAACAAATTCTTACACATTAAGAAATATGTCATACAGTCATGCAATTATCTTAGCCAATGCTTCAATACAACATTTATCCATATCCTATAACTTTCTAGATGCCTTCCAAACTCTACCAGAACATTGTTAAGAGTGTGCACAACTCCCAACATGTCAGCAAAGAGGTTTCATTCTAGATAAGTAGCAATGGAATGTTGTACAGTTCCATAGGCCACTTACCCATGTATATTAGTAGCATATTGTTCATCAATGCAACTATTCTAATATGCATAATACACAACCTAATTCTAGGAACATCAGTATATACATTATTGAACAATATTATTTAAACAATAAAATATGCAAGTAATGACAATTGAAATACTTATCTTTGTTTGTTTGTTGGGTGGACTCCCTCTGAATATTTGCAACTCCATTTTGATGTGGATTGTGAGAAGTGGTCAACTCCCTCTGAATATCTACATCCTTGTAGAAACTACTGGAGTGTGCTCCCTCTTGATCTTTGCTTCCTAGATTACCTGTCCTTAAACTTATATGCATTCTCGATCCCTATGCATGCTTGTTAGTATCATCATTGTGTTATCCTCTAGGTCTCATACATAATCAAACATTCATTAGTATAATCTTAATATTATCAAAACACAATAATCTCAAGCATGTATAGTCAGGATCAATTCAAACACAGGTAATAAACATTAGTATTCAAGGTTTCAAGGAAGTATTCTTTTATTCATACATATTCTTATTTGATCATAGGACTTTTCTGGTTAGTTAAATCATCAATCAAGAGAAGAGATATAATATGCATAAAACCCATGATTATTCAAACCTATACCTTCATGATTCTTCTGATTCTCTTCAGTGACTTGTGCTAGTAACCTGCATGTCTCATAAGTTAACCATTGTAGAACCAAGTTATACATGCCTCAAAAGTAGATCTTCTATGTGATCCATGACAATGGATGAATCTTTGTCTTCATGTCACCATGAGCATATGTTCTTGAAGTAGAACATGATTTGACTTTCTTGGTGTACCTTTTGTGTTAGCAAACAACATAAACCTCATACAACATCACAATGCATTAGTACAATCATAAGTGTCAAAACCTTAATCAATGAATATCTTCTATTGAGGTGATACGACAAGTCCAATAATTAATCAAGATTGTACTGTAATGATATGAAGACAAACATATGATAAACTTAACCATGAAACATACCTGTAAGCCATACCTGTCAAGATTGCTTGTAATCTTCTTATGGAAGGCCTTAGCCTCATCTCCCTCTGAGACAGGAACTTCTTCACTTATGCAGGTGACCAATCCATCTTCTTCTAGGATTAACCCAATCCACTTGATTTGCAAGACCTAGACCTAGAGCTGGATTAGGGTTTGTCAAAGAAACCCCAAAAATTCAAAATTTGAATTTAAAACTTCCGAAAGGATAGAAATATGTGCCTTGATGAGCTGATCAAGTTGGTATATTCAGAATTTGAAAACTGCAAAGTTTCACCCCTCAAAATTTCCTTTTAGATTTCTGGATTCACTAGAGAGGACCCTGAATTAGGGTTTGAGTTTCCCGGAGCTGCACCCAACCAAAATATTTGATTCAAATCTCTAAGCTTCGATTTTTCTGAGGAGCTTCTAGCCGTGGTCATAGATTTCCAAAATTCCAATTTTTGCAGAAGCCCTAATTTTCCATCTTTCCGATCAAAGTCCTGAACTGGGGTTTGATCAAGCCCGGCCTTCTGCCCAACCAAAAAATCTGATCTTGGTCTCTAAATTTCGATTTTGATGAGTAGCATCCAGCCGTGGTCTCTGATTACAAAAATTCCAACTTTCTCCAGAGCCCTAAATTCCAGAAGCCATGAATGAAGGTACTAAAAAATAATTATGTTTTGACAGAAATATGTACCTAATTGTTTCTGGTGTAACTCTGAACTTTTCAATCCACAAGGTCTGAAAAATGTTCCTGAGATAGCCGGACCTGTCATCTTTCCATCCTGACAGGTCTGACCTCAATTGGATTCTCTGAGAGAGAGTTATGCCAAGTGTCATAACGTGACCTGTGTATGGGATAATACAAAAGAGTAAACTTGTACAGCGTGCCACGTGTCACTGGTTCAACTTATGCCTCTGAACAATTTTACTGAGATAGCATAGTCTGTGTACTACCTGTCACCTTTTACAAAATTTCATTTGGAGATTCCTAGCCCAAGTTATGACCTTTTCCCAATGTCACCTGATTTTGACTCAGATCTGGAAGAGGCAGAAACCCTATATTGTACAGATCATAAATCACAAAGTAAAACGAATTAGAGGTTTTCCTTTGGACACAAGGTACATGGGGATCTGAGCTTCGACTTGTAAAAGTTTCAAATCCGAAAACTTCGCCAAAACGGATTTATAGCGAAAGTGCTACGATGAATGGTTTTTTCTATATCAAGCCCTAGCATCGTAAGTGCAACAAGTGTCATACATGCCATATCATGCCTTCTTTCAGGCTAGCTCTGATACCATGTTAAATTTTCAGAATTTACTTCAATCTGATCTAGGATCTTAATTCAGAGAACAACATGTACAGCAAATCTACAGCATATCAATCATGGACACAATAATGCAAGCACACAAGAGACACAGAGTTTACTTGGGGAAAACCATAAAGGTGAAAAACCCCAATAACTTCCTCAGAGATAGATAGAGCAATGATATAACCAGAATATAAGATATTGTCTTCTCCTATCAACAGAGCCTCCTCCTCCACAAGTGCGCCACTCTCCAAAGTGTGAGTGAGAGAATAGAATGTGTAAAATGAGAGAGACACACTCTCTATTTATACACTAACTTGACTTGACCTTTACTCAACTAGGTCGGCCTCAACTTAACCACTTAACATAATGCTGACTGGGCCGACCCCCACTAGGGTGGTCTAATAACCCTTTGACCCACATGACTTATACAGGGCCGACCCCAACAAGGTTGTGTAACAACCCATCAAGTATAAGTTACGACACTTACAATATAAATGACGACACTTCCGTATAGAGGAATAATAACATCTCTATAGGAATACAATATTTATATATGTGAAATACATTCCGAAGTTACATATACATCAACATCCTGTCCTCCCACAAACATGGCATGACAATGATCCAAAGCAAAACAAAATTGTTGCAAAAAAATGGCAGACCACTTAATGCATTGGGGGCCTTTGCACTAAAGAATCAACCTAATATAATAATAGGAAACTAATGCATTTCCCATTAATAGTGTGGTGGGCCACTATCATGACCAAAAGAAAGAGGCACCTAAACTCCTCTACACCAAAAGAAGCTATGCACAACTAACCACTAGCTACTTGGAAGTCATCAGGGGTAGTGGAATCCTCATTAACATACCTCTGAACATATGATAGTTGAGTGGAATTTTCAATGTTGGGTGGGATATTGGGGAAATGGGGAAAATCTTCTCCTTTCCTTGATAGCCCAATAATGAAATAAATGTCCTCCTTTGTGGGTTGGAATCATAGATCAGGACCCACTTTGAATGTCTATTGAAATTGATCCCAATAATAGATCAACAACCTTAGTAGTCATGAGTGACCCCTCAGTTATGTAGCCTCTTCATAATACTTGAGGATACCAACAATCCATAAGAGGACAAGCATCTGTGGTGTAATAGGGTTAGGGATAAAATCCCTCTCCATCTCTCGGGCCTCCCACTCTGGTACAACATTGTATGAGTCGAGGCATTGTTGTTGCTCCTATGGATGCTCTTGTTGCTCTTGTCTCTAATTCACATATAAGTTTTGTTAGAAACATAGACACAAGCATACATATATACATGTTAGTTTCAGCATTTAATTCAATATGATCTAGGATCTTAACTTAGAGAACAACATGTACAGCATATCAAACACAAGATACAAGAGACACAAAGCATTTCACCGGGGAAAACCAAGAAGGTGAAAAACCCCGCAAATTCCTCAGAGATAGAATAAGCACCAATACAAAGATCACCAAGATGAAACCCAAAAACAAGAGATAGTCTCCTAGCAGCATCTCCCCCTCCACTTGTGCACACTCCTCCTCTCTCTCACTAATGCGAAGTGAGTGAGTGTGTGAATGAATAAATGAGAGAGTCACACTCTTTATTTATACTTTACTTGACTTGACGTTTAACTCTAACTACGTCGGCCCCAACTTAACCACTTAACATAATGCTAACTAGGCCGACCCCACTAGGGGACTTAAACACCCCATCACAACTGACTCTGGGCTGACCTCCCTTAGGAGAGTCTAATAACCCACTACCACTTGACACTGGGCCGACCCCACTAGGGTGGTCTAATAACCCTTTGACCCACACAACTCATACAGGGCCGACCCCACCAAGGTGGTCTAATAACCCATCAAATATAAGTTGTGACACTTACAATATAACTTGCGACACATGCAAGTACAAATGACGACACTTCCAATCGGAGGAATAATACATCTCCGTTGGGGATACAATAAAGTACAAATGTAATACATACAATATACAAGTGAATATTTTCTGAAGTTACAAATACATCAACACTCCCTCTTAACTAGGAAGGTATTCTTTTGACATATGTCATCAATACATATAGGCACAAGTCTTCAATTCTGAAGTTGGATCATCGTCACTAGATCACGGAGAATCATCGTCACTAGATCACGGAGAATCATCGTCATTGTTGTTGTACTCGTCATCTCGATCACTGGGATATCTCTCAATTCTTCTCGTCATAGGAAGTTCTACAGAGTCAGCCCTTTTCATGTTGGATGTAGGCCTAGCCTCCTGTAGGTCTTCATCATCTCTGCGAGCTGCCTGATAGAGGTGGAACCTCAAGACTGATTACGTGCATCTACAAAACCTTAAAAGAGCATACCAGGATCCTTTATGTGCCTAAGCATGACCGGCAAGATCTCCCAGGACTAATTACATGCATCCCTTTCACAAAACCTTTAAAGAGCATCCCAGGAACGTTTATGTGCCTAGAACAACCGGCAAGATCTCTAAAGAGAATCCCAGGACTTTTACGAGCTTACTGCTCAACCTCTCAGATGTCTAGGACTGATTACATGTGAACTTCACAAAACCTTAAAAGAGCATCCCATGAACGTTTATGTGCCTAGCATGACCGGCAAGATCTCTAAAGAGCATCCCAGGACTTTTACATGCCTAGCATAACCTATCGGATCTCCAAGACTGATTACATGTGAACAGGAAAAACCTTAAAAGAGCAGCCCAGGAACATTTATGTGCCTAGCACAGCCAGCAAGATCTCTAAAGAGCATCCCAGGACTTTTACATGCCTAGAACAACCTATTGGATCTCCAGGACTGATTACATGCCTCCCTTGCAAAACCTTGAAAGAGCATCCCAGGACTGATTACGAGCTTACTGCTCAACCTATCGGATCTCCCAGGAAGCTATTACATGCTACTCCACAACCTGCCACATATCTACAGCCTCGAAGTATCATCCTGATACTCATGATCCACCTAATCATTCTCGCACTGAGCATCAACCTGATGCTTCATGATCAAACTGATCATCATCATACAGTACATCATCCTGATGCACATCATCATCGCATGATCATCCTGATCATCGTCATAGCATCGTTCTGATGCATATCATCATCGCAATATCATCCTGATCATCGTCACAGCATCGTCCTGATGCATATCATCCTCGCATGATCATCCTGCTCATCGTCACAACATCATCCCGATGCATATCATCTAGAGCATCTTCTTGATGCTCATCACACATGATCATCCTGATCATCATACATGGCAGTAACTGGAGCATCGTCCTAATGCTCATCACACAGAGCTTACATCCAGAGCCATGGGAAGGATCCTCCTACCACCATGCTTGGAATGGCTCCTGCAAATGTGTCCCATCACTTCTTTCCTGAAGTATCTTCTATCTGAAGAACACCAAGCCTCTATCTGAAGTACTCAAACTTCACTCTGGCTAGTGGTTTTGGTCAACACATCTGCAATCTGCTCATCTGTCACAACATACTGGAGCTTTACTGCTCCTCTCTACACCATATCCCTAATATAGTGATATTTGATCTCGATGTGCTTCAACCTGTCATGGAACATCAGGTTCTCTGACAACTTCACACAACTCTGGTTGTCACAATAGATACAGGTAGCATCCAACTGGAGATCAAATAAATAAGACAATAGCTTCCTTAGCCATACTACCTCACAACTAGCCGAACAAGCTACAACATACTCTACTTCGGTTGTACTCAGTGCTACGTAGGATTGCTTCCTGCTAAACCAAGAGATCACACCTGATCCCATACTGAAGCAGCACCCCGAAGTGCTCTTTCTATCTGTACCACTTCCTTCCCAATCTGAATCAACATAACCCTCCAGGTTAAAATTTTGATTCGCATCATACTTGAGCCCATAATCAATCCTACCCTTCAAGTACCTCAGAATATGCTTTACAGCAATCAGGTGAACATGCCTAGGATTTGTCAGAAACTGGCTTAAAGTGTTCACCGCAAAGCAAATATCTGGTCTTGTGTTCATCAGGTACATCAATGACCCAATCATCTGATGATACACCATGACATCAACCGAATCTGATGAAGCATCACTCAATAGCTTTAGGTTCAATTCCATAGGTGTGGCCATGGCCTTGCAGTCCATCATCCCGAACCGCTTCAGGATCTCTATTGCATACTTCCCTTGTCCAAGGAAGATTCCATCTGCATTCTTCCACACCTCCATACCTAAAAAGTAATGCATCATTCCCAAGTCCTTCATCTTGAACTCGGAAACAAGCTTCATCTTCATGTCGGAAATCAATCTATCCTCACCTATCACAAACAGGTCATCCTCATACAATAGGAGTATCACTGGATTTCCTTCCTCAACCTTGTTGTAAAGGTTGGAATCCGCTTTAATCTTGGTAAATCCCAAACTGGACAGGAAGTTGTCTATCTGCCGTACCATGTCCTGGGTGCTTGCTTCAAGCCATACAAGGATTTCTTCAATCTGCACATATATGACTCCTTGTCATGTGTCTCAAAACCGAGTGACTGCTCCACATACACTTCCTCTTAGACTACACCATTCAAGAAAGATGTCTTGACATCTATCTGGTGTATCTTCCACTTCATCACTGCAGCCAGGGAAAGTACTGTTCTGATGTAAGTGTATTTGGCTACAGGTGCAAAATTCTCTTCATAATTTATCCCCTCTTTCTAGGAGAAGCCATGAGCCACAAACCTTGCCTTGTATTTCTCTATGTTTCCATCTGCAGCATGCTTGATCTTGTAGATTCACTTGGAAGTCACAACTGACTTCCCTTCTGGTCTTGGGACCACATCCCAAACATCATTCTTCATGATCAACTGGTACTCCTTGATCATGGAATTCTTCCATTACTGTATCCCTAATCTTGGGAACTTCAGATTCTTCAACATCTTCAATAGGTAGTTTTCTTAAACTTCGTTGCTGGAACAAATGTTGTTGTCCTTGTAGATGATTGTACACGCTCTTTCCTACAAGCCAAATTTAATTACATGACTAGAAACTTCTCATAGTTTTTCAGAACAAAATTTTACATATAAAGACATATGTCATACAGTCATGCAATTATCTTAGCCAATGCTTCAATACAATATTTATCCATATCTCGTAACTTTCTAGATTCCTTCAATCTCTACCAGAACATTGTTAAGAATGTGCACAACTCCAACATGTCAGCAAAGAGGTTTCATTCTAGATAAGTAGCAATGGAATGTTGTACAGTACCATAGGCCACTTACCCATTACTTGCATATTAGTAGTATCTTGTTCATTAATGAAACTTTTCTAAAATGCATAATATACATCCTAAATTTAGGAACATAGGTATGTACATGACTGAACAACATCATTCAAGTAATCATATATACAAGAAATGACAATTCAAATACTTATCTTTGTTTGGTTGTTGGGTGGACTCCCTCTTAATCTTTGCTTCCTTGCAAGAACTACCGGAGTGTGCTCCCTCTTGATCTTTGCTTCCTGGATTATCTATCTTTGAACTTATATCCATCCTAGACCACTTATGCATGCTTAAGTGTGCATTAGTGTCATAATTATGTCATCCTCAAGATCTCATACATGCATTAGTATAATCTCAATACTATCAAAACATTATGATTCTAAATATGTATGGTCATGATCATTTCATACACAGGTAATTTGTCACAAGCATTAGTATTCAAGGTTTCAGGGAGTACTTCTTTTACTCATGCATATTCTTATTTGACCATAGGACTCTTTTAGTTTGTCATATCATCAATCAAAGTAAGAAGCATAATATGCATAAACCCAAGATTACTCAAACTTATAACTTCATGAATAATCATTATCAATCATACAAAAGTATACTTATCTAAGATCCTAACACAAAGTAGGATTCTAACTCGATATAGGGAAACATACCTGGATTATCATGCTTGTCTAACATACACAAACAATGTCTTCTTTGTTCTCTTAGAGACCTTGTGCTAGAAACCTGCATATTGCACAAGTTTGTAGAAGCAAGTTATACATACCTCGTAAGTAGAGCTTCTATGTGATCCATGACTATGGATGAATCTTTGTCTTCATGTCACCGTGGCCATATGTTCTTTATCTGTCTTTCTTGATGTACCCTTCATGTTAGTGGACAATATCATCCTCATACAACACACCATAGTGTACTAGTACAATCATAAGTGTCATACCCCTAATCAATGAATGTCTTCTATCATTCACATGCATTCATACTTTTACTAGGGTGATAAGACAAGTCTAAAATTAACTGAGATTGTACTAACCTCAATAATATGAAGACAAACATATCATAAACTTAATCATGAACAGATTTCAAAACATACATGTATCTCTTCAAGTCATACCTATTGGGATTGCTTGTAGTCTTCTTTTGTAAGGCCTTAGCCTCATCTCCCTCTAGAACTGGAACTTCTTCACTTATGTAGGTTTCCAATTCATTCTGTTCTAGGATTAACCCAATCCACTTTGATTTGCTTAAGCTGGATCTGGAGCTAGCTAGGGTTTGACAGAGAAACCCTAAAATTCCAAGCTTTGAACTTCAAACTTCTAATTGGATGAAAAAATGCACCTTGCTGAGCTGATCAAGCTGGTATACTTCAATTTTGAAATCTCCAAAATTAGACCCCTCAAAATTGACTTTGAAATTTTCGGATCTACAACTTCTGTCAAATTCTGCTTTTCTGGTTTTCTGGTCAAAATCCCGAACTAGGGTTTGATAGAGCCCGGGGTTCTACCCAACCAAGAACTTCGATCTTGGTCTCTAAATTTCAATTTTGATGAGGAGCATCCAGCCGTGGTCTCGGATTCCAAAAATTATAACTTTCGTCAAAACCCGAATTTCACGTAGTAGTGACGATCCAAAAATGAAAGTGCTCAGAATCCAATTCTGTTTGGACAGGAATATATGCCATATTGTTTATGACATATCTCTGAAATTTAAGATCCTTGGAGTCTAAAACTTTGACCTGGGATAGACTGACCACTCATCTTTCCAACCCCATAGATATGAGCTCAAATGTATTCTCTGAGAGAGAGAGATAGATATGCCAAGTGTCGCAACGTGATCTGTTTATGGGATGAAACAGTATAGCAAACTTGTACGGAGTGCCATGTGTCACTGTTTCAACTTCAGTCTCTGAAACCCAGACCTGTGAAACTACAGTCCATTCCCTAAGTTTCACTTTTTACAGAATTCCATTTGGATCTTCCTAGCCCGAGATATGACCTTTTTTCCTAGGTCACCTATTTAGGGCTGCATTCTGGAAGACAGAAACCCTAACTTGTACGGATCATATCTCACAAAGTAAAACAAATCTGAGGTTGTCCTTTAGACACAAGGTACATGGACATTTCATCTTCGACCTGTAGAAGTTTCATATCCTTAACCTTCGCCAAAATGGATTTATAGCGAAAGTTCCATGATGATTGGGTTTTACTATACCAAGCCCTAGCTTCCGATTTGTCACAAGTGCAGCAAGTGTCATAAATGCCATACCATGCCTTCCTTCAGGATAGCTCTAATACCATGTTATTTTTTCAGCATTTAATTCAATATGATCTAGGATCTTAACTCAGAGAACAACATGTACAACATATCAAACACAAGAGACAACAGACACAAAGCATTTCACCAGGGAAAACCAAGAAGGTGAAAAACCCCGCAACTTCCTTAGAGATGGAATAAGCACCAATACAAATATCACCAAGATGAAACCCAAAAACAAGAGATAGTCTCCTAGCATCATCTCCTCCTCCACTTGTGCACACTCTTCCTCTCTCTCACTAATGCGAAGTGAGTGAGTGTGTGAATTAATAAATGAGAGAGTCACACTCTCTATTTATACTTTACTTCACTTGAATTTTAACTCTAACTAGTTCGGCCCCAAATTAACCACTTAACATAATGCTAACTGGGCCAACCCCACTAGGGGACTTAAACACCCCATCACAACTGACTCTGGGCCGACCTCCCTTAGGAGAGTCTAATATCCCACTACCACTTGACACTGGGCCGACCCCACTAGGGTGGTCTAATAACCCTTTGACCCACACAACTCATACAGGGCCGACCCCACCAAGGTGGTCTAATAACCCATCAAATATAAGTTGCGACACTTACAACATAACTTGTGACACTTGCAAGTACAAATTACGACACTTCCAATCAGAGGAATAATACATCTCCGTTGGGGATACAATAAAGTACAAATGTAATACATACAATATACAAGTGAATATTTTCCAAAGTTACAAATACATCAACAATACATATATAAAACATAAAAAAAATTGATTAAAGTACATTTATATTTATCAAAATCAGAAAATATTGTTTTTCCCAAAACAAATAACAAACATAACTAGTGTGCCTAAAAAATAGTAATGCACTGTGAGCAGTGCTTTTATGACATAATCACATGGCCTACAGTGCTTTAAGAAATATGCACACCACCAACGATGCTCTAACATAAAAGCGCCACTATCAATGCTCTAAGATTAATATATGTGTTTGAATTTATATAGTGTCAATGGTATATAACCATACGCACTGGAGCGATGCAATGGGATATATAGAGCACTGATATGTTAGAACATTATGTTTATTATTTTGTCAATGTTTTGTATTTATACTAGAGCATTGCTATCGGTGCGCCAGTATATATTCAACGCACTAACATTGTTGAAAAAATAAATAAAATAAACTTTTTTTTGTTCACCACATGGTTCTCTTTATGTATACTGACACACCATAACCGGTGCATCAATATATTTAAATCGCACTGCTTTGTTAAAAATAGGTATATAGTTTCAATGGCAGTGCATTTAGTTCACCAAAATGCACTATAGACCCAAATTTTATGTGGGTTATCCGGTCCTCTTGATATATACATGTACATCGATACCAGTGCATCTATATATTAATAGAGCACCATGTTTAAAAAAAACGTTTATCGTTTCAAGGCAGTGCGTTGAGTTTACTCAAATGCACCATGGAAATTTAATTTTTTTGTTTACTAAACAATGCTATGTAAATATATTGATGCATCGTGGTGCTGGTGTGTCTCTATAATAAGAGAGCACTGCATTTTTCAAAATATTGTTTATGGTTTTAAGTGGTGTGTTTTGTTTACTAAAACAGATTGTGGACCTTAATTTTTATTGTTTACTAACAGGTGCTTTGTATATATAATGACGCATTGTAAGTGGTGCATCGGTATATCTACAGAGCACTACTTTGTTTAAAAAAATAATATAATGGTTTCAATGGTGGTGCGTTTTGTTTCCTCAAAAGCACTGTGTCCCTAAAAATTTTTTTATGTAAACGATGATCTTTAAATATACAAATGCATTGTTAGATTATATCTATAGACCACTGCATGTTTTTAAAAAAAAATTATGGTTTCAGTTTCAGTTTCAGTGTGTTAGGTTTTTGGTAATGCACCAGATACTGTGCATGAAAGTTGAAATTGGGCCCCCATTACCGTTGTGTTACCATTGCGCTCTGTGTTTACACACAATGCACTGGTAATACGGTGTAGGCCGAGATTACGACACGCTCCATGTCATTTGTTTGAATTTTTTGTTAAAAGTGACAAATTTTAGTTTTTACTCCACTAAAAAAATAGATGAGAAGGTAATAAAGACAATACCTAGACTCTTTCTCGCTTGAGAGGCATGGTTTCCACGTACACAAAGGATGATGTTTTCCACATGTTTAGGAAAATTCCAACGAACCAAACTACAGGAGAAATATGACAACAAATAAGCATCGCCTATGAGGGGCGTTAGGAAAAGAGTACCTCACCGGTGCTTAGGTGGACCTAGGAGGTCTGTTATACTGAGAAATGAGTGAAATATGTAATTCGGTATGGTAATTTTTTTTCCCTTTTACCATATTTCAGTGTGCTTGAGTTGGTGGTGCACTGGTGCGTCTTGTATAGGGGCACACCGGTCTAATTCTTGGTATACAGAGCACCGTTTGGTTTTTCTAATTTTACAAAATGAAAAGAGATTATGTTTTTTTTATAGCCGATGCATTATATTGATTAGTAGCACACCGATGTGTCTTCTAATTTATAATGCACTAGGGTGCCCATATTGGAAAAGTGAAAATATTTTTTTTACAGTCGAGGGCAGGTTTTTTTCACATTAAGTGGTGTGTGTTATTGTTCAATGCACCGGTGCATTATTATCATTCAGATGCAACGAAAAAAAATTCCGTGAAAAGTAAAATGAACATAATTTTACAAATTGCATCGGGCTATTTTGACACTGGTGCTTTGTTTCATTCAGCGCACTACTACACCTTTGATGTTAGTGCACCAGTGCAGTGAGGTAGATCGAGAGCACTAGTTTTTTTTCTTTAAAAAATAATCAGAATTTATGCTTTTATGTCTTCTAACTGGTGCATTCTACTCTTTAATCCACTGGTGCCTCTCTGTCCTTAACACACACCGCATAGTTTTTCGAGGAAGTAAATATGATATAGTTTTTGAAATGACTGTTAGTTTTTCACAATTTAATTCAATATGATATAGGATCTTATCTAAGAGAATAACATGCACAACAAATCAAACACAAGAGACAAGAGACACAAATCATTTCACTGGGGAAACCATAAAGGAGAAAACCCTGCAACTTCCTCAGAGATAGAATGAGCAATAATACAAAACCCCAAAACAAAGAGATGGTCTCCAGCAGCTTCCTCCTCCTCCACTTGTGCAAAATTCTATCTTTCTCACTTATGCGAATGAGTAAGTGAGTGAATGATGAAATAGAGAGGATCACCTTCTTTATTTATACTTTACCTTTCATTTAGCCTTAACCCCAAATAGGTCGGCCCCTAAGTGTAACTGACTGGGCCGACTTCTCTAGGAGAGTCTAATAACACATGAAAGACTCAACTTTGGGGTTAACTCTAGGGTTAACCTCATTGAATTTACATCACCCAAATACAATAATGACTTCTCCGACCAGAGGAATAAACATCTCCGTCAGAGGTACAATAATAAAATACAAATACAATATAAAATATACAAGTGAATATCTTCTGAAGTTACAAATACATTAACACTCCCTCTTAACTAGGAAGGTATTCTCTTGACACATTTCAGCAGCACAAGTCTTCGTCACTGGTTCATCATCATTGTCACTTCTACTTCTATCTAGACCATCAGTCTCCAATCTACTTGCCATAGGAAGTTCTACAGAGCCATCCCTTTTTCATGTTGGATGTAGGCCTAGCCTCCATGTAGGTCTTCATCATCTCTGTGAGCAAGACACCAAGTAGGTACATCTCAGGACTTATTATATGCCACTGCGAAACCTGTAAGATCTCCCAGGACTGATTATATGCCTCTACAAAACCTGAAGGAGCATCCCAAGACTGATTAAATGCCACTACAAAACCTGCAAGATCTACCAAGACTGATTATATGCTACTGCAAAACTTGAAGGAGAATCCCAAGACTGATTATATGCCACTACAAAACCTGCCAAATCTCCTAGGACTGATTATATGCCACTGCAAAACCTGAAGGACCATCCCAGGACTGATTATATGCCTTTGCAAAACCTGCAAGATCTCCCAGGACTGATTATATGCCACTGCAAAACTTGAAGGAGCATCCCAGGACTGATTATATGCCTTTGCAAAACCTGTGGACCCTACTGTCACTTCATCATCTTCAGATCACCTCATCGTCAATGGAGCACAGCCCAGATGCACATAACACAGCACTTACATCAACCGACATGGGAGGAATTTCCTACCACCATTCGGGAAAGGCTCAACAATTACATCAACGACCATGGGAGGACCAACCTACCACCATGTCGGAAAAGCTTCAACAATTACATCAACGAACATGGGAGGACCAACCTACCACCATGTCGGAAAATCTCATGTGCAACTGCGTCTTCTGGACTCATCACCTCCCCTTGGAAGGAACCTCGATCTGAAGTACACCAAGCTTCTCTTTGAAGTATTCAAACTTCACTCTGGTCAACAACTTGGTCAATACATCAGCTATCTGCTCGTCCATCGCAACATATTGGAGCTTCATTGCTCCTCTCTGCACCATATCCCTGATATAGTGGTACTTTATCTCAATGTGCTTCTAATTTTCATGGAACACTAGGTTCTCAGACAACTTCACACAACTCTGGTTGTCGCAATATTTACAAGTCATGTCCAACTAGAGATAAAACAAATCAGATAGTAGCTTCCTCATCCATACCACCTCACAACTATCTGAACAAGCTGTGGCATACTCTGCTTCGGCTGTACTTAGTGCCACACAGGATTGCTTCCTGCTAAACCAAGATTTCACACCTGATCCCATACTGAAGCAGCACCCCGAAGTGCTCTTCCTATCAATGGAACTACCTACCCAATCCGAATCAACATAACCCTCCAGGTTAATCTTCTGATTCGCATCATACTTGAGCCCATAATCCACCATGGTATCCAACTCCAAGTCAAATAGACCTAACATCAAATTTCAGAGCCATATGGCTTCACAACTTAGCAGAACAAGCTGCTATATACTTTGCTTCAGCTTGTGCTGAGAGAAACACTGAACTAATTCATGCTAAACCATGAGATTATGGTGGATCCCAGACAATAACATCCACCTAAGGTGCTCTTCCTTTGTGAGACACTTCCGGCCTAATCTGCATCTGTATAACCATACAATTTGTAGTCATGATCTCCAACATAGTATAAACCAAAGTCTATCATACCTCTCAGGTACATCATCACATGCTTTGCAGCTACTAGGTGAACACATCTAGGCTCAACTAGATACTGACTCAGTGTGTTCACAGCAAAGCATATATCTGTCCTGGTATTCGCTAAATACATCAACGAACCAGTCATCTGTCTGTAAACTGTAGAAACCACTATCCATCATCCTAGATATCTACTTCATATTTTCCTTGGCTAAGAAAAAATCTCATCTGATCTCAGCCACATATCTAATCACAAGAATCATGCCAAGATTCTTTAACTCTGAGATCTACTCCCTCTGAAGTGGAGTCTTCTACATCTAAGTATTGTCCTCCCTCTATGACTAAACATCATGCACACTCTGCATTGAGTGATATTCTGCATATCTATCTGTGCCATCTCCGGTTAGATGGGTCTACTGATGTGAGCCTCAAGATCACTCAAACTCTATGGTGAGTTCCTTCTTGCTTCCATCTAAGAGAAGTATGTCATCTATATATAGAATCCCTCTTCAACCTTGTAGTAAATGTTGAAATCCGCATCACCTTTGGTGATCATCAAGCTCATCAAATGACTATCAATCCTGGGTACCTATTGAACCCATACAAATCCTTCTTCAATCATGTGATTCTCTATCGAATCCTAGGATTTTGCTCGATATGCACTTCTTCTTCAATTACACCATTCAAGAGAACGATCTTGTCATCCATGGGTGTAATCTATCTCTGGAAGTGTGTCTAGCCAATTGGAGCAAACATCTCGTCTTGATCCTCTCCCTCTTTCTAAGAGAATCCTCTAGTCACGAGCCTTCCTATGTACTTCTATAGTACGTTTGATTTGTAAGTCTTCTTGTTGAACATCCATCACTTGTTCTTTGGAACAGGTGTTCATCGTCCTCTTTTGATCATAGCACACGATATTTCCTACAAATCAAATTTAATTACATGATTAGTAACACTTCATAATCATCAAATCATGTTGACATTTCAATGATAACCTATTATGCATACTGATATGATTCACATAGTTATGAAACTATCTTGACCAATACTTTGGCACAACACTTTTCCATATCCTATATGCATATAGTGGCTATCTAGATTCCTTCCATCTCTACCAGAACATACTATCAAGAGTGTGCACAACTCCCAGCATGTTAGAAAAGAGGTTTCATTCTAGACAAGCAACAATGGAATGTTTGTCCAACTTACCCATCATATGCATATTAGTAGTATATTGTTCAATGCTATATGAATGCTTACACTATGCATGATATATTCTAGGAATACAAATATGCATACAACTATTACGAGCAATATCATTAACTATTCAGAGATTCAAGAAGTAATTGAAATAACAACTCAAATACTTATCTTTTATGTTTGTGTGGTTGCCTCCCTCTTGATCTCTATTTTTCCCTTTATGATAGCATCATGATTATATGTCTTTGAACTTCTATCCATCCCGTACCACTATGCATGCTTAAGTGTGCACTAGTGTCATCATTGTGTCATCCTCAAGATCTCATACATAATCATACATTCATTAGTATAATCTCAATACTATCAAAACATTATGATTCTAAATAATCTTAAACATGTATGGTCATGATTATTTCATACACAGGTAATTTATCACAAGCGTTAGTATTCAAGGTTTCAGGGAGTACTTATTTTACTCACGCATATTCTTATTTGACCATAGGACTCTTCTAGTTTTTCATATCATTAATCAAACTAAGAAACATAATATGCATAAACCCTTGGTTACTTAAACTTCTAACTTCAAGAATAATCATTATCAATCATACAAAAGTATACTTATCTAAGATCCTAACACAAAGTAGGATTCTAACTTGATATAGGAAAACATACATGGATTATCATGCTTGCTAGTTATGTCTAACATACCCAAACAATATCTTCTTTGTTCTCTTCAATGATTTAGAGACCCTGTGCTAGTAACCTACATATCTCATAAGTTAAGCATTGTAGAACCAAATTATACATACCTTGTAAGTAGAGATTCTATGTGATCAATGACTATGGATGAGTCTTTGTCTTCATGTAATCATGGTCATATGGATTTGTCTTTCTTGATATACCTTTCATGTTAGTAGACAACATCATCCTCATACAACACCACAAGTGCATTAGTACAATCATAAGTGTCATAACCCTAATCAATGAATGTCTTCTATTATTCACATGCATTCATACTTTTACTAAGGTGATCAGACAATCTAAAATTAATCATGATTGTACTAACCTCAATAATATGAAGACAAACATATCATGAACTTAATCATGAAACAGATTTCAAAACATACATGTATCTCCTCAAGTCATACCTGTCGAGATTGCTTGTAGTCTTCTCTATAAGGGTAAAACCCTAACCATCCAAGGTAGATCACTTGTAAACATCTTATATAGGTTCATGGTGCTAGGATGATAGAATATCAGTGTGATTTAAAGCTCCTTCATTGCTGCCCTATGAGTCTCCCAACTTTGCTAGGGTTTCTTCTTACTTGGAAACCCTAATTTTCAATCTCCTTCCTCCCACAACATTTTGATGGAGGATTAATATCTATGATGAAATGGATTCCAAATCCATTTTAAAACTTTCCAATGTTGCATTAGGTGTCTCCAACATTGTATCAGGTCATTCCATACCTAAAAACTAAAAACCCTAAGTGAGAGCTTCTTCCTCCTCTTCTTTGATTTCGTCTATTGAGCCATTTCAGACGCGTTGTATTGTTTCTGGTGTATCTTTGAAATTTTGGATCTACGGGGTCTAAAACTTTGGCCTGTGGTATCCCGACTTGTCATATTTCCAACCCCACAGGTTTGAGCTTCATTGGATTCTCCATCAGAGAGATATGCTCAGTTTCCCAACATGACCTGTTTAAGTGATAAAAACAATAAGTGTAGGGTTGTGTCTACTCTAAGCATGTTATTTTACTAAGAAATGGTGAGTTTCTACGTCAAAAATGAAAAGATTATCACAAGCTTCTTAAAAGCTATATTCATTCATCCTAAATTCATTAAGATCTAAAACCATTTGAGAATTAAAATCATACATGATAAGCATAATTAAAACTCTTAAATGGCAAAAACTTGAATCAATTCATGTTAAAACAATGAGAAAGATACATAATTACCAGCAATCATGGTGTGGATCCCTCCTCCATCTCCATAAGCTCTCCTTCCTTCACCCTTGCTTTTGAAGAATTTGAGCTCATCTTCCTCCTTCAGAATCTCCTCAACATGCCTTTGCTCTTATGATCTCTCCTCTACCATGCCTCCCATGCCTTTCTTATATAGCATTGAGAAATGGGCCTTCAAGCTTTTCTTCACAATGTGGGATTGGTCTTTTTCATTGCTTTAGATCATTTTCACTCAAAAACCCCCTTTTCCGTAGTTTTTAGGCTTTTTGCACCATTTGACATACTTTTAGCACAATTAATGCATTTTTCTTCACTTTTTGATTTATGTAGCTTAGTTTCAGACCTTTGGTGAGTGGTTCATTTACTGAGCTTGGTCTCTTAAGTTCCGACTTTCTTCACCTAATCCTTCCATTTATGGGAGAAGTGATTAGATCAAAGAGGATTTGTCTCTGAATGTACTTGTGTCCTGTCTTCCTGTTGCAGGTGCATAGTAAAAATGTGCTTCTTCTGTCACATGACTAGGGGTGTTAATTTGATTGTTAACAGATGCCCCCTAATGTGTGAGGTCCAAAGCAGAGCTAAGGGCCGAAATACATTACTGAAATTTATACTTTGTATACTGATACTCTTTATCATTCAAACCAAGGATGAGGAAAGGAAAAACTCATGGGCGCAGGATTGAGGATCACACCTGCAAAACATAGCAATTTCACAAATATATAATATCTTCCTAAGGCGGGCATACCCATGCTCAGCAGTAAACAAGCATGGCCACGAACAATACACAGTGGATCCATGTCAAAAGTAAAATTTTCAGAAATGTAAACACGCACTTTGATGAGTGCGAGAACAGAGTCTTTATCGAACTTCTAACATGGAAGTCTAATCTTGTGCAGCTCGGGAAGTGTATCGATGAGTGATACAACTATTTTTCCCAATGTCTTCAATACAAACCGACGATAGTACGATTTTATATCATGCGAATAAGTGATCTGATGTTGAGCATAATAAAACACCATCTGATTACTGATCATTGATGTATACCGTTAACAGATGCGAAGAGACCTGCCGATAATGATGATCGACTCTAAGGTACTGAGTACAAACTAGCAAGTGTGAATAGATGTTCTGAAGTCAAACACTTGTATAATCAAACAATCAGGGGTCATTGATGTATACCCACTGTCATTTGCGAGGAAACCTGCCACTAATGACTGCAAGATCCAAGGTACTCTTGGGTTTCTAGATCCATGTCCTAGATGATGGTTTGATGTCGATAGGAATAGATCCATCGGAAGGAGGGCACTAATGCATCCCACATCAACCGATACGAAACAAAGATCAATAGTTTGATATAATTTGGTAGAACTGCAAGATCCAACACTGTATACTGACACAAGGAAGGCCGACATGATTGGTCAGGAATATTTGAGGAATGGCCGACTCGGTTTTAACTTCCCTTGAAGACATAACACGATGCAGAATGGACACTTGGAAACATAGGACTTGAGTAACCGACCTTGATGAAATCCACTAATGCCAGATGCATTGACGAAAGATCCATTGGCGACGGGAAGGATAACCCATCGGTGGAGATCTGTTCAAAATACTGGTACAGTTTCCTAAGGAAAATGTAGATGGTGTACTGACAGTGGATACAATATTATGTGCCGTGTTCAAGGGTGACAAGGACTGACTGTTGCCGTTTTCTTCAAAGTTTATAATATGAAGTGATTCAAGTCTCTCCCTTTTTGGATTTTTTTGTTTTCCAATTTTTTTTAACGTTTTTCATTTATTAGCTTGAAAAAAGAATAAAGCATGCTATGATACATAAGAGGAAACGAGCGTCTCAAGGACATGCACCTAAATGTCAAGGGCATGGTTCAGGCCAAGGAAAAGATCCATATTGCGAACAAGGGCTAAGCTCGTTATGTACACTCTTATAGATGTTTCCTCTATGGGTATGGGTCAAATATACAGAAGCAATAGTTGATAGGCATCTTGAAACAAAAAGTTACTGCAAAGGAAAATACGCAACATAAGCAATAAGCAACGAAGTAGTTTGCACGGATGTTCAAGTGGATATTTTAACACATGCTTATGTGAGATGACAAAAAATTGGGAGCCCATCAGGATATGGTTAGAAATGTATGAAAGAGAAATATGTGGTCTCAAACTCCAAGTCATGATGGGACTAATTAGGCTCCCGGGCCTATGAGAATAATTCGGCATGGGCACCAAAATGGCAATGAGGTGCTGACTAGGGTGTCCCATGTTTGGTAGGCTCTTCTGTCGGAATGGTGGAAAATACAGATATGAAGGGTTGACCCACCAATTTCCAACAGGTTCGACCATATGGCAAGTTTGGGTTGCAAAATGTTTAAATGCATCTTCACAAAGGGATGGCCTAAACCTATATGCAAGATTCCAAATATACCAGATCAGATCGAGGAACATGCAGATCATGCTCCTATACTTGGGTATATATAATCCAATTATGCTCCCAGTGGCCCCACAAAATATGTCCTTAGGTGGGTGCAACCAAATGTTTACAACTTCAGGGGTATCTTCATTTGATGATAAAATGTAATCCAAGAAGTCATGTGAGCTGGAATATCTCACAACCCAAATGGGACAAGTAACCCAATCATACTCCTCCATCAAGGAAAGATTTTGATATGATCTGCCGAAGCTATTTGAGTAGCTTGGTATGGAACTTCTACGATAGATAGGGGTGATCCAAATGCTTGCCAACATTTAAATGACATTACACAAGCTGAGGTCCCTTCATCCACTATGATTAGACAGATGTTCTTACCATGAGTCGTTACTTTAATCTGAAAAACAACTTCGGAAAGGATCCTACATATTGAATGGTCTATGCCTATTGTGATCAAAGTCTCATCAGATGGAGCAACAGCACCAATGGTAGACAATAGTGTCTTTCTTTGCGCAGAACGACATTGCAATACCTCCAAGGCCGACATGGCACATGGTACTTGAGCTAGGTCCTCAAGAACATTACCGTTCTGAGCAGCTCGCGTGTTATTATTATGCGTTGTTCTACGTAGAACACCTTTGGGGGGGTATGGTACTAAGTCTATGGCTGGTTTCTCAATGTAGAGATAACCACTTGGCTGTGATTCTGATTGATCTGATGTACTAGGAGAGACATCATAAGAATCAAGTGTTGTTTGAATGTTCATATCATGATCACACATGAAGACATTGGCATTAGGATAATTGGCCCCTTGCAGGGGGGTTGGTTGGTTTCCCTTGGCGGGGGGTACCAGTGTCAAAATAGCGGGTTGTTGTTTCCCACCACATTGAAGCATAGGTGGTGCATCTTTGTTCCCAGAGTTAGCATTTTACTTACTCTTGTACTTCTTCTTCTTGTCCCTAAGGTCTTTGGACTCGGCTATAAGGATTTATGAATTCTGGGAAGGATTAGCACTTTGCTTACCCTTATACTTCTTCTTCTTTCCTCTCAGGTCTATGGATGAGACTATGAGGATGTCATAAGTGTTGGGAGGATTACGAGGTTGCTGCAATGCCTGGTTAGCTGTGGGTTGAAAATTATAAATAAAAACTTGTCCCGGATGTGGTTTAATTTGTTCAAGATGGTTGACGGAATCCATCATACCATTGACATGATATCCATGTGGCATCCTAGTTGGATCAAACATGGTTCTTGCAGGTTAGTTCCAAAAAGATTGGTTACTTTCTAGAACCTGACCACTCCATGGAGGAATGGGGTTAATGGTTGGATTGCCCCCTTGCGGGGTTGGGCCCAAAAAATATTGGTTACTTTCTAGAACCTAGCCACTCCATTGATGTGGTTCTTGGGCTTGAAAATCATTCCAAGAGGGGTTACCTCCTTGCGGAGGTTGCATCCAAAAGGATTGGTTATTTCCTGGATGTTGCCCAGTCCATTGTGAACTAGGTTGCATGTAAGGATTTCCCCCTTGTGGAGGTATGTTCCGATAAGGTTGGTTGTTTGGTGGAACATTACCACTCCCTAGCTGGTTGAGATTCATGGGTGGATTTCCCCCTTGCCGAGGTGGGCCCCAATTAGATTGGTTACCAGTTGGAACTGGACCACTCCATGGATGGTTTCCTTGGTTTGGATATGCGTTCCAAGGTTGATTTCCTCCTTGTGGAGATGGCATCCAAAAAGATTGGTTACTTCCTTAATGTTGTCCATTCCATGGTGGAATAGGATGGATGGATGGATTGCCCCCTTGTGGAGGTAGGCCCCAAAAAGATTGGTTACTTTCCGGAATCTGACCAAACCATTTATTGTTTCCTTGGCTTAGATAAGCATTCCAAGGTTGATTTCCTCCTTGCGAAGGTGGGCCCCAAGAAGATTGGATACTCCCTGAAACCTCCCCACTCCATTGCAGAATGGGGTTGATAGGTGGATTTTCGCTAGGCATTGTGCTAGGATAAGTCAGAGGATAATCCCCCTAGGCATTTCCACTAATATGAGGAGCATAACCCCAATTGACATAAATGTTCCATGATTCATTGCTTCCGCTAGGAATATTACCATTCCATGGTGAAGGGTTGCCCCCATAAGTAGAATTTGGACAAGTGTTAGGTATACCAAGAGGATTTTGGTTTACTCCATGTGTGTGTTGACCTTGATTAGCCAAACCATATGGAAAACCAATGTTTGGTAAGGCATACCCTTTAGTAAGTATTCCTGAAGATGAAGTGGATGTACTTTCAGGATTGGAACCTGAAAATGTACCAACTGGAACTGAAGTGCTGGTTGAGCTTGTGCTACTAACAGGTATACTAACTGTTGGGATTGATGTAGAGGCCAAATTGGAAGTATTGCTACCTCCAGCAATTGTTTGATGTTGCGACGATGTATTCCCTTGTGCTCTTGATGAAGCCATATGGTCACTTGTTGAATTTTGCATGTTATTCAAACTTTCAAGAAGAGGTTTGATATCACCCAGTGACTCATGGATAGTAAGTACAACTGGTCCTGAAAGACCCATCAAATGTGGAATTACATGAGCAATTGTAGTATTTTTCAATGTTTCAATTTCAACTAGAGTAAGATCATCAACTATGTCTGTATTCAGTTCGTGATGTGAAGATGAATTTTCAGGGTTTGTTTGATATTGTTCTTCTCGAGTAACATTAATTGTATTTAAAATCAGCTCTCTTTGCAAGTCATTAGGATGTTGTTTTTGTATCTGTCTCTGCAACGTAGCAGGGCCTTCAATTTCTGGTGAATCACCTCACTGGCACCATGACTGGTGGATCGAGAGAGTAGCCACTTCTAAGAATTTGATAAAAAGATGTGTTTAAAATGAATCAAACAATCCTAAGGCAATCTAGACTCATCAAAAATAAAAAGTGCCCACATAGTAAAAAGTCCTATAGATTCAAGTAAGCAAACTACTTTTCCAAAGAGACAAAGCTTGGTGAAAAGTTGGATTAGAGGGCCTTCCAAAACTAGTACTTGTTGAGGGATCTCAAGCCTCAAACAATTGCTAGCAGCAAAGGTATGAGAAACAATTACAATAAAATTTAATCGCCAAGGGTGCAAGCGTTGGTTCCTGACCAACCACCCTCTCAAGGAGTAAAAGTTCCAAAGTCTATCTCAGGTATTGCAAGTGTTTCCCACTCACAATAGCGTATGTGATATCCTAGGAATAGCCACTAAAGTTACCACTTCACAATCGATGGTCGGGTGAAACAGTTGTAAGTTGAGGACAACTCTCATAACCAGAAACTCTAGAAACAGTGATGTCACCCCAAGGACTTATCACTGAGCATAGAATCCCCTCGATAAGCTCATGTCCCACTAAATAAGCAAAAGGGGGGAACCACCCTTTACTTATCCAGATTGACCTCGTGCTTGACTCATGTTTCAGAAGTGCTTTCCCGACAAGCATTTTTTGCTACTAATGGATTTACTCTCTTTAATCAATGCTAGTTTCAAAGTTTTGCAGCCCAGGAGTGTTAACTCTTCAAACCTAATCTAGGGCACTAACCTAAACTTGTTGGTGAAATGAAAATCAAAATTTTGTCAATTTTAGATTAAGCGCCAATTTTAAGGGTAGTTTGCTTAGTTTCAAGAGTGGAAGTGAAATTGGTGGTGTTTTGACTTGAAAAATATGAACCAAACAATGCAATATGCTCACTACTCTACCTTTCAATTCGATGAATATTCTAAATTAAGGAAGAGTTAGAGGTTCATGAGTTTCTTTCAGACATGCAAAATTTCTGGTAGATTTCACATGTTCATGCATAGTTTTTTCTGAAATATGGATAATGATTGATGTTTAAAGACCAATGTAACCCAAACAGATATCTCAGGTAAACATGAATCTAATTCTATTACACGGGGGATCCCTATTTCTCATTCACAAGATTGCCATAAGGCCCAAGTGAAGAGGATACGCAGAGCCATTTGGAATGCTTGTGAATCAAATTCTAAACTGTTACAAGTGAGATCCACTTTCTAATTCACAAGATCGCCATAAGGCCCAAGTGAAGAGGATACGGTGGCTCGAAAAACTGTAAGCGAAAATTAAATATACTATGTTACAAGTGAGATCCACTTTCTCATTCACAAAGTCGCCAAAAGGTGCGAGTGAAGAGGATACGGTGGCTCGATATAAGATGCTTTGAAAAAATCAACTCCTAAACTATTACAAGCGAGATACACTTTCTCATTCACAAGATCACCATAAGGTGCAAGTGAACAGGATACGGTGCCTCATACACAATATATCTCAAGAAAACTGGACTCTAAAGGTGCAACTCTCTCTAATTGTGCATGCAAATTATGAAGAAAATTCCAACTGCGAAACAAAATGTAACTAAATGAAAGTTTATTTTTGTTTTTCAGAAATAAATTATCATCAACTTATCTCACAATGTGACGTTCAAGGTTTGTTTGTCAATGCAAATGTGATTAGATGATCCTTTCAATATGGTTTTGATTGGTTTTCGGTTTAATGTTTCCAAGAAGCATGTGCATAGGGTCTTAAGCAAAAAGATCTATTACACATTTAAAGAGAAATTTAAAAAGAAATTGTAACTTGGATTACTTTTAAAAGTTCATGAAAAAGATTTAATCCAATTTAAGCAAAAAAATTCAAAAAATTTCTAAACTTTTTCAAAAGGAAAAATAAACTAATTCCTTTTAAACCAAAGAAAAAGATTGTCATCCCAACTATGCAAAACTTTTATAATCCAAATTATGCAAACTTTAATCCAAATTATGCAAACTATGCAAACTTTTTTAATCCAAATTATGCAAGCTTTTCTTTTTTTTAAATGATTAATACATGTTCGGAATTGTATTTCTTATGGCGCGGTTTTTAAAGGGATATTTTGTTTGTAAACATGATTTCATGTAAACTTTAAACCAACTTTCAACGAATCACATTCAGCATTCAAAGAAAAACTGAAGTTAAGATCATAACGTTTCCAATGCTAAGATCATGCGTCAATCAAATTCTTCATATTGACAGGGATTCTGTGTCAATTTGCAAACACGTTGGCATTGCTACCAGGCTAGTTACTATCAGTTTAGACAATTTCGATTTCCACAATGCATGGGAACTGCGGGAGGTTGACAGATCAAGTCCTAGGATCTTAGATCCGTGACTTCATGCGTTCCTCGCCATGGATTGAGCTTTTAAACTATGGAATTCAGTCCAAAAATGCATCATTTATGGATATTTTGATGTTCTCTAGAGTTGTTGTCGGCAATGTTTGATACAATTTGCAGGAAGTCCTGGAACAGACTGGAAGACAAAGGGATCCAAGCTATGGGTTCAAGTATCCTATATTTCTTGTAATGTGTCTCAAAATTCAATAAACGCAACATTCAAGAGGTCACTAAAGGTTGCATGTGCAGAGGTAGAAGCTTAAGACCAGGGTTAAAGCTCTTTAAAATCTTAAAATGGTATCTACGATTGACGCATGACTGAATAAACCTTTACGGTCCGCGCAAAGCTGAATAGATATCTTTTGAAGCTGGATGATTCACTCATCTTTACGAGCTTTAACACTCATCTACGATTCACTCATCCACGTCGTTAAGAGTTTCAGGAAAACACGCAGAGTTATGAGATCTTTATCGCACAACGTTAAGAGACCTTGCATGCATTAATGAAAATTCACGCAGAGCATTAAGAAAACGCGCAGAAGAAAAATATTTAACGCTTATTGTTGAGATTTAAAATATTTCATGCATAGCTGGAAAAAGATTTAACACGCAAAAGTTTAAGAGCTCTAATATCTTTAAGATATTTCGGGCAATTCATTCAGAGCTGTAAGATTCATCAACGCAGAGCTTTCAAAAGCTTGATCAAACGCAGAGATGCAATGATCTTTAACACGCATTAGTAGAGTTTAAAGAGATTCAGAGTTGTCAGATTCATCAACGCAGAGCTTTCAAAATCTTGACCAAACGCAAAGATGCAATGATCTTTAACATGCATTAGCAGAGTTTAAAGAGATTCAGAGTTGTAAGATTCATCAATGCATAGGTTTCAAAAGCTTGATCAAACACAAAGATGCAATGATCTTTAACATGCATTAGCAGAGTTTAAAGAGATTCAGAGCTGTAAGATTCATCAGCGCAGATCTTTCAAAAGCTTGATCAAACGCAGAGATGCAATGATCTTTAACACGCATTAGCAGAGTTTAAAGAGTGGAAGAGTTCTACAAATTTCTAAATATCCAACACTTCACAAGGCCAAATCGTGGCAGAGTGTAAGCCTAATATTCAAGGCAAAGTTTGAAAACTGCACAGAGTTTATAGAGCCTAGCAGAGATGCATTCACACAGCTCAAAATTCAAGAAACTCAAAATTCATGACACTCGAAATTCAAGAAACTCAGATTGGAAGGCAATTAGAGGTGGTTTGATGAATTAGAGGTGTAGCTAGGCTATTTTTGAGCTTCCCTAGCTGGATCTTAAGCTCTTTAATGGATCTTTACAGCATAAATGAGTAGATATGAAGGAAGAACACCCAAAAACATGAAGAACAATCAAGAAAATTCAAGAAATTTCAACAAGCAGTATGGTCGCCATTCTAATAATAGCAATTAGTGTAGCATTGTGTCTACTCTAAACATGTTATTTTACTAATAAATGGTGATTTTCTACGTTGTAAATGAAAAGATTATCACAATCTTCTTAAAATCTATATTCATTCATCCTAAATTCATTAAGATCTAAAACCATTTGAGAATTAAAATCATACATGATAAGCAGAATTAAAACTCTTAAATGGCAAAAATTTGAATCAATTCATGTTAAAACAATGAGGAAGATACATAATTACCAACAATCTTGGTGTGAATCCCTCCTCCATTGCCATAAGCTCTCTTTCCTTCACTCTTGCTTTTGAAGAATTTGAGCTCTTCTTCCTCCTTTAGAATCTCCTCAGCATGCCTTTGATCTTCTGATCTCTCCTCTACCATGCCTCCCATGCCTTTCTTATATAGCATTGGGAAATGGACCTTCAAGCTTTTCTTCACAATGTGGGATTGGTATTTTTCATTACTTTAGATCATTTACTCAAAAACCCCCTTTTTCCATAGTTTTTTAGGCGTTTTGCACCATTTGACATACTTTTAGCACAATTAATGCACTTTAATGCATTTTTCTTCACTTTTTGATTGATGTAGCTTAGTTTCGAACCTTTGGTGAGTGGTTCATTTACTGAGCTTGGTCTCTTAAGTTCCGACTTTCTTCACCTAATCCTTCCATTTATGGGAGAAGTGATTAGATCAAAAAGGATTTGTCTCTGAATGTACTTGTGTCCTGTCTTCCTGTTGCGGGTGCATAGTTAAAATGTGCTTCTCCTGTCACATGACTAGGGGTGTTAATTTGATTGTTAACATTAAGGGATGAAACAGAATAGTGAACTTGTACGGAGTGCCACATGTCATTGTTTCACCTTCAGCCTCTGAAACTCGGACCTGTGAAACTAAAGTCTGTTTGCTAACTGTCACTTTTTACAGAATTCCATTTGGAGTTTCCTAGCCCAAGATATTACCTTTTTACCTAGGTCACCTGTTTAGGGATTCATTCTAGAAGAGGCAAAAACCCTAACTTGTACGGATCATATATCAGAAAGTACACCGAATCAGAGGCTCAAACTCGGACAAAAGGTACAAGAAAATTTCATCTTCGGCCTATCCAAGTTTCAGATCCAGAAACTTCGCCAAATATGATGTATAGCGAAAGTTCCACAATGACTAGGTTTTTATATACAAAGCCCTAGCTTTCAAATTGTCGCAAGTGAAACAAGTGTCATAAATGCCATACATTGCCTTCCTTCAGGCTAGCTCTCATACCATGTTAGTTTTCACAATTTAATTCAATATGATATAGGATCTTATCTAAGAGAATAACATGCACAACAAATCAAACACAAAGCATTTCACCGAGGAAACCATAAAGGAGAAAACCCTGCAACTTCCTCAGAGATAGAATGAGCAATAATACAAAACCCCAAAACAAAGAGATGGTCTCCAGCAGCTTCCTCCTCCTCCACTTGTGCAAACTTCTCTCTCTCTCACTTATACGAATGAGTGAGTGAGTGAATGATGAAATAGAGAGGATCGCCCTCTCCATTTATACTTTACCTTTCACTTAGCCTTAACCCCAAACAGGTCGGCCCCTAAGTGTAATTGACTGGGTCGACTTCTCTAGGAGAGTCTAATAACCCATGAAAGACTCAACTTTGGGGTTAACTCTAGGGTTAACCTCATTGACTTTACATGACCCAAATACAATAATGACTTCTCCAACCGGAGGAATAAACATCTCCGTTGAAGGTACAATAATAAAATACAAATACAATATAAAATATACAAGTGAATATCTTCCGAAGTTACAAATACATTAACAATGCCATAATTTTTTTGGAATTTGGTGTGCTTCTTAATTAGGTGCACTAGTTTGTTGGTGCTTTTACTATTTTGGTGCACTGTTGCATCAGGTTGTTAAGCATGCCAGTGTGGTTGTTATGTTTAGGTGCACCAATTAAAAACTCTGCTAAAACCTCCGCACACCTGCTTCTGCTAGAAGCCTCCACTATAAGTGAATAAATGGGCTCTTTTTGTGAAGGGTTTGCAAAAACCTCCACTGGAAGGTTGTTTTCTTGTAGTGGTGGCTTGATGTGTCTTCTCTAAAATGCTATAGGTTTGACCAAATTCTGATAATAGAAAGTTATGGTAACTTTCCTTAAACTAATTCAATTTGTCCCTTTCAAGTGAGTGAAATTTTTATGACCTACCACATATCCAAATTTTTAGATCTATTTTTGAAATTTGAACTTGAAATACTATGGTTCATAACCTTTCCAATGCAACTTGTGGAACTCATGAATTTGGATCTTTCTAGAATAAGATATGATTGTTTTACCATCAACACCTACTTGAGACTAATTTCAAGACTAACAAAAAACCTAATGTCCATAGACTGTAACATGAAAAATTTAGTGAACTAGAATTTGAAAATTTTACTACATATACTTCACTATGTTTTCTCATTGTCTTTAAAATTTCACTATCTAAAATTTCCTACAAAATTAGTTATAGTGAAAATGGTATGATGCCTAATTTTGATGGAGCCAACCAAGTACCATAAGCTCTAATACAAAATGATATGTATCTAGTGACCCAAATAAAATATAAATATAAAGAATAAGAGAGTGCATGCCTTTAGAATGGTAAAGAGACAATGAATAAGATACCTCTTTTAGGGGTTAACCTCCTTTTACAATATATCCAATGCATAAGACAACATGCCCATACAGTTGAATCTCCTTTATTATAAATAGGAGATCAAGTGGACATAATGCATTATACCACTAGGTTGACCTAACATAACTAATATTTGAGGATTAGGGCCCTAACATGTATGTAGCCTTTCTAAGTGAAGGGAAGGACTTAGACTTATTTATATTAAGATATAAGGGGCAATTTTATTTAATAGATGGATTACCTAGTGCTTGGTTAAGGATGATCCTTAGAATTTTATGCCTAGATTTAGATTCACCTTTGGTAGGCTCATTAATAGGTTTAGAGGTCCCTTCTTGATCATTTATGCCATCACTAATTCTTGATACATTAGGATTGATGGTTCCCTTATGTTTCAAAGAATATATGTAGCAGGGAAAATGTTTCACCAACACTCACTTGGAATTTGAATGGTTACAAACAAGTATTTGTTTTGGCATGCCATTCAATTTGGACATGGAAAGATGAATCATCTACCATTAGTACATACCCTAATATTTATTCCCACTATATTACCAAAAAGGGCTAACAAGGTTGTTGAATCTTTCATATGAAAATCCCATGGCTTGGAAGACTTGACATGGTTTGTCATGAGAGTTCAATGTAATTTGTTTCAATCATGTATCGATTTAGGTGATCAAACAATTAATCCCAATATGTGATCTTTATGAGCTTTATCTTCATACCCCATGAACCAGTTGGAGAGATTGGTTGTGGAACTATGATAAGCCCGTCTATATATGCAAATAAAAAATATTGTATTAGTATCTTAGTTCCTCCTTTTCTTTCCATGAGATATTGAATTTATGATGGACTCTAACAAATGTTGAGGCAAATTGGGTGAATCACCTCCATAAAGTGTGGTCTTCTAGACTCTCCTTCGGGATGTGGGTATTTGCTCTACTTCTAGTTTTCGAGGAACGTAGTACCTTCTAATGAGTGTCTTTCAAAATGGGGCTTGTATGCATTGTTGTTCGATTGATACCACCTATGACCTATTTTTGCAATGCAAGACAACTCATGCTCACTGGGATTATATTTAGAACACCTAATGATCCACTTCTTTAATGAGATTCATTGGAAAGTTGCTTTGCTAGGCAATGATGATTCTATTGGCCTATTTCACTTTAGAGGGATTCAATATTATGCTAGAACTTCAATGGATGTTATGTGGAAATTCGTTGTGAGTAAAGAGAGGCGGGTGCATGAATCATTTTTTTGATTTTTAAATAAAATGTAGTTGTATAAATTAAACTTGCAATTCGGAGTAGAAAGTGCTCTTATGGAGTGAAATATGTGTAGAAGGCAGTCATAGATATCCACATACATGTACTAGCTCAATTGCTCATATGCCTCAAAAGGTACCTCTATCCTGTCTTGTTCTAGACGGGATGTTGTTTTTCCTAGCCTTCTGAGCCATCATGATCATAAAAGACCTCTCCAACAAGTCCATCGGATGCATGATGCACAGATAAAGGACATGCTTTTGAATCCCCTAAAGATCCTCATCAGATTTATCATCATTGAGATGTTACTAGCACTGTGCATATAAACTAAGATTTCGAACTCATCCTCTAGATTGTATCTTCGTTATGCTTTGTAAATAATAAACTTCTTGTGAGCTTATATGTGATTGCATATAAACTAGGATTTCAAACTCATCCTCTAAATTGTATCTTCGTTGTGCTTTGTAAATAATCAACTTCTTGTGAGCTTATATGTGATTATAATAATTAAGTTGTAATGAATGTTGTAAACAAACTATCAACATTAAGAGTGTAAAAATATCTTCACCATAAATAAGAATGTTGTAAACAAACTATCAACATTAAGAGTGCAAAAATATCTTCACCATAAATAACAATATCCTTTTTCCCTCGTCATGCACAATTTTTATTTACATTGATTTCACAATCTCCTTGTACCATCTTATCACATACTCATTCCCCAAATCACTTTTATCATTTCCCTTCCCCCATTTCCCAATTCACTCCATCATTTCCTTCACCCATAAACTGGGCTATAAAACTTTTTTATTTAATACATAACATTATTTTAAAATTAAAAGACTAAGCCACTTTTCTTTCCCAAGAAAAAGGCGCATATGACCATAGTCAAAGCACAATGTACACCGACACATAATCTAAAGCCCTCGGCTTATAATTTTAATAATAAAAGAACTTTTACAAGAATTTGGAAATGTAAGCCAGAAGCTGAAAAAAGCCCTCGGGTTACAATTTTAATAAAATAATAAAAAAACTTTTACTAAAATTTGGAAATGTAGCCAGCAGCTGAAAAAGGTTTGTGCGTATCTTTTTCAAGACTCAAACCCGTATTTTAAAAAGAAGCAAAACGACAAACCCTGAGCATTTCGAATAGATTCCAAACCGCATGTACTTTACAAATGTTTTTTTCTCTTTTTCCTGGTTGTTAATGATCTGTAATCGATTTAATACAGATTCCAACACGCATTTTTACCAAATTTTCACTTTTCTGTATAGTGATTTGTGATTGATTTTATACCTATTCAAAGTTTCTGAGATTTTACAGATCGATTCGATTACTCCCCGAAACTCTTTCGAAAAAGATAGCAATTTTAAGCTGGAACGGAACAAAAATCCCTGGCCAGATTTGGATCACAATTGGACTTAAAGTTTGGGATAATTTTTATCTAAGGCCATGCAGAATCTTCTTGAACATTGTAGCAGGGAGTTCAAGTCACGGCTTATTATAAGGATTATTCAAGATAGTTGTGTAAATCTTATTTTGGTTGGAATCTGGCTAAAAATAAGTGTTTTTTTTTGACGATTTTTTCAAAATTTCAGGGTTTCGATGGAGTCAGAGATTACCAAAACTCCTGGTGGCAGTGAAGAACTATGCTCTGGAATTTTATTGAGGAATATCCAAATGTTTACCAAATTTTAACCTATTTTAATTATCGAAAAAAGACAGTTTTAAATGATCTTTACTGTAGAGTTTAGTCATTATTTCATGACCAAAAGTATTTAAAGATAATCAATGGAGAAAGCAAGAATTTAAAGCTACGATCTATGTTCGATTCGAATCATACCGAGGAACATCCAAATTTAACGTATTTTACGTATCTAAAAAGGGCAGTTTTAACTGTACATGTTTTTGGTTATTTCATGAGCTCAAGTATTTAAAGATACTAAATGGAGGAAGCAAGCATTCACAGATTCGAAATGGAAGAAGGTAATTTTGTATGATTTTTTCTTCATAAATTTGATAAAGAAATTTAAATTATGTTTAGGGTTTTCTCATTCATAAATTTGATAAACATCTTAGGGTTTTATCATGATATAAGTATTTTGCTTGGTGAATTATTTTTAAAATTTAAATGAACTTAGATGATCAAAGAATGCAATTAGAATATTGAATTATGTAAACGCTGACTTGTGTCATATAACCAGATTCCTGCAAGTACACTAAACAATCTATACTAATTCCAGTCAGCTTTGACAATATACACATTAATTATGAACACTGTAGGTATATACGCAGTGGAATCGTTAGATGAATCTGGTGTCATAGGTATGAATGGAGAAGTGGAGAAAAGAGAGGAAAAAATGGCAGAAGGCTGCCGCGTGCTGTGCACGCGCAGCTCAATAATAGAAGTCACGCATCCATCCATGATCCATCCATGGAGCAATCACTAATTAGTCATAATGAGAGTCGATATGAAATGACGCATCGCATTCAATGGAATCGCCGTTCCCCACAATAAACTTGTTTGTGATAGGTATTCCACAGTCAACAGTGACAGTCCGTGCTCTTAAAAGCAGCGCCGCTGCACTAGTAGAATTATTATTATTATAACGGCAGCGGCCGGGCAGCTTTTGCTTTTTGAGCCCACGAGTCTTTCCAAGGAATTCCGCCATAGAAAGCCGTTGCTACAACAAAGAATTTAAGGACTAGGCGGAATTGCTCTTCAGGGCTTGCTAGGGTTTGAAGAGGTCGCGCGTTCGAATCACGCGATGAAAGGCGGAACGGTCCTTCTAGGCTTCTTCACAATTTTGACATTTTTTCTGCTGGGATTAGCCACAGAGAGCACTGCTTCGCTGCCGTTGAATCCGGAGACGGCCAATGTTAACATCGTCCCGGCCATACCACTCCAGTCGGAAATAGAAACATGCCCGCTGGATATGCCGGAGGAGTTATTTTCCGGCGTAAAGGCCGCCTGTGGTGGCCCGGAACTCAATCGATACAAATGCTGCCCGGTTCTGGCAGCTTGGGCATACGCCGCTCACGCCCGGACGGCCCTCCGGAGCCTCAAGTTGCCGGTGTCTGCCGATTCCCCTGTTCTCCCGGATGACTCACAGACTTGTGTTAATAATTTCCAGAGCTCGCTTCAGAGACGCGGGATTCGCATTCCCCAGCCCAACGATACCTGCGACACCGTCGAGTGTTTCTGTGGAATCCGACTGCACAGTCTCAGCTCGCTCGCTTGCCCTCATGCCTTCAATGTGACCGTCTCCGCCAGGCGGCGCCATGTGAAGGTCGCCTCTCCGGCCGTGAGGGCCCTCGAGAAAAATTGCAGAACGCCCACGTATGCTGGGTGTTCTACATGCCTCAGGGCTCTGCACAAGGTAACGGCTCAGACTATAATTTTTACAGTATTGAGAGTCTTTGAAATTCTACCAAAAACAGACGTTGCATCTATTTTATCAAAATTTTAATTTATAGGATTTCATTGGCCTCATCTCTGTCGGGGATATTTGTTCGCTTGTTCGGTTCAGTTTGCTGCATTGCTGTGAGAAGAAGCATCTATTCCACCAAAATCTTCGAAGGCTTTGATACCTCTATTATTTCACCTATTTCCCCAATATTTGTCTTAGTCACCTTTATCATTCATTCACCGAAATGCTCAATACTTAACTCAGCCTTACCCCTCCATCATTCCACACATCATTCCACAAAATTTATGAATGTTTCTTCTGGCCCTCATCTCTATGCAAGGGGTTATCTGTTCTCCTAAATTTGCTACATTCTCCAGACTTCATCTGACCTTATCAATAATCCCTTTATTATTCATCTACTAGCTCCCTCTCCTTCACTTCTCTACTAACATTGTAGTTTGTACATTCTCCCATACTTCTTCTGACCTTGTCCGGATTCCCTTTATTATTCATCAACTAGCTTTCTCCCTTTCCTTCACTTCTCTATTAACATTATAGACAGTTTCAGTGTCATACCTTGTGGAACGTTGCTTATGCCTCTGGCATTCTGTCAAATTTGTTGACAGTTGCCTGAGCATCCTCCCTGCTCCCCAATTTCAGTGCTATGGATTGTCTTTAGCAACTGATTCACTCTATTATTCACCAACTAGCTTCCTTCCTCACCCTCACTCTAGTACTAATATTGTAAGCAGTTTGAGTGTCATATCTTGTGGAACATCCCTTATCCCTCTATTATTCAGCCAATTAGTTGACAGTTGCCAGAACATCCTCCCCCTTTCCTCTTCCCGGTAGTATAATCGTCAATAATGTCAGTGTTATGGATCCGCTTTAGCTTATAGTTGTGATGTATGTGTTGTTACCACTATGGAGTAAGTTAATCTCGTAGTAAAATAGCCCATTTCCAGTCAGAAATTTGACATAAATTTGGAAGAAATTTCAGGCATGATCAGAGTTTCACCATAATTCATAATTCAAGTTCTATGGGGAAAGGATCCATGGGAATTCTGACGTCATGTGTCACCACCAGATTCCAGTTTTGGCATAAGTTTGTTATATGATTATATGATACTTTATCTTACTACATTATAGCATATTTCTCTGCTGGATTTTGGTTCACAGTAATGCTGCCCCTTCCCCTGCTTTTATTTTACCAATCTCTTTTTTGCCAAAGTGCTTGAAGATGGTATCTATTCCGCCAATTTTGCACAGATTTAATGTCATCAACCCTGACTAAACACTATGTAAACCTGAGAGGTGAACCGATGTCTGCTGGCCACATCATTGTGTTTTTTTTGTGTTTTACAGCAAATGAATTCCTTTAATGTTTGTATTTTTGTTTTACAGTTGAATGACATGGAAGAGGTATCGGAGATCTCTGACAGGACGAGTCGGATCAACAGCCGAGACTGCGAGCTACTGGGGCTGACATGGTTACTGGCTAAGAACAGAACCGCCTACATTCCTACCGTATCGGCCGTTTTCAGGGCTGTTATGTACAGTGGCCTCTCGCCTGAGACGACAGTCTGCACCGCTAACCCCGAGAGAATGCCTCTGCCTGTAGATTCGACTCAACTAGATGAGTCTGCAGGAAGCTTTATCAACCCTGCAGCAGCGGCCTTCATGGGTGTTATCTTCCTCATTGTTCACGCGACCTCAAATTTAGCCTCTTTGCATTGATATCATTGGCCTGCGCAGATTTTAGTGTTCTGTGATAACATCCGCCTCTCACTCTGGTACTAACTTCACCAATGGTTTCAGTGTCGTGCCTTTTGGGTCGCTGATGATGTTTTCTTTGTGATGTTACAGGCTATGTTGCTACATTGGCATATCTCTATATCGAGATTTAGTTCAACATTAATAGTCTTCTTTCTCTCTCACTTTCTGTGTGGCAAGTTTTATCAAGTCCACATGAGCCATCGTGGCTGTAATATGGCTGTAATATCAGTTCTCCATGTGAACTAGAGGTGTAGCCACTCTATCTTCAAGTAGCCAGCTGAGAAGTTCTATATGTGGGCCAGAGTTTTAGCTCCCCCTCCCTTAATTACTGGAGAGATTTTAATTTTGTGGGACATTAGGGCAGATGTTAAGAGAGACTGGCTTTCCCATATTTCCTCACCAGGGAGTTGCAGAGTTCAAGTCTTGTATCTTAATATTTCTCTCTAATTCCTTCTGTACCCAGATCTTGATGCACTTCACTCCGGGTCTCCTTCTCTCTGCAGGTATAATGTAATATTAAATTATTGTACATAATTTCAGTGGGGAATTTGAGGCCTTGAAGATCTTATTGAATGTGTATTTTTACACTGAGACCATCTACAAAGTGATGAATACTGATGTATTGATTTTCACAATTGATTTTAAAGTGCATTGCCTTCCACTGATAAAATTAACTTTCGTTGGGAATCACAGCTTTTCATTAAGCATCTCTGGTCATGGGTTTCTCATTTTTGTCATATTGGATGCCTTTGTTACTGAGACCATCTTACCAGGATATGATTTTCACAATTGATTTTAAAGTGCATTGCCTTCCACTGATAAAATTAACTTTCGTTGGGAATCGCAGTTGTCCATTGAGCATTTCTGGTCATGGTTTTCTCATTTTTGTCATATTGGATGCCTTTGTTATTCAATTGAATTTAAAGTGCATTCTCTTCCACTATTAAAATTAACTTTTGTTTGGAATCACAGCTTTCCAGGGACCATTTCTAGTCATTGTTTTCTGTAATGGGAATCTCATTTTTGTCATATTGGATGCCTTTGTTTAAAGTGCATCATTCACTTTGGAGCCCACTGCAATCTATTTGGGCTCATGCTTCCACTCAATTTGCATAAAATATTCCTTTTGTGGAGTTTGGCCATCTTGGAGTCTCTTTAATACTTGTGGATGCAGCAATGGATCAATCAAAGAAAACACAGGAAGGTCTCTTCTCCGCTGAAGATAGTTTCTCATTATTTCCATTATCATAAAATTAATAATGATGTCCTTATCACTCAATTAATAATGATGTGCTCATGTGGAGCATTAGGATAATTGTTTATTCCAATAGCCAATTTTAGGATAGTGTATGATTGTCTAATCATGTTTTATGTTAGAAACTAATAGTAGCCATACCACTTTCATTTATCATTGCTCTAAAACTGTGCAACCTTTTCCGTAAAATAGCAATTATATTGTTGGTCCCATTCAGATCCTCATGGTTAATGTGTCTGTCCCATACAGATCCTCGCGGTCTCTTATGTGGTGGATTGAATGTCAAAATTTCATCCCACTTTTTATTGTATATATTCTCATGAACTGGTGACCATTGATCTAAATGAAATAAAGCAGAAACGCACGTGAGAATTTATGGAAAATCTCAATCATGTTACGAAATAAAAATAGCAAAAATGCAACAGAATATATGTTATTAATGCAAAAATAAAAGCAAACACAGGGACTCACTGTAATGTATACACAGAATGTGTTATTAATGCAAAAATAAAAGCAAATACAGGAACTCACTGCAATGTATACACAGGATGTGTTATTAATGCAAAAATGAAAGCAAATACAGGGACTCACATGTATAAATTTAAAGCACGATAAGACTAAAAGCAAATCGTGAGTATTGTAAAGATTAAAATTACATGATAATTAATGTATGTCCTTAAATAATTTGTAATCTTTTTCTGTTTTCCACCTAATGAAGGATGAGTCATATTGACTAAGTGAACTCTTACAGGGAATTAGTTCTTTATGTAAATAAGAGGTATTAGTCTTTGTGTTGTCTTTTTGTTTTATCCAGAGGGACTTGAGTTATCATGACCTCCCTCGAAAAGGAAAGTTCTATATCTATTTCTTCTAGCTCAACTTGAGTTACCATGACCTCCCTAGAGAAGGAAAGCTCTCTATCTATTTCTTCTACTCTGTTGTTGAAATGCTAATATTTAGTGGTTGATTTACCTCCTACATCCAAATTTGTGTTTTTTAAATTTTGCCATTTGATTTACATTGTGGTAGTCAACAATAGGTTTTATTTAATTTTCCTTTTTGTACTAAGGAGCATCATCTTTTTATTTTGACATAAACACTACATATATTTTCTTAATGCTCTATTTATAAGCACTTATTAAAAGATTTGGATTAAAATGAAATAATAATGGTTACTTTGAGATCCATCATCTCATTGTATCTAAAGGAATTGAGTCCCTAAAGTGTAAGATCCATCATCTCATTGTATCTAAATGAATCAAGTCCCTCTAAGGAGCAAAACTTTTTGAAAGCCTAAATACATGAGGTTGTACCTCCAAAGAAAAGATTATCTCATTGTATCTAAATGAATCAAGTCCCTCTAAGGAGCAAAACTTTTTGAAAGCCTAAATACATGAGGTTGTACCTCCAAAGAAAAGATTTGATTACACTTGATAGATCCAAAGTTAAGATAAATCTAAGGTAATTTAATTTTATTATTTTTTGTGTTTACTATTATTTTATTACTTGGGACATCATATTACACTATAGAATGTTCACAATATTTAGCTTGTGGAGATAATAGTCCAATCTTTGTTATGACCTTACCCTTTGATTTATAGTGGCACACACCAACATGGTTGCAAATATTTCTCTAGATTATCCGCATTACGTGGTTTTTGAACCTAGTATGTAGTCAATGGTTTGTGGTGGTTTTGTGGGTTGGTCTCTAGATTAGGCCTCTCTAGTAGGATTTGGTGTATCGTTACAAGATCAGGCCATTGAGAGGTGGGTTCACAAGCTCAAAAGCAAAGGGGAAAGTGCTCAAGTGGGGGGGATATCTAATTAAGGTAGAGCAAGTCTTGGAATTTTCGGGTAAGACACCCGATATACATTTCTTTAGTGTTCATATCTATGAAAGTGTGTTGTGTGGTTGAATAAAAGATCACTAGGAGCTTGTGTTAGGGTATGGACCCTCTAATATCATGACTCATGGTTGGATTGGGTTCAAGTTTCAAATCATGGAAGATGTAATTAGAATTTTAAGCGGGTGGTGGTTCTGGGGTTCTTGTCACTTAAAGCTAAAATTCTTGCATCCATGTTTTGATTTGATAAGGGAGGTGTTGAAGACATTGCCCATTTGGGTAAAACACTCGAACCTGCCTCTTGAAATATGGAGTGATAAATTTATTTGGGATATTGGGAATTCCTTGGAAAAATCTATGTTTATAGATCCATCTTATAAATATAGTGTTTATTGCTCAGTACCCAAGATCTTCGTGAGCATCGATTTATTTGAAGGTTTAGTGCATAATATTTACATTGAGGGTGGGGAAACAATCATTACACAAGTTCTTGATTATTCCAGTGTTCCTTTTTGTTGTGTTAGATGCCATCTTTTTGGTCATGTTCTTAAAGATTGCTTAAAGCCAAAGAAAGTCTAGCAATGGAAGAAAGGGGGTTTTCCATAGTTTTCAGATTATGGAAAACAACTTCCAAATTCTTCACCAAATAAAGCTCAAATATCATTTACTCATGATTATCAGGATGTTGGCTCAGACAGTAGCATTATGGAGGAGGTTGAGACTCACGTTGATGAAGTTGTGGCTCAACATTTGATTTTGGGATCTGAAGAGCCCATTTAATAGAAGGTTCCTAGTGGGGAAAGTGTGGAGGAGTTGGTTCAAAAGAGATTAGCGGTGGGAAGGGAGACTGAGAAGTAATTCTTAGATATTTAGTGTTGGGGCAAACAGATTGCGGGAAGGGCTTGGTTTCCTTTGAGGCATAAGGTTTTGGGGAGGAAAGGAGGACAATTCAAACTAAAAGTCAAGGATTGGAAAGCCTGATATTGTACCAATCTATCACAGAAGAAAGTATGGAGGCTTCTTTAGATGCATATACGTTAGAGGCAGTCCATTCTACCGGAGCTCCAGTCCCATATAACTTGAGATTTGTTGAAGATGATTTCTTTGGCTTTGTGACATGCACTACAAGGGGGATGGTCTTGGATTCTACTTCAAAGTTGTTTGATTTTCCTAGTAAGTCTAGTTCAATACTTTGTGTCCCTCCACTTTCAATTTGAATGGTAAATATTAAGGTAAATAGATATAATTGAGTTGAGAAGGTTTGTCATTCAAGAAGGTTTTTCAATAGGAAAGGGGGGAAACCTATCTATTGTCATTCCAAGGGTTTGGAAGGAGTTTCAACACAACCATCTATGTCTTATGACTTTGATTCCTTGGGATTTCCTCTTATTTGGGGGTTGCGCAGTCCTAGGGGTCTTGGCCCCACATCCTCAAGGGATTTGAAGGATAACCAGTACACACTTAGATCTAAAGGACCACTCACTTGATTGAAGATCACATACCTTTGGTGGCATAGGTTGTGATAGTAGAAAGGGGGTCTAGATGGGGTTTATTGGCAGGAAATCATTTCTTCATCATGATCAATACAAGGAAACAATTGAAATACTTCTAGGTAAGCAAAAAACTATTCTTAAGATTTACAACCCTCCTCCATGATTCCTTAATGAAAATTTTATCTCTCAATTCTAGGGGTTTGGGCAGCCCCAATAAAAGGTTGGCCCTTTTGAAAGTAGTAGAAAAATAATGCCTTGATATTCTTCTTCGACAAGAGACAATGTGCAAGGGGGATTTAATTGTAGGAAACTTTAAGTCCCTTTTCAAAAACTAGGAGTTTTTGTGGGTCCATGCAGTATTTATGGGGATTGATCATGAGCTAGAGCATCGATTTTACTTTAACTAATAGTTCATTTGTGCAAGGGATTGGGTTTTTAAGTCTTCGTAATGAATCTGTATGGGCCATGTGATCACAAGCAAAGGTTTTGGGATCGTATATTTTCATAATTGTTAATCAAGGAAATAAATTTGGCCCTCGTGGGTGATTTGAACTTCACCATTAGCATTAGTTGAGGTCGGTGGACTTGGTGCCCATGGAACCAATTAATCCCAAGCATCCCTGACCTAATAAGAAGGTTGGATGTGCTAGTGTTTATAAGTGATTGGATATATTCTTCATCATGGAACACCTTTTACAAAGTGTTGACATGTACAAATCATGGGTGGACACAAGAGGGGGTTCATACCATACTAATCCCATTTTTCTTCAGTTGGATAAGGCCAAGGAGAAGCCTTCCACTCTATTCAAGTTTAATCGATTTGGATGGAGGAGGAAAAGTTGAGGGAGTTAGTCATAAGAAAATGGAAACCATATGAAGGGGGCTTGGGTGTATCTAGAAGTAGACAATTTGGTGATGCATTAAAAGTTATCAAGAATAACGTGATGGATTGGTTAGCTGAAATATACAAGAATAGTTATAGGTTACTTAAGGAAACTAAACCTACTATCATAGAACTATTTGACAATAGCATTTCTAAGGTTTTCTCTATTTGAAAAATTAAAATCATGTGTAGACCTTGAGGCAAAAAGAACAAAGCTTCTTTGCGACATGCAAATGGACCAGAGGATGAAGAATTGAGTTGTTTGGATGGAGCTTGGGGATGGGAATGTTGAATTTTCTTTAGATGAACCTTTGGCAGTATTGTCCACCTTCCAAAAGCACAAAAGCCTTGGTCTTGATGGGTGGATGGCTGAAGTTTTCAAGGGTTATTTGATCTATTGGGGGGGGGACCTCCTTATACTAGTTGAAAAGCTAAGGGAGGCTAGTAGGCTATTGCAAAATTTTAAATCAATGTTTATAACATTGATTCCTAATATGGATAAACCAACATCCTTTAATGGTAACATACTGATTCCCCTTTGTAATTGTATTTACAAAATCATTGCCAAGGTTTTGGTAGTTAGACTCAAAACACTTTTTTCAGAAGTGATTTCACTTGAACAATTTGGATTTGGAGGGGAGATAGATCAATGACATGAGAGTCCCAAGGAAAACTTTAGGGGCGAAATTTATCCCATGGGCTATTTTTCGATTTGTTTTTCCAAAAAAAGATTCACCAATTTGCTTTTTTTGAAGCATCGTTTTGCCCAATTTTGATGGGGCAAAATTTTTTCACTCTAAAAATCGCCAAATTCTTATATAAACTATATAAAATCCTGATAAATTGAAATATTTTCAGAGAAATATCGCCAAATAGTTTATAGTTGACATTTTAAAAATTGGTAAGATTCGTCAACGTTTATACACTTTTAAATAAGTATGGATACTTCAAATTTTCCATGCCATTGATGAGGCTACACACTATTTAATCGAAGAAACTCACAATAATTGTTGATGTATATGTAACTTCGGAATGTATTTCATCTGTATATTATATATATATTTATTGTACCCTTATAAGAGATGTGTTATTCCTCTATAAGGAAGTGTCGTCATGTGGATTGACAAGTGTCGCAAGTGTGTGTACTTGCCGATGGGTTATTAGACCACCATATGGGGTCAGCCCTAATTAATATATAATATAATGTGGATGTATCCAAGTAGACAAGTCGGCCCCAGTAGGTCACTGGGCAAAAAGGTGAGTATAAATAGAGATAGGAGATCTCTATTTTACTCACTCGGAAAAGTAACTCACTCTCTCTCTGAAAAGTGGCGCACTAGTGAGGAGGAGGAGGATCATCTGCTAGGAGACTATCTCAGTGTTATTTGGTTGTATTTTGGTTGAGCCATTGCACTCTCTATCTCTGATGAAGTTGTGGGGTTTTTCACCTTAGGGTTTTCCCCACGGAAACTCTGTGTCTCTTGTCTCTATGCTTTTGATTCTTGTGATGCTTGTCATATTATGATTGTCATGCATTGATATACTGTAGATGTTATTCTCTAAGCAAAGATCCTATAGTATTGTGATTTAATACTCAAAATTTAACATGGTATCAGAGCTAAACTGAGAAGAAGACATTTTGCAGTGACGGAAGCTTGTGTTCCTTGTTTATTGGGTTTCTCTCCATAGATTTTTGAAATTCAGTATAGTAGATTGGATCTACTCATCAAGGCGCATCTATCTGTCCAATCAGAATTCAGTTCCGAGCATTTTCAAATTTGGCCCTAAAAATTAGGGTTTCCACAAAAATAGGAATTTCTGGAAACTGAAGGCACAGCTGGAAGCTCCTTGCAAAAATCCAAGGTTTGAGCTTTGGATCGAGATTTTTGGCTGAGTAGATATCCGGGAAACTCAAACCCTAATTCAGGGCTCTCCCCAGTGAACCCGGGAGGACAAAAAGGCAATTTTGAAGGGCAAGACTTTGCTGATCTCAATTTCTGAATGTACTAGGCTGATCAGCTCTCCAAGGCGCATCTTTCTATCCTTTCGGAATTTTGAAATTCACATTTTGAATTTTTAGGGTTTCTCTGACAAACCCTAATCCGGGACCAGATCCAATTTTCAGCACTTCAAGTGGTAAGTCCTAAATATTTTCTATTTCCATTTGAAGTACTCTTAAAGATGCCTCTCCACACCAAGCTTGAGGATAAGCTTGAAGGGGCAGATAACTTCCGAGCCTGGAAGTATAGGATTGGGTTAATCCTGGAAGAGAATGAGTTGGACTCATATGTGAAAGAAGACATCCCTATCCCACAGGATGAAGAAGCCAAGGCATTGCACAAGAAGAACTTGGTCAAGGCAAAGAGAATCATTGCTGATTCTATCAAAGACCATCTCATACCTCATGTGTCTTCTCTTAAGACACCCAAAGAGATGTTTGAATCTCTGACCAAGCTATTTGAAGGAAAGAACATAAATCGGAAGATGACCCCGCGGAACCAATTGAAAGCAGTGAAGTTTCAGAATGGAGAAACCATTCAATCTTACTTTTCAAGGGTCTCCCAAATCAAGGAACAATTAGAAGTAGTAGATGAAATGGTGGAGAATGGTGAAGTGGTGATGACCACTCTAAATGGCCTACCCAGGTCATGGGATTCCTTTATTCAAGGAATTTGTGCAAGGAAGAAGTTGATCTCCTTCAACAGATTGAGGGAAGAATGCTCTCAAGAAGAAGCTAGACTTATAGCTCATGAGAAAAAGATGGGAGGAGAAGATCAAGCTCTTGCAGCTCACACCAAAAGAAGCAAAACCAAGAAGGACCACTCTCACCACAAAAGATTCCATCAAAAGAGTAAGAAGGACCTAAGATGCTTCACATGCAATGAGAAGGGTCACTTTGCTTCAGATTGTCCCAAGAACAAAAGGGATAATAACAACAACTCCAGTAAGAAGAAGAAGGGAAGCAAAAGAAGGTTTCATGCTCATGCTGCCGAAGATGATGAACCTCCAAAGAAGAAGGCTAGGGCAGAAAGTGATAGTGATGATGACTCATCAAGTGAAGAAGAGTATGTTCTGATCTCTGCTCTCACAGGTACTATTTCTCATGCTTGTAATGATTGGTTGATTGATAGTGGGGCTTCCAAACACATGACTGGGTTCAAGGAATCTTTTGTGAACCTTTCTGAACATGAATCACCCCATAAGGTGAAACTTGGGGATGATTATCAATACCCAATCAAAGGAAGTGGTGAATCCTCCTACAACCTAGATTTTGGAAAATCTTTGAAGATGAAAGAATTACTTTATGTGCCTGGACTCAAGAGGAACTTACTCTCCATCTCTGCATTGGATGCAAAAGGTATGAGGGTTGCATTTGTGGATGGCCAAGTCCTAATGTGGCCAAAGGGAAAGAACATAGATGATGCAGTAGTGATTGGAGAGCAAGAGGGAGGCTTGTATAAATTGAAAGGACAACCTGAACATGCTATGGTACATGAATCCATGGAGCCAAGTGAACTTTGGCATAGAATACTTACTCATATGCACTATAGAGCACTTCCAATTGCAAGCAAGGCAGTAGATGGTCTTCCTGAAATCAAGACCAAACATGAAGGTGTTTGCAAATGATGTGCAAAAGGTAAGAACATTAAGAAGGCTTTCCCAAGCAGTGAAAACAAGGCAAAGGACATTCTGGAAATCATCCACTAGATGTATGTGGCCCTATGTCATCCAGTTCCCTAAGTGGGTATGTTTACTATGTATCATTTATTGATGACTTCTCCAGGAAGACTTGGGTATACTTCTTGAAGGGAAAAGATGAGGTGCTTGATAAATTCAAGGAATTCAAAACCTTGATGGAGAATCAAACTGACAAGAAAATCAAGACATTCAGATCTGACAATGGTGGAAAATTCACCTCAAGTGACTTCAAGAAGCTTTGCAGTGATTCAGGGATTAAGAGGGAGTTGACTGCTCCTTATAATCCTCAACAGAATGGAGTTGCAGAAAGGAAGAACAGAACTATCATGGAAGCAGCAAGGGCAATGTTGTATGAACAGGATCTTCCTATGCATCTATGGGCAGAAGCAGCTAGAACAACTGTATATGTGCAGAACAGAACACCCCACAAGATATTGGACAACAAGACACCAGAAGAGGTCTTTTATGGTAAGAAACCTGAAGTCATCCATCTCAAAATATTTGGTTGTTCAGTATATACTCATGTCCCAAAAGAGAAGAGGACTAAACTAGATCCTTCAGGAAAGAAGGGCATCTTTGTGGGTTATAGTAAAAGCTCGAAGGCTTACATAATATACTTTCCAGGGTTCAAGAAAATTGATGTCAGTAGGGATGTAACATTTGATGAAAACTCAGCATTCATTAAATCAAGAAAGGCACCTACCGAAGTTTATGAAGAACCTAAGGAAACAAGATTTCAGGACACTATCATGACTGAAGCAGTTCCAGAAACTGTTCGCGAGTTTGAAGATCCACAAGAACCTATAGATCCACCCCGTGAGGATAAGTCTCACAAGAGGAAACCTGTATGGGCTAGAGAACTCATTCATGATGCAGAAAGATTTGGCATTCCAGAAGAAGAACACAGAGCAAAGAAGAGAACCAGATCACACACCAGTTATGTTGCTTTACTCTGTGACATTATGAACAAAGAGCCTTCCAGTTATGAAGAGGCAGTAGAAAATAAAGAATGGAAGGATGCTATGGTTGAGGAATACCAATCATTAATGAATAATGATGTTTGGGATGTTGTCCCAAGACCTAAAGAGAAGTCTGTTGTGACTTCCAAGTGGATCTACAAAATCAAGCATGCTGCAGATGGCAGTGTAGAAAAATACAAAGCAAGATTCGTAGCTCGTGGTTTCTCTCAGAAAGAAGGAATAGATTATGAAGAAACCATTGCACCTGTAGCCAGGTATACTTCCATCAGAACAGTACTTGCCCTGACTGCAGCAATGAAATGGAAAATACACCAGATGGATGTCAAGATTACTTTCCTAAATGGTGTAGTAGAAGAGGAAGTATATGTGGAACAGCCACTCGGTTTTGAAATACATGGCAGGGAGTCATATGTGTGCAGATTGAAGAAAGCCTTGTATGGCTTGAAGCAAGCTCCCAGAACTTGGTATGGTAGGATGGACAGTTTTCTATCTAGCTTGGGATTTACCAAGAGTAAAGCAGATTCCAACCTTTACTACAAGGTTGAGGAAGGGAATCCAGTGATTCTACTCCTGTATGTGGATGACCTATTTGTGACAGGAGATGACAAACTGATTGAAGATACTAAGAGGAAGCTTGTAGCTGAATTCGATATGAAAGATTTGGGAATGATGCACTATTTCCTAGGTATGGAGGTGTGGCAGAATGCAGGTGGGATCTTCCTTGGTCAAGGAAAGTACACAGTAGATATCCTGAAGAGATTCGGGATGATGGATTGCAAGGCCATGGCCACACCGATGGCATCGAATCTGAAGCTTCTATGTGATGCTTCATCTGAGCCAGTTGATATCTCTATGTATCGTCAGATGATTGGGTCCTTGATGTACCTGACGAACACGAGACCAGACATTTGCTTTGCTGTGAACACATTGAGCCAGTTCCTGATGGATCCGAGGAGTGTTCACCTGGTTGCTGTAAAGCATGTTCTGAGGTACCTGAAGGGTACAGTGGATTATGGGCTCAGGTATGAGGCGAATCAAAAGTTTAACCTACAAGGTTATGTTGATTCAGATTGGGCTGGTAGTGCTGCAGATAGGAAGAGCACATCTGGGTGTTGCTTCAATATGGGATCAGGTGTGATCTCTTGGTTTAGAAGGAAGCATTCCTGCGTAGCACTGAGTACAGCTGAGGCAGAGTATGTTGCAGCTTGTTCAGCTAGTTGTGAGGCAGTATGGCTACGGAAGCTACTGTCTGAGTTATTTGATCTCCCGTTGGAGGCTACTGGTATCTTCTGTGATAACCAGAGTTGTGTGAAGCTGTCCGAGAACCCAGTGTTTCATGACAGGTCGAAACACATAGAGATCAAATATCACTATATCAGGGATATGGTGTAGAGAGGAGCTGTGAAGCTCCTGTATGTTGCGATGGACGAGCAGATTGCAGATGTGCTGACGAAGCCACTAGCCAGAGTGAAGTTCGAGTACTTCAGAGAGAGGCTTGGCGTTCTTCAGATCGAGGACACTTCGAGGAAGAAGTGATGGACACATTTGCTGAAGCCATTCCAAGCATGTTGGAAGGAGGATCCTTCACATGGCTGTGGATGTAAGCGCTGGATGATGAGCATCAGGATGATGAGCATCAGGATGATGTTCTGGTTTCTGCTTGATATGATCAGTTGGATCATTTTTATGTATGTATGTACGCATCATGTTGGATGCTGGATATGATCAGTTGGATCATTTATGTATGTATGCATCATGTTGGATGTTGGATATGATCAGTTGGATCATGTGTATGTATTTTGTATATGCATCATGTTGGATGCTTGGACCATGTATCTGTATATGTATCAGGTGGATACATTGTATGATCAGGTGGATCATGTATGGTGATATGTATCATGTATTTGTATTTGTATCAGGTGGATACATTGATGATTAGGAGGATCATGTATGATGATATGTATCAGGTAGATACTTGGTATGCATCAGGTAGATGCATTGATGATCAGGAGGATCATGTATGGTGATATGTATCATGTATTTGTATTTGTATCAGGTGGATACATTGATGATCAGGAGGATCATGTATGATGATATGTATCAGGTAGATACTTGGTATGCATCAGGTAGATGCATTGATGATCAAGTGGATCATGCAGCAGGATGTTGCAGTGATGATCAGGATGATCATGGATGATGAGATTCAGGATGTTGCTCCAGATGACATGCAGCAGGATGTTGCAGTGATTATCAGGATGATCATAGATGATGAGCTTCAGGATGTTGCTCCAGATGACATGCAGCAGGACGTTGCAGTGATGATGATCAGGATGATCATGAGTACATCAGGTGATGTATGGTGAGTATCAGGTTGATACTCTGTGGTCGTGGATCAGGTTGTGCAGATAAGCATGTCTGGGAGATCCTATAGGTCGGAGTTGTGTACCTGTAACAGCCTGGGATGCTCTTTCGAGACATTGCTCTGGGAGGACATGTAATTTGTGCCCTGGGAGATCTTTCAAGTCGGAGTTGTGTACCCGTAACATCCTGGGATGCTCTTGCGAGGTTTTGTCCTATGGCATGTAATTTGGGCCCTGGGAGATCTCAGGTCGGAGTTGTGTACCCGTAACATCCTGAGATGCTCTTTCGAGGTTTTGCCATGACCACATGTAATTTGTGCCCTGGGAGATTTCAGGTCAAAGTTGTGTACCCGTAACATCCTGAGATGCTCTTGCTAGGTTTTGTGGTGACCACATGTAATTTGTGCCCTGGGAGATTTCAGGTCGGAGTTGTGTACCCGTAACATCCTGAGATGCTCTTGCAAGGTTTTGTGGTGGGGTCACATGTAATAGCGCTTTGGGAGATCCTACAGGTCGGAGTTGTGTACCCGTAACATCCTGGGATGCTCTTTCGAGGTTTTGTGACGCATGTAATAAGTCCTGAGGATTCCACAGTATGGCCAGTGATGACGAAGACCTGCAGGTGGTGAGCCTACATCCAGTATGAAAAAGGATTGGCTCTGTAGAACTTCCTATGACGAGTAGAGTCAGAGATTGGTTGAGATAGTAGGAACAGTGACGATGATGATGACGATGCATCGATGATGATGATCCAGAGAAGAAGACTTGTCTAGCAGATCTGTGTCGAGAAATACCTTCCTAGTTAAGAGGGAGTGTTGATGTATATGTAACTTCGGAATGTATTTCATCTGTATATTATATATATATTTATTGTACCCTTATAAGAGATGTGTTATTCCTCTATAAGGAAGTGTCGTCATGTGGATTGACAAGTGTCGCAAGTGTGTGTACTTACCGATGGGTTATTAGACCACCATATGGGGTCGGCCCTAATTAATATATAATATAATGTGGATGTATCCAAGTAGACAAGTCGGCCCCAGTAGGTCACTGGGAAAAAAGGTGAGTATAAATAGAGATAGGAGATCTCTATTTTACTCACTCGAAAAAGTAACTCACTCTCTCTCTGAAAAGTGGCGCACTAGTGAGGAGGAGGAGGATCATCTGCTAGGAGACTATCTCAGTGTTATTTGGTTGTATTTTGGTTGAGCCATTGCACTCTCTATCTCTGATGAAGTTGTGGGGTTTTTCACCTTAGGGTTTTCCCCACGGAAACTCCGTGTCTCTTGTCTCTATGCTTTTGATTCTTGTGATGCTTGTGATGCTTGTCATATTATGATTGTCATGCATTGATATACTGTAGATGTTATTCTCTCAGCAAAGATCCTATAGTATTGTGATTTAATACTCAAAATTTAACAATAATGACAATCAAGCTAGATCTTTCTAAGGCACATGATAGGACATGCAGGATTTATCTTATATTATTATTGATACATGTGCATTTATCACTTAATTGGATAATGGGGTGCATGGCTTTGGTCTCATTTGTAGTTCTTATAAATTGGTCAACATCCCAATTTTTTAATAGTGAGCAAGTACTACATTAAGGATATCCACTTTCTCCGTATTTTTTTTTGTTGGTGGAAAAAGGACTCATGAGGTTGATAATGGAAGCATGGTGAGTTAGAAAACTAAAGGGTAACCTTACTCATCTACTATATGTTGACAATGTTTTGTTATCCATGAATGACACTATTTTGGAGGGTCGAGAATTACATTATATATTGAAGACTTATTATTTAAAGATTATGGTATGAAAATAAACTTAAAGAAGATTGGATCATGTTTTAATGCCACTTTTGAGAGGGTGGAACTAGTAGTTTTGAATTTGTTCCAATGCTAGTCACTTAATATTAGTCAGGGTTTCAAGTATATGGGGTTCATACTTAAATCTAATGCCTATGGAAAAACATATTGGGGTTGGTTGATAGGCATAATAGAAAAGATAATAAATTTTTGTAAAATAAGTGATTATCACATGGGGGCAAGCTAAACTTAGTAAAGTTTATTTTGGAATTCATTCTAGTTTATTGACACTCATTGGCACACATCCCTAAGGGAGTATTGAAAAAAATCAGTGAACTGAACTTCAACTTTCTATGTCAAGGGAATTATGACACTCATTGGAAAATTTGGCATTCCATCTCCAAGGCAAAGGGAGAAGGGAGATGAGGTGTAAAAACCCATTTTGACCCTAAAATGAAACTATATATCTAATGATGAAATGACAAGAATTTAAATTTAAATAGTTGAGGATGACCAAAAATGTTGTAAATATGTACATGGAATTATAATATAAAATTCTTTGACGACTGCAAATGAAGAAAATGAAGAGATGGAAAGCTATGATTCCACAAGTGGGGGAAGTGAAATGGTGCTAAGGAGAGATGACCCTAGTAAACTATTAACCAAGTCCTTAGTCAACTACTTGTAAACCTTAGTTAGGAATATACCATAAAGTCCCTTATCCCATGATGAAGAAATCTCACATAGCTAACCTTTGCTTATTACTCAATTATCTGAAGATGGGATTAAAGAGTGAAAAGTAGGCTCATCATGAGTGCTACATTGTAAGTTTACAACATGCAAAGAAAAGGTTGGAAATTGAGTTTAGAGTATCTTCTAACTATAATTTTCATCATCCTTCTTGCTAGTAGGAATTGAGGGAAAGAGAGGGGAAAATACAGTTATGCTAATAATTACACTTATAGGCATGCTAATGCAACTGCCATGGGAATAGGCGCCGATGGTTATAGTGCGTGATTGTGAGAGGAAACCTGACCTACAACTAAGAATCCTTGGAGTCTGAATTGTGAAATTCCTTTGCTAGTCTATCCCAAAGCACTGGAAGGGAATTGGGATAACTTGAGGGACTGCATGCAGAGAAGGGGATTTGGCATTGCTTATGTTCTGTAGGTTGATGGGGAAGAGTGCTAGTCAATTGGGAAAGCTGTAGAGGGAGTTTTGGCACCAGAGAGTTGTCTGAGTTGTGGGTTGAGTAGAAGAGTTAGGAGTTTCATGCTTGTGGATTGATAGCCTTAACTCAAGGATATCTTCTATCATAGAAATGATAAGTGTGATAGAGTGCCTAAGGTTGGAAATAACGCCCTCCATTTGCAGCCAATTGGAGGTATATTTCTCAGAAAGGCAAGTCCTTAATTGTGTCGTGAATTGTTTTGTTTATATTTTTGTTATGTATATATTTATTTTATTATGTATGCAAATTTGTGTACATGGATTTAATTGTCATAATTATGGATGCAATCATGGTAGGAATGCATACGTGTTTTGGCATGTGAATGATTTAATTGGATACTGTTAAAAAGGTAGTTGTGTATGCGACTATGGAAAATTTTGGGGGCGAAATGAAGGGGTCCCAAATGTTGATTGGGCGAATATTTTATATAGTAGTAAGTTTAAAAAATAAAAAATTATTAGCCCCATATTTATTTAAAAAGATATATATCTATAACTATTATCCCATTGGTTTTTCTGAGAGCGAGGACTTGAAAATGGTTTTCTCCGATGGTTTTTAGAAGATAGGGGCTTGAAAATGGTTTTCATCCATGGTTTTTAGAAGATGATGGCTTAAAAATGCTTTTCTTATAAAATAAATAAATACATATGCAAAATATTGATAAAAAAATTCATATCATGGCACTATAAAAGTCATGTACATTCACTTTCACCAATTTTTATTTCAACACAATGATTGATTTATTTAATTTAGTTAGGTAATTTTTTTTATCAATTATATATATTTTATAATTTGAAAAATACTATTTTTCATATATTTAATTTTAAATTTAATTTAGTAAATTATATTTTTGAAAATATAGATATATATTTTACAATATATCTATCCGGTTTAAAATGAAATTTGAAACCAATAAAATATCATATAAAAAAATTTCGATCCAAAAATTGAGAAGCATATTCCACATTAATTAAAAGACATATAATTCCTTCTTAATTTTAAAAAAAATGAATAGACAAATTTAAATATTTATAATTGTAATACATTAATTTTATATTTTATATTTAGTGAAAGGCTTTATAAGATTTTATAATTTATAAAAAAATCCGCGAATACTTTTACAAGGTTCTATAATTATGTGAAAGATTTGCCATGATTTTACAAGATTCTATAATTGTGTGAAAGATTTTCCACAAAATCATATATACATGTTATTATTGATAAAATAGCTAATTTATTACTCACACACACACACACACACACACACATATATATATATTTGGGGGGGTTCTTAAAATTTTCCCCATATGTGACATAGTGATATAAGAGCTACCTATTGTAGTAATGGGTTGCATGGGATTGAATTGGATTCTACAGACAAAATTTGACGTTTTATATGAAATGTTTGATGAAATGCAAATGAGAAAAAATTGGGGAAAAATAGTGTCGAGCTTACAAATGTCAAATTGAAGGCTCAAATTACTAGATGGACAACAATTGGAATACTTAGGTAGGTTATGGAGGTGTATGAAGTAAAAATTTCAAGAGTTTCATTTGGCTCTATGAAAAATTGAGGAAAAATAAAGTTGTAAGCTAACTATTTTATAAAATATCCTTGAGGAATTCAAGGTTTCAAAATGCTTAGATGCTGTTTTCAGAATTAACATAGGAGCTGGCATGAGAGTTGGTAAATGGGAAAATTTGATCATGAGAAACATTGGTGGAATTTGAACAATGTAAAATACATGAGTTCTATTAATTGACAAAAAAAATCATTGTTGGAGAAGGGGGTATGTCAAAATTTTAGGGCAGCCGCGTGTTTGAGAAATTGGAAATTATATATATATTCAAAATTTGAGTGAAATTTGATGTGGATCCAAAAAGTCCCACGTGGAAAAGAGGTTTGATGTGGAGGAGCCACATGGATTTGGGTGTACATGTGGTAGTGTCAAGTGGAGTTTAGGTGTGCGGGTGGGAGCCATGTGGCAAGAACATAACTATGGTTTCCATGAACAACCTAGATATCATTAAATTGGCCCCTTAAGATCTATGATCTAGATTGTCTCACATTGGATGGTTTAGTAAGAAGGAGGAGGAAAATAAGGCAACACGAACAACCTAGATCATATTGTGCTAATGAGAATAAAACTCCACATCTCTTCATGGTATACCATGATGGCTGGGTCCCAAAAAGGTAAAGGTAGCATGAACGACCCAGATCTTGTCACACCATATAGATCAATGACCCATGTTGTATCATGTTGTACCATGTTAGCGGGGTCCATGGGGGCTTCACTAGGTAGGCAATATCATAACACATGAGTTCATATTGGGGGATTTAATACTATAAAAAATAGAAGCAATATATTTCCTAGTATATAAGGGTTAAGGGGTATTTTTCATATATTAAAAACATATAGATATTAAGGGGATTTATAATTATATGTCTAGGGGTTTGAATAGGGTATTGGGGAGTTTGATTTGGTACTCTATGTCGAAAGTTGGTGTGAATCCAATTGTGTATGAAGTCATATTAGTGAACTTTGAATAAGTATGATCTATGTGTGAAGGTGATGCGAATCCAAATCCATTTGGAGTTAGAGTGGTGTTTGAACATGTATGATTTGTGAATGAATGTGGTGTGAATCGACTGAAATGACTGTGCATTAAGATGACCTATTTTTAGGGGGGTGTTCCCCATCTTGAAATATTTACTTTCACTAAGATTTCATATTTCATCTTGCCAAGGTTTCTTGGGGTTATAAGAGTTGTGTCGTGTCATCATAATAAGGGTAAAAATAAAAAGGGGTATTAAAAATTTAATGGAAAAATGTATTACCTGGTATATCTAGTGAAAATAGGGTTTTTTATTTTATTTGGAAAGATGTATTGGGAGGGGGGTTAAAAAAAAGGATTTTTGGAGGCACTCCTTAATATCTAGTGAAAATTTGGGGTATTCTTTAATATCCTACGATCACATGTGCTATGTCATAGGTTCACAGAGTGAACCCCCCAAGGTGGGGTCTCGAAAAAGTTGAGGCAGGATGAATGATCAAGATTTAACTATGTAAAACATACCAATGGTCCATATATCTTTATGAGACTTGGTAAAGGTAAAAGGCGACATATAAACCCTTTATTATAGATCACTTAGATCATTTTGGGAGATGATATTGATGACCAATATCTCATTGTGTTGGCTTGGGAAAAAGTATCAAGGAGAGAGAAGAGAATGTTGCAAATAGTGAGGATTTGATTAGGAAATGAGTTCAACAAACTATGATGTTTTGATGGGTCACAATGGCATGGAAGACATGGGTTAGAAGGTACAACATGGAATACCCTAAGGGTGAAATGTAAACTATAGGTGGACATCAATGCCACCCCATGTGATGCCAAGTTAGCATCATGTTACGTAATGCCAAATTTGAAGCCAAAATATTGTTTTGGCCATATCAAGAGCATATTAAGTTGGAATTTGATGAAGTTTCATGGGTATGCACATAGTGAGGATGACTACAATTGATAGAGAGGGGTGTTGGCCAAATCCGCTCTACATTTCTAAAAATGTATAATTAGTGACTTTTGAAGACCCAAACCCAGCTCTTTGATAGGGGCCCTGTAAATAATGAAATTTGGATAGTCTAGATTGTGTCCAAGCATGGAGATACCCATGGAGAATTTGATGAATTTTTAAGGGGTTTGGAGTGAAGATGAAAAATAGACCAAAATATACTATTCCAAGTCCTTTTTGTAATTTTGGAAAACTAAGATTAAGACACCAATGTTTTACGGTGAAAAAAGAAGGGAGAATATGTTGAATCTTGGTTATTGGAGATGTGGAAGTATCTCCAATTGCATAACTATTCCTCTAATATGGAACCCATAATTTCTATTTACAAGTTGTAGGGAAATGCTTCAATTGGTGGGATCAATTGTTTTGAGTAAAACATATTAATGAAAATAGGATTTTGTGGAAGAAATTCAAAAGGTATTTTCAATAGAAATACCCATCTAGACATTACTATGACAAGAAGATGGAAGAGTATGGGATGAATATTTTAGAATTGTTGAGATATGTTGGGTTTATCAAAGATGAGAAAGTAAATATATAGAGGTTCCTAAGTAGGTTTCCCTCATTTTATGGAGATAAAATTGTTTGATGAGCCGAAGACTCTTGATGAAAAAATATGGAAATCCAAATACCTATATGACAAAACAAAGAAATGGAAAATTTTCAGAAGTCCTAAAGAAATAAGAAGAAATACAGGAAATATTAAAGGAAGAAGGGTTTTAAACCTCATTTATTTAGGAACCAACCAAATTGATATAAAAAAATAATCCAACTCATAATGGACCTATGATGATGAAATCTTTGGGAACATGAACAAGGAATCAAATCAAATATTGTTTGGGATGACAAGGTGACCATTTGTATAAAGAGTGTCCTCAAAGGGAAGATAGAATGAACTATGCACAACATATAAGAAGCAAGTAATATGGAATATGTGGCTATAAACATTTCAAGAATATATGCAACTTTGTACAACTGAGAAACAAATCATTAGTCCAACATGATTGAGGTTGAAGGTAAGATTGCCAATCAACCTATTGTCATTTTAATTGATTAGTGATCAATTCATAGTTATATTTCTCCTAATTTGGTTGAAATATGTTATATAAAGAGAAGTAAGCATGAGAAATCATGGGTGGTTCAGTTGGCTACTAGAACAAAAAAATCAATGGGTTAGTAAAGGGTTGTCCATTAGATATGAGTGGATTCCATACTTTTGTAGATTTTAACATAATACCACTTGTATCATATGATCTTCTTATTAAGATGTAATGTTTAGATACACATCCTTTGGTATTAGAGTTCCATAACAACTCCTTTATTTGTCTTGATAAAGAAAGACAAAAAATATAGTTAAAGAAATTCCAAGGCCTATTTCTACAACAATTATTTCATCTTTGTACTTGAAAAGGGTGTTAGTTGTTTGTAGCTCATGTGGAAGAGAAAGAAAAATGTAAAATCCCAACCTTGGAGGACTTTCCAATATTGCAAGAGTTCGTAGAAATATTGGGATTGCCACCAAAAAGAGACATTGATTTGGTGCCTATAGTTTCCCTAAGATAGTTTCCAAAATTCCATATAGAATGAGTACACATGAGTTGAAGGAGTTGCAAATGCATCCAGAAGAATCATTGAAGAAATGATACATATTCCCAAGTGTGTTTCCTTTGGAAGAACCAATACTTTTTGTGAATAAAAATGATTAAATATTGGGCATTTACTTTAGAGAGATGAACAAGGTCACTATGAGGAATGCCTATCCTCTCCCCATAATTGATGACATGTCTGATTAGATAAGAGGATCAAATTTTTTATCAAAGATAGATTTGATGTAAGTATACAATTATGTACGGATAAAAGAGGAAGACATTAGCAAGACAAATCTCAGAACAAGGTATGGTCACTATGAGTTTGTGGTGGTCCCATTTGGTTTGACAAATGCACCAGCTACTTTTATGTGTTGGATTAATGGAATATTCAAGAAATATTTGGATAATTTTGTCATTGTGTTTCTTGATGACATTCATATTTTCTCAAAACCATAGGAGAAACATGAAGAACACTTGATATTATTACTACAAGTGCTAAGTGTGCATCAACCTTATGCTAAGCTAAGTAAATGTTCCTTTTACTAGAGATAAATCCATTATTTGCCACACCATGTCTAAAAAAGAAATAGTAGTAGATCTAGAGAAAATTGAAGCTATTATGGGATGGCATATAACTAGAAATGTATCAAAAGTAAGGTCATTTATGTGACTTTTCAGATACTATAGAAGATTCATAGAAGGATTCTTAAAAGAGACACATCCAATTACATCATTATAGAAGAAAAAAGTCAAATTTGAATGGACACCACAATGTGAGGAAAGTTTCCATTAGTTAAAGAAATTTCTCACTAGTACACCCATTCTCAATATTGTTGATCCCAATGAAGATTTTGTGGTGCATACATGTGCTTGCAAAGAAGAAATTGGTGGAGTTCTTACACAAAATAACCATGTGATTTGTTATGAATGAAGAAATATTAAGGAGCATGAGAAATAATGTCATTCATGACTTAGAGATTGTTGCCATTGTACATGCATTGAAGATGCATAGACACTCTCTAATAGATAGAAAATTCAAGCTAAGAATATATCATAGTGGGTGGGGTATTTATTTAAAAATAAAACTTTGAATGTCGGGTAGACAATATGGATGAATTTTTTTTGCGAGTTTGATTTTGATATCAAACATATTAAAGGTAAGGAGAACAAGTTTGTTGATGCACTCAACATAAGAGTATTTGCAAGGCATGCTACAATATTTACCACGTGTAAATCAAATTTATGAAGCATAATTCTTGAAGTTGTTATCTTAGATGAACATTGTCTTTAGGTAAAAGAAGGATTAAAATAGGAAAATGTGTAATAAAAAATCGAAAGTTACAAGTTGGGAGATAATGGAATTATTATGCATAACAATAGAGTTTATATTCCTAATTTTGGTGAATTAAGGACACACGTAATGAGTGATATGCATAAGGTTCCATATGTTGGACATCTTGGTACCAAAAGACAATTGCAATAGTAAGAAGTCAATATTTTTGACCAAGAATGAAGAAAGATATTGCTAAATATACAACCATACGTATATAATGTCAAAGAGTATAGGTGGAGAATAGGCATCCAATAGGTATTCTACAACCATTTCCAATACCACAATAGAAATGGGAAGTGGTAACTATTGATTTTATTACTAATCTTCCCAAGAAAACAATACAACATGATTCAATCATGGTATTGGTGGACAAGTTGACAAAAAACTGATCACTTTATTCCAATCAAGTCAACTCATAATACAACCATATTATAGCATAAATTTACACGAAATAGATTTCCAAGTTGCATGGGATACCTAAGGAAATTGTTTTAGACAGAGATCCAGTTTACTTCAAACTTTTTTAAACGGTTGTTAAAAGGATTTGGAATAAATATGAATTTAAGTACAACATATCATCCATCGATAGATGGATATATTGAGAGAATGAATCAAGTCATTGAAGATATGTTAAGCTTGCAGCATGTGATGGAAAAAACATCCAAGTGGGGGGATTGTACTTGTATCTAGTGGAGTTTTCATATAATAATGGATATAATGCTTCTATTAAGATGAGTCCAATTGTAACTTTGTGAGGTAGAAAGTGAAATACTCCAATTAGCTGGGACAATCCAGTGGACAAAGTAATAATTCGGGCCATAGTTTCCTACATAAATGGAAGAGCATATGGTTAAGATCAAACATAATCTAAAAAAACACAATATTGGTAGAATAGTTATGTAGAAAAGGGAAGGATATCAAAAGAATATTCAAAGTGGGGGAGCATGTGTACTTGAAAATTAGACCAAATGTCACGTCCCCTCCCATTGATCCAATGCAAGGGAGAGAACATGACACTAAAACTGGGATTCTATCCCCATGATCATTAACAAAATACATAGAAAGTAGAAATACATATGTAGATGTATAAATGCAAGAAACACAACGGAATTAAAATTCTTGCTACACATACACATCTAGTATGTATAAACAAGCATAATGATCACATCCATCATTCATAGACACATACATAAATGTTCCTTCCATTCAACACTTGAATTCTAATGAATTGCATCACAACAAAGATTTCATTGAATACTTATATTGAAACGATGATGTCTCGATCAATTGGATATTCGACTGCAACGTTCCACCCAGCCATAAGCCAACTGTTCTCATCAATCTCTCAACACAGTGGCCACCACCGATATGGGCATGATTTCCACAAGGAAAAAGGGAACAAACACTAACACATAGCCAAGCAATAATTCACAATTCAGCCAAGCTAATCCACAATTGGGTTTATTAGGATGCTAAGGTAATGGAAGGGAATGAATTGCTAATCTAGTGAGATCAACCACAGAGCTATTGGTACCTCTACAAGATCTAGCTAGCTTGGAACCCACAATACCTACACACCCAACACAAGGAAGTATTCCCTTCACTACTACACAGTCCCTCGGGCCATACCTTCCCTTCTAGTGCAATTTAGGGTGTGCATAGAAAAGTAACCAATAGCCCTTTGATATTTGGTGAGGTCACTCTCTTCACTAGGTTTATCAAGCCATTTCAAATCCACTTCCACTCCTAGTTTCTTGCTCACAAGCTTAAACCAAAACAGGGATGCACATAACAACAAAATACAACTGTTGGGCATGAAGAAAAACGTTTTGGCTGTGGGATGCCCAAAATGGGGTTTCCATGAATTTCCAGAATTGTGGGAACCCAAAAACGAACTGTTAGAGGGGGAGTAAACCCCTAAAGATAAAAATCGATTTCACCACACGTTTTTGGGAATTCAAGGGGCATAAACGACCTCTATAGACCCCTAAATCACGAATCTCTTCCTCCCAGCCACTCTGCAACAAAAAAAACGATTTCCCAACTATGGAAAATGAGGGAAAATGATGGAAAAACATGAGGGAAAATGCCCAGGAAGCACAGACTGCGTGAGGGAGCAAAGACAATGGGTGAAGAATGGCTTTGGGGATAATGTCGTGGGGTTTTTCTTTCCCAAGAAGCCAAAATACAATTTTCCAAATTGATGGCTTTCCTATACACAAAATTGGGCAGCCATACCTCTCCATTCCCAATACATTAACTTCCTAAACCAACTATTGGAAGAATTAAATGATTGGGTGCATAAATGAAAATGGGTAGTTGAGGGTTTATGGGTTCTCTCATTGACACTTGGATTGAAAATATTGGCTCAAGGGTTTGAATATTTTCCCTCCCTATTCCTTGTAAAAATCATGCCCCCATCTCTTGTTGCATTGCATAGTTAGTTGTGGGTATTTTATTAAAATGCATATTTACATGATGTTGTAATTTCTATCGTGCCTGACTAGCATGCAAACCATATCCATCCATTTTTATTTTCTGATACATAAATCACTAAATCGATGGCGGGGCCTTGGCCTTGAGATTCTCACCATGATTTTATAATGATATTTACATCATTTACAATTTTAATGCAATTGGGTCAAAATCAGGATATTACACCAAAGAATAACTCCTTGAAGATAGGGATTTTCCCTAAGTTAGTGGCTATATATTATGGTCCATTTGATATTTTAGCTAGGATAGGGCCTATTGCATATGAAATTGCTTCATGGCTACTTGCATAAAATTTCATAATGTGTCTCATGTGTCATTGTTGAAAAAGTACCTACTTGTCCCTAACCATATTATTGATTGGAATTTTATTTAGGTGGATCCAAAAGGAGATATGTATTGTAGGACCCCGGTCCTAGATTTTCTGATTTTAACAATAAAACTACTCATTTATTTTTGTTTACATACTATGTTAATTTATGTTTCTGTTTTGTTGGTTTGTGTTCAATTTCAGGTCTATAAAAAAATAACATTTACATTTATAGGTTTTGAAATAAATGTATTTACTATTTTATCTACCTCTAACCAGTTCTGTTTGTGCAGGTGTAACAACATATAGTTGTTTTTTGTTTCCATAACTTAAAATAAAATTTGACAAGGGTAGAAATGATAATTATACCTGCAGGAAAATACCTCAAACTAGCTAGTAGATTCTCCCTTTTGTTGTTGCTTCCTTTTGTTGCCCCGCTGTAGCCCTGCAACCAAAGTTTCCCAAACCTGTTGCAAAGTTTCTCAAACCTTATGAAACTCAACCATCCCAAACCAAGTTTCCACACTGCCAAATGGCGAGGTCTCTCTGACCACCCAGCTCCAAAGGTACCCCTTTGGACCCCTGAGCCCAAATCGAGTACAAGTCAACCAGCTAGATCCCTCTGTGATTTCTCCAACAAGAACCCCCTTTTATCCTCTGCTCAAAATTTTGTCTCTGCCATGTAAATTTCCCCAAAATATCCCAAGGTAAAGATCCCCAATCTCCCCTCTCTTCTCCACCTTATTCCCATGTCTTGCCAACTCTTTTTCTCCCTTCCATTACTACCCCTATCCTCTCATAAATGTTTTAGCCTCCAAGTCTTTCCTCAAGCCCATCCCCCATGACTCCCATTAATGATTAAAATAATATATATAAATGTGTTGGTTGGGTCACCTGCCAACCATCACTTCTCATTCAATTAATTTTAATCCTTTTAATCCATATTATAATTTTAATCATTTCTTGACTCATAATTCAATATTTCACCATTTAATTAATATTTTAATTAATTAACTCGACACAATTTTATAAACTTGTTAAATAATGGTATATGGTATTATTTGTAATTTACGCCATGGTTCTTAACAACTATGGCATAATTATAACAAATTAAGTAATATATTAATTTAAACCTTATCCCTATATTTTAATTAATTAATTGATATCATTTAGTACGTAATAAATCTTACCCTTCCAATTTAATATTATACTTACTAACATTACAATCCCCTTTTAACATTTACCCATTAGCCTTTACTAATCAAACTCATTAACATTCAATTAAGCATTAGTAACCAAATGCATTATTTACTACTTAAATTAACCGTAACTTGTTTATTAATCAACAATAATTAATCATTAATGGACAATAATTAGCATTAATCAACATTATTAACCTTAATCGACAATAATTAACATTAATCTACATTATTAACATTAATCATCATTATTAACCTTAATGCTATGAATAAAATAATAATAAAATAAACATCAACATATATATATATATATATATATATATATAAATAATAATAATAATAATAACAACAAACAAGAATAATATAATAATATAATTAATTAGTGAAATGGTGTAACTCTTTATGAAGAGTTGCATTAGACACCCTTTAAACAATTATAAATACGGGAAAGTCTATCTTGTAAAAGACATCATCTTTATATCAATCAAATATTATTATTATCTATTACTCAAAATGAGAGTCGGATTCGACTATTAATCTAGTGAACGGATTCGTTCACCACATTTGGTATCAGAGCCAGGCTTGTAGCCACCAATCTAGGATCTTGTCCAAAACCAGGCCCGTGGCCCAAAGAAGTAAAAAAAGAAAAAAGAAGTAAAAAAGAAAAAAGAAATAAAAAAAGAAATAAAAAGGAAAAAGTAAAAGAAAATAAAAAGAAGAAAAGAAAGACAAGTAAAAAAGAAGAAAATAGAATATAGAAATAAATAAAAAACAAGTGAGAAGAAGTGAGAAGAAGTGAAAAGGAAAAAAAAAAGTAAAAGTAAAGTTTAGAAGTGAGTAAAAGTAAAAAGTAAAAGTAAGAAGTGAAACCGCACATGGTTTTAAGGTGCACGTGGGTTTGTGAGAAGTGGATTTGGTTTTATTCCCTAAGAACAAACCAAAAGTGAGATTTGAACTTGGGTGGGGAAGGTAACAATCATTCTTCCCAACCACCTAATCTACACACAATCCACAAAGAAATAATCTAAAGCAAAAGGTTAACCAACGTGGAGATTAATTAATATTAGTCCATAATTGTAAAATATTACAATTGTTTGGGAAATATATAATATTAAAATAATATTATTATTACATTTAAATAATAATAATTATTATAAGGGAAAGAAAAGCATCCCTCGTCAGAGAAGACAAAATTGAAGAAGTCAAAGTCAAGTCAAAGGGAGACTCCTTCGTTAAAAGAATTGAGGCTATCTATCACCAGAGAAGTCAAATCAAAGACATCCTATCATCGAAAAAGTTGAATACTATCTATCTCTGAAGAAGTCGAAACCATGGAAGCTGGTTTGCGATTACAAATAGAGGAATTAGAAGCCACGTTAAAACATTATAAAAAAGACAATGAAAGATTGCGTGACATAAATAACAGTTCAGAAATAAGAATTGAATTACAAGAAAGGTGCAATGAAATAAAAATATCTGACCAAGCAAAGCGTATAGAAAAATTGTATGCGCAAATTGATGAATTAAAAGCCGAAAATGAATTCAATCAGAGGTTAGGAAATCAAGATATAAAAAAGGAAATAAATAATTATGAAGCAGAAATAATACGCTTGAACAAAATCATTAGCGACAAAGATGAAGAACTAACTCAGATACGACATAAATTAGAAAGTCAAGAATCAGAGGTCGGCCAATGTCGACAACAGATAAAAGTTCTTCAACAACAAAATGATGACTCTAAAAAGGCACACAAACTGGAGATCGCAAAGAGTAGTAAAACACTATCCAACAATTCCGAAGAAATTTTCAGATTAAGAAATCATAACAAGACATTAGTCACAAAAATTAAGAAGTTGAAAAATAGTAGGAAGACAGAACAATCTATGGAAGACATTGAAGGAAAACTTCTAGACAAGCAGGAAGAAAATAGCTGCATCAGAAGTCATAATGAAGATCTTAAGGAACAACTTAAGAAGTCTGAAGATGACAGAAAATCGCAAGTCGAATTGATCAAGAAGCTTCAAAATGATAACAGGCAGTTAGGAAACAAGTTGGAAAAGATACAGAATAAAACATTAAAACCGCAAGAGATGAAAATAAAAGTCCCAGCTCAAATCAATGCTCAAAAGACGACACTTGTAAAAGAAAATGACATTGTGAAAATTCCCTATCGACACCCCAACCATAAAAATCGATATTCTGAAAAGAGGGAAATGTCGAAAGACGATGGTACTAATGTGATCAAAGCTCTTAACGACAGATCAGTGGGGAATCCCAACAGTCAACAACAAATCAATTTGGGATGGATTGACCCATCCACATATCGGAAGTTATGCTCTACACTTAGAAGTTCGTATCAACATGTTTCGTCAGCTACGACGTCATAAGGAACGGTGTGACAACATTATAAGGCTTTGAGGACAAAGCCTTTCTAAGAGAGAGGCAATGCTATGAATAAAATAATAATAAAATAAACATCAACATATATATATATATATATATATATATAAATAATAATAATAATAATAACAACAAACAAGAATAATATAATAATATAATTAATTAGTGAAATGGTGTAACTCTTTATGAAGAGTTGCATTAGACACCCTTTAAACAATTATAAATACGGGAAAGTCTATCTTGTAAAAGACATCATCTTTATATCAATCAAATATTATTATTATCTATTACTCAAAATGAGAGTCGGATTCGACTATTAATCTAGTGAACGGATTCGTTCACCACACTTAATCAACATTATTAACATTAATATTCAACAATATTTCACGCAATTTATAAATATGTAGGCAAGTTATGTAAGCGTAGCTACTGCTTACATACCTCGCGTAAGTACACTAACAGTAATAATTCACATACATCAATCATAATCACGAAATTTATTGTTCACTTACACATGTTTAACATAGTTTGCAAGGTACAATCTTTTACCTAACTGCATCTTATTAAGTTACGACAATTCATACATTACTGAGTTACAACACATAATCAATCAAGGGTTTTACACACATACAGTTAGATCTTGTTTTCACCCCGACTTCAAGCTACACCTATCTACCTACATCACAACTAACTTCCACATTCTATCCTTTCCTTTGTTGGACTACCTTGAAGTGTCAAGCCATGACTAGCTCCAGCTAGAAACTGTAAGCGGAAGTGTCGACTACATCGACCAAGCTTCCCTAGCAGGAAGCCACCAGTCATCATCACACACCTTGGGGAGCGCACCGTAGCACAACCCTCCCATGACTGTGGGTTTCAGGGATAAACGGTGGGTAAATCCTCCACCCCCCTAATGGAACAAGGGACTATGTCTACCCGATATAATAACTGCGTTGCACCTGTACTCAGTTTTTCATCATATAACAAATCTGGGTGGTTGAGTTTCCTAAAACCCTACCCCACCCATACATCATAATAAACAACATATTAATCATGCGAAAGTAAATAATGCATCACTTGCATACCATTTATCCTTCGGAGTCCATGTCCTCGAGGCTCTCCCACCTCGTAGGATCCAACTATCACTTAGCCATTTTAACCTATAAGTAATTCCTCGACATACAATATAGAATATCGTGCATAAATCCTCAACATGTATACATACATTTCATCATAACATAACAACAATAAACTCATTTATTCGCCATGCATCTAGCATAACATTCATTTATTCAACATATAACTGTAACGGTATCCATGTACCCATCATTCAGTAATTTACATATATGAAACATAATTAACACATGATACATATCTAAACATGAATACCGATCATAATACTAACATCACACACACACACACACACACACACATATATATCGACAAAATAATAGAACCATATGTCCATAGTGTCGTCAAACCGATGAAGTCTCACAATCAAACAAATACAACATATAATAGTAGTTCACGTAGTAATGCCAAAACATACACCCACCCTTCAGGAAACTTTGTCACGAAGTTATGGTCAAAATAGTGTGGGATAATCACGACGCATGGTCTCTGTGTCCTCCCAAGTAGCAGATCCTGGGATATATCGGTCCCACTGGACCTTAACCTGGTCCACCAAATGGTGCCTGAGATGTCTAACCCTGCAATCCAATATACGTCACGGTTTGACCTTAATTGTCCCCTTGTCCGAAACCTACAGTTCCTTCCAATTTAAATGAGACTCATCAGCTACATAATGTCATAAAAAAAATACATGAAAAACATTATGAGTTTTGTGCAAATGGGGGTGGCAGTGCAAGACGATACGCGATACGCGACGGGTCCAACCTTCTCTAAAATTTCAAAGGGTCCTATAAATCGTGGCGATAACTTTGTCCCTTTCCCAAACCTGATGGTACTTTTGCTAGGCCTGATGCGGACGAACATTGCATCACCAACCTTATAGTTTCTATCGACCCTATGCGCATCTGCATAGCTCTTCTGTCTATCCTGAGCTTCCTTTAACCGCTGTCTAATATGAACAACCTATTCTTCCATCTCCTGAATCAACTCAGGTCCTATAATTACTCGATCCACTAACCTTTCCCAACTCAATGGTGTTCTGCATGGCCTTCCATATAACGCTTCATATGGAGGCATCCCAATTGAGCTATGGTAACTGTTGTTGTAAGCAAACTCTACCAAAGGTGAGTGCTTTTACCAATGAGTTTGTTGATCCATGACATACATCCTTAGCATGTCCTCCATCACCTGATTGACTCTTTCTGTTTTTCCATCTGTCTCTCGCTGGTATGCGATGCTTAGGTTCAACCGAGTACCCAATGCTGACTACAAACTCGTCCAAAACCTGGTCGTAAACCTGGAATCTCTATCCGAGATAATCTTCTTGGGAAACCCATGGAGACGTACTACCTCATTTATGAACACACGAGTGACATATGTGACATCATAAGTCTCCTTAACTGGAATGAAGTGAGTAGTCTTGGTCAGTTTTTCAATGATGACCATAATGGCATCATGCCTATGAGAGGTGAGAGGCAATCCCATGACGAAGTCCATGCAGATAACCTCCCACTTCGACATAGGAGTGTCATGTGGCTGTAACAGTCCTGTCGGGTGGTGATGATCAGCTTTTACTTGCTGAAACTCAAGGCACCTAGCGTTGAATTTGACCACATCGATCTTCATCCCTGCCCAAAGTAAGAGTTGCTTCATGTCTGCATACATCTTCTTTACACTCGGGTGTGCGCAATACACTGCTTTGTGGGATTCTTTAAGGATAGTCTCTCTAATATCTCCCTCCTCGGGAATATACATCCTCCCTTGATACCGTAACAGACCATTGGCTTCCAAATCACAACCTTCAAACTTAGGTACCACTAGTTTCCCACTCTGGAGTGTTGACGTGACCTTTAGGTACCAACTATCCCCAATTAGTTGTCCTAAAAATCTTTCCCTCAAATCAACCTTCAAAGGTATAAGATAGAAAAGTCTTAGTTTTCTGCTTAAGGCATCAGCTACCACATTCTCCTTCCCTTCGATGTATGAAATCCCAAAATCATACTCGTTCATGAATTCACTCCATCGCCTTTGCCTAGCATTTAGGTCTCTCTGAGTGAAGATATACCTCAAGCTTTGGTGATCTGACTTGAGCTCGAAGCTTCGTCTAACAAGGTAATGTCTCCAAATCTTTAGAGCTAACATCACTGCATCCAACTCTAGGTCATTGGTAGGGTAATTCTCTTCATGTGTTTTTAACTTTCTCGACGCATAAGCTATTACCCCACCTTCCTACATCAACACTGCACCCAAACCTTGCCTTGAGGCATCTGTGCAAACTGTGAATTCCTTCTCCATATCTAACACTCGTAGAATTGATGCACTCGTCAATAGTCTTTTTCAGCTCGGTGAATGCGACATCACATTCAACCTTCCATTCATACCTAATGCCTTTACTCTGTAGGGTAGTTATGGGTTTTGCGATTTTTGAGAAACCCTCAACAAACCTTCTATAATACCCGACTAACCCGATGAAGCTTCTCACTTCATGCACATTCTTCGGCACAGGCCAATCCATTATGGCCTTCACCTTCTCAGGGTCAACTAAAATTCCCTCACCGCAAATTATATGCCCTAGATAATGGATCTCCTTCTGATAGAACGAGCACTTGGATGACTTACCGTACAACTTGTGCTCCCTTAAGCATGACAACACTATTCGCAAGTGTTCCTCGTGCTCCTGTTCATTCTTGGAGTATATAAGGATGTCATCCAAGAAGACTTACACAAACTGATCTAAGTATTTTTGAAACACACTATTCATGAGATTCATGAATACAGCTGGGGCATTGGTAAAACCAAAGGGTACCACTACAAACTCATAGTGCCCAAACCTAGTTTGAAAAGCAGTCTTAGGTATATCATCGTCTATAATTCGTAGTTGGTGGTAACCTGATCATAGTCGATCTTTGAGAAGACTGACGCCCCTTTCATTTGATCAAAGAGGTCATCAATTCGAGGTATCGGGTACCTATTGTTCACTGTGGCTTTATTCAAATCTCAGTAATCGATGCAAAGACGCAAGGATCCATCCTTCTTCTTCACAAAAATTACTAGCGCATCCCATGGTGAAATAATTGGTCTAATGAAACCTAGATCTAGCAGTTCCTTCAACTGCATTTGTAACTCACAAAGTTCTGGGGCCTTCATCCTGTATGGTGTCTTCAATGTTGGCTCTGAACCGGGTTTCACCTCAATGGTAAAATCAAGTTCCCTCTTAGGAGGTAACCCAAGAAATTCCTTTGGAAATACGTCGTGAAATTCCGCTAACACTGGGTACTCATCAAAGGAGGGTCCCTTCTATTTGTTTACCGTTTCAATAATGTACAATTGACATCCCTGTCGTATACATCACTTTACGTTCATCGTGGATATGAAACGTAGGGATACCTTCCTTTTGATACCCTAGATCTCGATGGCCTCTCCCTTGTCATTGACAAAAAGAAATTTCTTTCCATAACAGTCCAATAAATCTCAATGTTCCTCAAGCCAATTCATACCTATGATGAGATCATAAGTTCCGAGGGTGGTGACGTACACTTTGACTTGTGTAACACACACCCCGAGATACACTATGCACCTGTTGACATTAGGTCCTACCGCTTGCTTTACCCCTGAAGCCATTTCGACTAAGTTGAAATCGTCATGCTCGTAGGCTGCCAACCCACACTTGTCTAATGCATATGGAGAAATAAAACTATCTATAGCACCAGGATCAAACAATATTCTAAGTTTAACATTATTGACCAAACCTGATGATTCCACCACAGTGGATTGGTTCTCTTCCTGATGGTTATTTACTGCTGCCGAGATCTGATGTCTACTACCCCCACTCCCCATTGGAGCCTTTCTTTTTCGATGCATTGTACGAGATCGTAACTCAGGATAGTCACGCTGGTAATGTGGATCTCCAAATCCCCAACAAGCAACCTGTAATGGAGTGTGCAAGATAACTTGTTCAGACCTCTGAGAGGGGTTCCTTCCCCTGTCTGCTGATACTTTGAAATTCCTCACACCCTGGTGAGTTCCTGTGGCTGATTGGGGCACCGCCCTAGTTGCCACTGATCTGTCTACCACCGTAACCCTTGGTGTGTACCTGTTCCCGTAGGGAGGTGGCCTTGCATATCCTCCCCGAGGGTAGCTTCGAGGGGAATTCCCTACAAATCCTGACTGTTGAGAGTTGAATGACCTGATGGGATTTGCACCCAACATCTCCTCAGTGTAACAAGCACAATGTACTACTTCGGCGGCCAAAGTTGGTTTCCACATCTGCACTTGGGCACTGATCTTGGTATTGAGCCCATACACGAAGTGCTCAACCTGTCGTTCGTCGTTGTCCAAGAAGGGGACATACTTGACCAATTCCATGAACCTTTCTTCATATTCTTCCATGGATAGATGCCTTTGTACTAAGGCATGCAAAGCCCCAGCTTGTTCTTCCTGGTAGGATGCGGGTAGGTACTTCCCTTTGAACTTTTCCACAAATAGTTCCCATGGAACTGTGTCTGGTGTAAGGTGTAGCTGCCTTTCTTGGTTCCCCCACTAGTTCAAAGCAACTCCCTTAAGATGAAATATTGCGATCTTAAACTTGGAGGTGGAAGTGTACTCCTGTAAGGTTAAGCACCTGGTCATCTCTTCCAACCAAGATTCAGCTCGTATCCCTACTCGACCCCTTGAAAATTATGGAAGCCTTATCTTCTGAATCTCCCTGGTGATATCCTGATGCAGAGGTCTCGATATCGTATTCACTTCTACCACAAGAAATTCCTCCCTTAGTGGAAGGGCCTCCACTTCTACCTTCGAGGTAACGCTTCCTCTCTGTAGTCCTCGGAGTGTTTCTTTTATTGCTTCCAGCGAGCGCAGTATAAGGATGGTCTTTGGCGATGGTGCTGGCATATTCAGCTCCGGTAATGCCATCGCTTGACCTCTCCCTCGACTTGCTCGTGTTCTTACCATGTTTATCCCTATAACATGGCATAAGATGATAATTAGCATATGACGACATCAGGACTATGTTACTATTAAACTCAACATTCAATTCAAAAAGTGCGTTAGACGATTGTTTTTACGAGCGTTTTTACTCTAAGAGTTATAGTTCTGGGCGTTTCAATTAGGCCATCTTGAGGCCACCCAGTACTAAGTCTACTACAATAGTTCTACGTAAGTCATGTATCGGGTTCCACAAAATCCTCATTAGGTCGCAAACTCTACCCTATAAGAAATTCAATTAACGTTTATTGACTCGTTTCTCATTAATAATTAATAATTTAATAATTTAGTAATAGCATAACCTAAGTTTTAAGTCCAGAGTCGTGTTTATCAAACATTTTTTTCATGGAGTCGAATCGGTGTCCTAGCGATCAACTCGTCATGCTGGTCTCCGTGGTGTCTCGTTTTCGAGATTCCGTGTCCGTCTTGCCCCTTTGACTATACGTTGAAGTTTCGGCAACTAGGAGCATTTTGAAGAAGAAAAAAAATAAACTAATTAATGTTAGTTCCAACTTACCATTAATGTTCTCTAATGGTTATGTATTAAATTTAAATTTTATCATTTAATAATTATTTCTTGTAATCTCATTAATTAATTGCTTAATTAATCATTATACTTAATTATTGATTAAGTTAACTTAATTAACGTTAATTATATCTACCCCATATAATTAAATAAACATTAATCATACTTAAAACAACTTATTATGATTAATTAACAAGACTCAATTCTTAAACATATAGTAATAAAAAAAAATTATATCCATTTATTATTATTATTATTATTATTATATATAATTAAATATATATATATACATAATTACACCTTATAAATTGGAATGTTTCACATAGGCTAAACTACATAACATTTTATTAGAATTAAATCGGAATATATATATTTGATATAAACTAAATCAAAATATAAAACAAAAACTAATAAAACAATTTTAAAATACCTTAATACAATTAACCCTGACCCTAGAACTATGCAGAAGCTTGCATGAGGGACCACGCATCTTCCTTCGAGCAACTCACCACCCTGTAAATAAACTAGTATTATTATTATTTTTTAATAGGAGGTTAAACCTAGTAGCTCTCATTTCTCCACGGTTTTCTTTTGTGAGCTCTGCTTTGCTCCTCCCATGGTGAGTGAGTTTTGCAACTCTGACGAGCTAGCATACCACCCTCTCTCTCAGTCTCTTTCAGGTCTCATAATTTTTTTTATGTGTGTTATTATTTTTCTTTCATGTATTTGATTTTTTTTAAAAGGTTGGCTGCATGCTCACCGCAGCATAGGTTGCTGGCCGAGTTGCACCCTAGCCACACCTTGTGGGCTGCCGACCGCGCTCCTTGGCCGCGCCCGGGCTGTACCTTATCCGCAGACCTTGGCTGTTGGCCCATGGCTGCCAGTCATAAAAACATTTCTTTTTGTTGTCTATTTGTTTTATTTATATATATATTTTTTATATCTTGTTGCCTCTAACGGGCCGACCGCCCATGGCCGCAATAGCTCCGCTGCTGGCTGGCCGCACCCAGGCCGCGAATGCCGTGGCTGTTGGTCGGGTTTCCATGGCTTCGCCCTATGGGCTATAAGACGGCTTGCCCAAACCGCGCCCTTGCGGGTTGCTAATCGGGCTGCCAAGGCCGCATGTTATGGGCTGTAGGCCGGATTGCCTGCCATGGACGGAGCCTCTGCCGCAGGCCGGCTTGCCCAGGCCACCATGACCCAATTTTTATTTATTATTATTATTATTATTATTATCATTATTTTTACTATGCAATAAAAAAAATAACAAAGTTTGTGTAATTTTGTTTTTAAATTAAATTTTCTTTTGTTTTACATAATGAAAAAAATAAAAATTCGTATATATATTTCAATACCTTTTTTTTTGAAAAACTATATCCTAAATTTAATTTTTTGTTTGTATATATATATATATATATATATGTATATATGTAGATATTTTTTGGTTTTGTAAATAAATATATATATATATATATATATATTCGTTTATGATATTTCAAGAAATATATATATAATTTTTAAATTATATATATATATATATATATATATATATATATATATATATATATATATATATATATATATAAAATTAAAATTTTAATTAATATTATCTTTTACCTTTGTGTTTCACACACACACACGCATATATAGTTGCTTGGTTCGTATATCTTAAAAGAAATTTGGTTTTAATTTAAATTTAAATTTAATTTAATCTCATTTAAATTAACATTTAATATATATATATATATATATTAAAAAAAAATTATGTTGTATAATTTTATCTCTGTATATATTACATAAATTTTCTAATTCTCTAATATCTCTCTTTTGCAGGTGTAAAATTGGTTGAAGTTGCTCAGCGCCTCATTTCACACTTTTACATCTAAGAAATTTTCCATTATCATTTGGTAATATTATGCTAATTAGGAATTAGCTTACGATAGGGTAAATTCCCCCTCTTATTTTTTTTGTTCAGCAGGTCTTTTCATGTAGTGAGCCCTCTGGTTCCAGATTTGGAACCATGGCTCTGATACCATATGTAGGACCCCGATCCTAGATTTTCCGAGTTTAGCAATAAAACTACTCATTTATTTCTGTTTACATATTGTGTTAATTTATGTTTATGTTTTGTTGGTTTGCTTTCAATTTCAGGTCTGTAAAAAAATAACATTTACATTTACAGGTTTTGAAATAAATGTATTTACTGTTTTATATACCTCTAATGAGTTCTGTTTGTGCAGGTGCAACATCATATAGTTTTTTTTTTGTTTCCATAACTTACAATAAAATTTGACAAGGGTAGAAATGATAATCATACCTGCAGGAAAATACCTCAAACTAGCTAGTAGATTCCCCCTTTTGTTGCCCTGTTGTAGCCCTGCAACCAAAGTTTCCCAAACCTGTTGCAAAGTTTCTCAAACCTTATGAAACTCAACCAGTCCAAACTGAGTTGTCACCCTGCCAACTGGCGAGGTCTCATCGACCACCCAGCTCCAAAGGTACCCCTTTGGACCTCCGAGCCCAAACCGAGTACAAGTCAACCAGCTAGATCTATCTATGATTTCTCCAACAAGAACCCCCTTTTTTCCTCTGCTCAAAATTTTGTCTCTACTATGTAAATTTCCCCAAAATATCCCAAGGTAAAGATCCCAATCTCTCGTCTCTTCTCCACCTTATTCCCATGTCTTGCCGACTCTTTTTCTCCCTTCCATTACTACCCCTATCATCTCATAAATGTTTTAGCCTCCAAGTCTTTCCTCGAGCCCATCCCCCACGACTCCCATTAATGATTAAAATAATATATATAAATGTGTTGGTTGGGTCACCTGCCAACCATCACTTCTCATTCAATTATTTGTAATCCTTTTAATCCATATTATAATTTTAATCATTTCTTGACTCATAATTCAATATTTCACCATTTAATTAATATTTTAATTAATTAAATCAACACAATTTTATAAACTTGTTAAATAATGGTATATGGTATTATTTGTAATTTATACCATGGTTCTAAACAACTATGACATACTTATAACAAATTAAGTAATATATTAATTTAAACCTTATCCCTATATTTTAATTAATTAATTAATTAATATCGTTTGGTACGTAATAAATCTTACCCTTCCAAGTTAATATTATACTTACTAACATTGCAATCCCCTTTTAACATTTACCCCTTAGCCTTTACTAATCAAACTCATTAACATTCAATTAAGCATTACTAACCAAATGCATTATTTACTACTTAAATTAATCGTAACTTATTTATTAATCAGCAATAATGAATCATTAATGGACAATAATTAGCACTAATCAACATTATGCCTTATTGGTAAGGAAAAAGTGAATTTTATCAAGTGCTTTAATCAACATTATGCCTTATAGTAATTAGTTCAGATAGTAGTATATATAGTAATGTATAATGTGCTAAAGCACTTGAAGAAAGTGTTTTTATGCCTTATTGGTAAGGAAAAAGTGATTTTTTTTTATTAATTGGGTGTAGCTTGAGTGGTTGTGAAGAAAAGTTGCTACCCTCCCTAGTTGTTTTCTCTTAGTGATCCCATTGTTGATGAGGGGAAGTACATACATACATATATAGATATAATTTTTTAAGGAACTTTAAACTCACAATGAAACCGAAGGGATGCTTCCCCATATTCATGGATTTCATCCCTAACAAATCCATTGACATAGACGGTAGTGCATCTTATCAACATTAACGCACATTTTACCTTGGAAAACCCCATGAGGGGAAAAACCAACATCAATGAAGATCTTCATTACGTTGGGCCAAAACCGGCCTAGCTAGGCCAAGTGAGCTCATCCGCTCACCTCTAGGCCACATTAGAATGGAGTATGCCAAGCCCTTTTATAGGCTTCGTTACATACATTCCTATGGGCACAATACCATGGGCTACCAAATACCATGGGCCCAAAAACCACCTTCTTTGACCTAAAACAAGATTAGCTTAATGAGTCATTTACTGAGTCAAGGTTAACCTAACACTATGATAGAACTAGCCAGATGTGTAACAACATTTATGAAAATTATATGCATGTTTTACATTATTTATCATTATAGTATATATAATTTCACATTTTAGTGATTATTTTATATAATTTTCTAAGGAAAAATTCACAATGAAACCAAAGGGATGCTTCCCCATATTCATGGATTACATCCCTGACAAACCTGTTGACATAGAGTAGTGCATATGTCCTAGGGATATTCAAACCAAGCGCCTACTAGCATAGAACTAGACAAATGCTTAACAACATTTATGACAATTATATGCATGTTTTGCATTATTTATCATTATAATATATATAATTTCACAATGTGGTGATTTTGTTTTGGTTTCTCTTACAAAGTTAAAAAAACTTCATTTTTTTTTATAAATGTTACCCACACACACATATCACCCACATTGAGTTTTAGAGTGCATTGAGTGGGTACTTCGTTAAATTTCTTGATATAACATTTTGATTAAGGACCCATATTCATAGGTAGTTGATCTTGAGTTTGAATCTCTCGACAATGTTTGTGCATTGCTACAACTCCACATACAACTCCATAAGTTTGATTTTTACCAATGAATGGGGGTATCTTGTCAAATGCTCTGATTTGGTATTTTGGTTAAGGGCCTATATCCATGTGTAATTGGCCATTCTTGAGATGTTCCAAGTGTAATTCATACATTCACAAAATGTAATGCCATTGTATTCACATGTCTATTAATTAAATCAACTCAACATGATGTATTGCATCTAATTTCATCATTTTTTCATGAATCTCCTTGTAGTTCCTTTGTGATTTCAAACAAGTAGCTCCAATGGTTACCTCGTTGTAAGGACAACTTTAGAAATTTGAAGGCATCTTGGGTGATCCAGGAGAATTTACAAGTACATTCATTTGAAATGGCATAAAAAATAGTTGAAGAACTATGGATAAAATGAGGGCCATATACGTATCCACAATATGAATTTTATTGGCACGTAGAAGAAAGAGAAGGCACAAAGCTATGTGCATATAGAGAAATATGAAAGGTCAAAGATTTGATGGCATGGTAGTGAAGTTGAGCCAAGAAAAAGAGAAGGTAAATTGTTGTTGTTGAGTAGTTGGAAGCTCAAGAGTTGGGAGTCTAGAGGATAAATTAATTTAACACAAGGTAAATTAGGTTGGATCCAAGGAAAATAAAGTTAGACTAAAAGTGAAGAAGGGCCATTCTCATGAGAGGGTTGGCTCTATGATAAACATGATATTTAGGGAAGAAAGATGTGAAGACAAGCTTTGAACCAAAGTAAAGAGACAGGTTACCAAAAAACATTAGTGTCATTGCAGTGATCAATCCATGAAGAAGCATGTGAAAGGATGGGGATATTTCTAGAAATTAAGGATCTTAGTGGCAAAAAGTATAGTTTTAAAGTGTAGACAATGTTAGTTTTTTGTTTCTCTGAACCGCTTCTCCATTAACCATCAATTTATGACATTTCTTATCTTTAAGGATTTTTATATTTTTTTGTGGTTCTATTTTGGCTACTTTACTAATGATTTGTCATCAATGAGTTATTTGAATTTAAATAATGAATTGAGTGCTTAGCATGTCTTGGCATGTGTTCACCACATAGAGGATTGCGATTGCTGTGTTTAACCACGTGGAGAAGCTTGCTTGGCATGTGTTGGCACATGTTTACCTATTATTGGTACATATTGGGGGGCATTACTAGAAGAGTTGCATACATGAGTGTGCTTAGCATGTGGGAATTACATGTAGGAGTGTGTTTGGAATGTGTTGGCATGCACCTACAAATTATTCGTAGACATGGAGTGCATTCCTTGGGAGTTACAATGTTCCATCCTTGGACTTTTCACATGCAGTAAGCTCTCTATTATTCTATAAAAACGATGGAGAGTGAATTAACAAACACCTAGTCATTGTATTTATTCTTTTAGTATTAATGAGAAGTTATATGATCGATGCAGTATAGTTATAGCTTCTTGGTTTTGATTCATAGACTCAGTGTTTGTCACATCTACACTCTTGTCACTTCTTGAATTACTCTAAAATTCTGACATGCAATATCTACACTTTTGATCTATGATCCTTTGCTTTTAGTTGTAAAATATATGAAGTTTTGATTGACTTGTTTCTTAATGTTTTTAGTGTGAGTTGTAGGGTAAATTTTTTGAGTGTAGATCTACTATCATGTACAAGAAAAATTAACATTGTATGCATATTGAAATTATTTCATTTGGTAGATGGAGAATACAATTACCTAAGACAAGGATTTGATAGCAAAGATAGTAGATGCTCAATAGGTGTGATGCCCAACAAGCTCCATTGATTGAAGTCGTCGATGCTTGAGAAATACACAAGGCCTAATGAGAGGTTAAACTATTTTTAGTGCATGTGAAGGGAAAATTGAACTTGTGAAATGCTAATAATTTTAGGTGAGTTGTATTTGTTCTAGTTATGATCCAAGGAACTGCAGGAATGACAAACTTCAAAATGTTGAGTCTTGAAGACTATGCTCCATTAGAAGTAGCCTCCAATTTCACCCCTTGAAGTGTAGAATGCATAACTTATTGAGGAGATTGATGTTTGAGACATAGTGTGGGGAAAGTTTCAATATCTATTAGTCCTCAATGCTTACCATATTATGAGAAGTGAGGTGTTAAGGTGAGGATGTTTCTTCTAGACTCTGTGAAGGATCACTTGATTCCTCACATGGTAGGGAAATTGGAAAATGAAAGGTTTGATGCATTAAGAACTTTGTATCAGAGTGCCAATATTTCCAAGAGGATGCTCTTGAAGAACAAGCTCAACCAAACATGCATTAGTAATGCAGACGTTGTGGCAAGCTACTTTATGAAGATAACTGAGCTCAAATATCATCTCTTTGCTACTGGTATGAAGATCAAGGATGAATAATTAGTGCTTATTGCACTAAATGGTTTCTCTATTGTTTAAGATGTGTTTGTTGAAGAAAATATCCCACCTTATGAGAATCTTTGGGATATCATTTGAACCAAGAAAAATTGAAGGTAGGAAATAGTGTCAATGTGAAGAGAGGAAGACCAAGACCTTGCAATTATCAAGAAGGTAAAACATGTGCAAATAAAGGGGAATTAGAAAGGTTAAGAAGTAGGAGACATATTCTTCATATCATAGTACTAATAATGATTAGAGTCATGTAATGAGTTACAAGTGTGCAAGGAGGTACTTTCATTGTAGTTGATAAGTTTACATTCAATATTGAGATAGTTTTTCTTGATGGTTTCAAGTATTTCTAGCATTACCACTTCTAGTGTTAGTTGGTATGTGGACAATGAATTTTTTTTTTAAATATTAACAATAAATTCTTCAATTGACATTAAAACCTTATTTTATTTAAAAGATATAAATAAAAAATGCTTAATAATTTGGAAATAAAAAATGTACTTTTATTTTAATAAACCCTCAAAATCTCTTATTTTAAGACTAACAAATTATAATAAAATCCTTTTTCTAAAAATATTATTAAAAATAATCTTGATAAAAAATTAGATGTTTAAATTTAATAATGTTACATTAATAAATAATTCCATTAAATTACTTTAAAAAAAACTGGTTTGCTTATGCTTTTATAAACTAACACCAAACCTTATTTCAATATATATGTATAAGAAAACAACAACTCATGTAAGATTGATTGAGTTAAATCTCCCTTAAATTTCAACTTAATTTTTTTTTTGAATGGTTAGATAGCGTAAAGAAGAAATGTTGTATGGAAACAAAACATTCCTAATAAGGAATAACAAAATTAAAAAATAAAATTGAAAAATGGTTAGACAACGTGAAGAAGAAATACGGTTATGGAGGGTAGGAAATATTATGAAGCATTGAATATATTTTATTAGAAAGTTTCTTGCTTTATTATGTTCGTTTTTTTGTTTCCTTTTACAAAGCATGCATGCTACATAGAATGCGTGTAGAGTTTCGTGGAGATGCGTGTAGGAATAGGATTATGAAGGGTAGATTAAATATTATTTGTAAGTTTTTTTTTATCTTAATAGATTGTGTTTTTATTTTTAGTTTTTTTAAATATTTAAAGTGTAGTATATTCGATATTGTTTTTATAATATTCAATATTATGATAAGAAGAATTTTGTATGGTGTTAAGTAGAGTTTAATGTAAGAAGTAACTATATTTAAGGTAGTTAATCACGGATTAACTTTTTGATTGACTACTAAGGTAGTCAATCAAGGATTAATTTTTATGATTAACTTATTACATTATTTCTACCAAGTAGATATTGTTTCTTTAGTGTACTTTGTTTTTAGTGAAAAATCATATGTTTGTTCACATTAGGCTTCAATAATAAAATACAATGAAACATTTGAAACATAGAGGTCAATGATAACCTTGGCCAGTGATGTGGTGATTCAAGTCATTATTCTTAACCCTTGATGCAAGAATATTTTTTTATGGCTCACTGTGCCAACCATGTCAAATGTTTTGAGGCCCATACTTCATGCTCACAACCTCTGATTGGAATTGATATTTTGACTCAAAGATCAAGGATACCTTTGAGAGGTCATGTATGGTCATTTCAACCATTTTCATGTCTTTGGATGCCAAAAATCATCCATTATAGTCTATTGCCCAAGTTTTCTTTCCTAACCATGTCTAAGCACCTAGGGTTCATACCTAGTGCTAAAAAACTCCTAATTGCACAAATATCCCAATTTGAGGTCAAATATACCCTCCAAAGGTCATTTCTGATACTTTGAGATATTATTATTAACATTTGATGCTTATAAGATTCCTTTAGGGTCCGTGGACTAAGTTTGCTCCTCCAGCCATCTCTAAGACATGAGACACATACCTAGTGTCAAGGCCTTGATATATCCACTCTTGTTTTCCCATTCATAGTCCAAGGAAACCCTTGGGAGGTCCTTTGTGGTGGTTCAAGGAATTGTGTTTGACCTTGGATGCCTAAAAGTTTCTTTAGGGGCTAAGGCTTGGATTTCCTCCCATCACAATGTCAAGTCCCTCAAACTCATATCTAATGCTCAAAACCTCCTAAAGGTAATGACATCCTTTCTATGAGGCTAAGGATATCATAGGGAAGTCATATGTGTTTCTTTAAAATATCATTCATGGCATTAGATATCTCCGAGCTTCCTTCAGGGAGTAAGGCACATGATTCCTTCCTTAATAATGTATAGAGCTTCAAGACCCATAACTACTACTCAAAACCATCTAATGGAATTGACATCCCAAGGCAAAGGCTAAAGATACCTTCAAGAAGCCATGTGTATTTGTTCAAGGCATCCTTCTTGCCCATGGATTTTTAAAAGATTTTTTTATGGCTTAAGGCCCAAGTTTCCTCACTCAATCATGTTTGGCACACCTAAGACCCATAACAAGTTGTCCTAAAAAAATTCCAATGGCACTTATATCCCCACTTAGATGAAAATGATGCTCTAGGAGGTCATGTGTGGTGGTTGTAGGCATTTTTCTTATCCCAAGATGCCTAAAAATATTCCTTTAGGGCGTAAGGCCCATGCTTCCCCCCCAAACCATGTCTAAGGCACTGACACTTAGTCTTAGTCCTACAAAATTCCTTATGTGCAAAAAAATCTACTCAGAGGCCAAATATATCATGGAGAGGTCCATTATAGTTGTTCAACACATGTCATTCTTGGCTATAGATACCTAGAATATTAGGTCCTAAGGTCCATGTTTCCTTCCTTAACCATGTCTAGGGCCCCAAAACCCATATATAGTGCTAAAAAAATTATAATGGTGAGCTTATATAGAAGATAGTAAACACTCATGTCATTGTTTTTTGCTTTAAGAATCAAACCCCACTTGAAATTTGTTACTTGCGCATTCAATTGGTTGATGAGTAGATTGTTTTTACATGAATGATTGGTTTGGTTTATATACATAACAAGCAAAGGCATAACAATCCAAGTTTGGTTTGGTTTATATACATGCAAAAATTTGCTGGTGGTATATGGATATATCTATGCTTATAATGGTAAAAATTGCACACATGCACAACACTTTTGGTTTGAATATATAAAACACACTATAAGGTCGTCATATTTGGTGGTTGGAGGAATAATACATATAGACCTTTATCCCTAAAAGTTTCCTATATATTCCAATGCTTGGGATTCCTACATCGATCATGGTTAAGACCTCAACACCTAAACCTAGTACTAAAAATCTCCTAATAGTGCCCATATCCCCACTTGGAGGTTAGGGATTGTTAGGAAAGGTACAAGCATACATGTATTTACTTGCAAGAGAAAATAAATTAGACAAGCAAACAATTAAAGATATCCACACAATGTACCCTGGAAACCCCATGCGGGGAAAACCAACACCCAATGAATATCTTCATTACATCGCCAAAAATGACCAACCAGGCCAAGCAAGCTAGCCACTGCTCACCTCCAGGCCACTTTACAATGGAGTACACCAAGCCCTTTATAGGATTCATTACATGCAATACCTTGGGCCAATACCATGGGCTACAAGAAACCATGTACCCAAAAACATGTGCTATACCTAACCACCTTTGACTCATTCCCAAGTCAAGGTTAACCCTAACAGGGATACCCTTAGGTGATCATGTGTGATTGTTCAAGGTGACGTTGTTAGCCCTAGATGCCCATATCCCAACTTGGAGGTAAATTATACTCTCAGGAGATCGAGTGTTGTGGTTCAAGGTGTTGTTCTTCAAGTAGGCTACCTAAAAGATTACTTTAGATCCTATTAGTTTCCTCTCTTAACCATGTCTAGAGTCCCGTGACCCATCATTGGTGCTTAAAACCTTCTAATGGTGCCATATCACCACTTAGAGGGAAAATATGTCACATAAAGGCTTGGGTTTATTCATGGCCCTTGAGATTCAAAGGGTATATTTTTGGACTAAGTCTAATATTTCATCACTTTACCTTGCTTTCCATGCCTCAAGACCTTGATATAGTTCTCAAAAAAACCTTAATGGTACTAATATGCTCACTTGAAGGTGAAGAATCTCCTTGGGAGGTCATGATCTATGTTTGTTCAAGGGTTTGTTATTGGCCTTGGAAGTACAAAAAATTTGTTTAGGGACTAAGGCATAGGATTCCTCCTTCCACCATGTTGAAGGCTCTATGAACCATAACTTGTGCTAAAAAATCCTTAGTGGTCATGTCCACATTGCAAAGTTAAGGCAATATATCCCCTTGAGAGGTCATGTGTTTTGGTTCAAGGTGTCATTCTTGGGACTAGATTCCATTAATATTCATTTAGAGAATAAGGATTAGGCATTGTCTACCAACTATGTCCAAGGCCCTTAGACACATAATTAGGCCACAAAACTCCATATTATTGCCAATATTTCCATTTAGAGGAGAATAATATGCTTGATAGGATGATGTGTGGTGGATTGAGGCATTATTTTTTAATATATATGCACAAGACTTTCTCAACCATGTTCAATTCCTAGAGGCTCATACTTGGTATCCAAACCTTCTAAGGGCACTTGCATCCCCACTTGAAGGCAAGGATAACATAAAGAGGTATTGGTTGGTGGTTTAAGGTATTGTTAATGGACATGGGTGCCTATAATATTTTTTTAGAGTCATATCCCCACATTTCCTCCCCAAACCATATCAAATTTCTTCAAATCCATACCTACTACAAAAAATATTCCAATGGTTGGACCCTTACCCCAAATTAAAAGATAAGGATACCCTCTAGAGGTGTTATGTTCTATCTTGATTTGTCACCATGATCCCTAGATACCTAGAAGCTTCCTTTATGGCCTAAGTTTTAGGATTTCTCACCCAACATTGTTCCAAGTTCCAAAACCCATAACTAGTGTTGAATTTTTTGTAATGTCATCGATAGCCCACTAAGAGGAGAATGGTAGCTTTAGAGGTCATTTGTGGTGGCTTTAGAGGTGTTGTTCATTTGTGGTGGCTTTAGAGGTCAAGTTTGTATGCCTTTCCTAGGATCTGCCATCTTTGATGAAAATTACACGAGGTTGTTCTTGGATCCTTCTATGATTTCAATATAGATCCTCTCAAACATGGAAACTAAAATAAGATAGTCTTTAATCTAACACCTGAAATAAACTGAACTGTAATGCTAACTTAACAATAAGAATTATTAACAACAATAACATGCTGGCAAGTGGAAAGTATTGATAGATAGAATGCAATACTATTGGAACTAGCACAACCACTTAATTTGTGTCCGTTGAACACTGATAGGTCATAAGTTAAGTGCTATGAATAAGTTATTTGTTACTTGTTCTATATGCTTAGTTGTAGTCATCTATTGTCTATGGATTAGCTACATGTTACCTTATTTAGTTAAATGGGTTGTCACTACTTGTTATCTACGCATGAGCTACTCAACTACCAGTTATTTTTTTATAATTGTTTATTTAGAATTTTGAACGATGACCATAAAATCAATCTGGACAGTACACCTGTCCCATTCTCCTTCAATATAGGAAAAACATAGATGGTAATCTACCCCAAATTCTAAGATATAAACACCTATAGGTGTAATTACATGGACAAATATTTTTTTGGCTGTAGGATATTTACTATAGATAGAGCATCTCAAATCCAAGACACACACAATAGTTTTATTGTGTCCAACGATGGGAAATTGTTTGTTAACTCATTTATTTCCATGGGGGGTTCACTCAGTGAACTTGTTAAATAGAACGATCGTTCATATGACATTAAATAATATCCCTAATTTCACTAAATATTGAAAAATTTCTCCTAAAATTGTATTGTTGAACCCCCCTCCCAGTATACCTTTCCAATTAAGAAACCCTTTAGTTTCACCAGATATTGTAGGTATCCATTTTTATCAGTTCATTTTTAATACCCACTTTATATGATATTATCAAGTTGTAACAAACAGGATCCCTAACACATCTTAGTATAAGAAAACATGATGCTAAGTAAAATAATAGTATAATGTTGATAATGATCCCACCGTGATTGTAGGGGAAACTGATCAATTTGTAGCATTAGATAGTGGAAGACCCAATGAAATAGTAATGGGGAAGACAAAATGTGTAAAAAGAAACCCAGCAAGAGATCAATGTAACAAAGAATGTAAAAGACTAATAGTCCAATAGTTAGTGCAATGCTTAGGAAATATGAGAATTGTAAATGTTTCACACCACAGGACGCCAATATACCAATTTTATATAATTTAAATACAAATATAGCTATAGAGAGCTCATGTTTTCTATAAGCTTAATAAATTAAACTCCATAAAAATGAAAAATTGAAACCCTTTCATGGATGGAATTCCCTACCTTCCTATCAAAACAAACATTATTGATGTTTAACCCAAATGAACATAGAAAAATTCCTCTTACTTTCCAATAACACCATATGATCATATGCATAGCTTGGATTTGGGTCATTCACAAGATGCAATGGATTTCCTCCACTTCCTCTACAATTATTCTTGCAAGCAGGGGAATTAACAACATTTAGTTACATGTTCTTGTGTTATATCTAATTTTTTTTTATCTTTGCAAGAGAGGGAAAAATCTCCATTGTTAAGTTTCAAGCATGCAATAGTTATAAAGATATAGAGATGGTGAAACTTATATGATACCATTTCATGGTAATGATAACACATAGAGTATGTAAATAAGGATTTAGGTTTTCACCTATGTTCATGTTAGTTCCAATACAATATTAAGATGGATGCTTTGCATATAAAAATTAGAATTAGAATTATGAATGTGCCAAATATAACTCAATCTAACAACTATTCCTAACTGGCAATGTAAAAATGTTAAAGAAGAATACAAAAAATTGAAAGAAATAATTAGTCAAGAAATATTCCTCTAACGTTTTTTGGTTCCAGTCAGCTAAGAAAAAATGATCTTACTTTTCTTGGTTGTCATGGAGCAAGGTTTGATTGAAACATCCATTGAGCATTGAAGTTCTCCCAATCCTCTTTTAGTTTTTGTTTTTTTGCAAAAGAAAAGCATATATAGATGTTTAATAGCAAATGCAAAGGAAGGTATGTATATATCTAAGTGATGGAATATGCATTTTTTTTTATTAATTTTTTTTTTATTTATTCTAGATGAATTGGTCCTTATGTGCATAAAGAACAAGCTTTTTTTTTTGGGAGACATGCTTTTAGAGGATGATTTTTTTTTTTTTTTCCTAATTTGTAACATCCACAGAAATGTAAATCAAGCTTCATGCAAAAATGAAAAAATAAGTTCAATTGTTGAGTTAGATGCAACTAAGTAGAAAATTTAAATCTGCAAAAAAATTGTATAGGACGATTTACGCATCTACGTGGAGGATAGATGGAGGAGCACCATAATTCAATATAAATATAAAAAACTATGCAGACAAGAATTTCCCAAACATTTCCTTCCTTGCTGGACTACAAGTGGTATAAAATAAATAACAAACTATGAAGGCCCCATAATGAATTCAATTGTTAGAAAATATGGATGAGAAAATTGCTTGCATCATAAAAATGTGAACCTCAACAACTGAATGGAGGCACATATCACATTAAATTATTAAAAAAACACCAGGAATTTAAAAAGATAGGTTACATTTATGGATGGAGGCACAATTAACTCAGAATTTAAGAGCACATATCATCAAGGAGAAGATCGCATTTATGAATTTTATTTTTTTCTTATGATTTTTTTTCTTACCCATTTTCATGGCCCTTAGGCCAACGAAAGCTTAGATAAATCCCTTTCATGAAGAAAATTATTCTAAACAAAAGAAGACTTTATAATTTCAATGATTTGGAGGTATAAATCCATTCCATGATTTGGAGGTTATTCGTTAGCAGCAGTTAGCACTGATATGGATCCATCCCATGATTTGGAGGTATGAATCTAGCTCGCGATTTGGAGGTTATTCCTTAACAAAAAATATGACTGATATGAATCTAAACCGTGATTTGGAGGTATGAATTGAGTCCATGATTTGGAGGTATGAATACATCCCATGATTTGGAGGCTATTCCTCATTCCGCCCAAATAAAATAACCCCCAATATTTATATTACTATGTCAAATTAAAAACCCCCCTTGATCCCTTAATACGATAAATACATTTTTGAGGTTTTTCGGAGCATTCAAACTTAAATATGAATGGACGTGATATGATATTTCCTCGCTAGTAAACCACATGCGTTTCTTTCCCAATAGTGAAATTGATAATACACGATTTTAGATTTAGAAATGTGTTTTGCAGAGCTAAACTACTCTAGATCATTAGTAGTGCTTAATATCCAAGGTTTTGATGAATGAGATGTCTACTATTCCTTGAATATATGTCATATATTCAAATTCTGTTTATTACATGCAGAATAATACTACGAGAAGTTTATTTACACCACTACATTTGAATGGGTTTTTGAAATGGGAGAAATTATCTCCAGCTAAGGTTGTGATCCCAAGATGAATAATCTTGCAATGATCTAATGCAACATTTCTAACACTTTGAGAAGCAAGGTAATGCTAAGTAGATGTCTAACAAAAGTATATATGAAAATTCAGAAGATTCATTACTAAGATTGTTGGATATAATGTCGAAATGTTAGCGATTGGGTTGGTGTGTATCTCTTTTGATCGGGAGAAGTTGTTTGAGATCCATAATTCTTGGATCTAAGACTTGGTTTGTTAGTAATGACTCCAACTATATATTGTGATCTGTATTCAGGAATTAATTGAATCGGTTTTGCACTATTCCTGTGTGTGTGAGCAAGCCTTTGTGCTCTGCAGTCTACCTCTATCATATTTTAGCCTCTATCATATTTTAGTTGGTATCAAAGCTGTGGAGGTGAGCTCAAGAGAGTTGTTTGTAGAATTGTGCATTTTCGTTGTGTGTGGAGGCCTATGGCGATCACCCAGACTAGTGTAAAAAGAAAGACGTTTGCTAAGGGAGAGGCTATCTTGGTCTTTGTGAATTGGAGGAGTGCTGCCAGTAATTTAAAGCTATCTAGAGGCTATCTGGCAGCTGCGTGAGGCAGCTGCATGAAAGAGTGAAGTCGGTGCTGTTTCATATCATTGAAGGAGCCACCCTGATTGGAACTTGGAGCTATAACTGCTCTTGACCATGTTATCAGAGATCCACTAGATTACGGTCGTATGCGATGCTCATGAGAGAGATCGATGCTGTCAGAAAGGAGCTGGTCATGTTGAGAAAAGGTGGACTATGAAGCAGTCAGAGATACATAACTCGTTGTAACTACTAAATCGCTGCTGTAGCTAATCAAGGGGAGCCGTTGATGAATTGGAGTGTCGAGACTGCCATGGAAAAGCAGAGGATTCACCAATTGTTGTAAAAGGAAGAGTCAATCGTGAGGAGGAGTTCGTTGTAGTTTGGGTTTAGATCGCCTAGTGAAGGAGAATAGCGACGCAGCCTGAAAAAGAGCAAAGTGCGGAAACTCGGAAAACGATGCAGTTCTTTAGAAGGTGAAAAGCGCCCGTGACGCTGTTCCTGAAAGGCTAAAGTGCGTCAGTAAGCCGTTACTTGCGATAATTTTGATCGACGTAGCCCTCGACTCAAGTTTCTAGTGTGCAAGGTGAGGCACTACTAATTTTTTATTATTTTTGGGTATAAATTGAATTTTGGCCACCCTTGGATTGGGTGAAAGGAGTTAAGATGGAAAATACATCTCTTTTTAATTCATATATCAATGAAGCTTCTAAGTTGAATGGTGAGAATTATGTTAATTGGAAATTTAAGCTTATGATTGTTCTTGAATCCTATAATGTTAATGTGTGGTCAATTGTGACTGACAACGTCAATCCCACACCACATGCTTCCATCCAAGAATGGAACAAGTGGAAGTAAAAATCTATGGTGATGTTGCGAATGTCTGTCAAAGAAAAACTAATCCCTCACATTAGGAATTGTGAGACATCCAAAGCAACGTGGGATACTCTAAAAGGTATGTATGAAACTATAGATGCAAATAGGGTCTTATTTATGAAAATAAGTTGTTTTCCATCAAAATGGAAGCTAATGAAGGGGTGACTAAATTCATTTCTTGCATTAAATATTTGAGTGACAAGTTGGGTGATATTGGTGAAGTAGTAGATAGTACTGATTTAGTAACTATCACTCTGAAATATTTAGTGCAAGATTACAAAGTTTTTATCTCAGCACTCTCAACAAGAGCGAAGCCCCCACTTTTGAAGAACTCACAAGGCTCCTACTACAAGAGGAAGAAAGAATTAAGAACTATGAACTGGATGCTAATGGCTAAGATTTGACACTAATTTCAAGAGGAAGAAATACATACATAAGTAAACCATGGAACATAAACAGAGGAAAGTTTCATGCAAAGCATAAAGGTATGGTACAATCCGATTCTTATAATAATAGAAGTGTTGAATGTCATTATTGCGGCAAACTAGGAAATCTTGCTAGAAATTGTTTTCAAAAGAAGAATTGTGAACCCAAACAAGGATACAAAAAACACAATGGAAATTTTGTGCATAAAGACACCCCAGATAGTCATGGATTTAAAAATATTAGATTATTCATTTTTGAAACTGCATTGTCTGCTGATACGAATGATGAGAACGCATGGTTCATTGATTCGGGTGCATCTTCCCATATGTCTTGTAATAAAGAATGGTTTTATGAATATCACGAGAAGATTGATGGCACTCATATTTACTTATGTGAGAACATGTCACATAAAATGCAGGGTTATGGAGTGATAAGTGTGAACTTACCTAATGGACATGTGAAACAGATTCACAATGTTATGTATGTACTTGGCATTAAAAAGAATATAATCACTATTTCTACTATTAGTGATAATGACTTGAAAGTGGAATTTGGTAAGTATCAGTGTCATATTAAAGATATTCTAGATCATTACAGGATTGCTGCTACAGGTTCTGGGATTAGAGGTTTGTATAAGCTGGATGTGAGCAAGAGTAGTCATCAATCATTGAAATCCACTGTTATGACAACTGAGGAACTATGGCATCAAAGGTATGGGCACATTAACCATAATGATCTAATGTTGCTGCAAAATAAATCTATGGTTGAAGGTTTTCCTGTTATAAAAAATGAACATATTGAATGTAGAGCATGTGCACTTGGGAAACACCACATGGATGAATTCCCTATACATAAGTAGAAAAGACAAACAAAATTGCTTGAATTTATTCATATTGATGTATGTGGACCTATGCAAACCAGATATCTTGGTGGTGCATGGTATTTCCTCATTTTTTGTTGATGATAGATCTATGTATACTTGGGTCTATTTCATAAGGAGAAAAGGTGATGTCTTTGAGTATTTTAAGGAATTCAAAACTATGATTGAAAAACAGTTAGGCAAATGCATTAAAATCCTCAGATCTAATAATGGGGGTGAATACATTTCTGGAGCATTCAAGAGGTACTGTAAGGATCATGGAAATCAACAACAATTTACAGTGCCTTATACTCCTTAACAAAATAGAGTGGCTGAGAGGAAGAACAAAACACTGGTGGAATGTGCTCACAACATGCTTCAAGGTAAAAACATTTCAAACGGTTTTTGGGTTGAAGACATTAATACTGCTATTTATTTAAAGAACATAAGTCCAACAAAGAAACTATATCTTCAAACACATTTTGAAATGTTTCATGGCTATAAACTAGAAGTCAAGAATTTAAGAGTGTTTGGTTGTAGGGATTTTGCACATATCCAAAAGATGAGAGAAGAAAACTAGATGCAAATTCAATTGAATGTATATTTTTTGGATATTGCATTGATCTGAAAGCTTACAAGTTGTTTCATCCTAGTTCACATAAGTTGATTGCAAGTAGAGATGTGGTGTTTAATGAAAATGTAGACAAAAATGACAATATAGATGAGATTGATCAATGGAATATATTTAATGATAGTGATGAATATGTTAAACTAGATTCAATAGTTCATCATGATCAAGAACAGGTTCAAGAGCAGTCACAAGAATAGTCACAGGAACATGTACATGAACAAGGTGAAAGCATCATGAACAATGAAAGCAGCGTGAGCAACAGTGACACATCTTTGGATGGAGAGAGAAGAAGAATAATGGATGGAACTCTTGGAGGTACTATAGTACCAAGAAGGGCAGGTCGAAAAAATCATACTCCTTTAAGGTATAGTGACTATGTCTTAATGGCTAATGTAATGAATGTTACAGAACCATTAAATTATGAACAAGCCAAAGATAAGAAAGAACGGGTAAATGCTATGAATGACGAATATAACTCTATTACGAAGAATCAAACTTGGGAATTAGCAGAGTTACCTAAAGATAAAGTACCCATATGATGTAAATGACTGCTCAAATCTAAGTTTAAAGTTGATGGTAGCATTGATAAATATAAGGAAAAACTAGTTGCAAAAGGTTATGCTAAAAAAGAAGGAGTTTATTTTGCAGATACATTTGCACCAGTAGCTAAGTTGAATTTACAATTAAAGTATTAGTTGCATTGGCTACAAAACGTAAATGGAAAATACATCAATTACATGTTAAATATGCCTTCTTGAATGGTGAGTTAAAGGAAGAAGTGTATTTGGTTCAACTTGAAGGTTTTGTACATAAAGGAAAGGAACATCTTGTTTGTAAATTGAAGAAAGCCATCTATGGATTTAAACAGGCCCCATGATCATGGTATATAAAGATTGATCCCTTCTTTAATCATAAATGTTTTGTGAAATGCAAAAGTGATCCTAACCTCAATATTAAGAAAATAAGGAAGGAAATGTTTGCTTGATATCTTTGTATGTTGATGATCTTCTTATTACAAGCAGTGCATGTAAGTTGATTGCAAAAATTAAAAATCAACTGTCACAGGAGTTTGAAATGAAAGACCTTGGTGAATTACATTATTGTTTGGGACTTGAATTTTGGAAGGAATCTAGTAAGAAAATGATCACTCAAAGCAAATGTATAAGAGAAATTTTGAAAAATTTCAATATGAGTGAATGTAAGGCAACATCAATTCCTTTAGATCATAATTTGAAGTTATACAGTGATGATGGAACTAAGGAAGCAAATGGTACTTTGTATCGTCAATTGGTGGGAAATCGGAACTATCTCACTACTACCAGGCCAAATATAACATATGTAGTCAACATCCTTAGTCAATTTATGGCTTATATTCGTGAAAGTCATTTGAAAAGTTGCAAAGAAAGTCCTCAGATATCTCAAAGGAACAGTGAATTTTGGTCTTTTGTATACTGATGAAATTGATGTTCAATTGGCATGTTTTTCTGATTCTGATTGGGAAGGAAATCCTGATGACATAAGATCTACCTCAGGTTATGCATTTAACATTGGATCGGGGTCATGTCATGGAGCAGTAAGAAATAACCAATTGTTTCTTTATCATCCACATAAATTGAATATAAAGCCATGCCCAGTGCAACTTGTGAAGTTGTTTGGTTGAGGAAAATTCTTGATGATGTTGGTGCAAGGCAAGAAGAACAAAAAAAACTCCATTGTGATAATCAAAGAGTAGTTAACTTGGCACACAACCCAGTTTATCATGCAAGATCTAAACATATTGAGCCGCAACACCATTGTGTGAGAGAAAAAAATTGAGTCTAAGGAAATTGAATTGATTTATTGTAATACCAGTGATAATGTGGCTGATATATTTACTAATCCGACTGGCAAGATTCATTTTGAAGTCCTTAGGAAGAAACTAGGTGTTGTGGAAAATCCATTTCTCCATTAAGGGGGGATGTTGGATATAATGTTGAAATGTTAGCGATTGGGTTGGTGTGTGAGTCTAGTTTGATTAGGAGAAGTTGTTTGAGATCCATAATTCTTGGAACTAAGACTTGGTTTGTTAGTAATGACTCCAACTATATAATGTAATATGTTTTCATGAATTAATTGAATCGGTTTTGCACCATTCCTGTGTTTGTGAGTGATCCTTTGTGCTTTGCAGTCTACCTCTATCATATTTTAGTAAGATGAGACTAATTCTGCATGCCAGTTTCTGAGTTGAATTCGGAAATTTTTGGAACAGTAGGAAAAAATTGGATTTGGGAAACTTCAAATCATCATCAGTGGTAGCATTTGACCAATATTCATGTGTTTCCAGCCAAAAATCCAATGCCTGAAAGTGTAACAAGAAATATGTTGAGTGGTTGGGGATTGGAAAAACAACAATTGAGAATATGACCAGCATAGATCCATCTTAAACCCGGATCTATCAAGCACTGAGAGGGATCCAATTTCTTGAGGTGTTATTCTTTAAAAAAAAATTAAACTCAAGAAATTTGATCTCTCTTGGTTGATAGATCTGGGTTTAAGTTTTTATTTTATAGAGTAACAATTTTTTTAATTACTTTTCATAATTTTTTATTTTATGAGCCAACATCGATTTTTTTAAATACTTTCCATAATTTTTTATTTTATGAGTCAACATTAATTAATTAATTTATTTTGTTAGGTAGGAACGTTACAACATCTCCCCCATACTAGGTTGTAGAGCACCTCGCTCCTCTCAATGCAATCATGTTATGTAAAGGTTTGGTATGGGAAAATGTGTCCAATCAAAGAGGTTCAATTGAAAAGCCGTTTTTTAATTATTTGACTGCTGATCCATTTCAATCTATTCGCTGCTGAAACTATGGAAGCAAAGTTTGAAAGTGTGGAATATAGGAAACAAGCACAATGAGAATGTGAACAACAATTTATTCAGGATTTGGTAAATATGCATTTTCTGCAGTGAAGGACCACCAGAAAAGTGGTGGAATAGTTTGGATATTAAGAAACTATAGACTTCCTACATGGAGATTAAATTTTAGATGAAATGTTATTATTAAACCATTATTACTTTAATTTTATTTTTTTTTAAATATTAAAAGGACAATAGTGTTAGATCAACCAAGATTGATTTTGGATTTTTTTGGTAGCGAGTTGAATATGTGGGACAATCAGTAATGGAGTAAACTTATTTGTTAAAAACTATAAATGATTAAAATTTATTAGCATATTTTAATCTATTTTTATAATAATAATCTATTTTTAAAATTTATAAAAATATATATATTTTATTATATGATTTTTTAAAGAAGAAGTACTTAATTGTTAGACCACTCAAGCTAAATTAACAACTTTTGAATTTAATGTTAGAATAATCAAGTTATATTGTATTTTTAATTTTTAGTAATTTAAAAAAACTATTGCATTATTTTTTTCCTTGCATTTCTAAATTTGCCAATGCATTGTTTTACTATAGTGTATTGATTTCAATGACTCTACAATACATAAATTTCATTATTATACTTATGCATTGATTTCAATGTTTGTACCTTAGATAAAGATTAAATGAAAATATATTCTTATTGTTTAGATAGAATTATAGGAAATATTCTAGTAAAGTAGTGAATAACTAATTAATTAATTAAATGGTGTAAGATCATGAGTATGTAAAAGAATAAAAAAATATGAAATAAAACAGTTTGAAATTTAAGGTTTGAGATAGGGTTTTAATGTTTTTCTCCACATCTGTTTTTTATGCAAAATATTCAAGTTCAGATAACTCAAAAAATGATGCTGGTGGGTGAGTCATGTTTTGTATCGACTCTTGTCATGATATTCAATACACACTCTAGAAGGCGTCAATTCACAATGAAAAATATGAGACTAAATTCTTTACTATGACACAATTGCATCATGTTGTGATCACATATTAGTGCAATTTTGTTTTTCCAAAAGCATGTATTTATGTCATATTAGCATCGTAATGCATCCGTTTTAGCCTTGTGGTGTACCATATATTTTAACAACATGATAGCATTGAAATACATAACTTTTTTAATAATTTTGTGACGTATTTGTGTTGTGTTTGCATCATGTTTTCATTATGTTTGCATCCTATTTGCATTGTATTATCATCATATTTGTGTCATGGTTGTGTTGTGTTTGCCTAATATTTAATTATGTTATTTATTTTATAATATTTAAATATTGATGAAATTGATTATTGGTATAAGTATATTTTTTTATTTGTAAAGAGAGTAAATAAATGGTACATTGATACTCTGTAAAAAATGGTTAACATTATGTACAATATTGGATGAAAAAATATATACACTTATAAAAAATGAAATGGATTTAATATTAAAAGTTAATTTAACTATTGTTAGTTTTTTTTTTATCCTCACTTTGTAAAAACATAATAAATGAACATGAGTTGAGTAAGATACAAAATTACTAATGTTCAAAAATGTAGGAAGAAACATATAGGTCAAATAGTCGCAAATAATATCCCTCCAAGTCATACTTTTCATGAGCAGATGAGAGACTTTATTGCCAATTTTAGAGCTTTCCATTGATAATGGTTTGATCCTTGTGAATAAAATAAAGTATGTCATAGGTGATCATTGTTCACCTTTTTCTTTAAAATTTCCTCTCATTCAAGACCAACATCACATCCTTGAGATCTAGATCTAACTAAAGTCATATGTATAAAAAGGTAAGTACATAATTAAAGACTTAATGCAATTTAATTAGAACATAAATGAAATAACCAAAATAGAGTGTAGATGAATAACTCAATACACACACACATGAAATAATTTTGTCCAATACTATTTCATTCAAGACTTGACTCATCAATAAATAAAAAGATAGCCTTCGGTATTGTACAAGCCTCATTGAAGCTATGGGATAGAAGACAAAGAGAAAAACGAGGAGATAAGAGAGAATAAGAGGTAAAAGAATATGGAAGAGGAGGAGGAAGAGAAAGAAGAAAGTGAAGAATAAGGGAGGAGGGGAAAAAGGGAAGGAAGGGAAGAAGAAGTTGATTATGGGGAGATCAAGAAAGAAGAAAAAGAGGAAGGAGTTTAAAAACAAGAACATGAGAAGAAGGGGAGTAAAAGAAGGGAAATAAAAAGAAGAAGGAAGGAGTAGGGGGAGATACATTAAATAAGGACAATATCAAGAAAACATGAATGAGTATTTGGGGAAAATAGGAAGATGAAAAAAGAGGTTAAGAAGAAGTGGAAGAGGGGGGAAGAAGAATATGAGGAAAAAGGAGGGGACAATGAAGAGGAAGAGGAAGAGGGGGATAAGAAGAATAAGAGGATGAAGGAGGAGTTGGAAAACAAAAGGAGGAGAAGAGGGAGGAGGAAGATGAATAATAATTAAGGATGATTTAGATATACATTTGATATTTATGCCATCTCAAAATGATCTTGAACCCTATATAATTAGATTTAAAGCAATTTTTGGGTCTTGAATTTTCAACCCATTTTTTGAGTCATGAGCATTGTTTATGGGATTTTCATTACAATTAAGGTAGAAGATAAAGTCTTCGCTTAATTCAAACCATTATTTCTATAATTCTTAATGATATCTTTGAAATGGATTAAAGATCATTCTAAATGGAGTTTGAATGAGAAAGTTATAGCTCTGTAAAATCACCATACCAACTAGGCCCACTAGATCCATTAGGATCTACAAATTTTTCACCACCTTTTTATGTGCAAACATGTTTTGCAATTCCTCTATCTACAAACATTTCTTGCAATAAAAAACGATTATGTGGAGAAATTTTAATAGTAAAAAGAGTGACATATATGACATTTTATAACTGATGAGAGAACGTTGTCACCATAGTACTTTGATCACTATTACGTAATAGTATACTTAAAGCAATAGTATACTTAAAGATTATAATAATTAATTGGATTTGTTTGAGATGAATAATAATTTATTTAAATCTTATAATATTTTGATCGCTATTGTAAAATATTATACTTAAAGATTATAATCAATTGGATTTTTTTATATGAATTTTAATCTTTTAAAAATTTATAATTATATTTGTTTATATAAACTTATTTATATATTTTTTTAATAAAAAAAATAATTTTAAGCTTAAAACACATCATAATATTTTTTCACTATACCCATCAACCTCATCCATCCTCAACTTCATCCATCCTCAACCTCATCCTCATCCATGTTAGACATGCTTTTCACTTAGGCAATCAACCTCCATGTTAGACATGCTTTTCACTTAGGCAATCAACTTATAGAGATCTATGTGAAATTACTTCAATTTTCTTGTGAGATCTATATTGTGAAAATATTATGTCCCCAACATTAAGTTTTCTATTGGGGGCATTAATCTGAGGGCGGGTTCATGAATGGAGGTTTCGGGTAAGGTTAGATTATATTAAGTGAAAATCAAGTTTTTTGGGTAAATATTTAAGTTCAGTTTTTCTTGGTGGCGTGGGATAACTGACGCTCAAATCACCTCGCTTTTCAGGCAATTTGTTCCCTGGATCTGGTTATAAAAACGGGTGGAATTGTAGTTCCACCCCATTTACTACGGAATTATGCTCCAAGGGATTTTGGCCCATTTTAAGATGATCTAGATCGTCGAAATTCCAAAAACATAACGAGAAGGAGTGGAACTGTGTCTCGCCCCCGAAAATTTTCCGTCACCGACAGGGGCCGATTTGAGTGCCAGTTATCACACGCCCTAACTGGTGCCATGCGCGGTGACGCTTACCTGGGTTCCTGTGCCAGGAACCGGTGATGTGATGGCGCCACGAGCATTTAAAGCTTTGTCCCTTCTCGTCAATGTCTCTTTCTATGCGTGAATGCCAACTCAAGGCATATAAAGAGACGCCTAGGTGGTGATGCAAATTGCCTCCACCTGGACTGTGCATTTATAACATCTTACGTTGCTTTGTGGAAAGTGCATTGGGGTTTTTACTCCGAACTTGATGCTGTAGAGTTTATTGTTACCTTTGGAGAGGAGCTAGGCTCCATGAGGGTTTGGGATCTAATTCCACCTCCTGTAATGCTGGTTTGCTCAGCCTTTAGATTGGTTCTGGTCCAACGCATCTACAACAGGGATTTACCCTCTGCTATATTATTTCCATTTCGACGATGGTGGTAATGTTTTGCCGGGGTTTACTTACAATCTTTTCGGCATGTCTAGGTAATTACTCTTCAATATTTGATGCTATGCACTACATTGATTTATGTTCAAATTAATATATATTTATTTGTATAAGTTTTTAACCTAGTCGTGTTTACTCACATAGTAACAGAGCGTAAGGGTTTTATGAGTTGGTTTAGGCAAATGGATTGGTGAAGAAAAACGCATAGCCCTCCCCTCTGGGTAAGCTCATAGCCTACAGGATTTCTTCCCCATGTGGGCTTGAATGAGAAATACCCTCTAGCACATTCGTGCTATGACATACCTCTAGTTTTGGCTACAATGCCTCTATTACTCTCGTTTGTTACAGCTATTATGCCCATACTCGGTGAAAGGATTCCGCTTGCCGATCGCCATGGTTAAATGTAATTAAGGTTTATATGAACTGGGTTTTTTATTTCCTCTTAATGTATTTTGAAGAGCATGTGCCTTCGTAGCTACTCTATTGGTATTAACCCTAATCCCCATTTGCATACTGTTTGTATTGTTTTGTTGTGTGAAGAGTTGAATGGCCCAACACGGAAATCTCTAAGTAATTAAAATATGAAAAGTTCTCTGTTCTGTAATATATTGGTAGTGTATCTTGTTAGAGATTATATGAAACAGCAAAAAATAAGCTGTGTAGTAACCCGATATACATAGAGTGATTACGTTAAAATGCAGTTCAGTTTTGAGTATCTTGCTATACATATGTTCAGTTTTGAGGATCTTATTGTAAATATGTGGACAAAATGCAAAGTTGGGCGTTTCCCATAGCGTGTTTGTATGTAAAATAAAGGATTGAATCATATTAACAACAGAGTTACCTTGAAAAATAAGCCCTCTGGTTTAACCCGACGCCGGCAAATAAATTATGCATATATTGTTGTTACCTGGGACTTCATAAAATCCATTAGAAGAATAAAATTCTTTTAAAAATTAAATGGTTTCCAGAGGGAGCTCACAGGGCCGTTTTGGTTAACCAAAACTCTAGCCCGAACTTATCACTCATTATTTACACATAATATACCTAATATACCTACGAGCTCACTTAGTGTTCGTCCACATTTAGCCGCTAAAAGGGATAGCTGTAATTCTTACAGGCAACAAAATTCAAACATGCACAATACATAGGTGATAAGAGAGAGTTTACTTGTGCAGATGAAGGCCACTGCTAAAACCCTCTCCCTTCCATTCCATGAAGCTTGGACTAGTGAGAGAGAAAAAAGATATAATTAAAAAGGAACCCTTTATCTAGAGGAAAATATAGCCTAAATATAGATTAACAACAAAATTCAAATGCCCGGCATAAGAAATTGGCAATCCTTATCTCGATTGCACATTCGAGAAAGGTATCGACGTGTCACCGCAGGACCCACATTTCCATGGGCCTCCTCTCAATCTGTTCAAACGGACGTTTGCAACTCGGAAAACTTTAACCCGAAAAACGGTAACTCTGTACCAAGGATCCTCTCAGTCTGTTCAAACGGACGTTTGCAACTCGGAAAACTTTAACCCGAAAAACAGTAACTCTGTACCAAGGATCAAATTTGAAGGATGGGTTCCCATTTCACTTTGAAGGGTTATGAGATATTGAACCCTTCAATGCTGCCATGTAAAAATAAGTCATTCTTTTTATTTGAAAATGTACTAGTACATCAAAATTTCAATGTTACGTATTAAAGTCCAGAGGCTTTATTTTGCACTGGATATAGCAGCACTGAACGTTATATGTCATATAACACAATCATATTTTGCCTCGATCTAGCGGCTCGGTCTCTAGGCCACTATGCCACCTTTACCATGTTACCAGTTTCCCAAATTGATCTCGCCTCTTAAACTTTTAACTAGTATAATAATACAATTAACTTGCTAACCCCATTCCAATCCAACTTTCATCCTTATAGCGAAAATTAATACTATTTTACACTTTCATGATCTGCTTTAACATAAGGAATTTATTAGTGAAACATAACTTAGGAGACACATAGAAAATCCACTTTTCAGTGTGAACGGCCATAACTAAATTTATAGATCTGTTTTTCTGCATCAGTTACAGTTAGCTTGCTAGCCCAATTCCAATCCAACTTTTAACTAGTATAATATTATTTAATACCTCTTAAAATGGGTTCCTAGGCTGCTTCAAACTCTACAAGCTCGATGAAGAATTGGGTTCTTCAACTTTTCTAAAAGCAACATGATGCTTATTCTTGGAAAAGTTCAATCTTTGTAAATCACTAGCGTTCTTCAAACTAATATAAATTCTAGCCTACTTAACAAAGGAAAAAATAATAATGTAAGAAAAAAAAGGAAGAAATTGTTTCATAAGCCAAAAACATTGGATGTTGAGTTTGGTCTGTATCTGTTACTAAATTAGTGAACAATAGAGATGTATGCAGAAAGGCAGTAAAAAAGGTGAAGGGAAAGAATCTGAATGGTAACTTTTTTTTACTTTTGTTGAATTGAGGACCATAATTCACTTTCACGCACCTCTATCAAACAACTGTGTTTCCATTTATAATCCTCCTTCACGCAAGTATATTAGAGAGAACAGTTCAACAAAGAAGTTGGATTGGATTGAAAACTAATAGCAAGTTTCTTTGTCACTCTAATTGTGTACCCTACGGCAGAATTGAATGCCATTGACAACAATATATGTTTTAATTTTTCATTCAACACTATGAATGCCTCACGTACTTGGGATAGAATAAGTTTAAGCACTCCTTACATGTTACATGCTATGTTATGGTTTGAGCAAAGAGAACTATCCGACTCCAGGAAAATTTTGTTCTCAATAGCTGATTAAGGACCCTAGATGCTTCTTCTCTATAGCCCCCCACCTAGATCTCGTTATACATACTAAATCTATGGTACGATGGAGTAGAGGACGAGTTGTAACTTGTGAAGCATAAGTAAAATGTAGGTAGACCAAGTAGAGAGGAGATGCATAGATGGTTGAAGTTCTTGTTTTATTCCAAACCAGTCGATAAGGGAAACAAAATCAAAAGGTAAAGTAGCATTGTCGTTCTAAAAATCAAGATTACAATAACATTTTTGTCCCAGTTCGTATAGTTGAACGCGGATTGTAAGTGTAGTAGCATCAGTGGTCTTCATATTAATAAATACCAAGAATCTTAAACCGTGTACTAGAGTAAGGTGTCGATTCGACGAATGAGCAATTGGGGAAAATAGATCATGTAATACAGTTTTAGATACAAAGTCTGGATTCTTGATCTAACTCATTAACTAGATGCATGGAGGTTGGCAGAGTGGGAAATTCTCCAAATCCCCAGGATTTTTGGTAAAGATGGGGGGTGCACTGCGCACACCTATTTCCCATAGGGATGCAACCGTGGCCAGTGGAAGTTGAACGGGGAAGAACTCGGTTTCAGAGTGAAAACAATGGTCTTCCTTGTCCCCTCCATTTTAGGAAATTTAAAGGGCAGCTAAATTCTCAAGAGATTCGATCGGGTGACAATGGAAAATAGGGCAAGGCAAGGAGCACATGGAATCATATGCGTATACACAGAACATATGAAGAAAGAATCAATTGTTGTTGTTGCTACAGTTGGGACTTGATAAATGTCGTTCTAAATAGCCTTTGATGGAGATTTGTGACAAACCTACTCTCGAGTCCAGGCTTCAAATTTGAAGCCTTCAAGCCCCATTTGAAGTAACAAAATTTCATTCAAATAATAATATTGTGTTTGAACTTTGAAATTACAGAATTTTAATCAAATAACAAAATTTTTAAATAATTGATGGGATCATGAATGGATAAAATGATGTACATACTTAATTCATAGGATGTCGGCAATCTAGTCATCCTTGAAGTTGAGCTCCTCAAAGAAAACAAACTTCTTTATATATGTTTATGGCAGGATGGCATTGGCAGCTTTGCTCCGCAAACTCTCCTGGAGGACTGGAGCGGAGATAGGGTAGGTGGAACTTGGAAGTAGCTCGACCACAGTGGAGTAGGGGTATAAGAAAAAGCTTGTTTGTATTCCTGTAATATTATATATTGATGGTCAGAGCCATGGAAGCATGGAATTCAAGCATTAACTTGATACAACAAAGAAAACACAAGGTGGGACTCCGAAGCCGCAGGATTGACTTGATACAACAAAGAAAAAACAGGGTGTGAGGCTCGGAGCCGTAGATAGTAGGATTAACTTGATACAACAAAGAAAACGCAGGGCTATGGGTAGGGGACATGGGCAGGAGCAACAGCCTGCAACATTACAAGAAGTTTCTGGATTGTGGATTTTGTCTGAAATGCCAAATTTGAGGCACATTAACATAATATATTATACATTGAATACTCAATTAACTCACTCAGTCAGTCAGAATTCACGAATTCGTATGTGATAACTGGTAACTTGGTAAGCCCACTGCCAACAACATGTATGAGCCACCAACCAGGTTTAATAAATTTGTTGCTTCCATTAAATGTGTTAAACACGTAAGCGCTCGTTGCAAACACGAGAATTTAGAAGCGTTCAAGCCATGGGCTGCTCAGTGTAAGCACGTCCACATAAGTTGGTCAATGATATTATTAGAGGCCCAATGGTCCATGATCCATAGATGATTGAACACATGGATATTGGAGAGTAACTGAGTCCCACTCCCAAGTCACATAGCTAGTAGCCACATTCCCAATTTCCCACTGAAAATTGTCGATGGGTGAAATTTGAAGCTACCCTTCTATTGCAATTTTAAACAGTATTGGTTAATTTAATTATTGAAGGGCTTACCATGAAATTAATTTTTTTTTGCATGGTAAAATTTGAAGTGGCCTTCTATTACGTATAAAATGGCCTCTGAAGGGCTTAACAACTGGATTTCTACGACAGCGAGCGCTTTTTGCCCAGAATTAGTGTACCGTGTAATCAAGACTGTTGCCAGTTTACCTGGATGTACTTCATGTAAGCTGCCCACATTGTATCATCACCTATGCCTACCTTAGGAGTCGGATCTCCATACATGGCATTCAGTTCTCAGGTGTCTGACGCCTCCCTTCTCCATATCATGCAATCCATTAGCAAGCATGCATGGCCACAGCCCACAAGGGAACCCATACCTTATGTCTTCATGGCATATGGTATCTCAAATCTCTCGACATCAACGACAATGGCGTATCATATTGCACATGGATCGAGGTCAAAATAAACGGATTAGATGAAAGCTAGCCTATCAATCCTGACCAAAACTGTTTGCTAATAAGAAAATAGATTCATTCTATAGTGGCTTAAAAAAAATGTGAGTTTTCTTAAAAAAAAAAATTATAAATTTATCTTAATTTTAGCTTTTGATTAAAAAATAATATAAATTTATCTTAATTTTAGATTTTTCAAATAAAGAAAAATTTATTTTTATTTTTAAATTTTATTGTAGGCTTTTATCTTAATATTTACATTTAATAATTATAAAATTAAAATAAATCTATATCAATTAATTTTGATAAATTATTTTTTTTCATTTTTATAAAAAACTATTTTAAATAATAATACATATGTTATATCTCGAAATAAAAAAATGTCTTTGAAACACTATTAAACTATCAAACTGGTGTTTATTATTCCAAGACAGGGATATACTTTCCATTCAAAAGTTCGTCTTTTGACTTCTATTAATTCTTAATTTTTTATTCTGTTTTTGTTATGTTTTGTGATGTTTATAAAAACAAATATATTATTAATCTGAATTTATGAAAATTAAAAAAAATATTTTCTATTTTTTCGAAAAAGAAGATGGATTTTTTCTATTGGTTAAGTACACTTCGGATTTGACATAAATCTCTGGAAAAGAGTATTTATTTTTTAAATATAAAAAAATTTAAAAATCATTTAAAAAAGAAAATTCAACAATTTTACACATAATCACACACAACAAAAATATTAAATAAAACTGCTTGATACATTGGACCTAACCTTACGGTTGTTCAGGACAAGCTCCGTGTTTTTTATGTTGGCGAGCTTGGAAGCTTGGACCATTTCCCGCTCGAGAGGAATGGGGCCCGACCAGTGTTGGAATTTGGTTTTCATAGTATCCATCAATTTTTTTTTTTGACGTTTTGTTTAAATTTTTACCTTTTAATAATGAAGTCTTGCCAAAAAATTAACCCTTCAATAATTAAATTTTCTTAATTTTTTCTTCAAAACAATATTTATTTTCTTGACATTTTTACATTAAAATTAAAATGATAATTATTAATATCTATCATTGTCCATTAAATTGATTTCTATTCATTTTATATATCATTTATGTACTAAATTAATATTATATAAAAATATAGCTTAAACTAAAAAAAATATGAATACACATCATAATAAAGCATAAATAAACATAAAAATGGATCTTTAATTTCACACAATTGTACATATAAAAAAGAAAATTTAAATATCACATAATTATTTTTTTTGCAAAATTGATGTCATAAAACTGAACAAATACATAGTTTGATATTCATAAAACCCACTACATTAGTTAGCTACAGGTTTTCTAACTTTGTTTACTGATGGCCATCTCTTCTTGGCTGGACTGTGATACAGGTTTATGTCAAAGTGTCCTAGGTGAATTCAACCTGCACTTTTGCATATAGTAGTTCCTGTAATAGAGGAAATAGGGGCAAGCTCTGTTTTTGGGTATTGACCAGCCTTTTCACACGAATTCCTGAGTTTGCATTGGTGTCTGCCTTTTCACACGAATTCCTAAGTTTGCATTGGTGTCTGCCTTTTCACACGAATTCCTGAGTTTGCATTGGTGTCTGCTAGTGCCCATTTGCTCAAGTCTCTTTTGTTTTGTATATGTAGCAATGTTTTCTGAAGTGGCTTTTGGTACTATTCCCAAAGTTGACACGTGCAAGTCTTCCATTATTAGACTCCCATTGGATTCTCAATCCAGTGGGAAATTGGAACACAAGGAGATTGAATTTTCAGATATAATTTGTCTTGTTGTGGATTCAAGAGAGAATTTCCAAGAAATTCCCTGCCTCAAGGATCCTCAAACCATAAATAGGCGGTCTTACACCTGTGTGGAAGGGAATGTATTGGAAAAACTTGTGACTCTGTGAGTATTGACGAAGGATCTCAAGTTGCATCTGTCAACAGATTATTGCTTTTCTCATCAGGAAGCTCAGAAGAGGCTAAAAACATTGGAGTTGAGGATTTTGAGCTGCTCAATGTAGTTGGACACGGTGCATTTTGTAAGGTGTTCCAGGTTAAAAGAAAAGGAACATCAGATATTTATGCTATGAAAGTTATGAGCAAAGACAAAATTCTGAGAAGGAAACGGGATGAGTACATAAAAGATGAAAGAGATATTCTGATAAATATTGTGCATCCCTTTATTGTTCAGCTAAGATACTCCTTCCAGTTCCAGGTGCCATTTCCTGTCTCTCAGATGGTTCTTTTACTACAATTTAGTTAATTGTAAATTCCATTTCAGTAGTGCAAGCATCTCTTTTACTGCGCTCATCTTCCATTATCCAAAAATCGAACAAACTCTCAAAAAGGAATTGTCATTTCTGATTACACAATGTTTGTTGTAATGTGTTCAGACAAAATATAATCTTTATCTTGTAATGGATTTTATAAATGGTGGGCGATTCACGAGCTTTGAAGAATCAGACCCTCCTAAAAAGTATCCATAGTTGAGAGGGGCTTTTTATTTTGATATCATTGATTCTGATGTGCCCAGGCGTCAATCGCAACTTGGGACTCTGGGAGGTTTCTTCACGTTTTTGCTTAGAAACTGTAGCCAAAACATCATTAAACCTCATATTGGAATTGGATTTTCCAAATTCATATTCATCATCTTGATTTGCAGATAAATAATAGATTTATGCCCATCCCAAATAAAAAATACCTTTCATCATCTTAGCTTGAATATCAGCCCAATTACCTTGTGGGTTGTATCTCATTGTATTTGACAATATCAGTCTAACGTCTTCTGCAAATTGCGCTAAAGTATAATATCGATTGGCTTTTAACTTAGACATTACAGTGCCTAGAGGGCCAGATCCATAGGTTCTTTAATAATCTAAAAATAGTCATCAAGTTTGCCATTCCATTCCGTTGGATTGATAGGTTTGCTAAAAGTCGAACTAAAAGGGTGCTTCAATAAACAATTTAATAGAGCCACGCACCTTTTGTTTATCACTCGTCCAAATGTATTGATGTTTTCCCTGTGATTATGTAGATTTTTTATTGACACAAACTTGTCATCTGGGCGTCAGGCCTGGTTCGCTGGTTTTTTCCTCCTCATATGGTAGAGGCGCATGTCCAGCATGTCGAGCTCGTGGTAGAGACGCATGTCCATGAAACTTTTGAAGAAATGGGTGATGGACAAAGCTTTTGACAAAACAAAGACATCTTCCGAATTTATGCTATATATAGCAAAGTAGGAATTCGCACCCCCAATTGATAACTGTGTATATGGCGATATTTGATATCATTGATTCTGATGTGCCCACTGCCCAGGCGTCAATCGCACCCCCCAATTGACAACTGTGTATATGGCGGAGACTGTAATGGGCACTGGGGCCGCGGGCAGGATTCAGGAAAATCCAGCTTGTGTGGGATTCGGCATAAGCAGAGAAAGAAGCCACATAAAAACTAGCTTACCAAGATAAATCAGACCCGTTACATTGATAAGAACACTCAAACATTCCAGAATCCAGACAACTGTGTATATGGCCGATTGCCGAGACTGTAATGGGCAGGAAAACAACAACTGTGTATATGGCCGACTGCCGAGATTGTAATGGGCAGGAAAACATATGACCAGTCTTTCATGTGATTCACTGGTTTAGCTTCCATTGACTATCCGTATTCAATTCCTATGATTCTATTGATTAATATACTGAATAACCCTTATATTTTCCAAGTGCTTTTGCCTTTTTTATTTATAAGGTAAGATCAAAGCTGTGTGTAATATATCCCTTCTATTACCATTATTAGAATATATGTAATGTACGAGGGTATTCAGCACGTATAAGCTATATCTGTAGGGTGAAAGTGGTGTAGAGGAAGCTTTGTGTGCGGTAAGATCGTTCACACAAACACTATAAATAAATTGTGGTCTTAACAGAGAGGTTTTCCAGAAAATAAACCGTAGATTACAAAAAGAATGTATAAAAAAGAATTTATAGATGGAACTGTTAGGTTTATTGTTAATTTGTTAATATCAAAAGAAAAAGAAAAGTATCTTCCATTTTAATTTCAACATCTAAATCTATATACATTACTCAAATCATGAGATAAACCAATAAATGCCAAAAGATTGTACATGAATTACCTGTAGGCTATGAATAGTGATAATGATTTCCAAAGTTATGTCTCCAGAGTCCAAGACTTTAGATGCAGCTGCATCAACGTCAATCCCGACTCCCAACTCCCGAGTGGAGCTTCCAACTTCCAGGAACTTCCAACTTCAAGTCATTTAGTTGATGTTCATGTAGACTTGTGGCAAACTAGCAGTAGAATGTTAACGTAAATTGTAAATTTGTAATCAATGGACAATGATCATTGAGCACTGAAATTTGTAGTATGTAGACAGTAGATTCATGCTCATTGTAATTTGTAATAATAGAAAAATAAAAAAAAGTAATGGAATTGGAAACATAATGGAGCTAAATGAGCTTTTCTTTTTCTATGAAAAACAATGCAACTTGAGTTTTTCTTTTTCTATGGAAAAACAATGCAACTTGCAAATTTGCAATAGAAAATAATAGAAATAATACTAATTTAATATATTTTTTTATTTATTAAGTGAAAGTATGGTTGGAATTTGGAAAATATAATTTTATATAAGATCAAAAATATTAATAATACTAGTAATATGATACTAGTAAAATAATGACCTTTTAGAAATTTTATTACTCTTCAAAAATACGTTGAATTGATAAATTTACCCTTCACACAAGACTTCACACAAGACGGTTAACAAATTTTTTTAAGACAGTCAAAATGCCTCATAACAGTCATTTTGCCCATCAAATTCCATCACTGGGCCCGACAGATAGTTCACATGGAGAAAGAGTGGGCCCGACAGATAGTTCACATGGAGGAAGAGTGAGTCTAGTGAAGTCAGATTGCCTAGCTCCGCAGGAATTGAACCAGTGAGACCGCAGTCCGACATGTCGAATCGGGTGAGCTTTGTTAAGTTCCCGAGCTGCGGCAGGATCCCACCTGAATAAATGTTGAAGTGGCAGATGTAGAGGTATTGCAGGCCAACGAGTTTTCCGAGCTCCGGAGGCAAGTTGCCAATGAATAAATGTTGAAGTGGCCGATGTAGAGGTATTGCAGGCCGGCGAGTTTTCCGAGCTCCGGAGGCAAGTTGCCAATGAGCCCGTTTCCGTTGAGTCCCAGGTAGCGGAGGCTCGTCATGTTGCCGTAGGAGGCGGGGATAGAACCGATGAAGTAGTTTCCTCCAAGGTGGAGGTAGCGGAGCCGGGCTAGTGTCACCACTTCGAGAGGCAGCGGGCCACGATATATGCTCATCGGGATCGCGCTGCTGAAGTTGTTGTTGGATATATTGAGGAAGCGGAGATTGGAAATGTCGAGGATCGCTGAGGGGAACCGGGTGCTGAATTTGTTAAGCGCCAGGCTGAGATTCATGAGGCTGTGGAGGCCTGATAATGTCTGGGGAAGAATGATACCCGACAGATTCATGTTCGTCAATTCAAGTGAAGCTGTTCTGTTGAATTTGTTGCACATGACTCCATTCCAGCTACAAAAGTTAGCAGCGTTGGACTCCGTCCATGCGGCCAGGGCGTCGTCCGGGTCCAACATGGCGTTCCTGAGCTCGAGCAGGATCTTGGCATCGTCGTTAATGGCAGAAGGAAGCGTGAACAGAACCAGAACGAAGATCACGAGAAGCGACGGGATTCGAAACTCGGACTTTACAGTTCATGACTTCGTCTCTGAGTGCTGATCCAGCACTAGTGGTGTGGGATTTTGAAAGTAGAGGAGAGTATTTTTTATTTGTTTAGTCTGCTGTCGGATTGTGGCGAATCCCTGATTCCATGAACGTGAAACTATAATGTCCAGTAATTGATCAACAAAAAGAAAAATGCGACGTCGTGACTCGTGATGGTTAGAAAAAGATAGTATGGCTTTTTGACGACCGAAGTCAAAAGCTTTTCTGATAAGCGACCGGAAAGCCTGCATGACTGGTCCCACTTCAATTCCGACAATCGATACAATCACTCCAATTATTGCAAAAACAAATGGATTAAATTTTAAAATTGCGAGGGCAGCGAATGCGATAAAATTTTGTAATTTTTTTTACAGTCAGTAAAATACATACGATCTTCCAGTTGTTGTGCCTAACAAGTAGCCTTGATAGATGTGACACCGCCCACGCCAATATTGGCGGCGTTTTCCATTCATCATTTCATTTTTCACACTCAAATTCAGAGTTCGATGTACTGAATTTGGAGATTCGTGTTATTTCCAGCTGTAGCTATACCTATTACTGATAGAACAGTAATATATAGAGCATTAATATAGCTAGACAAAAATTAATAGCTTTATATATACAAAGGTGATGTTATTATACTGCAAAATAATAGATATAAAGAGTTATATATATATATATATATATATATATATATATAAACCAACAAAATTGTATTCAGCTTTGGACCATTAATTTACTATTTATTTATAATCCATTACAGGCATTGGTCCTGGATGCATGTGAACGAATGCATACCCATTTAACAGCAACAATTGTTTCAAATGATATCAATTTTTTACACGTAATATGTCGTCTTTGAATTGTAGGTTTGCTAAATTATTTTTGTCATTGAATTATGAGATGAATTGCAAATTATAACCCATTACTGGCATGTGAACGAATGCATGCCCATTTAACAACAACAATTGGTTCAAATGATATCAATTTTTTACAGGTAATGTGGTGTTTGAATTGTAAGTTTGCTAAATTATTTTTGTCATTGGATTATCTTTTCGGGGAAAAATATTTGACTACAAATTCTTTTATGTGGTCACGTTACTCTTGTGCATTTTGAACCACATGTGTTGATTGCCATGATGTATGTTATGCATATAGAAAAAAATGGGACTGCCCATTTGACCAAGGGCTGGGTAGGTTTGCCAGTCAATCGATCATGTTACAATGTTAGGGTAGTTGTGTAGTAGATCCAGTACAAATTTATGGAACACAATAGAAAAGAAACCTAGTTTGATAGGTAGGTTTTTGTTGTGTGCTAGCAGAGGTACGTTGATGATGTCATTCCCTTGCTTGTTGTAAGATGATTTAGGTCTTATTGTGCAAAATGTCAAAACCCTAACGAAGATCCCTACTCCAAAACCCTCTAAGAGAAAAGTAAAAAATTGGGCAATGGCCTTTTATTACAAGTGTGAATGTCTAACCCTAGTTGACCAATAAGACTTGATCAAGTATGACCAAGGATCAACGATCTTGGTCCCTTTTTGGTAGAGTTGGTCTTTTGGGTCAAACCAGGTCTGGCCTGAATCAATCCATTTTTCGAGGACAGGTTGGGTCTACCTAGACTTGGATAGGTCATGTTACTATTCCCTAATTGCTTCTTCCACCTATCATTTGTCATAATTAACTACACATATTCTCAAATGTGATGTCAGTGGATTCAAAAGTGACATTAAATGTTTAAGCAAAATTCTCGAATAATGGAGATAGAATTTCAAGGCAATAACTACGAGGTCTTCGTCATCTACTTCTCTGTCAATGGTCAACACTTGATCTCGAGTGTCCTTCACTTTCAACAAGGGATTTGAAATTTGAACTAGCTTCTTTCATCTTCATAGAGAAAAGTAGACTTTGAAAGCTAAAATGCTCCACATTTATCAAATTTCTTGTGCTTTTTTCTACATTATATAGGCATCCTCTATATCTTGCACCCACAGAAGAACATCATTTGTTATAAACAACTTTACTATCATCATTGCTTCTCTGTCTTCATTTTGAATGTTTCTTGTCTTCATTTTGAATGTTTCTTGCTATCCTTAATCAACATAGTATACATATGCTGGTAATCGCACTAGGCAATATGAAATAGTTTGGAGACAATATTTAAAGTTTCCTAATTAATAATTTAATATTATATATCAAATTGCTTCCCTAGAAAAGATCCTTCTAACCACATAGGAGTCTAGGACTATTAAAGAGGAACTTAGAATGCTATTGTATGCCCAGTCACAAAGTTAGAACAATGGCAATAAATAAATGGTTATATGTTTTGATCCTTATTTGTTTTTATTGACCAAGAAAAGGCATGACGACTCCATCTTTGTTGTTTTTATTGACCAGAAAAAAAGTATGACAAACGCCATTCTTCCCACATTGAAACTTTAATTTAATGGACATATTCGGATTGGAATCTCAACATTTGAAGCATGTTGATATTATAGCAGGATTACATGGGTACATTGATACTTGCTTAGCCACTGTATTTGAAGATTTTTTTCCAAAAAAAATCAACTTTAGTCATATATCAAGAAGTGGTGAATTTAATTGGCCACACAATTTTTTATGAAATATGTAAAAAAAATCTTAGATTTGTTTTTTTTGTTAAATTGAAAAAAAATATATTAAAACAAAACCCCACACATTTAATTTTGCATGCTTTTGAAAAAATGTATTGACATGTCTTCACATTTAGTTTGACATGTTTTTGGGTCACATTAATGGTATTTGTTTTTTGTTTGAATCTATGAAGTTGTAATGGTATTAACTTAATCCTCTATGTTGAACTTATGGCAAATTTTATCATATTCTTTTGCATTGGTGAATTATTTTATAATTTCATTATCCCCGAGCTTCACCCAAACATGAACTATGTGAATTAGGGTATGGGAGTATGTTCGGTATGGGTTTGGACTCTAGAGTGCCAGGGATGGATCCCAAAAAACTTATTCACATGGGTACTAGGATATGATTAATACTAGATACAAAAATATAAATATGTTCAACTTTTTGGGGGTATCTGTGGCTCCCCTCCATGGATCTGGGAACATCCCCAATTGAGTGGGGATATACCCAAAATTTGTGGGGATGTCCAAGTGCATCCTAGCCAATCCAGGGGATGCCATGTCATTGTTTGGACATGTCCAAGATAGGGATGTCCAAGTGCATCCTAGCCATTCCAGGCGATGTCATGTCCCTATTTGGACATGTCCAAGATGGGGATGTCCATGTCCATATGAATGGCCATACAACATTTCATTATAGCTATATACTTTTTCCCATTACATATTTATGCATGGAGATACATTTTGTATTTCCATATGTGCATTGCTTTATTTACATTGAGAATCAATCAATAATAAATTTCCCAGAAAATCATCAGTTTTCTCTAAAGATATGATCTTTTGAGATCCCATATGAGGTTGGGATGCATATTTAACATCTGTGAACTACTAATCGGTGCCTTTATTAACCAAAGTTCGAAAATATTCATGTAGTGCATATCTTCTCAATGTTGAATTTTGAAGCATCTTGCATTCATAATTAAATATGTTTTATGTCCATTATTATTGATGGTTAGGATTTATAGTTACTACCCAAAAACCTATTCTTTTGCAGTGCTTCATGGGAGGAAATGTAAGGAAATGATGTTTAAGCTATATAATATTCATGCTTGACTTTAATGTTTGGGAAACCGTGTATTGTGATGCATCTTTTGTTAGGCTAGCATATGGTCTTTGTAGTCATGTTAACACGGATTACTAGATTATTAAAATACATGAGACATGATAAGGTGCATTATATGTTTAATTGTTCATTCATTTGCCAAGGTGCACAATATATGTAAGTTTCATTAATTTGAAATGGCTTTGATCTAGTACCTTACAACTCTTATATGGTGCTTGATGTTTTATCCTAAACCTATTTGGTTTTAGGATGAAGTAAAACGTAAGCATACTTTCGGATAGAGGCCTCAAAAATTCCCAATACACATTAGCACGTTTGAAGAAGGTTCAAGTACTGTATGTAGAGACTCATAGCAATATGTGAGCATCATAAGATCAGGGTACCTCGGTTTGGTAGCAATATTTGTATATATTTATATGCATTAATCCGTTATACTATGATAATTCCTATCCACATTGTAGCATCCTTCAAACATTTATACCCAACTACAATGAGTTTTCCATGCTTGGTTGTAATCTATATTATCATATGAAAATGTCATCTACTATCTGAAGTACCATTCAAGGATATTTTGACACATCCTTAATGTAACAACATAATATTATAAAGTGCTTGGATTTTTTTTAGTTTGTGATAAGTAAAGATATAAATATTTAGTTTCTTTCAGTTGGTTATGTTTTGATTATTTATGTCCCATGTTTTTGTATGGGATAGCTAGAAATACTTTTCGTCTGAATAACCTGTTTTTTTGGGTGTTCTATGTTTGTAGTAATGAGATTTCCTATGATGTTGAAAAGGCCCGTTGCAGTTGTTCTTTAGGTGCTACTACAACTACATAACCAACTTCTCAGGCTATAAATGATCACTTGCCGGGGCAAATTTGTGTGGATTGAGGCATTTTTGTGATTGCCTGGGTGATTATATCATTGTCGGGTGTTTTTCTCCCTTGCTTATGGCAACTATTGAAGTGCATAGGGCATCTTTATCATCATTGGATGAATTTTGAAGTGTCCAGGGCAAGTAATGAAGTGCCTGGAAAATCATGGAAGTGGATGGGGGTGTTTTTATCTTTGCCGGAAGAATTTTGAAGTGCCTGGGGGAAAAATTGAAGTGTCTGGGTGTTTTTATCATCGTTGGGAGAATTTTGAAGTGGCTGAGGCAAGTATTGAAGTGCATGGTGCATTTCTATCATCATTGGGTCAATTTAGAAGTGCATGGGGTAAGTATTGAAGTCCCTCGAGGGAATTTTGAAGTGTTTGGGAAAAATATTGAAGTGCATGGGGATTTTTATCATTCTTGGGAGAATTTAGAAGTGTTAAGGAAAATATTGAAGTGATTAGGGAATTTTTATCATCTTTGGGAGAATTTTGAAGTGTCTGGGGCAAGTATTGAAGTGTCTGGGGTGTTTTTCTCATCACTGGGTGAATTTAGACGTGCATGGGGCGTTATTTATCAATCTATGGATGCTTTTATGGTGTTGGGACATTTTAAAACAATTATGGGTAAATTTATAACTTGCCGAGGAAACATTGTGTGGATTGAGCCATTTTAAGTATTCACTCACAAATATGCAACTCTCATACCATTCGACACCAAAGATTAAAAATTTTTGGTGAGAAGATTGGTTGGGATCTTGGAATTGGTCCAATAACTATATATCTATATAAAGGAAGTGGCCTGCTACTAGGATATTCACTTAATTCTATCAATTTGTTGGCATGTCAAGATTCATGACCCACATGTCCATTGGACCATTAAGGTATGAGATAACAAGTAGATTCCCTACTTGCCCTGAATCTAGTTAGTGCAGTCGTGTTTCGTTGACACCTTCTAGTTGTGAGTGATCAAATACTGCTTGTGAAATGTATAAATAAATCCATCCTCTCCTCATTCATACACTTGTTAATTCGAGAGTCTAAGAGTCGAGAGAGTCCAGATTTGAGCTCTGGTGTATGTTCTTCTGTTGCACTACCTTAGTAATTTACATAATCAAAAGGTTGAGTAGATTGTTGGCAAAATATTCACCAAATTTTTACTGTATTTTATAAATCAGTGAAAGATTCGCGAAGTTTTTACAATTTTTTATAATTAAGTGAAATATTCGCCAAGATTTTACAATATCTTATGATTTAGTGAAAGATTAGCCAAGATTTTACAGCATTATATAATGAAATGAAAGATTCACCAAAAAATATATATATATATATACATATTATATTGTTGATAAAATTGCCTTCAAGTTTTCCTATATATCGGGGATATTCGCCTATTTTTTATACATATAAATTTTGGGGGGGTTCTTAAAATCATCCCTGATAATTATCAATATTTTATTAACATAAATTGATATTTTATATATTAATAAAAAATGGATGCGGTCTCACTATACAACATGAAAGTAAATGGGATAGAACATACTACATTCCAAAATTGGCCGAAAGAAAAAAATGTTGGCTTCAAAGTACCCAACTCTAGCTAAAAACGTTTTAAGACATATTCTATGCTTATAATATTGATGAACAAATTGTCCCAATAAAATAGTAAATTTACAAAACATGAAAAATAATATCAATGAACTTAAAATTGTTCATGATGTTCATATCTTCTCTAACATGTCAGCGGAGCCATGCATAAACGATCTTGATGTCCTTTATGCTCTAAGTTTTGCTCCATTGTATCTTCCTCCATTGAAACCACCTAGGGTGAGCCAATTGCAACTTCATGTGCAATAAAATTCCATAACTCTTCAAATCTTTGTAAAGTAATGGACTTTATCTTGTAGTTCCTTTACCTTTGTCTCTTCTTCATCTAGTTTTTCATTGAGGCATTCATCATCTACCTCCAAAAGGACCAATTTTCCTTTATGATTAACAATATGTGCTTTCATAAGCGTCAACTGCCTTCGGATTACTTTTAGCTCCCTAACCTGACTTATTGCCGAATATCTTCTCCAAATTTCCCATTTCCTCACAACATAGGCAATGTTGTCCTGACACTCATCACAATGCTTTTCACACCTCCTTATAGGTCGCTTCTTGTCTACATTCTCGCAGTAAGTGCCATATTGGGATGGCTATTTGGCCCAGCCATTGTTGCCACCTCCCTTTGTAGCTAAGATCTAGGGGACATTATCAATTAAATCCTCCAGCGCAGAATGCAACATCATCATATGACCGACTGCACCACTAGAGAAGGCTCCTCAACAACTATAGCCTCCGCCATGAAGTTCCTGGCAGAGTTTATTTCGTGTGTCCCGTTGCATAAAGTATACTCCTATCTAGGAATTATAAATTGCTAGGTTTTTTCACAATTGACTGAAATTGTTAGATGGGTGATCTTAGAATTTCAACTTCTCATTACTAGTGTATAACATTTTAATGAGACCGATTCAAAAGTTTGTGAAAAGCTGATCCATATTCATATTAAATTAAACAAAACATCTTCATTCCTTATGGCATGGAATTTGCTGCAATGCAGCTGTTTCTTGTTGTTAAGTCTATATTATCAAATTGGTGTTTATCGTTATAAGTCTATGTTGAACAATAACATTTAATAAAATATACATTATATAACTATTTATTATACTAATAAACCATTATTATCCTTATTAATATTAATAAACCATTATTATCCTTATTAATATTAATAAAACTAATGTTAATATTAATGATATTAACACTAATGTTAATATAACAATATTATTAATATTATTAATATTGTTAATAAAAAATTATTATCATTATTAATGTTAATAATAATAATCTTAACATTAATAATACTATTAATAAAACATTATTATTGAAATCTACAATGTTGATAATAAACATAAATAGTGTTAAAAAAACATTAGTAAAACTATTAATATCAATACTAATAATGTTAATATTAATACTAATAATGTTGTGGATTGTAATATTAACATTTTTATTAATATCAATAACATTTATACAAAATTTAATAACATTAATAACTTTATTAATTCACTATTATCAATGCTAATTCATCATTAATATTAACAACATTAACTATAATTACAATATTAACATTAATAACTTTATTAATTCACTATTATCAATGCTAATTCATCATTAATATTAACAACATTAACTATAATTACAATATTAACATTAATAACATTATTAATGCTTTATAATATTAATGACCACATTGACAACATTATTATTAACATTTAAAAACAATGATAGTAATACTAATATTAATAATGTAATATTGACAATTATTTATAGCATGGTTCTTTTGGTTATGTCAACAACGGTCAACAATGGTCTAACATGGTCTTCCGTAACTAACTAAAGTCAACCTTGGTTAACCATGGATTGAAGTCAACCATGGCTTGAAGTCAACTATGGAATCAAGTCAACCATGGATTGATATAGGGTTTAAAATGGATTGATATAGGGTTTAAAATGTGGTTCTGCTAGGGTTGAAAAGTGTTCATTGAAATCAACCATGGATTGAAGTCATTAATATCAATATTATTAATGGATTGAAGTCAACCTTGGTTAAAAGTAAACCATGGATTTACATCAACAATTTCTCCTCAATCTTGTTGAACTTGTGAATTTGTAATTGCCAAAATTGCAATTTCTTGAAGTTGAAATTGTAATTTGAATAAAAAATCTCCCAAACTTGATGTAGAGAATTTTTGAATTTTACACTCGAAATTTGAGTTTTTATTGTTTAAATTGTAATCAATCAATTATTGAAAGTGTTGGTATGTAGTGATGCAACATATATAACTTGATATGTAGTGATGCAACATATAATGTTGTTTTTATATTGTTGAAGTAATAAAGAGAAACAAAATGCAGCTATAATTTGCAATTATGATATATGTAACAAGAAGAAAAAATGGAATATATTTTTTCAAAACTTATATACGCAATATCAATTATTGGCAATTCACAATTAACAATTGAATATTGTAATTTCATCATCTACAATATAGAAATTCAATTTCAACAATTACAAAAATATCATAATTAACAATATAAATGTTAATAAGTGATTGCAATTTCAACAATAAAATATTGCAATTTGAACAATTGAAGAATTATAAAGGTTACAACTTTTGTATCATAGAAATTGCAATTTGTGTCCAAAAATTGCAATTTGAGCAATTTCAACTTTTAATTAATTGCAATTTCGATACTTTCAAATTTCAATTTAAGGATTTATTTTATTCAAAATGAAATTCCAACTTCATAGAATTGCAATTTAGGAATTTGAAAATTCACAAATTTCAACAATCAAAATATTGAAGAGAAATTGCAATTTCAGTAATTAGAATTTTGACAATTTTAACAATTGATTAATATGAATTTCAACAATCACATGTTGCAATTTAAGGAATTAGAAGCTGGAAGTTTTAGCAATAAAAAAATGTAATTCCAAATTCGCACATTCAACGATAAAATGATGACCACAATTTGAAATTACAAAAATAGTTGATGAGAAATTGCAATTTCAATAATTAATTGCTTACTAGTTTAGATGTTGCAGTTTCAGTTCAATTATAAACGACAATTCGAGGATTGTAGAAATTACAATTTTAGCATCGAGTAGTTAAATTTCTACAATATCTATAATTTTGATAATCACATATTGCAATTTAAGGAATTAGAAACTATAAGTTTAGCAATAAAAAATTACAATTTGAAATTTGCACTTTCACCTATAAAAGAATTGAGACTATAATTTGAAATGATAGAACAATTGATTAAAACCTGCAATCTCAACATTTTGAGTACTATCTATAATACTAATACTAATATTAATAATTATCTATTTTTAAGGTCACCGCCAAGGGAGACACCAATTTGGTGTATGAGACCCCCTTGTTTGTGGGACAAGGGACCCCCCTCCATGCAATGATTTAATTTCTAAAGTATATAGAGGTGTACATACCCTACCCCCCTTCGGATTTGAACCCGTGACCTCCAAGGAGGAAAGTTACACAAATTATTATACTACAATCCACTTAACAATTTAATTTATGGAACATGTCTTCTTTGGTGTAGGAGCACTAACCAATAGGAACTATGATTGACAAGAACTATGACCAATAATATCTATTAGTCATAGTTCCTATCAATGAGAGTTCCTATATAGTTCACAGTTCTTATTGGTTAGTGTTCACATTGATTAGATTTATTGTCATTAGAGTTCTAGTTATTCAAAGTTCTTGTTGGTTAGATTACTTGTCATTGGAGTTCATGTTGGATGTTAATGGAAAGAGATAATATTACACACTCTTCCTGAATGTTTTCCTAGCTATAACCCACCCCAATTATCCATTGTTGTTTTCCACATAATATCATTCTTAACCTTCTTCGGATCCAACTTAAACAAATATTCTCGTCCCAAGGTAATGGTAGAGGATTGTCCATCATCTAGATTGATACCACCAACCACCTCATCAATACACAATTCTTCTACATAACTTTTTCCAGATCTCAAGTGATATTTGGATGATATTTTCGCATTAGGTTTGGTATCTTCTTGCTTGGTGAATAAGGAGACATCACCATCATTAGGCATGTAAATGTCATTATTAGGATGGGATAAGGGGTTGATGGGGATAAAAGGATTTTCTAAGGGAAGAAATGGGATTTTGAGAACCATGGGTCTTGCATACATATATATAATGATGATATTCACATATTTGAACTTAGCCATGATCCCCTTGGTTGATCTATTTCTCAAGGGATATCATAAAGAAGTCAAGTAGAGGCAATGATAAGGCCTCCATTCCATCTCTTTGGTTATGGTTGAGCAATGTAGGTTTCTCTATCTTATCTAATCCCAAATATTTCAAGGAGGGAGGATCCAACAAAGAGACATATTTTGAAACTTCTACCTCTCCCCTCCTAAAAAAAGAGACATATTTGTAGTTGTCGAAATTGCAATTTTATTGTTGCATTTATAAAATTGTAATTTCTTGAACTTAAAATTGCATTATGAATAAAAACTCATGAAATTTCAATATGCAATTTTTGCAATGATAATTAATTAACTATTAAAATGACTAAAATTACACTTTATGGATGCTATTTAATTATAATTTCTCATTAAAAAGTTGCAATTTTTATATTTCTCCAATTGTTGAAATTGCAATTCTTGAATTCATGAAATTGCAATATGCAATTATTAAAATCAAGTAATCCATTAATTGTTGAAATTGCCGAAATTGCAATTTTTATAATTCTTCAATTGATGAAATTTCAATTTTTTGTTGCTGAAATTGCAAATAATCAATTGTTGAAATTGCATTTTTTGTTAAAAATATGTGAATTTCTTCTTAATCATATATTTGTTGAAATTGAAAATTTGTAGTTTCTCGTCAATTGTTTCATCGTTGAATTTGCAACTTTTAAAATTACAATTTCACTAGCAATATGCAGATAGTGAAATTGCAATCAATTAATAGTTGAAATTGTAATTTTTGGATATTAAAATTGGAATTTTTATAATTCTCCAATTGTTGAACTGCAATTATTCATATGAAATTTCAATCAATCGATTGTTGAAATTGCACTTTTTGTTTAAAAAATGCGACTTCATTAAACTTTCATATACACTATATTTGATTTTCATATAATTTTTTTTTATGGAGATAAACATGATGTATCATTTTGATAACTTCCTTGAATTTTACATTATGTATCTCCACTAGTTTCAGGTCTATAACATCAGTCGTCTCGGTGATTTCCTTATAGATATCCCCTGTAGCTTCTTCGGTGTCCATTTCTATTGAATCGCTAGACATAAGGCTCCTTATTTGAGTAATGAGTTTGTTCAAAGATTTGAATCCATCTAAAGGTTTGTGAAGCTTATCTCGATTGCAGATTTGCTTTAGCAATATACTTGTTTTCGGGCCCCAAATAGGCTATTATTTCCGTATTGTGACTATGGTAAAGGCCTCAAGAGCCATCCACGAAACATATTAATGGCACTTATTTCCAACTTCTAGGAAAAAATTTATTACCCTAGTGAGGGCTTGTCTCACTATCTCTAGGATTTGTTCATGGTGCTTAAGCTTAAGAAATTGACAGGTGAGACAAGCCCTTGGTGCTTAAGGATTTGTTCATGGTGCTTATATTATACTTTAATGAATATAGTTAATATAATGATGATACATAAATATACTTTAAAAACCAAAATAATCATAAAATAATCATAATAAATTATTTATAACATAATAATTAATTTAAAAATAATATCATTCAAGTATAATGATAATATTTTTTAACTAATTATATAATAATATTATATGAATATGGTATTTAATTCAAATATTAATATTTAACAATAATAGTATATTATAGTATACAAAACTATTATATTGATGATATATAGGGATAGTATATTATGATATTATATGAATAGGTATCCCTTGCAAAATATCACAATGTAATAACCATGGAGAAATTTCGCAATTGAACATAGCACTTGATGAACATCTCAATGTTGCAAAATTCTTCCAAAACCTTCAAGGAACATCGAAAACTTGAATTTTAGATTGTGATATAAACTTGAAGACATCAGCATTTTCCAAAGTGTTGAAACATAATGACTAGGATGTCACTAATCAAATTCGCCGCATCACCATTTTTGTCATCACCATTGTGTCCATGGAAAAATCCATGTCATGTTCATATCTCATTTTGCTATTTTGCTTTCATACGACTCCTTCGACAGACTTTCCAAGTTGCATCTCATGCATCATCGTGTTGTGGTCAAGTAAATTTTGTAGTTTGTCATTTCTTCTTAATTGCATAATCATGCTATGGAATCACTGTCATTACATTCAAGTCATCACATTGGTCCGGTCGATGTTTTATTTGGCCAAAACCGCCATCATTTGACCCTTTTGGCACTCAATTGTAGATTTGTCTTATTAGAGCCTTATCATATTGTCAGTTAATTTTTGGAAATTTTGCATCTCTTGATTAACTTACTGATCTTATCTATGGGCGTTGTCTCTTCATGCTTATGTTCTAAAAGTTAATGGTACCCCACCTTCGAAGTGTCTTCCTGAAAAAGCGTCAGTTTCCACTGTTTCTCAAGAATTAAAAATGTCCCCTTCATTTCACTTTAATTTTTATTCGATTTGTCTCCCTATACCTTTAAATTTGAAAATAAAAAATACCTTCCCTCCCCCTTTTTTTAGGAATCTGATTGCAATTTCATGGATTGGAAATTAAAAATTTACAAATTCAATAAGTCCAAATTGATTGCAATTTTGACAATTACAAACTTACAAATTCAAGAAGAAAACAAAATGGAGGAGAAATTGCAATTCCAACAACCACAAATTCACAATTCTCTTTATTACTTCACCAATATAAAAAAAAATTATATGTTGCATCACTTGATATGTGTGTGTGTGTGTCACTACATACCTTCGATATTAGGAATTGATTGATTCCAATTGCAATGATTAGAAATTAGAAATTCACAAATTGAAATTGATTGCAAATTCACTAATTCAAATTTATTAGAAATTGATTACAATTTTGGCAATTGCAAACTCACAAATTCAACAAGAAAAAGATGGAGGAGAATCGCAATTTCAACAACTACAAATTTGCAATTCATAAATTCAACAATAAAAGGATTGAGAAGAAACCACAATTTCGACAACTACAAATTTGGAATTGTATATGATTGAGGAGAAAGTTGTAAATTTTTAATGAAAAAAGTGCAATTTCAACAACTAAGCAAAACAAATCTCAGTGATCAAGATTTGCAATTTCAACAAGTGGAGAATTATGAAAGTGCAGTTTCAACAAGTGGAAAATTATGAAAGTGCCATTTTACCAATACATAATTTGCAATTTCAACAATTAATTGAAAGCAATTTTGATATCTACATCTTGCACTTAGAAAGTCAATAATAAACAGATTGTGGAGAAAATGCAATTCTAGTGATTACAAATTAACAATTTCAAAAGTATATGATTGAGAATAAATTTTTACATTTTTTAAATGAAAATGACAATTCCAACAATTGATTGATTGCAAATTTAGGGACTAAGAATTGCAATTTTCAACATCCAAAAATTGCAATTTATATTGTTAATTGATTGCAATTTTGATATGTGCATATTGCAATTTTGACAGTTCCATAGTCAACAATTAAAAATATTGAGTAGCAATTACAATTTTAGCAACTACAAATTAACAATTTCAACAAGTATACTAAAGAATAAATTCACATTTTTTAATGAAAATTGCAATTCCATCAACCAAGAATTGCAATTTCAAGCATTAAAGGATTGTAAAAATTGCAATTTTAGCATTCATAGATAACAATTTCAACAATTAATTAATTGCAATTCAAGATTTCCCTGAATCCGGGTGACACAGATGTAAGCACGCTCCCACAAACCTCCCGAGGCATGCACCTGGATGCGATTAGTCGTAGGAAAGGCACCTCCTACCAGCAAACGAACCTAGGTGAAAACGAGGCTTCAATGCTGTTTGAACAGAGGCAAGGAACTGCATTTAATCCACACCATGTAGAAGTCGCATCATCGATGGAGCTCGAGCCAAGAGGTACCCACTGCATTAATTCGTCACCTCCACCAAGATGACCTCTAGGCACATTAACTCCACCAGCTGGGTTAATAAGGGTACGATGGCTTGCAATATTTTTCGCATATGCACTGATGTTCTAGAGGCTTCACTACTGAGAGCTTCAAACATTGCTCCTGTTATGGTTCGCGTCGCTCTCTGCTAGTGTTTCGCCATGACGAGACCACAAGGAACTTTGAGGAGGGGTGGTAACAGGCGTGGCATGAGCATAAGCACCAGGAACATCTCCAACTCGGTTGCTATGGATGGGTATGTCGAAAGTGTCGCTGCCTCAACCTGTGGCCTCATTCATAGCTAGGAAGCACGCAGAGTGGCATCCATTCTGGCCTCGAGGCGACATGGAGGTAGAATCAATTACTACTGGCTGATAAAAAATATGATTAGTACCATTGTGGATGAGTTGAAGGCCAACTGGAATGCCAACAAAGCCACTTTTAGGGACATCAAGACCAACCTGGTTAATATGGGGAGCGTCTCGAGGGCATGGACTCCATCTTGGCTTGGGAGAATTTCTCCTTGGGTCGCAGTAACGAGTTTGAAGGTCTACAGCAGGATGCAGGTAATGAAGGAAACAACGGTCACATTGGTGGGTCGATGGTCAGGGATGGTCCTATTGTCGCTGAAGTTGGTCTCCTTGGAAATGGGGCCTCCTTGGGTGCCTCCTTATAGCCCTTCCCTTACCCAGTGCCTTCCACCACGGGCCCTGTGCAGAACATCAACACCAAGGAATAGGGGAAAGGAATTACACCCCCAGGCCGCAGCACTAAGCCATTATCTCCAATTTTCCCCTCTCCATGTTTGGATGAGGACTTCTTTGGCGGATGTCCTATTGTGGAGGAAACGCCAGAACTGCACTATGAAGCAAGCTCCTAGAAGGACTGCGATGGCGCTGGGTTACTTTTGTGATACTCAGCTTTTCTGTTATAACTTACTTTACTGTCTGTTTTTTAGTCCTTTAATTATGAATGTTATGTATGAACTGAACCAAACCCATAATTACAATTGGGAAGGACTACTCTCTAAAGTCTTTTTTTGGTATGTTAATTGTTTTTTCAGCATCTTTGAGCACTTGGGATGGTGTCTTCACCACCTTAGGCCACCCCAAATTGCTAACAGACATGCAATTTCTGATGTATTTTTTGACTCTCGGAATTAATATACTTTTGCAACTTTACAAAAAAAAATGCAAATCAAGGGTTGCAACCTCATGAATTCAAGAATTATGATTTCAACAATTGGAGACTTATAAAAATTGGAACTTTTTAATGAAAAATTGTAATATGAACAATTTTAAAAATCAATTTCCATTTCAAATTCACATTCTTTTATAGAATTAAAAATAAAATTTCTATAGTTAGTTGATTGCAATTTTAGCGATAAGAATTGTAATTTCAACAATTGAAAAATTGTAATTCATTTTTTTAAGAAATTGCAATTTCAACTTTAGGAAAATGCAATTCTCTCATTTTGATAATTACAAATTTGAGAATTTCAACAAGTACATGATTGAGAAGAGATTCACAATTTTCAAAATAAAATTACAATTTAAACAATTGATTTACTATAAATTTTCCAAGAATTAAAAAATATAGAAGTTGCAATTTCATATGAGTAATTCTCGTATGACCATTCACAAATTGCAATTTCAACAACAGATTTACTACAATTCCAAGAATAAAAAATATATAGAAGTTGAAATTTCTTATGAGAAATTATAATATGACCATCCAAATTTACAATTTCAACAATTAATTGCAAAATTAAATTTCAATTTCGACAATACAAATTAGCAATTTGAACAAGTATGTGATTGAGGAGAAATAGATGTTGTTTTAAGAAAAAAGTAAAATTTCAACGATTGGTTGATTTCAATTTAATTACAATTTCAATGATTGAAGAATTATTAAAATTGCAATTTCAACAATAGGAAAATGCAATTAGGCATTTTGATAATTACAAATTTGAGAATTTCAACAAGTGAAAAGTGAAATTTCAAAAGTGAGTGATTACAATTTCAAAGATCATGAATTGCAATTCCAACAATTGAAAAATTAAAGATATCCCAATTTTTTATGAGAAATTATCATCTCACCATCCAAAAATTGCAATTTAAACAATTAATCGATTGCAATTTTCATAATTACATATTTCAATTTGGACAATTAAAAATTCAACAAGAAGAAAAACTGCAATTTTGACAATTACAAATTCCTAATTTTAACAAGTATGATAGAGGGAAATTTACATTTTTTAAGAGAAAATGCATTTTCAATAATTAATTGACTACAATTTTAACGATCAAAATGCACAGTTTCAATCCTGGAGGCGCAACCAAGTGGCTAAGCAAGTGCAAGGAAAACGCCATTACATTCCTTTGCAACCTAACAACCTATTACTGCAAGTACAATCATTTGATGTTAAGGTCTGTTCGCATGGTACAAGGTACCGAAGACGTGATGGGGTTTAATTTTGAACGCATTTCAACTATGATGGAACTTAATCCTCATTCTCTGCAGAGTACATGGGACTTAACTATGATGCATATTGGTTTCTTCCTCATTAATGGTATGGGTCCTTTGAATCGCCCTTGTATTTCCTCGCCTTGTCTCAGGCATTCACATTCCCTCCTCGACTCAGGCATTCTCATTACCTCCTCTCTATGTCCACTTCATGCTTTGAGCCCATCATGCCTCATATTCGAATCATACGCCGCTCTCACAGAGAAAAAGGGCCTAATCATCGTCTGTTCAACATTTATGGGGAATTTATGTTGGTAGTTTGGACGCCAAATCGCTTTGTTGCACTCTCTTTGGCTTATAAGGAATAACCAATGAATTCTCTGCCTATGCAGGAGGAAATGACCCACTGGGGGTGTCAAGTTGAATGGTTTGATAGGAAGGGAGATTCTCTGGGGTTTGATGAGCAACCTATTTCCCCTGCGTGCTTTCAGAAGAGAGATTGGGTTTTGATCATGGCGGTCCCAATAATGAACATCCAAGCAATGGTATTCCCAGTCCTCTTCATGCTATGCCATCTTTATGGTATTTTGGCAGCTCTTCCAGCAACATCGACTTGATAGCAATGCTCCTCAATTTGGTCTTTAAAACTCGACGAGAGGTGGCGTATTTGAAGTATAAAATCGATCAATTGAATCAAAAAATTTATATGTTGGTCATCATGCTTTCTTCAGATCTCTTTCACCAGGAAACTACTCGATCTGTGTAGGATGTCATTGTCTTATGCCAGACCATCCCTTTGGCTGCTTGCAACTCTAGTGCTCCTTTGGCTGGTGCCAATTCATGGTCAGGCTAGTTTTGGATGTTGTTATGGTAACTAGTTTTTATTATTATCTTTCAGTCAATACTCTAGAGCTAACTCTAGTTTTGGTTATGGTGTCTTTTGTTAGAGACAATGGCCTAGCAAAGCTTAAATTGGCTTATTTTGATCCCAAGAGGACTTTTCATTTTTGTTTCAAACTAGTGCCCAAGGTAACCTAGCAGCCAGAAGACTCTTGTATATCCTTATATTCTTATTGTATTATTGAAGTAATATAATGTTTGCTTACTTACAAAAAAAAATCACAATTTGAACAATTAAAAAATTATAAAAACTGTAATTTTTTTATCAAAAACTTCAATTTGGACAATGCCAACAATTAAATGATTCCACTTTTGATAATTACATTTGCACTTTCATGATTTTTTTCATTTAAATTTGAAATTGCAATTTTGACATTTGTATAATCACAAATTCAAGCTTTTTAACAAGTATATATGAATGAGGAGAAATTCTCATTTTTGAAGGAAATGCACAATTTTAAAAATTAATTGGTTGCAATTTATAGACATTGTGAATTATAATTTTCAAGAATTCAAAATCATAATTACATATTACAATTTGACAATTTTTTAATTCAAATTGCAATTTCAACTTCAAGAAATTGTTTTTTTTTTATAATTACATATTCATCAATTGAACAAATAAAAAGATTGAAGAGAAATTGCAATTTTAGCTACTACAAATTTGGTAACCTCCAATACAACAATATTTGATATTCATTATATAATGTGATACCTCTATATATAGCTACAGACCCTAATAATAAGTAACCTATAGCTTTATTTAATGTTGTCACCTTACATTATTGAATACACATACTAACTACCGATGGTATCTTCTTTAATGATACCATTCTAACTACCTTCTATACAAACTCACTTAGTATTTGTCAAACTTTGAGTCTTGATTCTTTGTTTTAGTTATTTTGAATTAAATATATTATAACTATATTTTCATTCATTTTAAAATTATACTTGTCAAAGCAACTTTAATACCCAAAAAAGAAAAATTGTCTTGTCCATAATCCAATGAATTTATATTCCATGGAGTCCAATCACAAAACCGAGAAACCTAATTATAAGATGGTCAACATGCCTTATGATATCTTTGTACTATTATAATCTTATTTATGAGATTATGCATAATGAACATTATGATATAATAAGTATGCACTTGCTTTATCATGAATATTTAAGACATTAAAACTATGAAAACATTTACATTAAATCTACATAACATAACTACCTTCTATATAATTCACTTAATTTTTTTTTCCAGCGAAAAAAATCTACTATTGATATTCAAATTGAATCAAATAGTACAAAGATAGTCTTGATTCTGCTATAGAATCATATACTTCTGAAATATACAGACATGGAAGCAAAGAAAGCTTCAACATAATTCAGCCACCCAATAATATGACAGTTTTGCTTACAACACAAGACAGATCAACACATCACGAAGAGGCAAAATTGTTCCCAAAAACTTTGCCAAAAAAGACTACTACCAGAACCCATCCAGCTGTCCAAAAAACATAGATAATTTAACAACCCGCTTAGTCAAAAAAGAAAAGTGAACCACTGTCCAGGACACTATTGTCCCACCACTCCTCCCAACGCAAATGTCCTTCAGATCCCGAAAGTGCCTGCTTCGATAATTTATCCGCTAGAGAATTGTGTTCTCTAAAGATATGTTCAAACATGATGTGCTTGTGTTTAGAAATTTCAAGTTGTGTCCGAACAGCCCAATGTCTCAGGTGTATGACATTGAGTCTAAAGTCACCCGCCGCCCATTTTATAGTGACCCTGGAGTCACCATAAACCTTTAGATTGACCAAACCAAAACAGTTTGCAATTTTAAGGATACACCATAAAGCCATTAGTTCTGCTTTCATACTAGTTCCCATGCCACAATTGAGTCGAATAGTGAAGAAATGTGACTCATTTAGATAAATGACCCCACCAATAGCACAAACCCCAGATTGTGAAGCTCCATCGAAAAATAGAACAGGCTGGTCCACTTTGAAATTGAAGCTACTAACCCTGTCGAACTTCAGCTTTTGTTCCTCCATCTTACAATTTGCAAACATATTTAAAGCTGTCAAGCTGCAATGTGTAATATCAGGTTTACCATTTTTAAAAATAGCTCTGTTTCTATAGTACCAGATAGCCCAAGGAATACAAAGGGCAATATAGAAAAATTGTTTGCAGTGTCGAAACCAATTAAGCAAGCAATTGTTGAAATCACCAACATCCCAGCACTGAGTGATGTTCAAATTGTGGGAGATCACATCCCAAACCTTGTGTGAAAAGGAACAATTTACAAAGAGGTGCTGTTTTGTTTCTTCATGCATTTTACAGAGGATACAATATCCAGGTCCGGACCAGCCCCTTTTACATAAGTTATCCCAGGTGTTTAGTTTGTCTTGCAAAAGTAACCAAGTGAAGCACTTCAGTTTGATGGGTATGTCCCAAACTCAAAGTCTCTTATACCACCAGTCTTGTGGATAAATAAACTTCTCTTGAATGATCCGGTTATACATGGTTTGAGCTGTCACCATTCCCGTTGCTGGGTTACCTCCCCAGACAAGCTGATCTTTATCAAGTGACAATTTGACACCAACAGAACATAACTTCCATGTATAGTCATTCCATAAACACGCTAAATAGCCAGATAAGCCAAGATCATTTGCAGACAACCATGAATGTTGTATCTCGGCTCCAGAGTTGGGATAACGAATCATGTCCAAAGTAGTCAGACCCAGTATTTGTAAATAACTTATAATGGAAGAGGGAAGAGAAAAGCAATCCTCCATACCAATAATGTGATCAATTCCAACACGAACTAAGGCACCCGAACCCACCTGCCAGGAAAGTTCACATCTAATCCAGTCTAGTGTTTTCAGAAAACCTCGCCACATAGGAGAGGAATTCCAACAGGTAAGCTTTGATTTTCTAAACCATAGAAAAGCATCCATTTTTAAATATTTGCCCCGAATTAGTCTGGACCAGAGAGTTGTTCCAAATAAACATCTCCATAAGCTTTTCGATCTGAGGGCAACATTAAAAACTCCCAAATCTTTGATGCCCCATCCTCCAAACTTGTAGGGTCTTGCAATAGTGTCTGCTGCCACCATGGGAACCTTATCACAGACTGTCAATCCGAACCAAAGGAAATTATAAAAAAACTTTTTGATAGTCTTAATTATAGACATTGGAACCTCCAGTAGCGAAAACCAGTAGACTGGAATGCTGCACAAAACTGACTTCAACAGAATGAGCTTGCCCCCAATTGATAAAATCGGAAAGACCAATGAGAGATGTGCGCTTCAATTTTGCGGAGGAGCCAATGCCAATCCTTTATAAGATAGTTGTTAGGTTTAAGATAAAAACCCAAGTATTTAAAACCTTGATTCATATCACAGCACTTGTAAGGAAACATTGTGAGAATGTCACAAAGCTGAACATCATTTGGATCTAAGTGATAAAAATTTGATTTAGCAGAGCTTACTTTCATACCAGAAGCACAACAAAAATTCTGAATGATAACTTTATAATTGTGCCATTCATTAACAGAATCCACACCAACAACTAGAACATCATCAGCAAACAGAATATGTGTGATTATACAGTCCTTAGCAACCTTTATTCCTTTAATTTGCCCATTCTCAACCGCTTGATTAACCAGTCTACTAAACCCATCCATAACTAGAATGAAAAGAAGTGGTGAAAGTGGGCAACCTTGCCTGATTCCCCTGGAGCAATAGAAGAATTCTGATGGACTTCCATTAATCAATACAGAGATATTCATAGTTGTGATGCAGGCCATTATCCATTTGATGATCACCGGAGGAACACCAATTTTAATAAGGATTAATCTGAGAAAAGACCAGTTGACCCTGTCATAAGCTTTCTCCAGATCCATTTTAAGGAGAAGAGCTTCTTTTTTTTGTATCTTTATGCTGTGCAAAAGCTCCTGTGAGATGCCAATGGCATCATGAATTTGTCTACCAGCTAAGAAGCCAAATTGTTCAGCTGAGATGTACTGGGAGAGCACAATCTTAAGTCGATCTGCTATTATTTTTGTGATGAGCTTATATAACAGGTTGCAAAGAGCAATTGGTCTATAATCTCCAAAAGTCCCCGGCTTATCCTTTTTGGGAATAAGCGTGACAAATGTAGCATTTAATCCTCCCGGAATATAACCACTGTTTTTGGAAAAGTTCACCAAATCCACCAGTTCTTTACCCATCAGATCAAAAAAATGCAAGTAAAGCTCCACCGGCCACCCATCCGGACCAGGGCTTTTCTCTTTAGCGAAACCCTTAAGAGTTTGCTCAATTTCATCCAGAGAGATCTCTTCCAAAAGACGAGCAGAATCTTGTTCATTAAAACACCGAGGAAAGAGATTAGCAATTCTGATTTGTTCTGATAAACAGCATTCCCCAGAGTCACTATATATATTTCCAAAATATGAAACAGCTTCTGTTTTTATATTATCCAAACCAGAATGTGAAGTGCCCCTGTCATCCACAACTTCCCAAATATGTTTAGAATTCCTTCTGGATGAAGCATAAGAATGAAAAAATTTAGTGTTCCTATCACCAAGAGAAATCCAGGTGGCACGGCTTTTAAGCCGCCATTCTTTTTCAGCTAGCAATAATATCTCTTCTTTCTTTTTTTCATATAGCCTGATGACTTCAAAATCATCATGTGTAAGAGCACAATGAAAATTGGCCGAGAGAGCAGCCTGAACCTTATCTTCTAACAACTTTAACTCCAAGTTATCAGCCTTTTTTCTGTTCCTGATCCACTTAGCAACCAAAACTTTCAACTCTTTTAATTTAGAATAGAAATTCAGAATTGGATTAGGGTCATAAGCTGAACAATTTATCCAGAAATCTCTAACCAAAACACAGAAAGATTCATCTTCTAGCCAGGATGAATTAAATTTGAAAGGCAATGCAGGAATGCTTCTCATATCCTCCAGCTGAAGTATGATTGGCCAATGATCCAAAAATTTGTAATCATACACCCAAGTAATGTGTTTCTGAAAACTGTCCAATAACTTAGATTTGACAAGAAAACGATCCAAGCGTTTATGAATACCATCTTTACCGAATCTGCCATTTGTCCAAGTAGGGACCACCTTATGAGGCTGAATGTCCACCAAATCTGAATTCTCCATCAGCTGCAAAAAGAAATCTGCAAGCTCATCCAATCTAGCTGCACCACCCCACACTTCAGATGTATGGCAGGTGAAATTTAGATCACCTGCGATAATCAAATCTTGTGAATTTAACAGACCAGAATCTATAAGGGAGGACCAGAAAATGAGTCTCTCCCGATAGGGAGCATAGCAGTTGAGCATAGTAAAGGTGTGATGATTGCCACAAAAATGTCCTTTAAGAAGAATGCCCCAGCGAGTGAAGAAAAGTTTAAAAGAAAAAATATTCGGGTCCCAAGCAACGGCCAGACCCCCAAAAAGACCTACAGAACTTGTCGCAGAAACCTCCCAATTTGGAAGAAGGTTACAAAGTTTCTGAATAGCTATGGCTTCGTCACACATTGTCTCTTGAAGAAGGACAACCGCAGGGACAGTAGCTTTAAGGAGAGTGGATAAGTCCTATACCCTTGACACCTTAACCAGACCCCGAACGTTTAATGAGAGAAAAGACATCAAGAAATATTCATGCCGGGGGACACCGCTCTAAGCCCCGAAGCCCTATCCACAGCATCTAGCCTCTGCGAAATAGGAGTATAAGAATCAGTGGGAAGAGAAGCATTTTGATTCTGACCCTTTTTTTTGTTACCCCTTCTTATTGTAACATTCTGGAAATTAAGGGTGTGAACAGGTTTGGCTAAAGACCCCAATTCTGGATTCTTAGAATAAGAGGGAAGAGGTGGGAATTCCTCCCCACTGGTTGACATAAGATACCCACTCTCTTCTAGAATAGCAGTATCACTAGGGTTTGGTGAAAGAGCAGAATTATGTGCAGATTGGTGACCAGCTATACCCCTCTCAACAACACAGCTCAAATTTAACGAAGATGAAGAAGGTAATTCAGACATTAAAGGCAAATCCTCACCCTCAATATCAGAATAACGTGAATGTAGAGCAAGGGTTTTAGAAGAGGGGGACCCAGTATCAGAGGATATAGGGATAACATTCATACCCTGACTCTTTGGTGTGTCACCAGGATCAACAGGAGCAGTCAAAAGTTCATTGAAAAGTTTACGGCCGACTTTAGAACAGGGAGGGGTCTGTGCAGAGATAGATAAAGGCAACCCAGTAATCAAATCATGTCGCATCTGTATATCTCCATTACTGATGCGTTTAGAAAGCAAATGCTCTGAATTCTCAATAAATTTGAGTTCATCCCTTGTTAATTCTGGATAAGAAATAGGGGTTTGGAAATTTTGCTTACCGGAGTTATCAACAGCTGCAATTGGAGTGCCCTTCCGAGGTGAGGGAGGTTCCTGGTCATTCGGCACCACCGACAACTTGCAACTGTAGGGACAATTATACCGCACATGACCAATTCTTCTACAACTGAAGCAACGAAAGGGTATCTTGAGATAGTCAAGATGCAGCTTCCATACCTTAGCTCCCCACACAATCTCAATTTCAGCAGGTAAACCCTCCTTCGTCTCTAATTCTAACATTACTTTCGCAAAACGACGGTTCATCCCATACAAATTTTGCTTATCAAACCGAATGAATCTTCCAGTAGAATTTGCTATCCCCATTAAAACCTGCTCCGACCAAAGCTCGATGGGAATACCTGGAATGACCATCCAGAGGTGCCGGAGAGTCTGAAATTCATGTAACGGATCGAAGTTTGTATGCCAGCGCTTTAAAAACAGGGACCCCTTCTTAAATTCCCAGAAACATGACAGGATTTTGTCAATATGTGTAGCCTCTGAGAAAGTAAAAAGAATCCATTTGTTCATCAAAAGATTTATCCTGGGAGCCAAACCAGTAATCGGTACCCACATTTTGATAACCCAATCCATGATTTCTGACTTGCTCCCAGAGGCAAACTCAAAACGGCCTACTAGCGCTCTGTCAGCCAGAATACCAACACGCTCCAACCCGAAATCCACATCAATATCATATCTAATAATCTCTGCTTTGGCTTTGTATGTTTTTAACAGACGACGCGCTTTTGCCTTCTGCCCACATAACTTAACACCACAGGCCGAATCCTTACCTGCCCCAGCAGAGGGTTCCCCCAGAGCAACGGAAGATGGCGGCCCTTTAGAACAAGTAGAGCGAAAGGTCTCCTCCATTACAAACCCAAAAAAGGGCAACAAATAAAAAACCAGCTGTCGGTCACTAATGTTTCCAAACAGACAGCTGCCAACCCGATCTCAATGGCGGAAGAACAGTGAAAAGATAGAGCCCACATATGACAGAGCAAATATTAAAAAAGCACGGTGTCGCCAAACTAGGGCAAATCCATATTTAAGCAGACTTAGCGAAAAATCCGATTGACAGGACGATTAGGAGCCTACGGCTAAAAGGCTTGTTCCCACTTTTTTTATCCTTGGCTGGTACTAAGCTGTTTCTTTAAAACAGCTGGACTCCAAGTCGCCGCAGGTCGCTAGATCATCCCATCCATCTTCAAAATCGATAAAGCCTGCAAAAAATCGCCGAAAACCTGCAAAAAATCGCCTGTAAGATCCAAATCCTAGCCATTTTTCAAATTCAAAAACTAGCCGGAAAGAAGTTTCTTCATATAATTCACTTAATTTATTATAACTTATTATAATTAAAAATAAAATCATATAATATTTATTATAATTAAACAAACTCAACCATTACTTAATTTAATTTGATTTGTCAAATATAATATAATAATATTTAAATTTAGATTAATAACATTTTATTATTAATATTTAATAATATAATATTTTATATAAATAATATATAATATTAATTATATAATACATATTTTATTATAATTATAAAAATATTTTTTTATTATTTTTACAAATATTAATGATGATATTAATATCTATATACATCAATAACCATATATTTAACACATTGAATCTCTAACTAAATTTTGCCCTATTAAATACAATCCGTTATCTATTATAAGATTGACCAATAAATACCTTAAATGTATGATTATAATTGTAACAATTTGTTTCAAAGTATTTTATATATTAAAAAATAAATATGTTTTTGGGTGAGCATTGACACAAATATAAATCGGTACTATTGATGCCTCGAATATCGCTTCATCAATCAGCAAGGGATTCTCCTAGGTAAGAAATCCCAACTAGATCACTCACCATTTGGTATGGGGAATCCGTCCGGTTAACGGTTTCAGCTACTGTGGGTTTTAAATATTTGCTTGTTTTATCGGTTGTGGCCCGATCCACCGGTTATATATTTTGTGTTTAAAATGATATGCAAGTGCCCTATATTAAATGCATGTGGGAAAACAAATCTATGCTAATATGATTTAATCTAAATTACCCATCCTTATAAGGAGCAGATTTAAAGAATGGGCAATAAACTGGAAAATACACCCAATAATTCCACAGATAGCTGTTAAATTGAAAGGAGCATTTACAACAGAAAAGAAATATATCCAAGATAGCTTAGATAAATGTAATTATTCAATTACCCATTTAACATAGAAACTTTGCAAAAGAATATGAAACCATTCATAGCAAAGAATTAATTCATCAGAGCCAGGAAAGATCTCACAGGAAATGTATGAAAAGTGTAGAAATAGTTCAGCATTTAATCAACCAGACTCCATGCAAAATGTTGTGCTAGCTTCCACAAAACAATTTTTCCATTGATGTAGTAGAAATAGTTCCTTTACAAGATAGAAAAAGAATTTCACCTGCCAAAAGTCCCTTATCTCTCCTTCTAATCAGCTATATATAGCTTTACAAGATGTGCCCAGAGTTGCCACCTATACCCTAACCGTTTATATTCCTCTAATTTGTCTTGTAGTGTTGAATATTACATAAGAGAAATATCTCAAATATTTTGCAACAACGGGAGTTAAAAATTACAAGTCATTTAATATTCCAAAGGTATATACAAAAAATAAACGTTTATGAGGCACGCTGGCGGACGCAAGCTATCCCTGAGCTGGCTCCTTTGGTGATTGAGGTGCTTCTGGGATCGATGGGGTTTCTTCTTGCACTACTTCAATGGCTAGGCCACTCTCTGATGTGGTAGCTTGGATGGCTGCCAATGCCTTCACCTCTGCTATGTGAATTCCCCAGTGATTTGTGTCCCTTACAATATTTGTTCCGACCAGGGGGCTCATGAATCTGAGAGATATTTCTTGCTTGGTTAGTTCTTCTGCTAAGACATTTATTTCGGCTGTAGTGACCTGGAGGCTTTCTTCCAGGCTGTGTTGATGAACAATAGCTTGGATGATAAATTGGTGTAGATCTTCTGCTGTCAAGGTGTCCAGCTTCTGCACATATTCACTTTTTGCCTCGAGCTCTATATTTAGATTCGCTAAATACTGTGCTTTATCCGGGAACTCTTCTATCCTTTGGGGCATGGCTATTCGGAAACTTTCATGTGTGGTCTGGATTTGAGAGTACACAGTCTTGCACTACTCATAAGTGGTTGAGGTTACAGTGGCAAACTTTACTCCGCAGTATTTAGAATACTCTAGGGAGCATATATCTGCCTTGTATTCAACAACAGACTTAAGGGGAAGGGTTGCTGGGAACTCTGACTTCCCTTCTCTCCATTCGATGTGCTTTTTAATCTCCCCACTGATGCGTGCGTGCTTCCTCCTGATCCTGGTGACTTCAACATTGATTTCCTTGACTTTGGTCATGACTGCTTTTAGTCTGTATACTTCCTCTGCTATGAGTTCTCAGACTCCATAGGTCTCTCTTAGTATTCCACAAGCCTGCTCGTGGAAGGGGCTGATGTCTCCCATTTTGTCGTTTTCCAACTCCAATCATTGCTCCAACGATTCATTTTCTCCTTGCAACTTCTCAATGTGCTCATTCCAGTCATCGACCTCTTGAAGGTTGTCAAATTTATCCGATTCGAGTTTCAAAAACTTACCTTTAAGTTCTGCATTTTTTTCTTCTAATATTCTTATTTGTATTGCCAGAGCTCTCCTATCAACCTCCAATTGTTGGAGTGCTTTATTTAATTCTTCCTTTTGAGATGTGAGAGCATTATTCTTCTTGATCATCAGATTTGTGTAGTTCTACTCTTTGACTAAAGCTTCCTGAAGCTGCTGTGCCTTCTCCTTTTCTTCATCCAACCTATCTCCTAGTATGTTAACATTGTCTGCGGTTGCTGTAACCGTGGCTATGGAGATGGATGCTAGGAGCCTAGCAGCCTCTTCTGTGTTTCGCATGACCGTGGTCTCATGTGTGGTGTTGATGTCTGGTCGAAAAGGTCTTTTCAATTTGGAACCTGTCTCTTTGACAATGGTCTTTCTTTTCTTGTTGTAAGCAAAGTTCTGCCAATTAGAAACTGTGCTGCCTTTATAGGGTGTAAAAGGGATAATGGGTAGATCCCTTATGGGGGAACCCATATCTAAGTTTTGCAAGTCTAGGATTTTGGGACCAACATCCTCTTGGTATTTCTTTTCTTCTTCTTATTTCCTTCGTGCCTCTTACTCCTACTCCTTCCTTCTTTTGTCATCTTCTTCCTGCTTAACATTAGTTTCCAGCCTAGTTCTTTCTTCCTCTTCTTCTTTCTTCTTTGCCTCGGCTTCGGCTGCTTGGATTCTCAAGTTTTCTTCTTCTTCTCTACGTTTATCTTCTTGTATTTTCTTTGTTTGTTCCAAGAGCTTTAGTTCTTCTTCCGAGAAAGCCTTGGAGCTCGAGCTGGCCCCTCCTTTGCCCACTTGAAAAATCTGTAGCTTAGTCATATTGCTGATCCCCCTATATGGTTCCTCTTGTGGATCATAAAAGTTGGCATATTCATAGGGAGTGGAGAGTTCTTTGCAATGCTGTGCAATTTTGCCCTGTTGATCATTCCTGTGAAAAATCCTCTCTCTGAAATGAAAGCTCCTCAATTCTGCAACAAACTCTTTCACAGTTGCAATTCCTGAAAACTTGTAGGACCGGACATAAAAGGGTAAGGGGGGAAAAGTGGCTTTCTTGGCCTTATACAAGGTGTTACCCATCCCATCAATGAATACTTGCCTTACCATTTCCTTGTGGACTACATAATTTGTAGCATACCTTGGGAGAATATATGGGGCTTTGGAACCTCTGTACATTCTTATGTAGGTACCTTCTGGAGAGAAATAGAAATTGCCATACTTTTCCAAGGCTTCCATGGCGTTTTCAGATAGACAATTGGGTTCTTCATTAAATATCAACTGATAAAGGGGAATTATGAACTCCTCGCAAATGAGCTTGTAATCCCTCTTGTAATTATGAGCCCAAAAAACCTTGTAGGCTATGAACATGGAGCCTTTTGCTGAGTTCCACATGCATCCCAACTTGGGGAAGGGGCATTTTTCCATGATACAATCTATGAGGTAGGAAGCCATATAGAATTCTGCCTTCCTTTCCACTAGCCCTTCTTTAGCCACTATTATTGTTGATGATAGGATGTCTGAAAGAATATCAACCCAATTGAAGATCGTCCCTTTGAAAGCAACATAATGGATGATAGGGACCCACTGTAGCATAAACATCGTCCCGTCAGGCCTCCCAAAGATTTTGCTTAGGATGAGAGCAATCAGTCTGAAGGGAGGCCTCGTATTCTTCACTGTCTTTTCTTATGGATTGCTTGCCTGAAATTAACAACCTTCTTGCCATGTCTAGATTATCCATATGGATTTATTCCAACCATGCATCGTCAAGCCGCTGCTGTGCTTTGGGTAATTTGTAAGCTGTTGAGATATAAGATGGGTGAAACGATGCAAAGGCCTTTCCCATGCTATCTACTATGACTCTAGTTTCGGTGTTGGCATGCTGCAGCACCCATTCGATTACCTATGAGCACGGGAAGAGTTTTGGATGTGTGGCTACTTTGGATATATAGGAGTTTTGGATATTTTGATATATGCATTCTTCTTCGAGGAGAGCTTCAGGGAAGTCCTGATCTCTTATCATGTGGTAGACATCACCCCGGTTTACTTTAGGAGGCACGTTTATAGTGCATTTGGTGTCTTGGAACGTTGTCTCCACTCTGGTGCTTTCATCGACTGTCTTCGTCCTCCTCTTGCCACCTTTAGCCATTATGGGAATCCTATTCAACAATTAACGTGAATAAGCATGCATGACATAATGTTGACAACCCAAACTAATGTCCGTTAGATGATTTCTTCATTTAAACCAAAACTCTTGAATAGGTTCCCTTCACATATCAATTTAAAAACTTGTGAAAGCATTAATTAGGTTATCCTTGTGGTCGCTATGGTGATTAGGAATTATGACAGTCAATTGATCAAGGTTGGTCCAGGTGCTTAATTCCTTAAAAACAAAACACTAAATGGAGACACCCATGATTAAGTGCGAGAAAGGGCACATAGGGTCTAATAGGTGATGGGTAAGTGCACCAAAATGAGAGCCCTGAGGCATACTTAGGGCTGCGAGATTCACTGAACTAACGGAATGACCTTTGAATAATTGGGACGCTCTGGACTTAACTACGACTAAGAAGACAAAGTTAGGCAGTATGATACTCTGCGTCAGGTGCACCATGGGTTGATGACAGGCACAAACGCCCCAGGAAAAAGCCATGGCTAGAAAAGAGCTAATCAAAACGACGGATCCTACCATTTTTAAGCAAGAACAAACATCCTAACAGGGCTTGCAAATGTACTTACCTAGAAGTAATGGTGCAGAGTCGATGATTGTCGAGAGGTCTGTGAATTCGTGTCTTCGATCGACAATGAACGTGCTTCGTGGTTTAGATAGAACGGAACATAGTTTAGGCGATGAAACATAATGAAATGCCAATGGGGTTCCCCCCTATATATTTAAATTGGTGTGTGCAAAACCTTAATGCGGTGGTTGCATGTCATTAATCAGGTTTTAATCCTGCATACGGCTGGGTCATGTCGAAACTTTTTTCAATAAATGCGACCGTCAAAAGTGGGTGGGTTATGTTAACGCTTCTGACCCACGCGGGAAGAAAATCTGAAAATGGTCCACCGTTGCGGGGAAGTTGTGCGAATGCTTTCACGAATAAGTCATGTATCGCGGCGGACTTAAGCGAACTTTTCCACTTTCGCAGAAAAGTTGTCCAAGTTCTTCTGAAAATATGCCAAGGTTTGTGGGGCGGAAGAAAAAGACGAGTCTCTCCGAAAAACTTGTTGATGCGTTTCCGTCATTTGCGGAAGGGTTAGATGAAAGCTTCCGCCGTAGCGGAAGGATTTGACGAGTGTGTTCCACTCCAATCTCGTTTGAGTAAACGTTTCTCCTTTTTGGAGACTTTGTGATAACCTTTCCGCCGTGGTTTGACTTGGATTTTTCTTTCGTGGTTTCGGAAGACTTGGGCCAACTCTTCCACTGTTGTGGCGAAGTTAGCTCAATGTTTCTTCCGTTACGGGCCAAAACACTGAGTTTTACTTGGGTAAAAGACCAAACTCAAAAGTTCTAAGGCAAGTTAAGATCAAAAGAAACTAAGTCACTGGATGCCAAGATGTTGCAAAATTTTTAAGGCAAAAATACTCAAAAAAGAGGAGGGGCCCCAATATTTTTCAAAAATAAAAAGGGGGGGGGGGTGTTGTACCAATAACAAATGGCGATTCACTAGTGAACACATATATTGAAGCAAAACTCATCTGGAAGTCAAGAAACTTTCAAAATGTTGATTGCATATGTACCCAGATGTCTCTGTAGTTCAATTTTGAAGAAATGCATTGATCACTCTTATCGTGATGGTGATAAAGGGAGAAATGTAGCATTGATTCAGTTTTCTTTAAAACTCTCTAAGGGCAGAATTGTGGGATTAAAAGAAAATTGTTCTTCAGAAGTTTAAATCGTATAGGACTCCACAGGATCGTGACAAAATCTCACAGGGACATTCGTTTGTTCCTCATTCCCATGCTTTTACATCCTTTTAGACGTTTCATTAATTTCTGACTTTTAGCCATTTTGAGCCTTCCATAAATAAGTTTCTCCTGCTTTATACTTTTCGATATTAGTTCTTCAATCCAAACTGTTTTTTTTTGTGAACATAAGGGTAGATTTCATGATTCACGGACGGAGAAGAACTTTTGCTGGGTTGATTTATTAGATAGCTCCCTTTAGCTTTCTTGAGCTCACTTTAATTTCTCGACCATGCTTTGATTGAGGCGAAAATTTCTAGAAACCAGACTCTTTAAGATATGCCTTTTGGCTTTATTTGCAGCATGAGATCATTTAAATACCATGTATCTGTGAGACATGTTTCCTTTCCATGGGTCCTGCCATACTTAACTTCTTGAGACAGCCATTGATGTTAAAGTGAATGGGCTCGAAGATAGTTAAAAGGAAATGTAGGATCAAAGCTATTTAACAGGGATTATTTTGACCAACAAGAAGGAGGGTCACTGCATCCTAGGAGACCAATCATTGAAGACCAAGTTACAGATATGCATATCTTTATTGATGGACTTCTTTTGACTATTCTCCTGAGTTCTCTGGAGTCTTTTCATTCAGCTACACCATAATTGGAGTTTGGCTTTATTTCAAGTGACGACCCTAACAAAATTAATCAAAACGAAGCAAAACATAAAAGAAAATGGGTCAAACTGACTAGTAAACCAAGGTAATCAAAGCAAAAGAAAAGAAAAGACAAATCAAAACAAAAAAGCAGAGATTTTATTTATGTGCAAGAACCTTTCAGAAATCACGCAAAGTATTGCTTTAGGGCGAGACCATTGAGAGGGAGGTTTAGTTCCTGTCCTTGTAAGTCTTTCACCTTATAAGTTGATGGACCAATTTTTTCAGAAATTTGATAAGGGCCAAGCCATAAGTGCTGGAACTTTGTGTGCATTCCCTTGCCATTGTGTTGGTGGTCCCACTTGAGGACCAAGTCTCCTACTTCAAAAGTTCTTTTCCCAAATTTTCTTTTATCAAACCATCGTTTGACTATGTCTTGATGATGATGAAACCATTCCTTGGCCTTTTCCTGTGACTCTTCTAGTTTCAGCAGGGTATCAATCCTGGACTGTAGGGCTGGACTGCTAGAACCTCAGGAGGATTGGTCCAACTTCAAGGATGGGAGTAATATATTTGGAGGGAGAATGGCTTCTTTGCCATAGACCAGATTGAAAGGAGAGGCTCCTAAGGCATTTTTAGGCATTACCTTGTCTTCCCATAGGGCGTGAGGGAGGGTTGTGTGCCAGCTCCTTTGATTTTTGATCACGGTCTTTTTTAGGATTCATATGAGATTTTTATTGGTCAATTCAGCTAAACCGTTTCCCTGAGGGTAGTAATTGGCTGAATAATGTAATTTAAATCCCCTTTTATATGTGAATTCATTAATATTTATTGATGAAAATTAATGAGCATTATAAAAAACTAAAGAAATTGAAACCCCAAACTTGGTTATGATGTTCTCTTCCAAAACGTTGATGACTGTATCCTCGTTAGCTTTCCGTAGGGGAATAGCTTTTGCCCATCTTGTAAAATAATATGTAGTGGTTAGAATGTACCGGTGCTGCAGTGAAGAGTTGGGGTTTATCTCCCCAATTATGTCTATGCCCCACTGCTCGAATGGTTCAGTAATGATAACTGGTTGCAAAGGACATGTTGCTTTAGGTAGCTTTCCAGCACTTCTTTGACATACATCGCAATTCCTGACATAAGCACGAGAGTCTCTGAAGAGAGTAGGCCAATAATACCCTGCTCTAAAAATCTTGTGGGTTGTGGTGTCCCCGGAATAATGTCCTCCGGCAGGTCCGTCATGTAGTTCTTTGACCACATTAATAGCATCTTCCTTTTCTAAACATCTGAGATAAATGCCATCATAGTTCTTCCTAAAGAGTACTCCTTCAATGATATGATAAGCTTTTGGTTTAAGACGGAGGGCTCTCCTTTGCTTCGGACTCCAATGCTCAGGTAAGTAACCTAACTGTAAGTAGTGTACTAGGTCTCTGTACCAAGACTTTGGGGTTGTGAAAATTGGACATACGTCTATCACATTCAGCTCGGCTTCATTCCTCCAATCTAGTTCTTTGTTAGTTTGGCTTTGAGTGAGTAGCTTGCATAGGCCTTAACCTTTAATAATGTTAGATGGCTTGAATTCTAAGTCGTATTCCTGGAGAGCAGTGACCCAATTCCCTCTTCTTTCTCCTAATTCCTTTTGGACGAAAAGAGATCTGACAGCGGGATGAGGGACTATGACTTTCATCCTATTTTTTAGAATATACGACCTGAACCGTTTTACTGCTTTGAAGACTGCATATGCTTGTTTATCTACCACGGGATAGTTCAGTTCAGCGCCTTGTAGACTAGTGCTCATAAAAGAAATTGGATATTCATCTCCTGATTTCGTCTTCTGAGTAAGCACAGCTGCAAGAGAGTCATCAGAAGTGAATGTATACATTATAAAATCTTTATCAAAATATGGACTTCTTAAAGACGGTTCCTTGGCTATAGCAGCTTTGATCTCTTTGAATGCGACCTTTTCCAAGTCTGTCCATTTAAATTGTACATTCTGCTTAACCACTTGTTGCAAAGGTTTAACGATCTGGGCGAAGTCTGGCACGAACCTTTGGACAAAATTTATGGTTCCCATAAATGATTGCATGGACTTCTTGCTGTGGGGCATGGGAATCTTATTGATAACCTGAATCCTTTCCTGATCTATTGAGATTCCTTCCTTGGAGATGATATGACCAAGAAGCTTTCTTTCAAGAACAACAAAAATGCTTTTCTTAGGGTTTTGAGAAATACCATACTTCCTACAATGGTCAAAGATTTGTTTTAGGTGAGAGACATGGTCTTCCCTTTTCTTGGAAAAGACTGTCTCCAAGTAGACTACTACACATTGACCGCCCATTCCTCGGAAAGCAATGTCTATGGCTCGCTGAAAAGTAGCTCCTGCATTTATTAAGCCAAAAGGAATTCTTCAGTACGCAAAGGTTCCCCACTTTATGTGAAAAGTGGTTTTGAGTCGGTCTTCCTCCATTACTAGCACTTGGTTATAACCAGAAAAACCATCTAGTAGGGAAAAGAGTTCTGATCCTAACACCATCTGCAATATCTGTTCCATTGGGGGTATTGGATAGTTATCTTTATCGGAAGCTCTGTTTAAGTTCTGAAAATCTACACACATCCTGATCTCTCCTGGTTTCTTTCTCACTAGGACTAGATTAGCCACCCATTCAGAATGCCGGACTTTAAAAATAATCTTGGCCTCCAACAAATTTTTTAATTCCTTCTGTATTAGAGGTTCAAGTGTCGGATGCATCCTCCTTAGCTGTTGCTGAGAAGGTTTGACTCCTTCTTTCATAGGTATTACGTGTTGAATGATACGGGTGTCATATGTCTTGAGATCGTCATAGGTCCAAGTGAACACATCTTTATATTGCTGAAAAAGTTTAATGAATCTACTTCTTTCTGCCGGCGTACAACATATTCCCAAATTGACATACTTCGGTTAAGCTTCTCTGCCCAAATTTATTGATCCGAAAACAAGATCTTTGCTACTCTATGACGTTAACATGAATTGCATAAAGAGCATGAATGAAGCTCACAAATCCATAAGAAGAGAACCAAACAGCATAGACAATACACACACAAAGACAACAAGTTGATAACGGAGTTCGTCCAGGATGGACTATGTCTCCGGGCCTGCTTCTCAATAGGAGGGCCGATCTATAATCTCAGCATAAAGGAAAAATACATGGCAATGATACAATGATACCTTGGCGACAATGGCCAGGAATAGAACCGCTGCCCAAAACACAACAAGACTGCTTCCAGCAACTCCGAAGCCTGAAGACGGTGTAAAACGAGTATAAACACTCGTACCTTCCTCCTGCAGAGCTACGCAATCTCCCTTCTCTCCTTTAGCTACAAAGTCTCTACTCCAAAGCATGAGTGGGAAATGGCAATTGAATGGGTTTATATAGGTTGGCTTTCCCTTCTTCACATGACTCTCATGGATTCCTTTGGTTGCAACTAATTTGCCTATCTTGGCCTTGGTTACAACTTCCCTAAGTTGGTTTTCATGTGGTTGGGCTTTTAAGAACATAAACCAAAATATGGTTCATGCCCACATGTCCATGGGTTTTCACATTTAGTTACTTCCCCATAATGACATTTACAAAATCCAACAATAATCCATTACATACCAAAATCCTTCTTTTAAATAGCATGTTGGTTTTTTCAACCATAAACCAACTTGTTACAACTTCTTTACAAATATGGCATGTTTGTTTTTGGTTACAACCATGCATTAACTTCATAACAACTCAAGGAATAAAATAAATGAGTAATATGTGAGTAATTTTTCCACTCACTTCAAATATTAATCATTTTACAATTTCTCATGAATAAATGCATGAATGTCCTAAAACTCATTTCAAGCACAAATGCATGCATGCTAGTCATCATGCCACTTCATCATGCCATGTCACCATGCCACATCAGCATGCCATGTCATCATGCCACATCAGCATGCCATGTCATCATGCCACATCATCATGCCATGTCAGCATGACACATTATCATGCCATGTCATCATGCCACATCAGCATGCCATGTCATCATGCCACATCAGCATGCCATGTAGCATGCCATGTCATCATGCCACATGTCACCTTGTGGTTGGTTCGTACTGTATGGATGCCATGTGTCATCCTCTGAGTGGTGCCACATCACCATGTTTGTACAGTATAGATGCCACGTGTCACCTTGTCAGTGGTGCCACGTGGCACCTCTTTTTGCCAAATTTGCCTGTTGACCTTATAGAACAGAACGCGATAACTTTCTCATACGGAGTCCGTTTGAGGTGAAACGAACGACGTTGGAATCGTCTCGACGAGCACTTCGATCTAGTGCTAGTTTGGCTGAGATTGGATGAATTCAAAATTTTGCCTTCTTGGATCCTCCTGGATCATTCCTCCCCACTGAGAAGCTTTTGGCCTCCAAAAGCCTTTACTAATCAACAGATAGGTGAGGGAATTGCTCCCTCACTTTCTCCTTCTCAATCCACTTGGCTTTGCTTGGATGAGTGCCTCTGATGCCCACTCGAAGATAATCAACATCACCTCTGCGAGAAGTCCTTTTCCTTCTGTCCAAGATGACATCTTCCTTTAGCTCATCCATGTACTCAGGAGCAAATTCATCAACTGATGGCAATGAGACATTCTCCCTTTCATCCATGATCATGGGAGGCTCATAGAGTTTCAAGTTCTCCACATTCACCACTGAGTAGATCTGCATGTATGGTGGTAGCTCTAAGCGAAAAGCATTCGTCCCAATCTTCTCCAAGATGGTGAAGGGACCATATCTAATAGGCTTGAGCTTCTTGCCTTCTCCTTTCATCCTCTCCTTGCTGATGTGAAGCCACACTTGATCTCCCACCTGAAATTGATGATCAACTCTATGCTTGTCATGGCGAGCCTTGTACTAGGCTTGACTCTTCTCCAACTGCTCTTGCACTGCTTGATGTACCTGTTGAACTCTCCGAATGAACCTGTGGGCTTTGTCTTCATCCTTGGAAGCGCTTGAATCAACCTCTCTCCCATAAGTCAAGTCCAATGGAGTCTTTGGCAAGTACCCAAAGCATGTCTCAAATGGCGAGCTCTGAGTGGAAGAATGCATAGCCCTGTTGTAGGCATGCTGCACATACTGGATCTGTTCATCCCATAACTTAGGGTGCTTGTTGCAATAGCCCCGAAGCAAATGGACAACTATCCTGTTGACTACCTCTGTCTGTCCGTCAGTCTGTGGATGGAAAGCGGTGCTCCTCTTCAGCTTGGTGTCCATCATCCACCATAACTTTGTCCAAAACTCTCCAAGGAATCGGGAGTCCCGATCCGAGATAATGGACGTAGGAAGTCCAAAGTGAACCCATACATGCTGAAAGAAAAGAGAAGCAGCCTGCTCTGCAGTGATCTGCTTTTTACATGGCATAAGAATACACATCTTGCTAAACCTATCCACGACCACATACAAGTAGTCATGACCCCTCCTAGACATAGGCAAACCCCCCACAAAATCCATGGAAATGCTTTCCCAAGGATGGGAAGGAACAGGAAGTGGTGAGTACAGCCCCAATTTTCTATTAGTGGGCTTACAAGTAGAGCACATCACACACCCCTTTACATATTTTGTTACAATGTCTTTCATGCGAGGCCAATACACAAGTCTTTGCAAATGAGCGAAAGTCTTACCTACCCCAAAATGCCCTGATACAAGAGAAGTATGAGCTTCTCGTATTACATGGACTCTTTCATTGATAGGAACACATAACTTGCCCAAATGATAGAGCAACTTTCTCTGCAAATAGTAGTCTTCCACCTGTGTGCCATTGGTTAGCTTCTCATAAACCTCCTTGAAATCATCATCAGTAGCATACTGCTCAATATAACTTTCATGGGATAAAGAAGCATTTTTCAAGACAATAGATGCAACAATAGAAGGTCTAGAAAGCATATCTGCCACTTTATTACTAGTACCCTTCTTGTACTTGATAACTGCGGACAACCTGTACATGCCCACATTAGGAAGAGGGGCATCCTGCTGGAGATGAATATCATGTTGAATCTCCCTTTTGGGAGGCAAACCTGTAGGTTCCTGAAATATTTCATCATAGTTAGCCACAATATCAATCATAGCCTTCTTATGAGAAGGATCACAACCTTTGAAAGCATCGGATGCTTCGGCATCTTTTGCTCTCACAACCATGAGCATGTATCTCTTATTAGTGTTGATGAGTCTCTTCATCTGTCCTGCACTAACAAGAGTGGTGTTAGCCTTCATACTGTGAGCTCTCACAATGTACTCCACCCCATTTTTGGTGAGATGGTACTTGTTCTCATGACGAAAGAATACTGCTTGTCGATCATACAAGTATGGGCTTCCCAATATGATACCGCAGATGTCAAGAGGAACAACATCTAAGTCCACCTCATCGATCAACTTTGAAGCAATTGCAAACCTTAACCTGCATTGCTTAGTCACCTGTAGCTTAGCATTATCACATACCCATCCAAGAGGATAAGGCTTGGGGTGAGGTTTAGTCTGTATGCCCAACTTCTTAACAACTGATTCTGAGATCAAATTTACTTGAGAACCCGGATCAAATAATGTTTCAATCTTTGTATGCTTAGACACAACTCTGATGTGAAACAACTCACTTCTTCTTTTATCATTTTCTTTAGAAACATGAGTAGAACTTGAACCAGTATGAGGAGTTTTGTTACCTTGCATTCCCACGGCTGTAATCCTGGTTTCATCACCTGAGTCGGAACCCAAATCTTGTTGCGCTGTTGCAACGGTCTTTTTCTTCTTTTTGCCTCCAAAATGCTTTGGCCTCTGTTCAGGATGCAACTTCCAACAACTTTCTTCATCATGCCCATCAGTATCGCAATGGTTGCAATGGGGCTTTCCTCCTTCCTTCTTGGCAGTAGCTGTCTTCTTGCTCTTGTCTTTTTTCTTGAACTTGTGGTGGTTGTTGGGCTTGAAAGGCTTCTTCTGATGGTCTTCTTGCAAATGCTTCCCCCTGTTCTCAAGATGAGTAGCCTGAACACTTGCTTCATCAACACTAGTAGGATTCAACAACAACAAAGTATGGCGTAGATAATGATGAAGAGCACCAATGTACTTCAAAAGAGTGTCAGGAGAATCTAAAGCAATATTCAATTCTAAAGCTTTCTTTCTAAATTCTTCAGTAAAACTCTGAACACTCTGACCCTTGCCTTGTCTAAAACTTTGCCAATCCATCATTGCCTTCTGAACATAACCCAACGGATAAAATTGCTTACGTAAAGCAGAAATAAAAGCAGACCACGATGAGTGAAGATTACCCATTTGTTTGCTACCTTGCTGAAGCTTGCTTTCCCACCATACAAGTGCGGTGCCTGTCAGCCGAAGTGAAGCCAACTGAATCTTCACATCTTCTTCTTCGATCTGCTGGACTCGGCAATAGACCTCAATTTGCCTTATCCAATTGTTTAACTTCTCTGCATTCGCTTCCCCATTGAACATGGGCAAATCAAACTTCACATCGAGCTTCAATAAGGGCTTCTTTTGAGGCTCTTTGTGAGGAACCTTGGAATGCTGAGAATGAGATGAGGAAGAAGCACTTGAACTTGTGCCTGAAGCTGAAGGTGAAGAGGGAGGCTCAGGAGGCTCTTCGACACCTTCCCCTTGGTTAACTGAAGCGTTGCCTTCGTCCTTCACTTCTTTGTCTTCCTTCTTTACTTCACTGCCTTTTCTTTCTTTTGCCATGCGTTCTTCATAGTCTGCAAACAACTTGTCTACCTTGTCGGCCATCATATAGAAGACCTTGTGAAAGTTTGCCTCCATCTCGATGCGGGCATCATTAGCATCCATCTTCCTCCTTCGGTGTGCACGTCCGATCTCGGAATTGTAAGGCTCTAATGTACCCTCACCAGCTTGCAGTTTAGCCCTCGTGAGCATCCACACTCACAATCCAACGTCAAATAGACCTGCTCTGATACCACATGATCCGAAAACAAGATCTTTGCTACTCTATGACGTTAACATGAATTGCATAAAGAGCATGAATGAAGCTCACAAATCCATAAGAAGAGAACCAAACAGCATAGACAATACACACATAAAGACAACAAGTTGATAACGGAGTTCGTCCAGGATGGACTATGTCTCCGGGCCTGCTTCTCAATAGGAGGGCTGATCTATAATCTCAGCATAAAGGCAAAATACATGGCAATGATACAATGATACCTTGGCGACAATGGCCAGGAAGAGAACCGCTGCCCAAAACACAACAAGACTGCTTCCAGCAACTCCGAAGCCTGAAGACGGTGTAAAACGAGTATAAACACTCGTACCTTCCTCCTGCAGAGCTACGCAATCTCCCTTCTCTCCTTTAGCTACAAAGTCTCTACTCCAAAGCATGAGTGGGAAATGGCAATTGAATGGGTTTATATAGTTTGGCTTTCCCTTCTTCACATGACTCTCATGGATTCCTTTGGTTGCAACTAATTTGCCTATCTTGGCCTTGGTTACAACTTCCCTAAGTTGGTTTTCATGTGGTTGGGCTTTTAAGAACATAAACCAAAATATGGTTCATGCCCACATGTCCATGGTTTTTCACATTTAGTTACTTCCCCATAATGACATTTACAAAATCCAACAATAATCCATTACATACCAAAATCCTTCTTTTAAATAGCATGTTGGTTTTTTCAACCATAAACCAACTTGTTACAACTTCTTTACAAATATGGCATGTTTGTTTTTGGTTACAACCATGCATTAACTTCATAACAACTCAAGGAATAAAATAAATGAGTAATATGTGAGTAATTTTTCCACTCACTTCAAATATTAATCATTTTACAATTTCTCATGAATAAATGCATGAATGTCCTAAAACTCATTTCAAGCACAAATGCATGCATGCTAGTCATCATGCCACTTCATCATGCCATGTCACCATGCCACATCAGCATGCCATGTCATCATGCCACATCAGCATGCCATGTCATCATGCCACATCATCATGCCATGTCAGCATGACACATTATCATGCCATGTCATCATGCCACATCAGCATGCCATGTCATCATGCCACATCAGCATGCCATGTAGCATGCCATGTCATCATGCCACATGTCACCTTGTGGTTGGTTCGTACTGTATGGATGCCATGTGTCATCCTCTGAGTGGTGCCACATCACCATGTTTGTACAGTATAGATGCCACGTGTCACCTTGTCAGTGGTGCCACGTGGCACCTCTTTTTGCCAAATTTGCCTGTTGACCTTATAGAACAGAACGCGATAACTTTCTCATACGGAGTCCATTTGAGGTGAAACGAACGACGTTGGAATCGTCTCGACGAGCACTTCGATCTAGTGCTAGTTTGGCTGAGATTGGATGAATTCAAAAATTTTCCTTCTTGGATCCTCCTGGATCATTTATCAACTCGTATTGCAGGGAAGAGCTATGAGTTTTGGCATTCACAGGTCTGCTGAATTTGCTTTGCAGATCGAAGAGGGGCTCTAACGTTCTCACTCCTTTAGGCACAAAGTTTCCTTTCACTGTGCCTTTATTTTGTAGATTTGAGTCATGTTCTTCTTCCTCTATGATGGCTTCTTGAAAAGCATCTTCATTGGTTAAGAAACTAATGATCTGTTCGTCGTCGTCAAATACTCTGAAATTTGTGATGTTGTCTGGCACAGAAGGCCTGAAAATTAATTCAATAGAACATTTATTATTAGTGGGTACTAATCTGGAAGCGGAAGTAGCTAACAGATCAGCTGCAGCGTTTTGTAATCTTGGGATAGAATTAATGTTAAAAGCATCAAAACACGAGATTAAATTCTAGATTTCTGCTTGATAGCGTTTTAAATGCGGCGAAAGACAATGAATCGTATTTCTTATTTGCCTAACAACAATTTCAGAATCACCAAAGACTTTCAAAAACTTAACATTAAGACCAATGGCTTTCTTCAAACCTTGAATGAGAGCTTCGTATTCTGCGGTATTGTTAGTACATTCAAACTCTAACCTACATGATAAAACATATTTATTTCTATCAGGATCAATTAAAATGCAACTAGCTCCGGATCCTTCCTGTGTCTTGGAGCCATTGAAGTAAAGGGTCCAAAATATGTTTTCTTTTCTAACTAAGTTAGTTTGATTTTTTTCTAAATTAGTGACTAAATATACTATATTATAGTCAATATTATCAGCTTGCAAAAACTGAAGGAGATCAGACTGTCTATCTGAAATATTGCTAACTTCTTCTGATTTGTAGTTTCCAGGTTCAATTTCCAAAAAGCAATTTCCTAAAATTGAAGACGAAAAGGCCACTGCTTCATTTTTTCCATCCAGCTGAGTAACATTTTGTTTCATATGTGGCTCCCTCAATATCTTGATCTGATTCTGACGATTTTGATGGGGCATCCACAGATGAGACCAATCTGTTGCAAAATAACCATTAAGTTTCGCAGACCAGTCCCTACTCAAGTTTAGATGATACGCCTCAGGAATATCGACCACCATTATATTGATGAATTGACACACTTTGGGATCAGACGACAATCTAATGAGTACATCTTTCAATTCACCAATAACCTTAACAGCAGTCCTATCTAGTTGGATGATTTGAGATGGGGATGGGATAGGCTGCCCATTAATCCTTTTGCAAATCGACAAAGGCATGACATTTGAACTAGCACCCGAGTTTACCAAACAATTGTGCACATTGTGATTAAAAATATCAAAGGTTAAGAGGAAAGGAAGAGTTTGCGATTTCGATTTTCCGTCGATACTTGCTTTTTTAATTTCTGGGTTTTCCTCAGTGTTTTCTACTGGGACAGCTGTTTGCGGATTTAAGGCTTCCATCAACTTCTTCCTTTGTTGTGGTAAGCTACACATATCGAAAATGTAAATATTAGCTTTCATTTTTTTTATATCTTTGATTATATCATAGCTCATGTCACATCCTTTCATAGTCGTAGATTGATTTTCTGCTTTGTTTAAAGGAGCTTGGGACTATTTAGTTCTTTTCAAGTTCGGTTCTTTAGTCACCGTAGGGGCAACCACTGAGCTTGTTTTGGGTTGGGGAGGAATAACAGTTATATGTCATCTCAGTATTTGGTTAGACCTAGCTTTAGGTGGTTCCACTGCTGGTTCGATCACTGGGCCTTTACTCCTGGTGGTGATGTTAATAGATGCTGTTTGTACTTCGTCTGCAAACTATTCACAAGGCAGTTCTTGGGCAGGGGTCTAATCCCAAAGAATCATTATAGTATCGAGAGTTGGTTCTTCGCTTTCAAGAGTTTGTTCTTGTTGAGGGTTTGTTTGCTCGAGCATTTGTGCATCTAACATTTGGTTCATTACTAAGCTCATCGAATTGATCCACCGTGGGCAGCTTTTTTCTGAGTGTTGTTCTTGGTGAAAAGTGCAAAAGTGGTCCATCCCTATTTCATTCAGATTTAGAACAACAGAATTATTGACTGGTGGGGTTGGTTATCCATTGTTTTCTTTCTTTTTATAGAAGGGTTTAAAAGGAGGTCTCGAAGAGCTTGTTGCTTTGTCCTTTTCTAGATCTACAATCTTGTTGGAGAGTTTTTGCATCATTTTGATGACATTTTCTAAATCTGGTGCAGGTTCTTCTTTATCCCTGGTTAACAGAAAAGGTTTCTTCACAGCCGCTGGCTTACCCTCTATATCTAAGGCATGTTTTGCTATGCTGTCATGTTCTTCTTCCACCTTCTTGGCTTCTTCAAAATTTTCTGTCAGGGTAAGTTTTTTTGTTCTCTTGATGAACATTGCAAGCGGGGATTTAAGAGCTGTTGTATAATATTCTACTAAGCATTCCTCAACAGGCTTTGTTGCGTCACTGAAATTATTTAACAACGTTGTGAATCTCTGGTTAAACTCTTGAACTTTCTCATTCTTTTCCATTCTCATAGACAATAATTCGTTCATGAGAGTAGCTACAGTTTTCTGATTGCCATATTTTTTAAGAAAGCATTTCTCAAAATCTTCCCAACTTGTTATTGAACCAGCTTGCAAACTAAAATACTAGGAAGAGACTTTGGGTTCGAAAGTATAAGGAAAAAGATGACAGAGCACGTCCTCGTGCTCCACATTTAAAAGATTTAGAGCTAGATAAAAACTTTTAAGGTGGTCTTCAGCAAAAATTCCCTTGCTAGGGTCATACTTAGGCAAAACCTTTTTTGGGTTTTTGGGAAAATCATGGAATGGTCCAACTACATTTAGCACCCCCGTGGCTCTCCATGCGGGTACGGCCATAACTCTCGGGGGAGAGTGTGGTGGTGACTGCGGTGGTGAGTTGAGAGGGGTATTCGTTGGAGTATGCCGTCGCTCCGAATTGGTAGGGGTTTCTGGTCTAACTTCGTAGAAAGGTTCAGTGATCTCTTCTAGAGATAAATCTAATAATTCTTCTAGAATTTGAACGAGAATAGAATCCCTTGTACGTTGAGGATTTTTTCAAGGAGCTCTAATTATAGGTAGCATAGGAACTATGGTTAGTCCTCTAGGACTTCTCACATATGAGCGAGTATGCCTCCTGAATTGATTTACTTCTTCAAAAGGGACAGCGTACACTGTTTCATGAATCTGAGAAATATTTCTTGCTTGGCTAGTTCTTATGTGAAGACGGTTATTTCGGCTGTAGTGACCCGGAGGCTTTCTTCCAGGCTGTGTTGATGAACAACAGCTTGGATGATAAATTGGTGTAGATCTTCTACTGTCAAGGTGTCCATCTTCTGCACATATTCACTTTCTACCAGGAGCTCTATACTTAGATTGTCTAAATACTGTGCTTTATTCGGGAACTCTTCTATCCTTTGGGGCATGGCTATTCGACAGCTTTCTTGTGTGGTCTGGATTTGAGAGTACGCAGTCTTGCACTACTCATAACTGGCTGAGGTTACGGTGGCCAACTTTACTCCGCAGTCTTTAGAATACTCTAGGGTGCGTATATTTGCCTTGTATTCAACAACAGACTTAAGGGGAAGGGTTGTTGGGAACTTTGACTTCCCTTCTCTCCATTTGATGTGCTTTTTAATCTCCCCATTGGTGCGTGTGTGCTTCCTCTTGATCCTGGTGACTTCAACATTGATTTCCTTGACTTTGGTCATGACTGCTTTTAGTCTGTATACTTCCTTTGCTATGAGTTCTTAGACTCCATAGGTCTCTCTTAGTATTCCATAAGCTTGCTCGTGGAAGGGGCTAATGTCTCCCATTTTGTTGTTTTCCAAGTCCAATAGTTGCTCCAACGATTCATTTTCTCCTTGCAACTTCTCAATGTGCTCCTTCAGGTCATTGACCTCTTGAAGGTTGTCAAATTTATCCGATTCGAGCTTCAAATTCTTACCTTTAAGTTCTGCATTTTCTGCTTCTAATATTCTTATTTGTATTGCCAGATCTCTCCTATCAACCTCCAATTGTTGGAATGCTTTATTTAATTCTTCCTTTTGAGATGTGAGAGCATTATTCTTCTCGATCATCAGATTTGTGTAGTTATGCTCTTTGACTAAAGCTTCCTGAAGCGGCTACACCTTCTCCTTTTCTTCATCCAACCTATCTCCCAGTATGTTAACATTGTCTGTGGTTGCTGTAACTGTGGCTACGGAGATGGATGCTAGGAGCCTAGCAGCCTCTTCTTTGTTCCGCATGATCGTGGTCTCATGTGTGGTGATGATGTCTGGTCGAAAAGGTCTTTTAAATTTGGAACCTGTCTCTTTGACAATGGTCTTTCTTTTCTTGTTGTAAGCAAAGTTCTACCAATTAGAAACTATGCTGTCTTTACAGGGTGTAAAAGGGACAATGGGTAGATCCCTTATGGGGAACCCCATATCTAAGTTTTGCAGGTCCGGGATTTTGGGAGCAACATCCACTTGGGATTTCTTTTCTTCTTCTTCTTTCCTCTGTGCCTCTTCCTCTTGCTCCATTCTTTTGTCATCTTCTTCCTGCTTAGCATTAGTTTCCAGCCTAATTCTTTCTTCCTCTTCTTCTTTCTTCTTTGCCTCGGCTTTGGCTGCTTGGATTATCAAGTTTTCTTCTTCTTCTCTACGTTTATCTTCTTGGATTTTCTTTGTTTGTTCCAAGAGCCTTAGTTCTTCTTCCGAGAAAGCCTTGGAGCTCGATTTGGCCCCTCCTTTGCCCACCTGATAAATCTGTAGCTCAGTCATATTGCTGATCCCCCTATATGGTTCCTCCTGTGGATCATAAAAGTTGGCATATTCACAGGGAGTGGAGAGTTCTTTGCAATGCTGTGCAATTTTTCCTTGTCGATCATTCCTGTGAAAAATCCTCTCTCCGAAATGAAAGCTCCTCAATTCTGCAACAAACTCTTTCACAGTTGCAATTCCTGAAAACTTGTAGGACCGGACATAAAAGGGTAAGGGGGGAAAAGTGGCTTTCTTGGCCTTATACAAGGTGTTACCCATCCCATCAATGAATACTTTCCTTACCATTTCCTTGTGCACTATGTAATCTGTAGCATACCTTGGGAGAATATATGGGGCTTTGGAACCTCAGTACATTCTTATGTAGGTACCTTCTAGAGAGAAATAGAAATCACCATACTTTTCCGAGGCTTCCATGGAATTTTTAGATAGACAATTGGGTTCTTCATTAAATATCAACTGATAAAGGGGCATTATGAACTCCTTGCAAATGAGCTTGTAATCCCTCTTGTAATTATGAGCCCAAAAAACCTTGTAGGCTATGAACACGGAGCCTTCTGCTGAGTTCCACATGCATCCCAACTTGGGGAAGGGGCATTTTTCCATGATACAATCTATGAGGTAGGAAGCCATATAGAATTTTTCCTTCCTTTCCACTAGCCCTTCTTTAGCCACTATTATTGCTGATGATAGGCTGTCTAAAAGAATATCAACCCAATTGAAGATCGTCCCTTTGAAAGCAACATAATGGATGATAGGGACCCACTGTAGCATAAACATCGTCCCGTCAGGCCTCCTGAAGATTCTACTTAGGATGAGAGCGATCAGTCTGAAGGGAGGCCTCATATTCTTCACTGTCTTTTCTTCTGAATTGCTTGCCTGAAATTAACAACCTTCTTGCCATGTCTAGATTATCCATATGGATTTCTTCCAACCATGCATCGTCAAGCCATTGCTGTGCTTTGGGTAATTTGTAAGTTGTTGAGATATAAAATGGGTGAAACAATGCAAAGGCCTTTCCCGTGCTATCTGCTATGACTCTAGTTTCGGTGTTGGCATGTTGTAGCACCCATCCGATTACCTCTGAGCATGGGAAGAGTTCTGGACGTGTGGTTGCCTTGGATATATAGGAGTTCTGTATATTTTGATATAAGCATTCTTATTCGAGGAGAGCTTCAGGGAAGTCCTGATCTCTTATCATGCGATAGACATCACCCCAGTTTACTTCTGAAGGCACATTTGTAGTGCATTTGGTGTCTTGGAACATTGTCTCAACTCTGGTGCTTTCATCGACTGTCTTCGTCCTCCTCTTGCCACCTTTAGCCATTATGGGAATCCTGTTCAACAATTAACATGAATAAGCATGCATGACATAATATTGACAACCCAAACTAATGTCCGTTAGATGATTTCTTCATTTCAATCAAAACTCTTGAACATGTTCCCTTCACATATCAATTTAAAAACTTGTGAAAGCATTAATTAGGTTATCCTTGCGGTTGCTGTGGTGATTAGGAATTATGACGGTCAATTGATCAAGGTTGGTCCAGGTGATTAAGTCCTTGGAAACAGAACACTAAACGGAGACACCCATGATTAAGTGTGAGAAAGGGTAGATAGGGTCTAACAGGTGATGGGTAAGTGCACCAAAACGAGAGCCCTGAGGCATACTTAGGGCTACGAGATTCACTGAACTAACGGAACGACCTTTGAATAATCGGGAGGCTCTAGACTTAACTGCGACTAAGAAGACAAAGTTAGGTAGTATGATACTCTGCGTTAGGTGCACCATGGGTTGATGACAGGCACAAATGCCCCGGAAAAAAGCCATGGCTAGAAAAGAGCTAATCGAAACGACGGATCCGACCATTTTTATGCAGGAACAAACATCCTAACAGGGATTGTGAGTGTACATACCTAGAATTAATGGCGTAGAGTCGATGATTGTCGAGAGGTCTATGAATCCATGTCTTCAATCGATAATGAACGTGCTTCGTGGTTCAGACGAAACGAAACACAGTATAGGCGATGAAACATAGTGAAATGCCAATGGGGTTCACCCCTATATATTTAAACTGGTACGTGCGAAACCTTAATGCGGTGGTTGCATGTCATTAAATGGGTTTTAAGCTTGCGTACGGCTGGGTTACGTCGAAACTTTTTTCAATAAATGTGACCGTCAAAAGCGGGAGGGTTATGTTAACGCTTCCGACCCACGCGGGAAGAAAAGCTGAAAGTGGTCCACCATTGCGGGGAAGTTGTGTGAATGCTTCCGCGAATAAGTCATGTATCATGGCGGACTTAAGCAAACTTTTCTGCTTTCGCGGGAAATTTGGCCAAGTTCTTCCGAAAATATGCCAAGGTTTGCGGGGCGGAAGAAAAAGACGAGTCTCTCCGAAAAACTTGTTGATGCGTTTCCGGTGTTTGCAGGAGGGTTAGATGAAAGCTTCCACCGTAGCGGAAGGATTTGACAAGTTTTTTCCGCTGCGAACTCATTGGAGTAAACGTTTCGCCTTTTCAGAGACTTTGTGATAACTTTTCTGCCATGGTTTGACTTGGCTTTTTCGTCCGTGGTTTCGGAAGACTTGGGCCAACTCTTCCATTGTTGTGGTGAAGTTAGCTCAATGTTTCCGCCGTTACGGGCCAAAAGACCGAGTTTTACTTGGGAAAAAGACAAAACTCAAAAGTTCTGAGGCAAGTTAAGATCAAAAGAAACTAAGTCATTAGATGCCAAGATGTTGCAAAACTTTTAAGGCAAACATACTCAAAAAAGAGGAGGGGCCCCAATATTTTTCAAAAATAAAAAAGGGGGGGGTGTGTTGTACCAACAACAGGTTTATAGAAATCTCTATAGGCATTATCACTTATTTGGATACAACCCAAAAGACCATGACGGTACCATTCAGAAGTTGCCAGCCGTTGCGGTCTCTGTTCCCGGCAAACACCATTGGGGATCGTCCTTACATTTCATTTCATAGTAGTCTCTCTAGCCCAGTCAGTCCATTGTTGAACAGAATAGTGCCCAGAGCAGCAATATCAATTTTGTAGCCTTGGATGTACATATTATCCTGAGCTGTATAAGGGCTAACCAAAACGCTCCCCATTTGCCGGAATCCAACAGAGTAAATCTGACCAAAATCGCTATTTGAAGTGCTCAGATCGCAATTTCGACGATCTGGATAGTTTTAAAATTGGACAATTAATCTAGGACAAACAATCCCAATTACAAAAATTACGAAATTGTGAAAATAACAATTTCCAAAAAGAAATTTAACCATTTTTTATCCCAAAATTACCAAAAAAGCAAAGCGTTTTGGTTGTCTTTATCCTACGCGCATATTACCCTATCCATAGGCACCTCCTGCCTCGTTTCCACAACCAAACTTTCAGGCTTAAGACCGACAAAGAAAATTCTAATTCATACAAAATTGCAGTACGTATAAAATACATGACAAGAAGATATAAGTTATCGATCTTTACCCATTTTCCCAGAAGCAGCACGCGCACTATAGAATGTTGCATGAGCTGACTCCCACCAGCTATACCATGTAACAGAACCCCTTCTACAATTTTCTAACAGAAGCCTGAGGAGTGAGGCTTTTAACAAACCAGGAACAAAACAAACGTAGTTTTAAATGCTGCAACCTGCAGCCTTATGCAACCATAAGATATGGTTTTCCAGAACCAACATATCTTCATACTTTTTCCTCCACTCATCCACTATATTCGCTTCTGTTTAGAGTTATAGGAGTTGCAAATCTCATAGTGAAATGAATAGGTTTTTCTTACTAGTAGATGGTTGAGGCCAGGTTTGATCCGTTGATTTTGATGTCGATCCAAGTGGATGCAATACTCGATGGCCGTATATTTCTATGTTAATCCAAGTGGAGAATAGTACACCTTGGCCGCACATGGCATGCGTTTCCTATTACAGCAGATGGTGAATGATATGGTAAGATAAGACCTTGTGTGTGCGCAGATTATGGATGCCATGGTGTTGACGTACATATGGGACACTGACAACTCTCTTTTTATTAGAAGCACATTTAAAAAAAAAACTTTAACCATTTGAATGCTTTATTAGTTAATATGCATGCTTAGTCTTTGTGTTTGTTTATTTGCATCGTTGAAATTTGAATTATTATAGAGTAAATTATACATAGTCAAGGGAGAAGTTTTACCATTAGGATTTCTTAGATGTCCTTGGATTTCCTTTTTATTTAACTAAAATTTATTGTTTCCATGTGCCACAAGTCAATGTTGCAAATATTATTTGTTATTGTATATCACCAAGGGTTAGATAGTAAACTTATAAATATATAGGTGTTGCAAATATTATTTTATATGGTATATTACCAAGGTTATATAGTAAACTTATAAAGAGATTAGGGAAAGCATAGGAAATTATCATAAAATATTGGCAAGCATAAACTTGAACCTGAAAGAATAGGAAATATTGAAAACATTGACGATATAAAAAAACCCATAAAAAATCAGAAATATTGAAATAAATCATAGATATTTGCAACAATACCACAAATATGTGAAGGGGCTACCAAGAAACTACAATAGGTTGTTGCTAATAGTGATGATTTCAAGATAGCTACAAATGATTGTGAAAAGGAAGGGAACATTGGAGCTAGAAACAATCTCCTAGAGATGTCATAGGGCATTTGATATGTATATAATCTGTCAAATTATTTTTCCTTATAATTAATAAGGGCATTTGATATGTATATAATCTGTCAAATTATTTTTCCTTATAATTAATATTATTGTTTGTATGTTTTCTTACTTAATATAATTTGTAGGATTTGTGCAATGAAACTTTAATTATTGAACTCTCATTGATAAACCATCTTGTAATCCATTTAAGAATTTGAACATAATTTTTCTTCAAATTTCATTAATAAAAAAATTAATTTCTTTCATATGAAAAAATATAAAAAACTTATACACAATTCCTTTAACTTTATATTAATTAATATGTTTTAAAAATGTAATATTATAAATTCATACACTTTAGATTCATCATTTAAATAATCATTTTTATATCATATTTCAAAAGATACAAGACCAATCTACATAAGCTGAGTGTGATTATTTAATTCATATTTTCAACCTCTAATCATTGAATATGACTTAATTTATATTCATTCATGCTTAACTTGATAACATAACTTTATCCACTTAATTGGATATCTACTTTATTAACTTCCAAATATAATATCTACTCTATTAACTTCCCACTTAATTTATATTCATTCATGCTTGACTTGATAACATAACTTTATCCACTTAATTGTATATCTACTTTATTAACTTCCAAACATAATATCTACTCTATTAACTTCCCATTGCTTTTAATCGTTGTTGTAAATGAAATCTCTCATGATCCATTTCTACTTTCATTACTTTATCCAAATTGAATATCTACTTTATTGACTTCCAAACATAATATCTACTCTATTAACTTCTGATCGCTCTTAATCTTGGTTGTAAATGAAATCTCCCATGATCCATTTTTAATTTTGAATTACTTTTTCCATTAATTATTTTGCAATAAATAACTACACAAATTCTCAAATGTGACCATTTAATTCCAAAGTGGCATTCAACAAAATTATCTTTAAAAATATAAACTCTTTAAAATAATTTAATCAAAATCTTCATCACCTACCTCTCTTCTTATTATAAAAATTGATCTGGGATGTCTTTCAATTTTAGTAGTGTTTTAATATTGAATCTCCTTCCTTTATCTTCATTAAAAACAATGAACTTTTAAAGAAAAAATAAATACATTTCTTAAAAGTTCCATGCATCTCAATCAAACTAAACCACACTATTAAAAAATCCTCCACATATTGCATTTGCGTTTTGTTTTTCACTTCAAATTTTAACAATGCCATAACTTCTCTAATCTTAGAAGAAAATTCTTCTTATTCATCTTTATCACCATGACCTTTATATCCCTTAAAATTCACCACCCTTCATGTAACAACTTGTTTTTGACCCCATAATGTAACTATGTAAATATGGATGATATGGAGAGAAGCCAAATTTGAATGATGTAATTATGTTTATTTTATATTTAATATAAAGAAGACGACTACTACAGAGAAAGACAGACGAAGATGAGATGGGGGGGATATCCTTCCAGAAGGAGAGGGAGTGATTATCCCAAGCCTAGGATTAGAGGGGAAAATGTGCCCAACCCATGCATGCCACTTGTCCAACTCTCTTTGGGAAAGGGAAAAGTGCCCAACTACATGGATTCCAAGTGGCTACTTCCTATCACCATGGGTACCACTTGGATAGTCTCCATCATGCAAATAAATAGTGAGAACTATCCCATTCTTCATTCATTATTTTAGAGGATGGACACCCATTGTTGGGGGGAGACCATTGCTTCATGATTCTTCCATGCTGGAACCATCACGAATGTCAAACCTAAACCACCCATGGCTGTACCACCATCACCATAATAGGGAATTCAAGCCAGATCGAGAATAGAGGAATGGGTAGCTATAGAAGAAACTCGGCACCCTCTTGTGGATGGGTAACCCCAGCTTAGGGGTGGCTCTATCAAATAAATATATGCATAACAAACTACCACCCCCAAAATGTATCCTAAATAAGGAATGGAGTAGAAGTTCATTAAAGTTTAATTAGCGTAGTTAATCACTTAACGGAATTCTAGCGGAAATCTTTTCCGACTGCACGTCGACCCATGTGAGGTAAACAGGTGTGGTTCACGATTTTGCATGGGTAACGATGTGCGGTTAGGTAAACATTTTGAATTTTTCATGCACGGTAGTAACCATTAGCGGATTTTTTGACCGCCCATTTTGATTTTACCCAGAACCTCCATCAATAGATGTTTTGAGCCATTTCGATTTTACCCAGAACCTCCATTAGCGAGTTTTTTGATCCATTTGGATTTTACCCAGAACCTCCAGAATCTCCATCAGCGAATTTTTTGACCCATTTCGATTTTACCCAGAACCTCTAATCAAACTAGGCCGTCTTCCATGCTTGACCTCACTCATAAGCCCTGTAAGATAACCCCGTGAACAAACCAGGTCCCTTCTTGAGAAAAAGTAGCAAGATCACTGATCAAATCAGATCATACGCAATTCCAGGTCAAACCAATTCGGATTGCATGGAAATTGTCTGAACAAAGGGTATAATGTTTTTTTTTTCAGATACGGTTGTATTTCTGTTTGGGATTCGTTTAATGAATGTAATTGCTGAAAATCCATTTTTTCATTTATATATTATTATAAGGCTTGTAACATTTATTTTTTAATTTATGTTGTACAATTTCAGATCACATGGGATGCGATTCTAGATCAAACTAGATCAGATTGCATCAAATTTTTCTGACTAAAGACAATGTATGATGGTGCAGGGTAAGTTTTCCACTATCATTTGTATTTCTATTTGAGATTCTTCATTTTTATATAAATTGATAAGGTTTGTAACATTCCTTTCCTAATTTCCATTGTACATTTTTTTTTCTAACCAGTCTCGCTATAACAGTTATTTACCATATACTATATATGCACAATAATCAATTTTACCCCTAGTTTTTTGATGCATAAATCTTATAGGACTGAGAAGATTTTATTTTGTTGTGTATGCAACGCCATAACCTTGTTTATAAGGAGAAAATAAATTAATGGTTCTTACCAAAGGTTACTGTATCATTTATACTGTGCATATAGAGCTAGATTGTTTTTTTCACTGTTTATTTTCAATTCAGAGATCCCCTGTGTAACCTGTGTGGCCCTTTGGGCATCTTGATATGATTTCAGATTATAAATTTTCATAAATTTAATCATGTTTAGAATAGACACTAATCCATTGCCACATAAAGAATGAAAGTCGTTGTCTCCAGAAGTTGTGGAAGAAGCATTCCGAATACTTGCAGAAGATGATGCTATATAAGAAAAACAACGACAAATGAAGCAACAATTATCTAAACAATGAAGGAAGTCACGACAATTATGTAAAATTGATAAAAATGATTGTTGGAGTGATGATGAAATAGATTCCAGTGGTAATGATGGTCAGGTCCAGCTTAACAATATGCAGATACCTTATCAAATCCGTTGTTGCTCATCTATGTAGTGTGTTAGGGGAAAAGCTCCAAACTTCGATACTGTTGCCCTTCTTAAAGAAGAAAGTGGTTTAGCAGAGATCATTCTCTGCAAAGTTATTGATGAGTCCCAAACAGGAAATGTAGAGTTGACAAACTTGGATCCTTGTGAGAATGATCCAATTATTTACACTATTGGTACTAGTGGCACATGGACACGTAGTATATATGATGTTTTGCCCGTTCTAATGGTGTATGCAGATGATAGTGGAAAAATTATGCTGCACCATCCTTCATTATCTAAAATAAAATCACAGTTATCTTCAAGGTCATATGAATATCGTTCCACTGCAGTCATCAATCGAGGTTTTTACATGGGATCTAGGTCAGATGTGACTCCTTTATTAGGAGATGATCGTTTTATCAAGATTGGAAGAAAGAAATTCATTCAAATGGACGGGCTTTTGGTGCACAGCACAAATCCATTTGATTTTACCATAAAGACAGGCATGTAAGTTCATATTTATTATGAAAATTTGCCTAGTATTTCCAAAGAAGAGTCATTGAAAATTCCATATCCTGTGGAAGTGTTGAATTGTTTAGTAGATGTTTCTATTGGTGGAACATTCTGTTGGGTAAGAATTTTTGAATGTGAGTTGGATGTTATTGGTAGAGGCCACCATATTCCCGAAGGTGTGAATTTACATCCACATGAGGTGTTCTATACAAAACAAGGTTTATTGATATCATCTGAAATCATTGATGGTGGGTATACCCGTACCTCTTTTAATTCATATTTTTCGGTTTATATCACAATTTTTTTTCACCCAGAAAAAAACCCAGATTCTTGCTATTCATGTTTATGAATCAAAGAAAAATTACAGAAAACATAAGGTGCAAAAGTTCCAAATAAAACTACCATCTAGACTCTGTGGACACTCTTTGTAACAATCATTAGTTGTATGTTCTACTGGATAGAATAGATTCCACATCAAATCGTCAGTACATATTGATCACTATGCCTTATTGATTGAGAAAAAAAATATATTAAAAGCTCGAAATGTACTAAACTGGGTAGAGTGCACATATGTAAAAGTCTTCAGATAGTATCTAATGCAGAAATGACTATATGCTAATTACAATGGATAGAACCTTTATCAACTAATGTGGAATCCAGAAATTCCTCGAAATAAAGTGTACCCTCTTCTAGGCCAATAGTTTTCTTTGATAGCAAATCTTCCTGTGTGTTGAGTTCCTTGTGAATATGACAAAAAAATAAACACTGAAAATTACTCCCAACATTTGTTAATATTTGTTTCCACTGATCCAGATTTGTAACCTGTAACATTGATTTCCCTGCCAACTAGTCGAAGATGCATTTTGAATCTCTACAAACTTGAAGTAATGTGATCCTTTTAAAGTTAGAAAAGAATAGTAAAGCGCAACTAGCTATCAGTTCAACTCTAGTGTTTGATCCTCTGCCACAACCTAACCAAACACGAAAAAACTGATTGCCTAGGAATCTGATATAAATACCTCCCCCACATTCACCCAGTTTTGCAACTAATGTTATCTTTATAGTAACTAACGTTATTTTTATTTTTATTGCAGACATTGTTGATGTTTTATTTACTGTGAACTCTATCAAAAGGTGGGGCAAGAGCACTCAAAAGGGAGAATCTTTTTTTTGTTGTTTTATTGCTATGAAAGATGATAAGCACAACACTTTCCAACTTCTTGCAACAAAGGGTGATGATAAAGTTGTGACTGCCAGATTAGTTGCCTCTATAGAATATGGAACTCACAATGCATTACCATCATGTATTCGAGTATTGCAGCCACATCGAATCCATCGTCACAATATCTATCTTCTTTCCTACAAAGTTTTCAACCACATAAGGTCTCGTAACATGATACGTAGTGAATCTTTTGTGGAAATTCCTTGTTCAGATGAAAGTTTCATGGTTAATTTTGAGCTTATTGCAATGCATGCCATACCTCTTGGGATTGTGAAGAAAAACAAATCACTAGAGTTCACCATAGAAGGCTATGCGAATCTTAAGGAGGCTTTTTTTATACATGGCCAACCTTTCCTGATAGATATCAGCTATCTTCAGGCTCAAGCAATGATAGTCAACCTGTTGGAAAATGGAGAGTGGGACCAACATTTAGATTTCGGTATTTGTATAATAGCCTACAGCCTCGTGTGCAGGTGCACTTTTCATGGGATTCACACCAATGGGATCCTGTCCATCATTGTTATGGATTGGGGATGAGGATTGGTGCAACCCATTTGGAGATGTAAACATTATACCTATCATAAATATGGTGAATTCTGTATGAGAGATTTGTGGTGTAATATATACGGTGAAATGTTTGAACTTTGTAATTTGAAGTTTCTATAAGTAAATATAAATCTGAATCTGGGGAAATCCAAATAGTCTTCTTTGTGTGCTTGCTGAGATTGTTAGTGATTCAGTCCTGACTGTGCACTTTGATTTTGTAGCCTTGTAGTATTATCTGTTGATCCTGCAGGGCTGCATCACATGACATATTGATGTTGTGTTATCAATGGTTTTTTTTTTCAAGGAAAAAATCTTTATCTTTGATATTTCAAAGTTTGAAATTAGAATATACATTTTTTAGCCTATGGGATCTTGAAACGATACATATGTTCTGTCTTCAAACTATCCTAATAGCTATTTATCCTAGTCTTCCACAATCAAAAAAATATTTGGTGAATTCTGTATGACAGATCTGTGGTGTAACATGTATGGTGAACTATGTTTTTTTTTCCCAGGAAAAAAATCATACTTTTCATTTCAGAGCAGAAATAACATACATTCTATATCATCCTCTCCTTTACTGCCTCAGTAATGATTATCTTTTTCAGTAACTGATAGATAACATTTAGCCTATTTACCATTTTGGCTTCCAAGCCTAAATATGTCAACAAGGATCACTGACCCAAGTATACATAATCAGCTATTTAGTTGCAGAATAAGCTACTGAAAGAGGTTTTTGTCAAAAATGATATGCATTCCTAGCTTGCTTTTTTATGCTTATGGCTTGCATTTTACACCAAGTGTACATAATAGTAAAAACAGGTTAAAATTGCACCTTTCATAGGTGGATTGAGAGCATATGAGGTTAGGTTATATAAAATTAACACAAGGATAGTCTTCTCAATATATCTAGCCATCCAATTTCCAGAACCATTTACTATAAGCATTTAATAGGAGGGTTTGGCTTGCATTTTTATTAATCTAGGTGGATATTTAACAAATACAAGACAACCATGTAGTCTTTTTGCACAACAGGCACTTTCTAAACCCAAATTGAAAAACTAAATGTATAATAATGTGGAAAATAGTAATACATACCATTTCCAACTAAACTCACTCAAAACTACCCAATACTTAGGGATGGGCGGGTATTTCTCTGATCTGGGTAAAACGAGGTTGAAAACACAAAAGTTGTCATTTTGTCAATTTAACTGTGGACAAATGAAACATCATTTTAATAATCTGAAAGAGTTTTTTGTCAAAAATATATCTATCTTCAACCCCATGGTGCTAGTTTCAAATTATGACAATTCTACCACTACTACATATGGCCTAATTTGCCACGAAATTTCATTGTAATAGCCACGAATTTTCATCCCTGTTGCAATGATTGGGGTTTTTTTTTTCATGGAAAGTGATTCGTGGATATAGGGACAAAAATTCCATGACATGGCAATAGCAACGCTTCATTGTTGCCATGTGCCAACAACACAATAGTTCTCATATCCACGGAAAATGAATCCTGCCACGCAATTTCGTCACTATATCGACGCACAACTCCTATAAATTTCCACGCAGGTGCTGAACCTTCCACGAATGTTCATCGCAGTATCCATGCATCCATTCACAATCTTTCGTGGCAGATTCAACACCTGCGTGGATGATACTTTTATAGTTCCACAAATCATCATCTCAGTATCCACGCATGGATTCCCAAACTTTCGTGGCAGGTTTAGCACTTGCATGGAATATATTTTATAGTTCCATCAATCATCGTCGCAGTAGACACACATGGATTCCCAAAATTTTGTGGTAGGTTCAGCACCTGCGTGGAATATATTTTATAGTTCCACGAATCGTCATCGTAGTATCCACGTAGGCATTCACAAACTTTTGTGGTAGGTTCAACAACTGCATGGAAACATTTTCTACAGCCTACATTGATGTTCGTCGATATAGAGATGATACCTGGTAGTGTTAATTTTTTTTTTTTTGAATGTGATGATACAGTCATAGATTTGCTTCAGATAGACTAAAATCACTTCTCATGAACTAGCTCTTACATCTACAATCAAATCCTTATCAATGATTCCTTTCAAATCTGAAAACAAGTCTGCTTAATTATGGTTTCCAATTCTATCAAACTTCATCAAATAAATAATCTTGCATTGTATTCCTTAAAGTAGTTACCAAGTCTTTATGATAAGCAGTAACACAAATAAAATTTGTTCAAGTAGTTTTCATACTTATCCCTTTTCAACAATCAATTCTTCAACTTCAAGTTTTGTCTTTTAATGGCACAAATATTCAAACTCAAACTCAATTTGGTCACAAAGAATAGGCTCGGTCTTCAAGTTATAACTGATGTTCTCCCATAACACTATTCAAACTCAACTTCAATTTGGTCACAAAGAATATGCTCAGTCTTCAAGTTATAACACAAGTCCTTCAAATATGCTATCAATATGTTTCAATGTTTTGCAAATTGTTCTTCTTCAAGCTCAGATTTCACATCCTTGTGTCCTTTGAATAATCACAAGGCTTAAACAACATTTTGCAATGTATGAGCTCGGTCTTACAAAGAATTATACCTTAGCTCTATTCACTTCTTAAGAATGCCTATATGCTTCTGTAATGGTATATATTTAGATGCTTAATAAAACTTTCTCAGAGTCATTTATCATCAAACTTTTCATGAGCTTGTAAACAACAAACACAGTCCTAGATAGATATCTCAAGAACTTGAACTAAATGTATAAACATGAATAATTGTAAGCCCAAGTCTTAAGAACATGTGGATAGAAGTTGAATTGTAAGCTCCAGTATCATGCATTAAAGCAATGACATGATAAAGTTTTACTTTAAAGCCCTACAAGGAAATAAGATCACAATTCTACTTGTCATGAATACCCTATAGGAAACAATTGTTCCACAAATTCTATCATTTGAAGTTTGCAATGCTACGGTTTTCTATTCTCAACACTCACTGCATTTTTGAACAAGCAACTCTTTGTAGGCTTATTGAATAGAAAATAAATAGAGTGGAACCAATGGTTGAAAATATTTCTAAATAAACTTTGAAGTCAGTTGATATAATCAATCTTACCTCTACCAAAGCCCTTGTTTACCAAGTCTCCTAGAAGCACACTAAGCATGTAGCAACAAACAATTATTTAAGTTACAACAAAGGAATCCAACCAAAATAAATTCTAACTTGTGCAGATATGAAAAAGGTGGGAAGCAATGCACCAAAAAGAATGCACAGAGAAGGCATGTGCAGGTTGGATGCAGAACCCAAAAGCTACATCACACCACAAGATAACAAACTTGCAAAATACTTGAGCTAGGGCACAATAGAAGAGCCCAACTTAGCTTCCATGTTAGAGGCCATCTGATCTAATGAATGCACCAACCCAACAAAAACCAAAACAAATAAAGATCCCAATTGCAAATTTTGATGAGCTGCATAAATTTTCACTGTCAAGTGCACTTTATGTAAGAGGATTTGCCAAAAATACCATAGAACTATATAGGCACCACATGCAAACAATGCAATTACCATGCACTCAAATGGGAAGATGTATTCACTTAAGACCAAACAACTTCAAACAAAGACAAATTACACAATTTTACATGTAGCACAACCATGTTTACATCTACCATGGAAATATTTCTGACTCCATACAACACTTCATGGAGATGGTATTTTCTCCATAATCTATTGTCGTCTTCTTATGTGACACATGAAACTTCTTTGCACTTGCTGTTACCCAGAATTTCATTTGATTTCATGCCACCTTCTATATATTTTCTAGCTACATATGCAATCACACACAAATCAACATCATCACGTGTTTTTCCACAGTGTCTATATCTCATTCTATGATCAGTTTTGGATGAAATCTCTCCACTAAAATGGTTTAGTCTCAATCAAGGACTCCCAATTTCATTGAATTTCCTGTTTGATTGCCAAGGCATGATACAATTAGAGGAAGCCTTCTATCTTTAAATGGACCATCTTCCCTCAATTGGAAGCAAAGATCTGGTTCATTACCAGTGGGCACATCACTTGCAGCCCCCCTCAGGGGACTCACTGCTAGAAGATTCCCTAAATGGAGATGATCCTAATTTCCTGTCAATGGAAAAGACCAGGTAATCAATTGGGTGTCGAGCGAGGAAGAATGAAGATCACTGTCACAAGTGAGACGTTATCATATTCTTGAGTTTTCCCAAGTTTTCTATGTTTTTCAACTCACCAATTTTTTTGAATTTTTAAGGTCTGAATTTATACTTGATGAGTTTTGTTGATTTTCTCTCAATTTTTATGAATTTCCAAGTTGATGACCTGTGCCAAACTTTTTCCAGTTTTTTGTTTTGCAACACTAATATTATCTATTGGTTTTGAAGTCCTTTTGTTAATTAGGATAAGCTACTTGACAAAAAGTGGTCTGCACCTCTCTTCTTGAGAAACTAGGGTTTCATGTGGTGATTTTTGGTGTGTGAAGGCTTCTATACTATCTTATGAGGCTTGTCTAAAGGAAGGTGCCAAAGTTGGAGTGTGCCACATTCCAACTTTGGGTTCCCAATCGCCATCGAAACTCCAACTTTCGGTAACCACCAGAATTTCTGTAGCTTGCAATTTGTAAAAGACCACAATGCCCAGATTGTTCATAAAATACCACAATTTGATATTAATGAAGGAGTGAATACTCAACTGTGTAGAATAAGTCCCGTAGGTGACTGCTAATGTCTCCTTCAAACTCCAAATGTACAACCAGTAATTTCTTAACACAGGCTCTTTGGTAAATTCAAAACTGCCATATCAACAGATTATAATGAGTTACATTGACAAGCAAACTAAAACGATAAACCAATATTCAGTAACATGTAATAAAATAAACATATATATCATAGAAAAAAAAGAGAGATTTAGTTGAAGATACCAACCTTGGTGTGAAACCATTCTTGAAAATATACTCAAAAGTGTTACTTTCAGAAGAGACTGTCAGTGCCTCGGAGAGGCCAGTCTTCTCTAGGAACCAGCTGACCCTTCAAGAGGGTTTGTACAAACTAGAGAGAGAGAAATGACTGGAGTTGATTCGGTCAATGAAGTCAACATAAACAAAGTTACAAAAATTATAAACTTCAACCAAGTCTCAGCAGAAGAGAAGTGATTATCAGCACACCACAACTGATCGCAGGTGATCAAAGTCAACTTCTCTATAAGACCAAAAATTCAACAAGTGGTATATAAAAAATGAAGGAGGGTAAATGACCGCATTAACCACAAGTCAAAGACAAGCTACCACAAGTACAATAATAACTCAATCAAGGTGGGGAAGGTACATTAAACCAAAAATGAGATCTGAAGTGTGGGTACAAATATAAACAATGGTCATAAAATAAGAAAATATAAAAGATGGTCATAACATAGGTGTGGGTAGTAGAAGACCCATGACCCTTAGAACCAAGGGTATGCTCCAAATGTGGCCAAACAACCATAGTACTCTATAAGAGCAAAACTTCAACAAGGTGGTTTTAAAAAGGTTACTCAAGGAGGTTAAATGACCCCATTAAACACCAGTGAAAGATAAGGTACCACAAGACCAATCATATCTCAATAAAGGTGGGGAAGGTACAACTAGTCATATCTCTCTCAAATGTACAGCCATTCTATATAACCTGAAAGTTCATCACCACAGTATCCGTCATTTCTCTCTATGCAATCCTGAAAGCATCACATAACAGATAAGTACCTTGTACTATAGAAGATAAAAGCCACATGTGTTAACATAATTTTGATCTCTATCAACTTCAGCACTCGGCCTATGTGGTCCCTGTGCTATAGTTGGTCCTCAAGATGTAATGGGTAGTAATTTTATAGCATAATTTTCATCTCTTTCAGTAACAGTTGATAAAATAAACATATTGATCATATAACAATAAGAGAGGTATAGCTGAAGATCTCCACGTTAACATTTAACAAAAAATCAGATCTGAAGTGTGGTACTATTTCTGAATAGTTCTAAAGCAACAGTAAAATATTTTACAACATAAATTTGATCTCTATCAACTTCAGCACTCCTTCGTGGTCCCTGTGCTGAAGTTGGTCCTCGAGATGTATTGGGTAGTAATCAAATTATAAAGAGTGATGATCATCGAAGTCATGATGAACATATCCAATATATCTAATATAAAGAGAATAAATTTTTCAGACTAATATATCTACATGCAGCACATACAGGAGTGATGATGTGTTAGAAAACACATAATTTGAATATTAAAATACAAAATAATTATAAACAAGCATACAATGACTTGTGATGACATTTAAATTTAAAATTCAAATTCTACGAAAATAAAAGATATAAATGGGAAAATTGCGAAGAGCATCACATAAAAGAGAAGTACCTCGTAACTAAACCAAATAAAAGTTATCTATGTTACATACTAACAATGTTTCATACTAACAACATCGATATCCATCAAAATACAAGTCATGAACTACTTTTTCGTTGATTTATGTTTTTTTGCATTGAAAAAACTTGTGAGTACGGTATCACAATCATCAATTGGCATAGTATTTACTGCGATATCTCCTATTATTTTTTGTGTTTCCATGCCCTCATTTATGCCACTTCTTGTACATCGCTGAGCAGGGTGTGGAGGTAGTTCTGTAGGGGTGTGAACTGCAACAACGGAAATGAGGTGCATATATATATGATGTTGAATTATTATTGAAATAAATATTTCATTATTTTGATTAAAACTACAACATTTCTCTTTACCAGTCTCTGTAGATGTGACAACTGGGGTGTTAATTGAAGGTATAGTTGCTTCCCCTTGCAGTTCATGCTCCTGAGCTTCATGGTATTCCATTGAAAGAAGAAAATTTATAAGTTTAGGTCAGGAAATATATATATCTAATATCAATATACTTTTCTATTTCCAAAGCATACATACCAGAATGGACACTATGCTCCACACTATCATGGGACATGTTCACCCCAACATCAACTTGTACTTGCTGAGTACTGCTAGATTCACTGCTGCGGTTGCATTGTTGCTTAAAAACAAACATAATTTTTTAGTTATGGGTGATATAATCAGAAGTACTGAATAGACTTTAATAGTATACTACAATTGGTGATATACCTGCATGGCATCATTGGGGAGATTGGAGTCTGCCCCAAGCTTTTCCGATGTTCAACCACACTTTTAAAACCAAACTTGAAACCAAGCTTTAGTTCTTTGTCGATGGCAGCAGCTTGGAACGTATTTCCCTGCAATGCATGATAACACATTTTAAAATTTCCAGTATCAAAATCAGATATTTGTTCGGTATTGTTAAATAAATATTCCCAACAATTAATCATTTAATACTTACAATTCTTGCTTTTAGTTTTCTATAGCCACCCTGGCTCAGTCTATGTTTCCCATGCTTTTCCATTCTAGCCTTGGTTGCTTTGGAGGTGTCAGGTAGCCTATATATGAAAATTTTCAAAAACCTTAGATATAAAAAATATTACTTAAAACAAAAAAGAAAAAAACAATTGAGCTTATTTCAGTAAAAAGATGATATATGTTGTACCTTGCTTTACCAGGCCGTGGTTGTTTTCTTTGTCTTTTTTGTAATTTCTCCTTTGTATCATCTATCAACGCCTTCCACTCTTTCTCAGGAACCATGGGAGGGTGCTCATGCCTGAGGTCAGCTTGCAATCTTTTCCTATATTGGTCCCTGGTATATTTCAAATTCTCACCGGCTAACCTTGCAACAACTTTCCTGTTGAAAGTATTGCCGAACAAGTTGACCATGTGGTCAATCAATTCATCTCTTAGTGTTATCTTGGCTATTTTACTGTGTGAGAATGGTGGGGCCAAACAGCTCCAAGGCTTTGTCATTCAAATGCCTGTAGAAGACATTGTTTCCTGCAGAAACATGTAATCCATTAATTTATAATAATTTCAACGTATGTCTATTTCAATTTCATGATTAAAATAAAAAATTAATGCATAAATACCAGCAATTTTCTGGATCTTGATAGGAACATAAGAGTCATCCACCATAAAGGTGAGATCTAGTTTTCCGGTGCTTTTAACTCGTGTTGCACCAGGAAAAGTTTCCTGGTTGTCTACAGTACATTCATCTCCAGAGTCATGTGGAGACCTAGGCTCCGTCTCATGATGCTCTGACATGGCATCATGATCCAGCATGGCATCATGATCTGGCATGGCATCATGATCTGTCATGGCATCATGCTCTCTCTGACCTGTGCCGTCATCAATGGAATCGAGGCCAACTGTAGGAGTGCCAAAAAGCCTCATTGGTACATTGCTTCTTTTTTGTTGCATTGGACCATCACTGCTACCTATACCTATTGTAGCAGGTTCTATAGTCACGGGTTTTAAAAAATCCTACAAACAATAAAATTTACTTTATTAGATCACTTGGAATGATAAAAAACATAATATCAGATATGAAATCACAACATAGCTTAAAACAAATTGTGAAGATGCCACTTACCCCATAAGCCTTTATAAGAGCTTGCAACTCTAGAATCTTTGCCTTGTTCTCCTGTGACAAGGGCCTTTGGCGAGCCAAGGAAAGCATTTCACAATTTTCCTTTTTCAAGGCTACTCTAAAAGTGTGCATTGGGTCAGTGGAATAGAAAATCTCTTCCTCAAAACACTCATCACCCAGAGCATGTGCACGTGACTAAATTCATCAAACAATAAATTAAATTAAGCAATATAATTTTAACAGCATTCAAATATTGATATTGTAATGAAGATTAAGTTGCTATTATGCACTAACACTTACCTGACGCGGTGTTATGACCGGTGAGTGTCCATGACGAACCTTCACCGTGGAAGCAGTAGGTGCCTTTCCATGGTCCTGAATGAACTAGTAATCCATCATAATGTCAAAAAAATGAACCAGTAATCCATCATAAGCTTAGAAAAATGTGAATGTACTAAATCGAAACATTTATTTATTTTCTAAACAATTACGTTACGGGCCACAGAGTGTGACCTTCCATGGTCACCCTCCACCATGGAAGCAGCAGGTGCCTTTCCAATGGTGCCACACTGACACAATAAATCAATAAATAAACATTTACCTCAGACTAAATAATTGTAACATAAAGAAAAATGAGATATTGCATTAATATTATTTTTTACCTCATAAGTAGAAGATACATGTTCTGCTCCATGGCCATGAGCAGACTCCTGCCACAGTTTAATAAGCATGCTTTCATATGGAAATATTAACAATAAGCATAGAAAAAACGAATGCTAACAGTGAAAATCAGAAAATCTTGTTATTGTAGTCATATTTATTTACTATATTTAACATTTCCCTGACGAGGCATAGATGCTGACCTTCCACGTTCACCCTGGACCGTGGAAGAGGCATGTGCTTTTCCACTGCCGCCACCCTAAAAAAAAATTCAATAGTCAATAATTGCATCAAAAACAAAAATGAGATATTCATAGCAATGTAATTGCCATGTAATCACATGGAAATATTCATAATAAGCATGAATAAAGCGAATGGCAATAGTGGAAATCGAATTTCAACAGAAAAAAATGAAACATTTAGTTATTGTAGTCATGTTTAGTTACTACTTTTAGCATTTACCTTATGAGGCATATTTTCTGACGGTCCATGGTTCCCCTAGACCACGGAAGCCACATCTATTCTATTTAAGTTGTAATCGATCAACAACTCTTCACCTGCAAGTATTGTTTTTATTGCACATACAAATATACGATGATGTTCGCATGCCTCGAATTTGCAATTTGGTTGCTTATTTGTTGTCACTGGTCGTGTACTATTTATAAAGCGAACAATGTTTCCGGACGCTTTTGGTCTCCCATCAATATACATAGTCGCCCCTTTGTTTTTATTTTTTATGTTATTTGAATATAATTCACGGCAACTCCATATCTCTGCATACTTCGAGTATATTGGACCAAGATCAACTAGTTATTGTATCTGTATAGTGGTCCTACATACTCCATCAATTCGGTTACAGTGCCATAGTGGACCATTATTCCATCCATGGAAAATAGCCCCAATCCATGTAAGGATGAAGGAGCGATGCGATACATCCTCCCTTTGATGAGGAAATCTGTGTAGACTTGAGGTAGCATATTAGGTACCCATCGTTGCACTAGATGTTTATACCTCAATGGCAAATCCATGTCTCCTATGCTCTTAGCATCATAATTACACGACCCACCGTTGGCAATAAAATATTTCATGCATCTATGAAATCGTTTCCTTATCTTTTCAGATCTAGTTGATATAAAACCGGTAGATCTAGTACAACTCGTCTCACTTTCAACCTCTCTGAGTATATCTTCATCATCACTTGAGGAAGATAGATCTGACAGATACCTATTTGGTGGTACCTACACTCCATAAAACAAGAATAAACAAGACAGTCCTTTCTCTCTTTTTTGAAAGTACACATTTACTTCCCTCAAATCTGAGGCTTAGGAGGGACATGCCTAACCCTGGTGGATGTAGGAAGTTAACTAGTATATCACTTAGTTTTGGTCCTTCCAACACTATTGGGCATATTATTGGCAGCCTACCCTCTTTCTTTGAATGGCATATTTTTGGCATCCTACCCTTCATTTTTAAAATATACATGCTGGTATTTTATGCTAATGCATATGAAAATTGTTTGTTAGTGAATTGTTTGGAAAAATCACTCAACTAAGAAACATTAATTGACTATATCAGCCCAACAAACCATAACTACAGTGAGAGGGTCCACTCAGGAGTACATTGTAGCAGTGTTCGTAACTGTTTCATGTCAATACATCTTAACCAAGTAATCTGTAAAATACTACAGCAGAGAATGCAAAATACATCAGCTAACTTAGGTGAAATATTACACCTTAGACATGTTGCAAATTTCAAATCCATGCAAATTGGCACTCAAAAGGCCATGAGAAATTTGTTTTTCAAAGACTATTTTTAGACATTATGTGTATATTGATTTTCCGACTATATTGGTTTTTAAAAAACAATAAAATAAAAAAAATTCAATCAAGAATGAGTGTATCCATCAACCAAGCAGGAGGACCAAACCAAAAAAATGTCAACCTGAGAGCAGTCCCTAGTAGGTCACTGTGTTGAAGAAAATTCAACACTACCAGTTAGGTCAATGTTCTAATACAATTTTCAATGACATGTAATGTAAGATAAACACATTAATCACAAAAAGGGGGTAATACACAACATCAAGAGAACTAGGTCAATTGTAGACAAGGCAAAAATATTGGTTTCAGGAAGCTTTTGAACATTAGTTTTTTACTTTGTAAGCCTTGGAGTACTCACTATATCCAGCAAAAACACACTTCGAAATGGAGGATTTCAATTCAGTCCTTTTCTCCTCGATAATATGAATATATACAAAGAAACCAAAAAAACAGTAGTGTGACACCTAGGGTTTATCACTAATGAAACCTTCTTATAGTGTTTTGTTCTTCAATACCCTATGAAGATACCTATTCATATATGCTCCCATGGTCAATTTCCACAAATTTCTCTCTTAACTATTTATGGTAAATTCACTTGCTCCTAAAGCTGTAAAACAGGTTATTGGTGGGTTTTCTAATGAAAAATAGTTTTATGTAATAGCTACCAGAATGTACTTTCAGATTCAATTTACAAGTCTAGAGTGTGATTTTTCCTTTTTATTAGTTCTAAAATGAATTTTGGGCATCCCATGCCAACTGTGGACAATGAAAGGCAATGAACATGCTTTATACCTCACACCTGGGCAGTTCTGGGCCCTATAATGACAAGCTACAACAGTAATTAAACATATATGGGTAATGTTTTGAACATTAGTAGACACGTTTCACCTTCTACCTCATCATTTAGTTCTGGGCCAATTTTGTGGATGTGAGGTAGTTTTGAGTGCAAATTAAGACTATCCATGTCTTCTTACAACATGAGACGCTTGCAAAATTTGAGGTATGGAAAGGCTAAGAGAAGAAATAATGGGTGTGTTGAGTGGAGTTTGGACCTCATAGCAACAATAAACCTCCAATGTTTCATGCTATAGAATTGGATAACATCATCTATTGAGGACTTTGAATTCATTGTACCAAGGTTGATTTCCTCCCGAATGTTGTTATTTATTTATTTATCCTATGGTATCAATGACCTTTTTAATAGACTGTTATTAAGGTTTCTATGCCTCCAAATAACTACAATATATGCCAAAAAAGGGGAGCACTCTAGTCTCCTAGGCAAGCAAACAACCGAAGGATGCCACCTCAGCACCTGATAGTCAAAATCATAGAGGTCATTGATATTACCATTAGGATAAATAATTAAATAACAACATTCGGGACCAATGTGTTAGTTGCAATTAAATGTGTGGGGAATGTTATGTAAGACCCTCAAATAACCCTTACACACCACACGTGCTTGATGCAAACATTCAAATCCTTGACAATTTAACCCTTAACTTAAGTGAAATCAACAAGAGATATAAGTGTTGGAAACAACCAAACCATGACTAACCATTATGGAAAATATCTTAAAGGTTTTATGACTTTCAATAGTAAGATCTAAAAGTTTTTATGACTTTATTTACAATCTTCATAACAATCTGAATGGACAGGCCCCTCTCATAGCCAAATACTTTTGAGATATTTACAAATCATCGGAGTATGGTGGACCAAAAATTTCTCGATAGGCGTTGTCTTCATTGCACCATGCCTTTGAATAAATAGACCTCCAAACCACGCGTCTATTATGATGCATGTGGACGTCTATGCGGGTTTTGACAAGCCATTGTTGATTGTATCTAATGTAGTACCCGAGGATTTGATCCTCAGTAATGTTTGTCTGCAAAATATCTTTGACTTGTTCGAGAGACTCTCCAACTCCCCGTTTCAGATTATAAATAGCAGCTACTGATAATGTTGTCAGGTTGATGCCGAATGACTGCCACCAGTGTCTCGTCCAATTAGGGATGTAGAATGCAGGATCCTCATAGATTTTTGGAATTTGAAGTCCAAACTTTAGCATGGTATAATATGTTCTATCTGTATTTTCTTTTCTCAAGAATTTCCACCATACTTTTGTATATTTTTCATAAGTGTGTGTAGTACTTGGAAACTAGAGACTAACATCTTTATGTGGCCATGCTTCCAAAGAATGTATCCAGTTAATACAATAGTACTATTGGTCTAGTTGTATCTCGGGGTGACGTGTAAAGCCATCTATCGAGATTAAGGTAATATCATGGTATAGGTTTGTTAGCGAATTGCTTGCATCAGCTGCTTTTATCAAGGAGTTGTTGTAAATCATCTCTGGTACAATACTGGATCCCATATGCATTCTTCTGAGTTCTGGCACTAGTCTAATAAAAGCGTCAGATCCCTGTAAGTTAGCATCTAACACTTAAGTATGTCTCAACTCCCACCTAGGTTTCCATTCTTGCATATAATCCAACCACATCATATTATCATCAATAGTATAGATCTGATGTTTTCCATTGGTCCAAGCAGAGATTTCCATGTTTACTTGTGGGTTATGGGCCTCGGGCTCGCTTGCACCGGGCTAGCTTGTTTCAGGCCCGCTTGTAAAAATTAACAACATTCTTCTGTGTCAAATATTCTCTTATTAGTAACCATTGTGAATCAAATATTCTCTTATTAGTCATTGACACATTAAAACACCTTAAATCTAAGCCCGAGGTGAATCAAGATTCAGAGTCAAATCACTGTGGATAATACCTCGTAGTTGCAATCAAATGTGTGGGGAATACTATACACTCGGGAGAATCGTCTAAATACTATGTGCAGATGGTTGTGAAAGACAAGCCATGATTGATCCCTAGGAGGCCTGTTATGTGCTATAAATATGCACATTGTATCAAGTATTATTTCAACCAAGTAATATGAAGTGAGTGTTAAATTTTGAGCATTAATTCAAAATACTCTAGGATCTTTACTGAGAGAATAACATGTATAGTATATCAATGCATAACAATCATATCAAGCATGTCAAGCATCACAAGAATCAAAAGCATGAGAGATAAGAGACATCGAGTTTCCGTGGGGAAAACCCTAAGGTTAAAAACCCCACAACTTCCTCAGAGATAGAGAGAGCAATGGCTCAACCAAAGTACAACCAAAATACACTGAGATAGTCTCCTAGTAGCAGATGATCCTCCTCCTCACTAGTGCGCCACTCTCTGAGTGAGAGAAGTATGAGTTTTCGAGTGATCCAAATAGAGATCTCCCGATCTCTATTTATACTTAACCTAGTTGCCCAATATCCTTATGGGGCTGACTTGTCTAGTTAGGTACATCAATTACATATTACATAAAATAGGGACGACCCCACACATGGTGTTCTAATAACCCATCAACAAGTTTACACACTTGCGACACTTGTCAATACACATGACGACACTTCCTTATAGAGGAATAACACATCTCTTATAAGGGTACAATAAATATATATGAAATACATTCCAAAGTTACATATACATCAACACTCCCTCTTAACTAGGAAGGTATTTCTCGACACAAATCTGCGAGACAAGTCTTCTTCTCGGGATCATCGTCATCATCATCGTCACTACTGCTGCTATCTCAACCAATCTCTGACTCTACTCGTCATAGGAATTTCTACAGAGCCATTCATTTTTCATACTGGATGTAGGCCCACCACCTGTAGGTCTTCATCATCACTGGCCATACTGTGGAATCTTCAGGACTTATTACGTGTGTCACAAAACCTTGCAAGAGCATCCCAGGCTGTTACGAGCACACAGCTCTGCCTATAGGATCTCCCAGGGCCATATTATATGTGACCTCACCACAAAAACTTTCAAGAGCATCCCAGGCTGTTACAAGCACATAGCTCTACCTATAGGATCTCCCAGGGATAGATTATATGTGGTCACCACAAAACCTTGCAAGAGAATCTAAGGCTGTTACGAGCACACAACTCTACCTATAGGATCTCCCAGGGAAAGATTATATGTGGTCATGGAAAAACCTCGCAAGAGCATCCCAGAAATTATTACGGCACACACCCCAACCTATCGAATCTCCCAAGGACAGATTATATGCCATAGGAAAAAACCTCAAAAGAGCATCTGCCAGATATCTCTGGGCCAAATTATATGCCATAGGAAAAACCTTGCAAGACTATCTGCAGATCTCCTAGGGGCAAATTATATGTCCTCCCAGAGCAAAACCTTGAAAGAGCATTTGCCAAATATCCCAGGGCCAAATTACATGCCTTAGGCAAAACCTTGCAAGACTATCTGCAAATCTCCCAGGGCCAAATTATATGCTCATATGCACAACCTAATCCACGACCATAGAGTATCAACCTGATACTCACCATACATCATCCTGATGTACACATGATCATCCTGATCATCATCACTGCAACATGCTGCTGCATGTCATCTGGAGAAACATCCTGAAGCTCATCATCCATGATCATCCTGATCATATAATGCATCTACCTGATGCATACCAAGTATCTACCTGATACATATCATCATACATGATCCTCCTGATCATACAATGTATCCATCTGATACAAATACAAATACATGATCCACCTGATCATACATGATACATATCAACATACATGATCTACCTGATCATACAATGTATCCACCTGATACATATACATATACATGGTCTGAGCATCCAACATGATGCATATACAAAATACATACAAATGATCCAACCGATCATATCCAGCATCCAACATGATGCGTACATACATATAAATGATCCAAATGATCATATCCAACATCCAACATGATGTGTACATACATATAAATGATCCAACTGATCATATCCAGGATCCAACATGATGCATACACAGATATACATATAAATGATCCAACTGATCATATCCAGCATCCAACATGATGCATACACAGATATACATATAAATGATCCAACTGATCATATCCAACATCCAACATGATGCATACATAGAGCAGTAACTGGAGCATCGTCCTGATGCTCATCATCCAGCGCTTACATCCACATCCATGTGAAGGATCATCCTTCCAACATGCTTGGAATGGATTCTGCAAATGTTTCCATCACTTCTTCCTTGAAGTGTCATCAATCCAAAGAACACCAAGCCTCTCTCTGAAGTACTCAAACTTCACTTTGGCTAGTGGTTTCGTCAGCACATATGCAATCTGCTCATCCGTCGCAACATACAGGAGCTTCACAGCTCCTCTCTGCACCATATCCCTGATATAGTGATATTTGATCTCTATGTGTTTCGACCTGTCATGAAATACTGGGTTCTCAGACAACTTCACACAACTCTGGCTATCACAAAATATACCAGTAGCATCCAATGGGAGATCAAATAAGTCAGACAGTAGCTTCCATAGCCATACTGCCTCACAACTAGCTGAACAGGCTGCAACATACTCTGCCTCAACTGTACTCAGTGCTACATAGGACTTCTTCCTACTGAACCAAGAGATCACACCTGATCCTATACTGAAGCAGCACCCGGATGTGCTCTTCCTATCTACAGCACTGCCAGCCCAATCTGAATCAACATAACCCGGTAGGTTAAACTTTTGATTTGCATCATACTTGAGCCCATAATCCACTGTACCCTTCAGGCACCTTAGAACATGCTTTACAACAATCAGATGAACACTCCTCAGATCTGTGAGGAACTGACTCAATGTGTTCATAGCAAAGAAAATATCTGGTCTAGTGTTCATCAGGTACATCAAGGACCCAATCATCTAATGATACATAGAGACATCAATCGGCTTAGATGAAGCATCACAAAGAAGCTTCAGATTCGATGCCATAGGTGTGGCCATGGCCTTGCAATCCATCATCCCGAACCTCTTCAAGATATCTATAGTATACTTCCCTTGTCCAAGGAAGATCCCATCTGTACTCTGCCACACCTCCATACCTAGGAAATAGTGCATCATCCCTAAGTCCTTCATATCAAACTCGGAAGCAAGCTTCCGCTGTGTGTCGGCAATCAATCTATCTTCACCTGTAATAAACAGGTCATCCACATACAAAAGTAGTATCACTGGATTGCCTTCCTGAAGCTTGTAGTAAAGGTTGGCACCCGCTTTACTCTTGGTAAAGCCCAAACTGGATAGAAAGCTATCTATCCTACCAAGTTCTATACATATATGACTCCCTGTCATGTGCCTCAGAACCAAGTGGCTGCTCCACATATACTTCTTGTTCAACTACACCATTCAAGAAAGCTGTCTTGAAATCCATCTGGTGTATCTTCCATTTCATCACTTTTATACTTCTCTATGCTGTCATCTACAGCATGCTTGATCTTGTAGATCCTCTTGGAAGTCACTACAGACTCCACTTCAGGTCTTGGTACTGCATCCCAAACATTATTCTTCATGATCGACGGATCATGGCATTCTTCTATTTCTTCATCCCAGATCCTGGGAACTTCAATATCTTCAATAGATATCTTTGTTGCTGGAACAAATGTTGTAGTCCTTCTTTTGTAGGTGAAGGTATATGGTCTTTCCTACAAAACAAGTTAAATTGCATGATTAGAAACATCTCATAAATTTTTAGAACAAATTCTTACACATAAAGAAATATGTCACACAGTCATGCAATTATCTTAGCCAATGCTTCAATACAACATTTATCCATGTTCCATAAATTTCTAGATGCCTTCCAGTCTCTACCAGAACATTGTTAAGAGTTTGCAATACTCCCAACATGTCAGCAAAGAGGTTTCATTCTAGATAAGTAGCAATGGAATGTTGTACAGTGCCATAGGCCACTTACCCATCACATGCATATTTGTAGTATACTATTCATTAATGCAATCATTCTAATATGCACAATACATATCCTAAATCTAGGAACATGGGCATATACATCATTGAAGAATTTTATTTAAACAAACAAATATGCAAGAAATGATAATTAAAATACTTATCTTTGTTTGTTTGTTGGGTGGACTCCCTTTGAGCCTTTGCTTCCTTGCAGGAGCTACTGGAGTCCTAATCTGAAGTAGCTTCTTCTACACCTTTTTGTTGTGGAATGTAGAGAGATGGTCAGCTCCCTCCGAATATCTACATCCTTGCAGAAACCACTGGAGTGTGCTCCCTCTTGATCTTTGCTTCCCGGATTACCTATTCTTGAACTTATATTCATTCTCAATTCCTATGCATGCTTATTAGTATCATCATTGTGTTATCCTCGAGGTCTCATAAAACATTCATTTGTATAATCAAAACACAATGATCTCAAGCATGTATAGTCAGGATCATTTCAAATAGAAATAATATGCATTCTTATGGTTAGTCACAAACATAATATACCTAAACCCGTGATTACTCAAACCTATGACTCTTCTGGTTAGTCATATCATCAATTAAGGTAAGAAACATAATATGCATAAGCCCTAGATTACTCAAACTTGTAACTTCAAGAGTAATCATTATCAATCATACACAAGTATATGATATATATAACAAAAACATACCTGGTCATCATATTTGCTAGTTATGTCTAGCAATGCGTTCTTGTTCTCTTCAATGACCTGCATAACTCATTAGTTAACCTTTGCAAAAACAAATTATACATACCTCTATGTGATCCATGACTATGGATGAATCTTTGTCTTCATGTCACCATAGCATGTTCAGGCTGTCCCTTCAATTTGTACAATCCTGACTCTTGCTCTCCAATCACAACTGCACCATCTATAGTTTTACCCTTTGGCCACATCAGAACTTGGCCATCTACAAATGCAACCCTCATGCCTTTTGCATCCAATGCAGAGATGGAGAGAAGATTCTTCTTGAGCCCAGGTACATAAAGAACTTCTTTCATCTTCAAGGATTTTCTAGAATGTAGGTTGTAGGAGGCTTCACAACTTCCTTTGATAGGGTATTGATAGTCATCCCCAAGTTTCACTTTATGGGGTGATTCATATTCAGATAGACTTACAAAAGATTCTTTAAACCTAGTCATGTGTTTGGAATCCCCACTATCAATTAACCAATCATTACAACCATGAGAGATAGTACCTGTGAGAGAAAAGATTAGAACATACTCTTCTTCACTTGATGAGTCATCATCACTTTCTGCCCTAGCCTTCTTCTTTGGAGGTTCATCATCTTCGACAGCATTAGCATGGAACTTTCTTTTGCTGCCCTTCTTCTTCTTGCTGGAGCTGTTGTTATCCCTTTTGTTTTTGGGACATTTTGAAGCAAAGTTTCCCTTCTCATTGCATGTGAAACATCTTATATCCTTCTTATTCTTTTGTTGGTTGTGATAGGATCTCTTGTAGTGATAGTGCTCCTTCTTGGGCTTGCTTCTTTTGGTGTGGGCTGCGAGGGCTTGATATTCACCTCCCATCTTTTATTCACGAGCTGCAAGCCTAGCTTCTTCTTGAGAGCATTCCTCCCACAGTTTACTGAAAGAGATCAATTTCTTTCTTGCACAAATTCCTTGAATAAAGGAGTCCCATGACCTAGGAAGGCCATTCAGAGTGGTCATAACAACTTCACCAGTATCCACTACTTCATCTACAACTTCAAGTTGTTCCTTGATCTGAGAGACCTTGGAGAAATAGGATTGAATGGTTTCTCCATTCGACATCTTGACCCCTTTCAATTGATTTCGCAAGGTCATCTTCCGATTTATGTTCTTCCCTTCAAATAGCTTGGTCAAAGAGTCAAACATCTCCTTGGCTGTGTTTAGAGAAGACACATGGGGTATGAGATGGTCTTTGATGGAATCAACAATGATTCTCTTTTCCTTGACCAAGTTCTTCTTATGCAATACCTTAGCCTCTTCATCCTCTGGGACAGGGATGTTTTCTTTTATATATGAGTCCAACTCATTCTCTTCCAGGATTAACCCAATCCTATACTTCCAAGCTCGGAAGTTATCAGCCCCTTCAAGCTTATCCTCAAGCCTGGTGTGGTGAGACATATTAAAGAGTACTTCAAATGGAAATAGAAAAGATTTAGGTCTTACCACTTGAAATGCTGAAAACTAGATCTGGTCCCGGATTAGGGTTTGTCGAAAAAACCCTAAAAATTGAAAATGTGAATTTCAACTTTCTGAAAGGATAGAAAGATGCACCTTGATGAGCTGATCAGCCTGGTGTATTCAGAATTTGAGATCAGCAAAGCTTTACCCTTCAGATTTTCCTTTTTGTCCTCCCGGGTTCACTAGGGAGACCCCTGAATTAGGGTTTGAGTTTCCTGGAGATCTACCCAGCCAAAAATCTCGATCCAAAGCTCTAAAATTCGATTTTTGCAAGGAGCTTCCATCTATGTCTTCAGATTTCAGAAATTCCTATTTTTGTGGAAACCCTAATGTTTAGGGCCAAATGTGAAAATGCTCAGAATTGAATTCTGATTGGACAGATAGATTCTCCTTGATGCGTAGAGTCAATCTACTATATTTCATTTCCAAAATCTGTGGAAAGAAACCCAATAAACAAGAAACCCTAGTTTCCGTCACTGCACAATGTCTTCTTCTCAGGTTAGCTCTGATACCATGTTAAATTTTGAGCATTAATTCAAAATACTCTAGGATCTTTACTGAGAGAATAACATGTACAATATATCAATGCATAACAATCATATCAAGCATGTCAAGCATCACAAGAATCAAAAGCATGAGAGACAAGAGACACAGAGTTTCCGTGGGGAAAACCCTAAGGTGAAAAACCCCACAACTTCCTCAGAGATAGAGAGAGCAATGGCTCAACCAAAGTACAACCAAAATACACTGACATAGTCTCCTAGTAGCATATGACCCTCCTCCTCATTAGTGCGCCACTTTCTGAGTGAGAGAAGTATGAGTTTCTGAGTGATCCAAATAGAGATCTCCCGATCTCTATTTATACTTAACCTGTTTTCCCAATATCCTTATGGGGCCGACTTGTCTAGTTAGGTACATCAATTACATATTACCTAAAATAGGGACGACCCCACACATGGTGGTCTAATAACCCATCGACAAGTTTACACACTTGTCAATACACATGACGACACTTCCTTATAGAGGAATAACACATCTCTTATAAGGGTACAATAAATATATATGAAATACATAGATGAAATACATTCCGAAGTTACATATACATCAACAGTGAGTCTCCCAGGAAAGCAAACAACCGAAGGGTAAAAGGACATAATCTGAGCAGAGTTTGGCATTGTCAAGATGTCTCAACAGATGCAGGGGGGTCATTTGAAATAGGAAAATGGAGAGGTGAGAGTGAACAAGGAGCAGGGTAGGCAGGACTGGGAATTACCAAACCGTCACTATGGTGAATTAATGAGAGACCTAGAGTAGGTGATGCCCTGATGAGGTGGGCACCAAGGAGGGGATTGCTGAAGACAATGACAGGGATTGCGGAAGAAGGTGACAAAGTAGTCTATGTGACAAAATAGTCTTAATGCCAAGAAATTGTTTTGAAGCATTAGACTACTCCGTGAACAATCTAACATAGAGGTAATTTACAAGCAGGTGAAACTGATGTGAGTCTGTTTTTAATAACATTTCCTGTCATAATCTCTAGAGGGAAATGAACACAAGTGCATATTTTCTATCAAAAGGAATACAATTTACATCTTACTCAAGTTTTCTTATGGAATCTATTGATGGTGTTCAAAGCAGTGATATCCAGAGCACTTTCAGGGCTAAAAGTTGAAATTCAAGACCTCGTTTGAAGCAATCACATTAATATTGCCAATTAAAACAACCATCATATCCAAAATCTACGTATAAATCCAGATGAGTTTAACAGACCAAATGAGAATTCACATCCTAAGCTTTGATACCCAGAAACATAGTGTTTTATTTTAAAAAATTATTAAAATTTTCACATACAACTTGGAAAGCAATCTGGTTCAAATTCCAAAACCAAAATCTTAAAGCTAGGTACAATATCATTGAGACAATCATTCTTCTATGGCTATGAAGGTTAAACTATGCCTTCGAATCATGGGCAAACAACCCAAGAAATGCTTGCAGGATAACATAAAAGCCTAAAACTCTCACCAGCTCAAATCAAGAGAATGTGGCAAAAGGCGGAGATACAAAACTGCTTAAACCAAAATTAGGATTACAGCAAAGCTCCAAACTCACATCATCTCAAACCAAGGAGAATGTTGCTATCGGCAGAAAAATTTAAACTGCTTAAAATCAAAATTAAATTGCAGACATAAACACCCTCAAAATGTGATAATGGGCACATATCTAATTCATATTCCTATAATCCACTTGCACGAAAATATCCAAATAAAATAGGTTTGCAACTGTTTTCAAAAACCATATAAATGAACTTTGGATCACTATTTCTGTGTTGAATAGAACTACAACCTTTACATCAATCAACAATAAGCATTCCATGTCTGTTGGTTTCGTTATAAAATCAAAACCACCCAGTTAACAAATGAAATTAGCAACACCTAATTCACACCCAAAAATGCAGAAATTCGACTCAATAGAGGAGGGTTTCAAAATCCCAAAGGAACACGCACAGTGAAGGAGGTCACAGACCAAGTGCCGGTTGCAGGGGGTGGAATATCTATGAGGGAATGTTTGCGCAAAACCCTCCCAGCTCAACCCCAAAATTTACCTCCCTACTTCCAAAGAAGTTTATCAAAAAGGGTTCCACATACTCACATTCCAATGCATAATTGTTATGGCACCTCCCTAATAACATAGAAGAAACCCTACCAAAGCATAACGAGTAACAAAGGACCATACATAACCTGTAAAAATACTCATTTCCATATCGAATTTACCACAACATTCATAATCAATTCATGATTGGACAGATCTCCAACACAGATATCAATAGTTGGCAGAGGACGAAAAACCCTATCTCAGCAATCAACACAAGCAACCATTTAGGGTCTACCAATACTAGCTCTATCTCTAGCATTGTTTTTTAGACAAATTTGATTTCCATTACTGCAAGTCCGGTGAATTAGAATCCACTTATGGTTTCCATTGAGGGTCTGTGGGGATTTGCAGAAACGACAGGAGCACACAAAACCAACTTCAACCCCCCTCTTAGCAATTGCACGTTGAGAGTTGTAAGAGGAAATGGAATTGTAGCCGGTTGCAAGCACTAGCTGGTGCGGTCGAACGAGAGCAACAGAGCGTTTCCGTTAAGCTCGACAGAGACAGTTAGCAAATGACCAAAAGTAATCACATCAAACCCGACATAACATATATTTTTGTTTTTGTTTTTAACCGACCAAGGTCAACAATGTTAAAGGTTCTCATGACATTTGTATTTTAAAAATAAAATCATATTCTATAACAATTTTATATAGCAATTTTTGTTTTATATAACAATTTTATCAATACCAATACTAATTAAAAATTAAAAATTAGCATACTAATTAGCATACCAATAGGAATTTCAATATATGGATAGAGAGTAAGGATGCACTCGATCATAATGATTGGGATGTTTAGACCATTGAGATGTAGATATTGAAGAATGACATAGTACTAGATGAACTAAAAGTGTACGATTTGATTCCGATGAAGTGGATCCAAGTGTCGACATATTTGCAAAAGACATCATCTGATGATGCAAGATCTAGTTCTCATGAAACAAAAGTGGTTGATTGATTAAGGGGACTTAAAAATAGTGATGAATGATCAACAAGATTAAAACTAGCTTAGAAAGACCAACAAGGATAGAACACCTTTCAAAATAAGTTTTTTATGTTTCCAATGAGTCTAGTAGAGTTCTAATATGAAATAACACAAAAAATAACACATAAATCTTATAACACAATTTTGTATCTTTCTCAATCGACACATGTTTGATTCAAACCATTAACACTACAACCTCCAGGAACACCCATGATACTGCACATGTAGAACATAATTAGATTGGAAAACTAATTTTCAAATATAACCAAGTTAATCAACAAAATGAACATATGGTGAGTGCATTTAATTTAACCTAAAAACATTGCGTACCTCTACTTTTCAACAATTAAATATCATTCATCTTCTTCTTCATCCAACTCAACATCTGTATCAGGATCTGGTTCTGAATAGATATTGATGAAAGGATCATTCACATCATCATCAGCATCAAAGTCATCTTCGCTAATATAGTCATCCATATCGTCAATGAGATCATCGTCTGATACATTTGCATGATCATCCTCTTCAATTTATTCATCTAACAGATCGACTGCAACCTGATCTGAATCATCATCATCCTCTTCTTCTTTGTGATTATCTTCATCATCTAGTACATGATTATACTTTACTGGTCTTCCTCTTGATCGTATCGAACAACATATGACCAACCTGCTTTACCTGGTAACTCGGAGTAGTAGACTTGTTCACATTGACTTGGAAGAACATAAGGCTCTGTACCCGGTTCAAATGCCCTTATATTAACCATGGTAAATCCATTAGCATGCTCAATAACAGTTCTTTCAGGATCATGTTCATGCATCTGTAGCCTGTACCACTTCACCTCAAACAAAACTATTTTAAAAGAATTAAAATCACACTCAACAATGTCCTCCAAATGCCCATAGTACCTATTCTCGGTTTCTTCTGGATGTCTATCACTTCTAGAGGAAACATTGGTGACCTTAAAGACTACGGTTATCCCACAATCCAAGGTTTTCCTGTTATCATTCAACTTTTTGATACGAAATTTACGACCATTACACAACATAGCCTTGTGATGTTTGAGCTGCAACATTGACAACAGGTTAAAAATACATTTTGAATTAATAAACGTCATATAGGAGTTAGTAAATATAATTGAAAACTTAAACAAACGAAATGTAATAATTGGAAAAATTGATCGAAGTAACTAGAAAAAATGTGGGAAAAAAATTACTTGCCATTTTATCTTTTAAACCATAGGATAAATCAACTTCACTTTGCGACGTAAGGTCCGGAATTTGATGTCAAAGATGATGAGCTGTTTTAATCATGTTACTGACCCCTTCCCATGATAACCTACCGAAGAATTCTTCACAATCTTTTATCCAATGCTCCATCCAATCAAGGTTGTTTGCAATGTATAAGTGTAAAGCATCCCACAATCGACCAACTATAGGATAAAAAAACAATTCAATTTCATAATTAATTAGATCATCATTAAAGGAACATAGTTTAATATAGTTGAAAATGCATAATTATTAAAAAGAGTTAAAAAATAGTATGATGATATAAAATTGGAAAAAATAAATGTGTAACAAATTAATTCAACAACGTATAATAATAATTACCTTTCACAGTCCTCAATGTACCTCTCCCTAGTAGGACCTCTCCTTCAAATTTTTTGATGGAATCGAGATGCCAAATGCGAGGCACATTCATATTTTCTTCTAATTTAGGTAGATATTCACTAATGTACACCATGCATTGATATACCATATATCCTTCAACCATAGAACCCTCGAGACACGCTCATTGCCTAACAAAATCCTTCAATGACTTCAACTACCTCTCCACCATCCACATCGACCTTGTGTGTGCTGGTACACATAAATCAATCTCCTCAACTTGGTGTATGAGGTAGTGTTCATGTGCATTGAAAAATGTTGGAGGTAGATACTATTGGATTTCACACATTAGTCGGGGAATTTCTTTCTTCCAATGCCTTATATCTTCTTTATGGATTTCTTTTGATGAAAGCTGCTACAAATGATGCAATAAAACAATATGTCAAGGCATATATAATATTTGCAGGAAAAACATAATATATGTCAATAAGTTCGCTACAGACCACAGACCAAGTACATTTTCCAAGTAAAACATTACTTACCTCATGTATTTTCCAAGAACATAAATAATATGTTTTATGTTGCTACCAAAGTCATATGGGAGAGATAAAGGTAGAACATACTGTATCAAAAAACACATAATTATTAATATTTATTTCTAAATAAGAGAATAAAATTAATAAAATAGTGCATACCGATAATGAAATACATTATAGACTAATGATTACCTTAATGAACGTATGCCAATCATGTGTTTTAACCCCTGCAAAATCACCTTTTTTCGTCAAGATATTCTTTATGTTTGATGAAAAACCCATCGGAAACCTGATATTTTTTATGACCTCTCTTACAATATTGCTCTGTTGCTCCGTCAAGCACCAAGGGAGACTAATATTCTGTTGACAGCCATCGCCATTAGAATTAATGATCACACTTTGCAATGCGTGATTAGATTCTTGGATGTCACTACAAATCTTTCCAATTTTCTTTGTCAGTCCTTCCATCTAATATTTGCCATAACATTTCTGTTATATTCTTCCCGATATGCATTGTGTCAAACAAATGAACTATTTGCAGGTGCTCGTAGTATGGCAACCTATTGAATTGAATTGGGTAAATTTTGATTCCTCGTGTGCCTTAATGATAATCATGAAACATCAACAAAATAAAATTAAAACTAATTAATCAATAATGGTGTAACATATCGTGTTGAACATAATTCAATACAAAAAAAAAAATTGGCACACCTTGACGGTTTCTATTATACTCCACCTTCCATAGGTGAGGTGTCATTCTTCCTGGTTTTTTTTCCATTCTCTTCTGTACCGTTAAATTTTTCTTTGTCCATAGTTCGATAACTATGGTTCTTAGGCAGAAAGTGCCTATACGCATCGAAAACTTCCTTTGCTAAACTCCTTGAATGACGAGATTTTATCTTGGGACCGCAAAATGAACATGCAAATTTACCCTTGGTTTGAAGACCTACAAGATATATGAATTGGTGTAGCAAATTAGCATTACAATTTAAAATAATGGATGATATTATCAATAGATATATAAAATATTAAGGAACAAAAGAAAGTAACAACATACCACAAAAATGTGTTAACCCGGGAGCATCATGAATTGTAAATGCAAGTATTCCATGGAATTGAAATCGTCTTTGCTCGATTGGTCTAGAAATATCATACATAGTGATGCCAGCCCATAACTTCAACAACTCATTGATAAGAGGCTCAAGATATACGTTCATATCTTTAACCTGGTACTTGCCTAATTGGTCAAACATACATGATTAATTATATTTAGCGCTTATATGTCATTATATATAAAATACATAATTATCATGCACGAAACAAATCATTGAAATATTTACTGATCAGACTTTCAATTAAAAAAATACCTATTAATTAAATACCTGGAACAATCATTGCCAACATTGTGTGCTCTCTCTTGATCGACATCCAAGGAGGAAGGTTATTGTTTATAACAAAAACAGGCCACACTGAGTAGGTAGAACGAAGCTCTCCAAATGGATTGACACTGTCAGCTGCCAAAGAAAGTTTAACATTACGAGGATCTTCTTTAAAAATTGGCCACTTTTCTTCGATGGAACTCAATGCAAAACCATCTGTAGGCATTCGAATAACATCGTCACGACTTCTATTCTTTGCATGGAAATCCATAAACTGTGCTATACTTTGACACCTAAACAACCGCTAGAAACGTGGGATTATCGGAATATAACGAATAACTTTTTGAGGCACCTTTTTTGTCACTTTATCGGTTCGATACCTACTTGTTGACATTGTGGGAATTCATTTTCTAATGCATATTGTCCATATTATATGATATGATCATTAGGACATGCATCAATAGCTTGATACTCCATACCAAATGCTTTCATAATGACATATATCCCTCGATATGTGCATGGTAAAATATTTGAAGTTGGTAATAGAAATTCACCTAACAATCTACAAAATTCAAAAGAATAAATCAATGAAAACAATGTTAATCATGAATATTGCATCCAAAATTTACACATTAGATAACAATAGCAACAATATAGGAAAAAAGTCAACCCTTTCTATATATAGATATTGTGAACATGCAGAAAAAAAATAAAAAAAAACAAATTACATACCTTAGTATCTGTGTCATACAGGTGTTTGATAATCCATTCAAAACCTTCAAGTTCACTAACACCAATACAGTAGATAAAAGATTTGTTTTTGAGCCTTCATAAAGAGGTTGACATGACTTCTCAAGTAGAGGATCAACATCATCACTATCATCCTGGTTGTCCTCATTCATTGGAGAAAATGTGTCTTGGATCAACCTATGTATCTCATCTTCCTGATTTGTGTCACTAATGTTATCTACATCCATTATATCATCAGAAATAACTACTTGATCATCTTCAATATTCTGATGTAGAAGTTTGTCGGGCTGTGAATGAGTATTTCTGCTAGTACTTGGCAAATAACTCTCTGGAATGCAACATTTTGGGGGCATTGTCTATAAATTTACAAACAACATAGAAAATTTAGTTTGTATAGAACATATAGTAAAAAAATAAGACATTTTACTAAAATTCATGCAGACATGATGAATATTACAGTGAATATATAAAAAATTGAACCCCAAAAATAGTCTTACCAGGGGACGATATTCATAACTCCCTTCGGCGTGCCCCTTCTCCCTACAATGTCTTTCGGCTGTTTCTATTAAAAGTCTTCTTTTTTGCAAGCCCCTGCAATCAAAGCAAGGACAATAACATTTTCCATCTCCTCTCGCCTCTAATGCAACTCTAAACTGAGCAAGCTTCCTTGCATTTTCATTCATAGTGACAAATCCTTGTAGTGGTACAAGTAATTGTCTTACCTACACCATACAAAACAATAACTTGTCAATTACATTAGATATTATAAGTACATTTATGAATATAGTATATTATAATCCAATATTTTCTATATTTATAAAGAAAAACATGAAGACTAAAGTTAATATGAATGGAAAGATGGTTATAAGTTGGTTGTGAGAAAGTGAATTGAGAATGGAAAGATGGTAAGTTAATATAATCTAACATTTAATGTGAACACTTGGAGGGAGATTGTACCCATGCAGTGGTTGGAATTTTAAATAAATATTCTTTCCATATTTTTAGGAATGCATTGTATCAAGAGCACTAAAATTAGAAGTGGTTCTAGTTGGTTACTAAAAAAAATGGTAAATGTCAAATGTTAAGGAACCAAAGAGGGTAGGCTCTTAACCAATATTGTAGATGTATAGTTTGAAGACCTAATCAGATAGTTTGACCACCAAAGAGGGTAGGCTCTTAACCAATATTGTAGATGTATTTCACCCACATGACATGGGATATCACCTTGGGAAGCTCAAATTTGGTTGGAAACATTAACTAGTTTATTGACAAATATTGTGAAATCCATTAGGTAGTGAAGGGTGTGAGTCCATAATCATACTTTATAGGTTTGAGGTAATAATGGTTCAAGGTACGATAGAGAAAATCAATGATGTTAAGAAGTGCACACAAGAGCTAAGAAATTATTTGGTTAAAGGTCAACTATTGAAAACCCTCTATTTAGTCGATCCATTGCAATAGTTGAAGACTAGTAATTAGGTAAGTAGCAAATCTTGATGAGGTGAAGCCATAAAAAAATTGGATCCATATAGACATTGAATATGCAAAGCAAAAAGAAGAAAGGATTGTAATAGATCCCAAGCATTATGTATGTCAAATGTTATATAGGACCACAAACACACTAGAGATAGTACCAATTGCAAGAGAAAACATTTTCAAAGATGCCATTTGCAAAAAGCAAGTTAACATGACCTAAGCCAAAAAAACAAGTTCTTGAAAAAAATATAGCAAGTTAAATGAAAATGATAGCAAATTCTTGAAAAAAATATTAGAAAGGCAAAAAAGCAAGTTAACATGACCTAAGCCTCATTACTAAACAACATTAAAATCTAACCCTTATAAAAATATAAACAAAAAATTACACATTACTAACCTTGCAAGTTCAAAATAAGAGCTATGCAGAATATCCAAGCTCATACAATCACCCTGCAAGTCCAAAATCCGTGCTCAATGTGCCGCAAGAAAAGAAAATGTGAAAATCATGGTGAGAGTGTGTAGTTTATATATCTCTACATTCGTCCCTGTTGCCACGAAAACTCAAACCTAGAAATTTCGACCCTATATCGATGAATGTTCGTGGAACTTTAAAAAACGTGGATATTGCCATGGTTTTTCCGCCTTGACAAAAAAAAAGTTAAAAAATCATTTTTTTAACCCACGAATGTTGAAAACGTGGAAAATTTTCGTGGAACAATCCGTCCATATGTAGTAGTGTGCCTACTGTGGCATGCATTTTCCTAAGCCCATTTTTCAGTATTTACACATTGTTTTTTACGTAACAACTTGGAATTTTAGTCATTTTTTTGAATTTGTCCAAGATACTTGGAATTTTAGTCATTCATGTTCAATTTGACTGCTATGCATTCATATCTTGCATTTTTATGCTTATGGCTTGCATTTTACACCAAGTGTCCATAACAGTAAAAAAAGGTTAAAATTGCACCTTTCATAGGTGGACTGAGAGCATATGAGGTTAGGTTATATAAAATTAACACAAGGATAGTCTTCTCAATACATCCAGCCATCCAATTTCTAGAACCATTTACTATAATCATTTAATAGGAGGGTTTGGCTTGCATTTTTATTAATCTAGGTAGATATTTCATAACTACAAGACAACCATGTAGTGTTTTTGCACAACATGCACTTTTTGAACCCAAATTGAAAAACTAAACATATAATAATGTGGAAAATAGTAATACATACCATTTCCAACTAAACTCACTCAAAACTACCCAATACTTAGGGCTGGGCGGGTATTTCTCTGATCTGGGTAAAACTGCATTGAAAACACAAAAGTTGTCATTTTGTCAATTTAACTGTAAACAAATGAAATATCATTTTAAAAAACTAAAAGAGGTTTTTGTCAAAAATATATCTATCTTCAACCCCATGGTGCTAGTTTAAAATTATGACAATTCTACCTACTGTGGCGTGCATTTACCTAAGCCCATTTTTCAATATTTACACATTGTTTTTTACATAACAACTTGGAATTTCGGTCATTTTTTTGAATTTGTCCAAGATACTTGGAATTTTAGTCATTCATGTTCAATTTGACTGCTATGCATTCCTAGCTTGCATTTTTATGCTTATGGATTGCATTTTACACCAAGCGTCCATAACGGTAAAAAAGGTTAAAATTGCACCTTTCATAGGTAGACTGGGAGCATATGACGTTAGGTTATATAAAATTAATACAAGGATAGTCTTCTCAATATATCTAGCCATCCAATTTATAGAACCATTTACTATAAGCATTTAATAGGAGGGTTTGGCTTGCATTTTTATTAATCTAGGTGGATATTTCACAAATACAAGACAACCATGTAGTGTTTTTGCACAACATGCACTTTTTGAACCCAAATTGAAAAACTAAATGTATAATAATGTGGAAAATAGTAATACATACCATTTCCAACTAAACTCACTAAAAAAAACCCAATACTTAGGGTTGGGCGGGCATTTCTCTGATTTGGGTAAAACTGGGTTGAAAACACAAAAGTTGTCATTTTGTCAATTTTACCGTGGACAAATGAAACATCATTTTAAAAAACTGAAAAAGGTTTTTGTCAAAAATATATCTATCTTAGTTTCAAATTATGACAATTCTACCTACTATGGCGTGAATTTTCCTAAGCCCATTTTTCAATATTTACACACTGTTTTTATGTAACAACTTGGAATTTCAGTCATTTTTTTGAATTTGTCCAAGATACTTGGAATTTTAGTCATTCCTATTCAACTTGACTGCTATGCATTCCTAGCTTGCATTTTTATGCTTATGGCTTGCATTTTACACCAAGTGTCCATAACAGTAAAAAAATGTTAAAATTGCACCTTTCATAGGTAGACTGAGAGCATATGATGTTAGGTTATATAAAATTAACACAAGGATAGTCTTCTCAATATATCTAGACATCCAATTTCCAGAACCATTTACTATAAGCATTTAATAAGAGGGTTTGGCTTGCATTTTTATTAATCTAGGTGGATATTTCACAAATACAAGACAACCATGTAGTGTTTTTGCACAACAGGGACTTTCTGAACCCAAATTGAAAAACTAAACGTATAATAATGTGGAAAATAGTAATACATACCATTTCCAACTAAACTCACTCAAAACTACCCAATACTTAGGGCTGGGTGGACATTTCTCTGATCTGGGTAAAACTGGGTTGAAAACACAAAAGTTGTCATTTTGTCAATTTAACTGTGGACAAATGAAACATCATTTTAAAAAACTGAAAGAGGTTTTTGTCAAAAATATATCTATCTTCAACCCCATGGTGCTAGCTTCAAATTATGACAATTCTACCTACTGTGGCATGCATTTTCCTAAGCCCATTTTTCAATATTCACACACTGTTTTTTACGTAACAACTTGGAATTTCAGTCATTTTTTTGAATTTGTCCAAGATACTTGGAATTTTAGTCATTCATGTTCAATTTGACTGCTATGCATTCTTAGCTTGCATTTTTATGCTTATGGCTTGCATTTTACACCAAGTGTCCATAACAGTAAAAAAAGGTTAAAATTGCACCTTTCATAGGTAGACTGGGAACATATGACGTTAGGTTATATAAAATTAACACAAGGATAGTTGTTAACACCTAAAAAGTGCTCACTATCTCATTCCCTTACTCACATGACCCATTTGTCCACTTTTTCACCATCTGAGCCTCTGAAACCAACAAAAGTTCACCAAAAGACCTTAGTACACCCCTTTTTCCATTAAAAAAGATTATTTTTCCAAGAAAATCATAAAAAACCCTCAAAAAGGGTCCAAATTCCCAAAAATATTAAAAAGGGAATTAAAATATTATTTTTATTCAAAAAAGGAAAAAGGAGGAAAAAGTACCTAAACCATGTTGGTCAATACCATTTGGTTTCCACAAAACCACAAATGGTATTTCCCACCACCAAAACCTAAAAAAAGGTGGTAGGGGCTCCTCATTTCACATCCATCCATTATCTCATCCTTATGCTGCTGAAATCTCCCTTGAGCATTTTAGCCATTGCAAACCACATTGGAGAAGAGACCATTGGAGATTGGAGTTGCTCATCCTTGGAGCCATTCAACCTCACCATTAGAGGTATTGATTCCGCAAGCACTTGCTTGCTCCATTCTTTCAATACAAATTCATTATTTTACATTATCTTGTTCTTGATTTTAAATTATTTTTGTTATTTGCTTAATATCTTTGCATAGATCCATGGTTAGTCTTGTTTAATTAGTTTATTGTTATTTATTTCCATTGAAACTGCTGCTACTAGTTAGCAGGTGCCCATAGCACTAAGCTTGGTTGCAAAACCGGGCCAACAATAGTCTTTTCAATATATCTAGCCATCCAGTTTCTAGAACCATTTACTATAAGCATTTAATAGGAGGGTTTGGCTTGCATTTTTATTAATCTAGGTGGATATTTCACAAATACAAGACAACCATGTAATGTTTTTGCACAACATGCACTTTCTGAACCCAAATTGAAAAAATAAATGTATAATAATGTGGAAAATAGTAATACATACCATTTCCAACTAAACTCACTCAAAACTACCCAATACTTAGGGCTGGGCGGAAATTTCTCTTATCTGGGTAAAACTGGGTTGAAAACACAAACGTTGTCATTTTGTCAATTTAACTGTGGACAAATGAAACATCATTTTAAAAAACTAAAAAAGGTTTTTGTCAAAAATATATCTATCTTCAACCCCATGGTGCTAGTTTCAAATTATGACAATTCTACCTACTGTGGCGTGCATTTTCCTAAGCCCATTTTTCAATATTTACACACTGTTTTTTACATAACAACTTGGAATTTCAGTCATTTTTTTGAATTTGTCCAAGATACTTGGAATTTTAGTCATTCATGTTCAATTTGACTGCTATGCATTCATAGCTTGCATTTTTATGCTTATGGCTTGCATTTTACACCAAGTGTCCATAACAGTAAAAAAATGTTAAAATTGCACCTTTCATAGGTAGACTGAGAGCATATGATGTTAGGTTATATAAAATTAACACAAGGATAGTCTTCTCAATATATCTAGCCATCCAATTTCCAGAACCATTTATTATAAGCATTTAATAGGAGGGTTTGGCTTGCATTTTTATTAATCTAGGTGGATATTTCACAAATACAAGACAACCATGTAGTGTTTTTGCACAACAGGGACTTTCCGAACCCAAATTGAAAAAATAAACGTATAATAATGTGGAAAATAGTAATACATACCATTTCCAACTAAACTCACTCAAAACTACCCAATACTTAGGGCTGGGCTGGCATTTCTTTGATCTGGGTAAAGCTGGGTTGAAAACACAAAAATTGTCATTTTGTCAATTTAACTATGGACAAATGATACATCATTTTAAAAAACTGAAAGAGGTTTTTGTCAAAAATATATCTATCTTCAACCCCATGGTGCTAGTTTCAAAATATGACAGTTCTACCTAATGTGGCGTGCATTTTCCTAAGCCCATTTTTTAATATTTACACATTGTTTTTTACGTAACAACTTGGAATTTCAGTCATTTTTTTGAATTTGTCCAAGATACTTGGAATTTTAGTCATTCATGTTCAATTTGACTGCTATGCATTCCTAGCTTGCATTTTTATGCTTATGGCTTGAATTTTACACCAAGTGTACATAATAGTAAAAAAAGGTTAAAATTGCACCTTTCATAGGTGGACTAAGAGCATATGAGGTTAGGTTATATAAAATTAACACAAGGATAGTCTTCTCAATGTATCTAGCCATCCAATTTCCAGAACCATTTACTATAAGCATTTAATAGGAGGGTTTGGCTTGCATTTTTATTAATCGAGGTGCATATTTAAAAAATACAAGACAACCATGTAGTGTTTTTGCACAACAGGCACTTTCTGAACCCAAATTGAAAAACTAAAGGTATATTAATGTGGAAAATAGTAAAACATACCATTTCCAACTAAACTCACTCAAAAATACCCAATATTTAGGGCTGGGCGGGCATTTCTCTGATCTGGGTAAAACTGGGTTGAAAACACAAAAGTTGTCATTTTTTCAATTTAACTGTGGACAAATGAAACATCATTTTAAAAAACTGAAAGAGGTTTTTGTCAAAAATATATCTATCTTCAACCCCATGGTTCTAGTTTCAAATTATGACAATTCTACCTACTGTGGCATGCATTATCCTAATCCCATTTTTCAAAATTTACACACTGTTTTTTACGTAACAACTTGGAATTTCAGTCATTTTTATGAATTTGTCCAAGATACCTAGAATTTTAGTCATTCATGTCCAATTTGACTGCTATGCATTCCTAGCTTGCATTTTTATGCTTATGTCTTGCATTTTACACCAAGTGTCAGGAGCTACAGTTTGGATCCAAAATAATTTCTAGGGTTTTTGTTTAGAGTAGGATGAGACAAGGGTTGGTACTGGATGGCAGGGAAGTGCTACTGCACATTTTGGAAACTTTAGTATCAAATCTGAACCGATATCAGTCAATCTTGCTTTTAACTCGATACAAATACTTGTAATGTTTTTGATACTTCTGTGGTGGATTTTATGAAAACCAGTGTTTCTGATGATAGTTTATGATCATTACAGATATTATGTGTGTATTTTCTTCTATGTGAAGCTAGTTTCCTTTCATAGATGATATGTTATAGATTGTAACAACTTCTGTTTTCAGAAAATGCACATATATGTTTGTTGATAAATAGATAATAGGCTAATTTGCAAAAAAGATTATATGTCTATTGTTAGGATATTCCTATACTCCATCCTAGTCCTACCAGAATTTTCATTATTTGCATTTTCAGTCATGCATGCACTTTTAGGGTTTGCATGCATCCCAGTCATCAGTCCCAGCACCTATCCCTCAGTTAGCTAGCCCCCAGAGCTTATTTCCACTGAGTTTCAGCCCTCCTAGAGCTTAGTGCGCCTTGCTTTCACCTACTACATGAGAAAGGCGCCCTTCCTTACCTGCCATTCGGTTATCTTTAGTTATCTTCAGTTATTTCCTTGATTTAAGGCTAGACTGACTCTCAACTGACTGTATCACTCCGATGGACCTCCAGTGGGACTTGACTGCCCATTCTGACTTCAGTTAGCTCCTAATGCACCCTCCACTGAGCCTCCTTCATTTAGTTAGCTCCAGTTACACTCAGTTACACCTACCACACTCAGTTAGACTCAGTTTGACGGATGGTTGACATTTACTTGAGCATTGATGACTCCACTAATGATGAGATAGAATTCTATTTGTTATCCGATGACACTCCAGTGATCTTTTGATCACTCCATGAAGGCTAATTCGAATTGCCACCTTAGGCATTCGAATCCTCATGCATTGTACTATTTATTTGTCCATATTGCGATTAATTAATTAGTGTGTGTGAAGTATTTTGCTTCTATCCGAGTTCTACTGTATTATTATTCTGTTGCTCATTATACTGCATTGACCACTCTTCTTCTATTTTCTTGCTTAATCAATTCCTTTCTTGTGAGGTATACATCATCTCTTAGATCTGCTGTGAGGATTTTCACATCTATTTACATAGATGCCAATGAGTGGAGTATTTGTATTTTTGATTTCGATTGCAATTATTGCTATCAATAAGGCCAAGAACTCAAATGTGCCAATTGGCTTCTGCAATTACCATACATGTTAACATTTTACAAAGGTTTTTGTTGTTTTATTTTGTAATTGGAAATTGATAAATGTCAAGGTTTGTGTATGTGTTTTATTTTTATGTTTTTTAGTAATGGTGTATTGTGTATTTTTGAAGAAAGTTGTTTGCAGTATGTAGAGAGGTACCATAAATATTTTTTTGGGAAAAGTGCAGAGAGATTATGTTTCCTCAAATTTTGGGTTGATGATCATTTTCACTGAGGTTGTCATTGAGAATCAATGGATTTTTACTATTTTCATGTCTACATCTACAAAGGAATTCTTGCTTGTGTTTTGTATGGCATAGGTTTGAGTTTATAAAATAGTGCTTTTAATATAAATTGAGAGATTAGTTTCGCATAGTATTTTTTTATGGTTGTTATATGGTTTTCTTGTTAGAATATAATTAGCATAAGTTATTTCATTATATTTGTCATGTTGGCATGTCAGAGTTTATTTGCATTATGATTATGTTCTCCATGGTTAAGCACTAGTGTAATGTTGCACGGATTTGTAATTTGTAATTTTGTAATTTTTATTATAATTTGCAAACGTCAGAACACATTTGTAACTTTTATTATAGTTTGGAAACATCAGAACACATTTGTAATTATTATTTTAGTTTGTAAAATTCAGCGTGCTGGTATCCTGTGCGTGCATCCCCTTCTTCCTTTCTGAGCGTGCCATCATCCTCCAAAATGGAAACAGCAGCCTCATGTTCCATGCCATCAATAGAAATAGGGTGTTCTGAAGTTGCTGAGAGGTTCACTGTCAGAAATTTCGGAGAGAGCGCTGAGGCATGGAGTGATAGAACCAATTGGCCAGAAGGTATGCTAAATGTCCTGGTCAGAGCAGGAGTGCATCGTTTTATTTTCGGTCAGTTCAATTTCAACAATGAAGAGATAGATAATGCCATTTCTAGTTATGATGTCCAGTCCAAGAAAATTGATTATTTTGGGGAGCAGGGTTTGTTTGGACCCTGATTTGTTGTCCAATGCAACAAAAATTCCACGCAGGGGGGGAGTAATGTTGACCACTAAGAAAACCCTCAAAGTAGAAAAGGGTGAGATGGCAAACAAAATATGTGCAAAAAAGGTTTTGGTTGTCCGGAATGGTTTAAAGATGCAAGATGTTCCCCTAGGACTGTACAAAACCTTAATTCAAATTGTACTTAGGACAATTATGAATCACCACAAGCAAGATATTTCAGGTGATTGTATGAAGTTGGTGATTCATTTGGTTGAAGACCTGGACATAGATGTCCCTCATCTATTGGAAAAAAATGCATTTTGCACTGCAGGAGAGAAAAATGAAGAGAGTGAAGTTCAGTTACCCTGGTACACTAGAAAAAATTATTGACTTATTTCAACCCAGCACTGTAGAAGGAAGTAGATTTAAAAATACATACATTAAGAGGTCGAAGCCATACAAAATTAAGTAGGAAATTCCTCAACAATCTCCAAAGGACAATGTACAAGTCCCTGAAGAGCCTTTTGAGTAGTGTATGGAAGGTATGGGAAGTGACCCCGAAGAATTTGATGTTGTCTCAATTCTGGCCGGATTACATCAAGGCAGAGAAATAAATGTAAACGAGATGCATGATGTTGAATTTAATGAACAGGAGGAGCATAGTGATGATGATATTTATGCTCCACAGTCGGGAGTTGAGAAAAATTCCTCTCCAAAATATTTTTTTGATGGTAAAATTGTTTTTCAGCTATTCGATGAAATGTTGCATTTCAAAGAAAAAGCTGAATTTGAAAGAAAAAACTTTTCCTATTGGTATCTTACCACACTACAGAGCATAGAACTTTGTAGGATTAAGCAGATGCAAATTCATGACCTCTTAAAGGTAGGCGCTATTTTTCATTGCTATTTTTCAAAAAGAAACAGTTGCAAAATTCCTTTTTTTGAAGCCTCGTTAAGCTTTTCACTATTTGCAGGTAATTGCAAGGTTCGAAAGAGAACACGTGGATACTATGGAATCTTCTATTAAAAATTTGCAAATGCTGGACTTCTTTATGGTAGGAGGCATTTTTCAATGTTTTTTTCCCAAAAAAAAAGTTGCCAAATTCCATTTTTTGAAGCCTCCTTAAAATTTTCCCCGTTTACATGAAATTGCAAGATTACGAGAATCCCTTGTGAAGACTGTGGAGAGTTCGAGAAGGACAATAGAAGGAAAGGACTATGCTCTTCAGTCTTTGAATAAGGAACTAGAAATAATTAATGATGAATTTATAAAGGAAAATGAGAAATGTAGAGAAGAATATATGGTCGATCGGAAGAAAGATGAGCAAACCATAGAGAGACTGAAAGAAGATTTGAAACATTGACCGAAGGTTTTGGACATCCCCCCTCTAAGGACTGCTATCCCCCAGGAAGCAAGAATTACAACTGAAGTCAATAAGCTAAACAAAGTAATTGAAATGATGAAGGAATTGTTTCAAAAAATCCTTGTTGAAGACTACAATAAACATGAACTTGAGATAAATGAATATAGAAAAAAAGAGGAAAACATGAAAACCATAATTGCTAAGAAAGATGAAGAGTTGAAAGGAAAAATAGTTGAACTTGAAAAGATTACTGCAGAACTACAGACTAGAGGAGTTGAAAAGTTAATAGAATCTGAAATTGGCAAGGGACAGAGTAGGCATCTGATTTTTGGTGAAATTAATATGTTAGCACACCAACAGGCTTTAATAAGGTATGAGAGTTCCCTGCAAAACAGAGTGAAGGCACTGGACGTAGCTTTTAAAGAAATACAAGCTCATGAAAAATTCAAAAAGGGGTTACAAAGCTATCGTGCCTTCTTAAGAATTTGAGAGAAGTTCTTGATGGATGTTTTTGCGGCAATGAATGCTGGAGTTGATCTCTCTGTGTGGTCAACCATATCTGAAACATTGAAAAACAAGGTAGTTGAGAGGGAATATGAGTTTAGAGAGATCAGATTGAAAGTACTGGAGGTTAGAGAATCACAACATTTGGGATGTAAGTCTGAGATAGAAGATCTGAAATGCCAAATTTCCACTCTGCAAAAGAACAACATACTTTAGTGAGTAGCAATTGTGTATACTCCAGATAATACAGAATTGAGGGCAAAAGAGTTGGAGACAGAGACAAAGCAGCTCAGGAAAAAATTGACCGAGTTCAGTCTGAGTTGAAATATGCAAATGAATTTCAAAAGCAAAAGGAAAAGGAACACGAAGAGAAAAATAAGAAGAATGTGTAATTGTTGAAGAAGTACTTCCAAGATAAATAGAGATTGAACGAGAGTTTGCACAAAAGTGCAACAAAAGTGAAAGAATTACAACGAAAATATGAACATGCACCTGCTGCAGCTTCTGAAGAACTAGAAGCTTCTAGACAAGGCAAGAGACTAGAATGTACAAATTTATCTTCTCTAGAAAAGGAGGACTTGCAGCCTAAACCTCCCAAGCAGCCTAGAACTATGGAATAACATTATTTGTATATGTTGTATGTAAATACATTTCAAGTTTTAATACATAAATTTATATATGTGTGTGTGTGTGTATTTCTCAGCAATGTATATGTTTTTGTTGCATTTAATGTGAATGGTAATTTTGAATTTAACTTTTCAATAAGTGTACATAACAGGCCATAAAGTTAACAATATCAAAATTGAAAACTTAACTTGTGTACTGTAGGCATATATATTTGAATTTGTAAGAAATTAAAAGAGTGATAGTGATTAGTGGATATGAGATGTGAGTAGATTTGGTGACATAGGTAGATCCTATCTATTTGCTTGGAAATGTGGATATTATAGGGATATTATGGGGATGATGGATGGAGAACTTTCAAGTTCTTTATGAGAATTTTGATGCTATGTATTGCTGTATTTATGTAAGTTTCTTTATCTAATGAAGCTGAAATTCCAATTCTGGAACAATGTCATACAATTATACTCATGCAACCAAATTTCAGAGAATAAACCAAAGCTGTAATGCCTATAGAACTGGCCTAAAAAAAACAGAAATTTACAAAATATAAGCAAACACAGAATACAACTGTAATTTACTAATTTTATTACTGAAAAAAAAAAATTTAATATACCTTCCATCATTTGTTACATTTCCAAAATTTGGTAAGATGAATGTTAGCACCATAGAATAAATTTTCAGTACGGCAAGATCACTAGAAATGCTTATTGCAACATAAGTTTCTTTCACCATTTTGCATACAATGTTGCATTTCGATCATCTAGGACTTTTTTCTTTTTGGCTTGTCTCACACTTCTTATAATGACATCAGTTTTTATAGGATTCCCACCATCCATCTTTTGGATATCAACTACTGCCCCTTGAATTTCTTGTTTTTCACCACTCTGCCCTGTACCATTTACCGAGGATGGAACACCCTTTTTATTGTGAGTCATATCCTCCATCATTGGCATATCAATAGCAGCTGCTCCATACACTTCTGGTAATCATGGAGTATACACAGTCCTGTATTATCATGGCAAGATATCAACAAAAAATAGTAACCTTTTAATAAATATGTAAAACGTACTATGAGCAAGTTCGATGACATTGCATAAAACTTGGAAATGCTACGAATAGTATCCCCATCTTGAATTTTGATTTTATCTGTAACCATGTGTATAGATTTTTCATGGCATATGCACCAAGGACAAAAATTATTTCCCATTGGAGAAACATTATTATTGCATACTAAACTGCATATGGTCACTACATCATGGCACTCGAACAAATTCACTTCCACTACCCTTCCATTTAGCATTAGGATCTCGTCTTGTGAAAGTTTGTATATTTGATTCATTAAGTTATCCTCATTTGTAGGATCAGCAGCATGTGCTAAAACCTGTTTATCTTATTCCTTTCCATCCCATTTTCCAAGGCTTACACAAGACATCAAGTCACTATCTTCTAGTAACTCAAATAATATCTCACATACCTACCCACCTCGATCATAATGTACACGAGAATCAATACCAAGTTTGAAAGAAACTTCAATGACTCTACTTCCAGTCCTCTTTTCATAGGACTCAACCATAAAGGAAGCATATGACTTTACTTGCTTCACTCTAACTCCATATGTGAGACCATTAGTTCTCTCCCAACCCATATCAATATCCTCAGCTTCTTTGCTCCACTTTTTCATCTCCTTGGAAACTGAAGTTGGACTAATCCCTTGCAACACACCATGATGGTCAATCCTCTTTAGGAATTGCAAAGCCTTATGGCTCATGCTTGATTCAATAAATACAGAATCCATATTACTAGGCATAAAATCATTACAGATCTCTTGCACAACAGTTGATCGAAGTTTATGAAGCACTCCATCTAGGTGTTCAAGAACATCCTCAAATTTAGAATCTTGACTATAGTTTTTGCTCAAGAAGTACCCAATTCCAGAAATAATGTCATTTTCATCTAAATCTTCAAGTGACTTCCCAGAGAACCATCTACCAATTTCCTTAAATTTTTTGTTCCCCTGATTTAGTCTGTGGTTAAACCATCCAGACCGCTTCTTAATACTCAATAAGGATGTCCTTGAGCGGTTTCCAGCTGACCTTCTAGTTACAGCATATGTAGTTTGATCTGTTGAACACCCTTTAGGCATTTCTACTGAAGCTTGTACATCTACGAAATTTTGATTTTCTGTAGGTGCATTTCCATCCATTTGTCCTTCTGGCATTTCTACTGAAGCATCTACATCTGCAGAATTTTGATTTTCTGTAGTTGCATTTCTATCCATTTGTCCTTCAGGCATTTGTATTGAAGCTTGTACATTTGCAGAATTTTGATTTTCTGTAGTTGCATTTCTATCCATTTGTCCTTCAAGCATTTGTACTGAAGCCTGTACATCTGCAAAATTTGATTTTCTGTAAGTGCATTTATATCAATTTGTCCTTCAGTCATTTATACTGTAGCTTGTGCATCTGCAAAATTTTGAATTTTTGTAGGTGCATTTCTTTCCATTTGTTTGTGAAAGGTAGTTCTTTCAACTGTTTCATGACTTCTAGTTGTATCCAACTTCTCAAGGGATGCATGTTCAAATTGTTGTCCACTAGGTAGGATTACACTTTCATTCCTTTCAACCGTAACCGGAGACAAAGGCAACCTAGGTTGTTGAGCAAAACAACCTTCTATACTTTGAAACAAATTATTTGTAAAGGCAACATCATCAACAGTTGATCTTTGAGGGACATTTTGGACCACATTATGTGAATCAGAGTTAGTAGTGTGGTCAAGAGTTATATCTTGTACATTACCGTTGCCCTCAATTGTAATTGGAGTCAAAGGCTGCCTAGGTTGTTGACAAACATTGTTGTTTTTCACACATTGCTTACATACAGGACATCTAATTTCAACACTTGCTTTCATAGTATTATTTTCTGGTATGGAGTTCTGATCTGTAAGTGCTTGACATTGTTGATGGACAACACGAATAATAAATCTTTTACCCCCAACAGGAGTGGATTGAAGGACAATATCATGTCGGGGAAAAATTGGAATATTATTCAATTCTACTTCCTTGCGCCGACCTCTTTTTTGAGGAATATTTTGTTGAGATGACTGGTTCGAATGATCCATTGATGAGTTATTCTGCAAAATCAACAAAATAATCAACATTAATACAAAATATAGTTTTTTTGTATAAAAAATACTTTTTATTGCTCAAAAAGAAAACATGGAATAGTACAAGAACATGGGAGGAGGAAACATATATTCTCCAACTTAAGCCAATTAAAAATACCTAAGGATGGAACTTATGCTTGCATTTTAGTGGACAAAGTGGGCATTTCACATTTACAAGGCAACCTTGCAATGTTTTTGCACAACAGGCATGATTTTAGCTAAGATTAGAAAAATAGAAGTACACGAAGGTGTAAAACAATAAAAAAAACCATATCCAACTGAGATCACTCAAAAATACTAAACAATGAGGGCTAAGCGTGCATTTTATAGACCTAGTCAAATAAAGTTCAAAACAGAAAAATTGCAATTTTCAAAACTTTACTGTACACAAAATAAACATATTTTAAAAATTATGAAGGAGGTTTTTGTCCATAGTATATATAGCTCCAGGTATATGGAATTAGGTTTTTAAAATCACTTCTATAAACATTATAGCGGGCATTTTTCTAAGCCCATTTTTATAGATTTACACTCTGCTTTTACAAAACAAAATTGTTAATTTATACATTCTTTTCAATTATTACCATGCTACTTATAAATTACGATAAGTCATAAATGTATAATACATGTAGTATGATATAAATAGAATACTATCTTGAGGCTGTGGGCCCGCTACAAGATCCCGATGCAAATGTTATGAGACATATCTGGACTTCATGCAAATATTATGAGACATATTTGGACATGTGTAAGAACATGGGAGGAGGAAACATATATTGAAAATAGAAAAATTGCAATTTTTCAGCATAGAAGTCAAATTGAACATGATGACTAAAATTCCAAGTATCTTGGACAAATTCAAAATTAATGACTGAAATTCTAAGTTACGTAAAAAAAAGTGTGTAAATATTATAAATTGGGCTTAGGAAAATGCACGCCATAGTCCGTACAATTGTCATTATTTGAAACTAACACCATGGGTTGAAGATAGATATATTGTTGACAAAAGTCTCCTTCAGTTTTTAACAATTATGTTTCATTTGTCCACAGTTAAACTGACAAAATGACAACTTTTGTGTTTTCAACCCAGTTTTACCCAGATCAGAGAAATGCCCGCCCAACCCTAAGTATTGGGTAGTTTTGAGTGATTTTGGTTGGAAATGGTATGTTTAACTATTTTCCACATTATTGTACATTTAGTTTTTCAGTCTGGGTTCAGAAAGTTCCTATTGTGCAAAAACACTACATGGTTGTCTTGTATTTATGAAATATCCACCTAGATTAAAAAAATGTAAGCCAAACCCTCCTATTAAATACTTATAGTAAATGGTTTTGGAAATTGCATGGCTAGATATATATTGAGAAGACTATCCTTGTGTTAATTTTATATAACCTAACCTCATATGCTCACAGTCGACCTATGAAAGGTGCAATTTTAACCTTTTTTTACTTTTATGGACACCTGGTGTAAAATACAAGCCATAAGCATGAAAATGCAAGCTAGGAATGCATAGCAGTCACATTGAATATGAATGACTAAAATTCCAAGTGTCTTGGACAAATTCAAAATTAATGACTGAAATTCTAAGTTGTTAAGTAAAACAAAGTGTGTAAATATTATAAACTGGGCTTAGGAAAATGCATGCCACAGTCCGTACAATTGTCATTATTTGAAACTAACACCATGGGGTTGAAGATAGATATATTGTTGAAAAAAGCCTCTTTCAGTTTTTAACAATTATGTTTCATTTGTCCACAGTTAAATTGACAAAATGACAACTTTTTGTGTTTTCAACCCAGTTTTACCCAGACCAGAGAAATGCCCATCCAGCTCTAAGTATTGGGTACTTTTGAGTGAGTTTAGTTGGAAATTGTATGTTTTACTATTTTCAACATTATTGTACATTTAGTTTTTCAGTTTGGGTTCAGAAAGTGCCTGTTGTGCAAAAACACTACATGGTTGTCTTTTATTTATGAAATATCCACCTAGATTAATAAAAATGCAAGCCAAACCCTCCTATTAAATACTTACAGTAAATGGTTTTGGAAATTGGATGGCTATATATATTGAGAAGACTATCCGTGTGTTAATTTTATATAACCTAACCTCATATGCTCACAGTCGACCTATGAAAGGTGCAATTTTAACCTTTTTTTACTTTTATGGACACTTGGTGTAAAATGCAAGCCATAAGCATGAAAATGCAAGCTAGGAATGCATAGCAGTCAAATTGAACATGAATGACTAAAATTCCAAGTATCTTGGACAAATTCAAAATTAATGACTGAAATTCTAAGTTGTTACATAAAACAAAGTGTGTAAATATTATAAACTGGGCTTGGGAAAATGCACGCCACAATCCGTACAATTGTCATTATTTGAAACAAATACCATGGGGTTGACGATAGATATATTGTTGACAAAAGCCTCTTTCAGTTTTTAACAATTATGTTTCATTTATCCACAGTTAAACTGAAAAAATGAACAACTTTTGTGTTTTCAACCGAGTTTTACCCAGATCAGAGAAATTCCCGCCCAGCCCTAAGTATTGGGTACTTTTGAGTGAGTTTAGTTGGAAATGGCATGTTTTACTATTTTCCACATTATTGTACATTTAGTTTTTTAGTTTGGTTTCAGAAAGTGCCTGTTGTGAAAAAACACTACATGGTTGTCTTGTATTTATGAAATATCCACCTATATTAATAAAAATGCAAGCCAAACCCTCCTATTAAATGCTTATAGTAAATGGTTTTGGAAACTGGATGGCTAGATATATTGATAATACTATCCTTGTGTTAATTGTATATAACCTAACCTCATATGCTCACTTTCGACCTATGAAAGGTGCAATTTTAACCTTTTTTGACTTTTTATGCACACTTGGTGTAAAATGCAAGCCATAAGTATGAAAATGCAAGCTAGGAATGCGTAGCAATCAAATTGAACATGAATGACTAAAATTCTAAGTATCTTGGACAAATTCAAAATTAATGACTGAAATTCAAAATTGTTATGTAAAAAACAGTGTAAATATTCAAAATTGGGCTTAGGAAAATGCACGCCACAATCTGTACAATTGTCATAATTTGAAACTAACACCATAGGGTTGAATATAGATATATTTTTGACAAAAACCTCTTTCAGTTTTTTAAAATTATGTTTAATTTGTCCATAGTTAAATTGACAAAATGACAACTTTTGTGTTTTCAACCCAGTTTTACCCAGATCAGAGAAATGCCCGCCCAGCCCTAAGTATTGGGTAGTTTTGAGTGAGTTTAGCTGGAAATGGTATGTTTTACTATTTTCCACATTATTGTACATTTTTTTTTTCAATTTGGGTTCAGAAAGTGACTATTGTGCAAAAACACTACATGGTTGTCTTGTATTTTTGAAATATCCACCTAGATTAATAAAAATGCAAGCCAAACCCTCCTATTAAATGGTTATAGTAAATGGTTTAGGAAATTGGATGGCTAGATATATTGAGAAGACTATCCTTGTGTTAATTTTATATAACCTAACCTCATATGCTCACAGCGGAACTATGAAAGGTGCAATTTTAACATTTTTTTACTGTTATGGACACTTGGTGTAAAATGCAAGCCATAAGCATGAAAATGCAAGCTAGGAATGCATAGCAGTCAAATTGAATGTGAATGACTAAAATGCCAGGTATCTTGGACAAATTTCAAAACAGAAAAATTGTAATTTTCAAAACTTTACTGTACACAAAATAAAAATATTTTTAAAATTATGAAGCAGGTTTTTGTCCATAGTATATATATCTCCAGGTATATGGCATTGGGTTTTAAAAATTACCTATAAAAACATTATGGCGGGCATTTTTCTAAGCCCATTTTTACAGATTTAGACTTTGTTTTTACAAAACAAAATTATGAATTTAGACATTCTTTTCCAAGTATGACAATGCTAGTTCTAAAATATAATAATTCATACATGTATAATACTTATAGTATGATATAAGTAGGATACTATCCTGGTGCTGTGGGTTCAGGTTGTGGTGTGCATTTTTTTAATTCTAGTTTTACAGATTTACACTCAGTTTCTTACATAACAACTCAGGATTGATTAATTTTGAATTTGACCAAGATACTTACAAATTATGAATATGTACATCTTTAATGCATAAAGTATGATAGTCTTTACTATAATAAAGTCATAATATATGAATGGTCAAATTTGTTGACTCATTTTAAGTCTAAAAATCACCTTCTCTGCAAAAATGACATTGCAGACACTTTTGGAACCCAAATTGAAAACTTATATGTACAGTAAGGTGGAAAATAGTAAACCACACCATTTCCAACTTAAATCACTCAAAAATACTCAATAGTGACGGTTAGGTGGGCATTTCTATGAACATGGTAAGACTTGGTTCCAAACATACAATTTGTTATTTTGTTAAATTAACTGTGGGAAAATGAAACATAATTTTAGGAAATTGAAAGAGGTTTCAAACATATATCTCTCTTCAATCCCATGGTATTACTTTAAATTAATAATATATGTATGAACTGTGGCGTGCATTTTGTTAAGCCCATTTTTGTAGATTAACACTCTGTTTTTTACATAACAAATCAGGATTTTAGTTATTAATTTCAATTTCACCGAAATACTTACAAATTATGAAAAAGTATATGTTTAAAGCCTATGCTATGATACTCTTTATTATGATAAATTCATGGTCAAATTTGTTGATATAATCATTTTAAGACTAAAAATCCCATGCTCTGTAAAAATGCATACATCAGTCACTTTTTGAACCAAAATAAAAAAAAATAGTTGTAGTATGTGGAAATCTTTATAAATTCATGAAGATGATGTACAAAATATAGTGTCAAAAACCAAGTGAAAGACAAATTAAACAACAATGTCAAAAAACAAGTGAAAGACAAATTAAACAACAATGTCAAAAACCAAGTGAAAGAAAAATTGAACAGTAATGAAAAAAAACAACCTTCGAGACTACGGTAGACTGTAGAAACAACTTAAAAACTTTCCCAAAATAGATAATAGTTTCATTGTTGGATAAATGTAAACATATTGATCTTAACAGCTATCACATTAACAGGCTGTAACATTCACATCAAAGCTATATGAGCAACTAATAAAGCAAATCCATATCACAATGCCATATCAGCCAAGTGCATTCATTACCATCTTATTCTATATGCTACTGTCTGGAATCTTTCCATTTTTTACCATCAACAGAAGTGACAGGAAAGTGCAATTTACTATCACTTGAGATAAGGATGGGACTGGATGAAGTACACTGCAGGCATACCTGAGTCAGAATAATATGATTTTGTGTGGATGAGTCAAGGTTGGTAGACTTCACGCCAAAGGAGTCTCATCAGGTAATGCTGCTTCTTATGCCAATTTAAAATTCTGAAGGTATCCACAAGAAATTTGTTTGTCTGGTTATGTTGCAAGGTACCAGGTAGTCGAAAACACCAGGCAGTCTAAAACAAAAAATTGTTATAAAAATCACTCATTCGAATTCATGAGAAATGAAATTTTTTGAAACTACCCACCATGCTCAATTGATTTCATTCCACCACGTAGATCTAAAGGCGGCTCATATCATAATTGCGCCACCCATTCCCGGCATGTCTTACACTTCCAAGAAAGTTACTAGTGGTGCTAATTTAATGCAATTTCGAATCTCCATATGCTTAACCTACGTTAAACTCATGGTGGGTTGGAAATTTCTGCTCGGTGACTATGCTTGCTTTAAGAAAATGGCCACTTGACTTATATTTTTGATCGGAAATTGTCTTGATTTCCTTTTTTCAAGCTCAAATCTTTTTGGTGAGTAGACTCATTTAATAAAAGAATAATATTTTCAATAGGCTGTGAGCAATTCTAGCCAATAAAAAAAAGCATCTTTTGACAAAAGAAAGCATCTTTTGATATTCCTTTATTAACATTTTTAATGATTTAGGATACATGCTAGTGTATGATAGTTTGTTATGTGGGTTGATAGATCCTGTGGCTAGGGGGAACATTCTTGGTTTGTAATAATTGGTCATATGTTTAGACAAGTCTTCATATGTGTATAAATGTATGGTATTTATTTTTGTGTGAATGAATTATTGTCATTATATGAATTAAAAGGATAGAATTAATGGCATTGGTGAGTGCATTTCCGTGGAGATAATATGTAGAGATTTTATTTTCATTTTATTGGAAACTATATATTTATTTTTGATGTAACTATTTAATTAAAAAAAAAAGAAAAACAAATTTGAATATCGAAGGAAAATTCAGTTAGCAAACTCAATACCCGTGACCCAAGAGTCACTGAGAGGTCACCAGGTACATGACAATTTGGTATCAGAGCCCAGGTTGCACCACTGGGACTGCATGGGCCATACTAGAATTTTGCAGGCATAAATCCAGGTTGAACAAAAATTGTATGACAAAAATGCATCAGATAAATGTTGGGAAAATCATGTTTAATATTCCATGGTTTAGTATGGATTGAATCTGTGATAAACAATGTGAATTTTAGTTGATTTAGAGTGAAATTATGCATCAATACTGAAACAAAAGTTGCACGTTATGTTAAGTGACAGATAGTGCCAGTTTTAATGGTCCAAATCATACTTGATCAAACCAATGGCTAATATCATTTCAGGATCATGAAAGTGCTCGAATTTTAATTTAATGAGAATGATCCTGAAAGAAAACCACTCAAGACACATGTCATCACTGAACTCACTTAGGATCCTAAAAGCGGTTTGTCCAAACCATTTTCACTGTCGATCCTGAAACCACCAACCCGCCTATTTAACGCCAAGTTCTAAATGTTAGTTAGGTTTTCCAATCAATCTTGGAGGGCACATACGGGTCAATAATGTGGCGTGATGGGACATAAAGAAGTGACATGTCTCTATCAGAAGTTGTATAATGATCTGCATGGGAGCATATTGACGACCCGTAAGCGTTCATGATTGTGAAGGTGCTCAAACTTTAAGTTAAGAAGCATGATCTTAAAAGGAAATCACTTTGGACACATGGCATCATTGCAGGAGTTCAGGCTCCCAAAAGTTGTTTTCTTATACCACTTCTTCATCAATATTGAAACCACTTACCAGTAGGAGGGTGACATGGCTACGTCACAGGGTGAAACATGGGACTATTTGAGACCTCATGGGACAGTTTTACTACCACGTCAACACCTTTCAACGTCATCCCCTTTCCATGTCAGCATCATGCCATGTAAAAAAGAAACAAGTATGGAGACAAAATATTATTTTTGCCATAACATGAGTATATTGAATCGGAAATTGATGAGAATTGCACCATTTTGACTCTATTAGTAGAATATACAAGATCACCAGTGAAAGACAAGGACACATTCTGCTTGGATTTTGCAAAAAAATGCAATTATTGGGTTTTGAAGGTGCCTAACCCAAGGATGGACGGGAGCCTGGTTGAGGCCAAAATTGTTATGGTGTAGTCGTGATAAAGGAAAAAAAATAAATCTGGATCCTTGAGTCCAAATTCAAAAATATGTGAATCCAAGAGATGAAAGAGGGCCAAAACCCACTATTTGGGCACACGAGTGTGATTTTTGAAAACTTGAATGACTCAAAAGTGGCCCCAAAACTCCTAACCAGAAAATTTTCTAATTTTGAAATTTGTTATACTCATAAAGATGAACAAATTTTCTTAGAAGAAACTTTTCCAAAAATGCTTAGTTTGGAAGATTTCAATTTTCAGTAAAAATTCCAAGTCTGGAAGAATGGTAGAAATTAAAAATTGGTGATTTCATAATTTTGTAAGTTTTGATAGGAACATCAGATTTGAACAGTGGAAGTATTCACATACTCCTCATTATATGGTATACCAGCTCCCAATATAATTTTTTTCCCATTTCTTTACCATTTTTCTTCTATAGGTCTCAGAAAACGGTCCATCAGAATAAGTGCAGTTACATAAATAGTATACAAATTGGGTGAAAATGTTGATTTGGAGAGCTGTAACTTTTATATGTGAATTCATAAATGGAAATGAGAGTATTCATTGGAAAGAGTATCGGTGGGAGATCAATATTGGTGAATCCCATTATAAATCAGAGCCTTTGATCTTTCTAGGAAATTTATAGAAAAGGGGCTTGCAACCCAATTTGATTAAAAAAAAATATAATAAATCAAATGGGTACTTTTAAGAAATACTCGTTGTATATAAAATTCTTTATGAAATTATGGGAAATGGATTACATATCATATTGGTTGCAGGATCATGTTGCAAATATCAGGAATAGGTCTCAAAAGTGGGTATTCGAAGATTCAGAATTATCTACAGAATTAGCTACAGGAATGAAGTAGTATTGGGAAAAGTGATAACTTGGGGAAATAGGTTATGATGATAAGGGAGTATGACAGAGGTAAAAGAGTTTTAGTATGATGGCATGAACATCATAAGTTTACTTTTACATCAGTATGGAGGCACAATGGAATGAGTTGAGTATGATCTAGTTGTGTAATGAATAGAAATGTGGATGATTGTCGAAGCCTCTTAAACCTAAGAAAATAATTTTATGGTGGTATAGGAGCATGTTAGATGTAAGACTGAATTGGATTTTGCAGAAGCATCAAAATGATTCTTTTATAGTTATGTAAAGGTGCAATTGAAGAAGCAATGCTTGATAAAAGTGCTTTCCAACAAGAAAGTCAAAGGACTTGTCCAAGGAGGGTTGAGTATTGGGTATTGTGATGGTACTATTGATCTGCAAGGATACTCAATGATGCAAATGGAACATCAGTTAGTGATAACCATGAAAAATTGAGAAGTGATTGATGGTACCTCAGTTAAAGTACATGCCATGCATTTATCATATTCAAAATGTGGAAAAAGGAAGTACAAGAAGAAATGTAAGAGTTCTCAGTGGTTGAAGTTGAAGTGATATGAATCATAGGATTGTGGTGTCAGTGATGGAAATTCTACAAATAAAGCATAAACAATACTGAAAAGGATTGTATATCCTATGCATTAAGTGATTAAGCCTACTATTGCATTGTCAAAAATTTCATATATTGCATTGATTATAATCTTATGCAATCCAAATTGCATGAAATAATTTGGAGAGGAAAAAGTTGAATCTCTTGGTTTATGTAGTTGATATTTGATACAATAACGTAAAGACTAATAGAGGTATGAGAAATACTAGTTGCAGAAAATGGTATTTCCATGCATAAAAGAAGGGTGTAAATCATAACCCTTGGAATAGAGAAATAAACCATGTAATAAAGGTTGCAGAGCAAGGGAGACAAATGTATTCAGAGGAAAAGGACCATTAAAAGGCTTGGATGGTAAATGAAATCTACCAAGATGAAGAGTGCATGTACCCCATGGATGAGAAGTGTGAGCCACCATAACAAGTAAGCTTATGCATGATAGATAGGGGGGAAGGGTATTAACCCACAACGTATATGTGCAAAAAAATGTGAAGTAAATGATGAACTTCAATTCACCTAGAAATAGATACCAAGAGAGTAAGGCACTTTATGGTGTTGAATTGGCTTGGGAGATAGAGATTTTGGCATAGTAGAGTTGGACAAGAAAATTTCCAAGGAATGCAAAGAAAAATTATAGATTTGGGGGTGAAAAAATGAAGATGGGTGTCTATTTTGGGGGGTCTCGTGAGAAAATAATTCTGTTTTTTTCATGTCTTCCAACTTCGGGCGAACAAAAGTGATATTTTTATTTAAAATTTCACTTTGCCGTAAAATTTTTTTTTTTGTAGAATTATGTTAGCTTTCTACTCATAATTTTTTCAATTTGTTTTATTAAGATTTGATATGTCGATTTCGCAAATGTTTGACAGTGTGTTCTTATAAAATGAAAAGACTACAAAAGAGTTATGATTTGTTGCACCACTAAAATCGTTGTTAGACTTGTGTTTTGCAAAAACTGAAAATGCTACGACAATCTACACACAATGTACTAACGCCTGACTATAAGTTTGCATCCAATGGACCTCTATACTAATTATTATATTTTTTTAAAGTCGATCCATGGGGAAACTCAGTCAATTTTCAACAACCTTTTTGTTGCACCACTTTTCTCTCAATCCGCTATAAAATCAAAAAATATACGACCACCCTTTTGAAGTAGACACGTCAATGAAGAGACCCACATTTTCTTCGATTTTTTTGGTGTTGTATTTACAAAGTTATGGATTTTTCTTTTCGCTGTTTTTTTAAAGAGCTGAATCATAACTCGACACATGTTACAAATATAAAACTTAAAAAATATCAGTTCTTATCTATATACAACAAAATTTATACCCTCGTAAAGTAGATTCAATGATGAATCTACTGGTATGAAGTCCGACATTCGTTTTGTTGTGTAAGAGGTGGTTTTCTCCTTCCGAAAATGGAGAAACCTGAAAATTTTGCAGAGATCTGAATCGGTCATGTTTCAGAGATTATTCGGCCGAAATAATTATTCGGCCGAATAATTATTCGGCCGAATAACTGTTTTCCGTAACGACGCCGTAACTTATGGCGAAGGTTATTCGGCCGAATAACTAAACGGAAAAAAAATTACGTCGGCCGGAAAAAAATAAAAATAAAAATTTATACTCATATAAATAAACGTAAAGTTAATTCATTATTTTCGCATGTTTGAACTTCGCATTTTTTTGTCCAACTAATTTCGGAAGGAGGAGATAATTTTTGCAAAAGGAGGTTTTTACAAGGTATGTTTCTTCTTCTTCTTTACAAAAGGCACATTGAAGGAGTTTTTTTTTCTAAGGCCATATTTGCAAGGAGTTTTTCCAAACTATCTTTTTTCTTATTGCATTTTTACAAAGAAGACATTTTTTGCAAAATGAGGTTTTTACAAGCTATATTTTTCTTCTTCTTCTTTACAAAAGGCACATTGAAGGAGTTTTTTTTTCTAAGGCATATTTGCAAGGAGTTTTTCCAAACTATCTCTTTTCTTATTGCATTTTTAAAAAGAAGACATTTTTTGCAAAAGGAGGTTTTTACAAGCTATGTCTTCTTCTTTTTTACAAAAGGCACATTGAAGGAGTTTTTCCAACATATCTCTTTTTTATTGCATTTTTACAAAGAAGACATTTTTTGCAAAAGGAGGTTTTTACAAGGTATGTTTCTTCTTTTTTCCAAAGGCACATTGAAGAAATTTTTTTTCAAAGGCATATTTGCAAGAAGTTTTTTCCAAATATTTATTTTCTTGTTGTATATTTGCAAAGAAAACATTTTTTTTGAAAAAGAGATTTTTACAAAGTATGTTCTTCTTTTTTCCAAAAGACACATTGAAAGTGTTTTTTTTAAGGGATATTTGCAAGGAGTTTTTTCAAAATATTTCTTTTCTTAGACATGTTTGCAAGGAGGTTCTTTGCAAGGATGTTTTTTTTTCAAAGTAGCTTTGCACTTTTTATTTAATTGAAAGAGGTTTTTCTCAAATAGTTGTTTTGCTAAGGTATTTTGCAAATGATTTTTTTCCAAAGTAGTTTTGCACTTCTTATTTATTTGAAAGGAGTTTTTTCAAATAGTTATCTTATTTTGCAAAGGATTTTTTACAAGGTAATTTTGTACTTCTTATTTCTTTGAAATTGGGTTTTTTTCAAAGAGTTGTTTCTTTACAATGATTTTTTCCCAGATATATTTATAAATAAGTTTTTATTGAAAGTATTTTTTTCTAGTGGTTTTTTTCGTAGATATTTTTTCAAAAAAGTATTCTTGGAATGAATTTTACAACAAAGATTTATTTACAAGGTGTTTTATTTTCTTCCTTGGCACAAGGTGTTTTTATTATTTTCCAAAGAAGATTTTTGTTCAGAGAATTTTTTCAAAGGAAAGTTAATTCCAAAGAAATCTTCTTCAAAAGACTCTTACAAAATTTTTAAAAGGTAAAGTAAATTTCAGTTAATGTTTTTATAAATTCCGTAAATGTTTTTAAATCTTAATTTATTTGTTTTTACTATAAAGTAACATGATTCTTTAATTTATCGTCTATAGATTAAACAACCATGGGCAATAAGAGAAATCGTAAAAGAAAAGCTGATCGTAAACGTGATGATGATGATAATAGAGAGAAACAAAAACTCAGATATATTGCCAAAAAACAAAGGGTTGCTGAAACGGAAGAGAGAACTATTGAAGATATAAATACAGATTTACATGACAATGTTGAAGAAATGGAAATTGAAAATAGAGTACAAGAAGAACAAATTGAAGTTGAAAAGAACATTGTAGAAGATGTAAATAGTGATTTACATGCTAATGTCGATGAAATCAATATTGAAGATCAAGTTCAAAATCCAGAAATTGAACCTGGTATGTATATATCATATATTTTCCAAATTCATTTTTTTATAATGAATTTTATTTTTTGATATATGTTAAATTAAATTTAACTTGATGTATAGGTACTTTTACTATTGATGATGAAATGTTAGAAGACATTGATTGCGACAAATATGGAGAAAAACTACCAATACATGTTGCACGATATCGTGCTACAAAATTTTATGATGAAGTTCTCAAAGATTACTCAATAGCAGGACAAGCACAAATTTTGAGATGTTTATTAGTGTCCAAGAAATTAGAAGGTGCTACATCGTTATTGGGTATTCACAAAGTAACAAAAGAGTCGAAATTGAAACAAAATGTGATGGAAAATATAGGCGATGCAATAAAAAAATTTGGAAAATCCAGGAAGAAAGATATCAGTGCTGCACGTAAAGCAATTCATACAGCAATTCTTTCAGCTACTACTAAACAAAAGCGTTTGACAACAGAACTAGCAAAAGCAGTTGGAACATCAAGAAAAACATTATACAAACATAGCAAATTCAGAATGCAAATAGATGAAAATAATGAACTTGCTTGTTGGGCAATTATTTGTAGACAACCTTACAAAGATAGATTAGGAGCAGGGGTTAAAGATATTGTACGAGAATATTGGTTGGAACATGCTCGAGTTTCACCAAATGCAAGAGATGTGATACGCAAAAGAATATCACGAAATGTATATGAAAGCCAACCAAAACATATAATGGACATGACACAAGTACAATTGTTCAATAAATTCAAGGAAGATCATCGTGGAATTAATATATCAATCACTACATTTGTGCAACAAAAACCATGGTATGTTCGACCTATAACTATACGTGATACATGTTGTTGCCGTTATCATGTGCAATTTCAGTTATATTATGACACGTTTCTTGAATTTGGTAAAATGTTTTGGACAAATTCACCACCTCCGCCGACGATACGTGAATTCATATCTCAAATTTTATGTGAGAGAAATCACGATGAAGTATTTTATTCAAAGAAATGTGTCAATGGAAAACATTGTCATCATTGTGGAAATTTGGTGTTATTCCACAATAAATACCCTATCGATAATGATCAATCGTTGTCAAATGTAAATGTTGATTGGAAGAGATACGAATACATCAACTATAATACAAGTTCTAGTGATTCACGTTCCAAAAGAATTGATTTGCTAGAAGACAAGATATGCGTCACAGATTTTCTCAAAAAATTTGAAAACGAAATTTATAAATACACCCAGCATTCACATAGAGCACGATGGCAAGATCTTCAATTCAAACAGTCTCGTGAAATTTTTCCACCCGGAACAATTTTGTCGGTGGTTGATTTTGCTGAAAACTATACATTTGCTGCACAAAAAGAAATACAGAGTGAATACTATCAGTCTGACCAAGTTTCGATATTTGTCCATGTTGTATATAGACATTCTCAACAGGATATCGATGGCATTGAAAGCACATGTGACAATCGAGATGTGATTAAAGAATATCACTTCTATATCAGCGATGATCGTACACACGACACACATTTTGTCCAACATTGTATAGAAAATATTTTCTATGACTCACTGAAAAAACGCGAAGTCAAATTCAAAGAGCATTGGATATGGTCTGATGGATGTGCAGGTCAATTTAAATCTTCACGATCATTTTTTTGGTTATGTCGACTTCATAAAGCGCTGAACATTAAACATCGCTGGAATTTCTTTGAAACTGGGCATGGAAAAGGTGAGCATGATGGTGCAGGAGCATGCGTGAAAAGAGCACTTCGAAGATGGCAAATGAACTATTCTTCAGCACGGTTTCATTCAGCTGCAGAGGTTGTCCAATGGTGTCAATTAAATCTAAGCCATGATTATAATCAACAATCAAAAGACGTGCGCAGGTATGTCCACTATTTTTTTAATTTATATTATTTCTTAAAATTAAAATACTAACATTTAAGTACACATGTACACTATTTATTGTGTAGGTTTTTTTGGCTTGTTGGGGTCCAAGATATAAATAGATCAATACCATATGACGCTAGCACCATACATGGAACTAGATATCTTCACTCTATTCAAACAAAATCATTTCACAACGTGTTTGCATTTGACAGTAGAAAGCAATCATGCTTTTGTCATATTTGCATTGAAAATGTCGAGTCTACAGAAGTTTGTGAAAACATAACAAACAACTACGTAAAAGCTTGGAGACACACAGAGATTAATCCAAAAGGAAAAATGCCACTGGCAAGTGTTGAAGAATTAGAATCAGAAGAAATAGCAATATCGTCTGATGGCGATAGAATTTCAGATCTCGTAAGAGAAGGTAATAAACTTGTTTTTGACTTTTTAATCAATTGTTCATTCTAATCCTTCGCCATAAGTAGTCAATTCAATTCATTTAAATACGCTAACACCAATCATAACTTGCACAGGAGATGTTTTCGCTGTGATTGCACCTGTAGACAACAACGAAAATGTCAAATATTATTTGATGCGATGCACTGAAGGAAAAATGAAGTTATTGGAGGACTACAACGACAACGGATTTACATACGAAAGAGGATCCATCATTTTAAAAGGCTACTTTTTTCAGCAGACGCATATGACTAAAAATTATGTCTACTTTCAAGATTATGAGCCCGATGTTATATGTTGTCAATATAGTCATTTAGTATGTGCATCTCGAAGAAAATTGATACAAGTTCCATCAAAAAAACAGTTAAAAACCAAAAAATGGAAACTATCCATATGTGACCATGAACGGATAGTTGAAGATGGTATTCCATTGCGATGTTTTTAACTACATATCAAAAATAAATTGATCTTAATTTTTGTCCATGTCAATTGTTGTGTGCAATATATTTTTTGTCCAATTATCAAAATTGTTGTGCACAGTATATTTTTTCATTGAGATTTTATGAATATTTTCTTGAATGACAACTAACACAAAAGCTTAAATGGTTTATTTTTTCATTGAAATTTTATGATTATTTTCTTGAATGACCACTAACACAAAAGCTTAAATGGTTGTACTTTAACATGTTTAAAAATGAATTCAAATATAATTTGAAAATTCAAAAGTACTTTATTCGGGTCCCCATATGTCTATTAGACCACTAAGGGATGAGATAACGGATGTGGCTATCCCCACTCCGCCCCGAATTTTTACTTTTGATTGATTGATACTAACAAAAAATCACAAAAAGACCTATTAAATTTTGTATTATTTTAATCCATCGAACATGTTTCTTTAATACATACTTCACCATAAATATGATCTTAAATAGATGTCTTAAAATTGTCACCAAGTTCTCCGTCCCAAATCTTTAATTTAAAATATCGCTTGTGCAAATTCACATAACTGAAATCATGGCAAATGGAGATAACGATCATTTGATTTTTAATCACAAGCAAGGATTCCAGGATTGTGAAGCTTATGCTAAATTAGAGAAATGATTATTTACAACAAATCAATGAAAATTCATCAAATTGTTGTTTAAAATCATTGCTCTAATTTAGCACAAACTTCACAATCGTGGAATCTTCTCTTATGATTAAAAAACAAAAAAACCGTTACCCCCATTTGCCATGATTTCAGCCACATCAAATGTACCTGAACATTGAAAATAAAAATTAAATTAATTAAAAATCCATTAATTCTGCCCAACATTAATTCTTACCATTACATTCATTTTCAACATTGAATATTTCCTAACTTAGATTATCATTTTAAACATTTCCAACACCTCCCATTCATTCAACATTTCCTACCCTTGGGTTGCACCTATCAAGACATTTTAAACATTCATGCAAAACATATTATAATAACACTTATTCTCAACATAACAAATTGAAAACATTCCTTCTTCCATAACACCTCCCATTCATTCTTTCCCAACATTTCTTTTTCTCTAACACCTCCCATTCATTTTTCCCCAACATTGATTCTTACCATAACATTCATTCTCAACATTGAACATTTCCCAACTTGGAATAACATTTCAAACATTCCTAACACTTCCCATTCATTCTTTCCCAATATTCATTCTTCCATAACATTCAAAACATTCAACATTCATTCTCATCATTCAACATTTTCTAACTTCATAACATTCATTGTCATCATTCAACATTTCCTAACCTTGGATTGCACCTATAAAAACATTTTAAACATTCATTCGAAACATATTATAAATATTATCAAAACTCTTGCAAAACATATTCTAAACATTTACCAAATGAGAAATAATGGACATGTACTCATGTATATAATCCAAAAAAGAGTTGATGAACTTGTGAATTCAATGTACATATATATATAATCAAAAAATAAATACCCTCCATGTTCAAAACAACACCAATATATAGATATCAACAAAAACAATAAAGTCTAAACCACTATCCATCTCGACCAATATCTTTCCACTATTTTCCACTAGGACCTTCCCTGGGACTCAACTCAACCTACAATACACAAAAAAACAAATTATAAATTTAGATCATAAATTATTTAAACAATTTTAAACTAAATTCAAAATATTAAGATATTAAACTCATCTACAAAACAATTCAATTATTAAATAGATCGTACATCAAATTCTTTGAATGCATGTCCACTTTTTTCCCCTAGAGCCTTTCCTTTGGCTCCGAAGGATCTCAAAGAGCCAAGCTGCAACATGTACAAAAACAATTTTCAAATAAATCAAAAAAATCTAAAACATTAAACTTATATCAGAGATCATTTCTAATTCAACAAAATTACCTCGGTGCCAATATCTGCATTCATTAAAGACCCCACATCTTCGCCCCCAATTTCCAAATGGTCTCTTTCCTAAAATTTAAATTTTGTTAATAAATAAAACATAGTAGATACAAATAATAAATTAGGCAATTAACTTAAAACCAAAACAAAAAAAAATTAAAATCATTAGCTCACAAGAGATGGTAAACCATCTAAAAATTTGGAATCTAAAGAAACCTGCATAAATAAGTCAAATTAACAATAAGATACATTGATAAATATTAAAATTCAAATAAACAAAAAAAATATCAAGTTCAATCATAAATATTATAATTAAAATACCTCTCCTAAGCGCTCTTCATTTTGACTAAGATGCTCTTGGTTTTGACTACTGGAGACTCGAAAGGTATGTGCATTTAACATTCTCGAAAACTGCAAACAAAATACATTTGCTTAATATAATTATTCCCATGTACTAAAAAATTCAATTCAAAATGATTAATAAAAAATCAAATAGATTGTCATAGCATAATCAACAAACCTCTCCCATGCTCGATGTGTCATTGGATAACACATCTGAAGCTATATCTCGACAAGACTTAGCATAAGCCCTGAGATCATCCATGCTCAATGCATCTACCTCGTCATTAGTCTTGGAAACAAAACTTTGACGAACAATAGCACGAGCCCTCTCTCGCCCCAAACCAACTTCTACTCCAGCAAGAGCTGAAGCTAAACCATCACCTACCGATTCCCTTCCAATTGTCCCTAGTTGAGATGTTGTCTCCATCTCTGATCTTAAAGCCACAACCCTTGGTGGACGAGGTATCTCAGGTGGAGGTTGTATAGTGGTAGGGTCTCTGAGAGCGCCTTTTCGATTATATATTCTACCCTTTCCAACTCCATAAAAGTCAGAAGGAACATCAGTATAGTTAGGCTTCATACCTAAAAAAACTCCGCATAAAAAAAACTTGCAAAATAACTAGGAACCTCATCGTTCTAAGGCAATCGACCATAAGCTGCAAGAAATCGATCATATATTAAATGTGCAGTTTGAGGATGCTTGAAATATTGCACTTTCAACATTTTTCGCTTAAGGCCTTCCTTGAAATTGAACATTGAATTGGCTTGTTCTCTAGTGACTCTCTCCTTCACAACCTCCCAGTTGTCTGGACCCATAACTTGGTCCCTTCGCCTCCGCATCAAATGAACAAAACCATTTGTAGTTGGTCCAAGTTCCTCATATGCATCAATGAATTTTTGCAAAGACGCCAAAACAATCTCTAGACTTTGTCGGCTCTCTGGAGGGAGATCCAAAGAACAAAGATCATTGTTCAACCTGTCATAGTGGGATCTACAACTTTCAAGAATAGTTTGTTGCACAACACCTTGCCATGGAAGCTCATCAGGTAAATCAGATGGATAAGTTGATATGGGTGTACACCCCTCAGCTAGTGGAACATATGTCGTCCTAGCTCTAGGAGGATCTTCAGGACCTTGCTCTCCACCCACACCTATTCCATCATCTACAATCCTATCTTGATCTTCCCCTCGCTCCATCGAATTACGCACATCATCTGAACATCGCTCTGCTTCAAATATAGCCATAATCAAGAATTAACCTTGTCCATAAATTCAAAACACAAAAAAATACAATTTATACATTATTAAACATTAATGTTCATACCAACAGAAGGTTGAGATCGACGCTCTCCCACTGAAGATGAAGGAGAATCATTTGTACCCCTTCGAACTCGTTGATGATCAAATGATTGGGACCCATGCAATAAACTTGAACCTCTCGGTGAATTCGACAACCTTCGACTACCAACTGAAACACCAATTCCTGAGGATTGTGATGACCTCCTACGCTTTCCCCTCGAAGACTCTCTTTCCATTTGATATAACTTCTAAATTTACACAAATTTTAACATATTGAAATTGTACATGACTATTCTACAAACATCAAGCCAATATTTGATAAAAAAATTCAACAAAATGTAAGTCCCCCTCCTAACTCTAATTAATTAACTAAAATTTCTTACCATCACTAATATTGCAACATAAAGATATATCTAATAATCATTTCATTAACAAATATAAGTCATAACATGATTAATTGAAGTAGTATAGTAACCTTAAAACTTTTAATCCAACAAATATGGTTGAATTATACATGTCAATGAACAAACATCTCACTAAACATATATATATATATATTCTTATTAAAAGAATTCTAGCTCATATTTATAATAATACAATTTACACACATTGAAGTTGTACATGTTAACTTACAAACTTAAAAACATATCTATTAAAGATCTGCATACAAAATGTAGAGCTGGCTAAAATAGTATAACATATATATACACTTATAAAGAGATTTCTAATTTATATTTATGATAAAACAACTTACACACATTGAAATTGTACGTGTTCATTCTACGAACTTAAAAACATATCTCTTAAAGATTTGCATACAAAATGTAGAGCCACCTAAAATATTATAACTTATTTTCTTTCGTAAGTTCCTCTTCTAGCTCTAAGAACACTATTGCAGCATAAACATAACATCAATAATCATCTCATAATCATTTAATTGTAATAGTACAATAACCTTCCAAATTTTTCGTAAGTTCCTCTTCTAGCTCTGCTCATGAGCAGAGCTCTGTTCATGAGCAGAGCTCTGTTCATGAGCAGAGCTCTGTTCATGAACAGAGCTCTGCTCATGAACAGAGCTCTGCTCATGCCATGTTAGTAAGAGAAGGTGATTCCATTGATAACAGTAAGTAGAAAGCTATGAAACCAAACACGTGATATGATGTGTTAGTTACAGTCATTGTGTAAGCAGTATAAATCTTATAGCTATTGTAAAGCTTGTGTTATAGTCATAGTATAAGCTGATAACCAATGGTGATACTTCATCTGTACTTAGTATCTTTAACTATTAGTATAAGCCTAATTTACTCATACGTTATTTCCCTAAAAACAGAAGGTATAATAACTATAGTGCTTAAGAGAAAACAAGATAAGATTTATAGGCTAATTATTACTTGTTCATATATAGCTCTAAGTATTTAGATCACGGCTAACAAGGATGAAATTTTATTAGGTCTAGTGATCTGGTTAATCTTTAAAGAACTATATATTATTAGGGGCTCTTCATGGTTAGATACCTGCTAGAAGTAGGCTTCTATTTTTGTATTCAAGAATACCACACAAAAAGTATGTATAACATGACTAGAGCTCCTAGAATTTATTGAACAATCATAAAAATAAGGGTGGACCATGATAAATCATCATATATAGAAAAGTTATGACGTTGGCAATTATATTATCTGGTAACGATTCAGCAGTAAATACAGTATCTAACACCATTAGAATGAATAACCCCATTGATACAAGACATTATAAGTTCAACTTTAGTTTGATCTCTAAGCTTCATGAACCCAGTTAAGATCTTATAATTAAGATGGATGATATATTAGTTACTAATGTATTTGAAATCATCTTGAAAAGAAATGAGCAGGGTGTTTTTTAAACTCGTGTTGGAGCTGCTAATTATATTCTATTTATACTGTTATAAAATATTGCCTAAGCCTTGTTTCTTCTTTCAGAATGGTTAATTATTAACATTAACATAAGGTAGATGGTTAGTTAATATAATCCTATTTAACTTGTAATAAAAGAGCCAACCAAACATACATCTAGTTTTATCCTATTGTGTATTAATTAGACCTACCTTAATCACTATTGCACTTTTCGTTGGGTAATGACTAAGATAAAAGCTTTGATGCCTAACTATACCTGTTCCAGTTCTGTTCATGAACAGAACTCTGCTCATGAGCAGAGTTCACGAACTCTGCCCATGAACAGAGTTCATGAGCAGAGTTCATGAACTCTGCCCATCAACAGAGTTCATGAGCAGAGTTCATGAACTCTTCCCATGAACAGAGTTCATGAGCAAAGTTCTTGAACTCTACCCATGAACAGAGTTCATGAGCAGAGTTCATGAACTCTGCCCATCAACAGAGTTCATGAGCAGAGTTCATGAACAGAGTTCATGAACTCTGTTCATGCACATACAAACATCTCTAAAATCAAAATTAAACATAAACAAATTAAAACTCTTAATTTTAATCCCCAGAACAGATTTTTTTTAATTTTCTGCTATGCCAACAACTAAGGAGCAGAATAAGTGTATCGAAGCATACCTGTATCCAAACGAACAGATTTGATATCGTCGATCTACGACGCCACGACTATTCGATCCACGACGCTCCAGAAACAACTAATTCCTTCACCAACGAACAAATAAACTAATCAAATAAGAACTATAACATATAAGCCGGAACCAAAAAATCACAAATGAAGGATAAACGCACCTTCAATGACAAGCTCTCAAGCCTGCTCACAAAACCGCAACAGCGTCCACGCAGCAACGCAACCAAACACACCTTCCACCCGAAACGTAACGGCCGACGAGCAACGTCAAAGAAGAAACAGTGGCAAGCAGCCAACAAGGCGACGAAACGTAAAAGCCGACAAGCAACAACAGGTCGCGGGGCAGCAGCGGAAGGTGGAGAAGCAGCAGGGTGGCGAACGTTACAGCCGCGGTTCGTGGAGCGTCAACAGGTCCAGGGGCAGCAGGCGGGTCGTGGAATAGCGGCGGGGTGGCAACAAAGCTACTGCTGGCCCGTTGCGGGGTCCAGAAATTTCCAGCAGGGAATGCCATATGGCAGCCGATGCTGTGTTTTTATGCAGAAAAATAGTTCGGCCGAACATTTATTCGGCCGAATAACTATTCGGCCGATAAATTATTCGGCAGAAAAAGTGTTCGGCCGAATAATTGTTCGGTCGACTGATTATTCGGCCGAATGATTGTTCGGCCGAATAAGTGTTCGGCCGAATAAACTATTGCCCGAAATTTTTTTCCCGTCCGGCAACTGTTTGCACACATTTCGAGGATCTCCATTAGGCTGGACGGAGAACTGTTTGTGGTTATTCGGCCGAATAACCTTTGCATTATTCGGCCGAATAATGTTTATTATTCGGCCGAATAATATTTATTATTCGGCCGAATAACTTCCGCTAAGACGATTTTGCACTCGTTTCTCACGAAAGTGTTACCCACCTTCACGTTTTCACCCTTGGACAAGATTAGAAGCAACTCCAGATAAGAAGATGTTAGGTTGGGCTGGGCTAGGATTGATTAAGAAATTTGGAACAAGTAGAATTTGAAAATGAATAAATGCAAAGGTGACCCAAAGCATCATAGAAGTTGCAAGGATGGAAAGAATTGGGTGTAGCAGTAAAGGGCGCATGTGGAAAAACAAGGCAGAAATATGAACAAGGGAGATTTCCTCATCATAATATTTATTTTGTTTCCAAAATAGAATTGTATATTTTTTAAGTAGCAAATGTATCTTAAATATGAATTAATTGTTACTACTTGGGTGAGAATATTGCAGCTAATGGACTATTATGTAATTAGTAGAGGGGCCATGGAAAAGATCAGGTATGGAATCCTACGCTATGAAGAGGAATGAAGAGGGAGAGATTCCTTAACTCTCCTTTTGAATTGTTTATGTTTCCTATGTTAAGAAGTTTATATGTGTAGATAGATTTATGGCATAAGAATGAAAGAGTATAACCAAACTAGTATGCATATGCACTAGCAGGCATATTGAGAAATAATATGGGATAGTGTACATGAGAATATACTCGAATGCATGTATGTGGTATTGCATATGGGATAAGAATACATATGGGATAAGAATAATATATTTTTATATACAATGAGTAGGTCATGATAACTATGTATGGTTTCTAATGTGTTGTACAACCAAGAAGGGTTGAGAACCTGGTTGAAGATGTTGATGATGCAATTGCTCGTGGAGATCAATCTTACACTGAAAGAGAACCAGGAAAGAGTTTGTTATGAGGTTGATGAAGGGAATCATGTGAGATCCTATCAAATACTAGTTGATTAGGTAATGTATGAGCTATAGATGGAAACCATATAGGTATGGAATTGAAGTGAATTGGGTAAGAATTTGCTCAATCACACTTGGTATCTTCATTGATATGTTCATGATGAAATTTGAATGCATGTATGTCATCGATACATAATTAAGATAAAGGCATAAAATATTGGGTTAAAAATATCTTATAAGAATATTTTGCTGCATTTAGGAGTTAGAGTGTCATGATGGGAATGGTTAAGAATTAATAATCATTGCAAATGAGTATTACACTCATTATTGGGGAAATAGATTCCATGTGAAATAACCATGTACGAGGCCATGTGTTGTTGAAATTGGGAAGGATCTAGCACCACAAAAATATTTAACATATCCTTGCTTGTGATCAATGTCTTGGAATGCAACCTCTTTGCTAACACTAAAGAGCACTAAAGAAGTATATTCTTGGTGTGGTGTTTGGAATGAAGAGGAGGGCATCTAGATGATCAAACAAGTGATTGTGAGGTGGATGGATGGCGTGTCAAGGTGTTGTTTGAATCCTTCAACACATCATGGAAGATTATAAGAGTTAGAATTATGGGATTTTTGAATTAATGTAGGGATGCATTGAGGGAATAAGCATAAGTAGAGAATATGAATGTGCAGGTTGGCACATGTGTTGATAGTATTTGGGATACAAAAATTCAGACACCATTATGCCACAATACATTGGAAATCGCTGGATGGAGAGCGACGGAGGTAGGGAGGAGAGCGACGGGCGCTGGGCGGCATCCTGCAGACGTCCGCAGGTCGTCAGCCTGTACGAACCCCTACACGCTTCCCCAGATGGTTCTCTACCATGGTAAAAAGGTTTTGGTTTTTTTACCAGGCTGTTTTTCCCTTTACTGTTTCACCTCCCTAGCGACGGCTCCTGTTCCGTTTAGGGTTCCGTTTTGGGTTTACAATGGACGACGTTGACTACAGTAGCGACACCTGACGGCATCAAGATATCTGGTGCTCGCTACCTGGCACTTTCCGGTATCAGGAGGAGACAGGCGGTTTAGGGCTCAGTGGTTTTGCTGGTAAGCGGCTTCCTGACAGACCTCAGTCCCCCCCGGCGCCCCAACCTTTTCAAACCTGCTCGCCGTTCTGGGAAGGGTCTTCTGCTCGTTTCTCATCGGAGACACATGCTGTGAACATCTGGGGAGTTAGGGGTTTCTGTACTTCACCATCTCCGGAGCCATTGAGTGCTGGCATAGGCGATCTGACGGATTTCATCATCTCTGCGGACTGTGACAACCCTCCATCATCTGTGCAGACTCTCAGAGCCGAGGCGGAGGGTTTTGAGGAGCGACGGGCAGGCTCTCCTTTACACCCCTGTGGGTTTGTCGCAGCCAACCTGGACTTCGCTGAACAGAGGGGGTTCTCAAGTCCATCTGGGGACTCTAACCAGCGGGTCTGTGGACGCGAAGCGGGTTCAGCTGGGTTCTTTACCAAGGACCACCGTGTGAAGAGCCGGAGGAAATGGATTAAGAACTTTGGTAAGGCACCTAACTACGCGTTGGGGGAAGATATTGGTATGCATCAGATTGTTGGGATGGTTAAATCGGTTTTCGTTGGAAGGGTCTATGGTAAGCGTGTTAGTCACAGGACAGTGATCTCGTGGGCCTCTGGGGCATGGCTGGGACACTGTGGTTACGTTCCTCGTGTAGTTGGGCTCTCGGGTGGGTGGTATGCTTTCCATTTCTCTTCGGATGCTCATGCACAATGGGCATTAAGCCTCAACTGGTCAATCCTTAAAGTCCCACTACTGCTTAAGCCGTGGAACCCCCTTTTTGATGCTAGCCGTGAAAGAATGGACGTTATCCCACTCTGGGTCCGGTTTCTGGGACTCCCTCTCCACTACTGGACCGCGCAACATTTCAGAAGGATTGGGAACATCTTGGGTTCTTACCTGGATGCTGATTTCTCCTTTGTGGCAACGACGATGCAGAAGGTTGCGCACATACTGGTGAGCATCAACGTCAGAGATGGACTTTTCGACACTATGGACCTGAAATGGGGGCCCTATACCTTTGTTCAGACACTGGACTATGAAAATGTGCCTTTCAGATGTAGGCGTTGTCATGAATATGGGCACCCGGCCGTCGATTGCTCTGTTCCTGTTCGGATGCGGTTTGGTAATACTCTGAAGCGCAGGGTGGTGGCCAAGGAGGATGGTATGGAATCGGATGAGGACTCCGAGTGTCAGCAGGGCCATGAACCTCCAATTTTGGAGACGCCACTGGTGAGTCGACCGGATGGGGAAGTCCCTACGGGCGGAGAGGAGGTTGCTGAAAATGAGGATGAGGATGGCTCGGTCCCTGATGCAGGTTTCACTGTTGTTGCTGAAGAGCCGCACACTACACAGCCCCAGGACCTGGCACATGAGGGTTCTCTGCTATCGCTTCTTCGATCTCCAGACATGTCCCCTCAGTTGCTGCCCTCATTTGTGACCCCTCATAACCCTGCGGATTCACACCTTGCTGTGGGTATGCCTCTGCTTGATTGCTCTCCAGATACCAGCTATGCACCCATCCCTGAATCGGAGACTTCCTCTCCCGAACCCACTTCTCCCACTGACTCCTCCAAGTCAGGTTACTGGCTGCGATCCCTGACCAGACTTCCTGCGGGGGGGCTGGGGAAGGTGAAACCTAAGCCTCGCAACCCCAGAGGAAGGAAATCTTTCCTCTCCCATGCCAAGACCCGAGCTTGTTCGGACCTTAAAAATGGAAAACAACTGTCTATTGAAAGGGCACTTAGAGCGGTGAATGCCCACAAGGATGGGCTCCGATGAAGATCATGTCCTTTAACTGCCGAGGTCTTGCTGGTCCCTCCAAAAGACCAGTACTACGTAGGATGTTGCAACTGGAACATCCTGATATTTTGCTACTGCAAGAAACTATGTGCAATGGGGTTGATGCTGTTAATAGACTTAAGGTTTGGTTCCCTGGCTGGGGTTTTGAGGGTTTGGATGCCAGGGGACGCTCTGGTGGCTTGGCGATTGGCTGGAATGAAGCTAAGGTGTGTGTTTCCACCATATGGGGAATGCAATCTGTGTTAGGCATGACCTGCAAGTCTTTGGATTTTGATGAACTCTTTACTTTTGTAAACATTTATGGTCCTTATTGTGATCGTGAACCATTTTGGAATGCTCTCCTGGACAAAGATCTGCTCAAGGGAAACTCTACGATTCTGGGAGGGGATCTTAATTTCTCTCTTGGGCATGCTGAGATTTGGGGGCCACATGCTCAAGTGGACCCTCTTACTAACTTCTTCATTCGCAAGCTCTCTGATGACAACTGGATTGATGTGGAGCCGGTATCTCTGAAGCCATCCTGGCGGAACATGAGAGCTGGCTTGGAAAGAGTGGTTAAAAGGTTGGACCGTTTTCTTATATCTGAACATATTGTGGGGAATTTTTTCTATGTTAGGCAATGGACTGGGTCGGGGGGATGCTCAGATCATGATCTGATTTTTCTTGAACTGAAGGTTGGGCCTAACAAACCTCCCGCTCCCATTAAATTCAACAAGGATTGGCTGCAGGATCCAACCTTCTTTGATTTGATTCAGCAGCACTGGCTACCTTTCCACCCAGGATCCAATCTTACTGCAGCCTTTCATTTCGCGGAGAATATTAAACTTCTCAAGGAACCCATCAAAACTTGGGCTGCAGCCAAGAGAAAACGGGAAGACAAGGAGCTCAAGGACATTGAAGAGGCTATCTCCAACATATCGGGGGGATCTGGAGGTGGGTTCGACTCACAGGCCACTAAGGAACATCTTGTAACGCTGATGGACTTGAGGAACAGGATTCTTCTACACAAAGAAGAGGCTTGGAGGCTCAAAAGCAGGGCCATTTGGCTGGAGAGTGGTGACGAAAACTCAAAATTTTTCCATGCCTATGCTAAGGGTAGAAGATCTGTCAATACTATCTGGAGTCTTGAAGACATGGATGGTAACCCCTAGACCACCTTTGAGAGTTTGGCTGGGATTGGGGTCAACCACTTTCAGGATCTTTTCAAAGCCAATAACAGGGTGAATATTGAAGAAGTTATCAGAGTTGCTCAACTCTTCCCTCGCTTTGTTGAAGAGGCGGATAACAGGTTGCTGATGGATAGCATTACTATGGATGAACTGAAGGTTGTGCTTAGCAGCTTTCAGAAGGACAAAAGTCCGGGGCCGGATGGGTGGACGATTGAATTCTTTATAGCTCTCCTTGATATTATTGGTGATGACCTCTTACAGTTGATTGAGGATTCCAGGAGGGAAGGCAAAATCCCCGCCAGCATCAACTCCACCTTCATTGCTCTTATCCCCAAAGTGGACACCCCCTCCACACTCAATGATTTTCGACCCATCTCACTTTGTAATTGTGTGTATAAGATCGTCACTAAGGTGATTGCTCGCTGACTCAAACCTATATTATCCACACACATCTCTGAGGAGCAGTTCGGGTTCCTTGAATGACGTCAGATTCATGAAGCCATCGGCTTAGCGCAGGAAGGTCTACACAGTATCAAATCCAGCAAGCAGAAAGGTGTAATTCTCAAAATAGATCTTTCTAAGGCTTTTGACAAGGTCAGTTGGCTTTATATCCGTCTTATGCTCACTCATTTGGGTTTCGAGATCGGGTTCATCCGCTGGATCATGAGTTGTATTTCCATTGTTTCTTTCTCGATTCTTATGAATGGTGCATCGACCCCCTTCTTCCACTCTGGGCGTGGATTATGCCAGGGATGCCCTTTATCCCCTCTGTTATTTTTACTGGTGGCAGAAAGCTTGAGCAGGGCCATTAAGGAAGCTAAGCGCACGAGAGATATCGATGGAATCCTGGTGGCACCGGGCACCGCGCTCACCCATCTGCTCTTTGTGGATGACATTCTGATCTTCTGCTCTGGCTCTAGAGGGGAGGCTATTAAATATAAGGAAATCCTGGACCTCTTCTCTGTAGCTACCGGAATGGAGATCAACAACCAAAAATCTACTCTTTCGGTCTCTCTTCTGGATGAGGAGCAGATTCACACCTTCACTGATCTGTTCCCCTTTCAGCTCCTTAATCTTTCGGAGGGCCTACGTTACCTGGGTTTTCACCTAAAGCCAAATAACTACTTGAAACATGACTGGGTTTGGCTCTTGGAAAAGCTGGAAAAAATACTTAAATGCTGGAGCTTCAGGTGGCTCTCACGTGCTGGCAGATTGATCTTGGTGAAGTCGGTCCTAGAAGCCATTCCAGTCTACTGGATGTCCCTTGCTTGGATACCGAAGGGGATATTGGAAGCTGCTCGTAAAATATGTTTTCATTTCTTGTGGAATGGAAAGGAGGATGCACATGTTATGCCTTGGGTGAAATGGGAACGCATTGCTTCTCCCAAAGATCTGGGAGGTTGGGGACTCAAAAACATCTTCTTTTTCTCTCAGGATTTGGCTGCCAAATGTGGATGGAGGTTAATCACATCTGAAGGTTACTGGGCCCGAATTATGACTCTCAAATATATTGCACCGGATACTGTGGAGGAATGGATTAGGTCCCCGATTAAGACACATAAAGGGGGGTCTGTCATTTGGAAAGCGCTTGTCTCCTCCTTTCATGTTATCGAACAGAACCTTGTTTGGGATGTTGGTAATGGACGTAGGCTGAGGGTTGGACGAGATCGTTGGGTTGGTTGCGATGCATAGCATCTCCTGTCATATGGACTGATCATGGAACTGCGGCAGCGGCATATTACTTTTCTCCATCATTTGGTGGATGAGGGAAACTTCTGGATGGGAAGGGCTGTCTGGAGGCGAGCTGAATCCTTTGGATTAGACTTGGATTTGGAGAATGAACTCAGATCTTATTTGCGAGCTCTTTGCAGGGATCATATCTTTCTCAATGACGTAGACGACATCATGGTCTGGGATGGGGATCCCTCGGGTACTTACACACCAAAATATGGCTATCAATGGATCAGCGCAAACTTTTGGAACAGAGAACCGGTGTGGTGGTGGAAATCTATTTGGCGATTGCAGAGTCCACTCAAAGCGCGCATTTTCTTATGGTGTATCTTAGCTAATAGAGTTCCTACTTGGGACTTCCTGCAAAAAAGGAAACTACACGGTCCTAGCAGGTGCTACCTGTGCTCTCATGATGAGGAAAATGTATTACATCTTTTTCTCCACTCTAGCTTCATTAAGGAGGTCTGGAAGGTTGTGTCTCGGATCCTTAAAGTAAATTTCCTATGGGCAGGGCACTCTTTGGTAGAGGCCTGGCGCAGTTGGACTGAAAACTCAGCGCTTGCTCCTTACAAAGGCCTTCCCTCTATCGTTCTTTGGGGCACATGGTTATCCCGAAACAACTGCCTGTTCTCGGATAAAGTGGGTTTACCAGCTTTAGTGGCCATCAACAGCTGCGGCATTCACTTAGCTCTCCACCGTTGCAAACAAACCACCTCCATAAGGAACATACAACCATTGGACCTCGATCCAACACAGCCTTGGGGTTTCTTTGACGGGGCCTGTCAGAACAATTTTTGTGGGGGAGGAGCGCTCCTTTTTTTGTCCCCTACACACTTTTTTGTGATGTCGTTTGGATTTGGGAGAGGAACAAACAACTGGGATGAGATTCTCAGCCTTAAGCTCTTACTCTCATTTGCTATGGAACACGCCGTCAGAACTGTTACTGTTTATGGGGACTCATTGAATGTGATTAACTGGGTCAATGGACTGTATCAGTGCAACAATCGAAAATTAGCTGGGGTTTTGGAACATATTCAGAATGTTTCTTACACCTTTGATACTTTTAATTGCAGGCATGTTTACCGGGAAAACAACACAGAGGCAGACAAAGCCTCGAAGGAAGGACTGCTACTAGCTCCAGGCTTATGGAAAGTTACTAAACACTTGGATGGGGTCAGCAGAGATATACACCACAGGCCTTTCATCGACTGATCTATGATTTGCTTTTTTCTGGAAGACCATTGTACTTTCATTGTACACAGATATACACAACCGTATGTATATATTAGCATGTTTTTGTAACTAAACGATCCACACAGGTTGCAAATACCTCTGATATTTATTTTGCACTTTTTAACGGTTATTACCATATATGATGTAATAGATGTTAATGCTCACGTGGTGAGAACGTCTCACACTTTTTATCAGTCACAGGCATTACTGGTTTTCAAAGACACCTCATACACTCAATCTGAGTGTTGACTCTCTATGTAATTTTGTACTCTTAAGGATGAAATGAAATTACGCTTTTTTTTCGGGGAAACAAAAAAGGTTGGCACATGTGTTGATTGCATTATGAAATGCTTGATGTGCTGATAATGCATATGTGGAGAATGGTATTTTTTGTTGCAATTAATATGTTGGTAGTGGAAAATGATTAAAGTGTTGGGATTATAATTATGGGATTATTTAATGTGTTATTATGAATGTTGCGATGAAATGAGTATATGAATGAATACTCATTGTTGTTTGGTTGATTTAAAAATTATGTTAAGAAAACAGACTGCAGGTAAATTTGTCTTGGACATGGAAACCAACTTAAGAATATAATGAAGACTGAGTATTAATGAGAAAAAGACAAAACACTATGACAAAGACCTCATAGTTAATTACAAAGTATGATTTACAAGGACACATTGCAAGAATACCATGACCTATGGCCTACATGATCTAAAAAACAATGACATGAATTGGAGTTGTTGTGAATGTAGTGGAAGAAATGAATGAAATGTAGTCACATTGGATAGACTACAAGAATGCTCTGTCGAATGAATAGAGTTGTGTATAAGAAGAATATGTCTTAGATATGGCAATAACAGTGAGCCAAAAAGAAGACATGGATTATTTCTCTTGTCATTTGAAAGCTAAGTGTTATGTGTGGAACTCAATATTCTTATTGGGAAATTTAATTGTGAAGATAATGATTTCCAATACTATTTGATATATAAAAGTATGATTCTTAATACATGTATGTTTTTTTAATGGCACAGGTGGATGGTAAATATACTTATTATGAGACCATGGTGGAAATTGTAAGTTAGAGAGCTCGGGAAGAAAGCCACTGCAAGGACATGGGAACCCGAAAGTTGTACTCTTCTTGTACAAGAAATCCCTAGGTAAATGATGGATCGCTTGAGGGACTGTTGACTCAAAGAAGGGGATTCCTGAGCCTAGAGGGTGAGTGACTGAAAAGAAGAGGACAATATGATGAATTTGCTAGGAGCAATTCAAGACATTGGAATCATTGCACGAGAATTCCCTGGTCGGCCTATGTTGGAACTCCAAAAGGGAATAGGGGTAAAAAACCCGAGGTACTGTTAACTCAGAGAAGGGAGCCCGAGGTAGTGTTAACTTAGAGAAGGGATTCCCATTCATTATGTTGTGCACTAGAAGGGAATTGAGGTAACACACCTGAGGTACTGTTAACTTAGAGAAGGGAGCCCGAGGTACTGCTAACTCAAAGAAGGGAGCCCCATTCCTTGTGTGTCAGGAGGAGTAGTGAGATAACTTATTTCTCGTGGAAACCATGAAAAAGAAAAGAAATGTGCATGCATATAAGTATTGGATATAGATTTCCTACTTATTTGATGATATAAATATGTGTTCTTACATTTTGGAATTGGAAAATTGTTATGGAATTTATGATTGTCTCATGAGAATGATTATAACATGCATACTTCTTCGTAATGAATTCCATAGGCACATGTAGATGTGTCAAGAATGGAAAGAAAACCAAGGAAGTGGAGGATAAATGTTGATGCATTTTGGATGAGATGGCTGACAAAATACTAGATTGCAAGGACCAAAAACACTGTGGAAACTATGGCTAAGAAATTAGCAACTTGGAAACTAAAGGAGGTGTTGCAACAATATATTGTACTTATTTTGAGACATGTTAAATTCTATCATTGGATGTATAGCATTGAAAATGCACTGAGGAGGATGCATAAATTAAGGGGGAGGGGATGTAATACCTTATTTTTGACCCCATAATGTAACTATGTAAATGTGGATGATATAGCTAAAAGCCAAATTTGAATGATGCAATTATGTTTATTTTATATTTAATATGAACACGACTATTGCAGAACAAGAAGGACGAAGATGAGATCAGGGGTCTAACCTTCCATAAGGGGGGAGTGATTATCCCAAGCCTAGGATTAGAGGGGAAAAGGTTCACAACACATGCATGCCACTTGTCCAAATCTCTTTGGGAAAGGGAAAAGTGTCCAACTCCATGGATTCCAAGTGGCTAGTTCCTATCACCATGGGTTCCACTTGTCTAGTCTCCACCATGCAAATAAATAGTGAGAACTATCCCATTCGCCATTCATTATTTCATAGGATGGACACCCATTGTTGGGGGGAGACCATTGCTTCATGATTCTTCCATGTCAGAGCCACCACAACTTTCAGTCCTAAACCACCCATGTCTATACCACCATCACCAGAACATGAAATTGAATCTAGACCGAGAATAGAGGATCGGGTAGCTATAACAGAAATTCAGTACCCTCTTGTGTATGGGTATCCCCAGCTCAGGGGTGGCTCCATCAAATAAAGATATGGGTTGACAGAGCCTATGGCTGGGAGGAACGTCCTTGGTTTGCAGCCAGTTGGTCATATTTTCAGATAGGTTTTCATCTATGTATAAATGTTTGGTATTTTTTTTTGTGTGAATGATATACTGCCATTGCATGAATTAAAATGATAGGATTAATGGCATTGGCAAGTGCGTTTCTGTGGAGATAATATGTAGACATTTTATATTCATTTTATTGGAAACTATATATTTATTTCTGATGTAGTTGTTTAATTAAAACAAAAGAAAAACAAATTTGAATATCAAAGGAAAATTCAGTTAGCAGACCCAATACCTATGACCCAGGAGTCATCGAGAGGTCACCGGGTACATGAAAAATCACCTATATCGGAAGGTGGAAATCATGCAATACTTCTCAACATTGAAAACATGACCATTGAACTTATGGATGGAACCTATTAGTATGTTCGAAATAGTCTCCATTTCTTTTAGCAAGACAAATTCAAGCATTGATGAAATATTGATAACCCTCCAAAAAATCTTTGAATTACCTCCATATTTATTTTGCAATCATAAAACACCATTGCATCAATTTGAAATCAACTCGATGCCTCCTTTGTTGCACAATTCTATTGTAGAAACATTCGGTCAATTCAAGCCTTTGTACCAAACACTCATAAAATACCAAAATTATAGGAAAATAATGTCTAAAATTTTGAAAATTAATTTAAAAAAATAAACTATTGAAAATTTAAAAAATTTGGAATTAAAAAAATTAAAAGATCATTATTAAAAAATTAATTTAGAATTAAAATTTTTAATACATCATTGTTAAAAAATTAATTTAGAATTTACAAACTACTATTAGGATCCATGCCCATCACATAAATTTTATTCACACTTCTTTTGCATACATCAAATTTTCCTTCTGCTCTTGTTCTGGTACCAATTCTTTGGTCTGAATATGTTTAGAATCAAGTATCATTCTCTCAGACATGAGAGCCTTTATCTCTGAGTCTCTATCATTTATCAATGCTTTTACAACATCTCATCTTTTTTATTTGATTGCAATGTCCCCACTTTATCTTCTAGATCCTGAATTCTAACCACAAATCTAGCTATATTGATGACCTTTTCTTGCTTAAGCCTAGTCATAAGTTTGGTAAGAATTTTATTGGGGTTTTCCAACATCAAATGTGGCTTGAACCAAATATATGGATACCATATCATCTGTTTGTATATGCCACTCTATTTTTTCAATAACATGCAGTTTTCTCAAATAAAATTTAATTATGCAGACATCATAGGCATGATTCTTGATCTCAACTTCACTCTTGGCATATTTGGGATGTAAAAAAACCATGCTAGGCACTTTATTTCGATAATCCATTGCAATTAACAATCTAGTTACTGTTGGTCCTTTGTTGGAAATTTTAGGATATAAATCCTTTCTATATCTTTTATATTTCTTTTTTATCAATGCCATTGAAGAGAACATGTTTGATTGATTCTTGCGAGAATTCTTCTACCTTTACTTCAAATGGCCCTTCCTCACCTATAAATTAGTTAAGGAAAAAATTGATGGAAAGGCTATTGAAATGTGAATAACAATCATCATAGGTCATTTGGATCCTTATCATTTAACATCTTGCTCCATATTGTTTCATCTATGTGTCAAAGCATTTTGCAATAAGTTGGTTGCGCTAATCAAAGTTTGAGGTATATTTTATTCTCGAAGCATATTTCCATACTTGCCAAAATTAAATTTTGAATCATCCCCATTCATTCTTGTAATCAAATCGTATGATGAAATTGTGACTTGGAAGCTTTTCCAAATATCTCGTGTTATTTAGTAATTAACATAATGCAGCTATGAGCATTGTCATACTAATGAGATCTGTTTCCATAATCATGTTACTGGTAATTTTAATGCATATTCCAATATCTTTAATTTACCATCTTTAAATAGAGGTTGATGCACATTCTATTTCTAATGCATATTTTCATATTGATAAAAAATAGAATTTTGCATCATTCCCAATGAGTCTTAAGATGAAATTGTCACCTAGAATTTTTGGCAATTATCTTAGGTTAGTTAGTGACTTACATCATTGACACAAATATAATTTTGCATCATTCCATATATCTTAAGATGAAATTGTCACTTGGAAAATTTTCCAATATGCTTCAAGAATGGCCAAAATGAGTGGCACCTTCACCGATGAAAAATTAATAACTCTTTCATGTCTCTTCCTTAGTAGCAAACCACTTTGTAAAAGAATTTGAACTTGCTTACAAAATTTTTGAAATTGCTTACAGACTTGCTTGGTAAAATTTTTTGTTTACTTTCAATTTCGATAATGCTTTACTTATTTCCAATATTTGTATGAAACAATGTTGTTGCAAATTTGCTTTCTTGTCATCTACTTCTTAATAGTCTCCATCCTCCTTGCAAATGCATATGCAAACTTTCTAGCTTCATGCAAATAGAGCATTTGGCAACGTCGATGACATTGCCACCTCATGGCTCTTGTTAGTAATCAATTTATTTAAGATTAAATAGTTTTTATAGTATTAAAATTGAGGAAAGATTTAAAAAAAATAAAAATTATTTTTATCCCTACATATGCTTAATAGATCTATACTAGCTTTGCTTTTTTTTTTGTTGTTGAAAAAGATCTATACTGGTTTATTTTATTACAATAATTTTAATTATTTATTTATTTTGAATTTTAAACCTCTAGATACAATAATTTTGGTACGTAACCACAGAGTACAACTGAACTGGATACTCATAGACATAGGATGTTTGCCTTAGACTTACTGATAAAAAATCTAGGCGAGAATGCATTTGTAGACTGTGTAGTGGAACTTTTCGGAAGTTGTGGTGGAAAGAATGAGGTGACACAGATGAATGATTGTTTGGATGTAAGTGGTGAATGATGATCCAAGAAATGACGGAGAACACAATGTGAAGTTAAAACATGGTGATCCTGGGTGAAGATATATATTGGCATCTAGAGTGACCCTTGAATTATTTGGTGCAATAGGAGCTTACTATGGCCACTCTCCCTTGCCAATATTAGAGTATTGTTATTCAAGTAACATAATGTTTATATTAATTAGTTTAATGTTTAGCCTTTGTTTAACAATGAATCATCTCCACAACACTAAGTGGTTGGCTATGCCTATAGGCATTGACCGACCACTTTACTTGTGGTTGTGTTAGTATGTTTGTAGATGACATCCCTCTTAGCTAAATACCAATGAGGGATTTTATTCCTCATTTCATCTTTTGTTAATGTAATTCTTCAACCCGTGTTTCTAATTTTCAGTTGTAAAAAGTGATATGGAATGATTAAGGTTTGAGGTGCTTGAATTTTGATGGTAAATGGATGTTATATACCGATGCATTTTGATGTCTTTGAAATGACACGTGGAAGTATTGCCCAATTACACAACCAAAATTAAGCTGAGAGAGGTAGTTTCGACAACAAGAGTGGGTGAGATGTGCCACCTCTTTAATGTTCATTTGACATATGTAAATTCAAAAAAATATAACACAATTACATGTTATTTCAAAAGTTAAACAAATAAAATAATAATATTTGTATAATATATAATATCAAAATTCAATTTCAAATTTGAATTTAAATTTATACAATTTTAAATTTTATATATATTTGTGTTAGCCATTTTAAAATAATTGGATATTTGAACAAATAATTGTAAAGACAATTTTTTTTATTTATGAATATGCCCACATTTTACAAGGAGGTAGAACTTCTTGCAATTACAGAAAAAAAGTAATCTATGAATTTGAATACGTATATCTAGAAAAACAAGAATGAAAAGGTGAAAACCTATCCAAAGAAAGTCTAGATTTTAAAGAAACTGAGGTATTAATAGTTGCTATTTGCTATTTTTCATACACATATCGAAAGATAAACTAAACAATCCTTTAGAATGTAAATAACATACCATAAGTTTTGAAAAGGAATGAGTGACGATAAAGAGGCATAGAGAGATTGTCTTTTACTGTACTTAACATTCTATTTAATATTTCAAAAATATTAAATAGTATCTGATTCGAATCCATATTCGAATATGAATTTAGTAACTATGATATGAAGTATGTGAGTCTTACTAAAGTTGCCTAGATGATACCAAGCGGAATTTATGTATAACCAAAAAAAACACTTTGTATCTATTGATTTGACATACAAACTGATGTGATAGAAATGGAAATGAATTTAGTAAATAAACATGAATGTAAATACAAAATAGGGATCTATATTCGAGAGTAATGCTTATGACATTGCTTTGTTGGATGAATTTGATATATCACCTTTAGACAAAAGATTGGAAAAACCCATTGAAAAGTTTTTATAAACCCCATGTTTTGGATTAACTAAGTGAGTCCAACGTCCATCTTCAGGGAAGATTGAGATGCATTTTTGATCAATAGAAAGAGAGTTTTTATAAATATTGGTGTTGTGACCAATATGAGCAAGTCTGCTCTAAAATTGTAAATTATATTAATTATTATTTTTTTTAATGTTTTTTTGATTATTTGATTTATAACCAGTTTCTATGAGTTACTTAATTTTAGGCCATCGTCTCTATTCAAAGAGTTGTTGAGTTTTTCGATTTCAATGGCTTTTTTTACTCTTCTTTTTAAGTACTAATCTTCTTTATTAAATAGTTTTAGATTTTCTATGTAGATATGGTGAGAGGAGATGTGTGCATGTTGCACCAAGGCCGATTTAGACACCCTATTTTTTATTCTATATGTAGAATGCTCCTTTAGTCTTATTTGTACGGATCTTCCTATTTCTCCAATGTAATATTTTCCGCACGAACACGGAATCGAGTAAACGCCTTTTTGAAGTTTTGGGTCAATGGAGTCTTTGGCTCTATCAATAAGTTTCCTGATGGTGGTTGTGAGGGTGAAAGCCACACGAATGTTATGCTTCTTCAGAATATTGGCGATCCTATCCATTGTGCCTTTAATGAAAGGTAAAGAGACTTTTGGAATATCCTTAGTGTGTATGGGTTGATGTTTATTTAAGGCTTGATGGAGAGTTGTGTTAATGCTCTTTCTACATAGAATATCACCTTTATTCTACATCGAATATTTGTATGAGTACAAGGGAAATGATGCACGTGATGCAGATGGAGACGAAGTTGTGAAGTACATAAGTTTTAATTGGTAGGTACAAATGCCGAGGAAGAAATTCAATGAGATTGATTGAGTGTTGGATGATAAGGTAATGAAGATAGAGAATGATGAGTACAGGTAGTACATAGTTCGATTGAAGAATAAATCAGAAGGAGAAGACACTTGGATTTAAGAAGTTGAATTTCAAAAACTAAGTAAACAAAAAGGCGCTGAAGAATAGGCTGAGGATTCTGAATCAACACAAGGATGTGCATTATTTTATAGCAAGGAGAGATTGATTAAGGAGCATCTTTGTCCAATTTTGGCAAGGAGATTGATTAAGGAGCATCCTTGTCCAATTTTGGTAAGTAGAATGTCATTGACGTAGAGGTTGTAAACAAGAAGGTAAGTGACGATAGAATCATTGACAATGAGTTAGCAAACATTGACGAAAATATGGCAGGTGCTAACACCAACAATGAGTTAGTGAGCATTGACAATGATAAGATGACAATGTCAAAACGATAAAATGTCAGTGTGCAAAGATAGAGCTAGAATGGGAAGAAAAGATGCCGAGAAGACATACAAACAATGATGATGTGGTAGAACCCCAGACTAACTGTTCATGAGCCTAGGGATAGACTATAAAGATGGGCATCTATAGAAATGGGAAGATCGAAACCCCAAATGGATGGATGGAAGGTCAGTGATGTTCATAAGGAAATTCTATTGATACGCTTCACCATCCTCAACATTCACAATTGAATGTCTATAGGTAAAACATAAAGTTGTGAAAAATACGGGGTTGGAGCATTATCAAAAGGGACTTAATCCTTTAAGTCTATATAGTATAGCCAATACATATACTCTATCTAGGAAATTCCCTACCAACATTCCCCTACCCAAAAATAGAGCACTCTCTGTACCTCACTCCCCCTTTTAACTAGCAAATTTACCATCTTGATACAAATTTATTATTTGTCCTTGCTCTCGGAAGAGCAAGTCTTCTAAATCCCTCTATTTTGGGATGAAGTTTCTCACGTGACCTAGGGAGAAAGGATCAAATTTGAAAGGTAGGTTCCTATTTCAGTTTGAAGGGCTATGATATATTGAGCCCTTCAATGATGACATGTTAAAATAAACCATTCCTTTCATTTGAAAATGTAGTAATACATCAAAAAATCATTGTATATTAAAAACAATGTAATCGAATTCCTCAATATAGTGTTATAATTTGCATCGTTCTATTCTATGTTTTTTAATAAGCAATGTCTAACCCAAATAACCTTAGAACCATATAGAGGAAATTTTTGAAACATAAAAAATACCCGACAATATAAATAAATCAATTGAAAAACATTTATAACTAGTTGAGTTTGAGTCGGCAAGTAATAAAACTTCTAATAAAAAAATCAAGGTTGGATGAAAATGAAGTACAACTTATACAATGTCCAATGAACATAGAGATCGATTAAATACAAAAGACGGACTGAATCTAAAAATATGTTCATGAATACCAAAACTATTATCTTAAATCACTTCAATAACAAATTTCACTCCTTTCCAAGCAGAAGTAATAAATACTTATAAAATAACTATTGTCATGATGCACATACTTGGAAAATCATTCAACCGCAGGAATATCCCAATCAATATTGAGCTCCACTGAGGGAAATAATCCCTTTATATATGTTTCTAGCTACTTAACTCTGCGAACCAAAGGAGAGACATACTCCCCTATAGGAAACAATCATTAAGGGAGGTTTCTTTTCTGTCTCTAGTGAATCTGTGCACTTATGCAGGTTGGTGGTGGATGGGTGGTGTCAAGGAGGATGTGTCCTTCCTTTGTTCAAGCAAATCCCCTGGAGTCTGAAGAGGGTATGATATACCTTATGAATGAATAGGGAAAGAAAGGGTGGAAGTATCCTAAGCAGGGGTCGATGGTGACAGTATAAACAACCTAAACAAGGGTTGAACTCGGTAGTGGAAGCAACCTGAGCAAGGTGAAGAGTTACTCCAATTTGAACTTGTGATTTTGATAAGATTAGTTTAAGGTACATATTCCCCTTTAATCCTAATTCGTAGGCCAAATGACAAGATTAGTTGATCATAATTCTTGCAAACATTGATAGTGATATCCAATCATAAGGTAAGTTTTCCACCTATGATTTTTGGGGGCCTTTGAGCAATACATTCATTTATTTGTAAATACCAACGAATCCATTTGAAATAGATTGATGAACTCTTCTAGTCAAGTCTCCATATTAACCATTCACAAACCCAACGAAAGAGGAAGTGACCCACTATCTCGCTTACCAACATGAATCTCCATGTCTCACTTCTCAATGATGAAGTAAATATTGATCAGAAAGTGATCAAGTCACTTGCTCCAACATGAGCCTTGATAATTATGTATGTTCACCTACCTGACCAGCTAAATCTGTCAAGTCTCAATTGAATCCCAGAGCTACCTGCGGACGAGCATGAACTCCCTCCCCTTATCTAACTACCATAACTCTAACATGTACTAAAACACAAAATAAGGTAGAAATATAAACTTGAAATAGGCTCGAGAATCAACGGTGGCAATAGAAGTAGGCACATCATAAGATTATGTAGGGCCAATGAGTTTGCAAATTAGTATAATGATAAACAAAATTTTAAAGTTTAGAACCACTTAAGTTCCAACCTTTCAAATTTCATAATTACATTTCCAAAATCCAATAACCATTTATTTAACCATAGTCCCAAATCCACTTTCATAATCACATTTCCAAATTCCAATAACCATTTGATTTGCCATCATTTTGAATCCAGACCCCTTGATTCCAATCACTCGGCTTCATTAATTATAAACCAGTGCAAAAAATGATGAATCGATTTTAATCCTAATTTAAGATCATTCGGTTCACAATTTAATTCCATATTATGTGATTTAATTCTCTATTAATACTTTACTTATTAACCTTGCACATAGACTAGTTGGGATTTGAGAAGGAATAGTTGTCAAGCTACATTAAGCATTTGATGCATATTGTTTCAATTGTGATAGCCTACTAAAACAAAACCATCATTAATGCATTTATTTTCTATGAGGCTAGTAGCTTACCACAACAAATTATCAATTAAGGCTTTATTTCCTATGTGGATACCAACTTACTGGAGGTGATTGTCAATTAATGCTTGGCACTTAAGGTTGCATCGTTCGTCACATGTGATTACTGATTACTAGGTATAACCTTGTGGCAAACGTTTATGGATCACATTTGTCAATATAATACAAATTCTCCATCAAATTTAAGCTGGGAGAAAGAGCTATCAAATTACCTTATTTTGAGAATTTTTTGCATTCAAATCCCTTGATTTTGGCCAAGTTTTCTCACAAAAAATTGCAACAGAGATCTATACCAAAAGAGTGTGTAACTTTGACTTTCACCTGTCACACACTCTCTTCTTAGAGTTTGGAAATATTGTTGTATCATTCTCCTCCATTAATATCTTGATGTAGAATCTCATTCAATTCTGCTCCAAGACTCTAGACTCTCAAACTAACCATTGTTGATGAATCATGAATCCATGGATAGTAGCACAACCACCTTACATTATAGGACACATCCCATCCAACAAATGATCATTGTTGCATACAATTTACTAGACATGGCATTGCAAAACATGGTTTTGGAGGATTCAAACCCTAAAAGAAGACAATGTCGTGGAGAAGAATTTTGAAGGCTTGCACAATATTTTGATGGCCTCTAGCTTACAACGATGAAGAAAATTCCCATCTACAAATCAAAGAAAGGGCATGCATTTATGAAAGGAAGAGTAGTGATGAAAATGAAACCATCCTATGATCCTAGGAAATGAGAATTTAAGTCTTCTTCCCAAATGCTTCCCTGTTAGAAAATAAGAATTTAAGTATTAGAATATATCAATCCTATTAAAAACAATAGCCTACATATACTTAATTAATACTAGTGTAATTGTATAGTTACTAAGAGATGCAAACCACACAATTACAATTTTAATAAATCTTATAAAATCAATACAACCCATTGAAAACTCACATCGTAACAAAAAGATCAACTATTGTAGTGTTGAAACAAATTAATAAACATTAAAGAAGTTATTTTCATTTAATTTTTTATAAAGAAATTATATTTGAATAAAAAATAATTATAAATACATCGATCTCGAGCTGAGAGCCCATCCAATCTTGTTGTATAGTCTGATTTAATTAATAATTTAATGATCTTTCACTATAAGACATCGATCTCGAGCTGAGAGCCCATCCAATCTTGTTGTATAGTCTCATTTAATTAATAATTTAATGATCTTTCACTATAGGCTTTATTAGAGGTTTAAGTTTGCTATGCAATTTATCCACGTATGAATTTGGATTTAAGTTATTTGTATTTGATTCCATATATTATATAGGACAATGAATGTTAAGTTGTGTGTTGTGGATGTGTTCGGAGTTGAGAATTGAGCAACTAGATGGAAGAAGCTACATGTAATGTGGCAATAACATTTAAAATTAATGTAAATGTTTTAAAGTTTTATTTAAATTTTGATAAATAATGTTAATGGAATGTGTGGTATATTCTCTTGGGCTTCTTCTTTTGTTGGTTCCTAATAGTCCATTCTCATCTAAAAATTTGGCAAGGAAAAATTGGAGCATCCCTTCAATTGCAAAGTTGCAAAATAATGACAATTTCATTATTGAAGGGCTCAATACAAAATTCATTTTTGTTGCATGGAAAAAATTGTTGTGCCCTTCTATGAAGGATAAAATAGGCCCTAAAAGGCATTGAAGGCTTCAAATTTGAAGCCTGCTAGGGAGGGTGAGGGCACCTACCCCAATTTTAAGTGTTCGTCCCTATGCTCATGACCCTCCTTTGTCCGATGAGAGATTTTCACTCCTCACTCTAAAATTTGAACCAACTAATGGATTCAATGAACCACTGCACAATTATAAATTTGTGTGTGATTATTATAGCTTGAATGAAATGAGGTTGTCTAAATCTTGTCAATTTAAATTTAAATTATATTGGTGCACACCAATATAAAGAAGATGAAGAAAGAGATCTAAGAAAACTAAATCCTTATGGTTCTCGAACTTCTACTTAAACTATTTTTATTATTGATTCAGATGTAGTGCGTTAACAAGATTCCTATATAATTCATTCAAATTCCAAAAAAAATATAGATATTGTACGTTCTTAAAAAAATTATAGATACTTCGTGTGCTAAAAACAATGTTTTTAAAGTATGTAAAAAAATAATTTGGCATGATCGACTAATATGATAAATGCCATCACAACACACCATAGCTTTAATTGGATTGATAAAAGAGAATTGATAAACTCGCCCCTCTTTATGAAGGATTCAGTTATGATTAAGTGAATAACATCTATTTAATAAAAACAGAAGTTCTCATTTCATTATTACAATGAATATTAGCTTAACCTAATAGAAGCTTAACCTAATATGTAGTTGGAGTGATAAGTCAGAGATTGCAACCAACTTCCTTTCGCCTCCTTTGTCTGCATCACATTTAGAACTATTCGATAGAATATCCTATTTGGAAAACAGTCATTGTTAAACTACAGTCAGAGATTGCAACCATTAAAAATACAGTCATTGTTAAACTATTCGATAGAATATCCTACGGCATACATTCTATTTGGAAAACAAATATTTCAAAGTGTATGCGTCTTGCCTCTGAAACAGAGTGAATACCAATGCCTAAGAAAAGTATCACTTAATAAAGTTCAAGCGTTTATGGGTGGAACACATAGGTTAAGAAGATGCATTGATTTCAATAATATTAAAATTTGTATGTTATTTAAAATTATTATTTAGTATTTAAAATTATTGTTAGAATGTATTCATTTTAGTGATATTAAATTTTATATGACATTATTCTTACATTGCTTTTATTCCAAGATTGTTGTTTTTTAATATTGCTATGTTAAGAATTTGATTTTAAATAGATTCTTATGGTGTAACGATTTCTTTGATATTGCATTTTGGAGTAGTCTAAATATTATAATTTTTGTACCTTTTTTGGATATATTTTCTGGTTTGTTTTGTTCATCCGTTTGGAAATCAATCTTCAAAAAATATTAGAGTCACAAATATTAGTTATGGAAATTGCATAATCTCAATGTCATAGGGGTATTTGAGGGCGCTAAATCCATTTATGCATTCAAAAGCATAATTTAAGCGCTTCCAAATTTGGATTTTAGTATAAACAATTCGGGATTTCCACCGAAAACCATTGGAAAGTCTAAAACGTAGAATAAATAGAACACTCCTTGGATTTCTCCAATAAGATTGTTTTTCTTTAGTATTGTTAAGATGCATTGTTTTAAGAACTTGATTATTAAACATCTTCGTATGGTGCATTGATTTCAGTGTTTAAACTCCTATGTTCCATTGTATTCAATATAATACTATCTCTTCCTAATTAAAGTACTATTTATGATGAGGTTGAAGGCCTAAGAAGTTCAATGCGACCAGTTAGAAAACATAAAGAAAATGAATCACTTGAACAAATGGAATAATGGAAAAGAAAAGATGGTGAACAATATAGATTGCAAAGGGAGAACGATTCCCAACATATGACTCCAGAACAAAAGGAAGACGAAAAAAATGTAATGTTGAAAGAAAAATGGCGCAATAAAATAATTAAAGAAAAATAACTATGGAAGATATAATGTTCGACCAAAGATATGATGACATAGAGTCGATTTGGAAGACCGATATTTGGAATCATAGCCTCTTGCCTCTCTAAAATAGATTATGAATACCAATTCCTAAGAAAATTGTCTTCTTAATGCAGTTCAAAATTATTTGTGGAACAACTAGGTTAAGAGGTTCACCAACTAACCACCCCTACGTGCTAGTTCTTCTCAGATTAAATCAAGTTTCTACTCAGATTAGGGTGACTTTTGAGGTTCACCAACTAACTACCACTTAGTGTTCACGATTAAGTTTCTTCGTGTATTAGGTAAACTTTTGATTCTACTCAAATTTTTAATAGTATTTTCAAGATACATTGATTTCAGTTATATATTAAAAATTGTATGCTATTATTGTTGCATTATTATTTAAAATTATTGTTACAATGCATTGATTTCACTAATATTAAATTTTTAATGACATCGTTCTTGCATTTGCTTTTATTCCAAAATTGTTCATCTTTAATTTTGTTAAGATGCATTGTGTTAAAATTTGATTCTTAGATACTTTCCTATGGTGCATTGATTTCCACGATATTACATTTTGTGTGACATCTTTCTTGCATTTCATTGATTTCAATATTGTTATTCTTTAGTATCGTTAAGATGCATTGTAATACAAATTTGATTCTTAAATATTTTCATATAGTGCATTGATTTCATCGTTTACTTCTATGTTATAGGGTATTCAATATAATCATGTCTCCTCCTAATGAAAATACTATTAATCACGAGGATGAATGCCTACAAAGGTCAGTGCGACAATGATTTTTAAAATGTAGAGAGAATGAATCACTTGAAAAAATCGATGAATCAAAAATAAAATATCATGAATAACATAGATTGCAAAGGGAGAATTATTCCCAACATATGACTCCATTAAAAAAGGAAGACCAAAGAAAACATAATGCTGAAAGAAAAAGGGCACAACAAAATAATCAGATAAAGAGAAGTATGGAAGATATATTGAATAATCATGAAACTACTGATTAAAATTTTCTTCACATGTATTATCATCGAACTAGATTATTACTTTATTACAATTCAACATTTTGATCATGTCAATAATATTTTTTTTTATGAATTTTGCATAAATTGATTTCAATGTGGTAATTTTGGTTTTTAAGAACATTATTTTGATGCGACCAGTGTGATTGTAACCAATGTAGATCCATATTAACTCTCTCTTTCTCTCTCTCTCTCAAGCACCGACAGGGATCAAATCCCTTGAGGTGCAAATCTTTCCTCAATTTTAAGAAGTTTGCACCTCAAGGGATTTGATCCCTTTCGGCACTTGATAGAGAAAGAGTTAAGATGGATCTATGTTGGTTATAGTTGTTGCATAACGATATTACTTTAATAACTTTCAATTTTTTTATCGAGCTATTTTTTGCTTTGCATGCAATTAGAAAAGCAATTTCACACAAAAAAATATTAACATATTCCAATGATCACAATCATTATAGGAAAAATTAAAATCTTCTTTGATACACCTAAGCAGAATTTAGGAGTCAAATTGTAGAGGGTTTCATACATTAAATTAGTGTTTACTTAGTTGTGACCTTAAAAATAAATTATTTTATTATTTTTAAAAAAATTGTATATAAGATACCTATGTCTATTGTTCATTAAATATATGACATATATTCAAATTCCTTTTACTAGATTCATAATTCCATGAATAAATTATGTGCTTTGTGTAATGGGAGCAATTATCTCCAACTACTCTTTGCTAGTATTCTTATGGAGAACTAATATGTTGAGAAGCTAGAGATTGGAAAAACACCAACTGAAAATATGATTGAGTTATGGAAATATTCAGTACGAGAAAATGTGTCTAGTCAAAGAGGTTCAACGGAAAATCCGAGGTTTAATTATTTGACCAACGAACCAATTCAATCAATTCACTGCTAAAACCATAGAAACAAACTCTGAAAGTGTAAAACATAGGAAACACACACAATGAGCATTGAGAACATGAACAACATTCAATTCATGATTCGGTAAATGTGTGTTTGTTGCAATGAAGGACCACTAGCAAGGTGGTGGAACAATTTGGAGATTAAGAAACCGATTAGATGATTTTTTGGGGCACAATTTGGAAAAAATCCAGTTTTAATTTTTCAAAATCCACTTTATAGGTGTCAAATTCTAGAATTTTGGGTGCATCAGTGTTTTTGAAGGTGCTGAATCCATTACTACCATGAAAAATCTGAATAAAACACAATTAAATTTCGATTTTACAAAATAAAAAACACCATATTCTGGTTAAAAATCGTCATCGAATTTTTAGACAGCTTCGAAAAAATGTAGAGACTACTTACCTTGAGAGTTGGAGATTAAATTTGAGATGAAAGGCCATCATTAAACCATTATTAATTTAATCTTTTACTTTTTTAACATGCTGGATTTTTTTAGTAGTGACTTAAACATTTGGGACAAGGAGCAATGAAGCTAAATTTATTTGGTCAAAACAATAAACATACCTCATGATTATCTACTCATGATTTACTTATTTATCTACCTTTACCCATTTCTACTAATAGTTGAATTTAATGCTAGAATAATCAATTTATAATGACTCTACCCATTTCTACTATCTTTTACTTTTAAATTTAATGCTAGAATAATCAAGTTATACCGACTTTTTACTCTAGTGTATTCATTGCATTATTTTACTCTAGTGTATTCATTTCAATGACTTGTGCATTGATTTTAATGTTTGTACAGTAGAAGAAAGTTAAATAAAAATCATTTTCTTATTATTAGATAATTTTGCAATGTTTGTATAGTAGAAGAAAAGTTAAATAAAAATCATTTTTTTATTATTAAATAATTTAATTGTAAAGAAAAATTTATATCAAGTATTTAATAGTAAAATAGTGAATAATTAATCAATAATATGAATATAAAAAAATACAAAAATAAATAAAACAATTTGAGATTTGAGTTACACTACTAAACGGTTTAAGTGTTGCATCCCAATTTGTTCTTTTAAGCAAAATATTCAAGTTCAGACAACACTAAAAATATGCTAGTGGGTGAGTGAAAAATGATGGTAGTGGGTGAGTCCTATTTTGTATCGACTCTTGTCATGTTATTCAACACACATTCGAGAAAGTGTCATATTCAGAATGAGAAATATGAGACACAAGTCTTTCCTATGAGAAATATGAGACAAAAGTCTTTCCTACGAAATATTGGCATCATGCTCTGTCACATATTAGTGGAAAAACATACTTATAATGTTATTTTGTGTCATGTTTGCATAAAAAACATGTATGTGTCATGTTTGCATAAAAAACATGTATTTATGCCATATTAGCATCGTAGTATTATGGTGTACCATATTAGCATCGTGCTAACACAATGATAGTATTGAAATATATAACTTTTTAATTATTTTGTGACATATTTGTGTCGTGTTTGCAGCTTATTTGCATTGCATTTTTATCATATTTGTTTTGTGGTTGTCTTATGTTTGCATTATTTTTATATTTAATTATTATTGATTATTTATTTTATAATTATTACTTTATAATATTTAACTATTGATGAAATTGATTATTACTATAAGTATATTTTGTAGCATACTAATTATGAGAGAAAAACTATTTGTTTATAAATGTAATATTTCAAAAACATTTAATCATTTTTACGACCTGAGAGAAACAAAACATATATAAATAATGTAATTATGAAATTTCACTACATTAGAATTCAATCTATTTTACAACAGGGAAGCAAAAAAAATGTATATATAAATACAACATGACGAAATTTTAAATTAAATCATAAAATAACTATGTAATCTTTTTGTCTCTAAAGTGTAACAAGTGGTACCTTAACCGCCTCCCCCCAAAAGTCAACTTTATATACAATATTGCATTAAAAAATATGTACACATAAATAAATGAAATGAATTTGACACCAAAATTTGATTAAACAATTGTAATTTCCCTCCACTTTATATAAAATATTGCATGAAAAAGATGTACACATATAAATAAATGAAATAGATTTGACACCAAAAGTTGATTGAACAATTGTAAGTTCCCTCCTCGTCCTCACTTTGTAAAAACATAATAAATAAACATGAATTGAGTAAGATACAAAATTACTAATGTTTGAAGATGTAATAAGAAAAATATATGTCAAGTAATCATGAACACCATATGTCCCTCCAAGTCACACTTGTCATCATTCATCTTGAAGAATATAATATATTTCGATCAGTGTTGAATGATTAGTTATAAAAATATAATTTAAAAATGAATGCATAGTTAGCAGTTAACTACCTCATGGATGGGATGCAAATAGTCCACCATTCTTTTGTAACCATTCCTCGAGGCACACTTTAAATTTTCATCATTGAGCTCACATTGCCATGAAAACAAAAGTTTAAATGTTTTCATCATTATGCATTTCTAGTGGTAGTAGGTGAGAGACTTCATTTCCAATCTTAGAGCTCTCCATTGACAATGGTTTGATCCTTGCGAATAAAATAAAGTATGTTGTAGGTGATCATTGTTCACCTTTTTCTTTTAACTATCCTTTCATTTGAGACTGAAATCACCCTCCACATCCAGACCCACTTAAACTCATATTTATAAAAAGGCAAGTACATAATTACAGACTTCATGAATATTAATTAGAACATAAATGAAATAACCAAAATATACTGTAGATGAATAACACACACACACACACACATTATTACATTCAAGACTTAACTCATCAATATATAAAACAATAGCTTTGGGTACTGTACATGCCTCAAGTACACGATGGGAAAGAAGGCAAGAGGGAAAAATGAGGAGAGAAGAGAGAATAAGAGGGAAAAATGAGGAGAGAAGAGAGAATAAGAGGGAAAAGATGATGGAAGAGGAGGAGGAAAAAGATAAAGAAGAAAGTGACGAATAAGGGAGGAGGGGAAAAAGGGAAGGAGGCAAAGAATAAGTTGAATATGGGGAGATAAAAAAAGAAGAAGAAGAGGAAGGAGTTTAACAACAAGAATATGAGAAGAAGAGGAGGACAAGAAGGGAAAGAAAAGAAGAAGGAAGGAGTAGGAGGAGATAGATTATAAGGAGGATTTCAAGAAAATATGAATGAGTATTTGGAGGAAAAATAGGAAGATGAAAAAAGAGGGTAAGAAGAAGTGAAAGAGGGGGAAAAGAAGAATATGTGGAAAAAGGAGGGGATAATGAAGAGGAAGAGGGGGATACAGAGAATAAGAGGATGAAGGAGGAGGAAGATGAAGAATAATTAAGGATGATTTAGATATCCATTTGATATCTATGCCATCTCAAAAATGATCTTAAAACCCTATAATTAGATTTACAGCAATTTTTGGGTCCTAAACTTTCAATACATTTTTTTTAGCCCTAAGCATTGTGTATGGGGTTTTCATGGAAATCAAGGTAGAAGATAAAGTTTTCACTTAGTTCAGACCCTCCCTTTCTATAATTCTTATTGATATATTAGAAATGGGATAACAATCACTCCAATGGATTTTGAATGATAAATTTATGTCCCCAGGAAGTTGACATAGCAACTAGGACCACTAGGGCCTATAATATTTTCACCACCTTTGCTCCTAAGGTTAGGGTTTTTGGATTTAGGGGTTTTGCGTCTTATGGTTTTTGAATATTATATTATTATTTAGTTTCAACCTCTTGTTATGAATTATATGTGAATACATCATTGAAGTCAATACAATCATGAGAAGAGAGAGGTGTGGCTCCAAGTTTTGTTGTTTTTATTGATTAGGGGTTTTCAAGGTAAATATATGTGTCAATGTGTGTGTGCACTACTATTTAAATTTTTTTTTTGTCAATAATCTATATACATTTATTAATATGAAATTTTTTAAAAATTAAGAGAGGAGAAGAAGAAGAAGAGTGAGTGGAAAGAGAGGAAGAGGGAGAGGAAGAGAGGAAGAGGAAAAGTAAGAGAGAAAGAGTTATTCCCTAAAACCACTTTTTTTTTTGTTTCGTTGTGAATATCATATTCAAATACCATCTCCCATCTAAAACCAAAATCCAATCTCTAATATCAAAATCCAATCTCGCATATCAAGAATCAAAATCCCATCTCAAAAACCCAAATCCCATCTCCAAAAAGAAAATCTCATTTGATTTTAAATATGTAATTTTAATTAGAAAATGAAGAAATGACTTGCCTATGGGGGGTATCTCAAGTGGTAAAGATGAGAATTTGTAATCGGTTTTAAATGGAAGTTCACGTGTTCGAATCCCCCTGAACTTACCCTTGCGCCATGGTTTGGGCCCTGTGGATACACGTAGGGGTATAGTGGTAGCAAGATTGGATACATGAACCCTGTGTCACTCGAGTACAGTCCCAACTCCAATTGTTGACTCCCCTAGTTAAATAAAGAATAAGAAGTAAGAAATGAAAAAAAAAATACCTTTGATTATATGATGCTCCACAAATATCCATTTCCTTATCATATCACTTGTTCCCCCACAAATACATTTCACCTTTTAAAATATCTTCCCCACATGCTAATGTAAAAATGAAGCCAAAGGACACTCTTTTTTCACTTTATATTAGAAGTGCACATACAGGGAAACTCAAATGTTTATTTTTGTCTTTTTGAGTTAGTAATTAAGATTGCATCCATTATGCACCAACCACTCTCATTCAAATATGGAGTGTGCATCATAATTCACCTCATATCTTACATCCTAACCACAAAGGAAAATTGACACAAAAACAACGCAAAAATGCATCATAAAATATGATGCATGCCAAAAAAAGTGCAACAAAGGGGTTTTGAGGGGTTGGGGGTAGTGGAAATTAGTAACACTACAACCTCATATTGTAGTAGTTTTCTAACAATATGCGTATTCTATATTCCTTAATGATTCAAATTGAAAATTGATAAATATGCGTACTCCTAAAATAAGATTTTTGTTGCATTAATTTTATCATTATATTGCATAGATTTCAATGTTTGTAAAGTCAATAATTTTTTAGTAAGTCGTTTGATGCATTGCTCTTAGTAGAGTGCATTGATTTTAGTGTTTTCATAGTGATAATTTTGATTAATTTGTTTCGTGTGTTGATTTTGGTGTTTTTAGAGTGGATAATGGCTACATGAAAAACATCTCCTCACTATTTTGAAATTATTGATTAGAGAAATTGTTTGGAAATCATTACACCTGTTAAAGGAAATTAGTAGTGAGGAAACAAATAACTAATCATTTAAATGGTATGAGATTGTGATTACATAAAAAAATTAAAGGAAAATGATTAGATGAGATTCGAATCACAAGATGATATAATTAAATCATGAAGAAAAAGGTCACATGGCTCCAATATCTCCAATTGCAAAGGTCCAATGGTGAGAATGTGACTAGGAGGTTTCATAAGTTCCACTTCTCAAGCTTTTGTTGATCCTGGGTACCTAAAAATATAAAATAAAAGATCACATGAAATATTCCAAGATGGTTAAGTCAAAACCCAAACGATAGGGCAATCTCTGAGAACCCAAGTACACACCTTGATTACAGAGCTTTCATTGTCTTATGTTTCCCTAGTTTGTATAAGTATTTTTTTATGTTCGTCACATTTTTTTAGTTTCTTGATGTTATGGTCTTCCTTAGGGGTGTAATAGGTGTGAAGGGAATGTTAGAGTAATGATATTGGAGGCCATTCTGTGTAAGGTGGACTAGGTCCACCATGATAGCTATTATTAAATAAGGCCCACTATGGTAGTTCATATTAAATAAATCTAATGGGGACTCATTGAAGAATGTCCACTAGGTGGTTAGGAGGTTATTGTGGTTAGGATTCCCTTATTATTTATAACTAAGGATGGAGTCCTCCATATGAGGGATGGGAATAATATTTTATTTGGATATTAACTCATTGAGAGGTATCCAAACCTTAAGATGCAAGTGAAATTGAGTGAGTTTCTTCCATAAAAGGATCAATGTAAGGTGTTTTCCAATGTCCTCTTTTAAGGGTATATTGACATAATAAAGTAAAGGAATTTCTCTATCTTATTCTTGGATATATTGTGTGTGCTATATATTTTATGTTTAAGGAACTTAATAGGTGTAGCAAAGCACTTTTTAAGCCACACTTGGGAATTTGTTTTGACTCATTTTTTTTATAGACTTGGATTTACTTATTATTTTTATAAATCTGTATTTTGCTGAAACAATTACGTGATTTCAAAATTATTCTTGAAATAGAGATTGGATGAAGTAGACATTGTAGTTTGAAATTTACTCTTTTTTAGGGATTTTTGGTGATGGTTGCAAGTCTTGTAGATAATATTATTTTTGATATAGTGCTCAAATTTCCACTACTTTAGTGCCAATTGATACATGATTTTGGGGGATTTGATTTGACATATTATATGATATATATATATTTTTTATCAACATTGTGTGCACTACAACCATTATAAATTTACTTCACCATTTCCGTAATTCTTATCCTTACAATGGTTGTGCAGTGGATTATGGAATTTTATGGTGATAGATTAGCCCCCCTCATTAAGGATTATCTAGTGATATATGCATAATACATTGGATAAACGTTATGTGGAAGAATCCCCTCCTATAAGTTTTCTTGAAGAGGTTGTAGATTATGAAGAGCATATCAAACATTGTTACTCAAAAGGTAGAATAATTTCATCCCCCTAAAGGAGTTTGTATAGTGTGACTTCATATGGAGAAATGAATACAAAAAATATGATCTAAGCCTATGTAGCAATCCAAAGGATTGTAATTTGGAGTGATATTGAATATGATTAATCAAGAGACATATGTTATGGTTGATATTATTTAGAGAAGGCCAATGAGGAATGGTATATGAACATATCTAATTTCTTGGATAACAATTACTTGTAGATTTTATTTGATGACTTTAATCCACCTTGTGTAGAGAAAATTGTTTTAGGAAGTCAAGAGCCATGTATGACTACCATTTTTTAGCTTGCCTAATTTCTAGTAGTAGTGTGCCTCTCATATCCACATTCAACCTTTTTTAGTTATTTGGATTTTTATTTAGATATGAATAAATCTATATATTTGGATCCACATGATTGTTTTAGGGAGTGCCATTCTATGCAAAATATTTATCTTAGGCATATTCAGAGTGGAGTCAACATGCGCACTTTGACATGGGACCTAGGTTTATGGGTGAGTCCCTTGGCTTAATTTACCATTGTAGTTAGTAATTTCACACGAGACAGTGGAAAAATCAATATGGCGGTCACTGACACTAATAAATGGGACCCTAGTTTATGGTGGATATTGGTGGACTACTTCATCATGGTGACTATCACTTGTACATGGAACATTGGTTCCCTAGATTACTTCAAAATTTTGCTCAATACACATCCATGGACCTTGGTTTACAATTTTACCCCCTCACATCAATCATTGAGAAGTTCACTTTTATAATTGGGGGTGGGGGGAGAGGAGGTCCAATTAGAGTAATAATGGTGGAGGCCATTCAATGTAAGGTGGACTAGTTCCAATATGCATTTTATTATTAATTTACATTCGCTATGGTGGTTAGTATTGAATAAATGTAATGGAGCCTCATTAATGAAGGTACACTAGGTTTTTAAGAGCTTGTTATGGTTAGGATTCTCTTGTTATTTATCGGGATGGATTCCTCCTTATGAGGGAAGTGCAAGAATATTGTTTCGGAGCTTAGCTCATTGAGAAGCCACCCAACCTTAAGAGACAAGTGAGCATGGGTTGATTCCTTCCATAAAAGGATCATTTTAATGTGTTTCCCTACCTTAGTAGTATTTTGACATAATCAAGTAAAGGAGATTTTATATCTTATTTTGGATATCTTGTGTGTGATATAATTTTTTAGATCTAAGGTACTTAAAAATTTGATTACGCTCCTTCCTAAGGCTTCAGAAAGTCACCTATATTGATGTTGGAGAAATAAATGATTAATATTGGAAAGAAAGGGAGGCATAATTTTACCTTTACTATAATATCTTGAGTTAAAGGTATGAATGGTATTTGATTTTAACATCCTTTCTCATATGATCAATATGAAAGAACAAAAATCTAGTAGGTGTTGCTATAAGAAAAGATGGAAAAGATAGGTTGAGAATATCATCATCTAATTTATATTTTATTTATTATATGCATCCTCTTCAACATTGAACATTGTTACTTATTACTGTTCTCCTTATTCCTTATGTAATTTTTCAAGTGACCTTCTTGAAATTAATCTCTAGATTATAGATGAAAATTATTGAATTTCAAAGATTCAAATTCAATTAAAACGTATACATATACATAATGATGATCATCAAAAAATTTGGAGTAGTTTCCAGTAATTGAAACAATCCTATATCAATCTTAAACCTAGATTTGTCAGTTGATGATAGGGATAAAATCCCTTAAGGTGAGAACCTTTCCTCAAGCTTTTCACTCTAAACAAAGTTTGAAACTCAAAAAATATGACCCCTCTTCATGCTTGATAGATTTGGTGTTTAGATTGATCTATGGTTAGTTTATATCACATCACAAAATTTTATTCTAAGATTATTCAATTTTTTTTGTAGAGACATATATTTTCTATAGCATTTAATATCAAAATTATTAAACCACATTAAAATAAAATAGGATTACTATGTAAATTTTTTATGAAAGAAATTTTTAGTCCTAGACTAGATCTTGATCATTGGGAATTTTATTTTCTACTAAGTTTACCCAAGGTCCACCAAATTTAAGCATGCTTGACTATGGTGGTTGATTGTCGTCAATGAAAATAGAAAGTTCAACCACAGTCAATGAATGGTCAGCCATATTCAAAAAATTGTCCACAAAATTCAACCATGATCAATTATGGTGGTTGAATATGGACAAACAAAGTAAATAGGGTGAACTACAATAAATTTGATAATGCTTGACTTTTCAAGAAAAGAGCCCATTAGATTAATAATATTGGAGGCCATTCAATGTAAGGTGGACTAGGTCCAGTATGTTTGTTATTGTCACGTCCCTTCCCTATTGGCCTTGGTCACTACTTGGATCCTTCCATTCCTAGGGGGTATAAGTTAATTAATTAAATGAATATTTAATTAATGGGGAATTTTGAGGCACAATACTATAATAGTTAATTAATTATTAAATAATTAATTTAATGTCTGGGTTTGAATGATTTTATTATTAATTCATCATCATTACTAATAAATGTTGGAAATTTGATGATGAAATGGCTAGGAGGGCACAATTGGGTCAAGGTTTACCTCTCTTGCCTTCGTGGCAAAGCTCAGAAAAATCAAGGAATACAATGAAGGAAAGAAGGCAACAAGAAGAAAATAGAAACTGTCAAAAGCAAGCAAAAAACAAGCAAAAGAAAAAAAGGAGGAAAGTAAAGAAAGAGGAAAGCACAAGAAAAAAATTCATAATAAAAGTGGAAACATCCAGAAAGGATAAGAAGGGCGCACTTGCTAAAATTAGTGAAAGGAAGCGAAAGCAAGAAAGATTTGCAAAGCAAAAAGTTTCCATTCCTCTCAAGGAATGCGCCCTCCCTCTCCCACACATGCGGTTGGCTTGAGTAGAAAGATTCATCATATATATATTGATGTTTCCAACTCCCTCTCAAAACTTTTGAGCATTTTGAGTTTTGTCTTGAGAGCTTTGAGCCTCTCTTTGTTGAGTGATGTGCCTCAACACTTTCTTGGGAGATGTGACCCGAGGATCCATATTTTCTAGTTAATCAGTATTTGGTTCCAAAGATTTATATTGCATCCATTCAGATACATATCTTTCCATAGTTGAATATCTTCAAGCATCCAAAGAAGGCGGCTACAATTTCAACGTTTTTGCAGCTAGTTTTGGAGGAGAACCACTATTATGTGTGGAACTCAAGATTCTTATTGGGAAATTTAATTGTGAAGATAATGATGTCCAATACTACTTGATATATAAAAGTATGATTCTTAATACATGTATGTTTTTTTTATTGCACAGGTGGATGGTAAATATGCTTATTATGAGACCATGGTGGAAATTGTAAGTTAGAGAGCTCGGGAAGAAAGCCACTACAAGGACATGGGAACCCGAAAGTTGTACTCTTCTTGTACAAGAAATCCCTAGGTAAATGTTGGATCGCTTGAGGGACTGTTGACTCATAGAAGGGGATTCCTAAGCCTAGAGGGTGACTGAATGAAAAGAAGAGGAAAATCTGATGAATTTGCTAGGAGCAATTCAAGACATTGGAATCATAGCACGAGAATTCCCTGGTTGGCCTGTGTTGGAACTCCAAAAGGGAATAGGGGTAAAAAACCTGAGGTACTGTTAACTCAGAGAAGGGAGCCCGAGGTACTGTCAACTTAGAGAAGGGATTCCCATTCATTATGTTGTGCACTAGAAGGGAATTGAGGTAACACACCTGAGGTACTGTTAACTCAGAGAAGGGATCGCGAGGTACTGCTAACTCAAAGAAGGGAGCCCCATTCCTTGTGTGTCAGGAGGAGTAGTGAGATAAATTATTTCTCATGGAAACCGTGAGAAAGAAAAGAAATGTGCATGCATATAAGTATTGGATATAGATTTCCTACTTATTTGATGAAATAAATATGTGTTCTTACACTTTGGAATTGGAAAATTGTTATGGACTTTATGATTGTCTCATGAGAATGATTATAACATGCATACTTCTTCGTAATGAATTCCATAGGTACATGTAGATGTGTCAAGACTGGAAAGAAAACTAAGGAAGTGGAGGATAAATGTTGATGCATTTTGGATGAGATGGCCGACAAATATACCAGATTGCAAGGACCGAAAACACTGTGGAAACTATGGCTAAGAAATTAGCAACTTGGAAACTAAAGGAGGTGTTGCAACAATATATTGTACTTATTCTGAGACATGTTAAATTCTATCATTGGATGTATAGCATTGAAAATGCATTGAGGAGGATGCATAAATTAAGGGGGAGGGGATGTAATACCTTGTTTTTTACCCCATAATGTAACTATGTAAATATGGATGATATAGCTAAAAGCCAAATTTGACTGATGCAATTATGTTTATTTTATATTTAATATCAAGAACATGACTACTGCAGAACAAGAAGGACGAAGATGAGATCAGGGGTCTATCCTTCCATAAGCGGGGAGTGATTATCCCAAGCCTAGGATTAGAGGGGAAAAGGTTCGCAACACATGCACGCCACTTGTCCAAATCTCTTTGGGAAAGGGAAAAGTGTCCAAATCCATGGATTCCAAGTGGCTAGTTCCTATCACCATGGGTGCCACTTGGCTAGTCTCCACCATGCAAATAAATAGTGAGAACTATCCCATTTGCCATTCATTATTTCATAGGATGGACACCCATTGTTGGGGGGAGACCATTTCTTCATGATTCTTCCATGTCAGAACCACCACAAATTTCATACCTAAACCACCCATGGCTGTACCACCATCACCAGAACATGAAATTGAATCCAGACCGAGAATAGAGGATCGGGTAGCTATAACATAAATTCAGTACCCTCTTGTGTATGGGTAACCCCAGCTCAGGGGTGGCTCCATCAAATAAAGATATGGGTTGATAGAGCCTATGGCTGGGAGGAATGTCCTTGGTTTGCAGTCAGTTGGTCATATTTTCAGATAAGTTTTCATCTATGTATAAATTTTTGGTATTTATTTTTGTGTGAATGAATTACTGTCATTGCATGAATTAAAATGATAGAATTAATGACATTGGAAATTGCATTTCTGTGGAGATAATATGTAGATCTTTTATATTCATTTTATTGGAAACTATATATTTATTTATGATGTAGTTGTTTAATTAAAACAAAAGAAAAACAAATTTGAATATCAAAGGAAAATTCAGTTAGCAGACCTAATACCTATGACCCAAGAGTCACCGAGAGGTCACCAGGTACATGAAAAATCACCTATATCGGAAGGTGGAAATCATGCACTACTTCCCAACATTGAAAACATGACCATTGAACTTATGGATGTAACCTATTAGTATGTTCGAAATAGTCTCCATTTCTTTAGCAAGAAAATTTCAAGCATTGATGAAATATTGATAACCCTCCATAAAATCTTTGAATTACCTCCATATTTATTTTGCAATCATAAAACACCATTGCATCAATCTAACATCAACTCGATGCCTCCTTTGTTGCACAATTCTATTGTAGAAACATTCGGTCAATTCAACCCTTTGTACGAAACACATAAAATACCAAAAGTATAGGAAAAGAATGTCTAAAATTTTGAAAATTCATTTTAAAAAATAAAGTATTGAAAATTCATTTTAAAAAATAAATTATTGAAAATTTAAAAAATTCAGAATTAAAAAAATTAAAAGATCATTATTAAAAAATTAATTTAGGATTAAAATTTTTAATACATCATTGTTAAAAGATTAATTTAGAATTTAGAAACTACTATTAGGATCCATGCCCATCGCATAAATTTTATTCACACTTCTTTTGCATACATCAAATTTTCCTTCTGCTCTTGTTCTGGTACCAATTCTTTGGTCTGAATATGTTTAGAATCAAGTATCGTTCTCTCGGACATGAGAGCCTTTATCTCTGAGTCTCTATCATTTATCAATGAAATTTACAACATCTCATCTTTTTTATTTGATTGTAATGTCCCCACTTTATCTTCTAGATCCTGAATTCTAACCACAAATCTAGCTATATTGATGACCTTTTCTTGCTTAAGCCTAGTCATAAGTTTGGTAAGAATTTTATTGGTGTTTTCCAACATCAAATGTGGCTTGAACCAAATATATGGATACCATATCATCTGTTTGTATATGCCACTCTATTTTTTCAATAACATGCAGTTTTCTCAAATAAAATTTAATTATGCAGACATCATAGGCATGATTCTTGATCTCAACTTCACTCTTGGCATATTTGGGATGTAAAAACCCATGCTAGGCAATTTATTTCAATAATCCATTGCAATTAACAATCTAGTTACTGTTGGTCCTTTGTTGGAAATTTTAGGATATAAATCCTTTCTATATCTTTTATATTTCTTTTTTTATCAATGCCATTGAAGAAAACATGTTTGATTGATTCTAGCGAGAATTCTTCTACCTTTACTTCAAATGGCCCTTCCTCACCTATAACTTAGTTAAGGAAAAAATTGATGGAAAGGCTATTGAAATGTGAATAACAATCATCATAGGTCATTTGGATCCTTATCATTTAACATCTTGCTCCATATTGTTTCATCTATGTGTCAAAGCATTTTGCAATAAGTTGGTTGCGCTAATCAAAGTTTGAGGTATATTTTATTCTTGAAGCATATTTCCATACTTGCCAAAATTAAATTTTGAATCATCCCCATTTAATATTGTAATCAAATCGTATGACGAAATTGTGACTTGGAAGCTTTTCCAAATATCTCGTGTTATTTAGTAATTAACATAATGTAGCTATGAGCATTGTCATACTAATGAGATCTGTTTCCATAATCATGTTACTGGTAATTTCTTTGATCTCTTGGTTAATGTATATTCTAATATCTTTAATTTACCATCTTTAAATAGAGGTTGATGCACATTCTATTTCCAATGCATATTTTCATATTGATAAAAAATAGAATTTTGCATCATTCCCAATGAGTCTTAAGATGAAATTGTCACCTAGAATTTTTGGCAATTATCTTAGGTTAGTTAGTGACTTCATTGACACAAATATAATTTTGCATCATTCCATATATCTTAAGATGAAATTGTCACTTGGAAAATTTTCCAATATGCTTCAAGAATGGCCAAAATGAGTGGCACCTTCACCAATGAAGAATTAATAACTCTTTCATGTCTCTTCCTTAGTAGCAAACCACTTTGTAAAAGAATTTGAACTTGCTTACAAATTTTTTGAAATTGGTTACAAACTTGCTTGGTAAAATTTTTTGTTTACTTTCAATTTCGTTAATGCTTTACTTATTTCCAATATTTGCGTGAAACAATGATGTTGCAAATTTGCTTTCTCGTCATCTACTTCTTAATAGTCTCCATCCTCCTTGCAAATCCATATGCAAACTTTCTAGCTTCATGCAAATAGAGCATTTGGCAACGTCGATGACATTGCCACCTCATGGATCTTGTTAGTAATCAATTTATTTAAGATTAAATAGATTTTATAGTATTAAAATTGAGGAAATATTTTAAAAAACTAATTTTTTTTTTATCCCTGCATATGCTTAATAGATCTATACTAGCTTCGCTTTTTTTTTTTTGTTGTTGAAAAAGATCTATACTAGTTTATTTTATTACAATAATTTTAATTATTTATTTATTTTGAATTTAAAACCTCTAGATACAATAATTCTGGTACATAACCACAGAGTACAACTGAACTAGATACTCATAGACATAGGATGTTTGCCTTAGACTTACTGATAAAAAATCTAGTCGAGAATGCATTTGTAGACTGTGTAGTGGAACTTTTCGGAAGTTGTGGTGGAAAGAATGAGGTGACATAGATGAATGATTGTTTGGATGTAAGTGGTGAATGATGATCCAAGAAATGACGGAGAACACAGTGTGAAGTTAAAACATGGTGATCCTGGGTGAAGATATATATTGACATCTAGAGTGACCCTTGAATTATTTGGTGCAATAGGAGCTTACTATGGCCACTCTCCCTTGCCAATATTAGAGTATTGTTATTCAAGTAACATAATGTTTATATTAATTAGTTTAATTTTTAGCCTTTGTTTAATAGTGAATCATCTCCACAACACTAAGTGGTTGGCTGTGCCTATAGGCATTGACTGACCACTTTACTTTTGGTTGTGTTAGTATATTTGTAGATGACATCCCTCTTAGCTAAATACCAATGAGGGATTTTATTCCTCATTTCGTCTTTTGTTAATGTAATTCTTCAACCCATGTTTCTAATTTTCAGTTGTAAAAAGTGATATGGAATGGGTAAGGTTTGAGGTGCTTGAATTTTGATGGTAAATGGATCTTATATACCGAACCATTTTGATGGTAAATGGATGTTATATACCGATGCATTTTGATGTCTTTGAAATGACACATGGAAGTATTGCCCAATTACACAACCAAAATTAAGCTGAGAAAGGTACTTTCGACAACAAGAGTGGGTGAGATGTGTCACCTCTTTAATGTTCATTTAACATATGTAAATTCAAAAAAATACAAAAAAATATAGAACAATTACATGTTGTTTCAAAAGTTAAACAAATAAAATAATAATATTTGTATAATATATAATATCAAAATTCAATTTCAAATTTGAATTTAAATTTATACAATTTTAAATTTTATATATATTTGTGTCAGCGATTTTAAAATAATTGGATATTTGAACAAATAATTGTAAAGACAATTTTTTTTTTTTAATGAATATGCCCACATTTTACAAGGAGGTAGAACTTCTTGCAATTACAAAAAAAGTAATCTATGAATTTGAATACGTATATCTAGAAAATCAAGAATGAAAAGGTGAAAACCTATCCAAATAAAGTCTAGATTTTAAAGAAACTGAGGTATTAATAGTTGCTATTTGCTATTTTTCATACACAGATCGAAAGATAAACTAAACAATCCTTTAGAATGTAAATAACATACCATGAGTTTTGAAAAGGAATGAGTGACGATAAAGAGGCATAGAGAGATTGTCTTTTACTGTACTTTACATTCTATTTAATATTTAAAAAATATTAAATAGTATCTAATTCGAATCCATATTCGAATATGAATCTAGTAACTATGATATGAAGTATGTGAGTCTTACTAAAGTTGCCTAGATGATACCAAGCGGAATTTATGTATAACCAAAAAAAACACTTTGTATTTATTGATTTGACATACAAACTGATGTGATAGAAATGGAAATGAATTTAGTAAATAAACATGAGTGTAAATACAAAATAGGGATCTATATTCGAGAGTAATGCTTATCACATTGCTTTGTTGGATTAATTTGATATATCACCTTTAGACAAAAGATTGGAAAAACCTATTGAAAAGTTTTTATAAACCCCATGTTTTGGACTTGTGAGTCCAAAGTCCATCTTAGGGAAGATTGAGATGCATTTTGGATCAATAGAAAGAGAGTTTTTATAAATATTGGTTTTGTGACCCATATGAGCAAGTCTGCTCTAAAATTGTAAATTATATTAAATTTTTTTTTTATGTTTTTTTGATTATTTGATTTATAACTAGTTTCTATGAGCTACTTAATTTTAGGCCATCGTCTCTATTCAGAGAGTTGTTGAGTTTTTCGATTTCAATGGCTTTTTTTACTCTTCTTTTTACGTACTGATCTTCTTTATTAATTAGTTTTAGATTTTCTATGTAGATATGGTGAGAGGAGATGTGTGCATGTTGCACCAAGGCCGATTTAGACACCCTATTTTTTATTATATATGTAGAATGCTCCTTTAGTCTTATTTGTACAGATCTTCCTGTTTCTCCAATGTAATATTTTTCGCACGAACATGGAATCGAGTAAATGCTTTTTTGAAGTTTTGGGTCAATGGAGTCTTTGGCTCTATCAATAAGTTTCCTGATGGTGGTTGCGAGGGTGAAAGCCACACGAATGTTATGCTTCTTTAGAATATTGGTGATCCTATCCATTGTGCCTTTGATGAAAGGTAAAGAGACTTTTGGAATGTCCTTAGAGTGTATGGGTTGATGTTTATTTAAGGCTCGATGGAGAGTTGTGTTAATGCTCTTTCTACATAGAATATCACCCTTATTCTACATCGAATATTTGTATGAGTACAAGGGAAATGATGCACGTGATGCAAATGGAGATGAAGTTGTGAAGTACATAAGTGTTAATTGGTAGGTACAAATGCGGAGGAAGAAAATCAATGAGATTGATTGAGTGTTGGATGATAAGGTAATGAAGATAGAGAATGATGAGTACAGGTAGTACATAGTTCGATTGAAGAACAAATCAGAAGGAGAAGACACTTGGATTTAAGAAGTTGAATTTCAGAAACTAAGTAAACCAAAAGGCATTGAAGAATAGGCTGAGGATTCTGAATCAACACACGGATGCGCATTATTTTATAGCAAGGAGAGATTGATTAAGGAGCATTCTTGTCCAATTTTGGTAAGGAGATTGATTAAGGAGCATCCTTGTCCAATTTTGGTAAGTAGAATGTCATTGACATAGAGATTGTAAACAAGAAGGTAAGTGACGATAGAGTCATTGACAATGAGTTAGCAAACGTTGACGAAAAGATGGCAGGTGCTAACGCCAACAATGAGTTAGCGAGCATTGACAATGATAAGATGACAACGTCAAAACGATAAAAAGTCAGTGTGGAAAGATAGAGCTAGAATGGGAATAAAAGATGCCGAGAAGACATACAAACAATGATGATGTGGTAGAACCCCAGACTAACTGTTCATGAGGCTAGGGATAGACTATAAAGATGGGCATCTATAGAAATGGGCAGATCGAAACCCCAGATGGATGGGTGGAAGGTCAGTGATGTTCATAAGGAAATTCCATTGATACGCTTCACCATCCTCAGCATTCACAATTGAATGTCTATAGGTAAAACATAAAGTTGTTAAAAATACGAGGTTGGAGCACGTATCAAAAGGGACTTAATCCTTTAAGTCTATATAGTATAGCCAATATATATACTCTATCCAGGAAATCCCCTATCAACATTCCCCTACCCAAAAATAGAGCACTCTCTGTACCTCGCTCCCCCTTTTAACTAGCAAATTTACCATCTTGATACAAATTTATTACTTGTCCTTGCTCTCGGAAGAGCAAGTCTTCTAAATCCCTCTATTTTGGGACGAAGTTTCTCACCTGACCTAGGGAGAAAGGATCAAATTTGAAAGGTACATTCCTATTTCAGTTTGAAGGGCTATGATATATTGAACCCTTCAATGGTGACATATTAAAATAAACCATTCCTTTCATTTGAAAATGTAGTAATACATAAAAAAATCATTGTATATTAAAAACAATGTAATCGAATTCCTCAATATAGTGATATAATTTGCATCATTCTATTCTATGGTTTTTAATAAGCAATGTCTAACCCAAATAACCTTAGAACCATATAGAGGAAATTTTAGAAACATAAAAAATTCTCGATAATATAAATAAATCAATTGAAAAACATTTCGAACTAGTTGAGTTTGAGTTGGCAAGTAATAATACTTTTAATAAAAAAATCAAGGTTGGATGAAAATGAAGTACAACTTATACAATGTCCAATGAACATAGAGATTGATTAAATACAAAAGACACACTGAATCTAAACATATGTTCATGAATACCAAAACTATTATCTTAAATCACTTCAATAACAAACTTCACTCCTTTCCAAGAAGAAGTAATAAATACTTATAAAATAACACAACAAAATAACTATTCTCGTGATGCACATACTTGGAAAATCATTCAACCACAGGAACAGCCCAATCAATATTGAGCTCCACTAAGGGAAATAATCCCTTTATATATTTTTCAAGCTACTCAACTCTGCGAACCAAAGGAGAGACATACTCCCCTATAGGAAGCAATCATTAGGGGAGGTTTCTTTTCTGTCTCTAGTGAATCTGTGCACTCATGCAGGTTGGTGGTGGATCGCTGGTGTCAGGGAGGATGTGTCCTTCCTTTTTTCAAGCAAATCCCCTGGAGTCTGAAGAGGGTATGATATACCTTATGAATCAATAGGGAACGAAAGGGTGGAAGTAGCCTAAGCAGGGGTTGATGGTGACAGTATAAACAAACTGAACAAGGGTTGAACTCGGTAGTGGAAGGAACCTGAGCAAGGTGAAGAGTTACTTCAATTTGAACTTGTGATTTTGATAAGAGTAGTTTAAGGTACATCTTCCCCTTGAATCCTAATCGTAGGCCAAATGACAAGATTAGTTGATCATAATTCTTGCAAACATTGATAGTGATATCCAATCATAAGGTAAGTTTTCCACCTATGATTTTTGGGGGCCTTTGAGCAATAAATTCATTTATTTGTAAATACAAACGAATCCATTTGAAATAGATTGATGAACTCTTCTAGTCAAGTCTCCATATTAACTATTCACAAACCCAACGAAAGAGGAAGTGACCCACTATCTCGCTTACCAAAATGAATCTCCATGTCTCACTTCTCAATGATGAAGTAAATATTGATCAAAAAGTGATCAAGTCACTTGATCCAACATGAACCTTGATAATTATGTCTGTTCACCTACCTGAATAGCTAAATCTGTTAAGTCTCAATTCAATCCCAGAGCTACTTGTGGACGAGCATGAACTCTCTCCCCTTATCTAACTACCATAACTCTAACATGTACTAAAACAAAAAATCAGGTAGAAATATAAACTTGAAATAGGCTCGAGAATCAACGGTGACAATAGAATCAAGCACATCATAAGATTATGTAGGGCCAATGAGTTTGCAAATTAGTGTAATGATAAACAAAATTTTAAAGTTTAGAACCACTTAAGTTCCAACCTTTCAAATTTCATAATCACATTTCCAAGATCCAATAACCATTTGATTAACCACAGTCCCAAATCCACTTTCATAATCACATTTCCAAATTCCAATAACCATTTGATTTACCATCATTTTGAATCCAGATCCCCTAATTCCAATCACTCTGCTTCATTAATTATAAACCAGTGCAAAAAATGATGAATCGATTTTAATCCTAATTTAAGATCATTCGTTTCACAATTTAATTCCATATTATGTGATTTCATTCTCTATTAATACTTTACTTATTAACCTTGCACGTAGACTAGTTGGGATTTGAGAAGGAATAGTTTTCAAGCTACGTTAAGAATTTGATTCATATTGTTTCAATTGTGATAGCCTACTGAAACAAAACCATCATTAATGCATTTATTTTCTATGAGGCTAGTAGCTTACCACAACAAATTATCAATTAATGCTTTATTTCCTATGAGGATACCAACTTACTGGAGGTGATTGTCAATTAATGCTTGTCACTTAAGGTTGCATCATTCGTCACATGTGATTACTGATTACTAGGTATAACCTTGTGGCAAATGTTTATGGATCACATTTGTCAATATAATACAAATTCTCCATCAAATTTAAGTTGGGAGAAAGAGCTATCAAATTATCTTATTTTGAGAATTTTTTGCATTCAAATCCCTTGATTTTGGCCAAGTTTTCTCACAAAAAATTGCAACATAGATCTATACCAAAAGAGCGTGTAACTTTGACTTTCACTTGTCACACACTCTCTTCTTAGAGTTTGGAAATATTGTTGTATCATTCTCCTCCATTAATATCTTGATGTAGAATCTCATTCAATTCTGCTCCAAGACTCTAGACTCTCAAACTAACCATTGTTGATGAATCATGAATCCATCGATAGTAGCGCAACCACCTTACATTATAGGACACATCCCATCCAACAAATGATCATTGTTGCATACAATTTACTAGACATGGCATTGCAAAACATGGTTTTGGAGGATTCAAACCCTGAAAGAAGACAATGTCATGGAGAAGAATTTTGAAGGCTTGCACAATATTTTGATGGCCTCTAGCTTACAACGATGAAGAAAATTCCCATCTACAAATCCAAGAAAGCGCATGCTATTATGAAAGGAAGAGTAGTGATGAAAATGAAATCATCCTATGATCCTAGGAAATGAGAATTTAAGTCTTCTTCCCAAATGCTTCCCTGTTAGAAAATAAGAATTTAAGTATTAGAATATATCAATCCTATTCAAAAGAATAGCCTACATATACTTAATTAATACTAGTGTAATTGTATAGTTACTAAGAGATCCAAACCACACAATTACAATTTTAATAAATCTTATAAAATCAATACAACCCATTGAAAACTCACATCGTAACAAAAAAATCAACTATTGTAGTGTTGAAACAAATTAATAAACATTAAAGAAGTTATTTTCATTTAATTTTTTATAAAGAAATTATATTTGAATAAAAAATAATTATAAACACATCGATCTCGAGCTGAGAGCCCATCCAGATCTTGTTGTATAGTCTCATTTAATTAATAATTTAATGATCTTTCACTATAGGCTTTATTAGAGGTTTAAGTTTGCTATGCAATTTTATCCACGTATGAATTTGGATTTGAGTTATTTGTATTTGATTCCATATATATATAGGACAATGAATGTTAAGTTGTGTGTTGTGGATGTGTTCGGAGTTGAGAATTGAGCAACTAGATGGAAGAAGCTACATGTAATGTGGCAATAACATTTAAAATTAATTTCAATGTTTTAAAGTTTTATTTAAATTTTGATAAATAATGTTAATGGAATGTGTGGTATATTCTCTTGGGCTTCTTCTTTTGTTGGTTCCTAATAGTCCATTCTCAACAATCTAAAAATTTGGCAAGGAAAAATTGGAGCATCCCTTCAATTGCAAAGTTGCAAAATAATGACAATTTCATTATTGAAGGGCTCAATGCAAAATTCATTTTTGTTGCATGGAAAAAATTGTTATGCTCTTCTATGAAGGATAAAATAGGCCCTGAAAGGCATTGAAGGCTTCAAATTTGGAGCCTGCTAGGGAGGGTGAGGGCACCTACCCCAATTTTAAGTGTTCGTCCCTATGCTCATGACCCTCCTTTGTCCGATGAGAGATTTTCGCTCCTCACTCTAAAATTTGAACCAACTAATGGATTCAATGAACCACTGCACAATTATAAATTTGTGTGTGAGTATTATAGCTTGATGGAAATGAGGTTGTCTAAATCTTATCAATTTAAATTTAAATTATATTGGTGCACACCAATATAAAGAAGATGAAGAAAGAGATGTAAAAAAACTAAATCCTTATGGTTCTCGAACTTCTACTTAAACTATTTTTATTATTGATTCAGATGTGTTAACAAGGTTCCTATATAATTCATTCAAATTCCCAAAAAATATAGATATTGTACGTTCTTAAAAAAATTATAGATACTTCGTGTGCTAAAAACAATGTTTTTAAAGTATGTAAAAAAATAATTTGGCATGATCGACTAATATGATAAATGCCATCACAACACACCATAGCTTTAATTGGATTGATAAAAGAGAATTGATAAACTCGCCCCTCTTTTTGAAGGATTCAGTTATGATTAAGTGAATAACATCTATTTAATAAAAACAGAAGTTCTCATTTCATTATTACAATGAATATTAACATTGAGGTAGAAGCTTAACCTAATATGTAGTTGGAGTGATAAGTCAGAGATTGCAACCAACTTCCTTTGGCCTCCTTTGTCTGCATCGCATTTAGAACAACACCATTAAAAATAAAGTCATTGTTAAACCATTCGATAGAATATCCTACGACATACATTCTATTTGGAAGACAAATATTTCAAAGTGTATGCGTCTTGCCTCTGAAACAGAGTCTGAATACCAATGCCTAAGAAAATTATCACTTAATAAAGTTCAAGCGTTTATGGGTGGAACACCTAGGTTAAGAAGATGCATTGATTTCAATAATATTAAAATTTGTATGTTATTTAAAATTATTATTTAGTATTTAAAATTATTGTTAGAATGTATTCATTTTAATGATATTAAATTTTGTATGACATTATTCTTACATTGCTTTGATTCCAAGATTGTTGTTCTTTAATATTGTTATGTTAAGAATTTGATTTTAAATAGATTCTTGTGGTGTAACGATTTCTTTGATATTGCATTTTGGAGTAGTCCAAATATTCTAATTTTTGTACGTTTTTTGGATATATTTTCTGGTTTGTTTTGTTCGTCCGTTTGGAAATCAATCTTCAAAAAATATTAGAGTCACAAATATTAGTTATGGAAATTGCATAATCTCAATGTTATAGGGGTATTTGAGGGTGTTGAATCCATTTATGCATTCAAAAGCATAATTTAAGCGCTTCCAAATTTGGATTTTAGTAAAAACAATTCGGGATTTCCACCAAAAACCATTGGAAAGTCTAAAACGTAGAATAAATAGAACACTCCTTGGATTTCTCTAATAAGATTGTTTTTCTTTAGTATTGTTAAGATGCATTGTTTTAAGAATTTGATTATTAAACATCTTCCTATGGTGCATTGATTTTAGTGTTTAAACTCCTATGTTACATGGTATTAAATATAATACTATCTCTTCCTAATTAAAGTACTATTTATGATGCGGTTGAACGCCTAAGAAGTTCAATGCGACCAGTTAGAAAACATAAAGAAAATGAATCACTTGAACAAATGGAATAATGGAAAAGAAAAGATGGTGAACGACATAGATTGCAAAGGGAGAACGATTCCCAACATATGACTCCAGAACAAAAGGAAGACGAAAAAAATGTAATGTTGAAAGAAAAATGGCACAATAAAATAATCAAAGAAAAATAACTATGGAAGATATAATGTTCGACCAAAGATATGATGACATAGAGTCGATTTGGAAGACCGATATTTGGAATCATAGCCTCTTGCCTCTCTAAAATAGATTATGAATACCAATTCCTAAGACAATTGTCTTCTTAATGCAGTTCAAAATTATTTGTGGAACAACTAGGTTAAGAGGTTCACCAACTAACCACCCCTAAGTGCTAGTTCTTCTCAGATTAAATCAAGTTTCTACTCGGATTAGGGTGACTTTTGAGGTTCACCAACTAACTACCACTTAGTGTTCACGATTAAGTTTATTCATGTATTAGGTAAAATTTTGATTCTACTCAAATTTTTTAATAGTATTTTCAAGATACATTGATTTCAGTTATATATTAAAAATTGTATGCTATTATTGTTGCATTATTATTTAAAATTATTGTTACAATGCATTGATTTCACTAATATTAAATTTTTAATGACATCATTCTTGCATTTGCTTTTATTCCAAAATTGTTCATATTTAATTTTGTTAAGATGTATTGTGTTAAAATTTGATTCTTAGATACTTTCCTATGGTGCATTGATTTCCATGATATTACATTTTGTGTGACATCTTTCTTGCATTTCATTGATTTCAATATTGTTATTCTTTAGTATTGTTAAGATGCATTGTAGTACAAATTTGATTCTTAAATATTTTCCTATAGTGCATTGATTTCATCGTTTACTTCTATGTTACAGGGTATTCAATATAATCATGTCTCCTCCTAATGAAAATACTATTTATCACGAGGATGAAGGCCTACAAAGGTCAGTGCGACAATGATTTTTAAAACGTAGAGAGAATGAATCACTTGAAAAAATCGATGAATGAAAAATAAAATATCATGAATGACATAGATTGCAAAGGGAGAATTATTCCCAACATATGACTCCATTAAAAAAGGAAGACCAAAGAAAACATAATGCTGAAAGAAAAAGGGCACAACAAAATAATCAGATAAAGAGAAGTATGGAAGATATATTGAATAATCATGAAACTACCGATTAAAATTTTCTTCACATGTATTATCATCGAACTAGATTATTACTTTATTACAATTCAACATTTTGATCATGTCAATAATATTTTTTTTATGAATTTTGCATAAATTGATTTCAATGTGGTAATTTTGGTTTTTAAGAACATTATTTTGATGCGACCAGTGTGATTGTAACCAACGTAGATCCATATTAACTCTCTCTCTCTTTCTCTCTCTCTCTCTCTCTATCAAGCACCGAGAGGGATCAAATCCCTTGAGGTGCAAATCTTTCCTCAATTTTAAGAAGTTTGCACCTCAAGGGATTTGATCCCTTTCGGCACTTGATAGAGCAAGAGTTAAGATGGATCTATGTTGGTTATAGTTGTTGCATAACGATATTACTTTAATAACTTTCAATTTTTTTATCGAGCTATTTTTTTCTTTGCATGCAATTAAAAAAGCAATTTCACACAAAAAAATATTAACATATTCCAATGATCACAATCATTATAGGAAAAATTTGAATCTTCTTTGATACACCTAAGCAGACTTTAGGAGTCAAATTGTAGAGGGTTTCATACATTAAATTAGTGTCTACTTAGTTGTGACCTTAAAAATAAATTATTTTATTATTTTTAAAAAATTGGTATATAAGATACCTATGTCTAATGTTCATTAAATATATGACATATATTCAAATTCCTTTTACTAGATTCATAATTTCGTGAATAAATTGCGTGCTTTGTGTAATGGGAGCAATTATATCCAACTACTCTTTGCTAGTATTCTTATGGAGAACTAATATGTTGAGGAGTTGGAGATTGGAAAAACACCAGCTGAAAATATGATTAAGTTATGGAAATGTTCAGTACGAGAAAATGTGTCCAGTCAAAGAGGTTCAATGGAAAATCCGAGGTTTAATTATTTGACCAGCGAACCAATTCAATCAATTCACTGCTAAAACCATAGAAACAAACTCTGAAAGTGTAAAACATAGGAAACACACACAATGAGCATTGAGAACGTGAACAACATTCAATTCATGATTCGGTAAATGTGTGTTTGCTGCAGTGAAGGACCACTAGCAAGGTGGTGGAACAATTTGGAGATTAAGAAACCGATTAGATGATTTTTTCAGGCACAATTTGGAAAAAATCCAATTTTAATTTTTCAAAATCCACTTTATAGGTGTCAAATTCTAGAATTTTGGGTGCATCAGAGTTTTTGAAGGTGCTGAATCCATTACTACCATGAAAAATCTGAATAAAACACAATTAAATTTCGATTTTACAAAATAAAAAAAACACCATATTCTAGTTAAAAATAGTCGTCGAATTTTTAGACAACTCCAAAAAAATCTAGAGACTACTTACCTTGAGAATTGGAGATTAAATTTGAGATGAAAAGCCATCATTAAACCATTATTAATTTAATCTTTTACCTTTTTAACATGCTGGATTTTTTTAGTAGTGACTTAAACATTTGGGACAAGGAGCAATGAAGCTAAATTTATTTGGTCAAAACAATAAACATACCTCATGATTATCTACTCATGATTTACTTATTTATCCGTCTTTACCCATTTCTACTAACGGTTGAATTTAATGCTAGAATAATCAAGTTATAATGACTCTACCCATTTCTACTAACTTTTACTTTTAAATTTAATGCTAGAAATGGGTAAAGGTGGATAAATATATAATGTTCGACCAAATATATGATGACATAGAGTCGATTTGGAAGACCGATATTTGGAATCATGGCCTCTTGCCTCTCTAAAATAGATTATGAATACCAATTCCTAAGACAATTGTCTTCTTAATGCAGTTCAAAATTATTTGTGGAACAACTAGGTTAAGAGGTTCACCAACTAACCACCCCTAAGTGCTAGTTCTTCTAAGATTATATCAAGTTTCTACTCGGATTAGGGTGACTTTTGAGGTTCACCAACTAACTACCACTTAGTGTTCACGATTAAGTTTCTTCATGTATTAGGTAAACTTTTGATTCTACTCAAATTTTTTAATAGTATTTTCAAGATACATTGATTTCAGCTATATATTAAAAATTGTATGCTATTATTGTTGCATTATTATTTAAAATTATTGTTACAATGCATTGATTTCACTAATATTAAATTTTTAATGACATCATTCTTGCATCTGCTTTTATTCCAAAATTGTTCATCTTTAATTTTGTTAAGATGTATTGTGTTAAAATTTGATTCTTAGATACTTTCCTATGGTGCATTGATTTCCATGATATTAGATTTTGTGTGACATCTTTCTTGCACTTCATTGATTTCAATATTGTTATTCTTTAGTATTGTTAAGATGCATTGTAATACAAATTTGATTCTTAAATATTTTCCTATAGTGCATTGATTTCATCGTTTACTTCTATGTTATAGGGTATTCAATATAATCATGTCTCCTCCTAATGAAAATACTATTTATCACGAGGATGAAGGCCTACAAAGGTCAGTGCGACAATGATTTTTAAAACGTAGAGAGAATGAATCACTTGAAAAAATCGATGAATGAAAAATAAAATATCATGAATGACATAGATTGCAAAGGGAGAATTATTCCCAACATATGACTCCATTAAAAAAGGAAGACCAAAGAAAACATAATGCTGAAAGAAAAAGGGCACAACAAAATAATCAGATAAAGAGAAGTATGGAAGATATATTGAATAATCATGAAACTACCGATTAAAATTTTCTTCACATGTATTATCATTGAACTAGATTATTACTTTATTACAATTCAACATTTTGATCATGTCAATAATATATTTTTTTTATGAATTTTGCATAAATTGATTTCAATGTGGTAATTTTGGTTTTTAAGAACATTATTTTGATGCGACCAGTGTGATTGTAACCAACGTAGATCCATATTAACTCTCTCTCTCTCTTTCTCTCTCTCTCTCTCTCTCTCTCTCTCTCTCTCTCTCAAGCACCGAGAGGGATCAAATCCCTTGAGGTGCAAATCTTTCCTCAATTTTAATAAGTTTGCACCTCAAGGGATTTGATCCCTTTCGGCACTTGATAGAGCAAGAGTTAAGATGGATCTATGTTGGTTATAGTTGTTGCATAACGATATTACTTTAATAACTTTCAATTTTTTTGTCGAGCTATTTTTTTCTTTGCATGCAATTAAAAAAGCAATTTCACACAAAAAATATTAACATATTCCAATGATCACAATCATTATAGGAAAAATTTGAATCTTCTTTGATACACCTAAGCAGACTTTAGGAGTCAAATTGTAGAGGGTTTCATACATTAAATTAGTGTCTACTTAGTTGTGACCTTAAAAATAAATTATTTTATTATTTTTAAAAAAATGGTATATAAGATACCTATGTCTATTGTTCATTAAATATATGACATATATTCAAATTTCTTTTACTAGATTCATAATTCCGTGAATAAATTACGTGCTTTGTGTAATGGGAGCAATTATCTCCAACTACTCTTTGCTAGTATTCTTATGGAGAACTAATATGTTGAGGAGCTGGAGATTGGAAAAACACCAGCTGAAAATATGATTAAGTTATGGAAATGTCCAGTACGAGAAAATGTGTCCAGTCAAAGAGGTTCAACGGAAAATTCGAGGTTTAATTATTTGACCAGCGAACCAATTCAATCAATTCACTGCTAAAACCATAGAAACAAACTCTGAAAGTGTAAAACATAGGAAACACACACAATGAGCATTGAGAAAGTGAACATCATTCAATTCATGATTCGGTAAATGTGTGTTTGCTGCAGTGAAGGACCACTAGCAAGGTGGTGGAACAATTTGGAGATTAAGAAACTGATTAGATGATTTTTTCGGGCACAATTTGGAAAAAATCCAATTTTAATTTTTCAAAATCCACTTTATAGGTGTCAAATTCTAGAATTTTGGGTGCATCATAGTTTTTGAAGGTGCTGAATCCATTACTACCATGAAAAATCTGAATAAAACACAATTAAATTTCGATTTTACAAAATAAAAAAACACCATATTCTAGTTAAAAATCGTCATCGAATTTTTAGACAACTCCAAAAAAATCTAGAGACTACTTACCTTGAGAATTGGAGATTAAATTTGAGATGAAAAGCCATCATTAAACCATTATTAATTTAATCTTTTACCTTTTTAACATGCTGGATATTTTTAGTAGTGACTTAAACATTTGGGACAAGGAGCAATGAAGCTAAATTTATTTGGTCAAAACAATAAACATACCTCATAATTATCTACTCATGATTTACTTATTTATCCACCTTTACCCATTTCTACTAACTGTTGAATTTAATGCTAGAATAATCAAGTTATAATGACTCTACCCATTTCTACTAACTTTTACTTTTAAATTTAATGCTAAAATAATCAAGTTATAATGACTTTTTAATTGTTAAAAATTTAAAAACTATTGTAATATTTTCCTTACATTGCATAATTATAAAATTACTAATTTTCAACTGAATTGTTCATTGCATTATTTTACTCTAGTTTATTCATTTCAATGACTCGTGCATTGATTTCATTTTCAACTCAATTGTTCATTGCATTATTTTACTCTAGTGTAGATTTTAATGTTTGTATAGTAGAAGAAAGTTAAATAAAAATCATTTTCTTATTATTAGATAATTTTGCAATGTTTGTACAATAGAAGAAAAGTTAAATAAAAATCATTTTCTTATTATTAAATAATTTAATTGTAAAGAAAAATTTATATCAAGTATTTAATAGTGAAATAGTGAATAATTAATCAATAATGAGTATAAAAAAATACAAAAATAAATAAAACAATTTGAGATTTGAGTTACACTACTAAAGGGTTTAAGTGTTGTATCCCAATTTGTTCTTTTAAGCAAAATATTCAAGTTCAGACCACACTAAAAATATGCTAGTGGGTGAGTGAAAAATGATGGTAGTGGGTGAGTCCTATTTTGTATCGACTATTGTCATGTTATTCAACACACATTCTAGAAAGTGTCATATTCACAATGAGAAATATGAGACACAAGTCTTTCCTATGAGAAATATGAGACAAAAGTCTTTCCTACGAAATATTGGCATCATGCTGTGTCACATATTAGTGGAAAAACATACTTATAATGTTATTTTTGTGTCATGTTTGTATAAAAAACATGTATTTATGCCATATTAGCATCGTAGTATTATGGTGTACCATATTAGCATCGTGCTAACACAATGATACTATTGAAATATATAACTTTTTAATTATTTTGTGACATATTTGTGTCGTGTTTGCAGCTTATTTGCATTGCATTTTTATCATATTTGTTTTGTGGTTGTCTTATGTTTGCATTTTTTTTCATCACATTTAATTATTATTGATTATTTATTTTATAATTATTACTTTATAATATTTAACTATTGATGAAATTGATTATTACTATAAGTATATTTTGTAGCATACTAATTATGAGAGAAAAACTATGTGTATATAAATGCAATATCTCAAAAACATTTAATCATTTTTACGACTTGAGAGAAACAAAACATATATAAATAATGTAATTATGAAATTTCATTACATTATAATTCAATCTATTTTACAACATGGAAACAAAAAAAAATGTATATATAAATACAACATGACGAAATTTTAAATTAAATCATAAAATAACTATGTAATCTTTTTGTCTTAAAGTGTAACAAGTGGTACCTTAACCACCTCCCCCAAAAACTCAACTTTAGATACAATATTGCATCAAAAAATATGTACACATAAATAAATGAAATGAATTTGACACCAAAATTTGATTAAACAATTGTAATTTCCCTCCACTTTATATAAAATATTGCATGAAAAAAGATGTACACATATAAATAAATGAAATAGATTTGACACCAAAAGTTGATTGAACAATTGTAAGTTCCCTCCTCGTCCTCACTTTGTAAAAACATAATAAATAAACATGAATTGAGTAAGATACAAAATTACTAATGTATGAAGATGTAATAAGAAAATATATGTCAAGTAGTCATGAACACCATATGTCCCTCCAAGTCACACTTGTCATCATTGATCTCGAAGAATATAATATATTTCAATCAATGTTGAATGATTAGTTATAAAAATATAATTTAAAAATGAATGCATAGTTAGCAGTTAACTACCTCATGGATGGGCTGCAAATAGTCCACCATTCTTTTGTAACCATTCCTCGAGGCACACTTTAAATTTTAATCACTGGGCTCACATTGCCATGAAAACAAAAGTTTAAATGTTTTCATCATAATGCATTTCTAGTGGTAGTAGGTGAGAGACTTCATTTCCAATCTTAGAGCTCTCCATTGACAATGGTTTGATCCTTGCGAATAAAATAAAGTATGTTGTAGGTGATCATTGTTCACCTTTTTCTTTTAACTATCCTTTCATTTGAGACTGAAATCACATCCTCCACATCCAGACCCACTTAAACTCATATTTATAAAAAGGAAAGTACATAATTACAGACTTCATGAATATTAATTAGAACATAAATGAAATAACCAAAATATACCGTAGATGAATAACACACACATACACACACACATTATTGCATTCAAGACTTAACTCATCAATATATAAAACAATAGCTTTGGGTACTGTACACGCCTCAAGTACGCGATGGGAAAGAAGGCAAGAGGGAAAAACAAGGAGAGAAGAGAGAATAAGAGGGAAAAGATGATGGAAGAGGAGGAGGAAAAAGATAAAGAAGAAAGTGACGAATAAGGGAGGAGGGGAAAAAGGGAAGGAGGCAAATAATAAGTTGAATATGGGGAGATAAAAAAAGAAGAAGAAGAGGAAGGAGTTTAACAACAAGAATATGAGAAGAAGAGGAGGACAAGAAGGGAAAGAAAAATAAGAAGGAAGGAGTAGGAGGAGATAGATTATAAGGAGGATTTCAAGAAAATATGAATGAGTATTTGGGGGAAAAGTAGGAAGATGAAAAAAGAGGGTAAGAAGAAGTGAAAGAGGGGGAGAAGAAGAATATGTGGAAAAAGGAGGGGATAATGAAGAGGAAGAGGGGGATACAGAGAATAAGAGGATGAAGGAGGAGGAAGATGAAGAATAATTAAGGATGATTTAGATATCCATTTGATATCTATGCCATCTAAAAAATGATCTTAAAACCTTATAATTAGATTTACATCAATTTTTGGGTCCTAAACGTTCAATACATTTTTTGAGCCCTAAGCATTGTTTATGGGGTTTTCATGGAAATCAAGGTAGAAGATAAAGTTTTCACTTAGTTCAGACCCTCCCTTTCTATAATTCTTATTGATATGTTTGAAATGGGATAATGATCACTCCAATGGAGTTTTAATGATAAACTTATGTCCCCTGGAAGTTGACATAGCAACTAGGACCACTAGGGCCTATAATATTTTCACCACCTTCGCTCCTAAGGTTAGGGTTTTTGGATTTAGGGGTTTTGTGTCTTATGGGTTTTGAATATTATATTATTATTTAGTTTCAACCTCTTGTTATGAATTATATGTGAATACATCATTGAAGTCAATACAATCATGAGAAGAGAGAGGTGTGGCTCCAAGTTTTGTTGTTTTTATTGATTAGGGGTTTTCAAGGTAAATATATGTGTCAATGTGTGTGTGCACTACTATTTAAATTTTTTTTGGTCAATAATCTATATGCATTTCTTAATATGGAAATTTTTAAAAATTAAGAGAGGAGAAGAAGAAGAAGAGTGAGTGGAAAGAGAGGAAGAGGGAGAGGAAGAGAGGAAGAGGAAAAGTAAGAGAGAAAGAGTTATTCCCTAAACCCACTTTTTTTTTTGTTTCTTTGTGAATATCATATTCAAATACCATCTCCCATCTAAAACCAAAATCCAATCTCTAATATCAAAATCCAATCTCGCATATCAAGAATCGAAATCCCATCTCAAAAACCCAAATCCCATCTCCAAAAAGAAAATCTCATTTGATTTTAAATATGTACTTCTAGTTAGAAAATGAAGAAATGACTTACCTGTGGGGGGTATCTCAAGTGGTAAAGATGAGAATTTGTAATCGGTTTTAAATGGAAGTTCACGTGTTTGAATCCCCCCGAACTTACCCTTGCGCCATGGTTCGGGCCCTGTGGATACACGTAGGGGTATAGTGGTAGCAAGATTGGATACATGAACCCTGTGTCACTCAAGTACCATCCCAACTCCAATTGTTGATTCCCCTAGTTAAATAAAGAATAAGAAGTAAGAAATGAAAAAAAAAATACCTTTGATCATATCATGCTCCACAAATATCCATTTCCTTATCATATCACTTGTTCCCCCACAAATACATTTCACCTTTTAAAATATCTTCCCCACATGCTAATGTAAAAATGAAACCAAAGGACACTCTTTTTTCACTTTATATTAGAAGTGCACATACAGGGAAACTCAAATGTTTATTTTTGTCTTTTTGAGATAGTAATTAAGATTGCATCCATTATGCATCAACCACTCTCATGCAAATATGGAGTGTGCATCATAATTCACCTCATATCTTACATCCTAACCACAAAGGAAAATTGACACAAAAACAACGCAAAAATGCATCATAAAATATGATGCATGCCAAAAAAAGTGCAACAAGGGGTTTTGAGGGGTTGGGGGGTAATGGAAATTAGTAACACTACAACCTCATATTGTAGTAGTTTTCTAACAATATGCATATTCTATATCCTTAATGATTCAAAATGAAAATTGATAAATATGCATACTCCTAAAATAATATTTTTGTTGCATTAATTTTATCATTATATTGCATAGATTTCAATATTTGTAAAGTCGATAATTTTTTACTAAGTTGTTTGATGCATTGCTCTTAGTAGAGTGCATTGATTTTAGTGTTTTCATAGTGATAATTTTGATTAATTTGTTGCATGTGTTGATTTTGGTGTTTTTAGAGTGGATAATGGCTACATGAAAAGCATCTCCTCACTATTTTGAAATTATTGATTAGAGAAATTGTTTGGAAATCATTAGACCTGGTAAAGGAAATTAGTAGTGAGGAAACAAATAACTAATCATTTAAATGGTATGAGATTGTGATTACATTAAAAAATTAAAGGAAAATGATTAGATGAGATTTGAATCACAAGATGATATAATTAAATCATGAAGAAAAAAGTCACATGGCTCCAATATCTCCAATTACAAAGGTCCAATGGTGAGAATGTGACCAGGAGGTTTCATAAGTTCCACTTCTCAAGATTTTGTTGATCCCGGGCACCTAAAAATATAAAATGAAAGATCACATGAAATATTCCAAGATGGTTAAGTCAAAACCCAAAGGATAGGGCAATCTCTGAGAACCCAAGTACACCCCTTGATTACAGAGCTTTCATTGTCTTTTGTTTCCCTAGTTTGTATAAGTATTTTTTTATGTTGGTCACATTTTTTTAGTTTCTTGATGTTATGGTCCTCCTTAGGTGTGTAATAGGTGTGAAGGGAATGTTAGAGTAATGATATTGGAGGCCATTCCGTGTAAGGTGGACTAGGTCCACCATGATTGCTATTATTAAATAAGGCCCACTATGGTAGTTCATATTAAATAAATCTAATGGGGACTCATTAAAGAACGTCCACTAGGTAGTTAGGAGGTTATTGTGGTTAGAATTCCCTTATTATTTATAACTAAGGATGGATTCCTCCATATGAGGGATGGGAATAATATTTTATTTGGATATTAACTCATTAAGAGGTATCCAAACCTTAAGATGCAAGTGAAATTGAGTGAGTTTGTTCCATAAAAGGATCACTGTAAGGTGTTTTCCAATGTCCTCTTTTAAGGGTATATTGACATAATAAAGTAAAGGATTTTCTCTATCTTATTCTTGGATATATTGTGTGTGCTATATATTTTATGTTTAAGGAACTTAATAGGTGTAGCAAAGCACTTTTTAAGCCACACTTGGGAATTTGTTTTGACTCATTTTTTTTATAGACTTGGATTTACTTATTATTTTTATAAATCTGTATTTTGCTGAAACAATTATGTGATTTTAAAATTATTCTTGAAATAGAGATTGGATGAAGTAGACATTGTAGTTTGAAATTTACTCTTTTTTAGGGATTTTTGGTGATGGTTGCAAGTCTTGTAGATAATATTACTTTTGATATAGTGCTCAAATTTCCACTACTTTAGTGCCAATTGATACATGATTTTGGGGGCTTTGATTTGACATATTATATGATATATATATTTTTATCAACATTGTGTGCACTACAACCATTATAAATTTACTTCACCATTTCCGTAATTCTTATCCTTACAATGGTTATGCAGTGGATTATGGAATTTTATGGTGATAGATTAGCCCCCCTCATTAAGGAATATCTAGTGATATATGCATAATACATTGGATAAAAGTTATGTGGAAGAATCCCCTCCTATAAGTTTTCTTGAAGAGGTTGTAGATTACGAAGAGCATATCAAACATTGTTACTCAAAAGGTAGAATAATTTCATCCCCCTAAAGGAGTTTGTATAGTGTGACTTCATATGGAGAAATGAATACAAAAAATATGATCTAAGCCTATGTAGCAATCCAAAGGATTGTAATTTGGAGTGATATTGAATATGATTATGCAAGAGACATATTTTATGGTTGATATTATTTAGAGAAGGCCGGTGAGGAATGGTATATGAAGATATCTAATTTCTCGGATAACAATTACTTGTAGATTTTATTTGATGACTTTAATCCACCTTATGTAGAGAAAATTGTTTTAGGAAGTCAAGAGCCATGTATGACTACCATTTTTTAGCTTGGCTATTCTCTAGTAGTAGTGTGCCTCCCATATCCACATTCAACCTTTTTTAGTTATTTGGATTTTTATTTAGATATGAATGAATCTATATATTTGGATCCACATGATTGTTTTAGGGAGTGCCATTCTATGCAAAATATTTATCTTAGGCATATTCAGAGTGGAGTCAACATGCGCACTTTGACATGGGACCTAGGTTTATGGGTGAGTCCCTTGGCTTAATTTAGCATTGTAGTTAGTAATTTCACACGGGACAGTGGAAACATCAATATGGCGATCACTGACACTAATAAATGGGACCCTAGTTTATGGTGGATATTGGTGGACTACTTCATCATGGTGACTATCACTTGTACATGGAACATTGGTTCCCTAGATTACTTCAAAATTTTGCTCAATACACATCCATGGACCTTGGTTTACAATTTTACCCCCTCACATCAATCATTGAGAAGTTCACTTTTATAATTGGGGGTGGGGGGAGAGGAGGTCCAATTAGAGTAATAATGGTGGAGGCCATTCAATGTAAGGTGGACTAGTTCCACTATGCTTTTTATTATTAATTTACATTTGCTATGGTGGTTAGTATTGAATAAATGTAATGGAGCCTCATTAATGAAGGTCCACTAGGTTTTTAAGAGCTTGTTATGGTTAGGATTCTCTTGTTATTTATTGGGATGGATTCCTCCTTATGAGGGAAGTGCAAGAATATTGTTTCGGAGCTTAGCTCATTGAGAGGCCACCCAACCTTAAGAGATAAGTGAGCATGGGTGGATTCCTTCCATAAAAGGATCATTTTAATGTGTTTCCCTACCTTAGTAGTATTTTGACATAATCAAGTAAAGGAGATTTTATATCTTATTTTTGATATCTTGTGTGTGATATCATTTTTTGATCTAAGGTACTTAAAAATTTGATTACGCTCCTTCCTAAGGCTTCAGAAAGTCACCTATATTGATGTTGGAGAAATAAATGATTAATATTGGAAAGAAAGGGAGGCATAATTTTACCTTTACTATAATATCTTGAGTTAAAGGTATGAATGGTATTTGATTTTAACATCCTTTCTCATATGATCAATATGAAAGAATAAAAATCTAGTAGGTGTTGCTATAAGAAAAGATGGAAAAGATAGGTTGAGAATATCAACATCTAATTTATATGTTATTTATTATATGCATCCTCTTCAACATTGAACATTGTTACTTATTACTGTTCTCCTTATTCCTTATGTAATTCTTCAAGTGACCTTCTTGAAATTAATCTCTAGATTATAGATGAAAATTATTGAATTTCAAAGAATCAAATTCAATTAAAACGTATACATATACATAATGATGATCATCAAAAAATTTGAAGTAGTTTCCAGTAATTGAAACAATCCTATATCAATCTTAAACCTAGATTTGTTAGTTGTTGATGGGGATAAAATCCCTTAAGGTGAGAACCTTTCCTCAAGCTTTTCACTCTAAACAAAGTTTGAAACTCAAAAAATATGACCCCTCTCCGTGCTTGATAGATTTGGTGTTTAGATTGATCTATGGTTAGTTTATATCACATCACAAAATTTTATTCTAAGATTATTCAATTTTTTTTGTAGAGACATATATTTTCTATAGCATTTAATATCAAAATTATTAAACCACATTAAAATAAAATAGGATTACTATGTAAATTTTTTATGAAATAAATTTTTAGTCCTAGACTAGATCTTGATCATTGGGAATTTTATTTTCTACTAAGTTCACCCAAGGTCCACCAAATTTAAGCATGTTTGACTATTGTGGTTGATTGTCGTCAATGAAAATAGAAAGTTCAACCACAATCAATGAATGGTCAACCATATTCAACAAATTGTCCACAAAATTCAACCATGATCAATTATGGTGGTTGAATATGGACAACCAAAGTAAATAGGGTGAACTACAATAAATTTGATAATGCTTGACTTTTCAAGAAAAGAGCCCATTAGAGTAATAATATTGGAGGCCATTCAATGTAAGGTGGACTAGGTCCGGTATGTTTGTTATTGTCGCGTCCCTTCCCTGTTGGCCTTGGTCACTACTTGGATCCTTCCATTCCTAGGGGGTCTAAGTTAATTAATTAAATGAATATTTAATTAATGGGGAATTTTGAGGCACAATACTATAGTAGTTAATTAATTATTAAATAATTAATTTAATGTCTGGGTTTGAATTATTTTATTATTAACTCATCATCATTACTAATAAATGTTGGAAATTTGATGATGAAATGGCTAGGAGGGCACAATTGGGTCAAGGTTTACCTCTCTTGCCTTCGTGGCAAAGCTCAGAAAAATCAAGGAATCCAATGAAGGAAAGAAGGCAACAAGAAGAAAATGGAAACTGTCAAAAGCAAGCAAAAAACAAGCAAAAGAAAAAAAGAAGGAAAGTAAAGAAAGAGGAAAGCACAAGAAAAGAATTCATAATAAAAGTGGAAACATCCAGAAAGGATAAGAAGGGCGCACTTGCTAAAATTAGTGAAAGGAAGCGAAAGCAAGAAAGATTTGCAAAGCAGAAAGTTTCCATTCCTCTCAAGGAATGCGCCCTCCCTCTCCCACACATGCGGTTGGCTTGAGTAAAAAGATTCATCATATATATATTGATGTTTCCAACTCCCTCTCATAACTTTTGATCATTTTGAGTTTTGTCTTGAGAGCTTTGAGGCTCTCTTTGTTGAGTGATGTGCCTTAACACTTTCTTGGGAGATGTGACCCAAGGATCCATATTTTCTAGTTAATCAGTATTTTGTTCCAAAGATTTATATTGCATCCATTTAGATCCATATCATTCCATAGTTGAATATCTTCAAGCATCCAAAGAAGGCAACTACAATTTCAGTGTTGTTGCAGCTAGTTTTGGGGGAGAACCACTAGAAGGAAGAGCTAGTTTTCAGTGAATGCACCCAGGATATTTCAGGGAGACCAGTGCACCCTCATTTACATAGATCATAGTTTATTATGACTAGATATAAGCTTCAGATCTGATGCACATCTTCTCCTTCCACTTCTACACCCATTCTCAGCTACGTTTGGAGGAGATTCCCCTGGAGGATGGAGATAGTTCAGCAAATGCGCCCCAGAGAATTCTAGAAGTTCAGTGAGCACTCTATAACAGTCATCAGACCTATTGGTAGTCTAATATCAACTTTAGAGCAGAGATACAGTGATATCTCCACTTCTTATCTTCAGTCTCCCTCAAGGTGTAAGAAATCTCTAGCCTGTGAGACATTGTAATTCTTCATGCAATGAAATAAGTCCAAGATGTATTCTAAAGTTTATGTTTCAACCCGTAGATGCTAAATAGTTTATATCAGAACATTGAATCATATCATAATAGAGTTTAATGAGCTATGGAGGCAGTTTGGTATTTAAGAATGAAAGACTAGCTCATTGTGTCAATTTTTATGATTAGTTTTACACATTTAACTGTTATTTCCTTTATGTACATCAGTTTTACTTCCTATAAGTTGTATGAGATGAATAAAACAGTACAAAATCCATCCCAAACCTTTACCTGAGGTTTTAGATGTGTTGAACCCAATTTGGAAGAGTCTGGAAATTGATTAGCTCAACAATCCCTAGGTAGCGCACTTGAGCATTTGGCCTCCAAATCACTCTGAATCCTCCCAAATTCATAGGAACACTATTCTTGTGCATTCTACAAGTTTAGTGGATTGTTATACCTCTTCCATCAACTCTTAGGAACCCCACCCTATCTAGTATGCATATGCTGGAATCCCAGGAAGCCTCGAAGTAGGCAACAGATTCACCCTGTTGTTGAAAAGTGAATGGCTCCAGTACATTGTGCATAGGACCCACTGCTCAGATTAGTTTTAGCTTGCTGCTTCACACTCTCCCATATAAAATCCATAATTGAAATTCACCCCTACCACCCTTGCTCAATGTATCAGTACCCCTCACTTACATCATGTTCAAGTCAAAGAATTGCTAAAAATTTACTAGTAATTTTTTTTATTAAACGTGAGTTTGGAGATAATATTTTGGCCATTTCTTGGCTGGAATATTACAGTGGTATCAGAGCATGGTCCTATGAACATGCTCTTCAATTTTGGTTATTATTCCTAAGAGAATACCAATCCCCAAAGGAAAGAACCCTGAAGAACCTTTTGTGGAAGAAGAGGTAGAATATACTGGAGGAAAAATAGAAGGGGGAAAGAACATGTCTGACATAGATGCTAAGGAAGAGTTCAAATTTTTTATGCAGGGTATGTTAAAGGGGCTGCATGAAATATCTCATAATATCATTCAATTTGGGAAAGAAACCAGATAATTTTTGGCTAAGCAATTAGGACATAAAGATGTAGAAGGGAGCTTCAGTGGCTCTCAGAATGATGAAAGGAAGATCGCTAATGGAATTATATTTTCAAAGAATGGTCCTCATAATAGGCCTAACGATTTCAAATATGAATCCAAGGATGAAACCTGACAGACCATGCCCAATTTCCTTGAAGAACATAAGGAGGATCCTGAAATTCCCACTGAATCAATCAATGCATGGGGGGATCGGTCTGTAGAATACCAGAATCTGAGTGAAGAGTGCATAAGGGAATTTCCTTTCAAAAATTTCTGTGAAGCACAATATAGAAATAAGCCAAGGGGAGTTCATAGGCAGCGAACACATAACTATGAGTTGAGAAATGAAATTGGAAAGATTCAACTACCTTTCTTTTCTAGGTCATCAAAATGTACTGCTAGCTCCTGGGTGCAGAAGCTAGACACGTATTTCCAGCTGAATGCAATGGCTGAAAGGGATTCCATTAGAATGGAAACTCTGCATTTGAAAGATGAAGCTAATGACTGGTGGTTCCATGGCATGAGGACGTTGGGCCATGACCAATTGAATTCATATGCAAAATTCACTAAGAGATTACTGGAGAGATTCAATAGAAGAGACCCCGAAATTTCCTTCAGGGGATTGGCACATGTTAAACAGACTGGAACTCCCGAAGCTTATATCTCTGAGTTCCAAAAGTTGGCTGTAATGGTCACTGATATATCTGAAGTTTGCTTGATCCTCCTATTCACAGAGGGATTAGCATAACCATTAAAAGGGATGGTTAAATCCTAACGACCAACCACCTTACAAGAAGCAGTAAGCAGAACAAGGGATCTACAAGATACTACTCTAAGAAAAAACATACTACTCTAAGAACTAGACAACTAAACATCAAACTGGATTGAATCAACTATTTGTCAATTCGAAATTAATAAAACTATTATCTAGCTATCAAATGTATACATTGTGCCAAATGCACCAATTCCAGAACTTTATACCTTTTTGAATAGCATAATGAAAAACAATGACCAAAATGAACATATTGTGATTGTTGGTGACCTCAACTTTGACATGTTGCAAAATTGCATTTCGCAAAAAGAATTTTATTTTTTCATGAAAATTCATAATTTGAACTTGCATACAACAATTATGATTAGCCTTTGCTCATTCTTTGCTTGATCACTTTTGGAAAAATTTACCAACTAGCATTGCCAATTTTGATATTTATGAAGCTTATAGGACAAACCATCATATCATTTGGATTTCAATTCCTCTAAATATATTTGCAAATACTGTGTTGAAATGAAGGATTTGCATTTATTCCAAGCAAAACAATTGTAGACAATACAAATACCAAATGCAAAATTGCTTTGTAGCCATTTAGATTCTACAATACCAATTCCTTCAAATAACTAGCCCAAACAAAAAACAAAAAATAAGGTGTATATTTAGAGTAGAGACAAACACACTCTCATTTTTCTATGTTCTTTAATCAATTAATTGCAAATAGAACTACTTTGATATCAAAATATCGTTAAGCATGTCGTTAATCCAAATTCAAATAGCCTTGCAGCGGTTTCCAAAATTGAACTATTGCAACATGGACATGGAGAATAGCATTGGAAACAAGCGTAAAGGAAAATGCCCTAGCTGGTAGATAATGAAAAGCCAAAAAGGTGATATCACTTTTGATTCTTGATATAAACAAAAAAAATTATAGTAATTCTCCAATTAAGCCTTTTTATAAATCCAATGTTTGCATGCTCATATATTGTCATTTATGCATGTTTTAGACCAAAACAAATGCCACATCCATCATCTACTATTCCATAACTTTCTTAGGAAACACATATAAATGTATTTGAGGGCAATCTATTGGCCTTATATCAGTCCCACACAAAACAAGACTTCAAATTCACCAAACAAAATAGAATTGTTGCATGTTGATTTGGTGGATAGATTTGGCCAATTTATAATAACAGTGAACATGAACGATATTATTGTTTCTAGTTTTGAACATGAATTACTTTACACCTCGCAAAAATGTCTAAATTTCAGACTTTGTGACTAGAAACAAAGGGCCATATGATAGAGTTGATCCTAAATATTGCATCATGTTACATCAACAAACGTTTGTTGAGATAATACCACATAGTTTCCATGAGTGCAAATTGGCAACAAATATGACTATATATAGTATCTCAAGCTTGACAAACTTTTGCTCTATGGGGTCCATTGCAGCACTTGTAATTGCATGTGAGAAAAATAATAGAAACTATGGATTGTACGTCAAATATAGAGAAGGAAATACACGATAATGCAATTGTATGCTCTTGATCAATCTACAAACTATTATCCCTTGCTAGTTAGAATTTGCAATTAGACAATGCAATTTTCTCTCTTGTTCTTGAACTAACTAATTGCAATAAAATTCAAATCATTACAGTTGCAATCAATTGAAATCTACAAGGATCTATTTCCAAAGTACATCAAGAACTAATATTAGAAATTCCATCCATGTACCTATTCAAGAAGATTGTTAGAAATGGACCAAGAGGATATCAGTTACTGTGACTTTCTCAAGCCACATTTATTGATGTGCTAAATGACAACTATGCAAAAGCATAGTTGCTTGCTCAGAAGCTGTAAAAGAAAAAATAAAGTATCAATTTCCTATTCTACATAGCTTCCCCTAATTGATTTCACAATAACTATTGTAAATTGGTATTAAAGGTCGTCAATAGCTTTGATGTGAGTTTACATAATTTTTTGTTTTCTCATATTCATGTTTCACTCTTGGATATGTTATTCTGGGTAGGTTTGGTAGCAATTTTCCATAGTTTTAAGGGCCTATGTTCTTTCAGAATTTTTTTATGTACTCAACTGGAGCTACCAACCAAGCATCCCTTTTCATTAGCATTGCAAAATTTTAAGTATCAAAATTGTTTTGACTGGCTTTTTGAGATTTTCATGAAATTGAACTTCTTGGTGGGTTTATAAATCTCAGATAAATTTGAAGTGCACATTTGTTGATGCATTCCTGTTTCTTCTATATTTGATCTTGAATTATAATATTAGAGCTTACGACATCCAACCATGCCCAAAAATTCAATTTCTAGATGTGAATTTCCCATTTTAGCTTTCGAGTAAGTACTTGAACACTTTTGCTTGTGATATTTACAATCAACTTCATGCATAGCCAGTTGATTATGTTGAGATTTTTGTAATGGTTCGTATGCAGCCTAGTTGATGATGCTAGAAGGTTGTTGCACTTTGTTGCAATAACTCAGTTGTTTATAATATCCTAGTATCATTTATGTGGTTTGAAATTGTTATTGAGACATATGTAGTGTTTCTATGATCATGCTTACAATTTACTACTGATGTTTGGACCTATTTGATACTTTGTATTCTGCAGTATGTTGGTGGTTTTTATGGCCATGTGATATTTTGCATGTGACTAGTTATTTTCCAGTATATTCTGATCACCGAAAATGGAGCTTATGTAGTGCTCTGTATATGATTGTCATTGATATAATTATTGTGGAATGTAATGTTGATTATGCATCTTATGTTGGTTATTTTCACATCCTTCACATGGTATGTCAAAATCATACTGTTTTGTGTCACTGGCACAATCTACCAAAGGCATTTGCACATGTTGTTGTTCTTTGTGATTTTAGCATACTTTAGGGTACAATTTGTTCATGATGTTGAGACTTATGTGATTCTTTGGTAAAATACTAGTTATGTACATTCCCTCTATTGGATTTATGAATCATTCCTGGTAGATCTTGCTAGTGTAATTTGTAGATTATTGTTAGACCAATGCGTTATTTCTTGAGTCTGCATGCAATATCCTTTTTTTACAATGGCTCAAGCCTATTAGTAGTCTATTTTTTCTCATTGCATCATATTTGTTACAATGATATGCTTTTGGCAGGGTATAAGGTATGTAGGCATGATATGCCTTATTGATTTATGATAGCATGCTTGTGTCAGCTTTTTTCATTATCCTATGGGGAAATTGAGGTGGGTAAATGTGTTTTCATGGAAGTAAGAAGAAAACTTTGAATTTTTTTTTTCATATAGACTATATTACATAAAAAATGGTCAAAATCTTCAAATTCAAAATGTCATTTAGGTTCATTGAAGTCTAGACAAAAGCAATACAACACACATTTATAGACTTTTAAATATAGTAGTTATTCATATCTAGTAGGTTATATATATGAAATTTGCTACCAGGATGATTGCTATAGGGATTGTGCATCTTCCTAGTTTTTAACGAATGTAATTATTTGATATATTAACACTATGGATAATCAAAATACAAAATTATATGATTAAGTTCATGGTTCTAAATTCATTGCACTCACAAAATTTGTCCAAGCCAATTGCAAACTTCAGAAACTACTAATCTAAATGCAAAGCACATTGCAAAAGCTTGGCATGCCTTGCAAAATTTAGATCTAGCATGAGCTAAGATATTTTATGTGATATGAAATTACATATGGTGTAATTGCATATAGTATTCATTGACTCCAAATAACTAGAACTAGAATGAGGAAATTTTCCAACTTGATCAATTGTTCTATGTAACTCTCCAGCTTCACAAAATAAAGATTAGAGATCCAAACATAGAGTATAGTGTCAGGGAAAATTTTAAGAACCCCCCATAAATTTCTATGTATAATAAATGGGCGAATCCCCATGATATATAGGAAAATATGAAGGCTATTTTATCAATGTTATATTATGTATATATCATTTTTTCCCGAATCTCTCATTGAATTATCTAATCTTGTAAAACATTTACTAAATTATAAAACCTTGTAAAATCATGGCGATAATAAGTTATAAAGTCTTGGTGAATCTTTTACTAAATTATAAATCTTGTGAAGTCTTCTTGAAATTTTTTGATAAAGTATAAACCATATATAGTAATAGGAAATCATAGGCAAAAAATACTAAATAGGAGATACATATTAATAAATGATCACATAAAAACCCCTCTTTTGGTGGTAGTTTGGTACCTCACTCTAACTATCAGAGTACATAGAAACTCACCATACTCCAGGAACATTATTGGAAAACAACCATGAATTTTTTCATCACGATGACAAATAGAATTAATGTTCATTTCGGGCCCACCAACACCTCATTTATGCACCCACCTTACCAAAGGTCATTTAAGAGAGCAATACCAATGCATATAAGTATGTTTTTAATAAATCACAAATGTTGGAAAATGTTACCAAGAAACTAACAACTTTCTTTATGTATCTTAATTCATCCCAATACATCCATGCATACTGAATTTAGGAAGAGTCATACAAATAATGCATAGCATCATCAATTTTATCATAGCATCATATATACCTTTCTACATGGTATCCAACAAAACAAATTTAAGCATATCATATCTTCTCTGATGCTTCACATATCCATATTTCAAGATATGTAAGTTTTGATTGAATGTATTCCCTATTACTATAATAACAACATGCACGCCACAACGGTAGGCTAACCAACCATAAAATATAATGTCAACCCTACAAAAATCCTTTGAGAACCATAAAATTCAATAAAAAAAACAAGAAACATGTCAACATACCTAACAACGCCCAAAGAAAAAGAAGCAACAAAGATAGTGGGATTCTAGGTTTCAACACCCATGGCCTATCCTAGAAAGGATAACACAAAAACAAGTAGAAACAAAATGGCACTATTTATAACTAGTGTCATGCCCACCTGCATGCCCAAATATATCACTATGAATGAAGTTCTAGCCCCAGGAATGATGCCCCAAACACCAACATAAATGTTATTTCCGCATTGCCAATTGCAAGCTTCATAATCGTCGTGTTTTTTGGGGAAAATTTGGATCCGAGGCAATGGGATTTAGAATTCTCCTAGATGCAAATGGGTCACTCTAAGACCTGGTAGTAAATATCAACTATCCTTCTCATGTGGACATTAAGAAACTTGAAAAATAAGATTAAACCCATAAAGTATGGATGAATGTAACTCTGAATTCAATTTCCATGATCGATAGAAGGAAAAAGAGCCCCTAGAAACTTCCAGTTTTGGAAATCAAGGGCGAATGGGAGGTTCGTAGCTATTTTCGTGGGCGAACATGTAAGTTTAAATACAATTTTAGAGGGGTGAAATTCTTTTATCTTGCCTCCCCTTTTTAAATTCGATGGGGCTAACCTTCTATTCATTAAAAATAAATAAATAAAATGTGGGCTAATCATACCTAACTAGTGTTTAATAAAAAAATAGCCCATTAAAAATTTAAAATCCCTAAATTTATCCCATGGGATAAGATTACAAACTAGATATATTCAAATTTCATACCAATGTCATATTGCATTATATTTTTTTGGCTTGCTTGATGTATGCTCGCAATAGAATTGACTATCTACACTTTGCAAGTATAGGGAACCTTGAAGTCAAAAAATGTCTTCTTGCCCCCAATCCCCATAATTCACAACACCTGCAACTAGCGAATGCAATATAACTCACTAGATTGCATGGCATGCAAACAGAACACAATCTACAAATACGAGCATTGCCTAGATTGTATCCTTGAAACAAAAGATGGCATAACAGTTGTGAAATGCAATTGCCACAACTATAGCAATACTAGCTAGCAGTTGCAACAACTTCCTATGAGGGCTATTCCAGAAGCATCTCATCAACAATTTTCCACTTGTGAAAACTTTGCATCAGGGCTCTTTTTACACTAACTGCAAACAATGTTATTACTAAAATCAATAATGCCTAGTGATTTACTGCAATTACGTTTTTCATTGCAATTTTGCAAAAATCTCTATATATTTCAAAGAAACCTTTGATACTGTTTGCATATTTTCCATCTTCCAAAGTGTTAGTCTTTGAATTTTGATCATTTTGAAGTTGATAGTTGTAGCTACATTATGCAACTTTCTTTTAGCCAATCGACTTAAATTGGCTATACAATTTTTCCAACTTTTCTTTCATTAACATATATACAAATATGTTTATATTACTTTAAGTCCGTTGACAACTTTATTTTCTCCTATGAGTTGATTTAAGCAACTTGTCCATATTATGCTATACTATCTCAACTATATCATTGTGCTTGGCAAGTTTACAAATAAGTTCAATGTTGTTAGATCATTTTACTATCGTTGTACATCCGATGATTTTATTGTTGCCGTGCCTAAATTATTTAGGCTTAATAACTTAAATGCAGACATTATATTTCAGATGTATAGCAATAATGGAAATTAGAAAAATATTTGTATCTACTTTAGTGAGTACTACTATGATCTTTTGTTTGACAATCCACATGTAATTTTGATACTGCTTTTATCACTATCTTCTATTCTGGCTCATGGTTCTATAGATGTCGATAAAGTAGATTATGATGGTTCTAACGATGCCTATAAAACTAATTATGATGATTTTCATAATTACCATGTTATGATTCTAAAAATGTTTCAAATGTGGATCTAGATCTATGATTTCCCAAGTGTGTGATACTCATGATTTTTTCACTCTCGAGATGATGTTTTTAACAATTGCAATTGCGATCAATGTCAACAATCTTATCAATGACCACTTGAAACATATTGGCAATTTTGGCAATTTTGCAAATGATTTTGTCTATTTTCAAAATGTCTCTGAGAGTTTTCAAATTGCCATTATGAACTTTGCTTTGACAATGTTACTTTTAGACATGCTTGTAAAACTGGTTGTGATCATTATGCTTTTAGACATGCTTATAAAAATGATTATGGATTTTCTATTTTCATCTTTGCTTTTATGCAACTATAATGGTTTTAGACACGATTATAAAATTGGTTATGATCATTTTCAAAATTACTATTTTTATAATATGCAATTTACACATTTCAAGGCCCTAAAATCTGTACTATGATTCATCCATGTGAATCTAGCAATCGATCTTTGCATAAACAACATTGCAACAACTGCAAGTAGCCAATGCTCGCCATTGCTTGCAATTGCTGCTATGGCACTGCTCCCTTGCTCTTCACTTCATTCTTAATGTTTTTTGCTACTATCACAGACTATGACACTAGTGACTCTTTTTTATTTAGTATTTATTTGATATGGATTAGAGAATTTTTTATTAAAATTTTATAAATTCATTTAACATTAAAGTAATGAAAAAAATTGAAGTGTTCAATTTAAGTATTATATGTATTATAATTGAAAACCTGGGATAATATTGTAAAATTGGGATGGCATGGTCCAAGTATATGTTTTTTATGCAATATTGAAGCTGAGCCAACACATCATCTTCTTGTGACCTGCGATTTCACAAGGAACATATGGAGAACTATATGCACATCTCTGAAAATTAACCGTGTATGGGGACAAGAAAACTTTGATATATGTACTCTTAACTTAAATGGATCAAGGAATGAAAAGCTCATTCTATGCTTACGGTTATAATATCATGGTTCATTTGGTTCTCCAGAAACAAAGTTATTTTTGAAAATATGAAACTATATGTGCATAAAACTACCTGTCATATTTTATGTGTGTATCAAGCAATCGTTAGAGATCATGGGCCTTTGAGTATCCAAAAAATTACCTCATTTGATCCACAATTGACTTGTCCAACTCTCTTTTTTGATGGTGCCGCCAGAGACAATATTTGTGCTGCAGGGGGAGCAATGTTTATGAACCATTCTCATTTTTTTAGGTTGAGGTTAAACTGTGACATTGGTATAAATATGAAAGCATAAATTCTTGCGCTATGGTGCTTCTTAAAAGTGGCTAGTGTATTTGGGATTGACGATCTAAAAATATATGGGGACTCCAGGGTTACCATTAAATGGGCACAAGGTGAGTACAAGTTAAAATTTATTTCATTACTTCACTGGTGCAATAGAATCAAGTCAACAATTGTGCTCTTCAGAAATATCTCATTGGAGCACATTTATAGACAACACAACTCCCTGGCAGATAAACTTTCTAAACAGGCTCTCGATGGTGAGAAAGGTTTCTTAGTATGGAAATAACACCAAGATTCCTATGTTTGCGACATGGGATCTATGTGGATTTTTGAATAATACTTCATATGTGGGATCTATTTTCTTTTGGTTCCAGATGCAGATACTTTTTGGAAGTCATAGGACTGAATGTTGGTCATAAGTTATGTTTTATTGAAGAATTACTCTTTATGATGTTTCAGAAGTATGCAACTTTGGTCTGATACAGTTATGAAACAATTTCTCATAGTATTTTTTAGACATAGACATTATTGTACCATTTGATTCCATATGAATAACAATGGTATGCTTTTTTCTGCTCGAAATAAGTATTATATGTATTAAGTCTTTAAACTTAGGCATAACATAATTATTAAAAAATTAAAAAATTAATTGTACTTTAAATTAATTGTATTGTAATATATTGCATTCAAAGAATTATTTTGATTCTTTAGAATTCCATAATATAAATAAGAAAATTGTATTTCAAATAATTAGAAAAAATAAAATTATTTATTTATTAATATTAAATTTTTTCACTTTACCAAAAATTATAAAATGTGAAATACAATTGTAAGTATTTTCTTATTATTAATTTTTTAAATTTAATACTAACTTACATTGTACAATTTTACTATACTACAATAAAAAATTTATTATAATTATTTAAAATTACATAATATGGAAATAATTTTTTATTTAAATAGTTAAAAAATTTAAAATAATTTATTTATTAATAATAATAATATTATTTTCACTTCATCAACTAACCTCTCTCATAGGAAAAAGCATAAACTTCAGTATATTATTATATAACACAGAATATGAATAATGTGAATAGCAGCACACATTGTAAATAACAATATTTTCTTACTTCTCCAACTATCCTCACCATGCCAACCACTTTCTTTTAAATATTTTCTTATTATCCGACTATTGCTAACCACTTTCTTTTAAATTGTACTGAACCATCCATAATTACAGAAGTTCTCTTTCATGTAAATATGTACATATTATGTAATCAACAAGAAAAATTGAAGTGTAAGTTTCAACAAATGATATGGACACATCTTTCAATAATTGAACATGTGTACATTTATGTGAACTTCTTTACCAAATATGCTAAATTAAAAAGAGATAATGAAATCACTTTCATAACATTACTCGTGTTTTATGGTAATGATAAATTGAATTAATTTAATATTTATATATACAATCCTCCTCACGACCATATCTAATCATTATATAGTTCTTAACGACCATATCTAATCATTATATAGTTCTTATTATTGATGATAAATGTAATTATATAATTCACATATTTTTGTTTGGAATATTGAAACATGACTAATAAGTCTAAAGATTCAATTAGATGTCTCTCATTCAGTTGGAGTCATCAATGATAGTTTGGTGAAATGCAACATTTGTAAACACAGAAGAGTGAGAAATAGAAAACGTCGGTGTTCATTTTTGGTTATATTTTTGTTTTTTGTCAAGACTGTGCGCCATGTGCTCATAGGTTTCTTCGTTCATGGTATTTGCGTGTTTGTAGGTTATTACTTAGCATAATTATAAAGTGTGTTGGATAGAGATTAATAAGAGAATTGGAAAATGAAAATATCAAAATGGAAGGTATATGAGGATAAATTAGTATAAATCAAGAACATCTTAAATTTTTCGCTTAATAGTTTTTAGGTGTAAATTTTTTCTGATTGATGTATATTTATATCTTTGGATAAATGTTTGATAATTTAGTGAGAACATCTCATACTAAGTTGTAAAGTACTTGGTTACTGTGGATACAAAGAAAGAATTGAAATATTTCTATAGATTAATTCTAGTGATGAAATGCTGTGAACTGCAAGTGAGTTCACATGGTAAAGTCTCCGGACTAACTGCCTTTGAAAAACTCCTAATACACAAACAAACAAAGAAAGTTGATCAATTCCACCAACAACAAGTGTAATGGCCTCATCAACGCATCCTTCTCAATATATGAATCTTTTACCCACTACCAAGAGAACAAAAAGGATAGCATTTAATCACAGCTTCATACACACTCCTTCCTTTCTCGATCTTCATATATAGTATCTCAGTATAGGTGATGTTGCCTCCCCCTCTTAGATTTATATCCATCAGCATAGATCCAAATCCTGGACTCTATCAAGCACTGAGAGGGATCAAATCTCCCTTATATTTACTTTTTGCTTTGTATTATTCTTTTTTTTTTTTTTTGTATTATTTTGTTACTCCACAAACACTCAACAAACTTTACAAGATCTCCCTCATATTTACTTTTTACTTTGTATTATTCTTTTTTGTTTACTTTGTATTATTTTGTTACTCCACAAACACAACACTCTACAAACATTACAAGATCTCCCTCATATTTACTTTTTATTGTTTACTTTGTATTATTTTGTTACTAGACAAACATTTAACAAATTTGACAAACACTCCACAAACACATGTTACAAGATCTCCCTCATACTGAGCTTGGCTCAATCATTATCTATCATTATGATTTCTTAAAGGTGTATGCAGAGATGAATTGTTTGTTCTAATATCGTTGTATTTTATATTTAATCCACTACTTTACCATAAATTGACTGAAAACAAAACCCCTATTGTAATAGTTAGATATATGCTTTTTGACGTTTTAGTTTGATATGGAGCGATCTGTAAAACGATAGCGATCTGTAAATGTCAGATTAAATGTTCGAGTGAGATTAATATGGCTTATTCATATGGGTGGCCGTGGCACTGCCTTCGTCCGAATTATTTATTTCGTTGCCACCTTTGTAGTTTTTATGTGATGATATTTTTTGCATGATCAAACAACTGATTTAATGCGCGCTCGTTTTTCTGTTCAAACGCAGAGAAACACTGATATACCTCTTCGCTGCTTCTCAATTATCTTAGAGTTTTGTTTATTTTAGAATATAAAAACGGAGGCTGAAGCACGACGGTTTAGAGATTAACTGAAACTCATTGCAGGCCCGTCGTCATCGTGCAATATGCTAATGAATGGTAAAAATGGAAATATGAACCAGCTTGATCTAACTAAGTTCGTGGAATATGCAAGCAGAAGTATTCATGGCGGAGATACATCTCTGGTATCTCACGTTTGTTCCAACAACAAAAAAAAATTGGATTGATACTATCACATAATTCTCATAATATCTATTAACATTTGGTTTAAGTGTTGAACTATTTATCAGTATAGATCTATTTTAACTTTGGCTCTATCAAAGGTCAATAGGGATTAAATCTCTTGAAGAAGTTGAAGTTTAGGACTCTCAAAAACCATTTTCACCTCAAGGGATTTGATCCCTAGACTCAGCTAGAGGGTTAAGATGGATCTATGCTAGTTTATATGGGCTTATAAAGCGTTAATATGCAATTATTACAAAACTAATATCTGAGTTACTAATTCTCATTATATATGATTCAACAGTTTAGGATCATAAACCATTCCTGGTAGAACCCAAAATATACAGACAAGCTGGATCCTTCCTTGATAGACAAACTATCGATACTCCTTTATAATAAAATTAAATATTATAAAAAATAACATGTCAGCACCAATTAGATTTAAAACATTTAGAAACCATATATATAAAAGTACACCAATTAGATTAATTAAAACCATAAACATTGCATTAGACACTTTATTTAATTTGAAAAGTGCAAATGTTAAGGATGAGTTTGCATTTTTTAATCCCTCTTGACGTGTGGTAGATACTTTTAAGATAGATCTATGTGGTAAATTAAAACATAGCATTACAATTCCTTCATTAATAAAATAATCATAAAAAATAAATGCTTTATAAATTAAGGCACAGCTATACACTTCGTTCATTGATGAAGTAATCATAAAAAACAAATAACAAGCAAAAACAAAGCAGTGTAAATATTTTGGTCATTAACTTTGAAATTGTAAAGATATTTTGATTTAAATTCATGATTACACTTATTCAAGAATTCACATATTTAAAAGCATGTACATAATTTCATTCAGCTCAATCCACAATCTCAAATCTCAGCTCTCAACATAATTATTCAATGGAGAATTGTTTTACATAAATGTTTATATTTTTAATATATAAAAGGAAAATCATCTAATTTTTTTAATATAATAGATATACAAATTTTTATTTAAAAAAATAATAATAATTGAATTTATCATTTATACACTTAAAAACATTTCCATTGAAGTATAAAACCAGCGTTTCAACACAACAAAACACATGGTAAGTAATACTATTTTCTTCTCCAGCCATCCTCACCGTAACAAAAACACATTGTAAATAACAATATTTTCTTACTTCTCCAACAATCATCACCATGCTAACCACTTTCTTTTAAAGTGTACTAATCTATACATAATTACAGAAGTTCGCTTTCATGTGAACATTTAAATATCTTGGAAAATTGAAAGACAAGTTCTAACAATTGATATGAACACATCTTTCAATAATGAAACATGTGTACATTTATGTGAGACTTTTCTTGAGCGAATATACTAAATTAATAAGAAATAATAAAATCACCTCATAACATTACTCGTGTTTTATGGTAATGATAAAATGAACCGAGACAACAAGAAGTATAGCATTCAATCACAGCTTCATGCATACCTTTCGATCATTATGATTTCTTAAAGGTTTCTGCTTGTTTGTTCTAATGTCGTTGTATTTTGTATTTGATCCACTCCTTTACCATAAATCGACTGCAAACAAAACCTATTGTAATATCTAGATATCTGCTTTTCGTTTTAGTTTGATATATTGGAGGGGTCTGTAGAACGATAGGGGTCAGTAGCATTGCAACCAAGGTCTGTAGCATGTTCCGTACTAAAATAAGTTGATTTTGACTGTTTGGTTGTGACGTAGATTCAGTTTAGTCTAAGTTTAGTCTGTGTAAGTTTAGTCTATGTGTAGGAAAATAAAGTTAATTTGAATCTATGAGATTTAGTTTAATTGGTTTGTGTAGGATGGCAGCCACTTATAGAAATAAATGTGCAGTCATTTTTCCTTTCTAGTATTCCCATGAACGCACAGAACAGTGAATCTAGACCTCTTCGTTGCTTCTGAAATATCTTCGAGTTTTGTTTCTCTTACAAAGTGTAAGTGGTAGAATGCAAAGATGGAGGCTGAAGCACGACGGTTTAGAGATTAATTGAAACACATTGCAGACCCGTCTCCATGCGGCAATATGCTCATGAATGGTGAAAATGGAAATATGACCCAGCTAGATTTAAATCTGTTTGCTTCTGCTCGCAGATTCCATGACGGAGCTACATTTCTGGGATCTCCTGTTTATTCCCAACAAGAAAAACCTGGATTGGTGCTAGCACTTAATTCTCATTACCATTAGCCATCTATATTAATAATTAATAATATGGCTTATATAGGTCGATGGTATCAACCATCTGCCTATATAAGCCATATTATTAATTATTAATAACCATCGGCTATATAAACCATATTATTAATTATTAATATGGCTTGATAGTTGAAGGCCCATGTGGGGAAGAATTGTTGAGTTTTAATTATCATTTATTATAATAATTAAATAATTATTATAAAAAAAATACTAATTATTTATAAAAGAAAATATAAATAAAGAAACTAATAATTAAAATTAAATAATATAGTTAATAATAATATATATATATATATATAACCATGATTGATCATGTTTGGTTGACCACTGTAACCATGGTTGACAATTATTAAGCATGTTTTACTTTGATTGACCAAAGTCAACCATGGTCGACCATGGATTACTTTGGCTAACCGTGGTTGACTTCGGTTGACCATAGTTGACTATGATTAACCCTGGTTGACCATGGTTGTCAATGGTTGACTCTGCTTGATACTCGATGATTTTGGTCGACCATGGTAGGCCTCTTGAATTTGGTTGACCATTGTTTAACATAGTTGACCATGGTTGTCAATGGTTGACTTTGCTTGATACTGGATGATTTTGGTCGACCATGGTTGGCCTGTTGAATTTGGTTGACCATTGTTTAACATGGTTGACTTTGGTTGAACATGGCTGAACATGGTTCACCATGGGTGACTATGGTTGACTAAAGTTGAATATTGTTGACCATGGTTGACTTTGAATGACCATGGATAACTTTGGTTAAACATGGTTGACTATGGTTGACTTTAGTTGAACATGGTTTAGCATGGCTCACTTTAATTGACCATAGTTAACTTTGGTTAACCATGGATAACCATAGTTGACTATGGTAGATAAGGATTAACCATGGTTGACTATGGTTGACCCTAGTTGACCATGGCTTAGTATTTTTGACAAAGGTTGACTTTGGATGTTCATGGTTGAACATGGTTGACCATGCTTGAATTTGGTGAACCATTCTTCACTATGATTGACCATGGTTTACCCAAGCTCTATTTGGTTGACTATGCATGATTATGGCTGACCATGGTTAACGATGTTTGACCATAGTTGACTTTGGTTGACCATTGTTTAACATAGTAGACAATGGTTGACTTTGGTTGAACATGGGTGAGCATGGTTGACCATGGGAAACTATGGTTGACTATAGTTGACTTTGGTTGAACATGGTTTACCATGGCTAATGGTGGTTGACCAAGTTGGACTTTAGATAATCATGGTTTACCATGGCTAATGGTGGTTGACCATGTTTGACCAAAGTATACCATGATTGACTCTGGTTGACCATGGTTAACTTTGGTTGACCATGGTTAGCCATGGTTGAATACAGTTGACAATGGCCGATGATGATTGACCATGGTTAACTATGGTTGACCATCAGTGACTATAGTTTCCCATGGTTTACTATCATTGACTATGGCTCACCATGGTTGATTATGGTTGACCATGGTTAACTATAGTTTCCCATGGTTGGTGATGGTTGACTTCGATTGATTTTAATATCATATGGTTGACTTTGGTTGATTTTAATATCATATGGTTGACTTTGGTTGATTTTAATATCATATGGTTGACTATGGTTTACTTATTCGCTTCATCATGGGTGACACTAATGGTTGACTTTAAAATCATATGGTTGATTATAATTTCACTACTGTATGACAGTTGTTGAATTTGATTGAATATGGTTAACTATTGTTGACTTTGTTTAATAATGGTTGACTTTAATTGAACATAGTTGACCATGGTTGAATATGGTTGACTTTGGTTGACCATGTGTGACCATGTTTGACTATGACTAAACATGGTTGAATTTGGTTGACCATAGTTGACATTGGTTGACCGTGGTGGACTTTGGTTTACTATGGCTCACTTTGGTTGACCATGGTTGACTTTTTTATTGACTTTTTCTTAACTATGGTTGACATTAGCTCACCATGGTTAACATTGGTTGGATTTTCGTTGACCATGGTTGAATTTGGTTTATTTTGGTTTATGTTTGGTAGACAATGGTTGACCTAGATTGACTTTGTTTGACCATGGTTGACTTTTGGTTGACTTCGGTTGACCATGGCTAACCATGGATAACGATGGTTGAATTTGGTTGATTTTTTGTTGATATTTGTTGACTATGGTCATGGATGACCATGGCTAACTTTTGTTGATTTTTTGGTGATTTTTATTGACTTTGGTTGACCATGGTTTACTTTGGTTGACCATAGCTAAATTTGGATGACCATGGTTTATTTTAGTTTACCATGGTTTTACTTTGGTGACCATGGTCGACTTTTTGTTTGACCATAGTTGACTTCTTATTGACCATGGCCGACTTTTGTTGACCATGGCTGACCATGTTTGACTATGACTAATCATGGTTGACTTTGATTGACATTGGTTGACTCTAGTTTACTATGGATGACTTTGGTTAACCTTGGTTGATGTTTAGGTTGAATTTTGCTTAACCATGGTTAACATTAGCTCACCATGGTTGGCATTGGTTGGGATTTGGTTGACCATGGTTGAATTTGGTTTATTTTTTGTTGACAATGGTTGACCATGATTGACCATGATTGACCATGCTTAACTTTGTTTGAACATGGTTGACTTTTGGTTAACCATGCTTGAGTTTGTTTGACCATGGTTGGCTTTGTTTGACCATGGTTGACTTTTGGTAAACTTTAGTTGACATTAGTTGTACATGGTTGACCGGGGAAGGATTGTTGAGTTTTTATTTTCAAAAAAGAAATTGCAAATAATAATAATACCGATTGTTATTAGGCCTCTTGTAGTTTATTTGCTTCTTAAAAAGCATCGATTGCAACTTCATCATTCGCACCAACTGCAGATGGACATGGTCTCCAAATGAATTGTAGGTAAGCAAACTATCACCTCCCAACTAAGTCACCCCTAAGGGGAATTGAACTCGGGTCGCCTTGCTAACGAGACCCACACCTTAACTGAGTGAGCTAGCGGGAATTGAAAGAAATGTTATTAATGTTATAAATTATATTATTATTATAAATGTGTTAATGTTGTTGTTATTATTATTATTAATGTGATTAATGTTATAAAACATATTATAATAAATGTTGTTGTTATTATTAATATTATTATTATTCACATTAATATTAATATTTTTTTTCACGGGAAAAAAAAAATCGTACTTTTGTTATTTCTAGGAAATCGAAAAGTACATCTCATATACCGAGTAAACTCGAATCCTTGTGATTCTTTCATTACAATTACATATCAGTTTTATGATCAATAAAAACCGCTTATCAAAAATTGCAAGATAAACCTACATCTTGATAGTTTACAAAAAAATACCAATCATGGCCAACTAAAGCACAAGCAACTAAAACATTCGGTTCACTTCTGAACAAAAGCTATCCAAGGAACCAAAAAAAGATAGTTGTTCATCTATCACCTCTTCCCAGTAGAGGACCCCGGGATCACCATCTAAAGCTTCCTTGGATAAGACATAAGAAATGTCGTTGTTTTCTTTGTCTGTATGTTCAATAGTAAGATCTCTAAACATGTCCATCATTCGTGTAATTATTTGACATGAGTGATGGATGAAAACATTTTCAAGTTGAGATTTCTTGTTGGCCCAGTTGACAATAACCAAGGAGTCACCAAAAATTTTCACTGAATCAATTCCACATAAAAGAGCAACTTTTAAGACTCCCCATAAACCAAGAAGCTCATCCTTAGTATTTGATTCAAAACCACATGCCAGCTGAAATTTAAGAGTGAAGTTCTTCCCACAAAATATTGTAAAACCTGCCCCATATTTGTGATCTGTTGAAGCACCATAAAAAAAGCAATGACTTCCTCATATTCTTCCACAGTAAAAAAATTTCTTCTCAACACATTTTTAGTTTTTTTACACCACTAACATATGAGTGATATGAATTCCAGAAGGATATTAAAGTCTGCTTCAAAGAAGGTTCTCTATTCTGAAAAATAGCAAAATTCATGGAGTTCCAAATACACCAAGCCATCAAACATGGAACATTTGTCAAACCTTTGTTTCTTTGAATCCAACCATGATATGTAGAATCGAACTCCATGACAGGCCAGTCATCAACTAACTTAAGTGAAGCACATATTGACTTCCACAGACTCAAAGAAAATTCACATTGCATGAATAAATGAGCAATTGAATCATCGTTTTTCCTTGTCACATACCCAAAATTGTAAAAATTTAAAATTTTTCTAAGTGGTCTTATTTCCATTTCAAAATAGTCAAATCGCAATTAAAAATGCTCTGCGGAATTATAATCAGTATCTAAATTTCTATTTAATAAATGCGACATGTAACGTTTCGTAAAATTTATCATTGAATAATTGTGCAAAGTGTTGATACATACTTACCGCAGGTGAAAATTACCTTTTTATCTTAAGTGATTCTTTATGTATTTCATTGGTCCTCGTATGAAACCCTTGTATGTAAAGCACCCAAGTGATTGTATGCTATTTTTACAAAATGTAACTTCCATCATAGAGACCTTCCAAATATTGATCACATACTAGCATGTATTTAAATACTACTCTTCTAAATTGAGGATTTACAACTGGATCCAATTTAAGACTTACATCTTTAGGGTCCTCATTTGATCATACGAAATATCCTTTAAACAACATTACAACATTAGCAACAATTAACATTAAATATCTTTTGCTAAGATGCATTCGACAATTACGTTATAAACATCAACCATTAAGATAACTCATATGAGAGGAAAATCATACAATCATCATGAGGGCACATACGCATAAAACCAACAAATAAACGAGACCAAAAGTAATGTGGTTCACCCGTACACGGGCTAGTCCACAAAGGTGTGTGCATCTTTATTATTAGAGAAAAAGCAATAGGATTACAGAGAGCAACTTAGTTGCTGCAACAAGACGCCTTTTCTTTCCAGCAAGCCTCTACCACATAGATCTTTTCATGAATCAACTATCTAAAATGTAATGAAGTAGCATATAGATATATATTACACTTGTCATCTTGAAGTTTCCAAAAGTACATACATCTATTCTTTTAACTAAAACCACATAGGTGAAAACTCTACATGGAGAGATTCAAAGATTCTTAATACCTAAGGTATGGGTATAGATGTACCTAAGACTCCAATATCCCAATTATATTTTATTTATTTAATATACTCACTAAAAACTTCATCATCCTAAGATTGATTAAATCCAATGATCTATAAAATAAGTTCATCCCTTTGTTTACTAACATCCATACCTAAATCGAAGGCAGTAAACAATCACCCTATGACTTTATACTCTTTCCAGATTAATTAAAGTAAAGGGTAACACCATTTTAACTTATATCTAAATTTTATTATTCATCCCTTAATATTCTTTTAAGAGTCTAAATACGTATTCCTTAATTAATCTAAAGGATCATACCTTTCAAATCATATTAACACCTCGAATAAAATACCATATAATAGATTCGCTTATACAAAATAGAATATATTTTAGAACCCTCAAAAACATCTCTAGCTCAATGTTGATTTAGACTAATCAACCTAGGGAGGAAAACTACTACTATAATGTAAGTTCTATGGTACAATTGATTTTCTTACCAAAGCGTTTTGCCAACTAAATACACCAAAGCATAAATATAAAAGCATAAGGTGCTTACACTGTAAACGTGCATGTGATCAGGGATGAAATCCCGTGGCACACCATTATGCAGAGATGATGAATGAAAGAAAAATAAGCAACAAAAATATCCTTAGGGTTGCAACGGCTCGAGGCAGCTTACACTATGCATAAGGAATTTAGGATAATACTCTGAGGCCAAGTTTAACCAAACTAAAGCATAATCTAACAGGCATAATGCAGAACCGTACAAGCAAGGATCGCATCTACCAGTATCTACTCTTTTGATAATAACAATAGATTTATCTATACGTACAACCTTTGATTTCAGACGAGGATCTGAAAATCTTCGCGATCTCCAAATGGTTATTATAACCGCACCTATTGAGAATAGGGACATAACTAGAACAGTTTTTTATTCAAGAATAATTTAGCGAGAAATGGATTCACCACTTCCCTAATAATAACTCGAGATTAACTAGATCAAGGACTGCGATCAAACCCTATACCCTATACAAGTAAGATCTACTTTTTTAATTCACATAATTGAGAACTAACATGCATAAGAAATAGAAGGGAAATCCATGATTTTGTAATAGCAATAAAGATCTAAGATGCCATTAGTGTATAGGTCAAAGATCCATGACTTAAATCAGCAAGCAACCGAGCCAGCATCATCATAAAGGAAAATCCTAAGCATATAAAATAATCGGCTATGTTTTAAAATCAGCATAGCATACCCACCGAGATCTATCATCCAACAGAAATCGTGGCATAATAATAAACTTATTACTGCGTTTTCGATTTAGCCCATAGATCCTATCAGAGATCTAGGATTACAATGGACTGAGATCCACGGTTGTGGCAACAATAATGAACCACAAATTTGTTTTAGCTACATATTTAGGACCACTGTTTCGGGACAGAGCTACACCAATTATCCCGGTCTCACTGCAGCAAAATATAATCAAATAAAAAGAAGAGGAATTTTATCGCTATCTCTTCCACGAGTTCTACAAATAAGACATGAGCATCTACACAGCGATTTCATAAACTTCATTGATGAGGATCGAAGATTGTAAAGCCAAAATACCTTTCAAACTTCTCTATAGTCGAGTAGACCTTTCCAAAAGATTCTCTTTCTCAGAGATCATATAATCTATACATAGAGAATGACTCTATTCCAGGCGAATTCTCTTTATTAGAGGTTGCACTAAATTCGCTAAGTATTTACATGGTTTTGGCGATTACTCTTTATTAGAGATCGCATGAATCTTTACAAAGAGATTAACTCTATATTGGAGATTTCTCTGCAATAAAACTCGCATGACCCCTATTCTACATCGTAGAGCTACAAGCAATGTATTTCTCCCGTGGTTGCAACGAAAGGTTATAACTTAAAACTGTAGCAATTTAGACTAACCTATTTAAAGAAAGTGATGTAAACTAGAGTAGAGCTAACTTCATGATGCAAATCTTAATTCAGAGATATTGCTTACAATGACAACTAGAATACTAATCATAATTCGAAAATGCTGCAAACCCGATAGGAGACATCATTTACTTTTATGGAAGTGACCCATTACTAACCTATTCCCATCGCAAATTTTTTTGGGAGGAAGGGTTACCAATCTGCTCTCGTCGTAGAGCCACTCCTATTGCTGAGCATGCTTCTCTAAGAGCGATTTACTCGCATACTTCTTCTGGGCAGATTTCACTACCCACATCCCAATATAGAGGTCAATTCCCTCCATCATGGCCACATTCACAGTTAGCTACCCCCTTCTCAAAATCCGAAGCCCCCCCTTTATTAAGAGGCAGCGTGACCTTTTATCCTCTCTGGTCATGCATCAACTCCCAGTAATCTCACCTTGGGAGGTATGCCAAGTGGACGTGAAATCCCTTCAACAAGAGAAAAAGCAAAGTAGTTCTTGTCGAATGGCAGCTGGGAGAGAGTTTCTTATGTTTAACTAAGGGGACAACCATCCTTGAAAAACTCGCATGAGATTTCCCCACGTCCTCCATCTTTGATAACTTAATTGATTGTGGAGTAAAGTGGAGGCCATTTAATTTATATTCATCTCCTGATTGCAAAGGATCGACCCTCATAAAGAGGATGCCATCCTCTAAAATGTTGACCTGTCCCCCTAAGTAAAGACTCAATGAGCTTACTTAACTAAATGCCAACTTCTTGTAAAAGTTCATGTATAAGCTAATAAGTATTAACTTCTAAAAACTTCCATAGTTTTTTTTTTAAAGTATAACCACCAAAACTTATATAAAATTAATATGGTCTAAATATCTATATACATATAACAATATATATACAAATATATTACCTTATAACCATTCGTAATATATTATCATAAATACTAAGATATTATCCTCTCTTAATCTAAGGCGACTATTTCATATAGTACCTTATCGATTAATTTTCTTTTAGGCTTGTTTCCTATTTTAAGCCTTTATGGATAACTTCGTCATGTTATGATTAAAATGACTAGGTTATAGTATCTTAGTTAGATACCTATGGTGATTAGAAATCCCTAATCGGATGAAACTTGTATCTATCCACTTGAGATGACACATAGGTCTACAATATCGAATTCGTCGCTTCCTAGCCATTATCGTGTTCTTATAGGTGGGTTATCATACTTATCGTTTGATCGAATTACCATTCTTAATCTTCTAGGATTAAGCTAAGACTTAGAAAGATAACACTTGTTCGAGGTCCACTGGTGGGGCCTTGGCCTTGAGCTCCTCGCCATGGTCAATTACAAAATTCATAATTACTTTTTTACAAATATAATAACAATAGGCGTCGAAATTGAGGGATGTTACACACTCCACCCCTTAAAGATAACACCGTCCTTGGTGTTCGACGATTTGTCTTTTGCATCTGTTCCCATCTTTCGCTTACTTTTGTCCTTATGCTTTGGTCGTCTTCACATTTTCGCTACTTTTAGCAAGCTCTTATCACTTATATCCTGCACATTACATAGTTCATACAAGATCTCCTGATGTTCTTTAGTATATCATGAGTATACAAGATTTCAAAACAGTAAATATTCATCATTCTTCCTCTTCCTTGAGGAAATATTTTGCTTATTCCAGCATTCATAACATTTACACATAATTACATGTGATAGTCTGATTACAAGACAATCATTATCATTAGCTCATATCATAAGAGAATTCTTTCAAACGAACTTTGTAATCACCAAACCTCTTTGTTCTTCAACAATCATGGAGACTTGCATAAAAACTCTTATGTATTTCCTGCAATCATGAAGACTTGCATTCATAACTCTTATGTATTTCCAGCAATCGTGAAGACTTGCATACATAACGCTCTTTTGTATATCAGCAATCATAGAGACTTGCATACAAACATGAGCCCTCTTGAAATTCATCAGAAATAACATCTGCATACTTCCAGTAGGAACACGACAGTCAACTCATAAAATAGCATATTTTTTAGAAAAATAAACACCGTATCAAGATCAATACATTTTAACAGCTATAGAAAAGAAAGATAACTTTGTATACAATTTAATTAGCCTAGATCATTTCAGAAAGATAATATTACTAGAAGAAAAAAAAACATATAGAACCTGCAACTGTATGTAGGGTGGGAAAACACTCAAGGAGTCATGTTTACTGAACCACTAAACGGGTGGAATCTGTGTAGAAGCAAGGCACTCAAAAATTCCTTCTCCACTCGGCATCAACCTCCTGAACTCAATAAGAGTTTGGAAAACTCACAACATGATCAACAACATAGCATATCCCCTCATCAAATCTCTTGGGTGCAAACACAGCAAAACCCCAAGGTAAATTTCCTCGTCGGGAAAAGTGATGAACCTCAGTTCAAAATTTGATGGCTATCATATAGACTGCCTAGGTCTTTAGTGGTCAGTTTTGAATAAATGAGCCTCAAGATCTAGTCCCATCTTTCAAGGCATTATGACCACATTTCAAGGGAGTTGTCCCATACCAACAACTAGTTAGTTGCATCATGATGCTGCCACATGTCCATTGCCTTCTACCCAGATTCAATTCCACCCAGTGGGTCAATAAACATTCTTTCAACAGTATATAAAATCATAAACAGATCAGAAATTCAAACTTTTTCTTCTGCATTATCAATATTCAACTAAAGGATACTACTCAACATCATGTGTTCAATCAATCATAACAAGATTTGAATTCTTCTTTTATGATAATCAAATTCCTATTATTAACAAGACCTTTTTAACTTGATGCATTTCCATCTTTAAAAGATATAATAATTCCTACCAATAGTCTATCTATGAGGAAATAACTGAATTTCGAATGCATTATAAAATAGATTCATTCAAACTTCTAGGAAATACTGCTATGAAATACTTTTAATAAGGGTAAGAAATTTTGTAATGAAATATAAATGATGATCTTTCATAAACAAAAATAATATTCAAAACATATCGGTCATTTAATCACATGAATTTAATATATGTATTTTATACTTAATCATGTAACCTAGTATGTTACATCTTTTCTAGTTATCAATACTTTGGATAATTAAATCTTTCTTTAGGCTATATTCTACATGAACTTGATTCTATTGGATCTGTGAAAATAATGAAAGAATGACCGTATAAACTTTTTGAGATAAACATATTACCTCAATCCTAAATACAGAAAAGATGCACCTTCTAACTTTCGACGTTTGAGTACTAACTTTTATCTCAAAGAAAGTAGCTAAATAGTTATAACTTCTACCAATAAATGCTCTATCCGATCATGTTTCTAAACATTAGATGAATCTTGTCATACTTACTATGCATAGACATTAAAGGTGTTCAAGTAATTTATGCTAAAACGAACAATTTTACTTCTTCGTAATGTATTAATGAAACTATCGATGTCCATAGGTAATAAATTTTGGACAAATAAAATAATGTTTCTGCAAAATTTTCGAATTATAAATAAGAGTAGGTTCGCAAACTACAAATATTATTTCAACTAGTTATTACTTTTCATAATAATACCATACGACAACATATAGCAAAGAAAAATTCATAATATAGGAAAACATACCTCATTCAACGTTTTGTAAGAAATGCAAATCTACTTCTCTTTACACCTTTGAAGAAACTTGAAGTGGTACTTTGAATAATATTCCTCCTCGTCCACACCAGTCCATGTATTCAAAATAAAACAAAAACAATGGAGTGATTAGTTTATCAACTTTCATGTTTTACTCAATCCATGTTGAGCCCAATAGGCCCGAGTGTTTTAACCTAGTGCTCTGATACCATTTGTCACGTACCCAAAATTGTAAAAATTTAAAATTTTTCTAAGTGGTCTTATTTCCATTCCAAAATAGTCAAATCGCATTAAAAATGCTTTGCGGAATTATAATCAGTATCTAAATTTCTATTTAATAAATGCGACATGTAACGTTTCATAAAATTTATCATTAAATAACTATGCAAAGTGTTAATACATACTTACCGCAGGTGAAAATTACCTTTTTATCTTAAGTGATTCTTTATGTACTTCATTGGTCCTCGTATGAAACCCTTGTATGTAAAGTACCCAAGTGATTGTATGCTATTTTTACAAAATATAACTTCCAACATAGAGACCTTCCAAATATTGATCACATACTAGCATGTATTTAAATACTACTCTTCTAAATTGAGGATTTACAACTAGATCCAATTTAATACTTACATATTTAGGGTCCTCATTTGATCATACGAAATATCCTTAAACAACATTACAACATTAGCAACAATTAACATTAAATATCTTTTGCTAAGATGCATTCGACAATTACGTTATAAACATCAACCATTAAGATAACACATATGAGAGGAAAATCATACAATCGTCATGAGGGCACATACGCATAAAACCGACAAATAAACGAGACCAAAAGTAACGTGGTGGTTCACCTGTACATGGGCTAGTCCACAAAGGTGTGTGCATCTTTATTATTAGAGAAAAAGAAATAGGATTACAGAGAGCAACTTAGTTGCTGCAACACGATGCCTTCTCTTTCCAACAAGACTCTACCACATAGAGCTTTTCATGAATCAACTATCTAAAATGTAATGAAGTAACATATAGATATATATTACACTTGTCATCTTGAAGTTTGCAAAAGTACATACATCTATTCTTTTAACTAAAAACCACATAGGAGAAAACTCTACATGGAGAGATTCAAAGATTCTTAATACCTAAGGTATGGGTATAGATGTACCTAAAACTCCAATATCCCAATTATATTTTATTTATTTAATATACTAACTAAAAACTTCATCATCCTAAGATTGATTAAATCCAATGATCTATAAAAATAAGTTCATCCCTTCGTTTACTAAGATCCATACCTAAATCGAAGGCAATAAACAATCACCCTATGACTTTATACTCTTTCCAGATTAATTAAACTAAAGGGTAACAACATTTTAACTTATATCTAAATTTTATTATTCGTCCCTTAATATTCTTTTAAGAGTCTAAATACGTATTCCTTAATTAATCTAAAGGATCATACGTTTCAAATCATATTAACACCTCGAATAAAATACCATATGATAGATTCGCTTATACAAAATAGAATATAGTTTAGAACCCTCAAAAACATCTCTAGCTCAATGTTGATTTAGATTAATCAACATAGGGAGGCAAACTACTACTATAATGTAAGTTCTATGGTACAATTGATTTTTCTACCAAAGCGTTTTGCCAACTAAATACACCAAAGCATAAATATAAAACCACAAGGTGCTTACACTGTAAACTTGCATGTGATCAGGGATGAAATCCCGTGGCACACCATTATGCAGAGATGATGAATGAAAGAAAAATAAGCAACAAAAATATCCTCAGGGTTGCAACGGCTCTAGGAAGCTTACACTATACATAAGGAATTTAGGATAATACTCTGAGGCCGAGTTTAACCAAACTAAAACATAATCTGACAGGGATAACACAGAACCCTACAAGCAAGGATCGCATCTACGAGTATCTACTCTTTTGATAATAACAATAGATTTATCTATATGTACAACCTTTGATTTCAGAAGAGGATCTGAAAATCTTCGCGATCTCCAAATGGTTATTATAACCGCACCTATTCAGAATAGGGACATAACTACAACATTTTTTTATTCAAGAATAATTTAGCGAGAAATGGATTCACCACTTCCCTAATAATAACTCGAGATTAACTAGATCAAGGACTGCGATCAAACCCTATACAAGTAAGATCTACGTTTTTAATTCACATAATTGAGAACTAACATGCATAAGAAATAGAAGGGAAATCCATGATTTTGTAATAGCAATAAAGATCTAAGATGCCATTAGTGTACAGGTCAAAGATCCATGACTTAAATCAGCAAGCAGCCGAGCCAGCATAATCATAAAGGAAAATCCTAGGCATATAAAATAATCAACTATGTTTTAAATCAGCATAGCATACCCACCGAGATCTATGATCCAACAGAAATCATATGCATAATAATAAACCTATTACTGTGTTTTCGATTTAGCCCGTAGATCCTATCAGAGATCTAGGATTATAATGGACTGAGATCCACGGTTGTGGCAACAATAATGAACCACAAATTTTTTTTAGCTACATATATACGACCAATGTTTAGGGACAGAGCTACACCAATTATCCCGGTCTCACTGCAGCAAAATATAATCAAATAAAAAGAAGAGGAATTTTATCGTTATCTCTTCGACGAGATCTACAAATAAGACATGAGCATCTACACAACGATTTCATAAACTTCATTGATGAAGATCGAAGATTGTGAAGCCAAAATACCTTTCAAACTTCTCTATAGTCGAGTAGACCTTTCCAAAAGATTCTCTTTCTCAGAGATCGTATAATCTATACACAGAGAATGACTCTATTCCAGGCGAATTCTCTTTATTAGAGGTTGCACTAAACTCCCTAAGTAATCTCACCTTGGGAGGTACGCCAAGTGGACGTGAAATCCCTTCAACAAGAGAAAAAGCAAAGTAGTTCTTGCCAAATGGCAGCTGGGAGACAGTTTCTTATGTTTAACTAAGGGGACAACCATCCTTGAAAAACTCGCATGAGATTTCCCCACGTCCTCCATCTTCGATAACTTAACCGATTGTGGAGTAAAGTGGAGGCCATTTAATTTATATTCATCTCCTGATTGCAGAGGATCGATCCTCATAAAGAGGACGCCATCCTCTAAAATGTTGACCTGTCCCCTTAAGTAAAGACTCAATGAGCTTACTTAACTAAATGCCAACTTCTTGTAAAAGTTCATGTATAAGCTAATAAGTATTCACTTCTAAAAACTTCCATAGTTTTTTTTTTTAAGTATAACCACCAAAACTTATATAAAATTAATATGATCTACATATCTATATACATATAACAATATATATACAAATATATTACCTTATAACGATTCGTAATATATTATCATAAATACTAAGATATTCTCCTCTCTTAATCTAAGGTGACTATTTCATATAGTACCTTATCGATTAATTTTCTTTTAGGCTTGTTTCTTATTTTAAGCATTTATGGATAACTTCGTCATCTTAGGATTAAAATTACTAGGTTATAGTATCTTAGTTAGATACTTATGGTGATTAGAAATCCCTATCCGGATGAAACTTTTATCTATCCACTTGAGATGACACATAGGACTACAATATTATCGCTTTCTAGTTATTATCGTGTTCTTATAGGTGGATTATCATACTTATTGTTTGATCGAATTACCATTCTTAATCTTCTAGGATTAAGCTAAGACTTAGAAACATAACACTAGTTCAAGGTCCCCTGGTGGGGTCTTGGCTTTGAGCTCTTCACCATGGTCAATTACAAAATTCATAATTACAAATATAATAACAATAGGTGTCGAAATTGAGGGATGTTACATTCCTGCACAGAAGGAATATGCTTGGACCATGTTTGCCTCTACGCATGAGATTATCCCAGATTAGAATTCTTTTGTTAAAAAGAAGCCAAAAAAAAAAAAATGTTTTTCAGGGATTTTACAGTCCCAAATCGTCTTATACCACCACTTCTTCTGCTCTTTTATTTGACTGTCAACAATAGCCATATACGTCGATCTCGTTGTAACATATCCATTTACAGTGTTTTTTCCCATTCCAACCTATCCTTTTCCGTTGAGAGCCGAATCCCTGCCATGTTTAGTTTTTAGCAAATAGAAGTTCCATTCAACTTCCGAGCAGCCTGCCAAACCAAGGTCCGATGCCATGAGCCAATAAGAGCAGTCAAGGACTTGTTTGTTGGTTCTCTTAACTTGATTCAGCGTGAACAGACCAAAATTTGTAAAATGATTTTGTAGATCCGTAGATAAAATATAGTCGTCATTGACACCCATAATAGGGTCGATGCCAACAATAATATTGCAACCGTTCCCCACCTGCCAGGCCAAATGTGAACTTATCCAAGGAATTTTTTTTAAGAAACCTTTCGAGATGAAGGAGGCATTGTGTGCAGTTATACCGGGACATCGTAACCAATTCTAGAGATCATGTTTTATATATTTTGCATGTAATATTCTGGCCCATAAATTGACACTGTTAGGCCTTGCCATAGACTTTTTAAAACGAGGGCAGTGTTAAACCAAACGATATTTTTAATATTCCAACCACCGTGAGCCTTTTGCAGAGATAAAGATTGCCATCTAGCCAAATGATAGTGTCTTTCCTTGCTATTACCCGACCAAAGGAAAGAGAACATCAAGCCATTCAGTTTATGCACAACTGTACGTGGGATTTGTGCCAACTGCGCCCAATAGACTAGAAGAATACTCAGAACAGCTTTGAGTAGAACAAAGCGATTCCTATCTAATTAATATTAATATTATGTCATATAGTTACAATTCAGTAGTAAAAATGTAAACATTAATTTTTAATATTTATACTATGCTAAATTTTAAAAGTGAAAATCATTTTAAAATTTAATTAATAATATTAATATTAATATTAATGTTATTGCTTTTATTAACGTTATTATTATTGTTAAAAAGATATTATTGTTAACATTTTAATTAATAATATTAATATTAATATTTATGTTATTGCTATTATAAACGTTATAATTGTCGAAAAAATATTATTAATAATATTGAAATTCAAAATTCTATACATGTATTTTGATATTTAAATATACATTTAAATTATATGTTTTTATTGGAAAAATAAATATCATTTAATAACATTGTGCTTTTAATTAGATAATTAATTATGCTCTTATTTTCATTGAGTTATTGTTATACCATATAAAAATCAAATCAAGGTTTAAGTTTACATTTAAACACTATATAAAAATCAAGTCAAAATTCAAGTTTATGTTCAATAAATTAATTATTAATAAAAAATATAATTGATCATGGTTGATTATGATTGAGCATGGTTGGTTATATAAGCACAATTAATTAATGTTAATGTTAACATAATTAATAATAACGTTAACATTAATGTTAACATTAAACGATTAGGCATGGTTGACTTTATTGTGTATTCATGTGAGATGACTTTCATTGGGGTTGTGTCCCATTGCAATGTTCATGAAGTCTTATGTCAAATGTGTTACGTTCCTTAGTAGTTATGTTGCATTGTGACATTCATCTTGGTGAGATCATGTCAAATTTGAGTGTCTACATTCTCACATCCACCTTGGTTGAGTTATCCTTAGTAGTTATGTTGCATTGTGACATTCATCTTGGTGAGATCATGTCAAATTTCATTGTCTACATTCTCACATCCACCTTGGTTGAGTTATGTCAGATTTCTACATCACATTAGTTGACCGTGTCTATTGAAAATGAATTTACCTTCAAACCTCATCAATCCAAAAAAAATGATAATTCATTTAATAGATTTCAAAATATATAACATTGAAATTTTAAAGAATATAATTGATAGATTAATATAATTATTAATTAATTAATATTAAAAAATTATAATGATAATGTTAATATTACTATTAATACTAATATTTATTTTAATATTTAAATTGCATATATAATTATTAAATAATTAATATTAAAAAATATTAATGATAATGTTAATATTACTATTAATACTAATGTTTATTTTAATATTAAAATTGCATATTCTTATAACGATAATTATTATTATATTAATCTTAATATTATTTAATTTTTATTATAAAAATTATAAATTTAAAATTGCAAAATCTTTTGGAAAACATTATGATAAGTTTTATTTTTTCTTAAAAATGGAGTTTTAAAATTACAATCATCTTAATCTTTAACACCATATTCTCTAGTAAAACATTATTGCAAGTTGTATAGTTTTCATTTCTCAAAACCAATTGAATTATTAATTTATCTTTAGTATTTTAATATAAATATTATTTAATTAATATAATTAATAATAGCAAACCATATTAATAATTAAAATTAATCAACTATATTAATATTAATATTAATATTAATATTATTAATTATTAATATGACTTGCTATTAAACCATATTATTTAAATTTGAATTGCAGTTATAAAATAAAAAAATTCAAATAAAATTGGGCCATGCACACCTCTAAAAAAACCATAGATTGGATTAACTGCATCATGCACACCTAGGAAAAAACTGTAGATTAGATTGACCTTATATGATATTTACATTCAATATAATTTTACTCTCGAAGGATTATAATTTTACTTTACATTCAATATAATTTTAATTAAGAAATTTTCTTCTTGGAATTGCCTGGGCTGTATCAACTCTGGGTAAGATCCCTGAGCTCATGGGAAAGCTATGACTAGTGAAGTATGATGCCTTTCGGTATCATAAATCATCGCTATAAAGTGTAATACAAAAGCCAGAAAATGAATACAACCAAGTTGTAAACAAAAATACAAATTAATTTAAAAAAAACAATCAGTTGGATAAGTATTAAATCCTAGGATAATCATAACAATCCACCACTATTAACATAGATAGAAGCCTCTATGCAAAGAACACATCCTACCATAGCCCATAACAATCCACGACTATTATATAGAACAATCCACCACTATTATATAGAACACAATTAAAATCCTATGATAGCCATAATACAGAACACAATATCTGTAGTTAATGTTCGTTAATGATCTATAGAACACACTTAAAATCATTTTCAGATCCCCAATATATTTAGTTAATGTTCATTTCTCCATCGCCCATTTAATTACTGTAATCCTGATTTTTTATGGCATTCATAATAGGCATAAATGTGTTGGGGAATACACCACCAATCCTTTTTCCTTCTACAAGTTGCATGAGCTCCAATCCTTTTTCCTTCTCCAAGCTGCATGAGCCTTTTTCACACATTGTACATATGGAGATGGACTATACAATAGATTTCTACGATATTTTTCAGAATGACATATCAACAAATAATCCAGAAAGAATGGAAGATCTTCGTGTTCGTTGAGGTGATACAAACTGAGGATATGCAGGTGCGAAAGTAACTAGAAACAAACTTCAATACACTTTGAACAGATATGAGAAATAAAACAGGAATTTGCAGATCTTACATTAGAAGGGGCTGTTGTTATGAGTATCGATGTATGGATACTAGTTCTCCTCTTGTCGTTGCCATGATATTAGATCGATCATCCATTTGCAAGCAAATTCATCTCCAAAATATCAAATTGATGGAAGTATTTCTTCAATGCTTAACGCTCTTTGTAAAGATGAGATTGGCCGCCATTTACTCATCTGCACGCTCCTTTTAAAGATGAGATGGGCCCCATTTACTCATGTGCAATGTTTTGTCTAAACGACCATTCAATAGCTCCTCTATAAGCCCAAAAATTCCCCCTTTAAGGTCTGTGTAAATCCTTTGAAAATCCAAAGTAGATTCACAGAAGCTAAAACAGTTTAAATACCCATACGGACGGAAAAGTTGCTTAAAATCATTGTTCAACGCATAACCTACCTTCCAAATCTTGGGTGAACGAAACAAAGGTTTGAGGCAGTCTTCCAATGCATCTGATTCTGTCTGATATAGGCTTATCATGTCAAATATGAACACCTTCTCTTCCGTCGCAATCTGTAAAACTGAAACTTTATATCTGCGCAGGGCCGACTGGGAATTATTAGTTTTGATCCATTTTCTATTTATTCCAACAAGCTTAGTATTAGCAAAATGACGTTTTGCTTCTGTGAGTCCGTCTTTTGTGTCAACCCATATAACATTTTATTCTTTAGTTCTAAATTCTGAATCTCCTTGACACAAACAAGCCTTTCGATGACTGTAACAGGAGAAAAACTTATTGGACAGGCAGACCAAAAAGTTGTTTTACAACAACTTGTGCATATCCCAGCCGCTTTTTCTGCATTGCCCATTTCAAGTGTCAAATTAACAAGAAAATAAACTAACTGAGGGATGTTACTAGCGATATCCACTGCAAAATTCCAACATCCTTTTCCTGCTACCATCCTCAATTTCTTTTCTTTATATGGCCATCTCGAGCTTGCGACAAGTCTGCAGCGATGGTGGGTTAGGTTTACATGGATGGCCGATTAGGTTCAAAAGGAGATTGGAGCATAAAGATGAGATGGGCCATAGATTAGAATTATTAGAGATCCTCGAGACTTGTAGACATCTGTTAGGTGGGGGGTGATGGATCGTTAAACGTGGGGGTCATGGATTGTTAACGTTCAAGAGGAGAGAATGGAGCGTCGGTGTGGAGAGTGGAGCGTTGGGGAGAGTGGATTAAATTTTTTATTTTATTTTTGAATTTTTGTTATCAATAATTATTTTGTAACTGAGAAAAGTTGCATCTCATTTTATTCATTTTATTTGTTGAATTTAAAGCACTGATTTGTGTGTATGACGAAGAATATTCCAGAATTAATGATATTTGGCCATTTATCTTTTGGAAAATAAAAATTCATCAACCTCACCTCCATCCCCAAAGTTTAAATAACACACCTATCACTACCAATATTTCTTGAAAATTCTTCAAATACAATCTAGATTCCAAGATCTTTGGCATAACACCAGACTGTCCATTTAAACAAATACAATCAAAATTCCAAACTCTTTGGACAACGCCAGCATGTCCAATTATGCAACAAATGCTCTGGTTCATTCCGAACTCAATCTCCCCCTCTCTTATTATATATATATATAAACGGAATGTCCTCATATGCATAAGCAAAGGAACATGTAGTAGCTGAAAATTGTTTTTCCCATCTCCCATATGTTATCCTCGTATCCATTTCAAAAGTTATATATGCCATTTAATATTTCATGATACAGTTCATTGAAAGAACACTTAAGTATGTTCATAAAGCTAGTAATAATCTTGATCTTTTCTAAATTGCACTGGCTACTAGGTCCATTATGGTTGCATGGTCTTATAGTTCTTGTCAATATTTACAAGAATTATCAGTGATATTTAACTTCATAAATCCATATTTGGCTTAGTTGGCTCATATATATTTTTCATGTGAAATACAAATATTACAACTTGATTACAGGGTAGCATTCATAATAATAGCAACAATGAATTAACAATATTTTTTCCCATTCGATAGTTCTTTGTAAATGAAGTCACAACTATACATTTCCTTCGTTGAGGAAGTAATAATAAAATTTTAAATTGAAGGCACATTTATACAATTCCTTCATTGATGAAGTAATCATGAAATTTTAAATTAAACAAATGACTTGAGCAAAGTTACAAATATTTTGGACATTAACATTGAAATTGTAAAGATAATTACCAATCTGAATGCAACGCACATGCTTTATACCATTTTGATTTGGATTCATGGTTGCATGCAACATACATGCTTTATATCATTTTGATTTGGCAAGTTACAAATATTTTGGTTATTAACATTGAAATTGTAAAGATCATTTACAATATGAAATGCAATGTACATGCTTTAAACCATTTTGATTTGAATTCATGGTTGTATGAAACATAAATGCTTTATACCATTTTGATATGAATTCATAGTTGCTTTTTTGAAGAATTCACATTATTTATCTAATGATTAAGATATTTGTAATGTCTCCAAATTTTTACTATGGATCATTCTATTGGACTAGGAGATGTATTCCCCTAAGTCACTTGGTAAATTCATCAAAAATTATCAAGGTGGTGATGTGGGTCAAATATTTGTATATTTAATGTCCAAATTGTGAAATGATGTAACATTAGGAAAAATTGGACAAGGAAGGTGCATAAGGAGGTTGAGTTGGGCCCCACATGAGTTGTAACTCCCTCAAATTTGAATTCTAAGGTGGCACTAGACACAATTGGGCAAGGAGGGCGCATTAGTGGAGGAATGAATCTAAATATATAGTGTAACTACCATCCAAGGTGGATGGAATATTCCTATCATGGAGGTATCTCATGGGTTGTAACTCCCCAGGCTAAAAATAACAAATCTATGACAATCTATGACAACTTATGACAAGAATCAGGTCCTATGATAGCTTATGAAGACTTATGACAACCTATGACATGTTGCAGGTCCTAAATTTACCAAGGAGGGTGCTAAAGGAGAGGGGTGGTCCCACATGCTAGTGTAACTTCCCCAAAATCAAGCTAAGCGTCTCTAATTCAAATTTCCAAGATATATGAAGTTATTATTTGGCCAAATAAAATTAGAGAGGAATTAAATGAGCCCCAAGGTGTCATTCTCTCATAAAGATAACATTTATTAATATTTTATTAAATATTTGTGAGAGAATTCTAGAATGAGGGGGAAATGCTCCATGAAGCTTTATAAAAAGGGTGAAGGCAAGAGTGAAGGGGATTTTGGTAATTTTGAATTGGTATTGAATATCCATTGATATTATCAAGCCTGGGATATGTTCTCCTTGCTACAGAACTAGTTTTGGTTGTGAAATATTCCAACCTCGCTTGTAAGAGAGACAAAATTATTCAGATTTCTCAAATGTGCTTCATGTGAATGACAGGTGAGGATGAATCACTGATATTTATCAAGTGAGCTTCAGTTAATGTAGGTTTATATTTTTTTCTATTTCTGGTTCGAATTCATCTACAGGTGTTTGAAATTCCAAGTTGTAGCAGCAGAGGTTTAGGGTATTTTGGTGTTGGAGTTGTGGGTTCTTTCTTGAGGAGGATGTACCATTGGATCTGTTTTCACTTGTAGAGATAATTATTGGGAAGTTAATGAATACTATGTGACATAATATGCAACTTAGGTTCCTTCTATATCATTTGGAGGTTTTTCTTGTTGATTTAGAGCTTCGATCAATGAAGGAGGGCCGAAATGGTGGTTCTGGTTTTGACACTCATGAGCATTTCTAGTATGTGAGACCTATTTCATTGAGTTCATAGCGTTTTTTCTAGTGGGAATTTTTTTTTCACTAAAAAAGATTTTCTTGTAGAGGTTCGAACTTGTACAATTGTAATTGTGTATTTCATGAGTTTCGAGTCGTGTAAAGGCCATGTAATGTTGTAATCAGTGTCATTAATGTTCAAATATAGTGAATAATAAATATCCAAGGGTTTTCTTCATATGGTGTTCATATTTAAGTAATCGGTGATTCCATGTATAAATCTTTCTCATATGGTTAGGCAATTTACAGTACTGATTGTAAAACTTTAATAGAAGTCCCATGAGGTACATGTTACTTAGTCATTTATCTCTATTTTTATGCATTTGAGTCTTATTGAATATTTTTGGAAGGATTATATTTGATTAGGATGTGTTTGGGTCAAGTTGAAAAACTAGTATTCCTATGTGGGGGAAATCAAGCTAGTTTCTCACTAGTCTTGAGAGGGTGTCTTTCATACTTCTTTAGAAGTTCTATGGAGTCTATCAGTGGTTCATGTAGTTTTATTTGAGTCTATTTGAGTCCATTAAATTTATATTGGGATAATTCGAGTTTCTATGGTAGTGTTTGGGAAGAGTTGGAAACCCCGTGTTTGGTGTGGCCAAAATTAAACAAATGCTTCTAGTTTCTTTACAATCTTCCCAATTTTATATCAGTTCTGATTTGCGACACATATCAGTGGAATATAAACACATGTAATACCCCCATTTTGACCTTTGATATATCTTAGCTTTTAATGTAAATATTGTATACATGCGATGTACGTTTTCCTAGCATGGAGCTCAAGGACAAGGCCTCGCTAGTGGATGCTCAGATTTTATTTAAAAAGGGAAAGTATTTGATATTATGGTATCCATGTGCTATTAAGCTATGGAACAATGTAAAATGATGTAAATATTAATATTACAATAAAATACCAAAAACTGGCTATGGAAGCAACTAATAAGAGGGGGCATGTGTATTCCACTAGGGAGTGGTGAGTGGGTTGTGGGGTTGAACCATTTGCTGTCAAATGTCATATTGAGAACCCATTTGACTTTCCTTGCTGAAATTTAATTAAGTTGTAAGGAACTGGTTGAAGAAATCAGTCCATAGCTTCAATGGAGCATGTGAAGCCCATACATTCGTATGGCAAGTATGAGCTCTGTTTTCTTGACCCACAAGTCACTCTACCTTATGGGAATTCATTCTTCCACATTCCCATTCCATTGTGGAATATATAAGGATAATTTTTCATCCACTACACAGTTCCAACCCTGAAAAAACTAGAAATCGCAACTCTGAATGAAGCCACGTTTTGAAGTGCCAAAAACACCAAGAAATTTGTGTGGATAGTGAAATCCAATGGGGGATCCATAGACCTAAAACTTGGGGCGATTTTGAGAGTTTTAGATGCCCCAAAATCCATAGGAAAAGCCAGTTTTAATATCCCAAAAATCCAATTATGGGACATAGTCATTTGGGCATAGAATTGCAAAAACCCAAGTGTGATTGATAGAGAAGAAGAGAGAACATTGATTGGGATTGCTTGAAAAACCCAATGAAGGCTATGATCTCAAGGAATTAGTAGCAGGACCTTTATATACCCACCCTTAATAGCACTGGAGGGAAGGGGCGCCCGAGGGACTTTGTAGCAGGGAAGGGGACCTTCCTTGTGTTGGATGTGGTAGGTATTGTGGGTGCAAAGGTTGTTTGGATTTAGTTGAGATTCCTGCAGCTCTTTGGTTGAGTTCAGTGGCTTAGCATTCTCCTCCTTTGTCTCTCGCATGCTTGTTTAAACCAACTGTGTGCTGGCTTAGCATGATTGTTTGTGTGAAACCATGGCTGTGAGTGAGCCTGCTTAGTTCCTCCTTAGTGGATACACAGCCCAACTCGGGGGTGGTCTCTAAGCTGAAAGAATATAGGTTGGACAGAGATCTATGGTTGGGTAGAACGTTGCTCTCACATAGCCAGTTGTTTGGACAGTTTCATCTTAAAGATAAGTATTATCTATGTGTTTTTAATTCTGCAATGTTTTAATTATTGATGTATGTTATGATTATATGTTGAATGCATGATGCACTTGTGTGTGGATGATGTTTATTTCTGATGTGTTTATTCGAGTATGAATCTGCACACATAAGTTTTTATTTGATCATAAATTCGTTATTAATGAATGGGGTTGAGTTTCCCCAAATAAACCCAGAACCTTAGTCATGTTCCCTTCCTGATGGAATGGATGGAAGGGGATGTGACAACACATTAATGAGCTGCACACCTTTAATGAACATCATAAATACACCTACACTTCCAAATACAGACACCTTTAGATCAACTTAGCTAGACCTAAATCTATTTACTTCTGCTCACAAATTCCATGACGAAGCTACATCTCTGGGATCTCATGTTTGTTCCCAACAAAAAAAACATGGATTGGTACTAGCACTTAATTCTCAAAGAAAATATTAACATTTGGTCCAATCACCATACATATGTGTTGAACATATTCTCAAGGAACTATAATATATGCATATCATTACTACCAATATTTCTTGAAAACTATTCAAATACAATCAAGAGTCCAAGATCTTTGGCATAATGCGAGCCTATCCATTTATGCAAATACAATAAAAAGTCTCAACTCTTTGGACAACGCCATCGTATCCAATTATGCAACCAATGCTTTGGCTCATTCGAAGATCATCTTTCTCTCTCTTTATATATATAATATGTCATTACAAGCAATGCCTCATATGCATAAGCAATGGAACATGTACTAGCTGAAATTTGGTTTTTCTATCTCCCATATGTTATCCTCGTATGCATTTCAAAACTGGTTTTTCGATCTCCCATATGTTATCCTCGTATTCATTTCAAAATTTATCATGCCATTTAATATTTCACGATACAGTTCATTGTAAGCACACCTAAGTAAGTTCATAAAGCTAGTAATAATCTTGTTCTCTTCTTATTGCATTGGCTACTAAGACCATTCTGGTAGACTGATATTATAGTTATTATCAATATTTACAAGAATTATGAGTGATATTTAAATTCATAAATCCATCCTTTCCTTATTGGTCTCAACTTCATAAATCCATCCTTGGCTTAGTTGGCTCATATGTCTTTCGCATGTGAAATACAAATATTGCAACTTATTACAAGGTAGCATTCAGAATAATAATAACAATGAATCAATGATATTTTTTCCCTTATGATAGTGCTTTGTAAATGAAGGGATGAGTATACAATTTCTTCATTGATGCAGTAATCATGAAATCTTAAATTAAAGGCACAATTATACGACTCTTTCATTGTTGAAGAATCATGAAATTTTAAAGATAATTTTCGATATGAAATGCAATTTACATGTTTTATACCATTTTGATTTGAATTTATGGTTTCTTCCGCTCGAGTTCACATTATGTTTATGTGAGGACATATAGTAACCATGTAGAGTCCCTACCATAACTTAATATTTTTAAATTTTAAGTTAAAAATATTGGAAATTTTTATCTTTTTTAATTTTCTATTAGTTCAACAAAGATGTGAGACAGAAATGGTCTAGGGTTCACTCACTATCTATCCACTATGATGTCATCCATATCACCATGATGTCATCCATATCATGGTACAAGAGAGGGTGGTTGTATGAAAGCCTCTTTAATCTAGTGCCAGTACCATTATGCGTGCTTCAGGTGACTTAATAAAAAATACAACAGAGCTTTCATAAATATATTTATAAGTGTTCGATAATTAATTATTCCACCTCCCTGTTGAGTGGCCGCCAAAATTCTGAAGAGACAACCGCCGCCACACCAAATCAGTCATCAAATTTTGTACAGACGTTTCTTGGGCTCTGTATTAGCTCATTGAATGATTGTAGGGACATATTCTTACATTATTTTTTGAAGAGGTATCCACTGAACTGTTTCAGCTCTCGAATGTTCAAAGGGGCAGCGAATTCTTCAGAGTTCTGGAGAGTCAATTTTGTTCAGATGCAGTGAAAGCTCAATCTAATTAATGAGATTGACTGATCACATGATATATATAACTATGTAGTTCTGAATTTTGTATCAGATGCATACATTTTGAGTTAAATAGAACACAGAGGTTCTTTTTTGTGATGCTCTGTTTTCTTATGAGTTTGTAAAATCATTGTTGAATGGTTAGTTAAATTGATTTTGTTGTAGCATGAAAATTTTTATGAGTTTGTGTTTTGACCGTGGATGTGCTAAATTAGTTTAATGCTGGAACATAGTATCATCCTGTATTAATGATTGCATGAGAGTTAAAATTGTGCTAATGTGTTTGCTATAACTTCCTGTAGTTGTCTATTGTTACTTGTGCAGACTTGATGTTAGTTGTGTAGAGGGTTCCGAAACTTGTCCTGTTGGTGACAATTTGGTTTTACATTGATTTGTAATCGTTGTTGTTACTGTGTGCAACACTCCCCTACCTTTGTATAGCAGTATCAGAACAAGGGAGAGGCATAAGGCTGTAGGGGAGATATTTCTGAAGCAACAGCTTGTATATGAAGTGTGTTAGAGCTGTAGCTCTTCCCATCTATGTGTTTGTATGAGCTGAAGTTCACTTCTGTTGTGCCTAAATTCAACAAGTGGTATATGATCCGAGTGCATTGGTTTCACAATGAACATTGAAGCCGCCTCTATGTTGAATCCATTGGTTGATGTGTTATTCCTGTAACCCTATCCACCAGCGATTTACTTGTGGAAAGTATTTGTAGAGGATACGTAGAGGGTTAAGGAGCCGATCCCAGTCATTGTGTCTGTTTTAGTCTATGTTTTGTTTGGAAATCTCATTGTTGAGTTTTACTCTAGTGCCCCCTTTCCTAGAAAGAAATAGCAGTGTTGTATCTTGCATTTGAGAGGGAGAGTGCCCCCTTTCCTAGAAAGAAATAGCAGTGTTGTATCTTGCATTTGAGAGGGAGATTGCATGATCTAATGATTTGTGTGACCCGGCTATCCTGAATGAGATATATGTGTTGTGTGTACAGATTTGCAAGAGTGTGATCTCACCTTTGCATGTGTTATGTGTGAGCAAGAAGCTGAAATTTCCTTAGTTGATCCATATGAACTAGAAACATATTGAAGTGGAGCGTGAATGTTCTATCCAAGTGGAAGAAATTTAAAGTCTATGCAAGTATTTATTTGAATATAGAGCTTGGTAGATAAGGGGTTCCTGCTTACAGGCGGGGTGGCTGGGGCGGTCGGCTGTGGCCGTCCCTATCCCGGATCGAACCCCCACGCCCTCGTTCTAAGGCGTCCCCGTGTTATCGGGCGCCAGCTACATTGTATTGAAAAAAAAAAGAAAAAAAAAAGAGGTTGGTAGACGAGGTTCAGGAGAAGGTAGAGGATGCATGGAACAATATCTATTATCAACTGCTTGTACTCTAGAAGTTTATGGGGTTAACTTCAGGATGAAGTTAAGAAACCCCGGGATGAGGAAAAAAATGCACTTTCCTTGTACTACATCTACCAAGCTCTTGATGATAATATTTTTCATGTTATTGATGAAGCAAATATGGCTAGAGAAGCCTAGGAAAGTTTGAATTGAGAGTTTGATGTAAGAGGGAGATATATGGCTGAGACACATCATGTTAACATTTCAGTAGAAAAACTTACAAAAGTAGCAGAAGATAGTCAAGTTATTGGTGAATCCCATTGTTGTGTTGATATACCAAAGGATGAAAATGATGCTAAACTAAAGAGGAAGATGAGGATGTTGTATCTCCTATTGCAACAACAAAATTTGAAGAAGCTAAAATCGATATTGAAAAATAAGTTGATGTAGTAGCTGAAGCCGAAACTGAAGCTGAAGATGAAGAAAGAAACAAATCACAGAATGTCTGCGAAAGGTGATTGAAAACTGAGATATTGTTAATGAAAATGAAGAGAAATACAAGAAATAAAATATTGATAGTTTCATTGCTAGATATGTTAAACACTTGGATGAAGAAGATTTGATAGAACTTAGAAGTGAGCTCAAACTGATCTACAAAAAGGAAAGAGATGATGTAGTTTTGAATTTGGATTTCACTGAAGTGGATTGTGAATATGATGGAATGGTCAACATTCAAAATGTTGATAAAGATGATAAATTCCTCAACTGTAAGGACAACAAAGAGGAATTGTTTCAAGAAGAGTCCTCGAAGGACATGCCCACGAAGGGATTTAAATCATGCATTGAATCTAATGTTTGTGGACATATAGGTACAATGAAGCTAGAAGACAACCCTAAAGGTGTTGAAGAAGTCGAAGACCAAGAGCCGTTTAAAATAGACTACAGTTACAATCATGTTGCAATAAATAAAGACAATATGCATCAATCTAGAATGAAAGACGGTTAACAATTAAAGGAAAAATCACCCTAATAGGTCTTCAAGGATCGATCTAAAAACTGAAACATGCGTTCCATCTCAAGATGATAATATGCAATTATCACCCAGATTGGGTAGCATGATAGCTAAACGCATCTTTCTGTAGGGTAAAACCTAGATCGATATCACCAAACAACAATTCCGACTTGGCTGTACCAGGAAGAGATAACACTAACGCAGAGTCTTCTCCGGCTATATCTGCGATCTATCCAAGAATATAGTAGTGTGATGGAGCAACAACAAATGCTCAAGGAAAGGTCATCATACGAGCTATGCAGCAACGGAACAAGTACGGGATCAAAAGCCAAAAGTCTGTAACTTTAATAAGTAAACAGAGTTTACTACGGAACGAAGTTCAACACAGAAGTAATTGTGTCTCTGTAAGCTAGGAGCCGATCTTATCAATACAACGGAGCTTAAAACAGAAAAGAAGTAACGCATAGATCAGTTATACACACTGCACCTTCCTAGGCAGAGATAATCTTTGTCGTACCTATCCCCACTACACTTCCCTTATTAGGGATCGGTTTTTTTTTTAATAACATCATTCTAACCAAATAAAGAGAAGGTTTTCTCCTTTCAGACCGAGATAAAACAAAACAAAAGGCAGTGTTCTATAACACGTTTACGCAGTAACTCTATTCCATACACGAATCTAGTTAAACGGAACGCTTAACTAGTTTCACACAGAGATCTAGGTCGAAGAGGGAGGTCCGGAAATAAAACACTTACAAGGTACTCTGTCCATCCCAAGGTTTTTATTTAACTGAACGCTAGCTCCTCGATATCTTCCAATCCTCCTCCAGAGTCCAGTGCCGAGATTTTCTTTCCATTTTCCCATCGCGTCGTCTTCTAATCTCCTCCCGGGATTTTCCCCCAGCTTACTTATGTACTAACTACCGGTAAGTATAAGAGAGTCGTGAAAAGTTTACCCTCTTTATCCAGTTCGTCACTCTAAGGTGTACATACCTAATCACAATCGATAGGTGTAGCGTTGTTACCACCTGGCGGCAGGAGTCTTCACTAAACAATTCGACCTGGTCGGCTTTAAACGTCCACCTCTTAAATGTCCAAGGTGTGGAGTTAGGAAATCGGTTTCAAGTTACAAGATCTATCCTTTCCCGCAACAAATGGCGCTCTCTGAAAATCAGATCACATCCAAGAACTGATCAAGAAATTACATTCTCTCATATAAAAGATCTCATACAATTAGTCAAAAGACACAAAAATTATGCACAAGAGTAGATTTCTGTATTACTTCTCATGAATGGAATTACATTAGCCAACATATGAATGTAATAGGATGTTATTAAATAACTTTACAGCAGAAAATCGAATGGCTAAAGATGCCAAACAAAGCTCCTAATCATCAGACTTGCTAAATATGCCCATCCCCCCTAGGTGGCAAGTTGACTTTCCAAATGAGCCTAAAAGCTCACAAATTGCTAATTTAGTTTAGTGAGATGAAGGTGAAATATAGATACAAACAATGCCAAATACGAGATTTGGGTGGAAATAACATTAAGGAAACTTTTTGATGTAAAAAACACTTTCCTAGGTTGACTAGCTTTTCCCTATGGGGGAAAAAGCAGTGAAAAGCAGCAGTTTTCCACAAGTGCACCTTTCTTCCTCAAAAATTATCCATAAATCTTTAGGAAGGCACCCAAGTGGCCTAGGTGGCTTGTAGATCACACCATGGATGTATTTTAGCCTCTCATATTGCCTTGTGGTCCACACAATGGTAATTTCCTTATTTATTACATAGAATTAACTAATACAAGATTAATTAATGCATCTTATGTAAATAAATGAATGGTAGGAAGGCTTAATTATTCCAACACCCCTCTTAAGTCTGACTTAAAATGATCTAAATATCAGAAAATAAAATACTAAGGGCCTAGTAACAAGACTTGGTTACCCCGTACAAAATACTGCCGATCCACAAAACAAGGATAGAAGGAAAATCTCATGGGAAAAACCTTCCCTCAAAACATGGACATATCAAAATTGAAAGGTTGCTAATCAACCCTTCACTCCACCACATGTTCAACCATCCCAAGCAGTGATCTAAGATAACTAAATGTCTTCTTTGTGAAAGCCTTGGTGAAGATATCAGCAGTTTAGTCACCTGTGGGGCAATACTGCAAATCTATGATCTGATCATGCACTAGGCCTCTGATGTAGTGCATATGAATCTCTATGTGCTTGGTCCTCTGCCTATGTATAGGATCACATGAAACTCTAATGTCACTTCGGTTGTCACAATAAATGACAGTAAGAGTACTGAAAGAGATCTCAAACTCAGACAAAATCCCCTGCAACCAAACACACTGTGTAGCAGCATTCATTGCTCCTCTATACTCCGCCTCCACTAAATATAGAGCTATGTCATTCTGTTTCTTGCTGGACTAGAAAACAAGGCCACCTCCAAGCATGAATACAAATCCTGATGTGGATTTCCTGTCAAGGCTATCACCAGCCCAATCCGAACCTGTGAAACCCAAGAGATCTAAGCTCGAATCTACCACATAGTGAATCCCATCACTCTTTGTGCCCTGCACATAATGAAGAATTCTTTTTGCAGCCCTCCAATGTAACTTATGTGGCTGCTCCATCTATCTAGATGCTACACTCACAGCATATGCAAGATCTGGTTGAGTGTGTGTTAAGTAGTGTAAGCTTCCAATCAACTGTCTATATAGAGTACTGTCAAAAAGCTGTGTAGATTCTGCTTCTTCCATTCTAACTCCAGAAAGGAATGGAGTCTTAGAAGGCTTGCAATCAGCCATTTAAACTTCTTTAATAGATCAGAAGCATACTTTGATTGAAATACCTTGGTTCCTTCTTTTGTTTGAGAAATCTCAAGCCCCAAAAATTGCTTAAGAATTCCCAAGTCATTCATGGAGAATGCTTGGTGCATTGCGGTCTTTAGTGATGCTATTTGTTCTATGCTATCACCTGTGATCAGTAAATCATCAACATACAACACTATTAACATAATAAAACCATCAACAAACTTCATATAGACATTTGGGTCAGATTTACACCGAACATAGGATTGTGACAGCAGAAAACTGTCCATCTTTGCATACCACGCCCTGGGGGCTTGCTTGAGTCCATACAAATATTTTTTCATCCTGCAAACAAGGTTTGGACTTGATGTGTACCCCTATGGCTGTTGCATATATATTTCTTCTTCAAGCTCCCCATGGAGGATAGCACTTTTCACATCCATGTGATGTACTTGCCACCACTTGGAAGCTACCACTGCCAAAACTATTCTAATGGAGTCTTTCTGAGCTACCGGTGCAAATGTTTGATTATAATCAAGTCCTTGGAGCTGAGAATATCCCTTTTCTACCAACCTTGCTTTGTACTTAATGGCTGTACCATCCCCTGCACATTTAGTCTTATAAATCCATTTGCATTTTACCAACTTTCTACCTACGGGGAGCTTGACTAGCTCCCAAGTTTCATTCTTCTGCAATGACTGAAACACCTCATCCATAGCAATCTGCCATCTAGGATCATGTGAGGCATCCTCATATGTTTGTGGATCAGAATCTATCATCATATATGCTATCCCCGGCAACGGCACCAAAATGTCAAGCACTCTATATGCAGATAAATTGTTACCAAACACACAGAGCATATGAAATTTATTGTCAACCCGAGAAAGTCTTTTTATTTCAAAGGATAAGTGCACAATATATGCTTTAAACACCAAACCATTAGAAGTGAATACTTTTATCTTCTATCATCCATGTTCATCCCAAGAATCTATGCAATCCCAATTGCCTTCTAACTAATTTACTTCAATTCTTCTCTATCATGCATCAATAAGAAATGATATCAAATCCAATCAACAATTGCAGAAAAGAAATCTCATTCGTATCCTAGAACAATCACTTGTCTGATCTAATCAATCTGGAAATCATAAAGCATAAACTGAACATTAATCTAGAATTCCAATTGCAAAAGATTGAGTCAACTGTTCTAAGAATTTGAATTGCAGAATGGAAATCAAGCAACACACAACATGAAAGATAAATTGTAAAGACTCATGGGATCACGACTTAGCTGTAAGATGAACACGGCTGCGTATAACAGCAATTGAAATGCATAAAGCAAAACCTTACTCAGTCGACTGTTATTTCTACACCATTCACCAATCTCACAGAAATATAATCTTTTACTGAGAAATCCACACAATAAATACTGCTGTTGCGTACAAAAGGAAAGAACAAAACATCACACAACAAGAAAGATAAAATCCTATTTTAACTCAGCAATCTCTGTGGAAGACGGGCCCAGTCTTCACACAGAGACGCTGGTTGAACAACACACTCTTTAGCTCAGAAGTAACCCCTTATATTAACAGAAGAATGAGTACACAGTTTTGCTCGGCTGCTAATACAAATGAATTAATTGTTTGCTGTTCAACCCCTGAGTCGAGGCAACTCCCCCTATTTATACATACAAATCGTAACATCTAATCCCATAATTGGGCAGCCATGAAGATCTCTGATCTTCAGGAGCCCTAAATAATCTAGCTGTTACAATGCGTGGTAGAACAGAAACATCCAAATATGAGAGAGTTATTAATTGACCCAAGAGTGGCGGTCCTTCCAGCTCACAGCTAGACTCGAGCAGCAACATACTTAAGATAGCGAATTCTGTTACAGCTGCCCTGTCACGGCTGTGCTTTGATTGATGATTCGAGCCCCAAGGAACCTTCTACAAGGAACGAACATCCCTTTCTTTATGACTTGTTCAGCCCCGATCTTCCTGCAATACATTTGTCTCAACTACCTTCATAAATTGCAACATGTTAGCACAATTTGAGAGATGCACAGCTTTAATTACCACAATCATAAGCATTAATAAAATAAAACAATGATCAGCCATACCTTGGTAATTTGGGGGATAAGGTAAGGAAAATATGTCTGATTGCCATGGTAAGTGGTATAGGACAGGGACAGGAAAGATGAATAATGATGACTAAAAAGGGCCAATTCTGGGCTCAACATCTCCCCCCAACTACCCTGTTGCATGTCCTCATGCAACAACCTGCATCTGAATCCTGTACTGAGCTCTATCCAAGGAGAGAGGAAGAAGTGTAGGAAACTCACGCACCTTTTCTATCTTTTGAAAGGCCTCTGTGAGTAACCCAGTATCTTTCCACCTCACTGTTCCCCTTCCACTGCTACTTGCTGGTGTCTGGGAATGCAATTGGTGTAGTGGGAATCTTCCTGCAGTCTCATTATGCTGTGCCTGGGGGAGTTGAAAGGAAATCCTCAATCTGAATCCAACTCAATGACATCTCTAGGAGGTGGAAGCACTGGTTCTTGTGGGACAGTGTCTTCCAGCGCATCTAGTTTTAACAAGAGAGTTGCTGGTTCTTATGTAACAACAACATCCTTTAAACCTTCTTCAGCAGCTACCTTTATTGATTTTGGAGACACTGGTTCTTGTGTAGCAGTGTCTTCTTTGTCCTTCTGCTACTGAGATAGGATATCCTTCTCATCGTGCAACTCTTCCTCCAAGATTTTGGTGTCACCTGAGCATGGTGTCTGTACCTGTTCATCTTCACTCCACTGTATATCGGGAATGATATCCACTCCAGGGTTATCTTCTAACTGCAATTCAGGAGTTCCTGCTGCAGCTTCCAAGGGTGTTGGTTCTTGTGTAGCAACATCATGGCTTACCTCTTCATCCTTCTTCTGCTGCAACTCTTCTGCTATGAGTTCTGTGTCATGGGAGTCCTCTGGGGTTACAACCCATAGTTCATCATTAAACTCCAGAATCTCCTCTGTCCCAGGTTCTTCCTCCATCTGTTTGGCCGATTGGACAAGTATGTTCAGGTTTGCTGGTTCTTGTGTTGCAGCTTCCTGTTCCAATTTATCACTGTCCTAACTTTGTATCTCTTCTTCTAAAATTTCTGTGCCCTGGGAACATTCTGGGGTTTCATCATATTCCTTTATAAGCTCCAGCGCATCCTTCATTCCAAGTTCTTCTCCCATCTGCTCTATAATCTCTGTATCGTGGAAACATTCTGGGGTTACCATACATTCCTTATTAATCTCCAGAGCGTCCTCCATCCCATGTTCTTCTCCTACCTGTTCCATAATTTTTGCATCATGGGAAGTGGCAGCTGCAGCAAGGATGTTTAAAAGTGCTGGTTCTTGTGTGGCAGCACCTTCTTTTTCCACTGCTTTCCCCACTGTGGCCACAGGCTGTTGTGCTGAATAAGTGCTAAGTAGAATTTTATGGCCTGCTTCCTCAAATATTTCTCCACAGGTGGGGCAGAGTATTCGCTCATCCTTTTCTCCAGCTCCAGCAGAAACTGATTCCTCCACTTGGTCTGCAGCCTCTATCAGTGTGTACATTTTTCTTTCACCCTGCTTCCTGCAGGTTTCCTTCCAAGTTTCCAGCTCCCTTCTAAGTACTTGGAGGTCCTCTTTCAGCATTGCATTCTCATACAGAAGTCCTTCAATTCCAGGTTCTTCCTCCACTGGCCTTTGTGGAGCATCCATTGGTCTTGGTGCAAGGATTGGGGGCTCAACCTGTGTCTCTGAGGTTGCCCATCTTTTCCTAGCTGCCTCTGCTGTTGTGATTGATCGAGTTCGTTTCCTTCTGATTGGTGCTATTATATCAAATTCATTGGTGGCTCTCTTCCTTTTCTGTGGCGTTTTCTTTTGTGATTTTTCTTTTTGTGGTGTTTCCTCCTGTGGAGCTGGGATATAGGGAGGAAAAACTGAGGTCAAAGGAATATTTCTTTGCCCCTCATGTTGTTCTTCTTCAATCACAGCTCCTCCTCCTACCCACTCAGGTGAAGACTCAATTGTAACCAGCTCAATGTCTTCTTCCATTGCCCTAGCTCCGTCATCTTCAGGTTCCATTGTCGCAGCATTTGATGCTGCTCCAATTTCACCTTCTGCTGTCGGAGCTGTCCTGTTATCTAGGTTTTCCACGAAGGTTTCATCTACATTGTCACCTAGTGGATTTGTTTGTGCTTCCCCTTGCTCTCCTTCAAATGCAGTGTCATCCCCCACTGGTTCTGCTTGTGCTGGGGATTCATCTACCCCGAATGGCTCTGACTGTTCCCCTGGTTGTTCTTCCTCTGTGTTTTTACCCACCCCGGATGGTCCTTCCTGTGCCCCCGATTGCTATTCTTCTCCCATTTCATCCCTCCCCCCAACTTCACTGGAGGAACTCCAGTCCTCCTGTTGTGGTGGAACCTGTAATTGCTGTAATGGGATGACCCTCAAGGGAACAGGTTGCTGTGGTCGGGTTATAAATTGTTCCCAAGTTATATTATGTTGGGAAAGGGTTCTTACAATAATTAACTTGATAAGGCCATGGTGGGTGAGAGAGGAAATTGGGTGCTTCGCAGACTGAACAAATGTCGCCATATGATGCAAGTCGTGCAGTAAATAAAATGGAATGTTCAACAAAATGCCATGGCGGAGATGAGAAAGCAAAGGAAGTTCAGTGTTATACACAGTTTGATATCTACCTTCGCAAGTAATGTATTTCTTGAGGAAGATAGCAACCTGGTCCCATGGCCACGGCAGTGAGTTCAGTGCAATCCCTCTCCTGGATGCTTCAACTTGCTCCCCTAGAAGTAAAGATTGTTCTCGTGCAACCGTTACAGGGACTCGACGGTTAAACCAAGGTTTTCCCACCATCGGGATGGCTATAACCTCAGATATAATGACCTCGGAGACGTCTATACATAGCCCCCACACCGTGGAGTGAGTTTTGGTAAGATTCAAGGAAAATTGCAGGGCTGCGTCCCGATCAAATCCGTCCAATCGCTCAAAGAATTCGACCCAGCCAGCAGCTTGAAAGATGGCAAGAACTTGAGGATTCCGTCTGAGTTCCCGGGTATTGAAAGGTTCATGGCGAGCTGGAATGCCCATGGTCCTGTCTGCAAACTGAAACTGCTATTCCACAGATTACAGGATCCCAGAATGGAAGTTGCAGCATAGAGGATGCACGAATCGCTGAGCGGAGACGTTGAGAGAATGACCAAATTTGGAAAGTTGAGCACGGAACAGTGTTTGAAATTTTCATGCCGAATTGGGGAAGGTGGTAGTTATTAGCGTTTACGTCATACGAGGGAAAGGTTTAATTAGGTATAATGGTGGTACGAGTCAAGGTACGACCAATATCATTTAAATGATATCAATGCTTAATCACGTGATAAATGAAAGCCATACCTCATAAAACTGTGCGTCGGAAAGCTGCGGAAAATGGTGGAGCATGCAGTTGGTGACGTCACGGAGCCGAATTCGTGCACAGTCGGATGTGTGATCATGATGACTCGGATAAGGAAATAAGTTCTTCCGTCGGTGAAACACAAACCGTCGCTTCCTCGGGGTCGGAATGATGAGTTCGCCGGCACGACTGAGGTGAATCAACACCATGATTAGCATGTTTGAAACAATTCTTCTGTTAGCACGGGAGTTACCACTGCAAGTTGCCAAAAAAATGATAGCACGGCCGACGAAAAAGATGTTGCAGTCGTCAAAAAAAAAATATGTTGCAGCCACCGGAAAAGAATTCACGACAGCCGAAAAAAGAATTTACAGTATCGGGGAAAATTAGAGCTGTCACGGAAACGTTTTACGGGGCGGGAAAGATTACAGCTGGCGGGAAAATGTTGTTGCAGCGCTGTGACATGATGTTGCAGCCGCTGGATTGAAGTCGCGGCTGCCAGGGATGATTTACAGCTGCTGGGAGAAAGGATTTTAAGGTCGATGGAAAACAATAACGGCGAAATGTTGCAGCTGCCGATGTTGCAGCCGTCGATGTTGCAGCCGCTGGATTGACGACTGATGGAAAAAGGGATATTACGGCTGCTGGAAATGAGATGGCAGTCGCTGGGAAATGAGATGGCAGCCGCGGGGAAATGAGGTGGCAGCTGCGGAAAAAGATGTTGCAGCTGCCGATGTTGCAGTTGCGGAAAACGGTTACGGCTGCGGGGAAATGATGTGGCAGTGACTAGTAAATGAGGTGGCAGCCGCTGGAAGATGAGGTGGCAGCCGCGGGGAATGAGGTTGCAGCCGCCGATGTTGCAGCTGCCGGAAAAGATTGACGGCAAGCAGGAAAAAGGATTTTACGGCTGCTGGGGAAAAGGATAATGTGGTTGCCGGAAAAAGATATACAGCTGCCGGAAAATATGTTGCAGCTGCCGGAAAATATGTCGTAGTTGCCGGAAAATATGTCGCAGCTGCCGTATTTTTTTTTTTTTTAGCTAAGTAAGGACGGCACAGGGAGATTTTCGTCTAACGGGCCCAAACTGGTTGTTCTCCTGGCACTTCCCTGAAATTTTTTGAAAAATGACAGCAAACAAAAAAAATATCAAATGTAAAGAGGAAAAAAAAAACAACAGTTATACGCTACAGCAGGAAATTATTTATGTACAACAAATACGATTTTCAGTTTAAGGTTTGGCAAAGGCAGAGAAAAGTTCCTGCTCTGGTGCCAATTGATAATCTGGATCGGCAGCAATTTGTGAAATGAATGCATCTTTCGAAATGGGATTACGATACAGTCGCAGTCTGTGGCCGTTAGCAAGTAATGGTATACGATTTTCATCAATGATCACCAGGCGAACAGTGCCGTTGTCAAATACCCTATCGACCAAATATGGACCCAGCCATCTTGTACATAATTTTCCTTTAAAATCCTTCTTGAATCTGGAGTCGTATAATAGTGCCCAGTCTCCTTCACGGAAGATTTTCTTTTTGATGAATCGGTCATGCCAGTTAGATCTCTGTTGCTTAAGCAGCACAGTATGGTCTACTGCAGCTAACCGTTTCTCATCCAGTTCATTTAATTGATTCAATCTTTTCTTCTGGGCTTCTGTTACATCCAGATTCATTTCGGTGGTTGTTTTCAGGGTCTTGATCTCAAATTCAATTGGAAAGATGGCACTCTTTCCATACACCAGATCATAGGGAGAAAACCCTGTGGTGTTGCGCCAAGTTGTGCGATATGCCCACAGTGCTTCTGGAAGCCTGTCAGCCCAATCCCTTCGATGGCTTTTAACTGTTTTAGTAAGGATTGCTTCAATAACTTTATTAGTACTTTCCACCTGACCATTGGCCTGGGGATGATAAGGTGAAGCTATCCTATGATGTACATGATACTTCCAGAGCAAGGATTCAAATTGGTGTGAGATGAATTGCGGTCCCCCATCGGTAACTACTTCCTTGGGTACCCCAAAGCGGGTAAAAATTTCACTGTACAAAAAATCAATCACCGCCTGGTCATTAGCCTTAGCCAAAGCTACAGCTTCTACCCACTTGGCCATGTAATCTATACACACCAGAATGTAAACCTTTTGTCTGGAAGGAGGGTTGATAGGGCCAACAAAGTCCAATGCCCATCTATCAAACGGTTCTAGTACCACTTGGGGCTGTAAAGGCATCTGATCTGTCTTATTAGGTTGGCCCATCCTTTGGAAGCTGTCACAGGACTGAACATATCTTTTAGCGTCCCTGAACAGTGTCGGCCAATAGCAGCCCATCCGCAGCGCTTTATGCCCTGTTCTTCTATCTGCAAAGTGTCCTCCACAAGGTTCATCATGGCAGGCCTTCAGTATATGAAAGATCTCATCTTCCCTTACACATCTCCTAATCTCAAGATCGGGTCCTGTGTAAAAGAGATGACCATTGAGCCAACAATACCTGGCACTTTGCTGAATAATTTTTCTTTTCTCTCGTTTAGACATATGTGGCGGAAGCTTTCCTGCAACCAAATAATTAGCAACATCTGCATACCAGGGTGAATGATTTGAGAGTGCGAATAAATTTTCATCCGGGAAAGCATCCTCAACAGGAGAACTGTCATCACTGTTAGTAAATCGTGATAAAAAATCAGCAACAACATTTTCTTTTCCTGGTTTATCTATAATAGTAATATCAAATTCCTGCAATAATAAAAGCCACCTGGTTACTCTGGCATTAGTGACAGGTTTGCTCATCAAATACTTAATGGCAGAGTGGTTAGTGTGCACAAATGTAGGATACCCAGTAATGTAATGCCGAAACTTATTAATAGAATAAACAATAGCAAGGAATTCTTTTTCAGTAACAGTATAATTTAGTTCAGCAGGGGCTAAGTTTTTACTAACATAATAGATATCATAAGGTACTTGACCATCCTGCTGTCCTAGTACTGCTCCAATGGCAGTATCAGAAGCATCTGAAGAAATGTGGAAAGGTATGGTCCAATTAGGTCCCCTTAGAATAGGGGCTGTGGACAACTTCTCTTTAAGCTTATCAAATGCTGTCTGGCATGCTGTACTCCACACAAACTGTGCGTCCTTCATTAACAATGAAAACAAAGGAGAAGCAAGTTTGGAGAAGTTTTCTATAAATCTCCTGTAATATCCAGCATGTCCCAGAAAACTTCGCACCTCTTTCTGAGTTGAAGGAGTTGGTATATTTTTTATCACCTTAATTTTTGAAGGATCCACTTGAATACCATCGGTAGAGATGAAATGTCCTAATACCACCCCCTCACTCATCATCATATGGCATTTTTCAGTGCTTAATGAGAGGCGATCTTGTTCACAGCGAATTAAAACTTTCTTTAAATTTTCCAGTGCTTCCTCAAAATCCTTTCCATAGGGAGTAAAATCATCCATAAAAACTTCCATACTATCATTAACCAATTCAGAAAATATGCCAATTACAGCTCTTTGGAATGTTGCAGGTGCATTGCACAAGCCAAAGGAAAGCACCCTGTAGGCAAACGTTCCCCAGGGGCAAGTGAAGGTGGTCTTATCCTGATCCTCCGGAGCAATCTGAATTTGATTGTACCCACTGAACCCATCCAAGAAGGAGAATAACTTCTTCCCTGATAGGGTATCAAGTACTTGGTCAATAAAGGGCAGAGGAAAATGATCGTTTTGTGTAGCTTTGTTCAGCGCCCTATAATCAACATAGACTCTCCATTTACCATTTTTCTTGGGCACAATTACAAGTGGGGAAACCCACTCACTATCTGAAATAGGATAGATAAATCCTGCTTCCAAAAGTTTCTGGATTTCCTCCTTCACTATATCCCTCAGATTGGGGTTCATGCGTTGTTGGGGTTGACATACAGGTCGGGAGTCGTTTTTAATATAAATATGATGAGTGCACAGATTGGAAGGGATACCCTTCATGTCTGTATACTCCCAGGCGAATGCCCCCTTACGTTCCTTCAAGAGATTGGTTAGGCGCATCTGTTATTCTGAGGAGAGACCAGGGTTGATGTTCAAAGTTCTTCCAGGCTCTACCTCAATAGGAATGCTTCTCGAGTTTTTCAAAACTAGGATTATGTTTGTGTCATTGACTAGTGCTTCCTCCGTAAGCTATTCTTGTTCTTCCTTACTAAGGGTACTGTTAAGGAGTTGATAAACTTCTTTATCTACTGAAGCAGGTTCGCTAATGAAATTACTAATGGCATCGTCTTCTATTTCGTTTTTTAAGGTTAGTGCCTTCCCTATTGTTAATAATGGCTGAACATCCTCCTCCTCTTCCTGTTCTATCCAAAGGGAAGTTTCAGTTTCTAGACTCGGCCATGCTGGAGGGTACAGGGTGAGGTTTTTGGTTTCCATACCATCGGATATAGTCATGGACCCTGATCGATAGCTGATGCAAGCATCAACTGTAGCCAACCAAGGCCTCCCCAAGATCAATGGGTGCCCCCCCAGCTGTGATTTTGGTTGTAATACCAGAAAGTCGGCAGGGTATTCCCATGAGTCTACTGAGATGACAAGATCGTCCAAAATCCCTTCGGGTCTGATGGTGGATCTGTCTGCCAATTCTAAAATGGTAGGGGTCGGTCTAATATTGGTGAATCCGAGCTTCTTTACAGTCTCAATTGTTATAACATTGATCGCTGCTCCTAAATCTACTAGTACGTTGGGTATCTGCATCTGTCCTATGTGTACAGTGACAGTAGGATTGCCAGGGTCGTCATACTTGGTCATAGGGGTTTTTCCTGTCATTAAAGCAGATAAATTCCCTATGACATGAACAGTGGGAGGATCTCTGGGCTTCCTTCCTGGTCTTTTAGTGCACAGGTCCCGAATAGTTCTAGCATAAATAGGTACATCTTGAAGAGCTTGCAACAGGGGAATCTTAACATAAAGATTCTTCAACTCTCCTAGGAGATTGAACTGAGGTTGCCCCCCTATTTTTGGCAGCATTAGTCTCTCAAGGTATGGTGGTTGCCTTACCAGCTGGGTAGGCTGCGTATTATTTGATTTCTCGTTTAATGTTTTAGCCGTCCCATCTGAGGGATGCTCATCACCTTCAGTAATAGGAACCGGATCAAATGAATGCTGGGAACTCTCTCCTTTGTCACGCACAGCAGGTGGAATATATTCTGAAATTACACGTTCTATTATCTTCCCAGACCGTAGGAGAATATCATTACAAGGTACAGGGGAGAGAGAGTAGGCCGGCATATTGAGAGCTTCTAATTGATGGACTATTTTATTATTTGGGTTAGGATTAGGTTGGGCATGTAGCTGAGGCCGTATTGGTATATTAGGAACAGGATTATTCTGCAGATGCAGCTGCGATTGTTGAGGTGGGTATTGAGGATATTGATGAAATTGAGGATATGGAGGAGAATATGGTAACTGCTGAGGTGGAGGTAGTTGAGGAAACTGGTTCCTAGGATGGAAGTTCCTCCATCCAGGAGACCATGACGTAGGTTGATGTGGTGGCTGTGTCCAAGGACTCCATGAGTTATAACTTTGTACTACAGGTTGAGAAGGATTCCACTGAGCATAATTTGAAGGGAATTGTGTATTCATATTTTGCATATTATTATTCCAATTGTTCAAGTTATTCAAAAATGGAAATGAATCTGGAGACATACCTTGATTTTGAGGCTGCCAGGGTTTCTTCTATGCAATGAAATAGATTGATTCCACTTCTGGAGTTGATGCCTGCAGAACAGCCTTCACTTGGGGAAGTGTGGGACATTCTTTCATATCATGGTTTAGCTCGCACAGCTGACATACTTGTATTTTGTCAAGAGGGAATTCTTTCAGTGGATGAGTCTTTCTACATCGGGGACAGAACACACCAAGTGTGAGATCCTCCACTGCTTGTCTTTGCTTGGCCTTCAGGACATCAATCTCCGAAGAGATAGAGCTCATCATTTTTGTTTTAAAATTTTCAAGAAGATTGCCTATCTCTGCACGTGTAGCTCCCCCATTGGATGACTTATGAGTTCTGTCGAAGACATCACGTTCCAGCTTATCTCATTTGTCCCGCTTGTTATGCCTAGAAGATCCCCTGGAGTATCTCTTACATAATTCCGCAATTGTCTCAAAAGGTTCTTTAGAGATATCTCCCTTTCCTAGCAGATTTAACATGTCTAAACAATCATCCCTGATCCCTCGAAGCAAGATTATCTTGAGCACATCTAGCCCCATGTTCGTCTGCCCAGCTCTCTGCACATTGTACAGCATCCTCTCTACAAAATCCTCCAGACTTTCATCCTCCTTCTGCACCATCTTGAATAATTCCTCTCTTTTGTCCCTGGTGTTGCAATATTCTTGATATTTTTCCAGGAACACTTGCTTCATCTTATTCCAATTAGCAACAGCTCCTCCCCCAAGGCTCATGAACCATCGTAATGCATTGTCCTTCAGGGTGGCAGGAAAAAGCTTCAGCTTTTGGGAATCTGTGACATAATCATAGCTACGACAGAGGATATCAAATTCAAAAAGGAATTCGTCTGGATCTTCTGTCGCCCTGCCATGGAAGTGAGGCAACACCGATGGCGAGATGTTTTTCATAGGAGTTATCCCTTCTAGCTGCTGTATTGGAAATTGTAATGTAGCCATAGTTTCTTCTGGCAGGGAATTATTTTCATGATGGTATTGTACCACTGCTTCTTCCTCTTCATCCTCATGTCTGTTATTCATCTTCTCTTCTCTATCCTCTTCTTCGTTCGTTCTTGCGTTCCTTACCTCAGTTGTAACAACTGCGTATTCTTCAGTTGTAACAGTTGCGTATTCTTCAGGTGTAGCAGCTGCGTATTCTTCAGTTGTAACAGCTGCGTATTCTTCAATTGTAACAGCTGAATCAACTGTTCCTTCTTTAGCAGGGGTATATGCAGGAATCACGGCTGCTCTTGTATCTTCCACCGTGGATCCTGATGCTGGCGCTCCAGGATCAGCAGGGCCTCTTCTGATAGGAGTCTCCCATTGACGAGTCCTGACAGCTGAATCAGTTCTGTCAACAAGGTCGTCGATGAATGTTCTTCTACCCAACGGTGGACCTCGACCACGACCCGAACCACCTGCACTGTTAGTATTTTGTGGGGTTTTGGGGGTTGGGAGGTGATCGCGTTTTACCTTCCTTGTATTCATGCGAAGCAGATCATTTCAAAAACAAACAAAAGACTGTCTAAAAGCAATTATCAGATGCAACTAATGACTAGTGTTTAATTTTTATCCTTCCCCGGCAACGGTGCCAAAATGTCAAGCACTCTATATGCAGATAAATTGTTACCAAACACACAGAGCATATGAAATTTATTGTCAACCCGAGAAAGTCTTTTTATTTCAAAGGATAAGTGCACAATATATGATTTAAACACCAAACCATTAGAAGTGAATACTTTTATCTTCTATCATCCATGTTCATCCCAAGAATCTATGCAATCCCAATTGCCTTCTAACTAATTTACTTCAATTATTCTCTATCATGCATCAATAAGAAATGACATCAAATCTAATCAACAATTGCAGAAAAGAAATCTCATTCGTATCCTAGAACAATCACTTGTCTGATCTAATCAATCTGGAAATCATAAAGCATAAACTGAACATTAATCTAGAATTCCAATTGCAAAAGATTGAGTCAACTGTTCTAAGAATTTGAATTGCAGAATGGAAATCAAGCAACACACAACAGGAAAGATAAATTGTAAAGACTCATGGGATCACGACTTAGCTGTAAGATGAACACGGCTGCGTATAACATCAATTGAAATGCATAAAGCAAAACCTTACTCAGTCGACTGTTATTTCTACACCATTCACCAATCTCACAGAAATATAATCTTTTATTGAGAAATCCACACAATAAATACTGCTGCTGCGTACAAAAGGAAAGAACAAAACATCACACAACAAGAAAGATAAAATCCTATTTTAACTCAGCAATCTCTGTGGAAGACGGGCCCAGTCTTCACACAGAGACGTTGGTTGAACAACACACTCTTTAGCTCAGAAGTAACCCATTATATTAACAGAAGAATGAGTACACAGTTTTTCTCGGCTGCTAATACAAATGAATTAATTGTTTGCTGTTCAACCCTTGAGTCGAGGCAACTCCCCCTATTTATACATACAAATCATAACATCTAATCCCATAATTGGGCAGCCATGAAGATCTCTGATCTTCAGGCACCCTAAATAATCTAGTTGTTACAATGCGTGGCAGAACAGAAACATCCAAATATGAGAGAGTTATTAATCGACCCAAGAGTGGCGGTCCTTCCAGCTCACAGCTAGACTCGAGCAGCAACATACTTAAGATAACGAATTCTGTTACAGCTGCCCTGTCACGACTGTGCTTTGATTGATGATTCGAGCCCCAAGGAACCTTCTACAAGGAACAAACATCCCTTTCTTTATGACTTGTTCAGCCCCGATCTTCCTGCAATCCATTTGTCTCAACTACCTTCATAAATCGCAACATGTTAGCACAATTTGAGAGATGCACAGCTTTAATTACCAAAATCATAAGCATTAATAAAATAAAACAATGATCAACCATACCTTGGTAATTTGGGGGATAAGGTAAGGAAAATAGGTCTGATTGCGATGGTAAGTGGTATAGGACAGGGACAGGAAAGATGAATAATGATGACTAAAAAGGGCCAATTCTGGGCTCAACAATGCTATTTGTTCTATGCTATCACATGTGATCAGCAAATCATCAACATACAACACTATTAACATAATAAAACCATCAACAAACTTCATATAGACATTTGGGTCAGATTTACACCGAACATAGGATTGTGACAGCAGAAAACTGTCCATCTTTGCATACCAAGCCGTGGGGGCTTGCTTGATTCCATACAAATATTTTTTCATCCTACAAACAAGGTTTGGACTTGATGTGTACCCCTATGGCTGTTGCATATATATTTCTTCTTCAAGCTCCCCATGGAGGATAGCACTTTTCACATCCATGTGATGTACTTGCCACCACTTGGAAGCTACCACTGCCAAAACTATTCTAATGGAGTCTTTCTGAGCTACCGGTGCAAATGTTTGATTATAATCAAGTCCTTGGAGCTGAGAATATCCCTTTTCTACCAGCCTTGCTTTGTACTTAATGGTTGTACCATCCCCTGCACATTTAGTCTTATAAATCCATTTGCATTTTACCAACTTTCTACCTACGGGGAGCTTGACTAGCTCCCAAGTTTCATTCTTCTGCAATGACTGAAACTCCTCATCCATAGCAATCTGCCATCTAGGATCATGTGAGGCATCCTCATATTTTTGTGGATCAGAATCTATCATCATATAGCACTTCTCAGAAAGATAAGGATCATTCACATTGAGAGCAGTCTCAAACTATGATCTAGTCCTTCTTTGGTCCTGAGGGTTGCCTACTAGTTCACTTGCTACTTGCAAAGTTTTTGAAGCCCACTTAGGCCTTGAAGGTGAGTTATCATCTGCAATAAATTGATCCTCATCATCATAAATATCAGAATAAAAAATATCAAGAACATCACTTACTTCTTCTTCAGTCGGTGGTGAAGATGAATCTCCAATTTCTGCGCTTTGAGAGGGATCTTCCTCAAACCACACACTTCTTTTGATGAATTCTTTATGAGTGGTCATGTTCAGTATCTTATAAGCTTTGGAGTCCTCTGAATATCCAACAAGCAAACATGGTTGGATTTGGGGCTGCATAGCCCTCCTCTTCTCAATCGAAATCCTAGCCCAAGCCTTTGAGCCAAAAATCCTGAAATGAGAGATGTCAGGTTTGTGACCTGTCCAAGCCTCAAAAGGAGTGATACCTTTGACAGATTTGTGTGGAACTCTATTCTAAATATAGGTGGCACAATTTATTGCTTCATCCCATAGCTTAGGAAACAAATCTTTTTCCTCAAGCATGCATGTGGCCATCTCCTTAAGAGATCTATTCTTCCTCTCAGCAACCTCATTTTTTTGAGTTGTATATGGAACTGTATGTTGCATCTGTATGCTCGATGAAGCACAAAATTGCTGAAACTATGATTTCACATACTCACCACCATTATTAGTTCTTAACACTTTTATATCCCTACCAGGCTGATTCTCAAATGAGGCTTTGAATAACTTGAATAACCCAAAAACTTTTGATTTAAGCTTGATGAAATAAATCCAACAATACCTGCTGAAATCATCTATGAATGTGAGAATATATTTTGTTCAATTCAATGACTCATGAGGAAATGGACCTCATATATCAGAGTGTATAAGTGCCAATGGTATAGTGGTTCTCTTAGTGGTATATCACCCATACTTATGCTCAAGATGTTTTCCTAAGATGCAAGATTAACAGACACCTTTGGAAAATTTGATATTGGGCAGCCCTACAATCATTTCTTTCTCATGAAGTTGGGAAAGGTATTTGTAGTTTAGGTGGCCAAATCTTTCATACCATAGCTTGCTGGACTCATTGGCATGGGTTAATAGAGTAGAAGGTGAGGAGTTTGGCACAAAATGAGAAAACCTGTAAATTCTAGAACAATGATCAGTAGTACCAAATGCAATAATTTTTTCTGTTGAAATTTTTGCTCTCTCAACATCATTGGGGGTAAAGGTTACTCTCTTGGAAGCCTTGTATGGGTTATTTGATAGACTAAGAGTAGGTTTGTAGAAAGTCTAGGGACATATAAAACATTATTAAATGACCCAAAATCGAGATCTATGCTAGCTTTGCCTTTACTAGAATTTTCAGAATTGTCTCCCAATACAATGTTTGGACCACTGGAAGAGTCAAGTGAAGTAAAATACTTACTTGCAGACACCATGTGTCTTGAAGCACCATAATCAATGATGAATGATGAATATTGGAAAGTGCTGGCCATCAATGCATGAACTCTCTCTTTGTCATCGGAATTTGATCCTCTATCCTTCCTCCTAACGCTCTCTGGGAGAGGAATATTGGATTTCTCCAATAGTTGAGTTAATTGGTCGATGGTCTTCTTCATGCAAGAGCTTTTAGGATGAAATCCCTTGCTGCAATAATTGCACTTTGACCTCTCGTTCCTTTTGTTCGGATTCTTCTTGAAGTTTGATGACTCTCCATTAAAATTATGCTTGTCTTTCCGCTCACCGGTGGACTTCTTGAAGTTTCCTTTCTTCTTGCCTTTCAAATTATTTGAGTCTCCAACATTTAGGCAGTGGTCTTTGGATGGATTTTTAATGGCTCCCCTTAAGATCAGCTTGTCTTTTTCTTGTGTTAATGACTCCATGAATTCTAAAAGTGATGGGCTCTTCCAATTTTTAATTGCTTTTCGGGTGGAATGGAAGGTGGAAATAAAGATTGAATAGTTGAGGCCAAGCTTGGAGAGAATGGCCAAAACTAATTGCTCATCTTTCTTGTCTATTCCACATTGTTTCAGATGCAATACAAGAGACTTGAATTTGGAGAAGAAGTCTTGTATATTATCAAAATTTTGTGGGCTCAAAGAGACTAGCTCGCTATCCAATTGGTGGCCTCTCAATTCGCCGGTTTTACCGAACAATTCTTGAAGATTCAGCCATACTTCATTGGGTGAAGTGAGGCCATCAAGATGAACTAAGAGTTCTATGGATGTAGTGAGACATAACATCCCATAGGCTTCATCCCTTCGATTATGCCATTTAGATTTCTCCACTACTGAGGTTGGCTCAGCTTCTGTTGCCATGGTCACCCTGTAGAGCCCTTTGCTCCTCAGTAGAATCTCCATCTGTGCGTTCCAATCAAAGTAATTGAAATTAGTGAGGATGATATACTGTGTATGATCCATTGCTGAAACTTATATAAACTTATGGACTGATTTTAGAACACTTATGGATTCCAAAATTTTCCCTGCAGAGAATAGAATTCACTCGGTGAATTGATCAATGCGCCCTTCCTGAGACCGTTGGATCCTGTAATACAATCAATAGATGAAAGGAATATCTTGATGGCTTTGATACCATGTGAAAATAAGATCACATCCAAGAACTGATCAAGAAATTACACTCTCTCATATAAAAAATCTCACACAACTAGTCAAAAGACACAAAAATTATGCACAAGAGTAGATGTATTACTTCTCATGAATGGAATTACATCAGCCAACATATGAATGTAATAGGCTTTCATTAAATAAGTTTATAGCACAAAATCGAATGTCTAAAGATGCCAAACAAAGCTCCTAGTCATCAGACTTGCTAAATATGCCCATCTCCCCTAGGTGGCAAGTGGACTTTCCAAATCAGCCCAAAAGCTCACGAATTGCTAATTTAGTGAGCTGAAGGTGAAATATAGATAAAATCAATGCCAAATACAATATTTCGGTGGAAATAACATTAAGGATATTTTTTGGTGTAAAAAACACTTTCGTAGGTTGACTGGCTTTTCCCTATGGGGAAAAAAGCAGTAGTTTTTCACAAGTGCGCCTTTCTTCCTCAAACCTTATCCAGAAATATTTAGGAAGACGCCCAAGTGGCCTAGGTGGATTTTAGATCACACCATGGATGTATTTTAGCCTCTCATATTTCCTTGTGGTCCACACAATGGCAATTTCCTTATTTATTACATAGAATTAACTAATACAAGATTAATTAATGCATCTTATGTAAATAAATGAATGGTAGGAAGGCTTAATTATTCCAACACTCTCCACCAAGTTTTGGAGTTGGGAAATCTTTCCATGATGATTTGCTGGTGTTCAATTATACCAAGAAGACAGATGGCGAAATTTTAGAGAATGGAATGTGCTCCACTCAGGGAGACATTCTTCCTAAAATTTCTCTTAACCTCCATTACGCGCTTGAAACTATACCCTAGGTTACATACCTCTATCTATAAATATATTTACAATAACACCCTATATCTATGTGTATGTCTAATAATTGCCTTCTATGCTAATTACATATGCATTAAATTTAATTATTAAGTCACCTTGAATGCTAAACTATACATAGACTTTATGTATATAAAAATTGGATAACAATCTATTAATATATTTAAATGACTGATTATAACAGTCTACTCTTTTCTACTTAAATGGATCTCCTATTCTATATAGAATCTATTTTATATATGTTATATTGATTTGGCAATGATAGCTTAGATAAAGTTTTTAACTAGTAACATTTTATCAATACTAGCTGCTTCTTAAAGTATAATTCATACTAATGTAATAATTTTAATAAGTTAAACTTCTTTTTAACCTTTAAGAATTTTCCCTAACCATATTGTAGTATACCTTTTTGCCTCCTAAGTTATTAATAACAAATACTCTCTAGGAAGGATAAAATACAATCTACTTGAGGACCTCTGGTGGGGCCTTGGCCTTGAGCTCCTCACCATGGCCATTTACAAAATTCATAATTACATTTTCAAGAATAAATAACAACTAGGGTTCGAATTTGAGGGATGTTGCATATCCCTATTATTGCATAATAGATTTGGAAACAAGATGGATCTATTCTGGTAATAATTTTGTAATGAAAAATATGTCAAGACAGGTAAGATCATCATACAAGTTAAGCTTCAAATCAAACTAGATGCCAATGGTAATAAGCATATCATTTTCTCTACTACAATATTCATGAAAGGTGTTCTTTATTTGGTATGAATCATCCCCAAGTTACAAGTAAGTTATTCGTCAAGAATCATGACAAATCTCCAATTGGCAAGTCACAAGAACTTCGATGGTTTTCATGGATGTCATAACCACTTCTCTAGAGAACTTATCTCCTCTATGATCCAATGTGGGAAGGAATCATACTTTTCCATTTCCTTACTAGGAGTTCGTGGCTATTACTTAAAACAAATTGATAATACAGATGCTATAATCAGATAGTACTCTAAAATTTTGGTTTGTGCGGAGAGGCCTATCATTTTTTTTATCCTGGGCTTGCTAATGTCAGACTCTGACCAAACCAAGAGACACCCAATACACAGGTCTGGAAATAGTGGGTGCCAAACATTATTTTATCTAGATTCATCATTTTTTATTATTTTTCATGCATTGGGATTTATTTCAATCGACATTATGCAACCCTGACCTCTTAATCAATAAATGGCGCAACTTGGGAAATCCTGAATTTTGAAAAACCTAGTAGTTCTAAGCTAAATGATGTCATTAATTTATCCATGGTATCATCTGTAATGTATCTAATAATCAATCAAATGTGATGTATGTATGTTCACGAAGGGGGAATAACAATAAATACCTTTTGATAGATCGAACGAGATTTGTTGCAAAGGGATGGTGCATACACTCCAGAATGTCATGGAAATTTAGAGGAGTTGTAGCAGCATTGAAAATGTCCATGTTCTGCATTCCTATTTAAGCCTTCCAATTCAATTGTAGGGAATCATCCAAACCAAATTCCTTGCCTATGAAAACAAACTATTGAAAAAAATTAATAAATAACAAAATACTGAAAATTCACTATGTATTCGAATGAGCATTGTGTAGAAGTGGCTCTTCTTTGAGTGCACTTCACAAATTTGACTCAAAATGAAAATTTTCCATAATAATTATAACTATTCCTTAAACCAAATGGGAATCCTTTTATTTCTTAGCGAATATGTACAGATTCATTCTTGAATCCTAAGCTATGGATTACATAATGGAATTCTAAATAGGTGATCCGAGTTCTCCTCACAAATCAAAGACGAGGGGATTCGAATTGCATACATAATATGTATAAACCAACATGTCGTAGAGTTGATGAGGATTTTAAACAAAACCCTTATGAGGGTTTAATGCGACATCTTTGAGAAAATCGTTGGTGATTCTAAGCATCCCTAAAGAAAACCATCCACCGCAACCATAGGGATGCCCTAACCAGAGATGTCTTCTCTGGAAAAGATGCATGCACAGTTTCATTGAGGAGAAAAAAGCCTTGATGATCCACTTTCCCTTGTCTGCTATACATCGAAATTCCTTTCTGATCTAGGCATTTACACCAAAATCCCCAATATCTATGTATTTTGGTAGAGAATAGGATTTGTTTCCCGGCCAAAACCCTCAATCTGTGTGTAGTTTGGGGTAGATAATAGGATTTGTTTCCCCAGCAAAACCCCCAATATATGTGTAGTTTGGTAGAAAAAAGAAATTGTTTTATTTTTATTTAATTTGGTTTAAGTTTCATTTTTTTTTTATTATAACTTTTTTTTAAAATAAATATAAACTTTATATATTAATGATTGTTTTTTTATTATTAATTATAAATTTATTTTTATATAAATATAGATTTTATATATTAGTAATTGTAGATACTAAATATATTTAAATAATGAAGTTTTATGAATAATCTTGGATTTTACATGTATAAATTTGTCAAGAATTTTACATTATTGATATATACAAATACATAATAAAATTGGTCATTTTTAATAGTTTAAATGATCAATTGGGATGATATTCATTTCACGCATCCAAATGTTTTTAATGGAGACTCATTATTTCTATAAAATGAAATTTACCATTTATATGAATTGAAAATGAAATTAATAAATGAATAAACACTGCCTAGTACAAACATTTTTATAAATTTCAATTAGAGATGATTAAACAAAAGCTACTAGATCAATTTTTTTAATATGATCCTTGACAAGTGTCCCAAAGGGGGCATACAAAAGCGAAAATAGTGAAACAAGGTAAGCTATGAGTGACACAATTAACGTCACTCAGGTCTCTAAATCCATATACAATGATCATACGTAACACTAATATTTTGGTGTCAATTAAATTGCTAAGCTATGACACATGATGGGGTCTACAAATTACTAAATTTTAACACTATAGATGGATTCAGAGACCCACAATGTTAAAATTTAGTAAATTGTACAAATTCATTATCAAAATTATAATTAATTTTCATTGTGAGAGTGACAACTAAAAATGACCAAATAAATGACCAATTGTGATGTGGCCATTTTTAGTTTAGTTATTATACTGTTACCAAATTGGTCATTTAACTTGGTTATTTTTAGTTTAGTTCTTATCCCGTGACCAAATTGGTCATTTCTCTTGGTCATTTGTAGTTATCTCACTTAAAGTTTCTCAATTTTGGCCATTTATCCCTTGAAAAAATTACGGTGACCAAATTTTTTGGTCATCTGGTCAGTTATCTCTCATTTTGTACTAGTGATAATTAATTCAGACAACTTTCCCACCACATGAACTGTTAGAGGATATTTAGGTTTCCTTCCTGGTTTCTTTACACATAAATATCTAACAATTTTGGCATAAATGGGTACATCATAGGGCTCGCAACAATGGAATATTAACGTAAGGGTTCTTCAATTCCCCCAGAAGGTTAAAATACGGTTGCTCAGGTGCTTTCTGTAGAGTTAGTCGCTGAGGATACGGGGGACTTCTTGCAATTCTTGCAGGGATCTATTCATCATATGTTTCAATCATTGTTTTAGCAAGTGGTTTAACATTCTCAATAATGGGAATTGTTGCACCAGTTGGGCCTTCCACTTGTTTATTTGTTCTTTCTTCGGTCACAGGGGATGGAAAATCCTCAATGACAATAGGTTCTACCACCCTCCCAGATTGTAAATGAAGTTCATTATAGGGGATAGGGGTGATAGAATAAGCTGACATATTTGTTGTTTCGAATTGTTGCATTGCCTTATTATTGGGGTTAGGACTACATTGAGCAGGCAGTTGAGGTCATAGTGGTGCGTTGATTGGTGCTGCATTATTAGGGAGTTTCACCTGTGGTTGCTGATATTGTCGGTGAGGAAATTGGTTATGAGGGAATTGATTCCCCGGGTAAGGATTTATCCATCCTGGAGACCAATGAGTTTGTTGGTTTTACTGAGGTTCCCATGAGAGTAGGATATTGCATTGGATATTGGGTAGTTGGTTTCCACTGGTTATTAGGATAATAGTATTGCTGAAGAAATTTGTTATTCATATTATTCCAGGATTTAAAATATGTAGGATCCGAATTCATACCCGTAGAACGAGGTTTCCAAGGCTTCTTTTGTGAGATGAAATAAGCTTTCTCTACGTCCCCATTAGATACTTGGAAAAATTCCTTGGATTTTGGAAATGAAGGGACCTCCTTGGTGTTGTGATCCAAATCACACAGGCCACACACATATACCTTGTCAAGTGGGAATTCCCTTAATGGGCGCCTCTTTCTGCATTTAGCATAGAATACACCCAGTTCGATATCTTCCTCTACCTGCCTTTGCTTTATTTCCGAACATCCAATTGTGAGGAAATGGAACTCATCATATCAGTTTTGAATTTTTCAACAAGATTACCTATTTTTGCTTGTGTAGCTCCACCACTTGATGACTTTTGTGCCCTCATAAGGACATCTAGGTCTCTTTTGCTGGTTCTAGAATATCCCCTGGAGTACCTTCGACACAGGTCTATAATTTGGTCGAAAGGTTCTCTGGAGATTTGTCCTTTCCCTTATAGATTGAGCATATCCTAACAGTATTCTCTCATTCCTCGCAATAATATGATTTTAAGGACATCTCTTCCAATGTCTGCATGGTCGGATCATTGTAAATTATGCAAAAGTCTCTCCACAAAATATACCAAACTCTCATCCTCTTTCTAAACCATTTTGAACAGTTCTTCCCTTCTATCCTTGGTTCTGCAATAATCTTGATATTTATAAAGGAAGACTTGTTTCATTTGGTCCCATATTGTAACAGTCTCACCACCCAAACTCATAAACCAATGAAGGGCATTTTCCTTTAAGGTGGTAGGAAAGAGTTTTAAATTTGGTTCACTAGAGGTGTAGTCATAACTTCGACAGAGAATATCAAACTCAAAAAGGAACTCATGTGGGTCCTCAGTGGACTTATCATGAAAATTAGGCAATAGTGAGGGAGAAATATTCTTCATAGGAGCCACCCCAAGTGTCTGTCGAATGGGGAATTCAAGTGTAGCAACTATTTCTCCATGCCAATTTTTTCCATTGTCCCCCACTACTTCTTCATGATTACTAGGATGATCTCGATTATCTTCATTGCTCATTTCTTCCTTTTCTTCTTGCTCCTTTCTTCTTATTTCTTCCAAAAATTTCCATCAATGTTCCAACCACTCCTCCTTGGTGACTTCCTGCTTGTTAATTCGATAAAATTCCTCTTCCTTTCTTCTACCCACAACAATTCCCTTATATTTTGTAGGATGCTTCTTGGATATAGGAGTAGAAATTTCCGTTATCTTCTCCAGGGTTGATATAGATGATTCAAGCTTAGGGAGAATATGGATTCCTCCTCCTGAAGATGTTCGTGGTAATCTGGTCGAGGAATCAGCTTTGGCAATTAACTCGTCAATAAATGTTTGTCTTCCTAGACCTTGGTTACTGCCACGACCTCTTCCACCTACAAAGTTAGTGCTTTTGGGGGTTTGTCGCAAGCTTAAGTAATCATACCTTGATATTAGGGTAGGAACCCGCTCGGTATGTTGAAGGATGCGCAACTCTTCACTATGTCTTATCGTCCCCGCAACCCCAAAATAAAAATAGCTAAAGAAAAACAAATTGATCATCTACAATCTATGTCTACCAATTACCTTCCCCGGCAACGATGCCAAAATGTTTCACTATAATTGCCTATTAATTTGAAGTTAACAAACAAAGTGGTCAATATAAATTATCAACCCAGGGAAGTTTGATTATTGCAAAGGTAATCAAGAAAAACATATGCATAAAAATTTATGTAACTTGTGAATTAGAAAAACTCCCAACCTATCTAATTACTAAGGCTATGATCTGTTCATTGCTCAATCCAACTTCAATTATTAATTGACTATTAAAATCAAGGAAATTTACAATCCTTCTATAGTATCAGTTCTGGAATCAATTTCTTCAAGAGAAAATTAATAAACTTGCTTTTGCAAGAAGTTAAATCCTAAATCAACTCTCAAAGGAGATTCAATCTGTGATTCCAATAGTTAACTTTGAAGGGAATCAATCTTCTTTTGTTCTAGAAATCACCTACTATCTATCAATTCTATAATTCATAAAGGAAATGAAGTACTCAATGATATGCAAAGACAAAGCACAGTTGTCTCAGCCTAAAATAAATAACACACTTGCAATAAGAAACCGCACATTACTCAGTCGACAGTTTCAGAAAGTCAAATCAAAGAAAATCCATAAATGGAAATCCTATTCTAATTACTCATAATGTTTCAGCAAGGAAGAATTGAAATCTATAAATCCTACGCTTAGCAATTAACTGTTTCAGCAATTGAAATATAACTAGCAACCCACACCAAATGAAAGGAAAGAATTAAACAACTAACTAACTAATTCGGGAACTTTGTAAGAAGGAGGGCCCTGGCCTTCTAATAGAGGTTCCACTAAAGGCTACCAAATTAACTCAGCAACAATGAATTAAGAAAAAACTGCCTCTTTCATTAATGGATAAGTCAATTAAATAAGGCTCCCACTCCTGCTACAATTTTCTGTTAAAAATAAGCCTAACCTTCTGAACCCTCTTGTATTCCTATTTATATTAGATAATACAATTCAGGTCCTTCAAGTTCGAGAAGCAATGTAGATCAAAGATCTTCAGGTTGTTGGATCAGTGATCCAAAAATAGAAACAATTAAACCATAATTAAAATCAGGATCAAATTTGTTTCATAAGCATTGAAGAGCTTCACAATATAATTGATCAAACATCTTGAGCAATTCCCAGGAGGCCGCGTGGAAAAGGTGCTCAAACTAACCTTGTGACAGACTCAACTCGAGCCCATAAAAGGCATGATTGATGGCCACGTAATCTTTCATCTGCGTGTCTCAGCAAGCTAATACACCTGTACCTTATTACTTCCATTGATCCTTCACAAGTCAGCACAATCAGTCATAAAACCCATAATCACAAGTAATCTTTAAGCATGATTTATATATGTTTGAATCCATGATTTTTCGTTGGCAAAGTAAGACTTAATTGTAATAATAGGAAAAAGACAGGGAAAAGGATCTTGATGAAAGTGAGCAAAAAGGGACATTCCAAGCACCCAACACCTCTAGAATTTATTGCCACTACTTGACCAAATGTGCCCTCATCCCATGTTTTAAGGATCTTGATGAAATTCGTAGAATGCATTAGTTGCAATGATAAGTAACATCATTTAATTTGATTGAATGGTTGTACAAGTTAAGTAATTGACATGTTTAGTGGTTATGTGAAGGTGTCATTTGTTAGGTCGACCACATCTCAAACTTTGCATATGAGGAATAAGAGAATATGGTAAAATAAACATGGAGTGGTGTTTGAATTGTGATTTCCTAGGTCCCCGCAACAAATTACACAAACGTCAATGTGTGTGTATATAGATAACTTGGTAAAAAGTACAAATTAAAGTGAAAACTCATGAACACCTCATAATTATGTTTATAAATAGAATTTTCACTTATAATAAATGTAATAATATACAAGTATTTCAGTTGGGGAGGGATAAGATATGAAATGTTATGAAGCTCAGAGATAGAGAGAGACTTGGAAAATACATTACATATTATTTAGATAAGATAATGGATGGAAATAAATTTGTTGGATATAAGGATAGGTGTCTCTTTTGGAATCACATTATGGAAACACCAGGCACGTAAACCAGGAGATTGCATATAAAGTTTATTAAAAGACTATTTTATTAAGGGGGAACAGGGCTTAGACTAATTGAGTTAAATATTGGTGTAACAGTGCAACAAGGGTTTTAGAAAATTTTGGATTAATCCTACCTAATATAGTGATGATCTCGTGTAATAATAAGATAGTCATAAGAATCTCAACATAGTCCTCAACTTAACTCAATTAAAGCGGTTGTTATGAAGTTCTAGTATGATTGCACATATTAAGTAATGGTGTATTCGTTCAACTTGTAGGGTTAGACTAAGGTCTTTACAAAGTACATAAAGGTTGCTTGTGCGAGTAGGAAGAGTGGTGATGTGCAAATACAATGGCTTACTAAGATAAATACTAGTAATTACCTTTACAATGGTAAGGGTGGGAACAAAAATAGCTACGAGATTCTTAAGGAATTGAAGAAGTAATGGTTTCCCGACAAATGATATTGGTTTGAAAATGAGAATAATAAATAAACACGATAACAATTATATTTGATAAGAAATAGCCACGAAAACCTTTTAAACAATGATAGTTCTCCTAATGTAATAATTGTTACAATACTTATGGTTATCAAGGATGCAGATTGCTTATTAACACTAAGGTAAGAATAATGGTTGACCTTAGGAGGAAATAACAGGGATCTTTATCTCCTAGGAGAGGTATGTAAATCTTAAAGATCCTTGTAGTTGCTTGTTGAATAATTAAAGATTATGAACTCTCATCTCACTTTTTCAAAAAATCGTTGATCATTTCATGCTAAGATTGGATCAATATAAGCTTTTGTGATGAGTAAACCTCTCTGGATGTTATAACTTGAAGGATGTTATTAAACGGTATGAAATGGGATACTAAGGTGGATAGAACATGATTATAACATTTAGGCATTCTAGGCATAATATTGAGATCCAACAAAAGGATTAATCTAAATGTTTCTTTAATTACTAGAACACACATCAGGGAAATAAAAGAAGCAAAGCCATAATATAATACTGACATATTCGGTCAAGTCAAAGCTAAGTAAGACAATTATGGCCAACACCTGCTACTTGCAAGAATGAAGAGGTTAGGCATCAAGATTTTCCCTGCATTATTATGACCATAACTTTGGGACAAAGTTTCCTGAAGGGTGGGTGTATGTAACACCCCATATTTTGACTAGGCATGTTTATGAGTTAGACACCTTTCACTTTATTGCTTGTTATCTGTTTGACTCAGCTAGACAGAGTGAACTATATTTTCGGCAGGTTAGACATGATGATATGTTGCTACTGTGTTAATCATGTTACTATATTCATGCAGTTATTAAAGTTATGATTATCATGAGATTCTTTTATTTCATAATGACAGTGTATGTTTGATAATCGTCCTGGAGGAAATGTGATATATATGATGTGGTAATTATGCTGTGATCGATTTGATTATTTTATGTGATGAAATAAATGATGCTGACAATATGGATCAGACAATGATAGAATGGGAAATATATGTTTTAGCATTTTCATTGATGAAATGTGAAATATATGGTGTGGTATGTGGATGCCATCCTATGATGAAATTGATAGAACTATTATATTCCATGCATACATGTGATGTGATAAAATTGTGACGTGAAATAAAATGATGTTGATGATATGGATCAATTGGAGATCGAATGGAAATGCTTGTTATAAAATGTGTATTCTGCGGAATACTAACCTACAGGACACGAGGGCTATGTGATAGCCAGACACTTGATCTGATATATGGATAAGAGCTTATTCATGCAGGGAACCTTAGCAACCGAAACTGATGATACGATGACATGGACCAATAATCTCGATAGCAGCAGAGTATGATTTGAAAGGGCGTAGGCCCAGTATGTTGAGAGGGATGGATGTGTTTCCCACCCTATGTTCCTATGATACCCGAGGTCGTGGGAGGTCCGTGCTGAGACACGCTCCCCATGTAGTTGTGATGACGATGGTCGGATTCCTGCTAGGGGAGGATAGGCTCGTTGCTCAGCCGACGCTATCGCTCTCAAGTTCTATGTGGTCAGGTCGATGAGTCCGACATCCACTTTTGTACTAGTAGAGGAGGGATAGGGAGGATGTGGCAGTAGGTTAGGATGGGAGGATATGATAGTACTGTTGAGGGTTGGGTATTCCTTGACTTGGAGTTAGTGGTAGTGGGTAGCTTTCCTTATACCTGATTGATTGAACAAATGTAATCATCAGAGTAATGAAATGAAAATCTTAAAGGTTAACTAATAAAATAACCAATGATGTTTTAGTAATATTAAGATGAATGTATACTTGTTCAGTTGCATAAGGTATTATTAGTGTTAGTTAGCTGTTATGCATAAGATATATATATGACATAGGTTTATAGTACATGTCTGTCTTGTGCATACGCTGGCCATGCATGCACATTATGCACATGCGCAATAATATTGGTTTACAACCTACTTATCAAGATTTAACAATGTTATAAGTTATCATTGATAACTCAATTAAGTATTTACTGAATGACATAATTAGTAAAAGATTGTCAAGTTCTAATGTGTAAAAGAAGTTAATTAGTCTCTGTGTGTGAACATGGCAATGAACGATTAAAATAAGTGTCATTAATTGCAAGTATCCTTAAGTGAATGTGTCTCCAATATGAAGTATGAAAGTTAAACACTAATACTAGAAGAGTGTACTCTATCATTGTTGATTATGATTAATTAAACCATTAAGTGTAATTCATTATTTATACCCAGAAGTACTATGTTGACACTTATCAAATTAACAAATAAATATTTTAATTATTATTCACAATTAATTTAATCACTATTATTATTAATCATTATTGTTTTTAATATTATTATTAAATTAATAATAATAAGTATAATAATCCTTTTTATAAAGCATAGTGGATTGAATAAAAAAATTTATTAAATAGATTATTCATTTAATTAATTAACGGAACCATTCCAAGTAAATTAAAAGGATTGTTTAAATAAATTATTGAATAATTCCACTACCCGAGAGAAATTTGGGTGATTTAAAATAATATATAATCCACCTTTATGCCTTAAAAAGGGTGTTGCATTAATGATTTGTACTTCCTAAAACAGTGACAGCTAGGGCGGTGGAGTGATAAGGAAGCTATGGAATTATGGAGGAAAAGATTTTCTATAAAGAGGAGTTTTTACAAAGTAGTAAGGGGGTTCTTGTGGGAGAACTGTGAGGATTTTTGGAAACAGGAGGAATGCCGAGGAGGGGGTTAACTCGAAGCTTTGAGGAGGTGGGAAACTCAAAAGAAAGTATGAGGAGGGGGTTAACTCAGCAAATGATTACCATGGAGCTACGGAAAAAGAAACTTAGGAAGGTTGCTCTCGAGATTATCGGTCTGTGGGATCGGGGGCTAGGAAATCCGTTGATTTCCTAGGGTCAGCAAGATAAGAGCTGATCGGCAGGGTGGACACATCATTTTGGGTTGCTAAGGTAATCTACAGAATCCACAACAGGAATCTTCTTACCTTACTGAAAATCTACGGTTCCAAGTATTTTACTGAGCCAACTTAAGTAACAAGTATTTTTCTTAAATTTTCAGATTATGCTTGTTAGAAGAACAGGGTTAGAATGAAAAGTATTAAGCTTATGTTTATTTAATTTGCACAGACTTATGAACTTTTAGAAACCTGAAACATAGACGGTTGATTCTTTTCATTAGAAAGCAAAGGTGAAAAAACTTGGTATTTACATGAAAATACAAATAAAGACCCAGTGCCTAGATAGGGCACTACATTTGGTATCAGAGCCCAGGCTCAAACACGGAGACCTTAGGGCCTAACTACACCCGAAATTATAGTGAAATTTACTAGAAAATAACAAACAAATATGATGGCTGTAACAAGAGGGAAGATAACTTGAAGAGTCTTTTCCTATTTATTTATAAAGCATAACAGAAACACAATTTGAACGATATGTATATATAACTGCTTATGAAAATATAACTGTTTAATATTTTAAACAGAGCCACATTCATAGGCAAATGTCGAGACCTCATTTTGACAGAGCCTCGTGGCTTAAAGATTTCAGTATAAAACAGGAGAAATGAAACAATAATCATATTTAGGGCTCAGCCTAGACTTCATTAAACAAATCCTTTTTAATAAACGACAACATTTCTATATAAACCCTTTTAATATTCAAACCCTAATATTAATCCAATGCTAAATCAATTAGATAAACAATGTTTTTAAACAAATAAATGAATACATATAAACCAAGTTACATGGTAGATTATACTTTCTACGCACTTGTATCAATTTATGTGGTTCTCCTATGAGTTAGGGCCTCTTCCTATAGGCCCTAACTAGCTCAAATGGTTTATTGATATGAGATGCAGTTAAACAGTCATCCAATCAATCTCTAGGTTGGCTATTCGCCTTTTAAACTTTGTACAGCTATTTCCATATTTCCATAAGATGATCCAAAATAACCATAAATAAAACCATTTAACTTTCAATAATCAATGAACATAAATATACAATAATACAAACAAAAAAAAAAAATTATTTAATTACTCTAGAAACAAAATTGTTTGAATACCCCAAGCATTTGGTGCTGCAAATTGTAGACAATATATCCCTCCTACACGAGATTACTTTGAAAATAGTACATTTCATTAGCATTTTGAATCACTTAATCTCTTTGATATATTAAATAACGCTTTCGTGGTTGATACACTCATCATTTTATTGAACTTTGTTCACTTATTTACTTTATCAGCAGAACAAATGTTATGCTATAGGAAACTAACTAACCTCAATCTAATTAGCTAGTATTTAATTACATATTTTTTTTTAAAAATGATTTAAATTCGAAGTTAAGATTTAAAGAGCAAAACATAATATCCATATATTCATTTTCATGAGATTAAGAAACAAAATCATTTGTTGTTTAAAAAGTAAGATTTTAATTAAATTATATATCTCGCTTAAAATAATTCAACAGAATTGTTTAAAAAAAAATCAAGGCACAATAACTTCAGATAAAAAGATTTCATGTAAACCTTCTATTACTTAGTGTCCAAGTTACAACACCGGCACGACTGTGGTGCTGGAAGTAATCAATTAACTTATTATATAATGAAAAGGGTAGTCGCAAGTGTGACCCGATAACTGGCAGAAGGTATCCCTGGAAGGACGAGGCTTGCCAGGGTAGCTTCCAACCCTGTAACCCTATTTTCCTTTCCTTCAACTCTCTTACATAACCTGGAAACTCCAAGGCAGAGTACGTACCTTTCCCCGTTAGCACGTTACACAAACTAAACCTTAAAATTTGATTGCGAATAAAAGAATTGGAATAAGAAAATTGAAGCGCGTTTGGGCCCCGTGAAGCATACCGTAATTTTCCACAACGGCCATCAGAATGCCCAACAATCAAGTGCCAAGCTCACACAAGAGCCTAGCCTTGTTGTTACCTACCTCTGCATGGAAGCTCGACGCATGGCCATGAGTATACTCGCGAGGTTATCCCTGTGGAAAGGATCTTCCATCAAGCTCAACAAAATTCAACCCTTTGTGAAACTCCCCATTTTCCTGGCGGCCGAGGGACGAGAGCAGGGCTCTCCAAAGTGTAAATGAAGCGAATGACAGATCTTGATGGAAAGAGGGAGATAACATGCCTGTGAGCCGTAGCCTCATGAAGACGGAGACCGAGCTTTCGTCAACTGGGAAACTACGTCTTCTCCTTTGTCTGCAACCCCATTGCACCCAAAATTCGTGCAAAGAATTATTCTCAGCGTCAATATCAAACCGAATTGCGGAGGGAACATTGAACCTCCTCTTGTGCCCTATTTCATCACCGCCCACTGTTCTCCGTCTTAATATCAGGTCCCTCCTTTAAAAGCTACCCACATCCTCCGTCTTAATATCAGGTCCCTCCTTTAAAAGTTACCACTAATGAAGCTCAAAACCCCCAACAAAACCGCCCACTGAATGAGGAAGGGGGTTTCAACTGGTTGGAGGGAGGAATGAGCTCACCACGGGCTGCACCGTTCCCCTATCAGACCGCCAGAGCTTCGACAAAATTGATTTAGCCACTGGAGGAGGAATGAGCTCGTGGCTAGCTACGTTGAAGGCGTTAGTGTTAGGGTTTGAGGGCATTGACACCCCGGTTAAAATAATATGGGTTACCGGGAATGAACTACGTCGCTTTTTATAGCATTCCCAAGGGTGGGTCCACATGGGTCATCGACGGTTTCCCATACCACTTTGCGAGCATGCGGACGAGCTGGGGGATGACACGTGGGAGGGTGGTATTCTTACCACGACCGCCTCCTATGTTAACTCCCGAGCATGTTGATGGCATGGGGTTCGCCGTGAGACGTTGATTTCCTCCCCACCGCTACATCTATGATCTCCGTGGAGCCACGTCATTCGTTTAAATGGGGCCCACATACCCTCCACCATTCAAGTGCCAAGACCAAGAGCCTCTATCCTCCACCATTAATGCGCATAACACCGAAAGATTTGCTGGAAACCGAAGGCCAAGTCCAATGCGGCACACGCATTCAACTACAGCCAATCATCAAGCTCACTCACGGGCCTACCCTGCTGGCAACCGAAATCCAACTATGGTAGCCTCATGAACTCAACTCCAGTCACATCGAAGCTTAAGAGAATTCCGTTCTTAAGAGCACAGTAACGAGGGCTTGTAAAGCAGCCAAGAGCCGAGCCAAACACTCCACGTTGCCTCCACATAGTATGCCCAGCGCATACATGCCAAAGCCGAGCGCTCAACACCGATAACAATGCATATGATCAAGCGCCAAGTCGAATGGGACGAACGCGCACCATCCGAGCCTCAAGCTCGTGCAAGACAACTCCCTCCAATAAAAGATATCCTTACTCCAGGAGGAAGGAACGACTTTGCTGAGATCGAAATTTATTTAAATCCATAAAATTTCTTACGACGGGATCATCATCTTCATGGAGCGCTTTAGTTCAAGTGATGAATGTCATGTATGAAAGGGGTATTCATGTAATCTTTATGCACACCATTTAAAGTTCGAATATAATTAGAATATACGGAGGTATGTAAGTAGGCTTGTAGACTTCATTTAATAAGAGGTAGATTGAGATATATGAATAACTAATTTATTCAATAAATATAAATTAAAATATATCAATAGAATTACATATTTTAATTAATGACTTTGATTGAGATAGATGAGTATTTACCAGGTCTATCTAATAAATGTGAAATCGAAATATAGGAGTGGATATTTATTTATATATATATATATTATCCAATGGATGTGGACATAAATATATGAGTAAGTTTATAAAAAAAAAGAAAAAAAGATAATTATATATTGTGATTTGATACATTTTTGAGATAAACGAATTAACATTAAAGTTATGCATGTACGTGTAAATTGGTAATTCTTGATACATAAATGTATAGAGTATCTTATAGATTTATAAAATGATCGTATTCTATTATATTAAGGAAAAAAGATGGCATGAAATTAATGGATATGTTATAAGTGTTGGACATTCAATGAAATTTACAAAAAAAAAAATCCCTAAATATAATACAAATCATAAATAGAAAGATTAATTTGTAAAGTTGGATGTATTGTGATGTAATTCAAAATCTTAATGTTATAAAATAAAAAAAAATAAAAAATAAAAAACTTATCAACATTACGATACTAAAAAAAAAAAAAAAAACCTTTGTTGAGACTTCAACGTATGGTCGAAGAGACGAAACAAACACCTAATCTGAAAGCAAGGAACCGCTAAAATGAGCATGGCAAGCTGAATGCTATGACGCTAATTTCACTACATAACAAAATCATGCAAGCTGAATTCTATGACGCTAATTTCACTACATAACAAAATCATTAATGAAAACGACCATAGATTTCAACACGTTGACCCTAACAAACTGTTCCTTGCACATATGTATAAATATAGGCATTTTAAGGAGCAATGCATTAGGTTTTCCTCGTGATGTAAAATGACAAGGTAGAAATGAATTCCTTTATTTTCTTATATTTCTTCTCTAAATTCAGTTCAAATTTGGTACGAGGATGGGGTACTTATGATGACAGTGGCTTCCATAATTTTATTAAAATAAACTTAAAAATTTAGTGTTTCCTATACAAACCTTATTTAGTTTACTTTAAGCTAAGTTGACAGTCTTATGATGAAAAGAAATACATGCTAAAAGTCTAAGACATTCACTCACGTAGAAAGATCAACTTAAAAGCTAACATTTACAACCATCTAGAATAATTCAAATGAGTATTAAAAGAGTGGAAATTTTTATATCAATTAAGAAAGGAAAATTGTTGTTTTAACTCTATTAATGAAATTCGTAGAATGCATTAGTTGCAATGCTAAGTAACATCATTTAATTTTATTGAATGGTTGTACAAGTTAAGTAATTGACATGTTTAGTGGTTATGTGAAGGTGTCATTTGTTAGGTCGACCACATCTCAAACTTTGCTTATGAGGAGTAAGAGAATATGGTAAAATAAACATGGAGTGGTGTTTGAATTGTGAGTTCCTAGGTCCCGGCAACAAATTACACAAACATCAATGTGTGTGTATATAGATAACTTGGTACAAAGTACAAATTAAAGTGAAAACTCATGAACACCTCATAATTATGTTTATAAATAGAATTTTCACTTAAAAATATAATAAATGTAATAATATACAAGTATTTCAGTTGGGGAGGGATAAGATATGAAATGTTATGAAGCTCAGAGATAGAGAGAGACTTGGAAAATACATTACATATTATTTAGATAAGATAATGGATGGAAATAAATTTGTTGGATATAAGGATAGGTGTCTCTTTTGGAATCACATTATGGAAACACCACGCACGTAAACCAGGAGATTGCATATAAAGTTTATTAAAAGACTATTTTATTAAGGGGGAACAGGGCTTATACTAATTGAGTTAAATATTGGTGTAACAATGCAACAAGGGTTTTAGAAAATTTTGGATTAATCCTACCTAATATAGTGATGATCTCGTGTAATAATAAGAGAGTCATAAGAATCTCAACACAGTCCTCAACTTAACTCAATTAAAGCGGTTGTTATGAAGTTCTAGTATGATTGAACATATTAAGTAATGGTGTATTCGTTCAACTTGTAGGGTTAGACTAAGGTCTTTACAAAGTACATAAAGGTTGCTTGTGCGAGTAGGAAGAGTGGTGATGTGCAAATACAATGGCTTACTAGGATAAATACTAGTAATTACCTTTACAATGGTAAGGGTGGGAACAAAACTAGCTACGAGATTCTTAAGGAATTGAAGAAGTAATGGTTTCTCGACAAATGATATTGGTTTGAAAATGAGAATAATAAATAAACACGATAACAATTGTATTTGATAAGAAATAGCCACGAAAACCTTTTAAACAATGATAGTTCTCCTAATGTAATAATTGTTACAATACTTATGGTTATCAAGGACGCAGATTGCTTATTAACACTAAGGTAAGAATAATGGTTGACCTTAGGAGGAAATAACAAGGATCTTCATCTCCTAGGAGAGGTATGCAAATCTTAAAGATCCTTGTAGTTGCTTGTTGAATAATTAAAGATTATGAACTCTCAGCTCACTTTTTCAAAAAATCATTGATCATTTCATGCTAAGATTGGATCAATATAAGCTTTCGTGATGAGTAAACCTCTCTGGATGTTATAACTTGAAGGATGTTACTAAACGGTATGAAATGGGATACTAAGGTAGATAGAACATGATAATAACATTTAGGCATTCTAGGCATAATATTGAGATCCAACAAAAGGATTAATCTAAATGTTTCTTTAATTACTAGAACACACATCAGGGAAATAAAAGAAGCAAAGCCATAATATAATACCGACATATTCGGTCAACTCAAAGCTAAGTAAGACAATTATGGCCAACACCTACTACTTGCAAGAATGAACAGGTTAGGCATCAAGATTTTCCCTGCATTATTATGACCATAACTTCGGGACGAAGTTTCCTGAAGGGTGGGTGTATGTAACGCCCCATATTTTGACTAGGCATGTTTATGAGTTAGACACCTTTCACTTTATTGCTTGTTATCTGTTTGACTCAGCTAGACAGAGTGAACTATATTTTCGGCATGTTAGACATGATGATATGTTGCTACTGTGTTAATGATGTTACTATATTCATGCAGTTATTAAAGTTATGATTATCATGAGATTCTTTTCTTTCATAATGACAGTGTATGTTTGATAATCGTCCTGGAGGAAATGTGATATATATGATGTGGTAATTATGTTGTGATCGATTTGATGATTTTATGTGATGAAATAAATGATGCTGACAATATGGATCAGACAATGATAGAATGGGAAATATATGTTTTAGCGTTTTCATTGATGAAATGTGAAATATATGGTGTGGTATGTGGATGCCATCCTATGATGAAATTGATAGAACTATGATATTCCATGCATACATGTGATGTGATAAAATTGTGACGTGAAATAAAATGATGTTGATGATATGGATCAATTGGAGATCGAATGGAAATGCTTGTTATACAATGTGTATTCTGCGGAATACTAACCTACAGGACACGAGGGCTATGGGATAGCCGTACACTTGATCTGATATATGGATAAGAGCTGATCCATGCAGGGAACCTTAGCAACCGAAACTGATGATACGATGACATGGACCAATAATCTCGATAGCAGCAGAGTATGATTTGATAAGGGCGTAGGCCCAGTATGTTGAGAGGGATGGATGTGTTTCCCACCCTATGTTCCTATGATACCCAAGGTCGTGGGAGGTCCGTGCTGAGACACGCTCCCCATGTAGTTGTGATGACGATGGTCGGATTCCTGCTAGGGGAGGATAGGCCCGCTGTTCAGCCAACGCTATCGCTCTCAAGTTCTATGTGGTCAGGTCGATGAGTCCGACATCCACTTTTGTACTAGCAGAGGAGGGATAGGGAGGATGTGGCAGTAGGTTAGGATGGGAGGATATGATAGTACTGTTGAGGGTTGGGTATTCCTTGACCTGGAGTTAGTGGTAGTGGGTAGCTTTCCTTATACCTGATTGATTGAACAAATGTAATCATAAGAGTAATGAAATGAAAATCTTAAAGGTTAACTAATAAAATAACCAATGATGTTTTAGTAATATTAAGATGAATGTATACTTGTTCAGTTGCATAAGGTATTATTAGTGTTAGTTAGCTGTTATGCATAGGATATATATATGACATAGGTTTATAGTACATGTCTGTCTTGTGCATACGTTGGCCACGCATGCACATTATGCACATGCGCAATAATATTGGTTTACAACCTACTTATCAAGATTTAACAATGTTATAAGTTATCATAGATAACTCAATTAAGTATTTACTGAATGACTTAATTAGTAAAAGATTGTCAAGTTCTAATGTGTAAAAGAAGTTAATTAGTCTTTGTGTGTGAACATGGTAATGAACGATTAAAATAAGTGTCATTAATTGCAAGTATCCTTAAGTGAATGTGTCTCCAATATGAAGTATGAAAGTTAAACACTAATACTAGAAGAGTGTACTCTATCATTGTTGATTATGATTAATTAAACCATTAAGTGTAATTCATTATTTATACCCAAAAGTACTATGTTGACACTTATCAAATTAACAAATAAATATTTTAATTATTATTCACAATTAATTTAATCACTATTATTATTAATCATTATTGTTTTTAATATTATTATTAAATTAATAATAATAGTGATAATAATCCTTTTTATAAAGCATAGTGGATTGAATAATAATAAATTTATTAAATGGATTATTCATTTAATTAATTAACGGAACCATTCCAAGTAAATTAAAAGGATTGTTTAAATAAATTATTGAATAATTCCACTACCCGAGAGAAATTTGGGTGATTTAAAATAATATATAATCCACCTTTATGCCTTAAAAAGGGTGTTGCATTAATGATTTGTACTTCCTAAAACGGTGGCAGCTAGGGCGGTGGAGTGATAAGGAAGCTATGGAATTATGGAGGAAAAGATTTTCTATAAAGAGGAGTTTTTACAAAGTAGTAAGGGGGTTATTGTGGGAGAACTGTGAGGATTTTTGGAAAAAGGAGGAATGCCGAGGAGGGGGTTAACTCGATGCCGAGGAGGGGGTTAACTCGAAGCTTTGAGGAGGTGGGAAACTCAAAAGAAAGTATGAGGAGGGGGTTAACTCAGCAAATGATTACCATGGAGCTACGGAAAAAGAAACTTAGGAAGGTTGCTCTCGAGATTATCGGTCTGTGGGCTCGGGGGCTAGGAAATCCGTTGATTTCCTAGGGTCAGCAAGATAAGAGCTGATCGGAAGGGTGGACACATCATTTTGGGTTGCTAAGGTAACCTACAGAATCCACAACAGGAATCTTCTTACCTTACTGAAAATCTACGGTTCCAGGTATTTTACTGAGCCAGCTTAAGTAACAGGTATTTTTCTTAAATTTTCAGATTATGCTTGTTAGAAGAACAAGGTTAGAATGAAAAGTCTTAAGCTTATGTTTATTTAATTTGCACAGACTTATGAACTTTTAGAAACCTGAAACATAGACGGTTGATTCTTTTCATTAGAAAGCAAAGGTGAAAAAACATGGTATTTACATGAAAATACAAATAGAGACCGAGTGCCTAGATAGGGCAGTACATTGATCATTTGTATCTTTGGGTTTTGATCATTTATATTACTGGTTTTTTATCATTTGTGACTGGTTTTTTATCATTTGTTTTCCAAAATTCTTTTTTACACTATTCCTTGCATACTAAGCATAAATTCTTGATTGTGAGGTAATATTTAGCTACTAGATCCTATTGTGATTAATATTTCACACTAGTAACCTTGTAAGTGTATGCAAAAGCAATTTACTCCTTTTAGTCAAGGATCCTACTATTCTACATAGTTATTTAGGAGGAAAGATCTATGTTTCTTACCTAGAAGAAGTTATTTATTTAAGAATGAATTAGACCCTTTTAAGGAGATTAGGATATTCTATTCTAACTTTTACTATAAGAATAGTCAATGATTAAACTATATAAACAATCTTAATAGTTGGAAGTGATTCCTAAATGAAGAATGAGTTAGATATTATTATAAATTAGATATAAATAGTTATAGCTCATGTATTAAAATAGGAAGGAACATGTTATAATTATTATTATTAATAAAATAGTGTAAATCATGCGTTTTAATATGCTTAGAATGAGATATTTGAATTTATGGTATCTTTATGCAGAGGCCCAAAACATGTTATATAGCTTGATGAGAACCTGAAATTGTTCTCGTTTTTTGGGGGGTCAATTTTAGTACTTGTTTTGACCTCTGTTTCAAAAAGGGTGTATACTAGTAGCACCATTTTACATTTTGAGCCTTTTTTTTGTGATTTTGAAACTTCTTGGTCATAAGAAAAATTTAACTTTTATTTACAACGGCCATTTTCCAAACTTTACAAAAAATTCTACATTTAATAGCTAGATATAGTAAAAAAAAAACACATTTTTGAATTTTTGTATGATTTAGAAGCTAGTTAGAATGAAAAATACATGCATTTTCAAAGTTTTTCATTAAAATTTCATCTTAAAGAAATAGTTTTTGGGCAAATTTATAAACAAAATGAGAAAAAAATACATTTCAAACCATTTTTCAATGTATTTTCTGCTATTTGATGTATAAAATGATACTCTTTAACATTATTTTCCATAAAGTGACGATTCACATAAACTCAAACAAACGTATACCATATATTTCTAAATAGCATATTAAAAACATAATAGTTATTCTCAAAATAAAATCTTCAATTCAAAACATTTCAAAATATCTTATCAAAAAATTGTCAACCTTGACATTTTTCTCAACAATATGAAACTAGTCAACAATATTATGCATTCCGAACTCTTCATCAAAATTGACATTTTCTGCTGGTTGGCTCTCTTCCTGGACCTCAATGTGTTCTTCCATTGTGTCCTCTACTTCTGCAAAATGCCCAAAGTGATCTTTTCCAAACATCCCTTTTAAAGGAGGTTGAGGCTCTTTTGACATCTTTGGCACAAGTGACTAACTAAATTATGCTTTCATCAAACCAACTTTCCGCATTTAATCTGGAAGAACTTTCATAGCATTAATTCTTTGCTTGATATAATTGCACTGTAGTAGATCATTCTCAATGGATATGTAATTTATTCCTTTTTGTAATCTATTAGCATATTCTCACCATCATCTTTATGTTTGCATGCATTCCAGTCATCAGTATGGTATTCTCCTAGCACCTAGTCCCTAGTTTACTAGCCCTGGGAGCTTGTTTCTGCTCAATTCCAGCCCTCCTAGTCCATAATGCACCTTGTTTTCCTCTCCTGAGACAAACTGCGCCCTCTCTCACCTACCACCAGTGATACACACTCAGTTAGTTGCTTGATTTGTGGATCTGTTCCTTGATTTGAGGACATATTGACTAGTTAACTGATTGAAACACTATGATGGACATCCAGAGGGACTAGTTTGACTATTATGACTACTAATAATTCCTCACGCACCCTCTTTGGATTCTCCTTCACTACATTAGTGCTCCATGCATCAACTACACCTACCTACATTCACTTAGACTCAGTTTGACACCTGGTTGACCGTTACTTGTGCATTGATGACACTGCCACTGATTTCATGATGAGGAATCCTAGTGTAGACTAGCTACACTATGCAGGCTATTTAAATGAACTCCTTGGTTAATTCGAAATATTCAGTAATTGTGACATTATTCTATTATATTCTACTTCTGAGTAAATTAATAGAGCACTGCTGCACGTCTTTTGCACAATTTTCACATATTATTGCATGCATTTCTAGTAATTGTTGTGTTTGTTCCATAGATCTGTTGTGCTTGATTTTTCACATGATCTCAGAGCCATGGCAGGGACAAACCAACTTTTCTACACTGCATGCATTTTCTGCACTGGTGATTCTGCACTGCATGCATATTCTACACTTGTAGCTATTTCTAACTTTGCACTAGAAGCCGAGAGTTTCCACATAATTCCTGGATATTGTTCTTGGCTCTTCAATCCTGCTTGATAGCCTATGTTGGGTGTGATGCAACTTGAAAAGTGAAGGTTTTCGACCTAATGGTTCTTGTTTGTTTGTGACTGCAGGTTTCTCTCAAAGATTACAACTTCTTCGATGGATATGAAATCAATTACTCCTCTCTCTCCATTCAACTATGATGAGTGGAAACCAAAGATGATAGAATATTTGAAGAGACAATTTCTTTTTGATATGTGTATTAGTATTATGAGAGATTTTGCTTCCTACAATGAGGAGAATGATTTCCTAAATGATTGTGACAGAACCTTTGGATCAATGTGACTTTCTATGTCTCCTAGTATGCGCTACCTCATTAATACCGTCGAACATCCAAGAGATCTCTAGACCGATTTGGATAGAGAATTTGGAAGGCAGAAAGAAGAGGATCATGCTATCCATTTGGAGAACAAGCCCAGTGATACCTCCTCAAGTGTTATCTCTAATGATGTCTCGGCCTCAACTATATCTCATGACAAAGTTGTTCAAGATGAAGAAGAAATTGCAGATTCAACACTCACATTCTCAATGTCTTCTATTTCAAATTTTGAGCAAGATAATCCAGCCAATATTCTAGAATTTGAAGAGGTCCTTAAATCCTCTCTTTCACATGAGTTTGTTGGTGTGCAGAATGATGATCTATTGAATGTTTTGGAGGCTCGCTGAAGCCCCAGATGTGTAGGTTGCTGGAATGGGTTCCAAGGATAACAACATAGGGTGAAAACCTAAAAGGCTTAAAAAGGTTCTGCGGAAGAACAGTTCTATCCCTAGCCTGTTTGGTGTAGTCAACTCCCACGGATACAAAGGCCTCTGCTGGAACTTATGGGGTTTGATCCTGAACGGATCATTATTCCTATGAGGGAAGATTAAAGTGTCCTACCTCTAAAATGGATCTAAACCTAGAACAAATCTACCTTGAAGGAAATCTAAACTAAGTCAGATCTAATATAAAGGAAGTGTTTTGACTCTACGCAAGATAACTTGGTTTGAGTTTAATAAGTCATTTCACCAGCTTAACATAAACGTAAAATTGGATCTTTTCTTATTACTTCAAAATACAATCAGACAATGAAAATTAACTGATAATAGCTCAAAGTTTAGGCACATGCAAAGTTATCCTGTAGCTCTTATACTAATTGAAATATTTACATGAATTATTAATTTCTATTAATCATTTGCAGAAATAGATAAATTTTTTGATTAAATAAATTCAATTAAAACATAAATTCACAAAGATCATGAATTAAGACAAATCCAAATCATAGATCAATGCATTAATGATTGATTGAAAAATTAAAACAGTATTCATTCAATAAGTAAGGTGAGGAAATCAAATATCATCAAAGAAATTTGATAACATAAACAAAGAAGATGTCAAAAGAAACTAACTTTGATTCATTAAGTTTGAAAAAAATTAGAAGATCTCAAGTGAAGCAGTGTTTTCTCCAATCCTTCTCTGGTGATTTTCTCCCCCCCCTCCTATGAGACCTCTACCCTTTAAATAATAATTACAAAATAGTCACAAAGGATAGACTTCCCATAAAATAGAGATTAATAAATCAACTAATCTAATAATAACCAAGGGAAGCTTGCCACTTTGTCCATACTTCTAACAACTAATCAATATCTGGAAAATTTGTTGATTCGAGCCCCAACTGAGCATCACAAGTGAAGGACTCGATCTCATTTTTAGCCATCTTATGCCAGGTGCACAGGAATATGTGAATCTTTCCTTCCAGGATGATAGGTTGCTTGATGAACTGGTCCACATCAACAATCTCGATGTGATTGAGCTGCTGGATCTTTTCCTTGACCTACCCACATCTACGTTGAACCTGATCAATCATTAAATTAGGTCGGAAGGCCTTCTAAAAAAGGTCCATAGTAGGAAACTTCAACATATCCATGATATTATCAACAACATACCACCTTCTCCCATAAATAGATTGTGCCTTCTTGATGGCATCTTCAACCAAGTCAGAAATGTTGTGCAAAGCATTCAAAGATGCTCTGATCCTCTTCAATTTGAATCTATCCAGAACTAGAATGCCTTCTAGTTTGTCTTTAATATACCCCTACCAATCGACAATGACATCATAAGCCTCTGAATCCTGTTGCTTTTGGCAATGTGCTGGTCAAGGGTAGTATACATCCACTCAAAAGCAATATGAGCTTCCTGAATTTCATTCAGGCAACTGAATAATTCGGCTAACATTTTATGACGTTCTTCATTTACCTGATTAGCTAAATCTTTGAACTCTTGATGACAAAACTTAAAGAAACAAGAGAAGGTTGCACTTGCAGTTGCATCCTCAAGATGTTTTTCCAACACAGCTATCTTTTCAACATTTGCAGTATTCAGAACCTCTAAATCCTATAATTGATCCTAGAGGGAATCATTCTATCCTTGTAGGTCCCTGAGCTAACTTTCATAGTCATTCTTTAATCTCTAAAGCTCAAATTTATGTTGTTAATTGATTTTTACTATCTGCTCCTGAATATTTTTTAGCTCCTCCTTCTTCATATCAATTTCTTTATTCAGAGAGATCACTGAATCAAAGTTAGCCCTTGCAAATTCCCCCATGGCTGCAGTAGTATCCAATGCTTCCCACTGCACATCATCAGATTGTTTGGTACAAATAACTTGATTAGGGAAAGGTGCCTGCAAGACACTGTAATATCTACTTCTCTTGTTACCTTTCTTCACCACTGCCTTTTGTGATTTACTATAAAAATAATCTCCAAGGGGGACCACAATATCTTATTCACAAGCAACTATCAACTCAGTAGAAGATGTAGCTACATCTTATGTTGCAATTAGTGGAGTTGTCTATGTAATAGTAGCATTGGGTATTGGCATTGTGATCTAGGAGGTAGTCAGATCAGAAGGGATGATTTCATAAATTGACGGTATAGAGGTTGGAGAAGTAATTGAAGTGAGAATTTGAGGAAGTGAAATAGGGGTTTCAACAATCGATGGTGAGGAAGGAGCAATTGGGCTTTGCACATCAGTGGCTGGTGGTAATGAATTAGATGGTGGTAGTTGCAGAGAGACACTTGGAGACTGGATCTCTGTAACTATTAGTGGTGGAGTGCCAAGTGGAATTGACAAGGTTGAAAGTGAAGGAGTGATGTAGGTTAGTGCATAAAATAATTGAGAGATGGTAGATGGTGGTACAAGCTCAGAGGATGAAGTGGGAAGAAATTCAACATAGGAAAATGGGAGTGAAGAAGTTATTGTATGAACAACGGGAGTGACCTCACGAAAATGTTCATCTGTGATATGGTCATCCATCGTTATGCTGTTAAGTAAATATGTAACAACCTAGGAGGTTTTTATGACTTCCTGCACATTAAGAACAACATGAGAGAAAGATTTTGATGGAATCCTTTCATCTTCCACATGATTGTCCTCAATATTCAATGTAGGTATGTCAGATGTAGGAGTTTGAATCTTCTGCCTCTTTGTTGTTTTATTTACAACAACCACTTCAGCATCATTAGATGTGTTACTTGCAGCAACCACTTGAACATCACTGGCTAGACCACTTGCAACAATCACTTGGGTGTCAAGCATTGAAGTTATATGTGCCAACTCTTTCTTCAACTCATCAGTTGACTAAATTAGGAGCTTCTTGGTCTGTTGAACATCTTCTACAAGCCCCTTGCCTTTATCTCCATCTGGATATGTCAACACCAGAGGAGTAGCTACCTTTTGTGATTGTTTTTCTTCCCTTTCCTTTTTGACCTCCTCTGCCAGTTGTAGTTCCGTTCTTCTGTAGTTCATAACCTTATTTTTGAGCTCTTATTGATATTGAAGATGTGGCTCTATTCCTCTTTGCTTTTAGCCCTCACTAGGACTTCAGAGAAAATATTCACTCCCTGATAAATGGAGTCATTGGGGACATATTGATGAACATAGTCTGTCTTCATGTGTTCTTGTTTGAAGTGAGCATCAAGGAATGCTTTGGGGTAATGCATCCTTTTTGGAGCAAGTCCCAATTTCAAAGAAGCAATTCTCCTTCTCAGTACTGCAGCCCAAGTTGATGCTGGAATGACTAGAGGCCCATCTATTACAATATGGAAGGATATCTCTTCAAGTAGCAGCCTGTCTAGGACTAACCTTGGAAGTATATGCACCATATTGCTTCCCCAAGTTCTGATATAAGAAAAATATTCTCCCACATACCAATCACCAAGTGTAGGGATTGAAGTTTTGGCATTGGGAGAAAAACAAGGTGCATCTTCTTTGAATATATGTTGGTAGATAGCACCAAAGAAATGGTCACTGATATCATACAACAAAGGAATAAAGTTGCTCTCCTACAAATCTGAACAATAAATATGGATTGGGGGCGATGATAAGTTCCAATTCCATCCGATGGAGGGATATTGGTATTCTCAGCAGAAGACATCAATCACATACGCAGAATAAAAGAATCGTGGCTTCTTTGGTATTTTCTGATATCGTTCAATGGTTGTAGTTAATTTTGCTGACAAGAGGAAATCCCAAGGGAATGACTCCCCCGTTGTAAGGACATGATGGGCTACAGGTTCCCATTCAGCTTTAAACATTGATCAATTAGGAATACCATAAATCGTGCAAAGCATGGCTGCCAAAAGGGAATAATGTTCTTTGAACCACGAACTGGGTAAGAGTTATCAGCTCTAGGGATGAAATTTGCTGGTTTGTTCATCCAAGACTTCACCATTTCATCAAAATTATACCTAGTCTTAGCAGAATCTAGGAATGAAACATTAAGAGGTTGGACGACCGATTTAAGGGCATATTTTCTAGTGAAAACCTCAGGATGAAAAGTGGCCAATTGAGCCCCTGCGCTGTCGTTAAAAGAGCGGTCCTTAGGTTTGGCATGGTCAATAATCCATCTAACTATGTCTGTGTAGGGAAGAATAGCAGGTCTAGCAGCAATGGCATGAAGATGTGAATTCCTAATTTTCTCATAAGCAGGCCGGTCATTCTGGATATTTGACAGGTCATCGTTATCAAATATGGTGTATATTTTAGACTAGTCAATTTGGTAAGTCTCAGAAATTTTGTCACTGGTGTCGGCAAGGAAGCCAAAGTTAGGGTCTTTGTTCAATAAGTCTTTCTGAGTAGTTCTGGAATGGGTGTTCTGTGACATTTTGAAAAACTGGACATTTCTGATAAATAAATAAAAACACAAATAAAAAATAATTCAAAAAGGGAAAAAATCCATAAATAATGAATAAGACAAGGACATGAAACTGACCCTTGAGCGATGAAAACGATAGAAAACAGCCCTGGTAAAATCTCGTGGTAAAAATCTCCGAAACAGGTAAATTCTTTGAAAATGAAAATGATAAAGAAAATAGAAAGAATCAACATATTTATCAATTTCATCATATAAAATATGGACCGTAGGATCAAAACAGATCGACGACTGAGATCTAATAAAGTGAGATGTGGAAAGAGAATTGCGGGCATTTATTTTGCAAATATATACATTCTTTCCGCAATTGTGGGTTGTGGGTTGCAAAATCGCAACTCTAAGTATTAACAAAACATAACTTTCTGCAATCTGCAATTGCGGGTTGCGGGTTGTGGAAACACAAACCACACTAATCAATATAATGACTCTTCCGCAATCCACAATCTGCAATTGCGGGTTGCAGAAAAACAAGATGCAAGCTTATTATTGAAACACTTTCCGCAATCTGCAATCTGCAATTGCGCGTTGCGGTTTGCGGAAATGCAAAACACAAAACTATTTTAAGAGTCTTCCCTCAATCTGCATTGCGGGTTGCGGGTTGTGGATGCAAACAACAACAATTATTTGAAAAACAATTCCGCATCTGTAATCTGCATTGTGGATTGCGGGTTACGGAATGAAAAAGTTTCAAAACCAAAAACCAAGCTTCCACAATCTGCATTGTGGGTTGCGGAAAGAGTTAAGTTTTGGGAAAATCCAAGCTTTCCGCAATTCACAAAAACACACAAAATCAAAGGATTTTTCAAACGGAAAATTACTAACCGAATCAAATCATGACAAAACAATAATAGCATGATGAAAAACCCCAAAATGACCATGTAATTTAATCATTACCTTTGCATATAAAAATTTGGGGCGCCCACGTTTTCTTGAAAACATGGGATCTATTGTACCTACTAAAAATGGTGAGTAGTTGGTGTTGATGTTTATGTAACTTCGGAATGTATTTCATATATGTATGTTGTATGTACTCCTAAAGAGATGGTATTATTCCTCTATACGGAAGTGTCATCATTTATATTGTAAATGCCGTAACTTATACTTGATGGGTTATTAGACAACCTTGTTGGGGTCGGCCCTGTATAAGTCATGTGGGTCAAAGGGTTATTAGACCACCCTATTGGGGGTTGGCCATGTGGGTCAAAGGGTTATTAGACCACCCTATTGGGGGTCGGCCCAGTCAGCATTATGTTATGTGGTTAAGTTCGAGCCTACATGATTTATGTAAAAGGAAAGTCAAGTCAAGTATAAATAGAGTGCGGGAGGCACTCTATTTGATCACTCACTTCTCACTCATGCACTCAAGGAGGAGTGGCGCACTTATATAGGAGGAGGATCTGCTGCTAGGTTATGTCTATCTCTCATGTTTGGGTTGTATCATTGCTCTATCTATCTCTGAGGAAACTATTGGGGTTTTTCACCTTTATGGTTTTCCCCAAGTAAATCTTTGTGTCTCTTGTGTGCTTGCATTATTGCCTCCATGATTGATATGCTGTAGATATGTTGTACATATTGTTGTCTCAGTTAAGATTCTAGATCAGTTTGAAGTAAATTCTGAAAATCTAACATGGTATCAGAGCTAGCCTGAAAGAAGGCATGATATGGCATGTATGACACTTGTTGCACTTACGATGCTAGGGCTTGATATAGCAAAAACCAGTCATCATAGCACTTTCGCTATAAATCCGTTTTGACGAAGGTTTCAGATCTGAAACCTTTACAGGTCGAATATTAAATGTCCGTGTACCCTGTGTCCAAAGGACAACCTCTAATTCGTTGTACTTTGTGATTTATGATCTGTACAATATAGGGTTTCTGCCTCTTCCAGATCTGAGTCAAAATCAGGTGACCTTGGGAAAAAGGTCATAACCTGGGCTAGGAAGCTCCAAATGAAATTTCATAAAAAGTGATAGGTATTACATAGACTGTAATATTTCAAGAAATGTTTTCAGAGGCCGAAGTTGAACCAATGACACATGGCATGCCGTACAATTTCTCTCGCCTGTATTATCCCATAAACAGGTCACGTTGCGAAACTTGGTATAACTCTCTCTCAGAGAATCCAATTGAGGTCAAACCTTTCAGGATGGAAATATAATAGGGTGAGCTATCTCAAGAAACGTTTTCAGACCCTGTGGATCAAAAATTTTGGAGTTACACCAAAAACAATCAGGTACATATTTCTGTCAAAACAGAATTATTTTTTAGTACCTTCATTCATGGCTTCCGGAATTTAGGGCTTCGGAGAAAGTTGGAATTTTTGTAATCGGAGACCAAGGCTGGATGCTACTCATCAAAATAGAAATTTAGAGACCAAGATCAGAATTTTTGGTTGGGCAGAAGGTCGGGCTTGATCAGACCCTAGTTCGAGACTTTGATCAGAAAAGTGGAAAATTAGGGCTTCTGTAAAAATGGAAATTTTTGAAATATGTGACCATGACTGGAAGCTCCTCAGAAAAATAGAATATTAGAGATTTGGATCAAACTTTTTGATTGGGTAGAAGAGTGGGCTTCATCAAACCACAGTTCAGTGTCACGTCCAGTGAATCCGAAAGTTTCAAAGGAAAAATTGAGTGAAACTTTGCAGTTTTCAAATTCTAAGCATACTAGCTTGATCAACTCATCAAGGCGCATATTTATATCCTTTCGAAAGTTTGAAATTCAAAGTTTGAATTTTTGGGGTTTCTCTGACAAACCCATATCCAGCTCCAGGTCCAGTTCTTGCAAATCAAGTGGATTGGGTTAATCCTAGAAGAAGATGGATTGGTCACCTACATAAGTAAAGAAGTTCCTGTTTCAGAGGGAGATGAAGCTAAGGCCTTACATAAGAATATTACAAGCGATCTCGACAGGTATGAATCAACGAGGTATGTTTCAATATTTTTTCATGATTAAGTTTATGGTATGATTGTCTTCATGTTGTTATGGGTAGTACAATCTTGATTTTAGATTTGTCGTATCACCTTAACAAATTTATGAATGCATGATAGAAAATATTCATTGATTAGGGTGTTGACACTTATGATTGTACTAATGCATTATGGTGTTGTATGAGGTTTATGTTGTCTACTAACATGAAAGGTACACCAAGAAAGACAAATCATGTTCTGGTTCAAGAACATATGATCATGATGAGATGAGGACAAAGATTCATCCATTGTCATGGATCTCATAGAAGATCCATTTACGAGGTATGTATAACTTGGTTTTATAATGGTTAACCTATGAGATATACAGGTTACTAGCACAAGTCATTGAAGAAGAACAAGAAGACATCATGTGAGTATGTTAGACATAACTAGCTAGCATGCTAATCTAGGTATTTTTTTCCTATATCAAGATAGAATCCTACCTTGTGTTAGGATCTTATACTGTTGTGTTGTTGATAATAATTATTCATGAAGTCATAGGTTTGAATAATCATGGTTGTATGCATATTGTAATTGATGATATGACTAACCAGAAGAATCATGAAGGTATAGGTTTGAGTAATCACGGATTTTATGCATATTATATCTCTTATCTTGATTGATGACTTAACTAACCAAAAGAGTCCTATGATCAAATAAGAATATGCATGAGTAAAAGAAGACTTCCCTGAAACCTTGAACACTAATGTTTATTATCTATGTTTGAAATGATCCTGACTATACATGCTTGAGATTATTGTAATTATACTAATGAATGTTTGATTATGTATGAGACCTAGAGGATAACACAATGGTGATACTAACAAGCATGCATAGGGATAAAGAATGAATATAAGTTCAAGGACAAGTAATCCAAGAAGCAAAGATCAAGAGGGAGTACACTCCAGTGGTTTCTGCAAGGATGCAGATATTCAGAGGGAGTTGACCATCTCTCTACATTCCACATCAAAAGGTGTAGAAGAAGCCACTTCAGATTAGGACTCCAGTAGCTCCTGCAAGGAAGCGAAGACTGAGAGGGAGTCAACCCAACAAACAAACAAAGATAAGTATTTGAATTGTCATTACTTGCATATTTTATTGTTTAAATAATATTGTTCAATAATGTATATACTGATGTTCCTAGAATTAGGTTGTATATTATGCATATTAGAATAATTGCATTGATGAAAAATATACTACTAATATGTATGGGTAAGTGGCCTATGTCACTGTACAACATTCCATTGCTACTTATCTAGAATGAAACCTCTTTGCTGACATGTTGGGAGTTGTGCACACTCTTAACAATGTTCTGGTAGAGATTCGAAGGCATCTAGAAAGTTACGGGATATGGATAAATGTTGTATTGAAGCATTGGCTAATTGCATGACTGTATGACATATTTCTTTGTGTGTAAGAATTTGTTCTGAAAATTATGAGATGTTTCTAATCATGCAATTTAACGTGTTTTGTAGGAAAGACCGTATATCTTCACCTACAAAAGGACTACAACATCTGTTCCAGCAACAAAGATATCTATTGAAGATATTGAAGATATTGAAGTTCCCAGGATCTGGGATGAAGAAATGGAATGCCATGATCCGTCGATCATGAAGAATGATGTTTGGGATGTAGTCCCAAGACCTGAAGGGAAGTTTGTTATGAATTCCATATGGATCTATCAAGATCAAGCATGCTGCAGATGGTAGCATAGAGAAATATAAAAGTGATGAAATAGAAGATACACCAGATGGATTCAAGATAGCTTTCTTGAATGGTGTAGTTGAAGAAGAAGAGTATGTGGAGCAACCACTTGGTTTTAAGACACATGACAGGGAGTCATATATGTGCAAGATTTGGGAATGATGCACTATTTCCTAGGTATGGAGGTGTGGCAGAATGCAGGTGGGATCTTCCTTGGACAAGGGAAATACACAGTAGATATCCTGAAGAGATTCGGGATGATGTAATGCAAGGCCATGGCCACACCTATGGCATCGAATCTGAAGCTTCTATGTGATGCTTCAGCTGAGTTAGTTGATGTCTCTATGTATCGTCAAATGATTGGGTCCTTGATGTACCTGACGAACACGAGACCAGACATTTGCTTTGCTATTAACACATTGAGTCAGTTCCTGACAGATCCGAGGAGTGTTCACCTGCTTGCTGTAAAGCATGTTCTGAGGTACCTGAAGGGTTCAGTGGACTATGGGATCAAGTATGAAGCGAATCAAAATTTTAACCTGCAGGGTTATGTTGATTCAGATTGGGCTGGCAGTGCTGCAGATAGGAAGAGCACATCTGGGTGTTGCTTCAGTATGGGATCAGGTGTGATCTCTTGGTTTAGTAGGAAGCAGTCCTGTGTAGCACTGAGTACAGATGAGGCAGAGTATGTTGCATCCTGTTCAGCTAGTTGTGAGGCAGTATGGATACGGAAGCTACTGTCTGAGTTATTTGATCTCCCGTTGGAAGCTACTGGTATCTTCTATGATAACCAGAGTTGTGTGAAGCTGTCCGAGAACCCAGTGTTTCAATACAGGTCGAAACACATAGAGATCAAATATCACTATATCAGGGATATGGTGCAGAGAGGAGCTGTGAAGCTCCTGTATGTTATGATGGACGAGCAGATTGCAGATGTGCTGACGAAGCCACTATCCAGGGTGAAGTTCGAGTACTTCAGAGAGAGGCTTGGCATTCTTCAGATCGAGGACACTTCGAGGAAGAAGTGATGGACACATCTGCTGAAGCCATTCCAAGCATGTTGGAAGGAGGATCCTTCACATGGCTGTGGATGTAAGTGCTGGATGATGAGCATTAGGATGATGTTCTAGTTTATGCTTTGATATGATCAGTTGGATCATTTCTATGTATGCATCATGTTGGATGTTGGATATGATCAGTTGGATCATTTTTATGTATGTATGTATGCATCATGTTGGATGCTGGATATGATCAGTTGGATCATTTATATGTATGTACGCATCATGTTGGATGCTAGATATGATCGGTTGGATCATGTGTATGTATTTTTGTATATGCATCATGTTGGATGCTTGGACCATGTATCTGTATATGTATCAGGTGGATACATTGTATGATCAGGTGGATCATGTATGGTGATATGTATCATGTATTTGTATTTGTATCAGGTGGATACATTGTATGATCAGGAGGATCATGTATGATGATATGTATCAGGTAGATACTTGGTATGCATCAGGTAGATGCATTGTATGATCAGGATGATCATGGATGACGAGCTTCAGGATGTTGCTCCAGATGACATGCAGCAGGATGTTGCAGTGATGATGATTAGGATGATCATGGGTACATCAGGATGATGTATGATGAGTATCAGGTTGATACTCTATGGCCATGGATCAGGTTGTGCAGATGAGCATGTAATCCGGTGCCCTCGGAGATTTGCAGATAGTCTTTCGAGGTTTTGCCTATGGCATGTAATTCGGTGCCCTGGGATATATGGAAAATGCTCTTTCGAGGTTTTGCTCTGGGGGGACATGTAATTCGGTGCCCTTGGAGATCTGCAGATAGTCTTTCAAGGTTTTTCCTATGGCATGTAATTTGGTTCCCTGGGATATCTGGTAGATGCTCTTTCGAGGTTTTTTCCTACGGCATGTAATTCGGTTCCCTGGGAGATCCGATAGGTTGGGATGTGTGCCCGTAATCAGTCTTGGGATGATCTTGTGAGGTTTAGCCATAACCACATGTAATTCGGTGCCATGGAAGATCCTATAGGTAGAGCCGCGTGCTCGTAACAGCCTGGGATGCTCTTGCGAGGTTTTGTGGTGGGGTCACATGTAATAAGTCCTAGAGATCTGGACAGGATGAAAAAGGCCTCAGATGCTCTTTAGAGTTCTTGCTAGCCAAGAGACTCTTTTAAGGTTTTGTGACGCACGTAATAAGTCCTGAAGATTCCACAGTATGGCCAGTGATGATGAAGACCTGCAGGTGGTGGGCCTGCATCCAGTATGAAAAAGGACTGGCTCTGTAGAACTTCCTATGACGAGTAGATTCAGAGATTGATTGATATAGCAGCAGCAGTGACGATGATGATGACTCGATGATGATTATCCAGTGATGATGATCCAGAGAAGATGACTTGTGCTAGAAGACCTGTGTTGAGAAATACCTTCCTAGTTAAGAGGGAGTGTTGATGTATATGTAACTTCAGAATGTATTTCATATATGTATGTTGTATGTACTCCTATAGAGATGGTATTATTCCTCTATACGGAAGTGTCGTCATTTATATTGTAAATGTCGTAACTTATACTTTATGGGTTATTAGACCACCTTGTTGGGGTCGGCCCTATATAAGTCATGTGGGTCAAAGGGTTATTAGACACCCCTATTGGGGGTCAGCCCAGTCAACATTATGTTATGTGGTTAAGTTCGAGCCCACATGAGTTATGTAAAAGGCAAGTCAAGTCAAGTATAAATAGAGTGCGGGAGGCACTCTATTTGATCACTCACTTCTCACTCATGCACTCAAGGAGGAGTGGCGCACTTATGGAGGAGGAGGAACTGCTGCTAGGTTATGTCTATCTCTCATCTTTGGGTTGTATCATTGCTCTATCTATCTTTGAGGAAGCTATTGGGTTTTTTCACCTTTATGGTTTTCCCCAAGTAAATCTTTGTGTTTCTTGTGTGCTTGCATTATTGCCTCCATGATTGATATGCTCTAGATATGTTGTACATGTTGTTCTCTCAGTTAAAATTCTAGATTAGTTTGAAGTAAATTTTTAAAATCTAACAGTTGGGATGAACCAATTATATCTGTAAATGAAATCTGTAGTTACAAGGAAGACATGTCAGCAAGCTTGATGTTTTAACCTGTAATTCACAAAATGTCCTCATAAAACACAATTAAAATAATAGAGTTAGTCATATGTTTTATATATCCCCATCCAAAACCATTTAATGATGATGTTCATATGATAAGGAAGCCTTAGAAGTAAACAGGAATCCTTTACCACTACGTAGCCATAGGAAGGCAGTTTATGATGAGCCTTAGAGCAAACTTAGAGCCATTCTAGGTTACCAAATCTTGAATCACCTTGAGTTTATTAATTATTTATTTATGTACAAATGCATTACTCACAATATATACATTTTATTTCCCCCTTTTTTTTTCTCTTTTTTTATACTATTTTTTTCTTTTCTTTTCAAAACAGAATGAAAATATGCAAACAAGACTTCTGTTGATACAAGGCCATTTCCTTGACTTGGTTATTAGATGTTTCCAATGTCATTCACAGACCTGATCTGGAAACTAAACAGGCCAGCTCGATAAGGAGAATCCCTGTCTTTTATATTTTGACACTAAAAGCAATTACCATGGCTTGGTGACGATAAGTGGTAATTTCAATCCAAAATCAGACCCATGATCATGGTAGGGATGGCTTGTAATAAGAACCCCCTTATCCTCATATACAAAAAAATGTTTTATAAAGGAAAACAAAATTTGTTAGTGCATATATTACAAGACACTACCATGGCTTGGTAACCATATGACAATAGTGTTACTCACCGATGTTTTGTAGATCATGAATGGACCAACATGTGATAGGATCTTCCACCTTCCAGCAACAGATGAAATTCACCTTCCAAGTTTAGTGGCTTGATGTGGATATGTCATTCCACCTAAACATCTATGAACATAATGGGATGGATTGTAATAAGACCCCCCATCTTGCAATCTACAATTATTAAAGTGAATTATTTTCAAGGTGATCAGAGTGGGATCCAGAATAGGTAAGGCTGACAAGACTATGAATATATGCTACCATTCACTAATGAAACATAAGCATGAAAAAACAATTGCTTCCTCAACTTTAATTAACCAAACAAAACATCCATAAAGATATTGATTAAGGTGGGAAGGTATCAATCAAGGATTTTCCAATATTGACTATTGATTTCATGAAAAACATTTTCTGATGTAGGTTGAGTGAAATTAAATTGACATTGCAACCTGGAAACTTCAGACTAAATTAACTTTGAAACACATCGTTCAACAACCTTTGCCAGATGTGCTGACATTATTCAAATAAAAAACAATGTACAAAAGAAAAACAAACTGAAGAGAAAGAAGGAAAGAAAGCAAACCACACTTTATGTACAGTAAGTGAATTTGCTCAATTGAACAAAATACTTTTTGATCAACTGCACATTCACTGGGTAGGTATTTGAGATACCTTCCAGTGTCTACAACCGGATAGTACTAGGACCAAGATTTTCTATAACAATGAATGGTCCTAGCCATAAGCATTGGAACTTAGTGTAATCATTATTGTCTTTGTGTTTGTTATCCCACTTTAACACCAAGTCCCCCATAGTAAACTCCCTGTCAGATGAGGACTTCTCATCAAACCACCGTTTTACAAGCTGCTGGTGTTGATACAACTTATTTTTGGACTTCTCCCTATCTTCTTCCAGCTTGAGTAACATATCAATTATGTGCTAGAGTGGGGAAGAATCATCCTCTTGTATGGAATATTCCAACTGTAGTGAAGGAATCATGAGGTTGGATGGAAAGATGGCCTCCTTACCATAAACTAAATAGTAAGGGGAATTTCCTATGGCTGCCTTTGGGGTGACCCAGTCTTCCCAAAGAGCATTGTATAGTTGGGTGTGCCAATCTTTATGGTGGGTAGAAACTGTCTTCTTCAACATGTTAATCAAGTTTTTGTTGGAAGACTCTGCTAGTCCATTCCCTTATGGATAGTAACTGGCAGAAAACTTCAGCTTTATCCCTTTTTCAAGGGCATACTGTGTAAGATCAATGGAAGAAAAATAAGATGCATTGTCAAACACTAGAAATTCAGGGGCACCAAACCTAGTGACTATTTGGATTTCAAGGAAGGATATCACTTGGTTTGTATTGCGTTGTCTGAGAGGGAATGCCTCTACCTATTGGGTAAAGTAGTCCAGGGCTGTCAAGATATACTTGTGTTGCAGGGAGGAAGCAAGATTGATGAGTCCAACAAAATCCAGTTCCCATTGTTGAAATGGAAACTGAATTGTTACTGGATGCAAAGGAAAGGCATTTTTTTTAATTTTACCAACACACTTATGCCATACTTCACATATTCTGACATATGAGTATGCATCTTTGAACAAATTAGGCTAGTAGTATCCTTCTCTCAGGATCTTATGTGCAGTGGTTTCTCCTGAGAAGTGCCCTCCCACAAGTCCTGCATGAAATTGCAAAAGAATATTATTAGTTTATTCCTTCTCTAAACACCTGAGAAAAACACCATCATAATTCTTCCTAAACAAAACCCCATCTATAAATTGATATGGTGTAGCTTTTAACCTTAAATATCTGCATTTTTTAAATTCAAGGGTTTCAGGAGCAAACCCATGGGTAAGGAAGAACTTAATGTCATCATACCATTCAAATGTTTGAGTTGTGATAACATTAACATAACATGTTGTCGTACTCTCTTCTTGTTCCCACTCAATCTGCTGTTGTATAGGATCATTGGACTGAGCAGTAAGCAGACACAAGCCTTGGCCTTTCACGATATTTGCTGGTCTGATCTCCAAATCATATTCTTTCAAATTTTTCAACCGGTGAGCTCTCTTTTCACCTAGCTCCTTCTGAACCTGTACATTCCTGATAGCCGTGTAAGGAACAATGACTTTAGTCCGAGATTTCAATAAATATGGTTTAAAATGTTTTACCGATTTATAGACCGTGTAATCTTGTATATTGATCTAGGAGTAGTTGAGTTCTGTGCCTTTGAATGTGGAGCTCATGAATGAAATAGGGATTTTAGCACCATTATCATGTTTTTGTGTAAGGACAGTTGCGTAGGAGAAGTCAGTAGCAAATGTGTACAGAATAAAATCTTTGTTGATTCTAGAGACATCAGAGCAGGGGCTTTTGCAATGGCTCTCCGGATTTCAACAAAGGCATTTCTTTGTTCCTTAGACCACTTAAACTGGGCATCTTTTTTAACCAATTGTTGGAACGGCTTAACAATTTGAGAAAAAATTGGAACAAATCTACAAACGAAATTAATCTTACCAAGAAAATATTGCAAGGCTTTACTTGAACCGGGTAGGATGATCTTCGCAATGGCTTTTGTGCATTCTGGATCAATGATCATGCCTTCTTTCGAAACAATAAAACCCAACAAATTACCTTCAGTGACTGCAAATATAGATTTTTTTGGGTTCAATGAGATTCCATATCTTTTGCAGCGCTCAAACACCTATTTCAGAGTAGACAAATGTTCATGTCATTTTTTAGAATAAATGGTAATATCATCTAAATACACAACGACAGAATTATCCATCAATCCCCTTAAATCTATGTCCATAGCTCTCTGAAAGGTAGCACCAACATTTATCGTCCCAAAAGGCATTCGCGTGAAGGTAAAGGTTTCCCAAGGGGTCCTAAAAGCTATTTTAAGTTGATCATTAGGGGAAACTAGGACTTGGTTATATCCTGAGAAGTCATCAAGGAGAGAAAACATCTCAATCCCTGCTACTTTCTGTAGAATCTGCTCCATTGGAGGAAGAGGGTAATTATCCTTTTCAGAAGCTCTGTTTAAGTTCCTGAAATCAACACAGAGTTTGATCTCCCCATTCTTCTTGCGAACATGTACCATATTAGAAATCCACTTTGTATGTTTGACTGGGAATACAATTCGTGCTGCCAGTAATTTCTTAAGCTCCCTCTTGGTAGAGGGTTCTAGACTAGGACGCATCTTCCTTAACTTCTGCTGATAAGCTTTTACCTCAAGTTTCATTGTTATATTATGGTGCATGGTATTGGTTTCAAAAGTTTTTAGTTCATCATATGTCCATGCAAAGACATCTTTGAACTCCTTCAACAATTTGATAAAAACTCTTTTTTCCTTAGTAGAGCAATCAACCCCTAGATTGATGAAATGAGGGTTCAATTTAGTTCCTAGGTTGACAGGCTCATAATTGAGGGACGAACCATGGGTTTATAGTTGGTCTTTTTCTTTAACTTATCTTGCAGTTCATAGTATTTCTCCAGGTTGCTGACTAATTTAGTGATAAGATTGGAAGGATGAGAGGAATCAATCAAAGACTTCTCATGCTCAGCCTCATCTATTGCCACATATTGAAAAGTGTCCTAGGCTATTGTTGGCCACTCTATATGTCAGTTAATTAAAGCTAACACACAGAATGATCAATATAAATTGTCAAACCAAGGAAGGTCTTTTATTTCAAAGGTAATGAGCACAATCTATGCATAAACAGATTAAGTAGTTGATTAATGAATGTAAGTAATGATCCTACCTAGATGCTCAGCCAACTCATTCCCCAAGCAACTAATCTGATTCACACATCTACAAATCCCAATTGAAACAATCCTTCTTACAGAATCAATCCAGAAAGTTAATGATCTAATAATGAAATGAAATGAAATTACTTTTGCAAGAAGTTAAATCCTTATGATCATCAAACTACATCATTTAACCTTTACCAAAATGATCTATCCAGTGACTACTGTAACTCCAACATTATTTGTCTAATCTATGTATGCAATTAAAGATACAGCAGCAATGAAATACAAGCTTGAACTCTACTGATGATTACTGGAAGTCCTGGAAAGCATAAATAACTACCAATTGATTGGGATCGAGCTTGGCTATTACAGCTGATTAAAACACACATGCAATTTAATTGAATTTTTCTACACAGTCGACTGTCACACCACTCTGCTACAGCTATTCAGGATGCAATTGTAAACTACCAGCAAGGAAGTTAATCTTTATTACAACTATCAGCAATGTCTACAACTTCCCACACCACACAACAGAAATGAAAGTAAACTATTCTATGTTACAACTATCAGCAATGTCTACAACTTTCCACACCACACAACAGGAATGAAATTAAACTATTCTACCTACTTAAATCGGTTATCTCTATGAGAAGGCGGGCCCTAGCCTTCTAATAGAGATGTCGAGAGCCATAGCTAATTAAAACTTAGAAGTGAAGAATGCTGATCTCATATTATTAATCGAAGATCATGAGCTTCAATGCTCTGTTACAGCTTACACCAGTAATGATTGTCCAACCCCAGGAGCCTTCTCGGATTTATACAAAAAGGAAAGACAGTTTCAGATCCACAAAAATAGCGCAATAATGAAGATCTATGATCTTCATGCTGCGCAGTTACAACTAACTGATAGAGCGTGTTGAATAGTGTTGTTAATACTGAAAGATGTGGCTGTCCCGATGGCAATTGGATCAACAAACTTGATAGATGGAATGCCACATGTCTGTTGCAGCTAAGCTCTTCTTCAATGAGATCTGTTACAGTGGAAATCTGTTACAGCTCACGTGGAGGATGCGCTGTCCTTTAGAGTATGAGGAGCTAACGTTGAAGAGTCACAGCTGGCATTGTTGGGTTGATACACCTGCGCTTTTAGACCTTGGCTAAATAAAGTCACATAAATTAGTATAAACCAAGGACTAAGATCCATAATCTTTAACAGTATTAGGCATAAAAGCAAATAAAGTAATAACAAATTATACTTGTCAATGTTATAGATTGATCTGGAAAGACATGGATATATCTCATGAAAATAGGATGGAATTAGGGAAAAAAGGTGTAATAGAGGTAGCCGAAAAAAGAATTTACTGGACCCAACATCTCCCCCCAACTAACCAATTGCATGTCCTCATGCAACAACCTCCTTTAGTCTGAATATGAATCTGAGTGAAATCTGTGGAGATTGGTGATGTTATAAGCAAAGTCTGGTGCCTCCCCTCGAGGAACAAACCCACAGCAATATACCCAATGCTCCCACCAACTCTCTTCTTCTTCTAATGTTAGAGCATAATTGGTTCTGTAAGAATTGATTATAGGAAACCAAATGAGGGGTAACTTAAATCTTAAACCAATCCACCAAGGTCCACACCTCTGCATGCATTGCACATATTTAGGCACCCTAGTGAAGGCTTGCTTGAAATTTTCGAAGCCATATGGATCCATTTCCTTCAGAGATGAGGATGAGTATAGCCATCTGTATTCACTGCCTTCTAGGGCTTCCTGCTACATATTAAGAATCATTGGGAAGCATGTAGTAAGGAGTTTATCTTGCAGGCTCTCAAAATATTGAGCAATTGAAGGAACCCTAAGGGATTTAGCATGACAGGCCATGAATACTGGTGGATTCTGAGGTTCCTCCCTAATCCAGAGAGTACAATTCTCCTCATTCCTGAGGATAGTTTGGAAAGCATCCTTCCATCTTACATGTTTAATGACAAAGGAGGAAAATTCCCTAAGCTGAATATCTCCAAGAACAAGTAAAGGGTTAGATGGAACAAAAATATAAGAACCTATCATGCAAATATAACTCACATAACAAATGTTGATCCTCAAAGTTACTCTTCAGAAAAGTCTTCAGAAAAGTCTCCAGAAATTGATCAGCTGTTTCCAACTCAAATGATCTTCCATCTTTGAGAGCCTTCAATTTAAATAAGGTTGTCTGCTCATAGAGGAGGACAGGATAAGAGGGGGATGGAGCAATGCAACTCATCAACTCTATAGAAAGATTATACATTTTCTTTTTGTCCTGCTGTAGGGACTCAAGCTTCTTCAAACCTTCCAATTTTTCTTGGAGTTTTTCCCACCAAAGCTTCTGGAAGAATAGATCCTCAACCCATTTTTCTCTTAGTCCCTTAATGACATTCCTATGCTCCTGGAGAGAGATCATACCTTCTTTGAACGGTTCCATCCATTTGAGCCATTTATCCAGTTCAAGGTTTAACCAAAGAATTTTCTTCTCTAGTCATTGAATTTTTCTGTCTTCTACCTCCTTTTCATCATCAAAATCTAGATGAATGACTTCCTTGTCTTGCCTCAACACTGTGACAGCTTCATCTTCAATCGGGATTGCAATGGCTTGTGCATGTGGTTTAGTATCATCCATAGGGTTTAAGGATGCTGGTTCTTGTGTAACAACATTCTTCATATCCATATCCATCTCAACTTCCTCAGTCAGTGCTATAGTCTCAGTTAGTATTTTTAGGGTTGTTAGTTCTTGTGTAACAGCACCCAAGTCTTTCGTTTCAATCTCAGCCATCTCACTTTGTGTTTCCACTGTAGCAAATGATTTTGGAAACACTGGTTCTTGTGTAGCAGTGTTTCCCTCCTGATTCTCTACATAAAATGTTGCTATCTGAGTTGCAGATTTAAACATTCTCAAGGGTACTGGTTCTTGTGTAACAATCCCCTGCTCCTCCATTTATTTAAACTGCTGAGATTGTTTCTAATTTTTATTAGATCTTTCTGACTGGTAAGACTGGTCCTGAAGGAGATCAGTATCCCCTGATGGCTGGGACTGTACCATTTCATCCTCTAAACTCAAATCAGGGATTTCTTTTATTCTTGGATCATTCTCCTCTATCAATTCGATCCCTGGCATTCCTTCTTCCACCTCCTTTATCTGTACATGACTCTGGGATGCAAGTCCCAACACAACAACTCTATGTCCTGCTGAAGCAAATATATCTCCACATTTTGGGCAAACAGTCTCCCCATACTTCTCATTTTCAAATGCAACAGATGGGTTTTCCAGCAAATTTGCAACATTTGCTAATGTATCCAAATTTTTCTCTGCTTGTCTGCTAGCTGCTCCCTTCCACTTTTCCAATTCTTTTCTTAATTTTTGCTATTCCTCCTTTAATAATTCATTTTCAAACAAGAGGTTTTCAATTTGGGGTTCTCCCTAGAGGGTTCCTATATAGCAGTAGGCAATTTGGGGTTCAAAATAGGAATCTCTATATCTACCCCTACTGTATGTACTTCTTCTAACGTAGGTGACCCCCTATTCCCTTTAACTGCTCCTGTCATCTCTGATAGGGGTGTTCCACTGTTACCCCCAACAACATCCATTGTATCAACTTCTGCTGCTGTCCCTGTTAATTCTGCTCCCATTATAGTTACTTCTACTACTGCCACTGTCACAGCTGCTTCTGCTGCTGCTGCTGACCGTGTTCTTTTTTTCCTCAACAATCCCACTAGGTGTTCCTCACCACTTACTGCTATTGATGCTTTGAAAGTACGACTCTTCTTCCTCTTTTCTCCCATGGGTGTATGACCCCTATTCCTTGATTCTATTCTTCGTTTCTTTGACACAGAGGTGTTCACCCTGGTTTCTTCTTCTTCAATAATGGTGCCCCTTATTTCTGACGAGGACTCTACTTCCAAGACTTCCACAGTCCCTTCTGCTACTGTTTCTGGCCGATATCCTTCCTTATGAATCCCTACTTCTACAAATGCAGCTTCGACTGTCGCAGTTTCAACAACTGCTCCAGTTTCAGCTTCTTTCAATTGAGTACTTAACTCTGCAATTACAGATTCCAATTTTTCTACCTCCTGCGCCAGGGTTTCCATCATACTTGCTTCAATTATAGGGTTTTATGCTACTCCAGCCTCTTCTTTACTTACTTCCCCTTCATTATTGGCCTGAATTTCTATTACTCCAACCTCCCCCCCAACTGGGTTTGAGGAACTCCGGTCCTCACTACCCTCACTAGCACCTCCCTCTTCTAATACAGGTTGTCTAATTGGTGCGTCCTCAGCCAAAAATTGATCCCAAGTTAAATGACGATTTGCAATGGCTCTTAGGACCAATAATTTGATTAAACCATGATTAGTGAGGGAGGAAACTGGCTGCTGGGTAGTTCTTGCATAGCCAACCATGGTTTGTAGGGCTTTAAACAAATATAATGGTATATTTACTAAGATACCATGTCGTAAATGAAACAGTAAGGGAAGTTCAGAGAATGAAATAACTTGGTACCTACCTCCACAAGAAATATATCTCTTCACAAAGACTGCAACTTGATTCCAGGGTGGTGGTAAGGATGCCAATTCCATCCCAGAAAGCTTTGGAATAACCTATTCTCCTACTGACATAAATTCCCTCACTGCATTCGCATTATGTACTTTCTGCCCAAATGACTTCTTTATCACCATGGGAAAACCAACAAGCTCAGCTATGATTTCTTCTGTAACATCCACACACAGTCCTCTGACCTCGGCATGAGTATCAATTAGGCTAAGGGCGAATTGCAATGCAGTTTCGGTATGAAAACCATTCAATTGTTCGAAATACTCCATCCAACCTGCTGCTATAAAAACATTGAGAAACTCTGCATTGGCACGCATAGCGTCTGTATTCACAGGTTCATGTCTAACTGGATTTCCCATTTTAACCTCTCCTCAAGGTTTAGACCTCAACAATTTCTGGTTTAGAAGTGGAGAGTTGCAGCTTTCGAACATGCAAAGGGTCATTGGGGTTTAAGAATCAAGTTTCAGGCTAGTCTATGATAGTATGAACGTTCTATGGAAGCGACGAGGTTGGTAGATAGGAGTAACAGGTGCAAAATAAGGTAAGGTGACAGAAAAATAATCACAATTATGACCTTTAACTTAATATTTAAAGTGTGATTCAATTTGGTTCATTGATCAAGGGTTATGACAGAACATAATCATTATTACCGTATTAGTTCTTCTGCCAAATCATGTAAAAGATAGGACCCGTACCTTGCATTTATGAATTTGAGCCATGAATTAATCATTGTGGCTGGCCGTCGTCCGAGCGGATGTAAATGCACATGTGCCGAAGTACATGGAACTTGCCACCCAGGCTGACAGCTACTCAAGGCATCCGGATTGTCCTTCGTGGTGGATCATGGTTGGACTGTGTGGAGCAAGTGCCAAAACTGACTCCTAGTCACATCGTTATTAGCATCATTAATCAGAGAGCAAACAAACTGGCAGAGTATCAGCTGCAAAATCTAGCGAAATAAATGAAAAATGGCGGAGTCGCAGCTGTATGGAAGGAGCTATAATGAAGTGGAAGGGATGGAGCCGTGGTGCTAGATTTAGCATAATGGAAAAAAGTGACAGAGTCGCAGCTGCTATACTTAGAGGAATGGACAAAAGTGGCAGAGTCGCAGCTGCTGGGAAGGAGTAAAAATGAGACAAAAATGGCGAAGTAGCAGCTGCCAAATTAGAAAGATAAGTAGAAGTAGAGGAGTCACAGCCGCGGGATTTGGCCGAATGAGCAAAAGTGGCGGAGTCGCAGTTGCGAATTTTAGTAGAATGGGAAAATGTAGTAGAGTCGCAGCTGCGAATTTGGTAAAATAGGCAAATGTGGCGGAGTCAGAGCTGCGTCCAACTGTAGTAGAAGCAAATTTTATTTGTGACAGACCATGAAATATCCATCTTCTTCAAAGAGCTTTATTAGATCAGGAACAAATATGGGGTGTCTGCAGTCACATGGCCCAGTCACAGCTGCTGCTCCTCCAATAAGTTCCTGCACACAGTTCTTAAAAACAAATCGATCAAGTGCAAGAAAAATTAAAAATAGATAAAATACAGAATGAAAGAAAAACTAATTATTTATGTACAAAAATATGTGTGAAAACTGCAACTTTTTAGGAATTTACAGGGTTTAAAAATCCCTGTCCTGATGTTAACTAATACTCTGGATTAGATGCAACTTGTGAAATAAAAGCTTCCCTTGGGATCGACCTGTGATACATTTGCAGCCGATGACCATTTGCGAATAATGGTACTTTGTTCTCATCAATAGTGATCAATCGGACTGTTCCATTATCAAATACCTGATCTATCTAATAGGGTCCCAACCAACGGGTGCGCAATTTGCCTTTAAAATCCCTCTTAAACCGTGAATCATACAATAGGGCCCAGTCTCCTTCCTGGAAGACTCTTTTCTTTATAAATTTGTCATGCCATCTAGAGCATTGTTGTTGGATTAAAGCTTTATGATGCACTGTAGCTGTGCGTTTCTCATACAATTCATTGAGCTGATTCAGTCGATTCCTTTGAGCCTCTAATAAATCTAGATTTGCTTCAACAACTGTTTTCAAAGTTCTGATTTCAAAATAAATTGGGAAAACAACGTTCTTGTCATATACTAGCTCATATGGGGAAAAACTAGTGGTGTTACACCAAGTAGTATGATAGGCCCATAGTGTCTTTGGAAGTCTTTCAGCCCAATCTTTACGATTTCTCTTCACTGTTTTTGTCAAAATAGCCTCAATAACCTTGTTTGTGCTCTCCACCTACCCATTGGCATGTGGATGATATGGTGAGGTTATTATGTGCTGAATATGAAATTTCTGCAACAGTGCTTCTAGCTTGTGAGATACAAACTATGGTCCACCGTTTGTAATGATCTCCTTGGGTACTCCAAAGCGAGTAAAAATTCCTTCATACAGGAAATCAATCACAGCCTGATCATTGGCCTTAACCAAGGCTACATCTTCCACCCATTTAGTCATATAGTCTGTGCAAACCAAGATATGAACTTTCTGCTTTGAGGGAGGGTTGATAGGCCCTAAAAAATCTACGGCCCACCTGTCAAATGGTTCAACCACAAGCTGTGGCTGTAAAGGCATCTCATCTAATATGTTGGGTTGGCCTATCCTCTAGCAGCTATCACATGCCTGAACATACTTCTTTGCATCCCTGAATAATGTAGGCCATAAATAGCCCATTCTGAAAAATTTATGACATGTCCTCTTGTCAGCAAAATTTCCCCCATAGGGCTCATCATGGAAAGCTTTATAATGATGAAGATTTCATCCTCTTTAACACATCTTCTGATTTCTAAATCAAGCCCAATGTAGAAAAGATGGCCATCAATCCAGCAGTACCTAGCACTCTGCTGTATGATTTTCTTTCTTTCTCTCTTCGACAGATGTGCTGGAAGCTTACCTGTAGCCAAAAAGTTAGCAATATCTACATACCATGGGGAATGAGCTGATACTGCGAACAAATGTTCGTTAGGGAATGAATCTTCAACTGGTAAATTGTCATCATTGTTAGTAAGTCGAGATAAGAAATCTGCAACAACATTTTCCTTCCCTGGTCTGTCAATAATTGTGATATCAAATTCCTGTAGCAGTAACAACCATCTAGTAACTCTAGCATTTTTGATTGGTTTATTCATTAAATACTTGATCGCAGAATGATCAGTGTGATCCAAAGTAGAATATCCAGTAATATAATGCTTAAACTTATTGATGGCATAAACAATGGCAAGGAATTCTTTTTCTGTGACAGTATAATTCAATTCGGCAGGAGACAGATTTTTACTAATATAATAAATAGCATAAGGAGCATTACCTTCCTGCTGTCCCAAAACTGCTCCAATGGCAGTGTCTTAAGCATCTGAAGAAATATGGAAAGGCAGAGCCCAATTGGGTCCTCTCAAGATGGGTGATGTGGACAACCTCCCTTTTAGCTCAGTGAATGCTTTTTGGCATGCATCATTATAGATAAACTGTGCATCCTTCATTAACAAAGTGAACAAAGGAGAAGCCAGTTTGGAAAATTTTTCTATGAATCTTCTGTAATAACTAGCATGCCCCAAGAAGCTACGCACATCCTTCTGAGTTCTAGGAGTTGGTATGCTTTCAATTACCTTTATTTTAGATGGGTCTACCTGGATACTAGCAGAAGAGATGAAGTGCCCTAGCACTATGCCTTTACTCATCATCATGTGGCACTTTTCAGTGCTCAAAGAGAGCTAACTTTGTTCACAACGTTTCAACACCTTTTCTAAGTTCTTTAGTGCTTCTTCATAGCTTTCACCATATGGAGGAAATTCATCCATAAATATTTCCATGCAATCATTCACCATTTCTGAAAAGATTCCAATCACTGCCCTCTGAAATGTAGCTGGTGCGTTGCACAACCCAAAAGGAAGTACTCGGTATGCAAAAGTCCCCCAAGGACAAGTGAAAGTGGTTTTGTCCTGATCTTCTAGAGCAATATGAATCTGGTTGTAGCCACTAAAGCCATCCAGAAAAGAGAAATACCTCTTCCCAAACAAGGTATCAAGGACCTGATCAATGCAGGGTAAGGGAAAATGGTCTTTCTGCATTACCTTGTTCAATTCTCTGTAATCCACACAGACCCTCCATTTCCCATTTTTCTTTGGCACAATCACAAGTGGAGAAACCCACTCACTATCTAAAATTGGATATATGAATCCAGCTTCCAACAGTTTCTATATTTCCTCTTTCACTATGTCTCTCAGGTTCGGGTTCATCCTTCGTTGGGGTTGGAATACATCCCTGGAGTCACTTTTAATATAAATGTGATGAGTGCATAGATGAGAGAGAATCCCCTTCATATCTGTGTACTCCCAAGCAAAAGATCCCCTACGCTGTTTCAATAGAGTGACTAGCTGTTCCAGCTCGCTAGGTGCCAGATTAGGATTAATATTCAATGTTTTTCTTGGCTCAATCTCCACTGGAACACTCTTCGAATTCTTAAGTACTTGAATTACATTTTTATCACTGATCAGAGTTTCTTTTGTAAGGTTTTCTTGTTCTATTGTAGCTAAAGTATTGTCCAAGATCTAATAAACATTCTTATTGACTGACGTGGGCTCACTGATGAAAATATTAATGGCATCATCCTCTGTTTCATCTTTAAATTTCAAGGCTCTCCCTATGGTTAATAGTGGATGAACTCCCTCTTCCTCCTCCAAATCTACCCATAATGGAGTATTAGCTTCTGTGCTTGGTCGAGCTGGAGGGTATAGGGTTAGATTCTTGATCTCAGTCCCGTCTGAAATGGTCATAGAATCTGAGCGACAGCTGATACAAGAATTAGCTGTGGCCAACCATGGTATTCCCAGGATCAGTGGGTGTCCCCCCAACTGAGATTTTGGCTATAAAACCAAAAATTATGCAGGGTATTCCCACGAGTCTAATGAGATTACAAGGTCATCTTAAATTCCTTTAGGCTTGATCGTTGATCTATCAACAAGTTCCAAAACAGCAGTGGTTGGCCGAAGATTAGTGAGTCCCAATTCCTTCACAGTCTTTATGGTCATAACATTAATAGCTGCGCCCAAATCCACGAAGACATTTGGAATCCGTGTGTTCCCTATGTGCACTATGACAGTCGGGTTCCCAGGGTCATCATACTTTGCCACAAGGTCCTTTCCCATTATTAATTCTGACAATTTTCCCAGCACATGGACAGTGGGAGGATCCTTGGGCCTTCTTCCTAGTTTCTTAACACACAAATCTTTAACTGTCTTAGCATAAATAGGCACATCATGAAGGGCCTGTAACAGTGGAATTTTAACATATAAATTCTTCAACTCTCCCATGAGATCAAATCGGGGCTGTTCCACTATCTTCTGTAGCTGCAATCGTTTAGGATATGGTGGTTCTCTGTTCAACTGTGTAGGCTGTAGCAGATTGTGTGTTGCTTCCTGAGTTTCAGCTGCTGTTTTAGTAGGAGTATCAGCATCCTCAATAATGGGGCTTTCTAAATAGTGTTGATTTACTCCAGTTTCAGTCACTGGGGATGACAGATCCTCAGTGATAATAGGCTCCACTACCCTCCCTAATCGTAATTGTATATTATTGCAGGGAATCTGAGTAATGGAGTATGAAGGCATGTTGGTAGTCTCAAATTGATCGACTGCTTTATTGTTTGGGTTCGTGTTAGGTTCTGCAGGTAGCTGGGGTCGAAGTGGTGCATTCATGGGTGTGACATTGTTCTGGAAAGGGAGTTGTGGTTGCTGATACTGCTAGTGCTGATACTGTTGAGGAGGGTATTGTTGATAGTGAGTCTGGTGATGGGGAAAGTTATTTCCTTGGTAAGAGTTCCTCCAGTTGGAATTCCAAGGAGCTTGGTATGACTGCTGTGGCCAAGGTGTCCATGAATTAGAATTTTGCATTGGGTTCTGAGATGGATGCCACTGGTTGTTGGAAAAATGTGAAGGGAATTGTGTATTCATATTATGCATGTTGTTCATTCCATTCATATTATGCAAAAGAAATGTTGGATCTGGATTCATACCTTGGTTTCTAGGTTGCCATGGTTTCTTCTGTGCCATAAAGTATGCTTGCTCTACATCAGGAATAGATGCCTGCAGGACTACTTTAACCTTAGGTAATGAAGGACACTCTTTAGTTTCATGCTCAAGTTCACATATCCTGCATACCTCTGCTTTGTCCATTGGGCACTCCTTCAGTGGATGCTTCTTTCTACATTTGGGACAAAATACTCCAAGTGTAAGATCTTCTATTACTTTTCTATGTTTTGTGTTCATGGCATCCAGATCTGAGGACAGGGAACTCATCATATCTGTTTTAAAGTTCTCCAGTAGGTTGCCTATTTCTGCTCGAGTGGCACCTCCACTAGCTGACTTCTGAGTCCTAGTGAAAACATCCTGATATCGATCCTTGTCTCATTTGCTGGTTCTGGAAGATCCCTTGGAGTACCTTCGGCATAATTCAACAATTTTTTCAAAAGGTTCCTTCGATATATCCCCTTTACCAAGCAGATTCAACATGTCAAGGAAATATTCCCTGATTCCTCTTAGCAAGATGATCTTGAGCACATCCTTGCCAATCTCAGCATGACCAGATCTTTGCAAATTGTACAGTAATCTCTCCACAAAGTCTTCCAAACTCTCTTCATACTTTTGAACCATTTTGAACAACTCTTCCTTTCTATCTCTTGTTCTGCAATATTCTTGATATTTAGAAAGGAAGGTGTTCTTCATTTGGTCCCAAGTGGTAAAGGTCTCACGACCCAAACTCATGAACCAGCGCAGAGCATTTCCTTTCAAGGTGGCTGGGAATATCTTCAGCTTTTGAGCACTGGAGGTGTAATCATAGCTGCGATAGAGAATATCAAACTCAAAAAGAAACTCATTAGGATCCTCAGAGGACTTACCATGGAAATTAGGGAGGACTGATGGTGAGATATTCTTCATAGGAGCTGCTCCAGGTGTCTGAAGGATAGGGAATTCTAATGTAACGACAGTATTACCAGGATGATTATTTTCTCCTTCTTCCTCCCAGCAGTCCTCATGTTCATTCTCATCCCCTTGTTCTCTATCAGCCATGGTTCTGGTCCAAAATTCAATAGTCTCTTTTATGCATTCTTCCTCTACTTTAGCTTCTTCCTCTTTTCTCCTCTCTTCTTTTTGTCTTCTTTCTTCTTCTGCTATTCTGTGAGTCTCCAACCACACCTCTTTAGTAACTCTGGTTCCATTAATATGATAAATCTCCTCTTTATCTGGTGCACCTACAGCACTTCCCTTATCATCAGGAGGTTTACTTTTTGCAACAGGAGTTGAAGGTCCCGTTGTATTCTCCACTGTGGATGTTGAATGTTCAAGATTAGGAGGAACAGAATTTCCCCTGCCTGTAGAGTTCTGCTGTGGTCTAGTGGAAGAATCAGCTCTAGCAATTATCTCGTCAATATAACTGTGTCTTCCATGACCTGTATTACGACCTCGACCTCTTCCACCTGCAATGTTAGTATTCAAAGGGGGTTCCCGATTTGTTTTTCTCGTATTCATGCATGCCGTAAAAAATATTGAAATAAAGTAAAATCAAATGAAACCAACTACTAACTCTGTTTATCTATTACCAACCCGGAAATCGTTCCAAAATGTTGGGCACTCTATATGTCAGTTAATTAAAGCTAACACACAGAATGATCAATATAAATTGTCAAACCCAGGAAGGTCTTTTATTTCAAAGGTAATGAGCACAATCTATGCATAAACAGATTAAGTAGTTGATTAATGAATGTAAGTAATGATCCTACCTAGATGCTCAGCCAACTCATTCCCCAAGCAACTAATCTGATTCACACATCTACAAATCCCAATTGAAACAATCCTTCTTACAGAATCAATCCAGAAAGTTAATGATCTAATAATGAAATGAAATGAAATTACTTTTGCAAGAAGTTAAATCCTTATGATCATAAAACTACAACATTTAACCTTTACCAAAATGATCTATCCAGTGACTACTGTAACTCCAACATTATCTGTCTAATCTATGTATGCAATTAAAGATACAACAACAACCAGAATTGAAATACAAGCTTGAACTCTACTGATGATTACTGCAAGTCCCAGAAAGCATAAATAACTACCAATTGATTGGGAGCGAGCTTGGCTGTTACAACTGATTAAAAAACACATGCAATTTAATTGAATTGTTCTACACAGTCGACTGTCACACCACTCTACTACAACTATTCAAGATGCAATTGTAAACTACCAGCAAGGAAGCTAATCTCAGTTACATCTATCAGCAATGTCTGCAACTTCCCACACCACACAACAGAAATGAAAGTAAACTATTCTCTGTTATAGCTATTAGCAATGTATGCAACTTTCCACACCACACAACAGGAATGAAATTAAACTATTCTACCTACTTAAATCGGCTATCTCTATGAGAAGGTGGGCCCTGGCCTTCTAACAGAGATGCCGAGAGTCACAACTAATTAAAACTGAGAAGTGAAGAATGTTGCTCTCATATTATTAATGGAAGATCATGAGCTTCAATGCTCTGTTACAACTTACACCAGTAATGATTGTCCAACCCCAGGCTACGAGAGCCTTCTGGTATTTATACAAAAAAGAAAGACAGTTTCAGATCCACAAAAATAGCGCAGCAATGAAGATCTATGATCTTCATGCTGCGCAGTTACAGCTAACTGATACAGTGTGTTGAATAGTGCTGTTAATATTGAAGGATGTGGTTGTCCCGATGGAAATTGGATCAACAAACTTGACAGCTGGAATGCCACCTGTCTGTTGCAGCTAAGCTCTTCTTCAATGAGATCTATTACAGTGGAAATCTGTTACAGCTCATGTCGAGGATGCGCTGTCCCTTAGAGTATGAGGAGCTGACGTTGAAGAGTCATATTTGGCATTGCTGGGCTGATACACCTATGCTTTTAGACCTTGGCTAAATAAAGTCACATAAATTAGTATAAACCAAGGACTAAGATCCATAATATTTAACAATCTTAGGCATAAAAATAAATAAAGCAATAACAAATTATACCTGTCAATGTTATAGATTGATTTGGAAAAACATGGATATATCTCATGAAAACAGGATGGAATTAGGGCAAAAAGGTGTAATAGAGGTAGCCAAAAAGGGCATTTCCTGGACCCAACAGCTGTAAGAAAGTCTAATATTTGTTGGTCATCATCAAACACTTTCCAATTTGTCACGTTATCAGGAATAGAAGGCATGTACATAAGTTCAATTGAAAAAGTGTTAGGGGACAAACCTTCCAGTGGAATCAACCTGGATGCAGTATTAGCTAGTAAATCTACATCAAAATTCTATGATATGGGGACCAACTTAATGTTAAAAGCAGAAAAAGAATTAGTTAAGTCCCTTACCAATTTCTGATAGTTAATCAAACGAGGAGACAAACAATGGATTTTGTTTCTCACATGTTTTACTATGATCTCTGAATCTCCATAACATTCATTTACCTAGGAACCCATGTCAATTGCACGTCATTTGCCTTCTTAAGTCCCTGGACCAAGGCCTCATACTCAGCTATGTTGTCGATGCATTCAAACTCAAGTCTGCAGGAAATCATAGTTTTGCTTCCTTTTGGATCAATCAAGACACAACCTGCACCAACTCCATCTTTAGATCTAGAGCCATAAAAAATAGAGTCCATGCATTCAAGTCTATCCTAAAATTAGTATTTACATTGTATACACTATGTACAATCGTACCTGAGAATGGAACAGAAGTAGATTGACAATTTGAGACTGATTCTGTAAGTTCTCAGCTGGTGAGAAATCTGTAGGTACATCCCCAAAAAATGTATCAAAAGTGTGGTGTTCCACATGGGAGCTGAAATATATATCAGGCTCACTAGGTGTTAGCTTGGTTTTGCAACCAAGCTTGTGCAATGGGCACCTATCAACAATGTGATAGCAGTTTCAATATAGAAAGCAAAAACGATTATGAATTAAAACTAAATCTAAACTAACATGTGCATATAACAAATAAATCTAAAAACGGTTTATAGAAAGAACAAGAAATAAAAGAATGTTTTGTAATAAGATACCTGAAATGGTGAGGATATGATGTTGAGCAACTCCAAGGGTGAGTAGCTCCAAGCTTCAATGGTCTCTTCTCCAAGATCCTGAAAATGGCCAAAAGTCTTAGGAGAGATTTTGACAGCGTGAGGATGGGATGATGGATGGATGGAAAGTGAGGAGCCCCTACCACCTTTTTATAGTTTTTGGTGGTGGGGAATACCATTATGGTTTTGAGGAAACCAATGGTATTGACCAACATGGTTTAGGTACCTTTTCCCCTCTTTTTTCATTTTTTGAATATTTTAAATATTTTTATTCCCTTTTAATATTTTTGGGAATTCTGGACCCTTTTTTAGGGTTTTTTTAATGTTTTTTGAGGAAAATATATATCTTTTGAGGGGAAAAAGGGTGTATTATGGTCTTTTGGTGACCTTTTGATGGCTTTAGAGGCTCAAATGGTGGAAAAGTGGACAAATGGGTCATGTGAATAAGGAAATGAGCTAGTGAGCACTTTTTGGGTGTTAACACTAGGATCATTCAAATCTGTGACAATTTGTTTCATATAAGGTTCCATGTTGATTTTAATTTTGTTTGGTCTTCCATTGTAGGGAAGCCATAAGTGAGACCAGTCAATAGAAAAGTATCCTTTGAGCTTCTCTGACCAATATCTGCTCAACCACATTCCATACATTTCAGGGATGTCAACCACAATAATATCCACAGTCTGGTGTATTCTAGGGTCAGCATACCGTGTTAACAGGACATTCTTTAGTTCTCCCACTACCCTAACTTTAGATCTATCAAGTTGAACAATTTCAATAGGGAAGGGCTCCCAAGAGGCATTCAACTTTTTGCAGACAAATAGAGGTATCACATTGGATGAAGCCCATGAATCTATCATACAATTATGGACATTTATATTGAAAACATCAAAAGTAAGCAAGAAAGGAGGTGTTTTATTGCTACGTGGTTTTTGGTTTCCAAGTTTAGATTATGTCTCTAGATTGTTGTTCCGAGCTTCCCTGGGCTTGTTGAAAATCATACTTTTGGGTAGACTGTCTCTCATTGCAGGAATTTTTCGAAGTTCAAAAAGAGAGATGTTAGCTTTCACTCTTTTCAAATAATCAATTAGGATGTATTCTATTTTAGGAATTACATTGTCCTTATGTGCTGGTGCTTTACCTCTGTTTGGTGTGGGTGTTGAAGTGGAAGTTTCTTGTGTTGGTTTTCCTTTACTCCTTGTATTATAAGGGTGTTGGGCATTAAAGACAGCCTCAGGCTCAGCTTCCTCATCTGCCATGGGAAGTTATGAAAAGTAGCTAATTGTGTTTATCTACTGATCTTCTACTTCATCTGGTGGTTCAGGATCTTGATTCTCTTGTGGATTTTCATCTTGTTGATTAGGAGAATTATTTGATTATAAAACCAAATCCTTAAAGATAGAAAGAATTTCTTTAGAGTTCAATCCTTCATCAGGATTAGGTGGGACTTGGTTTTGTCGGGGCTGGTAAGATCTACTGAAAGGTTGTCTATTGAACCCCCTGTTATTGTTCCGGTTTTCAGTGTTTCCCTTCTTTAGGTCTACCATTTCATTTGAGATCTTTTGGAGGAACTTCTTCATGTCATTCATCTCAAATGGGTCCTTGTTATGCACTGTGGGTTTTGGAATATTTTCTTGCTTTCTTTTGGAGGTAGAAGGTTGTTTAGCTGGAGTATCAGGGTTATCTTTCAAATAAAATATATCTTTTTCAACATGGATAGCCTCAACAAAATCCTCCTGCAAGCTAGCTTTACGTGCTCTTTTTACCCACATAGAAATGGGTTCTAGTAAGCCTTTAACATAATAAGCAACCGACAGTTCTTCCTCGGGAAAAACAGTGGTAGGGATTATATTTTTCAAGTATGAAAACCTTTGATTGTAATCTTTAAGTCTTTCCTTGCCTCTGATTTTCATCGAGGAAAAGTCTATGACCAAGTCTTCTGGAGTCTTATCATCTCCAAACTTTTGGATAACATTTTCTCAAAGTATTCCCATGAAGAGATGGATCTGGCTTCCAAGGAAAAGTACCAAGTGGATGCTTTTCCTCGGAAGGTCTAAGGAAACAATCTACATACTACATCTTCATGAATGACATTCCTAAGTCTGATAGCCTGCATAAAAATTTTAATATGATCAAGGGAAGGTGATTTATCATCCAGATCAAACTTAGGGAGGCAATTTTCATGGTTTTTAGGGAGTTTGTGTTGTTCTCCAACTATAAACACAACATCCTGGTCCAACTGGGGTCTGTTTCCACCTTCTGCCATGGATATGTCTTTTGAAGATGAACTAGAGTCTGACTCACTATGTGATGATTCGTTAGATGAGGATGATGAAGATGAAGGAGGTGTCGGTGGTGGTCCACCCATGGCAACGTTTGGTTGGTCTTGCTCTATTTCCCTGAATAATGTATCACAATTGAAATTAGGAGCAGATTGTGGTGAGGTGAATTATGTTGTTCAGGATTCTGGTCACCTGAATTTTGATTATCTAAATTATTAACTTGCATATCTGTGTTCTGCTGATGTTGAATTGTTGCTAATCCAATATTACGCTCTTTTGTGATTCTTTGTTGTAACATAGCAACACTATCAGAAGAACCTTTAAGTAATTGCTCAAGTGTGAGGGGTCCCCTAGTGGGTGATATAAAGACAATGTTGGCCCTCCTAGTTTCATGTTGTATCATAGGTGTAGCAGGAATGACGGTTGGATCTTGCACCAGTTGTTCTGCAGAGGTTGATTACTGCATGTGACTATGGGTGAAAATCGGTATTCTTGCTAGAGGAGGTCTGTGAGTGTTTTTTTTAAGCATATTTTGCACTCGACCCTCCTTCTAGCGCCATTTGTTGAAGCCCCAGATGTGTAGGTTGCTGGAATGGGTTCCAAGGCTAACAATAGAGGGTGAAAACCCAGACTGAAAGGCTTCAAAGGTTATGTGCAAGAACAATTCTATCCCCAGCTTGTTTGGTGTATTTAACTCCCACAGATGCAAAGGCCTCCGCTGGAACTTATGGGGTTTGATCCTGAAAGGATCATCCTTCTTGTGAGGGAAGATTAAAGTGTCCTAACTCTAAAATGGATCTACACCTACAACAAATCTACTTGAAGGAAATCTAAACTAAGTCAGATCTAATCTAAAGGAAGTGTTTTGACTGTGCGCAAGATAACTTGGTTTGATTTTAATAAGTCATTTCAAAGCTTAACAGAAATGTAAAATTGGATATTTCCTTATTACTTCAAAATACATCCAGAAAATGAAAATTAACTGATAATAGTTCAAAGTTTAGGCACATGCAAGGTTATCCTGTAGATCTTATGCTAATGAAAAATTAACATGAATTATTAATTTCTGTTAATCATTTTGCAAAAATAGATAAATGTTTTGATTAAATAAATTCAATTAAAACATAAATTCACAAATACCATGAATTGAGACAAATCCAAATCATAGATCAATGCATTAATGATTGATTGCAAAATTAAAACATTATTCATTCAATAATTAAGGTGAAGAAATCAGATATCATCACAAAAATTTGATAACATAAACAAAGAAGATGTCAAAAGAAACTAACTTTGATTCATTAAGTTTGCAAAAAATTAGAAGATCTCAAGTGAAGCATCATTTTCTCCAGTCCTTCTTTGGTTATTTTCTCCCCTCGCTCCTATGAGATCTATATCCTTTAAATAATAATTACAAAATAGTCACAAAGGATAGAGTTCCCATAAAACATGGATTGCAAAATCAACTAATCTAAGAATAACCAAGGGTAGCTTACAACTTGGTCCATACTTCTAACAACTGATCAATATCTGGAAAATTTGTTGATTCGAGCCCCAACTGAGCATCACAAGTGAAGGAATCGATCTCATTCTTAGCCATCTTATGCCAGGTTCATGGGAATATGTGGATCATGCCTTCTAAGATGATAGGTTGCTTGATGAACTGGTCCACATCAGCAATCTAGATGTGATCGAGCTACTGGATCTTTTCCTTGACCTCCCCACATATACGTTCAAACTGCTCAATCCCTAACTTAGGTGGGCAAGCCTTCTCAGTAAGGTCCATAGTAGGAAACTTCAACATGTCCATGATATTATCCACACCATACAACCTTCTCCCATAGATAGCTTATGCCTTCTTGATGTCATCTTCAACCAAGTCAGAAACGTTGTGCAAAGCATTTAAAGATGTTCTAATTGTCTTGAATTTGAAACTATCCAGAACTGGAATGTCTTCTAGTTTGTCTTTAATATACCTCTACCAATCGACAACGTCATCATAATCCTTCAAAGCCTGTTGATTTTTTTCAATGTGCTGGTCAAGGGTAGTAGACATCTGCTCAAAAGAAATATGAGCTACCTGAATTAGCCAAATCTTTGAACTGCTGCTGAGAAAACTTAGAGAAACAAGAGGAGGCTACACTTGTAGTTGCATCTTCAAGCTGTTTTTCCAACACAACTATCTCTTCAACATTGGAAGTATTCAGAACCTATGAATCTTGCAATTGATCCTGGAGGGAATCATTCTGTCCTTCTAGGTCCCTGAGCTGACTTTCATAATCATTCTTTAACCTCTGAAGCTCAAATTTATGTTGTTCTTTTATTTTTACTATCTGCTCCTGAATCTTTTTTAGATCCTCCTTATTCATAACAATTTCTTTATTCAGAGAGATCACTGAATCAAAGTTAGCCCCTGCAAATTCCCCCATGGCTACAGTAGTATCCAATGCTTCCCATTGGACATCATCAGATTGTTTGGTACAGATAACATGATTAGGGAAAGGTACCTACAAGACACTCTGATATCTACTTCTCTTTTTAGCTTTCTTCACCACTGGCTTTTGTGATTTGCTATAAAAATAATCTCCAAGGGGGACCACAATATCTTCTTCACAAGCAACTATTAACTCAGTAGAAGATGTAGCTACATCTCCTGTTGCAATTAGTGGAGTTGTCTATCTAATAGTAGCATTGGGTATTGGCATGGTGATCTGGGAGGTATTCAGAGCAGAAGGGATGATTTCAGAAACTGACAGTACAAAGGTTGGAGAAGTAATTGAACTGAGAAGTTTAGGAAGTGAAATAGGAGTTGCAACAACTGATGGTGAGGAAGGAGCAATTGGGATTTGGACATCAGTGGCTGGTGGTAATGAATTAGATGGTGGTAGTTGTAGAGAGATAGTTGGAGACTGGATCTCTGTAACTATTAGTGGTGGAGTGGCAAATGGAACTGACAAGGTTGAAAATGAAGGAGTGATGCAAGTTAGTGCATCAAATAATTGAGAGATGGTGGATGGTGGTGCAACCTCAGAGGATGAAGTGGGAACAAATTCAACATAGGAAAATGGGAGTGAAGAAGTTATTGTATGAACAATAGGAGTGACCTCATGAAAATGTTCATCTGTGATATGGTCACCCATCGTTATGTTGTTAAGTAAATCTGTAACATCCTAGGAGGTTTCTATGACTTCTTGCACAACAAGCACAATAGGAGTGAAAGAACTTGTTGGAAGCCTTTCATCTTCCACTTCACTATCCTAAATATTCAATGTAGGTATGGAAGATGCAGGAATTTGAATCTTCTGCCTCTTTCCTGGGTTACTTACAACCACCACTTTGGCATCATTTGATGGGTTACTTGCAGCAACCAGTTCAACATCACTAGCTAGACCACTTGAAGCAATCACTTGGGTGTCAAGCATTGAAGTTATATGTGCCAACTCTTTCTTCAATTCACCAGCTGACTGAATCAGGAGCTTCTTGGTCTGTTGAACATCTTCTACAAGCCCCTTGCCTTTACCTCGATATGGATATGTCAACGTCAAAGGAGTATCTACCTTTTGTGATTATTTTTCTTCCCTTTCCTTTCTGACCTGCTGTGCTAGTTGCAGTTCCATTCTTCTGTAACTCAAAACCTTAGTTTTGAGCTCTTGTTGATAATGAAGAATGTAGCTCTGTTACTCTTTTCTTTTAGCCCTCATTAGGACTTCAGAGAAAATATTCACTCCATGATAAATGGATTCGTCAGGGACATCTTGATGAACATAGCCTGTCTTCATGTGTTCTTGTTTGAAGTGAGCATCAAGGGATGCTTTGGGGTCATGCATCCATTTGGGAGCAAGTCAGAATTTCAAAGAAGTAATTCTCTTTCCTAGTACTACAACTGAATTTGAAGTTGGAATGACCAGATGACCAAGATTTAGGGGGAAATTAGGCCACCCCCTCCTCTTAGGTCCAATAAGCTTAGGAAATACCCCATCTATTACAGTGTGGAAGCATATCTCTTCAAGTAGTAGCCTATCTGGGACTACCCTTGGCAGTAAATGCACCATATTGCTTTGCCAAATTCTGATATAAGAAAAAGATTCTCCCACATACCAATCACCAAGTGTAAGGATTAAATTTTTGGCATTGGGAGAAAAAGAAGGTGCATCTTCTTTGAATATCTATTGGTAGATAGAACCAAATAAATGGTCACATATATCATACAAAAAAGGAATAAAGTTTCTCTGCCACAAATGTGAACAATAAATATGGACTAGGGGCGATGACAAGTTCCAATTCCATCCCATGGAGGGATACTTGAATTCTGAGTAGAAGACATCAATCACATAGGTAGAATAAAATAATTGTGGCTTCTTTGGTGTTTTATGATATTGTTCAATGGTTTTCTTTAATTTTGTTGACAAGATGAAAGACGAAGGGAATGACTCCCTCGTTGTAAGGATATGATGGGATACAGGTGCCCATTCATCTTTAAACACTGAGCAATTAGGAAGACCATAAATCCTGCAAAGCATGGCTTCCAAAAGGGAATAAGGTTCTTTGAACCACGAAACCGAGTAAGAGTTATCAGCTTTGGGCATGAAATTTGTCGGTTTGTTCATCCAAGACTTCATCATTTCATCAAAATTATACCTAGTCTTAGCAGAATCTAGGAATGCAACATTAAGAGGTTGGATGGACGGTTTAAGGGCATATGCTCTAGTGAAAAACTCAAGACGAAAAGTGGCCAATTGAGCCTGTGCACTGTTGTTAAAAGAGTTGTCCTTAGGGTTTTCATGGTCAATAATCCATCTAACTGCATCTGCATAGGGAAGAATAGAAGGTCTAGCAGCAATGGCATGAAGCTGTGAATTCCTAATTTTCTCATAATCAGGCTAGTCATTCTGGATATCTAATAGGTCATCGTTATCAAATATGGCGTATATTTTAGACTAGTCAATTTGGTAAGTCTCAGAAAATTTGTCACTGGTGTCGGCAAGGAAGCCAAAGTTAGGGGCTTTAATCAATAAGTCTTTCTAAGAAGTTTTGGAGTGGGTGTTCCGTGACATTTTGAAAAATTGGAAATATCTAATAAATAAATAAGCACAAATAAAAAATAATTCAAAAATGGAAAAAGCCCGTAAATAACAAATAAGACAAGGACATGAAACCGACCTGTGAGCGATGAAAACGACATAAAACATCCCTAGTAAAATCACATGGTAAAAATCTCCGTAACAGGTAAATTCTTCAGAAATGAAAATGATAAAGAAAATAGAAAAAAACAACATATTTATCAATTTGATCGTATAAAATCTAGGCCGTAGCATCAAAAAAGATCAACGACTGAGATCTAATTAAGCGATATGCGGAAAGAGAATTGTGGGCATTTATTTTTCAAATATATACATTCTTTCCGCAATCCGCAATCCGCAATTGCGGGTTGCGGGTTACAGAATCTCAACTCTAAGTATTAACAGAACAGAGGTTTCTGCAATCCGCAATCCACAATTGCAAGTTGTGTAAACGTGAACCACACTAATCAATATAATGACTCTTTCGCAATCAGAAATCCACAATTGTGGGTTGCAGGTTGTGGAAAAGCAAGACATGAACTTATTATTCAAACACTTTCCGCAATCCGCAATCCGTAATTGCGGGTTGCGGGTTGCGAAAATGCAAAACACGAAACTATTTTAAGAGTCTTCCCACAATCCGCATTGCGGGTTGTGGATGCAAATAACCACAATTATTTGAAAAACAATTCCACATCCACAATCCACATTGTGGATTGCGGGTTGCGGAACGAAAAAGTTTCAAAACCGAAAACCAAGCTTCCGCAATCCACAATGCAGATTGTGGGTTGCAGCTTGCGGAAAGAGTTAACTTTTGGGAAAATCAAAGCTTTCCGCAATTCACAAAAACACACAAAATCAAAGGAATTTTCAAAGGGAAAATTACTAACTGAACCAAATCATGACAAAGCAATAACAACATGATGAAAAACCCCAAAATGAACATGTAATTTAATCATTACCTTTGCATATAAAAATTTGGGGCTCCCACGTTTTCTTGAAAACATGGGATCTGTTGTAGCACATTTTTGTGATTTTCATTTTGATCTCACCCCTTTTGGTTCAAATGATATCACAAGAAACCAACCACCAATTCTTGGAGCTGATTTAGCTTCCATTGATCAAAAGTTCAAGTTCAAAAACCCTCCATGGGCTAGAATTTCGACTGAGAAGAGAAGATATTTAGATCCACAGAGTACTGAGTGCATCCTAATTGGATATGCTGAAGAATCAAAGGGCTAAAAACTCATCGATATCATATCCAAAAAGATATTCATTGAGTGAAGTGTCAAATTTGAAGAACCACTTCAAGATCTAAAACTAGTCAAGGAAGAAACTACTGAATTGCCGCCTCTACAAGAAGAAGATTCAGAAGAAGATGATGAAAGTTTTTGTTCTAATATTTTTGATATTTTATCAGACATTAATGAAAATGAAATATCAAGTTCGGATTCATATCCATATGAGTCCCCTCAGCTTCCAAAGTGGGTAGAAAAGACTCTCAATTCAGCTCGTTCTAACATTGGAAATCCTCTCGATCTAAGAAGAACTCAAGCAGACTTTCAAAGAGAAGGTATGGCTCTTTCATATTTTGATCCCTTACTGTTTGAAAAAAAAATTGATGATAGTTTCATATCCTAAATCATACTATCATTCCCACCAAGATGCGAGATGGCAAACCACCATGGATTCTATCCACCTAGTTTTGGCAATTTCCGCATCTAAGCACTGGGAATTGCACCGTATGGATGTGAAGAGTGAATTTATTCATGGAGATTTTTAGGAAGAGATTTACATGAAGCAACCTGAAGGATACATATTAGATTCGACATAGTGTGTAGACTGAAGAAATCATTGTATGGTTTAAATCAGGCCCTAAGAGCTTGGTATGCAAAGATGGACTTCTTCCTTCTGTCACAGAATTTTGCAAGGTGAAAATCAGATCCAAATGTGTGCCTAAAGAAGCATGAAGGTAATTTTCTGATCATTTTCCTTTATTTTGATTACCTTTTCATAACTGGAAGCAATCTTGTTTTGATCAGCAACACAAAAACTACTTTAAATCTAGCTTTTGACATGAGTGATTTGGGCTTGTTGAAGCAATTCCTTGGGTTAGAGATTGCTCAAAATTTTGAAGGGATCACCATATCTTAGAAAAAATATGCTTCAGACCCGCTAAACAAGTTTAATATTTCAGATTGTAAGGCAACACCATTTCCATTTCTCTCGGGAATAAGACTTGAGGATGGTGATTCCACACCATTAGTGGATTTGACACTTTATCGATAGTTGATTGAAAGTATTCTATACTTGACACATTCTAGGCATGATATTTCTTATGCCATGAGTGCCGTATCAAGATATATGCAGCAGCCCCATGATCTTCATTGGAGGGAAGCCAAGAGAATCTTTCACTATGTGTAGGGTAGTAGACACTTTGGCATACACTATGCTTTAGATTCTGAGCTAGATTTAGTGGGATTCACTGATTTAGATTGGGAGGGTGATAGCATTAATCAGAAGTCCACTTCTGGATATGTTTTCATGATTGGCATAGGGCCTATTTGTTGGTAAATAAAAAATCAGGCTTCCATTTCCTTATCTTCAGCAAGGGTAGAGTACCAAGGAGCGATCAATGCATGCATTCATGCAGTTTGGTTGCAGGGTATTCTAGCAGAGTTTGATATTGGTAGCACCACTTCTACTGCCATTTTTTGTGACAATTAGAGTGCTATCAATATATCGACGAATATAGTTCAGAGAGAGAGTACCAAGCATATCGAGATCCACATGCACTACATCCAAGATCTTGTGCATGACAGAACCATTGTACTGCAATATTGCCATACAGAAAAGAAAATTGCAGACATCTTCACCAAGAGATTCACTAAGAAGAAGTTCTCTTACCTCCGTTCACTGTTGGGGGTGAGTTATACTATGGTGGAGATAGATTAGATCCTTCATTTTTTAGCTTGAGGGGGGGATTTCTTCCCACTGGGTTTTCCCTCTTTCCTCACTTAGATTTTTCTAGCATTTTTGGATTGTTTTCTGTATTGGGGAGACCTTTGGTCTTAGTAACCAGGGCCCTATATTTTATTTTTTACCTCTTAGTATAGCTTGTGGGGGGGTGTTAGGATATTCTTACCATCATCTTTATGTTTGCATGCATCCCAATCATCAATATGGTAGTCTCCAAGCACCTAGTCCCTAGTTTACTAGCCCCATGAGCTTGTTCCTACTAAATTCCAACCCTCCTAGTCCATGATGCGCCTTGTTTTCATCTCCTGACACAAACTTCTCCCTCTCTCACCTACCACCAGTGAAACACTCAGTTAGTTGCTTTATTTGTGGATCGGTTACTTGATTTGAGGACAAATTGACTAGTTAATTGATAGAAACACTCTGATTGACATCCAAGGAGACTAGTTTGACCATTCTGACTACTAACAGCTCCTCATGTGCCCTCCTTGGATTCTCCTTCACTACATTAATGCTCCATGCATCAGTTACACCTACCTACATTCAGTTAGGCTCAATTTGACACCTGGTTGACCGTTACTTGTTCATTGATGACACTACCATTGATCTGATGATGAGGAATCCTAGTGCAGACCAGCTACACTATGCAGGATATTCCAATGACCTCCTTGGTTAATTCCAACTAGTCAGTCATTGTGACATTATTCTATTGTATTCTACTTCTAAGTAAATCAATAGAGCATTGTTGCAAGTCTTTTCCACAGTTTTCACATATTATTGCATGCATATCTAGTAATTGTTGTGTTTGTTCCATAGATATGTTGTGCTTGAGTTTTCACATAATCAACATGCTATTTTTGTACCTAATCAACACATACAAAACAAAAAAATTTAAATAACATAATGAAACATAAATTAAAAAATATATATATTACTGAATTTAGATTACGGCACTAGTTTCATATGTAACATTAGAAATATTACCTGATCCCAAGAAAAAATATAAAACCCAATCTCCTTCTCTTGAAAAAGGATCTACGAGATAATTAATCAATGCTTGTGGCTTCTGGTGGATGTTTACAGTCTCTCCTTTCAAATCTCTTTCTTCATATGTCAACTTGTTAACCACAACATTATAAGACAATATTTGACTATATTTTCCTTCACTCTTTTCATTGATTAAAAGAGTGTCATAGGTCTCATCTTTTGTCCAACATGCAAGATGTATGTTTTTATTATCACTCATAAATGGATTAGTGCTGGAACTATGAATGTTAGGCTTATGGATGTAACAAAAATAGATAAGAATCGAATTAACTTATAGAAAAATAATTTTTGGTTTCTAAATTCAAATGTTTAATAATATACTACAAATATCTTACCAATACAGTTGTTTCCTTGAGTTTGCTTTATCCTTGAATTTTGTTAGCACTACTCCTCCTTGTACATCTAAATGGAAAACAAGAAATCTCCTTAGGGGATATGTTGTGACGTCTAGAAATCCCGAAACCACTTTATTAAACTACTGTTATGTATAAGGCTCACAATCATAAATGATGTTTTTTATATTGTATCCATGAGGGATATCTGCAATAACTAGGGAGTACTCCTTTTTGAAAACAATAATTGCAATGTTTTTGAAATCACCCAAAATCCCTTTATATTGCATAGTGTCGATCCCATTCCAAATGTGATGATAAAGGGTGTAATCAAATTCAACATTTGCAAGACGATGTTTTCTTTGTCGTTCTATTTTGGCTCTTTGAATATGAATTTTGAAAGACTCTCGTACTGTATTCTTCTTTGATGTATTTGAAAAAAAATTATATCTATAAGTAATGAAATAGAAATAAATTCACTTAGAAATAAATAAAATAGAAAATATCATAAATCAGCATACCTTTTTGTATGCAACAAAAAAATATTTTAAGATTTGCATGGAGCTCGAATCTGGATAGTTGCATCTGACATCATCCCAACTCTTCTCACCCAACATTTTAACCATATTGTTATAGGTTAAATATGCACTTCTTCGTCCATGATCACATTTAACTGTTGATCACATAAAAGGACAACTTGGATTGAAGAGCATGCTGACCCTAGATGATGAATGGCCTAGACTTATCCCTCTGCAGCTGAGAAAACTCTCTTTTTACCTACTTTTAGGGGAAAACGCTAACCTATAAGCATGATAGTAGCGTTTTCCTACTGAAATACTCTACTCCACTTCAAAAGAGTAGCGTTTGGCTTCCGAAATACTCTACTTTGCTTCAATAGAGTAGCGTACAACTCAAAAAATCTTGCAAACACTGGTTGTAAAGCAGGGAAGTTGCATATTGAACGCTACTCCACTTAAGAAAAGTAGTGTACACCTTAAAAAGTCATAAAAAATATATTAATTTGATGAATTGGGATTAGTTGAAGTTGGTTTTGCAACGTCCCCAACCTCCCAATAAAACTACCTCTCGATCCAAACTGCCTACCTTGTCCCATAAATACAAGGGGGATAGATGAGAGAGTGGAGGAGAAACTATGCATTAAGGGTTGTTACACTGGAGAAATTCCAAAGTTAGTGTGAAGAGCAGGAGCCCAGGATCCAATTGCACAAGCACTCTGAATGATCAGGTATAATTGTACTGATTATTTGCTTTTGACAATAAAGGTTGAAATGCCCTTCCCGTCCCAATCAAATGTCTAATGGATTGCATATTTGTTTGGATTAAATGCTTGATTGTATTTGATGTTTAAATTGTATTTCAATTTCATCATTGTTATATCAGTCAAGATACGCTGAGGAAGGTATCTTTGTATTGCAGGTTCATCAAATGGAATATCAAGTGGAGGATCGATTGAAGGAGCAAGCGAAAGCTATGATCGAACATCGTTAATAAGGTATGCCTTCATAAACATTGATCTCTTTCCTTTTGTAGAAGCCTATGTGATATGATCTATGTATTCACCTGTCACCCCCAGAAGTTGGTAGTGTCCCTGTCCTTGCTATAGGGTAGAATTCCAGAAAAACAGACTAGCGACTCCACTAGGGACTGATTGTTTTCTGTTCTAGGAAATTCATTTAACTTTCCTTCCATAACTTTTTGATCTTCTTGATCTTCTGAGAGGCTTGGTAGGTTATTATAGCTTGTTTCCATTCCTTGAATCATCTAAGTTTGAAGTTTTAAATCCTGTTTTAAGCCTTCCCTGGAAGAAACGTTGGTATCCCTTACATACAGTAGCGTAGACCTGCTGAAAAATGCTACTTTACCTATTGCACAGTAGAGTACACACGCTGAAAAACATTACTTTCCCTAATGCATAGTAGGGTACACCTCCCAGTGTATGTAGGTTTGTATACTGTACAGTAGAGTTTTTTCCTGTAGGTCTCTGTTTTTTTTTGGGATTTGATTTCCACTTGTTTGGTTTGATTTTCAGCCTCTTGCCTTGTCTTGTTAATTGATCCTTGAGGTCTTTATGCCTTTTCTGAGTCTTGTTTTCCTCTCCTAAGTCCCTTAGGTCATCTTTTTCTTGCTTGAGTACTTTTTGAGGTGTCTTGTTTGTTTGTGGCTCTTTTTGAAGACCGTGCTTTGCTCCTTGTTGAACATAGCTGCATGTTGGTACCCTAGTAGCTTGTTGCTGGTATACAAAACCTTTGTTTTGTAACATTTGTTGTTTGTAGCAACACTAAGCATGCTTTGATGGTGTCTTGGCCTTTGATTTAGGGTTTGAACACAAGTTGGAGTTCTTACGGTGTTTTCAAAAGTTTTTTGAGTCTAGACACTTCTTGATTGCTTTGTCAGTTTCAGTTTCAAGTAAGTTGAAGTCTTTTAGTTTGCTTCCATCTTGAGTCTTTGTGATTGTAAGGTCATCTTTGGTTCGTTTGCCTACCGTTAGCTTGGATTAGTGTTTTTAGGGTTCTTGATGCTTTGGAGCAACCTTTAAAGTTTGCCTTTCCATTTTAAAGCGTTTCTTATCCTTCTTTTCTTTCCACTTTGTCTTTCAAGCCCAAAGTTTTTTCCTTTGAAAAACTTTGTAGGACAAGACTTCGTCAAATCATCGATTCGTTTGATGTGAACCTTAGAGTTCCTTTTCCCTACTTACATTTCTCTTTTAGGTCTTAGTTGCTTCCATTTTCAAGTTTTTTCTCTTTTACGTATATAAGAAAAAGCAAAAAATGAGTTTGGTAGTTTAAAGTAGTAAGGCTTATGATCATTTCGAAGTAGCGTAGTTTACTTTGTTTTGAATTTGAAAAGAAAAGAAAAAAGAGGATTTTTTTTGGTTTGCTTAAGTTTTCATTTTGGAAAGAGCATAGACAGAAAAAGAAAAAGAGTCTTTTGTTGCTTTGAAAGTTATTTCTTTTGCACTTTACTTTCTCAAACCATTTCCACACAATGCACTACTCCATTGAGTAAAAAGTTTCCTTAAAAAGAATTTTAATAAAATAAATTAGAAACATTTTCCTTTTAGGTATACACGACATCAACTAGCTTAAGCTAGAGTTATGAGCTTAAATCACCTTAAACTGCTCACAACTAGCTTCATTAAGCAACAATCGTAGTACAACTTTCATTTAGGTACAACCATATATATCAAATAACCCTGGGATGCTCTACTCAAACCAGAGTTAAGCACAAGGCCATGGAAGATTGGAATTGTTGAGGATATCCCCTCACTTTCCTTTTGACCATAAACCAAAGTCGATTCGCGTACTGGGGTCCTTTCGGACTTCAGGCTTTGCTACCCTACCCAGGTGCTTTGACTAGGCTAATGACTGTCCCCCCATAATATTTCATATGTATGGTAGCCTTAGTATCGGACCTTTAGGATCCTACACAAGTAGAGTGGGCGGTTATTCCCACATCACCTAGTACAGACGTGGAAGGTAACCCTCTGGCAGTAATCCTCGGAAAGCAGTTTGGTGATTCAAGCGCTTGCACCCAGTGGACCTCCGGTGGATGCCATGAAACTGACCATCAGTACTCTTTTAGTCTGTTCTAGTCCCTAATCATCCCAGACTTACTTCCAAGAGTATTTTCTATCCGTTTGATTGGTTTGATTACTTAGGATTTTTTAGTGGTATGTTGTTTGCTCCTTTAGTCTTAGTGGCCACTAGGTTTTTACTTAGTGTTATTTCTATATAATTGTGGAAGACCAATAGATTCGTAGGTCTCGGAGGTTGTGAAACCTTCCCCCACCCAGTGTGGAGCCACTACCGCCACGAGGACGATGGAGGATTGACTCCAGTGGTCTTTTTGAACTTACTGGTGAAATAGAGGTTCTTGGTGAACCACAACCTAGAACCCCGAATCAACAATTTCTTAATACTATTGAGGTTGAGGATATCACTTCTGGTGAATTTAATACTCCTTTTAACCCTCCTCTTACCGGACTTAACGATCCGCTTCTGGTACCTGTTGGTTTCCAACAACCCGAGTATAGTGCATATTTTTTCACACCTGAGCATATTATGACTAACCCAAAAGATGAACAGGGAGTTCCACAGACTCCCACAATGGGTATGAATACAAGTATTGTAAATCCTCCTTCCACTGCTACATCGAGTTCGACGCAGACAACTTCTGTTTCAACTCCTTCCTTCAGTTTTAATGTTGGTACGTTAGGCATTCCAAGCTCAACAACTTTGACATTCGCCTCATTCACTACACCTACTTTTGGACCGAATAATGCAATGAATGTCACCCCACCTCTTGCGACTCAACAATCATACCATATACCTAGTAATTAGATTTCCACACACAATGTAGGGCCGAATCCCTTTGCAGCTATGCCTATCATGAGTACCATGACTGCGCCGTCCACCTTGACTACCCTTGGTTTTAACACCTTTTCCGGTTACAATATGAATCAAAGTAATATACCTACAGGAAATATATCCTTTTCATTGTTTTTTGGAGGAGGGGGTAATATTTTTAACCAACAATATGGCGGGGCTAACACCCAGCCACAATGGAGGAATACGTAGGGTACCAACCCACTTTGATTTGGGTGGGGAAATTTCAACAACACTTTCACACAACAACAGATGGCTGGGGGAAAAACCTACCAGCAGATGGCGGGGGAAACCCCTACTAGCAGATGGCTGGGGGAAACCCCTATCAACAAATGGCTAGGGGAAACCCTAACCAATAGTTTATGGGTCAAACTATGGGAGGTTCCCCCTTCATGACTCCAACCCATCAAATGCCATCTTATAGACCTCATTTACCATTTTTGGAAACTTTGAATTTTCTAGATCTTTCCAAGTTAACGAACAATTCGGTGTGCCATAACGTTACGTGGCCACCAGTCCCCACTAAGCTACCTTTGGACATTCCAAAATTCGAAGGAAAAACCGGTGAGGATCTTGGTGATCATGTTACCACTTTTCATCTCTGGTGTTCTTCGAACTAGTTGAACGAATATTCCATTAGGTTGAGACTTTTTCAAAGAACCTTGACCGACACTGTAGCCAAATGGTACATTGAGTTACCTGCAGCTACCTTTTTTAACTTTCAAGATCTCGCCGTATTCTTTCTGAACCACTTCCAGCTTCTTGTTCGGTGTGATGCCGGGATAGATCTTTTGTCTACCTTTAGACAAAACAAAGCCACCCATTTATCTGATCATATTCAGGAGTGGCGAAGACGGAAGAGGCTCATTAAGGCCAATATCCTCCCATAATTCTTATTAGAGTGGTATCTGAAATCACTCCTTCCTTATGTTCCTAAAGAAGTAGCTACATCTGGGGTGTCATCGAAAGAAGAAGCCATTTTAAAGAACCCAACAACTAGACTTGGTTTATGCTCAGTCTGGGATCCTTTACGAGTTCATACCTGATGCACCGCGATCAAACATTGATCTAGGTAGACCAAAACCTGGACCACATGCTGATGGCATAGTAGGTTCAGTTGATTCTGTAGCCTTTGAAGCATTGACTAAACAAGTTCATGCCTTATTGGTCAAACAATCAACTATAGAAGTGACTCTCGTCACAACCTCTCCTTCTACTACTAAATCTGTATAGCAGATTTAGACTAATCAAAAGGGCCCTCGACAGCCCAAAAATAAAAATAAAAAGGAAAGAAAGGAGAAGGGAACCAATAGAAGCCCAAAAATAAATAAAATGCAGAGGAGGGTAACAGAGAAAAGAAGAAGGTCAAGTTCCCTTGCAAGCTTTGCAAGTAGGACCACCTCACTCACCAATGCCCTCTAATCGAAGAAGCCAAGAAGCTGCTTCAAGAAAAGAAACCTGTCGTCCTTAAAGATCAATTTCCGAAAGGGCAGGGATCAGCTTCTGGCACCTCCAATACTGGGGGCACCACCCACGCTTCAATTGATCAAACTTTTATTAATATGGTTAAATCGGACGCTCTTTTACAAACATGGGAAAGAAATTATACCCTGTATTCGCATAATAAGGATAAAGATGTTCCTGAATATTCCACTCCTCTCCACATTCCTATGGACCCACTGCCCAAGATCCTAAAAGGTTTCTTGAAATGGGCTTCGCACAATCCCAACACATGGGCTACTGCCAACTATAGTGTGATTGAAGATCTAGCCAAGACCCCTTGTGCTATGTCCACCTTAGAAGTATTGCAAAGTTGTCCATTACAACGAAATGCACTTCTGGCAGTGATTGAAAGTATGGAATCATCCAACATGACTGCACGTTTTGATATGTCTGATATCAAATACCGATTTCTATACCACGTTGCTATTCAGATAGAGGTAGTTCATGGTCCTATGACCATTGGACGAGCTATCGTAGATGAAGGCACGTCTACATGTGTAATGTTGATTTCTTGTTGGAAAGCCTTGGGTTCTCCCGAGTTAGCCCCCTCTAACACACTGCTTACTGCATTTAATGGCAGAACCTTCCGTCCACATGGAGTCTTGCCATCATTTGATGTCACACTGGCCGGTAAGACATTTGCTGTAGAGATTGAAGTTCTGGTCGCTCCGCTCGATTACAATATGGTGTTGGGTAGGAGCTGGACATATGCCATGCAAGCTATTGCATCGATAGTTTTTCGAGTTGTTTTTTTTCTTCACGAAGGTAAGATCATCACGATCGATCAGCTTTCATTCTCTAGGCAAAACAACCAGACTTCATCGGGATCCAGAGTTCCTTTGGTTGATCAATCTGCCCCAGCAAGCGAGAGTTTAGGAGAAGGGCTTTACGGGTCATTAATGGGCACTTTTGACCTACCCTCTCTCATTCTTTTCATGTGTTCTGATGAAGGTACATCTACTGAAACTTTCACGGTTGGTTTAAGGACTGATTCGTGGATCCTTCCTACTGTATCAGAACCATCAGTGTCATTATCCGTTGCGGAAGTAGGATACATGGAAGCACAACATGCTGCAACGGAACATATCATGACTCTGCGAGTCTCTACCAAGTTGGATATGGACCTTGCTGCTATATGGTCAATGGACTCTACCCTCTCTCCTGATAGTTTAGACACGGTTTTTCCTTCCGACGAAACTTTTTTTGAAGCTATGATAGGCCTGAGACGGCCTTGGGAACATTTACACCCTAGGACCTATTTACTTCTGGTTCTAAACCTGATAGAGAGAGGTGAGTTCCCTTCAAGACCTAGTGAGAATGTTGATTGGTCCTCTATCCTTTCCACTTCACAAGATTTTTTTACCGAAGGGAATAGAACGAGTACAGTGAGAACCATCCCCATCAGCATTCCCATTGAACCTAGGGTCACAGAACATATCTTTATTGGAGCGCACTGTTATCTTGATGAGATCATTCCGTACACCAATATGATTAATGATTTCCGTGACATCTTTTCCCGATCTCATGAGGAGATTCTAGGCATCGACCCTACTTGAAGGAATCTCCGAGCAATCTTCCACCTTTCCTTTGAGTTCATTAAAAATAGTAAGGAAGTTACAAGCAGTCTTCCACCTTCCCTTCGAGCTCGTTAAAAACAGTAAGGAAGCTTCGAGCATTCTTCCACCTTCACTTCGAGCTCGTTAAAAGCAGTAAGGAAGTTATGAGCATTCTTCCATATCTCCTTTGAGCTCGTTAAAAATAGTAAGGAGGTCATGAGTTTACTTTTTCGGGCTCGTTAAAATTTTACGAAAAATATTTTTATGGAGTTCTCTCTAAGCTCTTGTTAGACTCTTTAAATATGACAAGATTGCTGAGTATAGTTGTTTTTTCAGACTCATTAAAGGATTTGAAGCGACATCCGCTTAAGTATAAGTTTAACCCTTTTCCAGACTTTTGTGGATTACTTACGAAAAATGAATACTGTAGTCATCCGTGGCTAGAAGAGTTCTTCTTCCATTGTTTTATACTTTTTTGGGGGAGGAGACTAACTTTACGAAAATGACATTTTGGAGCCTTCTTTACGTTTTTGAGGCTCTCGAAACATGAAAACACCAAGCGAGCACTCACCTACTTGGGCTCGATGTGAAATCCACGAGAGGGTAAATAGAGGATTGTTTAAGTTTTTCAAACTCTATAAACAGGAAAACACCGGCAAGCATTAACCTACTTGGGCTCGATATTAAAATCTACGAGTAGGTGTATGGAGTTATTGTTTAAGTTTTTCAGACTCTTTAAAATTTAAAACACCAGCGAGCAAGAACAGATCTCAGCTCAATATTAAAATCTATAGATTAGTATTATAGAGTATTCTTCTATCTCTTCTTCAAACTCTGTAAACAATGAAGAAGGTCCTGAGTCTTCCTCCCATGGGCTTGTTAAACTCTCTACATGGTTGGATCTATTGAGTTTTCATTCTTTCTTGGACTCATTAAAACAACAAGAAAGGTATTCTTTTATCTAAAAATAATAAGGGATAAGAAGGGTATATCACATCTTGCAGTTTCAAAGGCAGTTCAGTCAGTCCTATCCTTGAACACAACACCTATTTGAGTCTGTCATTTCAGTTAGGTTTAGTTTTTGACCTTAGGGTGAACCTGATCTCCAAGTTGTTTACTCCCTCGGTTGGTTATTATTCTCACATGGAGGGTCTGCTAATGTCTCCTACATTACAGGCTTATATCAATTTCCCATCACGTTGAAAACTGTCTAAGTCACTTTGTGTCGTGCTCACCGTTCAAGGATATAGCCTATGTCAACCATTCTGCAGTTTACCTTGACCTCATGTGTTGGCCATCCTAGTGTCAGTCTTGTTACATGTCCTACTCCACATCAACTCATACCATTTGAGTGTTCCTCGTGTTGGATGATGGAGCATTCCTTAAGGCCTCCCTTCCAAAGGACTTCTTCCCATCGACATAAACTCATTTTCCTCTGGGAATGAAGTTTAGAGTTTCGGTTAGTACCTTGGGGATTGTAGTCATTAGTGGCAGTTTCCCTCGTTGTTGAATAATGAGAATACATCAATGTCTCTTATTCGATGGGTTCCTCAGGTGTTCGACTTCAAGTCCACTTATTCACACTTGTTGGATTGTACTAGGTACCTTGGGTCCCATTATCATTATTGGTGGAATCCCTCATGTTTGTTAACGGTATACATCAATGACTGGTAATCAAACGATACCCCCCATGTTTGACTTCAGCTCATTTATTCACATGGTTACGGTTTGTACCTTGGGTTGTTTGGATAAAGACCTTGGGATTTTGATAACATTACCTCATTATATTATCAACCAAGCTGTGCAAGACTGAGCCTCACTCATTTTGGCTCTCCATGAGACATAGATCCAATTTGTTGTTATGGCTATGATCTCTCATTCTCACATGGATCCATGCTTGTATTTCAGTGGCCATGCTATATATACATCTCCTATTTCTGTATCGGAGATCAAGTTGTATCATACTACACATCTGTATGATGTCAAGATTGTAATTTTCCGTTGACCTTGATCGTTATTTCAGGTACTTTTGTGACTTAGGTCTATGGTTTCTTGCTCCTCCGCTGACTTGGAATTATAATGTCTTTCGACCATCGTTTCCCTCTGACCTCACACATTAGCGGGCATTTGTTATAGGTTAAATATGCACTTCTCCGTCCGTGATCACATTTAGTTGTTGATCACACAAAAGGACAATTGGGATTGAAGAGCATGATGACCCTTGTAACGTCCCCTTCCATCATCAAATGCAGGGAAGGAAACATTAAACAACACACCGGGGCTTTTGGCAGACTTAGCCCCAATATTACATTACTCATAAATTGATAACAATTAAAAACTTCTATATGCAGATTCATCTCAATATAAACACAACGGAATTAAACATAATAGCAAGCACACAAACAGTAATGCCTAACATATATATATATATCACAGCGGGGGATGATTCAGCATATAGAAACTCAATCTCATTACAATGCCATGCATGGATTCCAAATTAAGATAATCAACTCATTTCATTAAACATGGACAATTTAACATATTGCAGAACACAAAATGCAAATAATTTATAATACACAGAACACTTATCTTGAGGAGTAGATGTCCAACGACTGGCTACATGAGAGCAACGTTCCACCCAACCATAGATCTCTTTCCAGCCTATATTCTTTCAGCTGAGAGATCACCCCCGAGCTGGGCTGTATATCCACTAAGGAGGAACTAGATGGCTCACTCACGGTCAGGGTTTCACTCAGACAGCCATGCTAATCCAACACACAGTTGGGTTTTTCAAGCATGCGATGGGAAATGGAGGAGGATGCTAGTCCCCTAAGCTCAATCCCAGAGCCACATACACTTCAAGCTGGACTCAGCAATCCCATCCTCTGTTCATACATCCACACTTGGATTTCTCACAACTCTGTCACGAATAACCCCAAATCCGTCACTGATTTTCTGGCCTGTTAAAACTGGGTTTTCCCATGGATTTCGGGGTATCTAATGCTCCCAAATTCGCCCCAAGGTTCATACCAATGGATCCCCCATTGGATTTCACTGTCCAATACCAAATCTGAGCGTTTTTGGCTCTTCAAAATGTGGGTTCTTTCAAAGTCGCGATTTTTGGTTTTTCCCTCTGCTGGCAATTCGTTTTTGGATGGAAAATGGTGCTGGTAAGTTTCCCAATGGAATAGGGATGAGGAAGAAGCAACATCCATGAGGTAGAGTGGCTTGTGGTACAAGAAAACAGAGCCCATACTCTGCCATACGAATTTCTGGGCTGCCCATGCTCCATTGAAGCCATGATTGAAATCCTCAACCACTTCCTTACAACAGAATTAAATGTCATCAAGGAAAGTCAAATGGGTTCTCAAGGTGACATATGGCAGCCTATGGTTCAATCCCTCAACCCCCTCACCACTCCCTAGTGGATACACATGGCCCCTTCTCATTCGTTGCTCCCATAGCCAGTTTTGGTATTTTATTGCATGATGTTTATTTACATCCTATTACAATTTCCATGGCTTAAGAGCACATGGGCATCAAATATCAATGCTTTCCCTTTAAATCAAAATTCAGGCTTTCACTAGCGGGGCCTTGGCCTTGAGCTTCACGCTAGGAAAACATACATCACATGTACACATTATTTACATTAAATGCTAATATATCCTAAGGGTTAAAATGGGGTATTACAATCCCCTCCCCCTTAAAATAACACCGTCCTCGGCGTTCTAAGACTTAGGCATACATATACAATTTACACATGTTCAAAACTTCAAAAACTTTGTAAATTTGCCCTGCATTTTGTTCTTTACTTTGAACTTTCAGGACCAAGTCCTTTGATTTTCACGAGCTGCTTCTGCTGATTCGAATCTTCCAGCTCATCCATAAGTCTGAAAACTTTATGGCTGCTACCCTCTTGAGGTTCTCTTGTTGGGCAGTTGCGGAGACAATGATCCCCTCCACATTTCCAACACTTCACTGGTTGCTTCATCTTTACCTGCTCAATTTTCTTTGAGTCTTCCCACTTGGAGTGTTTCTTAATCGGACGATTGGATGAATGCTTCTTCATTGATCCACTTTTCTTTCCCTTGCTGATTGCTTTCATAATTCTTTTTACCTCTTTCTGCAGACGAATAGAGTCCTGCAAGACCTTGTGGTTCATCTCGTTCTGCTGCTTTTGCATCTTGACCATCTCTCCAAGATTTTCTTGTGTTTTGGCAATTGTTTGAAGAAGACTTCCAGCCAATTCTAATAGCCTATGGTCTGCTGCCATGGTCATTGTGCACAACCAGTTCTCACTTGGCTCACAAGCAACACTTGCTCATAGCAACTGCAACCAATCGATTTAATTTCCTCCTGTGAAATTCATCATTACAATTCTTGTTAGACCAAACATAATCTAAACACAATAAAAAAAATTAGTCAATTGTTTTTCCCCAATTGACATGGAGGTCCCATGCTCTATTCATGAGACTTTCACACTTTCCATGCTTTTCCAGCATACACATGAATTCTTTCATGTTCATCCATTCACGTTAAATTAACTACTTTAGCATTCATAATTTATTTCAAGCAAATAAACACACTCTACTTTTAGCCATACATGCATTCAACAATTTTCTGTGTTTATAAATGCATCAATAAAAAGGAAAGAGAGAGCAGTAAGAGTTTCTTCTCTTAGTCTTGTTCCATTCTGGAACCCACACCACCACGGTGGTTTTCATGCTCCTAGTCTCTTTCACCTCAACGTGAATGCTTGACTTGCCCTTCTTGGATATGACACTTAATGTCTATGGTCTATTTCAGACCTCTCAACCATGGAGTCCCTCCACATGGTTTATCTACAACTCTTGGCTGCTAGGACTCACACAGTCCCACTAGCCCCATCTTTCCATTACTGCTCATGATGAGCTCTTTAGGACGGTTACATGTCCACATGCATCCTTAAGATGCTTTCATAGTCATTGCTTCCAGCAATACCTACACTCAAACATTGAATTGATTCACATGTTTAGTTTATTTTCATAGGAAATCATAGCCAAATCAAATACACATGTATATTCATAAGCAAGAAATTACAAGATAACCAAATACTTATCTGTATTGTGTATTTCCTCTTTGGTCCACAGGGTCCTGCTTTTACTTTGTAAGCCTTGGGATCCTCCTACGAACTGGGATGTTTGGCCAGCGCGCAGGCTGCTCCAAATCATCCAATAATCAACACCTTACCAGTACATCTTCACGCCGACTGGAAGGAAACTTCACTACGACCATTTCTAGGTCAAGGCTCTACTATGGAGCCATTGGCACATAATAGACCTTTCATCAATACTTCACAACCCTTCATCAAAATCCCCACAACCTCCACAACATCCTTTTATTTATATTAACCCTTCCACCACAACCCCTCACAACATCCTTTTATTTATATTAACCCTTCCACCACAACCCCTCACAACATCCATTTATTTAGATTCTTTAGTGTGTAACATCAATTACAATCTGTTTAGGCTGTCAACACAAGATGGATAAGCAAGTTCATTAGTATTGTTGCTCTAAACTGTAAACATATTTCATAACATTCACTATCCAACCTTGAAACACCAGGAATGCGTCCATTCCCTTAAGGCGTAGTCAATATTGGCATCCCTAACATAACTCAGCACCAGAAAGGTGTGCACTCCTTACTGATGTGAACTATGAAAGTCTTAATCGTACTTCAAGCAGTCTGGCATAATGGAAATAAAATCAAAACATGCTCTGCATATTAACTCTAATAATTAGACATGCATGTATGTATATATATATATCAATCAGGGTTTATGGAACACTTGTCCATTTGCAGATGTTATTTCTCTTCTTTAATGAGGAATGGGGGCTCCTTCTCTGAGTTGACAGTCCCTCGGTTTGCCATCCCAATTCCTTTTGATGTTACATGCCTCTCACATGCCTTACTGACATAATCTTCACCATCTCACTCATATTGTTTACCAATCATGTAGTGCAGATGAGACATTAATAATGTCTTATGGCGTTTCACCTGAAACCCACTTTCAAATCGTGGAGTCCCTTCCCATGAAGTTTGGCTTCTGCAGGACACCTCTCTCTTGGTCTTACTGCAATGTGTCTCCCTGGCACACTTATTAAACAGCCAAACAGTCAGCAACATTTAACAATACCATTCAAATATGATTGTTTCATAACCAATCCATGGCACTAATAATTAAATTCAGTATGAATTTGCAACTCTGTCTACTACAGAAATTGGTTTTCTTATCCATGAGGCTATCCTCATATTGTTTGGCTTTTGTAAGTGACACCACTCTTCCCGTTATGGTCTTATGCCCGCTGCCATACATGAGCATCCACTTGCAGCATGTCCTCCTGACACATTTTCATATAAGCCAAACAGTCATTAGCAATTATTAGCAAAATTTCAAATCCGAAACATTTACAAATCTGATATTTACAACTGTTCTTACTAACAGAATTTAGATCTCTCAATCATGAGATTCCTTCTCATAAGCTCTAAATCGAATTCTCAAATCTGCTCCCTACAGAATTAGACTTGCAGCCATGATATTATTCTCATAAACTTAAATCAGAACATTTTCAGATCTGTTTCATGCATAAATTAAATTCCACCACCATGAGAACCTTCTCATAACCTTTGGCCTTTGCAAATGGTAGAGCTCAGTCTTTACTATGGTCTTATCCCCATTTCCATACGCAAGACATTTCTACCTGGAGTCTGAAACTTTCAATCAACAAAACATGTTGTGAGTCCCCATGCATATAATATTTCATTTATCATTATTTCACAGTCATATCATTCATACAACTCTGTCCTTCCACAGAGCATTCTAGCAGCCCATCGATCATGATTGGGCTCTTCATGCACTTACTATTCTGCATTCATAATAGCCCATGCAATGATCCCAGAATTATCATCAATTCCTTCATTATTTATTTTGCAATAACATATGCATCATCCCTATGCATTCATACAATGCATCACAAGATTTATAAAATCTCTTAATGCTCATCTACTTAATGCTACCTTGCGTTGTCTCATGAGTACTATGCATTTAAGCATATTATGATTGAAACATGACTATCTCATATAACTTTCATTACCATAATCAGGACCACCAGTCCTCACTTGCTTTGGTTATTAAGCACATAACCAACATACACATGGCATGATATAAATTCATATGAATGCATTGAGATTTCTAAACAGTCATAGGGTGTAAGGATCATTTCCTTCACTTACCCACACCTCACCAAGCTTGGTAGGTTAACAGTCCCAATCGGTATTCAATATCACATGCAAACTAACTCATCATAGCTCAAACATAGTTGAAGAGATCTTACCAAATCCTCTTTCAATATTCATGCAATTTGGCACCAATAATCATTACGTGCATGGTTACCATTAACATCATCTGATGTTACCTGATCAGTTGGCCTCTTACCAAGGCTGCTCAGTCCTTTTGCCAACTTTATGATCATAGATTTGTTGCACCATCCTTTTTGCATAAGGTTGTTGGCTTCATGCAACAACATCCTCAACACATTTAGCCATGCTCTTTGTTATCTTTGGTCCTACAACCAATACCAACATCAATAGTGATTATCAACCACAATATTCTCCATTAGTGGTTCATTGCATATGCAGACTTCATTATGCTACCAATATGCAATATCCAATTTATGCACAAGCATTTCCATATGCACTATGCAATGTTTGTTAAGATGTCATCTAGTGCATATACATCTATGTAATCCCTTACACTTTTAACATTTTTATGCCATATGACAATTTCATAATTATAAGTATGATAACAAACAGGGGTTTAAAGAATTCTTCCCTTTTCGATCCCTCACTGTAACATGGAATTCCTCTTCCATATCATGCAATTTGTAGAAATTGCCCACATTGACAACAAAATTTGTTTGTCAAACAGCCGCTGGCACTCTTCTGCACTAAATATCTATGATATATGTAGATCTCATTCAAACTATGGTCAGGCATCATTGTTCCCTGCTGGACAAGCTTTCCAATGCCTATCTTCATGCTCCATTCCGACATCGGGTGCGGGAACTGCATCTCTTCAAAAATGACAATTTTTACTCCAATTCTGCACATTTTACACAGTTGTATTTTGGTCCAGAATGCCAACTTCAGCCACCTGTGGAAGAAAATCTATGAAGAATCACAAAAACTTTTATATCGGGGAAAGTTATTCTATATAACAAGGAACACTCGGCACTTCGCGGATCTCAATTTCGATGCACCATTCATCTTCTATGAAATTCTGGGTTTAACTACTTCTTACTTTTCACATTTTTAACTCCCTTTGCATCCTGTGCTCCACCTGTGCGCCACCTGCGCACAACCTGTGCGCAACCTGCGCACTATCCGCCCGCAACCTGCACTCAATCCGTATGCAACCTACGCGCAATCCGCGCACGACCCCGCGCGCAATCCGCGCACTATCCGCGCGCAACCTGTACGCGATCTGTGCGCATTCCGCGCGCAACCTGTACGCCATCTGCGCGCAATCTGCACGCAACTGTGCGCGATTCGCGCGTAATCTGTGCGCAATCCACGCACAATCTGTGTGCGATACGCGCGCAATCCACGCGCAACCCACACGCAATCTGCGCGCAATCTGTGCGCGATCCGCGCGCAACCCGCACGCAATCTGCGCGCAATCTGTGCGCAATCCGCGCGCAATCTGCGCGCATTCCGCGCGCAACTGTGCGCGATCCGCGCGTAATCCGCACGCAATCCGCGCACAATCTGTGCGCAACCCGCACGCAATCCGCATGCAATATGCGCGCAATCCGCGTGCAATCTGTGCGCGATCCGTGCGCAATCCGCGCACAATCTGTGCGCAACCCGCACGGAATCCGCACGCAATCTGTGCGCGATCCGCGCGTAATCTGTGCGCGATCCGCGCGCAATCCGCGCGTAATCTGTGCGCGATCCGCGCGCAATCCGCGCACAATCTGTGCGCGATCCACGCGCAATCCACGTGCAACCCGCACGCAATCTGCGCGCAATCCGCGCGCAATCTGTGCGCGATCCGCGCGCAATCTGCGCACAATCCACGCGCAACCTGCATGCTTGCGGGGGTCATATCTCCCTCGTCCCTTAACCAAATTGGACGAATTTGGTACCATTGGAAAGCTCTTGGAGAGGTCTATGCAATGGTGTGATCCTCTACTACATATGAGAAATTTGACCCTGTCATTTTTCCCAATCAAAATGCCGCCCCCAACTTCCCAATTTTACATCAAAACCATTCTGTCTCTTGCTTGCAACTGCAACTTTTCACAACAGTTAGAAAATTTTCTGGAATGTGCCCTTTCATCCCCTTACAGAGGTGAACTACTACATAAAAACTTGCATAAAAACAGTAAGAGAATGACAAGAACTTGCATCTCTAATAAGGGATTTTCTTTTCATTTCACATTCAACAATCCAACCAATGGATTCACAATTAATCTCCAAGCACCCAACAAGCATGGGTAAGGAGACTCATGAGCATAAGAGCCCAATTTGCAGGCTTTCCTCACTTCTGAAAACCATCAATTGGCCACACAATGTGGATTCATTGTAATTAACAATCATCATTAAGACATGGGGCTGTAACAATTGATTATTCATGCTTTTAAACAAACAGAACTCATTTTCAGCCATGCTCAACATTCAAGTTCATGCATTCAAAGCATCATGGACATTCAAGGAGCATGGATTCATCATTAATCAAGGTCTCAAGCACATGATGCATCATCTCCTATGCACAGCAATTAACAACAACAACAACAAAACAATATAAGATGGCATAGGTTGCCCCTCCTTTCTCTCCTCCATGGAGGCAAACAGACAAATACAAACTGAATGCTACAACATTGGGGACAAATTAGAGCAAGCATTCATCCTGAAAATGAATTTTCTCGCTCCTTCCTCTATTTCATAGAATGCAATCAATGCAAGCAGCTTGCAAAAATCCCCAAACAGTCACGGAAATGATTTCACGTTCCAACAAATAGAAGCCATGCAATCTTGAGGTTTCTTTAATGCATTTTATTCCCAAATACAAAATGCATGTACACACAATGATTTATATCTCTGTGAAGGGCCCAACAGCCGTAGTGTTGAGCCTAGAGCTCTGATACCACTCTGTAACGTCCCCTTCCATCATCAAATGCAGGGAAGGAAACATTAAACAACACACCGGGGCTTTTGGCAGACTTAGCCCCAATATTACATTACTCATAAATTGATAACAATTAAAAACTTCTATATGCAGATTCATCTCAATATAAACACAGCGGAATTAAACATAATAGCAAGCACACAAACAGTAATGCCTAACATATATATATATATATATATATATATCACAACGGGGGATGATTCAGCATATAGAGACTCAATCTCATTACAATGCCATGCATGGATTCCAAATTAAGATAATCAACTCATTTCATTAAACATGGACAATTTAACATATTGCAGAACACAAAATGCAAATAATTTATAATACACAGAACACTTATCTTGAGGAGTAGATGTCCAACGACTGGCTACGTGAGAGCAACGTTCCACCCAACCATAGATCTCTTTCCAGCCTATATTCTTTCAGCTGAGAGATCACCCCCGAGCTGGGCTGTGTATCTACTAAAGAGGAACTAGATGGCTCAGTCACGGTCAGGGTTTCACTCAGACAGCCATGCTAAGCCAACACACAGATGGGTTTTTCAAGCATGCGATGGGAAATGGAGGAGGATGCTAGTCCCCTAAGCTCAATCCCAGAGCCACATACACTTCAAGCTGGACTCAGCAATCCCATCCTCTGTTCATACATCCACACTTGGATTTCTCACAACTCTGTCACGAATAACCCCAAATCCGTCACTGATTTTCTGGGCTGTTAAAACTGGGTTTTCCCATGGATTTCGGGGTAGCTAATGCTCCCAACTTCACCCCAAGGTTCATACCAATGGATCCCACATTGGATTTCACTGTCCAATACCAAATCTGAGCGTTTTTGGCTCTTCAAAACGTGGGTTCTTTCAAAGTCGCGATTTCTGGTTTTTCCCTCTGCTGGCAATTCGTTTTTGGATGGAAAATGGTGCTGGTAAGTTTCCCAATGGAATGGGGATGAGGAAGAAGCAACATCCATGAGGTAGAGTGGCTTGTGGTACAAGGAAAAAGAGCCCATACTCTGCCATACGAATTTCTGGGCTGCCCATGCTCCATTGAAGCCATGGACTGAAATCCTCAACCACTTCCTTACAACAGAATTAAATGTCATCAAGGAAAGTCAAATGGGTTCTCAAGGTGACATATGGAAGCCTATGGTTCAATCCCTCAACCCCCTCACCACTCCCTAGTGGATACACATGGCCCCTTCTCATTCGTTGCTCCCATAGCCAGTTTTGGCATTTTATTGCATGATGTTTATTTACATCCTATTACAATTTCCATGGCTTAAGAGCACATGGGCATCAAATATCAATGCTTTCCCTTTAAATCAAAATTCAGGCTTTCACTAGCGGGGCCTTGGCCTTGAGCTTCACGCTAGGAAAACATACATCACATGTACACATTATTTACATTAAATGCTAATATATCCTAAGGGTCAAAATGGGGTATTACAACCCTAGATGATGAATGGCCTAGACTTATCCCTTTGTAGCTGACAAAACTCTCTTTTTACCTACTTTTAGGGAAAAACGCTACCCTATAAGCATGATAGTAGCGTTTTCCTGCTGAAATACTCTACTCCACTTCAATAAAGTAGCGTTTGCCTTCTGAAATACTCTACTTTGCTTCAATAGAGTAGCGTACAACTAAAAAAATCTTACAAACGCTGGTTGTAAAGCAGGGAAGTTGCATGTTGAACGCTACTTCACTTAAGAAAAGTAGCGTACACCTTAAAATGTAATAAAAAATATATTAATTTGACGAATTGGGATTAGTTGAAGTTGGTTTTGCAAGTTCCCAACCTCCCAATAAAACTACCTCTCGATCCAAACTACCTACCTTATCCCATAAATACAAGGGGGATGGATTAAAGAGTGGAGGAGAAACTATGCATTAAGGGTTGTTACGCTAGAGGAATTCCAAAGTTAGTGTTAAGAGTAGGAGCCCAAGATCCGTTTGCACAAGCACTCTGAATGATCAGGTATAATTGTACTGATTATTTGCTTTTGACAATAAAGGTTGAAATGCCCTTCCCGTCCCAAGCAAATGTCTAATGGATTGCATATTTGTTTGGATTAAATGCTTAATTGTATTTGATGTTTAAATTGTATTTCAATTTCATCATTGTTATATCAGTCAAGATACGTTGAGGAAGGTATCTTTGTATTGTAGGTTCGTCAAATGGAAGATCAAGTGGAGGATCGATCGAAGGAGCAAGTGAAAGCTAGGATCGAACATCGTTAATAAGGTATTCCTTCATAAACCTTGATCTCTTTCCTTTTGTATAATTCTATGTGATATGATCTATGTATTTACCTATCACCCCAAAAGTTGGTAGTGTCCCTCTCCTCGCTATAGGGTAGAATTCCTGAACAACACATATCCTCTTGTATTTTCATGTAAGACTTATGACTACATGATGTAAAAATAAATGGCATTAACAATGACATCTAATAATACCACAATTCTTATTTAATAAAAAATATTAAACTCGAAAAATAAACTTAAAAAAATAAAAACAACCTATAAACTTACTTTTCAAAAGCATTGCACATTTCTTCCATGGATAATTCTTTTGAATTTACATGTGACAGTATTGTATATATAAGTGTTTCATACTTCACACCTTGCAATGATCTCCAAGGTGTTATATTCATATCTTCTGGCCAGTTCTTGACATCAGGGCCTCCTTGACTACTGCTCCATGCAACAACTTTAATTTTTTTTACCTTTTGATTTTTAACGCCAATATTCTCCCACATGATAATTTTGTCATCAATCAAATATCGTATGGGGCCCATTCTAATTGCCAACTGAAAATAGTTATCTGCATCTTTGAATGCATCACTTCCTTTCAAACATTCTTGTTTCACATTGTCCTCTTTAATAGGGGTACCTATTTTCATACAACGTTGTTTCCAGAAATCTTCATCAACTTTCGATATATCCCCACCACATATTTGTTCAAATTCATTGTGGATAAATCTAACCATTTGAATGAATGTCATGGAAATCCTATATTCACTATCTGTGTTGTGATCCGATGCCAATAGTTTTGCTTCCACATCTGTTAAACTAGCGTAAATGATGCATTTCACTGTTTGAAAAATAGGGTTTTTTGGAAACTATTCCATCAATTATATTCTAGCCTCCGCAGAAAGATTCCCCCCCTAAAAAATAGTATTTTTAATCAAAACATTTTGATTCTTCAAATGCATCTCTAACAGGAACATCTTTTGGGTCAAGAAGAACTAGGTAGTCAACCACATGTGCATAGGGATTGTGCCTCATCAATGCTTTCAAGTTATGAACATGCAAGTGATGTGGTTTCCTAATTTGATACTTCTCTTAGCCTTCTGTGTGTCTATAAAGTTGTTTTACATTTAAGTCAAATTTATGTCCATTGTGAACCAATTTATACCTTCACAATCGATCTCTAATAGCATTTTGTGTTGTCTTAACAACACCATCATCTATACCACCACCCGGAGCAATGATTTCCAAACTGTCCCCTGAGTTCTCACTATGATTTTAAACATTGGATTGAACATTTTCTCTCTTCCTTTTATGTCTTGATGCAGTTGTATATAAGAGAACAACTTGTTGATCAGGAATGGGAACATCCTCATCATAGGTCTTCTAGAAGAATGTCTATCTCTCTTACCAGCAGAAGTAACATTGTCATCACCAACAATTCCTCGATTATGTTCAGTTGGGTGAGATATGCTTTTGAATGTAACCTTCCTAGGTACTTCATTTGATTGTTGGATGTCTTTTCCTTTCTGTGCTTGTACTTATTCAGGAACATTTTGCACTCATTTTTGCTTTGGTGTTTCTCCCTTCTTTGGTTCTTCTCCCTTATGAAGAGGGGCATTAATGACATCTAATGGATTTTCTTTTGTACAATAAATTCCATTCAGAATATTGGAAACTCACATAGGAAAATACTGCGAAATAAAAACATTATTGTATTAAATCTATTACAAGGTCATATAATTCAAAGTATAAGAAATTCAGAAAGATATAAAAAAATAGAAACTTACACTATTGCACTCAATATCGTGCACGACTCCTGCACAAACGTCTATGAAATTTTCTTCCATCTTATAGTTTGTAACCTTCAAATAATATTGAATTTTGACAAAGGTTTTAGCTTGTTTCACTAATGCATAAACAATGTCTTTACCCGGCACCGAACAAATATCTCGCAACAATCCCAATGAGTGATAATCATTTTTAAGATATGCAAATCCAACACAATATAAGTGAATACTTTCTGATTTTCCTTGATATTTATCTTTTAGATACCAAGAATAGTCAAGTTTCTCTTTAGTTGGTGCATGTTTCCATTCTCTTACATTCTTGGATTTTAAACCATCATTGGGTACAACTTCATCACGCGCGACATTGTCAGATGGCTCAACTATGTTTTTCGATGAATTCATCGATGATCTTGCTCCAGAGATGTTTGCAGGTAGATTTCTGGATGTCATTTTCCCTATAGTCCGAAACAAAACAAAAAAAATAGTATATGTTTAAAAATAATAGTTGCACTAAAAAAAATTGTTAACATATAGTAGCCCAAGGGCTCAACATTTGTTGGCTTAAAATATCCCAAGGGATATTCATTGGTGCCCCCGTGGCCAATTCATATCCGTTGGGCTATTCTACAGGTTTCCCATAGCGTAGCCCAAGGGCTATGCAAAGGTCTCCCAATGCACATCCCTTGGAGTCCATTGCATGGCATCTCTCCTTGTCCTTATATTTTGAAGATTCAACTTCTTTCTTCCTAGCACATGCAAGTACTGGAAGGTTATTTTTTTCAAGTAGCTAAGTCATTACATCTATTGTCTTATTCATACAACTTCTCTTAGGATGAAATACTCTATTGAAATAGGTACATTTGGATTTCCCCTTGTGAGATTGTTTGTCTTTCTTGGAATTCGAACATCCTTCTGACTGATAGGGAGACTCCTTCTGCTTCTTCTCATTCGAATTTATGTCTGAAACCTTTTGTTTTCCTTTTCCATTTTCTCTCCCCACTTCAGTAGATGCAAGTTATGAATCCATCTTGGGTTTAATCATTCCCATGTGAATCAACTTCTCCTCCTCTTGCGTGAGAGACTGAATGAAGTCTTCAAGAGTGTGAAACTTCCATTTTGGGATGGATAGCTTCGCTTTATTGAAGGTAGAGACAAATACTGTGTAATCAGGGCCCAATTTTGATATAATGGCTAGGATTAGTTGCTTCCCTTCTTTCTTTATTCCACATGTCTTCAATTTTGAAATAAGATTTTTAAACTTGGTAAGAAACTCAGTGATTGAGTGGAAACTGAAAGGGCTTAGTGAGATAAGCTCATTTTCGAACTTGTGACCTTTCAAGTCATCTTTCTATCCAAGAAGAGATTCGATCTTGTCTGAAACTTCTTTAGGAGTTGTAAGATCAATGACATGGAAATGGAAGTCTTCGAAAATGTTGAGGAGTAGTAGTCCTACTGCTTCATCAAGTTTATCCAGGTACTTAGATTCCTCAACTGCACCAGTGGGTTCGACTGTAGTTCCATTCAATACTCTAGAAAGGATTTTGGACTCCATGAAGATGTCCATCTTGGATCTCCATTCGAAATAATTGAAGGGTTTTAGTTTTAGATCCATTGATACTGTTGAATTCAAATTGAAGATGGATATAACCTGCAAAACAAATGAAATTGTTGATGGATATTTGCTGCAAATTCGAATGAACATGCCTTAGTACAATGAGCACATGTGACTAGATCCTTCACACCTGGCTAGACCTCACTGAATTGATCCAGTGAATTCAATGCAATTGCACCAGGAAATGTTGTGGAAATCCAGAGGCTTTTGGTGCTCAATGAAAGACATCTCGTCAATGAATTATTGCAACTTCTACTGTTGCTGCAATTCGAATAGGTGGCTCCAGATATGATACCATGTGATATTTTATAGGATGGATCACACAACTAGAGTAGACCTCACAAATATCACTCAATAATTACATGGAAGAAGAAGAAGAATTGAATCGATATTCACTCATAAACTCAAAAATGGTAAAATCTGCAGTGCAATCATACATCACTTGTAAGCTGGCACTGTGAAACTGAATACTAACTCAATACAATCAAATGCATTCGAATACACCTACGTTAATTCTAATTCTCCTCAATGTATGACTTGGACAACATTGGATACATCACTCAGTCAGTGGTAGTAGTCACGAATAGTCAAATGTCAGTCAAATGATTCTAACTGATGCATGTGGCACTAATCAATGGAAAGAGACTCCAAGGTGGGAGCATGAGATACTGTCAGTAGTTAAGTGGCACTCCGATATAGACAACTAGAAGCTACAAGAAGTTAAATTGAGCAATCAATGCAAGAATCGATTGTTGGAATCCAAGAGTGTGTAGTAGGGCGCATTTTTCATCCAGGTGAGGAAAAAAAGTCACACAAGGTAGGTAGGAGGAATATTGAGGGCTACAAATAGGCTCCAAAGGGCTTAAATTAAGCTCTATGTGCTAGGGATACTACCATATTGTTGACTGGATGCATGCAGAATGCATGCAAAGCATGCAAATATAAAAAGTGATGGTGAGAATATTCCAACAATAAGAACAAACTGCTTGACAATGTGGTTCCAAAAGTAAGATAATAGTTGCATTTAAAGTCCCGATAGTCTGCACATATCTATCCCTAAGTGAAATAAAATTTTAATTTTTGACTAAGAATTTGATTACTAAGGCTAGTGAAAGAATGAATAAATCTATGTGACGGTGTATTAGGGAGTACTCAAGCCAAATCATTCAGAACCAAACACACTTGACGTCATGGAAGTATGAATCTTTTGTTTTGTAAATAATATTGACAAATCATACATCTGCAATTTATATTATGTTCAGTATCATTTTGCTTGGAAGTATTTTATTTAACATTGAATTATTCTTATACATTACATTTGATTTATGTTCACTCCAGGACTCAGATATTTAAATAAGAGCTTCTAAACATAAGCCCAAGGTAGAAGAATCAGATTCCGACATTGAGGCTATTCCAGAAAACACGATGGAAATCGTGTTTGAGGATACCAAAGCAATGACCGGGAGCGTCCCTAAATATAAGTGGGGTGAACTATATAACCTCATCTAAGATCTAAACGTACCAGATGCATCCATTGAAGAGATGATGGTGTATTAGAATATCAAAAGATCAGGTCTTCAAAAAGCTACCACCCGTCTGGAGCTTTTCCTATGTTCATAAGTAATTGGATGGATTCTACCTCATATAGATGTTGAAACATAGATCATAGCTGGTGCAGGTGGAGAAGGATTCACTTTGTTTCAACCCAGTCATATTAGCGCAACATGCAATTTACCCTCTCCTAAATGTATGATGACAGATGATTGGATAAGGGTAGTCAACATAGATCACTTTAAGTATGATAAGAAAATGTTGATTCCTGGAAAGCAGCTGAGGAAAATGGAAAGTGGGGAATACGATACTCAAAATTTTAAAACACCATTAAGAATCATAGCTTTAATGTTGAGCATAATATTTTGCAGGGCGAATGGGAATATCTATAAGCTTAGTTGGGTGCCTCTCATGTATCATATCGCCTCCCATGGTACTGTCTTCAATTGGGAGGAAAAAATATCAGAGAGTATGGCATTAATGATAACAACAACCCAAGTAGGGATGACCCAGAAGAAAGATGAGTTCTATATGTATTCCTAGCTTATTGACTGCATCTTGATTAGACACCCATTCCACAAGTTGGCGTGCTATTGGATCCCAACTGAGACCCCACTATATGTAGCTTACCAAATAATGTGGGATCATAAATACACAAGCTTCTACAAGCTTGTCTGCGAGGAATTCATAATTCCATTGTATTGGTTAATATTTAACGAAGAACCCAATTTCTTGTTGGACAACACGATGGAAGTCACCTGCGAATACAAAGATTTATACTTTACCTCGAAAGGAACATATATAAGAATGTATGGGGGTACCAAAGCTCCATCACTAATTCCAAGGTACGCAACATATTATGTGGTGCACAAAGAGGCTATAAGACAAGTCTTCATCAATGGAGTAGGAAATTTTTTAAATGAACATAAGAAGGCTTCCTATCCACCGCTTCCCTTTGTCCTTCGTGCGTATAAATTCCCTAAGGTGAAAGGAGCAGAGGTTTTTGTAAAATACTTAGAAGCATTTCATTTCAAAGAAAATATTTTTGTCAGAAATAACAAACTACAAAAGGCCACCCAGCACTGTGTGTCATGTAAAATCCACTTTGAATACACAAATCACTTCTTTAAGGATGAGAAAGTATATCTGAGGGAAAATAAAATGACATATTTGAATAAAATATTTGGCCGAAAAAGTGGCGTAGGTTCCAGTCATACTATGGATACTGCTAAAGAGGCAGAATTGAAAAAGTCTAGAGAGGAAGTTGTGGTAGTAGAGGAAGCAGAAAGACAGAAAAGGGAAGAGGAAGAGAAAAGGAAAGAAGAAGAAGCAAGAAAAAATAAGGAAGAAGAACATAAGAACAAAGAAGAGCAAGAAGCAGCAGATAAAGCAACAGAGTTGGAAAGACAAAGGGAAGAAGAAGAAAAGATCAAGAAAGGTTTGGAGGACAAAGAAGGCCAAGAAAGAGACTATAATCTTCAAGACATGGACATAGATCCAACCGACATCTCCGGAATTCCACTTACGGGAGGCCACATTCCATTTGTTGAGATCGGGCTCACTCCTAATTTTACCCCCTCAAACCAACATTTAGTAGCAAAACTGGATACAATAGTTTTGGACCCCAAAAAGAAGACAATTCAAGGAGAAAGGATAAAAGGTTGAAAATGGGCACACAACTAGATGTGGTAACTATTCAGGAAAGCACCATAATGGAAGGAACCCATAAGGATCCCAAGTTCACAACGTCATTCAACATAGCAATCGCTCAAGCAAATTCTGACAATGTTGACAAACTCATGAACGACCTGGAACACAACAAAGTAAAATTGTTGAAGTTGAAGGATAACTTAGTAGAAGTAAGAGGTGAAGCGATTGAGTTAAAGAAGAAATAGGATGAAGTAACAGATGAAAATAATGAATTACTATTGAACTACCAGAACTTGGAGAATGAAAAGGATGGTTTCAATGTACAACTTGTAATTATGAAGGGTGAGCAAAGTGACTTCGACTCTCGCATCAATGAGTTGGAGGAAAAAGAAATGAGGTCAAACCAACAAGTGGTAGCTTTGATCAGTGAAAAGGAATATTTACAAGCGCACATAGATGAGATGATAATCGAAAGAGAAGTTTTGCAGTCTTAGGAGAGTGAGTTGGTTAGAGATAAGGAATATCTCTTGGAACAAGTAGACATGGCTCAAAATCAGAAGCTATATATGACCCCATTCCACGAGCAGGCCTGCAAAATACAAGAACAAATTTTCCACTCAGAAGAATTGTTAATTGAAGAAATTTATAAAAAGAAACAGATGATAGCTAGAATGAAGAAGATATCTACGGGTTCTTTATCTATAAGACATAATTTATTTGATACTTTTAAAAATATGAAAAGGTTGATGATCTGAAAGGAAGGAAATCCATGTTGGAATATCCAACACTACTGAGAGGGGGGGATGAATCAGTGTTTCCTTCTTTTTCCTTTTATTAAAACAATTACTATAAGACACACAAATAATCAAACAAGTTATGACACAAGATTTTATCGTGGAAACCTAAAAGATCAAACCACAAACTCATACTCATTAATAAGATAAATTTTACAAAATTGTTTATCTGCTTCTACAGAAGGGATGCAACTACACCCCAGGTTTTGCCTACTGCTACAGACGGGGGTGCTACAACACCCCAGATCTTCTTCCTGTTGCTACAGGAAAGGATGCAACGACACCCTGTTCTCCAGCTTCTATTCGATGGAGGCTACGAACCCCAACAGGCTTTTTTCTTGCCCTAGTACCACCCTACCACCCTTGCTTGATTTTTAGACTTCCATATCTTCTTGGTTCTTAAATCTTGTTACTGGATTTTCATCACTTCATTTATCTCTGACCTCTGTTGCTGCTCTGTAGATCTGGACTTCATAGACACATTATTTCTATTTCATTCTCTTGTTTATATATTCTTCTTTTATTATTTAACCATCGCACCCTTCCAAAATAAACTCATGCTCTTTCAATCTGGCGCCTCTTCAAATCTTTGTCTTTCTGCTTATTATCTATTTCCAGATATTTAATTAATAAGTTAATTTAATTAATTAAAATCTCTTTTAGATTCATTCGTGTCTTCTTTAATCTGGATGATCACATCTTTTACATCTTTTAATTATTTAACTAATTAAAAATTCAATGGACATATCCCAGATTTGTTGGCTTCACGCGCTTTCAAATATCTGTTAATTTATTCATCATTCTAACTTGTATCTCTGTTATAAATCTATTTTTATAATTAATTAACTCTTACTTCTTGTATAATCACGCCCTTTTATTTCAATTAATCATAACTCTGTTTTGATGCTTCTACAGGAATAATAAACTTTATTTAATATATCTTTGTTTATTATATTATTCCTATATCCTTGTTAATAATAATCATTTTTTCTTTTCTCTTTTTAATTTTATCTCTAATTAATTAATCCTATTTTTATTCCTGTAACTTTCATCAAATAAACAATTATATTTCTGCCTATTTTATTCCTGTAGTTTACATGATTTTTGCTAATTTGGCAAATTTATATTTCACATGTGTGACACCTAGATGAAAATATGAAACCATGGATAGATGGAAAATTCATCAAAGAACAGATTCACACTCAGATGAATTTATTGACTCCACCATAGCCTCTGGCATGCATTTCAAAACTGCCTCTTAATTTCCTGTATCTGATTTTTCTCACTATGCAGGCATAATTCTTCTCATTTTGACAGGTGCATTCCTTGCACATGTGATCACCAGATGGAGAACTGAACTCATGGATAGATGGAAAAGTTGTCAAATACTGTATCCATACCATTAGATAAATTTATTTGCACAACCAAATCCTCTAGCATGCATTTTCTTGAGACAACTTAGGCAGATTTTCCAATGCTGGAATAGTGCAAAAAACTGCCAGAAGGCACTTTTGGAAAATTAATAACTTCATCCTTAGATACGCTTTTGACAAAATAATGGTATTTTTAGATGAACCAATCAACAATTTATAGGACTGTACCTTCATAATAATTTAATCCATGAAATAGAAATTATGGCGGGCATTTTACAGAGGCCACTTAGGCATTTTTACCAGCAGATTTTACACTAATACAATTTGTGCCATTTTGAAGGTGGATTTTTTATTTCACCAAAACCATGAAAAAATGTTACCAGATAATGTAGAATATCTCACTAAGAAAAACACAACTCATTTCACCTTCAAATTCTTCTTCATTTGCCCTAGGCGGGCATTTTACTGAACTTGGTGTAAAAACTGCCTAGAACCCTGTATTGGAAGATCCATAACTTTCACCTCAAGAATGATTAGGGAAAACTGAGAACATGAATAAATAGAGAAAACAACATACTACAACCTAGTCATGTTCTGCGGGCATTTAATTCAACCCATAATTTATGGTGGGCATCTTTCTAAGGCTACTTAGTCCTTTTTACAAGTTCTGGTGCAAAAACCCTATTTTGATAGACCTAGAACTTTCTCCTTGGAGGTGATGAAGTCAAACTGAGACCATGAATGGATAGCTATTATAACAAGATATATCCTATTACCATGGTGCTATAATTCTTCTCAAACCATAAATTATGGCAGGCATTCTCTTAATGCTACTTGGACCAATTTTGACTAATTATTCCATAGTCAATTTCCTGATTTTCACAAAATTGCCATATTTCTTTAGAATGATGTCGGGATGCAACAATGACTTCCTAATAGCACTAGAACACCATTAGATGTATTTTCAACTATATACCACATCATCATACATGCTATTCCATGTCATCATATCTGTCACATCATCATATAGGCCATGTCATCATTGCTTTTGTCTTTCACTGAGTTCACCTTACCATCATGTCCTTGGTTATTCCTTTGTCATTACTGAACTAATTTGACATCAATGCAAACCATATTAACATTCTCCCTCTTTGGCATTGATGGCAACCACTCCTTGATTTACTCCCCCTTTGACATTAATGCCAAAGGCTTCCTTGTGACAACTCCCCCTATAACCATATATCCCCCTGACATGATCCCTTTTTCTCCTTTTTATTAATTGCAAAGAAATTACTCCCATCTCTTGTCTAAGATGCTCAAATGCTTCTTTGGGTAGTGGTTTAGTGAAAATGTCAGCTATCTGTTCTTTTGTGTCTACATATTCCAATTTGACAACCTTTTGTGATACTTGATCTCTTAGAAAATGATAATTTATTGGAATGTAATTTGTTTTAGAGTGCATAATAGGATTTTTTGGCATTTTTATAGCACTAGTGTTGTCACAATTGATTATTATTGGATTTTCATACTTCAAAAGCAGGTCTTCCAAAGTCTACTTCATCCAAATAACTTGGGTACAACATGATGTAGCAGCAATGTATTTAGCCTCTGTTGTAGATAGTGATATCGATGATTGTTTCTTGCTAAACCTGACACCAAAAAATTTCCTAAAAAGAATGTAGCTCCATTGGTACTTTTTCAATCATCAACACTTCCTGCCCAATCTGCATCAATAAATGCTTTTAAGGTGAAGTCTTGGCATTTTGGGTACCATAAACCACACTCCATAGTTCCATTTAAATATCTGAAAATTCTTTTTACTGTTGCTAGATGTGTTTCCTTGGGAGATGATTGAAATCTCGCAACCAATCCCACAAATTGCATTACATATGGTCTTCTAGCTGTCACATACAATAGGCTGCCAATCATGGATCTGTACATGGTATGATCCACTTCTAAGGACTCATCATTCTTGCTTATCTTACAACCAATGATCATGGGAGTGCTAATAGGCTTGGAGTCTTCCATCTTGAAATTCCTAAGCATATCCTTGATGTACTTGTTTTGAGAAATGAAGATTCCTTTGTCTGATTGATAAACTTGTAGTCCCAGGAAAAATGTTAATTCACCCAACATTGACATTTCAAATTCTTTTTTCATTTCAGAAGCAAAATTTACACTTAGTATTTGTAGTCTGCGTCCAAAAATGATATCATCTACATAAATGACAACAATGGTCATATTCATATCCTCAATCTTTATGTAGATATTACTATCGGTGGCTCCTCTTTTATATCCTTGTTGTTTCAAGTAGTTATCTAGCCTTGAAAACCATGCTCTTGGGGCTTGCTTGAGACCATAGAGTGCCTTTTTTAGTTTGCAAACATAGTCCATATTCTTTGATAGGAGGAAACCTTCAGGATGTTCAATATATAATTCCTCTTCTAGCTTCCCATTTAGAAATATAGACTTGACATCCATTTGATATACTTTGAAGTTTTCATAACATGAAAATACCAAGAACATTATGATTGCTTCAAGTCTTGCTACAGGTGCAAAGGTTTCTTCAAAGTCAATTCCTTTCACTTGAGCATATCTCTTACACACTAGCCTTGCTTTATTTTTTATCACTTTACCATCTTCATTGAACTTATTCTTGAAAACCCATTTGGTCCCTATAACATTCTTGTTTGTAGGTCTTGGAACAAGTTCCCAAGTTTCGTTCTTCTCAATCTGATCTAGTTCTTCATCCATGGATTTGATCCAATCATAATTTTTACTTGCTTCTATAAAGTTCTTAGGTTCCACTACTGAAAGTAGGGCTTGTTCAGTAAATAATCTCCTTCTTGTGCTAACTCCTGCATCTTTGTCACCTATAATTTGTGTTTCAGGATGGTTCTTTTGTATTCTTCTTGATGGTGACTTTGTATCAGCGCTTGGAGAATCTTCACCTTCATTTTCTTGTGATTCTTCTCTTTCCTCTTCCTCTTCTTCTTCTTCTTCTTTCCCAACCACATCTTCATTATTTTGCAAGACTTCTTCTTCATTGTTTGTTCTTGCATCTTCATCTCTGCTTCTTATCCTTTTTAGCTTCATGTCATCCACTCTTACATCTGCACTTTCTATGATTTTGCGTAATATTTGATTGTAACATCTATAAGCCTTCTTGGTGGAGGAATATCCCAAGAATATTCCTTCATTAGTTCTAGAATCAAACTTGCCAAGATCATCTTCATTCCTCTTTATGTAGCACTTGATGCCGAACACTCTGAAATACTTAACTGATGCAGGTCTTCCATACCATAGTTCATAGGAAGTCTTGTCCTTATTCACTCTGAGTTGTCCTCTATTAAGTATGTAGACAGTTGTGTATACTGCTTCTCTCCAAGATGTATCAGGAAGTTTTGCTTCATTTAGCATGGTTCTAGCAGCTTCTTGAACTCTCCTATTTTTTCTTTCCACCATGCCATTTTTCTAAGGTGTCTTTGGAGATGAAAAGTGTCTTTCAATCCCATGGATTTCACAAAACTCATTGAACTCATTTGAAGTGAATTCACCTCCATTATTTGACCCAAGGCATTTGATTTTTTGGTTTGTCTCATTTTCCACCAGTGCTTTGAAAGTTTTGAATTTTTCAAAGGATTCTAATTTTTCCTTGAGAAATGTTACCCAGGTCATCCTTGTGTAATTATCAACGAGTAACATAAAATAATACTCTCCTTGCAAGTGTTTAGTCCTTGTTCGTCCACAAAGGTCGGTGTGAACTATTTCCAAAAGATGTGAGGTCACATGTTCTTTTGACTTGAAGCTAGATTTGGTTTGCTTCCCATGTTGACAATGTTTACAAACTGCATTTATGTAATGTCCCAAATTTGGAATTGGGCCACAATGGCCTAATCACATTGGCCCTATTCATTAGAGTTTGTCAAATTGATGCTAAAGGTCAAATAATTGCCAAGGAGGAAAATTACTAGTTTCCTAGGTTTGGGGTGGAAGCTTTGGGATTTGGAATAATGGGGATAATAAATGATGTCTGAACATTATAATGGCATAAATATTTAATAAAGGAGCTAAATAAATATATACAAGTGAAAATCAAAGTGGCATTTGATCATGAAGATAGATGGAGGAAGTGGGACCCACATATGGCTAGATTTCCCCACTACACTTGGCATCATTCTCTCACCAATTCGAATTAAAGGTGAATAGTGACATACTTGGGGGAGTACAAAGGGTATAATTCATGGCGTGACTCATCCAAGGTCGAAATATAGAGGAAGAGTAACTCCCATGGAAGAGGAAGAGGCAATTTGGAGCTAGTGAGACACTTGGGCTAGATTCCCTAGCTTTATGACAACAATGATGAAGATGCTATGACACCTATGACACAAATAAGACCTGAAGGCTGACATTTGAAATATATGAAATTTCAGGGCTAAAAATATACTCCAAGAGGGCACTCAAGTGTGTTAGGGAAGCTAATATGCTTCCACATGTGATTTGGTAGAAGTCGGAGACTAGGAATTGTTGTACAAGTGGCGTTCTTTGGAATCTCTTCCCAACTTGAGTTGGAATGAGTCTCTTGGAAGTTATTCGACCCATGGAGGACATTATAACTTTATAAATGTCAATAACAAAGAATGAAACCAACTTTTGATAATTTGTAGAATTTGCAATTGCATTTGTGAAGAGGGAGAGCTAGTGGATGACTAGTTTCTTGCCGTAGCCAATTTCGAGGGTGAAAGATTCCCATCTAAGTTGATAATGGGAAAGGCCATTCAGAACTTTCATTTGGAGCTTTAATGGAGTATTTATTTGCAGTTGTAAGCTACAAGGTAGCTCATGGTTTCTTCTATTGCAGCTCACTCCTTCAACCATTTCCAGTTTTGATGGCATATTCTTGATCCTTGAGGGAGGGCGTTTCTGGTGAGCTATTGTACTCTTTTGGGGAGCTTCTAATGCCCCACTTATTTTTTAATATGAATTAAATACTCTATTCTTCATCTGCAAAAATTTTCAGGTTGAAATTCCAAGTAGAAATGTATAAATCTCATTTTTAATTAAAAAACAGTGTCATTTCCCCACTACATTGATGTATAGCATGATAATGCTGATGATTTCGAATGAATGGATGCTTATCTGATACATTTATGATTAATAGACTTCCATGGATGTAGTTTACAAGTTTCATGTACTATACTTGAGCATTTGAAGTATTTTTAATCAGTTTAATTCCATTGGGAGAAGAAATAGTGCCATTTCCCCAAGGGTCAAATTGGTGATTTTTGTAGCTGAATGGAAGAGGGTTGGAACAGATATAATAATCAATTAATGGTGCACATGAGAAATTAATAACATAATTAATACATTCGCTACCTCCGTTCATAAATGTTAGTGGCTTTGGAGGCATTTGGGAAGCCATTTTCAGTACTTACCCCAGGGGGATTTGAACCCCAAATTACTAGTATAATTGCATACTTGGTCCAGAATCTTAAGAGAGTTTTCAGAGTTCTTTTGGTGGCCATATATAATCCCTTAACATCATATTCAAGTCCTAATATCATTCATACACCTTCCTTGAATATTTGAATGCATTTGGATTCAATTTGAGACCTAGAGACCAATACTAGTCAAAGGGAAATTACTAGTAAAGTTCCCTACATTGGTCAGAATTGGAAGAGGATTTTTAGAAGTACTATAAAGGTCCAAAAGAATCCGTGAAACACATATTTATGTTATAACATCATCCATATACCTTAGCATAATATTTGGGAGCAATTGGAGCAATTTGGGTACCTAGAGCTCAAAACTAGTCAAAGGTCTAACTAGGGAAAAAAAGTGAAAAATTGTCATTTTAATAAAATTCCTAACAAGGGACATTATAGTGGTATCAGAGCATGGTCCTTGCACCTATGGATTAGGTACATACATTCAAGAATAATTGGCAGCCATGTCTTACTATTATGATGAATCCTATAAGTACAATTCTGATGAGGAATATGCAGATGCTTTTGAGCAATATGAAGCAGAATGTGAATGGTACGAGGAAGAGGTGCCATCATGCAAAACTTCTTACAATTTTAGGAGAAATGAAGATTATTCTTATGAATTTAAATCTAATGAATATGAGTGTCTCACACCAACCAAGGATAATTCTATGAATGAGTTCCAAAGATGGAAAGCAACATATACCACCTTGCCCCAACAATATAAAAAATATGAAGAATATCTTGCTTTGAGCAAAAATACACAAAATGTCATGTCTTTTGAGTACTTTGCTGAAAATATTTTTGAAAATAGGCCCAAAAATGAAGATGTGGAGTTAGTAAAGAAAGGTTTATGTCCTTCTTGTAAAGAACCTTGGAGTGAGTATCATATATGTATGCATGAAATTATGTCCCACTTGAGGAGAGATTTTGGGAATTATTCAAAAAGAGATTCCAAAGATATTGATCATAAGGAAAACAAGGGGCAAAATGAATCATGTTGCTTGAAGGATAAATGTGAAGAGACATAACAAGAGCATGAATAAGATTCTATTGAAAATATGGAAGATCATTTTGAGACACCTTCTAGCTTAGACATGAACCAAAGAGCATCTACTAATGGATGCTTAAACTATGAAGGAGTACCTATTGATGGGTGCTCGCACCTCTATGTTGGTGACATAGAGATCACTTTTGAAATTGTTGCTGCAAGCCCATGTTCGATTAAGCATGACAATGAAGACCTTGTAGCTGTTGAAGAAGAACCAAGATCAACATCCCCATCACCACTTGAGCTTCATGAAGTTGGTCCAAGAAAAAATTAAGAAGATGAGGAGGTTCATTTGCAAGAGCCTCATTTTCTTGAAGGGTCCTTAAATATGAATGAAAATAATATCCAAGAGTCCCTCGGCATTCTCCATGACACTCAAGCATTGGTGTCAAATTCTTGTTGGAGAGCTACTTCATTAGAGGAAACATCCTTCCTTGAAGACATGGAGAAGATTCAAAGAGCAATGTGCCACATCAAAGGTAATTTCATGTCTTTTCTTTTTGGTAGAAACAATTTGTTTGAGCTTAATGAATTGTTACATGATGCATACCTGATGAATAATGAGGATATTCATAATCTCACAATTCAAAATGAGCAACTTCTTGAAAAGTTGCAAGATACTTGTTTTTCCTCCTATGTTTCAGATTGTCAAATGGAAGATTGTTTAGAGGATTCTCATGACATGGTGGATCATGAAAAATGTGAAAATTTGAATGTGCCTAATGTGTTTGAATATGAACTTGAAGAGATCCAAACACTTGATGTGGTGGAAGAGGAACTTGAATTGTCTCTCGATGAAGGTTATGCAATGTTTAAAGAAGAGCATGATTCCTCTACATTGGAACCAATCTATGACAAAGGTTTAACACTTTTGAAGGAGCTGCATGATACTACCCATATGGATCCTTTCCATGATGAAACTTCTGCACCTTTTGATCATTTGGGTGAGTTAGTTCATTCTCCTACATCCTACAATTCCATGTTTTGCAGCATTAGTCTCAATGAAGTATGGGTGAAAGGGTTCTTTTTGATGGTGCCACATGAGGAGTATGGAACTCATAGATTTACCTTTTATGATGACATGGTTGGAGCACATTCTTATTCACATTTGCAGTAGCATAATTTGTCACTTTATGATGATGCACATCTACATGGATGCACCTATGATATGCATTTGAGTCACTTGAAGACTGATGGTTTTTCTTGCTCAACACTTGGTTCATTTGATGTTAGAGGAATTTCATCCAACACTTGTGTGAATAGATTTATAATGGGAGAAAATTTTTGTTGAAAGCCACATACTTTGTTAGATATTTATGATTCTCACATTCATGGATGTATGGGTGAGACTTCTTTGAGTCATTTGAAGTCTCCTTGTTTTTTCTGCTCATTATTTGGTTTAGATTTTAGTGTAGATTCTTCATTCACTTCTTGGATGAAAGAATGCATGGCTGAGTATTTTGATGCATATCACATCCTTTTGGACCATCATCATAGGCCATGAGATCCTCACCCATGTCATTGGATCATATTTTATTGGTCACTTGAAGCTTTATGCACTTGGAAAATGGTGGTCTACTTGCTTGGAGGTATAAGCACTTTCATGACTCTTTGATGAAGCATATCCTTGATGTACATTTTCATTATGTTGTTATGTACTTTGATGATATATATTTGGTACTCATGATGTTTGGAAGGATTCATACAAGAAAATGGGATCTAGGAATCCTCTTATCTAATGGTGTGGGTTGGAGAGCACTCTTAATTGTAGGGGTGCAATACAAGCAATGAGACCCTAGGATAATTTTTATCTCATTGGTTTCAAATTTTTTGGGGAAACAGCCAGTATGGGAGATGGATTTCCCACTTAATAAAGTGATTTTTATCAGAGTAGTGCAGGAGCAAGCATGGTGGTTCCTCTCTAAAATATTTATGGAAACTCAAAGACTCAAGGTTGGGCAATTCAATGGCAACTTCAAAGAATTATACAGAAAGCAGGTTCTTCAACACCCATGTTTAAAATTGCTTGCGGACAAGCAATATTGGGAAGGGAGGATTTCTAATGTCCCAAATTTGGCATTGGGTCACAATGGCCTAATCACATTGGCCCTATTCATTAGAATTTGTCAAATTGATGCTAAAGGTCAAATAATTGCCAAGGAGGAAAATTACTAGTTTCCTAGGTTTGAGGTGAAAGCTTTGGGATTTGGAATAATGGGGATAATAAATGATGTTTGAACATTAGAATGGAATAAATATTTAATAAATGAGATAAATAAATATATACAAGTGAAAATCAAAGTGGAATTTGATCATGAAGACACATGGAGGAAGTGGGACCCACATATGGCTAGATTTGCCCACTACACTTGGCATCATTCTCTCACCAATTCGAACTCAAGGTGAATAGTAACATAATTGGGGGAGTCCAAAAGTTATTATTCATAGCATGACTCTTCCAAGGTAGAAATATAGAAGAAGAGTAACTCCCATGGAAGAGGAAGAGGCAATATGGAGCTAGTGAGACACTTGGGCTAGATTCCCTAGCTCTATGACAACAATGATGAAGATGCTATGACACCTATGACACAAATAAGACCTTAAGGATGAAATATTACATATATGACATGTAAGGGCTAAAAATAGACTCCAAGAGGGCACTCAAGGGTGTTAGGGAAGCTAATATGCTTCCACATGTGATTAGGTGGAAGTGGGAGCCTAAGAATTGTTGTACAAGTGGCGTTCTTTGGAATCTCTTCCCAACTTGAGTTGGCATAAGTCTCTTGGAAGGAATTCGACCCATGGAGGAAATTATAACTTTATAAATGTGAATAAAAAACAATGAAACCATATTTTTATCATTTGTTTAATTTGCAATTGCATTTATGAAGAGGGAAAGCTAGTGGATGACTAGTTTCTTACCTTAGCCAATTTTGAGGGTGAAAGCTTCCCATCCAAGTTGGTAATTGGAAAGGCCATTCATACCTCTCATTTGGATATTTAATGGAGTCTTTATTTTCAGGTGTAAGCTATAGGGAATCTCATGGTTTCTTCTATTGCAGATCACTCCTTCAACCATTTCCAGTTTTGATGGCATATTCTTGATCCTTGAGGGAGGCCATTTTTGGTGAGATATTGTACTCTTTGGGGGAGATTATAATGCCCCATTTATTTTTTAATATGAATTAAATACTATTTTATTCATCTCCAAAAAGTTTCAGTTCTAAATTCCAAGTAGAAATGTATAAATATCATTTTTAATGAAAGAACAGGGCCATTTCCCCACTACATTGATGTATATCATGATAATGCTGATGATTTCAAATGAATGGATGGTTCTCTGAGAAATTTATGATTAATATAATTCCATGGATGTAGTTTACAATTTTCATTTTCTGTACTTGAGAATTTGAAGTATTTTTACTCAGTTTAATTGCATTGGGAGAAGAAATAGTGTCATTTCCCCAAGGGTCGAATTTGTGATTTTTGCAGCTAAATGGGAGAGGGTTGGAACAGATATAATAATCAATTAATGGTGCATATGAGACATTAATAAAATAATTAATACATTCCATACCTCTATTAAAAAAATTTAGTGTCTTTGGAGGCATTTGGAAGCCATTTTCAGTACTTACCCCAGGGGGATTTGAACCCCAAATTACTAGTAAGATTGCATACTTGGTCCAGAATCTTAAGAGATTTTTCAAAGGTCTTTTTATGGCCATATATCATCCCTTAACATCATAGTCAAGTATTAATATCATTCATACACCATCCTTGAATATTTGAAGGCATTTGGAGTCAATTTGAGACCTAGAGACCAATACTAGTCAAAGGGAAATTACTAGTAAAGTTCCCTACATTGGCCATAATTGAAAGAGGATTTCCAGAAGTATTATAAAGGTCCAAAAGAATCTCTGAAACAAATATTTATGTTATAAAATCATCCATATACCTTATCAAAATATTTGGGAGCAATTGGAGCAATTTGGGGACCTAGAGCTCAAAAACTAGTCAAAGGTCTAACTAGGGAAAAAAAGTGAAAAAGTGCCATTTTAATAAAATTCCTAACAAGGGACATTACAGTTTAGAGGTTTCACAATTTTTGGTAAATCTCTCACAACTTCCTTATTACTTACCTTGACAAGATTATCAAAACTTAAATGTCCCATCCTTCTGTTCCATAAACAACTTTCATCAATCATACTCATGTAGCATTGATCTTCATTTTCTAGAATGTACACATTACTCGAATTTCTTACAGCAGTTCCAACAAGTCTCCCTAAGTCCTTTTTCTGATTTCACATTTCTTAGAGTCAAAAGTGCATATATACCCTTGGTCACAAGTTTGACTTACATTGATAAGATTAGGTTTTAGGTCATCTACTAGCAATACATTTTCGGCTTTGATCTTGTTATTGATAGTGGCTGTACCTTTGCCAATTATTTTGGAAGACATATTATCTCCAATTGTGACTCTACCTCTATTATCTCTTTTTATATTTATAAATTTACTTGGGTCTCTTGTCATATGTTTTGAACACCCACCGTTAATATGCCATATATTCTGCTTTTCTGTCACACATAGAGAAATCATGGATTTCTCTTCTTCGCTCTTTTTCTTCCAATCCTTTCTTTGTTTTTTGTCTTGGAATTCTTTTGCAGTAGTCCTTTTTGTAGGAGTCATTAGTTTACAGTTTCTTTCCATATTCCCATTGTTATTGCATTTGTAATACTCTTTGTCATATTTTTGAAGAGGTGCAAATAAATTATGATTCCTTGCTTTTGGTTTGTTACTAGATGCCCTTTTCTTGTAGTCATGAAGCTTTCCATCTGCTCTACAATTTATGGCTTTATGTCCAAAATTTTTGCAAGAGTAACAATATCCAAATAAGATCTGCTGATATCTATTTGTCTTTGGTCTTCTAGGCATTACATTAGTTCTATTTTTGACTAAAGAAGATGGAGCATATTTATTGCTTTCTTCCTTTTTGAATGAATTCTTTAATGCAGCAGCATAAATTCTTTTATTTCTCCCTTGACTTGTGAGAGCGGAACATTTTGTCTTTCTTTCATTGTCGTAGCCTAAACCCGATTTATCTGATGATGGTCTTTGGCTACTCAAGATGTCATCTAAAGTCTTTGAACTATTTTCATATTTTGACTTAATAGATTCTTCATCGAGCTTTTTCCTAAGCTGCATAATTTCTTCTTCAAACTTCTCTGATTCTTGTATTCTTTCTTTGAGCTGTAAATATAGGTCTCTTTCAATCTTCTTGGCTTCTTCAAGCTGGGTTTCCAAATCACCAATGATTTGGTTTGACTGTTTGTTCTTTTTCCTTCTTTTTTCAAGTTATTCAAGAGCACTGATTAATTCAACTCTTATATCTACTTCTCCTTCTTCTATTGACTCATCATCTTGTGCTTCTATTCCCATGAATAGAATCTATGTTTCCTCATCATCACTTGTGTCTTCATCTTCACTATCTTCCATAGTGAAAGAGATTTTCTTCTTTTCATGAAACTTCTTTTTGTTTCCTGTTTTGTCCTTTTTGAACTTATCTCAGGTTTCTTTCTCATCATTTCCATTTTGCTTAGGATAAGGACATTTTGAAGCAAAGTGTCCAACTCTTCCATGATTAAAACATTTTAGAGGTAGCTTTCCCTTGTACTTGCCAATACCTCTCTCAATATTTTTGATGAAAAGGGATTCTTCATCATCTTAGTTTTCTGATTGGTTCTTGGATGAGGCTTTAAATGCTTCTTCTTTCTTTGATTTTCCATCTTGTCCTTTTCTCATTTTGTAGGCAGTAAAGATCCAATGTAGTTCATCCACTGTCATGTCTTTAAGATCATCTAATTATTCTAGAGAAGATACTTTTGAGTCATACTTCAATGGCAAGGTTCTTAGTACTTTTTCCACTACTTCTGTCTCCTCTAATTCTCCTCCAAGGCCTCGAATAGCATTGACAATTTAATCTACTCTTAGAAGATATTCTGCAATATTTTCTTTCTCTTTCATTTTCAGGCTTTCACTCTATCCTTTGTATGTCTGAAGTTTTGATTGTTTGACTTTGGATGCTCCTTCATAGAAAATTTTTAATTTATCCCAAGCCTCCTTGGTTGTCTTGCATTGCATGAATTTCACAAACACTGAGTTTGTTAACCCATTCAAGATTGCATTCAGGGATTTCACATTGGCATCATATTGGTCAAGTTCTTCTTGTTCTGTAGGTAGGTTGCCTGCTATGTTATACTTATTTTCAACTACTCTCCAAACCTTCCATCCAAGAGACATTAGGTGACACTTCATTCTTGCACTCCAGTATGCATAGTTAATTCCTGTGAACAGTGGAGGTCTGTCGGTAACTAGTCCTTCCTGCTGATCCATTGTGGTATTTTAATGAGGATCTTCCTTCCACTGGTTAAACTGTAATGAAGGATCCTACTCTTATACCAATTGTTGGAATATCCAACAATACTGAGAGGGGGGGGTGAATCAGTATTGCCTTCTTTTTCATTTTATTAAAACAATTAGTACAAGACACAAATAATAAAAAAGTTATGACACAATATTTTATCGTGGAAACCTCAAAGATAAAACCACAAACTCATACTCATTAATAAGATGAATTTTACAAAATTGTTTATCTGCTTCTACAAAAAGGATGCAACTACACCCCAATTTTTTCCTGCTGCTACAGACGGGGATGCTACAACACCCCAGATCTTCTGCTTGTTGCTACAAAAAAGGATGCAACAACACCCTGTTCTCCGGCTTCTACTGGATGGAGGCTATGACCCCTAACAGGATTTCTTCCTGCCCTAGCACCACCCTACCACCCTTGCTTGATTTTTAGACTTCCAGATCTTCTTGGTTCTTCAATCTTGTTACTGTATTTTCATCACTTCATTTATCTTTGACCTTTGTTGCTGCTCTATAGATCTAGACTTTAGAGACACATTATTTCTATTTCATTCTCTTGTTTATATATTTTTCTTTTTTATTTAACCATTGCACCCTTCAAAAATAAACTAATCCTCTTTCAATCTGGCGCCTCTTCAAATATCTGTCTTTATGATTATTATCTATTTCCATATTTTTAATTAATAAGTTAATTTAATTAATTAAAATCTCTTTTGGATTCATTTGTGTCTTCTTCAATTTGGATGATCACGTCTTTTACATATTTTAATTATTTAACTAATTAAAAATTCAATGGACATATCCCAAATTTGTTGGCTTGACGCCCTTTCAAATCTCTGTTAATTTATTCATCATTCTAACTTGTATATCTGTTATAATTTTTTTTATAATTAATTAACTGTTATTACTTCCTGTATAGTCATGCCCTTTTTTTTGAATTAATCATAACTCTGTTTTGATGCTTCTATAGGAATAATAAACTTTATTTAATACATCTCTGTTTATTATATTATTCCTATATCCTTGTTAATAATAAACATTTTGTCTGTTGTCTTTTTAATTTTATTTCTAATTAATTAATCTTGTTTTTATTCCTGTAACTTTCATCAAATAAACAGTTATATTGCTGCCTATTTTATTCCTGTAGCTTACATGATTTTTTGCTAATTTGGAAAATTTATATTTCACACGTGTGACACTTAGATGAAAATATGAAACCATGGATAGATGGAAAATTCATCAAAGAACAGAATCAAAATCTCGGATGAATTTATTGACTCCACCACATCCTCTGGCATGCATTTCAAAACCGCCTCTTAATTTTCTGTATCTAGTTTTTCTCACTATGCAGGCATAATTCTTCTCATTTTGACAAGTGTATTCCTTGCACATGGGATCCCCAGATGGAGAATTGAACTCATGGGTAGATGGAAAAATTTTCAAATACCATATCCATACCATTAGATGAATTTATCTGCACAACCACAGCCTCTGGCATGCATTTTCTTGAGACAACTTATGCAGATTTTCCAATGCTGGAATAGTGCAAAAACTGCTAGAAGGCACTTTTGGAAAATTAATAACTTCATCCTCAGATACCTTGTTGAAAAACTGATGGTATGGTTAGATGACCAATCAACAATCTACAGGAAAGTGCCTTCATAATTGTTTAATCCATCAAATATAAATTATGGTGGGCATTTTACAGAGGCCACTTAGGCATTTTTACTAGCAGATTTTACACAGACAGTTTGTGCCATTTTCAAGGTGGATTTTTTATTTCGCCAAAACCATGAAAAAATGTTACCAGATGATATAGAATATCTCACTAAGAACAAAAAAAATCATTTCACCTTTAGAATCTTCTTCATTTTCCCTAGGCGGGCATTTTACTGAACTTGGTGTAAAAACTGCCTAGAACCCTATTTTGGCAGATCCATAACTTTCACCTCAAGAATTATCAGGGAAGATTGAGAACATGAATAAATAGAGAAAACAACAGACTACATATTAGTCATTTGTTATGGGCATTTACTTCAACCCATAATTTATGGTGGGCACCTTTCTAAGGCTACTTAGTCCTTTTTACAAGTTCTTGTTCAAAAACCCTGTTTTGACAGACCTAGAACATTCTCCTTGGAGGCGATGAAGTCAAAATGAGGCCATGAATGGATAGCCATTATAACAAGCTATATCCTGGTACCATGGTGCATGCATTCTTCTCAAACCATAAATTATGGCAGGCATTCTCTTAATGTTAGTCTTTGAGCATTAATTCAATATACTCTAGGATCTTTACTGAGAGAATAACATGTATAGTATATCAATCATAGCAAGCATATCAATCATCATAATATGCAAACATAAGAGACAATAGACAAACAGACTTTCTGTGGGGAAAACCCTAAGGTGAAAAACCCCACAACTTCCTCAGAGATAGATAGAGTAATAGTACAACCAAAGTACACAGAGTTAGAGTCCTTCTAGCAGTTGATCCTCCTCCTCACATGTCATGTACCAAATTTGGAATTGGGTCACAATGGCCTAATCACATTGGCCATATTCATTACAGTTTGTAAAATTTATGTTAAAGGTCAAATAATTGCCAAGGAGGAAAATTACTAGTTTCCTAGGTTTGGGGTGGAAGATTTGGGATTTGGAATAATGGGGATAATAAATGATGTTTGAACATTAGAATGGAATAAATATTTAATAAATGATATAAATAAATATATACAAGTGAAAATCAAAGTGGCATTTGATCATGAAGACACATGGAGGAAGTGGGACCCACATATGGCTAGATTTTCCCACTACACTTGGCATCATTCTCTCACCAATTCGAATTCAAGGTGAATGGTAACATACTTGGGGGAGTCCAAAAGGTATTATTCATTGCATGACTCATCCAAGGTCGAAATATAGAAGAAGAGTAACTCCCATGGAAGAGGAAGAGGCAATTTGGAGCTAGTGAGACACTTGGGCTAGATTCCCTAGCTCTATGACAACAATGATGAAGATGCTATGACACCTATGACACAAATCAGACCTGAAGGCTGACATATGACATATATGACATGTCAGGGCTAAAAATAGACTCCAAGAGGGTGCTTAAGGGTGTTAGGGAAGCTAAGATGCTTCCACATGTGATTTGGTGGAAGTGGGAGACTAGGAATTGTTGTACAAGTGGCGTTCTTTGGAATCTCTTCCCAACTTGAGTTGGCATGAGTCTCTTGGAAGGAATTCGACCCATGGAGGACATTATAACTTTCTAAATTTCAAGAACAAAGAATGAAACCATATTTTGATCATTTGTAGAATTTGCAATTGCATTTGTGAAGAGGGAGAGCTAGTGGATGACTAGTTTCTTGCCTTAGCCAATTTCGAGGGTGAAAGATTCCCATCCAAGTTGGTAATTGGAAAGGACATTCAGACCTTTCATTTGGAGATTTATTGGATTCTTTATTTGCAGGTGTAATCTATAGGGAAGCTCATGGTTTCTTCTATTGCAGCTCACTCCTTCAACCATTTCCAGTTTTGATGGCATATTCTTGATCCTTGAGGGAGGGATTTTTTGGTGAGCTATTGTACTCTTTGGGGAAGATTTTAATGCCCCATTTCTTTTTTAATATGAATTAAATACTCTGTTCTTCATATCCAAAAAGTTTTAGGTCGAAATTCCAAGTAGAAATGTATAAATCTCATTTTTAATGGAAGAACAATGCCATTTCCCCACTACCTTGTTGTGAGCCAATGTATTGATGATGATTTAGAATGAATGGATGATTATCTGATATACTTGTGATAAATATACTGACATGTATGTCTTCTAAAAGTTTCATGTACTGTACTTGAGCATTTGAATAATTTTTACTCAGTTTAGTTGTATTGGGAGGTGAAATAGTGCCATTTCACCAAGGGTCGAATTGGGGATTTTTGCAGTTGAATGGGAGAGGGTGAGAACAGTTGTAATAATACATTAATGATGGATATGAGACTTTAATAAAATACTTAACACATTACATACCTCTGTTCATAAATTTGAGTGGGTTTGGAGGCATTTGGGAAGCCATTTTCAGTACTTACCCCAGGGGGGATTTGAACCCCAAATTACTAGTAAAATTGCATAATGGGTCCAGAATATTAAGAGAGTTTGCAGAGGTCTTTTGGTGGACATATTTCATCCATAAACATCATATTCAAGTTCTAATATCATTCATACACCTTCCTTGAATATTTGAATGCATTTGGAGTCAATTTGAGACCTAGAGACCAATACTAGTCAAAGGAAAATCACCAGTAAAGTTACCTACATTGATCAGAATTGAAAGAGGATTTGCAGAAGTATTTTAAAGGCCCAAAGGCATCCCTGAAACACATATTTATGTTCTAATATCATTCATACACCTTCTCAGAATATTTGGGATCATTCGGGGGAAATTTGGGGCCTAGAGATCAAAACTAGTCAAAGGTCAAACTAGGGAAAAAAAGTTGAAAATTGCAATTTTAATAAAATTCCTAATAAGGTACATTACATCACATGTGCGCCACTTTCCGAGTGATGTAAGAGTGAGTTATGAAGTGATTCAAATAGAGATCGGGAGATCTCTATTTATACTTGTCTTGACTTCCCAATAAACTTATGGGGCCGACTTGTCTAGCTTAGTACAATAACCCAATGTTAACTTAATCAGGGCCGACCCCACACATGGTGGTCTAATAACCCATTGACAAGTTACGACACTTGTGACACTTGTCAATACAAATGATGATACTTCCATATAGAGGAATAATAACATCTCTATAGGAGTGCAATATACATAGATGAAATACATGGGTGAAATACATTCTGAAGTTACATATACATCAACACTCCCTCTTAACTAGGAAGGTATTTCTCGACACCGATCTGCTAGCACAAGTCTTCTTCTCTAGATCATCATCAATGAATCATCATCCTCGAATCATCGTCATCATCACGGCTACTGCTATCTCGATCAATCTCTGAATCTTCTCGTCATAGGAATTTCTACAGAGACAGTCCTTTTTCATACTGGATGTAGGCCCACCACCTGCAGGTCTTGATCATCACTGGCCATACTGTGGAATTCTCAGGACTTATTACATGCATCAGAAAACCTCGCAAGAGCATCCAGGCTATTAAAAGCGCATGGATCTACCTATCAGATCTCCCAGGGCGCTATTATATTTGACCCCACCACAAAACCTCGAAAGAGAATCCCAGGACTAATTACAAGCACATGGTTCAACCTATCATATCTCCCAGAGCACAAATTACATGTGGTCACCACAAAACCTCGAAAGAGCATCCCAGGACTGATTACGAGCACATGGCTCAACCTATCAGATCTCCTAGGGCACAAATTACATGTGGTCATGGAAAAACTGTGAAAGAGCATCCCAAGACTGATTACGAGCACACGGATCAACCTATCGGATCTCCTAGGGCACAAATTACATGCCATAGGACAAAACCTCGAAAGAGCATTTGCCAGATATCACAGGGCACAAATTACATGCCATAGAAAAAACCTCGAAAGAGCATTTGCCAGATATCACAGGGCACAAATTACATGCCATAGAAAAAACCTCGAAAGAGTATCTGTAAATCTCCGAGGGCACAAATTATATGTCCTCCTAAGCAAAACCTCAAAAGAGAATTTGCCAGGTATCCTAGGGCACAAATTACATGCCATATGAAAAACCTCGAAAGAGTATCTGCAAATCTCCCAGGACACAAATTATATGCTTATCGGCACAACCTGTTCCACAACCACAGAGTCTCAACCTAATACTCACCATACATCATCTTGATGTAAAAATGATCATCCTGATCATCAACACTGCATCGTCCTGATGCGTGTCATCTGGAGCAACATCCTGAAGCTCGTCATCCATGATCATCCTGATCATACAATGCATCCACCTGATTCATACATAGTATCTTCCTAATACATATCATCATACATGATCTACTTGATCATACAATGTATCCACCTCATACACATACAAATACATGATCCACCTGATCATACCTGATACATATCAACATACATGATCTACATGATCATACCATGCATCCACCTGATACATATACAGATACATACACATGATCCAACAGATCATATCCAACATCCAACATGATGCGTACATACATATATATATAAATGATCCAACTAATCATATCCAACATCCAACATGATCCATACATACATATAAATGATCTACTGATCATATCCAGCATCCAACATGATGCATACATACATATAAATGATCCACTAATCATATCCAACATCCATCATGATGCATACATACATATAAATGATCCACTGATCATATCCAACATCCAACATGATGCATACATACATAGAGCAATAACTGGAGCATCATCCTGATTCTCATCATCCAACGCTTACATCCACAGCCATCGGAAGGGTCCTCCTCTCATCATGTTTGGAATGGATCCAACAAATGTCTCCATCATTTCTTCCTCAAAGTGTCATCAATCTGAAGAACACCAATCCTCTCTCTGAAGTACTCGAACTTCACTCTGGCTAGTGGTTTCATCAGTACATCTGCAACTTGCTCATCCGTCGCAACATACAGGAGCTTCACTGCTCCTCTCTGTACCATATCCCTAATATAGTGATATTTGATCTTAATGTTTTTCGACTTGTCATGGAACACTGGCTTCTTAGACAGTTTCACACAACTCTGGTTGTCACAAAGGATACCAGTAGCCTCCAACGGGAGATCAAATAACTTAGACAGTAGCTTCCTGTAATACCCCCATTTTTTTTACCCTTATAATATTTTGGTCTATCATGTAAATATTGTATGCATATTGTGTATGGTTCCTAGCGTGGAGCTCAAGGCCAAGGTCCCGCTAGTGAACACTCGACCTTGAAGAGGAAAGTATTGGATATTATGTTTCCCTTGTGCTAGAGAACCATGGAAATTGTAAATATGCATTTTAATATAAATACCCACAACTATCTATGCAATGCAACAAGAGATGGGGGCATGATATTAGAAGGAATTGGGAGGGAAATATTCACACCCTTGAGTCAATGAATTCAAGCCAAGTGTCAATGAGAGAACCCATCAACCATCAACTACCCAGGTTGACTTTGGTGCCCAATCATTCATTTCTCCCAAGAGTTGGGTGAAGTAGTTAATGCCTTGGGGATTGCGGAGGTATGGCTGTCCAAATTCGAGTATGGGCAAGCCACCCTCATGGAAAATCATGTTTCTCCTTTTTGGGCAATAAAGCACCCACGAATTGCCTTCCCAAGCCATTATTCATGCTCAAACTTCACTCTCTCACGTTTTGGAAGCTTGTTGGGTGTTTCTGTTACGGAGTATGTTGTAAATTCACTGGTTTTCAAGCTGAGAATCCCGTTTTTGTGTTGGTTGGACTATGGGGAAAGAGGAGAATTCATTGGGAAGCTCAATAGCTAAGTTTCGATATCTTGTTGTTCCCTTATTATTGTGAAATCGTTTTTTTTTATTTTCTAGATTTGTTTTTCATTATGGAAAAATCGTTTTTTGTGAACCCAACAGTTATCTCCTACCTCAGAAATTGTTTTTGAATGTTCCCATCAATTGTGTGACTATGTGAAGGTCGTTTTATCCCTTGAATTCCCAATCCTTTTCCCTCTCACGCATTCTGTGCTAGATGGGGCTTTTCCCATCATGTTTTTCATCTATCTCCTGCATTTTCCATGCCCGGAAACTCGTTTTTGTATTGCACAATGGATGGGAGGAAGGGAGCTACGAATTTTTGGTTTATGGAGGCCGTTTTTGTCCCTTGAGTGCCCACAAACGTTTTCTGGAAACGGTTTTGCTCTCCCAGGGTGATTTTCCCCAATTGCCATTTCGTTTTTGGTTGCCAAACGCTTTTCTTCATGCCCATAAATTGTGATTTTGCTGTTATGAGTATCCATGCTTAGTTTTGAGTTACCGTGTGTTAATAAATGTTGGGGTTGAGATGGGTATCCATTTCTTTGCGCTGTGATGAGCTTGAGAGTCCCCTTTTCCTTGTAGATATCACCAGCTTGGGGGTGGTCTCTAAGTGCTGAAATAATATAGGTCGGGTAGAGACCTACGGTTGGGAAGAACGTTGCAACGATATAGCTAGTTGTGTGGGACAATTTCACGACAAAGATAAGTGTTTTCTATTTATGTGTTTTGCCTCTGTAGTGTTTAAATTAAATGACTGTTATTGATATATTGAATGCATATGAAATTATGTGTGTGGATGAGTTTATCTCCACTATGAATGTTTGTTGAATTTACACCTGCACACATGGGTTTTTAATTGCATGAATCTAATGAATGGCTAAGTTTGTTAAAAAGCCCCATAGATTGGCTCCATGTTCTCTTCCAGAAATTGGACAGATTGAGGGTATGCGACAAATTGGTATCAAAGCTTATGGTTCAACACTATGGCTGTTGGGAACTTCATAGAGATATAGCTCATTGCATGTATATGTATGTAGTATTTGAAGTTAAAATGAATTAGAGAAACCTAATAATCTCATAGCTTCTATTTGATTAAGATGGGAAATCATTCCCATGATTGTTTTGGGGATCATTGCAAAATTGCTTGCGTTGATTTCATCTTATGAAAGTGAGGAAGGAGGGAGAAAATCCCTTTTCAGGTTGAATGCTTACTTACACTATTTCTAATGCAGTAGCATTCTATTTTTGTATTTTTGAGAGAAGGAGGCACAACCTCTTGTTATCCTTATACTATTTTGTTGTTTTATTTTGGCATAGCAGAGGTGCAAGTTCTTGGCATTCTTTTACTGTTTTTATGTGAGTTTGATCTATAGTAGCTCACCTCTGTAAAGAAATGAAGGGCACATTTCTAGAAAAATTCTAATTGTCTTTGAAAATTTGCAAAATTTTTCTAAGTATTTATGAGTTCTGCTAAAGGCTCTGTCGGCGATTTTAGCGTTAAGTTTTGTGCACATGGCGGAAGAATTAACGCTAATTTTTGCGACATGATCGGCAGGAATGTTAATTCTGCGCCGAAAGGAAGAAAAAACTTCTGTTTTTGAAAATTTTTCCTAAGGGTTGCGGCGGGGAAAATTAAGCTAATTTTCTGCGCGCACAGTGGCGAAAATTAAGCTAATTTTCTGCATGCGCAGCGGTGAAAAATTTAGTTAATCTTCTGCACATGCGGCGGTGAAAATTGGGGTAACTCTTGCTACTCTGACGAAAAAGCTAATCCCAAAAGTGCCGCAATGGTTGGCGAAATAGTTGTTAACTTTGGGCCGAAGGGAAGCGGTCGGCGGTCGTTGGGTTGGCGGTCCGAGATTTTACCCTTATCTTTTGTGGCACGATTGGTAGAGATGTTGCTAATTCTACGCCAGAAGGAAGAGAAAATTCCAAAATTTTTCCAAGTGTCAAATTTTTTCCGAAGGCTATGTCGGCGAAGTTAAGGTTAAGTTTTGCTGTGCGCGGCAGCAGAATTAACGTTAACTTTTGCATGCGCGGCGGCAGCATTAACGTTAACTTCTGCGTGTGCAGTGGCTGAATTAACATTAATTTTTGCGTGCGCGGTGGCAAAATTAGCATTAATATTTGCACGCACGTGGCGGCAAAACTTGCGATAAGAGCCGCACCACCCGTGGCAATTTTAATCTTAACATTCACGCCAATGATGGAAAAAAAAAAATTAACATCCACGCAATGGAATCCATTTTAGCCTTAACATTTACACCAGCGGGGAAATTCTATGATTGGACAAAGTTGTCAATATGGGATTTTCCACATACATGCAAATAATTTATAGCATTATAATGAAGCTAATAGTTGTGTTTATAAACAAATTTTGCAGAATTATAGCCACATCAAGGCAACATTCTAGATAAGTGCAGTTGGAAAGTTTTTGTCTTGGCTGGGCCAAGAATATCAACATCATGGATGATGCATAGGATCCTTATGAGCCTGAGACAGATGCCATGGGGAAAAACATAAATGTTGAGAATGCTGAAACAGAATCTAATGGAAGCACCAAGAAAAGGATCAACTGTGATGTGGAGGAGGAACTCTATGTAATGATGAGGAATGGGAAAGGGGGAATTCCTTAACTCCTCGATTGTTATTATATTTATATTCCCTAAGTTTATATACTAAAAATTATGGGATAGGGATGCTGAAAATGGAAGAGAATAATGCATGTGAATTTCTTATGTGTGAGCATGATGTTGCATATGGGTAAAGGTAGTGAAGTTACACATTTAATAGTCCACTAACGGTATTTCCTATGGTTGATGACAACTAGTGTTGTAGGAATAAGACCATAGAACCATGACTGAAAATGCAAGGGATTATATAGATAAGATGAATATGCACTAGATGGCATATTAATAAACATTGCACAGTGCATGTGAAAATGTTTTTGAATGTATATGATATTGCATATTTGTAAAATAGTGAGGTTTTGCATATGCAATGAGCCATTTAAGATAATGATTGTGGTTGCTAATAATTAGTTGTGTTCTCATTGGTTATAAGACCAAAGGCAACTGAAGCATGGCTAAAAACGAGGATGATGTTGTTGCACGTGACCAACGACCTTATGAAGAGAGGATGGTGCAACAAGTCCATGATCATGATGTTGGAAAAAGGACTGAGTAGCCTTGGTAAGAGGCCAACTGATCAGGTAACATCAAGTGATGTTAATAACAACCATGCAGGTAATGGTTATTGGTGCTTAAATGCATGAATGTTGAAAGAGGATTTGGTGAGATCCCTTCAACTATGTTTTGAACTATGATGATTTGGCTTGCATATGGTATTGAGTGCCTAAATGGGAATGTTAACCTACCGAGTATGGTGAGGTATGGGCAAGTGAAGGCAATTATCCTTACACCCTATAATTTCTTATAAATCTCAATTCATTCATATGAAATTATGTCATTCCATGACGGTTGTGAACCAAAGCAAGTGAGGACTTATGGCCCTGTCATGATAGTACATGGTTAGGCCATAATACGTTTGAATGCATAGTAGTCATAAATTAATGCAGGGTCACATTGAGGAGATGTGCATTAAAATATTATGTACAATCTTGTGGTTATACATTGAGTGATTGCACACTAAATGATTATGTGACTGATGTAAAAGTGCATGCATATGTATAGGTGCACATGTTGAGATGTAGTGTGAATGCATGGTTGTGATATATATATAGTATTCAATGCAGCTAAATAATAGATGAAATGGTGGACTATTGTTAATCCCGATACCATTTCATGAGCTGCTATGAATGCAGGGGAAAGACTGCATGAAGAAGGTGGACATGTGATGGGCTACCAGAGCACTTTGTTGGAATGACAGAATTGCATCGAATGTGAAGTAATAAGTATTTACAGTTTATTTAAATTGCATGGATAGTGTGACTGTGTCTTGCAATTTTATTGTGATAATGATGCATATATAGAAATGTATATATTTCATTGCATTTCAAATGTTAACAGCTGAAGATGTTCGAATTATTGAGTGTTATAATTATGAGATCACTTCAGTGACTGTTGTAGCAATGAAAGGATTATATGCATAAAATCCTCACAATGTGTTTGGATTATTGAAGTTTCAGATTCCAGGTAGAAAAGTCTTACGTATGGCAATGAGGATAAGTCCATAGTAGAGGCTGAGATCTACCATGTGCAGAAGCCAAAGGTTATGAGAAGATTCTCATGGGTGTAACTTATGCATGAAACAAATTTGAAAACTTTATGGTTTATAAATTTGTGAGAATAATCCCATAGTAGTAAATCTAATTTCTGTAGGAAAACAGATTTACAAATTTCAGATTTGAGAATCGCTTATAATTGCTAATCACTGTTTGGCATATATAAAAATTGTATCAGGAGGACATATTGTAGATGGATGTTCATGTATGGTAGCAAGGGTGAACCATAATGGACAGAGTGATACAACTTACGAGAGCCAAACAATATGAGGATGTTGATGTATATGTAACTTCGGAATGTATTTCATCTATGTATTTCATATATATTTATTGTACCCTTATGAGAGATGTGTTATTCCTCTATAAGGAAGTGTCGTCATGTGGATTGACAAGTGTCGCAAGTGTGTGTACTTGCCGATGGGTTATTAGACCACCATGTGTGGGGTCGGCCCTAAAATATATATTATATTGTGGATGTATCTAGATAGACAATTCAGCCCCATAGTGTAATTGGGCAAACATGTTAAGTATAAATAGAGATCGGAAGATCTCTATTTGAATCATTCGGAAAGACACACTTCTCTCACTCAGAAAGTGGCGGACTAGTGAGGAGGAGGATTATCTGCTCTAGGAGACTATCTCAAGTGTATTTTGGTTGTACTTTGGTTGATCCATTGCTCTCTCTATCTCTGAGGAAGTTGTGGGGTTTTTCACCTTAGGGTTTTCCCCACGGAAACTCTGTGTCTCTTATCTCTCATGCTTTTGATTCTTGTGATGCTTGTCATGCTTATTATGATTGGTATGCATTGATATACTGTATATGTTATTCTCTCAGTAAAGATCCAAGAGTATTGTGAATTAATGCTCAAAATTTAACATGGTATCAGAGCTAACCTGAGAAGAAGACATTTTGCAGTGACGCAAACTTGAGTTTCTTGTTTATTGGGTTTCTCTCCACAGTTTTTGGAAAAGCAGTATAGTAGATTGACTCTACTTATCAAGGAGAATCTATCTGTCCAATCAGAATTCAATTCTGAGCATTTTCAGATTTGGCCATAACAATTAGGGTTTCCACAAAAATAGGAATTTCTGAAATCTGAAGACATAGCTGGAAGATCCTTGCAAAAATCGAAGTTTAGATCTTTGGATAGATATTTTTGGTTGGGTAGATCTCCAGGAAACTCAAACCCTAATTCAGGGCTCTCCCTAGTGAACCCGAGAGGACAAAAAGGAAAATATGAAGGGTAAAGCTTTGTTGGTCTCAAATTTTGAATACACCAGGCTGATCAGCTCATCAAGGCGCACTTTCTATCCTTTTAGAAATTTTAAATTCACATTTTGAATTTTTAGGGTTTTTCCAACAAACCCTAATTTGGGACCAGATCCAGTTTTCAGCATTTCAAGTGGTAAGACCTAAATCTTTTCTATTTCCATTTGAAGTACTCTTTAAGATGTCTCATCACACCAAGCTTGAGGATAAGCTTGAAGGGGCTGATAACTTCCGAGCTTGGAAGTATAGGATTGGGTTAATCCTGGAAGAGAATGAGTTAGACTCATATATAAAAGAAGACATCCCTATCCCAGAGGATGAAAAGGCTAAGGTATTGCATAAGAAGAACTTGGTCAAGGCAAAGAGAATTATTGCTGATTCTATCAAAGATGATCTCATACCCCATGTGTCTTGTCTAAAGACACTGAAGGCTATGTTTGACTCTTTGACCAAGTTATTTGAAGGAAAGAACATAAATCGGAAGATGACCCTATGAAATCAATTGAAAGGGGTCAAGATTTCGAATGGAGAAACCATTCAATCCTATTTCTTCAATGTCTCTCAGATCAAGGAACAACTTGAAGCTGTGGATGAAATGGTGGAGAATGGTGAAATTGTTATGACTACTTTGAATGGCCTTCCTAGGTCATGGGATTCTTTTATCCCGGGGATCTATGCCAGAAAGAAGTTAATCTCCTTCAACAGATTATGGGAGGAATGTTCTCAAGAAGAAGCAAGGCTTGTGGCAAGAGAAGAGAAGATGGGAAATGAATATCAAGCTCTCACAGCTCACACTAAGAAGGGCAAGTTCAAGAGGGAGCCATCCCATCACAAGAAGAAATCTTCTCATCATTTTCACAAAGACAAGAAAGATCTAAGGTGTTTCACTTGTAATGAGAAGGGTCACTTTGCTTTAGAATGTCCCAAGAACAAAAGGGACAACCACAACCACAACAACTCTAGCAAGAAGAAGAAGGGTAACAAAAGAAGGTACTATGCTCATGCTGCCGAAGATGATGAACCTCCAAAGAAGAAGGCTAGGGCAGAAAGTGATGATAGTAATGATGACTCATCAAGTGAAGAAGAGTATGTTCTAATCTCCGCTCTCACAGGTACTATCTCCCATGGTTGTAATGATTGGTTAAGTGACAGTGGGGCTTCCAAACACATGACTGGGTTTAAGGAATCTTTTGTGAATCTATCTGAACATGAATCACCCCATAAGGTGAAACTTGGGGATGATTATCAATACCCAATCAAAGGAAGTGGTGAAGCCTCCTACAACCTAGATTCCGGAAAATCTTTGAAGATGAAAGAAGTTCTTTATGTACCTGGGTTCAAGAAGAACTTACTCTCCATCTCTGCATTGGATGCAAAAGGTATGAGGGTTGCATTTCTGGATGGCCAAGTCCTAATGTGGCCAAAGGGAAAAACCATAGATGATGCAGTTGTGATTGGAGAGCAAGAGGGAGGTTTGTATAAATTAAAAGGACAACCTGAACATGCCATGGTGCATGAATCCATGGAGCCAAGTGAACTTTGGCATAGAAGACTTGCTCATATGCACTATAGAGCACTTCCAATTGCAAGCAAGGCTATAGAGGGTCTTCCTGAAATCAAGACGAAACATGAATGTGTTTGCAAAGGATGTGCAAAAGGTAAGAATATTAAGAAGGCTTTCCCAAGCAGTGAAAGCAAGGAAAAAGATATCTATGAAATCATCAACTCAGATGTATGTGGTCCTATGTCATCCAGTTCTCTAAGTGGGTATGTTTACTATGTCTCATTTATTGATGACTTTTTCAGGAAGACTTAGGTATACTTCTTGAAAAACAAAGATGAGGTGTTTGATAAGTTCAAGGAATTCAAAAACTTGATGGAGAATCAAACTGACAAAAAGATCAAAACATTCAGATCCGATAATGGTGGAGAATTCAATTCAGGTGACTTCAAGAAGCTTTGCAGTGATTCAGGGATTAAGAGGGAGTTGACTGCTCCTTATAATCCTTAACAGAATGGAGTTGCAGAAAGGAAGAACAGAACAATCATGGAAGCAGCAAGGGCAATGCTACATGTCTAGGATCTACCTATGCATCTATGGGCAGAGGCAACTAGAACAGTTGTATATGTGCAGAACAGAACACCCCACAAGATATTGGACAACAAGACACTAGAAGAGGTCTTTTCTGGTAAGAAACCTGAAGACAACCATCTCAGAATTTGGTTGTCCAGTATATACTCATGTCCCAAAGGAAAAGAGGACCAAACTAGATCCTTCAGGAAAGAAGGGTATCTTTGTGGGTTACAGTGAAATCTCGAAGCCTTACAGAATATACTTTTCAGGGTTCAAGAATATTGATGTCAGTAGGGATGTAACATTTGATGAAAACTTAGCATTCATCAAATCAAGGAAGGCACCTATCGAAGTTTATGAAGAACCTAAGGAAACTAGATTTCAAGACACTACCATGACTGAAGCAATTCCAGAAGTTGTTCATGAGTTTGAAGATCCGCAAGAACCTGTAGATCCACCCCGTGAGGATAACACTCATAAGAGGAAACCTGCATGGGATAGAGAGCTCATTCAAGATGCAGAAAGATTTGGCATTCTAGAAGAAGAACATAGAGCAAAGAAAAGAACCAGATCACATACTAGCTATGTTGCTTTACTCTGTGACATTATGAACAAAGAACCTTCCAGTTATGAAGAAGCAGCCGAAAAGAAAGAATGGAAGGATGCTATGGTTGAGGAATACCAATCAATAATGAAAAATGATGTTTGCGATGTTGTCCCAAGACCTAAAGAGAAGTATGTTGTGACTTCCAAATGGATCTATAAAATCAAGCATGCTGCAGATGGCAGTGTAGAGAAATACAAAGTAAGATTCATAGCTTGTGGCTTCTCTCAGAAAGAGGGAATAACTTATGAAGAAACTTTTGCACCTATAGCCAGGTATACTTCCATCAGAACAGTACTTGCCCTAGCTGCAGCAATGAAATGAAAAATACACCAGATGGAAGTCAAAACTGCTTTCTTGAATGGTGTAGTTGAAGAGGAAGTATATGTGGGGCAGCCACTCGGCTTTGAAATACATGACAGGGAGTCATATGTGTGCAGATTGAAGAAAGCCTTGTATGGCTTGAAACAAGCTCCCAGAACCTGGTATGGTAGGATGGACAGTTTCCTATCTAGTTTGGGCTTTACCAAGAGTAAAGCGGATTCCAATCTCTACTACAAGGTTGAGGAAGGAAATCCCGTGATCCTACTTTTGTACGTGGATGACTTATTTGTAACAGGAGATGACAGATTGATTGCAGATACTAAGAGGAAGCTTGCTACTGAGTTCGATATGAAAGATTTGGGAATGATGCATTATTTCCTAGGTATGGAGGTGTGGCAGAATTCAGGTGGGATCTTCCTTGGTCAAGGGAAGTACACAGTAGATATCCTGAAGAGATTTGGGATGATGGATTGCAAGCCCATGGCCACACACATGGCATCGAATCTAAAGCTTCTATGTGATGCTTCATCTGAGCCGGTTGATGTCTCTATGTATCGTCAGATGATTGGGTCCTTGATGTACCTGACAAACACAAGACGAGATATTTGCTTTGCACTGCACACATTGAGCTAGTTCCTGACGGATCCGATGAGTGTTCACCTGGTTGCTGTAAAGCATGTCCGAGGTACGTAAAGGGTACAGTGGATTATGGGCTCAAGTATGAAGTGAATCAAAAGTTTAACCTGCAGGGTTATGTTGATTCAGATTAGGCTGGCAGTGCTGCAGAGAGGAAGAGCACATCTAGGTGCTGCTTCAGTATGGGATCAGGTGTGATCTCTTGGTTTAGTAGGAAGCAGTCCTATGTAGCACTGAGTACAACTGAGGCAGACTATGTTGTATCCTGTTCAGCTAGTTGTGAGGCAGTATGGCTATGGAAGCTACCGTCTAAGTTATTTGATCTCCCATTGGATGCTACTGGTATATTCTGTGATAACCAGAGTTGTGTGAAGTTGTCTGAGAACCCAGTGTTTCATGACAGGTCGAAACACATAGAGATCAAATATCACTATATCAGGGATATGGTGCAGAGAGGAACCGTGAAGCTCCTGTATGTTGCAACAGATGAGGAGATTGCAGATGTGTTGACAAAGCCACTAGCCAGGGTGAAGTTTGAGTACTTCAGGGAGAGGCTTGGTGTTATTTAGATTGATGACACTTCGAGGAAGAAGTGATGGACACAATTGCTGAAGCCATTCCAAGCATGTTGGAAGGAGGATCCTTCACATGGTTGTGGATGTAAGCGTTGGATGATGAGTATCAGGATGATGATCCAGTTACTGCTCTGTATATGCATCATGTTGGATTTTGGATATGATCAGTTGGATCATTTATATTTGTATGTATGTACGCATCGTGTTGATGCTGGATATGATCAGTCGGATCATTTATATTTGTATGTATGTACGCATCGTGTTGATGTTGGATATGATCAATTGGATCATTTATATGTATGTGCGCATCATGTTGGATGCTGAATATGATCAGTTGGATGCTTGGACCATGTATCTGTATCAGGTGGATACATTGTATGATCAAGTAGATCATATATGTTGATATGTATCATGTATTTGTATTTGTATCAGGTGGATACATTGTATGATAATTTGGATCATGTATGATGATATGTATCAGGTAGATACTTGGTGTGCATCAGGTGGATGCATTGTATGATCAGGTTGATCATGATGATGAGCTTTAGGATGTTGCTCCAGATGATATGTACGAGGATGGTACAAGTGATGATGATTAGTATGATCATGGGCATCAGGATGATGCCTCATGCAATGATGATCCGTTGGATCATGAGTATCAGGTTGATACTTGGAGGCCAGAGATGATATATGAAAGGTTGCGCAAATAGCATGTAATCAGTCTTGGGAGATCTTCCCGGTCATGCTGCAGAACATAAATGTTCTTAGGGTACTCTTTCCGGTATTTCTATGTAGTATGTAATCTTTCCTCAGATATCCGATAGGTTGAGATGTGTGCTCGTAATCAGTCCTGGGATGAGGTATTACTACGAAGACATGTAATCAGTCCTAGAGATCTGAGAGGTCGAGCTGTGTGCTCGTAATTAGTCCTAGGATGCTCTTTAGAGATCTTGTTGGTCGTGCTGCAGCACATAAATGTTCCTGGGATGCTCTTTAAAGGTTTTGTCTATCCACATGTAATCAGTCCTGGAGATCTGAGAGGTTGAGCTGTGTGCTCATAATAAGTCTTGGGATGCTCTTTAGAGATCTTGCCGGTCATGCTGCGGCACATAAATGATCCTGGGATGCTCTTTAAGCGTATTCTGGAGGAGATGCATGTAATCAGTCCTGAGAGATCTTGCCGGTCATGCTTAGGCACATAAATGTTCCTAGGATACTCTTTCCGGTATTGCATCCGCACATAAAATTAGTCCTGAGAGGCCACCTCTATCAGACCGTTTGCACAGATGATGAAGACTTGCAGGTGGTAGGTCTACATCGAGTATGAAAAAGGATTGGCTCTGTAGAACTTCCTATGACGAGTAGAGTCAGAGATTGGTTGAGATAGTAGCAGTAGTGACGATGATGATGACGATGCATTGATGCCGATGATCCTGAAAAGAAGACTTGTCTAGCAAAACCATGTCGAGAAATACCTTACTAGTTAAGAGGGAGTGTTGATGTATATGTAACTTCAGAATGTATTTCATCTATGTATTTCATATATATTTATTGTACCCTTATAGGATATGTGTTATTCCTCTATAAGGAAGTGTCGTCATGTGGATTGAAAAGTGTTGCAAGTGTGTGTACTTGCCGATGATTTATTAGACCACCATGTGTGGGGTCGGCCCTAAAATATATATTATATTGTGGACGTATCTAGATAGACAAGTCGGCCCCATAGTGTAACTGGGAAAATAGGTTAAGTATAAATAGAGATCGGGAGATCTCTATTTGAATCATTCGGAAAGACACACTTCTCTCACTCAGATAGTGGCGCACTAGTGAGGAGTAGGATCATCTACTCTAGGAAACTATCTTAAGTGTATTTTGGTTGTACTTTGGTTGAGCCATTGCTCTCTTTATCTCTGAGGAAGTTGTGGGGTTTTTCACCTTAGGGTTTTCCCCACGGAAACTCTGTGTCTCTTGTCTCTCATGCTTTTGATTCTTGTGATGCTTGTGATGCTTATTATGATTGTTATGCATTGATATACAGTATATGTTATTCTCTCAGTAAAGATCCAAGAGTATTGTGAATTAATGCTCAAAATTTAACAGAGGATGGCCTCATTGCTAAACAAATCAATTTATGTAGGAGACATAATTGTAAATTCATTTTGAATTAATTATTAATGCTAATGATTGTTTATGGAACAATCATACTTGAAGCTTATTGCTAAATGTTACTGACTGTTTGGCTATTTGATAAATGTGCCAGGAAGACACATTGCAGGAAGACCAGGAATGATGGCCTGCAAAATTCAAACTAGATGGGAAAGACCCCATGATTTGGAAATGGGTTTCGGGTGAAACGCCATTGATAATATCTCAACCAAACCGCATGTCGGTAAACCATGAGAGTGAAATGGTAAAGCTACGCCCAGAAGGAATGTGAGATACATCTGTAAAATGAATGAGTATTCTATGACCCTAGACAAGAACATGCATGTCTAAATTATTAGGGTTAATATGCAAAGCATGCTCTATCTTATTTATATCATTGCAGACTGCTTGAGTATGATTAGGGCCTACATGGCATACATTGGAAAGGGGGTGCAAACCTTTTCTAGTGCTGGGTCATGATAGGGTTTTCAATATTGACTACAACCTAAGGGAATGGACGCATTCCTGGTGTTTCAATACTTGATAGTGAATGATATGGATTATGGTTACAAAATTGAACAACAATACTGATGATCTTTCTTATCCTTCTTGTGTTGTCATCCCACACAGATGCAGATTGATATTGCACATTAAGAGGCAAAGTAAAGAAGGGTATGCAAAAGGACTATATAGGAATTGGTAACCTTTCTATGCTCACACGAAATATTACCAGAAGGGATGGACACGCCCGAAGAGCTGTGTAATACGAATAGGTATCATCCTTGTGTGAGTGGGGTCATGCTAACCTGCAATGAAGAAAGTCACCTATAAATTTCCTAAAAGGAACCACCGATTTGCACCAGAGAAGGAGGGACGTCCTTGTATGAATGAAGAGTTGTGTGTGTGAAGGGTTGCGTTATGAGAAGGTGTGGTGACATTGGTGAAGGCATAAAATCTCTATTGGAATAGCTGTAGGAGGGCGAGTGCCAAGACTGACTAAAAACCCTGAGATGCCTATGGCTCCAAAGTAGATCCTTGACCTATAATGGTCAGGTGGCGTAGTTTCCTTCCATTGGTCGATGACCTAGACGAATGTGTTGGCTTAGCAATGGAGAGGGCCAACTAGGTATGGGACTGGTTGGGAACCACCAAATGCTTGGTAAATCAAGTCGGCGTGAAGGTGTACTAGTGAAGCATTAACTACATCCAAGTCCATAGGTGATCCCAAGGCTTGCAAAGCGAAGTAGGATCCTGTGGACCAGAGGGGAAATGCACAATATAGATAAGTATTCAATTTCATTTATGTCTTGTTTGGAATAATGAAGATTTCAGGTATAAGTCTTCTAACAACTAAGATGATACACTAATGTTTCTTTGTTGGAAACCTTTGTCATTGCAGGAAAGCAAGACCCTGAAAGCACTATAAAATTACTGGTAAATCCAGAGATTAAATGAGTGAGTGATATGAAATTATTGATAAATCCAGAGAGTAACTGGTTCGACATTCACTACTTAATATTGTGAAACACCGTGTATGTTGGCCCAATACCCCTTAAACAATTGATAAAACTAGTCAACGTATTGGCCTGGCATTGCCTATTCGAATGATTGTGGAGTAGCCTACGTGCTGGCCCAACATTCATAATTGTGTCCATGGGAAATCCAAGGCTCGTAAAGCAAAGAAGGATCCCGTGGAATAAATTGAAGACATCCAATACAGAAAAGTATTTGGTTATCTTGCAGCTTCTTGCTTATGAATATATGTGTGTATATGATTTGGTTATGATTTCTCAAACTCTTGTTTAGAGAAAAACCTGATGAAATAAACTAAACATGTGAATCGATTCAATGTTTGAGTGTAGGTATTGTTGGAATCAAGGACCATGAATACATCATAGGGATGCATATGGACATATGACTGTCTTAAGGAGCTCAATATAAGTGGTAATAAAATATGGTGCTAGTGAATATGAGTGAGTCCTAGCAACCAAAGGTTCTGTAAGCAGAATGGGAAGGGGTACCCAAGTTGAAAATCATTAGTTAGACCTTAGACACTAAGTGTCATAGCCAATAAAAGGCAATTCAAGCATTCACATTAAAGTAAAATAGACTAAGGAGCATGAAATCATAGTTATGGCGTAGCTCCGTAATAAAATAAGACTAAGAGGGAGAAACTCTTACTCTTCTCTTTCCTTTTTATTGATGCATTTATAAAACAAAGAATTGTTTAATGCATGTCATGACTAGAGGAAGAATGTGTTTATTTGCTTGAATTAAATTGTGAATGCTAAAATAGTTATTTCATTGTGAAAGGATGAACGTGAAAGAGATCATGTGTATGTTGGGAAAGCATAAAAAAATAAAACTTTTTTTTTTGGAAATTGCATGAGTGAAGCATGGACGTTCCATGTCAATTGGGAAAAAATTGACTAATTTTAATGTTTATATTATGCTTGTCCTAACAAAGAGTTTCCATGATAAATTTCACAGGGAGAAATTGAAACAATTGGTTGCAGCTGTTAAATTTTGAACATTAATTCACAATACTCTAGGATCTTTACTGAGAGAATAACATGTATAGTATATCAATGCATATCAATCATTACAAGCATGTCAATTACCACAAGAATCAAAAGCATGATAGACAAGAGACAAAGAGTTTCCGTGGGGAAAACCCTAAGGTGAAAAACCCCACAACTTCCTCAGAGATAGAGAGAGCAATGGCTCAACCAAAGTACAACCAAAATACACTTGAGATAGTCTCCTCGTACCAGATGATCCTCCTCCTCACTAGTGCGCCACTTTCTGAGTGAGAGAAGTGTGACTTTCCGAATGATGAAAATAGAGATCTCCCAATCTCTATTTATACTAACCTGTTTTCCCATTTACACTATGGGTCTGACTTGTCTATCTAGATACATCCACAATAATATATATATTTCAGGGCCGACCCCACACATGGTGGTCTAATAACCCATCAGCAAGTACACACACTTGCGACACTTGTCAATCCACATGATGACACTTCCTTATAGAGGAATAACACATCTCTAATAAGGGTACAATAAATATATATGAAATACATAGATGAAATAAATTCCGAAGTTACATATACATCAACACTCCCTCTTAACTAGGAAGGTATTTCTCGACACAGTTCTGCTAGACAAGTATTCTTCTCGGGATCATCGTCATCGATGCATCACCATCGATGCATCGCCATCGATGCATCGCCATCATCATCATCACTTCTGCTGCTATCTCAACCAATATCTGACTCTACTCATCATAGGAAGTTCTACAGAGCCAGTCCTTTTTCATACTGGATGTAGGCCCACCACTTGTAGGTCTTCATCATCACTAGCCATACTGTGGAATCCTCGGGACTTATTACGTGCGTCACAAAACCTGAGTGCAACATCCCAGGCTATTACGAGCACATAGCTCAACCTATCAGATCTCCCAGGAGCACATTACAAGTGACCCATCAGAAAACCTGCTTGAAGCATCCTAGGCTATTACGAGCACACAGCTCTACCTGTCGGATCTCCCAGGATCACATTACATGTGATCTCACCACAAAACCTAGCTGAAGCATCCCAGGATGTTACGAGCACACAACTCTACCTGTGGGATCTCCCAGGAGCACATTACATGTGGTCCACCACAAAACCTGGCTAAAGCATCTGAGGCCTTTTTCATCATGTTCAGATCTCCCATGAGAAAATTACATGTGGTCATGGAAAAACCTGGCTGAAGCATCTGAGGCCTTTTTCATCCTATCTAGATCTCCCAGGAGAAAATTACATGCCATAGGAAAAAACCTCACAAGAGTATGTTAGGATGTTACGGGTACACAACTCTGACCTAAAGATCTCCCAGGGAACAAATTACATGTCCTCCCAGAACAATATCTCGAAAGAGCATCCCCGGCTGTTATGGTTATGCAACTTTGACCTATAGGATCTCCTAGACATGCTCATCTGCACAACCTAATCCATGGCCACAAAGTATCATCTGATACTCACCATACATCATCCTGATGTACATGATCATCCTGATCATTATGACTGCAACATCCTGCTACATGTCATCTGGAGAAGCTCGTCATCCACGACCACCCTGATCATACAATGCATCCATCTGATGCACACCAAGTATCTAACTGATACATATCATCATACATGATCTACCTGATCATAGAATGTATCCACCTGATACATATACAGATACATGGTCCAAGCATCCAACATGATGCATATACAAAATACATACAAATGATCCAACTGATCATATTCAGCATCCAACATGATGCATACATACATATAAATTATCCAACTGATCATATCCAACATCCAACATGATGTGTACATACATATAAATGATCCAACTGATCATATCCAGCATACAACATGATGCGTATATACATATACATATAAATGATCCAACTGATCATACAAAGGAGAAACCAGAACATCATCCTGATGCTCATCATCCAGCACTTACATCCACAGCCATGTGAAGGATCCTCCTTCCAACATGCTTGGAATGGCTTCAGCAAATATGTCCATCACTTCTTCCTGGAAGTGTCCTCAATCTGAACAACACCAAGCCTCTCCCTAAAGTACTCAAACTTCACCCTGTCTAGTGGCTTCGTCAACACATCTGCAATCTGCTCGTCGGTCGCAACATACAGGAGCTTCACAACTCCTCTCTGCACCATATCCCTGATATAGTGATATTTGATCTCTATGTGTTTCGACCTGTCATGAAACACAGGGTTCTCAGATAGCTTCACACAGCTCTGGTTATCGCAGAAGATACCAGTAGCATCCAATGGGAGATCAAATAAATCAGACAGTAGCTTCTGTAGCCATACTTCCTTACAACTAGCTGAACAGGCTGCAACATACTCTGCCTCAACTGTACTCAGTGCCACATAGGACTGCTTCCTGCTAAACCAAGAGATCACACCTGATCCCATACTGAAGCAACATCCAGATGTGCTCTTCCTATCTGCAGGATTGCAAGCCCAATCTGAATCAACATAACCCTGCAGGTTAAACTTTTGATTCGCTTCATACTTGAGCCCAAAATTCATTGTACCCTTCAATTACCTCAGAACATGCTTTACAGCAACCAGGTGAACACTCCTCGGATCCGTCAGGAACTGGCTCAATGTGTTCACAGCAAATCAAATATTTGGTCTCGTGTTTGTCAGGTACATCAAGGACCCAATCATCTAACAATACATAGAGACATCAACCGACTCAGATGAAGCATCACATAGAAGCTTCAGATTCGATGCCATAGGTGTGGCCATGGCCTTGCAATCCATCATCCCGAATCTCTTTAGGATATCTACTGTGTACTTCCCTTGACCAAGGAAGATCCCACCTACACTCTGCCACACCTCCATACCTAGGAAATAATGCATCATTCCCAAATATTTCATATCGAACTCAGCAGCAAGCATCCTCTTAGTATCTACAATCAATCTGTCATCTCCTGTTACAAATAGGTCATCCACATACAGGAGTAGAATCACAAGATTCCCTTCTTCAACCTTGTAGTAAAGGTTGGAATCCACTTTACTCTTGGTAAATCCCAAACTATATAGGAAACTATCCATCCTACCATATCAAGTTTTGGGAGCTTGTTTCAAGCCATACAAGGCTTTCTTCAATCTGCACACATATGACTCCCTGTCATGTATTTCGAAACCGAGTGGCTGTTCCACAAATACTTCCTCTTCAACTTCACCATTCAAGAAAGTAGTCTTGTCATCCATCTGGTGTATTTCCCATTTCATTGTTGCAGCCAGGGAAAGTACTGTTCAGATGGAAGTATACCTGGCTACAGGTGCAAAGGTTTCTTCATAATCTATTCCCTCTTTCTGAGAGAAGCCACGAGCTACGAATCTTGCTTTGTATTTCTCTACATTGCCATCTACAACATGCTTGATTTTGTAGATCCATTTGGAAGTCACAACAGACTTCTCTTTAGGTCTTGGGACAACATCCCAAACATCATTCTTCATTATTGATTGGTATTCCTCAACCATGGCATCCTTCCATTCTTTCTTTTCCCCTGCTTCTTCATAAGTGGAAGGTTCTTTGTTCATAATATCACAGAGTAAAGCAACATAGCTGGTATGTGATCTGGTTCTCGTCTTTGCTTTGTGTTCTTCTTCTGGAATGCCAAATCTTTCTGCATCTTGAATGAGCTCTCTAGCCCATGTAGGTTTCCTCTTGTGAGAGTTATCCTCACGGGGTGAATCTACAAGTTCTTGCGGATCTTCAAACTCACGAACAACTTCTGGAATTGCTTCAGTCATGGTAGTGTCTTGAAATCTAGTTTCCTTAGGTTCTTCATAAACTTCGATAGGTGCCTTCCTTGATTTGATGAATGCTGATTTTTCATCTAATGTCACATTCCTGCTGACATCAATCTTCTTGAACCCTCGAAAGTATATTCTGTAAGGCTTCAATCTTTCACTGTAACCCACAAAGATACCCTTCTTTCTTGAAGGATCTAGTTTGGTCCTCTTTTCCTTTGGGACATGAGTGAATACTGGACAACCAAATATTCTGAGATGGCTGACTTCAGGTTTCTTACCAAAAAATACCTCTTCTGGTGTCTTGTTGTCCAATATCTTGTGGGGTGTTCTGTTCTGCACATATACGACTGTTCTAGCTGCTTCTACCCATAGATGCATAGGTAGATCCTGGTCATGTAGCATTGCTCTTGCTGCTTCCATGATTGTTTTGTTCTTCCTTTCTGCAACTCTATTCTGTTGTGGATTGTAAGGAGCATTCAACTCCCTCTTAATTCCTAAATCACTGCAAAACTTCTTGAAGTCACCTGAGGTGAATTCTCCACCATTGTCGGATCTGAATGTTTTGATATTCTTGTCAGTTTGATTCTCCATCAAGGTTTTGAATTCCTTGAACTTATCAAACACCTTATCTTTGTTCTTCAATAAGTATATCCAAGTCTTCCTGGAGAAGTCATCAATAAATGAGACATAGTAGACATACCTACTTAGAGAACTGGATGACATAGGACCACATACATCTGAGTGGATGATTTACAGGATATCCTTTGCCTTGCTTTCACTGCTTGGGAAATCCTTCTTAATGTTCTTACCTTTTGCACATCCTTTGCAAACACCTTCACGTTTGGTCTTGATTTCAAGAAGACCCTCTACAACCTTGCTTGCAATTGGAAGTGCCCAGTAATGCATATGAGCAAGTCTTCTATGCCAAAGTTCACTTTGCTCCATGAATTCATGCACCATGGCATGTTTAGGTTGTCCCTTCAATTTATACAAACCTCCCTCTTGCTCTCCAATCACTACTGCATCATCTATGGTCTTTCCCTTTGGCCACATTAGGACTTGGCCATCCACAAATGCAACCCTCATACCTTTTGCATCCAATGCAGAGATGGAGAGTAAGTTCTTCTTGAGCCAGGTACATAAAGGACTTCTTTCATCCTCAAAGATTTTCCAGAATATAGGTTGTAGGAGGCTTCACCACTTCCTTTGATTGGGTATTGATAATCATCCCCAAGTTTCACCTTATGGGGTGATTCATGTTCAGATAGGTTCACAAAAGATTCCTTAACCCTAGTCATGTGGTTGGAAGCCCCACTGTCAATTAACCAATCATTACAACCATGGTAGATGGTACTTGTGAGAGCAGAGATCAGAATATACTCTTCTTCACTTGATGAGTCATCATTACTATCATCACTTTCTTCCCTATCCTTCTTCTTGGGTGGTTCATCATCCTCGGCAGCATGAGCATGAAACCTTATTTTGCTCCCCTTCTTCTTCTTATTGAAGTTGTTGTTGTCCTTCTTGTTCTTGGGACAATTTATGGCAATATGTCCTTTCTCATTACAGGTGAAGCATATTCTTCTTTCTTTGAAGTGATGTGAAGATTTCTTGGAGTGATATGGCTCTCTCTTGGACTTCCCTTTCTTGGTGTGAGTTGTGAGAGCTTGATCTTCATTCCCCATCTTTTCTTCTCGTGCCACAAGCCTTGCTTCTTCTTGTAAGCATTCTTCCCGTAGTCTACTGAAGGAAATCAACTTCATTCTTGCACAGATTCCTTGAATGAAGGAGTCCCATGACCTAGGTAAGCCATTCATAGTGGTCATGACAACTTCACCATTCTCCACCATTTCATCCACTGCTTCTAGTTGTTCCTTGATCTGGGAGACCCTTGAAAAATAAGACTGAATGGTTTCTCCATTCTGAAACTTTACTCCTTTCAATTGGTTTTGTAGGGTCATCTTCCGATTTATGTTCTTCCCTTCAAATAGCTTGGTCAAAGAGTCAAACATCTCTTTGGGTGTCTTTAGAGAAGACACATGGGGTATGAGATGGTCTTTGATAGAATCAACAATGATTCTCTTTTCCTTGACCAAGTTCTTCTTATGCAATACTTTAGCCTCTTCATCCTCTGGGATATGGATGTCTTCTTTTATATATGAGTCCAACTCATTCTCTTCCAGGATTAACCCAATCCTATACTTCCAAACTCGGATGTTATCAGCCCCTTCAAGCTTATCCTCAAGCTTGGTGTGGTGAGACATCTTAAAGAGTACTTCAAATGGACATAAAAAATATTTAGGTCTTACCACTTGAAATGCTGAAAACTAGATCTAGTCCCGGATTAGGGTTTGTCAGAAAAACCCTAAAAATTCAAAATATGAATTTCAACTTTCTAAAAGGATAGAAAGATGCGCCTTGATGAGCTGATCAACCTGGTGTCTTCAGAATTTGAGATCAACAAAGCTTTATCCTTCAGATTTTCCTTTTTGTCCTCTCGAATTCACTAGGGAGAGCCCTGAATTAGGGTTTGAGATTCCCAGAGATCTGCCTAGCCAAAAATATCGATCCAAAGCTCTAAACTTTGATTTTTGCAAGGCGCTTCCAGCTATATCTTCATATTTCAGAAATTCCTATTTTTGTGGAAACCCTAATTTTTAGGGCCAAATCTGAAAATTCCCAAAATTGAATTCTGATTGGACATATGGATTCTCCTTGGTGAGTAGAGTCAATCTACTATACTGCTTTTCCAAAATCCGTGGAGAGAAACCCAATAAACAAGAAACTCAAGTTTTCGTCACTGCAAAATATCTTCTTCTCAGGTTAGCTCTGATACCATGTTAAATTTTGAGCGTTAATTCACAATACTCTAGGATCTTTACTGAGAGAATAACATGTACAGTATATGAATGCATATCAATCATAACAAGCATGTCAATCATCACAAGAATCAAAAGCATGAGAGACAAGAGACACAGAGTTTCCATGGGGAAAACCCTAAGGTGAAAAACCCCACAACTTCCTCAGAGATAGAGAGAGCAATGACTCAACCAAATTACAACCAAAATACACTTGATATAGTCTCCTAGTAGCAGATGATCCTCCTCCTCACTAGTGCACCACTTTTTGAGTGAGAGAAGTGTGACTTTCCGAATGATGAAAATAGAGATCTCCCGATCTCTGTTTAGACTAACCTATTTGCCCAGTTACACTATGGGGCCGACTTATCTATCTAGATACATCCACAATAATATATATATTTCAGAGCCGACCCCACACATGGTGGTCTAATAACCCATCGGCAAGTAGACACACTTGCAACACTTGTCAATCCACTTGACAACACTTCCTTATAGAGGAATACCACATCTCTAATAAGGGTACAATAAATATATATGAAATACATAGATGAAATACATTTCGAAGTTACATATACATCAATAGTAGCTGACACAAGCAAGCATTGCTTGTAAGTAAAGAGTGGTCAGTTGTGCACATTGACCATGGTGGCAGACCAAGGGCTATTAGAATTGGCTGAAAGTCTTCTTCAAATAGTTGCAAAAACCCAAGAAAATCTTGGAGAGATGCTCAAGCTATAGAAGCAACAGAATGTGATGAACCACAAGGTTTTGCAGGACTCTATTCGTCTGCAAAAAGAGGTAAAAAGTATTCTGGGAGAAATCAGTAAGGGGAAGGAAAGTGGACCAATGATGAAGCATTCGTCCTATCATCGCATCAAGAAACACCCAAGGCTAGAAGAGAGCAAGAATGTTGACAAAGGAAAACAGAGGCAGCCATCTCCAATAGAATGTTGGGGATGTGGAGGAAGTCACCTCCTTCGTGAATGTCCAGCAAGGGGTATCAAGAAAAGCGATATCCAGTAGGAGCAATCTGCAGAGGTTACAGAACCTCACGCTGACATCTCCAATCAATGAAATGTAGGACATACCTTCAACATTTTGTGAATTTTGGACATATGTAAAGCGTGTATGTATTCCCAAGTTATGGAACATGGGGGACGGTGTTATTCCAAGGGGGAGGGGATGTATTACCCCCATTTCTTTTACCCTTATAATATTTTGGGCTATCATGTAAATATTGTATGCATATTGTGTATGGTTCCTAGCATGGAGCTCAAGGCCAAGGCCCCGCTAGTGAACACTCGACCTTGAAGAGGAAAGTATTGGATATTATGTTTCCCATGTGCTAGAGAAACATGGGAATTGTAAATATGCATTTTAATACAAATACCCACAACTATCTATGCAATACAACAAGAGATGGAGGCATGATATTACATAAATTTGGAAGGGTAATATTCACACCCTTGGCCAATGAAGTCAAGCCAAATGTCAATGAGAGAACCCATCAACCATCAACTACCCATGTTGACTTTGGTGCCCAATCATTCATTTCTCCCAAGAGTTTGGTGAAGTAGTTAATGCCTTGGGGATTGGGGAGGTATGGCTATCCAAATTCGAGTATGGGGAAGCCACCCTCATGGAAAATCGTGTTTCTCCTTCTTGGGCAAGAAAACACCAACGAATTTCCTTCCCAAGCCATTATTCATGCTCAAACTTGACTCTCTCACGTTTTGGAAGATTGCTGGGTGTTTCTCTTATGGAGAATGCTGTAAATTAACTGGTTTTCAAACTAAGAATCTCATTTTTGTGCTAGATGGACTGTGGGGAAAGAGGAGAATCCATTGGGAAGCTCAATAGCTAAGTTTTGATAGCTTGTTGTTCCCTTTTGGTTGGGAAATCATTTTTTTATTTTCCAGATTTGTTTTTCATTATGGAAAAATTGTTTTTTGTGACCAACAGTTATCTCCTACCTCATAAATAATTTTTGAATGTTCCCATCAATTGTGTGACTGTGTGAAGGTCGTTTTGGCCCTTGAATGCCCAACCCTTTTCCCTCTCACGCAGTATGTGCTAGCTGGGGATTTTCCCATCACATTTTTCATCTATCTCTTGCACTTTCCATGCCCGGGAACTCATTTTTGTATTGCACAATGGCTGGGAGGAAGGGAACTACGAATTTGGGGTTTATGGAGGCCGTTTTTGCCCCTTGAGTGCCCACAAACATTTTCTGGAAACGGTTTTTCTCTTTAAGGTGATTTTCCCCAATTGCCATTTCATTTTTGGTTGCCAAATGCTTTTCTTCATGCCCATAAATTGTGATTTTGCTGTTATGAGTATCCATGCTCAGTTTTGAGTTACCATGTGTTAAGAAATGTTAAGGTTGAGTTGGGTATCCATTTCTTTGGGATATGATGAGATTGAGAGTCCCCTTTTCCTTGTAGATATCATGCCCAGCTCGGGGGTGGTCTCTAAGTGCTGAAATAATACAGGCCGGGTAGAGACCTACATTTGGGAGGAACGTTGCAGCGACATAGCTAGTTGTGTGGGACAATTTCACGACAAAGATAATTGTTTTCTTTTTATGTGTTTTGCCTCTGCATTGTTTAAATTAAATGACTATTATTGATATATTAAATGCATATGAAATTATGTGTGTGGATGAGTTTATCTCCGCTGTCCATGTTTGTTGAATTTACACCTACACACATGGGTTTTTAATTGCATGAATCTAATGAATGGGATGAGTTTGTTAAAAAGCCCCATAGATTGGCTCCATGTTCTCTTCCAGAAATTGGACAGATTGAGGGTATGTGACACTTCCAAAGCCATACTACCTCACAACTAGCTGAACAAGCAGTAACATACTCTGCTTCAGCTGTACTCAGTGCTACGCATGACTGCTTCTTGCTAAACAAAGAGATCACACCTGATCCCATACTGAAGCAGCACCTAGAAGTGCTCTTCCTATCTGCAGCACTGCATGCCCAGTTTGAATCAACATAACCCAGCAGGTTAAACTTTTGATTCGCATCATACTTAAGCCCATAATCAACCGTACCCTTCAGATACCTCAGAATATGCTTTACAGCAACCAGGTGAACACCTCTGGGATCCGTCAGGAAATGGCTCAATGTGTTCACCGCAAAGCAAATGTCTGGCCTTGTGTTCGTCAGGTACATTGTTAGGAACCCATGTCTTTACTTTGTTAGTATATTGTTGTTGGACGCATATGATTTGTACATCGTCCCGTAGTATTTGTTGATCCATAGTTTATGTTATTGTTGTTGGCGCATATGCTTTGTAAGTCGCCCATAGTTTTGTTGATTCATAATTTGTATTGGCCCATGGTTTTGACCCGTAGTAATTATTGATCCATATTTTGTATTGGCCCATGGTTTGTATTGACACATGGTATTGACCCATGGTATTGGCGCCTAGACTTAGTATATAAGTGTGTGTTGAGGACTATGAAGGCACCATGAAGTTAATTGTATTGAGCTTGCTCAAAGGAGGTTGCCCCCTTGAAGTGGCCCGTGATCAATATAAAAGTGATTATGAGTTCTGTTATTTCTGATATCTCATGTATTTGCATTGATTAATTATTGCAGGTTCTTCACATCTTGTATCAAGGCACTTTCTTGGGCTCGCTGGGTGAAATTTTTGCCAAATTTTTTTTCGCACTTGTTGCAGGTTCGGATTTGGGAATAATCCCTATCCGCTTAACTATGGGAATTACTTGGGCATAAGACCTAAAAATCATTGTGAGGAGTACCACAGGAACCCCGAAGTAGCTGGCCCATTGAGAGGACCTGCGAGCGAAAAGGGCAACGAACCCTACCTGATTGACTAGTTTCCACCCGTGAGGTAAACCAAGAGCTATCGTTTGTGGCAAAGCGGTTATCAGTTTTACCTGAGCCGTGGAGTGAGGGGTACTGCCCCAATACACAAGTCGTCAGAAAACATTTGTTGCCAAGTGAAACCCTTGAACTGTTAGGAAGCTGCACATATTTGGGGTCGATATCTATTTTCAGCTGAACTATTGTTGATCACTGCTACGCCGTTTCAGATCTAGCCGTTCAAATCCATTCTAAAATCCATTCCATATCTAGTCGTTTTCAATCCATTCAGCGCCGTTTCAGATCCCTTTGTTTCCACTCACTTCCAGGCTATTGCAGATCTATTTGTTTCAGATCCCTTCCGAGCCGTAGCTGCTCCATTCTGGAAAAAAAAAAAGTATAAAATTCAGTTTTTTCTCCATATCTCCTTATTTTCACTCCGTTTCCCTTGAAACTTTCGAGGAACCCCTGTAATCCCGTTCTGCATTCTTCATTCCTGAGGACCCTATCCCCAATTCCACTTCCCAAAGCCCAAAATCCCACATTTGTCTATTTTTAGGGTTTGCCATAACTTTCTCAGATTTCACCCAATCACCTTCAAATTTTACCACAGAGTTCCTTTTCGAATTCTGCTTCTTTGACCCCCTCTGCTAAATTTTCCCATTCTTTCACCCGCTTTTGAAATCCTCATTTTTTGCTTTCTCGTTTATTCGACAGTGTCCAAAACCTAGTCAAACCCCAATCACCCTTCATATTTTTTCCCAAATCCATATTTTCCTTTACTGAAGCAGTTTCTGTTTTTGTTTTTCTACCCAGTCAACCAAAAAAAAAAAAACTCTTAGTTAAGGTTGTCACCTGTGTAGGAGCAAAAACCATGGAAGAAGCACTTGCAGCCATCCAAACCAAACTCCAAGATCTTGATGAAAATTTCTCAGCCTCCATCTTCAACATTCATCCATGAACAATAACCAACAACCAAAATATTTTGCAGCCACCAGGTTCTCGTCTTCCAGCAATTTTCGTGGGCCGAAGCTTGATTTTCTCGCTTCAATGGTACTGATCTGACTGGATGGATATACTGAGCAGAACAATATTTCAGTTTGGATAATACTTTTGATGTCCAGAAAGTTCCACTTGCATCCTTTCATTTGGAACAAGAAGCTCTTCAATGGTATTGTTGGTACATCAAAGCTCATCCTGAGCCAAACTGGACAGATTTTTGCCAACTCCTTTTTCCCTAATTTGGTCCTAGTGCTTTTGACGACTTCACAGGAGCACTCACTAAACTTCACCAAACTGGCATAGTGAGAGAGTATGAGATAGAATTTGAGAAACTCGCTAATCACACAGAAGGATTGTCTGATGAATTTTACAGGAGTTGTTTTATCAGTGGTCTTAAGGATGAAATCCAGTCAGAGGTTAAAATGTTTTGTTCCAACACAATGATGGAAGTCCTAGGGTTGGCTAAGTTGGCAGAAGACAAGCTTGCAGCCCAAAAACGCTCCCAACCCACTTTTGTTCCCTTCTGAAATATGGGTTCTCAACAACCTCCCATCTCGACATCTCCTCGACCAAATCCTATCAAGCATTTGTATGAAACCGAGATGCAGGCACATCGAGAAAAATGGCTTTGTTATAATTGTGATGAAAAATTCACTCGGGGACATAGATGTGTTCAACAAAAGCTCTATCTCTTGGATGTGGATTCTCCGCCTGCCTCATAACTTGGTAAAGAAGCTCCAGATACAGTAGATGTTCAGGTCGACATTCAGCACTCGCATGTTGATACCCCATCTCAAGACAACCCACCCGAGATCTCTCTCCATGCTGTAACTGGCATCACCACCCCACAAACAATGCAGGTCAGGGGATACTTCAAGAATCTCCCTCTTACCATACTCATTGATTCTAGTAGCACTCATAACTTCATTGACCCTCGGATTTCCAAACAGGCTGGTTGTTTTGTCCATCCTTGTTCCAACTTTGAATTCATGGTTGCCAATGGGGGCTCCTTACCTTGCAAGGGGAAGTTTTGTAATGTGCGTATCTCTATGGAATATTATAACCTGCACTCTGACATGTTTTCCTTATCCTTAGGTGGATGTGATATGGTTTTTGGCGTTCAATGGCTATGCACACTTGGCCCCATCTTATGGGATTTTGCTGAACTTTGGATGCAGTTTTCAGTCAATGGGACACAACACAAATTTATGGGCTTATGACCGGGGTCTGTTTGCATCATCAGTTCACATCACTTGGAAAAGATCCTTAAGAAGAATTCACATGGTGTCATTGCTCATCTCCATTTCCTTTAGATGCACCCACCAACGGTCTCTACTACTTCCTTGGATAGATATGCAGGTGTCTTTGTTTCACCAGTGGGCTTCCCGCCTTCACGAGACCTTTCCGGTAAGCATTTTGCCGCATCTACATCTTAGCAAGACATGATGGCTATTTTGCATGCAGTACAGAAGTGGAAGAAATCCCTATTGGGGAATTATTTATGCATCCGGACTGATCTCCAAATTCTGGAAACTTTCCAGGAACAACGGGTCTCCTCCCTAGCACACCTGAAATGGGTTCTCCAACTCATGGGTTATGACTATGCGACCACTTACCGGAAGGGTAAGGACAATATGGTGGTAGATGCTCCTTCTCGCACATTTGATGACCCAGTTTCTCTTACAGCTATTTCGCTTCTTGTTCCAAATTGGTTGCAATTTGTTCAACGGGGCTATCTCTTCTGTGAACTCCATGCTTCTTCATCAACAGGGAACTCTAGGTTCCTCAAAAATTATGATCAGGAACAATTTAACTTCTTTTGGCAGGGATTGAAAATGACAATTCAACGGATGGTGATTGACTGTGATACTTTCCAGGTCAACAAGGGTGAAACGACTCTCCTTTTGGGACTGATCTAACCCTTGCCCATCCCTAAACAGATTTGGACAACTATTTCTATGGATTTCCTAGAAGCGCTCCAGTGGTATAGTACCACATCTAAAAGGACACCATATGAAGCAGTCTCTGGACAGGCACCGCTAGTTCTTCTTCCATACACCTTTAGTAGCTCCCTAGTTCAGGAAATTGACTCAATTCTTTGAAACCGCAATCAACATCTTCTCATTCTACAAGACAATCTTCACATGGCAAGAATTTGACTGAAACAACAAGCTGATCAACACCGTTCTGCGTGCACTTTTCACATCACTGATATGGTTCTTTTTTGTCTATAGCCTTCCACACGATCCTCCCTAAAACTCAAATGGTTCCAGTGGCCCAGAATGCAACCTAAGGATGTTACAGGGGACCCACTCCTTCAGATTCTGCATCAATTTCGACATCTAAAGCTTTGAGGACAAAGCTTTTTCTAAGGGAGAGGGGATGTTAGGAACCCATCTCTTTACTTTGTTAGTATATTTTTGTTGGACGCATATGCTTTGTAAGTCGTCCCGTAGTATTTGTTGATCCATAGTTTGTGTTATTGTTGTTGGCGCATATGCTTTGTAAGTCGCCCATAGTTTTGTTGATCCATAGTTTGTATTTGCCCATGGTTTTGACCCATAGTAATTGTTGATCCATATTTTGTATTGGCCCATGGTTTGTATTGACACATGGTATTGACCCATGGTATTGGTGCATAGACTTAGTATATAAGTGTGTGTTGAGGCCTATGAAGGCACCGTGAAGTTAATTGTATTGAACTTGCTCAAAGGAGGTTGCCTCCTCGAAGTAGCCCGCGATCAATATACAAGTGATTCTGAGTTCTATTATTTCTGATATCTCATGTATTTGCATTAATTAATTATTGCAGGTTCTTCACATACATCAAGGACTCAATCATCTGATGACACACAGTGGCATCCACCGGATTAGATGAAGCATCACACAAAAGCTTCAGGTTCGATGCCATAGGTGTGGCCATGGCCTTGCAGTCCATCATCCCGAACCTCTTCAGGATCTCTACTGCATACTTCCCTTGTCCAAGGAAGATCCCATCTACACTCTGCCACACCTCCATCCCTAGAAAATAGTGCATCATCCCCAAGTCCTTCATCTTGAACTCGGCTGCAAGCTTCCTATTGGTATCGACAATCCAACTATCATTACCTGTTACAAACAGATCATCTACATACAATAGTAGTATCACAATATTGCCTTCCTCAATCTTGTAGTAAAGGTTGGAATCTACTTTACTCTTTGTAAAGTCCAAAATGGATAGAAAATTGTCCATCCTACCATACCAAGTCCTAGGAGCTTGCTTTAAGCCATACAAGGCTTTCTTCAACCTACACACATATGACTTCCTGTCATGTGTCTCAAAACCAAGTGGCTACTACACATACACTTCCTCCTCGACTACACCATTCAAGAAGGATGTCTTGACATCCTTCTGGTGTATCTTCCATTTCATCACTGCAGCCAGAGCAAGTACTGTTCTGATGGAAGTGTATTTGGCTATGGGAGCTAAAGTTTCTTCATAATCTATTCCCTCTTTCTGAGAGAATCCACAAGCTACAAACCTTGCCTTATATTTTTCTATGCTGCCATCTGTAGCATGCTTGATCTTGTAGATCCATTTGGAAGTCACCACAGACTTCCCTTCAGGTCTTGGGACTACATCCCAAACATCATTTTTCATTATTGATTGGTATTCCTTGACCATGGCATCCTTCCATTCTTTCTTTTCCACTGCCTCTTCATAACTGGAAGGTTCTTTGTTCATGATATCACAGAGTAAAGCAACATAGCTGGTATGTAATATAGTTCTCTTCTTTGCTCTATGTTCTTCTTCTGGAATGCCATATATTTCTGCATCTTGAATGAGCTCTCTATCCCATGAAGGTTTCCTCTTTTGAGAGTCCTTCTCACGAGGTGGATCTACAAGCTATTGTGGATCTTCAATTTCACGATCAACAACTAGAATTGCATCAGTCATAGTAGTGTCTTGAAATTTGGTTTCCTTTGGTTCTTTATGATCTTCAACAGGTGTCTTCCTTGATTTGATAAATGTTGAGTTTTCATCAAATGTTACATCCCTGCTGACATCAATCTTCTTGAAGCCTGGAAAGTATATTCTGTAAGCCTTCGAGCTTTCACTGTAGCCCACAAAAATACCGTTCTTTACTGAAGGATCTAACTTAGTCCTCTTTTCCTTTGGGACATGAGTGTATAGTAGACAACCAAATATTCTGAGATGGTTGACTTCAGGTTTCTTACCAGAGAAGACCTCTTCTGGTGTCTTATTGTCCAATATCTTGTGGGGAGTTTTGTTCTGCACATATATAGCTGCTTCTGCCCATAGATGCATAGGTAGATCCTAGTCATGTAGCATTGCTTGTGTTGCTTCCATGATTGTTCTATTCTTCCTTTCTGCAACTCCATTATGTTGTGGATTGTAGGGAGCAGTCAAATCCATCTTAATCTCTGAATCACTGCATAGCTTATTGAAGTCACCTGAAGTGAATTCTCCACCATTGCCCGATCTGAATGTCTTTATTTTCTTATCAGTTTTATTTTCCATCAAGGCTTTGAATTCCTTGAACTTGTCAAGCACTTCATCTTTGTTCTTCAAGAAATAAACCCAAGTTTTCCTGGAGAAGTCATCATTGAAAGAGACATAGTAAACATACCCACTCAGAGAACTGGAAGACATTGAATTGCATACATCGGAGTGGATAATTTCAAGATTCCTTTTGATTTGCTTTCACTGCTTGGAAATGCCTTCTTTATGTTCTTTCCTTTTGCACAACCCTTGAAAACACCTTCATGCTTGGTCTTGATTTTAGGTAGACCTTCTACAACTTTGCTTGCAATTGGTAGTGCTCTGTAGTGCACATGTGCAAGCCTACAATGCCAAAGTTCATTTGGCTCCATGGATTCATCTACCATGGCATGCTTAGGTTGTCCCTTCAATTTGTACAATCCTCCCTCTTGCTCTTCAATCACCACTGCATCATCAATAGTTTTACCGTTTGTCCACATTAGGAATTGGCCATCTACAAATGCAACCCTCATGCCTTTTGCATACAATGCAGAGATGGAGAGTAGGTTCTTCTTGAGCCCAGGTACAAATAACACATCTTTCATCTTCAAGGACTTTCCAGATTCTAGGTTGTAGGAGGCTTCCCAACTTCCTTTGATAGGGTATTGATAATCATCCCCAAGTTTCACTTTATGGGGTGATTCATGTTTAGACAGATTTACAAAAGATTCTTTAAACCCAGTCATGTGTTTAGAATCCCCACTATCAATTAGCCAATCATTACAACCATGAGAAATAGTACCTATGAGGGAAGAGATTAGAACATACTCTTCTTCTCTTGATGAGTCATCATCATCACTTTCTGCTCTAGCTTTCTTCCTAGGAGGTTCATCATGCTTAGCAACATGACCATGATATCTTCTTTTGTTATTCTTCTTCTTCTTGTTGAAGTTGTTGTCTTTCTTCTTCTTGGGACAATCTGCAGCAAAGTGTCCTTTCTCATTACATGTGAAACACCTGAGATCTTTCTTATCTTTATCGTAATGGTGGTGTGAATGTTTTCCTGTTATGAGATGATTCGTTCTTGGACTTTCCTTTCCTATCATGTGCTATGAGTGCTTGATCTTCATTTCCCATATTTTATTCTCGGGCCACAAGCCTAGCTTCTTCTCGAGAGCATTCCTCCCATAGTCTACTAAAGGAGATCAACTTCTTTCTTGCACAAATTCCTTGAATAAAGGAATCCCATGACCTGGGTAGGCCATTCAGAGTGGTCATGACAACTTCACCATTCTCCACCATTTCATCCACTGCTTCTAGTTGTTCCTTGATCTGAGAGACCCTAAAAAAATAAGATTGAATAGTTTCTCCATTCTGAAACTTTATCCCTTTCAATTGGTTCCGCAGGGTCATCTTCCGATTTATGTTCTTCCCTTCAAATAGCTCGATTAGGGATTCAAACCTCTCTTTGGGTGTCTTTAGAGATGACACATATGGGATGTGATGGTCCTTGATATAATCAATAATGATCCTCTTTTCCTTAACCAAGTTCTTATTGTGAAGGGATTTAGCCTCTTCTTCCTCTAGGAAAGGGACCTCTTCCCTTATGTAAGTGTCCAACTCATTTTCTTCCAGGATTAACCCAATACTATACTTCCATGCTCGAACGTTATCATCCCCTTCAAGCTTATCCTCAAGCTTGGTGTGGTGAGACATCTTAAAGAGTACTTCAAATGGAAATAGAAAAGATTTAGGTCTTCCACTTAATTTGTTGAAAATTGGATCTTGTCTCAGATTAGGGTTTGTTAGAGAAACCCTAAAAATTCAAAATGTGAATTTCAACTTTCTGAAAGGATAGAAAGATGCGCCTTGATGATCTGATTAGCCTGGTGTATTCAAAATTTGAGATCGGTAAAGATTCACCCTTCAGAAATGCCTTTTAGTCTTCCTGGGTTCACTAGGGGGGACCATGAATTAGGGTTTGAGTTTCCCAGATATTTACCTAGCCAAAAATCTCGATCCAAAGCTCTAAACTTTTATTTTTCCAAGGAGCTTCCAGCCAGGTCTTCAAATTTCAGAAATTCCTATTTTTGTGGAAACCCTAAATTTTAGGTCCAAAACTGAAAGTGCTCAGAACTGAATTCTGATTGGACAGAAAGATGCATCTTGCTAAGGAGAGTCAATCTATCATATTGTGTTTCCAAAATATGTGGATAGAAACCCAATAAACAAGAAACCCTCGTTTCTGCCACTGCACAATGTCTTCTTCTCACGTTAGCTCTGATACCATGTTAATTTTTGAGCATTAATTCAATATAATATAGGATCTTTATTGAGAGAATAACATGTACAGTATATCAATGCATATCATTCATAGCAAGCATATCAATCATCATAAGATGCAAACATAAGAGACAATAGAGACATAAAGTTTCCATGGGGAAAACCCTAAGGTGGAAAACCCCACAACTTCCTCAAAGATAGATAGAGCAATAGTACAACCAAAGTAAACAGAGATAGACTCCTCCTAGCAGCTGATCCTCCTCCTCACATGTGCGCCACTTTTCGAGTGATGGAAGAGTGAGTTATGAAGTGATCCAAATAGAGATCGGGAGATCTCTATTTATACTTGTCCTGACTGCCCAATAAACTTATGGGGCTGACTTCTCTAGCTTAGTACAATAACCCAATGTTAAATTAATCAGGGCTGACCCCACGCATCTTGATCTAATAACCCAATGACAAGTTACGACACTTGCGACACTTGTCAATACAAATGACGATACTTCCGTATAGAGGAATAATAACATCTCTATAGGAGTACAATATACATAGATGAAATACATGGGTGAAATACATTCCGAAGTTATATATACATGAACATTTAATGCTACTCGGACCAATTTTGACTAATTATTTCATACTTAGTCAATTTCATGATTTTCACAAAATTTCCATATTTCTTCAGAATGATGTCAAGATGCAACAATGACTTCCTGATAGCACCAGAACACCATTAGATGTATTCTCAACTTTATTCCACATCATCATACATGCCATTCCATGTCATCACTACTTTTGGCTTTCACTGAATTCACCTTGCCATCATGTCCTTGGTTTTTTCTTTGTCATTACTGAACTGCTTTGAAATCAATGACAACCATACTTAACAATCCAAAATTCCATGGTCACCTGCCAAACAAAACGGATGTGGAACTCAAATTGGATATAGAACTTCTAGAAAGTTGCAGGAGAGATTTTAGAAAGATACATGTATAAGTACCAAAATCCATCACAAAATGTGAGGAATTTTACAAAATAATTTATCAAATCCATGTGAAATGCCATATCAGCATGATTCCAAAATGTATGAGTTTCCCTCCAAGGATCAGTGCCTAATGGAATTGAAAAATGGCCTAAGAGAAGACCTTGAATACATCAGTAAACTAGATGTGCTAAATGAAGAACACCTTAAGCAGTACATTGGACAAGAATCTATAAATGCTTATTTCCTAGAAGAGAGCTATAAAACAACTACTGAAGGAGTGATAATTGTGGAAAAGGAATTATTTATTCATGAAGCATGTTTAAAATTATTAGAACATCTACAATGTAATATAATCTTTCAGGAAACAGACTTGTGGTACAATTATATGTCCATCCTAGTGGTCACACCGGAAAGTTAATTTAATTTCTAATTAATTGTCAATTTTTTATGTGCAAACACAAAAGACAAATTTTGGCAATCCAAAGGTCAGGGGTAGGTCAAGTGATTAGTCATGTAAAGACAATCTCTCTTGTAATATAAATAGAAGGGGAGGGGTACTAGAGAAGGACTTTTTCTAGTGAACTAGAGAATGGAGACATTTTGTAAGAGAATTATTTTTCTCCTAATGAGAAGGACCGATTTGCTGTAAAAATCTTGCACAGATTTTTTGCGTGGAATGTTGTGACTAACAGATAAAAAGTATTTCTTCTTCCGTTCGTGCTCATGCTGTGAGATATTTCTAACTTTGTTGAATTATTTCAATGGTGATGAATGATTTAATTGTAATCAAAGATATCTTTGTAATTTTCTATTGTGAGTGTGCATACTTCATCTTAATAGCTATCTGTTAGATTTGCATAAGCATTCTCATATTGTAATACCACATTTTCCCCTTGATGTGTATTTGTCTTTGATGTAAATATTGTGTATGTATATCATGTGTATTTTCCCTATTGTGGGGATCAAGGCCAAGGCCCACTGGTGGATGTTTAAGGTTATTGCTTAGGAAAGTATTTGGACAGTTGATTATTCATGGGCTAACTAAGCCATGAAGAAATGTAAATGATGTAATTACTACTGAATGAATATAATAACCAAGAAGATGGCTAAGGAGGAAACGAATGAGAAAGGGCCATGTGTATCCACTAGGGACACGTGAGAGGGTTTGGGATTGGTTTCCCATGCTGCCACATGTCTGACTGGGATTGGTTTTCCTTGCTGACATTAATGCCACTACAGTGGATGGTTGAGAACCTTGATGGCTAAGGTCTCTGGAGTATGGAGCATTCCTGCGATTTCGTATGGCAGGGTATGGCTCTGATGACTTGTGTAGAAAAATACTCAATTGTTAGGGGATACTCATAGAATGTGTTTGATTATCTGGAAAATAGGGGGGATGCACGTAGAGGAAACAGACATTCCTCACTATTCACTCACTCATGCATCTTTCCATTGTCACGAGCCATTGACCCTCGCAGAGAAATCATTCCTGTATTTCCTATATGCACCAAACCAGTCTGGAAAGGAAAAACCTGAGGTTATTCGTGCTTCCTGTGTGTTAGAAAAGCCAAAGAATTGATAGTCGTAACCACCCTATGTGTAAACCCTAGCTGCAGGGACATAGTGGTATTGATAGAAGATGTTGCAGAGTGGTATTGGAAGAGCGGCCATGAGGAAACCCCAAGCCTGGTAATGGAATCAGTTGTTGAACTGTAGGAAAAGAGTTGGGTTGCTTGATAAACCCATTGAAGGCTATAGTATCAATGAACTAGTGATTGGACCTTTCTATACCCATCCTGGAATAGCATTGGAAGGGAAGATGCCTTGAGAGACTATGTAATAGTGCATTAGGTCTTCCTTGTGTTGGACGTGGTAGGTATTGTGGGTGCCAGGTCAACTGAGTGCTGAGATGCCTGCAACTCTGTGGTTGAGATCACTGGATTAGAAACGCATTCCTTGTTTCCCCTGAATTGATGTAGGTTGTCTTAGCATGGGTAGGAGACTTGGAATGCTTGATAAAACCAACTGCAGGATGGTTTAGCATGATAAAGGAGCCTTGACTATGAGAGAACCTATTAGCCCTCTTTAGTGCATACACTTCCCGACTCGGGGGTGATCTCTCAGCTGAAAGAGTATAGGCCAGACAAATATCTAAGGTTGGCTAGAATGTTGCTCTCACTTATCCAATTGCTTCAAAAATTGAAAGATAAGTACTTCTTGTTATGTCAACTGATGGTATTTCATTGTTATGGATAATTGCTTATGCTCCATAGTGTAATGCTGAATGTATGGTTGTATGAATTATTGACATGAATTCATATGAAGGCCTGAGTAAGAGGACGAGTTCACTATTATATGAATATCTTATATTGCATGAGTTTAATGCCTTGTAATTCCTACAATAATAGATGTGTTGGTTAAATCTATTTGATGCATTTTACATGTTATAATGAATGACAGTGTTTCATTGTTGAAGATGAATGTTTATGCATAACTAACCTATGAAGGAGATGTATATATACACTTGATCCTTGAGAAGGAAGCGAAGCCCCAGAAGTGGTTTCAGGAACCTCTATGGGTCAAATGGAATGGAATATCTTGGAAGGTATAAGGTTGGAAGTGTCTAAGTGGGATATAGAAAAAAATTCAAAGGAGTAAATGGGGAGGTTAGATGCCTCACCTAGTCGGGGGAATCTACCATTGGATAGAGCTCTCCAAGATCTTTCCAATGGTACCAAACTTGCCCCATTTGGATGTTGGAGGAGGAAGTTATGCCCCTTAGAAGATTTGATGAAGTTACCTTGAAGAGGCAGGGTTCCGTACGGATGGTTCCGCAATTGCAGGTTGTGGGTTGCGGGATCGACATGTTCTAAGTAATCCATCTTTTGAGTTTCAGCAATTCCGCATCCGCAATTCCGGGTTGTAGGTTGCGGAATCGACATGTTCGAAAGTATGCGTTTTTGGATTTCTGCATTTCCGCATTCGCAATTGTGGGTTTCGGGTTGCAGGTTGCGAGATTAGCTATTTCGGGTTGCGGGTTGTGAGATCGCCAATCTTGAAAGTATGCATTTTGGGATTTCTATTAGTTTTTCATCATTTAATTCAATAGATCTAGGATCTTAACTAAAAGAGCAGCATGTACAGCATATCAAGCATAAGAGACAAGAGACAAGAGATAGAAAACATGTCACCAGGGAAAACCAAGAAGGTGAAAAACCCCGCAAATTTCTCAGAGATAGAATAAGCATCAATGCAAGGATCACCATGATCAAACCCAAGAGATAGATATATTCAGCATCATGCTCCTCCTCCTCCACTTGTGCGCATCCTACTCTTCTCTCACTAATGCGAAGTGAGTGAATAATAGAATGTGTAAAATGAGAGAAACACACTCTCTATTTATACACTAACTTTCACTTGACCTTTACTCAACTAGGTTGGCCCCAAGTTAACCACTTAACATAATGCTGATGGGGATGACCCCTCTAGGTTGGCCTAATAACCCTTTGACCCACATGACTCATACAGGGCCAACCACATCAAGGTGGTCTAATAACCCATCAAGTATAAGTTACGACACTTACAATATAACTTGCGACACTTCCAATCGGAGGAATAATACATCTCCATTGTGGATATAATAAGGTATAAATGTAATACATACAATATACAAGTGAATATCTTTCAAAGTTACAAATACATCAACACTCCCTCTTAACTAGGAAGATATTCTCTTGACACAGGTCATCAATACATATAGGCACAAGTATTCAATTCTGGAGCTAGATCATCGTCACTGGATCACGGAGCATCATCGTCACTGTTGTTGTACTCGTAATCTCAATCACTGGTGCTATCTCTCAATTCTTCTTGTCATAGGAATTTCTATAGATCCAACCCTTTTTTATACTAGATGTAGGCCTAGCCTCCATGTAGGTCTTCATCATATCTACGAGCAAGCCATCAAGTAGGTACACCTCAGGAATGATTACACTACCTCTGCAATACCTGCAAGATCTCTCAGGACTGATTACACTGCCTCTGCAAAACTTGCAAGAGCATCTCAAGACTGATTATATGCCTATGCAAAACTTGTGTACCCTACTGTCACATCATCATCTTCAAACCACCTCATAGTCCACGAAGCACAACCGAGATGCACATCACACAACACTTACATACACCAGCATGGGAGGACCTACCTACCACCATCCAGGAAGGGCTCAGAGCTTACATCACGACCATGGGAGGACACACCTACCACCATGTCGGAAAGGCACAACACTTACATCAACGACCATGGGAGGACACACCTACCACCATGTTGGAAAGGATCGGCAATTACATCAACGACCATGGGAGGACATACATGCCACCATCTCGGAAAAGCCATGTCCAACCCTTACATCAATGACCATGGGAGGACATAAATGCCACCATGTCGGAAAATCCACGTCCAACCCTTACATCTCACGATGGGAGGACATACCTAGCACCGTGTGAGAATGGCCCCAGCCCTTACATCTACACCATAGGAGGACATATCTACCACTATGTGAGAATGGCTCCGGCCCTTACATCTACACCATAGGAGGACCTACCTACCACTATGTGAGAATGGATCATGTGCATCTGTGTCTCTGGACTCATCACTTCCCCTTGGAAGGAATCGTGATCTGAAGTACACCAAGTCTCTCTCTTAAGTACTCAAACTTCACTCTGGCCAGCAGCTTGGTCAACACATCGGCTATCTACTCATTCATTGCAACATACAGGAGCTTCACTGCTCCTCTCTGCACCATATCCCTGATATAGTGATACTTGATCTCAATGTACTTCGACTTGTCATGGAACACTAGGTTCTCCGACAACTTCACACAACTCTAGTTGTCACAATATATACAAGTAGCATCCAACTGGAGATCAAACAAATCAGATAGTAGCTTCCTAAGCCATACTGCCTCACAACTAGCCGAACAAGCTACAACATACTCTGCTTCGGCTGTACTCAGTGCGACATAGGATTGCTTCCTACTAAACCAAGAGATCACACATGATCTCATATTGAATCAACACTCTGAAGTGCTCTTCCTATCTGCAGCACTGCCTGCCCAATCTGAATCAACATAACCCTCCAGGTTAACCTTTTGATTCACATCATACTTGAGCACATAATCAACCGTACCCTTCAGGTACCTCATCAATCAAGTGAACATGTCTAGGATCCGTCAATAACTGGATCAAGGTGTTCACCGCAAAGAAAATATCTGGTCTCATGTTCGTCAGGTACATCAAGGACACAATCATTTGATGAAACATCGTGGTATCAATCGACTCAAATGAAGGATCACACAGAAGCTTCAGGCTCGATGAAATAGGTGTGGACATGGCCTTGCAGTCCATCATCCTGAACCACTTTGGGATCTCTACTGCATACTTCCGTTGTCCAAGGAAGATTCCATATGTACTCTGTCACACCTCCATACCTAGAAACTAATGCATCATACCCAAGTCCTTCAACTCGAACTCGGAAGAAAGCTTCCTCTTTGTGTTGGCAATCAACCCATCCACACGTATAACAAACAGGTCATCCACATACAGTAGTAGTATCACTGGATTTCCTTCCTCAACCTTGTAGTAAAGGTTGGAATCCGCTTTACTCTTAGTAAATCCCAAACTAGATAGGAAGTTGTCTATCCTACCATACCAAGTCCTAGGAGCTTGCTTGAAGCCATACAAGGCTTTCTTCAATCTGCACACATATGACTCCCTGTCATGTGTCTCAAAATTGAGTGGCTGCTCCACATACATTTCTTCTTTGACTAAACCATATCCATATGGTGTATCTTCCACTTCATCACTATAGCCAGAGCAAGTATTGTTCAGATGGAAGTGTATCTGTCTACAGGAGCAAAGGTCTCTTCATAATCTATCCCCCCTTTCTAGTAGAAGCCACGAGCTACAAACCTCGTCTTGTATTTATCTATGCTACGATCTGCAACATGCTTGATCTTATAGATCCACTTGGAAGTCACAACAGACTTCCCTTACATCCCAAACATCGTTCTTCATGATCGATTGGTATTCCTTGATCATGGCATTCTTTCATTACCGTATCCTGAATCCTGGGAACTTCGGATTCTTCAATATCTTCAATACATAGTTTTCTTTGATCTTCGTGGATGGAACAAATGTTGTAGTCTTTCTTTTGTAGGTGACTGTACATGATCTTTCCTACAAGTCAAAGTCAATTGCATGATTATAAACTTCTCATAGTTTACAAAACAAATTCTTATACATAAAGGCATATGTCATACCGTCATGCAATTATCTTAGCCAATGCTTCAATACAACATTTATCCATATACCGTATTCATACGGTAACTTTCTAGATGCTTTCCATCTCTACCAGAATATTGTTAAGAGTTTGCACCACTCCCAACATGTTAGCAAAGAGGTTTCATTCTAGATAAGTAGCAATGGAATGTTGTATAGTACCATAGGCCACTTACCCATTACTTGCATATTAGTAGTATCTTGTTCATTAATGCAACTTTTATAAAATGCAAAATGTACATCCTAAATCTAGGAACATAGGTATGTACATGACTTGACAACATCATTTAAGTAATCATATAATAAATGACAATTCAAACACTTATCTTTGTTTCGTTGTAGGGTGGACTCCCTCTCAATCTTTGCTTCCTTGTAGGAACTATTGGAGTGTGCTCCCTCTTGATCTTTGCTTCCTGGATTACCTATCCTTGAACTTATATTTATCCTGGACAACTATGCATGCTTAAGTGTGCACTAGTGTCATCCTCAAGATCTCATACATGATCATACATCCATTAGTATAATCTCAATACTATCAAAACATTATGATCCTAAATAAACTTAACATGTATGGTCATGATTATTTCACACACAAGTAATTTATCACAATCATTAGTATTCAAGGTTTGAGGGATGACTTCTATTACTTATGCATATTCTTATTGACCATAGGACTCTTATGGTTAGTCATATCATCAATCAAAGTAAGAAACATAATATGCATAAACTGTTGATTACTTAAACTTCTAACTTCAAGAATAATCATTCATACAAAAGTATAAGATCCTAACACAAGGTAGGATTCTAACTTGATATAGGAAAAACATACCTGGTTATCATGTTTGCTAGTTATGTCTAACATACCCAAACAATGTCTTATTGTTCTCTTCAATGACTTGTGCTTATAAGTAATCTGCATAACTCATAAGTTAACCATTGTAGAACCAAATTATACATACCTCATAAGTAGAGCTTCTATGTGATCCATGAGTCTTTGTCTTCATGTCATCATGGTCATATGTTCTTGATCTAGAACTTGATTTGTACCTTTCATGTTAGCGGACAACATCATCCTCATGCAATACCAAAGTGCATTAGTACAATCATAAGTGTCATAACCCTAATCAATGAATGTCTTCTATCATTCACATGCATTCATTCTTTTACTAGGGTGATAAGACAAGTCTAAAATTAATCAATATTGCACTAACCTCAATAATATGAAGACAAACATATCATAGACTTAATCATGAACGTATTTCAAAAACATACTTGTATATCCTTAAGTCATACCTGTCGAGATTTATTGTAGTCTTCTTATGTAAGGCCTCTGCCTCATCTACTTCTGGAACTGGAACTTCTTCACTTATGCAGGTGTCCAATTCATTCTCTTCTAGGATTAACCCAATCCACTTTGATTTGAAAGGATAGAAAGATCCGCCTTGCTGAGCTAGTCAAGCTAGTATACTCAGATTTTTAGATCTGCAAAATTTGACCCCTCAAAATTGCCTTTGAAACTTTCGGATTCACAAGACAGGACCCCGAACTAGGGTTTGATAAATACCACCCTTCTTCCCAATCAAAAAGTTCAATCCAATTCTCTAAAATTTGATTTTTTTGAGGAGCTTCCAGCCGTGGTCACAAACTTAAAAAATTCCAACTTTTGCAGAAGCCCTAATTTTCCATATTTCCTATCAAAATCCCAAACTAGGGTTTGATCAAGCCGGCTTTTTGCGGAACCAAAAAAATTGATATTTCTCTCTTAATTTCGATTTTGATGAGGAGCATTCAGCCATGGTCTTCGAATCCAAAAATTATAACTTTCTCCAAAGCCCTAAATTCCTGCAGCAGTGACAAGCCAAGAATGAAGGTGCTCAGAATCCAATTCTGTTTTGACAGAAATATGCACCTTATTGTTTCTGGTGCATATCTGAAATTACGAATCCACAAGGACTGAAACTTTGGCCTGTGGTATCTTGACCTATTATCTTTCCATCCCCACAGGTCTTACCTCAATTGGATTCTCTGAGAGAGAGTTATGCCAATTGTCGTAATGTGACCTGTTTATAGGATAAAACAAGAGAGCGAACTTGTATGGCATCCCACATGTCACTGGTTCAACTCCGGCCTCTAAGAAACGTACCTGAGAAACTATGGTCCGTACTCTTACTGTCACTTTTTACAGAATTTCATTTGGAGCTTCCTAGCCCAAGTTGTGACCTTTTCGCCTAGGTTTCTTGTTTATGACTGAGATCTAGAAGAGGCAGAAATCCTAACTTGTACAGATCATAAATCACAAAGTAGAACGAATCAAATGTTGTGCTTCAGACACAAAGTACATGGGGATGTTATGTATGACCTTTAAAATTTTCAGAACCTGAACCTTCACAAAAATGGAGTTATAGTGAAATTTCTACGATGATTGGTTTTTCCTATATCAAGCCCTAGATTGCAATTTGTCGCAAGTGCAACAAGTCTCATAAATGCCATAGCATGCCTTCCTTCAGGCTAGGTCTGATACCATGTTATTTTTTCATAATTTAATTCAATAGATATAGGATATTAACTGAAAGAACAACATGCACAACATATCGAGCATAAGAGACAAGAGACAAGAGACACAAAACATTTCACCGGGGAAAACCAAGAGTTGAAAAACCCCGCAACTTACTCAGGGATAGAATAAGCATCAATACAAGGATCACCATGATCAAACCCAAGAGATAGATATATTTAGCAGCATGATCCTCCTCCTCCACTTGTGTGCATCTGCCTCTTCTCTCAATAATGTGAAGTGAGTGAATAATAGAATGTGTAAAATGAGAGAGACACACTCTCTATTTATACAATAACTTTCACTTTGTGCGCATCTGCCTCTTCTCTCACTAATGTGGAAAATTGAAGTATATCAGCTTGATCAGCTCAGCAAGCCACATATTTCCATCCATTCAGAAGTTTGAAATTCAAATTTTGAATTTTTAGGGTTTCTCTGACAAGCCCTAATCCATCTCCAGATCCAGTTTCAGCAAATCAAAGTGGATTGGGTTAATCGTAGAAAAGAATGAATTGGACACCTACATAAGTGAAGAAGTTCCAGTTGCAGAGGGAGATGAGATCGAGGCTTTACATAAGAAGGCTACAAGCAATTTTGACAGGTATGACTTGAAGAGATACAGGTATGTTTTGAAATTTGTTCATGATTAAGTTTATGATATGTTTGTCTTCATATTATTGAGGTTAGTACAATCTTGATTAATCTTAGACTTGTCTCATCACCCTAGTAAAAGTATGAATGAATGTGAATGATAGAAGACATTCATTGATTAGGGTTATGAAACTTATGATTGTACTAATGCACTGTGGTGTTGTATGAGTTTGATGTTGTCCGCTAACATGAAAGGTACATCAAGAAAGTGCAAACCAAGTTCTAGATCAAGAAAATATGACCATGGTGACATGAAGACAAAGACTCATGGATCACATAAAAGCTCCACTTACGAGGTATGTATAATTTGGTTATACAATGGTTAACTTATGAGTTATGCAGGTTACTAAGCACAAGTCATTGAAGAGAACAAGAAGATATTGTTTGGGTATGTTAGACATAACTAGCCAACATGATATTCTAGGTATGTTTTTCCTATATCAAGTTAGAATTCTACCTTGTGTTAGGATATTATACTTTTGTATGAATGATAATGTTTATTCTTGAAGTTAGAAGTTTAAGTAATCAATAGTTTATGCATATTATGTTTCTTACTTTGATTGATGATATGACTAACCAAAAGAGTCCTATGGTCAAATAAGAATATGCATGAGTAAAAGAAGTCTTCCCTGAAACCTTGAATACTAAAGCTTATTACCTATGTATGAAATGATCATGATCATACATATTTAAGATTATTTAGAATCATGATGTTTTGATAATATTGAGATTATACTAATGCATGTATGATTATGAGATATTGAGGATGACACTAGTGCACACTTAAGCATGCATAGTGGTCTAGGATGGATATAAGTTCAAGAACAGGTAATCCAGGAAGCAAAGATCAAGAGGGAACACTCCAGGAAGCAAAGATCAAGAGGGAGTCTACCCTACAACCAAACAAAGATAAGTATTTGAATTGTCATTTTGATTACTTAAATGATGTTGTCTAGTCATATACATACTTATGTTCCTAGATTTAGGATATGTATTATGCATATTAGAAAAGTTGCATTAATGAACAAGATACTACTAATATACATGTAATGGGTAAGTGGTCTATGGTACTGTACAACATTCCATTGTTACTTATCTAGAATGAAACTTCTTTGATGACATGTTGGGAGTTGTGCACACTCTTAACAAATGTTTTGGTAGAGATGGAAGGCATCTAGAAAGTTACCATGTGAATACGGGATATGGATAATGTTGTATTGAAGCATTGGCTAAGATAATTGCATGAGTGTATGACATATATTATTATCTGTAAGATTTTGTTCTGAAAACTATGAAGAGTTTCTAATCATGCAATTGAATTTGACTTATAGGAAAGATCGTGTACAATCACCTACAAAAGAAGGACTACAACATTTGTTCCAAGCAACGAAGTTAAAAGAAAACTATCTATTGAAGATATTGAAGAATCTAAAGTTCCCAGGATCCGGGATGCAGTAATGGAAGGATGCCATGGTCGAGGAATACCATTCGATCATGAAGAATGATGTTTGGGATGTGGTCCCAAGACCAAAAGGGAAGTCTATTGTGACTTCCAAGTGGATCTATAAGATCAAGCATACTGCAGATCGTAGCATAGAGAAATACAAGGTGAGGTTTGTGGCTCGTGGCTTCTCCGAGAAAGAGGGGATATATTATTTAGAGACTTTTGCACCTATATCCAGATACACTTCCATTAGATCAATACCTGCTTTGGCTGCAGTGATGAAGTGGAAGATACACTAGATGGATATGGTATAGTCGAACAGGAGGTGTATGTGGAGCATCCACTCAGTTTTGAGACACATGACAGGGTGTCACATGTGTGTAGATTGAAGAAAGCCTTGTATGGATTGAAGAAAGCTCGTAGGACTTGGTATGGTAGGATAGATAGCTTTCTATCTAGTTTGGGCTTTACCAAGACTAAAGCGGATTCCAACCTTTACTACAAGGTTGAGGAAGGAAACCTAGTGATACTACTACTGTATGTGGATGACATGTTTGTGACAGGTGAGGATAGATTGATTGCTGACACGAAGAGGAAGCCTACTGCCGAGTTTGAGTTGAAGGACTTGGGTATGATGCACTACTTTCTAGGCATGGAGGTGTGGCAGAGTGCAGATGGAATCTTGCTTGGACAAGGAAAGTATGTAGTAGAGATCCTGAAGCGGTTCGAGATGATGGACTGCAAGGCCATGGCCACACCTATGGCATCGAACTTGAAGCTTTTGTGCGATGCTTCATCTGAGACGGTTGATGTCATGCTGTATCGTCAAATGATTGGGTCATTGATGTACCCAATGAACACGAGACTAGATATTTGCTTTGCGGTGAACACCTTGAGCCAGTTTCTAACAGATCCTAGACATGTTCACCTGATTGTTGTAAAGCATATTCTGAGGTACCGAAAGGGTACGATTGATTATGTGCTCAAGTATGATGCGAATCAAAAGTTTAACCTGGAGGGTTATGTTGATTCATATTGGGAAGGCAATGCTACAGATACGAAGAGAAATTTGTGGTGATGCTTCAGTATGGGATCATGTGTGCTCTCTTGGTTTAGCAGGAAGCAATCTTGCGTAGCACTGAGTACATCCGAAGCAGAGTATGTCATAGATTGCTCGGCTAGTTGTGAGACAGTATGGTAGAGGAATATACTGTTTGAGTTATTTGATCTATCGTTGGATGCTACCTGTATATATTGTGACAGCCAGACTTGTGTGAAATTGTGAGAGAACCTAGTGTTCCATGACAAGTCGAAGCACATCGAGATCAAATATCACTATATCAGAGATATGGTGTAGAGAGGAGTAGTGAAGCTTCTGTATGTTGCGATAGATGAGCAGGTTGTAGATGTGTTGACGAAAACACTAGCTGGAGTGAAGTTTGAGTACTTCAGAGAGAGGCTTGGTGTTCTTTAGATTGAAGATACTTCGAAGAAGAAGTGATGGGACACATTTGCAGGAGCCATTCCAAGCATGGTGATAGGATGATCCTTCCCATGGATGTGGATGTAAGTGTTGTGTGATGAGCATCAGGACGATGTTCCAGTTACTTCTTTGGATATGCATCAGTTGGATGCTCTGTATGATCAGTTGGATCATGTATCATGACATGCATTAGGATGATGCAGTGACAATGATCAGGATGATCATGTGTGATGAGTATCAGGACGATGCTCTAGATGATATGAATCAAGATGATGTAGTGACAATGATGAGAATGATCATGTGTGATGAGTATCAGGATGATGCTCTGGATGACATGCATCGAGACGATGCAGTAATGATGATCAAGATGATCATGTGTGATGAGTATCAGGACGATGCTCTGGATGATATGCATCAGGATGATGCAGTGACAATGATCAGGATGATCAGGTGTGATGAGTATCAAAATGATGCTCTGGATGACATGCATCAAGATGATGCAGTGACGATGATCAGGATGATCATGTGTGATGAGTATCAGGATGATACTCTGGATGATATGCATCAGGATGATGCTATGATGATGATCAGGATGATCATGTACATTAGGATGATGTATGGTGAGTATCAGGTTGATACTCTGTGGCCGTGGACAGGTTGTGCAGATGAGCATGTAAGTTGACCTGGGAGATATTGCCGATCGTGCTGCGACACATAAAGGATCCTGGGATACTCTTTCAAGGCATTGCTCTGGGAGGAAATGTAACTAGACTAGGGAGATCTTGTCGGTCGTGCCGCGGCACATAAAGCATTCTGGGATACTCTTTCAAGGCTTTATCCTATGGCATATAATAGCACCCTGGGAGATCCGATAGGTTGAGTAGTACGCTCATAATCAGTCCTGGGATGCTCTTTCGAGGTTTTTCCATGAACACATGTAAATAGACCTAGGAGATCCAATAGGTTGAGCAGTATGCTCGTAATCAGTCCTAGGATGCTCTTTTGAGGCTTTTTGGTGACCACATGTAAGTAGACCTGGGAGATCTTGTCGGTCGTGCTTCGGCACATAAAGGATCCGGGATTCTCTTTCGAGGCATTGTGATGCACGTAATAAGTCATTAGGATTCCATAGTATGGCTAGTGTTGATGAAGACCTACAGGAGGTGGGCCTACATCTAGCATGAAAAAGGGTTGGCTCTGTAGAACTTCCTATGACTAGAAGAATTATGAGATAGCCTAGTGATCGAGATGTCAAGTACCCAATGAACACGAGACTAGATATTTGCTTTGCGGTGAACACCTTGAGCCTGTTTCTGACAGATCCTAGACATGTTCACCTTATTGTTGTAAAGCATATTCTGAGGTACCGAAAGGGTATGATTGATTATGTGCTCAAGTATGATGCGAATCAAAATTTTAACCTGGAGGGTTATGTTGATTCATTTTGGGAAGGCAATGCTGCAGATACGAAGAGAACTTCGGGGTGATGCTTCAGTATGGGATCAAGTGTGATCTCTTGGTTTAGCAGGAAGCAATCTTGCGTAGCACTGAGTACAACCGAAGCAGAGTATGTCACAGATTTTTCGGCTAGTTGTGAGGCAGTATGGCAGAGGAAGATACTGTCTGAGTTATTTGATCTACCGTTGGATGCTACCTGTATATATTGTGACAGCCAGACTTGTGTGAAGTTGTGAGAGAACCTAGTGTTCCATGACAAGTCGAAGCACATCAAGGTCAAATATCACTATATCATGGATATGGTGTAGAGAGGAGTAGTGAAGCTCCTGTATGTTGCGACAGATGAGCAGGTTGTAGATGTGTTGACGAAACCACTAGCTGGAGTGAAGTTTGAGTACTTCAGAGAGAGGCTTGGTGTTCTTCAGATTGAAGATACTTCGAAGAAGAAGTGATGGGACACATTTGCAGGAGCCATTCCAAGCATGGTGATAGGATGATCCTTCCCATGGATGTGGATGTAAGTGTTGTGTGATGAGCATCAGGACGATGCTCCAGTTACTTCCTTGGATATGCATCAGTTGGATGCTTTGTATGATCAGTTGGATCATGTATCATGACATGCATTAGGATGATGCAGTGACAATGATCAGGATGATCATGTGTGATGAGTATCAGGATGATGCTCTGGATGATATGCATCAAGATGATGTAGTGACAATGATGAGGATGATCATGTGTGATGAGTATCATGATGATGCTCTGGATGACATGCATCAGTACGATGCAGTAATGATGATCAAGATGATCATGTGTGATGAGTATCAGGACGATGCTCTGGATGATATGCATTAGGATGATGCAGTGACAATGATCAGGATGATCAGGTGTGATGAGTATCAAAATGATGCTCTGGATGACATGCATCAAGATGATGCAGTGACGATGATCAGGATGATCATGTGTGATGAGTATCAGGATGATACTCTAGATGATATGCATCAAGGCGATGCTATGATGATGATCAGGATGATCATGTACATCAGGATGATATATGGTGAGTATCAGGTTGATAGTCTGTGGCCGTGGACAGGTTGTGCAGATGAGCATGTAAGTTGACCTGGGAGATATTGCCGATCATGCTGCGACACATAAAGGATCCTGGGATACTCTTTCAAGGCTTTGCTCTAGGAGGAAACGTAACTAGAATTGGGAGATCTTGTCGGTTGTGCCGCGGCACATAAAGGATTCTAGGATACTCTTTCAAGGATTTGTCCTATGGCATATAATAGCACCCTGGGAGATCCGATAGGTTGAGTAGTACGCTCATAATCAGTCCTGGGATGCTCTTTCGAGGTTTTTCCATGACCACATGTAACTAGACCTAGGAGATCCAATAGGTTGGGCAGTATGCTCGTAATCAGTCCTGGGATGCTCTTTTGAGGCTTTTTGGTGACCACATGTAAGTAGACCTGGGAGATCTTGTCGGTCGTGCTTCGGCACATAAAGGATCATGGGATACTCTTTTGAGGCATTGTGGTGGGAGTCACATGTAAGTTGACATGGGAGATCTTGTCGATCGTGCTTCGGCACATAAAGGATCCAGGATACTCTTTCGAGGCATTGTGATGCACGTAATAAGTCCTTAGGATTCCACAGTATGGCTAGTGTTGATGAAGACCCACATGAGGTGGGCCTACATCTAGCATGAAAAAGGGATGGCTCTGTAGAAATTCCTATGACTAGAAGAATTATGAGATAACCCAGTGATCGAGATGTCAAGTACAGTAGCAGTGATGATGATGATGCTCTGTGATCCAGTGATGATGATCCAGCTCCAGGATTGAAGACCTGTGGCATTATGTATTGATGAGTTGTGTCAAGAGAATACCTTCGTCGTTAAGAGGGATTCTTGATGTAATTATAACTTCGAAAGATATTCACTTGTATATTGTATGTATTACATTTGTACTTTATTGTATCCCCAATGGAGATGTATTATTCCTCCGATTGGAAGTGTCGTCAACTGTACTTGCAAGTGTCACAAGTTATATTGTAAGTGTCCTAACTTATACTTAATGGGTTATTAGACCACCTTGATGGGGTCGACCCTGTATGAGTCTTGTGGGTTAAAGGGTTATTATACCACCCTAGTGGGGTCGGCCCAATTAGTATTATGTTAAGTAGTTAAGTTGGGGCCAACCTAGTTAGAGTTAAAATGAAAGTCAAGTTAGTGTATAAATAGAGAGTGTGTCTCTCTCATTTTACACATTCTATTTTTCACTCACTTCGCATTAGTGAGAAAAGAGGAGGGTGCGCACAAGTGGAGGAGGAGCATGCTGCTGAAGATATCTATCTCTTGGGTTTGATCACGGTGATCCTTGTATTGATGCTTATTCTATCTCTAAGGAAGTTAAGGGTTTTTCACCTTCTTGGTTTTCCCTAGTGAAATGTTTTGTGTCTCTTGTCACTTGTCTCTTATGCTTGATATGTTGTACATGTTGCTCTTTCAGTTAATATCCTATATCTATTGAATTAAATGATAGAAAAATAATAGTGGGGATGTGACAAAGTGGTATCAGAGCTTTAGTTGCAGCATTGGGAGCTGTTTGGGTCGGACCGTGTATGAATTTTGGTCGAGAAATGCACCATGACGTGATTTTTTAATGAACTTATTTGATTAATTTATTGTTCGACTGAATAATTCCTAGTTTGAATGGGTAAGATATAGCTAATTTGCATGATTTTGATGTCTAATAGAATGTATTTGATATACACAGATTTAGAAGCAGTTGTAAGACAAACTGTGTCACAGGGAAACGTGCAAAACGGTGTAAGGATGGTTACTCTAAATGATGTGAAGGACCCATTTGGGATGGAAGATGATGTATTGGGTGAGAATGTGCAAGAAGCACATACATAGTTCGAGTCTGATGGAAGAAGGGAGCAAGTGACGCCCCCAAACTTAGCTGAGACTATGGTTAGCTTTAATGAGTGAATGATGAAAGAGCAAGAAGAGCAACATTAGCTCAATGTAGCCATTTTGCAGAGTCTTTCCGACTTGCAGCAAAGGATTAACGGTGGTTCTAACGCAAGCCACGAAGTCTGAGAAGAAAAGAATGCAGAGAGTCAGTCTAGGAGTCGTTCCATCACAAGAAATCCAAGCCCTAGAAGGGGTTATGTGGGCAGAAGGCTCAGGACACCCTCTCCTAATTTTTCTTGTAGTAGGTCAACCGATTCTAAGGGTTCTCAAGGGATCCCAAGACACACTACAAGTAAAAGTAAAGGAAGAAAGAAGCACAAAGGTATTCCACGGGGTGAATTTGGGAAGGCAAGGTCTCCTACTTTTGATGGTGAAAGTAAAGAAGGTCAAGAAGCAGAGGCATGGCTTCTTGGGATAAAGAAGTACCTCATGATTCATGAATACTCAGAGGATGAAAAGGCTAAGGTTTCTATCTAAAACCTTAGTGAAAGAGCTTCTATTTGGTGGGATCACCTCATGCAAGTGAAAGGAATCAGTGAGAGAAGATTCAGCTGGGGTAGATTCCAAAGATACTTTCAGGAGAAGTACCTATAAGCTAGGTACTATGATAGCAAAAGAAAATATTTCAATGAACTCAGGCTAGGAAAGAACACTATGAATGAACATGTTCATAAGTTTCTGGAGTTGCTGAGGTATGTGGACTACATCAAGGATAAAAGAGTGAAGATTTGATGCTTCCTTGGTAGTCTACAACAGAGCTACAAAGATAGGATAGAGTTTGTAAATCCACTAGGCTTGGATGAAGCTATCAAGATGGCAGAGCATTTCCTATGAGCAGAATAAAGTTAAAGCAAAGACACAACCAGCGTGGAAGGGTAAACCCAAGGGGAGGTTTGATCAAAAGAAAGGTGAGTCTAAACAACCATTCAGGAATCATCCTAGGATATTTCCACAAGGCCAACAAGCAAGAAGAGAATTCAAGCTAGCTGATAGAGCGTTAAAAGGGCCACTTCAGTGTTGGAGTTGTGGGGAGAACCACATTCTCAGGGATTTCCCAACTGCAAATAAGAATCCCACGAGCTTGCACAATGTTATAGGATCAGCTACAGTAGGGGATATGGCAAGAGAAACACCTAGAATTTATGCAGCACTGGATGATCACCAAGAAGACCATCAGTCAGCAGTGGTGGAGGTTGCAGGTAAGATTGTTGAGTAGCCTATTTCTGTTCTAATTGATCCAGGGTCTACTCATTGTTATCTATCTCCTATGATAGTTGGAAGTTGTTCTCTTGGTAAAGAAAAGCATGACAAGGCTTGGCTAGTTCAATTGGCCATCGGTACCAAGAGAAAGGTGAGTGAAGTAGTGAAGGACTTTCCTATAAAATTGAATGGACTTCTCACACATGCTGAACTAAATATATTTCCATTGGGATCATATGATTCCCTAATTGGCATGGATTGGTTGGAAAGGCATAGAGCTAAGGTGGACTATTATGAGAAAGCATTGGAATGTCTTGATGATGAAGGAAAGCCAAGGTTGGTTAAAGGGATTCCAAAGCATGTTTCAGTAAGGAAGATTTCAGCTTTGCAATTAAGGAAGTTTTATAAAAAGGGTTGCCAGTTATATGTTGTACATATATCAACTTCAGAAGAGGATAAGGGACCCAGGGTAGAAGACTTCCATATATTGCAGGAATTCCAGGATTGACACCCAAGAGAGACATTGACTTTTCCATTAATCTTGTTCCAGAAGTGGCACCCATCTCCAAAGCTCCTTATAGAATGAGCACACCAGGATTGGTAGAGTTGAAGATGCAGTTGCAGGAACTAATGGACAAAGAGTATGTCAGACCAAGTGTATCCCCATGGGGTGCACCAGTTCTATTTGTTAAGAAGAAGGATGGAACATTGAGGATATGTATTGATTATAGGAAGCTCAATAAGATGAAAGTTAAGAATAAGTATCCCCTGCCAAGGATTGATGACTTGTTTGATCAAATGAAGGAAGCTAGAGTATTTTCGAAGATTGACTTGAGTTCTGGGTACCATCAAGTAAGGATTAAGGAAGACGACATTCATAAGACAACCTTTAGGACTAGGTATGCTCATTATGAATTTAAAGTGGTGCCATTTGGTCTTACCAATGCACCTGCTACATTCATGTGTCTCATGAATAGTGTCTTCAACAAGTATCTAGATAGGTTTGTAATTGTATTATTGGATGACATTCTTGTATATTTAAAGAATGAAGAAGAGCATGATGAGCATTTGAGAATGGTATTGCAAGTCCTTAAGGAACACTAGCTATAGGCTAAGCTGAGTAAATGCAACTTCCATCAAGAGAAGGTGCTGTATTTGGGTCACATTATATCAACAGAAGGCATTGCAGTAGATCTAGAGAAGATTGAGACCATCATGGATTGGTCCACTCCAAGGAATGCAGCAAATGTTAGATCTTTTATGGGCCTTGCTGGTTACTATAGAAGGTTCATTGAAGGCTTCTCTAGGATAGCCCATCCAATTACTTCATTACAAAGGAAGAATATCAAGTTTGTATGGTCTGAGAAGTGTGAGAAAATCTTTCAACAGTTAAAGGAGCTACTCACCAGCGCACCTATTTTGAGGATTGCAGATCCGAGTAAGGATTTTGTGGTATGCACCGATGCTGAAATTGAAAGACTCGGTGGAGTGCTAATGCAAGAAGGCTATGTAATTTTTTATCAGTCAAGAAAGATGAAAGAACATGAGAGGAACTATGCCACCCATGACTTGGAGCTAGCATCCATAATTCACGCTCTCAAGAGATGGAGACATTATCTTTTGGGAAATAGATTTGAGCTCAGAATTGATCATATGAGTTTAAAGTACTTGTTTGACTAGCCAAATATGAATGCAAGGAAAACTATATGGATGGAGTTTCTTTGTGAGTTTGATTTGGAGATTAAGCAAGTCAAGGGAAAAGAAAATAAGGTTGTTGATGCACTTAGCAGGAGATTCCATATTGCAGCAATAAGTAAATGTGAATCAGATTTGAAGGCAAGAATTTTAGAGGCTCAAGACAGTGATGAAGTCTATCTCCATATTAAAGATAAATTGCAGCATAATGATATAGAAGAGAAGCATACAAGATATCAACTAGGTGAGGATGATGTTCTCATTTATCAGGACACCATACTGTACATTCCAAATAGGGAAGATTTGAAGAAGTTGGTGATGGATGAGATACATTAGAAGCCATACTCAGGGCACCCATGATATCAGAAGACTATAACATCAGCAATGAAGCAGTACTTTTGGCATGGCATGAAGAAGGACATAGCTGAGTACATTGCTAGATGTCAGAAGTGCCAACAGGTCAAGGCATAGCACCAACATCCAGCAAGGTTGTTGCAGCCCCTACACATTCCAAAGTGGAAGTGGGAAGTGATTTCTATGGATTTCATAATAGGACTACCTAGGAAAGTGAAGAAGTATGATACAATCATGGATGTGGTTGACAAGCTCTCAAAGGTATCTCATTTCATTCCAGTCAAGTCCACCCACAAGGCTAATGATATTGAAGATATCTTCATGAGGGAGATATTCAGGCTGCATGGATTGCCCAAGGTAATAGTTTCAGATCGTGACACAATGTTCACCTACAATTGTTCGAAAGGCTTGTTCCAAGAGTTGGGAACTTAGTTGAAATTTAGCATGGCCTATCATCCTTAGACAAATGGTCAGACTAAAAGAGTGAACCAGATCCTTGAAGATATGTTAAGGATGTATGTGATGTATGTGATGGATAAACCATCTAATTGGGAAGACTATTTACATTTAGTGGAGTTTGCTTACAACAATGGGAATCAAGCATCATTGAAGATGAGTCCTTGTGAGTTGGGACAGCTCAGTGAACATAGTAGTGCTTGGACCAGAAATGATTGAGGAAATGGAACAGGAAGTTGTTAAGATTAGGAAGAATCTGAAGACAGCACAGGATAGGTAGAAGAGTTATGTAGATATGAAAAGAGTGCATAAGGAATTTCATATTGGGGATCATGTCTACTTGAGAGTGAGACCCAGGAAGAGTTCCATGAAATTGGTAAGTTGTGCCAAGGTTGCACCAAGATATTGTGGGCCATTTGAAGTCCTTAATAGGATAGGGATAGTTTCATATAGAGTTGCATTTCCTGCTAACATGAAAGCTCATAATGTTTTCCATGTGTCTTTGCTTAAGAGATATGTACATGATCCTAATCATATCATTGATTTCCATGTGATACAGGTGGAACCAGAGGGAGAGTTCCAAGTTGATCCTACATGCATTCTCGACAGGAAGGTTACCTTGATCCGGAACCGGGCCATAGGGTAGGTAAAGGTGCAATGGAGGCACCTTAGCCTACAAGATGCCACGTGGGAGCTAGAGAATGACATGAAGGAGGCATTCCCAGTTTTGTTCAGTTCTGAGAACACCGAGGACGGTGTTATTTTAAGGGAGAGGGAGTTGTAATACCCCATTTTTCCCTTGATGTGTATTTTGCTTTGATGTAAATATTGTGTATGTACAGCATGTGTATTTTCCCTAGTGTGGAGCTCAAGGCTAAGGCCCCACTAGTGGATGTTTAATTTTATTGCTTAGGCAAGTATTTGGATAGTTGATTATTCATGGGTTGACAAAAAAATGAAGAAATGTAAATGATGTAATTACTACTGAATGAATAAAATAACCAAGAAGTTGGATAAAGAGGAAACGAATGAGAAAGGGCTATGTGTATCCACTAGGGAGAGGTGAGAGGATTTGGGATTGGTTGCCCTTATTGCCACTGTCACGAGCCGTCAACCCTTGTAGAGAAATCGTTCCTATATTTCCTCTATGCACCAAGCCAATTTGGAAAGGAAAAACTTGAGGTTATCCGTGCTTCCTGTGTGTTAGAAAGGCCAAAGAATTGATAGCCGTAACCACCCTATGTGGAAACCCTAGTTGCATGGATAGAGTGGTAATGATAGAAGATGTTGCAGAGTGGTATTAACAGAGAGGCCATGAGGAAACCCCAATCCTGGTAATGGAATCAGTTGTTGAACTATGGGAAAAAAGTTTGGTTTCTTGATAAACACGGTGAAGGCTATAGTCTCAATGAACTAGTAATTGGACCTCTCTATGCCCATCCTAGAATAACGCTGGAAGGGAATATGCCTAGAGAGACTGTGTAGCAGTGCAATAGGTCTTTCTTGTGTTGGATGTGGTAGGTATTCTGGGTGCCAAGTCAACTGAATGCTGAGATGTCTGCAGCTCTGTGGTTGAGCTCACTGGCTTAGCAATGCCTTCCTTATCGCCCCTAAATTATTGTAGGTTGGCTTAGCATGGGTAGGAGCCCTAGAATGATTGATAAACCCAACTACAGGCTGGTTTAGCATGAGAATGGAGCCTTGACTACTAGAGAACCTGTTAGCCCTACTTAATGGATACACTGCCCAGCTCGGGGGTGATCTCTCAGCTGAAAGAGTATAGGCTAGACAAAGATCTAAGGTTGGGTGGAACGTTTCTCTCACTTAACCAGTTGCTTGGGAAATTGAAAGATAAGTACTTCTTGTTATGTCAACGGATGGTATTCATTGTTATGGATTAATGCTTATGTTCCATAGTGTAATGTTGAATGTATGGTTGTATGAATTATTGACATGAAGTCATATGCAAGCCTGAGTAAGAGGCGGAGTTCACTATTTTATGAATATCTTATATTGCATGAGTTTAATGCATTGTAATTCCTACAATAATAGATGTGTTGGTTAAATATGTTTGATGCATTTTACATGTTATAATGAATGATAGTGTTTCATTATTGAAGATGAATGTTTATGCATAACTAACCTGTGAAGGATATGTATATTTTCACTTGATCCTTGAGAAGGAAGAGAAGCCCTAAAAGTGGTTTCAGGAACCTCTGTGGGTCAGATGGAATGGAAGATCTTGGAAAGTATAAGGTTGGAAGTGTCTAAGTGGGATATATACATAAAATTAGAGGAGGGAATGGGGAGTTTAGATGCCTCACATGGTTGAGGGATTCTACCATTGGATAGAGATCTCCAAGAGCTTTCCAATGGTACCAACATTTCCCCATTTGGATGTTGGAGGAGGAAGTTATGCCCCCTAGAATATTTGATGAAGTTACCTTGAAGAGGCAGGGTTCTACATGCATGGTTCTGCAATTGCAAGTTGTAGGATCTACATGTTCTAACTAATCCACCTTTTGGGTTTCCGCAATTCTGCATCCGTAATTGTGGGTTGCAAGTTGCGAGTTGCAGAATCGACATGTTCGAAATTATGCATTTTGGGATTTACGCATTTCCGCATCCACAATTGCGGGTTTCGGGTTGCGGGATCAACTGTTTCGGGTTGCGGGTTGGGGGATCACCAAGCTCAAAAGTATGCATTTTGGTATTTTTTCATTTCCGCATCTGCAATTGCGGGTTTCGGGTTGTGGTTTGTGGGATCGCCAAGCTCGAAAGTATGCATTTTGGGATTCCTGCATTTCTGCATCGACAATTTTGGGTTGCTGATTGCGGGATTCGCTGTTGCAGAATGAAGGTTGCGGGTTCGCAACTGCGGGTTGCGAATTGCGGATCCGAGCTCTCCTGACTGTGTGTATGGGCACTCAGTTGATGTGTTGGGAGAAAAAAAATGGATCATGGTCTCCAGTGGACAGGTAGGTCGATGGGGACGTGACATATATTATTACTCTTATTTAAACTCACTCATTGCAAGGATATATTAGTTAGTTTAGGGTAGGGATAGTTGATTGATTAGGTAGAAGTGATAAGACATGAGGTAAGAACCTACGCATCACTTGTGAGGATTCTGCGTGTCAATTATAGGTTAAATGCATTAGTTAGATTAGAAGCACTTGCATAATCATACTTTAAACATATAATATAAATGGTGGGTCGGGCCGAAATTGGTACATAAATTAAACAAACATACCTATGGTAGTCAAAATTTTAACTGGATGGATTCCCCATACCAAACAATGAATGATCTAATTAGGATTATTCATTGGGGAGAATCCCTATTTTCTATGCTGGGATTTTTCAGGCATTAACACACTCTTGTAACTAGTCATATGTTTGGAGGCACCATTATCAATCAACCATGTGTCTGCATTTGTGATGACGGATCCCAAAAGGGATGATACAAGATATAACTCCCTTCTTGTCTCCCTTTCTTCGGATTCATTATTTTGAGTGATTTCATCTTCTATGGTGGTAGAAGCATGAAAATTTCCTTTCTTCTTTGCTCTACAATCTCTTGAGAAATGGAATTTCTTGTTGCAATTGAACCATCTACATTTTCACTTGTCAAATACTTTATTGGAATCCTTCTTCTTTGTATGAAAGAATTTATTTTGGAAGAAGGGTTTCTTTCCTTTCTTCATTCTTTCCGTGAGGGAAATATTTTCTTCTTTGATGAAAACTTACTTGTTCTGGATTCACCCCTCCTCTTTGAGGCAGTCATGCCACAACATTTCAATGTTAGGTTGTACCTCTCGGCCATTTACCGTAGACAAGAATGTATCCCATGAGGATGGGAGACCATCAATAGCGGTTTGGAGAAGATCATCTTCACCCACCACTACTCCAATACTAGCAATCTAATCTCTTACTTGAGAGATCTTGGAGAAGAAGGAGGCCATTATCTCATATTTATCCATCTTTAAGTGCCATAGCTTATTCTTCATTGCCCTATTCTGACTCGGGGCCTTCTTCTCATATAGATTAGTCAATCTATCATAACACTCTTTTGCGATCTTCAACGGTGTGATCACATGAATCAAGTTATATTTTACCGAATCATAGATGATCTATTTAGAATTCGCTTGATTCTTCTTGAAGTTGATGCGCCCTGCATTAGATGTAGTCTCCTCCTCCAAAGTGGATACATAGCCATCCAAGTCATGTTCATCTAGGATGTTCAGAATCCTAGCCTTCCAAGAGTTGAATTTTGAGGTGCCCTCAAGATGGTCTTCTAATCGTACAGAGACTAATGCCATAGTCTTCAAATCATGTGCTCAAATTCTCAGGATCTATGTAGGCTCTATCTGGCATGAAAAACTGAGCTCCTTCACATTCTGAGATTTGATACCATGTTGAAATTTGGTTGAGTTTTGATCTTTAATTCTTTTAGATGCAGAGACTTGAAGCAATGAGACAATTCAATCCATGAAATTCATAGAACCATAACACAAGATATACCCTAGGGAAAACCCTCAAAATTATGAGAACAAAAACCCTAGCAATTCTTCTCAGTATAATATAATGTATAGTAGAGAATGATTTATTTTACAACATAGCATATTGCTTTTGGAAGATAAGAGACCACCAAACTTCTTGGTGAAGATACATAATCAATAGAGAAGAGAGATCAATTGGATGTGTGACCAACAAAAAAATAACAAGAACGAACAATACCCTGCACAAAGAGAAGCACCTTGCCTTCAATGGAGAAGAGAATTCGCTTCACACTGGATTCAACAATCATGTATATCATATTTATACATTCCTCTCTTTTATTTTCAACTTCTAACTTCGGGATAAACTCCTCCTCAAACTGGATGTATTAATATTGCATGGAGTGGTGTGCCCCACTTCTCATGCAATGCTTCATCTCACTGAGCTGTTACTTAGGATGAAATCACCTCTTAACTGGAAGCTTTCCCACTTAGTTAGGTGGATAAATTAAGTGTCAACATGCAAGTGTCACAACTCACGTGTCATATTTTAGTTTAACATAAGTTTTGTCATGCAATAACACTTTGTTAATTAGATATTCTTTGTTGTCACTTAGTTAACTCTATTTAACTAAAGTGTCGTCTTTTGGTTTAACTAAAGTGTAAATACTTTAGTTAACTAGTCCCTTTTATTTAACACTTAGTTAACTAAAATCATGTTGATTGATTTACTTGAAGTGACCATTGTGAGTTCTTTAGTTAACTGAGACATTACTTTAATTGATGCTTTAATTGAAGCATTGAAACTTAAATGAAGCTTTAATAATTTGAGTTCTCTTTAATTAGCTGAAGTGTTTGCATGGGAAATTTCAAATTCTCTTGATCTCTATGATTTATCTTTTATTTCTTTATCTCTTACTGCATGGTAAATATGTGCTAACTTTAATTATCCATCACATTACATTATACTAAGAAGAATTATCGAATGTTGGGATCATATTATATTATTCCGTACCAAATGATCATATGCTAAAGTAATTCACTTTAGAGGTGATCAATCTCTAAAGGAGACTTAATAGCAATCTGGTGATCATGGTTAATAATATATCACACAACATTAAATGATTTTAACAAGTAAAGCACAAAATTTATATGGAAGGTCCACCTCTATACGTGAGGTCCATCTCATGCATACCTTTAAATAGAAGGTTCACCTCTATATGGGAGGTCCATCTCATGGATACCTTTATATGGAAGGTTCATGATAATCATGACTTGATACACACAAGTTCGGAGACTTGTCCAACAAGAATTTACAACATATTTACTTTGATCAACTACCTCTTTACAGGAGGAGTAAACTTTGCACAGAAGGAAATCGAAGTGCTCACCTCTATACGGGAGGATCAATCTTGAATACACAAGATTGGTTTGGAGAATGTCGCCCGATGCTGTATGTTTAACAATATCTTTGAAAAATATAGCGAACCATGATCTGAAATTTTAACCATATGTTCTTCAATATATCTATTACATCTCCTCCAAAGGGAACTATCTGAAACATTCTATATAAAAAATTATAAGGAAAATGTCAAATTGACATGTTTGAAGGTTATTCAAAAACCCTAGCTTTCTAAGGTCATATCTTCGGAACTATAGAAAATCAACATCTGAAATTTTTACCATAGGCACTCACAAGTCTTGTCTCCATCCCGTAAACATTTCACGATATGAAAATCCCAGTAACAAATATATACTAAAAACTCCAAGATGACCTAAACAAAAAAAAAGTAGAAATCATCACAAGATTTCATCTTCCACTAGAATTTTGGCCTTCTTCACTTCATCTTTCCCTAAAATTTGACCCTCTACTCTTGTATCTGAGCTCTTCAATTTTGGATGATGAAGATGAAAATTTTCCTCTCCTATTTATACTACTCTAAGAGAATGATTTAGCTTATTTTATGGTTACCCTTTAAGAGCCTTTAGCTTTAGGTTGACTAACTCTTGACCCTTGCTCGTGAACTTGAAAGTGAACAAGAAGACGAAAAGGTACCGATGATCAAGAGTCAAAGATTAATAAATTAAAAATTCAAATTACAAGATGCAACTAGATGTCTAGGGTGAAGAGTTGTTGAGAAGCACTAGAAAGACCATTTGGGAAAAAATATCAGTTGGAATAATATATAGATGAGATTATTTTGATTTTATACAATATGATTTAGAGATGTATGAAACATGTCAAAAGGAAATCAAAGATGTTTAAAAACAACTTGGAGGAATGACTGAGTAGGATGCTGAAATAATAAATTTCTCGAATACTAGTATAACTAAGAAGCAATTGGAGGACTTGCAGATTGAAACCAGGACTCATATGATAAATATAGCCAACCAAATGATTACCAATGAGGTATTGATGTCCAGAACTCAAGACAAAGCTAAAGCGTTGGCTGAAGAGATTATTAGATTCAAAGGTATTTATAAAGAAAAGTCTTGCATTAGTCTTTGTTTACCTCATCCATGGGATGGGAAGGTAATATGTATAAGAAGGATGAGTAAAAATCCAATCTATTAACTCAAAAGAGATATCATGTTTCATAGTTTGATTATTTAGAAGAAATCATAATTGGTGATGCAATGGTAGACAGGTTGAGAGCAGAGTTTGAGATATGCATAAATCTTAAAAGCACACTCAATTTAAAGATTAAATCCCATATCTTATGAGAATACTACTAATGTTGAAATAATATGAGAATACTTAAGGGACCACCAATTCCCAATGGGTAATTTGTGGCAGTCATTTTCAAAATACCTTTGCACTTTGTTGTCCACTTTCAAGTTCCCAAAGGGATTCAAAGGAGTGAAGTTTGTTATTGAAGTGATTCAAGATAATAGTTTTTGTATTCATGAACATATTTTTTAGATTCACTCCCTCTTTTGTATTTATCGATCTCTATATTCATTGGACATTGTATTGATTGTATTTCATTTCCATCCAACCTTGATTTTTCTATTCAAAGTTTTATTACTTGTCATTTCAATCTCCATGGTTATAAATATTTTTCAAATTATTTTTTTATATTGTTAGGTATTTTTTATGTTTCTAAAATTTCCTCTATATGGGTTCTTGGTTTATTTGGGTTAGAAATTGCTTATTGAAATCTATCGAGTGGAATGATACAATTGTTTTTCACTTTTTTGAGAAATTGGATGCAACCATGTTGTATGCCCCAATTGCATATGGGTGAAACTTGAAATGGATTTTATCTTGGGTAATTCGTCCCCATTGTCGTTTCCACCTCATTTTCCTCACTATGCATTCGTGATTCGTCCAATGGGCTCCTTACAAACATCTTCTGCAACATTTGCATTCATGAGTCATCTAGTGGGATCCTTATATGACTGGGCTATTGTAACTTTATAGGTGTGTGGAGAATTTTGCACTGTGGATTGGATTTTCAAATATGTGGAGAACAGAGTTAGATGTTGGGTTTTAACTTTCCACAGCCAAATTGTTTAAAAACTTTAATGCATTATGTGACTTGTCTATGGAGGCAAAGTCTCAAATGAACCACACTAATTAACCAACAAAAAACCACACTTCCCATATTGTACAACCTCACTACCATATTTCACAATTTCAAAACCTTTATTGATAGAATTCTGTAGATAGTATGAAATGGGTCGTGTAAAAACTTAACACCAACCTTAGATGTTATTCCTATAGCATGTTATCTCTCCTTTTCCCAATTATGTTTCATCTCAATCCCATCTTGGAAGATTGGTCTTGAGGTTTAGACTTCTCTTATCTCTTATGGTCATCTGTCCCTCTTCTTAATCAAAATGTTCCCATGTTACACTAGATCTTCTACAAACCCATCAAGAAAAAATGTCTAGAATTGGTATAATTGATAAAACAAGTGATTTCTTCATATTGTTAGGTTTTTTGTCTTTCTATTTTTTAATTTTGTTTTATATGGATTCTTGGGTTTATTAACTAGCCCATATTAATATAACATTGCTTATTAAATTTTATAGAGAGGAACAATGCAAATATTGTCACTATATTAAGAAATTTGTAAAAGTGATAATGAAACTTAGATGTACTATTACATTTTCAAATGAAAAGAATGATTTATTATTACATGTCAGCATAGGGTTCAATATCTCATAGCTCTTGAAAGTGAAATGGGACTCTACCCTTGATTATATCAGTGAACCCTAGTAGTCAATTTGTCCCATCAGCCAATTCAAAGCCGGTCAAGATAAGGTCTCGGGTAAGGTCTCTGGCTTGTAATGTCATATAACCCTCTTTCAAGTACTTTGATATTTATTTTTGACAGTTGTGGAAATTTATTCCTATCTCTGTTCATGTTTTTTGTTCATTTTTCGCTCCTTTAAATCATATATGCCACTGTTCCTTGGTTTTTTCTGTAAATGATGTCTAACTTAGCTTTGTCTTCAATGGTTTCTTCGTCCACTAGCCCTCCTCATCATTTGGTTGTTGAAGGTTCAAACAAGGGCAGACCCAATTCCGGTCAGTGCTCTACTTAATGGTGGCGAGCTCCCGTACGGGAATCTTAGTTACAATAGTTCTTCAGGCCTATATCCTTGTTATATAATGGTGGAAGGTAGCAGTCATGGCCATGTTGGAAGGACTAGTGGAAATGATGTATACACCCAAAGACTGGAGCAGTTTGAAAATCAAATAGTGTTGGCAGGCGGTTTGGATGAGTCAGCTGCACAAAATCGCGGATGATGCGAAGGGTCAAAGATGTCGTGCAAGAGAAAAAGCAGTGCTCAAGTCAGTAGTACTTTGTGGGTTTTGGGTCATTTAGACCGCATTTTGTGGGTTTTTGGTCATGTTGGACCGCATTATACGAGTTAAGGATCGATTAGTTGTAAATCTTGTTAGAAAATGGTTAGGAGGTTGCTTAAGTGGACCACAATTGTAAAGGAACAAGATTATAAGTAGACTTAGCATTGTAAGTGTTGGGATATAGTCGATAATTGAATATTCGGAGACCAATTGATCGATGAGTTGAGCACAGATGATTTTGCTTGTTTGTTAATCTGGGTATGTGATGGAAGAACTACATTGCTGTATTTGTGGGTTGTTGCGAAGGTTAGTATGATGTGATGTTGAGCCGAATTGTTGTGTCCCTTTCTGTTTTCCTACTATAAATGTAATGTGTGATTTGAATACATGCATGATGCAATATTTCATTGTTTCGAATGATGTTTACTGCTAGATCTGTTGCACATTAATGGTTTATTTGTCAATAAGATCTGTTGAATGATGGTGCGGTTTTGTCTAAATGCATAAGTTGAAATGTTATAACTAGTTCTGAATGTTGCGATAAGTTGTTTAAGCAAATGCACAAGGGTCCTTCTTCATTCGGCGGAAACATTGTTCCGTCAGCTCTCCCTTGAACATCTCGGGTGAGACTTTTTCTGCTCCGCAGGTGTTGCTGGACATGGAAAAACCTATCCGGGCTGGTGCTCAAGGAGATCGCGGTGGGTTGGATGTCGACAGAGTGAGGAACGCCTGTCGACTGGGTTTGTGTCAACAAATGGTTCCGTTTCCGGGACCATAGCATGAAGTGAATGAAGGACATGTTGTGGCATCCGATAAGACCAGAGATTCAAAATTGGTTCGATAAAAAATTGTGAGAGCTCGCTGAAAGGAGAATCAGAACCCTGGGTTGATGATGGATTGGTGGCTGGAAAAGTACATACACGATGGTCTGCATGAATATTTTTTCTGTGAATTGCTGATAATATTGTATGAATGGTTAGCGAAATTGACCTTTAAGAAGTGAAACTTACAAGGTGGTGAGCCGACATCTTGCACCCAAGAAATGATCTAGGAGCTGCAAGAGGTAGACAACAGAGCATCGCAGGCTGTTGAAGTCTAGCTTGACAGCATTTTGGAGGGTTACATTATGGAGTTTGCGGTCGACATAACAAAATCCTATAGCGAAGCTAAAAGGGAATTTTTCAACGGACCAAGAGGAAGGTTCCTATTGTCACTACAGTTATCCATTAAGATGCTCATCTGTGAAAAGGGCATATTGAAGATGCACCTCAACCAGTAGAACCCTAGTGGCTAGAGGTTGTGGATACCACACAGGCAAGGGGGAGGTGAATTGAATGATATGGGGTATATGGGTGAAAGTTGTGATGAGACTATGAAGGAAGTCGAGGAAGAGAGTCGTCTTACGAGGGGAGGAGCAAGGTTTCGATAAGAGAAGGGGCAGAGGACAGGAGAAGGTCCTGTTGTGATCGAAACGAAAAACTGCAAAGGAATACCACACGGGATAAAGCGACCTCATAGTGCTGACAAGGATGCCCATGATAGAGGCAGGACCACCCCAACAATAGCGTACCCACACTTCCACTCACTACTCCACAACCAGGAAGAAATACAATTTTGACACCGCCATTTTCATCGTGTCAACAACATTTAATTACTAGTGGATGAGTGACTATAGGAATGAATCCCAGGATGGTGGGTGCAGATGTGGAGCTACCCCTGTTCCATGGAAATGGAACTGACAACCTAGATAAATACTAGTTTTTATGCGAATCTGTGTGGACTATTAAACAGATCACAGATGATGACGCCAAGAAAGGTCAATTGGAGACGACTCTTCAGGGTCGTGCACTGAACTAGTTTATGAAGTTTGTACAAGTTCCTGTAGGAAGTCCACAGAAGACATTGGATGAAATTAGGAAAGGATTAATTGCAGAGTTTAGGAAACCAAATTCTGAAGCACAATATATTACGGAACTGAAGGAGATCAAGCAGTATCCAAATGAAACTGTTTGGGACTTTGACCAAAGTTTCAAAATGTTGATGGCAATAATTAGCTTTGAGATGAGCGACATACAACATAAGGAATGGTTCATCGTGGTGTTGCTTCCTCATATTCAACTCTCATTAATGCAACAAAACATTGCAACCCCGAGCGAGGCTCTAGAGATTGTGATGCGACTAGAAACTTGGCCAGTTGGCGAGAATGCAGCTTGCATGTCTCAAATTTAGATGCAAATGACCAACCTGAAAATTCAGTTGCAAGATCTTAAGAAAGGAAAAGAACACCGTGAAGAGGCTTGGTGGATGCGCTGTCGTGCAAAGGGGCATACCAAGGATAACTGCCCATATTTCCACAACTATCTGTTATCCAGAGCACCGAACCCATTGAGTGGTGGAGGTATGCCATGGTGCCACATATATCAGATCTATGGGCATCGACATGAGGAGTGTCAATACATGCAGAAGATGGTCACGAAGCCGATGAGTTTGTATTGTACATTCTGCAGGTCTGTTGGGCATGAAGATAAGGATTGCCGCGCCTATGGATTACTTCAGAAAAGAACGTATGATTCATACTATGTGAAGGACAACCAACATGCAGTACAACAACTGCAGCTGCAGCCACAGGTGGCCAAGCTATCACCTCATCCGCAGATGCAATTTGTACCACAGCCACAACCCCAACAACAATTTGTGCCACAAACGCAAATATACTCCAATGCGGATGGATTTGCAATAGCCACAGTACGTTTAGCCGACGCGGTATGTTCAGTAAAGGTAGTGTGTTTAGCTGCAATCGAACCCTATGCAACAACAATTTAATCAGCCGCAGTATCAATAATAAGGAGGATTCCATGGAGGATTCTAAGGAGGATGAGGTGGAGGCTTTGGTTAAGGAGGAAGATGAGGTTGAGGACATGTACAATGTTATAATTGTAGAGCATTAGGGAACTACTAGAGAGATTGCATGCAGTTGCAAAAATAGTGTACATATTTCTTTGGTGGCGACCACACTGTTGAGAACTGTCGACAACTAATCATGAGATGGCAGGCAGGAAATGTTCAGCAGTTGCAATATCAAAATCAGTTGCAGAATCAAAACCAGCCACAGAAACAAAATCAACATCTGAATCAGAACGCCAACTAGAATGCAAACCAACCTGGGAATCAACCGTTGAACCAGACTCGGGGCACAACTATCGCGACAATCTCGGCAAAACCAAGAATGCAAGATATCGTTGTTGCTGTTATCACATGCGAAGGTGCGACGACAGGAGAGGATGTCTCACATCCACTCATTCGGCTAGATGGAAAGAAGAAGGTGCAGTTTGATATTGATGCCGAGCGAGATACATTCTTTCAAGCACGTCATGGGATGGGCAGGAATCTTGGTAAGACAATTATTTGTGAAATGCCCCTTGTTTTTTATTCAACTTCAGAATCAGGCCCATTGCGACAGTATGGTACTTTACAGAACTTCTTTGAAAGTTGCTTATTGGTGGCACGCGATCCCGATGCTCTCGCTGAGATCGAGGGTCTATTGCATCGAATGACTAAGGGAAGGAAAGAGTCCGCAGTGAACTGTTTGCAACGGAAGAAGACAAGAAAAGAGATGTGTATGAATGTCCAGATTGGGGACTACCACATTGATTCAGCCATTCTGGATCTAGGCTCAGATGTCAATATTCTAACAAAGAAGGCATGGAAGAAAATGGGGATCCCAACGCTGAGATGGTCTCCTGTACAGTTGCAACTGCCTAATCATTCCTAGGTAACACCATTTGGGAAAGTTTCACGCCTTGTTGTGGATATTGAGGGGATGAAGACATACGCTGATTTTTATGTTATCGAAGTTGTCGAAGGAAAAATCTCCTATCCCGCGTTGCTCGGGATTGGATGGGCTAATGACAATGCAATAGTAATTAATTTTAAGAAGTGGATGATGACCTTTGAAAACTGCGACCTCAGAATCATAGTTCCGCTGGATCCGACTGAAGGGAGCAGGCATGTTGAACCAGTCAAAGATGAAGTTGTTAGCGGATGGGATCATGTGTACAATATTTTAGAAGATTACATTCATCCAACTGCCGACGGTGAGCTTGGATGGTGCAACTCTAGTTCCGCATCTTCTGACTCTGATGACACTTTAGAGAATTGGCAAAATCGCTTGCATGAGGTGTCGTTTCGCAAGTGTGGGTTGATCACGCAGTCACTGTGCCGCGTTGCAACTGAAATTGTTGAGTTGCCTATATACGAAGGATTTCCCATGTTATCTGAGTTCCTGGGAGCATTTGAAGACAAGGTGTCAGAACCACAATGATTGCTAGCATTGGAGGAGGCATTGAAGGTTGCTCCAGCACGTTGGTGGGAGAACCATAAGAAGTTGATTACTGGGTGGTTTCAGTGTCAAATACTGATGATGGTCCACTTTGGAAACACGGAAGTATACCACACTAGTAAGTATGATGGGAAGAATAACCCTGGCAGTCATCTGATGGAATGTTAGACTTTGTGGGCATCGCAACCGAAGGATGAATGGGTCCATGCCTTTATCCATACCTCGGATGAAATGCTGTGATCTTGGTATTCCACAACTGAGTTGCGTAGGGAGATTACCACTTGGTTAGATTTGACGGTTTGCTTTACTCATACCTTCAGTTTCGCGGATTCCAATCCGGATGTTCACAATGCCCTGCAGCTCATCCGCGATGTCGTTCTGAAGGTGGTTCTGGTCGCCTACCCTATGGATCCGCATATACAGTGTCAGATGCAATTGATGATGGAATGTTATAATATTACAGGAGGGCGAGAGGATGGTGATGACCTGCGAAATATCAATATTCCAGATTCAGAAGGGAGTTGGGATGTCGTAGAACCTGATGCACCGACCAATTCGATCAGTCAGCCGTTGAGGCTTAGGAAATTCAACATTGGGATGGAGGAGAACCCAAATTTTGTGAATGTTGGGGACTAGTAGGATGAAAAAATGATGGCGAAGGTTACAGACCTGTTGCATGAGTTCCAATATTTATTCCCAACAAAGTTTTTCGAGATGAAGGGAATATTGGGGGATCTTGGGGACATGAAGATTCCATTGAAGCCAGATGTGAAACCGGTTAGGAAACAATTGTATCGACTGAATCCGTGACACAAGGAAAGGATCAAAGTTGAGCTTGACTGCATGCTAGATGCTGGAATCATTGATCCAGTTGAAGAATCAAAATGGATTAGTTCTATGGTGGTGCAGGATAAGAAGACAGGTGAAGTAAGGATTTGTGTCGATTTACAGAAGCTTAATGATGCATGTATGCATGACCCATTTCTAACGCCCTTCACTAATGAGGTGCTGGAAGGGGTGGGTGGTAAAGAGATGTATTCTTTCATGTATGGTTTCTCTGGCTATCACCAGATCAGGATCGCGAAAGAGGATCGCCACAAGATGACATTTGTGACTGAATGGGGTTGTTTCCAATATATGGTGATGTTGTTTGGGCTTAAGAACACACCTATAGTATTCTCCCGAGTTGTTGTTGCTGCATTCATATATTTTATTCAGAAGTTTTTGCAAGTTTATATGGATGACTAGACAGTTTATGGGTTGATCACCGATCATCTGGCTAATCTGCGACTCATGTTGGAGCGTTGTCGACAGCATCAGATATCATTGAACTTGAAGAAGTGCATTTTATGTGCACCATTTGGGATGCTATTGGGTTACATTGTTTGTAAGCAGGGATTGTTGGTTGACCCAACAAAGATTGCACTCATTTTGAGCCTAATGCCACCTACCAATGTAAAGCAATTGATAGTGATGTTTGGGAACACAGGGTATTATCGCAAGTTCATTTGTGGTTATGCAACGATCACGGCCCCTATGGAGAAGTTGATCAAGAAGGATGCGGTATTCCTCTGGAGTCCATAATGTCAAGTAAACTTCGAGACACTGAAGGCTAAGATGGCTTCTGCACCGATAGTAGTTTTCCCTGACTGGAGCAAGGAATTCAATGTCCATGTTGATGCATCATCGATTGCACTAGGAGTAGTGCTCGCGCAACTAGGGTAACGAGATTTGGATCACCCAATTGCTTTTGCAAGTCGCAAGTTGTCATCTGTGGAGTGAAATTATATGACTACTGAAAGGGAAGGTTTGGTGATGGTATACGCACTGCAGAAGTTTCGGCATTACCTGTTGGGAGGTCACTTGAAGATGTTCAGAGACCATTATGCTTTGAAATACCTAGTCAATAAGCCTATGTTGGGGAGGGAGATATGCCATTGGTTGCTTCTCTTTCAATAATTTTATTTTGAGGTAATTTTGAAGCCAGGTCGCTTGAATGTGGGGCCATATCATTTGTCGCAAATTGAAACAGGGGAAGAACCAACCAACATTGAAGATGGGTTTCCAGATGCGCAACTATTCAAACTTGAAGTGGCGGATGAATACTATGAACAAATAATTCAGTTTTTGGCAACACGAACCACACCAAAGGGGTTCACCACAAGTCAAAAGAAGCAGCTGGTGGTTAAGGCTATAGATTTCCAATTGATCGCTGGACAACTATATAAACTAGGAGGAGATGAGTGTTGATGTATATGTAACTTCGGAATGTATTTCACATATATGTATATTGTATTCCTATAGAGATGGTATTATTCCTCTATACGGAAGTGTCGTCATTTATATTGTAAGTGTCATAACTTATACTTGATGGGTTATTAGACCACCTTGTTTGGGGTCGGCCCTGTATAAGTCATGTGGGTCAAAGGGTTATTAGACCACCCTATTGGGGGTCGGCCATGTGGGTCAAAGGGTTATTAGACCACCCTATTGGGGGTCGGCCCAGTCAGCATTATGTTATGTAGTTAAGTTCGAGCCTACATGAGTTAGGTAAAAAGGCAAGTCAAGTCAAGTATAAATAGAGTGCGGGAGGCACTCTATTTACTCACTCACTTCACACATGCACTCAAGGAGGAGTGGCGCACTTATGGAGGAGGAGGATCTGCTTCTAGGTTATGGCTATCTCTCTTGGTTGGTTGTATCATTGCTCTATCTATCTCTGAGGAAGTTATTGGGGTTTTTCACCTTTATGGTTTTCCCCAAGTAAATCTTTATGTCTCTTGTGTGCTTGCATTATTGTCTCCATGATTGATATGCTGTAGATATGTTGTACATGTTGTTCTCTCAGTTAAGATCCTAGATCAGATTGAATTAAATTCTGAAAATTTAACATGGTATCAGAGCTAGCCTGAAAGAAGGCATGATATGGCATGTATGACACTTGTTGCACTTACGATGCTAGGGCTTGATATAGCAAAAACCAGTCATCGTAGAACTTTCACTATAAATCCATTTTGGCGAAGTTTTCGGATCTGAAATTGTTACAGGACAAAGCTAAGATCGCCAGGTACCTTGTGTCCAAAGTAAAACCTCTAATTCGTTGTACTTTGTGATTTATGATCTGTGCAATATAGGGTTTCTGCCTCTTCCAGATCTGAGTTAAAATCAGGTGACCTTGGGAAAAAGGTCATAACTTGGGATAGGAAGCTCCAAATGAAATTTCGTGAAAAGTGACAGGTAGTAAACAGACTGTACTATCTCAGAAAACGTTTTCAGAGGCCGAAGTTGAACCAGTGACACGTGGAACTCCGTACAAGTGCACTCTCCTGTATTATCCCATAAACAGGTCATGTTGCGACATTTGGCATAACTCTCTCTCAGAGAGTCCAATTGAGGTCAGACCTATCAGGATGGAAAGGTAACAGGCCGAGCTATCTCAGGAAACTTTTTCAGAGGCCGAAGTTAAAACAGTGACACGTGGCACGCCGTACAAGTTCGCTCTCCTATTTTATCCCAAAACAGGTCACGTTGCGACATTTGGCATAACTCTCTCTCAGAGAATCCAATTGAGGTAAGACCTATCAGGATGGAAAGATAACAGGTTAGGCTATCTCAGGAAACTTTTTCAGACTCTGTGGATCAAAAATTTCGGAGTTACACCAGAAACAATCAGGTACATATTTCTGTCAAAACAGAATTATTTTTTGGTACCTTCATTCATGGCTTCCGGAATTTAGGGCTTTGGAGAAAGTTGGAATTTTTGTAATCGGAGACCACGGCTGGATGCTACTCATCAAAATAGAAATTTAGAGACCAAGATCAGAATTTTTGGTTGGGCAGAAGGCCGGGCTTGATTAGACCCTAGTTCGGGACTTTGATCAGAAAAGTGGAAAATTAGGGCTTCTGTAAAAATGGGAATTTTTGAAATCTGTGACCACGGCTGGAAGCTCCTCAGAAAAATAGAAGCTTAGAGCTTTGGATCAAACATTTTGATTGGGAAGAAGAGTGAGCTTCATCAAACCCCAGTTCAGGGTCACGTCTAGTGAATCCAGAAGTTTCAAAGGAAAAATTGAGGAGTGAAACTTTGCGGTTTTCAAATTCTGAATATACCAGTTTGATCAGCTCATCAAGGCGCATATTTCTATCCTTTCGGAAGTTTGAAAATAAAAGTTTGGATTTTTGGGGTCTCTCTGACAAACCCATATCCAGCTCCAGGTCCAGTTCTTGCAAATCAAGTGGATAGGGTTAATCCTAGAAGAAGATGGATTGGTCGCCTGCATAAGTGAAGGAGTTCCTGTTTCAGAGGGAGATAAGGCTAAGGCTTTACATAAGGAGATTACAAGCGATCTCGACAGGTATGACTCATCGAGGTATGTTTTAAGATTTGTCCATGATTAAGTTTATGGTATGTTTGTCTTCATGTTATTACGGTTAGTACAATTTTGATTTTAGATTTGTCGTATCACCTTAACAAAATTATGAATGCATGATAGAAGATATTCATTGGTTAGGGTGTTGACACTTATGATTGTACTAATGCATTATGGTGTTGTATGAGGTTTATGTTGTCTACTAACATGAAAGGTACACCAAGAAAGACAAATCATGTTCTGGTCCAAGAAAATATGATCATGATAACATGAGGACAAAGATTCATCCATTGTCATGGATCTCATAGAAAATCCATTTACGAGGTATGTATAACTTGGTTTTGTAATAGTTAACCTATGAGATATACAGGTTACTAGCACAAGTCATTGAAGAAGAACAAGAAGACATCATGTGAGTATGTTAGACATAAATAGCTAGCATGCTAATCCAGGTATGTTTTTCCTATATCAAGATAGAATCCTACCTTGTGTTAGGATCTTATACTGTTGTTGATAATGATTATTCATGAAGTCATAAGTTTGAATAATCATGGTTGTATGCATATTATGTTTCTTACCTTAATTGATGATATGACTAACCAGAAGAATCATGATGGTATAGGTTTGAATAATCACAGGTTTTATGCATAATATATCTCTTATCTTGATTGATGATTCAACTAACCTGAAGAGTCATAGGTTTGAGTAATTACAGGTTTAGACATGTTATGTTTCTTATGATTTGACTAACCTTAAGAATTCTACATAAACCTTGAATGCTAATGCTTATTATTTTCTGTTTGAAATGATCATGACTATACATGCTTGAGATTATTGTGTTTTAATAGTATACTAATGAATGTATGATTTTATATGAGATCACAAGGATCACACAATCATGATACTAATAAGCATGCATAGGAACCAAGGATGAATGTAAGTTCAAGGACAGGTAATCCAGGAAGCAAAGATCAAGAGGGAGTACACTCCAGTGGTTTATGCAAGGATGCAGATATTCAGAGGGAGTTGACCATCTCTCTACATTCCACAACAGAAAGGTGTAGAAGAAGCTACTTCAGATTAGGACTCCAATAGCTCCTGCAAGGAAGTGAAGACTCAAAGAGAGTCCACCTAACGAACAAACAAAGATAAGTATTGTCATTTCTTGCATATGTGTTTGTTTAAATAAAATTGTTCAATCATGTATATGCCCATGTTCCTATACTTAGGATATGTATTGTGCATATTAGAATAGTTGCATTGATGAACAATATACTACTAATATACATGGGTAAGTGGCCTATGGCACTGTACAACATTCCATTGCTACTTATCTAGAATGAAACCTCTTTGCTGACATGTTGGGAGTTGTGCACACTCTTAACAATGTTCGGGTAGAGATTGGAAGGCATCTAGAAAGTTACAGGATATGGATAAATGTTGTATTGAAGCATTGGCTAAGATAATTGCATGACTGTATGGCATATTTCTTTATGTGTAAGAATTTGTTCTGAAAACTATGAGATGTTTTCTAATCATGCAATTTAACTTGTTGTGTAGGAAAGATCGTATGCCATCTCCTACAAAAGAAGAACTACAACATTTGTTCCAGCAACAAAGATATCTATTGAAGATATTGAAGATATTGAAGTTCCCAGGATCTGGGATGAAGAAATGAAATGCCATGATCCGTCGATCATGAAGAATGATGTTTGGGATGTAATCCCAAGACATGAAGGGAAGTTTGCTATGACTTCCAAATGGAACTATCAGATCAAGCATGTTGCAGATGGCAGCATAGAGAAATATAAAAGTGATGAAATAGAAGATACACCAGATGGATTCAAGACAGCTTCCTTGAATGGTGTAGTTGAAGAAGAAGTGTATGTGGAGCAGCCACTTGGTTCTGAGACACATGATAGGAAATCATATATGTGCAGAACTTGGTATGGTGAAGATAGATTGATTACCGACACACAGCGGAAGCTTACTACCGAGTTCGAGACGAAGAACTTGGGGATGATGCACTATTTGTTTTTGGCATGGAGGTGTGGCAGAGTGCAGAAGGAATCTTCCTTGGACAAGGGAAGTATGCAGTAGAGATCCTGAAGAGGTTTGGGATGATGGACTACAAGGCTATGGCCACACCTATGGCATCGAATCTGAAGCTTCTATGTGATGCTTCATCTGAGCCGGTTGATGTCTCTTTGTATCGTCAGATGATTGGGTCCTTGATGTACCTGACGAACACGAGACCAGACATTTGCTTTGCTGTGAACACATTGAGCCAGTTCCTGACGGATCCGAGGAGTGTTCACCTGGTTGCTGTAAAGCATGTTCTGAGGTACCTGAAGGGTACAGTGGATTATGGGCTCAGGTATGAGGAGAATCAAAAGTTTAACCTGCAGGGTTATGTTGATTCATATTGGGCTGGCAGTGCTGCAGACAGGAAGAGCACATCTGGGTGCTACTTCAGTATGGGATCAGGTGTGATCTCTTGGTTTAGCAGGAAGCAGTCTTGCGTAGCACTAAGTACAGCTGAGGCAGAGTATGTTGCAGCCTGTTCAGCTAGTTGTGAGGCAGTATGGCTACGGAAGCTACTGTCTGAGTTATTTGATCTCCTGTTGGATGCTACTGGTATCTTCTGTGATAACCAGAGTTGTGTGAAGCTGTCCGAGAACCCAGTGTTTCATGACAGGTCGAAACACATAGAGAACAAATATCACTATATCACGGATATGGTGCAGAGAGGAGCTGTGAAGTTCCTATATGTTGCGACAGATGAGCAGATTACAGATGTGCTGACGAAGCCGCTAGCCAGAGTGAAGTTTGAGTACTTCAGAGAGAGGCTTGGCGTTCTTCAGATCGAGGACACTTTCAGATCGAGGACACTTCGAGGAAGAAGTGATGGACACATTTGCTGAAGCCATTCCAAGCATGTTGGAAGGAGGATCCTTCACATGGCTATGGATGTAAGCGTTGGATAATGGGCATCAGGATGATGTTCTGGTTTCTGCTTGGATATGATCAGTTGGATCATTTATGTATGTACGCATCATGTTGGATGCTGGATATGATCAGTTGGATCATTTATGTACGTACGCATCATGTTGGATGCTGGATATGATCAGTTGGATCATTTATGTATGTACGCATCATGTTGGATGCTGGATATGATCGGTTGGATCATGTGTATGTATTTTGTATGAACGCATCATGTTGGATGCTGTTGGATACATTGTGTGGATCATGTATCTTTGTATGATCAGGTAGATCATGGATGCTGTTGGATACATTGTGTGGATCATGTATCTTTGTATGATCAGGTAGATCATGGATGCTGTTGGATACATTGTGTGGATCATGTATCTTTGCATGATCAGGTAGATCATGGATGCTGATGGATACATTGTGTGGATCATGTATCTTTGTATGATCAGGTAGATCATGTATGTTGATGGATACATTATGTGGATCATGTATCTATGTGTGCATCAGATGGATGCATTGTATGATCAGGATGATCGTGGATGACGAGCTTCTCCAGATGACATGCAGCAGGATGTTGCAGTGATGATGATGAGTATCAGATGATACTTTGTGGCCGTGGATCAGGTTGTGCAGGAAAGCATGTAATTTGTGCCCTGGGAGATTTGCAGATGGTCTTTCGAGGTTTTGCCTATGGCATGTAATTTGGTGCCCTGGGACATCTGGCAAATGCTCTTGCGAGGTTTTGCTTGGGAGGACATGTAATTTGTGCCCTGGGAGATCTGCAGATAGTCTTTCGAGGTTTTGCCTATGGCATGTAATTCGGAGCCCTGGGATATTTGGCAGATGCTCTTGCGAGGTTTTGTCCTATGGCATGTAATTTGCTACTGGGAGATCTGGACAGGATGAAAAAGGCCTCAGATGCTTCAGCCAGGTTTTGCCATGACCACATGTAATTTGCTCCTGGGAGATCTGGACAGGATGAAAAAGGCCTCAGATGCTTCAGCCAGGTTTTGTGGTTAGATCACATGTAATGTGCTCCTGGCAGATCCGACAGGTAGAGCTGAGTGCTCGTAGCAGCCTGGGATGCTTGAGCCAGGTTTTGTGATGGGTCACATGTAATATGCTCCTGGGAGATCCTACAGGTAGAGCTGTGTGCTCGTAATAGCTTGGGATGCTGCAGCCAGGTTTTGTGACACACGTAATATGTCCTGAGGATTCCACAGTATGGCCAGTGATGATGAAGACCTGTAGGTGGTGGGCCTACATCCAGTATGAAAAAGGACTGGCTATGTAGAACTTCCTATGACGAGTAGATTCAGAGATTGATTGAGATAGCAGCAGCAGTGACGATGATGATGACTCGATGACGATTATCCAGTGACGATGATCCAGAGAAGATGACTTGTGCTAGAAGAACTGTGCTGATAAAATACCTTCCTAGTTAAGAGGGAGTGTTGATGTATATGTAACTTCGGAATGTATTTCACATATATGTATATTGTATTCCTATAGAGATGGTATTATTCCTCTATACGGAAGTGTCGTCATTTATATTGTAAGTGTCATAACTTATACTTGATGGGTTATTAGACCACCTTGTTTGGGGTCGGCCCTGTATAAGTCATGTGGGTCAAAGGGTTATTAGACCACCCTATTGGGGGTCGGCCATGTGGGTCAAAGGGTTATTAGACCACCCTATTGGGGGTCGGCCCAGTCAGCATTATGTTATGTAGTTAAGTTCGAGCCTACATGAGTTAGGTAAAAAGGCAAGTCAAGTCAAGTATAAATAGAGTGCGGGAGGCACTCTATTTACTCACTCACTTCACACATGCACTCAAGGAGGAGTGGCGCACTTATGGAGGAGGAGGATCTGCTGCTAGGTTATGGCTATCTCTCTTGGTTGGTTGTATCATTGCTCTATCTATCTCTGAGGAAGTTATTGGGGTTTTTCACCTTTATGGTTTTCCCCAAGTAAATCTTTGTGTCTCTTGTGTGCTTGCATTATTGTCTCCATGATTGATATGCTGTAGATATGGTGTACATGTTGTTCTCTCAGTTAAGATCCTAGATCAGATTGAAGTAAATTCTGAAAATTTAACAATGAGATCTTGAGGTGCTGTGTCCTGCCTCATGAGAAAGGGCAGATATTGTCAGAAGCACATGTGAGCGTGGTTGGAGGACACTATAGCGGTCGTGCAACTGACAGGAAGGTGCTTCACATAGGGATTTGGTGGCCCACTCTTCACAATGATGCAATTAAGTATGCGCAATCTTGTGACGTTTGTCAATAAACTGGAAAACCCTCCAGGAAGGATGAGATGCTGCTAATACCTCAAGTGACCTTAAATCCATTCAATAAATGGGATGTGGATTTCGTTGGACCTATCAACCCACCTGGGAAGCGCACTGGTGCATGGTACATAATCATAGCAATAAACTATTTGACAAGATGGGTGGAGGCCGCACCAGTTGTAAAGTACACTGTTGCGACAGCAACACGATTCTTGTTTGACCATATTGTTACTTAGTTTTGATGCCCAAAGATATTGATGAGTGATCAAGGGAGTCATTTCATCAATTGCACAGTAAGTGCATTGATAGAAGAGCTTCAGATACAACATAAGAAGAGTACATTGTATCATCCGCAATCAAATGGAATAGTGGGTGCTTTCAACAAAGTATTGGAGCATGCGCTTACAAAGGTTTGTAATACGAATCGCGATGATTGGGATTTGAATATTCCAGTAGTCTTGTGGGCATATCACACCACCTGCAAAATATTGACGGGACATACACATTTCAAATTGGTACATGGGCAAGAGGTGGTTATTCCTATGCAATACATTGTTCCAAGTCTACGCATAGCGGTAGTGATAGGTACGCATGATGATGCATTAGCAGAACGACTAGAGCAGTTGGTACAACTTGAGGAAGACTGCTTTATCAAAGGCTTTCATAAACAGTTTTAGGAAGACGACTTGGTGTTGTTGTATGACAGCAAGTTCATGAAGCATCCAGGGAGGTTACAGATGCATTGGCTCGGCCCATATCACATTAATTGCATAACTTCAGGAGGCACAATACAACTGTAGCAGTTACATAGAGTGATGTTACTAAAGCTAGTGAATGGTAGCAGGTTGAAGCCCTATGGGATGGGATCGGAGTAGCATGATTCCTAACCGCATTGTGGGAAAATAAATGCAGGATGTTGTACTAGCAGGGACAGGATGCGCAAGTTGGAATGCTTGTATCACAGTTTGGGAGTTGTGCCGCGACAACTACAAGTTTGTGACATAGTCAAATTAGCAATAAATGTCGATAATTAAATGTATTTAAATAATGACGCTCAATGAAATGACCTATAGTAATGGCGGATCCAACCATGAGATGGACCGGATCGACGGAGGATTTGGAAAATCAATGCAGGATTTCGTCATAATCATCAGCATGATTTGTTCATAAAGACGAAGGGATCGATTTGGCGCTATAAGAAGGGGCCGAGGCTGGTCGAAAGCCATTATGTTGCAAAGAGTGCATTATGCCAAGCAGTGTCGAGATGAATTGTGCAAGGTTGAGTTGTGTTGCAGAGTGGAATTGGATTGTGTAGAGCAAGTTGCCAAGTTGGGTGGGGTTGAGCAATACTTTGGCATTGTGGTAGTCAAGTGTGTTATGCCGAGTGAAACGGATATGGTTGAGATTTCGAGTGAGGTAGATTCAATTCTCATCCCTGTCACTATTGAAGAGAAATTTGCTAGTATGCCAGTTGGGTCATCATTAGTGACGCAGAGGAAGAAGGGGGGACGTCGCCTAGCTCTCCACCACCAGAGAAATAGCAGACCCAGTCATCTGCACATATGCCAGCAGAGGTAACCGAGGTGATTCTGTCGAGCTCGGGCATTATGGAATCTGCAGCCCGAGTAGGGGTATCTGCTGTGGATATCCTGGGGTATATACCCCCTGTCAACCTAGTGCGCAACCCTGGAAGCCCACCAACAACTAGCAGTACTAGATCAAGATGTCGACGATTCCACCAAGCATCGTCTGCACTGCTAACATTGTGCCTGCACTGATGCAGTTGAAGTATGATGATCCTGATTTGCTGGCACTGCAGGACGTTATGACCAGACCTTTTCCGTCGAGAGTAGGAGGAGCGGTCGGCTCGACACCACGGATTCTACATGATTGGGTGAACGGATTGGAGAAAGAGGGATTGTTGGGCTTGATCTACATGTCACACTTTGGGTGTTCGAAAGAGGAAAATGCCTACATTAAGCAGCTTTTTGCCTGCCTTCATGGAAGAATTTTTTGGTTAGACAGAGCGGTCAGTGTTATAGTTGACCTAATTTCTGAGATCATGATATTGCCGAAGGATGGAACGGACCCTTCGCAATATTTCAGAGGGAAGGAGAATGTTAAAAAATGGGCAGCGAGGTTGGTACAACATTACAGATTCGAACGCGATGGCTGTGCTTACTGCATTGACAGTATTAATGATAGGGAGGTCCACACCGGGGCGAGGATTCTGGGTTCCAAAGTCGTCCGGAAAAACCGACCCAACCAATGCAATTCGGGGGTTGTGGCATGTGCGTAGTAGTGCAAGGAAGGCATACAGATGAACTGGTCACCTTTTTTGTTGAACCAATTAACAAAGGATGAAACAACTATCTAAGATGGAAAGGGGTCATTCGTGTACAGCTGGATTTTGATTTTGATTGCGCTTGGAGCATGGATGTATCCTGACGATTACTAAGGGATGGAAGTCGATGATGCGACAGACCGTACGGGTGTGAGATATCAGAATCTATGGTGGGTATAGGAACCAGAGCGAGTGAAGGATTGCGTAGTGTAGTTCTGGCTCTACTAGGAAATACTACAGGCGGCAGTTGAGCGTGTTCCGCGGTTGTCCTAGGAAGCCATCATGAAATACAAAGGGATTCCCAAGTTTGTGATTGGCCCACACATCATTCATGTGCAAGCTCAGTATGGTACGAGGAAGTAGTGGTTGCAGACCCCTTACAAATTGTCCAATGAGAAGCTGGATGCGATCATCGACGAATGGACCATAGAATGGCGAGAACCGGTTAGTCACGAAGAAGAATCGACGGGGCTACTGCTGGATGTACCAGGCATGGAACAACAAAATCACTTTGATTCAGATCAAGAGTCATCGCAGACCTCTACAGATGAAGACCACGAGGTTGAGGAGGGAAGAACGAAGGCGCACTAGGAGCATGGTACGATCAGTGGTGCAACCTCAACAATGGAAGCGCAGTTGGGATGACTTATTACATCCTTAACAAATGAAATGAATGCGTCAGCTAATGCAATGATGGCGCAGGAAGAGACAAGTTTCAATCAGTTAAAATATCCCCTTGATTCCTTAGTTCATATTGTTTCGAAGAAGGAACTAGAGGTAGCACCTGTGCAGGTAGATGGCGCAATCGACACTACGTTGCAGGTTCTGAATGTGTAAATTACCCCGACTGCGATTGCGACCGATAATGAGGCACTCTAGGCCTCGTTACAGTAGTTACAAGGGTTTTCGATCGACATCAATGTGCTGTCCTCACAGACGTTGGTGCAGATGTAGGTAGTTTCCATCCAGGAGATGGATGACAGGGAATAAGACATCAACGGTCAGCTCTCGCGATCGCAGGAGAATGAGGTAGAAACTTGAAAAGAAGTAGAAGAGTTAACGGAAAATGTGGTAGCCACAAGATAGGTGGTAGATGAATTGGAAGACAAGCTAGAGCAGTTAATTGCTGAGAAGGCTCGAGTGATTCAAGAGTTGAAGAAGGAGCAGTCTCGTTTGATGGTGGAGAAATCCAACCTTTGGGACAACAGTGTGAGGTTGGAGGAGGACGTCTCTGAAGCAGGTCAGTATGTATTGGAGTTCACCGTGCAGTTGGATCTAGTCGAGCGAGAACCATTCCTGGGGGCTTCCATTGCTCAGTTGCAGCACAACAATGGGGACTTAACAACTCTACTACACCCAGGCACACCGCAGAAGCAAGTAGCTGATAGAAAACGTGTCATAGAGGAATTGGCGACCCAGCTGGGAGAGCTAGAGTAGGCTGCGACAAAAATCAATTCAGAGACTACACAGTTTTGGGGCAGCATCGTCTAGGATGAGCAATTAAAACAGCTTACCAAGCTGCGGCAGAAGGTGGAAGGGCAGCTGGGCACGCTGAATATGTCAATGAGAACACTGCCAACAATTTTTCAGGTCACCAAAGTTGTGGAACTGAATTAGTTATAGCAACGTGTTTCAAAGGCACATGAGCATCAGCAAAAGTGCACTACACAGTTAGATGAGTTCCAGGAGATTGGTGTGTAGTTTTCCCTCAAGGAAGTTGTTGTGTTGCAAGTGGTACAGGAAGGTCAGCAGAAAGTTGTTGATAAATTGGTTGAGCACTCGTCAACGAAGGACTTGATGGATAGTTAGGAGATCGCTATAGTGTCTAAGGAGCAAGTCCAAGAGATTGATTAGCAATACGAGGACTTCAGGCTGAATATCAATGAGTACTCCATGTCTAGCTAACGTGGATCGAGGGAGACCCACAAGGTTGTGTTGGGGTCCTATTGGTAGGTGGTTTGGATGAGTCAGCTACGAAGGGTCAAAGATGTTGCGCAAGAGCAAAAGAAGCACACAAGTCAATAGTATTTTGTGGGTTTTGGGTCATTTAGACCGCATTTTGTGGGTTTTTGGTCATGTTGGACCGCATTGTACGGGTTAAGGGTCGATTAGTTGTAAATATTGTTAGAAAATGATTAGGCGGTTGCTTAAGTGGACCACAATTGTAAAGGCGCAAGCATATAAATAGACTTAACATTATAAGCATTGGGATATAGTCGATAATTGAATATTCGGAGACCAATTGATCGATGAGTTGAGCACAGATGATTTTGCTTGTTTGTTAATCTGGGTATGTGACAGAAGAACTACATTGATGTATCTGTGGGTTGTTGCGAAGGTTAATATGATGTGATGTTGAGCTGAATTGTTGTCTCTTTTTCTTTTCCTGCTATAAATGTAATGAGAGATTTGAATACATTCATGATGTGATATTTCATTGTTCTGAATGATGTTTACTGCTAGATTTGTTGCACATTAATGGTTTATTTGACAATACAATCTGTTGAATGATGGTGCGGTTCTGTCTAAATGCATAAGTTGAAATTTTATAACTAGTTTTGAATGCTGCGATAAGTTGTTTAAGAGGATGCACAAGGGTCCTTCTTCATTCGGCGGAAACATGGTTCCATCAGCTCTCCCTTGGACATCTTGGGTGAGATGTCATCTGATCCGTAGGTGTTGCTGGATAGTGTAAAACCTGTCTCAGCCAGTGCTCAGGGAGATCGCGGTGGGTTGGATGTTCACAGAGTGAGGAACCCCCGTCGACTAGGTTTGTGTCAATAGATAGCAGAGATTCTGCAGAAGTTGGAGGGGAAATGCGACAAAGAGGACTTGGAATCCATGGATAAGTGAATCGAGGACACCCTCGATTGCAAGTTTGAAAATAATAATGATGAACTGATTGAACGGATGTGAAGTCTCCTTGTTGAACACGACGCAACCACCCGAGCTCAATGTGACTTCGAGAAGATCCCAACAAATTCGGTAGGTTCTGGACAGTCCCTTCAAGCTAACAGGCATCCCTCAGGGGAGAAACAAATTAATATTGACTGAGATAACCACACATCCCACCCACCATGCACTCTTGATATTTCTAGGATAACTTTAATTTTTTTTCGTTTTCTATTAGTTTTACTTATCTTTTTTTACATTTTCATTTTCTGTTAGTTTAGGGGAGGGCATTTCTCCTATTTTGCAAATGCCCTTCTGTTCATTTTTTATAGGAAGGCCTTTTGTAAGGGTTGTACTTTTCGAGGGACAGTAGAAGAATGGAAGGATAATATCAAACTCACCTATTTTGCAAAGGTTCTTCCATTCATTTTATATAATTGGGATGAATGGCAATTTAATTGATTTATCTAGCTGTCATGTTTGGATGACAACCCTTATGAAATTTATCAGATGAATATATATATAATGTAACTTTAACATGATCAATTTGCACTATTTTTTTATGTGTTCTTTTATGAATCCAATATTAACTTTAGAAGAAGGTTTTTGTGAATACTTGAATCCTATGAACCAGAGCATATCAATATGAATTCTGACTCAACATAATCTCATTCAAGCATGAAAATAAAACACAATGGAAATAGATAACAATAATAACATTCACATAAGGAAAGTAAATACATGCTGCAAAATCACAACATGAGAATCTCTGCTCAAAAAAGTCTTTGCTTAACTCTGCAAATTTTTTATTACTCTTGAAATTGATCACTCAAACAGGTCTCTCTCTCATGGGTTCCAAACCTAATTAGAGAGATGATATCTAACTGATTGCTTAACTATTTTCATGAAAATAGGAATTTTATAACTACTTATTACATTTGTCACAAAACTAAGTCTTCGGCTCCTCAAAATGATGAAAGACAATTTGATGCCACATTGAAGTGGGATTTGGCATAACCTTCGCTTGAGTATCACTGGCAGGTGTCCTCATTGGTGCAATTTGTACTTCATCCTCCCAAAATTTTCAACTGTATTCCATTTCTCCACAGAGGGGACTTCATAATTAATCATCTCTTTAACCAAAACTCTTAATTCTACATGGTCTACAAAAGACATGGGAGACAATTTGGAAGCTATCATTTTAAATTGATTTAAATTTCAAAGTCCACTGCAAGCTTATTAATTATTTCCTTCCCTGTTAAAGGTTGGATCATATCTTCAAATTTAATATGATCCATTCGTGCTTGAACTAATAAATCTTGATAATCAGGCTGAGGGATCAATTTGTTTTTTTCAACCCAAAAAAAAGGGAGTCCTTTCTGAAATAACTCTTTAAATAAGCCTTTAAAATACTTAACCTACTGCAACATTTGATTAGCATTTACTTGGACACTCTCAACATGGTGATGCTATCCAATAACTCTCCTTACCAAATTTATCATTGTAATTCTATCTTTAATTGCTAATGTTTTCAATTCCTCTCTTGATAAAGTTTGAGAAAATCAATAGTATTTTTAGCGGCCTTTGTTGATATTTTATCCAAAGTCTCTTTCATAACTCCACAACTCTGCATTGTTGTACTTATCACTGTATCCTTATATTTAATAAATTTTAGATAAGCTATTAATTTTGTAGCCTCAGTAGTTACCAAGTCCCAAATTAAATGTCTAGTTCCTTGTACTGGTAACTTACTTATTACTCCTGTCAGTAAATTTTCATTTTTCTCAAACAAATATTTACTTTTATCTTCAAATACTTTTATTTCTTCTTATTTTTTCTTAATTACTTCATCTATCCTTTGATTTTCCCTTTTAAGTACCTTGATTTCTTCCTCTCTTAGGATAACCCGAGACATGGCTTGTAATATACCTTATGTGCTTGCTTCTATACTTTTCTGGCCTGTCCCTTTTATTTCAGATTGTTTTTTCTCTTTCTCTTTCTCCAAACCTATATGATTTTCATTCAAAACATCAATTTGAGCTGTGAGTTAAGATCTTTCCTTCTCCCATTTACCCTATTGTTCTACAAATTTTTAAAGCTTTGCATTACTATCATTCAATTGTTGGGATAAAGCATCCTTCTCCTGTTCCAAATCTGTCAATTCAGATGCTTGAATTAACTAAGTAGATGGAATTTTAAATTTCTTCTTTAGCAATTGAATTGTACTTTATTTCTCAACTAAAATATTCTTTTTGGCTTGTCCTTTATTTGGTTCACTATCCATTGCCACAAGATCAATTTGAACCTTCTTTATTTGTTGTTGGTAAGATTTATTTTCAGTTTTCTCTTAAATCAATTGGTTCTCTAGTCTACCCACTATAGACTGTAATTTTGAAACCTTCAGAGTGGCCTTTAACAAGTCAGTATAAATCACTTCTCCAGTCTTCTTATGTAAATTAATTTTATCTAGGACTAGAATCTACTGCAAGTCAATTTTCATCTCTGAAACTTTCTCTTGAGAAGACACTACCAAATTTAGAGTATTCTTTGCATGGTCTTTGACTGTTATTAATGAAACTACCTTATTTGATACATCTCTAACTTTAGGAAATAAATTCCGAACCTTTTCCAAAGAAGCCCCTTTATCTAGACCATATTTAACATACAAATCAAATTTATAATGATGCATGTCACTGGAACCAGCTTCTTGTACCTCAGAAAAATTGTACTCTAGTATTTGAAAGGCTAGGCCATGCACCTTTTCTTTAGTCTTCTTTCCTTCTGATTCCACAATTTCATTCCCTTCATCAAGTCTAGGAATTTTTGTGGCATCCTGGTCTTCAACTTCTACATCAGTTGTCTCTGAAAAGCTTCTTTTACCAGTAATTTCAGCTTTATTGGGAGTAGGTACTAACATAGTAGAAGACTTAATCAATGTAGAGGGATTTGACTGTAAGCTTTATGAAATCTTTGCACTTGACTGAGATTCCATCAAATTGGCTTTCTCAGCCAATCCATCCACTTCTTGATGATAAAAAACTTTGTTCTTATTTTGTTGCGTTCTCTAAGGAATAATATGATGTGGATCATAATTAATCTTTGAATCCTTCACGAAATTCATGTCTTGTAGAAATCCTTCTATCATTAGGAGAGAAAATTTATTCTTTATAATGAAGGGACCAATTTTCAAAGGACATTTAACCTCAGAAGCCTTTCTAAAATTTCAGAAATGTTCATTCTCCACAATAAGCTTCTGTATAATGAATTCTAAAGGAAAAACTCTTGGTGTTACGAAGGAAGGTAGAATATAAGGTTCAAGAACAAAACCATAAACCCTAATAATGGCATGTTCCTTTAAAAGGAACCAATTACCAACCCTCTTTTTATGACTGAACTGTAACACATAATTCATTTATGGTAATAATCTGGGTAGCTTTTCCCAGAAGAAGACTCTGTATATCTATGACATTGTAAGGGTCATATAATTGAAAGCATTATTTCTAATCTCAGAAGTGTTACTACTTCAAGAAACTGTAAATTATCTTCATTGAAGAATAGAAACATTCTCACCAAATAGGATTGAAACCTAAAATGTCTGGTTGTGTGGAAATTCACTAGATGAATATGAATATTTTCATCTAAGAATTCATCAAATTTAAGAAAAAATTATTGACTGGAATCAGACTCAAACTAGTGTAAACTCAATCTAAACAACAAGCTGAACAAGTTTCTGGGACAAGCTTATCATTATCTAACCCTAAAACCTGAAACAGTAAAGAAATTACACACTAGGAATCTTCAGTAAACAGGTCAATGTCCATAGGGAAGGGTAAATTTCTACTAAAACATTAGGTTTAAGCCTTTTCAACAGGAAGGCTTGTTTCATGTCCATCGTAGACTGTCTGTAGAAATTAATTATATTTTATTCCATGAAATCATCAAGGTTTTGGGAAACTAACTGGGGAACCTCTAACGAATCTCTAATGACTAGGGAATTAATGGGACAAAGGATTTTTGACTAGCTGAAATCCATAATAACCCTCTCTGACTAGGAATAACTTGTTGTGCACCATGAGACAAAATAGGAAAAATTTAGGGTTTGTTCTGGGAAAAAATGGTAAAGATAGGACCTGCGAACCCCATTTACATCTATTCCTTATGCTTCTAAAATATTTAATTTAATTTTAATTTCATGGATGGGACCAAGGGATAGGACTGTATCAAAAATATCGCCATCTCTATCTTCAAAATTTTCCTCCAACCTGTTAAACTCCCTATTTTGAACTTCTACTTCACTTTCTCCCTCCATCTTTACAAAATGATTGGTTGTTTCAGGATATTATGGCATACCTATATATAAAATCTCATTGACTCTAATTGGGATTCTAGATGTTCCTGCGACATCTTCTGGAGCTGTATAAGGGCTAACTAAAACACCCCTGACTCACTAGAATCTGACAGAGCAATTGTTGTCAAAATTGCAATTTAGAGTGCTCAGATCGCAATTTCGTTGGCTTTTATCCTATGTGGATGTGTTCCTCCTCAGGAACAAAGTGACAAATATTCCCTTTTATAGGCGACCCCTTTTGCTTTTATAATATCTCATGTAGGTGGTTTCGGGATCACGTGAAGTGGTTTTCCATTACAATTTTTCATTCAGTGGAATGATCCTCGACTCAACACGTGGTAAGTGGTAAAAATCCCGCTACCACTCGACTCAACACATGGTAAGCGGTAAAAATTATGCTACCACTTACCCTTTTCATTCTCCGCACTAGTTGAAAGTGTGAAATCAACATCAACCATCGATCTTTTATTCTGCCGCTCATCCACTGTAGATTGCTTCCTGAATTTAGCATGTACCAACGGTCATTTTGCAAAAGTTTCCAACGTTATAGAACATACATGTTTTCCTAGTGGATTCACTATCTACCATAGATCTCATCGCTAATCGAATCTAAACCGATTATTTCTTATAAAATTTTACAAGACGTTTCATTAACCATTTTTACCCCGCTTTAACTCAGCACATGATCACATGGAGTGTTTTTCCCCAAAAAAACAAATTTTAGCCTTTGTTCCTTTAATGCTTTGCTTGCTAACCTTAGTTCATGTCGTTGACTCATTTCCCAAATGATCTAATTCAGATCGTTGACATCAAAATGGGTGATTAATTCTGATCCGAGATTTTGATCTAGTACGAACTATGACAGCGATTAATCTCTTTTTTTCCTGGTGGCAACTTGTAATAAAGGTGAATTTTGTCTTTACTTCGGGTGACGCATCAAGTTTTTGCAGGCATTGTTTAGCCGCCATTGTTTTTACTCGACATCCAAAATATTTGCAGTAGTTCCAGGAAGTAGTTAGGATAATTTTCTAGGTTTTGGGTTCCACTGCCCCTGCAACAGCAAGACAGATCTGGTGTGGCAATTGAAGCTCGGGTGACAGTTCCACACTTAGTCCCATATACATTCGACGCAGCTCAAGCCCTATGCAGGTTCCATGCTCGGTCCAGAATCTAGTTGCACACTTCCACACAAGTTCCGATTCTAGGCTTGGTCTACTCCAAAGTCCACACAAGTTCCATGCTATTGAACTCTTATCTAAACAAATCTCTGAGACGAGTTTAATTCTTATTTTCACTGCAACTTTATATACAAGACCATGAGTGATTTATATATTAATATTTTTATAAACATGATTTACATATTTTGCATAAAATTTAACACTAAGCCATGTAGCTTTTCCGGGAAGAAGACTCTGTATATCTCTGACATTATAAGGTTCATATAATTGAAACCATTATTTATAATCTCAGAAGTGAAAACTACTTCTGGCAATTGTAATTTCTCTTCATTGAAGTATCAAAACATTCTCAACAAATAGGATTGAAACCTAAGATGTTTGGTCATGTGGAAATTCACTATCTAAATATGAATATTTTCAACTAAGAATTCATCAAATTTAAGACAAAAGTACTGACTAGACTCAAACTCAAACTCATGTAAACTCAATCTAAACAACAAGCTTAACAAGGTTTATGGGACACGCTTATCATTATCTAACCCTAAAAACTGACACAGTAAAGAAAGGACACATTGGTAATCTTCAGTAAATAGGGCAATGTCTAGAGGGAAGGGTAAATTTTCTACTGAAACTTCAGGTTTAAGGCTTTTCAATAGGAAGGCTTGTTTCATGTCCATCGTATACTGTCTATAGAAATTAATTATATTTTCTTCCATGAAATCCTGAGGGATTTGGGAAAATAACTGGGGAACCTCTAATGACTCTCTAATGATTAGGGAATTAACTGGACAAAGGATTTTTGACCGAATGAAATCCATAATAACCCTCTCTAACTGGGAATAATTTGTTGTGCACCATGAGACAAAATCAGGAAAATTTAGGGTTTTCTGGGAAAAAATGATAAAGATAGGACCTATGAACCCCATTTACATCTATTCCCTATGCTATGAAAATATTTAATATATTTTTTATTTCATGGATGGGACCAAGGGATAGGACTGTATCAAAAACATCGCCATATCTATCTTCCAAAATTTCCTCTAACCTGTTGAACTCCCTATTTTGAACTTCTACTTCACTTTCTCCCTCCATATTTACAAAATTATTGGATGTTTTGCAATATTGTGGCATACCTAAATATCAACTCTGACTGACTCTTAATAGGATTCCATATGTGCCAGCGACGTCTTCTTCGTCGGGTGTAAAGTGAAAAATATTCCCTTTTCCACGTGACACCTTTTATTTTTATAATATCTAATGTAGGTGGTTTCGAGATCATGAGAAGTGGTTTTCCATTACAATTTTTCATTCAGCGGAACGATCCTCGACTCAACATGTGGTAAGCGGTAAAAATTATGCTACCGCTTACCATTTTCATTCTTTGTGCTAGTTGAAATTGTGAAATCAACATCAACCATTGATCTTTTATTTCGCCACTCATCCACCGTAGATTGCTTCTTGACTTTAGCACATACCGACAGTCATTTTGACAAAAGTTTTCGACTTTATAGAACATGCACCTTTTCCTAGCCGAGTCCCTATCTGCCACAGATCTCATTGCTCCTCGAATCTAAACCGATGATTTCTTATAAAATTTTACAAGGCGTTTCACTAACCATTTTAAGATAGACTAAAAGGATGATGGTGAATGACAATGTGTATCAAGTCCAAATCTATTTATCTATATGAACTTGACTATGGACTAGAATCATTAAACCGTGAGAACCAAATATGAATCAAGTTTTTCTTTGTGTATACCAAATATGAATCAAGTTTTTCTTTGAAAACATTATGTGTGTGTGCTCTATTTATTTTTTCCACATCTTATTATGCTTATCTATTCCTGAAAATAGGAAAGTAATATAGCGATGGAATAATGGATAACTGAATGCATATAATAATCCATATAATAGGTAGATATTTTTGAATAATTTTGTTTTAGAAATGGAAATCAAATAACAATACAAACTGGTGGTATAAATGAAAATCAGAGCTCAGTTCAGAAATTGTTCGACACCAGTGCTATCCAATTAAATCAATAGATAGTAGAGATGCTTATCCTGTTAGATGATAGCACAGTCCCAAAAAATAGCTCGGAAAGCAATTTTCTTAAACTTGTGCTCTTTTACGCCATTGTGTTTCCCACATTCTTGAAAATTTCCTCAGGTAGAGTAGGGTTTTTTTTTGTAAGGAAATTTTGTATTATAAAAAAAGATCAAATTACATCTAACCAAAACAGGCCAAAGCTTTGTTGTTCTCCTTAACTTATTGGATCTCTGACCTTAAACGTGATATTTATCATATTACTGTCTAACCAGAACACTAAACCAAAATTGCACATACTGTTGAGTCCATACCAATACTCCTTACAAACCATCATATAATCTAAGCTATAGGACATGACCCAAACACTAGTACTTATTATCTTTCCATTCATAAAACATCTAACATACCAAAATAACAAAGACCTCAAAACCATGATCGAACCTATAACAAAAATCTCGAACCCAAATAACCTTTAAAGAAGAATATATGGCATGTATGGAAAGCACCCTTGCTGACTGCCTCCTACATAAGAATTCTAAGCATGTGGGTAGCGGATGCCCAATGACTGCAGGATGGTGTCCATCTTAAAGAAAATTTCTTTTTTTTTCATCTTGCAGTGCTTTCCTCCATTGGTCTAGAGGTTCCTCTCCACCAGTCTTCTCCAGCTGCTCCCAAATCACATGCTCCATCGAATTCTTCATCACCCAGTAGAGTGAAACTTTCCGTTCATAAATAATGAGGAGGGAAACATTGTTACCTGGATCCATTACCTATTCCTCCATTTTCTTACATTCCTTTTGTAGGGTGTCCTTGTCCATCTCTTTCCATAGATGTCATTCCACATCCATTATTCTCTGTTGAACAACCATTGGTAATACCAATTTGAACATGCGAGCCTCCCACATTGATTTATTTTGTGTTATCCAAAAGAAATCAATTGATAGTAGAGATGCTTAGCCTTTTAGTTGATAGCACAGTCCCACAAAATAGCTTAGAAGTATTGTTTTTAATGTTATGCTCCTATACGCCATTATGTTTCCCATATTATTTAAAAGTGCCTGAGGTAGAGTAACGGTTATCTGAATGCAGTTGTAGTTTTATCAGCAAGGGAGATATAGTTGTACATAGGATCAATTTCAGTTGAACAGTTTGTTAGATGCTCTTTATTAAGCTAGGTGGCTTGGAATTGTTAGACTTCACTTTCGTTAAGTGTATGCAGGGAAATATGTAATGTATGACTGATATCTAGTAATATTTTATTTAGCAATTTTTTTAATGAAATGTTGAGTTAATTTATTATTGTCAATTGAAGTGTAAATTTTTTAATTAAATCCCTTCATGCTAGAAGGGTTGTATGAATATATACCCTTCAACCTGAAATTAAAGTCAGCCCTTCAAATTTGATCCCTGATAGCTATTCCAAAAATTTATATAACTTAAATCCATATGTTTATATTGAAAGGGAACCATTAATATCCTTAATAATCATTTATACAATCTTTAAACTAATTTTGAAAATCAAATATGCCATGTGTCACCATCTGAGCAATCCACGTGTCACCATGGGAAACTAGATATTGACATTTTAGCAACAAAATTTATAGAAATTTTGCTTCAAAGAGTTTGCTGGCAAGTGGAAATTTTTTCAGAGAAAGAGGGGTTTCTCTTTCCTCAGGTTGTTCTATTTTGGGGTGTTGGAATTAGATGTTGAGGAGAAAGAGCGTATGCTCCTTCCTCCAGGGATTTCTTTTAGGAGCAAGGAAAGTAGATACCGACACTCTAAACACATATTTCATAGGAACATTGCTTTGCACAGTTTGCTGGGAAGTGGAAATATGCTCTGAGAAAGAGCTACCACTCTGTTGATGTATATGTAACTTCGGAATGTATTTCATCTATGTATTTCATATATATTTATTGTACCCTTATAAGAGATGTGTTATTCCTCTATAAGGAAGTGTCATCATGTGGATTGACAAGTGTTGCAAGTGTGTGTACTTGCCAATGGGTTATTAGACCACCATGTGTGGGGTCGGCCCTGAATTACATATTATATTGTGTATGTATCTAGATATACAAGTCAGCCCCATAGTGTAACTGGGCAAACAGGTTAAGTATAAATAGAGATCAGGAGATATCTATTTGGATCATTCGGAAAGTCATATCTCTCTCACTCAGAAAGTGGTGCACTAGTGAGGAGGAGGATCATCTGCTACTAGGAGACTATCTCAAGTGTATTTTGGTTGTACTTTGGTTGAGCCATTGCCCTCTCTATCTCTGAGGAAGTTGTGGGGTTTTTCACCTTAGGGTTTTCCCCATTGAAACTCTGTGTCTCTTGTCTCTCATGCTTTTGATTCTTGTGATGCTTGTCATGCTTATTGTGATTGTTATGCATTGATATACTGTATATGTTATTCTCCTAGTAAACATCCAAGAGTATTGTGAATTAATGCTCAAAATTTAACATGGTATCAGAGATAACTTGAGAAGACATTTTACAGTGACGAAAACTTGAGTTTCTTATTTATTGGGTTTCTATCCACAGTTTTTAAAAAATAAGTATAGTAGATTGACTCTACTCATCAAGGAGAATCTATCTGTCCAATCAGAATTCAATTCTGAGCATTTTCAGATTTGGCCCTAAAAATTAGGGTTTCCACAAAAATAGGAATTTTTGAATATGAAGACATAGCTAGAAGCTCCTTGCAAAAGTTGAAGTTTAGAGCTTTGGATCGAGATTTTTGGCTGGGTAGATCTCTGGGAAACTTAAACCCTAATTTTGGGCTCTCCCTAGTGAACCCAAGAGGACAAAAAAGGAAAATCTGAAAGGTAAAGCTTTGCTGATCTCAAATTATAAATACACCAGGCTAATCAGCTCATCAAGGCGCATCTTTCTATCCTTTCATAAATTTTAAATTCACATTTTGAATTTTTAGGGTTTTTTCGACAAACCCTAATCCTGGACCAGATCCAGTTTTCAACATTTCAAGTGGTAAGACCTAAATCTTTTCTATTTCCATTTGAAGTACTCTTTAAGATGTCTCACCACACCAAGCTTGAGGATAAGCTTGAAGGGGCTGATAGCTTCCGAGCTTGGAAGTATAGGATTGGGTTAATCCTGGAAGAAAATGAGTTGGACTCATATATAAAAGAAGACATCCCTATCCCAGAGGATGAAGAGGCTAAGGTATTGCATAAGAAGAACTTGGTTAAGGCAAAGAGAATCATTGTTGATTCTATCAAAGACCATCTCATACCCCATGTGTCTTCTCTAAAGACACCCAAGGCTATGTTTGACTCTTTGACCAAGCTATTTGAAGGAAAGAACATAAATCGGAAGATGACCCTGCGGAATCAATTGAAAGGGTTAAAGATGTCGAATGGAGAAACCATTCAACCTATTTCTCCAAGGTCTCTCAAATCAAGGAACAACTTGAAGCTGTAGATGAAATGGTGGAGAATGGTCAAATTGTTATGACTACTTTGAATGGCCTACGTAGGTCATGGGACTCTTTTATCCAGGGGATCTGTGCCAGAAAGAAGTTAATCTCCTTCAGCAGATTATGGGAGGAATGTTCTTAAGAAGAAGCAAGGCTTGTGGCAAGAGAACAGAAGATAGGAAATGAATATCAAGCTCTCACAGCTCACACCAAGAAGGGCAAGTTCAAGAGGGAGCCATCCCATCATAAGAAGAAATCTTCTCATCATTTTCACAAAGACAAGAAAGATCTAAGGTGTTTCTCTTGTAATGAGAAGCATCACTTTACTTCAGAATGTCCCAAGAACAAAAGGGACAACCACAACAACAACAAATCCAGCAAGAAGAAGAAGGGTAACAAAAGAAGGTACCATGATCATGCTTCCAAAGATGATGAACCTCCAAAGAAGAAGGCTAGGGCAGAAAGTGATGATAGTAATGATGACTCATCAAGTGAAGAAGAGTATGCTCTAATCTCTGCTCTCACAGGTACTATCTACCACGGTTGTAATGATTGGTTGATTGATAGTGGGGATTCCAAACACATGACTGGGTTTAAGGAATCCTTTGTGAATCTATTTGAACATGAATCACCCCATAAGGTGAAACTTGGGGATGATTATCAATACCCAATCAAAGGAAGTGGTGAAGCCTCCTACAACCTAGATTCTGGAAAATCTTTGAAGATGAAAGAAGTCCTTTATGTACCTGGGCTCAAGAAGAACTTACTCTCCATCTCTGCATTGGATGCAAAAGGTATGAGGGTTGCATTTGTGGATGGCTAAGTCCTAATGTGGCCAAAGGGAAAGAGCATAGATGATGCAGTTGTGATTGGAGAGCAAGAGGGAGGTTTGTATAAATTAGAAGGACAACCTGAACATGCCATGGTGCATGAATCCATGGAGCCAAGTGAACTTTGGCATAGAAGACTTGCTCATATGCACTATAGGGCACTTCCAATTGCAAGCAAGGCTGTAGAGTGTCTTCATGAAATCAAGACCAAACATGAAGGTGTTTGCAAAGGATGTGCAAAAGGTACGAATATTAAGAAGGCTTTCCCAAGCAGTGAAAGCAAGGAAAAAGATATCCTGGAAATCATCCACTCATATGTATGTGGTCGTATGTCATCCAGTTCTCTAATTGGGTATGTTTACTATGTCTCATTTATTGATGACTTCTCCAGGAAGACTTGGGTATACTTCTTGAAGAACAAAGATGAGGTGTTTGATAAGTTCAAGGAATTCAAAACCTTGATGGAGAATCAAACTGACAAGAAGATCAAAACATTCAGATCCGACAATGGTGGAGAATTCACCTCAGGAGACTTCAAGAAGCTTTGTAGTGATTCAAGGATTAAGAGGGAGTTGACTGCTCCTTATAATCCTCAACCAGAATGGAGTTGTAGAAAGGAAGAACAGAACAATCATGGAAGCAGCAAGGGAAATGCTACATGACCAGGATCTACCTATGCATATATGGGTAGAAGCAGCTAGAACAACTACATATGTACAGAACAGAACACCCCACAAGATATTGGACAACAAAACACCAGAAGAGGTCTTTTCTGGTAAGAAACCTGAAGTCAACTATCTCAGAATATTTGGTTGTCCAGTATACACTTATGTCCCAAAGGAAAAGAGGACCAAACTAGATCCTTCAGGAAAGAAGGGTATCTTTGTGGGTTACAGTGAAAGCTCGAAGGCTTACAGAATATACTTTCCAGGGTTCAAGAAGATTGATGTCAGCAGGGATGTAACATTTGATGAAAACTCAGCATTCATCAAGTCAAGGAAGGCACCTATCGAAGTTTATGAAGAACCTAAGGAAACTAGATTTCAAGACACTACCATGATAGAAGCAATTCCAGAAGTTGTTCGTGAGTTTGAAGATCCGCAAGAACCTATAGATCCACCTCATGAGGATAACTCTGACAAGAGGAAACCTCCATGGGCTAGAGAGCTCATTCAAGATGCAGAAAGATTTGGCATTCCAGAAGAAGAACACAAAGCAAAGAAGAGAACCAGATCACATACTAGCTATGTTGCTTTACTCAGTGACATTATGAACAAAGAACCTTCCAGTTATGAAGAAGCAACATAAAAGAAAGAATGGAAGGATACCATGGTTGAGGAATACCAATCAGTAATAAAGAATGATGTTTGGGATGTTGTCCCAAGACCTAAATAGAATTTTGTTGTGACTTCCAAATGGATCTACAAAATAAAACATGCTGCAGATGGCAGTGTAGAGAAATACAAAGCAAGATTCGTAGCTCGTGGCTTCTCTCAGAAAGAGGGAATAGATTATGAAGAAACTTTTGCACCTGTAGCTAGGTATAATTCCATCAAAACAGTACTTGCCCTGGCTGTAGCAATGAAATGGAAAATACACCAGATGGATGTCAAGACTTCTTTCTTGAATGGTGTAAGTGAAGAGGAAGTATATGTGGAGCAGCCACTCTGTTATAGGTTAAACTTGCACCTCTCCGTCCGTGATCACCCTGAGCTGCTGATCACACAAAAGGACAACTTGGATGGAGGAGCATGTTGACCTTAGATGATACTTTGACTCACTCCATTTCCTAATTTTACTGGAAAAACCCCAAAAAAATATCATTTTGAGATATGAGCGCTACTCTACTCAAAGAGACTAGCGCCCATACGCTACTCTAGTGTATAATAGTAGCGCCCATATCAAAATATACGCTACTCCTTCTCAACATAGTAGCGCTCACCATTTAAAATTGAGTGAGCGCTAGTTGATAAGCAATAAAGTAGCTCCCTATACGCTACTCCACTGAATAAGAGTCACGTACATCTTAAAAGATGATTAAAAAATAAATTGATTTCTCGAGGAGGATTAGTTGCTGGTAGTTTCCCAACTTCCCCAACTTCCTCCATAACCATATATCAACCTGAACTACTTCTCCAATCTTATAAATACAAAGAAGATTAAAGGAGAAGGGTTAGCTAGAGATAGTGAGATGGATTAATTGAGAAACTTTGAGACATAAAGAGAAGCTTGCATTGGAGGAGTTGATGCTGAAGACATCCAAGCCACAGAAGAGCAAGAGCCCAGAATCAATTTGCAGGATCCTGTTACATGATTAGGTATACTTGTACATCATTTTACTTTTGACAAATAAAGGTTGAAGTGTCTTTCTTGTTCCAATTAAAATGTGTTATGAAATGGCATCTTAATGTGGATTTATTTTGGTCAATATTGAATGTTAAACATTGTTTTTGTTTCTTTCAAAGCTTTATATATTGCCCAAAGTGCTTTGAGAAAGGTATTGCTATTGCAGGTTTACTGAAAGGAAAGTGGATTTGAAGGTTAAACACGAGATCAAGTCAAGGCTAGGATCAAACTTCGATTGAAAGGTGTGTTTTTAATATCCACAACTTATTTCTTTTCGTAAATATCTCTGTAGTATCATCAATACACTTACCTGTCACCCCAACCAAGTTGATAGCATTAGTTTCCTTGCTAGAGGGTAGATTTTCCCGCCAACATACTGGAGACTCCACTGGGGAAAGTTGAGTTTTTGGCTCTAGGAAACCTTATTCTTGTGTGTCTTCCCAGATTGTTTTGACTTCTTTGATGTGTTGAGAAACCCTGTAGGTATCCCCTAACTGTTTCTTGCTACTTTCATCAGTCTTTTGGTTTATTTCAAAGTCAGTTTTCTAAGCTTTTGAGATATGAGCGCTACTCTGCTATATATACAATAGCTCCCATATGCTACTATGCTATATATACAGTAGCGCCCGTTTCTGCAGGGGTGCGAGTTTCCCTACTGCACAGTAGGGTACGTTTCCTGAAGCTGTTCATTAACAGTTTGCTTGAGTTTTAACCATTCTTGTGGTTTTCTGATTTTGCTTTTAGGTCTCCACGACTGGTGTATGAGGTTTTTAACTGTTGTTTAAGTCACAGAACCTTTTCTTGAAGTTTTTTTCCATCTTTTGAATCGCTTGTTGACCTTTGGAAATTTTGGACTGTTAGTGACTTTTTGGAAGACTAGGTTGTGTTTCGTGTTAAGCACTGTTAGAAAAACAGGATCGCAGAGCAATAACAATAAACAGAAATGAAAATATAATCACACATACACATTACAAGAGAGACACAGATATATCATGGTTCACCCAACTCGGGCTACGTCCACACTGAATTTGCCAGTCCTTATTATTATTACCGTCCAGCAAGATGAAGGGATACAACCTGCAGCACAACCGCTGCACTTCCTCTTCTCTGTTTTTCACAGTCTCTCTCCCGATCTCAAATATCTTTACAATGCATAAAACCTAATACATCAACCCTAGCCGTATTACAATGTCTTTCTTTTATAAGGGAAATACAATGGTAAAATACCACGGGATACCCAAAACCATGGGCCCGCAAAACAGCTGGCGAAAACAGCCCCAAAAATTTTCTTCGGGGGTGCTGCCCCCGGACCCCCCAGCCAGGGGGGATGGGCCCCCCTGGAACCCCGTGGGGGGGCAATTCCCCCACACACCCCCCCGCTTGGTTGGGTGTACAGTCCACCTACACATCATATAGAACTGGGGTACAAACACGACGAATACAATATCATCTATGAGACTAGAAGATCTGGCTCCACAACCAACAATCTCCCACTTGGAGACTGATCACAACAACTCCACCGCTGCTGCACTTGCTGGACTTGGACTTGGAAAATTTCTCCTCTTCACCTTCATGCTAGAAGGCCAACTGAAACCGAGCATGAACTCAGTTTCTCTCTGGTCACTACCTTTGTGAACATGTCTGCAGGATTCTGGCTAGTATGTATCTTTTCCAACTTTAACAGTTCATCTTCCAGAACAGAGCGTATGAAATGGTACTTGATCTGTATATGTTTAGTCCTGGAATGGAATACTGAGTTCTTTGCAAGATGAATGGCACTCTGGCTGTCACTATACAGTCTGCTATCCTTTTGCTTCTTACCCACTTCCTCCATAAACCTCTGTAACCAAATCATCTCTTTACTAGCCTCTGTAATGGCAACATACTCTGCTTCTGTTGTTGAAAGTGCAACAACCTTCTGTAGTTTCTAAATCCAGCTTACTGTTGTTCCACCTACAGTAAACACATACCCTGTGGTACTCCTCCTGCTATCCTTGTCACCTACCATATCTGCATCAACATATCCCTGTAGAACAGTGTCTGAACCTCCAAAACATAATGCCTCAGTGGTAGTGCCTCTCAAATACCTGAGAATCCACTGTACTGCCTTCCAATGTTCTTTACCTGGATTGTTCATATATCTGCTCACAACTCCCACTGCATGTGCAATATCTGGTCTTGTGCACACCATGGCATACATCAAGCTGCCAACTGCTGATTGATAGGGAACCTTGGAAATGTAATCTATCTCTTCTTGTGTCTTGGGACACATTTCCTTACTTAGACTGAAATGGCTAGCCAAAGGTGTACTTACAGGTTTTGCATTCTGCATTCTGAACCTCTCCAACACCTTTTGTATGTACTCACTTTGAGACAATGTCAATTTGTGATTTTTCCTGTCTCTCATTATTCTCATACCAAGGATTTGCTTTGCAGCACCCAAATCCTTCATCGCAAATGAATTAGCTAGCTTCCTTTTGAGTACATTTATATCCTGCATGTTAGACCCTGCAACAAGCATGTCATCCACATACAATAACAAGATAATATATCTTCCATTGTCTAGCTTCTTGAAATAAACACAGTGGTCAGAATGATATCTACCATAACCTTGTTCTGTCATAAACCTGTCAAACTTTAGATACCATTGCCTTGGAGCTTGCTTCAAGCCATACAAGCTCTTTTTCAACCTGCATACCAGATCCTCCTTACCTTTGACTTCATACCCTTGTGGCTGCTGCATATATATTTCTTCCTCCAAATCCCCATGGAGGAAAGCTGTTTTTACATATAACTGTTCAAGATGCAAATCTTTTATCGCCACTAGACTTAAGATAGTCCTAATTGAAGTCATCTTTACAACAGGAGAAAATATTTCATCAAAATCTATACCTTTCTTCTCTGCAAACCCCTTTACAACAAGTCTGGCCTTGTACCGCTTCTTACCTCCTTCTTCTTCCTTCAACCTGTAAATCCATTTGTTTTGCAATGCTCTTTTACCAGCAGGCAACTTAACCAAATCCCAAGTCTGGTTTCCTACCAATGAGTCCATCTCCTCATTCATGCCTTGCTCCCACTTCTTTCTAGTTTCCACCTGCATTGCTTCTTCATAACATTCTGGTTCACCAGAATCAGTCATCAATAAATAATACATTGAAGGAGAGTATCATTCAGGGAGTCTACTTAACCTGGTAGATCTTCTTACAGTTGCAGGAGTTTCAGGTACTTGCTGCTGCTCTTGATTTTCTGGCACCTTCGGAACTTCATTTTCTTTAGCTTCATCAAGCACTATGTACTCTGTGCTTTCCTTTTCCTGTTTCTTTCCCTGCAACTGATCTTTATACATGACCTTTTCATTGAATATCACATCTCTACTCCTGATGATTTTGTTATTTTCATAATCCCATAAACGATAACCAAATTCATCAACCCCATATCCAATAAAGGTACATTTCTTGGATTTTGCTTCAAGCTTTGTTCTATTTTCTTTATCAATATGGACAAATGGTTCACAACCAAACGTTCTCAGAAATGAGTAGTTTACCTTTTTATCTGTCCATGCTTCCTCTGGAATACCACCATCCAAAGCACTTGAAGGTCCTCTGTTTATTAAATAAACAACTGTATTTAGAGCATCCGCCCAAAACTGTAAGGGTAACCCTGCATGCAGTCGCATACACCTTGCACGCTCCATGATTGTTCTGTTCATCCTTTCTGACACACCATTTTCCTGTGGTGTTCCTGGGACTGTCTTCTCTCTACGAATCCCATGGTATGAACAGTAACTATCAAACTCCTTGCCGTAGTACTCAACTCCATTATTAGATCTGAGACACTTCAACCTTTTTCCTGTCTCATTCTCAACCAAAGCTTTCCACTTCTTAAAAGTAGAAAACACATCATATTTCTGTCTAATGCAATAAACCCAAGTTTTTCTAGTTGCATCATCAATCAATGTAACATAATAATGAGAGCCACCAAGAGATTGTACCTGAGCCAGTCCCCATACATCTGTATGCACAAGCTCTAATTTTTCATTCTTCTTATGTTTCCCAACCCTGAGAAATCTGACTCTCTTTTGTTTTCCATAAACACAGTTTTCACAAAATTCCAAACTTACCTGCTTCAAATCCGGTAGCAATTTCCTTGAGTGGAGAATTTGCATCCCCTTCTCACTCATGTGGCCAAGCCTATGATGCCACAATTCTGTATCTGTTCCTGTGGAAGCTAAAGAGATAGAATGGTCAGTATTATGAGGACATAAATACAACGTACCTACTCTGTCTCCTTTTGCTATCACCATTGATCCTTTAGTGATCTTCCACCACTTTTCTCCGAACGTAGATAGACAGCCGCCATCTCCCAACTGCCCTATTGAGATAAGATTTCTTTTCATAGCAGGAATATGCCTAACATCTTTCAACAACCAATCAGTTCCATTCTTAACTTTTATCCATACCTTACCCATTCCAACAGTTTTACATGGCTCATCATCACCCAATAAAACATGTCCAAAATCGCTAGGAACATACTCATGAAAGTATTTCCTATGGGGTGTAGCATGACATGAAGCTCCTGAATCTACTACCCAATAATCACTAGTATTATCTAATGCAAGAATCAAAGCATCTTGTAACACATCACCTGCTACATTTGCTTCCTGGGTAGTTTCCTTCTGTGCATCTCCTTTCTTCTTTAGAGATTTGCAGTCTTTCTTCATATGTCCTTTCTTTCCATAGTTCCAGCACTCTATCTTTCCCAGTCTGGACTTAGATCTGCCCGTTTTAGACTTTCCACGATTACCTTGGCTCTTTCCTCTCTCCTTTTGTCTTCCTCTGCTCTCCATGGTCAACGCATTACCTGATGTCTCACCTGTGCTTTTTCTTCGCATTTCCTCGCTAAGAATAACACCAATAACATCATCAAATTTCAAGGTGTTTGAACCAGAGACAGAGTTACTTACAGCCATGACCAAGCTATTCCAGCTTTCTGGCAATGAACACAAGATTAGAAGAGCCCTAACCTCATCATCAAAGTTCACACTTACAGAACTTAGCTGATTTGTAACCGTATTAAACTCATTTAAATGATCAGTAACAGATCCACCTTCAGACATCTTCATATTAAATAAACGCTTCATTAGAAATACCTTGTTGGAAGCCGAGGGTTTTTCATACAGCTTACCCAATGCTTTCATCAAACCCTCTGTTGTCGTTTCTTTTGAGATATTGAAAGCCACCGACGAAGCCAGGCTCAACCGTATTGTTCCCAGAGCCTTTCTGTCAAGAACCACCCATTCTTCGTCCTTCATAGTCGTCGGCTGCTTTGCTTTTCCTCCCAACGGTAGGTATAGATCCTTCTGGTATAGATAGTCCTCCATTTGCATCTTCCATAACCTAAAGTTTTGGCCGTTAAACTTTTCAACCTTAAACTTTCCTTCTTCTGCCATTGCTCCCACTCGAACCAGAAACCCTAGCTTCCTGTGGGTTTAACTGCCAAATAGACCTTTGGCTCTGATACCAATTGTTAGAAAAACAAGATCGCAGAGCAATAACAGTAAACAGAAATGCAAATATAATCACACATACACATTACAAGAGAGACACAGATATATCGTGGTTCACCCAACTTGGGCTACGTCCACACTGAATTTGCCAGTCCTTATTATTATTACCGTCCAGCAAGATGAAGGGATACAACCTGCAGCACAACCACTGCACTTCCTCTTCTCTGTTTTTCACAGTCTCTCTCCCGATCTCAAAGATATTTACAATGCATAAAACCTAATACATCAACCCTAGCCGTATTACAATGTCTTTCTTTTATAAGGGAAATACAATGGGAAAATACCATGGGATACCCAAAACCATGGGCCTGCAAAACAGCTGGCGAAAACAGCCCCTGGAACCCCGTGGGGGGGCTATGCCCCCCCACACCCCCCCGCTGGGTTGAGTGTACAGTCCACCTACACATCATATAGAACTGGGGTACAAACACGGCGAATACAATATCATCTATGAGACTAGAAGATCTGGCTCCACAACCAACAAGCACTTCCACTTTTTTAGACCCTGACTGCACGTTGCTAGTTTACAAACCTGCATACTTTTATATCCGCTGTTTGGGGCGATGTTTGCCTGCTTTTTACTCATCCTACCCTTTGTTTTAGGGTTTGATCCGTTTTAAAAGCTTCTAGGGTGTCTTCCGTTTTGGTTAATTTCCATTCTTCCTAGACTGATTGTTTTTTGCTGGTTGCAAGTGCATTTAAACTGTTGTAGGCTGAGTCATTTCTCGGTTCTTTGTGTTAGTAATTGGCAGCTTGCTTGTCTACTTTTGCTTGGCATAGTGGTCTTTCTAGGGTTAGATACTTTAGGTCAGTCCTTTGGTGTTTTTCTCCTTTGTTTTCTCCCACTTTGTTTCCAAGTTTAGAGGCTTTTTCTTTGCAAAAACAACCGGTAGATCAAGTCTTTTTTGAGCTAATGTCTCGACAGTTATAAGCTTAAGAATATTTTTAGCCATACTTACACACATTGCACATAAGTTTTATTTTACTTTCCATTTTTCATAGTTCTTTTTCGTTTATAGAAAAAGCAAAAAAAATTGGTAGTTTAAGTTTAATAAGACTTATTTTTCTTGTTACAAGATAGCATAGGATATTCTGTGCATTTTCAAAAAAGAAAACAAAATTTTTTAAGTAGGTTTACTCAAATTTTCAGTTTTGGAAAGAAGTAAATGAAAAAAATGAAAAGAGCTTTGTTGTAGAAACTTTTGATTTTATTGGACTTTTGTTTCCTTGTTGCAACCACCGCCACACAAAAGCACTACCCTTTTTGAATACTAACAGCCCTAAAAATATTTTAATAAAATAAATTAGAAACATTTTTCTTTTTAGGGATACACTACACCAACTAGTTTTGGTTAGGATATTGAGTTTAAATCACCTTAAACCACTCAAGATCACACATTGCGCAAAAATCGTAGTAAGACTATCACAGGTAAACCCACCTCACTCAAAACTTGCCTGGGATCTATGCAGTAGGTCATTGCGAGATCAGATTGTTGGGAATACTCCTCCTACTTTCTATTCGAGCATACGCCAGGATCGGATTGCGTATTGGGGACTCTTTCGAGTTTCGGGCTTAGCTACCCTGCCCACGCTTTTTGATTCGACCGATGATTGTTCCCCTAGGAGTTTTCGGTGTTGTGGTATCCTTAGTATTTGACTCTAGGTTCATACACAGGTGACAGTAGAGGGTATATCTGCTCTACCTAAGAAAGACGTGGGAGGAAATCCCTTGCAGGTCTTTGGGAGGGCGGTTGGGTGATTCCAGCGCTTGCACCCTTAGTCATTGTATTGTGGACCCCGGGTAACTGTCTTTCTTCCTTCGTTGATCTGTTCTGGGCCCTCATCATCCCAGACTCTTCTCTAGATGGCATCTTTGTTTGCCTGGTTTGTATACTTAGGACTTTTTAGTTGGCATGCTGTTTTCCCCCTAGTTGTAGTGGCCACTAGGTTCTAGTATGTTATTTTATATTTATAATCACGAAGAATCAAGAGCTTCATAGATCAAGGAGGTTTCAAAACCTTCCACCACTTAGGACAGAACCTTTACAGCCAGCTAGACGACAGCGGGTAAACCCCAGTATTTCTTCAGAAATTACTCCTGAAACAGAATTTCCTGAAGAAATTCTTGCAACAGAAAACTTTGAAATAAAGGTTCCTGAGGAACCACTACCAGGTACCACAGATCAGCAACACTTTAGTACAGTTGAGGTGGAAGATCTTACTTCTGCGGAGTATAACACTCCTTTCAATCCTCCTTTAACCAATACTAGAATTCCGCTTCTGTCACCTGTTGGTTTCCAGCAGCCCCATTTCAGTACAGACAATTCCTTACCCGGACATCTGATGTCTAATCTAGGAGGTGAACAGGGAGTTCCCCAAACTCCCACTTTAGGTATGAACACCAACACAGTAAATCCTTCTTTTACTGCTACACCAAGTCAGGCACAAACCTCTGTGTCTACTCCATCTTTCATTTTCAACACTGGTACATTAGGTATGCCTAGTTGGACAACGATGGCATCTATCCTTACACCTACTGTTGGACCTAGCAGTACGACCAACTGTGAAACACCTTCTGCTTCTCAACCATTATATCAGATACCTTGTACTTGGATCTCCACACTTGTTGTAGGACCAAGTGCTTCTGCAAACATTCCAGTCATGGGCACCATGACTCCACCGTCCACATCAGCTTCTACTGGTTTCAATACCTTTGCAGGACCAAACATGAATCAATGTAGCATGCCTGCAGGTAATGTCCCTTTTTCCTTTGTCTCAGGGGGAGGGGGTAATATTTTTAACTAGCAATATGGCCGGGCTAATACCCAGCCATAGTGGACGAACCCATAGAGCACTAATCCACTTTCATTTGGGTGGGGAAATTTTAATAACTCTTTCATACAAAAACAGATGGCAAGGGGCAACCCCTACCAACAAATAGCCGGGGGCAACCCCTACCAACAAGTAACTGGGGAAATCCCTATCAACAGATGGTAGGTGGAAACTCCTATCAACATATGGCCGAGGGAAACCCTTATCACCAGATGGCTGGGGGAAACCCCTACCAACAATTCATGGGTCAAACGATGGGTGGTTCCCCTTATCAAGTACCGTCCTACCGGCCTCGTCTACCATTTCTGGCAACTTTAAATTTGCCATATCTTTCCAAACTGACAAACGATCTTGTGTGTCATAATGCTACATGGCCATCAGTTCCCACCAAATTACCTTCGGACATTCCAAAGTTCGAAGGAAAAACAGGTGAAGACCCTAGTGACCATGTCACTACCTTCCACTTATGGTGTTCCTCCAATTCTTTAAACGAAGATTCCATCAAGTTGAGATTTTTCCAAAGGATCTTAACCGGTGCTGCAGCCAAATGGTACATTGAGTTACCTGCAACAAAATTCTCTAGTTTTGGAGATCTCGCAACCGTCTATTTGAATCACTTCCACCTTCCTGTTCGGTATGATGCCAGAACAGAACTTTTGTCTACTTTTAGACAAAATAAAGCCACTCACTTATCTGATCACATTCAGGAGTGGCGAAGACGGAAGAGGCTCATTAAAGCCAACATACCTCTGAAGTTCCTTCTTGAGTGGTACTTGAAATCACTCCTTCCTTATATTTCTAAGGAAGTAGCTACATCTGGAGTAACAAATGAGGAGGAAGCCATCCTACGGACTCAGCAGTTAGACCTTGTTTATGCACAATCTGGGTTACTGTATGAGATTATACCTGACGCACCGAGATCAAACACCGATCTGAGTAGACCCAAAACTGGACCACATGCTGACGGCATAGTGGGTTCAGTTGACTCTGCAGCCTTCGAAGCACTAACTAAACAGGTTCATGCCTTATCAGTCAAACAATAGACTGCAGATGTTTCTTCCGTCACAACCTCTCCTTCTACTTTTGAGCCTGTCAATCAGGTCCAGAACAATCAAAAGGGCCCTCGGCAACCCAACAAAAAAAAGAAGGGCAAGAAAGGAGAGGGGAACCAAGAAAAGCCCAAAAAAGACAATGCCGAAGAGGGTAACAAAGAGGAAAAGAAGGTTACGTTCCCTTGTAAACTTTGCAAGTAGAACCACCTTACTCACCAATGCCCTCTGCTTGAAGAAGCCCAGAAGCTCTTAAGAGAAAAGAAGCCTGTCGTCCTGAAAGATCCATTTCCTAAAGGGAAAGGCTCAACTTCTGGCACCTCCAAAACTGGGGGCACTTCACATGCTACGGTGGATCAAACATTCATAAACATGGTTAATTCGGATGCACTTTTGCAAACTAGAGCCAGGAACTATACCCCGGACGGACAGAAAAATGATAAGGAGATTCCAGAATCCTCCACTCCACTTCACATACCTGTGGACCCAATTCCCAAGATTTCGAAAGGTGTCTTGAAGAGGGAATCGCACAATCCCAACACACGGGCTGCTTCTAACTACAATGTGGTTGAAGATCTAGCCCAGACCCCTTGTGCTTCTAACTACTCTAGAAGTCTTGCAAAGTTGCACTTCTGGTTGCTATTGGGAGTATGGAATCCTCTAACATGTCTGCGCGATTTGATATGACTGATGTCAAATACCGGTTGCCCTATCACGTTGCCCTTCAGATTGAGGTCGTTCATGGTCCAATGACCATCAGATGAGCTGTAGTAGATGAGGGAGCGTCGACTTGCGTAATGTCAATTTCCTGTTGGAAAGCTCTAGGTTCTCCTGAGTTAGCCCCTTCTAACACACTGCTTACTGCATTTGATGGCATAACTTTCCATCCACATGGATTTTTTCCATCATTTGATGTCACTTTGGCCGATAAGACAGTTGCTGTTGAAGTAGAAGTTCTGGACGCTCCGCTTGATTACAATATGTTATTAGGAAGGAGTTGGACATATGCCATGCGAGCTATTGCATCGACAATTTTTCGAGTGGTCATGTTCCCATTTGAAGGTAAGATTGTTACAGTCGATCAACTTTCTTTCACTCAGAGAAACAACCAAACTTCTTCGGAAACCACAGTTCCATTGATTGATCAAACCACCCCGGTTGGTGAGAGTTTAGGAGCAAGACTTTACGGATCACTAATTGGCACTTTTGACCTATCCGCTCCTACTTTATTTGTTGGTAATGAGGGATGTTCATCGCCTGAAACTTCCATGGTTAGTTTAACAACTGATGCTGAGTTTCTACCAACTAATACAAACCCCTCTGTGCCTACCCCTGGTGTAGAATTTACCCACCTGGATTCTTATCGAACTACAACAGAACATATGTTGACTCCATTGGTGTCTGTCGAGTCAAACATAGATTGTGCCACTACTCAGACACCAGACCCGATCCGCTCTCTTGAGAGTTTAGATACTACTTTACCTCTTGAAGAGGAAATGTTAGAAGCCATGACCGACCCAGATCTTCCTCAGGAACATATAGATCCTAGGTCCTTCTTGTTTCCTATTCTTAACTTGATAGAGAGAGGTGAATTTTGTTCACCACCCGATGAAAATACTGATTTCACTTCTTCAGAAGTTGGTATTGTGGAAGCAAATAGATTACATACCTCGCTGGTGAACATTTTCACTGGGGTCAACGGAAACATTTTCTTTGAAACGGGATGCTATCTCGATGAGATCATTCTGTATACCAACCTTTTCCGTGATTTCCATAACATCTTTGCCCAGCCTCATGAGGAGGATCCAGGCATTGACCCTACCTGAAGAAGTACTACGCCTAGGCTGAAATACTTTTTCTTGTAACATAGCTGTATATTTTTGTAAAGCTAGTTTTGTTATGCTTGTTAGGTAATCTTATGTGTGTTTCTCATTTCATATACCAGATGTCAACTGAACATTTCTTAGGATTTGCTGATGGCGCCAGTCGCCACACCTGTTAGTTGGCTGTAGGAGCTTGGGTCATTTATTCACCCGCTGACCAACTTGTCTCTTCGGGGGGGTTTGTTTGGGTCCTACCACGAATAATGTGGCTGAATACAGTGCAGTTATAGAACTTCTCCGAGATGCTCTCAGTCATGGCATTTCAAATTTGGAGGTAAGGCTTGACTCACAATTAATTGTATTTCAGTTAACAGGTGTATATCAGATTAGGGATCCGGGATTGCTACGTCAATTTCTATGAGTTAGACTATTGGAAAGACAATTTCATTCTATCAGATATGAACACATTCCAAGAAGTTTAAACACTTTAGCTGATTCATTAGCAAACTATGTGTTAGACTGGCATTTGCATCATACATTGTCATAAACAACATTGCACACATAAAATTAAAATGCATACACATGTAAATAACCGATACTGTATATAGCTAATACCATATCAAAAAAAATATGAGTTTTGATTCACAAGTCTATCAAGTCAAGTCATGAAAGTACAAAAGATGGGCATAGTAGCCTCAAAAATATATACATAGAATGTATTCCTCTCCTATGGAGAAGGAGGGACATCATCATCATCTACTGCATGGCGATAGCATATGACAAGCCTAGATATCTTCCGCAACACCCTAAGCCATGCTGGGGGAACCCCAACAACATCTTCCTGCATATCAACAGGTATATGATCCATACGACATGCAGGAACTTCATGAGTCAACCGACTTATTTTTTCTCTCCAGGGTTCCCAACATAGCATCTGCTGCAGTAATATCAGCTGGCCTCACATAGATGGTAGGATTACCCTCAGGACGAACAGGCCCAACATCTGCATATGACACTTGATTAGACCTTCAAAACTCATTCATAAAAATCAAATACTTGAAAAAGTTTGAAAAAATTAAATAAACCTCAAAATTTAAACATACCAATATCTCCCCAGGCTCCACCTAGAGGAAGCACCAGTTCTGGATAATGACGGAAATCCAATCCATCATATGGAAACTGCTCGAAAGCGGGCACTTGCCTCTCCCACCACCCCCAGAAATCATCAGTATGATAACAGTAGTGACTTTCCCCACCACCCTGGCGGAGGAATATGTCACCCCAACGGCCTAGTCTGGGCTCACGGGGGTTAACCTAAGGTAGAGGCATCCCCAAACTGATAGCAGGCATCCTCTCTGTGGCTAGGGTTTTACCCCTAGCTTGTGCAAATGAGCACCTACTAAGGAGAATGGACTCCTTAGTAGCAGTTCAGTAAATGTAAATAATTAAGCTAAAACAGAGATATAAACTACTTCTAAAACATGCATGAAACATAAACAACAAATTTAAATAATGGTTTTTTGTATTGATATTACCTTCAATGTGAAGGTTGATGAAGCTCCTTGCAATGTCCAAGAGGGTTGCTCCAAGCTCCAATGTGCTCCTTCTCTTTCTCCAATGGTGGGAATGGGCCAAAGGTGGCTCTCAAGGTGAAAGTAGTTCAATGGTGAACTAGCTTTTCGAGAGAGATTTTGGCAGAATAAGGGTATACTTGATTGTGGATATGGAATAAAGGATCTCCATCACCTATTTATATTTTTTTGGTGGTGGAGTGCTGACCCATGGTTTTGGGAAACACATGGTTTTGGACAGCTATATAGGGTTTTTTCCTCCTTTTCCTCATTATTTTATATTTTTTATTCCCTTTTTAGGGGATTTTTGCTATTTTTGGAGGAATTTTGGATATTTTTGGAGGAAAAAGGGGTTTTTTAGCCTTTTTTAGGCTATTTTGAGGGTTTTGTGGCCTTTTGGAGGCATTTTAGGCCTTTTGGAGGATTTTTAATGGGATTTTTTGAGATTTTAAGGGAAATATGGTAGGAAAATGGACAAATGAGCCATATAATGTGGTAGATGAGGTAGTGAACACTTTTTGGGTGTTAACAGATTGCCCCCTGATGTGCGAGGGCAGGAGCTCATCGTATGGCCGATGGACATCATAAGTCATGAATGGTTTTCCTGGGGTGTGGAGAGAAGAGAAGAAACAAACTGAAGCCCGGAACAACAATCCTGAACAACTACAAGAACTAAAAGTACATAACCTCAATAATGGATGAGGAATCAGCTGATCATATGGACGAGGCGGGCATTCCCATGCTTGTATCAGGATATAACATAACAATAAAAATGGGGTCCAAAAAATGGGGACCTGAAATATACATGACCTCAAAAACTGAATGAGGAATAATCTCAATATATGGACGAGGCGGGCATACCCATGCTCGTATCAAGATACATAAACAGAACTGTAAGGCCCGAAAAGGGGGACCTGTAAGATACATAGCCACTGTGTACATCATAAGAGTCCAGAGGGGACACAAAATCTGGGACATACTGCTGGGCTGATCATGTTGTAACTGAAGAACTGGTGCACTGGAACATCAACAGTGCTACTGAATGTGGTACCAAAGGAACTAATGAGCTGCTGGATCAGAGTGACAAGGGGTACACTCGCAATGGTACACTGAACTGGAACTGATCTGGGACTGAAACTGGGTACTCAAGGAAGCATGTAACTAGATGGCTTCCGAATACAAACGCCTAACGCAGCCCGGACATCCACGGGAACATATAACTGGTCGTTCCGAAGTGACTCACCAATGTGCTAGAGTTGGGGGAAATCCGGGGTCTTCGACTAATAATGTAAAGGATATAACCCTACGTGATTCTCGACGATGCGATCAAGGTGCTGAAGTCGAGCATGTGAGAAACAACCATTCGGAGAGGCAATGATGACTCCTCTCAGAATGGTCCATAGGCACTTACCACAGATGGTGATAAGTCCAAGGCGTAGGGACCTCTAGGCCTATCCTCTAGAATAGAGGTGCTGTCGTCGACAAAGGGAGACCTGCAACTATCAAGGCAATGATGTTTCCTAGACAGGAGCGTGAGGTGAAGAACCGAAATGTGATAGTACTGAGGGCAGGATTGACAAACTGGGGGTGATCACTGGGAAAGTAGAGTGGGTGGACTCAAACTTCCTTTGTTCAGAGTATGATAATGGGAATGATTTGGCAGCATATGAAACTGACTGAGGGGAAAGGGATCATAGCTGCAATGGATCTGGGAGGGTAACTGGGCTGAGGGAGACTCAAGCTGGTGTAAAATGGCAGGAGACTGCAGAATACTCTGAACAAAGGCGACCTGATTGGGGGTGCTGCCGAGATGATCGATCATAGTGCCAGGAGGTACGGGGGGGGACTTCTTCATGGGTTAAGGAACTAAAAGAAGTTTGTGTAAAATGATACTGTCGTGTGGATTTTACGAGCCCAGGACAGTTCATGCTCGTGGTTGCTTTCAATTTTAAGGAATCTGAAAGCGATAAGAACACTCTGAAGTGATGGAATGGTACTGTCGTGTGGATTTTACGAGCCCAGGACAGTTCATGCTCGTGGTTTCTTTCAATTTTAAGGAGTCTGAAAGCGATAAGAAGACTCTGAAATGAAGGAATGGTACTGTCGTGTGGATTTTACGAGCCCAGGACAGTTTGTGCTCATGGTTGCTTTCAATTTTAAGGAGTCTGAAAGCAAATAAGAAGACTCCAGGGGGTTTCTTTTTCGTAGATTTAGTCTCCAAGGCCCAAAGAAGCATAAAAGGATGCAATGAAGAACTCTTCTAGCCAGTGTGACTAGAGTATTCCTTTTTCGTAATTAGTCTACCAGGTCCGGAAAAGGGTTAAACTTATACCAGATAGACGCCCTTTCAGGTACTTTAACGAGCACGAAAGGAAGCAAGATTGCTCGGCGATCTTTTCATTCTTTTAGGAGTCAGAAAAGAGCTTAACGGAAACTCCCTAAGTTCCTTTTTCGTAAAGGACTTGTCCGGCCCGAAAAAGGGATAAAATTATACCGAACAAAAGGAATGGCCAGGCAAGGAGGAAGTGTTCAGTCAAGGATCAGTAATGATGACCAAGAACGAGGGTTGGGGGGAACACTGGTGGGCCTCCTTGCGGGGTAGATGAAATGGTGGCAAAATAACGAAACATTTGCAGTATGACAGGAGTGAAGGGCTCATGTAAAAATGTGGAACAATCCGATAGCGGCCGATGTGGTGCGCAAACCGAGGCAGCAAGGTGTCGGGACACAATGTTGAAATTATACCAAGTGAGAGCGAGAAATGATCTCAAGCATCATCACGAGCTCAGAAAAATGAATCCGACGATATAAAGGATGTCAAAAATGGGTAACGGCCAATGTGGCACGCACACCGAGGTGACAAGGGCATTTTGGAAAAATACCCAAAAAATGGGGGGGTGAGAGCGAGAAATGATCTCAAGCATCATCACCAGCTCGGAAAAATGAATCCGATGATATAAAACATGTGAAAAACGGAGAACGGCCGATGTGGCACGCAAACTGAGGCGACTAGTGGTGTCTGAAAAAATGGGCAAAAAATGACGGGGTAAAAATGATGCAACGATGTGACCATCATGACGGTCTCGTCGTGCTGATTCCAGTGGTGGAAACGGTTCATAAAACGGACTCCGTATGGGGTCAGAATGGCCAAAACAAGAAAAAGTCAACTGACTATAAATAGTGGTGGGTCCAACATGACATGTGTCATTTGTACTTGTTTGACTTTGACTTGTGATCAGAGTGGACCAGAGCTTAGGTGGCATTTTTGGACGATCCGACCGGCCGATTTCAGATCCGGGAGATACAGGTATTCCGTCAAACTCATACCTGCATATTTTTTAGGGTCGGGGGTTGGGTAGTGGGTCCCAGGGCTGATTTGTACAGTCCACGTGGGGTGGACCGCGGGTTAGGGGGTCGAAACCGCGGTTGGCGACCGCGAGTTTCGGGGTGAACCACGCGGTTAGCGACCGTGTGATTCCTAGATGGATACGTGGTCCAGTACCGCGAGTTCCAAGGAGGAACACGCGGTGCGAAACCGCGAGGTTAGGGCTAATAGGCGCGGTTAAGTACCGCTGCTATAGGCCTGAAAGCCGCGGTCGGAAACTGCGGCAGGAAGCCCGAAAGCCACGGTTTTGGGACGAGCTTTTAGGGTCTTCCAGGAGAGGGAAAAGGACTTATTTATGGGACATGAGTTTGATGAGTTTCCTTTGTGTGATTGACAGGATGCCACAGGCTCTATGGAGAGAGCGGGAGATTCCCGACGAGATGATGACCGTCATTCGAGAGGAGTGCCATGTGCGATCTGTGTTGGGATTGTGCGGACTACTGAAGTTCGCACAGATACCTATGATACGTTCAGCAGCATTGCTGCTGAACCGGCTGATCAGCTTCTGGGAGCCAGACATACATGCTTTCCGGGTACAGGGTGAGAGGGTGGACCTCACCCTGACCGATGTATATTTTCTGACGGGGTTGCCCTGTCTAGGCAGGGTAGCAGACACACACCCGCGGGTCGCCGCGAACGTCGACATGGAGGACATGTTGGAGAGATACTGCGGTCCTGAGGCAAGGGTGCATAGGAATTCACTCCTTGTGAGGGACCTACAGGAGTCGGCGGTGCAGGCCATTGCAGCATGTGTGGTGCGGGTATTGGGTTCCCAGTCACCTGAAAAGGTGTCTGGGGGCCAGATGCAGATGATAGAGCGTGTACTGGACGGGGTGTACTACGCGTGGGGCCAGATGTTCCTGACCTGCGTTCAGCGGCAGCTGACGTCAGCGAAGGAAGCTAGCAAGGGTTTTTGTTTTGGTTCCTTCTTGTGTGCCTTCTTTATGGAGAGGGTACCCACACTGCGGCCACGGGTGCCGATCAGGGCAGGAGGTATGAGGGAGCCGCGGATGGTGCGGTGGGGCGAGATGATGCGCCGCCATGGTGGCGGCGACGTGGGCAGGTATTTTACGCAGGAGTTGTACCTACAGGGGCTCCAGATACCATTGACACTGGACAACTTCCCGTATCGGGACATGGACTTCACGGGAGATTTGGAGGCGCCACGAGCACCAGGACAGGCATGGGGTCCCGACAGTACATATGTGTTTTGGGTTGCATGTTATGTATGTCAAGTTTTATTTGTATGATAGTAGATTGATATACTGTGACTGACATATGGGTGATCTTGCAGATGTGGGCCTAAGGCCGCCTCCAGGACATGTGGCACGGAGGGGTATTGTGGTCGTTCCAGCTCTACCTGGGCGAGGGGAGGTCCGTCGCCGTGATGCGGAGGGGACACTGGAGTCGGTCCGGGCACTATTAGACCGGTTGCTGATAGGGGTGACCGACGAGGGATGGCGGGACGTCGATCTAGACGTGGTTCAGGATTGCATGAGGGCACCCCGAGAGTTTAGATCCATCGCGATCCGGGTGGCGATCTTGGTGGACTGGGTAGTTGCACAGGAGGACGGAGGAGATGAGGACTTGCCGGAGGAGGAGCGAGGGGAGGACTCAGAGGCAGCCGATGCAGGCAGTGATGCAGGATACGACTCTCATTAGGGAGTACAGGGGACTCCCCCCGAGTTTTGTAGCTACGGCATGTATGGTGATGAGGCTTTAGGCATGTATATCCATTTTTTGTATAGCTGAGTACAGGGGTACTCAGGACATGTATAGCACTGAACATGTATATTTTTTGATATATATATATGCACATGGATGCACCTTTTTGTATGTTGTTGTTTTATTTGTACGCACGTGGATGCGCTTTATGAGTTGTGATATGTTTATATTGCACATGGATGCAAGTAGGTTAGGATGTTAGGCACGTGGATGCCCCTTGTGTATTTTATGTGATGCGACATGATGTATGTATGATTAGGCACGTGGATGCCCCTAAGGATATGCATGTGGTTTATGTACATGGATGCAAATGTGGATGCGATGCAATCTTTGTGGGTTTTTATATATTTTTATGAGATGCTATGGGATTGTGACGCATGATGTTACATGATGTGATTGATATGCCAATCTAGGATGTTGTTGGCCATTTGGTCTGCGACACTATTTTGGGCTTTGGGGACATGTGTGAATGTGATGGATTCAAACTGCCGGCTGAGTTGTTTCGCGCGCAGGAATTTTCTAAAAAGGCAGGGATCACGCACCTGGTAGCAGTTGTTGAGCTGGGAGACAAGTAGCTGGGAGTCAAGGAACACATGAAGGTGACATATACCTATCTGGAGGGCAGCAGTCAGGAGACTGGTCACAGCATCATACTCTGCCTAGTTATTGGTAGCAGTGCCTATACATATTCCGTCAAGGTGAATCATCTCGTTGGAAGGGGAGTACAAGACCCATGCTGCAGAAGCCAGGTTGGGAGACCAGCGGCTTGCGCCATCAGCGAAGCCAGTGTAACAAGGTGGAAGATGGTCCACCTATAATCATGCAGAAATGATGAATGTAAGATAATGGTAAAAAAGTGAAAAACAAAAAGAGAGCAAACTATACAATGCGGACCAACAAGGTCGCAAGTTATTCTAGGGATAGAGACTCCTTAGGATACAACCCAGCATGGGGGTTGCGCAAAGGAAGGCCTTCAGAGTCGGTTTCTGTACGAACAGGAAGTTCCTCTGGCCGTGTGTCCATGGGATGTTTGAGAATGGTGGGGTCGAACCCAGGCATTCCGGTAGAGGGCCAAGCAAAGACATCACGGTACTCTTGGAAGAGTTGGTGGTAGTTCTCGATCTCCTGCGCGCTGCAGGAGGCTCCTAAAGTGATGACTTCAGGGGTCCCAATTGTAGCTTTAACATCTGAGAACTGTAAGGGATGAATGGGACGCTGTTTCTGACGAACGGGGGGTACATCAGGCCATGTGTCAATGTGGTGCTCTATAATGGCGGGGTCAAGACCAGGCATCTCGGTATAGGACCAGGCAAAGACATCACGGAATTCTCTGAAAAGGTTTATGTAGTCCTCAATCTCTTGTTTACTGCAGAATGCTCCTAAAGTGATGAGTTCAGGGGCACGTCCTAGGGCAGCGATATCAACTTGGATGACAGGTGAGATGTTGGCCATGTTACCTTCCTCGAAGGCATCAAGAGCAGGAATAGGGTCCTTAAACCAGTCGACCTTGGTGGGGAGGAAGTCTTTGGATTCAACCACAAATTGGGTAGCGGTGCTAGAGGAAGATGCTTCTGGGATGAAGTAGGAACGATGATGCATATCATCCCAGGGATAATCCGGGGCAGTGAGGGCCTCAAGAATCTCCTCATCGGTACAGAAAGTTTGCGTCGTCAAATCGGTTGACGAGGGGGTAGTGGTTGAAGAGATCATATAGATGGTATTAACTTCTCCAGAAGGGAAATAGACCGGGGGGTAGATCTCCTCAATGGTGGGTGGTGCCGTCTCAAGATCTAGATTGTTGATCTCATAGAGAGCCGCTCTGTAATCCGGGAGATCGGGACAATGATGGGAGTAATGCCCGTAAACACCGCATATAGCACAAGGGTGGTTGGCACGTAGGGACTTGTCTTTAGGCTTAGGAAGGGGGTTTAGTTCGACAGTTGGGATGTTGGGGTCATCGTCGAGCATCTGCATGTGTTTCTGTAGGGCTGGTAACTGTGGACACTGGTGAGTCGCATGGCCCAACTCGTCGCACAACAAGCATTTGGGAGGAGCGCGGAACACTGGAGGGTTTTTGACTGTCTTGGGAGGTGGTACAGCAGTGTAAGGTTGTGGACCTCTGCCCCCAGTGGGTTTGGGAGTAGGAGGGGGAGTCATGGAGAAAGAAGGGGTAGAGACACCGAGAGGTGGCTGAGTGGTAGTAGCCATGGATTGCACCGGTTGGAGGACGAGGTTTGGTGTCGGCGGGCGAACGGGAGGTGAAAGATACCATACGGGTAATCCCAAAGTTAACCCAGGGAGGCTAAGGGTAGCCATGACCGGGGCGCTTACTACTCCTGATGGAGGGACTAGGAAGGGGATCGTATGGATAGGTGTAACACCAATGTGGCTAGGTACCAATGGTGGTTTAGGAAACAAGGGTGGTTGATTGTTAGGTGGTTGGTTGTCGTGGGACAAGGTACATAAGTCAGACACTTCGGGCGTAGATGACGGGGGAGGAATGGATTGAAAGGTGGAGGCCATCGGCGCGTCTGAGTAGACTCCAGGCCCCGTAGAGGAAACAAACGAGGTGGTGGCACGAGGAACAGGTTGTTCAACCATGGGGAGAACATTTTCAGGTGCCGCAGGAGCACTAGGATCATAGTAGGTGAGCTGGTCAACCTTAACCACGCGTCCCTCATGGGGGAACATCATGGTGCAAAAAATGGAAGAGGCAACCACCCGCATGGCATACATGTAACTGCGGCCATGTAAAAGGTTATAATCCAATTGGGCATTGATTACCTCAATGTCGATAAGGACGGTTTTACCACCTAACTGGACGGGGACATTGGGTAGGAGGCCTTGGGGCTGAGCCGAACGATCGTCGTAGGCGCGTAATGCAGTGGTGGATTGCTGGAGAGTGGGGGATCCCAACTTTTGCCACACGAACGTAGACATAACGCATGTGGAGGCACCCTCATCAATGATACATCGATTGATGACAAGATTCCGGACGGAAACAGAAACTTGGAATGCTAAGGAGGAAGGCAGGCGTGGTTTAGATTGGTCCAAATCAAATGCCATTAAATTCGAATCGTGTGGGTCAATCGCCCCAATGGCGGATAGTAGAGTCTTGCGCTGAGAAGGGCAGTTTTTCAAGACTTCTAAAGCAGACATGGCTGCGGGGGATTGGGCTAGGTCATCTACAATGTTGTAGTTTGACGCAGCGCGCGCATTGGGGTTGTTGTCTATACGGCGAAGTGGGAAACGAGGGGCTTTGGGAGCGCCATCTAGTGGAGGTGGAGGTATACGTAACGCCCGATCAGTGGGATGGGCGTTAGTGGGTTTCTCAATGGGAGGTGCTTCAGTGGTGGAGCCATATTGGTTCCGACGGGTCTGAAGGTTGACGTCAGCGGATGACATCATCAACAGGTGGTGGGTACCTGAGTCAAACATGGGTTGATCAGGAGCAGCGTAAGTGATTTGTTGTTGGGGTTGCGCGTTGGCTTGAGGGGGAGCCAACGACTGAGTGTTCACGACACCTTGTGTGGGTAAGGGGTTTTGCAGAACCAAAGGAGGCTGCTGAGGCTGAGGGGGGTTAGGTGGAGACTGAGGAGCCGCATGCCCTTGGCGGTGGGCATCGTCAACCCAGAGTTGACGAGCTCGCTCTAATTGTCGGCAAGCATGCGTGTAGTGTCCATAGACCCTGCAAATAGAACAAGGGTGGTTCGTTCGTAAATTGGGGTTTTTAGCCTACTTGGGCGGGCGATCAGGGTTTTGATTAGCGGGGGCCGCATTGTTATTGTCGGGGGGATTAGCCGGTTGACCAGCTTGGTCTGCAGGTTGGTTGTTCCCACGATTACGGCCCTTGCTGCGGTTCTGTTGGCCCTGGTTGCATTGGTTGTTCTGGTTTTGCTGTGGGTTTTGTTGGGCGTAAACTTGCTCTTAGGCAGCCGGTGGATTCTGAGGTTGCGCAGGTGCGGGAGAAGGCTGCGGGGGATGATATGCAGGTGGAGGCTGAGCAGGTGTAGCAACTTGAGGAGGTTGTTGATATGGCTGCGGATCAAGTTGTGGGCTTACCGCAGGGGCTTCCTGTGGCGGATAATAAGCGGGTTGGGCTTGTGAAGGCGCAGGAGCTGGGGCAGCCTGCTGGTGGGAGGCACCTGCAACAATTAATTAACAAGAATGCGCGAAATAGCAGAAATGACAGAACTCAGAATCACTTTTGTATTGATCACGGGCCACTTCGAGGGGGCAACCTCCTTTGAGCAAGCTCAATACAAATAACTTCACGGTGCCTTCATAGGTCTCAACACACACTTATATACTAATTCTAGGCGCCAATACTATGGGCCGAAACCATGGGCCGTTACAAACTATGGATCAACAATACTACGGGCGACTTACAAAGCATATGCGCCAACAACAATAACACAAACTATTGATCACAAATACTACGGGACGACTTACAAAGCATATGCGTCCAACAACAACATACTAACAAAGTAAAGATATGGGTTCCTAACATCCCCTCCCCCTTAAAAAAAGCTTTGTCCTCAAAGCTTCAGATGTGGAAATTGTTGTTGAATCTGAAGGAGTGGTTCCCATGTAGCATCCTCTGGTTGCATGTCGTGCCACTGAATTAAGACCTCTATGATAGTGCGAGAGCGAAGCTGACGTGTGCGCCGATTGAGGATGGCCTCTGGCTCCAAAAGGATGGATCCTTCATTATCCAGTTCGGGTAAAATCGTTTGGCCGCTGATGTTGGTGCCAAGAACTTTCTTCAAACAAGAGACATGAAAGACTGGATGAATGCGGGAAGAAGGAGGAAGTTCCAATTTATAAGCAACGGACCCAATCTTCTGAAGAATCCGATATGGCCCATAGAACTTTGGAGCAAGCTTATGACGCCCTTTGAGTTTCAAGGAGGATTGTTTGTACGGCTGGAGACGAAGAAAAACCATATCGCCGACTTGAAAAGTGCGCTCTGAACGGTGCTGATCCGCTTGTTGCTTCATGCGATTTCTTGCCATGTGAAGATTGTCCCGCAAAATGCGAAGAATCTGATCGCGGTTGCGAAGGACCGTGTCAACTTCCTGAACTGGTGAACTGGTGGGGGTGTATGGAAGAAGAGCTAGAGGTGCTTGACCATAGACTGCTTCATATTGGGTCATTTTAGAGGCAGTGTGGTAAGAGGTATTGTACCACCATTCAGCAAGAGGGAGCCACTTCGCCCACTGATGTTGTTGTTCTGAGGTGAAGCAACGAAGATAAGTTTCCAAGCATTTATTGACAATTTCAGTCTGACCATCTGTTTGTGGGTGATACCCTGAACTCATCTTCAGTTTGGTGCCAGTGTGGCGAAATAGTTCTGTCCAAAAATGACTAGTGAAAGTCGCATCACGATCCGAGACAATGGAAGAAGGGATGCCATGAAGACGAAAGATCTGGTCCATAAAAATTTGAGCAACTGAGTGTAAAGTTAGTCACAGCAGATCTAATGAACAAATAAATCAGTCACAACAGATGAATAAGAAGATATGGTGCAAAACTGTGCAAAAACATGCAGCAGTGCTCTCTATCCCAGAAAGGGTGAATGAATTACAATAGATTACAATACAATCCAATATTTGTCAATGGCAATTCGAATTGACTAAGTAGGCCATTCGAATCACTGAAATGGAGTAGCTTGACTCAATCTAGGAGTCCTCATCAATCATCGGTGTTGCTCATCAATCACAACAAACAGTCATCCAGGTGTCAAGCTGAGTCTAACTGATCATAATAAATGTAACTGAAGTGTGTAGCACTGATATAGGATCTGGAGGCTCAGTGGGGGCGCATGGGAGGCTAACTGGAGTCAGAGCAAGTCACCTAATCGAACTGGAGGTCAATCGGAGGTGAAACAGTCAGTCAGGAGTGAAATCGGAGTGAAATCAATCAGAATCGGAGCTAGCTGAATGTAACTGGAGTGAATCTGCAGTGGTAGGTGAACAAGTACGCCCTTCTCTGTCAGTAGGTGAGAAGAGGGCGCCTTTCAGCTTAGGAGGGCTAAAACTCTGTGGAAAGTGGCTCCCGGGTGCTAGAAGAAGGTGGATAAGGTGCTGGAGGCATCAAACTGGTGACTGGACTGCATATCCTGAAATAGATCATGCAAGATCCTGAAGTAGATATGTATCCCGAAATAGATGATCCTGAAATAGATATGTATCCCGAAATAGATGATGGATATCCGAACACCCCCCCTCAAGCTAGACTATGATGTGCCAACTAAAATAATGTGGGGCCCTGGTAACTAAGACCAAAGGTCACCCCAATACAATAATCCAAAAAATGCTGAAAAATAAACTAAGTGAGGAAAGAGGGAAAACCCAGTGGGAAGAAAGCCCCCCCCTCAAGTCTAAAGCATAATAATGAATCAATCTGTCTCCACCATGATGGAACTCACCCCCAACAGTGAACGGAGGTAAGAGAACTTCTTCTCAGTGAAGCTCTTGGTGAAGATGTCTGCAATTTGCTCATCAGTAGGGCAATATTGCAGAATGATGGTGCGGTCATGCACCAACTGTCGAATGTAATGCATATGAATCTCAATGTGCTTGGTCCTCTGCCGCTGAACTGGATCTGTGGAGATCTTGATAGCACTTTGATTGTCACAAAATAGGACAGTCGAAGTAGTGCCACCAAAACCAAACTCGGAAAGAATACCCTGCAACCAAACTGCCTGAATGCAGGCATTGACTGCCCCTCGATACTCTGCCTCTGCTGAAGAAAGTGCAATGGCTGCTTGCTTTTTGCTGGACCAGCAAATAGCACCATGACCAATCATGAAAACATAACCGGAAGTGGACTTCCGATCAATGCTATCACCTGCCCAATCTGAATCAGTAAAACCAATGAAATCTAGCTCAGAATCTGCAGCATAATGTATGCCAAACTGTCTCGTACCTTGCACATACTGCAAGATCCGCTTGGCTGCTCGCCAATGAAGCTCATGTGGCTGCTGCATATATCTTGACACGGCACTCACGGCATATGAGATGTCAGGCCTAGAGTGTGTCAAATAAAGTAGTGAACCAATCAACTGTCGATACATACTGCAATCTGCAAGCGGTGTGGAATCTCCCTCCTCAAGACTGATTCCTGAGAGGAATGGGAACGGGGCTGCCTTACATTCAGCCATATTAAACTTCAATAACAGGTCGGAAGCATATTTTTGCTGAGATATAGTGATCCCATCAAAATTTTGAGCTATCTCCAAGCCCAAAAAGTGACTCAGCAAGCCCAAATCGCTCATGTCAAAAGCTAGATTTAAGGCAGTTTTTAGCTTGTTTATTGAAGTAAGTGTGCTACCAGTAATAAGCAGATCATCAACATAAAGTACAATAACCAACAAATTACCTTTAACTCGCTGAAGATAGACATTCGGATTAGATTTGCATCTTTGGAAATTCTGAGAAAGAAGGAAGGAGTCCATCTTTGCGTACCAAGCTCTTGGGGCCTGTTTTAACCCGTACAAAGACTTCTTCAATCTGCAAACCAATGATGGATCTGATGTATAACCCTCTGGCTGCTGCATATAGACCTCTTCAGCAAGGTCTCCATGTAAAAATGCACTCTTCACATCCATGTGATGCACCTCCCAGTGCTTGGATGCGGCAATAGCTAAAACAAGGCGGATGGAATCCATCTTTGCAACCGGTGCAAAGGTCTCTGTGTAGTCCACTCCTTGGACTTGGGAAAAACCTTTTGCCACCAACCTTGCTTTATATTTGCTGATAGTGCCATCAGCAGCAACTTTAGTACAGTAGACCCATTTACACTTCACTAATTTTCTTCCAGGTGGAAGAGAAACTAGCTCCCATGTATTGTTCTTTTGAAGAGAACTGTACTCTTCATCCATGGCATCTTTCCATCTCGGATCTCGATGGGCTGAATAATATGATTGGGGATCTGAACCAGCCATCAAATAACAAATCTCAGGAAGAAATGGATCAGCAATAGAAAGAGCCATACCTGCCCTTTGAAAGTCTCCTCTTGTTTGTCTCGGATCAGCAGGATTTCCAAGATTCGAACCAGCAGATTGTAGAGTATTTTGGGCCCACTTTGGTAACTGAGGGGGATCTGAATGGTCGGATTCCGAACCTGATATGTCATGATCATCATATGCTGCTACAATATCAGAAATATCAGAACTCATACCTTCATTATCGCTGCTCGAATCTTCTTCTGGTGAAGGCGGTGAATCGGCAGTTTTCTCCTCAACTAGTTGCAATTCTTGAAGCGGTTCTTCAAACTGCACACTGCGCTCTATGAATATCTTTTTAGATCTGATATCCATGAGTTTATATGCTTTTGATTCTTCCCCATATCCTATCAATATGCACTCGATACTTTGTGGATCCAAAGCTCGTCTCTTCTCAGAAGGAATTCTAGCCCATGCAGTAGAGCCAAAAACTCTCAAATTGGACACATCCGGTTTGTGACCAAAGAATGCTTCGAAAGGATTCATACCTTTCACGGATGAATGTGGAACTCGGTTCTGTATATATGCAGCAACATTGATTGCTTCAGCCCAAAGATTTGCAGCCAAACCTTTTGATTCAATCATGCATGTAGCCATCTCTTTCAGTGACCGGTTTTTCCTTTCCGCTACACCGTTCTGCTGGGGTGTGTAGGGAACTGTATGTTGGATCTTGATTCCGCTTTGGGCACAAAGTTGCAGCAACTCGGACTTGATATATTCCCCACCATTATCAGATCTAAGAGCTTTGATCTTGCTCTCAGTGGTGGTCTCAACAGAAGCCTTAAAATCCTTGAATTTTCCAAGCACTTCTGACTTGTTTTTGAGAAAGAATACCCATGTAAAGCGAGAATAATCATCAATAAATGTCAAAACATACCTTGAACCATTTAATGACATATGGGGCAGCGGACCGCTGATATCAGAATGGATCAATCCCAAAATAGTAGAGGCTCTGCTAGCCTTGCCGCGGTCGAATCTGTGCTCGGGGTGCTTCCCAATAATGCAACCGGTGCATATTCCCTTCGAGGAACGGAGTTGTGGCAGCCCATCAACCATGGATTTATTTGATAGCAGCAGCAAATACTTATAATTTAGATGTCCAAATCTTTCATGCCAAAGCCTACTAACCTCATTACCATGTGTGCGAAGAGCAGTGGGCTTTGCAAGCGGAATAAAGTGCGAAAACTCATAACATTTTGCAGTGTGGTTTGCCTTTCCAACCGCAACTAGTCTTCCACTTTTGATATCAGAAATTTCAACTGTATTAGGGCTGAATGTGACTTTCTTTGGATCACCAGTATGTGTCATTTGATAAACAGAAAGGAGATTCGAAGCTAAGGAAGGCACATAGAGAACATTCTGAAAGCATCCATGATCTACATGAATCGTACCTTTGCCCTTTGAAGAAATTTTTGAGTCATCTCCCAAATGGATGGGGATGGAGCTGTTTGGATCGAATGAGGAAAAAGAATCAATATTTGCAGCCATATGATTTGATGAACCCGAATCTATCAAGAGAGTGGGCTTCGAAACCGTTGCCATGAGTGCTTGTCCTCTTTCATGATCGTCATTCCGATCCTTCTTCCTTGCACCGTCAGGAAGGGTTATGTTGTTCTTTTCCAAAAGGAGGGCCATTTGATCTATAGTCTTCTTCATACATGAACTTTCGGGATGAAAGCCACGGTTACAATAAGTACATTTAGATTTTTGGTTACCTTCTTTGCCCTTTTGCTTGGATTTCGAACTGGATGGTGCATCCGTTTGCTTGCCTTTGTCTTTTTGCTTGTGAGGCTCGAATTTGGGCTTCTCCTTCTTTAGCTTTCCTTTACCATTCGAAATCTTGGGTCCTTGAACAAATAGGGCTGAATCTTTGGAGCTTATGGACCCCATTTGAATCAACTTGTCATGCTCTTTCGTAACGGACTCAATGAAGGCATTCAAGGTAGGCATCTTCCAATTCGGGGTAGTTAGCCGACCGGAATTGAAAGTGGAGACAAATACCGAATAATCTTTCCCAAGCTTGCTTAGAATGGAGAGGATCAACTGCTTATCCTCTTTGATAACACCACTGTTCTTCAATTGCAAGTTCAAGTTCTTGAATTTTGTGAAGAATTCATTGATGGTCTCAAAATTTTCAGGATTAAGGCCAATCAATTCATTCTCTAATTGAAAAGCCCTAAGCTCATCCTGCTTGCCGAATAGTGTCTCAAGTTGCTCCCATATGGCCTTTGGAGTCTTCAATCCGCTGAGATGGAAGTGAAGATCTTTGGAGATGGAGAGACAAAGAAGACCGTAAGCTTCATCAAGCTTATTGTAGTGCTTGGTTCTTTCTGCCACATTGTTTGGCTCCAATTCAAGACCAAGAGTGACTCGGTAGTATCCTTTTGAACGTAATATGATCTCCATATCATCTTTCCAATCAAAATAATTGAATGGGGTGAGGATAGGCTTTGAAGAAGAGTATTCCATTGCTAGGAGCGAGTCAAATGATGAAGAAGAAGCTTGCTTGCAAACTATAGCGAATGGAAATGCTGTAGGGAAGCTTGCATGCAGAATGTAGCGAGTGCACTTGGAGGAGATAATTAACCTGCAAATCACATAAGAACAATCACAATAAGGTCGAACAATCCACCCTTTGAGAGTTGCATCACACCTGGGATTGGATTTCAAGCAATGTTGAATGGGTCCAATGTATCAAATCCAGGAATTATGTGGTAACTCAAGCTTCTGGAGTGGTATTGGAATAATTTTCAAGCTTTGCATGCACATGAGCGAATGCCCTTGAGATATCTCATGCCAAACTTTTTGCAATTTTTAGCAATTCAGTCAAATCTTCTTGTATAAACACCTGTAGAAAAGAGATCTTGTCCCTGCAATGGCTCTGATACCATGTAAAGTTAGTCACAGCAGATCTAATGAACAAATAAATCAGTCACAACAGATGAATAAGAAGATATGGTGCAAAACTGTGCAAAAACATGCAGCAGTGCTCTCTATCCCAGAAAGGGTGAATGAATTACAATAGATTACAATACAATCCAATATTTGTCAATGGCAATTCGAATTGACTAAGTAGGCCATTCGAATCACTGAAATGGAGTAGCTTGACTCAATCTAGGAGTCCTCATCAATCATCGGTGTTGCTCATCAATCACAACAAACAGTCATCCAGGTGTCAAGCTGAGTCTAACTGATCATAATAAATGTAACTGAAGTGTGTAGCACTGATATAGGATCTGGAGGCTCAGTGGGGGCGCATGGGAGGCTAACTGGAGTCAGAGCAAGTCACCTAATCGAACTGGAGGTCAATCGGAGGTGAAACAGTCAGTCAGGAGTGAAATCGGAGTGAAATCAATCAGAATCGGAGCTAACTGAATGTAACTGGAGTGAATCTGCAGTGGTAGGTGAACAAGTGCGCCCTTCTCTGTCAGTAGGTGAGAAGAGGGCGCCTTTCAGCTTAGGAGGGCTAAAACTCTGTGGAAAGTGGCTCCCGGGTGCTAGAAGAAGGTGGATAAGGTGCTGGAGGCATCAAACTGGTGACTGGACTGCATATCCTGAAATAGATCATGCAAGATCCTGAAGTAGATATGTATCCCGAAATAGATGATCCTGAAATAGATATGTATCCCGAAATAGATGATGGATATCCGAACACTGAGGAGGATGTATAGGGATGACTGAGAGCACAAAAATGACTATATTTGGAGAGGCGATCAACCACAATGAGAATCACTGTCTTCCCGCCAGATTTAGGGAGCCCTTCAATGAAATCCATAGAAATATCTGTCCAAATCCGTGTAGGTATGGGTAGGGGTTCAAGCAATCCTGGAACGAGTGTTGTTTCCCCCTTATTGCGCTGGCAGGTATCACATTCGGCCACCATCTGTTGAATTGTCCTTTTCATGCCCTGCCAAAAGAAGTTACGTCGTGCTCGTTCATATGTTTTGAGGAACCCAGAGTGCCCGGCCGATGGAGAAGCATGGAGTTCATAGAAGACAGCTTGTTGAAGATCTGTGCTCTGGGGAAGCACCAAACGACCCTTGTATCGCAGAGAAGCACCATCCCAAGAGTAATGTGGTACAGCAGAAGGGTTGTTGGTCAAGCGTTGGATGATCTGAGATAAGGAAGAATCATTGACATAACCCTGTTGAACAGATTGCAACCAATTTGGAACAGGCATAGAAATAGCTGAAAGAGAACCTTGGGCACCAAATGTGCGAGAAAGAGCATCTTCCACAATATTGTGTTTACCCTTCTTGTAAGTGATCTCATAGTCATAAACCATGAGTTTGCTAACCCATTTCTGTTGTGCCGGGGAGGAGACACGCTGGTCCAAGAAATATTTCAGACTCTGGTGATCAGTCTTGATGCAGAAATGATTCCCTAATAGGTATGGACGCCACTTCTGTACTGCATGCAAAATAGCCATCATTTCCTTCTCATAGGTAGAGGCAGCTAGATTCTTACCTGAAAGGGCTTTGCTGGTGAACGCAATGGGGTGTTCATCTTGAAGGAGAACGGCACCAAGTCCATTGCCGCAAGCATCACTCTCAATAGTGAAGGGCTTGGAAAAATCGGGCATAGCTAGCACAGGTGTAGTGCACATAGCTTGTTTGAGTTTGTCAAATGCACATTGAGCAGCAGGTGTCCATGTAAAAGCATCCTTTTTCAACAGAGCGGTTAATGGAGCTGCAATCTTCCCATAATCCTTGACAAACTTGCGGTAGTAGCCAGTCAACCCCAAAAAACCACGAAGGCTCTTGAGTGTCTGAGGACATGGCCAATTGTTCATGGCGTCGATTTTGGCAGGATCCACGCGAACCCCTTGTGCTGAGATAATGTGCCCGAGATACTCAACTTCCTTTTGTCCAAAAACACATTTAGACTGCTTGGCATGGAGATGATGGTCAGAGAAAAGTTGCATGACAAGATCCAGATGCTGGAGATGTTCATCCTATGTTTTACTATAGATGAGGATATCATCAAAGAATACCAGAATGAATTTCCGCAAGTAGGGTCGAAATATTTTATTCATTAAGGCCTGGAATGTGGAAGGAGCATTAGTGAGGCCAAAGGGCATGACCAAAAACTCATAATGGCCATCATGTGTGCGGAAAGCTGTTTTAGGAATATCATCCTCATGAACCCAAATTTGATGATACCCAGAACGAAGATCCAACTTGGAGAAAAAGTGAGCCCCATGAAGCTCGTCAAGAAGTTCATCAACAACAGGAATTGGAAACTTATCCTTGATGGTGAGGTGATTAAGTGCTCGAAATTCAATACAGAGGCGCCATGACCCATCTTTTTTGCGGACGAGAATAACTGGAGAAGAAAAGGAACTAGTGCTTGGGCGAATAATACCTTGCTTCAATAAGTCCCGAACGAGCATTTCAATCTCCGTTTTTTGGTGGAATGGGTAGCGATAGGGCCGGATGTTGGGAGGAGCGCTGCCAGGAAGGAGCTGAATACGATGGTCTTCTGGTCTGGAAGGTGGTAATCCCACTGGTTCAGCAAAGACACCTGTATATCGATCCAGAATTTGTTGTAGATCCCAAGGAGTAGTGGAGACCGCTGATGGTTGCATCTGGATGGAATGGATCTGAGCGATGACACCATGTGAATTCTTCTTGAGGAGTTTTTCCATGCGATGTGAACTGATGATGCTGAGCGAACCTGGTTGTAATCCTGTCAATGTGTGTTTGTGTCCATTGAGGGAAAACTGCATCCAAAGTTCGGCAAAATCCCATAAGATAGGGCCGAGTGTGCGTAGCCATTGAGCGCCCAAAACCACATCACATCCGCCTAAGGGCAAGGCAAACATGTCAGAGCGTAAGGTATAATCTCCCATAGAGATACGCACATTTCGACACTTCCCTTTGCAAGGTAAGGTACCCCCATTGGCAACCATGACTTCAAAGTTGGAGCAAGGATGGATAAAACAATCAGCTTGTTTGGCAATCCGAGGGTCAATGAAATTATGAGTGCTCCCAGAATCAATGAGGATTGTAAGAGGAAGCTTCTTGAAGTAACCCCTGACCCGCATTGTTTGGGGGGTGGTGACTCCAGCTAAAGCATGGAGAGATATCTCTGGCTGGTCATCCTGAGACGGAGGGTCAATAGGTGGTTCCTGAATGTCGACCGCAGCATCTAGTGTTTATGGATCTTCATCACCCATTTCAGAGGCAGGTGGAGACTCCACATCCAGGAGATAGAGTTTTTGCTGAACACATCTATGCCCCCGAGTGAATTTCTCATCACAATTATAGCAAAGACCCTTTTCTCTGCGTGCTTGCATCTCTGTTTCTGACAAACGCTTGATAGGAGTCGGTCGAGGAGCCTGCGGTATAGGAGGTCGCTGAGACCCCATATTTCTGAAGGGAACAAAAGTGGGCTTGGAGCGTTGTTGGGCTGCAATCTTGTCTTCTGCCAATTTATCCAACCCAAGTGCTTCCATCATTGTGTTGGGGCAGAACATTTTGACCTCGGAGCGGATGGCATCCTTTAGACCACTGATAAAACAACTCCGGTAAAATTCATCAGACAATCCTTCGGTGTGGTTGGCTAGATTCTCAAATTCGGTTTGATACTCTCTCACAGTGCCAGTCTGGCGAAGTTTAGTGAGGGCTCCTGTGAAGTCATCAAAAGCACTAGGACCAAATCGTTGCAGAAGGAGATGGCAAAAGTTTGGCCAGTTGGGCTCTGGATGAGCCTTGATGTACCAACGGTACCACTGAAGAGCTTCCTGTTCCAAATGAAAGGATGCCAACGGAACTTTGTTGACATCAAACGTATTATGCAGACTGAAATATTGTTCTGCACGATAGATCCACCCAGTTGGATCAGTACCATTGAAGTGAGGAAAATCAAGCTTTGGACCACGGAAATTGCTGGAAGAAGAGAACCCATTGTCTACTGAAGACTCGGACTGCCGTTTGTTGTTCATAGCTGAATGCTCAAGATGGAGACCAAGAAATTTTTCATCCAGATCCTGGAGTTTGGCTTGGATGGCTGCAAGGGCTTCCTCCATGGTTTTTGCTCCTGCACGGGTGACAACCATAACCAGGGATTTTTTTTTTTTTTTTTTGGGTAGGAAAACAAAAACAGGAACTACTTCAGTAAAGGAAAATTTGGATTTGGGAAAAAATCAGAAGGGTAATTGGGGTTTGACTCGTTTTTTAGACACTGTTGGATAGACAGGGAAGTAAAAATGAGGATTTCAGCAGCGGGGTGAAAGGATGGGAAAATTTGGCAGAAGGGAACAAAGAAGCAGAATTCAGAAAGGAACTCTGTGGTAAAAATTGAAGGTGATTGGGTGAAATCTGAGGAAGTTATGGCAAACCCTAAAAATAGACAAATGTGGGATTTCGGGCTGTAGAAAAGGGAATTGAGGATAGGGTCCTCAGGGATGAAATATGCAGAATGGAATGATAGGGGTTCCCTGAAATTTTCAAGGAAAACAGAGGTAAAACAAGGGAGATATGGAGAAAAAACGGAATTTATTTATTTATTTTTTTTTATTTTTTTTTATTTTTTATTTTTTATTTATTTTTTATTTTTTATTTACAGACTGGAGCGGCTACGACTCTGCTTGCAGAATGGGATTTCCAGTTCGAAGGATTCTGGAACAACGCCGAACGGCTGGATCTGGAATGGTTTGCAAAATGAATCTGAAACGGCGCAGCAGTGATCGACAATAGTTCAGCTACAAGTAGATATGGACCCCAGGTATGTGCGGCTTCCTAACAGTTCAGGGTTTTCACTCGGCCACCAATGCTGTCTGACGGCTTGCGTATTGGGGCAATACCCCTCACTCCACGGCTCAGGTAAAACTGATAACCGCTTTGCAACAAACGACAGCTCTTGGTTTACCTCACGGGTGGGAACTAGTCAATCAGGTAGGGGTCGTTTCCCTTTTCGCCGGCAGGTCCTCTCAATGGGCCAACTACTTCGGGGTTCCTGTGGTACTCCTCACAATGAGTTTTAGGGCTTATGCCCAAGTACTTCCCACAGTTAAGCGGATAGGGATTATTCCCAAATCCGAACCTGCAACAGATGTGAAAAAAAAATTTGGCAGAAATTTCACCCAGCGAGCCCAAGAAAGTGCTCTGATACCAGATGGGAGGCACCTGCAACAATTAATTAACAAGAATGCATGAAATAGCAGAAATGACAGAACTCAGAATCACTTTTGTATTGATCACGGGCCACTTCGAGGGGGCAACCTCCTTTGAGAAAGCTCAATACAAATAACTTCACGGTGCCTTCATAGGTCTCAACACACACTTATATACTAATTCTAGGCGCCAATACTATGGGCCGAAACCATGGGCCGTTACAAACTATGGATCAACAATACTATGGGCGACTTACAAAGCATATGCGCCAACAACAATAACACAAACTATTGATCACAAATACTACAGGACGACTTACAAAGCATATGCGTCCAACAACAACATACTAACAAAGTAAAGATATGGGTTCCTAACAGCTGTTGGTAGTAAGGCTGAGGTGCGACTGGGGGATCATAAGCGGGAGTCGCATGACCGAAGCCCTGAGGTGGACATGAGGGTCCATGGTAATGGTGATGTGGCATGGAAGCATATGAGTTGGTTGCTCCAGACTGTGAGGTAGCCCGTGAAAGGTCGCGGCCAGGGGTAGGGCATGCAATGGAAAATGGTTGAGGATGCGAAGAAACATGGCCAATGATACCGTCGGCAGCGTGGGATGCCCCCGGCGCATCGTGCTGGGAGGACTCACCGCGAGGGGCGTCAGGTATAATGGTATAAAGGTAACCCGACTGGGTGTAAATGAGGTCGAACTATTGGGCCTTAAGGATGGCCTCTTCTTCAAAATGGGGTCTTTCTGATGCCACATCCTTAGCAATAACAGGGAGAAGGGATTTGAGGAACCAATCTAGGAAGATACGGTCGTCTGGTTTGATCTTGCATAAACTACGGCGTCGACGCTACTCATGGATGTGGTCCGTGATATGGGTAGCCGTGTTTTGTCTACAAGATAGGAGGATCTCAATGCCCGCGTCATAGTGGACAGGCAATTGGAAGAACTGCAGGAAGGTCGAGGCAAGGGAATCAAAGGTGGCATGGGTCCCATGAGGTTGCTCGATATACCACTTGGCTGCAGAGCCAGTGAAGGTGCGCTGTAAGAGACGGAGGCAAACAGAGTCATCCACTATGGAGTTGGAGGAACACCATAGGTGGAAAGACATGATATGGTTTTGTGGGTCCTCACCGGCCTTGCCCTCGAACTTAGGGATGTCAGAGGGGAGCTTGGTAGGCATATGAGGCCACGTAGGGTCGTGTCGAATAGGATCGTTGGTCAATCTGGCCAGGTCAGGTAGGTTGAGGCTAGCCATGAATGGAAAACTGGAAGAAGTATGGGACATAGTAGTGGGTTGGACTAGGTTGGGGCCAATGCCCCCAAGTGGAGGGACAGGATTTGGGATGGTGCCCCCAAGTGGGGGAACTAAGGTGGTGGAGGATGGTCCAGCACCACCATGGGTAGTGTGAGCCACTGATGTAGTGGGGATAGGGATTCCCGCTGTGGGAATAGGTACCGTGAGGGGAATGGTAGATGGGGGCCCCATGGAGGGCATACCCAAAACAGGTGTAGTGGTGGATGTGCCACCAATGGTCCCTATAACAAAAGGAGTGGAAGTCGTGCCAGCCATGGGGCTAGTAGGGGCAGTGTAAATAGGGTTCTCAGACTCTTCGTCAGAATCGGAGGTAAAGTAAGGAGCGTCAATATCTGGTGACGGAGTCCTATGTCGCTGACGAGTGGAGTCAAGTGACAAGGCTCTAGATCTGTGATGAGTGGTATCAACGGATGATGATCGGAATCTATGACGGGTGGTGTCAAGAGAACCGTGCTGTGGGGGCTCGCCCCTGAGGTGCCGAGAATGTCTCGGGGACTCAATGGTGACGGATGGTGTCAAATATCTGTGGGTTGAGGTGAGTAGAAAAACAGCTCAAAAAAGCCTAATGCAACCGAGTGTGCAGAAGGAGAGCTAAAAAAGAAGGCACTCAGGCCAACAACCAACTCAAAACACCCACTGCAACAGCTGTGCTACAATAGGTGGAGTATCAACAAAGATGGTCAGAATACCAACAAGCAGCAGGTTTCCTAAAAATAAAAAATGGTGGACTCACTAGACCAAAGGGAGGTAAAGGAGCATGCAAACACCTAACTAAAAGTATTCTGACTCAACTAAACATATCCTCTGCAAGGTGATGAAATCCAAGTCAGACAATATGAGTAGGAAAGCCAAGTGGTTATGATATCCCCCTACCGGGAGGGACACCGGGTAGTCAATCCTAGAAGAATGGAAACTAAGATACCCCGTTCATGACACGTCCAGAAAGGTGAATCTGTCGTTTAGTCCGTTTACCGCAATACCCCTATACAGGGATATCCCGCGAATCACGAAAGGTAGCCCTTCAGTTACTGAATGGAGTGCGGTATTCCACTCAGGCCTCCGGAACCAGTCTCCCAACTTCAACCCTCCTAAGGGAGAGGCCCTCTGATAATCTGGTCGTGACCGTGCCAAAAAGTACTAGGGGATTTTGGTTCCATATTTGGACAACAACTATGTCTCAAGTGAAAGTAACTAAGGGGTGTTATTGGATGCTTATCCCCCCGATTCTACCTAACTACAATGATTCTTTTGTGTTCCCCAAGTGGGGTTAGAATGTTGGTTCAGTTAGGTACTTTTTAAGGCTCACTTGATTTATGTGACAGAGTGTGTGCTTGTGAGGTTATGAACCCAAAATAGAAGTGCCACAAGGGGGGCAACTTCTAACTATCAATAATGCTAGAATTGAAACTTTAACTTGCAAAATTTTCTGAATTAAAAATACTGAAATTTTTAAAAGATTTTGTAAAGGGAACAGAAATTATGTTGCAGAAAGGCTGTAAGGAAGTGGGACTGCAGGTAGGACATGGGGCTGTTCAGATGCAGAAAATATTGCAGCAAAAGGGGCTGGGCTCAAAACAAGAAAAATGCAGAAATCAGACCGCGGGTCTGTGGCGAAGCAGAACAGGCAGACCGCGGGTTTGAGGGAAACAGACGCGGTCAGGTTGTGGCTTTCGGGCCAACAGAGGCAGTCGGGACGCAGGAAATAGGGAAAAAGACGCAGTCGGGTCGCGGCAAAAAAGGATAACAGACGCAGTCGGGACGCGGGAAAATGGCCGACAGGCGCAGTCAGATCGCAGCAAACAGGCTGATTAGCCGCGGCCTGATCGTAGGTAACAGACTTGAATCCGCCGGCAGGGCGTCGGAAACCGTCTAAGAGACGCGGTCGGGTCGCAAGTAAAGGCCTGAAAGACGCGGTCGGGATGCAACTGCAGAGGGAAAAAGCGCGGTGTGCGGCGGCCGAAAGGGACAACCGAAAAAGAAAAAAAAAAATTTAAAATGAAACCAGAAATTCAAAATCTAGGGGAGTCGCCAAAACTGTGGCTAGGGTTTTACCCCTAGCTTTTGCAAAGGAGCACCTACTAAGGAGAATGGACTCCTTAGTAGCAGTTCAGTAAATGTAAATACTTAAGCTAAAACAGAGATATAAACTACTTCTAAAACATGCATGAAACATAAACAACAAATTTAAATAATGGTTTTTTTTTATTGATATTACCTTCAATGTGAAGGTTGATGAAGCTCCTTGCAATGTCCAAGAGGGTTGCTCCAAGCTCCAATGTGCTCCTTCTCTTTCTCCAATGGTGGGAATGGGCCAAAGGTGGCTCTCAAGGTGAAAGTAGTTCAATGGTGAACTAGGTTTTCGAGAGAGATTTTGGCAGAGTAAGGGTATACTTGATTGTGGATATGGAATAAAGGATCTCCATCACCTATTTATAGTTTTTTGGTGGTGGAGTGCTGACCCATGGTTTTGGGAAACACATGGTTTTGGACAGCTGTATAGGGTTTTTTCCTCCTTTTCCTCATTATTTTATATTTTTTATTCCCTTTTTAGGGGATTTTTGCTATTTTTGGAGGAATTTTGGATATTTTTGGAGGAAAAAGGGGTTTTTTTAGCCTTTTTTAGGCTATTTTGAGGGTTTTGTGGCCTTTTGAAGGCATTTTAGGCCTTTTGGAGGCTTTTTAATGGGATTTTTTGAGATTTTAAGGGAAATATGGTAGGAAAATGGACAAATGAACCATATAATGTGGTAGATGAGGTAGTGAACACTTTTTGGGTGTTAACGCTCTCAAAGAAGAAAGTACACAAAATGCTACTGTACCTAAAATTCTTCATTGTGCCAGATTTGCAACCTGTCAATTGAGATTTCATGTTTGCCAGTAAACTAGTGCTCCAATCATAGACATGACCGTGTAAGCATTGTTCACCAATATGCATAGAGTTCCTGGAAGCTAAGTGTTGTGAAGCACTACCTGCCACTCGGTCGATCATGCTCATTATCACTTTCAAAGGGAGACCGCCAATAGTTGAAATCAAGACTTGGCTTCCCAATTTCTCAGCTCTGGCAACACAATATGTATTTACATACTCTTGCACAGATCTTACACCAACATGAGAAGACCCTTTCAGATTGATTACATCTCCTCTTCATGAGAGACCAGTAATGAAATATATGTCATAAACAGTAAGCTCCAGAGTTTGCCCACGGATGACAAAGGTGTTTGTATCCACATCCCAATACTGAATAAGTCTTCGAAACAGTTTGTTTGAGGCCCTCATATTTACGATTCAATAAAACTTCAACAAACTGCATCTTCGGAGAGCATGGAGGGTAGCCGGATCTTGCATGGCCAACCTATCCATGTCCTCATGCTCCCTCTCCCTCCATTGAAGGACCATCCTGCACAAAAAACCAAAATTTTTTGAGTCTCGGCGCTTGTAGGTAGGTTTTCAAAAGTGTACACTACTGTGTATACTACATAGTGGCGTATGGGCGCTACCCCGCTTCAGCATAGTAGCGCCCATCGCGTTTATACGCTACTGCTGTGGTTACACAGTAGCGCCCACGTAGCAACACTTGTGAGCATCAAGTTGCAAGCCTTTTTTTGCTCAAAAAATAAAAAATAAACCATGAAAATGCAAGCAAGGTGGATTTTAACTTACTTGGTGGAGGAAGATTCACAGTTGGATGCTTAGTTTGATCGCCATGGAGATTTGAAATTTACAAAAGGTTGCCCCAATCTTTGCCCTACAAAACAAAATTGAAAATTGATTTAAAAAAAATGAAATTATATATAAATTGGATTTTGATTTTTACCCACAATTGTTAATTTTCTATAGTTTCAAAACTTTCAAAAAAATCCCTAATTAATCAATTGAAACACACAATACGGTATAATACTCATCCAAGCTCAATTTTCATTTAATTTTTGTCGGATTCGTCTCCTAAGTTTAAAATTTCTTGATGATAGACCTTGTCAACTACCTAAATATTTCAAATTCATATATCATTCGAGATTTTTGCCGCATCGACTAATATTTTGTTGAAGACCTAGTTTTGGTAGAGTATGAAGCTATGATCCTATAAGCTGACCTTTAAGTCATTTTAAGCTCTTGTTTTGACTATTTAAACCTAAACAAGATTGCCGAGCAAGCTTGTCCTCTTCGAGCTTGTTAAAGTACTCGAAGGCTCATCCACTCAGGTATAGAATTACCCCTTTTCTGGGCCTAAGTGGATTAACTACGGAAAATGTATACTCTAGGTATACTCCTGTATGCGCTAGAAGTGTTCTCCTTTCATTGTTTTATACTTTTTTGGGGAAGGAGACTAACTGCACGAAAAAGGACCTTTTGGAGCCTTTATTTAGGGTTTTCAGGCTCTCTAAACATGAAAATACCAAGCGAGCATTCACCTACTCGGGCTCGATGAGAAATCCACGTGAGGGTAAGTAGAGGACTGTTTAAGTTTTTCAACTCTATAAACAAGAAAACACCGCCGAGCACAGACCAATCCGGGCTTGATATAAAATCCACGGATAGGTGAAAAGAGGATTGTTTAAGTTTTTCAGACTCTATAAACAGGAAAACACCGCGAGCATTAATCTGCTTCGGCTCGATATTAAAATCCACGAGCAGATATATGGAGTTATTGTTTAAGTTTTTCAGACTCCTTAAAATTGAAAACACCGAGGAGCAAGAACAGATCTCGGCTCGATATTAAAATCTAGAGATCAGTATTTATAGAGTAATCTTCTATCTCTTCTTTGAACTCTATAAATAATGAAGAAGGTCCTGAGTCTTCCTCCCATGGGCTCGTTAAAATTTTTTTACATGGTTGGATCTATTGAGTTTTCATTCTTTCTTGGACTAATTAAAACAACAAGAAAGGTATTCTTTTATCTAAAAAGAATAAGGAACGGGAAAGACATATCATATCTTCATTGTCAAAGGTAGTTCAATCAAGTTCTATCCTTGAACACAGCACCTACTTGAGTCTATCTTGTCGGTTGGGTTTAGTTTTTGACCTGAGGGTGAACCTTTCCTCTGAGTTATTTACTCCCCCGCTTGGTTATTCTTCCAACCATATGGAGGGTCTGCTAATGTCTCTTACATTTCAGACTTATTTACCCTATTGTGTCAGAAACTGCCTGAGTCACTTTGTGTCGTGCTCAATGTTCAAGGATATACCCTGTGTTGGCCATTCTGCAGTTTACCTTGACCTCATGTATCGGCCTTCCTAGTGTCAGTCTTGTTACATATTATTCCATATCAGCTCTTACCAGTTGAGTGTTCCTCGAGTTGGATGATGGAGGATGCCTTAAGGCCTCCCTTCCAACGGACTTCTTCCCATCGACATCAACTCATTATTGTGGGATTGAAGTTTAGAGTTTCGGTCAGTACCTTGGAGATTGCAGTCACCAGTGGCAATTTTCCTCGCTGTTGAATGATGAGAATACATCAATGTCTCTTCTTCGATAGGATTCCCAAGTGTTTGACTCCAAGTCCATCTATTCACATTTGGCGAATCGTACTTGGTACCTTGGACCCCATCATCATTATCGGTGGAAGTCCTCGCATTTGTTAACGGTATACATCAATGACCGGTAATCAAACGATACCCCCATGTTCGACTGTTAGCTCATCTATTCACATGGTTAGGGTTTGTACCTATAGTTGCTTTGGATGAAGACCTTGGGATTTTGGATGACATTACCTCATTTTGTTATCACCCAAGTTGCGCAAGACTGAGCCTCACTTATATTTGGCTCTCCATGAGACATAGATCCAGTTTGTTGTTATGGCTATGATCTCTCAGTTTGACATGGATCCACGCTTGTATTCCAAGTGGCCATGCTTTTATATACATCTTCTTGTTATGTATCGGAGATCATGTTGTATCACACTGCACATCTATATGATGTCAAAAATGTAATTAATCGTTGACCTTGATCTTTGTTGCAGGGTTTCTTGTGACTTGTTTTCTGCGGTTTCTTTGCTCCTCCTATGGCTTTGGATTATAATGTATTTCAGCCATCATTTCCCTCTAACCTCACACATTAGGGGGCATCTCTTATAGGTTAAACTTGCACCTCTCCATCCGTGATCACCTTGAGCTGCTGATCACACAAAAGGACAACTTGGATGGAGGAGCATGTTGACCTTAGATGATAGTTTGACTCACTCCATTTCCTAATTTTACTGGAAAAACACAAAAAAATATATCATTTTGAGATATGAGCGCTACTCTACTCAAAGAGACTAGCGCCCATATGCTACTCCAGTGTATAATAGTAGCGCCCATATCCAAATATACGCTACTCCTTCTCAACATAGTAGCGCTCACCATTTAAAATTGAGTGAGCGCTAGTTGATAAGCACTAAAGTAGCGCCCTATACGCTACTCCACTGAACAAGAGTCGCGTACATCTTAAAAGATGATTAAAAAATAAATTAATTTCTCAAGGAGGATTAGTTGCTGGTAGTTTCCCAACTTTCCCAACTTCCTCCATAACCATATATCGACCTGAACTACTTCTCCAATCTTATAAATACAAAGAAGATTAAAGGAGAAGGGTTAGCTAGAGATAGTGAGATGGATTAATGGAGAAACTTTGAGACATAAAGAGAAGCTTGCATTGGAGGAGTTGATGCTGAAGACATCCAAGCCAGAGAAGAGCAAGAACCCAGAATCAAGTTGCAGGAGCCTGTTACATGATCAGGTATACTTGTACATCATTTTAGTTTTCACAAATAAAGTTTGAAGTGTCTTTCTTGTTCCAATTAAAATGTGTTATGAAATGGCATCTTAATGTGGATTTATTTTGGTCAATATTGAATGTTAAACATTGTTTTTGTTTCTTTCAAAGCTTTATATATTGCCCAAAGTTCTTTAAGAAAGGTATTTCTATTGCAGGTTTACTGAAAGGAAAGTGGATTTGAAGGTTAAACATGAGATCAAGTCAAGGCTAGGATCAAACTTCGATTGAAAGGTGTGTTTTCAAGATCCACAACTTATTTATTTTCGTAAATATCTCTGTAGTATCATCAATACACTTACCTGTCACCCCAACCAAGTTGATAGCATTAGTTTCCTTGCTAGAGGGTAGATTTTCCCGCCAACACACTCGGTTTTGAAATACATGACAAGGAGTCATATGTGTGCAGATTTAAGAAAGCTTTGTATGTCTTGAAACAATCTCCCAAAACCTGGTATGGTAGGATGGATAGTTTCCTATCTAGTTTGGGCTTTGCCAAGAGTAAAGCGGATTCCAACCTCTACTACAAGGTTGAGGAAGGGAATCTTGTGATTCTACTACTGTATGTGGATGACTTGTTTGTAACAGGAGATGACAGACTGATTGCAGATACTAAGAGGAATCTTGTTGTTGAGTTCGATATGAAAGATTTGGGAATGATGCATTATTTCCTAGGTATGGAGGTGTGGCAGAATTCAAGTGGGACCTTCCTTGGTCAAGGGAAGTGTTTGTGCCAGAAATTGTTTCTAAGGCCAGAGAAACAAGCCAACACAATCTCAAGAGTAAAACTCAATAAATAAAACAAAATTTAGGGTTTTGGGTATGATTTAAATGGTTGTAAACTTTGGGAACAGTCAGGGAATACATTCAAAAGAAAAGTAATAACTAAATCATAAGCAGAAACTGATAAAGATGCATAACATATCACAGAAGATCCAACAGAAGAATTATGCTGAGGTTCATACATAAAGGATAAGCATTACCAGAAAATACACATTAACTAGCAATGAATTTATCATTTAGGAAGCTAAACAAGCTCAATAACAAAGCCAACACAGACAAACTGAAGGGGAAAAAGTCATATATCTCATTATTTCATCAGCAAATACTTATAAGAGTCACATTACTTATCTCTGAACAAGTCTGAAGATATAACACAGTCTGTAGACCTCCTGATGCTCCCAAAAATTAGAACCCTCTCAATGACTTGCTAACATGTCTAAATACTATGCTTTACAAAATCAGTTAGGTCTCTAACCCTAACTGTCTTCTAGCTATTCGATGAGGTCCAGTTAATGCAGAATATTTACAAAGTTTATAAAATATGCTAAAATAGCACATCATTAACATATCAGTTTGCTAATTAATGACAACTAACTGAAAACATAACTGTTTTATAGGTCTTTTGCCACCTCAGCTAGGAGAGCGATACCATCTGAAGCTTGGTCTTTCTTCTTAGCCTTCTTTTGCTCCTACTCCATGTCATTAATCCTTTTTATGAGCTCTTTGTTTTTATGCTGCAATTCCTGGACTGTCTTCTCCAACTGGGTACAATGACTGTCAGCAGCTCTTTTCCTTTTAAGTGCTTCTTTTGCATCAGCTACTAGCTCTTGAAAATTATCATTTACATCTTGGAGATCTTCCCTTAACCTTCTGTTGGCCATCATCAAACCATCGTTGACCTCCTGCATATAGCTCATCTGGTGTTTGTATTGTTTGACAGCTCTCTGCAAATTTTTCCTTTCAGAATTTGCTAATTTATCCACTGTAGAATCTTGATCTTCATCAGGTCTCCAAGGAATGTCAAGCTTCTTGAAGATTTCTGTCTCTTCCATCAACAACTTTGTAGAAGTGTCATCAATGCTGGGCTTTGGATTTTCTTCACCTGCTGCTTCCACTGAATGAATTTCTTCTTTTAAACATGGCTGCAATTTATCTAGTTCTGGTTTATCATCATCTATGGACACTTCATCTAAGACAGTCACATCATCTGTATTTAATTTAGGATTCAGCAATTTCTTCATATTTAATCTCAACTTGTTCTTTGACCTAGTTTTAGGTCTCCAAAATGCAGTTGCCTCTCCCATCATCTTCAGTTCTTTCCCTTGGTACTGAATAGCATCCAATTCCACTACTTCCAGCTTGTTCCTTTTCCTGTTAGGCCTTTTGGTTTTGCTATCTGAAACATGAATTTCTTCAATTTCAGCTTCGACTTCTATTTCGGAAATGGGTTGTTCTTCTTCCAACAAATATCCCTCATCATCTGAAAGAATTGTGATAGGGCTTCTTGGATGAGTGTGAATCTCTTCTTTAGGTACAGTAACCACCTTAATATCAACCTTTTTCTCCTCCTGAGGATCTGCTACAGGCGCTAAATTCTTTTGAGGTTGTTCCTTCTTATCTTCGAACAGTGTAAACTTGCCTTTAGAGCTGGCTGAGCATGTTTTTTGTTCATTGTCTTCCTCTACAGGCTCTGTTGATTCTTCAATTTTGATCTTTCCCTTATCTTCCAGTTTGGGATTATGACCTAATTTTTTGAGTAAGAATTTGCCCTTATCTGCTTGTCTTTTAGATTTTTGATCTTCAAAACCAGACCAAAAAATGAAGAAATCCCAGGTCTTTCCTTCATGCTGCAAGGCAGTACTAACAATCAAATTGATTAATCCATGATGAAAGATGGTCTGAGAGGAATGATCTACTGGCCCTTTCACCTTGTTGGACATTTTCTGCAAACTTTTCAGGAAGAAGAATGGCAGGTTCATCTTGGATACTCCCACCATGTGCTGAAGAAATCTAAAATGATACTTGTATATGAAAGCATACCTGCCTTCACAAGTAACATAAATCTGTAATATTCTAATTGGTTCTACCCATTCTTTTTTGACATTTTGGACTAGGACACCTTTATTCCAATCAGGTATGACATTGGGTAAGAGGTATCTTTGTGGATCAAAGTCAAAGGGAAGCTTCTTAAACCATTGTTTTCCCCCATCTTTAATTCCTGTGGCTTCTGAAATCAATTTAACTGTCAGCTTGAATTTCAGGGTATCAAAAACCACCATATCATTCTTGAAACCCTGGGCAAACTTGCAGGATACCTTTGCATTATATCCATCAATTTTTCTGAAAAAATCCATCCAGCCAGCTTGTGTGAATAGCTCCACACACTCAGGCAGTTTTTCAACCCATTCTACATCTGTTGGTTCAGCTCTGTTTATTTTACCACGCTTGCCCATTATGCTTCAATCACTGCAAATTGAATTTATACTCTTGTATTGTTTGTGAACAGGAGCTGAATTTTGGAAGTTAACAGCACTATTGAATGTACAGGTTATTCGTAGCACTGACAGGGTTAAATTTCATAAAAACGAAACTGTTATCTTCAACCCTCCTTCAATCTGACGTCGCAACTTATCAACAAATAGCTATTTCTCTGGTTAAAATTGCGTTTAAAAGCACAATTTTACCTAACCTTTGATTAATTTGAACAGAGTAAGCTGAAGCGAAAAAGCCCCAAATTTGTTGTTATATGGGTTTTTTAAGAATACCTGTAAATTGCTCCACTATGGCTGTTTGAAATCACGACCCACACTGTCAGATGAGTCAGCTTTGTTGTACAGATGTCCCACAATCTTCAATTTAGCATTTCACTACGGAATTAGGAATCCCTAATTTCTCGTGAAGCCCTCAACGCCTCTTACTTGTCCAGTTGGCAACGATGCTCGGTTTTTCAAATGGCTATGGTTATCTCATTAAGTCTTCTGTGTTTGAATAAGCTTGTAGATAACAACTTCATGCCACATTACCTGAAACTGTGTGAATATCTGTCAAACTGAACTACACCTGTGTTGATGATGAGCACGATTTCCTTACGACGTGCAAGCATTTGAAATCATGTTGTCTTTTGCATCAACACGTCATGAATCCTCTAAAACACATAATCAATCATTCATTAGCCCGAGCGTGCCAAAATTTGCTAGAAAATCGGAATAATCTGGGATCACGATATTCTTGTAGCGCTTCTTTGATGAATTTCGGCTCCAGTGCTACAAGAAAAACTTTGACACTGTTTTGTTGCTTTTAAAAAACTTTTTATCATTTTTCATGGGATCTTAAAGCTGTCAGGATAAGGATTGTACACGTCCTCACTCAGAATAAGATTTATGAGTTCCTTATTTGATAATATGAACTTTTAAAACCCCTCATCAAAAACAAACCTAAAGTTTAAAAATCTGAAAACTCAAAAGCAAGCCCAAAATCTCATATAAAACCTAAGGAAAATTTACTAAAGAGGAAAAAATCAAGTTAAATAACTTAAAATAAAGCGCAAATCAAAACCAATTTTGAAGAAATAAGTGCCAATCAAAACAAATTTGAAGAAACAAAATACTGACTTAACAGGAAGTACACAGTAGATATCATGAAGAGATTTGGGATGATGGATTGCAAGGCCATGGCCACACCCATGGAATCAAATCTAAAGCTTCTATGTGATGCTTCATCTGAGCCGGTTGATGTCTCTATGTATCGTCAGATGATTGGGTCCTTGATGTACCTGACGAACATGAGACTAGATATTTGCTTTGCTGTGAACACATTGAGCCAGTTCCTGATGGATCCGAGGAGTGTTCACCTGGTTGCTGTAAAGCATGTTCTGAGGTACTTGAAGGGTACAATGGATTATGTGCTCAAGTATGAAGCAAATCAAAAGTTTAACCTGCAGGGTTATGTTGATTCAGATTGGGCTGGCAGTGTTGCAGATAGGAAGAGCACATCTGGGTGCTGCTTCAGTATGGGATCAGGTGTGATCTCTTGGTTTAGTAAGAAGCAGTCCTGCGTAGCATTGAGTACAGCTGAAGCAGAGAATGTTGCAGCCTGTTCAGCTAGTTGTGAGGCAGTCTGGCTACATAAGCTACTATATGAGTTATTTGATCTCCCACTGGATGCTACTGGTATATTCTGCGATAACCAGAGTTGTGTGAAGCTGTCTGAGAACCCAGTGTTTCATGATAGGTCGAAACACATAGAGATCAAATATCACTATATCAGGGATATGGTGCAAAGAGGAGCCGTGAAGCTCCTGTATGTTACGACAGACGAGCAGATTGCAGATGTGCTGACGAAGCCACTAGCCAGGGTGAAGTTCGAGTACTTTAGGGAGAGGCTTTGTGTTCTTTAGATCGATGACACTTCGAGGAAGAAGTGATGGACACATTTGCTGAAGCCATTCCAAGAATGTTGGAAGGAGGATCCTTCACATGGCTGTGGATGTAAGCGCTAGATGATGAGTATCAGGACAATGCTCCAGTTACTGCTCTGTATATGCATCATGTTGGATGCTGGATATGATCAGTTGGATCATTTATATTTGTATGTATGTACGCATCGTCTTGATGCTAAATATGATCAGTTGGATCATTTATATTTGTATGAATGTACGCATCGTGTTGATGCTGGATATGATAAGTTGGATCATTTATATTTGTATGTATGTACGCATCGTGTTGATGTTGGATATGATCAGTTGGATCATTTGTATGTATTTTGTATATGCATCATGTTGGATGCTTGGACCATGTATCTATATATGTATCAGGTAGATCATGTATGTTGATATGTATCAGGTATGATCAGGTGGATCATGTATTTGTATTTGTATCAGGTGGATACACTGTATGATCAGGTGGATCATGTATGATGATATGTATCAGGTAGATACTTGGTATGCATCAGGTGGATGCATTGTATGATCAGGATGATCATGATGATGAGCTTCAGGATGTTGCTCCAGATGATATGTACCAAGATGGTACAGTGATGATGATCAGTATGATCATGGGCATCAGGATGATGCCTCGTGCGATGATGATCCGTTGGATCATGAGTATCAGGTTGATACTTGGAGGTCAGAGATGATATGTGGCAGGTTGTGCAAATAGCATGTAATCAATCTTGGGAGATCTTGTCGGTTGTGCTGCGGCACATAAATGTCCATGGGGTACTCTTTCCATTATTCCTATGTTGTATGTAATCAGTCCTCAGATATTTGATAGGTTGAGCTGTGTGCTCGTAATCAGTCCTGGGATGAGGTATTACTACGAAGACATGTAATCAGTCCTGGAGATCTGAGAGGTTGAGCTGTGTGCTCGTAATTAGTGTTTGGATGCTCTTTAGACATCTTGCTGGTCATGTTGCGGCACATAAATGTTCTTGGGATGCTCTTTAAAGGTTTTGTCTATCCACATGTAATCAGTCCTAGAGATCTGACAGGTTGAGCTATGTGCTCATAATAAGTCCTAGGATGCTCTTTAGAGATCTTGTCGGTCGTGCTACGGCACATAAATGTTCTTGGGATGCTCTTTAAAGGTATTGTGGAGGAGATGCATGTAATCAGTCCTAGGAGATCTTTCCAGTCGTGCTTAGGCACATAAATGTTCATGGGATACTCTTTTCGATATTGCATCCGCACATAAAATTAGTCCTGAGAGGCCACCTCTATCAGACCGTTCGCATAGATGATGGAGACCTGCAGGTGGCGGGCCTACATCCAGTATGAAAAAGGAATGACTTTGTAGAACTTCCTATGATGAGTAGAGTCAGAGATTGGTTGAGATAGCAGCAGCAGTGACGATGATGATGACGATGCATCAATGACGATGATCCCGAGAAGAAGACTTGTCTAGCAGAACTGTGTCGAGAAATACTTTCCTAGTTAAGAGGGAGTGTTGATGTATATGTAACTTTGGAATGTATTTCATCTATGTATTTCATATTTATTTATTGTACCCTAATAAGAGATGTGTTATTCCTCTATAAGGAAGTGTCTTCATGTGGATTGACAAGTGTCGCAAGTGTGTGTACTTGCCGATGGGTTATTAGACCACCATGTGTGGGGTCGGCCTTGAAATATATATTATATTGTGTATGTATCTAGATAGACAAGTCGGCCACATAGTGTAACTGGGCAAACAAGTTAAGTATAAATAGAGATCGGGAGATCTCTATTTGGATCATTCGGAAAGTCATATATATCTCACTCGGAAAGTGGCATACTAGTGAGGAGGAGGATCATCTGCTACTAGGAGACTATCTCAAGTGTATTTTGGTTGTACTTTGGTTGAGCCATTGCTCTCTCTATCTTTGAGGAAGTTATGGGGTTTTTTACCTTAGGGTTTTCCCCACGAAAACTTTGTGTCTCTTGTCTCTCATGCTTTTGATTCTTGTGATGCTTGTCATGCTTATTGTGATTGTTATGCATTGATATACTGTATATGTTATTCTCTCAGTAAAGATACAAGAGTATTGTGAATTAATGCTGAAAATTTAACACACTCTTTCTTCAAGTTGTTCTATTTTGGGGTTTTGAAATAATCTAGTGAGGAGAAAGAACATTTGTTCCTTTCTCTAGGCATTATTTTTTAGGAAATTTGTTTGAAATAGTTTATCGGAAAGTATAAATTTTCTCAGAGAAAGAGAGACTGCTCTTTCCTCATGTTGTTCTATTTTGGGATAATGAAAGTATATGCTGGGGAGAAAGAGTGTTATCTCCTTCCTCCATGGGTTATTTTTAAGGAGTGAGGAAAGTAGATAGTACCGTAATCACAAATTTGATAGGAACTTTTCTTTAAATCATTTGCTGGCAAGTGGAAATTTTCTCAGAGCAAGAGGTGACCGCTCTTTCCTCAATATGTGTTATTTTGGGGTGTTTAAAATAGATACTGAGGAGAAAGAGCAACTGCTCCTTCCTCTAGTGATTCTATTTTGGGGTTTTGAAAGAATCTGGTGAGGATAAAGAGCGTTCTTTTTTTGAGGCATTTGTTGGCTATAAATGTCCCAAAGGTTTTATATAAGACCCAGGTTCTTCACGGTTTCCCCTTGACCAACAAAACCCCTTCACACCAGCCCTTTCGGCAACAACCTGCGAGCAGGTTGAGGTCTCACCCGAGGTGTATCTATGGGGTACTACGGAATCAGGTTTCCACAGTAAGTGATAAGTTGCTTGGACGGACGTACTGCGCAGCACAACAGAGGTTATGTGCTGCGAGGTGACACTGTGCAACGATGGGAAATGTCGCGGTCTGCACCACTATGTTATTCTACCACGGGACTTCTGCTGAAGCTGCAAACAATGCAGCTTTATTCTATACTTGGATTATTGTGACACACTTAAGGCACTGAAACAAATATCACTCATCCATTCATTCAGGTGCTTAACTGACTATTCTTCTAACATACATTCGTTAAATCACGATGTTATGATTTGAACATAGACGACTGATCTAATCCAACTGTTATACGTCCCTTTACTACATATAAGAAAATACTTAACCAAATGACTAATTCACTGCCTTCATACACAAGACAAAATGTTCACCATTTAACTATTCACATGCAACTTAACATATCATTTTTATAGTTCTTTAATGGAAAATGCATATAAAATCTCTCTCATAATAGTATGCAAGGAAACATCTAAACATTCATTGACAAAAAACATAAGTAATCATTCATTCATAAACACAATCGCACAATGTGGGATTTAACGTGGTTCACTTCCCCGGGTGGGAAGCTACATCCACAAGAACGGTTGGTAATATATTTCTTTAAAAAGGGATGGGGACAACCATTATTAGTCTGCGCACTCAGATGCATACTCTCCTTCCTCTCAGATAGTTCTCTACGCACACAACTGCAGATCCTTTACAATCTTCTTAGCTCAAAGATATTTTACAATACAACACTCCAAAATTGTAACAACAAAAGTAACAGAGTAACCTCATTCCATACAAAATTGTCTTCTTAAATAGATCATGCTCGAAGGTCATGTCTTTACAATGCTGAAGACCTAAACCCAAAACCCTTAGGGTTTACAAAACTGCATCGGTTTCCCCAAAACAACTTGCTGGCTCCTGGTAGTGTCTGCTTCATCGTGGTGGTTCTCCACATCTTCATTCTATCGCTATCAGCCTCGTTGTCGCACGTGTGCCAACATGATACTTCCGTCGAACAGTTCATCTCTAACAGTCTCACCCACCAAGCGTGCAAACACATCACTTTCCTTAACAAAGTGTCACGTCCCCTCCCATCCTACCAGCTAGGTGGAGAGGATCGTGACGTTATGCCGGGAAATAAGCCCCATATCCATTAAATTAAACTCATTGATACAAATACATGTATAAGGGCATGCAATAGAAACACAACAGAAATTAAATTAATGTTCTTGATATCTAATCATACACTCAAGATTTCCGTGACAGACAAATAAAGACCTTTGCAGAATTATAAAAGATCATATGGACATGCATAAACTTGTAAAAGCTCAGCGGAAGTAAATTCAATAGCACATCCATCATTCATTCTAGTATTCATCCAATGATAATTGCCAATTTAACACACAAGAGAATACTTATCTTATACAGAAGTAGTCCCACGCAACTGGCTATGCAACTGCAACGTTCTACCCAACCGTAGGCCAGTGTGCTCCTCAAACTCTCAGCACCACTGCCACCCCCGAGCTGGGCATGATCTCTACAAGGAACCAGGGAACAGCAGACTCACACATAGCCAAGCATACACCAAAATGAGCCAAGCCAATCTACAATTGGGTTTATCAGGCTGCTAGGAGATGGAAAGGAAGATTTGCTAAGCTAGTGAGCTCCAGCACAGAGCCAGGGATAACCTTGCAAGATCTATCTAGCTTGGCACCCACAATACCTACACACCCAGCACAAGGAAGTATTCTTTTCTCTGCTATACAGTCCCTCAAGCCATACCTTCCCTATCTAGTGCTCTCAAGGTATGCATAGAAGAGTAACCAAAGCCCTCTTGATCTTCTTGAGAGGTTGTCTCCCCCACTAGGTTTATCAAGCTACTTCTGTCCACTACCACTCCAAAACTTCAATTCACAGGTTCAAACCAATAATGAGAATGCACACCACAGCAGAACACAATCATGGGAGCAGGATAAAACGTTTTTACAGGTAGATGCATGAGATGGGGTTTCAGCTAGCTCAGCAAAACGTGGGAACCCACAAAAACGAAATGGGAAGTTGGGGAACAACCCAGGAAGCCAAATCCGTTTTTAGTAAAACGTACAGGGTCAACTCGGGGCAAAAACAACCTCCCTCCTAGTCCCCAATTCGTGGCCTTCCTCTCCCAACTGTTATACCAGGAAAAAACGACTCCCAGGCATGGAAAAATGCAGGATTTTGATGAAAAACGTATGTGGAAAAGACCCATCTAACTCCAACTGCGTGAATGAATGAAGACTACCCATTCCCCATGGATTTGGGCACCATTTCGTGGGTGTTTTCTTGCCCCACAAGCAAAAACACGAATTTCCAGGTTGATGGCTTGCCCATGCACGAAAATGGCTTGCCCATACTTCTTCATTTCCAAGGCATTAACTGCCTTTACCAATTTCTTGGAAGAATTAAATGATTGGGTACATGAGACAAAATGGGTAGTTGGTGGTTTATGGGTTTCCCCATTGACACATGGATTAATACCATTGGTTCAAGGGTTTGAATAATTTCCCTCCCTTGTCCTTGTAGAACCATGCCCCATCTCTTTTGTTGCATTGCATAGCCGGTTGTGGGTTTTTCATTAAAAATTTGTAATTACATGATGTCTTATATACATTGTGCCCATCTCGCACAAGAACCATAGGCATCTAGTTTAATTGCCGATACATAAACGCTAAATCAATGGTGGGGCCTTGGCCTTGAGCTCCTCACCATGATTAAATATCAGTATTTACATCATTTACAATTTGATACAAAGGGGGGGTCAAAATGGGGACGTGACACAAAGTTGCACGTCGATCGCCTTCCTGATTTACTCCTGCCCGCCGCTCGGCACTCCTGGAGCATCTTTCCCAAAAATAGGCTACTACAGATCTAACCGGTACCTATACCTGTCCTTCGTCCAGCATTTCGCTTTGCTGGCTCCACGTGGCCTTCTATCTCCGCAACACTGCTTCTGCGCAGTACTGATCTTCGTAGCATCGCTCAAAACATGGCTACTACAGGCCTCTTTGTAGCATCCCCAGTACTTAGCAAAAATTCAATCTATTTCAGAGCTGCGCTCAGCTCAGGTTCTTCTGCCTTCAAAAGTGTTACCAAAATTGGACCAGTTTGGCCAGGCCCAAGATGCCGCTAACACTTACATGTGGCTCGTCCCCGAGCCACTTTCAACATCCACCGTCAGAATCTTCTCTCCGATCTGTGCAATCAGCTTTGCTGCGAACTCACTGTAAGTGTTAGTCAGTTTCTCCATTGTTTCTTTAGTTTCTCGCTCAACCTGCTTGATTGTATCAAACATCTGTGGTGTTATCTCTTCTCCGATTTGAGCTTCTACCTGTTCCTCGTTGTGGCGCAGCTCTTTCAGTTTATTTTCTATCTGTTGCGACACCACGATGGCATATTCTAGGAGTGGCTACGACTGATTGTCTAATGTAGTCTACTTTTCCCTTAATACTTGGACTTCTTTCTTTAGGCTGTATATATCCTTGAATCTCAGTAGCCTATCTCTTGCTGGCAGGGTCTTTACTTCTACATCCAGTGCTTCCAACGCGGTTTGTTTCTCCTTTACCATGGTCTTGATTTGCTGCAGCCCTGGATTCTCTTCAAATGTTGTGAATGCCTTCAAGGATTCGTCAAGCAAATTCTGGCACTTCGCAACCTCTGTTGCAATGCTCTCTACTGCGATCTTTACCGCTTGACCTCTCAACTGTTGATCAGTGATTACAACCTCTGGTTTGATCTTTGCTTTTAGCAGGTTGATATCGGCTTCATAGAGGATTATCTTGTCCTCCATCTCTAATTTAAGGGAGCGCACCGTGTCCCTTATTTTCAATATAGTATTCGTAGGATCGTCTTGGATCTGTACTTCTCCAATATCTTCTACAACAGTGTTAATGGTAGCCTCCAATCTCTGCCTTCGCGCTTGTTCATATTCAAGCAAAATTCTACTGCGTGAGCTCGACTTCTCGAGGTATCTATTTTCCATTTGTAGTTCCGCTTCTGCTTTTCTTGAGTCCACATCTCTGTCGCGCAGCTCGTCCCTGATCTGCATATTAAAAAAATGTAAACCTAGTATCGGGATTTTTTCCAAGTCAAGCTCTACCCACTTGACATTTGTCATATCCAGGGCCACGTCCTCAGACATGGGCAATGTGATCACCATTGGATTGAGATAGACAAGTCTCATTTTAATATGTAGTGCAACAACAAGTTGCACTGGCCTCGGCTGCGAGGTTCCTCCAGACCTCCCTTCTGCTGTTGGGTCACACAGTAAGGCCAAGCTATTGTGCACATCTTCGACTTTTTTCATTAGCCCTTGCATCGCAAGCCAGTTCCTCTGCAGGTCATCTTGAATGGCCTTATCTTTCTTGTCTTTATCAGCCATGAACTCCTCCAACTGCTCGTTGACTCTGTCTGCTATCATATCAAAGTCGTCCTCCTTTAGTACTGTGTCAGATGTTTCTTTCGTCGCTTTCATTTTCTTCCTCGCCTCTACGTTGGGTTCTCTAGTTCCTCCCTCTTTCTCGTTTCTTCCAGAACTGGACATAATTGTGGGATTATTTCATCATCTTCTGAATCTATGGGGACATCTAAAATTTCCACACAGTACTCTGCGGGCCACTCTTTCATAATGTTCTCGATGTCCTCTTATGTCATGTGGTAGTTCCTAGGGAAAAACTGTGGCTTCTTCATCTTTGCCTTCGGGGAAATAAACACACAACGCATGTCAGCAGTAAAATTAAGAATGTGTATGTATTTGTTTCTTACCTGCTTTGTTATCCTTGGCGTAGAGGCGATCGTGGCTCACAACTGTGTGTAATATTTGTAGAACACTTCTTGAGTTGCATGCTGGCGCTGCAGATCGAGATTTGCCCAGAGGTTCATGTACCTAACTCCTATGGGTTCAGATTTATAAAAGCTGACGTTGACATAGTCCTCTTGCTCCTTCCATCCAATAAGTGCAATGAGGAAAATCAACCATGTGAAATGGAAGTTGCCTCCATTCAACTGTATGTCATTAAGCTCTTCCATGAACTCGTTCAATAGATATTGGCACCACTTGAACTCGACGCCTTCAACTACTGCGGCACCGAGCAACACTGTGCTCGCAGGCACCTCCGGCAGTCTTGTTCATCCGCAATACCTTTGCTGCGAGCAACTGGGTGACGAACTTGGTTGTTCTGTCTTCAATTTCGTCAGTAGGAAAACCCCATTTTCCTTTGACCAGTGCATGAGTTTTCTTCATCTTGGCTACTGCATCCTTTTCTGTGCTTTTCCCCTTGAAGAACAACTTTGCGTCTTTTCCTCACTTAATCCTGTAATGTGATGGATTAAGTCAATGCCTATTTCAACTGGCCAATCCATCCATAGATATCCTTGGTGGATTCATGCCATCAAGGTACTAACCACTACATTCAGCTCAGCCGACCATTCAAAATGGGGTAGTCGCAGCAGGTGCAATAGTCCTGACTGCACTACCAGTGTCAACCAGCTTTTGGCAACCAGATTGAAGGTTCCTTTGGCATCTTTCTTCCAGCACATGTACTAGTCTAGCTGAAAGTCTGGGTACTTGGGATCATGTGGCTCGTCTCTCTGCACTCCCAAGAGGTCGTAGTCCTCCCATTTACAGTCCGGTATTTTGCACAATAGGTTGGTTGTAATTTTGACATGCTTCAATATTGGTGACAAGGGGATATCGTATTTTGCACTCTTGGCTAGCTTATAGACAGGGGAATTCAGTGCTTGGGGTGAGATGTACTCGGGGGTCATATTCAGAGGGATTTCTTTCGTAAAAATGGGCTTCCTTAGCACCTTCGAACCCGACTTTGGCTTATTGGTTCGAGGTGCAGTGATTGTCTCCTTGCCCTTGTCTTGCATGGTTGGATTGGTTCTCGATGATCTACGGGACCCTTGGCCTTGTTCTGTTACAACCTTGTTAGCAGGGGTTCTCATTAACTCTTGAATTCCTCCGTGTCGAAAGACTCTAAGTGTTTCTTCAATGGTAAACTCTTATTCTCGATAGAAAGGTTCAGACATTCACTGATTAGATGGGGGGGTATGGTAGCTAGACGATAGATGGATATTGGTGCAAGGAGTGGTCGCAAGAAAATTCTAAGTGCTAAGTAACGCCCGCGAGTCCTCTAGTGGTGTTATTTATAGGCGGAGATGACCTTCTCCCGTGCCCTTCAACGGCTAAATATGCATTAAATGTGCCCTATGGTGGTTGAATCCATCAGATTTTCCAGTCCTTTCCTTCATCAGTTTGTCCAGAATGAATATCTTCCATTTAAATGTTGAAGCAGTTGCTGCAATGGTCATCTAACCGCTATTTTCTCAAAAGTGGTATAATGGCTATTTTTCTCTAAGTGCTGCGCTGAACTGCACGGTAGGTCACTTACACTCCATATGGCTTCACAAAGAAACCAATGCTAGTCAGGGTCTTCTAGGCCAGTTCCTTTGAATATTCGGAGCTTCATATCAGCATTTGCCACTATTATATTAGGTGGTGGAGCGCCCGAATTAGTGCGCGGCTGCTGTGAAGGGCTCTGTGCAGTGAAAACAAATGGTTCTATCAGGATAGATGTACTGGGATGAGTATTCTGTGGGGTGGGATTCCTAGGGGGTGGGTTTTGAGATAAAGGTGGTGCGGTCTCTGTAGTCGGTGGGTTCTCAGGGGTAAATGGTGGTGCGGCTTCATTGTCAATGCTACACGGAATCTCGGTATCAATATGGAGTCCAGGGCCTCCAAGCTTCTTATTAAGTTTATATCTCTTACCACTTCTAAGATTATGGGTATCTTTGTCAAAATCACTAAATATATTGTTTACCATGAAAAACTTAAGAATATTACTGCATTCTTAAAACACCTTTCTCAGCTAACAACATCTTAATGTATAGACTGAGATTGTTCAGCAGCTTACCTTGGAATCCTTCGAAAAAGTATGCTTCTACTTGGTTGTAGGATTTGAGTGTGTCTACAACAAATTCTGTTACAAAGCCTTCTAGCATATGATCGACCCAAAAATCAACTGCGCGTGTCAGTGGGCTGTCTATCACTTTGAGTTGCGTTGTGAGATCAGGAGTCCACTCTATAGGAACTCCTTCTTGAAAACAGGTTTTCTTCTCTGCGAGCCACGAGATCCACGCGTGCAGCTCGTTTGGAAATGATGCCCATAAAATCTTGTGAATATTGCTCAACAAATATCTATCCGACCACTGTGTTTCACTTAGGTGTGGATGTCTATTTTCTTTCCTTTTAAAGTGTCTTATGGTCTTATCCCACCAAGCTTGGATTTCTATCTTTTCAGGATGCTAGTTGTGAGAGCCTTCTGGGAACTGGTATTCTTCGTCACACATCACGATTGCAACTCATCATGGATTCTAGCACGGCCCCATGGCTCTAACTGATCCAGAGGTTTTCTATAAGACCCAGGTTCTTCGCGGTTTCCCCTTGACCAACAAAACCCCTTCGCACCGGCCCTCTTGGCAACAACCTGCAAGCAGGTTGAGGTCTTTCCTGAGGTGTGTCCATGGGTTACTGTGGAATCAGGTTTCCACGGTAAGTCGAGCATTTCTTGGATGGACGTAATGCGCATCACAACAGAGGTTATGTACTGCGAGGTGAGATTGCGCAGCGATGGGCAATGCCACGGTCCGCACCACTATGTTCTTCTACCGCGGGACTTCTGCTGAAGCTACAAACAATGCAGCTTTATTCTATACTTGGATTATTGTGACGCACTTAAGGCACTGAAACGAATATCACTCATCCATTCATTCAGGTCCTTAACTAACTATTCTTCTAACATTCATTCATTAACTCAGGATGTTATGATTTGAACATAGATGACTGATCTAATCCAACTGTTATGCGTCCCTTTATTGCGTATAAGAAAGTACTTAACCAAATGAATGATTCACTGCCTTCATACACAAGACCAAATTTTCACCATTCAACTATTCACATGGAACTTAACATATCGTTTCCATACTTCTCTAATGGAAAAAGCATATAAAATCTCTCTCATAACAGTATGCAAGGAAACATCTAGACATTCACTGATAGAAAACATAAGTAATCATTCATTCATAAACACAATCGCACAACATGGGATTTAACGTGGTTCACTTCCCTGGGTGGGAAGATACATCCACAAGAACGATTAGTAATATATTTCTTTAAAAAGGGATGGGGACAACCGTTCTTAGTCTGCGCACTCAGCTATAGACTCTCCTTCCTCTCAGATAGGTGTCTGCGCACACAACTGCAGAGCCTTTACAATCTTCTTAGCTCAAAGATATTTTACAATACAACACTTCAAAATTGTAACAACAAAAGTAAAAGAGTAACCCCATCCCATACAAAATTGTCTTCTTAAATAGATCATGACCGAAGGTCATGTCTTTACAATGCTGAAGACCTAAACCCAAAACCCTTAGGGTTTACAAAACTGCACCGGTTTCCCTAAACCGGCTTGCTGGCTCCTGGTAGCGTCTGCTTCATTGTGGTGGTTCTCCACGTCTTCATTCTGTCGCTATCAGCCTCCCTGTCTCATGCATGCCAATAGGATACTTCCATCAAACCATTCATCTCTAATGGTCTCGCCCACGAGGCGTGCCAAGACGTCACTTTCCTTAACAAACTTGCACGTCGGTCGCCTTCTTGATTTACTCATGCTCGTCGCTCGACACTACTAGAGCATCCTTCCCAAAAATAGGTTGCTACCGGTCTGACCAGTACTTGTACCTGTCCTTCATCTAGCATTCCACTTTGCTGGCTCCACGTGGCCTCCTATTTCCACAACGCTGCTTTTGCGCAGTACTGATCTTTGCAGTATGACTCAAAACATGGCTACTGCACGCCTCTTTGCAGCATCCCCACTACTTATCAAAAATTCAATCTGTTTCAGATCTGCGCTCAGCTCAGGTTCTTCTGCCTTCAAAAGTGTTACCAAACTTGGACCAGTTGGGCTAGGCCCAACAAAATTCTTTTTTAGGGGTGGGGAAAGTAGATATCAACAAATTAAACATAAATTTCATAGAGACTTTGCTTGAAACAGTTTGTTGTAAAGTGAAAATTTTCTCAAAGAAAGAGAGGCTGCTCTTTCCTCATGTTGTTCTATTTTGGGATAATGAAAGTGTATGCTAGGGAGAAATATCACCCTATCCTTCCTCCAGGGGTTCTTTTTAAGGGGTGAGGAAAGTAGATAGTACGTTAATTACAAATTTGATAGGAACTTTGCTTTAAACAGTTTGCTGGTAAGTGCAAATTTTCTCAGAGAAAGAGGCGAGCACTCTTTCCTCAATGTGTGTTATTTTGGGGTGTTGAAAATAGATATGAGGAGAAATAGAAATCTTTCCTTCCTCCAGGGGTTCTATTTTGGGGTGGGGAGTGTATCTATCAGCATTTTAACAACAAAATTCATAGTAATTTTGCTTCAAAGAGTTTTCCGGCAAGCATAAATTTTCTCAAAGAAAGAGAGAACGTTCTTTTGTCAAATTGTTTTATGTTTGGGTGTTAGAAGTAGATGCTGAGGAGAAAGAGAGTTCAATCCTTCCCTCAAGAGTTCTTTTGAAAAAATGGGAAAAGTATACATCGACACTTTAAACAGGATTTGCATACAAATTTTGCTTCAAACAATTTTCTAGCAAGTGGAAATATTTTCAGAGAAACACCTGCCGCTCTTTCCTCAAGTTGCTCTATTTGGGGGAGTTGAAAGTATATGATGAGGAGAAAGAGAATATGATCCTTTATGTTGAGGAGAAAGAATATATCGGCACCCTAAGCACAAATTTCATAGGCGTTTTCCCCTAAACAGTTTGCTTAACAGTGGAAATTTTGTCAGAGAAAGACCGGCCACTCTTTCCTCAAGTTGTTCTATTTTGAGGTGTTGGAAGTAGATGCTGAGCATAAAGAGTGTTATATCCTTCATTTAGGGGTTCTTTTTAAGTGCTGGGGAAATTAGATACCATCACTTGCATCAAAAATTTCATAGGAACCTTGCTTAAAACAGTTTACTGGAAAGTGGAAATTTTCTCATAGAAAGAGTAGTCGCTCCTTCCTCAAGTTGCTCTATTTTGTTGTGTTGAAAGTGGATGTTGAGAAGAAAGAGTAGTGGATTATCCTTCAAGGGGTTATTTTTTAGGGGAACGCAAAGTAGATATCGGCACTATAACAACAAATCTCATCTGAAATTTGCTTCATCCATTTTCTTGGAAAGTATAAATTTTCTCAGAGAAAGAATGGTCGCTCCTTCCTCAAGTTATTCTATTTTAGAGTGGTGAAAGTAGATGTTGAGGAGAAAGAGTTGTCACTTTATCCCAAATTATGTTGATTGTGTATTTTTGGTAATTCTAAAGAACATATATGATTTATGTGAAGATGCCAATCATTTCAAGATCGTCGATCCCTACAAGGAGCACAGGGACAGGATGAAAAAGGAGCAGTTGATCTGTATATGTATGGACCCTTTTAGAAATGATTCTTATCTCAAAAAGAGCATTTGATCCTTTATCAAGGGTTTCCATTTTGGGTGTGGGGAAATTAGATGGTCAGAAGAAAGAGCTACCACCTTTTTACCAAGTAGGTCCATTTTGGTGTTCTGAGAATTCAATAGATCGTATGTGATTTTGGTGAATATTTCAAGAATTTTCTCACTAAAATATCGGTCGCTCCTTCCCTGAGTGGTTTAAATTTGGAGGTGAGGAATGTAGTATATGATATATGTTTTCAATGAGATCATCAATTGTTCAAAGATCATGCACTCCATTCAGACATATGTGTGTTAGACGGTAAGGACGCCTAGTGATACTACCTAATATAATTCATAATTCAAATACGTAAAGAAAATTCATGTATAATATTTAAACATTACTAATAATATATTATCTCGATAAATATTTCCAACCTCTATGGTCCAAGGGACCCTTTTAAGAAGGAACAACCGCTCCTTCCTCAAATAATTAGTCACTCATTCATCCATCATCGCTTTGAGCGCCTTCCAATGAAAACAACAGATTACCTTTTGAGCATTCAACGACACCTCCTGATCTCATGGATTTTTTCTAAGCAATAGTTACATTGTATCCAATTAGGAAGGATTTTCCGCTCCTTCTGAAATTGATTCCTTCTCGAAAAACAATAGCATGGTAAATCTACATGAGATTGTTGTTAATATAACACTGAACTTTTTCTTCTTAGTGAAGAATGTTAATTGGGTCGACTAGGTTGGCCCCAACTTAACCTCTTAAAATAATGTTAATTGGGTCGAACCCTATAGGGTTGTCTAATAACCCTTTGAAACACATGACTCATACAGGGCCGACCCAATCAAGGTGGTCTAATAACCCATCAAGTATAAGTTGCAACACTTACAATATAACTTGCGACACTTGCAAGTACACATGATGACACTTCCAATCGGAGGAATAATACATCTCCGTTGGGGATACAATAAAGTACAAATACAATATACTATTGAATATCTTCCGAAGTTACAAATAGATCAACACATATAGACATATATTTTCATATTTTCATACTAACATTGTGCAGGAATTCCCATCGTTACAACCACCGAATGCATCCAGAGAATTTATACATAGCATAATGTGTCCAAGACCTGAAGGACAAAAATATTATAAAAGATCATGTTTATATGGGACATGTTCTAGGTGTAGTGGATTTGCATTATTGATTCGATGCATCATGAAACCAAGGTGCACAAATTTGGGAGGATGACAGTAGAAATGCAAATTCTCAAGTACATAACATATAAAGTAGATAGTGCGAAGGAAAGAAAAAAAATTGCATTGGTGAAGTCATAGGTAATCTAAGTTTGCATACTTTCATACTATACATGTTGAATTTATACATATATATTCAGATCTCAAATGTTATGTTGTATTAATTCCCTTGGTTTTGTGGAACCAGGTACAAATTTGCAATTTCATGAAGGAATTCTACCAAAAGGCCAAGCAGTATGTACAACATGTCCATGTAGCATGATGGCAGGATGAACAGTATAGACAGTGCAGGCACACCTTTCCCAATGGCACAATATTGTCAGTTTTGGAATTTGCTGAAGACTACACCCTGCAACCACATAATGAGATTCAAAGTCAATACTATCATTCAGACCAAGTTAGCATAATGGTTTGTATCATGTATAGGCACACGCCAGAGAGCAGCAATTACATGAGGATAATATTGAAAGAGACAACCTTCTACATCAGTGACGACATGTGCCACAACCTGCATTATATGAAGCATTGCTTTAGAATTTTCTATGACCAGTTTAAGGAGAGAGGTATACAAATGGATCAACATTGGATATGGTCAGATGTTTGTGCAGGCCAGTTAAAAAATGAACATGTATTCCATTGGTTGAGTATTTTGCACAAGACTTATGATGTGCTGCATTTATGGAACTATTTTGAGACTAGGCATGGAAAGGTAGAGCATGAAGGTGCTGGAGCATGTCTCAAAACTACCCTGCCAAGGGAGGAGATGAGGTGCATGACAAACCCTCATATTCGGACTGCAAAATCCATAGTTCAATGGTGCTCTGCAAAAATGTCATATCAAACCACAGAGCAACACAGACCAATAGGTAGAGGACATGTTGGCAGACATTTCTGGCATGTGGTTGATATAAATCGATTGCATTCTTATAGTTGTAGTACTATACAAGGAACTCGTGGATTTCATTTAGTTCGAAGCTCAAAAAACCCTTTATTTGAAATATGGATGCAAAAACTTGCTTGCTTTTGTGGTCCTTGAAGCAGTTGTGATTGGGGTGTGTGTGGATCAATGGATCGGGTTGAATAATGGGATTATGTATCACTTGCAGTGGACCCACGTGTAGTTATTTAAATAAACCAGTTAGAGGAAGGACAATCCTCTATTTCGAATGACTATGATCATATATTTGATTTTGTACAACGAGGTAAACATTTCTACATTCATATCCCGGTTGCCTCCTTGTTTTTGTAATTATCCAACTTATCAAACCACTACTTGTTGGAATGTGACCTTAAAATTCATTTTTGTAGGACACGTCTACGTAGTTGTCACCCCGACAGATAGTGAAATTGGTAAGAATTATTGGTTGGCATGATGCATCCAGGGGAAGCAAACCCTCCTCACATCATTAACCGATATTGAAGGCATTACCTTTCCGACTGGCTCGATGGTTGTTCAGGGAGAATATATTATAGTATATGGAAAGGGACCAAAGAGCAATGGCTACACATACACGAATTATAGACCAGGTTCACGGGTGTATCAATTTACGCACTTGATCGTTGGTAAAAACAATGTCAATGAAGTCATAAAACAAGGTATGCTACTTACTACCTCATGCATAACACGAGAGGTTGTTTGAGACAATAAAAAACAGAGAGGATCCAGAAGGCCTAATTGATTGAGGTAAATAGTATAGTCATGTGATTGTGTATTCATGGATGTCTAATGTTATTCATGTTAGATAGTTTATTTTATAGCATTATCTTATATCGTTTATTTGATGTTTGAGATATGTTTAAGTTACTATTACAATTCATTGATGTTTTACACCAACCACTCCTATTCAAGTTTCCATCCCTTTAGGAAAAATTTACATGCATAAACAAGATTGAAAACTCATCTTATATTATAAATTTTCATAATATTCAATAGAAATTAGAATCAATACACATTAATGAGTACACATTTGTCATTCACAATCACAATGAGACACATAGATGCATTGAAATTTGATAGGCATTAGGAAATAGCTCAAGATGTCAGAACCATATTTCTCATTAAGTCATCAAAATCAAAATGTATTACAAAGATGTCAGAATGTCACTCGGCATTGGAAAATGCCAAATAGACTAATAGTAAATAAAAAAAGGGGTGGATCAAGATGGAATAATATCATATGTCAATAGTCCTCCTCCATGCCTGAATAAAAAAACTAATCACTTCCCCAATCATCATCTTCCTACTACTCCTCCTACTCTCTTCCCATTTGACAATATCAATCTACAGGTGTGGAGGATGACCCCTCCATATGATCACCATCATTATAGCCTCCAAATCTCCCAGTGGAAGTGGAAAAATCTATAAAGCTAATCCATGTCACATCTGAACTAATGATTTCAGTGCTAAATTCAAGGAATGGACAATGCAAGGTGTCAAAATAACCTGTAAGAGCAATAAAAGCATGTGTAAATGACTCTACAACACTAACAAATAAAATGAACGGTCTCCATAATGAACATACCTGTGGATATTTATAGGTGCATTGTCCGTGATGATTTGTACACAAGAATCAACACCTTTCTGATGAATAAGTAGAACGTGCATGGATGAATTCAATCTAATAATCACACCTCTCCTTTGCTAATCTATCCCTATAGAACCTAATCTATCTTATAGACCCTAATCTAGCCCTAGAAACCAGACAAAAACAAATCTAGCCCTGGAAAGCCTAATGTGGACCTGTAACCCTGGAGACCTAATATAGAATTTATCTAGCACTAGAGAAGTAACCTAGCCCCAGAGAGATAATATATACCTATAGAACATAATCTAGCTTATAGACCCTGATCTAGTCCTATAAACTAGACAAAAACAAATCTAGCCCTGGAAAGCCTAATGTGGACCTACAACCATGGAGACCTAATCTAGAATACTTATCTATCCCTAGAGACATAACCTATCCCCAAATACCTAATCTATACCGATAGAACCAAATCTATCTTATAGACCCTGATATATCCCTAGAAACCAAACAAAAACAAATCTAGCCCCTTGAGAAAAATTGCGATGGCCTTCACTAAGAAAAACCCTAGTTTGGGAGATCGCACAATAACACTATTTTTGGGCATTGGAGGCATGGCGTGGGCATCCCCCTAGCTAGAACCCTGTGCCTTGAATCCATGAGAATCGATAGATTTGCGATTGGAGTCACAGTTTTTGTGCTACGGGCATTTTAGTCAAGCACCCTGTGGCCATTCAAGGACAATTTGACGAATTGCTCTAGGGACAGGAAACCCAAACCAGCAAGAGAAATTGGGTTCCGTCAGCTCCCACACATGCCCATGGCCATTGTGGACTTTTTCATTATGGCCACGCATGCCCGAGAGCCTTCAAATGAGAATTGACCCCCTTGAGCAAAACCGGAATGGCCTTCCTGAGCAAAACCCTAGTTCTTGAGATGGCATAATTGCACCGTTTCCGGGAGTTCGAGGAATGTTGTGGGAAGACCCCAAGCTAGAACCGAGTGTCCTAAATCCACTATAATTGAATAGTTTGTGATCATAGTCACGGTTTTGGTGCTACTATCATTTTGGTCACACACCCCATGGCCATTCAGGGATACTTTGAGGAATTGCTCTGGGGGCACAAAACCCAAACCGACAAGCAGAATTGGGTTTTGTCAGCTCCCACATGTTCACATGTACACTATGGACATGTTCATGATGGTCACACATTCCCAAGAGCCTTCATATGATAATTGAGCCCCTTGAGCAAAATTGGAATGGCCTTCACTAAGCAAAACCCTAGTTCCATAGATGGAAAAATAGCACCATTTCTAGGAGTTCAAGGCATGTTGTGGGGGGTCCCCAATTTAAAACCCGATGTTACGAATCCACCGGAATCAACGGCTTGGCGATCGAGGTCATGGTTTTGGTGCTACGGGCATTTTGGTTAGCCACCCTGTGGCCATTCAGGGACACTTTGAGGAATTGCTCTGGGGGAATGGAACCCAAACCAGCGAGCAGACTTGGCTTCCATCAACTCCCACATGTGAAAATGTCCATTTTGGACGTTTTCACGATGGGAAGACACGCCCGGGAGCCTTCGGATGAGAGTTGACCCCCTTGAGCAAAATTGAAATGGCCTTCACTAAGAAAAACCCTAGTTCTGGAGACGTCACAATAGAACCTGTTTATGGTCATTCGAGAAACGTTGTGGGGGGTCCCCCATCTAGAACCTGGTGTCCTGAATCCATAGGAATCGACAGCTTCATGATTAGAGTCACGGTTTTGGTGCTATGATAATTTTGGGTAGGCACCCAGTGGCCATCTAGGGACACTTTGAGGAATTGCTCTAGGGGCACAGAACCCAAACCAGTGAGCATAATAAAGTTTTTTCAGCTCCCAAATTTGCACATGGACATTGTGGATGTGTTCATGATGGCCATGCATGCCCGAGAGGCTTTGGATGAGAATTGACCCCTTCAGCAAAATTGCGATGGCCTTCACTGAGAAAAACCCTAGTTCTGGAGATGGCACAATAGCATTGTTTCTGAGTGTTTGAGGCACATTGTGGGGGGTCCCCTAGCTAGAACCCGACGTCCTGAATCCATTGTAATTGATAGCTTCATAATCAGAGTCACATTTTTGGTGCTACGGGCATTTTGTTCAGGCACCCTGTGGCCATTCAAGGACACTTTGAGTAATTGCTCCAATGCACAGAACCCAAACCGACGAGCGGAATTGGGTTCTGTCAGCTCCAACACATGCACATGGCCATTTTAGACATGTTCACAATGGCCATAGGCACCTAGGAGGCTTCGGATGAGAATTGACATCATTGAGTAAAATTGGAATGGCCTTCACTGAGCGAAACCCTAGTTCCGGAGATGGCACAATAGCACCGTTTCTAGGTGTTCGAGGCATGTTGTGGGTGGTCCCACAGCTAGAAACCTATGTCTTGAATCCACCATAATCAATGGCTTCATGATCGGAGTCACGATTTTGGTGCGACGATCATTTTGGTCAGGCACACCGTGGCCATTCAAGGACACTTTGAGGAATTTCTCTGGGGGCAAGGAACCCAAACCGTCGAACGTAATTGGGTTCCATTAGCTCGCACAGGTGAAAATTTCCACTGTGGACATGTTCACGATGGCCATGCATGCGTAGGAGCCTTCGGATGAGAATTGACCCCCTTGAGCAAAATTGGAATGGCCTTCACTAAGCAAAACCCTAGTACTGGAGATGGCACAATAGCACCGTTTATGGGCATTCAAGCCATGTTGTGGGGGGAACTTAGCTATAAACTGTTGCCCTGAACCCCCAGGAATTGACGGATTCACGATCGGAGTCATAGTTTTGGTGCTACAGGCATTTTTGTCAGGCACCCCATGGCCATTCAGGGACACTTTAAGGAATTGTTCTAGGCATACAGAACCCAAAACGACGAGCATACTTGGGTTATGTCAGCTCGCACATGCGCACATAGCCATTCTAGATGTGTTCACGATGGTCATGCATTCCTGGGAGCCTTCGGATGAGAATTGACGTCCTTGAGCAAAATTGGAATGGCCTTCACTAAGCGAAACCCTAGTTTCCGAGATGGTATAATATAACTGTTTATGGGCGTTCAAGGCACGTTGTGGGGGGGGGCCAACTAGAAACCAGAGTCTCGGATCCACCAGAATTAACGGATTCGCAATCAGAGTTATGGTTTTGCTGCTACGGGAATTTTGGTAGGGCACCCCATGGCCATTTAGGGACACTTTGAGGAATCGCTCCGGGGGCACAGAACCCAAACCAGCAAGCGGACTTGGGTTTCGTCAGATCCCACACATGCACATGGCCATTGTGGACATGTTCATGATGGCCATGCATGTCCGGGAGAATTCAGATGAGAATTGTCCCCCTTGATCAAAATTGGAATGGCCTTCACTGAGCAAAACCCTAGTTCCGGAGATGGCACAATAGCACCATTTTTTAGCATTATAGGCACGTTTTGGGGGGTTCCACAGCTAGAACCCAACGTTTCAAATCCACTGGAATTGATAGATTCGTGATCAGAGTCACGGTTTTGGTGCTAGGGAAACTTTGTTCAGGGACCCCATCGCCATTCAGGGACACTTTGAGGAATTGCTCCAGTTGAAGGGAACCCAAACTGACAAGCAGACTTGGGTTTCTTTAGCTCCCACATGTGCACAGGGTCATTGTGGATGTGTTCATGATGGCCACGCATGCCTGAGAGCCTTAGTATGAGAATTTCTCCCCTTGAGAAAAATTGGAATGGCCTTCACTAAGCAAAACCCTAACTCCGGAGTTTGAACAATAGCACCTTTTCCGGGCGTGGATCTACCGGATGTCAGGGTGGATCCACTGGATCCACTGATGACCAAAATACATGTTTCGTAGGAAAAGGAACTAGTAAAAGAAGGCCTTATTAGTTTAGACATCTACTTATGGGATGCGTTATAGGGTTTCCAAAACACCTTATGCCATATGTCAAGTTTTGGTGTAGAAGATCAAGTCTCAAATGATGCTTTTATTGATCCCAAGAAGTAAAACATTTTTGCACTACAAACAACTACAAGTTTGTATTGTTTGTTTGTCTCCTTTAGAAAGAGGGCACTTTAAATGTTTTGTATAACACAAGGAAGTAGATTACAACATTCTTCATTTGCTTATTGCTGTAAAAATATAATCCAAGAATCTACTTGTGGGATGTGTTACATGGTTTTCTAAACATCTTATGCAAAATAGGGCGCATGCAACACTTGGGACGTATTCCTCTTGAGGCCACCATATGATCTATAGAGAAAAAGAAATGCTTGGGTCACATTTCTCCTCATACGGAAACAATGGTCAAATTACTTATGCTGACCATTATCTCAATAGCAGCTGCAACGTATTTGGGAAATGGTGGGCATTTTCCCAAGCCTACTTAGGTCTGTTTTTCAATACTTAACCAATTTTTCCAATGACGAGCATTTTTCTGGCAGGGAGAAAAACATGCCAAATGGTTGGTTTAACAGGAAAATATCTCCTTGACCAGAGACTTGTTTCAAAAAAGGAGTGAATGGTCAAGGGAATAAATAATCCATGTACAAGATTATGCTCTCAGAATTCTTTTATCACTCACAGGTGAGAAATGGTGGGAATTTTCCTAACGCCATTTAGGCCAGTTCTAGGTGCAAGACATGATGAGTGATTGTTTTGGCAGGCCAATATTTTCTTGACCATAGACGTTTTTTTGAAACCAAGCCAATGGTCAACTACATAAATCATCCACATGGAAGATGATGCTTTCAGAAATTTTTTATCCCTCACACGTGATAAATGGTGGGCATTTTCCCAATCCTACTTAGGGACGTTTTTCAATACTTAACCAATTTTACCAATAACAAGCATTTTTCTAGCAGAGTGAAAAACTTGATGAATGGCGGTTCAGGTAGGAAAATATCTCCTTGACCAAAGAATTGTTTTAAAAAATGAGTCAATGGTCAAGTGAATAAATCATCCACCTAAAAACTTATGCTCTCAGAATTTTTTTATCCCTCACAGGTGAGAAATGGTGGACATTTTCCTAAGGCCATTTAGGGAAGTTCAAGGTGCAAAACAAGATGAGTGGTTGTTTTGGCAGGCAATTATTTTCTTGACCATAGAATTCTTTTAAAAATCGAGCCAATGGTCAAGTGCATAAATAATCCACCTGCAAGCTCACGCTTTCAGAATTTTTTTATCCCTCACAGGTGAGAAATGGTGGGAAATTTTCCCCTTATGCCTGCTTTTCAATACGTAACGAATTTTGCCAATGGTGAGCATTTTTCTGTCATGGTGAAAAACAGGCCAAATGGAATTTTTGAAGGAAAATATCTCCTTGACTAGAGACTTGTTTTAAAAAATGAGTCAATGGTCAAGTGAATAAATCATCCACCTACAAACTTATGATCTCAGAAATTTTCTATCCCTCAGGTGATAAATGGTGGAAATTGTCCTAAGGCCATTTATGCAAGTTCTAGATGCAAAACAGGATGAGTGGTTGTTTCGACAGACCAATATTTTATTGACCATAGACGTTTTTTCAAAATCGAGCCAATGGTCAAGTGCATAAATCATACACTTGCAAGATGATGCTTTTAGAAAATTTTTATAGCTCACAGGTGAGAAATGATGGGAATTTTCCCAAGCCCACTTAGGCTCGTTTTTCAATACTTAACCAATTTTTCCAATGGCGAGCATTTTTATGGCAGGGTGAAAAATAGGCTGAATGGTTGTTTTGGCAGGAAAATATCTCCTTGACTAGAGACTTGTTTTAAAAAATGAGTCAATGGTCAAGTAAATAAATCATCCACCTACAAGCTTATGCTCTCTGGAATATTTTTTCCCTCATAGGTGACAAATGGTGAACATTTTCCCAAGGGAAGTTAGGGTAGTTCTAGGTGCAAAACCGGATGAGTGGTTGTTTTGGAAGGCCAATATTGTCTTGACCATAGACTCTTTTTGAAAACCGAGCCAATGGTCAAGTGAATAAATCATCCACCTCCAAGCTGACTCTTTCAGAACATTTTTATCCCTCACAGGTGAGAAATGGTGGGCATTTTACCAGGCCTTCTTAGGATCCTTTTTCAATACTTAACCAACTTTTCCAATGACGAGCATTTTTCTAGCAGGGAGAAAAACAGGTCGAATGGTTGTTTTAGCAGGAAAATATCTCCTTGACCAGAGACTTGTTTTAAAAAATGAGTGAATGGTCAAAGGAATAAATAATCCACCTACAAGATTATACTCTCAGAATTATTTTATCACTCACATGTGAGAAATGGTGGGAATTTTCCTAATGCCATTTAGGCCAGTTCTAGGTGCAATACATGATGAGTGACTGTTTTGGCAGGCCAATATTTTCCTGACCATGGATGTTTTTTCGAAACCAAGCCAATGGTCAACTACATAAATCATCCACCTCCAAGCTGATTCTTTCACAAATATTTTATCCCTCACATGTGATAAATGGTGGGCATTTTCCCAATCCTACTTAGGCCCGTTTTTCATTACTTAACCAATTTTGCCAATGGCAAGCATTTTTCTAGCAGGGTGAAAAACAGGATGAATGGCGGTTCTGGCAAACAAATATCTCCTTGACCAGAGACTTGTTTTAAAAAATGAGTCAATGGTCAAGTGAATAAATCATCCACCTACAAACTTATGCTCTCAGAATTTTTTTATCCCTAACAGGTGAGAAATGGTGGACATTTTCCTAAGGACATTTAGAGCAGTTCTAGGTGCAAAATAGGATGAGTGGTTGTTTTCGCAGGCCAATATTTTCTTGACCATAGAATTATTTTCAAAACCATGCTAATGGTCAAGTGCATAAATAATCCACCTGCAATCTAATGCTTTCAGAAATTTTTTATCTCTCACAGGTGAGAAATGATGGGAAATTTTCCCAAGCCTACTTATGCCTGCTTTTCAATACTTAACGAATTTTTCCAATGGCAAGCATTTTTCTGGCATGGTGAAAAACAGGCTGAATGGATTTTTTGGAAGGTAAATATATCCTTGACTAGAGATTTGTTTTAAAAAATGATTCAATGGTCAAGTGAATAAATCATCCACCTACAAACTTATGATCTTAGAAATTTTATATCCCTGACAGGTGATAAATAGTGGAAATTTTCCAAAGGCCATTTATGCCAGTTCTAGATGCAAAACAGGATGAGTGGTTGTTTCGAGAGACCAATATTTTATTGACCATAGAATTTTTCTCAAAACCGAGCCAATGGTCAAGTCCATAAATCATACACTTGCAAGATGATGCTTTTAGAAAAAATTTATAGCTCACAGGTGAGAAATGATGGGAGTTTTCGCAATCCTACTTAGGCTTGTTTTTCAATACTTAACCAATTTTTCCAATGGCGAGCATTTTTATGGCAGGGTGAAAAATAGGTTGAATGGTTGTTTTGGCAGGAAAATGTCTCCTTGACCAGAGACTTGTTTTAAAAAATGAGTCAATGGTCAAGTAAATAAATCATCCACATACAAGCTTATGCTCTCTGAATTTTTTTTTCCCTCACAGGTGACAAATGGTGAACATTTTCCCAAGGGAAGTTAGGGCAGTTCTAGGTGCAGAACAGGATGAGTGGTTGTTTAGGAAGGCCAATATTGTCTTGACCATAGACTCTTTTTCAAAACCAAGCCAATGGTAAAGTGAATAAATCATCCACCTGCAAGCTGACTCTTTCAGAAATTTTTTATCCCTCACAGGTGAGAAATGGTGGGCATTTTACCACACCTTCATAGGCTCCTTTTTCAATACTTAACCAATTTTTCAATGGCGAGCATTTTTTTGGCAAAGTGAAAAACTGGATGTATGGTTGTTTTGGCAGGGAAATATCTCCTTTAACCGAGACTTGTTTTAAAAAATGAATCAATGTTCAAGTGAATAAATCATTCACCTACAAAATTATGCTCTCAGAAATTTGTTATCCCTCACAGGTGAGAAATGGTGGACATTTTCCTATGCCATTTTAGGCCAGTTCTAGGTGCAAAACAAGATGAGTGGTTGTTTTGGGAGGCCAATATTTTCTTGACCATATACTTTTTTTCAAAATCGAGAAAATGATCAAGTGCATAAAGCATCCACTTGCAATTCAATGCTTTCAGATTAATTTTATCCCTCACGGGTGAGAAATGGTGCGCATTTTCCCAAGCCTACTTAGGCCCGTTTTTCAACACTTAACCAATTTTTCCAATGGCGAGCATTTTTCTAGTAGGGTGGAAAATAGGCTGAATGGTTGTTTTGGCAGGAAATTATCTGCTTGACCAGAGACTTGTTTTAAAAAATGAGTCAATGGTTAAGTAAATAAATCATCCACCTACAAAATTATGCTATTAGAATTTTTTTATCGCTTAGAGGTGAGAAATGGTGGACATTTTCCTAAGGCCATTTAGGCCAGTTCTAGGTGCAAAAAAGGATGAGTTGTTGTTTTGGTAGGCCAATATTTTCTTTACGATAGACGTTTTTTCAAAACCAAGCCAATTGTCAAGTGCATAAATCATCCACTCGTAAGATGATGCTTTCATAAAAATTCTATCGCTCATAGGTGAGAAATGGTGTGCATTTTCCGAAGCCTACATAAGCCCGTTTTTCAATACTTAGCCTATTTTTCCAATGGCAAGCATTTTTCCGGCAGGGTGAAAAACAGGCTGAATGGTTGTTTTGGCAAGAAAATATCTCCTTGACCAGAGACTTGTTTTAAAAAATGAGTCAATGGTCAAGTGAATAAATAATCCACCTACAAACTTATTCTCTCAGAAATTTTTTATCCCTCACAGGTGAGAAATGGTGGACATTTTCCTAAGGCCATTTAGGCTAGTTCTAGGTGCAAAACAAGATGAGTTGTTGTTTTGGCAGGCCAATATTTTCTTTACCATAGAAGTTTTTTCAAAACCCAGCCAATGGTCAAGTGCATAAATCATCCACTCGCAATTTGATGCTTTCATACAAATTCTATCGATCACAGGTGAGCAATGGTGGGCATTTTTCCAAGCGTACTTAGGCCCGTTTTTCAATACTTAAACAATTTTGCCAATGGAAAGCATTTTTCTGGCAGGGTGAAAAACAGGATGAATGGTTTTTTTGGAAGGAAAATAGCTCCTTATCCAGAGACTTGTTTTAAAAAATGAGTCAATGGTCAAGTCAATAAATCATCCAGCTACAAACTTATGCTCTCATCAACTTTTTATCCCAGATAGGTGAGAAATGGTGGACATTTTCCTATGTCCATTTAGGGTAGTTCTAGATGCAAAACAAGATGAGTGATTTTTTTTGAACGCTAATAGTTTCTTGAACATAGACGTTTTTCCAAAACCGAGTGAATGGTCAAGTCAATAAATCATCCACCTGCAAGCTGATGCTTTCATAAAATTTTTATCCCTCATAGGTGAGAAATGGTTGGCATTTTACCAAGCCTACGAAGATCCGTTTTGCAATACTTAACCAATTTTGCCAATGGCGAGCATTTTTCTTGAAGGATGAAAAACAGGTTAAATGGTTGTTTTGGTAGGAAAATATCTCCTTGTCAATAGACTTGTTTTCAAAAATGAGTCAATGGTCAAGTGAATAAATCATCACCTACAAAATTATGCTCTTAGAAATTTTTATCCCTCACAGGTGAGAAATGGTGGACATTTTCCTAAGGCCATTTAGGCTAGTTCTAGGTGCAAAACAGGATGAGTTGTTGTTTTGGTAGGCCAATATTTTCTTGACCATAGAATTTTTTTCAAAACGAAGCCAATGGTTTAGTGCATAAATCATCCACCTGCAAGATGATGCTTTTGGAAATTTTTTATCCCTCATAGGTGAGAAATGATGGGCATTTTCCCAAGCCTACTTAGGCCTGCTTTTCAATACTTAAACAATTTTACCAATGGAGAGCATTTTTTTGGTAGGGTGAAAAATACGTTGAATGGCTGTTTTTGCAGGAAAATGTCTCCTTGACTAGAAACTTGTTTTAAAACATGATTCAATGGTCAAGTGAATAAATCATCCACCTACATACTTATGATCTCAGAATTTTCTTATCTCTCACAGGTGAGAAATTGTGGACATTTTCCCAAGTCCATTTAGGCCAGTTCTAGGTGCAAAAAGAGATTAGTGGTTGTTTTCGTAGGCCAATATTTTCTTTACCATAGACGTTTTTTAAAAACCAAGCCAATGGTGAAGTGCATAAGTCATCCACCTACAAGCTGATGCTTTCATAAATGTTTTATCCCTCACAGGTGAGAAATGGTAGGAATTTTTCCAATCATACTTAGACTTGTTTTTCAATACTTAACTAATTTTTCCAATGATGAGCATTTTTCTAGTAGGGTGAAAAACAGGTTGAATGGTTGTTTTGGAAAGCAAATATCTCCTTGAACAAAGACTTGTTTTTACAAATGAGTCAATTGTCAAGTGAATAAATCATCCACCTACAAACTTATGCTCTCAGAAATCTTTTATCCCTCATAGGTGAGAAATAGTGGACATTTCGTAAGTCCATTTATGCCAATTCTTGTTGATGTATATGTAACTTCGGAATGTATTTCATCAGTATATTATATGTATATTTATTGTACCCTTATAAGAGATGTGTTATTCCTCTATAAGGAAGTGTCGTCATGTGGATTGACAAGTGTCGCAAGTGTGTGTACTTGCCGATGGGTTATTAGACCACCTTATGGGGTCGGCCCTAATTAATATATAATATAATGTGGATGTACTCAAGTTGACAAGTCGGCCCCAGTAGGTCACTGGGCAAAAAGGTGAGTATAAATAGAGATAGGAGATCTCTATTTTACTCACTCGGAAAAGTATCTATCTCTCTCTCTGGAAAGTGGCGCACTAGGGAAGAGGAGGAGGATCATCTGCTAGGAGACTATCTCTGTATTATTTGGTTGTATTTTGGTTGAGCCATTGCTCTCTCTATCTCTGAGGAAGTTTGTGGGGTTTTTTCACCTTAGGGTTTTCCCCACGGAAACTCTGTGTCTCTTGTCTCTATGCTTTTGATTCTTGTGATGCTTGTGATGCTTGTCATATTATGATTGTCATGCATTGATATACTGTAGATGTTATTCTCTCAGCAAAGATCCTATAGTATTGTGATTTAATACTGAAAATTTAACATGGTATCAGAGCTTAACTGAGAAGAAGACATTTTGCAGTGACGGAAGCTTGTATTGCTTGTTTATTGGGTTTCTCTCCACAGATTTTGGAAATTCAGTATAGTAGATTGGATCTACTCATCAAGGCGCATCTTTCTGTCCAATCAGATTTCAGTTCCGAGCATTTTCAGTTTTGGCCCTAAAATTTAGGGTTTCCACAAAAATAGGAATTTCTGGAAACTGAAGGTACAGCTGGAAGCTCCTTGCAGAAATCGAAGGTTTGAGCTTTGGATCGAGATTTTTGGCTGGGTAGATCTCCGGGAAACTCAAACCCTAATTCAGGGCTCTCCCCAGTGAACCCGGGAGGACAAAAAGGCAATTTTGAAGGACAAGACTTTGCTGATCTCAAATTATGAATGTACTAGGCTGATCAGCTCTCCAAGGCGCATCTTTCTATCCTTTCGGAATTTTGAAATTCACATTTTGAAATTTTAGGGTTTCTCTGACAAACCCTAATCCGGGTTCAGATCCAGTTTTCAGCACTTCAAGTGGTAAGTTCTAAATCTTTTCTATTTCCATTTGAAGTACTCTTAAAGATGTCTCTTCACACCAAGCTTGAGGATAAGCTTGAAGGGGCTGATAACTTCCGAGCCTGGAAGTATAGGATTGGGCTAATCCTGGAAGAGAATGAGTTGGACTCATATGTGAAAGAAGACATCCCTATCCCAGAGGATGAAGAGGCCAAGGCATTGCACAAGAAGAACTTGGTCAAGGCAAAGAGAATCATTGCTGATTCTATCAAAGACCATCTCATACCCCATGTGTCTTCTCTCAAGACACCCAAAGAGATGTTTGAATCTTTGACCAAGCTATTTGAAGGAAAGAACATAAATCGGAAGATGACCCTGCGGAACCAATTGAAAGCAGTGAAGTTTCAGAATGGAGAAACCATTCAATCCTACTTTTCAAGGGTCTCTCAGATCAAGGAACAATTAGAAGCAGTAGATGAAATGGTGGAGAATGGTGAAGTGGTGATGACCACTCTAAATGGCCTACCCAGGTCATGGGATTCCTTTATTCAAGGAATTTGTGCAAGGAAGAAGTTGATCTCCTTCAGTAGACTTCGAGAAGAATGTTCTCAAGAAGAAGCTAGGCTTATAGCTCGTGAAGAAAAGATGGGAGGAGAAGATCAAGCTCTTGCAGCTCACACTAAAAGAAGTAAATCCAAGAAGGAATCATCTCATAATAGAAGATTCTCTCACCATCATCATTATCATAAAGATAAGAAAGAACTCAGATGCTTCACTTGCAATGAGAAGGGACACTTTGCTTCAGATTGTCCCAAGAAGAAGAAAGACAACAACAGCTTCAGTAAGAAGAAGAAGGGCAGCAAAAGAAGATTCCATGCTCATGCTGCCGAAGATGATGAACCCCCAAAGAAGAAGGCTAAGGCAGAAAGCAGTAGTGATGATGACTCATCAAGTGAAGAAGAATATGTTTTAATCTCTGCACTCACTGGTACCATCTCTCATGGATGTAATGATTGGTTGATTGATAGTGGGGCTTCCAAACACATGACTGGATTTAAAGAATCCTTTGTGAACCTATCTGAACATGAGTCACCCCATAAGGTGAAACTTGGGGATGATTATCAATACCCAATCAAAGGAAGTGGTGAAGCTTCTTACAACCTAGATTCTGGAAAATATTTGAAGATGAAGGAAGTCCTCTATGTACCTGGGCTCAAGAAGAACTTACTTTCCATCTCTGCTTTAGATGCAAAAGGTATGAGGGTTGCATTTGTTGATGGCCAAGTACTAATGTGGCCTAAGGGAAAGACCATGGATGATGCAGTAGTGATTGGAGAGCAAGAGGGAGGCTTGTATAAATTGAAGGGACAACCTGAACATGCCATGGTACATGAATCCATGGAGCCAAGTGAACTTTGGCACAGAAGACTTGCTCACATGCACTATAGGGCACTTTCAATTGCAAGCAAGGCAGTAGAAGGTCTTCCTGAAATCAAGACCAAACATGAATGTGTTTGCAAAGGATGTGCAAAAGGAAAGAACACTAAGAAGGCTTTCCCAAGCAGTGAAAGCAAGGCAAAAGACATTCTGGAAATCATCCACTCAGATGTATGTGGTCCTATGTCATCTAGCTCCCTGAGTGGGTATGTTTACTATGTATCATTTATTGATGACTTCTCTAGGAAGACTTGGGTATACTTCTTGAAGGGCAAAGATGAAGTGTTTGATAAATTCAAGGATTTCAAAAACTTGATGGAGAATCAAACTGACAAGAAAATCAAAACATTCAGATCTGACAATGGTGGAGAATTCACCTCAAATGACTTCAAGAAGCTTTGCAGTGATTCAGGGATTAAGAGGGAGTTGACTGCTCCATATAATCCCCAACAGAATGGAGTTGCAGAAAGGAAGAACAGAACTATCATGGAAGCAGCAAGAGCAATGTTGCATGACCAGGATCTTCCTATGCATCTTTGGGCAGAAGCAGCTAGAACAGCTGTATATGTGCAGAATAGAACACCCCACAAGATATTGGACAACAAGACACCAGAAGAAGTCTTTTCTGGTAAGAAACCTGAAGTCAGCCATCTCAGAATATTTGGTTGTCCAGTATACACTCATGTCCCAAAGGAGAAGAGGACTAAACTAGATCCTTCAGGAAAGAAGGGCATCTTCGTGGGTTATAGTGAAAGCTCGAAGGCTTACAGAATATATTTTCCAGGGTTCAAGAAGATTGATGTCAGCAGGGATGTAACATTTGATGAGAATTCAGCATTCATCAAATCAAGAAAGGCACCTATTGAAGTGTATGAAGAACCTACGGAAACAAGATTTCAAGACACTACGATAACTGATGCAGTTCCAGAAATTGCTCGTGAGTTTGAAGATCCACAAGAACCTGTAGATCCACCCCGTGAGGATAACTCTCACAAGAGGAAACCTGTATGGGCTAGAGAGCTCATTCATGATGCAGAAAGATTTGGCATTCCAGAAGAAGAACACAGAGCAAAGAAGAGAACCAGATCACACACCAGTTATGTTGCTTTACTCTGTGACATCATGAACAAAGAGCCTTCCAGTTATGAAGAGGCAGCAGAAAAGAAAGAATGGAAGGATGCTATGGTTGAGGAATACCAATCAATTATGAAGAATGATGTTTGGGATGTTGTCCCAAGGCCTAAAGGGAAGTCTGTTGTGACTTCCAAGTGGATCTACAAAATCAAGCATGTTGCAGATGGCAGCATTAAGAAATATAAAAGTGATGAAATAGAAGATGCACCAGATGGATTTCAAGACAGCATGGTGCAGTCTTATATGTGTGCAGAACTTGGTGAAGATAGATTGATTGCCAACACGCAGCGGAAGCTTGCTGCCAAGTTCGAGATGAAAGATTTGGGAATGATGCACTATTTCCTAGGTATGGAGGTGTGGCAGAGTGCAAGTGGGATCTTCCTTGGTCAAGGGAAGTACACAGTAGATATCTTGAAGAGATTTGGGATGATGGATTGCAAGGCCATGGCCACACCGATGGTATCGAATCTGAAGCTTCTTTGTGATGCTTCATCTGAGCCAGTTGATATCACTATGTATCGTCAGATGATTGGGTCCTTGATGTACCTGACGAACATGAGACCAGACATTTGATTTGTTGTGAACACATTGAGTTAGCTCCTGACAGATCCGAGGAGTGTTCACCTGGTTGCTGTAAAGCATGTTCTGAGGTACCTGAAGGGTACAGTGGATTATGGGCTCAGGTATGAGGCAAATCAAAAGTTTAACCTGCAGGGTTATGTTGATTCAGATTGGGTTGGCAGTGCTACAGATAGGAAGAGCACATCTGGATGCTGCTTCAGTATGGGATCAGGTGTGATCTCTTGGTTTAGCAGGAAGCAGTCCTGCGTAGCACTGAGTACAGCTGAGGCAGAGTATGTTGCAGCCTGCTCAGCTAGTTGTGAGGCAGTATGGCTACGGAAGCTACTGTCTGAGTTATTTGATCTCCCGTTGGAGGCTACTGGTATCTTCTGTGATAACCAGAGTTGTGTGAAGCTGTCCGAGAACCTAGTGTTTCATGACAGGTCAAAACACATAGAGATCAAATATCACTATATCAGGGATATGGTGCAGAGAGGAGCTGTGAAGCTCCTGTATGTTGCGACGGACGAGCAGATTGTAGATGTGCTGACGAAGCCACTAGCCAGGGTGAAGTTCGAGTACTTCAGAGAGAGGCTTGGCGTGCTTCAGATCGAGGATACTTCGAGGAAGAAGTGATGGACACATTTGCTGAAGCCATTCCAAGCATGTTGGAAGGAGGATCCTTCACATGAGTGTGGATGTAAGCGCTGGATGATGAGCATCAGGATGATGTTCTGGTTTCTGCTTGATATGATCAGTTGGATCATTTTTATGTATGTATGTACGCATCATGTTGGATGCTGGATATGATCAGTTGGATCATTTTTATGTATGTATGTATACATCATGTTGGATGCTGGATATGATCAGGAGGATCATGTATGATGATATGTATCATGTATTTGTATCAGGTGGATACCTTGATGATCAGGAGGGTCATGTATGATGATATGTATCAGGTAGATACTTGGTATGCATCAGGTAGATGCATTGATGATCAGGTGGATCATGCAGCAGGATGTTGCAGTGATGATCAGGATGATCATAGATGACGAGCTTCAGGATGTTGCTCTAGATGACATGCAACAGGATGTTGCAGTGATGATCAGGATGATCATAGATGACGAGCTTCAGGATGTTGCTCCAGATGACATGCAGCAGGATGTTGCAGTGATGATCAGGATGATCATAGATGACGAGCTTCAGGATGTTGCTCCAGATGACATGCAGCAGGACGTTGCAGTGATGATGATCAGGATGATCATGGATACATCAGGATGATGTATGGTGAGTATCAGTTGATACTCTGTGGCCGTGGATCAGGTTGTGCAGATAAGCATGTAATTTGTGCCCTGGGAGATTTGCAGATGGTCTTTCGAGGTTTTGCCTATGGCATGTAATTTGTGCCCTGGGACATCTGGCAAATGCTCTTTCGAGGTTTTGCTTGGGAGGACATATAATTTGTGCCCTGGGAGATCTGCAGATAGTCTTTCAAGGTTTTGCCTATGGCATGTAATTTGTGCCCTGGGATATCTGGCAGATGCTCTTTCGAGGTTTTGTCCTATGGCATGTAATTTGTGCCCTGGGAGATCCGATAGGTTGAGCTGTGTGCTCGTAATCAGTCCTGGGATGCTCTTGCGAGGTTTTGCCATGACCACATGTAATTTGTGCCCTGGGAGATCCGATAGGTTGAGCTGTGTGCTCGTAATCAGTCCTGGGATGCTCTTGCGAGGTTTTGTGGTGACCACATATAATTTGTGCCCTGGGAGATCTGCAGATAGTCTTTCGAGGTTTTTCCTATGGCATGTAATTTGTGCCCTGGGATATCTGGCAGATGCTCTTTCGAGGTTTTGTGGTGAGGTCACATATAATTTGTGCCCTGGGAGATTTGCAGATGGTCTTTCGAGGTTTTGCCTATGGCATGTAATCTGTGCCCTGGGACATCTGGCAAATGCTCTTTCGAGGTTTTGTGACGCACGTAAAAGTCCTGAGGATTCCACAGTATGGCCAGTGATGACGAAGACCTGCAGGTGGTGGGCCTACATCCAGTATGAAAAAGGACTGGCTCTGTAGAACTTCCTATGACGAGTAGAGACAGAGATTGGATGAGATAGTAGCAGCAGTGACGATGATGATGACGATGCATCGATGACGATGATCCAGAGAAGAAGACTTGTCTAGCAGATCTGTGTCGAGAAATACCTTCCTTGTTAAGAGGGAGTGTTGATGTATATGTAACTTCGGAATGTATTTCATCAGTATATTATATGTATATTTATTGTACCCTTATAAGAGATGTGTTATTCCTCTATAAGGAAGTGTCGTCATGTGGATTGACAAGTGTCGCAAGTGTGTGTACTTGCCGATGGGTTATTAGACCACCTTATGGGGTCGGCCCTAATTAATATATAATATAATGTGGATGTACTCAAGTTGACAAGTCGGCCCCAGTAGGTCACTGGGCAAAAAGGTGAGTATAAATAGAGATAGGAGATCTCTATTTTACTCACTCGGAAAAGTATCTATCTCTCTCTCTGGAAAGTGGCGCACTAGGGAAGAGGAGGAGGATCATCTGCTAGGAGACTATCTCTGTATTATTTGGTTGTATTTTGGTTGAGCCATTGCTCTCTCTATCTCTGAGGAAGTTTGTGGGGTTTTTTCACCTTAGGGTTTTCCCCACGGAAACTCTGTGTCTCTTGTCTCTATGCTTTTGATTCTTGTGATGCTTGTGATGCTTGTCATATTATGATTGTCATGCATTGATATACTGTAGATGTTATTCTCTCAGCAAAGATCCTATAGTATTGTGATTTAATACTGAAAATTTAACAATTCTAGGTGCAAAATACGATGAGTGGTTGTTTTGGCAGGCTAATATTTTCTTCAGCATAGACTTTTATTCAAAACCGAGCCAATGGTCAAGTGCATAAATCGTCCACCTGCAAGTTGATGCTTTCAGAATTTTTTTATCCCTCACAGGTGAGAAATGATGGGCAATTTTCCAATCCTACTTAGGCATGTTTTTCAAAACTTAACCAATTTTTCCAATAGCGACCATTTGTTTTCTAGGATGGTGAAAATTAGGCTGAATGGCTATTTTGCCAGCAAAACATCTCGTTAACTAAAGAATTGTTTTAAAAAATGAATCAATGGTCAGGTGAATAAATCATCCACCTACAAACTTATGCTCTCAGAATTGTTTTATCACTCACAGGTGAGAAATGGTGGACATTTTCCAAAGGCCATTTAGGCCTATTCTAGGTGCAAAATAGGATGAGTGGTTGTTTTGGTAGGCCAATATTTTCTTCACCATAGATGTTTTTTCAAAACCGAGCCAATGGTCAAGGGCATAAATCGTCGACCTGCAAGCTGATGCTTTTAGAAATTTTTTATCCTTCACACATGAGAAATGGTGGGCATTTTCCCAAGTGTAGTTAGGTCCATTTTCAAATACTTAACCAATTTTTCCAATGGTGAGCAGTTTTCTAGTAGGGTAAAAAATAGGCTGAATGGTTGTTTTGGTAGAAAAATATCTCGTTGAACAGAGAATTATTTTAAATAATGAGTCAATGGTCAAGTGAATAAATCATCCACCTACAAACTTATGCTCTCAGAATTTTTTTATCCCTCATAGCTGAGAAATATTGGACATTTTCCTAAGGCCATTTAGGCCAGTTCTAGGTGCAAAACAAGATGAGTGGTTTTTTGGAAGTCTAATATGTTCTTGACCATACACTTTTTTTCAAAACCGAGCCAATGGTCAAGTGAATAAATCATCCACCTGCAAGATGACGCTTTTAGAAATTTCTTATCCCTCACAAGTGAGAAATGGTGAGCATTTTACCAAGCCTACTTAGGCTCATTTTCAATACTTAACCAATTTTTCCAATGGTGAGCATTTTTCTGGCAGGGTGAAAAACAGGTTGAACGGTTTTTTTGGAAGGAAAATATCTCCTTGACCGGAAAATTGCTTTAAAAAATGAGTCAATGGTCAAGTGAATAAATCATCCACCTACAAACTTATGCGCTCAAATTTTTTTATCCCTCACAGGTGAGAAATGGTGGACATTTTCCTAATTTCATTTAGGCTAGTTCTAGGTGCAAAACAAGATGAATGGTTGTTTTGGCAGGCCAATATTTTTCTGACCATAAAACTCTTTTCAAAACTGGTCCAATGGTCAAGTGCATAAATCATCCACCTGCAAGCTGATTCTTTTAGAAAATTTTTATCCCTCACAGATGAGAAATTGTGGGAAATTTTTCAAGCCTACTTAGGCCCGATTTTCAATACTTAACCATTTTTTCCAATGGCGAGAATTTTTCTGGCATGGTGAAAAACATGTTGAATGGCTTTTTTGGCAGGAAAATATGTCCTCGACAAGAGACTTGTTTTAAAAAATGAGTTAGTGGTCAAGTGAATAAATCATCCACCTACAAACTTATGATCTCTCAAATGTTTTATCCCTCACAGGTGAGAAATGGTGGACATTTTCCGAAGGCCATTTATTCCAGTTTTAGATGCAAAACAGAATGAGTGGTTGTTACGGCAGGCCAATATTTTATTGACCATAGACTTTTTTTCAAAACCGAGTCAATGGTCAAGTGCACAAATCATCCACCTACAAGCTGATGCTTTCAGAAAATTTGTATACATCACAGGTGAGAAATGGTGGGCATTTTCTTAAGCCTAGTTAGGCCCCTTTTTCAATACTTAACCAATTTTTCCAATGGCGAGCATTTTTATGGCAGGGTGAAAAACAGGTTGAATGGTTCTTTTGGCAAGAAAATATCTCCTTGACCAAAGCCTTGTTTTAAAAAATGAGTCAATGGTCAATTGAATAAATCATCCACCTACAAACTGATGCTCTCAGAAATTTTTTATTTCTCATAGGTGAGAAATGGTGGAAATTTTCCTAAGGCCATTTAGGGGAGTTCTAGGTACAAAAAAGAATGAGTGGTTGTTTTGGAAGGCTAATATTTACTTGGCCATACATTATTTTTCAAAACCGAGCCAATGGTCAAGTGAATAAATCATCCACCTACAAGCTGATGCTTTCAGAAATGTTTTATCCCTCACAGGTGTGAAATGGTGGTAATTTTACCAAGCCTTCTTAGGATCCTTTTTAAATACTTAACCAATTTTTCCAATAGCGAGATTTTTTTTTGCAGGGTGAAAAACAAGATGAATGGTTTTTTTGGCATGAAAATAACTCCTTGAACAGAGACTTATTTTAAAAGATGAGTCAATGTTCAAGCTAATAAATAATACACCTACAAAATCATGCTCTTAGAAATTTGTTATCCCTCATAGGTGAAAAATGGTGGACATGTTCTTAATCCCATTTAGGCCAGTTCTAGGTGCAAAACTGGATGAGTGGTTGTTTTGGCAGGAAAATATTTTCTTGACCATATACTTTTTTCAAAACCGAGGAAATGGTCAAGTGCATAAAGCATCCACCTACAATCTAATGCTTTCAGATTATTTTTATCTCTCACAAGTGAGAACTGGTGAGAATTTTCCCAAGCATACTTAGGCCCGTTTTTCAACACTTAACCAATTTTGTCAATGGCGAGCATTTTTCTGGTAGGGTGAAAAATAGGCTGAATGGATGTTTTGGCAAGAAATTATCTCCTTGACCAGAGACTTGTTTTAAAAAATGAGTCATTGTTCAAGTGAATAAATCATCCACCTACAAAATTATCCTCTTAGAATTCTTTTATCCCTCACAGGTGAGAAATTGTGGACATTTTCCGAAGGCCATTTAGGTCAGTTCGAGGTGCAAAACATGATGAATTTTTTTTTTGATAGGCCAATATTTTCATTACCATAGATTTTTTTCAAAACCGAGCCAATGGTCGAGTTCATAAATCATCCACTCGCAAGCTGATGCTTTCATAAAATTTTAATCCCTTATAGGTGAGAAATGGTGGGCATTTTCCCAAGCCTCCCTAGGCTCATTTTTGAATACTTAACCAATTTTCCAATGGAAAGCATTTTTTTGGCAGGGTGAAAAGCAGGTTTAATGGCTGTTTCTGAAGGAAAATATCTCCTTGACCAAAGACTTGTTTTTAATAATGAGTCAATGGTCATGTGACTAAATCATCCACCTACAAATTTATGCTCTCAGAAATATTTTATCCCTCACGGGTGAGAAATGGTGGACATTTTCCTAATGCCATTTAGGGCAGTTCTAGGTGCAAAACAGGATGAGTGGTTGTTTTGGAATGCCAGTATTTTATTGACCATAGACTTTTTTTCAAAACCAAGCCAATGGTCAAGTGAATAAATCATTGTGAAGCACCTACAACAATTAATTAATACGAATATGCGAAATAGCAGAAATGAGAGAACTCAGAATCACTTTTATATTGATCACAGGACACTTCGAGGGGGAAACCTCCTATGAGCAAGCTCAATACAAATAACTTCACGGTGCCTTCATAGGTCTCAACACACACTTATATACTAATTCTAGGTGCCAGTACTATGGGTCGAAACGATGGGCTGTTACAAACTATGGAGCAGCAATACTACGGGCGACTTACAAAGCATATGCGCCAACAACAATAACACAAACTATTGATCAACAAATACTACGGGACAACTTACAAAGCATATGCATCGAACAACAACATACTAACAAAGTAAAGACATGGGTTCCTAACATCCCCTCCCCCTTAAAAAAAGCTTTGTCCTCAAAGCTTTAGATGTGGAAATGGTTGTTGAATCTAAAGGAGTCGTTCCCATGTAGCATCCTCTGGTTGCATGCTATGCCACTGAATTAAGACCTCTGTGATAGAGCAAGAGCGAAGCTGACACGTGCACCGATTGAGGATGGACTCTGGCTCCAAAAGGATGGATCCTTCATTATCCAGTTCAGGTAAAATCGTTTGTCCGCTGATGTTGGTGCGAAGAACTTTCTTCAGACAAGAGACATAAAAGACTGGATGAATGCGGGAAGAAGGAGGAAGTTCCAATTTATAAGCAACGGACCCAATCTTTTGAAGAATCCGATATGGCCCATAGAACTTTGGAGCGAGCTTATGACGCCCTTTGAGTTTCAAGGAGGATTGTTTGTATAGCTGGAGACGAAGAAAAACCATATCACCGACTTGAAAAGTGCGCTCCGAACGGTGCTGATCAGCTTGTTCCTTCATGCGATTTCTTGCCATGTGAATATTGTCCCGCAAAATGTGAAGAATCTGATCGCGGTTGTGAAGGACCGTGTCAACTTCCTAAATTGGTGAACTGGTGGGGGTGTATGGAAGAAGAGCTAGAGGTGCCTGACCATAGACTGCTTCATATGGGGTCATTTTAGAGGCAGTGTGGTAAGAGGTATTGTACCACCATTGAGCGAGAGGGAGCCACTTTTCCCACTGATGTTGTTGTTCCGAGGTGAAGCAACGAAGATAAGTTTCCAAGCATTTATTGACAATTTAAGTTTGACCATCTGTTTGTGGGTGATACCCTGAACTCATCTTCAGTTTGGTGCCAGGGTGGCGAAATAGTTCTGTCATAAAATGACTGGTGAAAGTCGCATCACGATCCGAGACAATGGAAGAAGGGATTCCATGAAGACGAAAGATCTGGTCCAGAAAAATTTGAGCGACGGAGGAGGCTGTATAGGGATGGCTGAGAGCAAAACAATGACTATATTTGGAGAGGCGATCAACCACAATGAGAATCATTGTCTTCCCGCCAGATTTAGGGATCCCTTGAATGAAATCCATAGAAATATCTGTCCAAATCTGTGTAGGTATGGGCAAGGGTTCAAGCAATCCTGGAAGGAGTGTTGTTTCACCCTTATTGCGCTGGCAGGTATCACATTCGACCACCATCTGTTGAATTGTCCTTTTCATGCCCTGCAAAAAGAAGTTACGTCGTGCTCGTTCATACGTTTTGAGGAACACAGAGTGCCCTGCCGATGGAGAAGCATGGAGTTCATAGAAGACAACCTGTTGAAGATCTGTGCTCTGGGGAAGCACCAGACGACCCTTGTATCGCAGAGAAGCTCCATCCCAAGAGTAATGTGGTACAACAGAAGGGTTGTTGGTCAAGCGTTGGATGATTTGAGATAAGGAAGAGTCATTGACATAGCCCTGTTGAACAAATTGCAACCAATTTGGAACATGCATAGAAATAGCTGAAAGAGAACCTTGGGCATCAAATGTGCGAGAAAGAGCATCTGCCACAATATTGTCTGCAACATAAAAACTAGGACGCGAGATCCATATTGAATAAGATATATATTATTGAATTGATAAGATGCATAATGTTTTACAAGAGCTTGCCTTTTATAAGGTTTTGAGCATTCTTAAGAAGGGTTACGTCCCTTCAATTAAACTAATTAATAATTTACTGATTAATTTAATACAATAATTAATATTCATAGCATTGCCACTCCCTTTTAAAGAGCTTTGTCATTAAAGCAATGGTAATGAGGGATGTAACTGTTGAAATTGTTCTGATTCCCATGTTGCATCTTCTTCGGGAAGATTTTTCCATTTTATGAGGTATTCTTTAATGACTCGCGTTCTTAATCTCTTCTCTCTAGTAGCAATGATAGATTCTGGTTCGAATATGATTCTTCCTTCTTCATCTAACAAGGGAGGTATTGTTTGTGTCTTCTGGTGTTGACCTATCATCTTTTTCAAACATGAAACATGAAAGACATTATGGATGCGACTTGTAGTTGGAAATTCCAACGCATATGCCACTTGACTAATGTTCTTATTGATTTGATATGGGCCATAAAAATGTGGAGCCAATTTATTTTTTTCTCCTTGTTTAAGTGATAATTGTTTATAGGGTTGTAGTCTTACATATACCCAATCTCCAACTTCAAATTCTCGTTCTGTTCGGTATCGATCTTCTTTTTGTCTCATTCTATTCCTGGCATTATTCAAATTCTCTTTAAGTACTTGGACAACCTTTTGGTTTTCTTCTAAATGGTCATTTACTGATGCAACCCTTGCTTGGTTGGTAATGAAATCCTTCAATTTTGGGGGTTCATATCCATATACGGCTTGAAATGGTGTCATTCTTGCAGATGTATGATAAGTAGAATTATAACACCATTCCGCAAGATGTAGCCATTGGAACCATTTATTTTTCTTATCAGTTACAAAACAACGGAGGTAGGTTTCTAAGCATTTATTGACAACTTTTGTCTGTCCATCTGTTTGGGGATGATAAGCTGAGCTCATGTTAAGAGACGTTCCAATTTTCTTGCAAAACTCTCTCCAAAAGTTCCCTTTAAACTTGGCATCCCTATCACTTACTATAATCTTCGAAAACCCATGTAATTTGAAGACATTTTTACGAAAAGCTTCGGCTGTTTCTTTTGCTGAATCAGTTTTCTTCACTCCAACAAAATGTGCATATTTGGTTAGCCTGTCTACCACAACTAGTATTTTGTCTTTTCCATCTGATATGGGTAGACCTTCAATGAAATCCATTGAAATTTCCTCCCATTTTTTATTTGGAATATGTAACGGATGGAGTAACCCCGGACTTGAGATATTCTCAGTTTTATTCCGCTGACAAATGTCACAATCTGCAACATACTTGTGAATGTCGGCATACATACTCTTCCAAAAGAATGATTTCCTTGCATTATAGTAGGTTTTAAAAATTCCTACATGACCAGCGGCTGGGCATTCATGTGACTCTTTAAGCACCTTGGTCTTAAAACTGGAATTGGAACTTAAGTAAATACGTCCTTTGTACCATAAGAGATCATTCTTCCATTCAAACTTCAGATACTGATTTATGTTGTTAATTATGGAGCAAACCTCTGAATTCTTGGCATATTCCTTACGAATTTCGTCCAAAATTTCTGGAATCACCATGGATATGGCGTAGACTTGTATCTCTTCATCTTTCCTTGATAAAGCATCAGCTACTACATTGTCCTTCCCCCTTTTATGTAGGATCTCCATATCGAAGGTAGATATTTTCTCTATCCACTTTTGTTGTTCGGTTGTTAATGTCTTCTACTATAACAAATGTTGTAGACTATTATGATCTGTTCGGACTAGGAATTTACTTCCCAAAAGGTATTGTCACCATTTAGTTAATGCATGCATGATGTCAAGCATCTCCTTGTTGTATGTAGACTGTAGGTATTCTCTTTTGTTCAACTTCCTGCTTTCAAAAGCGATTGGATGACCTTCTTGCATTAGCACAGCTCCTATCCCAAACCCTGAAGCATCACATTCGATTACGAATGGTTTTGCAAAATCAGGTGTTTCCAAAATAGGGGTTGAAGACATAATTTGTTTCAACGTTTCAAAGCATCTTCTTGCTTCATCATCCCATTGAAAAGAATTTTGTTTTAGGATATTTGTTAGTGGGGCAGTGACGTGTGCATAGTTCCTGATGAACCTTCGATAGTAACTTGTTAATCCCAAAAATCCTCGCAATTTTGAAACATTCTTTGGTTCGGGCCACTCCTTCATCGCCTGGATCTTCTTTGGATCCACCTTAACTCCTTCCTTTGAGATTATATGACCGAGATACTCCACTTCTTGCTTCCCAAATGTGCATTTTGACTTATTTGCATAGAACTGGTTTTCCTTCAGAAGAGATAGAACCTCTTCTAGATGTGTCAAATGTTCTTTCCATGTCTTGCTATATATAAGGATGTCATCGAAGAATACTAACACAAATTTCCTTAGGTATGGCTGAAATAGTTCATTCATAGTTTCCTGGAATGTGGCAGGGGCATTAGTTAACCCAAAAGGCATTACTTTGAATTCATAATGTCCTTCATGAGTTTGGAAAGCAGTCTTTGCGATATCCTCTAATCTGACCCTGATTTGATAGTACCCTGACCTTAAATCGAGTTTCAAAAAATATTTTGCGTCATGCAGTTCATCCAGCATGTCATCGATGAAGGGGATTGGAAACTTGTTCTTAATTGTTAATTTGTTTAATCCTCTATAATCTATACATAATCTAAACAATCCATCCTTCTTTCGTACTAGTACGACTGACGTTGCATAAGGGCTTCTACTCTTGTTGATGACACCACAATTCAGTAGATCTTGAACCAACCTTTCTATTTCTGTTTTGTGGTGGTGGGGATACCTATATGGTTTAACCTTGACAGGATTTGACCACGGTTTAATCTCGATTATGTGTTCTATACTCCTTTCTGGTGGTAGCTGCATGGGTAAGTCTTGAAATATGTGTTCATGTTTCTAGAGTAATTTTTGGATTTCCTTATTGAACTCATTTGGTTCCTCCTCCTTTCCTTCTAGTTGATGACATTGTATTATGTATGCTGATGCCCCTTTTCGAATGAGTTTTTCCATATGCTGAGATGAAACTACCTGTGTGTTTGGTGGATGAAAACCATATAGCTTAAAATTTTTCCCTTGCCACTTAAATTTGATGAAATGTTTTTGATGATTGGCAGAATATGTTCCCAATGTTTGTAACCATTGGACTCCCAAAACGATGTCTACTCCTCCCAACGGTAAGGTGTAGAGTTCTGATTCCAGTTCGAAGTCTTGTATTTGAAGTCTCAACTTGTGACACTTTCCAACTTTTTTGATCTTCTTGCCATCTGCAACCATCACCTTCATGTCTGAAACTGGATGTACGAACAACTTGAGTTTTCGTGCCACTCTTATATCAAGAAAGTTGTGAGTGCTTCCAGTGTCTACTAGCACTGTAACATTCTCATTTTTTATATGCCCTTTTAACTTGAGAGTCTGTGGTTGACTAATTCCTATCATGGCTGCTAGGGAGATTTTGGTGGTCTCGTCGTTCCCGGCTGCCATATTTGTGGTTTCCTCCTCTTCATCTTCTGGCTCTTCTTCTTCTTCTTCTTCTTCTTCTAATTCACTATTATCCTCTGCTTCACAAGTATATAACTTTTTTGAGCTGTCCTCGGGGCGACACCTATGTTTAGGATTCCATTTGTCTCCACATCGTCGACATTTTATTTCCCTCATTCGTTGATTCTCGAGGCTCTTCCTATCGTCCCTTTTAGGCGGAGGGATGTATTTGTTTGTATCATCCTATGGATTTGACTGGATCTTTTGTTTGTGAGTATGGCTTCCCTTTATTTGATTGGAAACTGTAACCCACGAATCCGTAACCGACATATCCGAGCCATGTTGTTTATGATTTTTTTCCTCATCATTCAATTTTTGTAATATCGCCTCGATACCTTTTTGGCTCTCAGTCACTTTTTGATCTAACATTTTTTGTTCCTTGCTTATAATGTCGAACTTGTCATCTATTTTCTGCTCCATTACCTGAATGACTTCATCCTTAATTTCTTTCTTAAGTGCTTCCTGGCTCTTGGTGATCATTTCCTTGAAGGTTCGGAAATCCTTCACTATTTTCTCCATTTGGGCTCTTAACTCTGTCGTCATGCTTCTTAGGTGTGGTGGTGAATAATTGGATGCAAGTTTGGCTTAGGAGGGGTGGAAAATGAAAATGACTTGGAAAAAGTGGAATTACTATAATTTTTTGTGTGGTTAAAAAAAATATATAATAAATATTATATTAATATATATTTTTTTTTTATTTAAGGATTTTTTTTTAATAAAAATCAATATTAATTATATAATATTAATTTTTTTTTAAATTAGGGTTAGGGTTTTTTGATGAAGGATTGCTACATGGAGGCCGAGCGGGGGATGGACGAGAGGTGGACGGGGGAGCCCAAGCGGATGGGAGCATTGGTAGCTGTGGAAAGTTGCAGGAATGGATGAGGGTGTGGATGGAGCTGGATGTGAAGTTGACGAGGAGGAAGGACGCAGAAGAGAGGGAGGGGAGGCGCAGCAGTGGCGTAGGTGGATGGGGAAGCACGTAGGTAGAGAGGGGAATGGTGGTAAGGTGGATGGGGAGTAGGGGATGAGGAGCGCGGGAGAGAGAAGCGTTGCGTGGAGGAGGTGCGGGAATTGGTGGAGAGGAGATCCGTGGGGGGTAAAACGATAGAGTAGTGTGCAAGAGTGGGGCAGTGGGGATGAGAAAATGGGGGGAAGTGAGGTGACGATTGGAGGAAGTGGAGGAGTGGGGGGCGCGTTAAAGTGGATGCATTGGAGTGAAGAAGATGATGTGCGAGATGGATTGGTGAAGAGCCGAGGGGGAGATGGGTGCGGCAGAGAGAAGGGAAAGTGGTGACAGAAAATGGGTGTGGCGTGAAGCAGTGTGGATGGGCCGAATGGAGAGAAAGGTGGATGGATGCAGTGGGTGGTGGGGAAATAGGAGCAGTGAGATGGAATCCTGAGATGAGAGTGGAGGATGATCCCAGCTGGAGCGTGGAGTGCAGGAGTTGATGCCAAACGAGTTGATGCCGAACGCGGCTCTGATACCAAGTGCAACAGAAAAACTAGGACGCAAGATCCATATTGAATAAGATATATATTATTGAATTGATAAGATGCATAACGTTTTACAAGATCTCGCCTTTTATAAGGTTTTTAGCATTCTTAAGAAGGGTTACGTCCCTTCAATTAAACTAATTAATAATTTACTGATTAATTTAATACAATATTTAATATTCATAGCATTGTCTTTACCGTTCTTGTAAGTGATCTCATAGTCATAACCCATGAGTTTGCTAACCCATTTATGTTGTGTCGGGGAGGAGACACGCTGGTCCAAGAAATATTTCAGACTCTGGTGATCAATCTTGTTGCAGAAATGATTCCCTAATAGGTATGGGCGCCACTTCTGTACTGCATGCAAAATAGCCATCATTTCCTTCTCATAGGTAGAGGCAACTAAATTCTTACCTGAAAGGGCTTTGCTGGTGAACGCAATGGGGTGTTCATCTTGAAGGAGAACAGCACCAATTCCATTGCCGCAAGCATCACTCTCAATAGTGAAGGGCTTGGAAAAATCGGGCATAGCTAGCACAGGTCTAGTACACATAGCTTGTTTTAGTTTGTCAAATGCACACTGAGCAGTAGGTGTCCATGTAAAAGCATCCTTTTTCAATAGAGCAGTTAATGGAGATGCAATATTTCCATAATCCTTGACAAACTTGCGGTAGTAGCCAGTCAACCCCAAAAAAACTACGAAGGCTCTTGAGTGTCTGAGGATGCGGCCAATTGTTCATGGCATCGATTTTTGGCAGGATCCATGCGAACCCCTTGTGCTGAGATAATGTGCCCAAGATACTCAACTTCCTTCTGTCCAAAAACACATTTAGACTGCTTGGCATGGAGATGATGGTCAGAGAAAAGTTGCATGACAAGATCCAGATGATGGAGATGTTCATCCCATGTTTTACTGTAGATGAGGATATCATCAAAGAATACCAGAATGAATTTCCGCAAGTAGGGTCGAAATATTTTATTCATTAAGGCCTGGAATGTACAAGGAGCATTAGTGAGGCCAAAGGGCATGACCAAAAACTCATAATGGCCATCATGTGTGCAGAAAGCTGTTTTAGGAATATCATCCTCATGAACCCGAATTTGATGATACCCAGAACGAAGATCCAACTTGGAGAAAAAGTGAGCCCCATGACTCTCATCAAGAAGCTCATCAACAACAGGAATTGGAAACTTATCCTTGATGGTGAGGTGATTAAGTGCTCGAAAGTCAATGCAGAGGCGCCATGACCCATCTTTTTTGCGGACAAGAATAACTGGAGAAGAAAAGGAACTAGTGCTTGGGAGAATAATACCTTGCTTCAATAAGTCCCGAATAAGCATTTCAATCTCCTTTTTTTGGTGAAATGGGTAGCGATAGGGCCTGATGTTGGGACGAACGTTGCCAGGAAGGAGCTGAATACAATGGTCTTCTGGACTAGAAGGTGGCAATCCTGCTGGTTCAGCAAAGACACCTGTATATCGATCCAGAATTTGTTGTAGATCCAAAGGAGTAGTGGAGACTGCTGATGGTTGCATCTGGATGGAATGGATCTGAGCGATGACACCATGTGAATTCTTCTTGAGGATTTTTTCCAAGTGATGTGAACTGATGATGCTGAGAGAACCTGGTTGTAATCCTGTCAATGTGTGTTTTTCTCCATTGAGGGAAAACTGCATCCAAATTTCAACAAAATCCCATAAGATAGGGACAAGTGTGCGTAGCCATTGAGCGCCCAAAACCACATCACATCCGCCTAAGGGAAAGACAAACATGTCAGAGCGCAAGGTATAATCTCCCATAGAGATACGCACATTTCGACACTTCCCTTTGCAAGGTAAGGTGCCCCCATTGGAAACCATGACTTCAAAGTTGGAGCAAGGATGGATAAAACAATCAGCTTGTTTGGCGATCCGAGGGTCAATGAAATTATGAGTGCTACCAGAATCAATGAGTATTGTAAGAGGAAGCTTCTTGAAGTAACCCCTAACCCGCATTGTTTGGGGGGTGGTGATTCCAGCTAAAGCATGGAGAGATATCTCTGGCTGGTCATCCTGAGACGGAGGGTCAATAGGCGGTTCCTGAATGTCGACCGAACCATCCAGTGTTTCTGGATCTTCGTCACCAATTTAAGAGGCAGGCGGAGACTCCACATCTAAGAGATAGAGCTTTTACTAAACACATCTATGTCCTCGAGTGAATTTATCATCACAATTATAGCAAAGCCCCTTTTCTCTGCGTGCTTGCATCTCTGTTTCATACAAATGCTTGATAGGAGTTGGTCGAGGAGCCTACGATATAGGTGGTCGCTGAGAACCCATATTTCGGAAGGGAACAAAAGTGGGCTTGGATCGTTGTTGGGCTGCAATCTTGTCTTTTTCCAAATTAGCCAACCCTAGGGATTCCATCATTGTGTTGGGACAGAACATTTTGACCTCAGAGCGGATGGCATCCTTTAGACCACTGATAAAACAACTCCGGTAAAAGTCATCAGACAATCCTTTGGTGTGGTTGGATAGATTCTCAAATTCAGTTTGATACTCTCTCACCGTGCCAATTTGGCGAAGTTTAGTGAGGGCTCCTGTGAAGTCATCAAAAGCACTAGGACCAAATCGTTGCAAAAGGAGCTGGCAAAGGTCTGGCCATTTGGGCTCTGGATGAGCCTTGATGTACCAACGGTACCATTGAAGAGCTTCCTCTTCCAAGTGAAAGGATGCCAGTGGAACTTTGTTGACATCAAAAGTATTATGCAGACTGAAATACTATTCTGCACGATAGATCCATCCAGTTGGATTAGTACCATTGAAGCGAGGAAAATCAAGCTTCGGACCATGGAAATTGCTGGAAAAGGAGAACCCATTGTCTGATGAAGACTCGGACTACGGTTTGTTGTTCATAGCTGAATGTTGAAGATGGAGGCCGAGAAATTTTTCATCCAGATCCTGGAGTTTGGCTTGGATGGCTGCAAGTGCTTCCTCCATGGTTTTTGCTCCTGCATGGGTGACAACGATAACCAGTAGTTTTTTTTTTTTTTCCAAACTGGAGCGGCTACGACTCAAAAGGGATCTGAAATGGCGCTGAATGGATTGAAAATGGTTGGATCTGGAATGGCTTGCAAAATGGATCTGAACGACTGGATGTAAAACGATGCAGCAATGATTGACGACAGTTCATCTGAAATTAAATATGGACCCAAGGTATGTGGGGCTTCCTAACAGTTCAAGGGTTTCACTCATCCACCAATGCTGTCTGACGGCTTGCGTGTTGGGGCAGTACCCCTCACTCCACGGCTCAGGTAAAACTGATAACCGCTTTGCCACAAACGACATCTCTTGGTTTACCTCACGGGTGGGAACTAGTCAATCAGGTAGGGGTCGTTGCCCTTTTCGCTGGAAGGTCCTCTCAATGGGCCAGCTACTTCGGGGTTCGTGTGGTACTCATCACAATGATTTTTAGGGATTATGCCCAAGTACTTCCCATAGTTAAGCGGATAGGGATTATTCCCAAATCCGAACCTGCAACAGATGTGAAATAAATTTTGGCAGAAATTTCACCCAGCGAGCCCAAGAATGTGCTCTGATACCAGATGTGAGGCACCTACAACAATTAATTAATACGAGTATGCGAAATAGCAGAAATGACATAACTCAGAATCACTTTTATATTGATCACATGCCACTTCGAGGGGGCAACCTCCTATGAGCAAGCTCAATACAAATAACTACATGGTGCCTTCATAGGTCTCAACACACACTTATATACTAATTCTAGGCCCCAATACTATGGGTCGAAACCATGGGCCGTTACAAACTATGGATCAACAATACTACGGGCGACTTACAAAGCATATGCGCCAACAACAATAACACAAACTATTGATCAACAAATACTATGGGACAACTTACAAAGCATATGCGTCCAACAACAACATACTAACAAAGTAAAGACATGGGTTCCTAACAATCATCCACCTGCAAGCTGACGCTTTCAGAATTTTTTTATCCCTCACAGGTGAGAAATGGTGGGCATTTTACCAAGCCTACTTAGATTCCTTTTTCAGTATTTAAACAATTTTTCCAATGGCGAGCATTTTTTTGGAAGGATGAAAAACAGGCTGAATGGCTATTTTGGCATGGAAATATCTCCTTGACTAGAGACTCGTTTTAAAAAATGAGTCAATGGTCAAGTGGATAAATCATCCACGTACAAAATTATGCTCTCAAATTTTTTTTATCCCTCACAGGTAAGAAATGGTGGACATTTTCCTAAGTCCATTTAGGCCACTTCTAGGTGCAAAATAGAATGACTGGTTGTTTTGGAAGGCCAATATTTTATTGACCATAGACTTTTTTTGAAAACCGAGCCAATGGTCAAGTGAATAAATGATCCACCTGGAAGATGATGTTTTCTATATTTTTTATCCCTCACAGGTGATTAATGTTATGTGGAATTCTGCCCTACGGATAAGTCAAAATTCCCTTAGACTAAAGCAGACTTTAACTAACTCTAGGCTAAGAACAAAACAAAACAAATGCTACCTTGAATCCCTAGATTTAACAAACATCTCAGGATTAAAATGCTGAAGAGAATAGAAGGGGTTTAACTGACCTTATGTCCAAATGCTCGTTTTTGGTATTTGCTCCAAGCTCCAAGTCCTCACAAGTAAACCTGTTAAAATGGAACCAAAACACAAGTATGCACTATTCTCTAGCAACCTGAAACATGAGTTAGGATCTAAATCTATGAAAGATACAAATCATATGATTAAAACAAGATTAACACAAATGATTTGGGAAAACAAGACAAGTTATTCCATTACAACTTGAAGATTACTTACAAAGGGTGCTTGATGTCCAAGCCAATCCTCCAACTCCAAGTGTCTTCTCCTCTAGCTATCTCCACAATGCTGCAAGACCATAAGTTTGGTGCTCTCAAGAGTCCTCCCCTTTTTCCAATGGCATGCCTCTCTTTTATAGTGAATGGTGAGGTTAACCAACAAGAGAGATGGGTGGATCTAAGGAGGGATAAGTGGATCAGGGTTTCTAATCGAAGGAGATGAGTTGAGATCGAATCAAGGAACCCAATCTTCCATTATCTTCGAAAATCCAAAATCCCACAAGCCAAGGGCAAAAAGCTATTAAAAGGGTACCGCGTTTTGCAAAGTCTGCAGAACGCGGCACTGCCGCGCTTTGAGGAAAAAGCAGAACGCGGTAGTGTCTAGTACCGCATTTTGGGAAAATAGCAAGGCGCGGTAGTGTGTAAAAATAAAGTCCAAGGTGGGTCAAAACTTGCCAGGGTGGATTCACCTTCAAGGTTGACTCATCATCTGTCTCTTCTGGATGGTTTAAAATAGTAGGGAAAGTGTCGTCAACTTGTTTTGTGATGGGGATGCGACACCGACACCGTGAAATATAGAGGTATAACAGATGCCCCCTAAAGTGTGAGGTCAGAAGGGACTGATGGCCGAAAGACTTTACGAATATAATGTGCAGAGATAGCATCGAGGAGAGTGACACGGAGCTGAAATAGAAACAAAGTGTTAGATAACCACCGAGGCGGGCATTCCCATGCTCGGAAACAAATGACTCAAAGCATGGCTGCCGACCAATACATTGCAGATCCATGAGTACTAAGATAATGTAAACTATGGACAGATCATGGCTACTATGAACAATCGTAGATCCATGAGACAATAACGACACAGTCACGACCAATACAATAAGTGGATCTGTGTGACAATACAAGAGACATCTCCATCGCAGCCTGGACGCAGTCAAGATACAGTGATGCGCCCAGGGTCTTCTACCCGATCGCATAAAGATACGAATCTAACCATGTGATTACAAGATGTTGAAGTCGAACATGGAAGAAACCATTTGATTACCGGTCAATGATGTGGACCGTTAACAAATGCGAGGGAGATCACCAATAATGACAATGATTCCCAAGGTATCAATAGTACATCTCAATGAAATGCGAATGAATGAGTTGATGTCGAGCATCCGAGAGATCGCTTGATCACAGGTCAATGATGTGAACCTACTGTCAAACGCGAGGAAACCTGCCATTGAGGCATGCAGGTACCAAGGTACTAATGGTTGATCTCTAAGTCTAATTCCCGGATAGTGATTTGGTGTCGACAGGAACAGACTCGTCGAAGGGGGGCCATGATGATTCCCACATCATCGACACGAAATCGGCACATATGATAGGATGATGAAGCAATGGAGTATGTACTGACACAGCGGAGGCCTGACACAATGAACGACTCGATACAATGCAACCCTTTGAACATATAACGGCATGTAACAAGACTTGGCAGCAGGGATTATAAATAGAGGATAGACACCGGATGAGCGGACTCGTGGCCAGGGAGACGACCCATGATGATGACTATGACTCAATGAAAGACGGATACCCAAATATAGACAAGAGATGGACACATGCCATGTTCAAAGGTAACGACTGACAAGCTGCCATAGATAAACTTGACTTGTTCCCCCATATTTCCCCGACATGATGGACGAGTACCTCTTTCTTGTTTTACGAGCTTGAAGAGGATAACAGATGCTCGGTGTAGCTCATCTTGTGGATGAGTCCAATCTCACATGTTTTACGAACATGAGAAAGGAGGGGTTCGTCCCCAAAGTGGGTCCTTCGATGTTAATATTTTAACGAGCCCAAGGAAGGAAAACTCGATAGTTTTTCATATTTAGAGAGCCTGAAAAATTTAAAGGAAGCTCCATATGTACTTTTTTGTAAAATTTAGTCCCTCAATCCTGAAAAAGTGTAAAACAATTCCCGAGAGAACTCTCCCAGCCGAGATTGACTGAGGTATGCCTTTCTCGTAAATAGTCTAGACGGGCCGAAAAAGGGGTAACCTATCACCGAATAGACGACCTTTCAAATACTTTTACAAGTGTGAAAGAGTCAAGATCACTTGGCAATCTTTTCAATTTTAAGGAGTCTGAAAAGAGCTTAACTATGGACTCCTATGGTCTTTTTCGTAAATTTTAAATTATTCTGGTCCGAAAAAGAATAAAATACAACCAGGATAATACTTTCCTCATCGTTTAACGAGCATGAGTAAAGCTGACCGTACTCGACACCGTTTACTTGCGTTTGACAAGCACGACACAGGTGTGAAAGCGCTTGGAATCTTTTTCAAGTTTTACATCCAGAGCACGAAAAAGATAAAGTGGGCTCAATATGAAGGTCAAATTACGAATAAACACTAGTATGAATGCATCCCATTTCTACCGCAGATCCTGTCAATAAATGCTCAATAACCGGGCATTAGCAATGCGAACAAGGGTTTATTTATTTGAAATAGTAATTAATGAATTAAAAAATGTGAAAAAATGCTATATAAGGCATGGTAAAAATAGAAATTACTATTCATTTGTGCTTTTTACCCAAAGGAGACATTTTTACCCATTTTGGAGCAAAATTTCAAGGATCGATACCGAGAGTTCTGGGACACCATTTCAACCGCCGTCTACGCCAGGTAAGAGTGCTTGAGCCCCTCTTTCATTTCATGCAAGAAATTTTTGTTTTCACCAGGAAAAATTTAATTTTTTGGCAAGTCCTTTCAGGCAAGAATCGCCCGCCGTACTACCGCGCGGGTCCCCTATCGAAAAACGCGGCACTGTTGAACAGTGCCGCGCTGTAACCCCAAAATGAGGAGCGGCACTGTGGACTGCCGCGCGATAGGGTGTCCTCCAGGCGCGGCACGTGCGAAATTTAAGTTCAAAAAATTAAATTTTCTCTAATTTTTTGCTAGAAGTAAGTTGTTAAATAGTTACTAATTGCTTTGTTTGCCTTTTTGCAGGGATTTGCAACTTATTTGGAGCAAAATGGTGAGTTGGAAAGAGAGGGAGCACGAAGCGGATGATTTTGCAGCCGAAAATGACTTACCAACCGTGACCGCATTGCGAGAATGTGGTTTGCTAAAGTTTTTCAAGACCAAAGGGATCCGCCAACAACCTAAGCTCCTTACTCACCTTGTTCAATTGTGGGACCCCGATATCCAAGCTTTCCGAGTGGGAGAGCATGTGATTGAAATCCAACTCGAAGACATCTACTTCCTCACGGGCCTCTCAAAAAGAGGGGCCCGGCCGAATTTTACCGGGTACACCGCTTCAGAATCAAGTACGGATGATTTGATTGCTCGATATTGTCAGGCGGGTTCAAGTAAGAAAAGTGGGAAAGTGGCCATAAAAGAGGTCACAAATCTTCCTTTTAAAACCTTGCTATTCACTATTACACATGCAGCAGGAAGCGTGAGTCCACATCAGGCAACCCGCACGCAGGTGAATCTCGCAGCAGAGTGCATGGGAGGAACAGTTTTCAACTGGTGTGATGCAGTGTTGTCCAACATGAAGGAACAGGTGCACAAATGTAGAACTGGGAAAAATACCCAGTTTGGCTATGGGAGCATTCTGGTCACTTTCTTTTTGGCTAGGGTGCCATTACTGCTTCCACAGATATCTATGCATCCTCGTCCACCTACTGAGCCATGGATGGCTCGATGGAGTGACTACGCTGGACGCCTTGGGGGACCTCAGCGTCTAGCCTTTGGAGAGGACTTCTTCTCTTGGTTGGAGGAGCAGATAGTCATGATTAACGACTATCCCTATTCAGGAGTAGATTTTTGTGAGGATATCGACTTGGCTTTGCCAGAAGATGATGACTGGGACAACTCTGGTATGACCTTCATGGATATGTATTTTTTCTTTTTGAATATTTAATTTTTATTGTTTTTTTAGAATGTGTAAAAGACGCCTAATGTATATTCGTACGTATGTTGCAGACCGTGGACCACAGAGGCCAGCTGGATACTCTCCACTGCGTCGTGGTGGTGTCGATCGTCCAGCTGATCCTGTCGAAGAAGAAGATGAAGACGAGGCAGGAGGTGTCCGGGACATTGAGAGGAACCTGCAGGGATTGACTCATGGTATCCCTGCTATGCGGATGGATGACGTCCCTTACCCCCTCCAGCGTCATACTGTAGGTGTACCTGGTCGTATCAGTCGACTTCTTCGCAAGGTGGTTCGAGCTGTGATGTGTTACCACCAGCAGCGGGAGGAGTCCGATGAGGGACATGATAGGTCTCCTAGATCTCCATAGATGGTCTTTCGATCTTTTTGCGGCATGTACACGATATGTAGGCTTTGAGGGCCAATTTTTTGTATATGGGATTTGATCCCCAATTTTGTCTTTGACACAAACTTTATGTATTTGGAAAGAACACTTTTATATACAGTGATATGGACCTATTTATGATCTAAATATTTACAATGACTTGTGCATTTTAATTTTTTATGATGTGTTTATGTATGGGCGAGATGCCAATCCAAAATGTAATTAGCCAATGAATCGGCAATACAATTGAATTCTCTCGGTATGTGTTGATATGTGATAAAATCAAATGACCGTTCCAAGAGACGTACTCTTCGAAATAAACGAAGTAATGTAGGATCGCGAACTGTGTAAACACGGTTTAGATGAGAAACCACGAGTTGGGAGTCTAAAAAGACCGATAAGGAGTCAATCCCGAGTGAGGCAACCTCTGTTAAGAGACCAATGACTGCATGGTACTTTGCGATATTGTTGGTTGCGGGACCTAAACAAATGGCTCCTGAAGAAATCAACTCGCCAGTGGGGGAATAGATCACCCATGCTGCGGAAGCGAGATTCCGGGTATGTCGGCTTGCACCGTCGGCGAGTCCAAAGTAGGTAGACATCTGCGCATAAAGGCACGAGTCAAAGTAAGAGTAGATACATGAGGTTCACGCGCATACTAAAAAGAAAGCAAAAAGCAAACTAAGTACATTATGTACAAGAAGTAACCCGCGTAGGGTAATCTCACGCGTAGAAACGCTTGAGGTATAGCCCGTTGCGGGGCCGTGCCAATGGCGTACCATCACAATCGATTAGTTCATAGGCTCCTTTTTCTAAGACACGTTTTACAATGAAGGGGCCGTACCACATAGATTCAAGTTTACCTTTTCCAAGCTTATCATGCATCTGATCATATGTAAGTACGAGGTCACCCTCATTGAAGATCCAAGGTTGAACGGATTTGTCGTATTGAGCTTTGATGTGTTTTTTGTGGGCTTCATTAGCCAAAGCGGCGTCGCGGCGGGTTTCATCTAGCTTGGCTAGGTATAGAAACCGTTCCTCTTCGGAAGTAGTGTGTGGAAGTAGCTCTATGGCTATCTTGAGTGATGGAATTTCACATTCAATCGGGAGAATGGCTTCTAGGCCGTACACCAGTTGAAATGGTGTAAACCCAGTAGCACTTTTCACTGAGGTTCGGTATGCCCACAGTGCTGAGAACAGAGCTGAGTGCCAATTGGATTTTTGGGTACCCACAATGCGCTGAATCATTCGTTTCAGGACCTTCTTGATGGCTTCAACTTGGCCATTAGCTTGTGGGTAATACGGGGTTGAGTTTTCGTGGCGAAAGCCCAGCTTGGCACTTAGTTCTTCGATCATATGGTTCCTAAAATGGGAACCATGATCGGTCACAATAGACTGTGGGACACCGAATCTAGCTTTGATATGATTGAATATGAACTGCGCTGCTGTTTTGCCGTCTTCAGCATATGTAGGCATCGCTTCAGCCCATTTTGTAAAATAGTCGACAGCTACTATGACATAGCTATGCCCCCCGACTGAAGTGGGCTTACAGTGCATAAAATCGATGCCCCATTTGGAGAAGGGGCCGACGGCAATGACAGGATGGAGTGGAGCAGGATGCGAGCGTGCTTTGCTATGAAAGAATTGACATGGCGGGCACTTCTTGACTGTTTCAATGCAGTCTTTGAAAATTGAGGGCCAGAAGTATCCCGCTCGCAGTATTTTCTGGGCCGTAGCCATCCCAGAGAGATGACCGCCACATGCTCCAGCGTGGCAGTCATTGAGAACGCGTTCCGCCTCATCTAAGGTCAAATAGCGTCGAAGGACAGTGTCGACACCACGTCGATACAAAGTATCGTTGACGATAAGGTAATATTTTGCGTGATGTCTGACACGTCGTCGTTCATCGCGGGTGAGATCGGGACGGAAGCGTTGGGTTTGGAGATATAAGAGAATATCCCCATACCACGGATCAGACGTGCTAATGAGGAACAATGATTCGTCGGGAAGAGAATCAATGGGCTCGGATTGCTCAGTAGCACGGGGCAGGTGACAAATTAACTCAGCAAAGACCAGAGATTTCTTAGACTTGGCCTTGACAAATTCCAAGTCAAACTCTTGAAGGATGACAATCCAATGGGAGTACTTGCCCCCAAGCACTTGTCGTGTGAGGATATAGTACATTGGATTGAAATCGGCGATGACGGTGGTCCGGCGGAGTAAGATGTAGTGACGGAATCTCTGGACAGCAAATACTGTTGCCAGAGCCAGCTTTTCAACATGTGAGTAGCGAGTTTCAGAGTCGAGAAGACTCTTGCTGAGATAGTACACCACATGTTCTATGCCGTTGTGGTCTTCTTGGACTAACACCATACCAATGGTGGAAATCGAGGCTGCGAGATAAAGGATGTAGTCCTGTGTGTAATTGGGGGGTTGAATCACAGGATCTTTGGTTAAGGCTGCCTTTAAATTATCAAAGGAGCGTTGGGCTTCATCATCCCATATGAAGGGAACATTCTTCTTGAGAAGCCGCATGTCGCCTTTTGTTATCTCAGACAGATTACAGATAAAACGGCGTAGAAAGTTTGCATGCCCTTGCAAACATTGAAGTTCTGGAATATTGGTAGGTGAAGGCAGGGCTATGATAGCTGCTACCTTTGCGGGATCTAGACGTATCCCGTCTTTGGAGACTATGAAGCCCAAGAGTTTTCCGGCTTCTACACAGAAGACGCACTTATGCGGATTCAAACGTATATTGTAGCGCCGGCACCTTTCGAAAATGGCACTCAAGTGATCTGGATGTTCTTCCCGAGTTCGAGAATGAGCGGGAAGGTCATCGAGATATGGCTCTACGATATGTTTGATGTCATGAAATGCGTAGGACATCTCCCGTTGGAAAGTTGCCCCGGCATTTTTGAGGCCAAAAGGTAACTTCCGATATGCAAAGATCCCCCAAGGGCAGATAAAGGCCGTTTTGTGCTGGTCAGCTGGGAGGATATCGATCTGATTATAGCCAGAAAAGCCATCCATAAATGAAAAAATAACACTTCCGGCACAGTTATCGATGATCTGGTCAATAAACGGAGTTGGGTAGTTGTCCTTGGGACAAGCTTTGTTCAAATCACGGTAATCAACACAGACTCTGATCGTTCCCTGTTTCTTGGCTACAGGGACGATGTTGGATACCCATTCTGTCAATGGGACAGGATAGATAAAACCAGCACGCAAAAGTTTTTCAACTTCTGCTTTAATGGCGGCTGCCTTACGAGGATGAACGGGTCGAAGATTTTGCCGAACAGGTCGGGCGCCAGGGAAAGTTGGAATTTCGTGGACCACAATCGACGGGTCGATTCCTGGCATCTCTTCATAACTCCAAGCGAAAACATCGCGGAAAGTTTTAAAGTAGGCATTATAGAACTCCGTCTCGAGAGGAGTACATGTTTTGCCAATGTGTACATTTTCCACGATACCAGGCTTTACTGAAATGTCGATGGGAGTGGTTGCCATAAGATTGGCCAAGTTGCCTTCAGAAAATACTTCGTCGAGGGAAGTGGGGAACTTGGTTTGAACCATCCCAAGTGAAGCACTGGATTTGGTGTCAGGCTCAAGTGACTGAATGGTGGGGAATGAAGATCGATGATGAAAATCTCCCCATGGTGGCTCATTACCACACATAACCTCTATGATTGATTCGTCGGTGGGAAAAATCAAGTTGAGAGGATCAAACAATGGTGGGTGTGTATGAGTTTCAGTCGAGAGCTGTGCCACTGTGTGATCAGTAGAACAGTCGACCCAATCTGTGGCTGATTGGATCGCGTCATATGTTGCAAGGTTTCTGTTCAAAGGCATGGAATTGCCATAGCCTTGGATCTGAGTAGGACTCGGGATCAACCATGAATCATCGAGCGGGGTGACATGCGACGAAATCATGTTGACTGGTTGAAGATGGGTTCCCAGCTCTGGAAAAACTCCAATGAGGGATGAATCCTTCATGAGACCAACACCTATGTCTTGGAACCGGTACCGAGGTTGATCCAATAACGGAACGGTATTGGCGGAGTTCGGATGGGAGTCTGGGATACAGTAATCCAATTGATCAATAGTGACAATTTTCCCTTCATGAGGAAATTGTACAATCCGGAAGACTGTAGATGCTATGGCAGTCATGGCATAGAACCAGTTCCGACCAAGTAGGAGGTTCTAATCCAAAGGTGCATCTACGACTTCGATGTGTACGGATACTGTTTTGCCCCCCAGTTCAACACCGATTGAGGGGATGAGTCCGTATGGTTGAAAACCATGTCCATCAAACGCTCTAAGAGTAGTGGGAGAAGTTGTGACCTCAGGCGAGTCGAGGGCTCTCCAGCAGTTCAAAGACATAATCGACGTGGAAGCACCCTCATCTAACACTGTGCGGTGGATAACATTTCCACGGATTTTCGTATGCACCTGGAAGGCTATTTGGTGAGAAAGCCTAGGTTTAGCGTGCTCCAGGTTAAACATGATGGAGTTTGAAGTATCTGGGTCCAATGCCCCCAGTGCTGAAAGTAGGGTTCTATGCTGCGTGGGGCAGTGTTGGAGAACCTCGAGAGTTGACATAGCGCAAGGTGCTTGAGCCAAATCTTCAACAATGTTGTAGTTTTGGGCAGCTCGCGCATTCGGATTGAATGTCGCCTTTCGTATGGTGCCCTTGGGTGGGCGTAGCACTGTATCCATAAGTGGTCTCTCGATATGGAGATGACCATTAGGGGGGGGAATAGGAATCGGATCTTCAACAGGAGACTTGCCTTTGGCTGTCTCCGATTGTTTGTTTGAACTTGGAGGATTGTCATACGTCTTTGAACGAGTGGTGATATTAATCTCCTCATTACTTGTCATTAGGATTTCACGGTTTGTGGACGTCTCTCCACGGGAAGGATTGGTCGGGTTGCCCCCTTGTGGGGATTCTTGGGCAACCATTTGCTGTTGCTGTTGGGGGAAAGGGTCAGTTAGCACTGCCGGTCGAGAGGATCCTTTAACGAACTTATGGACCTCGTCCTTGTAGGGACAGTCACGCGTATAATGATCATCTTGACAAATCAAGCAGGGAAACTTAGCTTTCCGACGTGGTTTTTGGTCATTCTGGGTAGGTTGTGGTTTGGGGTTCTCCTGCTGGTTCTTCTTGGGTTTACCACGATTTTTTTTCTTCTTTCCTCCGGATGGTTGTGATGTAGATTGGACTGCATTCACTTCGGAGGAGACAGCAGGAGAGGTGGAAGCTTTTGAAGCGGCCTGGGTAAAAGCGGGGGAAGCAGAAGCTTGTTGCCCCGTCGAGTTGGTAGCAGGCTGAGCTTTGACTGAACCAACAATACCATCAATGGGTGGTTCAGTGGTAGGCTTTGTAGGATCAGTGTGAACGCGGGAGGCATGTGGAAGAAGTTCATGTAAAGTACCGGATTGAGTATATACTAAATCCATGTATTGTGCTGCCGAGATGGCTTGTTCTTCCGTAACTGGTCCGCGCATAGCAATATCTCTGGCTATGGGAGGCAAAAAGGATTTTGTAAACCAATCAGCAAGTAGCTGATCTGGAATAGGTGCCTTTATTAGCCTACGGCGTCTTTGCCACTCATGGATGTGATCCGAAATGTGTGTGGAAGTGGTTTGACGCAGTGAAGTTAGCAGTTCTGTTCCAGTCTCATACCGGATGGGAAGCTGGAAATGTGTCAGAAACTGCATAGCCAAAGTGTTGAAATCACGAAAAGAGTGTTGTGGCAGCTCGATGTACCATTTTGCTGCCGTTCCGGTAAGCGTACGTTGGAAGAGCCGAAGTCGGATGGAATCATCCATCAAGGAGTTGGATGAACACCAAAGATGGAAGGTCATCACGTGGTTCTTGGGGTCTTCCCCGGGCTTAGCATCGAACTTGGGAATGTCCGATGGTAGTTTGGCTGGGATAGGTGGCCAGTGAGGTTCGTGCCATATAGGATCGTTGATAAGCCTCGAAAAATCTGGTAAGTCAAGTGTGGCCAAGAAGGGAAGTTGACGGTTGGTCTGCGGGTATGAGTAATAACCATGCGGTGCAGAGAACCCTGGAGGGCCCTGCATAGTATGCTGCTGTGTGTTATACCCATATGTGTTTCCCGCGGGATACTGCTGGAAGTTCTGCGGATAGTAAGCCATCTGGTTAACCGGTTGATTGTAAGCAACCGGTTGGTAAGTGTTCTGCTGAGTGGGTATAGTACCCTGAGGCTGTTGATACCCAGGAATGGTTGCTGTTCCTTGTTGGGGAAAAGTTCCTTGGAATTGTTGTGTTCCAGGGATGTTGCCACCATACTGTGTAAGTGGAGGATTTCCCATAGCAGGGTTGCGGGGTGGCTGCGACGGAGGTGTCCATGGAAGACTCGTTCCTGCTTGAGGAACGAGTGGAAATTGAAGTGACGGGTTCAATGGAGTTGTAGCAGCCGAAGGGTAAGGGAGATCAGAATTCAAGTTGGGGGAAATCTGAGATTGCCCCCCAGCTTGGTTCCAGTTTCCGAAAAGTGAGTACCCCCCACTCTGTGGGATTTGATGATCCCAAGAAGGAAGCATGCCTGACGGGGGTTGTTGAGAGTAAAGCCCGGTTGGAATACCGGAATAAGGTTGCCCACTGCCAGGTGGATTGTACATACAAAACTGAGTAGATGCTGCTGGTTGGGAAGCTTGTTGGATCGAGCCAATAAGTTGTCCGCCAGCAGTTAGGTTGGATGGCCCTATATGAGGAGGCTGTAGACTGGAAACTGGGTTCCCAGCAAAAGGTTGTCCTCCAACTGGTTGGGTTGATGGCCCACCAGTTGGAGGTTGTTGACTGACAATGGGGTTTCCAACAAAAGGTTGTCCCCCAGCTGGTTGGGTTGATGGCCCACCAGGGAGGGTTTGTATGTTGGAGTTAGGGACCATTGCAGTCGGTTGTCCACCTCCTGAAATAGTATAAATTGTGGCTGAAGGTGATCCTCCGGTTGAAACGGAAGATCCAGCAGTATGACTAGGTGTTCTTCCGCCGCTAGCCAAATATGATAGCATGGATTGGCCAACGGCGCCAAAAGTACCAATTTGCGGAGGAGGTCGTCCATATTGGACAGGTGAGGACGGAGAAAAAACTGGGTTATCCCTCATAGAATGTGCACCAAACATTGGTGATGACAGCAAATGTGGGGAATTTAGCCCAGGGGTATCGGCGTCGTCCATAACGTGTTCAATGATAGGAGGACCAACGAGAACTGGGTCCGAGTTCATATCCTGAAAAAGATTTTGGGGATCCGGCAGGAACCTAGGTATAGTAAAGTCCGAAGGTCCTGAGCCGTCTGCAAAGGAGTGATGAAATTCTGTGCTAGACGGGACGTTGGGATCCCTATAGTCAGAAGGACGAGAAACAGGGGGGTATCTAGACGCTGTCGAAAGCATTTGCTCTGTGTTGCGTCTAAATTGTGCCGATGCTAACGGAGAGTTCGCTAGGCTAACCATACTAGACTGGATGGAAGCCATGATTTCGTGTCCCGGTGGGATGTTGGGTAGATGTAAAGTGCGAGGTACGTTGCTAGAAGAACTTGTCTCCTGAGGATGAACACTGGGTGACGTAGTAATAACAGGCGGAAATTCCGTCTGGGAAGTAATGAAGCCATAATCAGGTTCAAAAGGTGTGTCAGGTAGACGAGTATCTTCAACGATCTCAACGTATCCGCCTGGGACTGAAATTAAGCCAGGTATGTCCTGGTCGGACCCTTCTGTGGTGCCAATAGATCCGTCTATATCATCGTGAAAAGTGTCTGATGGACGGGAAGTGTTGGCATCCGGTAGAAGGATGACCTCTGGTCTAGTACTCTGGGTTGTGCTAGGTTCAGCTGCTGTAACTGTGTCCACTGTTACAGATAAATCTAGAATGACAGTGGGTGAGGTGACAGTGGAAGTCTCAGACATGCTAGTGGTTATGGAAGCTGCAATAGATTCTGAGACTATGCTGTGTGTGGCAGTTACGGGCGTAACTGAAGATGTTGTACGTATCGGTGGTGGGATGTTGCCTCGACCAGCACCGCGGCCAGGAGGAGCAGGAATGCGTGATGCAGGCGGACCAGAAGTCTGTGGCGGTGCTGGTGGTGGAGGGCTTAGGCCCTGTTGTCTTCGTGATCTTCGTTGTTGATCTGACATGATGACAGGAAAATGAAAATCGGGGGCAGTACCGTAAACAAAGAACTCAAAAACTCTAATGCAACCGAGTGTGCAAAAGAGGAGCTAGAAAAGCAAGGCTCACAGGCCAAAAAAAACAAGCTCTAAAATCTATACTGAGACCGGTGTCTCAATAAGCGAGCTGATCAACAAAACTGGCCAGAATGCCAACAAGCAGTCCCTATAAATAAAAAATGACCCTCTACAAAGATGAGATAGCAAGCAAACTCCTAACTAAGAGCTGGAGACCTCAACAGGCTGTATCCTTCGCAAGGTGATGAAATCCAAGTCGAACAATACAGCATGAGAGACCGATATAAGAAGGATATCCCTCTACCGAAAGGGATCCTGGGTAAAAGAGCCCTAGTAGAATAGATACTAAGCCACCTCGTTCATGACACGTCGGAAAAGGTTTTGGGCACTTCAGCCTTCCGAAGAAGACAACGATCGATGTTGCCTTAGGGCTAAGTGGAGTGCGGTATTCCACAGAGTCCGTCCGGTTCTCAATCTCGCGGTCGTTTAACCCCTGAAAGTTGGAAACAGTCAGGAGGCCCCTCCACAAACTAGCTGTGACCGTGTCAATAAGTACTAGAGGATTTTAGTTCCCTAAAGACAACGACTATGTCTCAGATGAAAGTGACAAGGGGGAATTATTTTGATGCCTATCCCCGGTGTCCTACCTAACTACCAAATTCTTTTGATTTCCTCAAGTGAGGTTAAAGTTGGTTTAATTAGGGTGATTAATTTTAGTGGCTGCCTTACTCAATCGGGTAGTGGACGTGAAACTTGATGGTGTTATGACGACTCAAACCATGCAAATGAGAATGAATCACAAACAAGCTTTTGTCTTCGATGAAATCTAGCTAAGGTAAAGATAGAGGTTCTTCGATCAAATATGCATAACAATTTTCACAAGCAATCAAAGTAAAAGATTTTTCTTTTCTTTTCGATTTATAAACAAAGCCAAGCTGAAATAAACACTCTCTTCAATGTACTGATTTTACAATCTACAATGCTTCTATAATGAGAATTTCTATGGCAAAATTAATGGTTCATTTCCCTATGCAAAATACCACTAGACTTTTTCAATTTAAATAACAAAATTTGCTCTCAACCAATGATCTTTTTAAATTTACTGAAAATGATAAGAACAATATGACTGTAAAATTATAGTGTTCAGTAACAGAAGACAGTGGTGTTGAGTTGGTTGTAGGGAAAAATTCAAGTCAATGCAATCAAATTGAAAAATAACCAATATGTCAAAAGTGCCACTTAATTCAGTCAATCAATCAAGCTCACAAACTAGGTGATAAGCAGACCATACAGACTGGAAATTAACCAGGATGCTAACAGGCAACAATAAAGACTATTTAAGGCAGAGAGGAACTCAGGAAACCAAGCAAAGATAAAAAAAAAAAATTACACACTTGCAGACACTACCGCGGGCTATAGTCTGGCTGAAACGCGGCACTGTGTAAGTACCGCTCTGGTACTAAGGCCTAGGACGCGGTACTACCGCGCTGGAAGTGGTTATGAGGGAGCGGCACTGTGGCAAGAGAGGAAAAAAGCGCAACTGGAAAAGAAAAAATAAAGTTTTCAGGGTTGTTGCTAACCCAGGGGACTCAGTAATTAAACAGGGAGATAAATCCTGCGAGGAGGGATGAATGAGGGTCAAAAAGGACCAAGATTCAAACTGGTTTGAAGTGCAACAAAAACTCACAATTCAAAGACAAATGACTGTGAATTAAAATCAATCAAGCAGTAATCAAACCCAGCGGAGTCGCCATTCTTGTTATGTGGAATTCTTCCCTACGGATAAGTCAAAATTCCCTTAGACTAAAGCAGACTTTAACTAACTCTAGGCTAAGAACAAAACAAAACAAATGCTACCTTGAATCCCTAGATTTAACAAACATCTCAGGATTAAAATGCTGAAGAGAATAGAAGGGGTTTAACTGACCTTATGTCCAAATGCTCGTTTTTGGTATTTGCTCCAAGCTCCAAGTCCTCACAAGTAAACCTGTTAAAATGGAACCAAAACACAAGTATGCACTATTCTCTAGCAACCTGAAACATGAGTTAGGATCTAAATCTATGAAAGATACAAATCATATGATTAAAACAAGATTAACACAAATGATTTGGGAAAACAAGACAAGTTATTCCATTACAACTTGAAGATTACTTACAAAGGGTGCTTGATGTCCAAGCCAATCCTCCAACTCCAAGTGTCTTCTCCTCTAGCTATCTCCACAATGCTGCAAGACCATAAGTTTGGTGCTCTCAAGAGTCCTCCCCTTTTTCCAATGGCATGCCTCTCTTTTATAGTGAATGGTGAGGTTAACCAACAAGAGAGATGGGTGGATCTAAGGAGGGATAAGTGGATCAGGGTTTCTAATCGAAGGAGATGAGTTGAGATCGAATCAAGGAACCCAATCTTCCATTATCTTCGAAAATCCAAAATCCCACAAGCCAAGGGCAAAAAGCTATTAAAAGGGTACCGCGTTTTGCAAAGTCTGCAGAACGCGGCACTGCCGCGCTTTGACGAAAAAGCAGAACGCGGTAGTGTCTAGTACCCGCGTTTTGGGAAGATAGCAAGGCGCGGTAGTGTGTAAAAATAAAGTCCAAGGTGGGTCAAAACTTGCCAGGGTGGATTCACCTTCAAGGTTGACTCATCATCTGTCTCTTCTGGATGGTTTAAAACAGTATGGAAAGTGTCGTCAACTTGTTTTGTGATGGGGATGCGACACCGACACCGTGAAATATAGAGGTATAACAATTAATGGTGGCATTTTTCCAAGCCTACTTAGGCTAGTTTTTCAATACTTAAACAATTTTTCCAATGGCGAGCATTTTTCTGGTAGGGTGAAAAAGAAGCTGAATAGTTGTTTTGGAACGAAAATATCTCCTTGACCAAAGACTTGTTTTAAAAAATGAGTTAATGGTCAAGTGAATAAATCATCCACCTACAAAATTATGCTCTCATAAATTTTGATCCCTCACAGGTGAGAAATTGTGGACATTTTCCTAAGGCCATTTAGGCTAGTTCTAGGTGGAAAACAGCATGAGTAGTTGTTTTGGCATGCCAACATTTTCTTGACCATAGAATTTTTTTCAAAATCGAACCAATGGTTAAGTGCATAAATCATCCAGCTGCAAGCTGATGCTTTCAGAATTTTTTTATCCCTCACAGTTGAGAAATGGTGTGCTCCCAAGTTTGCTTATGCCTGTTTTTCAATACTTCACCAATTTTGCCAATGGTGAGCATTTTTCTGGCAGGGTGAAAAATAGGCTAAATGGCTGTTTTGGCAAGAAAATATATCCTTGACCAGAGACTTGTTTTCAAAAATGAATGAATGGTCAAGTGAATAAATCATCCACCTACAAACTTCTGATCTCAGAAAATTTTTATCCCTCAAAGGTGAGAAATGGTGGACATTTTCCTAAGGCCATTTAGGCTAGTTCTAGGTGCAAAACAAGATGAGTCGTTGTTTTGGCAGGCCCATATTTTCTTGACCATAGAATGTTTTTCAAAACCGAGCCAATGGTGAAGTGCATAAATCATCCACTTGCAAGTTGATGCTTTCAGAAAATTTTTATCTGTCGCAAGTGAGAAATGGTGGGAATTTTTCCAAGCCTACTTAGGCCCGGTTTTCAATACTTAACCAATTTTGCCAATGGTGAGCATTTTTCTGGCAGGGTGAAAAACAAGTTGAATGGGTGTTTTGGAAAGCAAATATCTCATTGACTAGAGACTTGTTTTAAAAAATGATTCAATTGTCAAGTGAATAAATCATCCAACTACAAACTTATGCTCTCAGAAATTTTTTATCCCTCACATGTGAGAAATGGTGGACATTTTCCTAAGTCAAATTAGGCCAGTTCTAGGTGCAAAACAGAATGAGTGGTTTTTTTGGCAGGACAATAGTTTCTTGAACATAGACTTGTTTTCAAAACTGAACCAATGGTCAAGTTCATAAATCGTCCTCCTACAAGCTGATGCTTTCAGAAATTTTTTATCCCTCACAGGTGAGAAATGTTGGACAATTTTCCAATCCTACTTAGGCCTGTTTTTCAAAACTTAACCAATTTTTCCAATGGCGAGCATTTTTCTGGAAGGCTGAAAAACAGGCTGAATGGTTGTTTTGGTAGGAAAATATCTCCTTGACCAGAGACGTATTTTAAATAATGAGTCAATGGTCAAGTGAATAAATAATCGACATACAAACTTATGCTCTCAGAATTTTTTTATCCCTCACAACTAAGTAATGGTGGACATTTTCCTAAGGCCATTTAGGCCAGTTCTAGGCACAAAACAAGATGAGTGTTTGTTTTGGCAGGCCAATATGTTCTTGACCATATATTTTTTTCAAAACCGAGCCAATGGTCAAGTGCATAAATCATCCACCTACAAGTTGATGCTTTCCGAAAATTTGTATCCCTCACATGTGAGAAATGGTGGGCAATTTTCCAAGCCTACTTAGGCTTGTTTTCAATACTCAAACAATTCTGCAAATGGCGAACATTTTTTTGGCAGGGTGACAAAAAGGCTGAATGGTTGTTCTGGTAGGAAAATATCTCCTTGACCAGAGACTTGTTTTTAAAAGTGATTCAATGGTCAAGTGAATAAGTCATCCACCTAAAAACTTATGCTCTCAGAAATGTTTTATCCTTGATAGGTGAGAAATGGTTGGCATTTTCCTAAGGCCATTTAGGCCAGTTCTAGGTGAAAAATAGGATGAGTGGTTGTTTTGGCAGGCCAATATTTTCTTGACCATAGACGATTTTTCATAATCAAGCCAATGGTCAAGTGCACAAATCATCCACCTACAAGATGATTTTTTCAGAATTTTTTTATCCCTCATAGGCGAGAAGTGTTGGGAATTTTCACAAGCCTACTTAGGCTCGTTTTTCAATACTTAACAAATTTTGCCAATGGCAAGCATTTTACTGGGAGGGTGAAAAACAGGATAAATTGATTTTTTGGAAGGAAAATATCTCCTTTCCCAGAGACTTGTTTTAAAAAATGATTCAATGGTCAAGTGAATAAATCATCCACCTACAAACTTATGCTCTCAGAATTTTTTTATCCCTCACAGGTGAGAAATGGTGGGCATTTTTCGAAGGCCATTTAGGCCAGTTCTTGGTGCAAAACATGATGAGTGGTTGTTTTCGCAGGCAAATATTTTGTTAACCATAGACGATGTGGGGAGGGGGGCTAGCTGAAACCCTACGTCTTGGATCCCTCAGAATTGACGTATTTGTGATCGGAGTCACAGATTTGGTGCTACAGGAATCTTGGTCAGGCACCTCGCGACCATTCAGGGACACTATGAGGATTTGGGTTCTGTCATCTCCCACACGTGAATGTTTCCATTTTGGATGTGTTCATGACGGCCACGCACTCCCGGGAGTATTCAGATCATAAATGACCCCCTTGAGCAAGATTGGAATGGCCTTCACCTAGCAAAAACCTAGTTCCATAGATGGCACAATAACATTATTTTCGAGCATTTGAAGCATGGTGTGGGGATCCCCTATATGAAAACCGATGCCCCGAATCCATTGGAGTTGATGGATTCACAATCGCGGTCATGGCTTTTGTGCTACGGGCATTTTTTTCAGGTACCCTGTGGCCATTCAGGGACACTTTGAGGATTTTCTCTCGGGGCACATAACCAATATCGGCAAGCGAACTTGGGTTCCGTTAACTCCCACACATGCATGTGTCAATTGTGGATGTGTTCACGATTCCCATGCATTCCTAGGATCCTTCGGATCATAAATGATCTCCTTGAGAAATATTGACATGGCCTTCACTGAGCAAAACCCTAGTTCTGGAGAGGGCACATTAGCATCGTTTGTGAGCGTTCAAGGAACGTTGTGGGGGGTCTCCTACCTAAACCACGATGCCCCAGATTCATCGGAATTGACAGTTTCTCTATCAGATTGATGGTTTTTGTGCTACAGGCATTTTCGTCAAGCACCCTATGGCCATTCAGGGACACTATACGGCTTTTGCTCCGGGGGCACGGAACCAAAACTACCGAGTGGACTTGGGTTTCGTCAGCTCCCACACATGCATGTGGCCATTGTGGATGTGTTCATAATTTTCACGCATTCTATAGAGACTTCGGATCATAAATGACCCCCTTGAGAAAGATTGGCATGGCCTTACTGAGAAAAACCCTAGTTCTAGAGATGGCATAATAGCACAATTTTAGAGCATTTGAGTCACATTGTGGGGGATCCTCTAGATGAAACTCGACATCCTGAATCCATTAGAATTGATGCATTCATGATCGGAGTCATGGATTTGGTGCTACAGGAATCTTGGTCAGCCACCCCGTGGCCATTCAAGGACACTTTCAGGATTTTCTCTTGTTGATGTATATGTAACTTCGGAATGTATTTCACATATATGTATATTGTATTCCTATAGAGATGGTATTATTCCTCTATAAGGAAGTGTCGTCATTTATATTGTAAGTGTCGTAACTTATACTTGATGGGTTATTAGACCACCTTGTTTGGGGTCGGCCCTGTATAAGTCATGTGGGTAAAAGGGTTATTAGACCACCCTATTGGGGGTCGGCCATGTGGGTCAAAGGGTTATTAGACCACCCTATTGGGGGTCGGCCCACTCAGCATTATGTTATGTGGTTAAGTTCGAGCCGACATGAGTTAGGTAAAAAGGCAAGTCAAGTCAAGTATAAATAGAGTGCGGGAGGCACTCTATTTACTCACTCACTTCTCACACATGCTCTCAAGGAGGAGAGGCGCACTTATGGAGGAGGAGGATTGCTGCTAGGTTATGGATATCTCTATTGGTTGGTTGTATCATTGCTCTATCTATCTCTGAGGAAGTTATTGGGGTTTTTCACCTTTATGGTTTTCCCAAAGTAAATCTTTGTGTCTCTTGTGTGCTTGCATTATTGTCTCCATGATTGATATGCTGTAGATATGCTGTACATGTTGTTCTCTCAGTTAAGATCCTAGATCATATTGAAGTAAATTCAGAAAATTTAACATTGTATCAGAGCTAGCCTGAAAGAAGGCATGATATGGCATGTATGACACTTGTTGCACTTACGATGCTAGGGCTTGATATAGCAAAAACCAGTCATCGTAGCACTTTCGCTATAAATCCGTTTTGGAGCATTTTTCGGATCTGAAATTGTTACAGGACGAAGATAAAATCTCCAGGTACCTTGTGTCCAAAGGACAACCTCTAATTCGTTGTACTTTGTGATTTATGATCTGTACAATATAGGGTTTCTGCCTCTTCCAGATCTGAGTCAAAATCAGGTGACCTTGGGAAAAAGGTAATAACTTGGGCTAGGAAGCTCCAAATGAAATTTCGTGAAAAGTGACAGGTAGTACACAGGCAGAGCTATCTCAGAAAACTTTTTTAGAGGCCGAAGGTCAAACAGTGACACGTGGCACGCCGTACAAGTTCGCTCTCCTGTATTATCCCATAAACAGGTCACGTTGCGACACTTGGCATATCTCTCTCTCAGAGAATCCAATTGAGGTCAGACCTGTCAGGATGGAAAGCTAACAGGACGAGCTATCTCAGAAAACTTTTTCAGAGGCCGAAGGTCAAACAGTGACACGTGGCACTCCGTACAAGTTCGCTCTCCTGTATTTTCCCAAAACAGGTCACGTTGCGACATTTGGCATAACTCTCTCTCAGAACATCCAATTGAGGTCAGACCTGTCAGGATGGAAAGCTAACAGGTCAGGCTATGTCAGGAAACGTTTTCAGACCCTGTGGATCAAAAATTTCGGAAGTTACACCAGAAACAATCAGGTACATATTTCTGTCAAAACAGAATTATTTTTTGGTACCTTTATTCATGGCTTCCGGAATTTAGGGCTTTGAAGAAAGTTGGAATTTTTGTAATCGGAGACCACGGCTGGATGCTACTCATCAAAATAGAAATTTAGAGACCAAGATCAGAATTTTTGGCTGGGTAGAAGGCCGGGTTTGATCAGACCCTAGTTCGGGACTTTGATCAGAAAAATGGAAAATTAGGGCTTCTGTAAAAATGGGAATTTTTGAAATCTGTGACCACGGCTGGAAGCTCCTCAGAAAAATAGAAGCTTAGAGCTTTGGATCAAACATTTTGATGGGGCAAAAGAGTGGGCTTCATCAAACCCCAGTTCAGGGTCACGTCCAGTGAATGTAGAAGTTTCAAAGGCAAAATTGAGGAGTGAAACTTTGCAGTTTTCAAATTTTGAATATACCAACTTGATCAGCTCATCAAGGCACATATTTCTATCCTATAAGAAGTTTGAAATTCATAGTTTGAATTTTTGGGGTTTCTCTGACAAACCCATATCCAGCTCAAGGTCCAGTTCTTGCAAATCAAGTGGATTGGGTTAATCACTTGCATAAGTGAAGAAGTTCCTGTTTCAGAGGGAGATGAGGCTAAGGCCTTACATAAGAAGATTACAAGTGATCTCGACAGGTATGACTCATCGAGGTATGTTTTGAGATTTGTTCATAATTAAGTTTATGGTATGCTTGTCTTCATATTATCATGGTTAGTACAATCTTGATTTTAGACTTGTCATATCACCTTAATAAAATTATGAATGCATGATAGAAGTCATTCATTTATTAGGAGTATGAAACTTATGTTTGTACTAACACATTGTGATGTTGTATGAGTTTTATGTTGTCTACTAACATGAAAGGTACACCAAGAAGACAAATCATGTTCTAGTTCAAGAACATATGATCATGAGGACAAAGATTCATCCATTGCCATGGATCTCATAGAAGATCCATTCTCGAGGTATGTATAACTTAGTTTTATAATGGTTAACTTATGAGACATGCAGGTTACTAGCACAAGTCACTAAAGAGAACCAGAAGACATTATGCGGGTATGTTAGACATAAATAGCTAGCATGCTAATCCAGGTATGTTTTTCCTATATCAAGCTAAAATCCTACCTTGTGTTAGGATCTTATACTGTTGTTGATAATAATTATTCATGAAGTCATAGGTTTGAATAATCATGGTTGGATGTATATTATTATAATTGATGATATGACTAACCAGAAGAATCATGAAAGTATAGGCTTGAATAATCACAGGTTTTATGCATTTTATATCTCTTATCTTGATTGATGATTCAACTAACCTGAAGAGTCATAAGCTTGAGTAATTACAGGTTTAGACATGTTATGTTTCTTATGATTTGACTAACCATAAGAATCCTTGAATGCTCATGCTTATTATTTCTGTTTGAAATGATCATGACTATACATGCTTGAGATTATTGTGTTTTAATAGTATACTAATGAATGTATGATTTTATATGAGATCACAAGGATAACACATTCATGATACTAATAAGCATGCATAGGGACCAAGGATGAATATGAGTTCAAGAACAGGTAATTCAGGAAGCAAAGATCAAGAGGGAGCACACTCCAGTTGCTCCTGCCAGAAAGCAAAGGAGCACACTTCAGTAGTTTCTGCAAGGATGCAGATATTCAGAGGGAGTTGATCATCTCTCTACATTTCACAACAGAAAGGTGTAGAAGAAGCTACCTCAGATTAGGACTCCAGCAGCTCCTGCAAGGAAGCAAAGACTCAGAGGGAGTCCACCCAACGAACAAACAAAGATAAGTATTTGAATTGTCATTTCTTAAATAATACTGTTCAATAATGTATATACTGATGTTCCTAGAATTAGGTTGTGTATTATGCATATTAGAATAATTGCATTGATGAACAGTATATTACTAATATGCATGGGTAAGTAGCCTATGGCACTATACAACATTCCATTGCTACTTATCTAGAATGAAACCTCTTTGCTGACATGTTGGGAGTTGTGCACACTCTTAACAATGTTCTGGTAGAGATTGGAAGGCATCTAGAAAGTTACGGGATATGGATAAATGTTGTATTGAAGCATTGGCTAAGATAATTGCATGACTGTATGGCATATTTCTTTATGTGTAAGAATTTGTTCTAAAAACTATAAGATGTTTTCTAATCATGCAATTTAACTTGTTGTGTAGGAAAGATCATATGCCATCTCCTACAAAAGGACTACAACATTTGTTCCAGCAAGAAAGATATCTATTGAAGATATTGAAGTTCCCAGGATCTGGGATGAAGAAATGGAATGCCATGATCCGTAGATCATGAAGAAGATGTTTGGGATGCAGTCCCAAGACCTGACAGGGAGTCATATGTATGCAGATTGAAGAAATCCTTGTATGGATTGAAGCAAGCTCCCAGAACTTGGTATGGTGAAGATAGATTGATTGCTGACACGCAGCGGAAGCTTACTACCGAGTTCGAGATGAAGAACTTGGGGATGATGCACTATTTGTTTTTGGCATGGAGGTGTGGAAAAGTGCAGATAGAATCTTCCTTGGACAAGGGAAGTATGCAGTAGAGATCCCAAAGAGGTTCGGGATGATGGATTGCAAGGCCATGGCCACACCTATGGCATCGAATCTGAAGCTTCTATGTGATGCTTCATCTGAGTCAGTTGATGTCTCTATGTATCGTCAGATGATTGGGTCCTTGATGTACCTGACGAAGACGAGACCAGACATTTGCTTTGCTGTGAACACATTGAGCCAGTTCCTGACGGATCCGAGAAGTGTTCACCTGGTTACTGTAAAGCATGTTCTGAGGTACCTGAAGGGTACAGTGGATTATGGGCTCAGGTATGAGGCGAATCAAAAGTTTAACCTGGAAGGTTATGTTGATTCAGATTGGGCTGGCAGTGCTGCAGACAGGAAGAGCACATCTGGGTGCTGCTTCAGTATGGGATCAGGTGTGATCTCTTGGTTTAGCAGGAAGCAGTCCTGCGTAGCACTGAGTACAGCTGAGGCAGAGTATGTTGCAGCCTGTTCAGCTAGTTGTGAGGCAGTATGGCTACGGAAGCTACTGTCTGAGTTATTTGATCTCCCGTTGGAGGCTACTGGTATCTTCTGTGATAACCAGAGTTGTGTGAAGCTGTCCGAGAACCCAGTGTTTCATGACGGGTCGAAACACATAGAGATCAAATATCACTATATCAGGGATATGGTGCAGAGAGGAGCTGTGAAGCTCCTGTATGTTGCGACGGACGAGCAGATTGCAGATGTGCTGATGAAGCCACTAGCCAGGGTGAAGTTCGAGTACTTCAGAGAGAGGCTTGGCGTGCTTCAGATCAAGGATACTTCGAGGAAGAAGTGATGGACACATTTGCTGAAGCCATTCCAAGCATGTTGGAAGGAGGATCCTTCACATGGCTGTGGATGTAAGCGCTGGATGATGAGCATCAGGATGATGTTCTGGTTTCTGCTTGGATATGATCAGTTGGATCATTTTATGTTTGTATGTATGCATCATGTTGGATGCTTGGACCATGTATCTGTATATGTATCAGGTGGATACATTGTATGATCAGGTGGATCATGTATGGTGATATGTATCATGTATTTGTATTTGTATCAGGTGGATACATTGATGATCAGGAGGATCATGTATGATGATATGTATCAGGTAGATACTTGGTATGCATCAGGTAGATGCATTGATGATCAGGAGGATCATGTATGATTATATGTATCATGTATTTGTATCAGGTGGATACATTGATGATCAGGAGGATCATGTATGATACTTGGTATGCATCAGGTAGATGCATTGATGATCAGGAGGATCATGTATGATGATATGTATCATGTATTTGTATCAGGTGGATACATTGATGATCAGGAGGATCATGTATCATACTTGGTATGCATCAGGTAGATGCATTGATGATCCGGTGGATCATGCAGCAGGATGTTGCAGTGATGATCAGGATGATCATAGATGACGAGCTTCAGGATGTTGCTCCAGATGACATGCAGCAGGACGTTGCAGTGATGATGATCAGGATGATCATGGATACATCAGGATGATGTATGGTGAGTATCAGGTTGATACTCTATGGCCGTGGATCAGGTTGTGCAGATGAGCATGTAATTCGTTGCCCTGGGAGATTTGCAGATGGTCTTTCGAGGTTTTGCCTATGGCATGTAATTCGGTGCCCTGGGACATCTGGCAAATGCTCTTTCGAGGTTTTGCTCTGGGAGGACATGTAATTCGTTGCCCTGGGAGATCTGCAGATAGTCTTTCGAGGTTTTGCCTATGGCATATAATAGCGCCCTGGGATATCTGGCAGATGCTCTTGCGAGGTTTTGTCCTATGGCATGTAATTCGTTTCCCTGGGAGATCCGATAGGTTGGGCTGTGTGCCCGTAATCAGTCCTGGGATGCTCTTGCGAGGTTTTGCCATGACCACATGTAATTCGTTGCCCTGGGAGATTTCAGGTCGGAGTTGTGTACCCGTAACATCCTGAGATGCTCTTGCGAGGTTTTGTGGTGGACCACATGTAATTTGTGCCCTGGGAGATTTCAGGTCGGAGTTGTGTACCCGTAACATCCTGAGATGCTCTTGCGAGGTTTTGTGGTGGGGTCACATGTAATAGCGCCCTGGGAGATCCTACAGGTCGGAGTTGTGTACCCGTAACATCCTGGGATGCTCTTTCGAGGTTTTGTGACGCACGTAATAAGTCCTGAGGATTCCATAGTATGGCCAGTGATGACGAAGACCTGCAGGTGGTGGGCCTACATCCAGTATGAAAAAGGACTGGCTCTGTAGAACTTCCTATGACGAGTAGATTCAGAGATTGATTGAGATAGCAGCAGTAGTGACAATGATGATGACTCGATGACGATTATCCAGTGACGATGATCCAGAGAAGATGACTTGTGCTAGAAGAACTGTGCTGAGAAATACCTTCCTAGTTAAGAGGGAGTGTTGATGTATATGTAACTTCGGAATGTATTTCACATATATGTATATTGTATTCCTATAGAGATGGTATTATTCCTCTATAAGGAAGTGTCGTCATTTATATTGTAAGTGTCGTAACTTATACTTGATGGGTTATTAGACCACCTTGTTTGGGGTCGGCCCTGTATAAGTCATGTGGGTAAAAGGGTTATTAGACCACCCTATTGGGGGTCGGCCATGTGGGTCAAAGGGTTATTAGACCACCCTATTGGGGGTCGGCCCACTCAGCATTATGTTATGTGGTTAAGTTCGAGCCGACATGAGTTAGGTAAAAAGGCAAGTCAAGTCAAGTATAAATAGAGTGCGGGAGGCACTCTATTTACTCACTCACTTCTCACACATGCTCTCAAGGAGGAGAGGCGCACTTATGGAGGAGGAGGATTGCTGCTAGGTTATGGATATCTCTATTGGTTGGTTGTATCATTGCTCTATCTATCTCTGAGGAAGTTATTGGGGTTTTTCACCTTTATGGTTTTCCCCAAGTAAATCTTTGTGTCTCTTGTGTGCTTGCATTATTGTCTCCATGATTGATATGCTGTAGATATGCTGTACATGTTGTTCTCTCAGTTAAGATCCTAGATCATATTGAAGTAAATTCAGAAAATTTAACATCTCTAAGGGCACGGAACCCAAATCGGCGAGCGTACTTGGGTTTTGTTAGCTCCAAAACATGCATGTGGCCATTTTTTATTTGTTCATGATGGCCATACACTCTCGGGAGCCTCTAGATCTTAAATGACCCCCTTGAGCAAAATTGGCATGGCCTTCACTGAGAAAAACCCTAGTTTTGGAGATGGCACAATAAAACCATTTTTGAGCATTCGGGGTATGGTTTGGGGGGGTTCCTATTTGAAACCTGTCGTCCCAGATCCATCCGAATCAATGGATTCACGATCAGGGTCGTGGATTTGGTTTTATGGGAATTTTCGTCAGGAACCACGTGGCCATTTAGGGGCACTTTGAGGATTTTCTCTGGGGGCATGGAACAAAAACTTGCGAGCATAATTGGGTTCTGTCAGCTCTCACACATGCATGTGGTCATTTTGTATGTGTTCACGATGGCCATGCATGCCCGTGAGCCTTCAGATGATAAATGACCCCTTTGAGCAAGATTGGCATGGTCTTCACTAAGAAAAACCCTATTCCGTAGATGGAACAATAGTATCATTTATGAGCATTCAAGGCACATTGTGTCATGTCCCAAATTAGCATTGGGTCACAATGGCCTAAGAACATTGGACATATTCATTATAGTTTGTCAAATTGATGCTAAGGGTCAAATAATTGCCAAGGAGGGAAATTACTAGTTTCCTAGGTTTGGGGTGGAAGCTTTGGGATTTGGAATAAGGGGAATAATAAATGATGTTTGAACATTAGAATGGAATAAATACTTAATAAAGGATCGAAATAAATATATACAAGTGAAAATCAAGTGGCATTTGATCATGAAGACACATGGAGGAAGGGGGACCCACATATGGCTAGATTTCCCCACTACACTTGGCATCATTCTTTCACCAATTTGAATTCAAGGTGAATGGTAATATACTTGGGGGAGTTCAAAATTTATTATTCATTGCATGACTCATCCAAGATCGAAACGTAGAGGAAGAGTAACTCCCATGGAAGAGGAAGAGGCAATTTAGAGCTAGTGAGACACTTGGGCTAGATTCCCTATCACTATGACAACAATGATGAAGATGCTATGACACCTATGACACAAATTAGACCTGAAGACTGACATATGACATATATGACATGTCAGGGCTAAAAATATCCTTCAAGAGTGTGCTCAAAGGAGTTAGGGAAGCTAAGATGCTTCCACATGTGATTTGGTGGAAATGGGAGACTAGGAATTGTTGTACAAGTGGCGTTCTTTGGAATCTCTTCCCAACTTGAGTTTGCATGAGTCTCTTAGAAGGAATTAGACCCATGGAGGACATTAGAAGTTTATAAATTTCAATAACAAAGAATGAAACCAGCCTTTTATTATTTGAGAAATTTGCAATTGCATTTGTGAAGAGGGAGAGCTAGTGGATGACTAGTTTCTTGCCTTAGCCAATTTCGAGGGTGAAAGATTCCCATCGAAGTTGGTAATTGGAAATGCCATTCAGAAATTTCATTTGGAGCTTTAATGGATTTTTTATTTGTAGGTGTAAGCTAGAGGGAAGCTCATGGTTTCTTCTTGTGCAGAACAGTCTCTCAACCATTTCCAGTTTTTATAACATATTCTTGACCCTTGAGGGAGGGCGTTTTTGGTGAGATATTGTACTCTTTGGGAGAGATTATCATGATCTATTCCTGTTGTAATATAATTAATATACTTTTTTCCTCATATCTACAAAGTTTTAGTTCGAAATACTAAGTGGTTATATGTAAAATGGATTATTAATGAGAAAACAGTGACCATTCCCCCACTAGATTGATGTATGCCAATGTATTGATGATGATTTCGAATGGAAGAAAATTTATATGATATATTTATGATGTATTGACTGAAATTTATGATTATTACAAGTTTCATGTTCAGCACTTAAGCATTTGGAGCCAGCTTGCTCAGTTTTATTTTATTTGAAGAAGAGTTCATGCTATTTTCCCCAAGGTCGAACTAGTGATTTTTGCTGTTGTTTGGGAGAAGGTTAGAATAGACTTAATAATTGATTAATGGTGCACATGAGACCTAAATAATATCCCTTAGACATCCCATAATTATGTTCGTAGTTTCGAGTGATTTTGGAGGCACTTGGAGAGTCATTTTCAGTACTTACCCTAGGGGGATTTGAACCCCAAATTGCTAGTTAAATTCCATACTTTGTCCAGAATATTAAACAAGTTTTCAGAAGTATTTTTATGGTCATAAATCATCCATGAAAATCATAATCAAGTAAAAATATCATTCATACGCCTTCACCGAATATTTAGAGGCATTTGGAGCCAATTGGAGACCTAGAGACCAATACTAGTCAAAGGGAAATTACTAGTAAAGTTCCCTACATTGGACAGAATTGAAAGAGGATTTGCAGAAGTATTTTAAAGGTCCAAAATCATCCATGAAAATAAAAATTTATGTTCTAACATTTTCCATATACCTTCTCAGAATAGTTGGGATCATTTGGGGCAAATTGGAGACCTAGGCATCAAAACTAGTCAAAGGTCGAATTTGGGGAAAAAGTGAAAAATTGGTCCTTTTAATAAAAAATTAAAAAAGGACCATTACACATTGTGGGGGGAACCCTAGATGAAACCGGACGCCTTGGATCTATAGGAATTGACGGATTCACAATCGGAGTCATGGTTTTTGTTCTGTGGAAATTTTCTTTAGGCACCCTGTGGCCATTCAAGGACACTTTAAGTATTTGCTCCGAGGACACAGAACCAAAACCGGCAAGCAAAATTGGGTTCCGTCAAATCCCACACATGCATGTGATGATTGTGGATGTGATTACGATGGACACACATGCCCGGGATCCTTCAAATCATAAATTACCCCCTTGAGCAAGATTGGGATGGCCTTCACTTAGCAAAACCCTAGTTCCGAAGATGGCACAATAACACCGTTTCCGAGTGTTCGAGGCACGTTGTGGGGGGTCTCGTAGCAGAAAAACGATGCCCCATAACCATCGAAATCATCAGATTTGTGATCAAAGTGATGATTTTTGTGCTACAGGAATCTTGGTCAGGCACCTCGTGGCCATTCAGGGACATTTTGAGGATTTGCTCCAGGGGCACGGAACCAAAACCGACGAGCGGAATTGGGTTCCGTCGGCTCCCACACATACATGTGTCCATTTTGGATGTGTTCACAATGGCCATGCATGCTTGGGAGCTAAGGTATATTAAATTACCACCTTGAGCAAGATTGAGATGGCCTTCACTGAGAAAAACCCTAGTTCGGGAGATGGCACAATAGCACCATTTTCGAGCGTTTGAGGCACGGTGTGGGGGGGGACCTAGAGAAAATGTGGTGCCCCGGATGCATCGGAATTGATGGATCCATGAACGAAGTCACAGATTTGGTGCTTGTTGTTGCAGCAACACCCCCCCCCCAAAATTTTGTACATATTGGGCCCCCTCCTTTCATTTTTGTAGAAAGGCTGCGTTAAGAAGCCATTCCCAGCTTTTATCTTTTGCTTTCCAACAGAAAATCTTGCCATAAGCCTTTCCAAATTTCTTCCAAGGAACAGAAAAGAAACTGAGAAAAATTTCCCAAAATTTCGGAGCTTTTTAGACTATATCCCCGCAGTTGCGAAGTTTTTTTTTGAGTTTTTCATCCCAAAAGTCGAAACCCTCGTCAGCTTAGAAGCTTTGTTTTGAAAAGTTGCGGAACATAAGAAAGAAACTCCGTGGAAACATTCGGCTTTTTCTCTCAAAACGGCGTGGACCATTCGCATAAACATCTCGAAAGCTTAGATTTTCCTCTCACCTTTACGGAAACTATTTGGGAAAGTCTCCTGACATTTCGGGGTCTCTCGGGCTATCTTCCCGCAGTTGCGGAAGCCAAACGCATAAGCTTCTCGAAAATGACTTAGAAAATTTTGAGCATTTTGCGGGACGTGAGAAAGAAGTTCTTTGGAGCCTTTCATTCTTTTCTCCCGAAATGGCGGAAGTCTTTTACATAACCCTCCCGAAAACATTTGGAACTTTTGTTTAAAAATTTGAGGAAGCTTCTGATGAATCTCTCCCGAAACGGCGGAAGAATTCAACGAAGCCGCCTGACACTCGCGGAAGCCGTTCACATAAGCCTTCCTAAAAGGGACTTAGAAGTTTTCTTTGAAAATTGCGGAAACCTTTTGGTTTTTCTCCCGCAGTTGCAGAAATCTTTGCTAAAGCTTTCCGAAACGCCGAAACAACAGACCTCTCCGGAACTGTTCGAAGAAGCCGTCCGCAACAGTGGAGGCATTCGCTAATCCCTTTCGAAACAGCGGAAGCGAAGAAGAAAAAATATTTCCGCAATTCTCTCGGGGGCTGGCCGATACTTAGAAACTTTTTGAAGTTTCCGGAAGGCTTGTGCAAAAACATTCACCCAAAACCTTCCGAAACGCCGGAGCCTTTTAAGTTTTCTCTCCGCTACCGCGGGAGCCCTTTTTCAACAGTTTCACATACACGATCATTTTTTTTGCGGAAAAGGTTCACCTTTCTCTCCCGAAACAGCGGAATCTTCCGCGTTATCCTTCCGTGGGAGACACTTTGCGGAATGCCTTGGATTTCTCTTTCGCGATGCGGCAACCATTCGCGAGTAACTCCCGAAACGACGGAAGCCTCCGCGTTATCCTTCCGCGATGCGAGAGCCACTTTGCGGAATGCCTTGGATTTCTCTTTCGCGATGCGGGAACCTTTTGCGGGAACCATTCGCGAGTAACTCCCAAAACGGCAGAAGCCTCCGCGTTATCCTTCCGCGACGCGGGAGCCACTTTGCGGAACACCTTCAGTTTTCCTTTCGCGACGCACCCCGAAAAGGTGGAAGCCTCCATTGTATCCTTCCGCAACGGCGTGTGAGATTCACAAGTTGGTCCCGCAGGAGGCGGTCATGCGAGAATCGAGAAAATTTGACGTTACCATGGCGTACGATGTATTTAAGCCGCATTTTAAATGCGCCAACCACCAAATTAAACTCGCACGTGCCTGGTCTATTTAAATAAACGACGGGGGTACGAGCCAACACATTGTGATTTATCGATTGACAAACCACTGTTAGACGTCGCGCGATCGTTCCAGCTCAGCTTACTCATCCATGATTCACGGCCACCTCATCCAGCCATCTTCACGGTGCCAGGTAGGGTGTTCTAACCATTATTTTTGTCTCTTCCACGCGCCGGCTCACCATTGGGATTGTTCTGTTTAGAAGACGATAGGCATTGCGTGGATTCTGAAGGGAAAAAGGCCTGTCATGGGCAATTTTTGCCCATCAAATACGGCTTAATTTTCATTTGTTCCGTCATACAAAACATAGAAATCTTAAAATGTTAGACCGTCAGTCTGCAAGCCGCATACGTCGTTGTTCTTCGCGTTCGAAGTCACCAAACCCCGTGAATGTTTAAACTACTCCAGCCGAAACCCGAAACTATGACCGCCCGAGCCTTTTTCGTCAATCTTTCTCCGGGCGCCATCACCCTCGCTCAAAATCAAACCAACCGTAGGACGCCACGTCAAATATTATAGCGTCTGGGCTAAAACCCCTCGCCTGTATGTCAACACGGAGGGTCCTCCTTGGTCTCGTATTAAAATTGTTTCGACCTCAGACTCGCCCGCTACTAATCATTAAAAGCACCGTGACGAAGGTCACCCTTTTCCCTAGAGCTAAACCGAGAGCAGGTTGCTTCCGTAACATGCTTATCCTCGCGGGAGCATTTCCAAACCTGCCCCTTTGAAAGAATTAGGATGACTAAAATCTAAAACTTGTGTTTGGAATGGTGTATTTTGGCTTCCTAACATGCAGCTTCCCATTGCATTTATCTCATTGACATGTTAAAATGGTGATGCTCTCTGTAAAATCTCACAGTATGTTGATCATGTTGATAATGATGTATATTTGGTTTCCATCAGGGATAAGTCAAAATGCCAAAAGGTGGGAAGAAGAAGGCTAAGATGACAGAGAAAAAGCCTGCACCACTTAAAACTGAGACCTCACTCTAGGATACTAGGTGCACCACTGGTGTTCCTCCATAAATCCGTTGGGGTGACATTTACAGGATGATCCGAGACCAGGATGTCCCGGACATGTTGTTAGAAGAGGGGCAAATTTACCTAAATATCAAAGCTTCAGGCATAACCAAGGCCGCTACCCACCCTGAACTATTCCCCTGTGCTGAAGTAATCGGATGGATACTCCAACATGCCGATGAGGAAGGAAGAGTGATAAATGACAGCGGGAAACTAGCCATTGCCTCATTCCACCTAGCATCCATTGTCGCAACCTATACATTTTCCCACTCCCAGCAAGCTTTGACTGATGAATGGTTGGGAAAAATGGACAACGTTGAGATGGCCAAAAAACTGCTGGTCACAGGCAAGCATCTAAGAAAGAAAGGTAGCGACGAATGCGTAGTATAGAATCTGAGACCTCCTTTCAGATTGATCGCCTTGATGCTGTGCGGAATATTCGGCATGCCCGATGGCACCGTGTATAAGATTCAGTGGGTCCCTATTATCCACTTTGTGGCATTTAAAGGAACTATGTTTGACTGGGCCACTCTCCTGTCAGATAGTTTGGCTTCAATGATAGTTGCTGCAAGAGAAGGACTAGCCTTGAAGAAGGAAGAATTTTGCATGTCCTCATATCTGATTGATTGTGTTTTGGCCAAGGTGGATTTCCCCAAATTGGGCTGCACATGGGATAAGGCCACCACCCTAGTTTATACCGCTTTCAGGATGATGTGGGCCCAGAATTACAAACCTAGCTACAAACTCATCTGTGAGGGGTTAATCATGCCCCTATATGAGAAGTTATTCAAGGAGGATCCCAACTGCCTGTCAGAGAACGCTGTGGAAGTCCTTGAGAATTACGGGGATTTTTAATTTTCAGAGCAAGGCACCTTCCTCAGAATGTTTGGAGGGACTAAGCCCCCATACATTTTGCCGCAATATGCCGCAGATTATGTGGTCCTCAAGGAAGCAGTAAGACAAATCTTCCTGGGTGGAATTGGAGCAATGCTTCACAAACAGCATAAGGCTTCCTTTCCCCCTCTACCTTTCTGCATAGGTGCTTACAAGTTCTCGGGGGTTGCCTCAGCCGAAGAGTTTGTGCAAGAGCTGAAAGATTTCCACTTCGGTGAGGTGATCTTCCACAGGAACGACAGGAAGGGAAAAGTGGCCGAGCATTGTAGGGACATCTACATTCATTTTGAATACTCGCATTATCCCAATGCTGAGGAAGAGGTCTTCAGAGGCATTAGCAACATGGCTGAGCTACGAACCTTTCGCCAAAGCAGTGGAGTAAGTTCTAGCTCCACGAAGATCCAGAAGACCAGCCAGCAGAAGGAGAAAGAAGTTGATGATGCCCGAGTTCAGGAGGAGCTCAGGTTAAGAGAGGAAGCAAGGTTACTGCAGGAGGCTGAGGAAGCCAGGTTGCAGCAGGAAGCTCAAGCGAAAAGAATGCAGCAAGAAGCCGAGAATGAAAGGCTGCAGAAAGAGGCTGAGGATGCCCAGCAGCAGAAAGAGGCTGAGGCTGAAAGGCTACGGAAAGGAGATGAAGGTCAGCCACAAGTTGAAGGAGGGGAAGGAGGACAGGAAGCAGAGAAGAATGAAGCGGAAGACAAAACATTGCAGCTAGAAGCAGACAAGCGAGCATTAGATGAGCAATTAGAGCAAGCTGAGAGCAGAACGATGGACATATCTCCCTTCCATGAGTTGTCCTGCAGCATCCTGAGGCAAATGCATGAGACTCAGGGGCTAATCACTAATGATGTGTGCCAGCTTAAGGCCATGGTGGTGAGGTTAAAGGAATTTAATGCAAAAGCCCATAGGCTTAAATCCAAATACACTCGGGTTAGGGAAAATATCTCGAGTCAGATGAAGTGGAGAGAAGGAAAGGGGAGCTTCCCCACGCATCTCCCATTTAAATCCGTGGACGGTTTTAATGAGGACATAGCCCTTTTGGAGTTCGGCAGGAGCTATGGCAGTAAGCTAATGACCAGCATACGAGGGACAACAAATAAAATTAACAGTCTGTACCAAAGGCTCCAAGGGGTGCACGACAAATGCAAATTGAGCTTCCCTCAGACCCTGGAGGACTTTCCGGAAAAGGAGCAACATTTGTCTCAACAAAGGGAAGAACTAGGTGTTCAAACAGAGTATGTGAAGAGGATTGATGTCCTGGCTATTGATGACCTCCAACATTATATTGGATTGTCATCACTCCACAACCATCTGCAGAAGGAAGTGCATCAAGCTGCAGTAGCAGAAGTTCAAAGCATTGGAGCAGAGCTCGGGAAGAATGTGACTTCTCAGGAAATCTTGTTCCCTGCTGCAGCAAACATAGTCATAAGGGACACTGGTGTGTGGTATAGCTACATAGCGGAGGAGGAGAAGAAAGCTGCAGCAGTAGCAGGAGCAACAGCAGATCCAGAATCTTCTCTCCCAGCAGCCGTTCCAGCAACCACAGTGGGATCGATTCCCTCTTCCCCAGCAGTGGCAGAAATTCCAGCCAGCTCAATCCCTTCTTCCCAAGTAGAAGCAGCAGCAACAATTGGTTTGAGTGCCTCTTCCCAGGTAGCATCAGCAGCATCAATTGAATTAGGCGATCCTCTCCCAGCTGAAGCTCACGCACAAGACTGACAGCATGGATATTAGAACATTATTTCTGCTATGTTGTATTTAAAAAAAAAAAAAGAAACTCTCAAATGTATAAAGCGTGAGCTATGGGACAGCTGTCCATTCTCTTTTGTTAAATATTTTGTAAAAGAAGTAGTCATTTTTTGGTCTATTGTAGAAGAAATTCCTGTAGGTGACAGGTGGAAGAGGCTAGGTGGCAGCCCAAAGGGTGTTTTTGTAATTATAAATAGAAGCTAGGAAGAATAGGAAAGGACTTTTGGCAGGGAATGAATTTTGGAGACCTGTACGAGCTATCTTGTATTGGTTCTGTAAAAATTGAATTTTCTAATAAAAGCCAGGGAGATGGACGTTTTGCATGGGAACGGAAGATGGATGTGTATTGGACTATTCTGATGACATCTATATTGTAATGTGAAATCTTTATTGTTATTTGAACTATTTATTTGCAACAAATGATTTTGCTTATTTCTGTGTGAACGATTTCTCCATTTCATGAGCAGTGAATGTGTTTATATTAAATCAGAAGCTATCTTCTGATATCTTTATCTTGGTTGTAGCTTTCTCTTTCTGATTTAATGGATATCCATTCTTTCTTTAAGACAACTCCTATAGCTCGTTGTTCATGCCTTTAATTGTGCTCCTTGCAAGGATAATTAGTTTTATTTTATGTGTTTCTTTATTAGATTTAGATCTGTTCTTTTAGTTTGCATCTAGATTAAATAATTTTGCTTCTCTATTTCATGAGCAATAGATGAGTTTTATATTAAATTAGAAGCTATCTTCTAAAGATCTTTTATCTTGCTGTAACGTTACCTGTAAGAATCGATGGCTATCTATTCTTTCTTTATGATATCTGTTACAGCTCATTGCTCATCCTGTAAATGTGTTCCTTGCAAGGATAGGTAGATTTACTTCAGTTTTAGTATTAGATCTGTTTAGTTTTGCATTTAGATCAGATATAAATTAGGCACTTGCATCACATTAAAAACATAAAATCCAAAAGAAAGGTGGATCGGGCCATAACCACTATAATCGGAATTAAACTCCAAACCCACGGTTGTCGGAACCGCTAACCGGACGAATTCCCTATACCAAACGGTATATAATCTAATTGGGATCATCTATCGGGGATAATCCCTTTCTGATTGATGCTACGATATCCGAGGCATCAACAGTGCTATAGGAATCTTATCCGGGCACCCTGTTAACACCTAAAAAGTGCTCACTAGCTCATTTCCTTATTCACATGACCCATTTGTCCACTTTTTCCACCACCTGAGCCTCTAAAGCCAACAAAAGGTCACCAAAAGACCTTAATACACCCCTTTTCCCACTCAAAAAGATTATTTTTCCTAAAAAAACATAAAAAAAAACCCTCAAAAAGGGTCCAAAATTCCCAAAAATATTAAAAAGGGAATAAAAATATTAATTTTAATCAAAAAAGGGAAAAAGGAGGGAAAAGTACCTAAACCATGTTGGTCAATACCATTGGTTTCCACAAAACTATAATGGTATTCCCCACCACCAAAAACTATAAAAAGGTTATAGGGGCTCCTCATTTCAGATCCATCCATCTTCCTATCCTCATGCTGCCAAAATCCCCCTTGAGCTTTTGGCCATTGTAGCAACCTTGGAGAAAGGACCCTTTGGAGTTTGGAGCTGCTCACCCTTGGAGCTTCTCAACTATCTTCATCACTTGGAGGTATTATTATTGCAAGCACTTGCTTGCCCCCATTTTCAATACAAAGTTATTTTTTCATTTCTTGTTCTTGTTTTTTAATTCAAAAGTTTATTATGATATGCACATGCTAGTTTAGATTTAGATTTAGTTTATTGTTTTTGCTTAATATTGAAACTGCTGCTACTAGTTAGCAGGTGCCCATAGCACTAAGCTTGATTGCAAAACCAAGCCAACAGTTTTTTGGCGACTCCGCTGGTTTCGAATTTTTAGATCTCACTTTTGCTTTAGATCTTAGTTTTTGATAGTATTAGTTAGTTTAATTCATAGATTTGCCACCCTAGACAGCAGATCCATTGCTGTTCTAGATCTTGGCCCATTTAATTGCCATTAACAGCCCGAAATTCTCAATTTTCGGGTTCGTTTTTCAGCGTCTGCGTACGGCTTTTGCCTCGCGGTTTTTTTCCCAACAGTCGTGCGGCTCATCGCGACTGCGTGGCCCTTTTCCGCGCGGTTCACCGCGGCTTCGCGGCCAATTAGCGCGCTGCACATTGTGGCTTCGCGGACATTTTCCGCGCTGCACATCACGACTGTGTGACGAAATCCCGCACGGTCCATCGCGGCTTTGCGGCCGAAACCCGCGCTGCCCATCGCGACTGTGCGACAAAAACCCACGGGGTCCATCGCAGCTGTTCTGTCAAAACCCGTGATGCCAATTTTTTCCATTCGGCCAACCCGTTTAAAAAATTAATTTTTTGCTGTATTACCTGCCCACTTAGCTATTTTACAGTATCAAAAAATTCCTGCATTTTTTACAGCCATAGAAATCTTTTTATTATTTAGAATGCACCTTTGAAAAAGTCTTTTTAAAAATTTTCAGAAATTGAAAGAAGGATTTATTTGCATTTTATCTAGATTAAAATTTTGTTGTTTACTTCTTTGATATTTTGCCCATAACAATTTTTGAAAAAGAAATCCATTTATTTCTTAAAGAAGTCATATTATTTGCTTTCCTATTTCAAAAGATCCTTTGTTTTTTGAATAGTCTTTGCAAAGCATTTAATTTATTGAAGAAGTCATATTATTTGCTTTTCTACTTCAAAAGATCCTTTGTTTTTTGAATATTTTTTGCAAAGCATTTAATTTCAGTTTAAAATACCACACGTGCACCCACTCAAACACATAATTTAAACTGAGCCTTAAAACTTACCCTAACTCCAACCAACTTTTAACCCCACTTAGGGAACACTTAAAAGAACTTTGTAGCTAGGTAGTATTGAGGGGATAGGTGTTCCAATAACACCCCTCAATTATTACATTTGAGACATAGCTGTTGTCCATTAGCGAACCAAAATCTCCTAGTATTTCTTGGCACGGTCATAACCAGTTTATCGGAAGGCCTCTCCCCTAGGAGGGTTGAAGTCGCGAGTATGGTTCCGGAATCCTGAGTGGAATACCGAAATCCATTCAGTAACCGAAGGCTACCATCCGTAGTTCTCGGGATATCCCTGTATGGGGGTATTGCGGTAAAAGGACCAAACGACAGATTTACCTTTTCTGGACGTGTCATGAACGGAGTATCCTAGTTGCCATTCTTTAGGATTGATTACCAGGTGTCCCTTCCGGTAGGGGGATATCTAGCCGTTGATTCAACACTCAATATTGTCTGACTTGGATTTCATCACCTTGCAGAGAATATCGTTTGTTGATTCACAATACTTTTAGTTAGGTGTTTGCATGATACAATCCACCTTTGGTCTAGTAGCACCTCTTTTTTCTAGGAGCTGTTTGCATGTTGGTATTCTGACCATGTTTTTTGCATCCCTCCACTTATTATAGCACAACTGCTATAATAAGTGACTTTTTGAGGTTGATTTTTTGGCATGAGAGCCTTTATTTTCACTCCCCTTCTTGCACCCTTGGTTGCATTAGGGTTTTGAGTTTTTTATACATTACCATTTTACACATAAGATTTTTCAAAAAAAAATTATTTCTCACCATTGAGAATTTTAGACGCTCTCATCGTCTTCAGGGCGAACTTCCAGAGTTCAGTCTACTTGGCTCTCCACGTCACCGACGTCGAGCCTTATCCCTTGACTCGACACATCGTCGGTCAAACAGACAGTCATCCGATTCTGACACGCCTCACTTCACATCTGATTTTGAGGCAGAATCCGAAAACCCTACCGAGTTATTACCAACCAAACTCATGGCTGGGACACAATTCGACCCACTTTTTACCAGCACCATAGGTGATACATCCACAGACCCTTCTACTGTAGTGCCATCCATGGCAACAACCACCCCCCTGGGTATGCCTAATATGGGGGACACTCCATTTTTAGGAATGCCCAACACAGGACCTCCTCCTATTACGGGTATGCCAAACATAGGGGTCACGCCCCCTCTCATTTCCACAACCCATATCCCAGGAATCCCTACTGCTATTCCTAACCCTGGTGTAACCCATGTTGCACTTGGAAACGTTGGCCCATACCAGACCACAGCTATTGGAGGACACATACCTTCAATACCTAGCATACCCTTAGGTGCTACTGGACCCCCACATCATACCACCATGACTAGTCATGTCCCAGTCACTACGCCACATTCATCTGCTAGCTTACCATACATGGCAAGTCTGAACTTACCAGACTTAGCCAGGTTAACCAATGATCCTATCAGACACGACCCTGTGTGGCCTCACATGCCCACCAAACTCCCCTTTGACATCCCTAAGTTTGAGGGCAAGGCAGGTGAGGACCCCCAGAACCATATCATGTCCTTCCATCTATGGTGTTCCTCCAACTCCATAGTGGACGACTCTGTCTGCCTCCGTCTGTTACAGTGCACCTTCACTAGCTCTGCAGCCAAGTGGTATATCGAGCAGCCCCATGGGACCCATGCCACCTTTACCTCCCTTGCCTCGACCTTCCTGCAGTTCTTCCAGTTACCCATCCGCTATGATGTAGGAGTCGAGATCCTACTATCTTGTAGACAGAACACGGCCACTCACATCACTGACCACATTCATGAGTGGCGTCGACGCCGAAGCCTCTGCAAAATCAAGTTAGACGACCGCATCTTCTTAGATTGGTTCCTAAAGTCCCTTATCCCTCTCATTGCCAAGGATGTGGCATCCGAACGACCCTAGTCTGAAGAAGAGGCCATCCTCAAACCCCAACCGTTTGACCTCATTTACGCCCAATCGGGTTATCTGTATACCATTATACCTGACGCCCCTTGGGGCAAGTCATCCCAACACGATGCGCCGGGGGAATCCCATGCCGCAGATGGCATCATTGGTCATATGGCCTCGCATCCCCAACCATTTTCCATTGCACATCTTAGCCATGGTCCCGACCTTTCGCGGGCTACATCTCAATCTGGAGCAACCAGTTCATATGCTCCCATGGCACATCACCACCATACCCATGGACCCTCATGTCCACCTCAGTGCTTTGTTCATGCACCACCTGCATACCCCCCCCCAGCCACACCTCAACCAATGTATTACTCGCAGCAAGCTGTGACAGCTATCCCAACACCTCCAATAGCTCAGGGTTACCAACAACCCCAGCAGGTAACTGGACCACCTCCAGCCCCACCGGCTTATTATCCACCACAACCTTCTCCTGCACCTGCGGTGAACCAAAATCCTCCCACTGCTCAAGGGAAAGTGTACACACAACACAACCAGCCCCAGCACCAAAACAACTAGCGCAACCAGGGTGGGAAACAAAACCATGGAAGAGGACGTAACCGCGGAAACAACCAACAACAACATCAAGGTTCCCCACCTCCCAATCCTCTGCAAAATAACAATGCTGCTCCTCCCAACCAGAATCCGGATCGTAATCCCAGGTAGCCCAGAAACAACAACCTTAGAACAAACCATCCTTGTTCTATTTGCGGGGTCTATGGCCATTACACACATGCTTGTCCACATTTGGAGTGAGCTCGGAAACTCTGGACTGACGATGCCCATCGTCAAGGACAAGCGGCTCCTCAGCCGCCACCTAACCCTCCACCACCTCAACATCAACCTTTGGTGCTGCAAAACCCCTTTCCAACTCAAGGCATAGTGAACACTCAGCCGTTAGCTCCCCCTCAGGGCAACGCGCCACCACAAAAAATCACTTATGCCGCTCCTGATCAACCCATGTTTGATTCAGATACCCACCACTTGTTGATGATGTCATCCACAGATGCCAACCTCCAAACCCACCGGAACCAATATGGCTCCACCCCTGAAGCCCCTCCCACTGACAAGAACACTAACATTCATCCCACAAATCAGACGTTACGTATACCTCCGGCTCCACTCGATGGCGCTTCTAAAGCACCTTGCTTCCCACTTCATCACATCAACAATAATCCCAATGCTCGTGCTGCATCGAATTACAACATTGTAGACAACTTAGCCCAGTCACCTACAGCCATGTCTGCTTTAGAAGTCTTAAAAAACTGTCCTTCACAGCGCAAGACTTTGCTCTCTGCCATAGGCGCTATTGACCCCAATGATTCACAACTAATGGCATTCGATTCGGACCAATCCGAACCACGCATGCCTTCTACTTTAGCTTTCCAAGTTTCCGTTTCCGTTCGGAATCTTGTCATCCATCGGTGCATTATCGATGAAGGGGCCTCTACATGCATTATGTCTACATTCATTTGGCAGAAGTTGGGATCTCCTACTCTCCAGCAGTCCACCACTGTGTTGCGAGCCTACGACGACCGTTCGGCTCAACCCCAAGGTCTCTTAGTTAATGTCCCCGTCCATCTGGCAGGTAAAACCATGCTCATTGACATAGAGGTCATCAATGCCCAACTCGATTATAACCTCTTACTTGGTCACAGCTACATGTATGCCATGCGGGCGGTTGCCTCGTCCATTTTTCATACCATGATGTTTCCCCATGAGGTACGCGTGTTCAAGGTCGACCAACTCACCTATTACGATCCCAAGGCCCCCGCCACACCTGAATATGTTCTCCCCATGGTTGAACAACCTGTTTGTGGTGCAACTACCTCGTTTGTTTCCTCCATGGGACCCTAACTTTACTCCGACGCGCCGATGACTTCTACATTCCAATCCATTCCACCACCGTCACCAGAGACCCACGTCGCTGACCTCTGTACTCTCTCCCACAACACACAAACACCCAACAATCAGCCACTCTTGTTAGCTAAACCACCATTGGTCCCTAGTCACATTGGTGTTACACCCATCCACACAATCCCCTTTCTATTTTCTCCCTCAGGTGTAGTAAGCGCTCCGGTTATGGCTACCCTTAGTCTCCCTGGGTTAACATTGGGATTACCCGTGTGGTATATTTCACCTCCTGTGCCCCTGCCGACACCAAATGTCATCCTGCAACCGGTGCAACCCATTGTTACTTCTACCCTCCCGCATCATCCTCATTCGGAGAGATTAACACCATTTATATGATCTCTTCGACTACCACTTTCAAACCAGAACCCCTTGATTTATTGTCTGACTACTTCCATACTGATGAGCAAATTTTGGAAACACTCACTGCACCCGACTACCCTTGGGACAATATGCATCATCGCTCATACTTCCTTCCAGAGGCGTCTACATCCACGGCATCTAACCAGTTGTCGGTCGAATCGAAAGATTTCATACCCACTAAGGTCGATTGGTTCAAGGACCCCATCCCAGCACCGGATGCTTTCGAAGAAGGGAACATGTCCAACATTTCCCCCATTATACAAATTGATATTTCCACCACACCTGGAAAACCTGAGCTCATCTCGCTGGGCGCGTCTTGCACTCAAGCGGAAACTCAGGCATATAAAAAGCTTTTTCAAGAATTCCATGATGTCTTTGCCTGGTCCTATACCGAAATTCCTGTTCTTGAACCCGCCATTATAGAACACCACATTGACACATGGCCTGATGTCCCCCCCGTTCATCAGAAACAGCGACCCATTCATCCTTCCAAGCTCCCTGCTGTTAAAGCCGAGGTTGAGAAACTTCGCGAAGCAGGATTCATTTATCCTATTGCTTATACCACATGGGTTTCAAACCCTGTTCTTGTCAACAAAAAATAAGGCACCCTTAGAGTATGCACTGAATTCCGTGATTTAAACCGCGCTTGTCCCAAAGACAATTTCCCCACACCATTCATTGACCAACTCATTGATGCGTGTGTGGGACATGAAGTCTTATCTTTCATGGACGGTTTTTCCGGATACAACCAGATTCAGATTCGTAAGGAGGATCAGTACAAGACTACCTTTACCACCCCATGGGGCACCTTCCAGCGGGCCATGACCTATTGTTTTCATGACTTGGTCCATATCCTGCTGGTATATCTTGATGACCTTACAGCTTGTTCCCGGAAACGATCAGATCACTTTAACGATCTACGACAAGTTTTCCTGCGTTGTAGCAAATATAAAATCCGCTTGAACCCACACAAGTGTGTCTTTTGCGTTCCTGTAGGCCGTTCGTTAGGTTTCATTGTTTCCCAGGATGGAATTACTGTTGATCCCCTGAAAGTCAAAGCCATTTTAGACCTTCCCTCTCCGTGTACGCTTCGGCAACTCCAGAGTTTGCAGGGGCGGTCCAATTTCCTTCATCGCTTCGTTCCTGATTACGCCACCAAAGTTCACGGATTCTTACGCCTACTTCACACCCACATACCCTTTGTTTGGGATGAGAAAGCAGACACAGCATTCGAAGCCCTTAAGAAAGCTCTCACACAAGCCCCCTTGATCTCCCCTCCGGATTTCTCTCAAGACTTCATCCTTTACGTCTCGGCATCTGAACATGCCGTGTCCGGAGTCTTGGTCCAAGAAGATGCCTCTCACCAAGAACATGTCATTTATTACGTCAGCCAGACCTTGTCTGGCCCACCCCTACGTTACCCATACGAGGAAAGATTAGCCCTAGCTGTAGTCTTTTCCGTCCAAAAATTGTGACACTACATTCTGCTCAGTCATACCATAGTTGTTTCCGACTCCAACCTTATGGTCTATCTCCTAAACCGTCGGCTCCTACAAGGTCATGTTGCTAAATGGGTCATTATCCTCCAGGAGTATGACCTCACTTTCAAAACTCCCAAGAGCACCAAATCCCTCGCACTTTCCCATCTCATCACTGACCTCCCATCATCTTCGTCATCACCCGATATTCAAACGGATCTGATTGACGATCACATCTTTGTTATTTCGACTGACGACCCATGGTACGGTGACATCCAAATTTACCTCCGCACGCAGAAATTTTGACCCCACACCGATCGTGACGGACGCCGTCGTATACGTCACCACACCCCCCGATACCTCTTGTTAGGGGATGTACTTTATCGACGCGGCGTTGATACCATCCTACGACGTTGCCTATCCCATAGCGAGGCAGAACAAGTCCTCAATGATTGTCATAGTGGTGCCTGCGGAGGCCATTTCTCCGGCTTGGCCACTGCCCAAAAGATCATTCGTGCAGGTTACTTTAGTCCGTCATTATTTACTGATTGCATCACTGCAGTTAAACATTGCCAAAACTATCAACTTTTTTCCCCCAAAGCAAGAACCCCACCCGTCCCCCTTCATCCAGTCGTTACTGCCGCACCATTTTGCAAATGGGCCATCGACTTCCTTGATTGCAATCCCATGTCAGCCAACGGTCACAAACATATTATTGTGGCCATAGATTATTTCACCAAGTGGGCGGAGGTCATGCCAACTTACAATTGCATAGCCAAAACCGCAGCACGGTTCTTTCTCAACCATGTTATCGCATGTTTTGGAGTGCCAAAGCAACTTGTCTCAGACCACGGCTCCCACTTCGAAGACGCCGTCTGGAAAGAACTATCAACCTTACTGAAATTTGAACACCATTTCTCCTCTGCCTACTACCCCTAAAGAAAAGGTCAGGTCGAAGCGATAAACAAAATTTTGAAAACCATCCTTTAGCGCACTGTTGACAAACACAACTCAAATTAGCACCACATGCTCTTCCCGGCACTATGGGCATACCGCACATCAACTAAAACCGCCACCGGTTTTACCCCTTTCCACTTAGTTCACAGTGTCGAATCTGTCCTCCCCATTGATTTCCAGATTCCAACCCTACATATGGTTGTTGAACTCTTACCGGACACTGCCACAATTGAGCAACGCTTACTACTCCTGGAGCAGGCTGATGAAGATCGGCGCACAACCCTTCAAAACATGGAAGCAGCTAAGAACCGATCCAAATTGAATTATGCTAAACATGTCCACCCAAGAGCTTTTTCTGAAGGGGACCTTGTCCTCGCCTACGACCAGGCTCATGACAAAACCGGGAAAGGAAAGTTTGTGTCCATGTGGCAAGGCCCATATATTATACACACTTTCCTCGGACAAGGGGCATACATTCTGACCGATTCAGAAGGCAATCCCTTCCGCAACCCACGCAACGGGTTGTACCTCAAACGATTTTACCCATAGTAAATCGGATGGACACCACCGTCCATTACTGAACTTCATCACAGTTCTTTCCTTTTTCTTGTTTTCACCAGGTCCATTTTTTGACCATTTTTTCACACCCAGATTTTTAGGGCATTTTTCCATGCCCCCCTCGTCGCCTCGGTTTGCGTGCCACATCGGCCGTCGTCCGTTTTTGACATGTCTTATATCGCCGGATTCAGTTTTCCGTGCTCGTGATGATGCTTGAGATAATTTCTCACTCTCACGCCCAGATTTTTAGGGCATTTTTCCATGCCCCCTCGTCGCCTCAGTTTGCGTGCCACATCGGCCGTCGCCCATTGTTAGCGAGTCGTATATCGCCGGATTCAGTTTTCCGCGCTCGTGATGATGCTTGAGATCATTTCTCGCTCTCACGCCTATATTTTTCGAGCATATTTTCCATGCCCCCTTGTCGCCTCGGTTTGCATGCCACATCGACCATCGTCCGTTGTTGACAAGCCTTATATCGCCGGATTCAGTTTTCCGTGCTCGTGATGATGCTTGAGATCATTTGTCGCTCTCACCTCCATACTTTTCGGGCATTTTTCCCATCACCCCTCGTCGCCCCAGTTTGCGTGCCATTTTGGTCGTTTCCCCTTTTTGACAATCTTTATGTCACCGGATTCAGTTTTCTGCACTCACGATGATGCTTGAGACCTTTTCTCGCTATCATCAATCCCTTTTTGTTCGGTATAACTTTATCCCTTTTTCGGGCCGAGCAATCGCTTTTACAAAAAAGGCACTTAGGGAGTTTCTGTTAAGCTCTTTTTCTGACTCCTAAAACAATGAAAAGATCGCCGAGCAACCTTGCTTCCTTTCATGCTCGCTAAACGTATCTGAAAGGGCGTCTACCTGGTATAAGTTTACCCCTTTTCCGGACCGTGTGGACTAATTACGAAAAAGGTATACTCTAGTCACATCGGCTAGAAGAGTTCTCCATTTTGCATCATTTTATGCTTTTTCGGGCCTTGGAGACTAACTTACGAAAAAGAACACCAATGGAGTCCACTTACCGCTTTCAGACTCTCTAAACATGAAAGCGACCACGAGCAATCACCATCCTAGGCTCGTAAAACCAACATGACAGTACTCATAACCATTGCAGAGTCTTCTTATCGTTTTCAGACTCCTTAAAAATGAAAGGACCAATGAGCACGAATAGTCCTGGGCTCACAAAATCCACAGGACAGTACCATTTCAGAGCACACTTTAATACCTTCTTGGAGCTCATTAAAACTACGAAGAAGGACCCAATGGTGCTTCTCGGTGCCACAACATATCACGTCTACTCATATGGCAGCTTCCCCATTTTGGTCTCCTTTGTTCAGAGTATTTTGCAGTATGTCACCCTGAGAACCCCTCAATAGCACCCATCAGCTTGACTCCCCCCCCCAGAATCAATACATACCCTTCAGTTCTGAAAAGCTATGATACCCACACCTACAAGTCAATTCCCTACGCTGCCAGGTCAACCATGTCATCATGCTCTGAACAAAGGAAGTTTGAGTCTTCCCATTATGACCCCAGATACTTCCCATCCGCACAAGTATGTCAGTCCTCACATCCATACTACCACACTTCAGTTCTACACCTCGTGCTCCTATCAAGGAAACATCATTGCCTTGTTAGTTGCTGGTCTCCCTCTGTCGACGACAACCAAATTTATTCGAGAGGATAGACCTAGAGGTCCTTGTGTCTTGGACTCATCACCATTTATGATGAGTACCTACGAATCATTTCAAGAAGATTCCTCAGTGCCTCTCCAAATGGTTGTTTCTCACATGCTCTACTTCAGCACCTTGATCGCATTGTTGAGACTCGCACAGGGTATTGCTCCTTTCAGTTATCAGTCGAAGACCCCAGATACCATCTGACTCCTCCACATTTGAGAGTCTACCTATGGATACAACCAGTTATACTTTTCCTATAGATATCTGGGTTGCGCATGGCGACAGTATTCAGATGTACCATAGTTTTATACTCCCTCGAGTATACAGTTACATATACTTCCCAGAGATGGCTCACAGTCATTACGTCCCTACAGATGTTGGACACCTTCAGTTTCAGCAGTTCATCAATTATTCTAGTGTATGAGTTATTGAGATCAATCACGTCATGATCATGAGTACATCCCAAAATAATGTCCCCTCTAGACCATTATGATGTACCAGTAAATTTTTTATGTATTAGATCCCCCTTCTTGGGACTAACTGTTATGTATATGTCTTGATACGAGCATGGGTATTCCCGCCTCGTCCATTATCAGGATTATTCCTCATTCATATTGAGGCCATGTAATATTGTTTATTTTTTGCAGCTTCCAAGGGCCGTGGATCTAGTCTCCAATCGGTCTCTTCTCCTCCCCAAACCCCAGAAAAACGACAAAAGAACTATGATGTCTATCGGCCATACGATGAGCTCCTACCCTCACACATCAGGGGGCAATCTATTAACACCTAAAAAGTGCTCACTAGCTCATTTCCTTATTCACATGACCCATTTGTCCACTTTTTCCACCATCTGAGCCTCTAAAGCCAACAAAAGGTCACCAAAAGACCTTAATACACCCCTTTTCCCACTCAAAAATATTATTTTTCCTAAAAAAGCATAAAAAACCCTAAAAAAGGGTCCAAAATTCCCAAAAATATTAATTTTATTCAAAAAAGGGAAAAAGGAGGGAAAAATACCTAAACCATGTTGGTCAATACCATTGGTTTCCATAAAACCATAATGGTATTCCCCACCACCAAAAACTATAAAAAGGTGGTATGGGCTCCTCATTTCAGATCCATCCATCTTCCTATCCTCATGCTGCCAAAATCTCCCTTGAGCTTTTGGCCATTGTAGCAACCTTGGAGAACGGACCCTTTGGAGTTTGGAGCTGCTCACCCTTGGAGCTTCTCAACTATCTTCATCACTTGGAGGTATTATTATTGCAAGCACTTGCTTGCCCCCATTTTCAATACAAAGTTATTTTTTCATTTCTTGTTCTTGTTTTTTAATTCAAAATTTTATTATGATATGCACATGCTAGTTTAGATTTAGATTTAGTTTATTGTTTTTGCTTAATATTGAAACTACTGCCACTAGTTAGCAAGTGCCCATAGCACTAAGCTTGGTTGCAAAACCAAGCCAACAAACCCCATGGCCATTAAAGGACACTTTGAGGATTTGCACCGAGGGATCGAAACCCAAACCTGCTAGCAGACTTGGGTTCCGTCAAATACCACACATGGATTTGTTCACGATTCCCACGCATAACCATTAGCCTTTAGATCATAAATGAACCCCTTGAGCAATATTGGCATGGCCTTTACTGATAAAAACCCTATTTCCTGAGATGGCACAGTAGCGTTGTTTCCGAGCATTGAAGGAACATTGTGGGGGGGGGCCTAGCTGAAACCCGATGTCCTGGATCCATCAGAATTGACAGATTGGACATCAGAGTCACGGCTTTTGTGCTACAGGAATCTTGTTCAAGAACCTCATGGCCATTTAAGGACACTTTGAGGATTTTCTCTAGGGCCATGGAACCCAAGCCAACGAGTGGACTTGGGATCTATCAGCTGCCACACGTACATGTGACCATTTTGGATGTGTTCACGATGGCCACACATGAACGAGATCCTTCGGATCATAAATGACCCTCTTTAGAAATATTGTGATGGCATTCACTAAGAAAGACCCTAGTTCCGGAGATGGCACCATGTATGAGCATGTATCTAAGAATATTATGCATATCACATGCTAATATATAGACTCTTGAGTGATCATCCAAAAGAAAACATATCTAGATGGTGCAATCCATAGAATCACACAAGAGAAATCTCTCCAAGAATATCCAAGATTATGAAATTTCATTTCTTTGTGCAAAAATTCCAATGCCTCTCAATGGCGATGGTGATTTAGTTTTAACTCACAAATCATTCAATTATATCTGTAACTCCAATATCAAGAAGCCATATCTAGAGTTACATATGACGAAATTGAGAAGAAGAAAAAATTTGTTGGAAATATATAAGAATGAGGAATATGTACACATACTAATTTGTGGGTGTCACATAATATGTGAGTCCACTAACAAGTAAAATGTACAAGTGCTTCCTTTTTACACAAAAAAATAACTTCAGTTTATTATTTTCAAGGTTCATATCCTTGTTCATCATTTTAGGCTGACTATTGTTCATGCACATAGGCTGTTGCATGCCTTCGATGTGCTTTTTTTATTAGAAGAACCATTTTGATGACCAATATTGATTGGTCATCATGAAGGATGAGTACCTTGTTTGTAATGGAAATCAAGGTGTATCCATGAATAGTGTGAGCTAGCCTATATGTTTGTGATATCCATAATTTTCCATGGAAAGTAGATTCGATAGTACCACTACTTATTAGCAAGCCTTCTTGAATGTTTCCAAACCTTTTAGATAAAACAAAATTGAAATTTACCATTATTTCTCACAAAGGGAAGATGTGATGTTAACTATAAATAAATTCCCCCCATGATGCTTTAGTTCACCTTTGCATAGAAGATGAATGATGTTGGAAGGGACCCTTTGGGCCTTCTTGATGTCATCATTAGTTTGTATTAGGATAGAATCGTGCTTAAAGAATGAGCGGTTGAGAGTAACTACTCTAACCATCTCAGCTATTGTATAAATACATTATCAAGATTAATAAATAACAGATGAACATTTGTCTCATTATATGTATCTTGATTATCTCTGTGTGATGCTTCTATCTGCTTGAACACAACAGTGGCGCCATTTCCATTCTTCAAGTGGTATGGGTGACAGCAGCAACACTTGGAGACGTTTCGAACCTGAAATAAAGAGTGAGGTAAAAGAAACCTGCAAGGAAAATGTTGAAGACTTATCGTGCATGCGTGGAGATGATCGGGGATATGGAAAATTTGTATATTGAATACTTGTAAGATCGCTCGCATGCTTTGTTCAAGTTGAGGATGTTGCTAGTTCTACTTGTTGCTGTGAAAAAGGAAAGATCACCCGACTCCAAGTTTCGCAAAGAATACCTGGAAGATGCTCTTACAATGAAATTCATATTGACCATCTTTGAAGCAGATTGTTCCAATTTCCCGTGGATGCTGGAAATTCTAGTTTTCCCGCCATCAAGAAGACTAGACGTTGGACATGCTTGTGTTCCTACAAAAGAAATTCAAAGCTGCCCATGTGTTATAGAAGTTATCTACAAAAAGAACAACGATTGATCATAGATGAGATGATGAGGAATGGAAGCGTTTGGAGTCTGCAGCAATCCAACGCATTGTTGATCCAATATATATGGAAAGAAGATTGCAAGAAAGATTAAAGACTGTGATTGCTCAAAGACATTGCTCCTTGGTTGATGTGCTATCGAATATTTGTTGTAAATAATACTTCTCGTGAAATCTTTACGCTTTCTTGAAGGATTGAAGATATGCCTTGCAAACAAAATTTGGTTAGATGGACATACTTCACAAGTTATTGGTGGAACTAGTCGAAGTTATGATGAATATGTATGGAAAACAAAATGTGCTTCAGTTGACCAATGGACTCAATGGATGATGTTCTTTGCACCATTTATGTACCCAATCAAATAAATATCTAAGCATTAGTTGATGCTATGTTCATGATGAGGAACAATCCCTGGTCCAATAGTCGATGAGATTAGTTTAGATCAGCCATTATAAAACTTATTTCCAACATGACGGGTTGAAAAAATCTACAATTGACTGTTTGACAGCCAACTAGTGAAACAAAGAAGCTTTTTGTCGCCAATCATCTAACCATCTATCACCAATTAAAAATTTCAATCGACTTGTTGACAACCATCAAGTACAAGGTGAAGCTGACTTGTCAATAACTGGAACAGTTGTGCATCTTCTCTTTTGTTAAATAATGTCGGTTCAGCTTAAGGCCTACTCAGAGTCTCGACATTCTCAAGATGTGGAATATCTATAATATTTAAGAAAAATAAAATTCCAGATTCTATAGTCTTACAGCACAAAGGGATCGCTCTCAACCTTTTGTTGTTAGTCTAGTTTCATAGTTTCATATGTTAGATTGTCCCAACTATGCCCATCGTGGGTACCGACTGCATTAATCAACAAAAATCGCTGACTATGTGGACGGACTGAAAGAATACCGAGAAAAATATTACGCATTTCATGGACCTACTGAATCGACCATTCCAGTTGTTGATTTCATTGTGAAAATGATTGCGCTGAGAGGCGCTCTTCAACCCAGTATGGGGGAGATCTTGTGAGTCGAGGGTTTGTTGAGTAACAAAATAATAAAAAGTAAAAAGTAATAAATATTATGTCGGTCATAAACAAAAAAGAATAATACAAAGTAAAAAGTAAATATGATACTTAAACTAGAGACTTTAGAGCTTAGGATTAGGTGGTAAATATTATGTCAGCCATAAACAAAAATGAATAATACAAAGTAAAAAGTAAATATGGGACTTTAACTAGAGACTTTACTTTTTACTTTTAATACAAAGTAAAAAGTAAATATGATACTTTAGAGTGTTTGTCCAATAACAAAATAATACAAAGTAAACAAAAAATAATAATACAAAGTAAAAAGTAAATATGAGACTTAAACTAGAGACTTTAGAGCTTAGGATTATGTGGCTCAGGTATTGCACTCAAGGAACTATTCAAGGAGAGGTTTGCACTTGGAGAGATTTGATCCCTCTCGACGCTTGATAGAGCCTAGGATTTGGATCAAGGATGGTTGATATTATAAGTTGAATATTGTTGGTCAACTGGGTTCGTGTGGTTATTTTCTTTACTTTGCAATCGGTTGGTCGATGAATTCAAAAGTGGTGATTGTTATATTTTTTCAACGAGTTATAACATAATTGTAATAAATTTTATGTTTGGTCGATACTAAAAGTGGTCGAAACTCAAAGTAGTCGGCTCATCTGGTCAATATTCAAAGTTTTCAGGTCATTATCTATAGAGTCGAGGCTATATATTTCGGTCGGCTTTCTAAATTATGGTCGATCATTTTATGGTCGATATTATTTTTTGTTCGATGGTTATAAAAAAATTTGTCTCTAAATTTTATTGGGTCCTCGAGTCATGTATAATCATAAGTTACTCTTCATTAAAATTTTGAGTTGAAGGGGATGAAACTTACGTCTTTTCAAGAAAGGAGATCCCCTTCACCTTTGTAAATCAAGTCGGTCTCTAGCTGACTTAGTAAGTCGGGTCGAGTTGGGTAGAGTCAAGTCTAGTCAATTCAGTTGGCCATAGCCAATATCAGTCAATATCAAGCAGCACAACACTTATAAACTTGTAGGAAGCCTCACAACAGATGAAGTCGACAATGATCACATTCAAGCAGAAGTTACCTTACAGCACACAGAAAAATAACTTAACGCTAGATGATGACATCAAAACAGTTGAATTTATTGACCCCCCTGGTATGTATTGTAAATATTTTTGTGGATTGTGACCTTGGAAAACTAGAAGATAGAGAAATGGCATAGAAATTCGAAGAGCCAAAAGGCCTTGCGTACCTGAATTGATGGAGATGCCCACCATATGGATATTCCTGGGTTGATGGAAATGCTAGTCAGATAAGCCTGGGTGAGGCTTTAAACCAAAAGACCTCATTGCGGAAGAGGATATTCGATCGCCGTTGTGGGAGGGTGAGACTTCGATGGACTACTACCAGATTGAAGATGGAGGCTAAATAGTAACCAGTCACAGTAGAGTCTTGTACACGTGCGATTTCCTATAAAGCTAGTGGTTATTGCGGCTGAGAACCTATGCAGACCGGTATGCACGGTTGATGCACATTGAGGACTACTTCAGCAGTAGCAGAAATCTAGGATGTTGATACATCTTTCTTGGGGATGAAGAAATGATTTGTTGGTAGGGGATATGTTGAGGGGGCTGATAGGATTCCTATATTATCATTATATTAATAAATTTATTAATTAAAGATGTAAAGCATGAGAAGTTGGAGTGGGTGTAACTACTCCAACTTCTCTCTCTTCATGTATAAATAAACACATCAAGACATCACAGCTCATGGTTGTTCCTGTTTTCTTCGGGACGAAGAAATGATTTGTTGGTGGGGGAGATGTTGGAAGGGACCCTTCGGGCCTTCTTGATGTCATCATTAGTTTGTATTAGGATATAATCGTGTTTAAAGAATGAGCGCTTGAGAGTAACTACTCCAACCGTCTCAGCTATTGTATAAATACATTATCAAGATAAATAAACAATAGTTGAACGTTCAAATCATTATATGTATCTTGATTATCTCTGGGTGATGGTTCTATCTGCTTGAACACAACAAATGCCATCGTTGGAATGAGTAATGTGAGATGAATATCATTGTTGGAATGAGGAATCTGAGATGTGTTATAGGAAAGGGGATGATCAATCAAGTGTGAACGTATTATATTAAAGGGTGATTAGATTCAAGGATATAGTTGGTTAGTTGCACATTGAATTTAAATGAAAGTATTCACCAATTAGTAAGAATATCCAATAATGATGTATATAATGATTTGGGCTTCATAAGTGATTTAGGATTTATTTCATATGTTAAAATGATGAATTTTATTCTTATTATCCTTAGTACATGTTCATGCTTATAATATATGAATGAATGGGACTTCCACCTTCTAATGAATTCATAGATTAGTGTATCTCCTTTATTAAATTATGCATATGCCCATTTAAATATGTATGCCTTTTATCCTACAAGAAAGGCTCCCAAAGTATAAGCCTATGTATGTTTTTGTTTTAGATTTATTAAGCACATGTTATTTCATGTTCTTTGTTTTAATGCTTATGTTTCTAAATTTGGCCATGTTATAACTCCATAACTCAACGGTTTTTAAACAAACCCTAACACACCATGAGACAACAAGATACAAATATAGACAAGCGATATATAAATCACATAACTGGAAATCCATGTACATCAAGGCTACAAAACTCGAACAAACATATAAATTTTATTATCAAATAGTGGAACATGGTTCCCAATGTACATACGATGGCAACTTGTGCCCTATACAAAATCCAGCAACTCATGTCATAGATCCAAAATACAAGGCAACTCATGGCGTAGATACCAAGCACATGGAAACTAGTGCTCAAAAGTGCCACATCCTGGCTAATGTACAAAACATGGTGTGTCAAGCATTGTGACAACCCCCATCACTCCTAGTCGCATCTCCAAAATCGACCTTCTTCTTCTTAGAGCTACTAGTATTTCAGGTCTTCTTCCATCTAGGAGTAGACCATCTCTCCAGGATCTGAAAGAAATGATATAAGATACCATCATTTTCAAGAATTTGTAACATTTACCAAATTTATAAAATGAATGTAGAATTCAAATATTAAATAAATATCCACTGATGCGAGTGGGAGACGTGAGGCAGGTGTCCTAGATCTGCTAAGCCTCTTAACAAATCCAACCTACAACATTTATGTCAATCATTTCATTGAAAAATAATAATTGCTTAAATTAATTTTCGTTAATGCATCAAAATATTTTCATAAAGTAACTTGATTCTCACTATGAACTCCTCCGACAATGGACATGACTGGGCTTTAGGGATAGTAGGTGGAGCAAGTGGCTAGACAACTTGATCTGATGCAGTCATACAGGGGTGCGGATGTGGTTGCAGAAACTATGGGTGCAACCACTGTAGATACATGGGCAGATACTAGAAGAGTAGTTGCCATAATAGTGGCGGGAACTGGAGACGATTTGGTGGAAGAGGATATGGTGGTATGGGGTGGAGGAGGACGTCATGGATGATGAACCCCTACCTACTGTACAATAGGGGGTATCAAACCAAAAGGGATAGGGGGGATGTGGAGGAATGGTGAATGGGAGGGTGGTCCTAGATAGAGGGAGGAGGATGGATAGAAGGGAGGTTGTGGACGAAGGGGGGAAGCTAGATGGAAGGGGGGGGCATGGATGAATGGGGGAGGATGCATAGACAGGGGTGTGTGGATGAATGGGGGAGGATGTATAGACGGGGTGTGTGTAAGAATAGGGGAGGATGGATGGAGGGGGGAGGATGGACGGAGGGGGGGGAGTATGGAATGAGAGGGGAGGATGGATGGAAGGGAGGGGGGGGGTGGAGGGAGGGGTCTAGATGTAAGTGAGGGGGGTGACTCATGGGAGACAGTGGAAACATGGGAATTAATGAGGGATGGGGAACTATGCCACCTGTAGCTGTTGGTGCCCCCTGCATACACATTTGTAATACTATAGTTTAGTAAACAAAAATCAAATTAACCATAGTAAGTCGTAACAATTCAAATTAAAAGCATGCTTTTAACTACACATTGTACCTGTGTATATGGTGATCTACTAATACCTGGAGGAGATGGATGATCAGCGTAGTCCAGGAATACCCGTGGACACCAAAATGCATGCACGTTATGAACATATTAAACAAGTAATTATTTAGACAATCAAAATATTCACAAATATTGTATGAACTATCATCGTGTATGTCATAAATATAAAAACATAAATAATAGAACCATATAGCCATGAGTTGGTTCCCATATAGCCATGAGGTGGAACATAAATAATACAAAGTGCTAAACTGCTCCATATAGAAGCCCTCAATCGATCCAGGGCAAGTGTGCTCGTAATGGGGACAAAGATGTGGCATTGTCCTAGTTGAATAAGAAGGCCCAGAGTGGCTACCACCAGTCACAGGTATATCTTGACTATGTCTTGAAGGCCCTGCACCTGAGTCTCTATCAAGGTAAACCTGTTTCTCCACTATAGTCGCTGCTACAAAGGCGGTGTGTCTAAGGGGTCCACGTGCAACATTCCTCATCTCTCCATCGATTTGATCAAGTTTGTGGGGTAACTAAGGTGGCTGGGGACAGGAGTTAGGTTCGCGCCTAGGAGTTGGTGGCCCTCTCAGTGGGTTCCTCCTGGAATTAGGTCGATCTTGGGTAGAGCCATGCCCAACACCCTGGAACTGGGTTATGTCAAAATAGTTGACATGTAAACCGAGCGCAAACTCAATCCACAATTGTTGAAGGAAGTACTGTGGAACCTCCCTATTATTGCAGGGAGGTTTATCATAAACTGTGAACAACCTATACATCCAATTGTCCCTCCATGGTTGGAAATGACACCAATCCATGCAGACACATGGATTTCTAATATCTGGTGGTTGTTGTGTTCTTGGATCAGTGAACATACTGTATAATTGGGCCTTTGTAATATTCAAATATTTTATTTCCTCGTTGGAAATTCCCGTGGAATAATAATCTCACATCCTACCTCTATATACAGTCATGTCAATCAATTGGCAATGTGCATGGATGATGGAATCAAACGAGCTCTAAATTGAGGTGGCAAGGGACACTCGAGATGGTTCCCCTGTGTTTTTTAGTTCTCGAGTGTGCACTCTCATTTCATTTCCATAATGGTTCAAGTCGTCTTTGTTGAAATTTTGTTGGGGGTTTTGATTTTGTTGGGAATTTTGACTTTGTTGAGGGTTTTCATTGGTTCCAAGATTTTTGTTTTCTTGTGTTCCACCGGACTCCATGCTAACATTTTGTTAATTCATTATATAGGTTATACTCTGTAATTGAATTTTTTTTTATTATTTTATTAATTTGGGAATTTCTAAAAAATTAATAAACAAACAAAAATCAATAAAATGACCAAAAGCATGGATCTTACATATCCAATGCACTTGTTGATCACTTGGTGGATGGATTGAGGTATTTTTTTAGTGCAAATTGTGAAAATGGTGCTCTCTTTCTCCGCATATGCGATGGGTGAGTGAGGCTCGGCCGGTTGGGTGAAAATGGAACAACTCTGCCCTATTTTTTTTATTAGCTTAACAGGAGCGCATGCGCGATTTTGAGTGTGTACGCGCTAAAAACGTGCATGCGTAGAAGCGTGCATGTGCCTCGGTTAGGTACTGAACCTAACAACACGTGCGCGCTTCCTTATGTGCATGCACACCTCTGTTTTATCCCCTCTAATGCGACCCCATTGCAATACTTTTGGGGAGCATCTTTTTGTGCCCACCCATGTGAGAACACTTCTATTTATATTCTTCAATTGACTTGATTTTTACTCTTGAGACCACTTATACTTTTATTTATTCTTTATTTATATTTTATTTATCTTTCAAGACGACTTGTCATTTTGTCTTATAGGGTTAATTTACCCCTTTTGCTAGGATATTTGTGCTCTTTCTTTCCTTCCACTTTCTATGGGACTTCTTGAATGGACTGTCTTCACTCGGTTATTTATTCATCATAAAAAAGTTATCCTCATTGATATCTCCTCACATGCAGCCACATTCTTTCAATAGAGCTCTAATGTTGATTTGACCATACTCTAGGTAGTCCCAAACACTTCTTAGAGCCAATTGTCAAATTCAACATTAGATTAAACTTTGTCTAATATACAAGGAGATAAGATCTCCTTCTAACATAGACAAGTCATCTCACTCTATAAGAATAGATCACTCCTACTAAGGATCACTCCCACCTGGAGTATGCAATTTGACCTCTAGTATACTACCACTCCAATCAACACATGACTAGACGAGGCTAAGCATATGAGCCATAAGAGATATAGTCAAAGACTATGATGGGGCCATTCTCTTTGGGTCGTGAACCCATCCAAGAGAATGATCTACAAAATGTTTTCCCAATGTTGGAACCATGGATAACATTAACATCAATGCACATTATACACTACAGAGCATCGATTTTTTTTTCTCTAAAACCTCCAACCACTCATAAATTTTTAGTGATAGTGAATATATTTTTTAACCTTTACCAAAACCTCCACTACCAGCAATAGAGGGTGCAGCGGAGGTTTTTTGACAAATTTTTCCATTCTTGTAACACTAAAAACCTACACTATAACCTCTAATGCATGGTGTTTTATTTGTAGTGATAACTCTTTCAATATATAACCAATGTCAACCCATCAAATCTAACCCTGAAGCCATATAATCTCTACCCTCTAACCCATTTACTAACTAACTCATATAATTTATAAATCTTTAAGCCACACTTATACAATTAAATTAGCTCCTAAATTCTAACATATAAACCTAAAACCTATAGCAATTAGTCCCTATAACCTATAGTATTTAATCCTTTTAATAACTAACCCATAGAAACCCTAAAAATTAACCCCAAAAACCTCATAAACCATTACACCTATCATCATGAATACTTGAAACATTTAGCATTTATGAACCAAAATCCCTTTAATCACTAATATCTAGCCCCTATAGTCCTAAAATATTCTAAACCCTAATCATATAACCCCATATCTATAGAATCCTTGACTTGATACCATATAAGTATGACTATAACCCGATGCCTAAAAATGATCAATATCTATCCATTATTTATTATAGAATATATTCCCCCATAGGTACTATCCCTTATCAACACTAATCCCTTTACCTCATAATGCATTACATATATATCCCTTCTAACCTATATTCTTGGTAACATATCATCCATATAACCTCTAACCTCTAACACCTATATCTTCTAATTACTAACAACGATCCCATAAATCATATAACTCCTAATACCTAACCCTTATAACCCCTCGTATATATAACCATTAATATGTAGTTCCTATGAATCTTAATCTAGATTATCTAGATTTTAAATCCTAAGACCTATAAATTACAACACCTACCTATTTACCTTGTATAATCCTAAAAGTGGCAAATTTTCATATTAATCCAATCCATGAATTAATTATCACTGCAATGGAGTTCATTAGTGTTTGGGCCACTTAAAAGATTCCACATCCACTTGTTTGTCTATAGTATATGGATAGAATAAGATATGATACACGAGGAAGGTAATGAAAGAAAAATCAAAGAAATGTATCACAACAATTTCTCTCTAAAGGATACACAGAGTAGACCAAAACATTGCTTAATATGCAAGAGGCAGGGGAGGGATATTGCACAATGATGAATTATATCAAATGAGGCCCTAATTTGAGACAAAAATAGAGATGGGTGAAATAACCACATATAATGTGTAGTGCCAGGCAGGGGTGGAAGAATAGAAAAGAAACCAAAAGGTGGAATGGGAAGATGACCAAAGGTATAATGTTTTTTTTTGTATTTTAGGGTCGAATTGAGGGAAAAAGGAGGTTGACATCAAAATAAAGGGTGATGAAATGGCCAAGGAAAAGTTTTGGCATTCTCAAAGAATGAGACACATAGCATGGGAACCATGAGGGAAGGGGGAAAGGATGGAAATATTCCTCCCATAAGGACAAAGAGAAAAAGAAGGTCCAAGGGAAAAACTACAATAAGAAAGATGAGAGAAGGAAAGATTATGAAAAATAGAGAATTCCATGGATGGGGATATCGATGAAAATGTACTTGAGGAAAGTAGAAAGGTGATGGAAGCTTGAGCATGGGACTAAGAAAATAGATAACTGGAGAAAATTATGAATAAAAAAAGGTCAATAGAAGTAAGAGATGAAGGAATTATTCCCAAATAACAAGGGGTGCCTTGATTTATTTAAAGGGACAGGAGGAATCTAGATTTAGATCCTCACATTTATTTCCTTTGAATTTGTAGTTTGGGCATGAATGATCCTATCATCCAGTTTGGGTGTCGAGTAAGGTTGTGTATTAAAATAATAATGAAGTTTCATTGTTTATATATACACATGAGTATTTTATATTGGAGTAGTGTATATTTAAGGCATGGAGATGGGAACACTAAGGCTGATATCCCCAAGGATCATGACCAATTCGAGATTTTTAATATACATGTTGATCCTAATGATTTGTGTCATGGGTTGTATGTAAAAGTCTCTTCAACGAGAAATGAAGGTTTGATGGTAACTAAGTATAAGGAACTAATTATTTGTTTCATGTTGAAAGAAGGTTCCATAATACCTCCATGGTGAGCTTGGTTCATGTTTAAAAAAGGAAGAAAATGACCTATATGAAATATAAAATGTTAGAGCTATTGTTGTCTTGATCAATGTCTATGAACATTCCTGCAACATGAAAGGTAAATTTTGGAGTTCCCAATCTCAGTCAAAGTATTGATTAGTGTTGTTTCAATGGAGATAGTATACTACATAGTTGTGATTTATTTTCCTAGGTGCAAGTGTCATTTCATTTCAATAGTGGTGATAAATGGGATGATTGTGCAGATCAACTAATGGTTTTTAATAGTAGGGTAATATACTAGAAATTATCATTGTCTTAGCTCAATAATGTGTGAGCCCTACTTTTCAATCCTCCATGTGTTACTATAGTATTGATTTTTTTTTGTAACATTTAAGCTTGTTGGCACACTATTTGGAAAAAATGACATCGCTAATGCTTCCAATCGATATAATTGAAACAAATAATTTAAAAAATTTAAAATTCTGGCAGTATAATTGTTGTCAGTTAACCCAATTGGATAGATCGAGTGGTTGAGTGTTGTGATTTGCAAGTAGGAGGTCACGGGGTCAAGTCCTTGAACTTGCTATCTATGTGAATGTTGAGGGACTCACTCAATGTCCCCATTACGTCCAGTTTCCAAAAGTGCAATCGAATGATTTTGTTAGGAACCCATGTCTTTACTTTGTTAGTATATTGTTGTTGGACGCATATGCTTTGTAAGTCATCCCGTATTATTTGTTGATCCATAGTTTGTGTTATTGTGGTTGGCGCATATGCTTTGTAAGTCACCCATAGTTTTGTTGATCCATAGTTTGTACTGGCCCATGGTTTTGACTCATAGTATTGGCACCTAGACTTAGCCCATGGTTTGTATTGACACATAGTATTGACCCATGGTATTGGCACCTAGACTTAGTATATAAGTGTGTGTTGAGGCCTATGAAGGTACCATGAAGTTTTTTGTATTGAGCTTGCTCAAAGGAGGTTGCCCCCTCGAAGTGGCCTGTGATCAATATAAAAGTGATTCTGAGTTCTGTTATTTCTGATATCTCGTGTATTTGAATTAATTAATTATTGTAGGTTCATCACATCTGGTATCAGAGCACTTTCTTGGGCTCACTCGATGAAATTTCTGCCAAATTTTTTTTCGCATTTGTTGCAGGTTCGGATTTGGGAATAATCCCTATCCGCTTAACTGTGGGAAGTACTTGGGCATAATCTCTAAAAATCATTGTGAGGAGTACCACAGGAACCCCGAAGTAGCTGGCCCATTGAGATGACTTGCCAGTGAAAGGGCAACGACCCCTACCTGATTGACTAGTTCCCACCCGTGAGGTAAACCGAGAGCTGTCGTTTGTGGCAAAGCGGTTATCAGTTTTACCTGAGCCATGGAGTGAGGGGTACTACCCTAATATGAAAGCTATCATATAGCATTGATGGCCGAGTGAAACCCCTGAACTGTTAGGAAGCTGCACGTACCTGGGGTCCATATCTATTTTCAGCTGAATTGTTGTCGATCATTGCTACGCCGTTTTAAATCCAGCTGTTCAGATCCATTCGAAAAGTCGTTCCAGATCAGCCGTTTCAGATCTATTTCAGATCCAACCGTTTTTGCTCCATTCAGCGTCGTTTCAGATCCCTCTGTTTCTGCTCACTTCCGGGCCGTTGCAGATCTATCCATTTCAAATCCCTTCCGAGCTGTAGCCACTCCATTTTGGAAAAAAAAAATATAAATCAGTTTTTTCTCCATATCTCCCTTGTTTTAACTCTGTTTCCCTTGAAACTTCTTTGACACCCCTGCAATCCCATTCTGCATATTTCATTCCTGAGGACCCTATCCCACATTCCACTTCCCAACACCCGAAATCTCACATTTCTCTATTTTTAGGGTTTGCCATAACTTCTTCGATTTTCACCCGATCGCCTTCAAATTTTACCACAGAGTTCCTTTTCTAATTCTGCTTCTTTGTCCCTCTCTACCAAATTTTATCATTATTTCACCCTGTTTCTAAAATCCCCCTTTTCTGCTTTCCTATCCTTTCGACATTGTCCAAAATTTAGTCAAACCCCAATTACCCATCAGATTTTTTCCCATCCAAATTCCCCTTTACTAAATCAGCTTCTGTTTGTGTTTTTCTACCCATTCCCCCCCAAAAAAAATAACCCTTGCTATGGTTGTCACCCATGCAGGAGCACACACCATGGAGGAAGCACTTGCATCCATCCAAACCAAACTCCAAGATCTGGATGAAAAATTTCTTAGCTTCCATCTTCAGCATTCAGCCATGAACAATAACCGACAGCCAGAATCTTTTGCAGCCACCGGGTTCTCTTCTTCCAGCAATTTTTGTGGGTCGAAGCTTGATTTTCCTCGCTTCAATGGTAGTGATCCGACTGGATGGATATACCGTGCAGAACAATATTTCAGTCTGCATAGTACTTTTGATGTCCAGAAAGTTCCACTTGCATCTTTTCATTTGGAACAGGAAGCCCTTCAATGGTACCGTTGGTACATCAAAGCTCATCCCGAGCCAAACTGGACATATTTTTTCCAACTCCTTTTGTCACGATTTGGTCTTAGTGCTTTTGATGACTTCATAGGAGCACTCACTAAACATCACCAAATGGGTATAGTGAGAGAGTATCAGACAGAATTTGAGAAACTGGCCAATCACATAGAAGGATTGTTTGATGAATTCTACAAGAGTTGTTTTATCAGTGGTCTCAAGGATGAAATCCGCTCAAAGGTCAAAATGTTCTGTCCCAACACAATGATGGAAGTCCTAGGGTTGGCTAAGTTGGTAGAGGACAAGATCGCAGCTCAACAATGCTCCAAACCCACCTTTGTTCCCTTCAGAAATATGGGTTCCCAACGACCTCCCATCATGCTTGCTCCTCAACCAACTCCTATCAAGCATTTGTCTGAAACAGAGATGTAGGCACGCCGAGAAAAAGGGCTTTGTTATAATTGTGATGTGAAATTCACTCAGGGACATAGATGTGTTGATGTATATGTAACTTTGGAATGTATTTCATCTATGTATTTTATATATATTTATTGTACCCTTATAAGAGATGTGTCATTCATCTATAAGGAAGTGTCGTCATGTGGATTGAAAAGTGTCGCAAGTGTGTGTACTTGCCGATGGGTTATTAGACAACCATGTGTGGGGTCCGCCCTGAAATATATATTATAATGTGGATGTACCTAGCTAGACAAGTCGGCCCCATAAGGTCACTGGGAAAATAGATTAGTATAAATAGAGATCGGGTGATCTCTATTTAGATCTCTTGAAAAAGTATCTCACTCTCACTCAGAAAGTGGCACACTAGTGAGGAGGAGGATCATCTGCTATTAGGAGACTATCTCAGTGTATTTTGGTTGTACTTTGGTTGAGCCATTGCTCTCTCTATCTCTGAGGAAGTTGTGGGGTTTTTCACCTTAGGGTTTTCCCAACTGAAACTCTGTGTCTCTTGTCTCTCATGCTTTTGATTCTTGTGATGCTTGTGATGCTTATTATGATTGTCATGCATTGATATACTGTATATTTTATTCTCTCAGTAAAGATCCTAGAGTATTGTGAATTAATGCTCAAAATTTAACATGGTATCAGAGCTAACCTGAGAAGAAGACATTTTGCAGTGACGGAAACTTGAGTTTCTTGTTTATTGGGTTTCTCTCCACATATTTTGGAAAAGCAGTATATTAGATTAACTCTACTCATCAAGGCACATCTATCTTTCCAATCAGAATTCAATTTCGAGCATTTTTCGATTTGGCCCTAAAAATTAGGGTTTCCACAAAAATAGGAATTTCCGAAATCTGAAGACATAACTGGAAGCTCCTTGCAAAAATCGAAGTTTAGAGCTTTGGATCAAGATTTTTGGTTGGGTAGATCTCCGAGAAACTCAAACCATAATTCAGGGCTCTCCCTAGTGAACCTAGGAGGACAAAAAGGAAAATCTGAAGGGTAAAGCTTTGCTGATCTCAAATTTTGAATACACCAGGCTGATCAGCTCATCAAGGCGCATCTTTCTATCCTTTCAGAGAATTGAAATTCACATTTTGCATTGTTAGGGTTTTTCTGACAAACCCTAATCTCAGACCAGATCCAGTTTTCAGCATTTCAAGTGGTAAGATCTAAATCTTTTCTATTTCCATTTGAAGTACTCTTTAAGATGTCTCACAACACCAAGCTTGAGGATAAGCTTGAAGGAGCTGATAACTTCCGAGCTTGGAAGTATAGGATTGGGTTAATCCTAGAAGAGAATGAGTTGGACTCATATGTGGAAGAAGACATCCCTATCCTAGAGGATGAAGAGGCCAAGGTATTGCATAAGAAGAACTTGGTCAAGGTAAAGAGAATCATTGCTGATTCCATTAAAGACCATCTCATACCCCATGTGTCCTCTCTAAAGACACCCAAGGAGATGTTTGACTCTTTGACATAAATCAGAAGATGACCCTGTGGAACCAATTGAAAGGAGTAAAGTTTCAGAATGGAGAAACCATTCAATATTATTTTTCAAGGGTCTCCCAGATCAAGGAACAACTAGAAGCAGTGGATGAAATGGTGGAGAATGGTGAAGTGGTGATGACCACTCTAAATGGCCTACCCAGGTCATGGGATTCCTTCATCCAAGGAATTTGTGCAAGGAAGATGTTGATCTCCTTCAATAGATTGCGGGAAGAATGCTCTCAAGAAGAAGCTAGGCTTGTGGCACCAGAAGAAAAGATGGGAAATGAAGATCAAGCTCTCACAGCACATGCCAGGAAAGGTAAGTCCAAGAAGGAATCATCTCATAACATAATATCCTCACACCACCATTATCATAAAGATAAGAAAGATCTCAGATGTTTCAATTGCAATGAGAAGGGACACTTTGCTTCAGATTGTTCCAAGAAGAAGAAAGACAACAACAACAACTTCAATAATAAGAAGAAGAAGAATGAAAGAAGATATCATGCTCATGCTACCGAAGATGATGAACCCCCAAAGAAGAAGGCTAGGGAAGAAAGTAATAGTGATGATGACTCATCAAGTGAAAAAGAATATGTTCTAATTTATGCTCTCACAGGTACTATCTCCCATGGTTGTAATGATTGGTTGATTGACAGTGGGGCTTCCAAATACATGATTGGGTTTAAGGAATCTTTTGTGAATTTATCTGAACATGAATCACCCCATAAGGTGAAACTTGGGGATGATTATCAATACCCAATCAAAGGAAGTGGTAAAGCCTCCTACAACCTAGATTCTGGAAAATCTTTGAAGATGAAAGAAGTCCTTTATGTACCTGGGCTCAAGAAGAACTTACTCTCCATCTCTACATTGGATGCAAAAGGTATGAGGGTTGCATTTGTGGATGGCCAAGTCCTAATGTGGCCAAAGGGAAAGAACATAGATGATGCAGTAGTGATTGGAGAGCAAGAGGGAGGTTTGTATAAATTGAAGGGACAACCTGAACATGCCATGGTACATGAATCCATGGAGCCAAGTGAACTTTGGCATAGAAGACTTGCTCATATGCACTATAGAGCACTTCCAATTGCAAGCAAGGCTGTAGAGGGTCTTCCTGAAATCAAGACCAAACATGAAGGTGTTTGCAAAGGATGTGCAAAAGGTAAGAACATTAAGAAGGCTTTCCCAAGCAGTGAAAGCAAGGAAAAAGACATCCTAGAAATCATCCACTCAGATGTATGTGGTCCTATGTCATCCAGTTCTCTGAGTGGGTATGTTTACTATGTCTCATTTATTGATGACTTCTCCAGGAAGACTTGGGTATACTTCTTGAAGAACAAAGATGAGGTGCTTGATAAATTCAAGGAATTCAAAACCTTGATGGAGAATCAAACTGACAAGAAGATCAAAACATTCAGATCCAACAATGGTGGAGAATTCACCTCAGGTGACTTCAAGAAGCTTTGTAGTGATTCAAGGATTAAGAGGGAGTTGACTGCTCCTTATAATCCTCAACAGAATGGAGTTGCAGAAAGGAAGAACAAAACTATCATGGAAGCAGCAAGGGCATGCTGCATGACCAGGATCTACCTATGCATCTATGGGTAGAAGCAGCTAGAACAGCTGTATATATGTAGAACAGAACACCCCACAAGATATTGGACAACAAGACACCAGAAGAGGTCTTTTATGGTAAGAAACCTAAAGTCAGTCATCTCAGAATATTTGGTTGTCCAGTATACACTCATGTTCCAAAGGAAAAGAGGACTAAACTAGATCCTTCAGGAAAGAAAGGTATCTTTGTGGGTTACATTGAAAGCTCGAAGGCTTACAGAATATACTTTCCAGGGTTCAAGAATATTGATGTCAGCAGGGATGTAACATTTGATGAAAACTCAGCATTCATCAAATCAAGGAAGGCACCTATCGAATTTTATGAAGAACCTAAGGAAACTAGATTTCAAGACACTACCATGACGGGAGTAGTTCCAAAAGTTTTTCGTGAGTTTGAAGATCCGCAAGAACCTGTACATCCACCCCGTGAGGATAACTCTCACAAGAGGAAACCTTCATGGGCTAGAGAGCTCATTCAAGATGCAGAAAGATTTGGCATTCCAGAAGAATAAAACAGAGCAAAGAAGAGAACCAGATCACATACCAGCTATGTTGCTTTACTCTGTGACATTATGAACAAAGAGCCTTCCAGTTATGAAGAAGCAGTGGAAAAAAAAGAATGGAAGGATGCCATGGTTGAGAAATACCAATCAATAATGAAGAATGATGTTTGGGATGTTGTCCCAAGACCTAAAGAGAAGTCTGTTGTGACTTCCAAATGGATCTACAAAATCAAGCATGCTACAGATGGAAGTGTAGAGAAATACAAGGCAAGATTCGTAGCTCGTGGCTTCTCTCAGAAAGAGGGAATAGATTATGAAGAAACTTTTGCACCTGTAGCCAGGTATACTTCCATTAGAACAGTACTTTCCCTGGCTGCAGCGATGAAATGGAAAATACACCAGATGGATGTCAAGACTGCTTTCTTGAATGGTGTAGTTGAAGAGGAAGTATATGTAGAGCAGCCACTCAGTTTTGAAATACATGACAGGGGGTCATATGTGTGCAGATTGAAGAAATCCTTGTATGGCTTGAAACAAGCTCCCAGAACTTGGTATGGTAGGATGGACAGTTTCTTATCTAGTTTGGGCTTTACCAAGAGTAAAGCGGATTCCAACCTTTATTACAAGGTTGAGGAAGGGAATCCTATGGTTCTACTCATGTATGTGGATGACTTATTTGTAACAGGAGATGACAGATTGATTGCAGATACGAAGAGGAAGCTTGCTGCTAAGTTCGATATGAAAGATTTGGGAATGATGCATTATTTCCTAGGTATGGAGGTGTGGCAAAGTGTAGGTGGGATTTTCCTTGGTCAAGGGAAGTACACAGTCGATATCCTGAAGAGATTCGGGATGATGGATTGCAAGGCCATGGCCACACCTATGGCATCAAATTTGAAGCTTCTATGTGATGCTTCATCTAATCCGGTTGATGTCTCTATGTATCGTCAGATGATTGGGTCCTTGAGGTACCTGACGAACACGAGACTAGATATTTGCTTTGCAGTGAACACATTGAGTCAGTTCCTGACAGATCCGAAGAGTGTTCATCTGGTTGCTGTAAAGAATGTTCTGAGGTACCTGAAGGGTACAGTGGATTATGGGCTCAAGTATGAGGCGAATCAAAAGTTTAACCTATAGGGTTATGTTGATTCAGATTGGGCTGGCAATGCTGCAGATAGGAAGAGAACATATGGGTGTTGCTTCAGTATGGGATCAGGTGTGATCTCTTGGTTTAGTAGGAAGCAATCTTGCATAGCACTAAGTACAGCTGAGGTAGAGTATGTTGTAGCCTGTTCAGCTAGTTCTGAGGTAGTATGGCTACGGAAGCTACTGTTTGAGTTATTTGATCTCCCGTTGGATGCTACTGGTATCTTCTGTGATAACCGGAGTTGTGTGAAGCTGTCCGAGAACCCAGTGTTTCATGACAGGTCAAAACACATAGAGATCAAATATCACTATATTAGGGATATGGTGCAGAGAGGAGCTGTGAAGCTCCTGTATGTTGCGACGGATGAGCAGATTGCAGATGTGCTGACGAAGCCACTAGCCAGGGTGAAGTTCGAGTACTTCAGAGAGAGGCTTGGCGTTCTTCAGATTGAGGACACTTCGAGGAAGAAGTGATGGACACATTTTCTGAAGCCATTCCAAGCATGTTGGAAGGAGGATCCTTCACATGGCTGTGGATGTAAGCGCTGGATAACGAGCATCAGGATGATGTTTTGGTTTCTGCTTGGATATGATCAGCTGGATCATTTTTATATATGTATGTACGCATCATGTTAGATGTTGGATATGATCAATTGGATCATTTTTATATATGTATGTACGCATCATGTTGGATGCTGGATATGATCAGTTGGATCATTTTTATGTATGTATGTATGCATCATGTTGGATGCTGGATATGATCAGTTGGATCATGTGTATGTATTTTGTATAAGCATCATGTTGGATGCTTGGACCATGTATCTGTATATGTATCAGGTGGATACATTGTATGATCAGGTGGATCATGTATGGTGATATGTATCATGTATTTGTATTTGTATCAGGTGGATACACTGTATGATCGGGTGGATTATGTATGATGATATGTATCAAGTAGATACTTGGTATGCATCAGGTAGATGCATTATATGATCAGGATGATCATGGATGACGACCTTCAGGATGTTGCTCCAGATGACATGTAGCAGGATGTTGCAGTGATGATCAGGATGATCATGTGTACATCAGGATGATGTATGGTGAGTATCAGGTTGACACTCTCTGGCCGTGGAACAGGTTGTGTAGATAAGCATGTAATTTGTGCCCTGGGAGATTTGCAGATGGTCTTTCGAGGTTTTGCATATGGCATGTAATTCGTACCCTGGGACATCTGGAAAATGCTCTTTTGAGGTTTTGCTTGGGAGAAGATATAATTTGTGCCCTGGGAGATCTACAGATAGACTTTCAAGGTTTTACCTATGGCATGTAATTTGTGCCCTGGGATATCTGGCAGATGCTCTTTCGAGGTTTTGTCCTATGGCATGTAATTTGTGCCCTGGGAGATCCGATAGGTTGAGCCGTGTGCTTGTAATCAGTCCTGGGATGCTCTTTCGAGGTTTTGCCATGAGCACATGTAATTTGTGCCCTGGGAGATCCAATAGGTTGAGCCTTGTGCTCGTAATCATTCCTGGGATGCTCTTTCGAGGTTTTGTGGTGACCACATGTAATTTGTTCCCTGGGAGATTCGATAGGTTGAGCCTTGTGCTCGTAATCAGTCCTGGGATTCTCTTTCGAGGTTGTGTGGTGGGGTCACATGTAATAAGTCCTGGAGATCTGGATAGGATGAAAAAGGCCTCAGATGCTCTTTAGGGTTCTTTCTAGTCAAGAGACTCTTTTAAGGTTTTGTGACGCATGTAATAAGTCCTGAGAATTCCACAGTATGGCCAGTGATGATGAAGACCTGCAGGTGGTGGGCATACATCTAGTATGAAAAAGGACTAGATCTGTAGAACTTCCTATGACGAGTAGAGTCAGATATTGGTTGATATAGCAGCAGCAGTGACGATGATGATGACGATGATCCCGAGAAGAAGACTTGTCTAGCAGATCTGTGTCGCGAAATACCTTCCTAGTTAAGAGGGAGTGTTGATGTATATGTAACTTCGGAATGTATTTCATCAGTGTATTTTATATATATTTATTGTACACTTATAGGAGATGTGTCATTCCTCTATAAGGAAGTGTCGTCATGTGGATTGAAAAGTGTCGCAAGTGTGTGTACTTGCCGATGGGTTATTAGACCACCATGTGTGGGGTCGGCCTTGAATTATATATTATAATGTGGATATACCTAGCTAGGCAAGTCGTCCCCATAAGGTCACTGGGAAAACAGATTAGTATAAATAGAGATCAAGTGATCTCTATTTAGATCTCTCGAAAAAGTATCTCACTCTCACCTAGAAAGTGGTGCACTAGTGAGGAGGAGGATCATCTGCTACTAGGAGACTGTCTCAGTGTATTTTGGTTGTACTTTGGTTGAGCTATTGCTCTCTCTATCTCTGAGGAAGTTGTGGGGTTTTTCACCTTAGGGTTTTCCGCACGGAAACTCTGTGTCTCTTGTCTCTCATGCTTTTGATTCTTATGATGCTTATCATGCCTATTGTGATTGTCATGCATTCATATATTGTATATGTTATTCTCTTAGTAAAGATCCTAGAGTATTGTGAATTAATGCTCAAAATTTAACAAGATGTGTTGAACAAAAGCTCTATCTCTTGGATGTGGATTCTTCGCCTACCTCAGAACTTGGTGAAGAAGCTACAGATACAATAGATGATCAGGTCAACATTCAACACCCACTTGTTGACACCCCATCTCAGGATGACCCACCCGAGATCTCTCTCCATGCAGTAACCGGCGTCACCACCCCACAAACAATGCGGGTCATCGGATAATTCAAGAAGCTCCCTCTTACCATACTCATTGATTCTAGTAGCACTCATAACTTCATTGACCCTTGGATTGCCAAACAGGCTGATTGTTTTGTCCATCCTTGCTCCAACTTTGAAGTCATGGTTGCCAATTGGGGCACCTTACCTTGCAAGGGGAAGTGTCACAATGTGCATATCTCTATGGAATATTATAACCTATGCTCTCACATGTTTTCCTTGTCCTTAGGCGGATGTGATGTGGTTTTGGGCATTCAATGGTTACGCACACTTGGCCCCATCTTATGGGATTTTGCTGAACTTTGGATGCAGTTTTTAGTCAATGGGACACAACACAAAATTTAGGGATTACAACTAGGGTCTCTCTGCATCATCAATTCACATCGATTGGAAAAGATCGTTAAAAAGAATTCACATGGTGGCATTGCTCATCTCCATTCCCTTCAGATGCACCCACCAATGGTCTCCACTACTTCCTTGGATAGATATGCAGGTGTCTTTGTTGCACTAGTGGGCTTCCCTCCTTCACGAGACCTTTCCAGTAAGCATTTATCCGCATCTACATCTCAGTAGGACATGATGGCTATTTTTCATATAGTACAGAAGTGGCAGCCATCCCTATTGGGGAATTATTTCTACATCAAGACGGATCTCTAGAGTCTGGAAACTTTCCTGGAACAACGGGTCTCCTCCCCAGCACACCTGAAATGGGTTATCCAACTCATGGGTTATGACTATGCAACCACTTACGAGAAGGGTAAGGACAATATGGTGGAAGATGCTCCTCCTAGCACATTTGATGACCCAGTTTCTCTTACAGCTATTTCTTTGCTTGTTCCAAATTGGTTGCAATCTGTTCAACAAGGCTATCTCTTCTATGAACTCCATGCTTCTTCATGAGTAGGGCACTCTGGGTTCCTCAAAACGTATGACCAAGAACAATGTAACTTCTTTTGGCAAGGACTCAAAAGGAGAATTCAACGGATGGTGGTTGACTGTGATACTTTCCAGGTCAACAAGGGTGAAACGACCCTCCTTTCGGGACTGCTCGAACCCTTTCCCATCCCTCCACATATTTGGACAACTATTTCTATGGATTTCCTAGAAGCGCTCCAGTGGTATAGTACCACATCTCAAAGGACACCATATGAAGCAGTCTTTGGACATGCACCACCAGTTCTTCTTCCATACACCTTCTGCAGCTCCCTAGTTCAGGAAATTGACTCAATTCTTCGAAACCGTGATTAGCTTCTTCTCATTCTACAGGACAATTTTCACATGGCAAGAATTCGATTGAAACAACAAGCCGATCAGCACCGTTCTGAGCGCACTTTTCACATCTCTGATATGGTTCTTCTTCATCTACATCCTTCCACGCAATCCTCCCCGAACCTCCAAAGGCGCCAGTGGCTCGGAATGCAACTCGAGGATGCTACAGGGGACCCACTCCTTCAGATTCTGCATCAATTTCCACATCTAAAGCTTTGAGGACAAATCTTTTTCTAAGGGAGAGGGGATGTTAGGAACCCATGTCTTTACTTTGTTAGTATATTTTTGTTGGATGCATATGCTTTGTAAGTCATCTCGTAGTATTTTTTGATCCATAGTTTGTGTTATTGTTGTTGGCGCATATGCTTTGTAAGTCGCCCATAGTTTTGTTGATCCATAGTTTGTACTGGCCCATGGTTTTGACTCATAGTATTGGCGCCTAGAATTAGCCCATGGTTTGTATTATCCCATGGTTTGTATTGACACATAGTATTGACCCATGGTATTGGTGCCTAGACTTAGTATATAAGTGTGTGTTAAAGCCTATGAAGGCACCGTGAAGTTAATTTTATTGAGCTTGCTCAAAGGAGGTTGCCCCCTCGAAGTGGCTTGTGATCAATATAAAAGTGATTCTGAGTTCTGTTATTTTAGATATCTCTTGTATTTGCATTAATTTATTATTACAGGTTCATCACATATTTACACTAGGTATCATCCTTGAAATGAGGGGAAGTGGTCTTATCATGTGTCTTCGATTAGGAAAGGATAAACATTGATGTTGGCCAATAAAATTAAAAAAAATAAAATCAACTCATTCTGGATTGAGATGGACATTAAATTTTAAACAAAAATGCTCAATTTTGGCAGCATGATTGTTGTTGGGAAACAAAATTAATTAAATAAATAATATCTAATTATATAATTTATTAAAAATAATTCAATAATATATTAGGTCAAATTTCCATGATCAAAGGTGGAGGGTGCTACTGGGTTTCTTGAAATCTCAATTGAGGGTTACATGAAAGCTCACTTGAGAGTTTTCTTGCTCACACTTGCAAACACAAATGAAAATGATCAACCACAATTTTTCTCTATTTGTATACAAAAATATATTTATCAAGCTCTATAATAGCTCTATCAAGCTCTAAATATCAGTTGATCCCTATATCTTGTGAAATTATCTCACATAGATGGATCTCAAGTAGTAAAGCAATCCTCACATTGTATAACATGGATCTATAGAAAAATCAAGAAGAATAGCATAAAGAAAAGGTAGTTCTGAGTGTAAAAAATTTCCATATTATTCATCTATGAGACGTGGGAATTAAAATAAGATTACATGCAAAAGAATTCATGAGCATCAGGTGGAAATTGAATTCCACTCAAGAGATAGGATTAGTTTGCATTGGATCCATCACTCGACAGGTCTAGTGGCCACTAATGATGAATGACTAGTCAACTGAAGGTGTTTGGTGCATGACTAAGTCATTAGGGATAGAAAATAGGGAAGGAAAATTGAAAGAGGTGCATTACTTACTTGTAGTGGTAAAAAAGGGCACTCTTACACTCAGTCTCAGTGAAACTAGGTAGAACAATAAGTTAATAAGGAAATCAAGGGGGCAAGGTGCCTTAAATCATGGAACTGGCAGTATTGAATCCTAAAATCATGCATGAGGGCGCATTAACACTAAAGTGATGAGGATAAGGCGCTATGAGTGGATAAGGAGGCTAATGATGACTAATATTAAGCACTAGGGGGTCAAAAACATAGTCTAGGTGCTAGGAGACTCAATAATTAACACAAGTAGTGCATGATTGAGGGTATGGCCAATATATAGATGGTTAGAATGTTCCAACACCCCCCATTAATCATGAATTATAAAAAATAAATCAAATTAGGGTCCAACAACAAAGGCTAAGGTCACCCTTTTACAAAAAAAATGAACTTGTCCAATAAAAGTGAAGTAAGAAGGAAAAGCACTTGGGAACAAAACCTTCCTTCAAAATCAACCAAAAAATTCAAATCATCCTTCACCAACTAATCAATCACCTCGATCAAGGATCTGAGGTGAATAAAGGTCTTCTGAATAAAACTTTTGGTGAAGATATCCGGAATTTGTTCAGGAGATGGACAAAACTGCAATTTTATGATCTTGTCATGGAGTAATCCTCAAATGTAATGCATGTGAATATCTATGTGCTTTGTTCTATGCTTCTGAACAGGATCAATATATATTCTTATGGAATTCTGATTGTCACACCAAATGACTGTATATGTGCTTGAGCAAATACCAAATTCTGAAAGAATCGCTTACAACCAAACACATTGAGATGTTGCATTTACATCACCCCTGTATTCTGCTTTTGTTGAAGAGAGTCCAATGGCACTTTATTCCTTGCTTGACCAACAAATGGTGCCATTGGAAAGCATGAAAAAAATCCAGAATTTGAATCCCGTTCAGAAATATCACCATCTCAATCATAGTTTTTGAAACTAATGAGATCAAGAGTAGAGTGGGAAGCAAAATGTAATCCATGAGACCTAGTTCCTTGCACATAGTTTAAGATTCTTTTGGGTTCCTTCTAGTGAATTTCATGAGGATGATACATATATCTTGATGCCTCACTTACAAAAAAATAAATATCAAGTCGAGATTGAGTCAAATAGAGTAGAATCTCAACTAGTTGTCTATACAATGTGATGTCTCCTAGCGGAGTAGAGTCACCTTCTTCTAGCTTAATAGGTCCAGAAAGGAATGAGAATTTAGCAGGATTGCATTCTGACATTTTTAACTTTTGTGTAGTTCTGATATGTATTTAGGATGAGGTACCTTTATACCTAAAGTGGATTGGCTGATATCAAGACCAATAAATTATCTGAGAAATCCTAAATCAGTCATTGAAAAGGCACCGTGCAAAGCAATTTTTATTGTAGCAATATTATATGTAGAGCATCCTGGAATTACTAAATCATCAAAATATAACAAAATTATCAGAATGGAATCTCCTATATGCTGCAAATACACATTTGAATTTGGTTTGCATCTCATGAAATTTTGTGACAAAAGGAAGCTATCCATTTTGGCATATCAAGCCCTGGGGGATTGCTTAAGCCCATACATTGACTTATTCAACCTGTACACAAGAGAGTGATCGTCGATATAACCATCGGTATTCTCAAACATATATCCTCCTAAATATCCCCATGTAGGAATGCACTTTTCACATCCATGTGGTGAACCTCCCACTGCTTGGATGTGGAAATGGCAAAGACTAGCCTGATTGAATGCATCTTGGCTACCAGAGCAAAAGTCTCGATGTAGTCAAGACCATGGAATTATAATAAGCCATCAGCAACGATCCTTTCCTTATATTTGATTGAGTTATCAGTTGTTGTTAAGTCCCCTCCCGTCGACCCAATGAAGGAAGGGAATATGACTACACTGCTGGTGCTTTCACATAAACTCATCCCATTTCATTAGATTCATACGAATAAAAAAAATGTGTGCAGATGAGAATCAACATAACATGCACAACGGAATTAAACTGTCCACACACATTCCTCATGCATACATTCAGCAAAATCAGAACAACCAATACATTGCAGAACTGAATACACTGAAATAGAATACTTATCTTGATGGTAAAGTTTCCCGAAGAAACTAGCTATGTCGCTGCAACGTTCCATCCAACCGTAGGTCTTTTCCCAACCTGTATTCTTTCAGTACTCAGAGGCCACCCTCGAGCTGGGCATGATTTCTGCAAGGAAAAGGGGACTGTCAATCTCAGCACAGCCCAAGAATACGTCACATATAAGCCAAGCCAGTCCACAGTTGGGTTTATCAGGATGAATCTGAACCCTCTTCATTTCCGGATGCTTGCACTCAAGCTCAAGCCAAAAAAATGGATACCCATAACGCCTACCCCAACATGCTCTATCTACACACATCAAGCACATTCATTGGGCATGGATACATATTTTTAACAATGGGATTTACAAAAAATATGGCCATGGGTTTTCCCCAAATCGTGGGAACTCCAAAAACGGACTGTGGAAATGGGAAATCGACCACAAGGAGAAAAACCGATTTCTCCCACGGTTATGAGTATTGAATGGCCAAAACGGCCTTAATGAAACCCCAAATCAAGTTCCCTTCCTCCCAGCAGCTCTACAACACCAAAAACACCCTCTTCCTAGCTAGAAAACAAGGAAACACAAAAAAAGGTAGAGGAAAAACACCCAGAAAGCTCAGACTACGTGAGGGAGCAAAGGCCAGGGTTAATAATGGCTTGGGGAGCAATTTCGTGGCTCTCCTCTTGCCCAAGGAGTCAAAAACGAATTTCCATTAAGCATGGCTTGCCCATACCCGAATTTGGATAGCCATACCTCTCCATTCCCCAGGCATTAAATACTTCAACCAATTCTCGAGAGAAATGAATGATTGGGTACAAAATTCAACATGGGTAGTTGAGGGTTTTGTGGGTTCTCTCATTGAAACTTGGATTGACTTGATAAGATCCAAGGGTTTGAATATTTCCCTCCCAATTTCTTGTAAAAATCATGCCCCCATCTCTTGTTGCATTGCATAGCTAGTTGTGGGTATTTCATTAAAATGCATATTTACATGATATTTGCAATTCAATTGTGCTTGGCTAGCACGTAAACCATATGCATCACTAAATCGATGGTGGGGCCTTGGCCTTGAGCTCCTCACCATGATTTTATAACAATATTACATCATTTCATTTTAATGCAATGGGGTTAAAATCAGGATATTACAGCTACAACCACCTTTGTTTTGAAAATCCACTTGCAATGTACGAACTTTCTACCGGGAGGAAGGGAGACTAGCTCCCAAGTTCCATTATTTTGAAGAGACTGAAACTCCTCATCCATGGAAACTTGTCATCTTGGATCTTTTGATGCTTATGTGTATGAATATGGATAAGATCCCAACATTAGAAAACATTTGTCAGGAAAATAAGGATCATTCTTAGAGAATGCACAGTGCGCATCTTCAAATTGTGACCTAGTTTTCCTAGTTTCATTAGGATCACCAACAAGATCTCTTGTTGCTTCAAGAGTCTGTTCATCTTATTTGGGTCTTGAAGGTAGATTTGGATCTAATATATTAGTTTGATTCTCATCATGAAATTCAAAATCAGAATTAGATTGCTCAGTAGAAACATCACTTACATCATTTATTGGAGGGTTTGAGCATTCTTCTTCTTCCATTGGAATTGCCTGCAGAGACACTTCCTCAAAATGCACACTCCTCTCGATGAACATATTTTGAGTGGAGGGATCATAGAATCTATATCCATTTTCATTCTCTGGATATCTAACAAGGATGCATGTCTGAATTTGGGGTTGCAAGGCCCTTCTCTTCTCTGAAGGGATTCTATCCCAACCTTTTGAACCAAAAATCCTGAAATATGACACATCAGGCTTGTGATCGGTCCAAGATTCGAATGGTGTCATTCCTTCCATTGATTTGTGGGACACCCTAGTATGAATATGGGATGCACAATTGATAGACTTATCCCACGATCTTGGAGAAATAGACTTAGACTCCATCATACATGTAACCATCTCTTTCGGTGTTCTATTTTTCCTCTCTACCACACCATTCTCCTGAGGTGTGTAGGGAATGGTACATTGCATCTGAATTCCAACATGAGCACAAAATTGATGCAGCTTTTTTTTGACATATTCACCTCCATTATCAATCCAAAGGGACTTTGTATTTCTCTCAGAAAAATTATCAATAGAAGCCTTAAAACCTGGAAAAAACTTATAAATTTCTGACTTATTTTTGAGAAAATACACCCAACAAAATCTAGAGTAGTCATCTATGAAGGTAAGAACATACTTAGAATTATTGAGTGACAAGGTTGGAAAAGGACTAGTGATGTTTGAATGGATCAATTCGAGAGGTGCAACTGCTCTCATAGATTTTCCCTTCTCATAACTCCGCTCTGGAAGTTTTCCAAGGAGACAACCCTAACAGTTTACCTTTTGAGAATTTTATCTCAGGCACCCCTTCAACCATTGAGAACTTGTTTATATATTTCAAATATATGAAGTTCAGATGGCCAAATATCTCATGCCACAACGTGCTGGTCTCATTTGCATGCGTCATAAGAGCATTTGGAGAGGAGTAGGGAAGAAAGTGAGAAAACTTGTATACCTTCGAACTATGATCTGCAAAACCAAGTGCTATGATTCTTCTCGTAGAGATGTATGTAATCTCCACATCATTGGATATGAAGGTGACTCTTTTAGGAATCGCCTTGTTGTCATTTGGTACATGGAGAGAATATTTGCAGATAGATATATGGAACATACAACACGTTGTTGAAGCTTCCATTCTCTAACTGGATTCTTCCTCTTTCTTTTAAATCAATTTATTATTTGTCTCCCATCACAATCGGAGGACCATCAAAGGATTCGAGAGCTAAGAAGGACTCTTTTTAGGCTTCCATACGTCTCGATGATCCCGAATCAATGATGAATGAAGACGAATTTGCAATACCAACATTCAGGAAATGGAACCTTTCTTTGACTTCTGCTTGGTCTTCTGAAGATTTAAATTCTCAGCTGATGGTTTGAGATTCTCCTTCTTTGGATATGGAAGCTTCTTATCTTTGAATTGTTTCTTTCATTTTCCTTTTTTGGAATCACTTGCAACAAGCGCTTGGTCCTTTAATGTCTTGATGGTACCCATTTGAACCAATTTGTCTTGCTCCTGGGTGAGGGCCTCCATGAAATCAGTTAAGGAAGGAATCTTTCAATTCTTCACTGCCAATTTGGTTGCATGAAAAGTAGACACAAACACATATAGGTATGATCCCAACTTTGAAAGTATGGACATAACCAATTGTTCATCCTTGTTCTCAATGCCACATTGCTTGTGCTGGAGGACCAAGGATTTGAATTTTGTGAAGAAGTCATCTAGGGATTTGAAAGTTCTAAGGCTCAGAGTAAGCAGCTCATTTTCCAACTGATGGCCTCTCATCTCATATGTGTTTCCAAACAGAGTTTCAAATTTTCTACAAAATTGATTTGGAGTGGTCAAATCATCGAGGTGGAAAAGAAGATCTCTACAAGTACCGAGACAAAGAAACCCATATGCTTCATCCATTCTGTTGTACCACTTGGCATTCTCAACTATTGATGTTGGCTCATTCTCAATGCACATGGTGAATCTGTAAGACCTTTTCTTCTTAAAAGAATCGCTATCTCCACTTTCCAATCAATGAAATTGTAAGGAGTAAGGAGAATGTGCTGACACTTCTCTATTGTTCAACAATTGCACTCCTGATGAGCTTGGGACCTGTAACCTGCAATAAAACACTCTTGGAATAAAGTCTAATATCATCTCACTCAATCTCTACTTTGATGTTGAGCACTTTCGGGAGTTCGTCACCCTTGAAAATATTTTATTGGCAAAGCCAAGGCTATCAAGGTTATTTTACGAAGGAATTATATGGAAACTCTGTATCTTCTATTGCATCAATGGAAGTATCTGAGATAAAATAGATAGCTGGTCCGCTCTGATACCATGTGAAATTCTCTCACACGGATGGATCTTGAGCAATAAAAAAATCTTCACAATGTTTAACATAGATCTACAGAAAAATTGAGAAGAATAGCATAAAGAAAAGATAGTTCTTAGTGTAAAAAATTTCCATATTATTCATCCACGAGATGTGGGAATTCAAATAAGATTACATGTAGAATAATTCGTGAGCCTCAAGTGTAACTCAAATTCCACTAAGAGACAGGCTTAGTTTGCATTGGATCCATCACTCGACAAGGTCTAGTGGACACTAATGATGAATGGTTAGTCAATTGAAGGTGGTTGGTGCATGAATATGTCATTATGGCTAGAAGATATGGAAGGAGAATCCAAAGAGGCACATTACTAACTTGTAGTGGTAAAAAAGGGTGCTCCTACACTCAATCTCAGTGAAACTAGGTAGAAAAACCAGTTAACAAGGCAATCAAGGGGACAAGCTGCCTTAAATCATGGAACTGATAGCACTCACTCATAAAATCATGCATGAGGGTGCATTAACACTCAAGTGATGTGGATAAGGCGCTCTGAGTGGATAAGGATGCCAATGATGACCAATATTAAGCACTAGGGGGTCAAAAACATAGCCTAGGTGCTAGGAGTCTCAATAATTAACACAAGGAGTGCATAATTGAGGGTATTACCAAGGTATAGATGGTTAGAATGTTCCAACATAGCTTAGCCGAGCTCTCAAGCTCAATTGATGGTTTCTTTAACCCAAGTAACCCCTCGATTGAAAGTTTGACTTACCCACTGTTATACCTCAATCGAGGTATTATTTAATCGTTTGATTCATTGAGATGTTAATAACTCAATTGAGGGCTTGAAAATACCTTGATCGAGGGGTGGGGAAGCTCACTCCTTGGATTTCCTTGTCAAAAAGTGTTATTCAACTTCATTGATTGACCCATGTGTGTTTATGTGTATGTGGTAAAAAGGGTACCATGTCTAGATAATCTATGCAAGAAATGGAGTAATGTGGAGAATTAGTATTTGTGGAAGTTGTAGATCAAGTGTACATTTAGGGTGATGGTGACAAATTAGATCAAACGTCACATATAGTTTTTCCTCTATCTTCTCGTGGTTGGAAACAAAACTAATTAACATATTTTAGTATGAACTTTGAATATTTTTTCCACACAAATTATAATGGTGTCTCCCTACTACCATGTAGAGGATTTTTAAAAACAATAGTCAGCAAGGAGTTGGTTTGTGCACCAATTATTAGAAATATATTCTCAATTAGTGTAAAGAATATATCTACACTCAATGAATTATCTAAAGATGTCTTTTGATTTCATATTTTGAATGGCTCTTTGATAATTCAACCCATTAGCATATTCCTTATGCTTAGTAATGTTTTAGAGTGAAGCGCATGCCATGAAGAATGGTAGAATTGAGTGCTTCCACGAGTTAGAGGGTGTCCAACTTAAATTACGAAGTTATCACAAATTTTTAATTTCAATAAGGTCTAGTGTTTAGATATTGAGGTGGTTGGGGTTTCTTGGTATATTTGGATTTTTGTTATGAATTTCCACCAAAAGTTTTAAGGATTTTCATTTGATTCTTTTACTCAAGGTTAATTAATTTATTGACTCTGATTATTGGCTACCCTTGAATATTTTTAAAAACAAATACTTGGATATGGTCTTAACTTTGATTATTGGTCATCCTTGAATTCAATTTGCATTTAAATTTTAAGTATTGCATAACTTGGATTGCATAATCGTTCCACTCTTACGAGGCATACAGATTGTAACCAGAATTGTCAACAATGTAGATGCAGGTTCCTCTACAGGATTAACTACTCCTTTTCAACTAGAAATAAAAGCTTCTTTTAACCTTTTGATCAAACACTTTTTTTCTCAACTATAAATAACAACTTCCTTAAAAAAAAATTACAGATCAAAACAAAATTATAAAAACTTTGCATGCACACAAAGGCTTTGATTTTTCATCCAAAGTTTTATAACATTGACGGTGCTCCACCTTATTGAGTAGCGTTCTCCTATGTTGAATACCATTCAACGTACATTGTTTTTAGTGTACCGGCTCTGGGGTACCATGGATTCTGACATTTCAACCACATTTAGGTGCAGTTTCTCCAGTCTCTTGTAACAAGTTTGTCTATTTTTTTATTAGAAATTAGATTCTATATCAATTTTCCTTGCAGTTTAAAGTAAATTTATTATAGATCAATGCTGGTTTCTTTTCTTCTTAGCTTATATTATATAACAAAGTAAATTAAGGTTAGCTTACTCTCTTTCTCCTGCTTCCAACTTCCAAATCCGGAATAAAATACAAACATAACTACTATATTTTCTTTACCTGATAAATGCAACTGAAGCCTAATGTGCTTGCTCCTATACTTCTTAATACTTTAGAACAGAAGCCTGCTACCATGTTTGCTCCTATACTTCTTACAACTTTAGAACAGAATCCTGCTACCATGTTGGCACCCTCTTGTCCATATATCTAATACATGATAGATTGCAGATAAGATTAGTTTGCTGGTTTGCCTTTGGTCAAATGTTTTTCATTGAAACAAACTATATTCTTGTACTGAACATGTTAAAATTTAGATTTTGATATTGAAATTTGCAATTTTATAAATGTTATTATTGTAAATAGTTTGGTAAGACCAATTCTTATTAGAACAAACTATTATACAATTTCAGAAATAAAAACGTGTAGAAAAAACCTGCCAAAAATTAGAGATCATTTGCCAGACGAATGGCCTCTTCCATCTTTCATTACTTCAATTTGTTGTGTGAACAGATATGGGAAAATATATACGTTCAAGGACAAATGTGAAGGACAAGCTTTAAGAAATATTATTCTTACCCATATAAATTTACATGAAGCGTGTGTTTGAACGAAGAAATGAATGAATAAGCAACAATCAAATCAAGAAATATGACAAGCCATTGCTTGGCGATCATTAGGTAACGTTGCTCGTCCTCTTAGGGTCATGTTACAGAGAAACAAGGTCAGCTTTCGTATATACAATCCAACTAATAAGAGTAATTTAATCATGAGCGTGTGGGGCATATAATCTTCAGTGATAACGAGAGTAATCATAGAATTTGCACAGCATCTTTGAAAAAATATTAAAATTGGGGAATGTTGGGGGGCCGACTAATATATCCAAGGAGTCACTGAGATACTGCTTCTTTGATTGGAGTAATGCAACATGTTTATGACGTTGGCTGTGGAATTTTTATAGCAAGTTTGGTGAAATGTAACACTCAGATTAGAGAACACAATGCGTATAATTGTAAACAGGGAAAAGGAAGGAAGGAAGGAAGCGTGAGAAAATTGATAACATGTACACTATTATCGTTTTCCAATTTTTTTATTATAAATGTTTTTGATCTGCTTATATAAAGCACCTGGTTAAAATGAGGGAATGTACAGCACCGGCTAACAAATCTGAGGGATCAATTTTTTTTTATTGTACTTTTTCTATTTTTTTACAAATGGTGTTGATCTCCTTATATGAAGCACCAGGTTAAAATGAGGGAATGTACAGCGCCAGCTAATAAATTTGAGGGTTCAACTTTCTAAGCTAAGGGCAGTTTCATTCCTATTTATCACATTTCTTAAGCGGCCATTTGATTACATTTATTAATTAATGCTAGCCACTGGGTAATATCAAGCACACCTTATATGTGCTTGCGCTAGTAAGAGAATTTACACACAAACTTTGCAAATATTAAAATCTGGGAATGTTGGGGACCGACTAATAAATCCAACGAAACAAATTAGAAATTGTTCTTCTATTTCTTTATCCTGGATAGTGGCTGTAGAAATTTTATAGCGAGTTTGGTGAAATGTAACAGTCACCGGAGAAAACACCATAACAGAGAAAGCGAGGAAACGTAAGAAAATCGACAACATGGACGCTCGGATTTTGGTTATTTTGGCTTTGCGTAAAACAAGAAGTCAAGTGCGCTGGGATTTTGTAAAGTTTTGAAGAGCATCGTTGATAGTTGGTATTTGCGTGCTCGAGGTTCTTACTGATTAGTAATTTCCGAGCTTCATATTATTATTTATTCTTCCTCAAACTTTCAGGCAGAAAACCGCTGTGAAACAGTAGGAGAATGGGTCGCAGGCAAAAAACTGTAGAACTCCTTCGGAAACATAAACACTAATAGACACAGACAAGCAGATCAGTTGGTAAGTTCCCTCCAACAACTCTACTGTCCTCGTCAACCCATCCTTCTCACTATATAAATCTTCCACCCACTACAGTTAATACAGCAAAAACGAGAGCTGCCCTTGATCACGGAATCATACATACTTATCTTTTTCTCCCTGGGCCTTCTTCAAGTAATTACAGTAGTACAATAGGCCATACTGTCTCCTCCTGCTACAAATCTGACATCGGTCCTTGGTTCTTTATCATTATGATTTCTCAATGTGTTCTGCACATATGAATTGCTTGTTCTGAACGTCCTTATATTCTGCATTTGATCCTCTCTTTTACCATAAATCGACTGCAAACAAAACCTTATGTAGCTAGTGGAATCCATGATTTTCGTTTTATATTGATCTAGAGGGATCTGTCGGACAACAGGGATCAGCAGCACAGCGGCCAAGGTCTGTAGCCTTTTCCTTTTTTGCCCTTAAGGCAGTACGAGCCTTGTGCAGATGAATGGCCATACTGTAAATTGAATATGCAACCTCTCTTATTCTGCCATGTGTTTTCAGAAAGTCAAGCCTTGGTTTATGTTGTGCGTTGTGAGTGATCCCGGGAATAATATCTCTCTGCTTTTATATGGAGGGTGGGTTCTGAATGATCCCAATTATTGTTTACCGCGATTGAATTTGTCATGTATAGTTCTGTATCAGGCAAAGTTTTGTCTTCTCCAGGAAGAAAATTTGTTCTAGCATTTGAAAATACTGGTGTAGCTTTCTAGGCATGAAAATTTCATGATTTTGTCCTGGCGTTTTCTCTTTCTATATTTTATAATATATCCGTTCTAGCCCTTGAGGTTAAAGATGGAGAAGAAGGAAAAAATCAGATGTAAACATCTTCAGGGTTCAGTTGTCTTAAATGGTTCAGTTTGGCTTCAATCATTTTATATTTTATTATCAACAACAATGTCGTCTGTACCAAGTTGGAAAGCAGACAGCAGCCCTGTAAGTGCAATGAAAGTTATGCTGCTTCTTCATCATGTCAAACTGGCGTAGAGATACCTTAACTTTGTATCAATAGAAAGTAGTTAGCCTGCTTAAATGTGCATTTAAACTATAATTCTTCATCCTTATGTCAAACTAACATATAACTAAAAGTTTAGCTCTAAATTACTCCTAATGTAATGTAATTATGTGCAAACTATATCTTTTATTGAAGATATAGATTGAAGTGGTATCAATTGTTGAAAGTGCCAACCTGTGATGTTACATAGTGCTTAGTCGACCTCATTAAGCAATACAATTGGAATGTTTTTTCTTTCTACTAAACTTAGTAATATGTTTTTGAATCAGGACTGAACGATATGGGCAGGGCTCCTTGTTGCGACGAGAACGGACTGAAAAAAGGCCCTTGGACACCGGAGGAGGATCAAAAGCTTGTGGACTACATACAGAAACATGGTCATGGGAGTTGGCGTGCCCTCCCCAAGAATGCAGGTGCAGGACCAAGCTTATCTGATGTTTTAACAAAGTTATAAAGAGTGAATAATTGGCATAAATTCATCTTAATCTTATGTTTGAAGCCTAAGTTGTGGGTAGTGTTCAGAACTTTTAACAATGTAGATTATGACCTTAACTAATACCCCACAGCATGACTTTAAAACATCAAGCTGCAAGCTATCCAATTTTTCAATTCCTGTTGTGCCCAGAGAATCCTGTTTGGAGTTATGCAGAAAGATATGTTGCAAGTAATGGAGATCTTTTAGGGCAATGAAGAGCTCTCTATCGATCCTTCACTGTTTATGAGAATCTGTACAATTCACATATACAGTTTATGGGATGAATTTTCATTAATTAGTACTTTGCTCATGGCGGACTGGAGAAGTTCTATCGTCATATACTGAACAAAAATTTGTGATGTTTTGATTTTGCAGGGTTGCTCAGGTGTGGCAAAAGTTGCAGGCTTCGATGGACCAACTATTTGAGGCCGGATATAAAGCGAGGAAAGTTTTCTTTTGATGAGGAACAAACCATTCTCCAACTCCATGCAATTCTCGGAAACAAGTAAGTTATCAACAAACCTCGATGAATCTCATGTACTTCTTCTTCTTTAACTTATTATGTTTGAGTTCGATTAACCTGCTCGATATTTAATATTATATTCAATTTTTAGGTGGTCTGCAATAGCTGCCCATCTGCCTGGAAGGACAGATAACGAGATTAAGAACTACTGGAACACGCATTTGAAGAAACGATTGCTTCAAATGGGGATCGATCCAATGACTCATAGGCCACGGACAGACCTCTTTGCTGCTTCCCAGATATCTCAGTATTTTGCTTCGCTTACACAGTGGGAGAATGCAAGGATGGAGGCTGAAGCACGATGGCTTAGAGATTACATGAAGCTTGCTGTTTATCGGTCTTCACCCAATATGCTGAATGCTGAGAATGGAAATATGAACCAGCTAGACATCAATCTGCTAAGGTCTGCTGCTGCATGCAGATTTGATGATCCAGCTGCATCTCTGGGTTCTCATATTTGGGCCCAACAGCAGCCTGTATCAGTACTAGCACTTAATTCTCAGAACATGGATCAACATATGGTTCAAGGTTCAAACAGATGCTCAGGGAGCTATAGCGTTGCAGATCAATCAGGAAATGTCGATGGATTATCACTGCACCAAGATCAGCAGGGATCTGTTACTCAGTTTTTGGATAACATGTGCTCCTTAGGTCTTGGCTGTGCATACTCCTCCCCTAATTTGCAGTTGGGTCAAGGTGCCATTGCACCTCCAAGCGATTCTTGTATAACTGATGAGGCTCGGAAGGAAATCAGTAATGCTTTCAATGGAGAAAACAATCTAAAATTCAGTGAGAATGAGAAAATGAAGTCCTACCATGACGAAATATACGGTCATAATTTGATGTCTTGCACCCTGGAAGGACCCGTGATAAATACAAAAGCCGAGATGTCTGATCATAACACAAATTTCCTGTGGCCAGATCACAAGTCCAATTCACTTCCGGCTTTGATTCCAGCCTCTGGTTCTCCCAGATCAAATCCTTTCAGTGGCCCTAGTGATCTAGGCTCTAATGAAAGCAGTTCTTCAATGGTAAACAACAACAACAACAGTAACTATGGAGGATCACTCGTTCCCCCCCGAGCTCTTGCTAGACTTCACAGAAAATTCAAATACGGCCAAGCCGAATGCTACCGTTGGATTTTCATCAGGCAGTACTCAACCCTGGTCGGAAATGAATTCTGAAGACGGAAGAGACTACTGGAGCAATATGCTAAAGTTAGTCGATACTATTCCTGCAGGCCTCGAGCATATCATCAGACCAGTACAGTCAGAATAGGTTCATTTTTTCTCGTTGCATTTTTCTGTTGCAGGAAAACTATGCCATGTAATTTCAAGTGTTGTGACGTATTTTCGTACCTTTTCTGATTTCTACAACACATTCTGAATGGCATATTCTCTGGTTTGTTTGCAGTATATGAACGTCATGCTCGTCGGGCTTCACAGGGATATTTCTGTATATATCGAAGAAGCCTTCTGCTGAATATATACAAGACGATAGATGCATGATGTCTTTCTTGAACATTTCAGATTTAATTGATTCAGGTGTGAAATTTTATATATTTAATAATTAGCAGAGATGTAATTAGAGTTCCCAGTATCGATATTCGTCGAGGTAGAATGAGTTAGGGACATATTCATTATTCACATTGTCCATATTATTGTTACCAACAAACAGGGAGTGAGGAACGTATTCCTTGCTCTGTGATCAGTGTATTTTTGTGTGCTATTTTTAATGGAATGATTTTCATACATAAAAATAATCTATGTTCAATAGTCCAGCATTTTCTTGAAATGCAAACCAATATATATTGATTGCAGTATTTCTATGTACTATTTTCCATGGAGCTTATTTACATACTTAAAAGCAAGTCATGCTCTCATTCGACTCTGATACATTATTGGGAAATCTAAATTATTATAATGTGTGTTCAATATAACTTTGGTTTTTCAAACAGTTAACCTTTAATTTTATTAAAAAATAAAATTTAACTTTCATAAACAAATATATGTTTTTAATCATGGAAATCAATCATTATTAAAAAAACTATATGAATAACATTTCTAGTAATTTGAAAAAATATTTATATGATAAAAAACATTTTAGTATATAAATTTATTAATATATTTAAATTAATAATTAATACTTTAAATTTTTTTAAAGTTATTATAATGATTTATTCTTTTAACAATATTTTTACATTTTGTAATCATTATTATTAATAAAATAAGTATTTAAAATATTTCTTGATATTCCATGAAATCAAAGAAATATGGTCAATACATACTTATAATAGATACTTATATACATACTTCTAATAGATATTTATAGTAGGAAACTTTTCTAGTTAAAGAGAGATACTATTTATCCCCTTCAACCATACATCACTTTCCAAGCCAAAAGACATCCAAACTTATACATAAAAAGTCTTAAAAAGAAACTAAGTACCCAAAAACAAGTGAAATCTGAAACCTTCACCAAAACTGAAAAAATAGCATATGCACAACACATAACTAATAATATGAGAAAGGAAATAGACCCCTAGAAATATTCATCGGTTATTTATCACATTGGCCCATTGAGAAATAGCTTGCAAATCATCGAAAACATGGATAGAAGTAACACCATTCATCATTACAAATTGAAATAAACACTATAAATCCAACTCCTTAGATTTAGTGTTAGTCCCTATACCACCTCCCATCCAGAGCTTGAAATAATGCTCCTCAAAATCATTCAACAACCACAAGAGCCCCTTTAAGAAATGCCATCAAAAAATCCTATTACATAATAAAAAGTAAAAGTTGGAGTTATAATCTTTCTATCATTCTTAAAAATTTCTTTAGAAGAATAGTCCATATATAATCTAAAATCATTCGAGTTAGACGCGTGTGTTGAGATCAAAACCTTCAAACAAAGCCCAATTTCTCATTTTCAATAAAGCCCAACACGCAAATATAGAAATATTTTTATGATTTGATACCATCTTTCTCCACCTGCTAAAGCTCAATTCCCAAGCAAACAAAAAGATACTACCAAATTGAATGTTGAATTTCCATAGAACAACCGGGCCAATCCACTCTCTTCTCATCAAATTATCCTAAGTAAGCAATAATTTTCTAATCATAACCGAAAAATACATTTCAGCTTTATGAGAATATGCCACTTCCAAAGCTTATGAGTCGAAACTTAACCCATCTTTTTATTTCACCTTTATTTATAAAATAAGTTCGATTAATTATTTAAAATTAAATCTTTATAGGTTCATGTTTATTTATTTTCATATATTAGAGTGACTATTTATTTTGTGAATGTTGATTTAGATTGTTTTATATTCTAATTAAAGTGGATTTAGTGAAGTTGGCATAAAGATACTATATCTTGATTAAATCATTAAAATGTCAAAGAAAAAATCATTAAATAGTTGTATTATTAAAACTATTATTACATTTAAATTTAAGAATAAGTGCCATGAAGAATTAGATGATAAGAGAAAATTAAGATATTATCAAAATGTGATCAACCTTAATCTATAAGTTCAAAAGTATGTCTTTGTTTTAACTCTCTTACAAAAGAAAATAACATTGCTAAAATACAAATAAACTCTTACAAGCTCCATAGCTCCATAGTGAAATAAGCTAATGGATAATCCCTAAAATAGCATGGGATGAAACAATGTGGTGCACACACCCACATTATAGTGCAATTCAAAATATTATTAATAATCACTTTCCTAAACATGAAACCTTTTTTTTTTTTTTTGGGTGGGGAGGGCAACAATCTTTCCTCCCAACCACCCAAGCTACAACCAATGGACAACCTAACCATGAAACTTATCACAACTATGATGATTTATGAATGCTTATGTTAAAACTTTTTAATCATATAAATATTTTTTTAAAAAATCTAAGTGATTCCTTATCTTTAAAAGATCCCATACACCAAAGTTAGTGTCAAAAGATATTAATAACTATCATCATTATTTTATTTTCAGTATTTATTCGTAATTATATTTTTCCATTTTAATATTTCAATTTATAAAAACAATATTTAATAATTTTTTTAATTTATTTTATCATATATTTTGAAAATAATAAATTTAAAAAAATTATTTCTTTAAATATATTTTTATATAAAAATTTTGGTTGATTTATCATCATTTATAATATATATAACAATATTTGTCTTTTATAAATAATGAGTTGTAATAAAATAAGTTAATAACTTATACTCAAAGTATTCAACAAAAGTTTAAACTTATCACGTATAAATCATCAAAATGTCCAATGTAATAATATGACTTACTGTTTTCTATTGATGAATATTATAAATTTTAAATATGTTAATATCAAAAAAAATATAAATTTAAAATATGTTAATAACACAAAATATAATATAATATGATTTAAAACTGTTTTTATTAATGAAGATTAATAATTTAAAACATATTAATAACAAAATTTAAAATAATATATTGACAACACATATTTAAAAACATTCCACAAAAGTTAAGGATATACGGGATAGATGGATTTCATTCCATCCACTCACGTTCATAGTAAGAGATGGATTTTTCACTTGAAAAAAAAACATTCCACAAATATCTGAACTTATTCTCTTTTACCTAACTTTAAATAAAACATAAATGTATTTTTTTAAATTAAATTTGTTCACATACCAGCTTTAACAGAGTAAAACTGAAATTGTGTGTACATTGATTGGGCATTGGCATTTAAATTTATTAACATAGTAACTTTCACATAGTAAAATTGAAACTTTGTGTATATTGATTGGCTATTAACATCGTAGATATAGTAATTTTAATAAATTTTGAGTAAAGAAGGAAAAGTCTTTTTCCTAGATTGTAAGAAGATGAGACAAGTATATTTTAAAGATTTATTTTATGTTAATAGTTCCAAATTCCAAATAGACAATTATAGAAAAAAAGAAAATATCTCAATTTACATCTAATAACTGGTATCTACATTTTGTAACACTTAACTTGTGGTTTATAGATGTTAACTCAAGATAGCTTAAGTGCTTATATTAATTTTATCCTTATTCAATTTATAAAAAACTGCATCTACTGATTTTTTTTTCCAATCTCAAAGTGTTTAAAATAATAAATATGTTTTTTTTTTTTTTTTTGAATTTGTTTAGTTCGGAATTAGTACCAGTCATTAGAAAGTGTTACGATTAAAATTTATTTTATGTTAGTAGTTTCAAGTTCCAGATAGACAATTATAAAAAAAAGAAAAATATCTTAATTTACATGTAATAATTGGTATCTAGATTTTGTAACACTTAACTTGTGATTTATAGATATTAACAAACCACAAAATATTAATTATAACCTTATTCAATTTATAAAAAACTGCATCTACTAAATTTTTTTTTCCAATCTCAAAGTGTTTAAAATAATAAAGATGTATTTATTTTATTATTTTTTTTTAATCTGTCTGGTTTGGAAAGTATAAGTCATTAGAACGCTCCTTCCTATTGCTTGAATCGGGTTGGTTTGGCATTGGTATGTTAGATTTAGACTTGGTAAGTCCGTTATATACTATTAATTGAATCTGTTTTGTTTGGCGTTTCCATGTTATCTAGAGAGATTTAAACATGGTAAGCTGGCTTGGTATTCTATGGAGCTCTATAACGAACAACTAGAAAGCCCCAGTTTGCCGAAATCTGGTAGAGCAACAATGGCTTAAAAAGTAATTTACATCAGTAAGATTATAATTTGGGCGATTTGGAAAGTTGTAAAATTTGGTCATTTTTATCTGGATTGCTGATTCTCTTCATCCAACTGACATGAAGCTTTATGCCTGTTGAATGGAGGGAATCAACAATCTAGATAAGCTCAGGCTTAAAATCTTAATCCCAGTTTTCTGATTACTGAAATTGCATATTTATAAATCTTGCAAGATATGTTTTTGGTTCTAAAACCTAGGAAAAACAGGGCTTTCTAGTAGTTCTTTATGGCCTGTGATAACTGGCACTCAAATCCCCCCTGTATTCCGAGGACCGGCCACAGACAATTTTCTGGTTAGGCACACTTCCACTCCTTTTGGTTATTTTTTTGGAATTTCGATGGTCTAGGTTCTAAAACCCCTGAAACCCAGTTCCATGGCGCAGTTCCATAGCATAGTTCCACAATAAATGAAGTGGAACTACTTCGATCCATTTTTTATAACCAGATCTAGGAACAAATCATGGGATAAGCGGTGCCATTTGAGTGCCAGTTATCCCACGCCGTTCTGTATCCTACGCGGTATTCGAATATTCGAACCGTGTAAACTGTTTGTTAATAGAGTTAAATCTCGACCACAGCGGCTTTCATCTACCTGACAAGCCACTGCTTCCAACTACCTGGAAAGCCACTGTTTACATATGTTCTTAATTTTTATTTATTGTTAACAAATAGAAACATCTGTACCTAAGGGTACCAGTTTACTGCAGAGCACGTGCCTTTTCTGGTGCGAAACGAAGGTTCTTGATTCCGATCATGACCTGCTTTGCATTGCAGCTTTCAATTATTCGAGTTGGAATGAATCGGGACTCGGGAGTACTCGGAACTTGAACAGAAAGCACGAGCAGGCAGGTAATCCCAGCCTTTTTCACCACCTACTGGTCAACAAGTACACGAGCAATTTGATTAGTAATTTTTGTACTTTAACGAATAACCTTTTTTTGTGTGTGACGAGAACTTGAAGGGGACTGCAAATAATTACGTGCCCTTCTTTTCGAATCGAAAGAGAAATATAGTTTACTTAAATGGGTATGTGTCCCGGCGATAGCTCTAAATTGGCCTGTATTGCTTGGATGCTTGTTTATCAAAACAAATATTGAGCTCACTCAGATTCTATTGTCGGAGAAATGATAGGACTGGAGAACTATCAGCGTCTGTAATGTTTTCAATGAAGTTGTGAATATAATAACAAATAAAGAATGAAAGTGAACACAGTTGACTTGTAAGACTTACCTTCCCTACGTGACTTTTAACGAACCAATACTAAAATTTCCACTTTGTTTAAAGCTTCTGTACCTGTCTTTAACTTTTACAAGATATTGAAATTGCGCAACCTATCAAGAGAAATTTTTCCCACAAGGCACACATAAATATTCAAAAATGGTGATTATATTTATGGATTCTGCAACAAGGAACAGTAAACCTGCAAAGTTCCCTGTCGTTAGGTGAATTGTCTTTCTTTTTGGACAAGGAATTGAGTACAGTGAAGGATACTTACAACTACCTAATCATGTGATGAAGGCCAAGCAGTCAAACACGACAAAGCTCCAAGTGTGAGACTGTAATACGCAAATTATATTATTAGAATCTACTGAGAATGATTATAGTTAAATGTCTTTCTTCGCTGGATTGGTCCAGTAATGTCATCATTGTTATCATCCATGATGGCTTTCATTATTGGTTTGTCGATGGCGTGTGCCATTTCTCTCTGTAACTTTAGTGTTTGTTTTTGGTACACACAAATTGTATTCATTTCATGTGCAGTTAATGAAATAATATTCAGAGATTTTTTACAAATATAATGGACGGCTTTACTTGGAGCTCGTAATATTGCTTTATAAAAATATTATTCCCTCCATATTATGTCAAGTTAGTAGTTAGGGCGTTCATTGACTATACACATAATGTCAATACCTACTTCATGGATTTATTTATTTCTGAACGAATTTATGCCTAGGATGCTAGGGGTTGGCTCTTATCCACGATATATGCGTGCATATATACCTATACTTTCATAAAGGTTATGAATTTATGAGTTCATCTATGACCATAAGAAAGGTAAAAGTCAATCCTTGTTACGTATATATTGATATTTTTATAAATTTAAAAAGTATATATATATATATATATATATATATATATAATAACTTAGTCTACAATTATATTATATTATATGATTAATTTTTAAATATAACTTAAGTAAAGATATGTTTCTAATTAATATGTTTTTCTTGCTAGTATATTTGTTAGATTTGTTGTTTACACTAATAGGGTTGAATATTAATGAAATGGTAAGAATGCTTTTTTAATAGATGTCATGAGACATGGATGATTTATATGAATAGAAAGAATCTTTCTTTTTTATTTGTTTGAAAAAATAAAATATTTGTGCATTTCATTTTGAAAGATGTAGTTATTAATAAAATCTATTATTAATATAATTGAATTATTTATAAATTCATTTAAATACAATTACCCAAAATCATAAATACAACATTTAATATCCAATTTCTATAGCTTTTGATGTTATGAATAATTCGACATGTTATTATAAATAAAATAAAAGAATATTATATAAATTTATAAAAATAATATATATATTTTTCAAAAGAGATATGTAATTTTTTGAATTAAAATTAAGTTAAAGATAAGTTGGTAAATAATAATGTTGTACATTTCATTTTTAAAAATGACAATAGTCCATTAGTAAAGTAATATGTTAACCACTAAAGTAATATGTTAATGACAAGTTAACTCAAATGCAACTACATAAAATCATAATTGCAATATTTTTTCCATTTATTTAGATTTTGATATTATGAATAATTAAATATATTACAATGAAGAAAAAAGCAATAACAAGTTCAGTCAAAACAATCACAAAAAATCATAAATGCAACATTTATTATTTCATTTATCTACCTTTTGATATTAAGAATAATTCAACATATTATGATAGAAAAAAAAATCGTCATTATTTATGTAGTCATGAAAAATAATAGTCATTATTTATATAATCATGTAGTAAAAAACAATCACAAAAAATCATAGATGCAACATTTATTATTTCATTCACTTCCCTTTTGATATTATGAATAATTCAACATATTATTATCCAAGAAAAAAAAATCGTCATTATTTATGTAGTAATAAAAAATAATAGTCATTATTTATATAGTCATGTAGTTCAAGGAATATTAAAAAAATGACTCATCTTAATATTTTAATAGATTGTTTACACATCACTTTAATGATTTAAAAAATAGTTAGTAATCAGTGATTAATTTTGTGTATTTTGAAAATAGAATTAAATTTATTGCAAAATTATTATTATAATGTATGTTGATGTATATAAATATATTTCTATAGAAATTAATTTATAAAATATTGAACTTAAGATGAGTGAGTAAACTCATAAATGCAACATTTAATATCTCGTTTGTATAGGTTTTAATGCTATAAATAAATCAACAAAATATCATGAGAAAATGGCCAACAATCTGGTTGTTTTCCTTTCTCAATTCTCAATTTTTATACAATCATCTAATTTAAGAAATATAAAAAAATCTCATATTATCTTAATATTTTAATATTTTTTACACGTCATTTCATGATTAAAAAAATTAGTTGTTGGTTGATTAGTCTTGTGGTATATTTTTATTAAATTAATGAAGATTTGAAGTTAAATTTATTGCAAAATTATTATTATAATATATGTAAATTTCATTTATGTAGAAGTTAATTCTATAAACTCAATATTAATGAATAAAATAATAAATGTAATATTTAATATATCTCATTTGTTTACTTTTTCATATTATAAATAATTCAACTTATTGTGATGAAAAAATGTTCAACAATCACAAAGGTTGTCTTCACCACACTCTCTTTTTTCTAATTCTATTTTTTATTGCAATCATATAAATTAAAATCAAAACTAACTTTATAAATTATTGAATTTACTATGTATATGAGCTCAATCATATTTTTTTTTGTTCTTTAACTAAATCTTTTAATGCATTTCACTCTTTCTATTATTACAATATCCTTTCAATAAAATAGATATAAAAAAATTATTTAATACATATTCCTTATTCACCATACCACTATAAAATACTATCCATCATAAACTTCTTAATATAACTTTCACAAAGTCATAACTATCAAAAAGAGGATTGATTGAGATAATATTAATTAAATATTAGAATTATGTATTTAAGATTTTGTTATTGAACTCAACCTATTTATACATTTCACTCTTTCTATTAATACAATACCCTTTTCATACATATTCCTTATTCACCATACCACTATAAAATACTATCCATCATAAACCTTATTAAAAAATGTCAAACATGAAAATAAGATTTGTTATGAAGGAAATCCATTATTGAATTAGAGGATCTATCTCACTAAAAATTAAGGTTGTTATTAACTCTCACACTTACATAATTGTCCTTCATCTTGATGATTGGTTAAGGAAATTATATTTATTTTATAAAGTCAAATTTCAATTAGATATATTTGCAATTCTATATTTAGGATTTTAGGTAAAGATATGTTCCAAACTAATATGTTTTTCTTGCTAGTATATTTGCGATATATGTTGTTGACATTAATTTGGGGCTTTTGTAGGGTTGAATATTAATGAAATGGTAAGAAAGTCTTTTTATCAATCATCTCCAAAATAGAGATCATATGAAACATGAATGATTTATATGAATAACAAGATTTTTTTTTTTTTTTTGAAAAAACAAGATATTTATAGATTTCATTTTGAAAAATGTACTCATTAATAAAATCCATCACTAATATAATTGAATTATTTACAAATTCACTCTAATAAAATTATCCAAAATCATAAATACAACATTTCATATCCAATATTTATAGCTTTTGATGTTAAAAATAATTCAACTTGTTATTATAAATAAAAAAAATATTATATATATTTATAAAAATAATATATATATTTTTGAAAAGAGATATGTAATTTTTTAATTAAAATTGAGTTAGGGATAGGTTGGTAAGTAATAATGTTGTAGATTTCACTTTTAAAACCATGAAAATATTTCATCACTAAAGTAATCTGTTAATCACTAAAATAATATATTAATGATAAGTTCACTCACATACAACCACATAAAATCATAAATGCAATATTTTGTGTTTCATTTATTTAGATTTTAGATTTTGATATTATGAATAATTGAACATATTGTGATGAAGAAAAAAGCAATAACAAGTTCATTAAAAAACAATAAAAACACATAAATGCAACATTTATTATTCAATTTATCTATCTTTTGATATTGTGAATAATTCAACATATTATGATGAAGAAAAAAAGTCATTATTTATGTAGTCATGAAAAACAAGTCATTATTTATATAGTCATGTAGTTCAAGGAATATTAAAAAAATGAAAAATCTTAATATTTTAATAGATTGTTTAATCACCACTCTAATGATTTAAAAAATACTTAGTAATTAGTTGATTTATTTTGTGTATTTTGAAAATAAAGTTGAATTTTTTGCAAAATTATTATTATAATATATATTAATGTATATAATTTTATTTTTATAGAAATTAATTTTATAAAATATTGAACTTTAGATTAGTGACTAAACTCATAAATGCAACATTTAATATCTCACTTGTATAGTTTTTTATGCTATGAATAACACAACAAAATGTCATGAGAAAATGACCATTAGTTGATGGTTGTTTTCCCTTCTTAATTCTCAATTTTTATACAATCATTTAATTTAAGGAATATAAAAAAATCCCATATTATCTTAATATTTTAATACTTTTTACACATCATTTTAGGATTAAAAAAATAGTTATTGGTTGATTAATCTTATGGTATATTTTTATTCAATCAATGAAAATTTGAAGTTGAATTTGTTACAAAATTATTATTATAATATATATTAACTTCATTTATGGAGGAGTTAATTCTATAAACTATTTAACTTAAGATTAATGAATAAAATAATAATTGTAATATTTAATATCTCATTTGTATAATTTTTGATATTATAAATAATTCTACATAATGTGAGGAAAAAATGTTTAACAATTACAAAAGTTGTCTTAGCCAGTCTCTCTTTTCTAATTCTATTATTTTGATTAGAATCATATAAATTAATTGATATAAACAAATCAAAACTAACTTTATAAATTATTGAATTTATTATGTAAATGAGCTCAATCATATTTTGTGTTATTTAACTCAACATATGAATGCATTTCATTCTTTTTATTAGTACAATACCCTTTCAATAAAATTGATATAACAAATTGTTTTCATACATATTCCTTATTCACCATAACACTATAAAATTGTAATGTCCCCATTCAAATAATTGCATAGCACAACAATTCCATCAATCCTACTAGTTCCCTACGTTGGATGGATACATTTGGAATTTTAATAAGGGAGCAAATAAATGATGTTCAGACATTAGAATAGAATAAATATTTAATAATGGAGCTAATTAAATAAATACAAGAGAAAATTGAAATGGAGCATGGAGACACATGGAGATTGTTGGGCCCACACAAGCTAGAATTTCTATGCCACATGGCATCCTCCTCTTGCAATTTTGAATCCATGGGAAACCTAATGTTCCTAAATGAATTAGAAGGCTAATACACTTTCCATATGCATCATAGGTCGAATTTGGAAGGAAATGTAACTTACATGGGAGAGAAAGAGTCAAATGGGAGCTTCTTGGATACTTGGGTTAGATTCCCTAACATCTATGACACCAATGATGAAGATGATACGACATTTATGACATATTGCAGACCTAAAGGCTGACATCTGACCATTATGACATGTCAGGTCTAAATATAGCATCCAATAATGCGTTCATGTGATTTGGGGAAGCTCAATGGGTCCCTGCTTGAATTGGGGGAAGATGGAATGCTAGGGTAGGGAGGACACATGACAAATCATGAGTAGACACCCTAATTCGAATTGGCTTTAGTTTTTGGATGGATCGATAACCTTAGAAGTATAAGGATGTTTATAAAATATAGGGATCAACCAAGAGAAGGGATTTTGATCATTTGAGAAATTTCCATTTGTGAAGAGCGAGAGCTAGTGGATGACTAGTTTCTTGCCTTAGCCAATTTCGAGGGTGAAATATTCCCATCCAAGTTGGTGTTTGGAGAGGCCACTCAGGTCTTTCATGGAGCTTTAATGGAGTTTGTATTTGCAGGTGTAAGCTACAGGGAAACTTGTGGTTTCTTCTAGTGCAGCACATTTTCTCAACCATTCCCAATTTTTATGGCATATTCTTGCTCCTTGAGGGAGGGAGCTTTTGGTGAGCTATTGTACTCTTTGGGAGAGCTTCTCATGATCTATTTCTGATTTTAATAAGCTTAATATACTATGTTCTGCATTCTCATAAAGTATCAGGTCGAAATACCTAGTGGCTATATGTAAAAGTGATTATTAATGAGCAAAGAATGACCATTGCCCCACTATATTGATGTATGCCATTATAATGTTGATGATTTCAAATGGAAGAATGTTTCTCTGATATATTTATGATTAATGGACTTCCATTGATGAGTATTACAAGTTTCATGTTCAACACTTAAGCATTTTAAGTCATCTTATTAAGTTTATTTGTATTTGGAAGAGATTTGGTGCCATTTCCCCAAGGGTCAAACTAGTGATTTTTGCTGCTGCTTGGGAGAAGATTAGAATAGAATTAATGACTGATAAATGGTGCAAATGAGACCTAAATAATTTCCTTTAGACATCCCCTACCTCTCTTCAGAATTTTGAGTGGGTTTGGAGGCATTTGGAGAGCCATTTTCAGTACTTACCTTGGGGGGATTTGAACCACTATTTACTAGTAAAATACAATACATTGACCAGAATGTTAAAAAAGTTTGTAAAAGTCTTTGGAGGGTCATAAATCATCCCTGAACTTCATATTCAAGTCTTAATATCATTCATATACCTTCTCCGAATATTTGGGAGCATTTGGGTCAATTTGGAGACCTAGACACTAGTCAAAGGTTGAAATAGGGAAAAAGTGAAAAATTGGTCATTTTAATAACAGTTCTTAAAAGGGACATTACAAGTGGTATCAACACATGGTCTTGGCACCTGATGGTCTTAACAAGGTGCCAAAGTAATAAGTCACCACCCTTCAAACCTGGAGTTGACGAGATTTTTGTTGAAGAGGAAGTAGTAGGGGAAGAAGAGCAATTTTTTAAAGAAATCATGACTAGGGATGAAAGGGGAAACTCAAAAAATGAGGAGGAATTTATTTCAGTCCTAAAATATTTCTTTGAAAACATGAACAAAAATATGATGAACGGATTCGAATTAATGGCTAGTCAACTAGTAGGCCTTAAAGGAGTAGTAGGAGGCAGCAATAGTACACAATCAGAAGAAACAAAGACACATGGTGAGCATATCTTTTCAAGCATAAGACCCCATAATAGACCGAATGAATTTGAGAGCACACCAAGGTCTATTGCACCTAAATTTATTATAACCAAAGAAGAACCTAACACTCAAATTGAACTTGATTCATTTACATAAAATTATTAGAAACTGGATGAAAATTGTAGGAGAAGTCTACCATTTGAACAATACTTTGTTCTTGAAAAAAACTCAAAAAGAGGGAGGACAATAGGGCTCTACTCCAGAACAAAGAATTAAATGGTGCTATTGGTAAAATTTCACTCCCCACTTTTGATGGTTCTCCTCAAAATTCTGCTAACACTTGGGTGCAAAAACTAGATGTGTATTTTTAGCTGAATCCAATGGTGGAAGAAAATGCTTTAAAAATGGCCATTTTGCACTTGGAGGGAGATGACAATGAATGGTGGTTTCATGGACTGAAAACTTTGGGTCATGATCAGGTTAAGACATATGGAGAATTTGTTGACATGGTACTAGAGAGATTTGAGAAAAAAGATCCAGAATTGCCTTTCAAAGAACTAGCTTAATTGAAGCAAGTGGGAACCCCTGTTGATTACATGATGGACTTTCAAAAATTATCAGTCAAAGTGGTTTATATATCTACGGGTAGGTTAGTATTTATGTTCACTGAAGGTTTGGCTGAACCCTTAAGAGGTTTGGTCAAACCCACAAGCCCACTACATTAAGAGATGCAATGAACTTAACTAGAGATCTCCAAAATGTACTTCCTAGAACAAGATTTCCTTCCAAGCCTAACTTCAAATTTGAAAAGAAACCTTGGCAAAGAGATGCATATGATAAGAAGCCTTGAAAAAGAGACTCATTTGAAAAGAATAAAAAAGAAGGGTTAAACAAGGATGAACTTCAAAGGAAAGAATTGTGCTTCACATGCTTTCAACCATGGACACCGGGGCATAAATGTACCAAAGGAAAAGCTCAATACATAGAAATATTTTATGATAATGATGAATATGATGGGGGCATGGATGAAGGTGGACATATTTCAGATCAAGAGGAGGCATATGAGACAGCAGTTGAAGAAGAAATACAAGAAGAAAATCAACCTTCACCGTACAAAGCAAGAATGGCAGTACTTTCAGCAGTACCTCACTATCATACTCTTCGATGCAAGGGTGTGGTACTAGGAAAAAGAGCTTTAGTTTTGGTAGATGGAGGATTCACACATAACTTCATTGATGTAGAGATGGTGGAGAAAAGGAAGATACCTATTGAACCATTCGATGGCTTCACAGTTGTCATTCCCGGTCATAACACAATGCAGTGCAAAACATGGGTTCCAAAGCTGCATGTCACCATACGTAACTATACTTTTGTTGATAGTTTTTATGTGGTTGATGTTGTTGATACTAATGTGGGTTTGGGAATGAAGTGGTTGTATTCCATAGGAAAGCATACAAAAAAGTATCAAATTCCTTAGATGAAATTTCAAGATTTGAAAGGTGTACTAAGGGTTGTGAGAGGGCAGCACACTTACCCAAATCAAGTAGTAACTTGGGTGAAAAAATGAAGCTGGGAAACAATTTTGGCTTGTTTTTGACAAACAGAACTACTAAATTTTATGTTTTGCAACTTCGACCTCTTCAAACCCATATCTCCCTTAGGAATTTCAACTTGAAGTAAACACAAAGGTTTTATAGAATTGAATTTGCTTTCTACTCGTATTTTTTTTAATTTTTTTTATGGACATATCTTGGGACAAATTTTTGTTAAATTTTGAGCATTAATTCACAATACTCTAGGATCTTCACTGAGAGAATAACATATACAGTATATCAATGCATAACAATCACAATAAGCGTCACAAGAATCAAAAGCATGAGAGACAAGAGACACAGATTTTCCGTGGTGAAAACCCTAAGGTGAAAAACCCCACAACTTCCTCAGAGATAGAGAGAGCAATGGCTCAACCAAAGTACAACCAAAATACACTTGAGATAGTCTCCTAGAAGCAGATGATCCTCCTCCTCACTAGTGTGCCACTTTCTGAGTGAGAGAGAGATGACTTTCCGAATGATCTAAATAGAGATCTCCAGATCTCTATTTATACTAACCTGTTTGCCCAGTGAACTTATGGGGCCAACTTGTCTATCTAGATACATCCACAATATAATATATATTTTAGGTCCGACCCCACACATGGTGGTCTAATAACCCACCGGCAAGTACACACACTTGTGACACTTGTCAATCCACATGACGACACTTCCATATAGAGGAATAACACATCTCTTATAAGGGTACAATAAATATATATGAAATACATAGATGAAATACATTCCTAAGTTACATATACATCAACACTCCCTCTTAACTAGGAAGGTATTTCTTGAAACAGATCTACTAGACAAGTCTTCTTCTTGGGATCATTGTCATCAATGCATCATCAACATCATCATCACTACTGCTGCTATCTCAACCAATCTCTGACTCTACTCGCCATAGGAATTTATACAGAGCCAGTCCTTTTTCATACTGGATGTAGGCCCACCACTTGTAGGTCTTCATCATCACTAGCCATACTATGGAAGTCTCAGGACTTATTACGTGCGTCACAAAACCTTAAAAGAGTCTCTTGGCTAGCAAGAACTCTAAAGAGCATCTGAGGCCTTTTTCATTCTGTCTAGATCTCCAGGACTTATTACATATGACCCCACCACAAAACCTCGAAAGAGAATCCCAGGAATAACTACGAGCACAAGGCTCAACGTATCGGATCTCCCAGGGCACAAATTACATGTGGTCACCACAAAACCTTGAAAGAGCATCCCAGGACTGATTACGAGCAAAAGGCTCAACCTATCGGATCTCCCAGGGCACAAATTACATGTGGTCATGGAAAAACCTCGAAATAGCATCCGAGGACTGATTACGAGCACACGGCTCAAACTATCAGATCTCACAGGACACAAATTACATGCCATAGGACAAAACCTCGAAAGAGCATCTTCCAGATATCCTAGGGTTCAAATTACATGCCATAGGAAAAACCTCAAAAGACTATATGCAGATCTCCTAGGGCGCAAATTATATGTCCTCCCAAGCAAAACCTTGGAAGAGAATTTGCCAGATATCCCAGGGTACAAATTACATGCCGTAGGAAAAACCTTGAAAGACTATTTGCAAATTTCCCAGGGCACAAATTACATGCTTATCTGCACAACCTGTTCCACCACCACAGAGTATCAACCTGATACTCACCATAAATCATCCTGATGTACACATGATCATCCTAATCATCATCATTGCAACATCCTGCTGCATGTCATCTGGAGCAACATCCTGAAGCTCGTCATCCATGATCATCCAGATCATACAATGCATCTACCTGATGCATACCAAGTATCTACCTGATACATATCATCATACAAGATCCACCTAATCATACAGTGTATCCACCTGATACAAGTACAAATACATGATACATGTCATCATACATGATCCACCAGATCATACAATGTATCCACCTGATACATATACATATACATGGTCCAAGAAACCAAAATGATACATATACAAAATACATACAAATGATCCTACTGATCATATCTAGCATCCAACATGATGCCTACATACATATAAATGATCCAACTGATCATATCCAACATCCAACATGATGCATACATACATATAAATGATCCAACTGATCATATCCAACATCCAACATGATGTGTACATACATATACATATAAAAATGATCCAATTGATCATACCAGAACATCATCCTGATGCTCATCATCCAGCGTTTATATCCACAGCCATGTGAGGGATCCTCCTTCCAACATGCTTGGAATGGCTTCAGAAAATGTGTCCATCACTTCTTCCTCAAAGTGTCCTCGATCTGAAGAACACCAAGCCTCTCTCTGAAGTACTCAAACTTCACCCTGGCTAGTGGCTTCATCAACACATCTACAATCTACTCGTCCGTAGCAACATACAGGAGCTTCACAGCTCCTCTCTGCACCATATCCCTGATATAGTGATATTTGATCTCTATGTGTTTCGACCTATCATGAAACACTAGGTTCTCAAACAGCTTCACACAACTTTGGTTATCATAGAAGATACCAGTAGCATCCAACGAGAGATCAAATAACTCAGACAGTAGCTTCCATAGCCATACTGCCTCACAACTAGCTGAACAGGTTGCAACATACTCTGCCTCAGCTGTACTCAGTGCTACACAGGACTACTTCCTCCTAAACAAAGAGATCACACCTGATCCCATACTGAAGCAGCACCCAGATTTTCTCTTCCTATCTGCAGCACTGCCATCCCAATATGAATCAACATAACCCTGCAGGTTAAACTTTTGATTCGCCTCATACTTGAACCCATAATCCACTGTACCCTTCAAGTACCTCAGAACATGCTTTACAGCAACCAGATGAACACTCCTCGGATTTGTCAGGAACTGACTCAATGTGTTCACCGCATAGCAAATATTTGGTATCGTGTTCGTCAGGTACATCAAGGACCCAATCATCTGACGATACATAGAGACATCAACCGGCTCAGATGAAGCATCACATAGAAGCTTCAGATTCGATGCCATAGGTGTGGCCATGGCCTTGCAATCCATCATCCCAAATCTCTTTAGGATATCTACTATGTACTTCCCTTGACCAATGAAGATCCCACCTATACTCTTCCACACCTCCATACCTAGGAAATAATGCATCATTCCCAAATATTTCATATCGAACTCGGCAGCAAGCTTCCTCTTTGTATCACACCAATTTCTAGGAGCTTGCTACAAGCCATACAAGGCTTTCTTCAATTTGCACATATGTGACTCCCTGTCAGGTCTTGGGACTGCATCCCAAACATCTTCTTCATGATCAACGGATCATGGCATTCCATTTCTTCATCCCAGATCCTTGGAACTTCAATATCTTTAATAGATATCTTTGTTGTTGGAACAAATGTTGTAGTCCTTCTTTTGTAGGTGAAGATATACGATCTTTCCTACAAAACAAGTTAAATTGCATGATTAGAAACATCTCATCATTTTCAGAACAAATTCTTTACACATAAAGAAATATGTCATGCAGTCATGCAGTTATCTTAGCCAAAGCTTCAATACAACATTTATCCATGTTCCACAACTTTCTAGATGCCTTCCAGTCTCTACTAGAACATTGTTAAGAGTTTGCACTACTCCCAACATGTCAACAAAGAGGTTTCATTCAAGATAAGTAGCACTGGAATGTTGTACAATGCCTTAGGCCACTTACCAATCACATGCATATTAGTAGTATACTGTTCATTAATGCAATCATTCTAATATGCACAATACATCTCCTAAGTCTAGAAACATAAGCATAATATTATTTAAGCAAAAGTAGGCAAGAAATGATAATTGAAATACTTATCTTTGTTTGTTTGTTGGGTGGACTCCCTCTGAGTCTTTGCTTCCCGGCAGGAGCTGTTGAAGTAGCTTCTTCTACACCTTTCTATTGTGGAATGTAGGAAGATGGTCAACTCCCTCTGAAAATCTGCATCCTTGCAGGAGCTGCTGGAGTGTGTTCCCTCTTGAATCATCCTTGCTGACATCAATCTTCTTGAAACCTAGAAAGTATAATCTATAAGCCTTCGAGCTTTCACTGTAACCCACAAAGATACCCTTCTTTCCTGAATGACCTAGTTTAGTCCTCTTTTATTTTGGGACATGAGTGTATACCGGACAACCAAATATTCTGAGATGGCTGACTTCGAGTTTCTTACCAGAAAAGACCTCTTCTGGTGTCTTGTTATCCAATATCTTGTGGGGTGTTCTGTTCTGCACATATACAGTTGTTCTAGCTGCTTCTGCCCATAGATGCATAGGTAGATCCTGGTCATGCAGCATTGCCCTTGCTGCTTCCATGATTGTTCTGTTCTTCCTTTCTGCAACTCCATTTTGTTGAGGATTATAAGGAGCATTCAACTCCCTCTTAATCCCTGAATCACTACAAAGATTCTTAAAGTCACTTGAGGTGAATTCACCACCATTGTTGGATCTGAATGTTTTGATCTTCTTGTCAGTTTGATTCTCCATCAATGTTTTGAATTCCTTGAATTTATCAAACACCTCATATTTGCTCTTCAAGAAGTATACCCAAGTCTTCCTGGAGAAGTCATCAATAAATGAGACATAGTAAACATACCCACTCAGAGAACTGGATGACATAGGACCACATACATCTAAGTGGATGATTTCCAGGATGTCTTTTGCCTTGCTTTCACAGCTTGGGAAAGCCTTCTTAATGTTCTTACCTTTTGCACATCCTTTGCAAACACCTTCATGTTTGGTCTTGATTTCAGGAAGACCCTTTACAGCCTTGCTTGCAATTGGAAGTGCCCTATAGTGCATATGAGCAAGTCTTCTCTTGGCTCCATGGATTCATGTACCATGGCATGTTCAGGTTATCCCTTCAATTTATACAAACCTCCCTCTTGCTCTCCAATCATTACTGCATCATCTATGTTCTTTCCCTTTGGCCACATTAGGACTTGGCCATCCACAAATGCAACCCTCATACCTTTTGCATCCAATACAGAGATGGAGAGTAAGTTCTTCTTGAGCCTAGGTACATAAAGGACTTCTTTCATCTTCAAATATTTTTCAGAATCTAGGTTGTAGGAGGCTTCACCACTTCCTTTGATTGGGTATTGATAATCATCTCCAAGTTTCACCTTATGGGGTGATTCATGTTAAGATAGATTCACAAAAAATTCCTTAAACCCAGTCATGTGTTTGGAAGCCCCACTATCAATCAACCAATCATTACAACCATGGGAGATAGTATCTGTGAGAGAAAAAATTAGAACATATTCTTCTTTACTTGATGAGTCATCATCACTATCACTTTCTGCCCTACCCTTCTTCTTTGGGGGTTCATCATCTTCAGCAGCATGAGCATGATATCTTCTTTTGTTATTCTTCTTCTTCTTATTGAAGTTGTTGTTGTTGTCTTTCTTCTTCTTGGGACAATCTGAAGCAAAGTGTCCCTTCTCATTGCAATTGAAGCATCTGAGATCTTTCTTATCTTTATGATAATGGTGGTGTGAGAATCTCCTGTTATGAGATGATTCCCTCTTGGACTTGCTTTTCCTGGCATGTGCTGTGAGAGCTTGATCTTCATTTCCCATATTTTCTTCTCGAGCCACAAGCCTAGCTTCTTCTTGAGAGCATTCTTCCCGCAATCTGTTGAAGGAGATCAACTTCTTCCTTGCACAAATTCCTTGAATAAAGGAATCCCATAACCTGGGTAGGCCATTTAGAGTGGTCATCACCACTTCACCATTCTCCACCATTTCATCCACTGCTTCTAGTTGTTCCTTGATCTAGGATACCCTTGAAAAATAAGATTGAATGGTTTCTCCTTTCTGAAATTTTACTCCTTTCAATTGGTTCCACAGGGTCATCTTCTGATTTATGTTCTTCCCTTCAAAATTTCAAATAGCTTGGTCAAAGAGTCAAACATATCTTTGGGTGTCTTTAGAGAATACACATGGGGTATGAGATGGTCTTTGATAGAATTAGCAATGATTCTCTTTTCCTTGACCAAGTTCTTCTTATGCAATACTTTAGCCTCTTCATCCTCTGGGATAGGGATGTCTCTTTTACATATGAGTCCAACTCATTCTCTTCCACGATTAACCCAATCCTACACTTCCAAGCTCGGAAGCTATCAGCTCCTTCAAGCTTATCCTCAAGCTTGGTGTGGTGAGACATCTTAAAGAGTACTTCAAATGGAAATAGAAAAGATTTAGGTCTTACCACTTGAAATGCTGAAAACTGGATCTGGTCTCAAATTAGGGTTTGTCGAAAAAACCCTAAAAATTCAAAATGTGAATTTTAATTTTCTGAAAGGATAGAAAGATGCGGCTTGATGAGCTGATCAGCTTGGTGTATTCAGAATTTGAGATCAGCAAAGCTTTACCCTTCAGATTTTTCTTTTTGTCCTCCCGGGTTCACTAAGGAGAGCCCTGAATTAGGGTTTGAGTTTCTCGAAGATCTACCCAGCCAAAAATATCGCTCAAAATCTCTAAACTTCGAGTTTTGCAAGGAGCTTCCAGCTATGTCTTCAGATTTCAGAAATTCCTATTATTGTGGAAACCCTAATTTTTAGGGCCAAATCTGAAAATGCTCAGAATTGAATTCTAATTGGACAGATAGATTCCCCTTGATGAGTAGAGTCAATATACTATACTGCTTTTCCAAAATTTGTGGAGAGAAACCCACTAAACAAGAAACTCAAGTTTTCATCACTGCAAAATGTCTTCTTCTCAGGTTAGCTCTGATACCATGTTAAATTTTGAGCATTAATTCACAATACTCTAGGATCTTCACTGAGAGAATAAAATATACAGTATATCAATGCATAACAATCACAATAAGCATGACAAGCATCACAAGAATCAAAAGCATGAGAGACAAGAGACACAGAGTTTCCATGGGGAAAACCCTAAGGTGAAAAACTCCACAACTTCCTCAGAGATAGAGAGAGCAATGACTCAACCAAAGTACAACCAAAATACACTTGAGATAGTCTCCTAGAAGCAGATGATCCTCGTCCTGACTAGTGTGCCTCTTTCTGAGTGAGAGAGAGATGACTTTCTGAATGATCTAAATAGAGATCTCCATATCTATATTTATACTAACCTGTTTTCCTAGTGAGCTTATGGGGCAAACTTGTCTATCTAGATACATCCACAATATAATATATATTTTAGGGCCGACCCCACACATGGTGGTCTAATAACCCATCGACAAGTACACACACTTGCGACACTTGTCAATCCACATGATGACACTTCCTTATAGAGGAATAACATATCTTTTATAAGGGTACAATAAATATATATGAAATACATAGATGAAATACATTCCGAAGTTACATATACATCAACATTTGTTGTCAACATACGTCATATACTTGAAAATTTTCGGTATGGATAATGAGTGACCTGTGTTGACGACGGTTTTTTGATAGATGGTTATTCATTTTAGGGAAAAAAATTGTAGGCTCATCATCTACACACACTACACTGAATCCTGGACTATATTTTGAGTTTTTTAAGACTTGGGAACTATTTTTTATTATTTATGGAAACAACGTATGTTCAGAAAATGGTGCATTATTGACACATGTTTTTGTTTTCACATTTTCTTTCAAATGTTACTCTTATTGGAAAAAAAAGTACACTTTTGAAGAGGACGAGCCAATTATGATCTCTGTGAAATTTCAAATTTTTTGGTGTTGTCTTTGTTATGATATTGAATTTTCATTTTAGGTGATTTTCAAAGTAATAAAATTATTAAGGGATAGGGTTTAGAAAAAAAATACTAATAAATAGAAATTCAAGTCAAAATGAAACAATTATTATATCATTGGAAACTAGATTCGGAGATGAATCCATTGCTACCAAGTCTGACAAATAATATTTAGAATCTGCAGGGGTTCGGGCTTGCTAAAGTTGCAGGTTCCGGAAAGATGCCATATATTTTCATAGGTTTGTTGAGCATAAACTCTCGATCGGAAAAATATCTTCCAAACTCTCAACCGAGAGTTTAGTTCAAACTCTCATCCGAGAGTGTTTTTAAAAATACAGCGCGGCGATTGGTTCAAACTCTCAACCTAGAGTTTTTTTAAACTCTTGGGCGAGAGTTTTAAATCTCAAAACTCTCGGCCTAGAGTTTTTTAAACTCTCATCCTAGAGTTTGAGGTTGACTTATTTTCGCATGATCATCCACCCACGCTCCATGTTTTTCACTCTGTTTGTCACAGAAGTGTTTCTCAGGTTCGCGACATGGGGACGTAGAATGGGTTTTTGAATGTCATATCACATCTCACAATCCAAACATAAAGGTTGTTGAATGTCATATCACATCTCACAATCCAAACATAAAGGTTGTTGAACACCCAAAGGAGATAGAGAGACTCTTGCTCAAGTATGAAAAAGTTTTTAGAGATCTTCCACATGGTAGACCACGAGATAGGGGGGTTGAGCACAACATTTTTTTGGAGGAGGGTACCTCACCCATTAAAATACCACCTTATAGACATCCCAAGAAATTTAGATATGAGATTAAAAAGGCCATCTAAGAACTTTTAGAGTTGGGACTCATTAGACCAAGCTCTATCCCTTATGCTTCTTTAGTAGTGTTGGTAAAGAAAAAAGATGAAACTTTGAGGATGTGTATAGATTTTAGATCCTTGAACAAGAAGACCATAATGAATAGGTATCATATTCCTAGGATTGATGAGCTCATGGATGAGCTATTTGGAGCCAAATATTTCTCCAAAATTGACCTTAGATCAGGTTTTCACCAAATTTGAATGAAGGAAGAAGATGTGCAAAAGACTGCTTTTTAATGTCATTATGGTCATTTTGAGTTTCTTGTTATGCCATTTGTATTGACTAATGCTCCAACCACATTTCAAGCATGCATGAATAGAATCTTTTGCAAGCAGCTTAGAAGGTTTATTTTGGTCTTCTTTGATGATATTCTCATTTACAATCAAACTTGGGAAGAGCACTTGCAAATTTTAAAGATTGTGTTGAAAAATTTGCTAGAACAGTCCTTGTTTGCTAAGATGTCTAAATGTGAATTTGGGATGAAGGAATTATTTTATCTTGGGCACATTATTGGGCAAGAAGGAGTGAAAGTACACATGGAAAAATCAGTTCTATCTTAGAATGGCCATCACGAAAAAACATCACTGAATTGAGAGGATTCATTAGCATATGCCCATATTATGGAAAGTTTGTGAAAGGGTTCTCCAAGTTGACTTCTCCACTCACTGATTTGACTAAGAAGGATGCTTTCAAGTGGGATGAAGAGGCTGAAAAGGCCTTCCAAAAAATGAAATAGGTAATGATTAGTTGTCCCATACTTGCATTACCTGATTTTTCTAAGCCTTTTGTTATTGAATGTGATGCTTTAGGTGGAAGAATAAGGGTTGTCCTAAAGCAAGGCCAAAACCCTGTAACCTTTGAGAGAAGAAATTTGCAGCCTCATGAAAATATTTACTCCATTTATCACAAAGAAATTTTGGCCATCGTGCATGCATTGGACAAGTTTCGACAATACTTGGTAGGAATAAAGTTTGTGGTGAAAACTAACCACAATAGTCTAAGGCACTTCCTCACCCAAAAGGATCTAAATGAAAGGAAACAAAAGTGGGTAAGCAATATTCAAGCTTATGATTTTTATATTGAATATGTGAAAGGAAAAAATAACATTGTAGCAAATGCATTATCTCGAAGAACTTCTTTTTCTCTCATGGACATTGCCAAAGATTGGAAAAACATGATACTAGTTGAATATGACAAAGACAAATTTGCTTGTGATGTATTAGATGGAATCAAAGGGGATGATAACTACAAGATTTTGAATGGGCTGATATATTATAAGGGTAGAATTTATTTTGTTCAAGACTCAAAACTCAAGTACAAAATTTTGCAAGAAGCACATGATTCCCCACTAGCTGGCCATCCGAGGATCTTCAAAACTTATAGGAAATTGAGGAAAATATTTTTTTGAAGGGGCTGAAGGAAGATGTTAAGAAATATTTGAATGAATGTAAGGTATGTCAGCAAAACAAATCAGAACTTACATGCCCAGCTGGCCTATTGCAACCATTTCCCATTTTAGAGAAAAAATGGGACAGTATTTTAATGGACTTCATCACCGGTTCGCCCAAATTTTTGGGTAAGGATTGCATATATGTGGTAGTGGATAGGTTGAAAACATTTGCTCATTTATTTGCTATTACATCATCTTTTAGTGCTGCAAAAGTGGCTGATATTTGTTTCAAAGAAATCTTCAGATTGCATGGGCTCCCCAAGAGCGTTGTTAGTGATAGAGATAGTAGATTCATGGATTCTTTTTGGAAAGAAATTTTTAGATTGGTGGGAACTCAATTAACTCCAAGTACAAGCTATCATCCACAAACTGATGGAAAAAAAGAGAGGGTGAATCAATGGTTGGAAGGGTACCTAAGAAACTATGTGGGAGAGCAGCAAAAAGCATGGGCAAAATGGCTACACTTGGGTGAGTTTTTCTACAACACCACTTATCATATGTCAATAGGGATGTATAATTTCAAATATTTATATGGTTATGATGCACTTAACTTTGTTGAAATAATCTTTGGTGATAGTAGAGCCCCAAGAGCCAAACATTGGGAGAAAGAGAGCCAAGAAATTTTAAAGCTTTTGAAAGACAATTTGAAGGTTGCTCAAAATCAACAAAAACAATATGCAGATAGACATAGATAATAAAGGACCTTTAAGGTTAATTATTCGATATATTTGAGGTTGCATCCATATAAACAACATCTCTCAAAAAGAATGGAGCAGAAAAGCTAAAACCAAGATACAATGGCCCATACAAGGTAGTTTGGAAGATTGGGGAGGTAGCATATGAACTAGAACTTCCAGAACGGAGTAAAATCCATAATGTATTTCATGTTTCTTGTACCAAGAAATCTCTTGGTCAGCAAATTGTCAGTTCAGAAATACTTCCTCCCTTGGATGATGAAGGCTAGCTCACACTTGTTCCATAAAATATTTTGAAGACAAGGGAAAGGAGATTGAGAAGCAAAACTATCAAATAATACTTAGTAAAATGGAAGGATCTACCAAGTGAAGATGCCACATGGGAAGAGGAGAAGATTTTGCAGCATCCAAATCTGAAATTGCTTGAGGACAAGCAATCTTGGGTGGGGAGGACTGTAATGTCCCCATTCAAATAATTGCATAGTAGGGCAATTCCATCAATCCTACTAGTTCCCTAGGTTGGATGGATACATTTGGAATTTTAATAAGGGAGCAAATAAATGACGTTCAGACATTAGAATGGAATAAATATTTAATAATGGAGCTAATTAAATAAATGAAAGAGAAAATTGAAGTGGCAATGGAGCATGGAGACACATGGAGATTGTGGGGCCCACACAAGCTAGAATTTTTGTGCCACATGGCATCCTCCTCTTGCAATTTCTAATCCATGTGAAGCCTAATGTTCTTGGATGACTTAGAAGGATAATACACTTGGCCATATGCATCATAGGTCGAATTTGGAAGGAAATGTAACTTACATCGGAGAGGAAGAGCCAAATGGGGGCTTCTTGGACACTTGGGCTAGATTCCCTAACATCTATGACACCAATAATGAAGATGCTATGACATTTATGACATATTGCAGACCTGAAGGATGAAATCTGACCATTATGACATGTTAGGTCTAAATATAGTATCCAAGAAGGTGCTCATGTGAGTTGGGGAATCTTAATGGGTCCCTACTCGAATTGGGGGAAGATGGAAGGTTAGGGAAGGGAGGACACATGGAAAATCATTAACACACATCGTAATTTGAATTGGATTGATTTTGTGGATGGATTGGTAAACTTAGAAGGCTATGTATGTTTATAAAATACAGGGATCAAACAAGAGAAGGGATTTTATTCATTTGAGAAATTTGCATTTGTGAAGAGAGAGAGCTAATGGATGACTAGTTTCTTGCCTTAGCTAATTTCGAGTGTGAAATATTGTCATCCAAGTTGGTGTTTGGAGAGTCCACTCAGGTAATTCATGGATATTTAATGGATTTTATATTTGTAGGTGTAAGCTACATGTCATATCATGATTTCATCTAGTGCAACAAATCCTCTCAACCATTTCCAGTTTTTATGGCATATTCTTGCTCCTTGAGGGAGGACGCTTTTGGTGAGCTATTGTACTCTTTGGGAGATATTCTCATGATCTATTACTAATTGTAATAAGATTAATATACTCTATTTTTAATTCTCAGAAAGTCTCAGGTGGAAATACCAAGTGGTTGTCTGTAAAAGTGATTATTAATGAGCAAACAATGACCATTTCCCCACTATATTGATGCATGCCATTATAATGCGGATGATTTAGAATGGAATAATGTCTATCTGATATATTTATGATGAATGGACTTCCATTGATGAGTATTACAAGTTTCATGTTCAGCACGTAATCATTTGAAGTCATATTATTAAGTTTATTTGCATTTGGAAGAGATTTGGTGCCATTTCCCTAAGGGTCAAACTAATGATTTTTGTTGCTGCTTGGGAGAAGATTAGAATAGACTTAATGATTGATAAATTGTGCACATGAGACCTAAATAATGTACTTTATACATCCCCTACCTCTTTTCAGAAGTTAAAGTGGGTTTGGAGGCATTTGGAGAGCCATTTTCAGTACTTACCCTGGGGGGATTTGAACCACTATTTACTAGTAAAATACCATACATTGACCAAAATATTAAACAAGTTTGCAGAAGTATTTGGAGGGTCATAAATCATCCTTGAACTTCATATTCAAGTCTTAATATCATTCATATACCTTATCAGAAGATTTGGGAGCATTTGGGTCAATTTGCAGACCTAGACATCAAAACTAGTCAAAAGTCAAAATAGAGAAAAAGTTAAAAATTGGTCATTTTAAAAAAAATTCTTAAAAGGGACATTAAACCAATACTATCCATCATACACCTTAAGAAAAATATTTCATACATATTCCTAATTCACCATATAACTATAAAATACTATCCATCATAAACCTCATAATATAACCTTCATAAAGTTATCAGCTATCAAAAGGAGAATTGATTGTGATAATATCAATTAGATATTAAAATTCTATATTTATGATTTTAATCATTATATTTTTTCAATAATTTTTTTTATTTAACTCAACCTGATAATTCATTTCACTCTTACTATTACTACAATACCCTTCCAATAAAATTGATATAAGAAAATTATTTCATGCATATTCCTTATTCACCATACCACTATAAAATACTATACATCATAAACCTTAAAAAAATTATTTCATACATATTATTTATTCACCATACCACTATCAAATACTATCCATCATAAACCTTATTAAAGAGGGTCAAACTTGAAAATAAGTTTTGTTATGAAGGAAGTCCATTATTGAATTAGAAGATCTATCTCACTAAAAATTATTAAGGTTTTTCTTAACTCTCACACTTACGTAAATGTCCTTCAATTTGATGATTAGTTAAGGAAATTATATTTATTTTATAAAGGCAAATATTTTATAAATAAAAGTAATGTAACCTCTATGAAGTTATCAACTATTAAAAGAGGATTTTATAAATAAAAGTAATGTAACCTCTATGAAGTTATCAACTATTAAAAGAGGATTGATTGTGATAATATCAATTAGATATTAGAGTTCTATATTTAGGATTTTAGGTAAAGATATGTTTCTAGAATTAATATGTTTTTCTTGTTAGTATATTTGTCAAATATGTTGTTGACATTAATTTAGGGTTTTGTAGGATTGCATTTTAGTAAAATGGTAATAATGTTTTTTTATTATCAATCATATCTATTTTAGAGATGTTATGAGACATTGATGCTTGGTATATTCTTTGATTTATGTGAATAACAAGAATTTTTCTTTTTTTTCTGTTTTTTCTTTTTTTTTTCTACTTGAAAAAATAAGATATTTGTACATTTCATTTTTAAAGATATAGTCATTAATAAAATCCATTAGTAATATAATTGAATTATTTACAAATTGACTTAAATGCAATTACCCAAAATCATAAATACAACATTTAATATCCAATTTCTATAGCTTTTAATGTTATGAATAATTCAACATGTTATTATAAATAAAAGAATATTATATAAATTTATAAAAATAATATATATATTTCTCAAACGAGATATGTAATTTTTTGAATTAAAATTGAGTTAAAGATAGGTTGCTTAGTGATAATGTTGTATATTTCATTTTTTTTTTAAACGACAATTGTTTATCACTAAAGTAATATGTTAACGACAAGTTCACTCAAATACAACCACATAAAATTATAAATGCTATTTTTTGTTGCATTTATTTAGATTTAGATTATATGAATAACTGAACATATTATGATGAAGAAAAAAAAACAATTTTAGTAAAAAACAATCACAAAAAATCATAAATACAACATTTATTATTCTATTTATCTACCTTTTGATATTATGAATAATTCAACATATTATGATGAAGAAAAAAATCGTCATTATTTATATAGTCCTAGAAAACAGTGATCATTATTTATATAGTCATGCAGTCCAAGGAATATTAAAAAAAATGACTGATCTTAATATTTTAATATTACTCTAATGGTTTAAAAAATATTTAGTAATTACATGATTATTTTTATGTATTTTGAAATGGAGTTGAGTTTATTGCAAAATTATTATTATTATGTATGTTGATGTATATAATTTTATTTTTATAGAAACTAATTTTATAAAATATGAAACTTAAGGTTAGTGACTAAACTCATAAATGTAACATTTAATATCTAGTTTGTATAGTTTTTGATGCTATGAATAACATAACATAATGTTATGAAAAAATTACCAATAGTTAATAGTTGTGTTCTCTTTTCAATTCTCAATTTTTATACAATCATCTAATTTAAGGAATATAAAAAAATCTCATATTATCTTGATATTTTAATATTTTTTACACATGATTTCACAATTAAAAAAGTTAGTTGTTGGTTCTGATATATTTTTATCAAATTAATGAAAATTTGAAGTTGAATTTGTTCCAAAATTATTATTATAATATATGTTAACGGATTTAATTCTATAAACTATTCAACTTAAGATTAATGAATAAAATAATAAATATAATATTTAAAATCTCATTTGTTTAATTTTTTATATTATAAATAATTCAACATAATATGATGAAAAAATGTTTAACAACCATAAAGGTTGTAGTAGCCACTCTCTCTTCTAATTCTAATTTTTATTACAATCATATAAATTAATTGATATAAACAAATCAAAACTAATTTTATAAATTATTGAACTTACTATGTATATATACTCAATCATATTTTTTATTATTTAAATCAACCTATTAATGAATTTCACTCTTTCTATTAGTACAATAACCTTTTAATAAAATTGATATAAGAAAATTATTCATACATATTCCTTATTAAATGTACCACTATAAAATACTATCCATCATAAACCTTAAGAAAATTATTTCATAGATATATTCCTTATTCACTATATCACTTTAAAATACTATGCATCATAAACCTCATAATAGAACCTTCATAAAGTTATCAACAATCAAAAGGAGGATTGATTATGATAATATCAATTTGATATTAGAATTCTATATCTAAAATTTTAATCATTATACTCTTTGAATATTTTTTGTTATTTAACTCAACCTATTAATGCATTTCACTCTTTCTATTATTACAATACTCTTTCAATTAGAAAATCATTTCATACATATTCCTTATTCACCCTACCAATATAAAATTATATCCATCATAAATCTTTAGAAAATTATTTCATACATATTCCTTATTTAGCATAACACTATAAAATACTATCCATCATAAACCTTATAAACCTTATTAAAGAAGGTCAAACTTGAAAATAAGATTTGTTACGAAGGAAGTCCATTGTTGAATTAGAGGATCTATCTCACTAAAAATCAAAGTTGTTCTTAACTCTCGCACTTACATTAATGTCGTTCAACTTGATGACTGGTTAAGAAAATTATATTTCTTTTATAAAAACAAATATTTTATAAATAAAGATAATATAACCTTCATAAAGTTATGACCCATCAAAAAGAGGATTGATCGTAATAATCTCAATTAGATATTAGATTTCTATATTTAGGAGTTTAATCATTATACCATTAAAATAAAAGTGATAAATAATAAATTAAATCATGTGATCAAGTCTATTGGTGGGTTAATCTGTAGTACCTCTATCTTGATCTTTATGGTTATTGGCTTCAATGTAAATATTGTATGCAATGTGTGTCACCGTAGTGTGGAGCTCAAGGCTAAGGCCTCACTAGTGGATGTTCAAGTTTTAGTTGCATAGGCAAGTATTTGACAGTTTGATTATTCATGAGTTGTTAATCCATGAAGAAATGTAAACAATGTAAATATTAATAATGCAATAAAATACCTAAGGGACTGGCTATGCATGAAATGTGAAAGAAAAAGGGCTGTGTATTCACTAGGGAGAGGTGAGGGGGTTGTTGGGTTGAAGCAATCCTTCCACACGTCGACTTGGGAACCCATTTGACTCACCATGCTGACATTAATGGAACTGTAAGAGGGTGGTTGAGGAAACCAGACCCAATAATGCGATGGAGTATGGACAACCTGCAAATCCGTACGTCAAGGTATGTCCCTATGCTTTTCTTGTCCATTAAGCCACTCCACACATGGGAATTCAGATCCTGCTTGAAAACCCATTGTGGATGGGGAACCAAATCGGGGGGGAAGACCCATCGATCCACAGAGAGGGGGAAACAAGGGCTCATACATTCATGCATACTCAAATCGGGTGGAAGCATGAAGATAGTCACGTTTTCCTGTGTAATAGAAAATACCTAAGAGTTGATAGCCATAAAATGGTGTGTACGAACCCAGTCTACTTGTGACTAAGTGGTATGAACCTAAGAGGAATTACGAATCTTATATAGTGTAGAGAATCCGTGATAACCCGGGATTGGAATCGTAAAGCCAAGTAATACCCAAAAGATCATGTCTTAGAGGCTGATAGTGGAACCAGGAAGTTCAAGTATCCATTTGTAGAATTCAAGGAAAACCATACCTGCCTAGCTCAGTGCTGAGGGAAGGGGCGCTTGAGGGACTGCGTAGTAGAGAAGGGGACCTGACTCAGACTAAGAGTAGAGGTGATGGGGGTGCCTGGGTTGTCTGAGGCCAAAGGGATATGCTTGTAGCCCTATGGTTGAGCTCAATGAGTTAGTGAACTCAGTCCCTGCCTCCCCACTTGTTTGACAACCACCGTGTGCTGAATTCCTTGAGGGACAATGAACCAATGCTATGAGTGAGCCTGGGTGATACTCCTTAATGGATACATATCCCCAACTCGGGGGTGATCTCTGATTGCTGAAATAATAGAGGCTAGGTAGAGATCTATGGTTGGGATGGAACGTTGTAGTCCATAACCAGTTTCCTGGTGGTTTTTAATTAAACGATAAGTGCCTTGTGGTGTTTGAATAAGGATGTCTCATGTGTTTATGGCTTGCTTATTACATACCAGTTATTGATTGAATGAATTTTTATGGAAGTGGAGCAATAGGAAGCTTTGTATGAGTAGGGTTGTATACTTATGCCTTGTATCTGAATTGTGTTTGAAGTTGTTGTTGTGCCATGATGAATGATGGATGTATGTTAGATGTGTGTGTGTGTTCTATTTCAAATGCAAGATTTGATTCAGATGGTTAATAGGGATGAATGCCCAAGTATTATGTATTATGTATTATGTTGTAGGCATGTCATTGCTTTACTCCTACACCTTGCATATTCATATTATTTTGGTATTCATATACATTCGTGCTTGAGGAATAACGCTAAATGTATGCATGTCATTCCTCAATCTGTTTAAGAGGAAATAGACTAAGTATAATCCCTTCTAAGGGTGGGTAATGCTTCAGTACCTTTACATTTATGGAGTGTATATTGTGTCAATTTCATTGATAGAAGGATCATATGTGTGAGCCGAGTGGGAGGCTGATTTATTGCTATGTATATCATTGTATTGCATCGGGGTAAAGCATCATAAGCCTGGCATGTGATAGATATGATTGCTAAGTCTAACTTTATGCACCTTACTTGTTGTGATATGTATGATTAACCCTGTGATTGACTTGTATTGTTACATCTAATCCTTGGGGATGAGGGGAATGCCCTGGAAATGTTTCAGAACCCCTTTGTGGGTTAGGTGGAAGGGAAAGTCATGATAGGAAGAAGCCTTAAGTCCTTTTGGCAGAGTTATGGAAAGAAATTCAGTGGGAAATTTAGCATGGTATGAGTGCTCAGATGGTGCAGTGATTTCACCACTAGATAGAGCTCAGCAAGAGGTTTCCAACGGTACCAACCTTGTCTCATTTGGACCAAGTATGAGGAAGTTATGCTCCTCAGAAGTTGTGTGGAGAGTTACCATTGCAAGGGTGTTGTTCCACATGTCCGCATCCGCAATCGCGGATTGCAGAAAGGTAAGTTTTCCCAGTGGGAAATTCTGCATTCTTGCATACGCAATAAGAATTGTGGATTGAGGAATGGTGAGTCTGTCGATGGGAAAATCTTGCACTTCTGCATCTGCAAATGCAAATTGCGGATTGTGGATTACGTGAAGGTAAGCTTTTCGGTTTTGAAGTTTTTCACTTCTGCATCCGCACTTGCGGATTGCGGATTGCAGGTTGCGGATTCACTATTGTGGATTATGGATTGGAGATCCTTTGTTGCAGATTGCGGATTCACTATTGCGGGTTGCGGATTGCGGAAAGGTAAGCTTTCTGGTTATGAAGTATTGCACTTCCGCATCTGCAATTACGGATTACGTATTACAAATTCGTTGTTGCGGGTTGCGGACTGCGGATCTAAGTCATTTAAACTGTGTGTGTGTATTCAGTCAAATTTGGAGAAAAAAAAAGAGTATCTAGGTCTCCCATCGCATCTGAAGGACACTGAGGTGATCTAGGGACGTTACAAAGTGGTATCAGAGCCTTAGTTATAGCACTGGGGCTATATGGGCCGAAGTATGAGCTTACAGGTTAGTCCAAGAGAGGCCAAGTTGGAATTGACCATAGATTCCGAAAGCAATGTGAGAAGCAAGCATGTGAACCAGGTTCAATTATATTTGTTGTAGTGTTCCAGGAGAGCTACGGAAGGCTGACTCGGCCATGCAATTGGACCAACTATTACATGGAAGAAGAATTTGATGCTATGAAAGGGAATTGGGAGGGAGAATTCCTTAACCCCATTCTAATATTAAGTTATATTTTATGATTGTATATACAGAAAATCATAGCATAGATATGCTGAAAATGCGATATGATTAGATAAATTGAAATGAATATGCACTAGTAGACATATTGCTAGATATTGCATAGCACATGAATATGAGAATTGTAGACTGGTAAAGCTAGTGATGTTTTACATATGTAATAAACCACTAATGACAATTGTTGTGGTTGAATCCTGGTTGAAAATGCTGATGATGTTGTTGCATGTGACCAGTAAACTTATGAAGAAAGGTTAGTGTAGTAGATTTGTTATCATGAGGATTGGTGAAAGGACTATTTAATCCTTAATGCGAAGCCGACCAGGTAACATCAAGAATACTCATGGGAACCATGCAGGTATGATCTGTTTGTGCCGATAGTATGAGTGTTGAAGGATTGGGTAAGAATCCATTGAACCATACTTTATAATCAATCATAAGCTAATATGCATGTATGGTTGAATGCACTTGATGTGAATGCCATACCACCATGGCATGGTAAGGTATGAAGTAGTAAGGGAAACGAACCTTCTACCATGTTACTGTTTAAATGTTAGAATGCATTCATATGAAATTACATCATGCCATAGATTGGTTATGAGTTTCATAACTAAGCAAGTAAGGGCCATATGTGTTTGGAATGGTAAGTGTGCATTAGAAGATTTGTAAACCTATGGTTGCATGAAGTGAATGCACATGAAAATTTTGTGTAAATGTTGTAACTGTGCATGCATAGGTGTGGGTACACATATTGAGATGCATTGTGTTAATGCATCGTTGTGATGTATGTTCATTGCACTTATATAATAGATGAAATGAGGAATTAGTGGTAATTCTGAGATCATTTCATGAGCTGTTGTGAATGCAGGAGAAGGATTGTACAAAGGTATTCACCATAAGAGGACTACAAGAGTGCTCTGTTGGAAGGACAAAGTTACATAAAAATGATATGGCTGCGAAGTAATGATCATTTAAATTTTGAGTTGATTGTGGGGATAAGGCGTTTGTGTCTTGCAATTTTATTATGACAATGATGAATGCAAAATAAATAAATCTATATATATATATATATATATATATATGTATGTATATATTTCATTGCATTTGAAATGCTAATAGTTGAAAGTGTTTGAATTATGAAGTGCTATAATTCTGAGATCACTTCGGTAACTGTTATATTGTTACGGCAATTAAGAGGTTACATGCATGAAAACTTACAAGTGTTCGACTGCTTTAAGTTTCAGATTTCAGGAAGAAATTTCTTGGGTATGGCAGCGTGGGTAAGACTGTAGCAACAAATAAAATATACCATGAAGACACATTGTAGGAAGACCATGTGTGATGGCCTGCAGAAGCCAAACTTCATGGGAAGGATCCCATGCTTTGGAAACGGGTTTCAGGTGAAATGCCATTGTAAATCTTGATAATATTTCAGTTGAACTGCATGTGGTAAACCATGCGAGTGAGATGGTAAATATTATGTTAGGAATATATGTGTGGGTTACAGAATATAAAATGAAAATGGGATGGAAAACCGAGGGACTGTTAACTGAGAGAAGGGAGCCCCCATTCCTCACAAGTAAAGAGAAACTACATTTGCAAAATGGATAAGTGTTCTGTAAACCCTCATTGATATATATATGCATGTCTAATTGTTAGATTTACTATGCAAAGCATGTTTTGATTTTTATTTCCATTATGGAAGACTATTTGAGTATGATTAGGAGCCTACATGGATCACATCAGTGAGGGGTGCACACTTTTATTGATGCTGGGTTATGTTAGGGTTGTCAATATTGATTAAACCCTAAGGGAATGGACGCATTCTTGGTGTTTCAATAGTTGATAGTGAATGTTATGAAATATGTTTACAATTTTGGAGCAGCAACACTAATGAGCTTGTTTATCCAGCTTGTGTTGACAGCTTCAACAAATGCAATTGGTGCTGCACCTTAAATAAGCAAAGTAAAGAAGGTTGTTGTGGAGGTTGTAGAGGGCTGCTATGACTATGAAAAGTATTATTTATTGACAAACCCAGTCATAGAAATGGCTTGGAAATGGTTGTTGTATGCTTGATAAACCCAGTCGGCGTACTAGCTTAGCATATTGATTTTTGAAATGCTTGATAAACCTAATCTGCGTACTGGCTTAGCATATTGATTTTTGAAATGCTTCTTGATAAACCCAGTCGGCATACTGGCTTAGCATACTGATTTTTGAAATGCTTGATAAACCCAGTCAGCGTACTGGCTTAGCATACTGATTTTTGAAATGCTTGATAAACCCAGTTAGTGTACTATCTTAGCATACTGATTTTTGAAATGCTTGATAAACCCAGTCGGCGTACTGGCTTAGCATACTAATTTTTGAAATGCTTAATAAACCCAGTCGGTGTATTGGCTTAGCATACTAATTTTTGAAATGCCTAGTAAACCCAGTTGTCGTACTGGCTTGTCATATTGATAATTGGGATGCCTGATAAACCTAGTCAACGTACTAGATTGGCATTTCCTATTCGAATGATGTTGTAGAGAAGCATGTGTATTGGCCAAACATCCACCCCACAGGTGATTCAAGGCTTGCAAAGCAGAGAAGGAAACCTGTAGAGTAGAGAGGAAATGCACAATATAGATATGTATTTGGTTATCTTGCAGCTTCTTGCTCATTTAATATGAATATACGTGTCTATATGATTTGCTTATGATTTTTTAAACTCTTGTTTAGAGATAAACCCTATGAAGATAAACTAAACAGGTGAATTGATTTAATGTTTGAGTGTAGCTATTTCTGGAAGCAAGGACTATGAAGGCATCCTAGGGATGCATGTTGAAATGTGATTGTCCTAAATAGCCCAGCATGAGCAAGAATGAATGATGGTGCTAGTGGAACTGCGAAGGTCCTAGCAGCCAAAGGTTATGTAGGAAACAATGGGGAAGGGTTCCCTGGTTGAAAATCCTTAAACAAACCTTAGACACTAAGTGTCATAGCTAAGAAAGGGTAGGTCAAGCATTCACGCTGAAGTGAAAGAGGCTAGGAGCATGAAAACCATAGTGGTGGTGTGGGTTCCAGAATGGAAGAAGACTAAGAGGAGAAAACTCTTACTCATCTATCTTTCCTTTTTATTGATGCATTGATAAGAACATAAAATTGGTTGATGCATACTATGGTTGAGAACTGATTGTGTTCATTTTGCTTGAAATAGATTTTGAATGGTGAAATAGTTAATTCCCTGTGAAATGATGAACATGAATGAGTTCATTTGCATGTTGGGCAAGCATGAAACATGTGGAAGTGTTTGGATAAATCATGAACTCCCTATGTCAATTTGGAAAGTGATTGACTGATATTAATGTTTATATTATGATTGGCCTAACATAAATTGCAATGATGAACTTCACAGGTGAGAAATTGAAAGCAATGGGTTGCAGCTGTTATAAGACCAGTGTGTTAGGATATTCCTATACTCCATCCTAGTCCCACCAGTTTTTGATCATTTACATTTTCATTCATGCATGCACTTTTAGAGTTTGCATGCATCATTTAGGGTTTGCATGCATTTGCATGCATTCCAGTCATCAGTCCAGCACCTAGCCCTCAGTTAGCCAGCCCCCAAGAGCTTATCTCAAATCAATTTTAGCCCTCCTAGAGCTTAGTGTGCCCTTCCTCCTTGATTTAAGGAAGCCACTCATCCTTTCTCACCTACCAGTCCAGTTTACTTCAGTTATCCACTAGTATTTCCTTTATTTAAGGCTAGACTAACTCCTCACTGCTGTTATCACTCTGATTGACCTCCGATGAGACATGACTACCCATTTTGACTCCAATTAGCTCCGCATGCGCCCTCCACTGAGCCTCCTTCATTCATTTAGTGTCTCCATGTGCCCGTTCCATTCAGTTACACCTACCACACTCAATTAGACTCAGTTTGACTAACGGTTGACAGCTACTTGTGTATTGATGACTCCACCAATGATGAGATAGACTACTAGTTGTGCTTTGATGACACTCTAGTGATCTTTTGATCACTCCATGAAGGCTAATTCGAATTGCCACCTTAGGCATTCGAATCCTCATGCATTGTACTACTTATTGTCCATATTGTGATTAATTAATTAGTGTGTGTGAAGTATTTTTGCTTCTATCCGAGTTCTACTATGTTATTATTTCGTTGCTCATTATACTGCATTCACCACTCTTCTTCTATTTTCTTGCTTAATCAATTACTTTCTTCTGAGGTATACATCATCTCTTAGATATGCTGTGAGGATTTTCACATGGTATCAGAGCATGTTGAGAGTATTGTTTATCTCCATTCCTAAGAGTTTTTTGCAGGTTATTACCAAGATTTCGAGTGCAGTAGTTGTAGCAGTTTCTGCATCTTTGCAGCAGTAGCAGTTACAGATATTCTCTATTTTTTTCAGGTCTTCTGCAACTTCCATGTATTCATCAAAAATTACTCCTCTTTCTCCATTCAACTATGATGAATGGAAACCAGAAATGATAGCACATTTAAAGAGACATGGTCTCTTTGATTATTGTTTTGAAAGAGAGTTCGAATCCTATGATGAAGAGTATGACTGGTTAAGTGAAGGTGAACAAGCTTGTGCAGTCATGATCTATGCTATGTCTCCATACATGGCATATGACCTCCCTTATATTTCATCTCCAGAAAGGATATGGGCTTACCTGGATGAAATATTTGGCAGACAGAATGAAGGGATTGGTCCAAACCCCTTCAAGAGCAAGCAAAGTGATGCATTCGCCCTCCTTGATGGTCTCTCAAATCATGAACTAGTATCATTCCATATTGAAGTTGTCCACAAAGAACCTGCAGATTCTACACTCATGCTCCAAGTTTCTTCTCTTTCTGTGCCATCTCACACTCTAGATATTGCAGAAGGTCCTAAATCCTCTCTTGCACCAGAGTCTATTGGTTTGCATCATGATTACATGATTATTTTAGAGGTAAAATAAGCTATTGGAGGTAATGCATTCGCCCTCCTCAAGCAATCACCTCTTATTTACTACTATATGATCATTATTCCATGCTTTCAGAAGGTTATTGAAGAATATGGCAATTTCCATTCGCTTGGGATAATTTCTCATGCACATCATGGTTTTGATCTCACCCCTGCTAGTTCAAAGGAGATCTCAAGAAACCATGGCCATCCTCTTGAGATAATTTCTCATGTACTTACTGGTTTTGATCTCACCTCTTATAGTTCAAAGGAGATCTCAAGAAACCATGATTCAAGTCTTGGATCTAATTTGGATTCTAAGCAATTACTACTTGGGATAATTTCTCATGCATATGATGGTTCTGATCTCACCCCTACTGGTTCAAAGGAGATCTCAAGAAACTATTCATCAAGTCTTAAATATGATATGGATTTCAAGCAATCATTATTATTTGATGGTTCTTTTTGGCATAATATCACCCATGATGGTTCGAAGGAGAAAACAAAAGACTATCTGCATATTCATGTTTTTGATCCTACCTCAACTGATTCGAATCACAGGTTCAAGGATCATCCTCATACTTTTGGATTTGTTCTCATCACATTCGATCTGAAGAGAAGGTACAAGCACATGCTTTTTGAGCATGATCTACTTCTTCCCAAGAAGAAGATACCTCTAGACATATCACCAAGCATCACACCTGCTTGAGTTTAGAGAATTTATTTTTTATGTGTGCCTTACAGTCTGTTTTGAGGGGGGGGTATTTTTCCCATGAAATTTTCCCCACTTCCTTGGTTTATTGAATGTTATTATTCATTGTATTGGGTGACATTTGGTCTTAGTTACCAGGGTGAAGGATGGATTAAGGGGGGGTGTTAGGATATTCCTATACTCCATACTAGTCCTACCAGTATTTAGATCATTTACATTTTCAGTCATGCATGCACTTTTAGGTTTTACATGTATCATTTAGGGTTTGCATGCATTCCATTCATCAGTCCAACACCTAGCCCTCAGTTAGCCAGCCCGTGAGAGCTTCTCTCAGATCAATTTTAGCCCTCCTAGAGCTTAGTGCGCCCTTCCTCCTTGATTTAAGGAAGCCACTCATCCTTTCTCACCTACCAGTCCAGTTTACTTCTGTTATCCACTAGTCTTTCCTTGATTTGAGGCTAGACTGACTCCTCACTGCTGTTATCACTCCAATTGACCTCCGATGAGACATGACTACCTGTTTTGAATCCAATGATCTCCTCATGAACCCTCCACTGAGCCTCCTTCATTTAGTTAGTGTTTCCATGTGCCAGTTACATTCAGTTACACCTACCACACTCAGTTTGACTGACGGTTAACAATTACTTGTGCATTGATGACTCCACCGATGATGAGATAGACTACTAGTTGTGCTCCAATGACACTCCAGTGATCTTTTGATCACTGCATGAAGGCTAATTCGAATTTCCACCTTAGGCATTCAAATCCTCATGCATTGTACTACTTATTGTCCATATTGTGATTAATTAATTAGTGTGTGTGAAGTATTTTTGTTGATATCAGAGTTCTATTGTATTATTATTCTGTTGCTCATTATATTGCATTGACCACTCTTCTTCTATTTTCTTGCTTAATCAATTACTTTCTTGTGAGGTATACATCATCTCTTAGATCTGCTGTGAGGATTTTCACACAGTGGTGCTAGCAATCCAGTGTGGGCTGTTGTGTATGTATTAACCATGGTAGGAGACCAGAGGTTGATGGATTTGGCTAAGAGTATGCTTCAAACCATTTCCAAGACCCAAGTACATCTTAGGGAGATGCTCAAGCTACAGAAGCAACATAACGACATGAAACATAAGGTTTTGCAGGACTGTATTCGCATGCAAAGGGAAGTAAAAATCATTCTGGCAGCAATCAATAAGGGAAAGGGAAGTGGATCAATGAAGAAGCATTCATCCAGTCATCTCATTAAGAAACATCCCAAGTGGGAAGACTCAAAGGAAATTGAGCAGGTAAAGGTGAAGTGGCTGAGGAAATGTTGGAAATGTGGAGGAGGGCATTGCCACCGCAACTGCTCAATAGGAAGCAACAAGGAAGATAGAAACCACAGATTTTTCGGGATTATGGAGTAGCCTGTGGAAGACAAAGGACTTTGTCTTGGAAGTTCCAAATACAAGGATGCAATGTAGGGGAAAACCTACAACATTTTGCAATTTTGGATATGTATAAATTTTAAATGTAATCCCAAGTAATGAAACACTGAGGACATTGTTATTTTAAGGGAGGGGGAGTTGCGCTACCCCTATATTGACCCTTATGGTTATTGGCCTCATTGTAAATATTGTATGCTTTGTGTGTCACCCTAGTGTGGAGCTCAAGGCCAAGGCCCCACTACTGGATGTTCAGGTTTTACTTGCATAGGCAAATATTTGACAGTTTGATTATTCATGAGCTGTTAAGCCATGAAGAAATGTAAACAATGTAAATATTAATAATTCAATAAAATACTTGAGGGACTAGATATGGAGGCAATGCGAAAGAAAAGGGGCTGCATATCCACTAGAGAGAGGTGAGGGGGTTGTGGGGTTGAAGCCATGCTGCCACAAGTCGACTTGGGAACCCATTTGACTCACCATGCTGACATTAATGCAACTGTAAGAGGGTGGTTGAGGAAACCAAACCTATGAATGCAATGGAGTATGGAAAACATGCGGATCCGTATCGTAGGGTATGGCCCTGTGCATTTCTTGTCCCTTAAGCCACTCCACACTTGGGAATTCAGATCCTGCTTGCTAACCCTTTGTGGACGGGGAACCCAATTAGGGGGAAGACACATCAATCCACAGACAGGGGGAAACGGGGGCTCATACATTCCTGGATACACAGAGCCAATCGGGTGGAAACCTGAAGATAGTCGTGTTTTCTTGTGTAATATAAAATACTAGAGAGTTGATAGCCATAAAACGGTGTGTACGAACCCAGTCTACTCGTGACCAAGTGGTATGAACCTGAGAGGAATTACGAAGATTTAACAGTTCAGAGAATCCTTGAGAACCCAGGGATTGGAATCGCAAAGCCAAGTAATACCCAGAAGACCTTGTCTTAGAGCCCGATAGTGGAACCAACAAGTTCAAGTATCCATTGGTTTAGAAGTCAGGACCAACCATACCTTCCTAGGTTAGTGTTGAGGGAAGGGGCACCTTAGGGACTGTGTAGCAGAGAAGGGGACCTGACTCAGATGGAGAGTGGAGGTGATGGTTGTTCCTGGGCTGTCTGAGGCCAAAGGGATATGCTTGTAGCCCTATGGTTCAGCTCAATGAGTAGGTGAACTCAGTCTCTTCTTCCCCAATTGTTTGACAGCCACTGTATGTTGAATGCCTTGAGGGACTGTGAACCAATGTTGTGAGTGAGTTTAAGTGATACTCCTTAGTTGATAAATAGCCCCAGGTAGGGGGTGATCTCTGATTGCTGAAATAATAGAGGCTAAGCATACATCTATGGTTGAGATGGAACGTTGCAGTCCATAGCCGGTTTCCTTGTGGTTTTCAATTAAAAGATAAGTGCCTTGTGGTGTTTGAATAAGGATGTCTCATGTATTTATGGCTTTCTTATTACATACCAGTTATTGATTGAATGAATTTATATGGAAGTGGAGCAATATGAAGCTTTGTATGAGTAGGGTTGTATACTTATGCCTTGTATCTGAATTGTGTTTGAAGTTGTTGTTGTGCCATGATGAATGTTGGATTCATGCTATATGTGTGTGTGTTATATATGTCAAATGCATGATTTGGTTCAGATGGTTAATAGGGATGAATGTCCAAGTATTATGTATTATGTATTATGTATTATGTTGTAGGCATTTCATTGCTTTACTCCTTCACCTTGCATCTTCTTATTACTTTGGTATTCATATACATTTGTGCTTGAAGAATAAGGCTAAATGTCTGCATGTCATTCCTCAATCTGTTTAAGAGGAAAGAGACTAAGTATAATCCGTTCTAAGGGTGGGTAATGCTCAGTACCTTTACGTTTATGGAGTGTATGTTGTATTGATTTGATTGATAGGAGAATCATATGTGTGAGCCGAGTAGGAGGATGAGTTATTTCTATGTATATTATTGTCTTGCATGAGGGTAATGCATTATAAGCCCGACATGCGATAGATATGATTGTTAGGTCTAAATTTATGCAGCTTACTTGTTGTGATATGTATGATTAACCCTTTGAATGAGTTGTATGCTTACATCTAATCCTTGGGGAGGATGGGAATTCCTTGGAAATGTTTTAGAACCCCTTTGTGGGTCAGGTGGAAGGGAAAGTCATGATAGGAAGAATCCTTAAGCCCTTTTGGCAGAGTTATGTACAGAAATTGAATGGGAAATTTAGCATTGTATGAGTGCTCAGATGGTGCAGGGATTTCACCAATGGATAGAGCTCACCAAGATCTTTCCAACGGTACTGACCTTGTCTCATTTGGACCAAGGATGAGGAATTTATGCCCCTCCGAAGTTGTGTGGAGAGTTACCATTGCAGGGGTGTGGTTCTGCATGCCCGAATCTGCAATTGCAGATTATAGATTGCGGAAAGGAAAATTTTTCCAGTGGGAAATTTTTCATTCCCGCATCTGCAATGTGGATTGCGGATTGTGGATTGCAGATTGCAGATTGTGGATTGCAGATTGCCGAACGATAAGTTTGTCGATGGGAAAATATTGCACTTCCGCATCCGCAAATGAGGATTGCAGATTGCGGATTGCGGGTTGCGGATTCACGGTTGCGGATTGCGAATTGCGGAAAGGTAAGCTTTCAGGTTATGAATTTTTGTACTTCCGTATCCGCAATTGTGGATTGTGGATTGCAGGTTGTGGATTCGCTGTTGCGGATTACAGATTGTAGATCCTCTGTTGCGGATTGCGGATTGTGGATTCGTCGTTGCAGGTTGCAGATTGTGGAAAGGTAAGCTTTCCGGTTATGATGTTTTGCACTTCTGCATCTGCAATTACAAATTGGGGATTGTGGATTGCAGGTTGCGGATTCCCTGTTGTGGGTTGCAGACTGTGGATCCGAGTCATTTCAACTGTGTGTGTGTTTGGAGAAAAAAAAATTGTATTTGGGTCTCCCACCTCCTCTGAAGGACACCGAGATGATATGGGGATGTTACATAGTCATAATAAGTTGAAAATAAACCATTTTAATTCTACTTGTCCTAATTTCAGTTAAAGAAGGAAGATCTTTGGAAAATATGGCACAATGAAGAAACCAAGCAGTCTAACTGTATAATATAACACTAAATCAGAATAGATAACAAGAATGCATATCCTTTCTGTAACATTCAAAACATAACGAACACTAAAAGATGATTTTCTAAGACATCGCATACATGACTATTTGAAATTTACATGATTAAGGAGAAAAATAAAGAGCAATACTTAATTTTTTTATTGAAGGAATTTTTGGATGAAAAACCTAATTTGTAAATTGAGAAAATTTTCTTCATTAACATCTATATAAAATATAACTTATTATTATAGGTTTTTAGATAAATATCCAATGAGATCCCATTTCAAATACAATAGTGAAAAATAACAGCCTAAATATAGTCATGCATTTGAAACCATATTCCCTAGATTGTATTAGAAATAACATGTATTTTCAAATAAAACATGAATACAAATTTAAGTTTCCTATATCAATTAATTAAATCAGCAAAATGCATTTCGATGTGATTTATTTGATGTGTCCATTGTAATTTTTGACCATCCATACCTATGGAATAATATGCAATATATTTACATATTTATAGACCTTACATACCTTAAACTAGTATAGAATTTTCAAGAACAATAAAGCTTATCCATTGATAGAATAGAAAGGTCCACCCCCTTTATAACTAGTTTCAATTAATAAAGCCAATAATTGCCCATAATTTCATAATATTTTTCTTCATTAGATTTAAAATAAAAATAAGTGGGAGAGAATTGCATTCTCCAATAAGTACTTTGAAATTGAAGTTTTGTTCCCAAATTCAGTGCGTACATAAATGTTAGAAGAGTAGCATTTTATCATCTTAATCCATGAACTAAAGAAATTCCTCTAAGCCATATGATTAATAACTCCATTAACCTTCAATATGAAATTGTTTTGTTAAATGCGGCATTGGTCGATACTTCATTTTAATAGAATGCAGAGATGAGGATGCATATTTGGGAGTGTATAAGTGCCAAACTTAAGTCATCTTATCACCCTATGTGTCCACAATAGTTTTCCTTTTAATGTTGATGACTCATAGAGAATGTGCATGGACTATTATTACTTTTTTTTGGTAAAGCTCCAGAGCAGCTAGGTGCACACCCTGAGAAGAGTCTTTGTGTTCTTCGTTGATTGGGCAGCCCTTAATTTTTGAATCCAGGGATTCTTCTTCAGAAATTTTGCTCCCTCTTCTGCAGCAAGACCATTTTCATTCACCTAATCTTCATTTCCGACAATGTATCAGGTTCAGAAGGAATTTGAGCATCCAACTGGCCCCCAGATTTGAGGTCTGGAGGCTTACTTCCTTGTCCCGCATGGCCTAGTGGCTCCATGGAAATGCTTTGAGAAACACCCCCAAGCAAGTTTTTCTCAGAAAAATCTAGCACCGGTGCACCCACAGCTTCAAAACGCTTTTTAAATAGAGAACACCCCCATTCCAAATTGTCATCAAGGCTGTTAAGGCCATCCACACTATCTCCTCCATGCTTACTCATCTCTAAAATAGTGGCCTTGGAATCTCTCCATTTATATTGGATATCCTCCATCATCAAACCCATCATATTTTTGAAAACCCAATAATGATTTATTTTCCCAGCTGAATGTGCTAAGGAAAATTGTTGAGCCACAATACTAGCCTCCCAATCATCAATCAGGCAGTGAACTGAAAATGAAATAGAATGTACATAGTCGTTGCTTCCATATTTTTCAGACACCCTGTGTCCTGAATCTTCCCGTTCACTACTTCCCCTCCTGGGCGCTTATGGCATTGACATGTAGCCATAATTTCAACAATGTCTTTCCTCTCCCTAATGCAGACCATTGATGTCTGATATTGGGAGCAAAAAACCACGAACCAGAGCTTTGGCTCCATCAAGGTCCCTTCCTGCACAAAAATCCTAAAATCCACACATGAGAGCTGTCTCGACATTCCCCAGGAATGAATGAACTTTGTCCTGAACACCATCTTGTTTCCAACTCAAAAATCGAAATACTTGAATGTCATTAAGCTACTCATTAAATCCTAGTCCTTTTGAATTAACCCCTCCATAATCTCGCCCACCCACACATTGAGAAACAACCTAACCTCTAACATGTTCCTCACGTGTTTGCACATGTTAACCACCTGCATCCGGGGCATGGACTATTATAACTTGCACATAATGAAGATCATGGATTAGTATCTATTTTCACATAATTAATGTGTCATACTGGATCAACATTGGGGAGATAATCACTTAAATAATATCAACATGAAACTTGGCTAACATTGAATAAGGACGAATACAAAGTTACATTGAAGATGACCTAAAAAATAAACAAACTATTGGAATGACTAGTGATCTAGTTCAATATTACTAATCCTCCACTTAAAATGTTCACGAGGATGGAAAACAAAGTCCTAAGATTATATATCGACTTGTTCAGAATCATATATACCTAGGAGGACAACTTGCAACATTGACCAATTATTTATGGCCTTGTAGAGATAGAGTTGTTAATATAGCTAAATAATTCTACATTTAATAGAAAAAAGATTATTTATCTTGTATTTTGTGTTTACTAAGATGAAAAGGTCAATGAGTTAATAAATATATCAACCATATTTATTTTTCTATTATAAAAAAAACATTCACAATCTGTGTTTTTGGAGGGGAATGAAAAATATCACAAGGAATGATGTTTTATAAAACAATGGCAACATAGAAAAAGAAAAAACACTACCCATATCCAACCAACAAAGTTAACTTAAAGTAAAAGAGATATCATGACATAACAAAACACTCATAAAATTAACAATACAACTTATCATCATGAAAAGATACAACGGAAAATGCTAAAAAAAAAATGATCACACATTATATAAAGGAAAGAGCATAGATCAGCCACACCAAATAATGCATACCCATAACTAAATCATCCATAGCATAACCATCCACGTGAAGAGACACCAAAGTTTATAGTTGAGAACAATCCTATGAATTTGTAGTTAAACCAACTATTGAAATGGAATAATGTTTCTCTGAAAATAAATTATAGAGCAATGAGGCATAGTGGCAAGTGGAATAATGTTTCTCTCAAAAGAAATTACAAAGTCTAAACAACCATATTCATTATATCTATAATGAATCCCAAGATATGTTTGACAATGTCAACCTTGATCAAATACTTTGTTATTATCTTACCGGTAACGTTAAATTTACCATTACATTTGCAATATGACGTGAGTAAGATGCTTATGGGAATTACTTTGTTGGAGATGGTTTTATTCACACCGAACACTATAGTATGGAACAAGATGTCTCTTGAAATGCTGAGACAAAGCATGTCAAAAGCTTCATCCATTTTGTTGAATAAATTCGACTTCTCTATTGCATAATTTGGCTCAGCTTCAGTCCCCATGGTAACTCTGAAGAGACCCTTAGATCTCATCTAGATGATCATTTTGGATTTCCACTGGAAATAGTTGAATGGAGTGAGCAAGACATGAGACTGCTCCATTATGTATCTTGCGCACTAGGTGACAAAGAACATTGTAAACCTACAATGCAAAATCTTAGTCACTCTGGAGGGGATCCTAACTAGATAATTAGAACCCTGTATTGACAGAAGGAATATTCAAGATCACATCACACCCCAGGTAGACTCCAAAGGATTTGTCCAATGGATTCAAGGCAATGGCCCCGGGGACTTATGTGGTTGCTCCACTACTTCTGGTGCACTTCTGAAGCAGTCTTGGTTCGAATAGAAGATCAAATAGCTCTGATACGATGTGAAATGTAACTCACAGTATGATCTACTAGCTAAATATTACCTCATAATAAATAAATTTGGCTAATTATGCAAAAAAATAAGTGCAAAAAGAATTATGGACACACAAATGATCAAAAAACCAGTCACAAATTATCAAAAACTAGACACAAATGATCAAATAGCAAGTTTATTATAACGGTCCAACCCATAAATTAGTTGTGAATACATTTATATATCATTTGGAAGAATTCATTAGCCTTTCAAGGAAGCTACAAGTTGCTAGCTTACATTGGACCTCAATTTCTCCTAGGTTGACCAATAGGCTCCCAAATCACCTCAAACAACTACAAATTGTCAATACGAACATTGGGTAGGCATGGGAAGGCCTTAATGATGGTCACACATGAGTGGTGGAGGATTTGGTGGAGTGTAGGTGGCCAAGGATAGACCAAAACTGCCAAGGAGGGACCAACATGGCCACATTTAATGCATGGGCGCCTAAAGTGAAGGAAATATCCATAAAACAGGGAAATATAGGCGCCTTACTTTGTTAGTGGCAATAAATGCTTGAGGTGGCCATAAATGAGGGCTCCTAATAGCTAGTTTGACTAGGATTTGGCCTAGAAGTGGTGGAATGTGCCATAAATGCCCCAACTAACTTCTAACAACCTTGGATTATCATCATTAATCTTATTTTGGACCAAATAATAATCAAATTAATGTATGACTAAGGTCCTAAGGTGTAATAATGTTCTAACAATAAATAGTATATAAAGTAAATAATTATGTATATATGTATATGATATGTAATGATGTAATATATATAAAGATGATGTAGTATAACTATTATCAATATGAAATGTTATTAATGGGAAATATACTCTCTATTGTTTTTATTTCTTCTCTTGAGGGAGTACATTTATGTATGGGAATGCTTTGCTACTTGAAAGGTAGTAGCTACATCAATGAGTAAACACTTGGCCATTTTAAGAAATGGGACACTTGTCTAAATGGTGTTTCCTAATCTTCTTTTTATTTTATACATGTAGTATGTTTTATGCTATTTACTAATTACTGCTATCCCAACTTATCTAATTAGTTAGTGGTGGAATTTCCACTTTGAGGTAAGTATAACTATGGGATATTCTTGTATTTTATTCTTGATTATTTAATTAATTTATTATAGGGTTGGTGGTAGAATTATTATTATCCCAACTTATCTTACCAAATTATTTATTGAGTGGAGGAAATAAGCCACTTGTCCTTAATGTTTCATATTCTCTTTTATTTTATTTTTATTTTGTCAATGGAAATGTAACTCCTTTTCTATTTTTGGAGGAAATGAGCCACTTCTCCTTAATGGTTTATATTCTCTTTTATTTTATTTATTTTGTCTATGGACATATAACTCGTTGTCTATTTTTGGAGGAAATGAGCCACTTGTCTTCAATTGTTCATATTCTCTTAATTCTATTTATTTTATTTTATGTGTCTAAGTAGGTAGTACAGTAGTGTAATATAATATAATATATATATATATGACATAAATTTAAATATGTATAACATAATATGTGTTGTAAGATAAATGGGGAGTATCTGATATTGAATATAGCATAATATAAATGTTATATATAGTATATATAATATATATATAATTGTATAATATGTGTGGTATATATAGTTGTTAAAATTATGTGTGTGTGTGTGTGTGTGTGTGTACTGTAATGTGTATTTTAAAATATGCAATAATTATTATTATTACGCATATATGATATTGTGCATATACTATGTCATGTATGGACGTGAATGTATGTAATGAAGTAAGTGTAAAATATTGGAAGCATTTGGAAGTGTTTGGACGTGTTTGGACATGTTTGGGAGTATTTGAAATTTTTTTGGAAGTATTAGGAAGTATAGCGTGATCTGAAGCATCATGTTAGTATATATGTTATAATGCCTACCTAATATGATAGCATTGGATTAAGTAATTATACCGGTATAATTGTATGGATATTATGGTATAACATAATAATTATTTGGGTGTATAAAATTTAGGATATATAGGTTATATGACTAATATGATGCGTATACGATTAATAATAGTATGATATATGATTGAAGAATTATAATATGTATGTAGAGAAATAGACATATGTATAGAAATAATACATAATAATAGTAAGTATGGTGTATGGTATGAGTGTATGATGGTGTGTTGTATAGCTAGTAATTATTTTATTTTAGCTAGATTATTAGAAGATTTTGGTGGTAGGATGTTTGGTTGCTTGAGGTGAATATGTATTTACTTTGGTTGATAGTATAAGTAGTGTGCCACGTGTAAATAATTAGTAACATAATGTATTGTTGGTATATGGGGATTAGATGGGATTGTCTTCAAAGTATGTATAACATTGCTATTGATGGATTATGTATGGAGGCAAGATGTATGATTGTGTATGTGTTGAGTGTTTACATAAGTGCAGTATTAGTAGCGTTTGTGTGATGTTGTTGGTTGTATACATGTATTATTAATATATGGATATTATATATATTTTCATGTCCTAATAATTATATAAAATGTTATGATAAATAGTAACTATTCAAAATGATTGATATGGTCTATGTAAGATGTTTGAATGGTTGATGTATGTTGTTTGATACTATTGATTGTTAATGATTGATGTTGGTTGATACATTTATGGTATTGCGATTAATGTATGTATGGATATTATTGGTTGTTGTTGGTTGGTATGGTGGTTGTGTGTATGCTTGATGAAGAATGGTTGATGCTGAGTGGATGATGTATGGATGATATTGTTTTCCATATGGTTTCTATTGGTTTCTATTTTTGTCATGGGTTGATATCGGTATGATTGATGTATTCTGATGGATGTATTTTTATTGATGTATTTTGATTGAAGTATTGTAGTTGATGTATTTTGCTTCTAGTTGATGTATTATGATTGATGTGTTCTAGTTGATGTAATTTGTTTCTAGTTGACTTATTATGATTGATGTGTTTTGGTTGATGTATTCTGGTTAATGTATTTTGCTTCTATTTGATGTATTATGATTGATGTGTTCTAGTTGATGTATTTTGATTCTAGTTGATGTAATATGATTGATGTTTTCTGGTTGATGTGTTCTAGTTGATGTATTCTGGTTGAGGTATTATGGTTAATGTGTTCTAGTTGATGTATTCTGGTTGATGTACTATGATTGATGTTTGTATGGGAAGTTAGTGTGGTATGGTTGTCATTGGTTGATATTGGTGTATGATTGATATATTATCAACATATGATTGATATATGGTTGAGGTATTATGAACTGATGTATTATGGACTGACACCTATATGACTGATGTATGATTGATATTGGTTGATGTTATTGGTTGGTACTAATTACTATTAGTTGATGTATAATGGTTTTTTGGATGTTCTCTAAAGAATAATTATGTTTTGTGTGGAGATGAAAGGTAGTATGTTTAACTACTAGTGTTATGTCCCTTTTTTTGGGTTTCATAGTGAGATTGGAATTGTTCCATATAAGTTCGCTTATCTATTACATTAAGTGCATAAAATGTTCAAGTGATCTTTACGATCTTTGTTAGAAAAATGTCATTGTGATCTTTGTTAAAAGTATCTTGTTAGGGTATCCTTGCAATATATCAAATACCTTTGTTGAAAGGTATCTTTGTAAAGTATCATGGTAAATCTCATGCATCCTTGTAGGGATAGTATTTGGGTGATAAATCATGTAAAAGCATATTGGTAATGTATCTCATGTGATTGACTAATTGGAATTCACTTCATATATCTTAGATGCATTTCAGGTATTTTGTTGATAGAGGACATGCATGATGCATTTCATGTATATATAGGTAAAGTACATGTCTTTCATGTGATTGATTGACTATAATGCATTTCATGAAGAGATAATACACACTTGATGCAGTTCATGAGATTGAATGGTATACTTGATGCCCTTCGTGAAATTGATTGATACACCTGATGCATTTCATATGATTGAATTGATTAGAATACGATTTAGGTAGATGCATTTCAACTATCTTGTTGAAGAAGCATCTATATCTCATGTACCTTCTATATACTAATGTATTTTGTGTGATTTATTTCATGTGCCATGTATCTTGAAGATGTATTTTATGTATCTAGATGAACAGTATATATACATGTTTGTTGTTGATCGTGTGTTTGTTGGAATGTAAAAAGTATCTTTCTAGAAGAATATATTTATGTCATGTATGACATATTTTGATATACTTTATGTTAATCATATGCATGATTGAAATATGATTTTCAGGTGGATGTATCATTGTTGAAGGCTTGAAGACGTTGTAAAGAGGATTGAAGACCTTGTGATGGGGATTGAAGACCGTCCTTGCTTCCTTGAGTCCACTCTACTAGTCCTGATTCTCCCATGGGAAGTGGAGACAGACATGAAAGTAGGTGGTAGTGGGAAGTATTGTGGCTAGAAATATGTTATCTTTCTTTATGAGCCATGTATGGTCATGTCTGTGAGAGTTATAAATATGTTATCTTTCTGAGGCATGTATGGGCATTTCTATGAGAGTTTGAAATATGTTATCTTTCTAAGGCATGTATGGGCATGTCCATTATCCTTTTTTAAACGCATGTACGTAATATGCATTGATGACGATGCATTTTTTAAGGGGAGGGAGATGTAATACCCTCTGGTTTATCCCCTGGACATATTATTATTATTTTGATGTTGTGACATTATGGCATGAGGTGTCGGGACTACGATTTTCACATTATTATTAATTAATAAAATAAAACAGTTGATATCGAACGGTGCCACATAAAAGAGTATGAGGAACCATGATGTTATGAGAAAGCGGAAGTGGGAAAGTGTGTTCCTAAGTGTCCGTGTCTATGTTGGCAAACCATATTCACTTATGCACTCTCTTATGTTGTGTTTCTCCTTGATTTTATTATTCCGGGATGGTTTTTATTAAAATTGGAGCCACTCTCTCTCCCACTGTACCCCCTTGAGTGCCACTTGGTGTTTCCCCTCATGAAAGTTCTATCTCCTCCTTAGTGGCTTTCTATTATGGGAAATTAACTCCTCTTCTGACTCTCTCTTTCCCCCAACTTGAATTTCTCCATGTGGAATTTGAATTGGTTGGTGCGTGCTTCATTTTTCTCTTGATTTTTGCTTCTTGGTTCTTGGCTTAATTATCTTTGTTCTTGGTTCACTCACTCAAGTGCATTTCTCTTTGGCGCTTGGGAATTTGATTTGCTTCCCTTTGTATGTGTGAGATCCCATGATCCAATGGTATTTTTCGATTGTTGGTGCTCCCTTACTAAGCTTGTTCCCAAGAAAAGAGAGACTCGATTGTTGCTAGTATATCTATCCTAGAAGATGTTTGTCCTAGATTGGAAGTGATGTGAAATCCACTTTCCATTGGATGTAGCTATACTGATGGTAGATTAGTGTTTTATTGAGTCTATCTATTTGGGAGATGTATGTATTGGATTGGAAATAGTTGGATCTATTTTCCATTGGAATACAGTTCGAATGATGGTAGACTTGTGACTATCTATCCTAGAGCCAATATCCTATATTGGAAGTGATGTGGAATACACTTTCCATTAGAATTGTGGTTGTACCGATGGTAGACTTGTGACTATCTATACTAGAGCCACTATCCTATATTGGAAGTGATGTGGAATCCACTTGCCATTGGAATTGTTGTTGGACCGATGATAGTTGGGTTTTACGGTTGAGTGCACTCTTTATTGTGGCATCATGGTTCTGGATCTAGGGTGACCTGTGCAAAGATATATTTGTCTTGTACAATTTCTATAGTTTGGTGGATCGTGGCACAATCGATTTTAGTTGCAGGAATTTGCAAGTAAGTGGTTATCTTTTATTTATATGGGTTATTTGTTTCTGTGATATATATATATATATATATATATATATATATATATGAATCTTAAATATTTAATGAAATGTGTGAATTGAATGTGAAAAAGTTCCTTTTTATGATTCCAGTTGTTTTGGATTACTAGTTCTTTTGGAAAATTTGCGAAAGCTAGTTTTGGGACATTGCAACAGAATTTTTTGTTAAAATGTCTATGAGACTCCTACGCTATAGATCTGATTTTTCTCTCTTATACTCTTATAATATTATTATAATGTGGTATTCAAATGTGGAAGAGTTTTATACAGATATATGTAATCCATTTATAATGAATCTAGTTGTTTTTCAATTACTAGTTCTCTGGAAAAATAGTTTTAGCTAGATTTGAGACTTTGAAAGAGAAGTGTTTGTTAAAATGTATATATGAGTTATTTGATTCATATATTATATTTTCATATAATATGTTTGAATAAATTGTGAAATGGATTTCAATATAGTCACATAAAATTTGTTACTGCAATCCTAGTATATTTCTCAAATTGCTATTCTTTTTGGAGAGTTTTCCATAGCTAGATTTGGGACTTGAAATGTGGATTGTATATGAGTATGAAGATACATCCATATAAATTTATATGACCTCTAATATTATTATCCTAACCTTCAATCATAATTTCCTTCTTGTTTAATTGATTTTGAAAACTAGAATTGGAATCTAGCTTCGAAATGGTGAAATTGGTAACTAGTTTTTGGATTCAAATCTTTGTTTTTGGTAAAAGATGAATGTACATCCATATGATCTATTTTTTGGTAATTTATTTTCATTTTAAAATTCTATTTTAGATATCTATACCTTCACCTTTTTGTTAATTAGAACTCAGTATGATTGGTTTGATTGAATTCATAGCAGTGTTTATTAGCTAGTTGTACTGATTAAACTTGAAAGATTCTTCTTTTATGTGCTCGGATTAGAGCTGAAAATGTAATTTTATTTTTCTATACCTGAATGATTATTTATTAACATAATGAATTTAGTTTCACTTTTAGCATAGTTGGTATGGTTGTGCATCGAAAATGCACAAGACTAGTTGTTTGCGTAGTGAAACTAGTTGACTAGTCTTGGTATCTCATTTTCATGTATATTATGTTTACTTATTTAAAAATGGTTATTTGGACATATTTACATGGATGTATGTTTTAATTAGCCATTTTGATTGATAAATTTTATTAATTAGTTTACAAAATATTTTATGCTAAGTGTCGTCATTTGTAAGTTAACTATCGTGATTAGCGCATTAATTACCTTAATTAACTAGTTAATGACATATTGTTGGAAATGAGCCTTTTGGGTGAAATTAACCCATGTTATTCATTGAGATGGATGTATAATAATGTTATATAGTTTTGGATAAGATTTCTCATCCTTTTTTAGATGCTTTCTCATATATAAATTTTATTTTAATTAATTTGCGATTATCGATATCTTGTCGTAATTAATTTGTGAAAATTGAAATTAAGTATTTATTTTATTTATTCGATGCGCTTAAACTTTGTAATTATCCACTTAGAGCTATTGATATGTCCCTAGGTCCATTTTATATCCTTGGGGGACATTACATATATGCTATGATCTAATGAAATTAACATTACATAAATAAAAGAACAACAAACTTCCAATTAAAGTCTATGATCAATTGAAATTAACATCTACAAAAATTAAAGGACAAAAACAATTTTGTTGGAGTGGACCATACCTCTTTGGAATGGAATGATGGAAAGGTTATAATAGTTTTGTAAATAACTTAAACATGCATGGAAATAGTATTCCAATAATTATGAAACAAATTCTAAATTAACCCATTAATCTGATACAAAACGATAAAGCTTTTTCTAGTCTTTGATCCCCCCTTACAAAGAAAAGGGGATCCCTTTTTATACAAAACTAGAAATAATATTACTAAGGAAAATAGGATAAGAACACACTTGAGAATATGTGATTCTCAGTCTATTCTAAAAAACATTTGAACTTAAAATAGGAATACATTATTTCAATCTTATCTGAATGTAATTACGTAACTCAGTTTTTATATCTAATGTTATCACTCAGGATTCTTACAGGATGATCAAAAAGGGATCACTGAGGTAACTATTTCAACTACACTCTTGTGGATGGAAACTAGCCTTTCCAAACATAGAGAGGGTTGTCTCTCTCACAAGTATTTTAACACACAAAATTTCACTTGAATGGGTTGGTTGTGTATTAATAGTAGTGTCTAGACCTTCAAATAAAGGTATTAGGGTTTTTCAGTTGGTTTGGTTGAAAATAGGCATATCATTGGGCATGGATTCAAACTTTCATAGGTTTTCTGTCATAGATGACCGATTGGACTATAATTTTAGTAGTAGAGGAAATATAAATGAATTTTTTTCATGTCAAAGAGACATTAGCAGATGGTAGCAGAAAGGGGAACAAAATCCATCATAGAGTCAAAGAATTGAGGAATGAATTCTAACTTGAAATTTCAGGAAGAAAGGGTGGAGTATCTAATCATATGTATCTGAAGCATTAAATGATAGATGAATTTCAGACCATGTAATATTTATTTAAACACTGTAGAAGAAGACAATCAATGCAAAATACTAACAAGGAAAACATGCATAGGAATTACAGACATCAAAACACTCATTTCAAGAATTTCTACTAAAAAATTATGTTTTTGCATTAATAAAAAAGGATGGGTTTCATCATCTACTCAGATTTTTCTTATCTCAAAATCCCAACCCTTGGGACTTATTCAAAACCTGCCTTTATAGGCTTACAAAATCAAAACCTTCTTGACTACTTCAGCCATAAGTGGTTGTTTATTAAATTTGCAACTTCTATTGTTTGTAATAAACCAGATTAACTACTAGTCTTATGGACTGTTTATTCAAAATAATAATAAAAAACTAGAAGTAATGAGGTTTTCTTCCTTATTCACACTGAGCTGCTCGAACCAACTGCTGCTTCTTGATCTAGAGATGTGCCAATGGGAAACTTTAGTGTGCTGTCAGTGCAAAAAATTGGGTTATGGGACTGCTTGATGTCCTTTAAATTGAGCTATTTCAGGCTGATTTGTAGGGATTGAAGTTTTTTTCCTTTCCTTTTCCTTTAGATCGACTCCCAGTCATAGAACAGTTGGGTCTTTTTCCTACTGAAATCTACAATTTTACACAGCTGCAATTTATTCTGAAAAAAAAAACTTTAGTTTGCAATCCGCAATATGCAAGCCACAATCTGCAAGACACAATTTGCAAACCGCAATGTGGGAGTTAAAAATCGGTGCTACTGAGTAGAATTTATTAAATTACACCTCTAACATACGCAATCCGCAATCCACAACGCGAGAGTCAAAAGTTGGGGTTGCCGAGTGGACTTTATCAAATTTCACCTTCGACATCCACAATACCCAATCCCCAATGCAAGATACCGAAAGTCAGAACACCGATGCACAACTTCTGAAAAAATTACTTCTCTGACTTTCGTAATCTGCAATGCGGGACTCAAAAATTCAGAATATCAACTACACAACTTTGAAGAAATCACACCTTTGACTTCCGCAATATGCAATGTGGGAATCAGAATTTGGAACCTCAACGTTATAGTTTTGAAGAAATCAAACCTCCGCAATCCACAATCCTCGGTGCGAGAGTTGGAAAGTCGGAACTCCAATGCGTAGTTTTGAGAAAATTGTTCCTATGACTTCCGCAATACGTAATGCGGTTTCAGAAAGTCAGGACCTCTCTAAAATCTCTCTACGATCGTCGATATAGATCTATCTCCGATTTCGACCATTCAATCTCTTAAGAACGAAAGACCTCCTTTTTAGCATTTTTCTTGTTGTGGCTTGCTCATCCAATCAGAAGCTGTTAATACTTAGCCATTTTTTGGAGTTTTTTTTCTTCTTCTTTTTTGTGTAAAAGGTTAGTAGGAAGGCTTGAGATTTTGGTAGGGGTTTCCCTTTCCTTCCCTTGCGGTATTTTTCTTAGAGGTGATAACAATGGCTCCAACTGAGGATGCTATCCTCCCTGTGAGGTAGCAAGAACAATAGACTACTTTCGTTCTATTTTCTTTTCTCCGTTTTCTCTTTTTTTTTAAATGAATGCAAATAGAACTGAAGAATAGCTGATTGAAATACAAAAAATGGTAATATACAGTGAGGTTGGGTTGATAGACTCATTTTTCATTGGAGATAGTGTTTTAAGAACCTCCCATTGATGGGTGTCTTTCCCACTGGTTCACCATCCTTGTCCTGCATAGAGAAAGCATTATTTCGATGGTCAACAAAGACTGTATGACGTCCCTTCTAGATATTATTAAATTTGTGGGATTGTTCTTCTCTTCTAACATCCCATTTCAACACCAAATCTCCCACTTGGAGATTATCAACCTTGGTTCTTTTGTCAAAAGTCTTCTTCACCCTCTCTTGAGACATCATAGATTCAACATGTACCCTGTCCCTGGTTTCCTATGTCTCAATCAGTTGATTGGATTTCCTTAAATTAGGGTTTGGTTCCTATCCCTTCTCTTGTAGCAGTCTCATTGTAGGCCCTTTGAGAGAATCAAGGAATATCACCTATGTTCCATACACCTGTAACATACCCTTTTTCCTGGAAAACGTTTTGTGTTAGAAAACATTATGATAACTTTTATTGTAAATTTTTATGTTGGACAGGTGTCCAAGGATGACTGTAATTTGCACAATATTTTATTATTTAATAAATAAAATATGAGACAAACACCTAAGAGGACTATTGAAAGAGTGGTTACTGATCCACTAGGTGGAATGGAATCTGGGGTAGAAAGCAATGGACAAGTGGCAACATCATGATGCAACTAACTAGCTGTTGGTATGGGACAACTCCCTTGAAATGTGGTCACAGTGCCCTCAAAGATGGGACTGGAGCTTGAGGGTCATTTATTCCAAATTTACCACTAAAGACCTAGGCATTCTATATAATAGCCATCAAATTATGAACTGGGGTTCATCACTTTTCCTGACGAGGAAATTTACCTTGGGGTTTTGCTGTGTTTGCACCCAAGAGATTTGATGAGGGGATATGCTAAGTTGTTGATCATGTTGTGAGTCTGCAAAACTCTATTGAGTTCAGGAGGTTGATGCTAAGTGTTGAATGCATGTTATTATAGGAGGTTGATGCTGAGTGCTGAAGGAATTTTTGAGTGCCTTGCTTCTACATAGATTCCATCTACTTAGTGGTTCAGTAATCAGGCTCGAGGGTTCACAAGAAGCCAACAGTTGGGATGCTTCTTCTGGAATAGGTTCGGAGGAACAGACCTCCTTGGGTGTTTGTCAGCCCTATCTTCACTTACAAGTTCTACTTATCTTTCCTAAATTTTATGCTATTAAAAGTTTCCTAGTTTTTATAATTACAATTCTATTTTCAAAGATATTATTGAACAAACACAATTATTTTTATCTCTAAGTTAAATACGTTTTCTTACTAGTACGGAATACATTTATGAAAGATTGAATAAAATGTTCTCTGCATTTTTCCCCATGCTAATGGATCAGCATCGTACTCTAGTACAAAGAATGAATTAAGGTAGATAGATAAGATAGGCAAATTTCCAAGATGATGAAAGGAACAACTCTGTATATTTGGTTAGTTTTCCTACTGTTAGTGATTAGTATTAATTATTGTGTTCTTTACAGTACTATTTTTATTTCACCAAATAGTAAATTTATCACCTTAAAATTTTACTGTGATTTACACTCATTACTAAAATCATTCCTGATACATAAATTATTGAAAGTTTTATAACATCATTGTACAAAACTAATCTGTCATTTCAAAGTTTAAAATTAGGGTTTATGTTTCAATATTTTCTTATCAAAATTTTACTGTAGTTCATTGTTATTTTCACTACTTAATCGTTTACTAAAAATATAGAATGGACAAGCAAATGAAGTCTATTTTAGATTTGCAAAAGTTTCCAACATACATTATAAAAACCCTAAACCCTAACAGTTCTTCACAAACCCTCGTAACACAGAACTAGTATTTCATTTTTTTATTTTTAGTATCAAAATCGAATCACAGTCATCATTCTGGTCATTTGACCAAGGGTAATACCCTTTCAATCAAACATTTTACAAATATTCAAGAATTGTTTCATTGTCAACTGTTTTCACTTTTCCACCAAAACTTAAAAAAACAACGAAATCGAGACCATATAAATATTTCATTTTATTTATTCACATATATCACAAGGTTTTCATATTATCGTTTTACATTTTAAAGTTTTACAGTTCACGGATCCACAAAGGAAAATGATAGTAGAGTAGTATGAAAGCCTTGTTTACAAACTACATATTGTATTACATCAAAAGATTAGACGCAGAGACGAAGCTTCATTTCAACATTTAAATCACCAAGTCACAGGTTATGTTCTTGGGTTGAAACCCCAATAAGACGAAACAAAACAACTATTGCAAACTCGACTCATTAACGTTTTTCTCATTAAAAAAAAAACTCGACAAAGGAATGGAACCCTCGTCAACAGACGATTACACTGTCTAGCTCGACTCAGAAATTCAAACTACTGTTAATATAACCTAAAAATTGTTACATCAACCCTGTAAGCCGAAAGGCACCCATACTATAGACGCATAGACTAAAAACAACACAACACTGCTGTTGAACCACGATTTCCAGAAAACACAAGTTGTTACAACTTCAACGATGGCCAAAATCTCCCAGGAAAACCTATGGAGGGTTATGCCACCGGGGCTAACCGAAGTTAAGCTAGCCATCCATTGTCATCATGTTTCAATACCGAAAAATTCACGGTAAAGGAAGTACCTACCATAAAAACCGAAATGAGGTCAAATATTGTTCATTACAAAACGAAAACATGAGTTGAACGGTAAATCATTGCAGCAGTGTTATTAAAGAAAAACATGAAGGTTACCTTTGAAGAGTAGGGTGTCATCGCCATACGCCTGCAACTTCTAGTTCATCCAACTAACGTGATAGACACAGTAATGCAGTCACATTTTCTCAGATGACCGAATCAAACCCTGGAGAAACACTCTCTTGTTTCACAACGAAATCTACAGGCTTCAACACTTATAAACTTGCAAACATTTAACTAGGTTTCCACCATTATTTCCAAAGGTTCGAAGTTGCAGAGCCACTAGAGAATCGACCAAGGGTCGAACACTATTTCTTAGCGGCCTGTCGGCCTCTCCCCAAAAACTGAAACTCCAAATGAATGTGAAGGGAAAGGCTAACGACGGTATAGAAAATGTTTTAGGGTTGAGTCTCAACAACCAAGACAGATCAAGATCAATGGAGGAAAGCATGCCATCCAAGCATCGCCATTACCAAATTAGTGATACAACCAACTTTTTCATTAATGGTGCATTCAATAACGAAACCAATCAGAGGCCATGTCAACAAGGAGCACATTATAGCTCGACAATTTTCATACAACCATTACGAAGATTATCACGTGAATCCATTCACAGCTCAGCCAACGGAGCAATCCACCAATGATTCACAGGTTAATAAATGACAGTCCTACATATCACTTATGCCAGACCTTATCTGATATGGCATTTATTTTCCATCACCATCGTATTAATTACCAGAGGCACGATCCCTACATTAAGTTCATATGTATTATTATTCTAAAGTTTCATTACAATTCACATAAGGAAGCACATAGTATATCTATGTCATATAGTTTATAAAAGGATCTATTGCATTTCATACTTAGGGCACATATAATTTAAATTCAACTGTTGAACTCCACATCATATTATGTTAACACTTTATCCTTTTAACCTTCTAATTATATATTAAAACATAGTATAATATCAAGAATTCCTTTATGAAAATAATTCGATATCTTGTCTATATGTTGATATAGTAGGTAGTTGCAAAAATCTTATAGTAATATCCACAAACTTTCTATTTGTCATTTTTACATAACATTTGTCATATTTAGTCCTATGTGGATATAGTAGATTCATATTGCAAAAACATATAGTAGTTTAGGATGCATGTGACAATCATCATATAGGTCTAGAAGGCCAATAGTATGCACCATAGCAATATAATATTGCTAGCATGAAATTATAATTGTAACATAGGATGCATGTAATAATTGCCATATTGAATTAAAAAGTCAATTATGCATCATAGCATTATAATAACAAATTATAATTGCGCTATGAAATTTAATAGTAAAACAAGGTAAGATTCTTTTATACACTAAGGTTGTTTAAATACCTATCCTTTCCACATTAGTAATTATCATCACAAGTTTGGTGGTAATAAGACAGGAAGGTTTTTCGATGATGTGATGTTTCCCAACTGTCACTAACTAATCAAAATGAAAAGGGTCTTGTATTATTCATACAAACTGTAATCCCAAATATCCCCTTTTTGTAAAGTCTGTAGCATAGTTACGGTTCCCGCTTTCAATGAATTACCATAGATGTTTAGTATAAAGTACCTTTAGCTACACTTCACATGCTAGAACAAAAACAATAGTATAATTTGATAAAATAAAATTTTGATATCCATACCATCAAAACCTTCATACATGGTAGTACTCATTCTTTTATAAAATAAAGATGACTAGCTGAAGGCATACAACATTTGCTTGAAGTACTTGAAGTATTCTATTACCTTACCTGCAGATATGCAAAAGAAAAGAATCCAATGCTTTAGCTATCAAGCTAAGTAAATTCAAGGGCACCTTGTAGGAACCCCTTCAGAAATATGCAAACAAGTAGTCAGTATTATTACAAGAATCATAACATATGAGAAGATAAACATTGTTTTATCGCATTGAATTTATAAATCTATTGTATTTTTATGTTTAGGAATAATAATGATAATCATGTGAAGCTGACATTAGATAAATAGCTGAACATCTTTCATTCCACAGTTAGCATTTTCTTTATGATTTTGCTATATCAAAAATTTTAAATTTTTAGCGATTTTTGGGATGTTACAACACCAATTTGAAAGGAGAAGTTCCAATGGATCTCTTGGAGGTGATTCTATCATCCCATAGAGAGAAGGTTAACTTGGTATGCCAAGCCCTTCTATTTTCTTGTAGCAGCTACTTGATGATCCTAACTAAAATTTTGTTATATGACTTGGTCAATCCATTTCCCTGGGGGTAGTAAGTGGTAGAATGGCCCAATTTTATGTGAAATTCATCGCATAATTTGACCATTTTCTTGTATTTAAAGGCTTGGGTGTTTATCAATGATTATTTTAATAGGACAACCAAACATGGACATGATATTTTCCTCCAGATATTTGATGATGACTGTGTCAGTGGCCTTCCTAGTTGGTATTACCTCAATCCATATGGTAAAGTAATCTATGGCAATTAATATCCACCTATGTTGTCCAAACAATTTGGGAATGATTTCACCAATGAACTATAGACCCCACTGCTAGAAAGGGGCTTCTAAAGATATTGGTTTGAAAGCAAAGGGCAGTAGCTTCCTTTTCCCTTCAAATATCTAGCATTCATGGAAAGTAGCTACCTCTTTATATGCATCATTGAATATAGTGAGCCAATAAAATCCTGATCTCAGAATCTTGTTGATAGTGGCCTTCCAATAATGATGTCCCCCACAGACACCCTTGTGAAAATCTCTTATGGTCATTATGGCTTCATCTTCCAACATGCAGTTCAATAGAATACCTCTAGGGTCTTTCCAATAAAGGCCCACATTTAGTATGCAAAACTTTGCAGCCATCATTTTTGTTGATCTAGTTTTACTCTTATCCATCTCAAGGGGTGCTTGTAAGTTCTACAAAACATATATAATATCAGAGTACCAAGGAGATTATGAGTATTTTTCTGATACCTGCAACAGTGAGTCTTAAGAAGTATTTTCCAGCATATTTGAGACCAAGTTCACACTTAGTGAATCCCAATTTGCTTCAACCATGAGTCTGGCCAGTCCCTTCCCTTTGACAAGCTTTGTAGGCTTGATTTCCAAGTCGTATTCCAACAGTATAGTTATCCATTTTTCTATTTGACCTTATGGATCAGGCTATGCCAATATGTCTTTTACAGTAGCATTAGGAACACAAGCAACAACATGAGAATGTAAAACATAAACTCTGAAATCCTTTAAAGTTTTGATAATGGCATAGGCCTGTTTTTGCATAATATTTTACTTGAGCTCGGCATCTCTGAGAGCTATGCTGAAGAAATCTATCGGTTGCTCATCCCCCTCTTGATTTTTCTATAGGAGTAACCTAGCTATAGAATTCTTTGAGGCAAAAGAAAACATAAGAAATTCCTTTTCAAAATCAGGACTGATTAGCATAGGTGCTTCAACTATTGCCTTATTTATGTCTCCAAGTGCTTGGTTGGATTCCACATTCCACCTAATCTGATTATCCTTTTTAAGCATTTTTGTAATTGATTTCATTATTTCTACAAATTTGGGGATAAATATTCTTAAAAAGTTTACTCTTCCAAGGAAATATTGGACCTCCTTTTTACTCCTGGGAAGCTCAATTTTCTGTATGGTGTCAACTCTGTCTAGGTCAATTTTAATTCCATCTTTAGATATTGTATGACCCAAGAACTTACCTTCTTGCATGGAAAATTTTGACTTCTTGGGGTTCAGAGAAATCCCAAACTTTCTACATTTTACAAATTCTTGGTGTAAATGTTTCAAATGTTCTGCATCAGTTTTGGAACATATAGTGATATCATCCATATATATATAACCACAAACTTGTCTCTTTCTTCTGCAAAAGATATGTCCATAGCTCTCTAAAATGTGGCTCCCAAATTCACTAGACCAGAAGACATTTTAGCATAGATGAAATTTCCCTAAGGTGTGGCAAATGTTGTTTTTTCCTGATCTTCTCAAAGTACTTTTACCTGATTGTACCCTGAAAATCCATCCAACATTGAAATTCTTGTTGCCCCTACAAATTTTTGCAAAATATGATCCATTTCGGGTAGGAGATAGTGTTGGTTATGGAGCCATATCTTCCAGTCTCATAGATGATATTGTCTCAGTCGTACACCCCAAAAGACTATACACTCATTCCCCTAGCTTGAAGCTATTTTCACCAATAGTTTTCGGGCCCATGGTTTTGGGTATCCCGTGGTATTTTCCCATTGTATTTCCCTTATAAAAGAAAGACATTGTAAGATGACTAGGGTTGATGTATTAGGTTTTATGCATTGTAAATATATCTTAGATTGGAAGAGATACTGTGAGACAGTGAAGAGGAAGTGCAGCGGCTGTGCTGCAGGTTGTATCCCTTCACTTTGATGGATGGTATAATAATAAGGTTTGGCAATTTTAGTGTGGACGTAGACCATCTTGGGGTGAGCCATGATATATCTGTGTTTCTCTTGTAATGTGTCTGTGACTATATTTTCATTTTTGTTTATTGTTATTGCTCTGCAATCTTGTTTTTCTAACAATTGGTATCAGAGCCAAAGGTCTATTTGGAAATTAAACCCGCAGGAAGCTAGGTTTTCTGGTTTCGAGTGGGAGTAATGGTAGAAAAAGGAAAGTTTAAGGTCGAGAAGTTTAATGGCCAAAACCTCCAATTATGGAAAATGCAAATGGAGGACTATCTGTACCAAAAGGATCTATTCCAACCGTTGGGAGGAAAACAAAAGCAGCCGACGGCCATGAAGGATGAAGAATGGGACGTTCTTGATAGAAAGGCTCTGGGAACAATACGGCTAAGCCTGGCTTCGTCGATGGCTTTCTGTGATGCACTTGCAACAATTAATTAACAAGAATACGCGAAATAGCAGAAATGACAGAACTCAGAATCACTTTTATATTGATCACAGGCCACTTCGAGGGGGCAACCTCCTTTGAGCACGCTCAATACAAATAACTTCACGGTGACTTCATAGGTCTCGACACACACTTATATAGTAATTCTAGGCGCCAATACTATGGATCAAAACCATGGGGCATTACAAACTATGGATCAACAATACTACGGGCGACTTACAAAGCATATGCGCCAACAACAATAACACAAACTATTGATCAACAAATACTACGGGAAGACTTACAAAGCATATGCGTCCAACAACAACATACTAACAAAGTAAAGGCATGGATTCCTAACATCCCCTCCCTCTTAAAAAAATCTTTGTCCTCAAAGCTTTAGATGTGGAAATTGTTGTTGAATCTGAAGGAGTGGTTCCCATGTAGCATCCTCTGGTTGCATGCCATGCCATTGAATTAAGACCTCTGTGATAGAGCGAGAGCGAAGCTGACGCGTGCGCCGATTGAGGATGGCCTTTGGATCCAAAAGGATGGATCCTTCATTATCCAGTTCGGGTAAAATCTTTTGTCCACTGATGTTGGTGCCAAGAACTTTCTTCAGACAAGAGACATGAAAGACTGGATGAATGTGGGAAGAAGGAGGAAGTTCCAATTTATAAGCAATGGACCCAATCTTCTGAAGAATCCAATATGGCCCATAGAACTTTGGAGTGAGCTTATGATGCCCTTTGAGTTTCAAGGATGATTGTTTGTATGGCTAGAGACAAAGAAAAACCATATCGTTGACTTGAAAAGTGCGCTCAGAACGGTGTTGATCAGCTTGTTGCTTCATGCGATTTCTTGCCATGTGAAGATTGTCCCACAAAATGCGAAGAATCTGATCGCGGTTTCGAAGGACCGTGTCAACTTCCTGAACTGGTGAACTGGTGGGGGTGTATGGAAGAAGAGCTGGAGGTGCCTGACCATAGACTGCTTCATATGGGGTTATTTTAGAGGCAGTGTGGTAAGAGGTATTGTACCACCATTCACCGAGAGGGAGCCTTTTTTCCCACTGATGTTGTTGTTCCGAGGTGAAGCAAGAAAGATAAGTTTCCAAGCATTTATTGACAATTTCAGTCTGACCATCTGTTTGTGGGTGATACCCTGAACTCATCTTCAGTTTGGTGCCAGTGTGGCGAAATAGTTTTGTCCAAAAATGACTGGTGAAAGTCACATCACGATCCGAGACAATGGAAGAAGGGATGCCATGAAGACGAAAGATCTGGTCCAGAAAAATTTGAGCGACGGAGGAGGTTGTATAAGGATGGCTGAGAGCACGAAAATGACTATATTTGGAGAGGCGATCAACCACAATGAGAATCACTGTCTTCTCGCCAGATTTAGGGATCCCTTCAATGAAATCCGTAGAAATATCTGTACAAATCCGTGTAGGTATGGGCAAGGGTTCAAGCAATCCTGGAAGGAGTGTTGTTTCACCCTTACTGTGCTGGCAGGTATCATATTCAGCCACCATCTGTTGAATTGTCCTTTTCATGCCCTTCCAAAAGAAGTTACGTCGTGCTCGTTCATACGTTTTGAGGAACCCAGAGTGCCCTGCCGATGGAGAATCATGGAGTTCATAGAAGACAGCCTGTTGAAGATCTGTGCTCTGGGGAAGCACCAGACGACCCTTGTATCGCAGAGAAGCACCATCCCAAGAGTAATGTGGTACGGCAGAAGGGTTGTTGGTCAAGCGTTGGATGATTTGAGATAAGGAGGATTCATTGACATAACCCTGTTGAACAGATTGTAACCAATTTGGAACAGGCATAGAAATAGCTGAAAGAGAACCTTGGGCATCAAATGTGCGAGAAAGAGCATCTACCACAATATTGTCTTTACCCTTCTTGTAAGTGATCTCATAGTCATACCCCATGAGTTTGCTAACCCATTTCTGTTGTGCCGGGGAGGAGACACGTTGTTCCAAGAAATATTTCAGACTCTGGTGATCAGTCTTGATGCAGAAATGATTACCTAATAGGTATGGGCGCCACTTCTGAACTGCATGCAAAATAGCCATCATTTCCTTCTCATAGGTAGAGGCAGCTAAATTCTTACCTTAAAGGGCTTTGCTGGTGAACGCAATGGGGTGTTCATCTTGAAGGAGAACAGCACCAAGTCCATTTCCGCAAGCATCACTCTCAATAGTGAAGGGCTTGGAAAAATCGGGCATAGCTAGCACAGGTGTAGTACACATAGCTTGTTTTAGTTTGTCAAATGCACACTGAGCAGCAGGTGTCCATGTGAAGGCATCTTTTTTCAATAGAGCAGTTAATGGAGCTGCAATCTTCCCATAATCCTTGACAAACTTGCGGTAGTAGCCAGTCAACCCCAAAAAACCACGAAGGCTCTTGAGTGTCTGAGGATGCAGCCAATTGTTCATGGCATCGATTTTGGCAGGATCCACGCGAACCCCTTGTGCTGAGGTAATGTGCCCGAGATACTCAACTTCCTTCTGTCCAAAAACAAATTTAGACTGCTTGGCATGGAGATAATGGTCAGAGAAAAGTTGCATGACAAGATCCAAATGCTGGAGATGTTCATCCCATGTTTTACTGTAGATGAGGATATCATCAAAGAATACCAGAATGAATTTCCGCAAGTAGGGTCGAAATATTTTATTCATTAAGGCCTGGAATGTGGAAGGAGTATTAGTGAGGCCAAAGGGCATGACCAAAAACTCATAATGGCCATCATGTGTGCGGAAAGCTATTTTAAGGATATCATCCTCATGAACCCGAATTTGATGATACCCAGAACGAAGATCCAACTTGGAGAAAAGGTGAGCCCCATGAAGCTCATCAAGAAGCTCATCAACAACAGGAATTGGAAACTTATCCTTGATGGTGAGGTGATTAAGTGCTCGGAAGTCAATGCAGAGGCGCCATGACCCATCTTTTTTGCGGACAAGAATAACTGGAGAAGAAAAGGAATTAGTGCTTGGGCAAATAATACCTTGCTTCAATAAGTCCCGAACGAGCATTTCAATCTCCGTTTTTTTAGTGAAATGGGTAGCGATAGGGCCTGATGTTGGGAGGAACGTTGCCAGGAAGGAGCTGAATATGATGGTATTCTGGCCCGGAAGGTGGCAATCCCACTGGTTCAGCAAAGACACCTGTATATCGATCCAGAATTTGTTGTAGATCCAAAGGCGTAGTGGAGACTGTTGATGGTTGCATCTGGATGGAATGGATCTGAGTGATGACACCATGTGAATTCTTCTTGAGGAGTTTTTCCATGCGATGTGAACTGATGATGCTGAGAGAACCTGGTTGTAATCCTGTCAATGTGTGTTTTTTTTCCATTGAGGGAAAACTGCATCCAAAGTTCAACAAAATCCCATAAGATAGGGCCAAGTGTGCGTAGCCATTGAGTGCCCAAAACCACATCACATCCGCCTAAGGGCACCGCAAAAATGTCAGAGTGCAAGGTATAATCTCCCATAGAGATACGCACATTTCAACACTTCCCTTTGCAAGGTAAGGTGCCCCCATTGGCAACCATGACTTCAAAGTTGGAGCAAGGATGGATAAAACAATCAGCTTGTTTGGCGATCCGAGGGTCAATGAAATTATGAGTGCTCCCAGAATCAATGAGTATTGTAAGATGAAGCTTCTTGAAGTAACCCCTAACCCACATTGTTTGGGGGGTGGTGATTCCAGCTAAAGCATGGAGAGATATCTCTTGCTGGTCATCCTGAGACGGAGGTTCAATAGGAGGTTCCTGAATGTCGACCGGAGCATCCAGTGTTTCTGGATCTTCGTCACCAATTTCAGAGGCAGGTGGAGACTCCACATCCAAGAGATAGAGCTTTTGCTGAACACATCTATGTCCACGAGTGAATTTCTCATCACAATTTTAGCAAAGCCCCTTTTCTCTGCGTGCTTGCATCTCTGTTTCAGACAAACTCTTGATAGGAGTCGGTCAAGGAGCCTGCGGTATAGGTGGTCGCTGAGAACCCATATTTCAGAAGGGAACAAAAGTGGGCTTGGAGCGTTGTTGGGCTGCAATCTTGTCTTCTGCCAACTTAGCCAACCCTAGTGCTTCCATCATTGTGTTGGGACAAAACATTTTGACCTCAGAGCAGATGGCATCCTTTAGACCACTGATAAAACAACTCTGATAAAAGTCATAAGACAATCCTTCGGTGTGGTTGGCTAGATTCTCAAATTCAGTTTGATACTCTCTCACAGTGCTAGTTTGGCGAAGTTTAGTGAGGGCTCCTGTGAAGTCATCAAAAGCACTAGGACCAAATCGTTGCAAAAGGAGCTGGAAAAAGTCAGGCCATTTGGGCTCTGGATGAGCCTTGATGTACCAACGGTACCATTGAAGAGCTTCCTGTTCCAAATGAACCAATCTCATAGTGCCAATTTGAAAAAGTTTAGTGAGTGCTCTGGTGAAGTCATCAAAAGCACTAGTACCAAATCTTCCTTATTTACAGCCGCATCAAATCTCATAGTCCAGAGACCTTCTTTTCAAGTTGTGGTTGTAGCCTCTGGTTTCATTTTTTCCTTCCCATAGCTTCCCTTTTCTACCTGTTGACCGCTATCTTGTTCGCTTCTAGATCCGCAAATGGATTGTGCGTCTTTATCACTCTCAAAACCATCATTTTTTTCAGGGAGTTCAATGATTGTTAGGAACCCATGTCAACTCTTCTATTTACTTTGTTAGTATATTGTTGTTGGGCGCATATTCTTTGTAAGTCGTCTTGTAGTATTTGTTGATCCATAGTTTGTCTTATTGTTGTTGGACGCATATGCTTTGTAAGTTGTCCTATAGTAATTGTTGATCCATAGTTTCTATTGGCCCATGGTTTGTATTGGCATATGGTATTGGTTCCTAGACTTAGTATATAAGTTTGTGTTGAGACCTATCAAGGTACCGTGAAGTTATTTGTATTGAGCTTGCTCAAAGGAGGTTTCCCCATCTAAGTGGCCTGTGATCAATAAAAGCGATTCTGAGTTCTATTATTTTTTCTATCTCTCATATTCTCATTAATTAATTGTTGCAGGTTCATCACATCTGGTATCAGAGCACTTTCTTGGGCTCGTTGGGTGGAATTTCTTCCAAAAACAATTTTCGCACTTGTTGCAAGTTCGGATCTGGGAATAATCCCTATCCACTTAATTGTGGGAAGTACTTGGGCATAAGCCCTAAAACTAATTGTGAGGAGTACCACAATAAACCCAAAGTAGCTGGCCCATTGAAAGGACCTACGAGTGAAAAGGGCAATGACCCCTACTTGATTGACTAGTTCCCACTCATGAGATAAACCAAGAGCTGTCGTTTGTGGCAAAGTGGTTATCAGTTTTACCTGAGCCGTGGAGTGAGGGGTACTTCCCCAATACGGAAGTCATCAGACAACATTGGTGGCCGAGTGAAAACCCCGAACTATTAGGAAGCCAAACATACCTGGGGTCCATATCTATTTTTAGCTGAACTATTGTCGATCACTTTCGCGCCATTTCAGATCCATTCCAAGCCATTCTATATCGAACCGTTTCAAATCTATTTTTGAATCCATTTTAGATCCAGCCGTTTTCGATCCATTTGGTGCCATCTCAGATCCATCTATTGTCGATCCCTTCCGTGCCGTTGCAGATCCATTTTTGAAGAAAAAAAAACTCCCATTTTTTCGACATATCTCCCTTGTTGTAACTCAATTTCCCTTGAAACTTTCCGGACACCCCTGCAATCCCATTCTGCATATTTAATTCTGGAGGACCCTATCCCAAATTCTACTTCCCAAAGACAGAAATTTCACATTTGTCTATTTTAGAGTTTTCCATAACTTCTTCAATTTTCACCCACTCTCCTCCAAATTTTGCTACCGTGTTCATTCCCTATTTCTGCTTCTTTGTCTCTCTTTGACAAATTTTTTCATTCTTTCACCCCACTTCTGAAATCCCCAATTTTTGCTTCCAAGTCCATCATAAAGTGTCCAAAACCTAGTCAAACTCCAATTACCCATCTGAGTTTTTCCCAAATCAAAATTTCCCTTTACTAAATAAGCTTTTGTTTGTGTTTTTCTATCCATCCCCCCCCTCCAAAAAAAAAACTCCTAGTTATGGTTGTCACCCACGTAGGAGAAAAAACCATGGAGGAAGCACTTGCAGCCATCCAAACCAAACTCCAAGATCTGGATGAAAAATTCCTCAGCCTCCATCTTCAATATTCAGCCATGAACAATAATCGACAGCAATAATTAGAATCTGCAGCCAATGGGTTCTCTTCTTCCAACAATTTTCGTGGTCCAAAGATTGAATTTCCTCGCTTCAATGTTACTAATCCGACTGGATGGATCTATCGTGCAGAACAATATTTCAGTATGTATAATACTTTTGATGTCCAAAAATTGCCACTTGCATCCTTTCATTTGGAACATGAAGCCCTTCAATGGTACCAATGGTACATCAAGGCTCATGACGAGCCAAAATGGATAGATTTTTGCCAGCTCCTTTTGCAACGATTTGGTACTAGTGCTTTTGATGACTTCACCAGAGCACTCACTAAACTTATTCAAATTGGCACTGTGAGAGAGTATCAGACAAAATTTGAGAAACTAGCCAATCACACATGAGGATTGTCTGATGAATTCTACAGGAGTTCTTTTATCAGTGGTCTTAAGGATGAAATCTAGTCAAAGGTTAAAATGTTATGTCCCCACACAATGATGGAATTCCTAGGGCTGGCTAAGTTGGTAGAAGACAAGATTGCATCCCAACAACGCTCCAAACCCACTTTTGTTCCCTTCCAAAATATGGGTTCTCAACGACCTCCCATCCCACTAGCTCCTCAACCAACTCCTATCAAGCATTTGTTTGAAACAAAGATGCAGGCACGAAGAGAAAAAGGGATTTGTTATAATTCTAATGAGAAATTCACTTAGGGACATAGATGTGTTCAACAAAAGCTCTATCTCTTGGATATGGATTCTCCGCTTACCTCTAAAATTGGTGAAGAAGCTCCAGATACAATGGATGATCAGGTTGACATTCAGGAGCCACCTATTGACCCCCCATCTGAGGATGAACAACCAGAGATATCTCTCCATGTTTTATTCGACATCACCACCCCCTAAACAATGCGGGTCAGGAGTTACTTCAAGAATCTTCCTCTTACAATACTCATTGATTCTGGTAGCACTCATAACTTCATTGACCCTCATATCGCCAAACAAGATGATTGTTTTGTCCGTCCTTGCTCCAACTTTGAAGTCATGGTTTCCAATGGGGGCACCTTAACTTGCAAGGGGAAGTGTCACAATGTGTGTTTCTCTCTCGAAGATTATAACCTGCGCTCTGACATGATTTCCTTGTCCCTAGGCGGATGTGATGTGGTTTTGGGCGTTCAATGGTTATGCACACTTGGCACCATCTTATGGGATTTTGCTAAACTTTGGATGTAGTTTTCAGTCAATGGGAAACAACACAAATTTAAGGGCTTACAACAAGGGTCTCTCTGCATCATCAGGTCACATCACCTGAAAAATATCGTAAAGAAAATTCACATGGTGTCATCGCTCAACTGCATTCCATTTAGATGCACCCATCAACGATCTCCCCCACTTCCTTGGATAGATATGCAGGTGTCTTTGTTGAACCAGTGGGCTTGTCGCCTTCAAGAGACCTTCCTGGTAAGAATTTAGCCGCATCTACATCTCAGCAGGAAATGATGCCTATTTTGGATGCAGTATAGAAGTGGCAGCCATACCTATTAGGGAATTATTTCTACATCAAGACTGATCTCCAGAGTCTGGAAAATTTCCTGGAGCAATGGGTCTCCTCTCTAGCACACCTGAAATGGGTTATCCAACTCATGGGTTATGCCTATGCAATCAATGACAAGAAGGGTAAGGACAATATGGTGACAGATGCTCCTTCTCGCACATTTGTTGACCCAGTTTCTCTTACAGCTATTTCTCTGCTTGTTCCAAATTGGTTGCACTCTGTTCAATAGGGCTATCTCTTCTATGAACTCCATGCTACTTCATCAACAGGGCACTCTGGTTTCCTCAAAATATATGACCAAGAACAATGTAACTTCTTTTGGCAGGGAGTGAAAATGAAAATTCAACCGATGGTGGCTGACTGTGATGCTTTCCAGATCAACAAGGGTGAAATGACACTCCTTTCGGGACTTCTCAAACCCTTGCCCATCCCTACACAGATTTGGACAACTATTTCTATGGATTTCCCAGAAGCGTTCCAGTGGTCCAATACCACATCTAAAAGGAAACCATATGAAGCAGTCTATGGACAGGAACCACCAGTTCTTCTTCCATACACCCTCAACAGCTCCCCAGTTCAGGAAATTGACTCAGTTCTTTGAAACCAGGACCAGATTCTTCTCATTCTGCAGGACAATCTTCACGGAAAGAATTCGACTGAAACAATAAGCTGATTAGCAACATTCTAAGAACTCTTTTCATGCAGCTGATATGGTTCTTCTTCGTCTACGGCCTTCCAAGCAACCCTCCCTAAAACGCAAAAGGCGTCAGTGGCCCGGAATGCAACCCGAGGATGCTACATGGAAACCACTCCTTCAAATTCTGCATCAATTTCCACATCTAAAGCTTTGAGGACAAAGCTTTTTCTAAGGGAGAGGGGATGTTAGGAACCCATATCAACCCTTCTATTTACTTTGTTAGTATATTGTTGTTGGACGCATATGCTTTGTAGGTTGTCCCGTAGTATTTGTTGATCCATAATTTGTCTTATTGTTGTTGGATGCATATGCTTTGTAAGTCATCCCATAGTAATTGTTGATCCATAGTTTGTATTGGCCCCTGTTTTGTATTGACACATGGTATTGACCCATGGTATTGGTGCCTAGACTTAGTATATAAGTTTGTGTTGAGACCAATGAAGGTACCATGAAGTTATTTGTATTGAGCTTGCTCAAAGGAGGTTGTCCCCTCGACGTGGCCTGTGATCAATAAAAACGATTCTGAGTTATGTTATTTCTGCTATCTCGCATATTCTCATTAATTAATTGTTGTAGGTTCATCACAACAATTTTCATATATTTTTCTCCTAAGCCAAGGTCATCGCAGAAAATTGAACAGCCAATCTTAGTGTCTACAACAAATATGGGATGATTTTCAGGCTTGCATTACCTCTTAATGCATCTCATACTACTCAATTGTACATGTGCCAGAAATTATGTGATATCAATCTCCTTCAAGAATATTTTTGTATGATGCAGACCATGTTGTACAAAATTACAGATCATCAGAATGTTTCCTACCTTCGCCATTATCTTGCCTCTCTTCCTGGAAAAATCTCAGTTTTTGTAAATACTTATTTGTCATATCATCAAGTCAAGATTGAAGAGTCATCTCTTGCTAGTTTACATCAGCATGTGCTCACAGCCCTCCAAAAAGAATGTGTCACCATGAAGACACTAAAAAATCTCAAAAAACATATTTGTGTTTCTCAGTCAGCCTGTCAGCAATTTCGTGAAACTGCCAATTATGGTTGTTTCAAGCCTCGACCACATAAAACATCTACATGCACCTGCCATTCCAAAAATTCTGGTGAATCTAGTTCTCAATCCCATCCTAGATTCCGGTCTTCCTCAAAAAAGATCTCTCGAAGTATCCGAAGAAACTTTTTTTCAAAATAGAAAGAATAGGTTTGTCTTTAAGAAAAGGACCCAGCCGCTTCGAAAGTCTACCTATTACATCTCTGGCAAGCAAGGCCATTGGGAAAACAAGTGTCCAGAGAAGAAGACAAAGTTTCAAAATAAAATCTGTGAGATCTTTACAGCAGATTACAATCCTGCTGAGTGGGATGTAGTCCCTGAGTTACAATTAGAAGATGGGGGATTCTCCATTCATGAGTCTGCAGATGAGCCTTGAGCTCAAGAACATCTCTAGCAACATCATCCAGGTTTTCAGCTATACATACAGAATGGAAGTTAGCATAATTATGTAATTGGATTTGTTCTGCAGGTTTAGGATCATTCGGGCTTCTCAAATTAACAAATTGAAAGTCTAACTGTAAACTACCATCCTTAAAAGAAGGACTCGAATTGCCAGAATCTAATCTTCTTGCTGAAATCTGGGACAAGTTTCCATATTTTTCTCGAGGGAGAGACAAACTTTTAATATCTCGAACAAAGAAGAACAATCAGGACAGTCAGTATGTTGAACTTTATGATCAACAGAGGATGAGGATGAAGAGGGTGAATTAATAGAATGAAATGTTTTTTGTTTTTGTGGGATATGTTTTTCTTTACAAAATTTGCAGGATGTGGAAGGAAACTGATTGTGGTTAACCATATGTTGGTGTAGCTGAGAATCATATGGTTGCATATGTACATATGAACATAATGGGGTTTTTGACCTGCGGGGTAAATACTGAGAATGGGAAACAGATCTACTAATTGAAGGTGATGGTGGAGGAAATGCAGGATCAAATCTAAGAAAAGTGTTACCATCGGGATGTTGGACAACACAAAGTTGTTTGGAGGAAGCATCATGGAGTTCTAGATATCTCTAAGAAAGTGGTTGGTATGTGCTATTCCATTCTTTAGGTAAGGTTACCTGAGAAAATTCGAGTTGGAGGGGAGTAGTGTTTCCTGGACCAACAACAACTCGTTCATGTAATGCTCTTTTATGCAATTTGGGATTAATTGCAGGCATGGTAGTTGACACAAAACGAATACAAATGGAACAATGCAACTGAGCGATCTGAGATTCTAGAACAACATCAAAGCCTGAAAACTGGATATAGGCTTGCAAAAACTCATTAATATATGGATTTGTAGGAGAAACTTGATATCAGGGAACAAGAGATGACCATGCAGGGCCATTGTTCAGAGGGCTCTGAAATCCTCCTAACAAAGCATCTTCAAACTTGTTAAGATGTGAATCTAAAACACATGATAAACAAGAAGTATTCAATCTGGGATGGACAAGAGGATTGATACCAAACTGTACTAACCCAATATGGATATATTTATATTCATGTTCCAATCCCCAAGCAATATCTTCAGATTTGATTAACGGAATCTGGTTTACGGACTGACCAACAGATATGGGTATATTCACAGAAGTGAAACAAAACAGCTGAGCAACACGAAACTTAAACATAGGAAGATCATATATTTTATCAACATCAATATCAGGCAAAGACCAATTTGGCTGAGGCTCATATTCTTGAGATACGACACGAGTATCATACAGAGTATCAAAATCAGTTCTGTTTAGATATTTTTTTAAGCATGACCATCACTTAGTATGTTTCTCTTTTCTAAAAGAAGTAGATTCAATGAAGTAAAATTTGTTATTTGAAGAATCCATAATGGAAGAGATAAATTCAAAGTATGAACCTGGAGAAATGTAGTGCGATGCTTGGAGGAGAATGCCTGAGTACCCTTGATGGCTGACAGCACCGAGCGAGTGAATTTGTATGCCAAGGATGCGCTAATTACCAGTCTTTGAATATAATAACTCTTCCCACCTCAAAAGGGAATGAAGCATAACAGAGAAAAATAAACTATAGCAATAGATACCAATAGATATTAACACAGGCTGTGATACCAACAACGCGAAAACACAAAAGAATACTTTTATTAATCATAAGAACACGGAAACACAACATAATACTTTTATTATTACTTTTAATACTTACTACATAGGCCAATATCTATTCTCTATATGGTCTTTTGTTTTATCCAAAAAGCATAAGACATATGCATTTGCAGTGTTCCATTAAGTTTAGATTCCCAAGATCTTGACAGCAACATCCCAAGTTTGGGTGGGATGTCTGTCACTACTACATCCATTACCACATTCTTCTGAGGGATTTGTGTCAGTGATACAACCATGCCTTGGATCAGCCCCGGGAACTGTACTTTTCTAGAATCAAATGAGAATAAATATTTATAAGGTCTAGTGATTTATAATCCTAGACTTTCTACCAATGATTTTTACATGAGGTTATGTGAGGCTCCTGAATCTAACATAACATTATGTAGTATATGATCATGTATATTCAGAGTGATATAAAAGGGGGGAACATCATCTTCTTGAGGATTTTCAGCATGTGGGCCAGAGAGAAGGGTGGGCTTATCATCATGTAAATTAAGAGTATCTGGACACTTTCCTTCCTCTCCCTTCACCATTTCCAGAATCTGATTCTTATATTCTGTATTTTTTAACAACTCATTGAAGGGAATTGATATTTTTATCTTAGAGGTTTCATTTTCTAAACTGAAAGCGGAATGGGTTTTTTCTACTATTTTTACATTACTTTCATCCTTCCCTTCTGGGATTCTTTTAGGAGCTTCGAATCCCTTTTTAGTTGTTTTATCAGAGGTAAAAGGCTTTGGATCACCCTTCCTAGGGATTTTTTTTTTGTTGCTAAGAAATAAATAGCTCAGCAGTATCCTTTCCTTAGTCTGTTGTTACCTTTCTAGTCCTCAAATTATGTTGTCTCTGAAATTCAAAAATTGCATTTTTGAAACCTCTTTGATATTATTCAGAATCTCACTCTTCTAGGATGCTATCTAACTGCATATATGATTGATCATGTTATTCTTTATTCCAAGAGAATTGGGGCTTCATCTGATCAAAGAGGTGGATATGATCTTTAGGCATTCCATATTCCTCTTCTTCATCTATTAGGTTTTCAGAAAAAGGTGGTCTAATTGGCTGGTTTTCTACATTTCTAGGGCCCCTTGGCTCTCTTGGTATTCCCTGTGGGACAGGGGGTCTTCTATAATTGGTATTTTGAGCTTCAAGTTCATGGTTTTATCTAGCAGGAGGCTTGTTATCAAGGGATATCCTATCCACCATTTTTTCCATAGTTATAATCGCCTGGTCAAACCTGGTGTCAATAGATTGGGAAGTGCAAGGCTGACCTGTCTCATTGAATCTCTTTTTCTCAGTATCAGTTATGTGATTTATTTTAACTGATCCCATCAGATTAGCTTCTAATTCCATGGCATATTTCAGCATATTGGGTAAGTTAGTAGATCTCCTTTCTCTTAAAATGAGAGCAAAGTCATTGTCAAAACAATTAGCATAGTGAAGCTTGGCTGCACCCATAAGGGGTTTGATGTCTACATGGATAGAATTGTACATTTTCATGAACTTAGATGAAAAATCTTCAACAGTATCAACATTGTTTTTCTTCGTGTTTTCATACTAAGTGAGAATTTGGATAGGATTTAGTTTTTCCTACCATCTAGTGAGGAAAACTTGTTCCAACTTCTCATATGTAGCGATAGCTCCATTTGGAAGAGTTTTGAACCATTTATTTACTTCCCCTAAAAATGTTTGGGAAAATAACCTAATATTGACATCATCTTCATCTATATCTTCATTATCTATGAAGTCAGTAAAATGGTCCACATGTTGCATTGCAGTACCACCCCCTTCCCCATCATATCTCTTGAGGCATTGGGCGTAGTGTTGTGTAGTTTAATAACCTATGACTAGCAAAAGGAGGTCACCAACACACATCAAAGTTTATTGCAGAAACAATAAAGAAAATATATATAACATTCAACACTTGTTTCCATCCATAAAAAAATAAGATTCAAGACGAGGTTCACACTTGGATAATCGATGGTTGATCCAAGCTTTCGAAATCCAATCTTCTTGATTCACTGTTGCACTGCTCCAACTGATGATCCTGCAAACACACATACTACCTTTCTCAAATAAATTTGACTACACAAAGATACACAATTGAAGTTGAAACTCATATATAAGTTCATATGACATATCCAGATATCAAGTTCATATAAAGACAAGTGCTATTGGAAGGGAAATCTCCGATTTGATTTGCATCAATAACAACTAATTATACCTGTCCTCCAAAAGAAACTGTTGTAACCAGACCTTGGGCTCCTTCTCCTCTCTCTTGAGTAAGTATTCCTCCAGCATAACATTGGCTCTTAAGATGATCCCCCTTCTCAATCTTCTTCCCTTGTATTTCTGGCAAGGATAGAAGGTTGGGCTCAAGAGGTAGTTGACATGGGAAGTTAGTGTAGTTGAATAACCATCCCAACTAATCCGTAATTAATCATTTTATATATTTTATCGATATTTATAAAGACACTCGCGAGTATTCCTTTCGATAACTAGTGAACGACTTGTAGCTAGCTGGTGCAACATTTTTAGTTGATACCTGTGGGTTTTCTATAGAGACACTCGCGACTAACCCACATGTTGGTATATATAAGAGTCGCAGCTATGCTTCCAAATAGTCACAAAAAATATGTTGTTGAGGAAGGAATTGCAAGGTTTAGATCCAAAACATCCAAGGTCAAGCTCTTCAATCCATAGTGTCCTTTTGTGTGATCGATAGGGAAATGTGGTCACGGACGAAAAAGTGCTAATTTGACTAATAACAGATTCCTCCTAATGTATGAGGTCAGAGGGAAACGATGGAGGAAATACATTAAAATCCAGGAAGAGGAGGAGCAAAGAGACCAGAGGATGAGATCACAAACAATACCTGAAACATAAATGAGGTCAGCAAGGAATTACAATCTTGATATCAAGAGATGTTTAGAATGGTATAACATGATCTCCAATACCTAATAGAGAAGATTTAGATAGCATGTCCATTGAAATAGAAGCATGGCTCCATGTCAAAATAGGAGATCGTAGCCATAACGGCAAACTAGATCTATGTCTCATCAAAAGCCAAAAATGGGTATTTCTCAGTCTTTCCCAGCTTGGGAAATAACAAAATATGATTATGCTATTATATGCCCAAGGTCTTCATCCAAACCATCAAGTTAAGAATCCTAACCATGCAAATAAATTATTTGGATTCGAACATGGAGGATACCATTTGATTACCGGCGATTGATGTGTATCGTTAACAAATGCGACGAAATCCCACCGATAATGTGTTGATGTATATGTAACTTCGGAATGTATTTCACATATATGTATATTATTATTCCTCTATACGGAAGTGTCGTCATTTATATTGTAAGTGTCGTAACTTATACTTGATGGGTTATTAGACCACCTTGTTGGGGTCAGCCCTGTATAAGTCATGTGGGTCAAAGGGTTATTAGACCACCCTATTGGGGGTCGACCATGTGGGTCAAAGGGTTATTAGACCACCCTAGTGGGGGTCGGCCCAGTCAACATTATGTTAAGTGGTTAAGTTGAGGCCGACCTAGTTGAGTAAAGGTCAAGTCAAGTTAGTGTATAAATAGAGAGTGTGTCTCTCTCATTTTACACATTCTATTCTCTCACTCACATTGTGGAGAGTGGCGCATTTGTGGAGGAGGAGGCTCTGCTGCTAGGAGAAGACTATCTCTTGTATGTTGGTTGTATCATTTCTCTATCTATCTCTGAGGAAGTTATTGGGGTTTTTCACCTTTATGGTTTTCCCCAAGTAAACTCGGTGTCTCTTCTGTGCTTGCATTATTGTGTCCATGAATGATATGCTGTAGATTTGCCGTACATGTTGTTCTCTCAGTTAAGATCCTAGATCAAATTGAATTAAATTCTGAAAATTTAACATGGTATCAGAGCTAGCCTGAAAGAAGGCATGATATGGCATGTATGACACTTGTTGCACTTACGATGCTAGGGCTTTATATAGCAAAAACCAGCCATCGTAGCACTTTCGCTATAAATCCGTTTTGGCGAAGTGTCCAGATATGAAATCTTTACAAGTCGAATACTAAATCCCCATGTACCTTGTGTCCAAAGGAAAACCTCTAATTCGTTGTACTTTGTGATTTATGATCTGTACAATATAGGGTTTCTGCCTCTTCCAGATCTGAGTCAAAATCAGGTGACCTTGGGAAAAAGGTCATAACATGGGATAGGAAGATCCAAATGAAATTTCGTAAAACGTGACAGGTATTAAATAGACTGTACTATATCAAGAAAAATTTTTAGAGGCCGAGGTTGAACCAGTGACACGTGGCACGACGTACAATTTCGCTCTCTCGTATTATCCCATAAACAGGTCACGTCGCGACAGTTGGCATAACTCTCTCTCGGAGAGTCCAATTGAGGTCAGACCTATCAGGATGGAAAGATAACAGGGCAAGCTATCGCTAGAAAATTTTTCAAAGGCCGAAGTTGAAACAGTGACATGTGGCACTCCATACAAGTTCGCTCTCTTGTATTATCCCATAAACAAGTCACGTTGCGACACTTGGCATTACTCTCTCTCAGAGAATCCAATTGAGGTCAGACTTGTTGGGATGGAAAGATAATAGGTCGGGCTATCTAAAGAAAATTTTTCAGACCCCGTGGATCAAAAATTTTAGAGTTACACCAGAAACAATCAGGTACATACTTCTGTCAAAACATAATTATTTTTTAGTACCTTCATTCATGGCTTCCGGAATTTAGGGCTTCGGATAAAGTTGAATTTTTTGTAATCGGAGACCACGGCTGGATGCTACTCATCAAAATCAAAATTTAGAGACCAAGATCAAATTTTTTGGTTGGGCAGAAGGCCGGGCTGGATCAAACCCCTGTTCGGGACTTTGATTGGAAAGATGGAAAATTAGGGCTTTTGCAAAATTTGGATTTTTGGAAATCTGTGACCACGGCTGGAAGCTCTTCAGAAAAATCGAAGCTTAGAGTTTTGAATCAAATCTTTTGGTTGGGTGAAGCTCCAGAAACGCAAACCCTAATTCAGGGTCCTCCCTAGTGAATCCGGAAATCTAAAAGGCAATTTTGAGGGGTGAAACTTTGCAGTTTTCAAATTCTGAATATACCAACTTGATCAGCTCATCAAGGCCCATATTTCTATCCTTTCAGAAGTTTAAAATTCAAAGTTTGAATTTTTGGGGTTTCTTTGACAAACCATAATCCAGCTCCAGGTCTAGTTCCTGCAAAACAAGTGGATTGGGTTAATCCTAGAAGAAGATGGATTGGTCACCTGCATAAGTGAAGAAGTTCATGTTTCAGAGGGAGATGAGGCTAAGGCCTTACATAAGAATATTACAAGCGATCTCGACAGGTATGACTCATCGAGGTATGTTTCAATATTTGTTCATGATTAAGTTTGTGGTATGTTTGTCTTCATGTTATTATGGTTAGTACAATCTTGATTTTAGATTTGTCGTATCACCTTAACTAAATTATGAATGCATGATAGAAGATATTCATTGGTTAGGGTGTTGACACTTATGATTGTACTAATTCATTATGGTGTTGTATGAAGTTTATGTTGTCTGCTAAAATAAAAGGTACACCAAGAAAGACAAATCATGTTCTACTTCAAGAACATATGATCATGGTGACATGAAGACAAGGATTCATCCATTGTCATGGATCACATAGAAGATCTACTTTCAAGGTATGTATAACCTGGTTCTACAATGGTTAACTTATGAGACATGCAGGTTACTAGCACAAGTCACTGAAGAGAATCAAAAGACATTATGCGGGTATGTTAGACATAACTCGCTAGCATGCTAATCCAAGTATGTTTTTCCTATATCAAGCTAGAATCCTACCTTGTGTTAGGATCTTATACTGTTGTGTTGTTGATAATGATTATTCATGAAGTCATAGGTTTGAATAATCATGGTTGTATGCATATTATGTTTCTTACCATAATTGATGATATGACTAACTAGAAGAATCATGAAGGTATAGGTTTGAATAATCACAGGTTTTATGCATATTATATCTCTTATCTTGATTGATGATTCAACTAACCAGAAGATTCCTACGATCAAATAAGAAAATGTATGAGTAAAAGAAGACTTCCCCGAAACCTTGAATACTAATGTTTATTATCTGTGAATGATCATGAATATACATGTTTAAGATTATTGTGTTTTGATAGTATTAAGATTATACTAATAAATGTGTGATTATGTACGAGACCTCAAGGATAACACAATGATGATACTAATAAGCATGCATAGTGATTAAGGATGGATGTAAGTTCAAGGACAGGTAATCCAGGAAGCAAAGATCAAGAGGGATCACACTCCAGTTGTTCCTGCAAGAAAGCAAAGGAGCACACTTCAGTAGTTTCTGCAAGGATGCAGATATTCAGAGGGAGTTGACCACTTCTCACAATCCACATAAGAATGGAGTTGCAGAAAAGAAGCGAAGACTAAGAGGGAGTCAACCCAAAAAACAAACAAAGATAAGTATTTGAATTGTCATTACTTGCATATTTTATTTAAATAATACTGTTCAATAATGTATATACTGATGTTCCTAGAATTAGGTTGTGTATTATGCATATTAGAATAGTTGCATTGATGAACAGTATGCTACTAATATGCATGGGTAAGTAGCCTATGGCACTATACAACATTCCATTGCTACTTATCTAGAATGAAACCTCTTTGCTGACATGTTGGGAGTTGTGCACACTCTTAACAATGTTTTGGTAGAGATTGGAAGGCATCTAGAAAGTTACGGGATATGGATAAATGTTGTATTGAAGCATTGGCTAAGATAATTATATGACTGTATGACATATTTCTTTATGTGTAAGAATTTTTTCTAAAAACTATGAGATGTTTTCTACTCATGCAATTTAACTTGTTGTGTAGGAAAGATCATATGCCATCACCTACAAAAGAAGAACTACAACATTTGTTCAGCAACAAAATTATCTATTGAAGATATTGAAGTTCCCAGGATATGGGAAGAATGCCATGATCTATCGATCATGAAGAATGATTTTTGGGATGTAGTCCTAAGACCTGAAGGGAAGTTTGTTATGACTTCCATATGGATCTATCAAGATCAAGCATGCTGCAGATGGCAACATAGAGAAATATAAAAGTGATGAAATAGAAGATACACCAGATGGATTTCAAGACAGCTTTCTTAAATGGTGTAGTTGAAGAAGAAGTGTATGTGGAGCAGCCACTTGGTTCTGAGACACATGACAGGAAATCATATATGTGCAGAACTTGGTATGGTAGGATAGGCAGCTTTCTATCCAGTTTGGTCTTTACCAAGAGTAAAGCGGGTTCCAACCTTTACTACAAGGTTGAGGAAGGCAATCCAGTGATACTACTATGTGGTTGACCTGTATGTATCAGCTGAGGATAGATTGATTATCGACACACAGTGGAAGCTTACTGCCGAGTTCGAGTTGCGGAACTTGGGGATGATGCACTATTTTTTTTGGGCATGGAGGTGTGGCAGAGTGATGAATCTTCCTTGGACAAGGGAAGTATGCAGTAGAGATCCTAAAGAGGTTTGGGATGATGGACTACAAGGCTATGGCCACAACTATGGCATCGAACCTGAAGCGTCTGTGTGATGCTTCATCTGAGCTGATTGATATCACTATGTATCGTCAGATGATTGGGTCCTTGATGTACCTAACGAACATGAGACCAAGTATTTGCCTTGCAGTGAACACATTGAGTCAGTTCCTGAAAGATTCGAGTAGTGTTCATCTGGGTGCTGTAAAGCATGTTCTGAGGTACCTGAAGGGTACAATGGATTATGGGCTCAAGTATGAGGTGAATCAAAAGTTTAACCTACATGGTTATGTTGATTCAGATTGGGCTGGCAGTGCTGCTGATAGGAAGAGCACATCTGGGTGCTGCTTCAGTATGGGATCAGGTGTGATCTCTTAGTTTAGAAGGAAGCAGTCCTGCGTAGCACTGAGTACAGCTGAGGCAGAGTATGTTGCAGCCTGTTCAACTAGTTGTGAGGCAGTATGGCTACGGAAGCTACTTTCTGAGTTATTTGATTACCCGTTGGATGCTACTGGTATCTTTTGTGATAACTACAGTTGTGTGAAGCTGTCCAAGAACCCAGTGTTTCATGACAGGTCGAAACACATAGAGATCAAATATCACTATATCAGGGATATGGTCTAGAGAGGAGCTGTGAAGCTCCTATATGTTGCGACGGACGAGCAGATTGCAGATGTGCTGACGAAGCCACTAGCCGGGGTGAAGTTCGAGTACTTCAGGGAGAGGCTTGGTGTTCTTCAGATCGAGGACACTTCAAGGAAGAAGTGATGGACACATTTGCTGAAGCCATTCCAAGCATGTTGGAAGGAGCATCCTTCACATGGCTGTGGATGTAAGCACTGGATGATGAACATCAGGATGATGTTCTGGTATCTGCTTTGTATGACCGGTTGGATGATTTTGTATATACGCATCATGTTGGATGCTGGATATGATCAGTTGGATCATTTATATGTATATGTATGTACGCATCATGTTGGATGCTAGATATGATCAGTAGGATCATTTGTATGAATTTTGTATGCATCATGTCAGATGCTTGGACCATGTATATGTATATGTATTAGATGGATACATTGTATGATCAGGTGGATCATGTATGGTGATATGTATCATGTATTTGTATTTGTATCAAGTGGATACATTGTATGATCGGGTGGATCATGTATGATGATATGTATCAGGTAAATACTTGGTATGCATCAGGTAGATGCATTATATGATCAGGATGATCATGGATGACGAGCTTCAGGATGTTGCTCCAGATGACATGCAACAGGATGTTGCAGTGATGATGATTAGGATGATCATGTGTACATCAGGATGATGTATGGTGAGTATCAGGTTGATACTCTATGGACGTGGATTAGGTTGTGTAGATGAGCATATAATTTGGCCCTAGGAGATTTGCAAATAGACTTTTGAGGTTTTTCCTATGGCATGTAATTCGAGCCCTGGGATATCTTGCAAATGCTCTTTTGAGGTTTTGCTCCGGGAGGACATATAATTTGGCCCTGGGAGATCTGCAGATAGTCTTTCAAGGTTTTGCATATGGCATGTAATTCATGCCCTGGGATATCTGGCAGATGCTCTTTCGAGGTTTTGTCCTATGGCATATAATCTGTCCCTGGGAGATACGATAGGTTGGGCTGTGTGCCCGTAATAAGTCCTGGGATGATCTTACGAGGTTTTTCCATGACCACATATAATATGTCCCTGGGAGATCCTATATGTAGAGCTGCGTGCTCGTAACATCCTGGGATGCTCTTGTGAGGTTTTCTGGTGACAACATATAATCTGTCCCTGGGAGATCCTATAGGTAGAGCTGCGTGCTCGTAACAGCCTGGGATGCTCTTGCGAGGTTTTGTGGTGAGGTCACATATAATATGGCCCTGGGAGATCCTATAGGTAGAGCCATGTGCTCGTAACAGCCTGGGATGCTCTTTCGAGGTTTTGTGACGCACGTAATAAGTCCCGAGGATTCCACAGTATGGCCAGTGATGACGAAGACCTGTAGGTGGTGGGCCTACAAACAGTATGAAAAAGGACTGGCTCTGTAGAACTTCCTATGATGAGTAGATGCAGAGATTGATTGACATAGTAGCAACAGTGACGATGATGATGACTCGATGATGATTATCCAATGACAATGATCCAGAGAAGATGACTTGTGCTAGAAGACCTGTGTCGAGAAATACCTTCCTAGTTAAGAGGGAGTGTTGATGTATATGTAACTTCGGAATGTATTTCACATATATGTATATTATTATTCCTCTATACGGAAGTGTCGTCATTTATATTGTAAGTGTCGTAACTTATGCTTGATGGGTTATTAGACCACCTTGTTGGGGTCGGCCCTGTATAAGTCATGTGGGTCAAAGGGTTATTAGACCACCCTATTGGGGGTCATCCATGTGGTTCAAAGGGTTATTAGACCACCCTAGTGGGGGTTGGCCTAATCAACATTATGTTAAGTGGTTAAGTTGAGGCCGACCTAGTTGAGTAAAGGTCAAGTCAAGTTAGTGTATAAATAGAGAGTGTGTCTCTCTCATTTTACACATTCTATTCTCTCACTCACACTGTGGAGAGTGGCGCACTTGTGGAGGAGGAGGCTCTGCTGTTAGGAGAAGACTATCTCTTGTATTCTGGTTGTATCATTGCTCTATCTATCTCTAAGGAAGTTATTGGGGTTTTTCACCTTTATGGTTTTCCCCAAGTAAACTTGGTGTCTCTTCTGTGCTTGCATTTTTGTGTCCATGAATGATATGTTGTAGATTTGATGTACATGTTGTTCTCTCAGTTAAGATCCTAGATCAGATTGAAGTAAATTCTGAAAATTTAACATAATGAAAATGGGCCCCAAGGTACCTAGTACATTCTAACAGGTGTGAAAAGATGTTCTTGAAGTCAAACACCTAAAGAATCTATCGAGTAGGAGACATTGATGTATTCCCACTACTCAATAGCGAGGGAAATTTCCACTAGTGACTGCAATCCCAAGGTACTACAGAAAACTCTAACCTTCATTCCCAGAGAAAGATGAGTTGAATTCTATGGGAATAATTCCGTTGGAAGGGAGGCCTTAAGGCATCCTCCATCATCCAACACGAGGAACAATCAAAGATTGATTTGATCTGTAGTAGGACTGAGTACATGAAGAAACATACGGACACCAAGGAATGGCCAACACATGAGGTCAAGGTAACTGCATAATGGTCGACATAGGTAGTATCCTTGAACAATGAGCACGACACAAGAGTGACTTAGGCATATTTGAACACACAAGGACCATGATATAAATATGCAATGTAGGATACATTTTCATATTATCCATATGATTGGAAGAGTAACCAACTGGAGGAGTAAAACTCTGAGATCAGGTTTATCCTAAGGCCAAAACTAGAACCCAACTATTTGATAGACTAAAAAAGGTGCTTTGTTCAAGGATTGACTGCTGCCAGAAATGAAATGAAATAGCAGAGATTTCCCTTCCCTTTTCTCTTTTTATTAAAGAATGTATTTTCTTAGTTTTAACGAGCATGAAAAGATTGAAAAGAGAGCTTGATAATGTATTTCTTATTAATTTTTATGAGTCCAAGAAAGCAAACTCAATAGTCCTTATTCATTTTTAAAACAAGCTCGAAGAGGAGAGAGAAGAATTCTTGGTATAAGTCCAACCATGTGTAATTTAACAACTCCATGGGAGGGAAACTCAGGAACATATTCATGTTTTAATGAGTTTGAAGAAGAGATAGACTAGTACTCGATAATATTTATCCATGGATTTTAATATCGAGCCTGGATCTATTCATGCTCGCTGGTGTTTTCAATTTTAAGGAGTCTAGATAACTTAAACAATAACTCCATACACCTACTCGTCGATTTTAATATTGAGCCTGAGTTGGTATGTGCTCACTAGTGATTTCTTATTTAAGGAGTTTGAAAAACTTAAACAAAAAATCCATATACCTACTTGTGAGTTTCACATCAAGCCCAAGTTGGTAAATGCTCGCTAGTGTTTTCATATTTCGAGAGTCTAAAAACCCTAAAGAAGACTCCAGGAGGTCCTTTTTCGTAGAGTTAGTCTCCTCACCCGAAAAAGTGTAAAACAATGAGAGAAGAACTCTTCTAGCCAAGTATGACTAGATTATACTTGTTTCATAAGTAATCCATAGAGATCCGGAAAAGGGGTAAACTTATATCTAAGTGGATATCTATTCAAGTCCTTTTACGAGTTTGAACAAGATAACCATACTCGGCAAAATTGTTAAGTTTTAAAGAGTCTAACAAGAGCATAAAAAGACTCTATAAGGACATGAAACATAATTTTAAGTAAAATATAATATACCATGTATAATTTCCTGATGTATCAAACGGCGTGTATAATCAATGACATAGGATAGTAGAAACGTGGTAGTTGAAAGTGGACAAGGGAGATTCAAAATGACATAAAATGATAGAACAGATATAATGTGTTAGGCTAAAATGATGTGTCAAAAAGAAACAAACCTTTGTATTAATCAACTTTTGCAACTGATAGTGGAAAGTGTGTTTTAAATGCTTTAACTAATCAAAACAACTCAAAACAAGGTCATTAGGACTAAATAAAAATTTAAAAAGAAATTTGAAACTATACAAAGTGGGTCAAAATTAAAAAGAATTTTTATAAATAGTTTCAAATTGAAAACATAATTCACAAACCATTTCACCATTGTGGAGAAAGTTGGAAAACACCCTCACTTAAAGTGTTGATTATTGGTGAACTGGGAAGTGAAATCGAACACCGTCGCTTGCAGGTACTCTATCTCAAGCTCCTCTATATTTTTTATCCATTTATTTAAGTTTTTAGTGATTTTTTGAGGTTTTTAAATGCATTTTAAATTTAGGGCACCATTCCTGCGGGTTTTCCCAAGTGAAACTCGCGGGCACGAGAAATGTGCATGATTTTACCATAGGGGGACTCGCGAGTAACTGCTTCTATCTCAAAAGAGAAGTTGCAGGTGCCGTAGAGTAAAAAATTAAAAATCCAAACTAATTAAATAAATAGATTTTCTTGATGCAGGATGGTTCTAACATGGAGTGACAAGGAACATGAGGCCATGGATAGGGATTCCATGGGGGATCTTATTAGCTTAAATGCATTACGAAGGTGTGGGATCCTAAATTTTTTCCGAACTACAAGTATGCGTGTGCAAATGCATTTGCTCCAAATGTTCATTGGGTACTGGGATGTCAGTCATGGCATGTTTGATCTCTAAGAGGAGATTCTTGATATCACTGTAGAGGATATATATTTCATCACCGGCCTATCTCAATTATGTGAGAAAGTTAACCTCAAGGGGACATTTAGAGGAGTGTGTGCTTTATCCATTCAAAACTATATCAACACCTATTGCGCTTCTGGCACCGAAAAAAGAGGGAGTGAACTTATGATTGGGAAAATTGCAAGTTTCCCTTTAAAGGCAACCTTGAGTACAATCAATAGGATTGGGGGAGGTGCTTCACAACACTTAGCCTCATGAAAATATATGAAAATAGTTGTAGAATGTTTTTTTAGTGTCATATTTGATTGGTGTTTGGGCCTACTAGTGAAAATGAAGCACCAATTCACAAAGTGTAAGACGGGGAAGAAAAAAAACTTTGGTTATAGCAGTATACTATATACCGTTTTCTTCGAGAGAGTCCCCACTCTTAGTCTAGGGGTGGATCTACCAGTGTTGAACACCTGCGAGCCACTGATGACTTGGTGGGGTGATATCTTCTTGCGTCAGGGTGGGGGTGGGACCATCTTGTCATATGCTGACAAGGATTATCTGGCATGCTAGAGCTGCCAAGTACCAACACTAGAGCAGTTTCTGTATGAAGGCATGGATTTTTGAGGTAATCCAAGGCTCATGCTACCTCCAGGGTCATCCTGGTGTGAGATAGGTATCAAAATGTTTCTATGTTTTGGAAAGATTATTTAAATTTTATGTATTATGTATATATTATTTTTATAATGAGTATGAGTACTAATACTATGACTTATGCAGATGTGGTGCCTGTAAGACCTGTTGGACATCCTAGAGTGTTCATCAGACCAATTGAGCCAAGTGTTGCAGATGCCATGCTGAGGAGTATCGAGGGGAAGATGAGTCAGTTGACACATGATGTCCCTACATACAAGATAGAGAGGATGCTGCTTGATATGCAAGAACATGTGGTAAGAGTTCCCTCGACATGGATCTGACTACTTAGGAAAGTAGCTAGGCTAGTCATCTGTTATGGATAGGCCATAGTAGAGCTAGTTGAGGCTCTTCCCTCTCCATAGGGAGAGTGACATATTATTTTTTAGGCTTTTATTCCCACTTTTGTATATATTATGACATTGCGATAGATAGTGACTCAAACTCATATTATGTTTTTATCCTGATATATATATATGTAGTATCAGTTTATATACATGTGTTTGTCTTTTTGGTGTCAATGGTTAATGTTATTGTGTATGGTACAAATTCCAATCTAGTACATAATTTGCAAATGAATTAGCTAATGTATTGAAATTCCTTGAAATTTGTTGATATGTAATATAATCAAAATGTCTTTCAAGCAATCTAACTCGCAAAAACTGATGTAGCAAAGAAGGATCTCTAACCTTATATTCACCCATCAACTGAAGTACTACTAACTGCAAATCAAGTCTTACCTCCAAACATGAAATGTCGTGATGGATAGCACCTCGGATTAATTCGATAACTACACTATACTCAAATACATTGTTCATTGTAGGGCCCAAACAAGCAACTCCCAAAGAAACGAGTTGGTTAGAGGGTGAGTAAATAACCCAAGCCGCTAAAGCCAACTGACAGGTGTGGCAACTAGCGCCATCGGAAAATCCTATGAAGCATTCGGTTGTCATTTGAAAACACAATTCAGAGGACACATAAGACGCACAATCCAAAAAGACTAACTCTATAACAATGTATAGCTATAGTACAAGAAAACATCAGGTAGGCCTAGGTGTAATACTTCTTCAAGTAGAGCCCGTTTATGGGATTTGACAACTTATAACCATCATAATTCGTCAACTCATAAGATCCCTTCTTCAACACTTTAGAAACAATGTAAGGTCCGAGCCATATGGATTTAAAATTGCCTGCCTCCAAGGGATCTGTATCCTGGCCGTAGAGAAAAACAAGGTCTCCTTCTAAGAAAACCTTTGGTTTTATAGACTTATTACATTGATGTTTAACTCTTCTTTTTTGAGTTTCATTCGCAAAAAATGCATCACAACATTTTTTTATCTAAATGCTGTAAATGAAGGAAATGCTCTTCTAAAGGGGAAGTTTCGTGAAGTAGCTGGATATCCAACTTCAAGGATGGAATCTTGCATTCAACTAGTATGACCTCCTCCAACCCGTGAACAAGTTGGAAAGGTGAGAAGCTGGTAGTAGTCTTAACATTGGATTGATACGCCCAAAGAGCCGGATACAACATGATGTGCCAATTAGATCTGTTGGCATTAAAGGTACGTTGAATAATAGTTTTCAAAGTTTTATTGACCGCTTCAAATTGCCCAATATCCTACAGATAAAATGAAAATGAGTGTTCTTGTCGAAAACCTAGCATAGTGTATAACTTGATCATCATGTTTTTCTAGAAATGTGTACCATGGTTGGTGATGATCTCCTTAGGAATACCAAACTTGGCAATGATTTGGTTGAAAACAAAGTAAGCTTATGTTTCTCCATATGCTTCACATTAGGCATTTCCTTGGCCCACTTCATAATGTAGTCGACGAAAATGATGATAGGATGATGTCCTCTAGTCAAAACTGGGTTACAAGTCATAAATTCAACCCCCCGCTTGGTTAAGGGGATTTCTGTGATAACAGGGTGAAGAGGAGATGGGTGTGCTCACACATTCTTTGTGAAAATATGACATGGTTGGCATTGTTTCATGGATTCCATGCAATATTTAAATATGGTGGACCAAAAATACCCAGCATGCGTTATTTTCTGGGCTATTGCCAACCCAAAAAGATGACCCCGACAGGCTTCACTATGGGCATCATTCAATACTAAAGCATCATTCTCCAAGGTTAAACAATGACATAATATGGAATCTATCCCACATCGATAGATCGTTTTAGAAATAATGAGGTAATTCTTTGTGTTGGAATATTTAAAAAAACCACCTATGTCATTATAGACTTAGGATAAATTAATTAATGATTTATGATTAATATCCTAAGTTTTGACTAGGTAAAATAGGCCATTTTTGTCTTTTAGTGGACCACATGCCATCCTAACTAACCAAAACAAATTTGGATAGATTTTGGATAATATTTCCTTCGATTTTGTCTAATTTTATTCTATTCCTGAATTAGAAAGACACTTTCCGGATTTAGACAACTTTATCCTATTTTTTCTACTTTCTAGTGGAAAAGAAAAATCTAGTTGACTTGGAAACTCTTGCCACTTGAATAATTCGATCTCCACATCATATATTATCTCCCAAATCCATAAATACATTCTATTTACCTCACTCATGATCTTCCATACGATACTTACTAAATTCGTGAGCCTCTAGGATAGTTTTGGAAACTGCTTTTGCCACCTAGGGATTTTTTTTCCTTATCTAAGCCTTTTCTTTTTGTCCTTTCCAAATTACTTCCAAGGATTTCGATTTTCTCCATGGAATATGTATTATATATTTTTATAATATTGATAAATAATATACTTAGTGATTTCCACAATTTATCTTCTCTATTCTTCTTCTCTCATTGTTTGAAATATTCCATGTGAAATTGTCTTATGAATTTAGTTCCTAGCAATTGAAAATCTTACATGGTATCAGAGCTAGCTTGATTCAAAGAAATTTCCAATATTTTCTTTTGCAGATATTTCCATCACCAGGAGCTCATCAGTATGGATAAAAATCAAGCCAAATCTATGACTCTCACTCCCTTCAATTTCTTTGAGTGGAAGGCACATATGATCATCCAACTTCGAAGCAAAGGATTGTATAGAGTCACTATGGGGCTTGAAACTGAGCCAGGAGCTGTTGCATTAAAATACAAATGGTTCAATAGGCTTGATGAAGCTTATGGGTTATTTTTTCTCTCTGTATCTCCATATCTTCTATTCCATATTGATTTTCTATCCACTCCAAATCAAGTGTTGACAAAGCTAGAATCTCTATTTGGAAAATAGGACGAGCTCACAGGTAATTTATTGGAGATTGAGCTGATCTCTCTTAGTCCAAGTAATTTTGATTATGTGGAGGATTTCATCTCAAAATTCAAGAACCTAGTACTTCAACTCAAGCAATGTGTCATAGAGAAGAAGGATTAGCAATTAATCCTTACCAATTTGTCAAAACTAAGCTCAGAATACTCAGTATTTGCGTCTACTTTTCATACCACAAGACTTGCAGTTCCTAATTGGAATATTCCAAGCTTGGATTCATTAATTGATTTTAACACTAAGGAGAAGGACAAGATGGTATAATTAGGGATCTATCATCCTCCAAATACTTTGCACTTGTTCCTCATGGAGCAAAGAGTTCCAAGAATGACAAATACAAACAGAAGATATTGTCATATGAAGAGGATTCTGATGGAGATTCCAAATCCAAGAAGATGAAGAAGGAGAGGACCAAGTGTTCTTATTGCTGAAAAGGAACTCATCATGATAAATCTTGATTCAAGAATAAATTGGACATCATGGCCAAGATTCTTGAAGAGCATAACATAGATGTTCCTAACTTTGGAAAGAAAGAACAAGGAAAGCTTGTTGTAGAACAAGAAAACTGTTTCCAAGCCTCTCCCAAAGGTAATCATGCTTATGATTTGAGTACTAGAGTTAAATACAATTATGATGTATCTTATTTTGATTCACACTATGATTTATCAGAATAAGAAACTTTTACTTCTTCCTTGTAATAGTCTTTAGTCAGTTCATCCAAGTCTACTTTCAAAACTAGTCATTTTTTACTAGCTTCTGACTTGTCTTCTGAAAGATATTTCCACCACCATTCAAATATTTTAGATTTTGATTTAGAAGATGATTTACAATCTAATATGCAGGTAATTACATATCCCATACCATTTTACCAACCATTGGATGAACAAAAGACCCTACAAACCCCAAGTTCTCTAGTTAAGAAACTACACAATTCCATGTTTTCCTACACTGTGTCACTTTCCTCTGTTGCACTTTTGTCTTTCATATATTTCATTGGTTGGAAATCCATGCTATTGGCTATATTTGGACTGATATTTCACACATATGGACCTGAAACCATCACTCATGGTTCAAAATTCAAGTCCTCACACTCTCCAGGCTCGCTCAGCTATCAGGGTGACCTAGTTTCTCACACTTTTCCTACTGAAACTCTATTCGATCATGGAGACTCTGTATATTGACTAGTTCCTAGTCCATATGACTCACATTTTGATATTTCAGAGCTGAATGATCTCATTTTAATTATCATAAAGGTTTTACATCAGTTTGAGAAGAAGGTACAAGAACTAGTGCACCACATTGCGGCTACAGAAGAAATTGATCATGTTGAGTTTATTGTTTCTCCTTGGGAAGGACTCAGAAGTATGCATAGATCTTCTTTACATCATTGATTATGTTTTGATATCTGATTATATATGTTACAATAGAAATAAAAATTCATTTGATGGTCCTCCATCATCAGAATATGAGATTCATAGAGCCTCTACACATGGTTCCTGGCTACACAACATTGATGCAGTGATGCATGATCATGACATCTACATTCTCTTCTTAAAGTCTATTACTCAGAAGAAACTAATTCATCTCATTCAAATGAGAAACATGATAGTACGAAGACATCAAGCATGTCCATTTTTGAGGGAGGGTTCTGTTTCAGTGAGTGTTACACCTAAATCTCGTCATCATGACATCCTTGTTAACTCAATGCATTAATCCCTGAACTACTCATGATCAACTAAGTCGGTTAGAGCAAGTTGATGACCTTTTTCCACATTTCTAGTTGGGTTGGCGCACATTGTCTTTGATAAAGAAGCGCCCAACTAGAGCTGTCACAGAGTGTAATATGCAAGCATGCGCCAGCGACACATAGTGCCTTTGTACAACCTACATTTCTTTTCCCTGATGCAGGTTGTCTTTATTTAGCCTACACCAGAGTTGGTTAATTGGGATAAAAGTAGCTTTTGAGTGAATTCTAGAAGTTGGATGAGGTGGATCTCTATCCCCAACTCATAGGTGAGTTGTCCTACGGTTCCCTTACCTCAAGGGAGGATCCCTTATCCCTCTCCCCATGATCCTCAACCTACTCTATCCACTTGGTACTATAAATACAAGGCCCCTCTCTGCTCCAAGGGTAGGAATTCTATAGAACTTACATGCTGGTGAAATTAGCTTAGGATATCCCTATCCTTCGATTGGGAGACTCACACTTCCTTTGGAGGCATTGGCTTGGCTTATTGGAGGAGGATTGCAGTGGTAAGGCTTGGGTTATAATCATCTCTCTACTTTGTATTTCCCTCTTTTATACGGTAATATAAACTCTTTCCACAAACTTTATTGTGTTGATAATGTTTGGTAGTTTACTTCCTTAACAATTTACTTAGATAAGCTATTGTTTAGACGTATTTTAATACTTGTATTGTTTCCATATGTCTTGACAGGTTTTGTAGCTAAAGATCTGACGACCGCGGGACTTGGAACAACAATAAGGAGAAGGATCTACAATATGAAGCATAGATGTCTATCACTTGATCTCTAACTAGATCTATGAAAGTAGCTTTGTATTATATCCTTATTTGTTCTAGGTTTGCATTGAAATAGGGAGATCTGGATCATGTCCGCTTTTGTAGATTGTCCGATAACAAATATGGTTACCATATTGGGGACTTTACATTAGTTTTGAATTCAAGTTTGAGTGTGTTATTCTTGATTTCTTTAGTGAGGCATTAATTTGCCTCTTAAGCCTGTTTTCACCATCAAATTCTTTTATGAAAGAGTTTGCTGACTTTATTTGGGTCTGTTGAGCCATTCTCAGTCCATTTATTTGATAATTGGTTGGAGTTTTTTCCTTGTTTTCCTTGAGATATTTTCCCAACGCATCTGGGTAGTACATCCAGGGCGCCTAGCCACCCTGGAGCGCATTTTTGCTCTGGTCACACTCCTCCATCAAAGCTTTTGCCGATATGACAATCTGCGCCACCGATGCTTTTCCCTTATTTGTAACCTATATCAGCTGCTCTGTTCCCAACCATAACCTGCACTGAGTTTTCAAACTTGATGCTTGGGTATTTTTCTCCAAACTTTTGATTTTTGGGTTGATTAACAGACATCTCTACACTATATCTTCCAAGCAGAGACTCTTTTATTCAACAACTTTTCGTTTGGTTTGTTTGTGTTCATTTTTTGGGTCTTTTTGATCAAGTGAGTTTGATTGAAGTGGTGGGAAATTTCAATCCCCCATGGTCATCCCCTCCATCTTGTTCTTCCTGATCACCTCATTGGATCTATCCAACATGCTAGATCCGCTTCCAAACCTTTGTTGAGATTAGCTACCATTTGTTGGCTTGCATTTCATCTTTTTGAGTGATTTTTTGTGTTTTTAGGTCATTGGAGTGCTTTCCATTTCTTTGAGAATTTATGAGTGATTAGAGTGTTGCAAGTAGTTTCTTCTTTTCATCCATTTATGCTTACAAGCATTATTGTTATCAAGTTTAGTATTGGCATATCATTGTGAAAATTAAGAGTGCTTCATTTTTTCCATTTTCAAGTACATTTGAGAATTGTTGTAAAAATCGGTTCATGCATTGGAATTCATCATTGATATTTTGGAAAGTTTGGAAAATAATTGATCATTTTTGTTTTTCTTGTATTATGAGTCATTCGTTTTCTTGAAAAATCCAAGTGTAGTCAATTTTTTTACAAAAGTGATTCCATGATTGAAGGAGTTATATGCACTTTTTATTTTCATGCTTTTAGGTTATCATTGCGAAAGTTGAAAAGTTGGCATGCTCTAGATAGGAATTCTCCTTTTTCATCATTTAGTTTCATTCTAATTGAAAAAGACAAAAATAAAAACATTTTTGATTTGGATTTGATGTGTTGTTGATTTTCATATTTTGCTTGGAAAAACGAAAAGAGTGCTTTGATTATCATTTTTGGTAGATTGAGAGTGTTGTTGAAATTTATTGTTTTGTGGGACCATTGGAAAAATATTTCTCCTTCCCATATATAGATTTCATCAAAAGAAAGAGTCTCTTTTTATGTAGTTAGGGTTTACATTATGTTTACATTTATGTACTGACCTCATGCATTCACCTAACCATCCAGATAAAATTAATGGTAGAACTAGGTTAAAATGTTTAGTAACTTGTGTGTTAAGTTAGAGACGTGTCCAGGCGTCTTAAAACATGACAGTTGTCATTATTTTCTTGCACTGCATATTGGGGGCACTGTAATTCTTCCACATACCAACCAGTATACCAAAGCTCTTTCATGTACCAAATAGTATATCGAAGGATCTTTCATGTACCTTAGGGTAATCGAAAGGCACTTCACGTACTCGGTAGTATATCGAAAGGTATTTTACATACTCGGTAGTATATAGGAAGGATCTTGTCGTACGGTTGTGCGTTAGACAACGTACCTTGCATATATCGGGAGCCACTCTTAGGATTCCTGAAACCAACTGAGCTAACCATTTGGCTATCTTGGTGGAGCAATACATCGAGAACAACACTCGGGGAGCTACTACGTGTGCAGTATTAGGTAGTCGGGTTATATGGTAAGGGGCACAGTTTTAGTCCTCTCTGGTTAGTGCTCTAAAAAATTGGACCGAGTATAACTGTTGGACCCTAGAGTATATCTCGAGTTGCAAAGCCTTGAAAATCCTGTGAGGTTTCAGACTTTTGAATCCACACCTATCACATAAGTTTGCTTGTGGCCTTACTTTGTGTAGAGATTTTTCTGGACTGCTTTTTCTTTTTTTTACAACACCCTTAAGAGAAATTCTGGTTCGGTCATTCTAGCTGAACAACCTCAGAGAAGGTCCCACAGAATTTTGAACTTACCGCCCGAATAATCCCTTAATCAGGAGGTCATTTCGAGGGTAAGCATGGCCACACAAGTTACGGTTGTGTCACCTGAAGCATAAAACTCCACCATGGAGTCTAGAGAGAACATGTTTCCTCCTGATTCACCAACCTATAACTCATCAAGGGATGAAGAGACAGCATCTTCCACTTCATAAGACACATCCTTTCACCGCGTGATGGCAAGATAACTTGGATCTTTAGAATGGTTAAATGCATCCTAGGACGACCCTGTATGCACAGCATTTGGTCGATCTGCATCCTTCTAGGATATTTCTTTCGGACAACAATGGGCCCACTTGGCTATAGAGCCGGAGCCAGAAAAAACTCCTTTTCGTTTGGCTCCTCATGCTCATCGTTTGGATCTAGTGTTTGAAATTATGGACCAACTACACCAATGTGGTAACGCATTTCAGTGCCAGAGCCTCACACGTCAAAGGAACAACATTTTGGAGACACCAATGTTTCAATACAATCCCATTTGGTCATTATCTTTGATTTCACTGGAGACACCCATTCACAACATGACCACTTATGAACCTGGTCAACCTTCATTTCCTGCAAGCACACCTCTCAGTTAGGGGATCGGTTCTACGCCTCAAGTGACTCAGCATGTTGAGGGACAACAACCCAACACCCCTTCTACTCCGACTGGAACATTTCCTATCCCTCCCCAACCTCAAAATTCAAGGGGAGAGTAAGTTTTGCCTCCTAACTTCTTTACGAGTATTGTTACTCCGTCAGTAACACAACATCAACCTCTTAGGAGTCAACCATCTACTAGCAGTCAACCCATTTTCACTGGGGGGAAACACTCATTTTTTATCCATAATTTGAGTGGAGGAGTGCCAATTGGTCCTTCTCTTGGCACTTCTTTACCTATTGTGGGAACCACCATGAGATCACATCATGGTGGGGGACCGTCCAACCAAACCCAACCACCGTGGAGCGAAGTGTATCCAGGATATTTTGATCATGTGTTGGGACAATTCAATCCCAGAAATGTACTCCACGGGATACCTTATCTCGCAAACCCATACACTCCATCGGGAAATTTCAATGTTGCACTAATTGGATGCCCACAAACCTTTCCTCATGCCCCACCACCCCCACCACCGCTTGATCCACCTCCTTCTAGAGGGAGTGAAGTTCCACATTTTGGCGGAGGTGGAGGACCACCCCATTCTGATGGTGGAGTGCCACCTTATTCCGGTGGAGGCAGTGGGCCACCACCGTATGGTATTGGTGGGCCCCCACCATATGTAGGAGGCCCACCTCATTCTGGAGGTGGTGGCCCACCTTATTCCAAGGGTGGCGGAGGAAAACCACCTTCTGGAAGCGGTGGACCCCCACCTTATGGAGGTGGTCCACCTTATCCTAGAGGTAGTGTCCCACCACCTTCTGGCAGTGGAGGCGGTGGCCCATGCTATTCTAGAGGCGAAGGAGGAAGACCCCCTTATTTTGGCGGCGGTACAGGACCCCCACTTGAAGGTTTACCTTATTCTGGCATTGGAGAACCCCCACCTCCTGGAAATGGACCATCCTATTATGGAGAAGGAGCCACCTACGGTCCAACACCCGAAGGCCCACCCCCTTATGGACAATTCCCATTGAGGACACCTTATAATCATTTGATTCAAGGTCCCACTGGTCTATATATGCCATATCAATACTATCAGTATCCGCAGCCCAACCAACAACTGCCCTTTTTGGCTACTTTGGACCTACCTAACATATCTCGTTTGATGAACGATCCATCCTGCACGTCTACAATTGGCCACCAATTCTGGTCAAGTTACCCTCCGATATTCCCAAATTTGATGGCAAAACTAGTGAGGACCTGAAAAATCATGTGATGACTTACCACCTATGGTGCTCATCCAACTATTTGATGGACAACTCGATCCATCTAAGGTTGTTGCAAAGTACCCTCACCGGCCCCTCTACCAAGTGGTATATCGAATTACCACCACACTCCTTTCCCGATTTCTGCTCTCTTGCTACGTCTTTTCTGACTCATTTCTAGTTAACCATAAGATACGAAACTGGTACAGAACTTTTGACTTTGCTCTGTCAAACCACCGCATCTCATATCTCTTATCATATCCTTGAGTGGTGGAGGAGACAACATCTCATTAAGGCTCCTATTCCAGACCAACTCTTAGTTGACTAGTTCACGAAGTCTCTTTTACTTGGCGTAGCTTGAGATGTGGCCATGGGAGGGGCCATCACCAAGGAACAGGCTATTTCCCATTCCCATTACTTAAACATGGTCTGTGCTCAATATGGTACATTGTATGACATTGTTCCTAATGCGCCCCGCCCTACGTATGACCCTTCAAAAGCACCTAAGGGACCTCAGGTTGATGGCATCATTGGTTCCCTTAACTCCCAACCTTCTACTCAAACTGGTGGACTATTGAACCCCCAGGGTTCTTCCCCATCCCCACCACATGCTCGAAAAAACAAAAGCAAGTCATCCACCCCTGCTTCCATTAAAGAAGTGAATTCTGTTTAATCAGCTTCACCTCAGAAATACGGTGGTAAGAAGAAAAAAAAAGGTAAACCCAAGAAATATTCTAACCAGCAGGAGCCCAAGACCACCCCTGAAGACACCAAACAAAAGAGGAAGTTGAAGTATCCTTGTTTACTGTGTGGTGGTGACCATTTCTCTAAGGAATGTCCCCACCCAGATGAAGTACAGAAGTTTCTCAAGGGAAACCCCACTCCCGTAGTTCTCAATGATTCCTTTCCCACTCAGAACCAACAAATGATTGCACAACCCTCTCCTTCATACGAAGACACATCCTCCACCACTCATGTTCTCATGATGCATAGTGAGACGGTTAACTTGAACACATGCTCATTCTTGTATGAATCAGTCCCTCCAAAGGATCCCATTGGAAGTAATATGAAAATTATTCCACCTCTATCCCCAATATTACCATGCGACCATCTTCTCTCACCATTGAGAATCCTTCTGTAGAGTGAGTGTTGCGTCTGCCTAAGAGTATGATTCGAAAAACAGTTTTCAAACATAATTCTTGGGTAGCTTAGAACTACAACATTGTAAAGGACTTAGCACACGTTCCTTATGCCATGTCAACGCTAGAGGTATTGCAGAATTGTCCCAATCAGCTCAAGACTGTTCTCGCTACCATCAGAGCGGTAGATTCGGATTCCTCCAATACAATCATGTTTCGACTTGAGTACATTAAACCGAGGCTTTCCCACCGGTTGGCATTTCAAGTTTCCACGAAAGTTGCTGGGAAAATTGTCCATCATACTGTACTAGACGAAGGTGCTTCTACCTTGTTCATGTCAATTTCGTATTGGAGAGCCATTGGTTCTCCCGAGTTAAACCGTTCTCTCACTAACCTGAAAGCATTCGACGAATATAGCTTTCAACCCCATGGGATTTTACAAGCCTTAGCATTAGAGTTGGGGGGTAAGACCGCAACCATTAATGTGGAAGTAGTCGCATCCCCTTTGGATTATAATCTTTTGCTTGGTCATAATTTTTTTATGCCATGACTGTGGTCGCGTCATCCGTCTTCTGCATTGTGCAAATCCCCCACCAAGGCCAAATTGTCATTGTCGACCAACTAGATTTATGTACTCTAGACACTGCTACTCATCCTAGCGATAATGTCCCATTACTCGGGAAATATTCGCAACCATATGAGAGCGTGGGGGTCGGCCTCGTAAAAGATTCATCTCTTATGGGTGTTTTTCCAACCTCGAATCCCCCTCACCATGTTGCCACGATGAACATGATATCCTCTTTCCCCAACTCCACCAATCGATGGCTTATACCTAATGAAGACACCATGCATTTGATTGGACATAGAATGCCTCTTTCACCGTCTAAAACCACTTATGAGGCTATCCATTCAGCACATGAGGACCACTTCGCTGTGGCCTCCACATCCCATTCTATACAACGTACGTCATCCCTACCAGATCCTCTGCTCTGGACTTTTCATTCTCACAAATCCATTATGGATATTATGAGTGCAGATGACCATCCATGGGAAGACCTCCACCATCGATCGTCTTTCCTACCCCCATTGGATTCTATAGAGAACAACATCACCACCATTTTTACATCGTATGTCTATCCTTTCCCCCATTAACCGATACTTACGTGTCATATGGTCACAAATGGAAACTTGGAAAAGATTGAACCTACCATTTCGGTAGACATATCAGTTACTCCTGGTCGCATGGAACATATTCGTTTAGGCCATAACTGTTCTCCCGAAGACATCACCATTTTCACTGCCTTATTCAAGAAATTCCACTACGTATTTGCTTTGACCTATGAGGAGATTCCCGAGATAGATCCTGCTATCGTTTTGCACAATATCAAGACCTATCCCAACACTAAACCAGTCCATCAAAAGTTACAACCGATACACCCTCGAAAAACTGCGGTGATTAAGGAGGAAATTGAAAATTCTTGAAGGCCGGCTTCATCTACCATGTTCCATTAACATAATGGGTCTCAAATGTCATCCTTGTGGCTAAGAAGCAGGGCACCATCCGAGTCTATGTTGATTATCAGGATTTGAATAAGGCTTGTCCTAAAGACAACTACCCCACTCCCTTCATCGATCAGATGATAGACAACTGTGCTAGGAGCATCATCTTCTCATTCATGGATGGCATTTCCAGTTAGAACCAGATTGAGATCCACCCGACCAACCAACAGAAGACAACTTTCATCTTCCCTTGGGGTACATTTTCTTATCGCAGGCTCCCTTTTGGTCTCAAAAATGTTGGTCCACATTCCAGCGGGCCATGTCGTATTCTTTTCATGATGTGAAGGACTTTGTGGAACCCTATCTTGACGATTTCCTTGCTCATTCGCAGTAGTGTGAGTTCCACATCGATCATTTGATGGCCATATTACTCAAATACAAGAAGATGAAGAAGGAGAAGCCCAAGTTTTCTTATTGCTAAAAAGGAACTCATCTTGATAAATCTTTCTTCAAGAAGAAATTGGACATCATGGCCAAGATGCTTGAAGAGCATAACATAGATGTTCCTGACTTTGGAAAGAAAGAACAAGGAAAGCTTGTGGTAGAACAAGAAAATTGTTTCCAAGCCTCTCCCAAAGGTAATCATGCTTATGCTTTGAGTACTAGAGTTAAATACAATTATGATGTCTCTGATTTTGATTCACATTATGATATATCAGAATAAGAAACCTCCACTTCTTCCTTGGAACAGTCTTCAGTCAGTTCATCCAAGTCTACTCTCAAAACTAGTCATTTTTTACTAGCTTCTGACTTGTCTTCTGAAAGGTATTTCCACCACCATTCAAATATTTTAGATTCTGATTTAGAAGATGATTTACAATCTAATATGCAGGTCATTACATCTCCCATAACATTTTCCTAACAATTGGATGAAAAAAAGACCCTACAAACCCCAAGTTCTCCAGTTAAGAAACTACACAATTCCATGTTTTCCTACACTATGTTACTTTCCTCTGTTGCACTTTTGTCTTTCATATATTTCATTGGTTGGAGCTATTGGCCATATTTGGACTGATATTTCACACATCTATACCTGAACCCATCACTCATGGTTCAAAAGTCAAGTCCTCACACTCTCTGCGCTCGCTCATCTATTAGGGTGACCTAGTTTCTCACACTTTTCCAACTGAAACTTTGTTCGATCATGGAGACTCTGTATATTGACTAGTTGCTGCTCCATATGACTCACATTTTGATATTTCAGAGCTGAATGATCTCACTTTAATTCTCATAAAGTTTCTACATCAGTTTGAGAAGAAGGTACAAGAACTAGTGCACCACATTGCCACTACAGAAGAAATTGATCATGTTGAGTTTATTGTTTCTTATTGGGAAGGACTCAGAAGTATGCATAGATCTTCTTTACATCATTGATTATGTTTTTATATCTGATTATATATGTTACAATAGCAATACAAATTCATTTGATGCTCCTCCAACATCAGAATATGAGATTCATAGAGCCTCTATACATGGTTCTTGGCTAGACAACATTGATGCATTGATGCATGATCATGACATCTACAATCTCTTCTTCAAGTCGATTACTCAGAAGCAACCGATTCATCTCATTCAAATGAGAAACATGACAGTATGAAGACATCAAGCATGTCCATTTTTTAGGGAGGGTTTTGTTTCCATGAGTGTTACACCTAAATCTCGTCATCATGACATCCTTGTTAACTCAATGCCTTGATCCCTAAAGTACTCATTATCAAGTAAGTCAGTTAGAGCAAGTTGATGACCTTTGTCAACATTTCTAGTTGGGTTGGCGCACATTGTATATGAGCAAGAAGTGCCCAACTAGGGCTGGAGCAGAGTGTATTCTGCAAGCCTGCGTTGGCTGCGCAGAGTGCCTTTATACAACCTGCATTTCTCTTTCCTAACGTAGTTTTCCTTCATTCAGCCTACATCGGAGTTGGTTAATTGGGATAAAGGTATATTTCAAGTGAATTCTAGAAGTTGGATGAGATGGATATCTATCCCTAACTACTATGTGAGTTGTTCTACAGTTCCCTAACCTCAAGGGAGGATCCCTTAGCCCTCTCCCCATCATCCTCAACCTACTCGATCGACTTGGTCCTATAGATACAAGGCCCCTCTCCATTCCGAGGGGAGGAATTCTATAGTGTTAGATAAACAAGATCGTAGAACAATAACAATAAACATAAATGTAAATATAATCACACACACATTACAACAGAGACACAGATATATCATGGTTCACCCAACTTGGTCTACGTCCACACTGAAGTTGCCAGTCCTTATTATTATACCATCCAGCAAAGTGAAGGGACACAACCTGCAGCACAACCGCTGCACTTCCTCTTCACTGTCTGATAGTCTCTCTTCTGATCTCAGAGATCTTTAAAATGCATAAAACCTAATACATCAAACCTAGCCATGTTACAATGTCTTTCTTTTATAAGGGAGATACAATGGGAAAATACCATGGGTTACCCAAAACCATGGACCCGTAAAAAAAACCCAAAAATTTTCTTCGGGGGATTCACCCCAGAACCCCCTATAACCCCCTGTTGGGGTGAGTGTACAGTCCTTTCTACAAATCATATAAAGCTGGGGTACAAACACGGCTGAATAATAATATCTCTGAATCTGGAGATCAGGCTCCACTACCAACATATAGAGCCTACATGCTAGTGAAATTAGCTTAGGATATCCCTATCCATCTATTGGGAGACTCACACTTCCTTTGGAGGCATTGGCTTGGCTTGTTGGAGGAGAATTGCAGCGTTAAGGCTTGGGTTGTAATCATCTCTCTACTTTGTATTTCCCTCTTTTATACAGTAATATAAACTCTTTCCACAAATGTTATTGTGTTTATAATGTTTGGTAGTTTACTTCCTTAACTACTTACTTAGATCAGTTATTGTTTAGATGTATTTTACTGCTTGTATTGTTTCCATATGTCTTGACAGGTCTTGCAGCTAAAGATCTAACGACCGCGGGACTTGGAGCTACAACAAGGAGAAGGATCTACAATATGAAGGTAAGACGTCGATCACTTGATCTCTAACTAGATCTAGGAAAGTAGCTTTGCATTCTATCCTTATTTGTTCTAGATTCACATTGAACTAGGGAGATCTAGCTCGCATCTGCTCGAGTAGATTGTCCCATAACAATGAGGTTTTCCATGTTTCCTTGGTTTACATGGACTAGTTATTTTTGTATTGTGGCAACCATAATCCTTATTGCTTGGGCCCTATATTTCTAATATTTTTATGAATCCCATCACATAAATTCAGGCTTAAGGTGGGGCATTGGAATATTTAAAAAACCCAGCCATGTCATTCTAGACTTAGGATAAATTAATTAATCATTTATGATTAATTTCCTAAGTTTTGACTAGGTAAAATAGGCCAGTTTTGTCTTTTAGTGGACCACATGCCATCCTAACTCACGAAAACGTATTTGGATGGATTCTGGATATGCTTTCCTTACTTTTTGTCTGATTTTATTCTATTCCTGAATTAGAAAGACACTTTCCTAATTTAGACAAATTTATCCTATTTTTTTTACTTTCTAGTGGAAAAGGAAAAGCTAGTTGACTTGGAAACACTTTCCACTTGAACAATTTGACCTCCACATCATATATTCTCTCCTAAATCCATCAATACATTCTATTTATCTCACTCATGAGATTCCATACCATACTTACTCAATTCGTGAGCCTCTAGGACAATTTTGGAAATTGCTTTTTCCACCTAGGGTTTTTTTTGCCTTATCTAAGCCTTTTCCTTTTGTCCTTTCCAAATTGCCTCAAAGGAATTCAATTTTCTCCATGGAAGATGTATTATATATTGTTATCATATTGATGAATAATATACATAGTGATTTCCACAATTTATCTTCTCTATTCTTCTTCTCTCATTGTTTGAAATATTCCAGGTGAAATTGTCTTATGAATCTAGTTCCTAGCAATTGAAAATATCACACTTTGCATGGTGCCCAAGATTCCATCGTTCATCTCTAGAGAAATTCGGGAGACACTTCAATGTCTAGAGATATATTAAGATATCTCCATACCATGGGTCAGAGGTTGCAATGCGAAAAATTTGTTCATCAGGTAATGATGAATATTCCTCCTTACTCGTTACATCACTTATAGGGAACTCAGAGATAAGCTCAAAGAACACCAAAGACTTTTATGACTTAGCAGATTTAAGTGTTAGGTGAAATTATTGAAAAATGACAATCCACTTATTAAATTTACCACCGATGATATGTTGGGTTAATACATATTGAAAATGATTAACATTTGCAACAACTATGGTGGTCCACAATAAGATAAAATGATGCAATATCTTAATGGAATAGACAACAACTAATGCCAATTTATCGACGTGAGAATATTTAAGTTCGGGAGTTACAAGTGTGTGAGAGAGATAATAAATGGCATGCTCTTAGAGCTTATCATCCTCGTGAACCAGGACTATGCTAATCGTGGAAACAGACGCCGTGAGATATAAAACGAAATCCTTATTATAATCCGATAAACTCAGCAATGGGGACGATAATAATTATTTTTTCAAAGCGTCAAATGAAGTTTGTGCATCCTCATCCCATAAAAAATGGGTGTCTTGCTTAGGAAATCACATGAATCCTTTGGTGATCTTAGCATAGTTCATAATAAATCGTCGTAGAAAATTAGACATGCCTTGCAGGCTTTGAAGTTGTCTGATGGTGCGAGGAGGAGGAAATTTGATAATAGCCTCAACTTTCAAGGGGTCGACCATAATGCCACAACTAGATACAATGAAACCTGGTAAACGTCCAAACTCGATGTAGAATAAACATCTGTTATGGTTCAAATGGATCTTATAGTATTTGCATCATTCAAACACAAGTCGTAAATGGTTAGGATGGTCTCATCTCTTACGAAATCGCGTAGGGAGATCATACAGATACAGTTCAACTACATGTTTAATGTCATCGAAATCGAAGTTCATGGCTCGCTAAAATGTAGCTCCAACATTTTTTAATCTGAACAGCTTTTCCCTATGGGAAAAGGTACCCCAGGGACAAATAAAATTCGTCTTGTGTTGGTCTTTAGGATTACCTTGGATTTGGTTATATCCTGAAAAGATGTTCATGAAAGAGAAAATTTCATGTCCAACACACGCATGAATGATTTGGTCTATGACTGGTGTAGGATAATTATCTTTTGGATAGGATTTATTAATATCCCTAAAGTCCGTACATATGCCTATGGTCCCTCGATTTTTATCAACCGGGATTAGGTCAGAAACCCATTCCCTCATATCGATCGAATAAATGAAACTAACTTTAAAGACCTTTCTGACTTCAGCCTTGACGGCTGCAGATTTCCTAGGGTTGATGGGATGGATTTTTTGTTGCACTGGTTCTGCATTAGGATAGGTCATGATAATGTGCTCAACAATAGCGCGGTCGATTCCTGGAATTTCCTCATAATACTAGGAAAAAACATCACAGAATTCCTTAAATAAATTTGTGTACAAAGTGATCTCCCGAGGAGAACAATTTTCTCCAATAAAGATGTTTTCCACAATGTTGGGTTTGGTGGAAATATCGATCGGTATAGTCATTGAAATGTTCGCCATATTGTTAGATTTTTAGCATTAATTCAATATGCTATAGGATCTTTACTAAGAGAATAACATGTACAGTATATCAATGCATAACAATCATATCAAGGATGTCAAACATCACAAGAATCAAAAGCATGAAATAATAGACACACAGAGTTTCCGTGGGGAAAACCCTAAGGTGAAAAACCCCACAACTTCCTCAGAGATAAATAGAGAAATGGCTCAACCAAAGTACAAACAAATACAATAGATAGTCTCCTACCATGCAGCTGATCCTCCTCCTCCAATGTGCACCACTTTCTGAGTGAGAGAAGAGTGAGTTCTAGGATGATCAAAATAGAGAATCCCGACTCTCTATTTATACTTGTCCTGACCTGCCTAATTACTTATGGGGCTGACTTGTCTAAATCAGCCTAATAACCCTAGTTACATATATTCCAGGCCGACACCCACATCAGGTAGTCTAATAACCCATCGGCAAGTTAATCCACTTGCGACACTTGTTAATACAAATGATGACACTTCCTTATAGATGAATAACACATCTCTTAGAAGGGTATAATAAATATATATATGAAATACATTCCAAAGTTACATATACATCAACACTCCCTCTTAAATAGGAAGATATTTCTCGACATAGATCATCGGGCACAAGTCTTCTTCTCTAGATCATCGTCATCGAATCATCATCATCGTCATAGCTTCTGCTATCTCATCCAATCTCTGAATCTACTCATCATAGGAAGTTCTACAGAGCCAACCCTTTTTCATACTAGATGTAGGCCCACCACCTGTAGGTCTTCATCATCACTGGTCATACTATGGAATTCTTAGGACTCATCATGTGCGTATGTAAAACCTCGCAAGAGCATCCCAGGCCTTTTACGAGCACATAGATCAAGCTCTCAAATCTCCCAGGATCTTTTACATGCCACTGCACAACCTGTCCACGACCACAGAGTATCCACATGATGCTCACCATACATCCAACTGATGTATATCATCACATGATCAGCCTGATCATCATTATCACTGCGAGCAAGCCATCAAGTAAGTACACCTCAGGACTAATTACACTACCTCTGCAAAACTTGTGTACCAAACTGTCACATCAATGTCTTCAGATCACCACATAGTCCACGGAGCACAACCCAGATGAACACACACAACACTTACACTCACCAGTATGGGAGGACCAACCTACTACCATCCGGGAAAGGCTCATAGCACTTACATCAACGAACATGGGAGGACTATCCTACCACCATGTCGGAATGCCACAGCACATACATCAACGACCATGGGAAGACCAACCTACCACCATGTCAGAAAGGCCCAACACTTACATCAACGACCATGAGAGGACCAACCTACTATCATGTCGGAAAGGCTTCAGCACTTATATCATGACCATGAGAGAACCAACCTACCATCATGTTAGAATGGATCCAGCACTTATATCTGACCATGGGAGGATCAACCTACCACCATGTGAGAAAAGCATAGCCCTTACATCTTAGCATAGGAGGAACAACCTACCACTATGTTAGAATGGCTCAACCCTTACATCTTGCCATGGGAGGACCAACCTACCACCATGAAAGAATGGCCCAGTGTGCATCTGTGTCTCTGGACTCATCACTTCCCTCTGGAAGGCATCTCGATTTGAAGTACACCAAGTCTCCCTCTGAAGTATTCAAACTTCACTCTGGCAAGCGGCTTGGTCAACAAATCGGCTATCTGCTTGTCTGTTGCAACATATAGGAGCTTCACAGCTCCTCTCTACACCATATCCCTGATATAGTGGAACTTGATCTCAATGTGCTTCGAACTGTCATGGAACAATGGGTTCACTAACAACTTCACACAACTCTGGTTGTTGCAATATATACAGGTAGCACTCAACTAGAGATCAAACAAATCAGACCGTAGCTTCCTAAGCCATACTGCCTCACAACTAGTTGAACAAGCTACGACATACTCTGTTTTAGCTGTACTCAGTGCCACACAGGACTGCTTCCTACTAAACCAAGAGATCACACCTGATCCCATACTGAAGCAACACCCCGAAGTGCTCTTCCAATCAATGGCACTTCCTACCCAATCCGAATCAACATAACCCTCCAGGTTAAACTTCTGATTCGCCTCATACTTGATCCCATAATCCATTGTACCCTTCAGGTACCTCAGAACATGCTTTGCAGCTATCAGGTGAACATGTCTTGAATCTGTCAAGTACTGGCTCAAGGTGTTCACGGAAAAGCAAATGTTTGGCCTTGTATTCGTAAGGTACATCAAGGACCCAATCATCTGACGATACATCGTAGCATCAACCAGTTCATAAGAAGCATCACAGAGAAGCTTCAAGTTTGATTCCATAGGTGTGGCCATGCCCTGGCAGTCCATCATCCCAAAACTCTTCAGGATCTTTACTGCATACTTCCCTTGTCCAAGGAAGATTCCATCTGCACTCTACCACACCTCCATACCAAGAAATTAGTGCACCATACCCAATTCCTTCATCTTGAATTTGGTAGCTAGCTTCCTCTTGTTGTCGGTAATCAGTCTATCCTCACCTGTCAGAAACAGGTCATCCACATACAATAGTAAAATCACTGTACTACCCTCCTCAACCTTGTAGTAAAGGTTGGAATCCACTTTACTCTTGGTAAAGCCCAAATTGGATAGGAAGCCATCTATCCTGCCATACCAGGTCCTGGGTGCCTATTTCAAACCATATAGGGCTTTCTTCAGTTTGCACACATGTGTTCCTCTATCATGTTTCTCAAACCCAAGTGGATGCTCCACATACACTTCCTCTTCAACTACACCATTCAAGAAGGATGTCTTGGCATCCATCTGGTGTACCTTCCATTTCATCACTACAGCTAGAGCAAGTACTGATCTAATGGAAGTGTATCTGGCCACAGGAGCAAAAGTCTCTTCATAATCAATTCCTTCTTTCTGGGAGAAGCCATGAGCTACAAACCTAGCTTTGTATTTCTTGATGCTGCCATCTGCAGCATGCTTGACCTTATAGATCCATTTGGAAGTTACCACAAACTTCCCATCTGGTCTTGGGACCACATCCCAAACATCATTCTTCATAATAGATTGGTATTCTTCGATCATAGCATCCTTCCATTCTTTCTTTTCTACAGCTTCTTCATAATTGGAAGGTTCTTTATCCATGATGTCACAAAGTAAAGCAACATAACTAGTATGTGACCTTGTCCTTTTCCTTTCTCTATGTTCTTCTTTTGGAATACCAAATCTCTGTGCATCTTGGATGAGTTCTCTAACCCATGTTGGTTTCCTCTTGTGAGGATTCTTCTCATGAGGTGGATCCAAATATTCTTGTGGATCTTCCACTTCTCGATCTTCTTTAGGAATTGCTTCATTCATTGCGGTGTCTTGAGTTCTGGATATTCTGGGTTCTTCGTTGTCTTCAACAGGTGTCTTTCTCGATTTGTGGTAAGCTAAAATTTAATCAAATGTTACATCTCTACTGATGTCAATCTTCTTGAATACAGGGAAGTAGATTCTGTAAGCTTTCGATATTTCACTGTAACCCATGAATATACCCTTCTTTCCTGAAGGATCCAACTTTGACATTTTCTCTTTTGGGATGTGAGTGTATACTAGACAACCAAATATTCTGAGATGGCTCACTTCTGGTGTTTTGTTGTCAAGTATCTTATGAAGTGTTCTGTTATGCACATATATAGTTGTCCTTGCTGCTTCAGACCATAAGTGCATAGGTAATTCTTGGTCATGAAGCATTGCCCTTGTTGCTTCCATGATTGTTCTATTCTTCCTTTCGACAACCCCATTCTGCTATGGATTGTAAGGAGTAGTCAACTCCCTCTTAATCCCTGAATCACTGCATAACTTCTTGAAGTCTCCTGAAGTAAATTCTCCGCCATTGTTAGATCTGAAGATATTGATCTTCAAGTCAGTTTGGTTTTCTATCAAGTCTTTGAATTCCTTGAAATTGTTAAATACTTCATCTTTGTTCTTCAAGAAGTAGATCCCAGTATTCCTAGAGAAATCATCAATAAAGGAGAGATAGTATACATACCCACTCAGAGAACTGGATGACATGGGACCGCATACATCAGAGTGGCTAATCTCCAAGATTCCTTTTTCCTTGCTTTCACTGTTTGGAAATGTCTTCTTTGTATTCTTTCCCTTTGCACAACCTTTGCAAATTCCTTCATGCTTTGTATGGATTTCAGGAAGACCTTCTACCGCTTTGCTTGCAATTGGTAATGCTCTGTAATGCATGTGTGCAAGCCTTCTATGCCAAAGTTCACTTGGCTCTACTTAATCATGGACCATGGCTTGTTCTGGATGGCCTTTCAATTTGTACAATTCTCCCTCTTTCTCTCCAATCACAACTGCATCATCTGAAGTCTTACCCTTAGGCCACATTAGGACTTGGACATCTATAAATGCAACTCTCATGCCTTTTGCATCCAATGCAGAGATTGAGAGTAGATTCTTCTTGAGTCCTGGAACAAAGAGTACATCTTTTGTCTTCATAGTTTTTCTAGAGTCTAGTTTATATGAGGCTTCACCACTCTTTTTTATGGGATACTGGTAGTCATCTCCAAGCTTCACCTTGTGGGGTGAATCATGTTCAGATAGATTCACAAAGGATTCTTTGAATCATGTCATATGTTTAGAAGCCCCACTATCTATGAGCCAATCATTACTTCCATGAGTAATGGTTCCAGTGAGAGCAGAAATCAAAACATATTCTTCATCACTTGACGAATCTTCACTATCTTCTCTAGACCTCTTCCTAGGAGGTTCATCATCCTCTACTACATGAGCATGATTCTTTTGAAGTTCTTCTTCTTGTGAGAACCCTCTTTCTTATTCTTAGGACAGTCTCTGGCATAGTGTCCCTTATCATCACCTGTATAGCAATGGACATGGGTCATGTCCCTTCGCTGTCAGGGACTACTTCTTTGATTCTGATATTTTCCTTTCTTGCCATGATGGTGAGCTTTCTTGTCACCATGCCTTTTGGAGTGAGCTGTGAATGCTTGGTCCTCACTCCCCATCTTCTCTTCTTTGGCTACAATTCGAGCTTCTTCCTGTGAGCATTCTTCCCACAGTCTACCAAAAGAGATAAGTTTCTTTCTAGCACAAATTCGTTGGATGAAGGAATCCCATGTCCTAGGGAGGCCATTAAGAGTAGTCATCACCACTTCTCCATTTTCTACAACTTCACCCACGGCTTCAAGTTGTTCTTTTATCTGGGAGACCCTTGAGAAATATGACTACATAGTCTCTGCATTTTGGATCTTGATATTCTTCAATTGATTCCTTAGGGTCATCTTCCGATTTATGTTCTTGCCTTCAAATAATTTGGTCAAGGAATCAAACATCTATTTTGGTGTCTTTAGGGATGACACATGGGGAATGAGATGATCTTTAATAGAATAAAAAATGATCCTCTTTTCCTTAACCAAATTCCTCTTGTGAAGATCTTTAGCCTCTTCTCCTTCTGGGATAGGGACCTCTTCACTTATATAAGTATCCAAATCATTTTTGTCAAGGATTAACCCAATCCTATACTTCCATGCTCAGAAGTTATCAGCTCCTTCAAGCTTATCCTCAACCTTGGTGTGGTGAGACATCTTTAAAGAGTACTTCAAATGGAAATAGAAAAGATTTAGTTCTTACCACTTGTTGCTGAAACCTGGATCTGGTGCCGGATTAGGGTTTGGTCCAAAGCTCTAAACTTCTGATTTTCCAAGGAGCTTCCAGCCGTGTCTTCAGATTTTAGAAATTCCTATTTTTGAGGAAACCCTAAGTTTTAGGGTCAAAACTGAAAGTGCTCAGAATTGAATTATGATTGGACAGATAGATTCACCTTGCTGAGGAGAGTCAATCCATCATATTGCTTTTCCAAAATCTATGGAGAGAAACCCAAAAACAAGAATCCCTAGCTTCCGCAACTGCATAGTGTCTTCTTCTCAGGTTAGCTCTGATACCATGTTAGATTTTTAGCAGTAATTCAATATGCTATAGGATCTTTACTGAGAGAATAGCATGTACAGTATATCAATGCATAACAATCATATCAAGCATGTCAAGCATCACAAGAATCAAAATCATGAGACAATAGACACACAGAGTTTCCGTGGGGAAAACCCTAAGGTGAAAAACCCCACAACTTCCTGAGAGATAGATAGAGCAATGGCTCAACCAAAGTACAAAAAAATACAATAGATAGTCTCCTACTATGTAGCTGATCCTCTTCCTCCTACTATGAGTGAGAGAAGAGTGAGTTCTGAGATGATCAAAATAGAGAATCCCGACTCTCTATTTATACCTGTCCTGACCTTCCTAATTACTTATGGGGCCAAGTTGTCTAACTCATCCTAATAACCGTAGTTACATATATTTCGGGCCGACACCCACATCAGGTAGTCTAATAACCCATCAGCAAGTTAATCCACTTGCGACACCTGTCAATACAAATGACGACACTTCCTTATAGAGGAATAACACATCTCTTATAAGGGTACAATAAATATATATATGAAATACATTCTGAAGTTACATATACATCAACACATATTACCTTCAGCATAAATCGTTTGTTTTGTGGAAGAAATGATGGACAAATTAATATAACCACCAGGTCTCATTGAAAACTCTCCATTCTCAATCTTGTCCAGATATGGAAGAAAATAGGATCTGTGATGCATATGTTCCCATGGATGATCCAGATCTACCATAGCTTCCAGGACGGCCTCGTCAGAGGGAAAGACAATATCTAAACAATCAAAAGAATGTATGGAGTTAACTGACCATGCAGGTGCATAATCAATATCTGACTCTCTTGAGACTGACGTAGTCGAGATATAATCTATAACAGCATCTTGTGATGTTTGGTAAGCCACTTCTGCGATGGATAAAGGCATGATTATTTCTTGTTAAGTGGGGAGGATCCACGGATCAGTTATTTGACTGATTGTAAAAACTTACTGAGATGATGTCTCGGTGCTACTCATTAAACCAATATAGTTTACAGGAGCCGGTAGGTCAAATGTGCCCATCACAGATGAATACTTACCTACTCCTAATCTCTCACTGAGCGGATGAGCTTGATCAATCAAAGGGATGTTTGAATCCAATGGAGTTGTGTTGTTTTTTCGAGTGAAGAATTGTTGATCAACTGTGATGACCTTACCTTCATGAGGTAACATAAGAACTCAGAAAATGGATGAGGGGATGGATTTCATAGCATACCTACAACTTCTTCCCAATCACATATTGTAGTCGAGAGAAGCGTCCACAACTTATATCTACACTAACACTAGTTTATCGGCAAGTTGAATCTCAAATGATGGTAAGACTCCATGAGGACTGTTTTAGGTCAAATATGCACTTCTCCATCCGTGATCACATTGCCCTGTTGATCACACAAAAGGACACCAAGGATGGAAGATTTTGATTGACCTGGATGACTTGTTGCTAGAAGTACACTCTTCAGCTGAAAATATTGCAGTTTCTCTTGATTTTATCTCATGTACACCCCTCTCTATATCACAAACCACCGTACACCTTGAGAAAATACTCTACTTTTATCAAGGACAACTAGCGTACATCTCCCAAAATGTTGTAAATGCATGTTGTAAAGAACAGAAGTTGCTTATTGTATGCTACTCTTATTATATGAAACCCGCGTACATCTTAAGATGAAATCAAATATATATTAATTTGACGAATTGGGATTAGTTGAAGTTAGTTCTACAACTTCCCCAACCTCCCAATCCAACTACCTCTCGATCTAAAATGCCTACCTTGTCCCATAAATACAAGGAGGATCCATGAGATAGGTTAGACACAGAAAGTGCGAAAAACTTGGAAAGAATGCTTTGAGTACTGTTATGCTGGAGGAATTCCCAATTCATAGTGAAGAGTAGGATCCTAGGATCGGGTTGCAGAAGCATCTCTACACGTCAGGTTTATTGTACTAATTCATGTTTCTTTGACAATAAAAAGGTCTAAACACCCTTCCTATCCCAAATCGAATGTCTATTAGATTGTATATTCATTTGGATTAATATCTTGTTATATTTGATGATCAAGTTGTTTGTTCTTTCATCATATATATTATATCCAAGATACGCTGAGGAAGGTATCTTTTGTGTTGTAGGTTCATAAAGTAGAAGATCAAGCAAAAGCTAGGACCAGTCGTCGATAAGAGGTATTTCCTTCAATCTCGGTCTCTTTCTTTTGTAGTAACTAAATGAAATACAATTAATGTGTTTACCTGTCAACCTCGCCCAGTTGGTAGTGTCCATCTCCTCACTATAAGGTAAAAATCCTGAACAACAGATTGGTGACTCCGTTGGGGAGTAACCGTGTGCTTTTCTGCTCTAGGAGACCCAGTTAGGTTTTCTTCCAACCCATTTTTCAGTCTTTTTAATTGTCTGAGAGGCCCTGTAGGTCTGTGTTACCTTTTCTTTCTTTCCTAATTCATCTCAGTTGGCTATTGCAAAGCTTGTTTGTACCCTTCTGAGGCATGTATGCTGGTCTACCCTACTCATAGTAGCATTTGTTACCTAATGAACGCCCCTCCTTGCACCGCATAGTAGCGTACCTCTCCTAATGTATGTTGGTTTCTCCACTGCAGAGTAGTGTATTTTCCTGTAGTGTCCAGTTTGCTATTAAGGTTTGATTTCCATGCTTATGGTTTCTTTTCCAACCTTTTGCTTTGTTTCCTGCACTGACCCCTGAGACCTTTCATGTCTCTGTTGAGTCTGGTTCGCCTCTCTGATGTCTTTTAGTTTTCTTTTGCTTGCTTGAGTCCTTGTTAAGTGTCTTCACTACTTTCTATCCCTTTTTGAAGCTAGTGCACTATTCTCCTTTGGATATAGCTATACACTCTGGCCCTAGTTGCTTGTTGCAGTCATACAAACCTGCATTATTATCGTTAGTTGTTTGTGGCAACAATAGAACACTTTCTCTTTGTCTTATCCTTTCCATTAGGGTTTGACCTTCAATTTTGAGTCCTTAGGGTTGCTTCCGAAAGGTTGCTTGGTTTAGATACTTCCTCATTGTTTTTTCAATTCAATTCAAGTGAGTCAAAGCCTCCTAGTTAGCCTTCTTTCGAGTCTGTGTGTTTAGTAAGGTCACTTGTTGGTTCGCTTGTTTACTTCTTTACTTGGCTTAGTGTTTTCATAGGATTTTGATGCTTAAGAGTAGCCTGTTAAGCCTTCCTTTCCATTACAAGCATTTCTTCTCCCTGTCTATTTTACACTTTGTTTCCAAGTCTCAAGTTTTTCTTTTCCAAAAAATTGGTAGGTCAAGTCTTCCTCAAATCATTTGATTTTTTTTTTTAGAACCATTTAGGTGTTAGTATTACTCACACTTCACATTTAGGTCTTACTTGCACATTTACAAGTTTTTTTTCTTTTACAATTATCAGAAAAAGCAAAAAATTGTTTTAAGTAGCTTAGTAGTAAGGCATAGCATTGCTTTGGAGTAGCATAGTTTGCTTCGAAACATTAAAAGAAAATACAAAAATATATTGTTTTAGGTTTGCTTAGGTTTCAAGTTTTTGAAAGAATTATAAACGAAAAGAGAAAAGTTTTGTGAATTTGAAAGCGTTATTTTACAAGTACTTTACTTTCATAAAAAACCATTCCACACACCACACTACAACCCTTGAGTAACAAGTAGCCCTTAAAAAGAAACATTAATCAAATTTATTAGCAACATTTTTCTTTTTAGGTATACATTAAATCAACTAGCTTAGGCTAGAGTTTCGAGCTTAAATCACCTTAAACTACTCAGAATTGGCTTCATTACTCAACAATCATAGTATGAATTTCATTTAGGTAAATCCATCTATATCAAATAATCCTGGGAAACTCTACTTAAACCAGAGCTAAGCACGAGGTCGTGGGTGATTGGAACTATTGAGGATATCCCCTCACTTTCCTCTCAACCATAAACCAGAGTTGACTCGCATACGGGAGTCCTTTCGGACTTCGGGCTTTGCTACCCTGCCTATGCATTTCCACTAGGATGATGACTATCCCCCCAAGTTATTTCATATTGATGGTAGCCTTAGTATCATACCTTTAGGATTCTACACAGGTAGAGTGGGATTTTATTCCAACTTCACCTCAGACAGACGTGGAAGGTAACCCTCTGCAGTAATCCTAGGAAAGCAGTTTGGTGATTCAAGCGCTTGCACCCAATGGACCTCCGGAGGACGCCACATAACTGACCATTGATACTTTGTTAGTCTGTTATGGGCCCTAATCATCCCAGACTTGCTTCTGAGAGTATTTTCCATCTATTTGATTGGTTTGATTACTTAGGAAATTTTGTAGTGGTATGTTGTTTGCCCCTTAGTTGTAGTGGCCACTAGGTTTTTACTTAGTTTTATTTTGTTATAGTTGTGGAGGAACAACATCTTCGTCGGTCTTGGAGGTTGAAAAAAATTCCCCCACTCATAGTGGAGCCTCTACTGCCACCGCGACATAGGAGAACAAATTCCTGTGGTTATTTTTAACTTACGAGTGACACAGAGGTTCTTGGAGAACCATAGCCTAGAAAACCAGATCGACAAGTCTTTGATACTGTTGAGGTTAAGGATTTAAATGCTACAAAGTTTAATACTCCTTTTAACCCTCCTCTTATAGGACCCAATGATCCACTTATGGTTCCTATTGGCTTCCAACAGCCTGAGCATAGTGCTAATCTATTTACACCAGGTTATACTATGACTAACCTAGGAGATGAGCAGGGAGTTCCACAAACTCCCACAACTTCTATGAATGCAAGGATTCTTAATGCTTCTTTCTCAAACATTGCCCAATCGAGTTCATCGCAGAATGCTTTAGCCTCAACCCCATCCTTTAGTTTCAATGTTGGCACTTTAGGCATGCTGATCTCATTAGCCTCGACATCTACCTTAGCCTCCATACCTACTTTTGGACCCAACAATGTCCCTTTATCAGGGATACTGTAGTGAGTTTCACTCAGTCTTCTGCCACACAACCGTTACAAGGTGTAACTCATAACATTGCTTCTTCATCCATGGTTGGATCCATCCCTTCTGCATCTATGCCCATTAGGGGCACGATGACGCACCATCCACTACTACCACGCCCGGTTTCAACCCCTATGTAGGTTATAACGTTAATCTGTCGAATATACCTGTAGGGAGTATCCCCTTCTCTCTGTTTGATAGAGGAGGGGGTAAAATCATTAACCACCAGTTCGGTGGGGTTAACCCCTGGTCACAATGGACTACTTCCCAAGGATATAATCCACTTACTTTCAGATGGAACAATTTCAATCCTTTCGTTTCACAACCGATGGCTGGGGGAAACCCCAATCAATAGTACACGAACCAGGTAAACAGTTGGTTCCCAATACTAGGTTCTTGTTTATGAGATGCCATTAGATCAGCTACGTTTCCCATTTCTGGAAACTTTAAACCTGCCTGATCTTTCAAAGCTTACAAATGACCCTATGCACCATGATTCTGCATGACCACCCTTTCCCACTAAATTTCCCTTAGACAGACCAAAGTTTGAAGGTGAGACTGGTGAGGACCCTGGTGACCATGTCACAACTTCTCATCTCTGGTGTTCCTCCAACTCACTGAATGACGATTCCATAAGGTTGAGGCTCTTTCAAAGAACCTTAACTAGTGTTGCAACCAAGTTGTATATTGAACTACCTGCGGATTCCTATAGCACCTTTTCGGATCTTGCCATTGTTTTCTTGAACCACTTTCAACTTCATGTCCGGTATGATGTTGATACAGACATTTTGTCGACCTTTCGGCAAAACAAGGCCACTCATCTGTCTGATCATATTCATGAGTGGCGAAGGAGAAAGAGTCTCATCAAGGCCGACATCCCCCCAACATTATTATTAGAATGGTACCTTAAGTCTCTTCTTCCTTATGTTTCTAAGGAAGTTGCCACTTCAGGGGTGTCCTCCGAAGAGGAAGCCATTTTGAGAACTCAGTAGCTCGACTTAGTTTATGCTCAGTCTGGGTTGTTGTACGAGATTATTCCTGATGCATCAAGGTCTAATATATACTTAGGAAAACCTAAACCTGGACGACATGTTGATGGCATTGTGGGTTCAGTCGATTCTGCAACGTTTGACGCCTTAACAAAGCAGGTTCACGCCTTGTCAGTCAAACAGTCTGCTGCAGAAGCAACTTCTGTTGCATCCTCCCCTTCAACTACAGAATCTATAGAGTAGGTACAGACAAGCCAAAAGGGCAAGAAAGGGGAGGGAAACTAACAAGATCCCAAGAACAAGCAAAATGTCGAGGAGGGTTAAAAATAGAAAGGGAAGGCTAAGTTCCCTTGCAAACTATGTCAAGAGGACCACCTTACCCACTAATGCCCTCTAACGGAAGAATCCCAGAAGTTGATCCGTGAGAAGAAACCAGCTATCTTAAAAGACCCTTTTCCTCATGGACAGAGTTCAACTTCTGGAAACTCTAGTGCTGGGGGCACCACTCGTGCCACCTCAGTTGATCAGTCTTTTATCAAGATGGTTAATTCAGATGGTCTGTTGCAAACTCAAACCAATAATTATACCCCGGACCCATAGCAGAAGGATGTTCCTGAATCGTCCACTCCTCTTCACATAATAGTGGAGACGTTGCTGAAGATATCAAAAGGTGTTTTCAAACGAGCTGTGCACAACCCCAATGCACGGGATGCTCCCAACTACAATGTTGTGGAAGACTTAACCCAAACCCCTTATGCCATGTCTAATTTGGAGGTATTGCAAAGTTTCCCATTTCAATGTAGTGCACTCCTTGTAGCGATTGGGAGTGCTGACTCATCCAACATGCTTGCACGCTTCGATATGAAAGATATCAAGTACCGGTTGTCGTATCATGTTGCTCTCCAGATCGAGGTCATCCATGGTCCTAAGACCATCGGATGAGTTGTTGTGGACGAGAGTGCATCTACGCGCGTAAAGTCTATTTCTTGTTGGAGAGATTTGGGTGAACCTGATTTATCTCCCTCGAACACGATACTTACTACCTTCGATGGAAGATCTTTCCTTTCACACGGAGTCTTACCATCCTTTGATGTCGAACTTGCAGGAAAACTAGTATCAATAAAGGTCAAAGTTTTGGATGCTCCGCTCGATTACAACTTATTGTTGGGTAGGAGATGGACATATGCCATGCAGACTGTGCCATCAGCTGTCTTCTGAGTCATAATGTTCCCCCACAAAGGAAAGATCGTCACAGTCAATCAACTTTCATTTACCCAGAAGAAAAATCGGACTTAATTGGATTCATCCATTCCGATGATTGATCAATCTGGACAAGTCACTGAGAGTTTAGGAGTAGGTCTTTATAAGTCCTTAATAGGCACTTTTGACCTTCCTGCTCCCGCCTTGTTTGTTGGTTCTGGAGAATGTTCATCTTCCGAGACCTCCACGGTCTGTTCAAGGACAAATCCACGGATTATCCATACTAAATCAGAACCAACTGTGCCTGTATCTGTTGCAGAGATAACCCATGTGGATTCACAACAACCTGTAATAGAGCATATCATGACTCCATTGGTATTTGTCGAGTCCGATATGGACTATGCTTTTGCATGGTCAACAGACTCTACCCTCTCTCCTAATAGTTTAGACACGGTTTTTCCTTCTAATGAAACATTTTTTGATCGTATGGTAGGCCTGAGACACCCTTGGGAACAGTTACACCCCAGGTCCTATTTACTTCTTGTTCTAAACTTGATAGAGAGAGGTGAGTTCTCTCTGAGACCCAGTGAGAATGTTTATTGGTCCTTTGTCCCTTCCACTTCACAAGTTGTTTTTGCCAAAGTGAATAGGATGAGTACAATGAGAACCATCCTTATCAACATTTGCACTGAACCTGGGGTCACGGAAAACATCTTTATTGGAGAAGACTGTTATCTTGATGAGATCATTCCTTACACCAATATTTTTAATGATTTCTGTGACATCTTTGCTCGGTCTCATGATGAGATTCCAGGCATTGATCCCACTTGAAGAAGTACTACGCTTGTGCATCTGTGCTTTTTCATGTATTTTTGGCTGTACATTTTGTAGAGTTAGTTTTTTTTACAGTTGTAGTTATGTCTTATGCATTTATTGATTTGTGTTTCAGATGTCAACTAAACACTTTATAGGGTTCGCTGATGGCGCTATCCGCCACACCCATCAGTTGGCTGCGGCTGCTTGGGTTATTTACTCACCAACTGGTCAATGGGTGTCTTTGGGATGGGTTTGTTTAGGTCCCACAACAAACAATGTGGTTGAATACAGTGCAGTCATAGAGTTACTCCGAGATGCTCTGTTTCAGGGCATTTCACATTTGGAGCTATGGCTCGACTCACAGTTGGTTGTTTTTCAGTTACTGGGTGTTTATCAGGTTAGATATCCCACTTTGCTACGTCAGTTCATGAGAGTTAAGTTACTTGAGAGATAGTTTAATTATATCACATATCAACATATCCCAACGAATTTGAATGCATTAGCTTATTCATTTGCAAATTATGTTCTATATTGGCATTTGCATCATTAACATACATAAGTAATTCATGCATAAAACACAATAAAACACATGTAAATATAACAGATACTGTATATGAATTCGATAATGTATCAAAAAATAGTATGAGTTTGGATCATAAGTCTGTCATAGAGTCATGTCATAAGATACAAAATTGGGTTCGATGGCCTAAAAAATATACATAGAATATCCTTCTCCTATGGAGAAGGTGGGGCCTCATCTTCCTCTGCTACCTCTCGGTAGCATATGACCATCCTAGCTACTTTTCGCAGTAACCTAATCCGGGTTGGGGGCACACCAACCACCTCCTCTTGCATATCAACTGGCATCCACTCAATACGATATGTAGGAATGTCATGAGTCAACTGACTCATCTTCCTCTCTATGGTCCCCAGTGTGGCATCAACTGCACCCACTTCTACAGGTCTCACAAAAGTATATGGGTGTCCCTCAGGGAGTACTGGTCCAACATCTGCATTTGACACTTTGTTTCAGTACTTTGAACTCATCATAAAAATCATATATACAAAAAATTGAAAAAATTAAATAATTTTTCAAAAACATAAAGATACCTATATCTCCCCAGGCTTCTCCTAGAATAAGTATCAGCTCAGTATCATGGCAGAAGTCTAGGCCTGCATACGGAAACTACTCAAGAGCTAGAACTTTTCATTCCCACCAACCCCAGAATTCATCCTCTTGGTAACAAAGGTTACTCTCGCCACTACCCTGGCGGAGGAATATCTCACCCCAACGGGCCAGCATTGGCTCACAAGGGTTGATAGGGGGAATTACCATGCCCAAACTGATAGCATGCACCCTCTGAAAGAAGAAGGTGCAAACTATGCTCCCATACCCGAAATTTTGCATTCTCCCGGTCTTACACCCCGAGAGTTGAATCTTCATGTTCGCCAAAAGACTCGAACACCAGTCATAAACATGCCCTTGCCAGCATTCAACACCTATATGCATATAATGCCTCGAGGAAAGATGTTGAGAAGCAATTCCCTCTATTCAGTTGAGAACAATCAGAATAAATCAGAGAGGGAAGCTTGTAATAGTTGAGATGAGAACTTGACTACCACATTTCTCACTTCATAGTTGGCAGTAAGCATTGACATATTCTTGCACAGACAAGGCACCCACATTGCGAGAAGACCCTTTTAAATTCACCAACTCTCCTCTATGAGAGAGACCCATGATAAAGAAAATTTCATCTATGGTGAGCTCCAGTATCTCACCTCGGATATCAAACACCATGGCATTTGCATCCCAGTATTGGACAAGTCTTTCAAGCAAGCGGATTTGTGCCCGCATGTTGACCGTTCTATAGAATTTCAGTAATCCACATCTTCGGAGCATATGAAGGGTCATTGGATCTTTTAATGCTTCTCGATCCATGTCCTCATGCTCTCTTTCTCGCCATACCAACACCATCCTTCCAAACAACAGTCAATTTTCAGTCTTTTTCCAACTTTTAGCCTACTTTTAGGGGTGTACGCTGCTCTTTACACTACACAAGCACGTTTTGAACGCTGCTCTTCCTCATGCACAGTAGCATACACGCGGAGTACGATGTGAACGTTGCCTAAAAATAATTTTCGACCATAGAAATTGACAAAAAATACATGAAAATGCAAGTTTGGGAGGAATGAACTTACTTGGTGGAAGCAGAAGGTCAATTGGTACTCCGATTTGATCACAGCGAGTGGAAGAAGATCAAGGTTTTGCTTCAATTCTTTCCCTAGAATTTTCAATTGTGATATTTTATTTTCTAATTTGAAACTAGTTATATAAAAGTGACTTTAATTTTTACCCACTTTTTACAAAAGTATATAGTATCAGATTGTTCTTAAAGGGTCCTATTTAATCACTAATACCTACAAGTTTTGGTGAAGTAATTCTACCCTAGATATTTCAAATTCTCACTAGATTCTTAAAGCTTTGAACCGGTATGACTTAGTTTCTGTATTGATGAACCGGTATATATGTTGTATTAATCATTTATTATGTCATGGAGAAAAATTTTCGTCACTTACTAACTTGATTATTAAGGTCATATTTTTGGCAAGTCATGAACATGTGATCCTATTAGTTGTCTTTTAAGTCATTTTAAGCTCTTGTTTTGACTATGAAAAACTAAACAAGATTTCCCAGTAGACTTGCTCTCTTCAATCTCGTTAAAGGAATTGAAGGTCCATCGGCTTAAGTATAAGTTTAACCATTTTCTGGACTTTTGCGGATTACTTACAAAAAAGGAATACTCTAGTCATGCATGGCTAGAAGAGTTCTCCTGTCATTGTTTTATACTTTTTCGGGGGAGGAGACTAACTATACGAAAAAGGACTTTTGGAGCCTCTCTTTAGGGTTTTCAGGCTCTCGAAGCATGAAAACACCAAGAGAGCATTAACCTACTTGGGATCAATATTAAAATACACGCGTAGGTGTATGGAGTTATTGTTTAAGTTTTCCAGACTCCTTAAAATTGAAAACACTGGCGAGCAAGAACAAATCTCGGCTCAATATTAAAATCCAGAGATTAGTATTATAGAGTATTCGTCTATCTCTTCTTCGAACTCTGTAAAAAATGAAGAAGGTCCTGAGTCTTCCTCCCATGGGATCGATAAACTTATTACATGGTTGGACTTATTGAGTTTTCTATCTTTCTTGGACTCATTAAAACAACAAGAAGGCCATTCTTTTACCAAAAAGAATAAGGGATAAGAAGGGTATATCACATATTTTTCAGTTTCAAAGGTAGTTTTAGTCAGTCATATCCTTAAACACAACACATATTTGAGTCTTTCATGTCAGTTGGGTTTTAGTTTTTTGCCTTAGGGTGAACCTGATCTCCGAGTTTGTACTCCCCCTGTTGGATATTCTTCCAATCATATGAGGTTTTGTTATGTCTCTTACATCGCAAACTTATATCATTTTCTTTTTCATGTTGAAAACTGCCTAAGTCACTTTGTGTCGTGCTCACTATTCATGGATACAACCTTTGTTGGCCATTCTGCAGTTTACCTCGATTTCATGTGTCAGCCATCCTGGTGTTAGTTTGTTTCATCCTGTTACTCATCCTACTCCACATTTAGTTCATACCTGTGAGTGTTCCTCATGTTGGATGATGGAGGATGCATTAATGCCTCCCTTCCAGTGGACTTCTTCCCATCGACTTCAGCTCATTATGCTCTCGGAACGAAGTTTAGAGTTTTGGTTAGTACCTTGGGGATTGCAGTCATCAGTGGCAGTTTCCATCACTATTGAATAATGGGAATACATCAATGTTTCTTATTCGACACGTTCCTCAAGTGTTTGAATTCAAGTCCTCTTATTCACACTTGTTGTATCATACTAGGTACCTTGGGCCCCATTATCCTTATCGATGGAAGCCCTCGCGTTTGTTAATGGTATACATTAATGATCGGTAATCAAACGATACCCCCCATGTTTGACTTCAGCTCATTTATTCACATGGACATGGTTTGTACCTTGGGTTGTTTGGATGAAGACTTTGGCACTCTGATAACATCACCATATTTATGTTATCGCCCAAGCTGCGCAAGACTGAGCCTCACTCATTTTGGCTCTTCATGAGACATAGATCCAGTTTGTTGTTATGATTATGATCTCTCATTTTGACATGGATCCACACTTGTATTTCAGTGGCCATGCTCTGTATATACATATCCTAGTTATGTATTAGAGATCATGTTGTATTATGCTACACATCTATATGATGACAAGATTGTAATTGCTCGCTGAGCTTGATTGTTGTTTCAAGTGCTTTTGTGACCTAGTTATGTGGTTTCTTGCTCCTCCTTTGACTTGGAATTATAATGTATTTTTGCCATCATTTCCCTCTAACCTAAGACATTAGGGGGCATCTTTTATAGGTCAAATATGCACTTTTCCATCCGTGATCACATTGCCCTGTTGATTACACAAAAGGACACTAAGGATTGAAGAGTTTGATTGGCCTGGAGGACTTGTTGCTACAAGTACACTCTTCAGCTTAAAATATTGCAGTTTCTCCTCATTTTATCTCATGTACGCCCCTATCTGTATATCAAACCAGTGTACACCTTGATAAAATACTCTACTTTGCTCAAGGAAAACTAACGTACATCTCCCAAAATGTTGTAAATGCATGTTGTAAAGCACAAAAGTTGCTTACTATACACTACTCTTGTTATATGAAACCCATGTACATCTTAAGATGAAATAAAAAATATATTAATTTGACGAATTGGGATTAGTTGAAGTTGGTTCTGCAACTTACCCAACCTCCCAATCCAACTACCTCTCGATCTAAAATGCCTACCTTGTCCCATAAATACAAGGAGGATCCATGAGAGGGGTTAGACACACAGAGTGTGAAAAACTTGGAAAGAATGCTTTGAGTACTGTTACACTGGAGGAATTTCCAAGTCAGAGTGAAGAGCAAAAGCCCAAGATCGAGTTGCAGAATCTTCTCTACACGTCAGTTATATTGTACTGATTCATGTTTCTTTGACAATAAAAAGGTCGAAACACCCTTCCTCTCCCAAATCGAATGTCTATTAGATTGTATATTCATTTGGATTAATATGTTGTTATATTTAATGATCAAGTTGTTTGTTCTTTCATCATATCTATTATATCCAAGATACGCTGAGGAAGGTATCTTTTGTGTTGCAGGTTCGTCAAGCAGAAGATCAAGTGGGAGATCAAGCGAAAGCTAGGACCAGCCGTCGATAAGAGGTATTTCCTTCAATCTCGATCTCTTTCTTTTGTAGTAACTAAATGAAATACAATTAATGTGTTTACCTGTCAACCCTTCCCAGTTGGTAGTGTCCATCTCCTCACTGTAAGGTAAAAATCCTAAACAACAAGGACGAAAATATATTCCATCAAAAGTAGTAAGTATTGTAATGGAAGGGGCTAACTCAAGAGAAACCAAGGATTTCCAATAGTATATAGACATTATGCATGTCGACACGCCTTCATCTACTACCATTCGTCGAATTGTATTTGAACCATGTACTACTTCGATCTGAAAGGCTACGTGATAGGGAAACTGGGGTTTGATATATGACATATCAAATCTAGAAAGCATGCTCAATGGATCCATGCTACCTATTGCCGCTAAAAGTGCACTACGCTGGGATGGACAACTTTGCGGAACGTCTAGTGAAAACAAAGCACATGGCATTTGGGATAGGTATTCTACAACAGAGTAGTTGGAGCAGCTTGTGCATTAGGATTGTGCATTTTCCATTTAGAAACACCTTTTGGTATCTTCAGCAAAGGGTCTATTCGTCTCTCGATGTGGAGAGGAATAGATGACTCAGGAACTTATTTGTCTTTCTGCTGCACATCCAGGTTATAATTATGGGCTCTCATCTGCAGTATAGTTTGTGAGTTAACCATGTTAATATAATATTGATCAACTGGTGTAACACGATGAGTGCCCCCAGTGTTAGAGATGCCAGAATATGAACCTTGTCCTTTGGAAAAAGGATCCTTCAGAACAATGGGTTTCTTATCACTTAACAACTTCTGGGCTTCATCAATAAGAGGACATTGATGAGTGAGGTGTTCGTCTTTACAAACTTTGCAAGGAAACTTCACCTTCTTCTTATCTTTCTTTCCCTCCTCGGCATTTTTAGTGTTCTTGGTATTTTGTTGGTTCCCATCCCCCTTCCTACTCCTTTTCTTGTTGTTGGTTTTTTGAGGACAATTTTTCGTTGTCTGCACATTTTGTACCGATTCTGTTTTTGAAGGGGATGGTGGAACTGTAGTTGCTTCTGCAGCAGACTGCTTCACAGAAAGTGCATGAACTTGTTTCGTTAAAGCTTCTAGTGCGGATGATTCAGATTAACCTACGATGCCATCAACATCCAGTCTAGGTTTCGGATTACCGAGATCTATATTAGACCTAGGTGCATCAAGAATTATCTTGTAAAGGATTCCAGACTGAGCAGAGATCAAGTCAAGTTGTTGGGTCCTTAAAATTGCTTCCTCTTCAGAAGTGACCCCAGAAGTTGAAACATCCTTAGAAATGTAAGGAAGTAGTCATTTTAAATACCACTCCAAAATAAATTCAGGGGGAATGCCATCTTTAATGAGTCATTTCCGTCTTCGCCACTCTTGAATATGATCGGATATATCGGTGGATTTGTTCTATATGAAAGTAGAGAGAAGATCCATACCCGCACCATACCGGACGAGAAGCTGGAAATGATTCAAGAAAACTGTCGGTAAATCCCAAAAAATGTCATCTATTGCAGCAGGAAATTAAATGTACCATTTTGCTGCAACACTCGTTAAGGTTATTTGAAAAAGCCTCAATGGAATTGATTCATTGTTTAGTGAGTTAGAGGATCACCAGAGGTGAAAAGTCATGACATGGTCTCTAGGGTCTTCACCAGTTTTACCTTTGAATTTTTGAATGTCCGAAGGGAGTTTGGTTGCGACCGACATCCATGCAGGGTTGTGTCGCACCTGGTCATTCGTTAGTTTTAAAAGATCTGGAAAATTTAAAGTTTTCATAAAATGAAAATGGGGTCGTGTCGATGGCGTGCGATTGGGAGGAGTTTGTCAAGGGAAAACACCCAAAACCTGGCTCGTATAAGGTTGGTTGGGGATGCCCCCAGCCATCAGTTGTGAAGAAAGAACATTGTGAAAGTTGCTCTAGCCATAAGCTAGTGGATTACTTCCTTATGGAATCATCCATTATGGTTGGGTATTCATCCCCCTGAATGGTGGGTTAGTATAAGTTTTATTGCCCCCTCCACCAAATAGTGAAAATGAAGTACTCCCTATAGGCACATTAGATTTTTGTACATTAAATCATGTGAAGGGGTTGAAACCTGCCATTGATGCAATGGAAGAAGCATGCATTGAGCCTACAAATGGTGCAGAAGGGGAAATGTGCCCTCCATGCCAAGGAAATCCCTGATTGAAAGTAGAAGAATTAGGATTGACCTGGAACTGCTGAACAAAAGGGGAAGATGTAAAAGACACCAAAGGTGTCCCTGAAAAAAAAATACTAGATGGGCCAATGATGGATCCAAAGGGGATAGATGTCACTGCAACTTGGGTGCTAGACAAACCTAAAGACCCAATATTGAAACTGAAAGAGGTGTTTAGAGCAGAGGTGAACTGCAATGAACATGGAATCAGTGTGCTCAAGGGTGGAGGAGATAAACATCCTGACACAATAGATGAAGTGGGATTGTTAGGAACTACCGATGCACCCCCTATGTTATCCATAGAAAAAATAGGTGTAAACCTATATATGTCTAACTCAGGAATCCCTAAAGAGATAACTCTTTCTAACAGAGGATTGTTAGGTCCAGTTAGTGGAGGGTTGAAGGGTATCGTGAACTCTTCTATAAAAAAATATTAAAACTTGATAGTTTCCTTAACCGGTTGAGTTTGAGAGATAATATGGGGCTCTCTAGGGGGTTCAATTGTACCTGTGATTTCAAAAGAACCACGTGAGTTTTTTCTACACCGTTGAGGTGGCGGTGGAGGCTGCACTGTGAGTGGAGGAAGGTTTGCTAACCTTCATGACCTACGAGTAGGTTGGTCCTCCACAAGTTCAATAAAGATATACTAAGTGATCAACCTAGGGGCCACTAGAACAACAGAAACAAACAACACACGACTATAAAAATTTTCCTATGGTGATCAAGACCAAGAAAACATAGATGATACTGTCAAAGGGAATTATGGGATAGTTAGGGCCCATAACAAACCAGTAGAGTAGTGACAGACAGTTACCCAGGGTCCACAATATAGATTCATCGGGTGCAAGCATTTGAATCGCCAACCACCCTCCCAAATAACTGCAAGCGATTTCCTCCCAAGTTTGTCCTAGGTACAACATAAATATCCTTCCACCGTCACCTGTGTAAATCCCTATAGGTCAAAGATACTAAGGATACCACAGTTGCAGAAAGAGTTCGAGGGAACAATCGCAGTACAAACCGAGATGTATGGGTAGGGTAGCTAAGCCCGAAATAAAAAAGCACACAAGGTACTAATGGATCCCGTACATGTGGCAGTTCTAGTAGATGCTTGATTGAATCATAGGGGGTATCCCTTACTGCTCAAACTCACACGACCCCGTGCTGAACTCCGGTTTGAGTGGAGCTTCCTGGCACATCTCCACATAAATGGATTTACCTAAAGATAGTCTTACTACAATTTTGAGATTTAAACGGTCTTGCAAAGTTTAAGATGTTCTATTCCAAAACCCTAACCTAAGTTAGTTGGTTGTGTGACTTAAGAAGAAAAGTTACTAAATTTTTTAAATTAATGATTCTTTTTAAGGTCTTTATTTACTCAAAAGGGTAGTGCATTTGTGTGCATAATTTTTGCAACTGAAAGAAAAATTGTGTATATGACAATGTAAAATCTTCACAATTTCCTAGTTTGCTTGTCTTTCAAAATATAAAAATGCAAAGTAAACCTAAAGAAAGTAAATATTTTTTATTTTAATTTTTTTTAAAAGAAGATAGCATATGCGACTATAACTACTCAAAAAATAAAAGATTCTTGTTATAAAGAAAATGTTCTTTTGATTTGATTTTTTATTTAAAAGTGAAAGAAAATACAAATAACTATGAACAAAACAAGAACGATCAGATGTATAGGTAAAGGAAAGATGAAACTAAAGCTATAAAAATCAGGTTTTGACCCTAACAAACAACTGAAAATAACTGTTAGCACTTAGATTTTACCCTTTGGTTGTGGAAGGATAAACCTAAGGTAACTGTTTCAAACCAACCTTTAGGAGGAAAATTAGCCTTTTTCCTACCAGAGAGGGCTCTCTCAAAAATATATTGAATGGCTAAAGATATATGAAAATGACTGGGATCTTTTTCAAAACAAATATATGGTTGAAATACACACAAGAATCATTGGCATGGAGGCAAAATATAAGATTTATGAACCAATAGATAAACAACAATAATGATTTTTTACAGAGTCAAGGTAGTTTTCACATTACAGTCAAAGTCTTTTGCAAGTGATAAAGAAAGAAAAATAGACATTCCACCAATAATGGGCACCAATTTTTAGATGAATCCACTATAAATTTAGGAGAAAAAATGAATACTAAAACCTGATAAATCAAGGCATAAACATATGAATCTTGACTTATTTAACTTTCATCCCAGCATAAAAGATATAACATAATGGAAAAGATAACAAAGGAAGGAATACATGAACATAAGAGAAGGAAAAGTATAGACTGTAACTTCGATCAACACATGAATCTCTGTTCTGCAAAATATGTTATTCTCTACATGGCTTTTCGTATTATAAAATAGAGCAACTCAATACAAAAGTCTCTTGCTTTTAAAAAATTTCCAACCCCTTCAAAATGATACAAATTGTATTTTATACAAAATCTTTTTAAAGCAAAACCTAATTGCTTCTTTTAACTAAAACTTAAAATAACTTAACTAAGTTCCATATGTCTCTTGACTTAAAGTTTATACACAAAAATATTACAAATTATTTTCAAATAAATCTCTTCAAAATATTCTCTTTTTTACGGGACCCAACGGATACTTTCATGAACGAAGTTTATATTTCATTCTTCCATATTTTTCGACCATCGTCCATTGATCTGTTGTTAGAAGATCATAGCTTGTCATCTCTTTGAACAGGACCTTCATATCAATATGATCTGCATAAGTAATTTATGGAATTCTTTCACAGATGGAAACTAATTTATTCATTATTTCAAAATCTTCTTCAAGATTTTCCATCAAAATTTTTCCTGTAAGAAGATGATTCAAATGCTGAAATTTTCCATGTTCCATTCTTATATCAAATAAAAATTTCTTATAATCATCCTAGGAGATCAACTCATTGTTTTCATCCCAGAATGCAGGCCAATGTTTTTCAACCAATTTATCAAACTGTTTTTTAAACTCTCTCGCTTGTCTCCTCATTGCTTCGACTCTTTCAATATGTGCGTACTTCCCTAGAATTCTCCTCACCCAAGTAATGATGGCTATCATGTTTTTAATGGCCATGGTCTTCAAATCTTCTTCTGTCAAACCATTCGAGAAACTAATTGTATTTTGTGTTTTATCTTTAAGCTTCTTATTCATACTCTCTCTCATTGCCATACAACTTTCTAAAGATTCTTTAGCCACTTTCTCCTATATCCTCATGAATCTCAAGTATGGTCTGAATTTTTCTGCCTCTTTGATAATTAAATCCCATACCATGTGTTTGCAACCTTGCATAGATTTCTGACCTATCACTTGGTTTTCCAATCTTTTGTTTGTTTCAATCAATTCTTTATATTTACCTTGCAGAGACTTAGTTTCTTCATCTTTCTTTTCATTCTCTTCTTTTAATATTTGAGTTTCTTCTTTCAACTTTTTAATCTCAACATCCTTCAAACTCACTTGGTACATAGCCAGTAAAAGGTCGTATGCAATGTTTCCATCTTCAACTTGACTAGTACCTGTTTGTTGCTGAGCCAAATTTAATAATTTATTTTTTAAATCTTCAATCTTATTTTTTAAACTTATCTTGTCCTTCTCCCAACTGGCTTCCTTTTCAGCAAGTTTCAATAACTTAACGGTGCTATTGTTCACTTCTTTAGATAATTCTTCTTTTTCCTGCTCCAATATGGTCAACTCAGAGTTTTGAATTAGCTGAGTTTCCGAGATTTTTAATTTCTTTCTCAGCTCTTGGATTATATTTTCTTTTTCTTTTAGCATTTTTTTTCCTGCATTCCCTCCGGTACCACTTCCAACCAAATCAATCTGCAACTTCTTGATTTGTTGTTGATGGGTTTTATTTTCTACTTTTTCTTGTTTCAATTGATTGTTTAACTTATCTACAATGGTTTTCAATTTTGCAACCTCCAAGGTTGCTTCCAAAAGATCAGTATACATCACTTCCCCTGTCTGCCTATGTAAAAGAATTTTGTCAGGCACAGTAATTTTATTCAAATTGAGATTAATTTCTGTAACCTTGTCACTTGATGACACCGCCAAATTTAAAGTGTTTTCTTTAACATCTCGACTAGTAACCAAATTCCCATCTGAATTCGACAAGCCTCTGACTTTTGGAAACAACAGATAAGTCTGTTGAGATGAAGCATGCTTGTCTTGGCTGTATTTTCCATACATATCTACTCTAGTTTGAAACTTACTAGCGTCTCCTGCTTCCCTGGCCTCTTGAAACATATATTTTTGTATTTGAACCTCTGATGTTACGTATTCACCTTTTCCTTTTCCTTCATCATCTGTAAGTAAAATCAAGTCTTGATGTTCATCCAACTTAGATCTTTTTTCTTTTTCTTGCTCTTCATCTTCTAAATCAATTGCATCCTGAAAAATTCTTTTTTCCCCAATAACCATAGTGCTCATTGTAGCTTTTTCTCCTCCTGTACATTGTGTCAATACGAGCTCTCTTCCTCGAGGACTTGTAGTTGTTTCATCTTAACTTTCATATTGTGACCAATTTTCCTTTTGAGACATCCCTTCCACCTCTTGGTGATCGAAAGCCTTAGTCTGATTACTCTATCTCCTTTTCGAAATGACATGAAGGGGATCATAATCAATGACACTTCCTTTTTGAAATCCATTTCTTCTAATAATTTATCTATGTGCGAAATGGCATATTTATTCTTTACAGTAAACAGACCTATTGTAAAAGTATATTTGAGATCAGTAGCTTTCTTGAAAAATAGAAATGATTATCTTCCACAATCAATTTATGCCTGAGAAATTCAAGAGCAAAGAGTCTCAATGTCAAAAATGTCAGTAACATATATGGCTGATGTTTGTAACCATTGAACCTGATAACAGTGTTATCTTTCGATAAAAACCAGCCTCCTACCGCCAAATCAGTACTCAATAGCATGAAAGTCTTCATCTCAGGTAACACTCTGGGTAATTTTTCTCCGAAAATCATTTTATACATCTTTGATAGCATGTACTTCATATATTTAAACATATTATCTTTCAAAGGACTTGTAAAACATATTTTTGGAAAATGTAGTTCTTCTCGACTGGCGAACATGACGGTCTTCATCAGGTGTGATTGAAACCTAAAATGCCTTATATTATGAAAATTCACCATCTGTAAGTGAATGCTTTTAGCCAAAAACTACTCAAACTTGAGATGCATTATTTGACTACTTTTAACTTCAGGTAAACCAATACTCATTCTAAATAACAAACTCAACTAAAAATCGGTCACCCATTCATCTATGTCAAAACCTAAAAGCAAGGCCAATAAAGACAAAACAAGTTGAGTGTTCTCACTAAAGAGACTGGCATCTATAGGATATGGAGTATCAGTAATTTCCAAATCTAGTCTAAGGCAAGAAGTCATGAAAATTTGCTTATTCTCAAGGGATAGCTGGTGATATAGGTCTATAATTGACTTCTCAAAAAACCTTTATGGTTCAGGAATTTGGGATGCAGGGACTTCTAGGGCATCTCTTATAAGTGAGGATTCAACAGGTAAAATTATTCTAGTTTTTTGGGCATTCATAACGGCTTGCTCGGCTTCTAAGTAATTAGATGTGCACTAGGACACAAAATCTAGGAACGAAACAATTTGGTTAGGGAAAAATGACCGGAGGGACGACTAGTTGACTATGTGCACATCCAAATGCTCTTCTTGCAAACTCTTCAATTTAACCTTAATCTCTGCAAATGATAACCTAATTGAAGTATCAAATATATCCCTGTCTTTATATTCCAAAGCATCCCTAGGCTTAATACTGTCTACATTCTGGACTTCCTCCATTTTTATCTCTTATAAACAAGCTTAAAACATTATTAGCTTAGGTTACAAGGCCCTACCTGTCACTGACAATCATGCACATTGTCCTGCTCTGTCTCTTTCCGTGATGCCCACTCGTCGAGAACATTCTAGTGTTGATAGTGCAAAGACAAATGTTGAGTTTTACGTGTTTATTTGCTATATATAACCCATTTTCCTTATCCTCCAAGCATCTTTCACCTGCTTTTAACACTTCGATGACCTTCCTTACCGTCCGATCATTCTCCAATCATCAAATCTTAACCGTTAGATCTTAGTGCTAACATCCAAAATGTTGTTTAGCAAATCCGAAAGTGGTTTCCAAAACCTCCTTTATCAACTACGAAATGTTCTGGTGCCTCCACGTGTCTGGCAGTTTTTCATTTCGCAACCACTATCTTCTCGTATCCCTCGTGCATTTTCACCGTGTGAAACTTCTTTGGATCTTGGATCTTTCACAGGTTTGTAAATCAATGGTGGGATGTGCTCAGTATTTAATCCTCCTTTTTCATTTGCTGGCAGGGTCTCCTTCCTTATGCTTCACGCACCTTTTGAAATCATCATCTTTGATTTATTTTGCCTACAATCTGAGCCGTTGATTTTTTGATACTTGTACTGTGATTAAAAACATATCTCAAGCCGTCAGATCTTTCCATCATCAATCTCAACCATTGACTTCAACGCCATACCTTCCACCATTGTGGTTTCGCATCCCTTCAAGTTGGTTTCTCATACTAGTTTTCTTGTTTGCAAAGTGTTGTAAAACTGCCACCTATCCGCCAATTTTTCCTTTCGCGACCACTTGCAACCTTTTCCCTCCATGCACTTTGGTGATGTGAAATGAATTGTGAACCATTGATCTCTACCAACCATTCATTAATGGTGTATTTTGTATGTTGTTTAACGACTTCAATATTTTCCTTCAGACTAATGTATTTTAACATTTCTTTTGCACTCACCTGTTTGTTTTTACATTTTTTCTTCAAATTTTCCTTTTGTTGTTTCCTTTGACACTTTTATCAACAATTTTGGTTAGATTCAACCATATAATCATGAAACCAAAGACATTTTAAGGGACTTTCTCTTCATATTAAGTGATTTTCACAATATTTGTTTTCATTATACAACATCCTTTATATTGTAAAAACTTGGTGTTAACAATAACCAACCCAATAAGTTGCTTCAAAATCACCTAGAAGTAACTAAATTTTGGCAACAAGATACTGTAAGAAACAACTGGTATGTAAAAGAATAGTAAGCGACAGATAGATATCATCATGTTCTCTAAACATAGGTAACTATAAAGGATCAAGTCCAAGCATCCTCCAAACAAAACTATGGGTTAGAAAGGGTTAGGTACCTTCACAAGCACAAAGAACCAAAAGCAATCTCGCAAAGGTCTATAACAAACTCAGATAACCTCTCATAAGCAATAAAAAGGTGTCAGATCAACAAGTGGACTTCCAAAACCAAAGCAACCAACCCCATGATCAAACTCTAAAAGAAAAACAAATTTCTCAGGGAAAAACCTCGACTGTGTCTACAGAGTCATCTGAGTGACTCACGGGTAAAAATGTAGGAAACTTGTGGGTAGGGAAAGATAGTGTTAAATTTTCAGAATTTACTTCAATCTGATCTAGGATCTTAACTCAGAGAACAACATGTACAACATATCTACAGCATATCAATCATGGAGACAATAATGCAAGCACACAAGAGACACAAAGATTTACTTGGGGAAAACCATAAAGGTGAAAAACCCCAATAACTTCCTCAGAGATAGATAGAGAAATGATACAACCAACCATAAGAGATAGACACAACATAGCAGTAGATCCTCCTCCTCCATAAGTGCGCCACTCCTCCTTGAGTGCATGAGTGAGAAGTGAGTGAGTAAATAGAGTGCCTCCCACACTCTATTTATACTTGACTTGACTTGCCTTTTTACCTAACTCATGTAGGCTCGAACTTAACCACATAACATAATGCTGACTGGGCCGACCCCCAATAGGGTGGTCTAATAACCCTTTGACCCACATGACTTATACAGGCCCGACCCCAAACAAGGTGGTCTAATAACCCATCAAGTATAAGTTACGACACTTACAATATAAATAACGACATTTCCTTATAGAAGAATAATACCATCTCTATAGGAATACAATATACATATATGTGAAATACATTCTGAAGTTACATATACATCAACAGATAGCCGCGACTATAAGTATGGGAAACTCGCAGGTGAGCTTTGAAAATTTTTAAAATGAAAGAAAAATGAAGATCAAAACACAACTGAGTCAAGTACATGGGTGGGAAAAACCCTGGAAACCTTCACAGAGACCTAAAAGCTAATAAAAAATGAAAGAAAATATCTCAAGAATCCCCAAAGAATAAATAGCTTCTCCCATGCGGAGTTGCCAGTTATGTTGTGCGGTTTAATAACCTATGACTAGGAAATGGAGGTCAGCAAAATACATCAATTTTTATTGCGTAAACAGTAAAGAAAATATATATAACATTCAACATTTATTTCCATCCATAAAATAAATAAGATTCAAGACGAGGTTCACACTTAGATAATCGATGGTTGATCCAAGCTTTCGAAATCCAATCTTCTTGATTCACTGTTGCACTGCTCCAACTGATGATCCTGCAAACAAACATACTACCTTTATCAAAGCAATTTGACTACAGCAATATAAACAATTGAAGTTGAAACTCATATATAAGTTCATATGACATATTGAAATATCAAGTTCATATAAAGACAAGTGCTATTGGAAGGGAAATCTCTAATTTTATTTGCATCAATAATAGCTGATTATACCTGTTCTGCAAAAGGCATTGTTGTACCTAGACACTGGGCTCTTTTTCCTCTCTCTTGAGTAAATATTCCACCAGGATAACATTGGCTCTTAAGATGATCTTCCTTCTCAAGCCCCTCCCCTTTTATTTATTCCAAGGCTAGCAGGTTGGGATCGAAAGGTAGTTGATCTGAGAAGTTAGGGTAGTTGAATAACCATCCCAACTAATCCATCATTAATCATTTTATATATTTTTTCGATATTTAATTTAAATAAACCCGTGAGTATTCCTTTGGATAACTAGCGAACAACTCACAACTATCATATCTTGCAACTAGTGGGTGCAACATTTTTAGTTGATACCCGCAGGTTTTCTATAGAGACACCCATGACTAACCTGCGTGTTGGAATTTATATGAGTCATGGCTATGCTTCAAAATAGTCACAAAAAATATTTTGTTGAGGAAGGAATTGCAAGGTTCAGATCCAAAACATCTAAGGTCAAGCTCTTCAATCCATAATGTCCTTTTGTGTGACCGACAAGGAAATGTGTTCACGGATGGATAAGTGCTAATTTGAGTGATAACACATAGCCCACAGGTAGATTATGGAGGTCGGTAGGGAAGTCTAAAGGGGAAAATCTGGCATCCATTTCTCTTAGCGTTTGATTGGAACCAAGAGGATTATTTGAAATAGGTTTAAAAGTAGGGGTAGGTATTACAACAATGTGACTTGAAGTAGCAGGAGGGGTGATCAGGACCTCAGTTTTTTTACTAGCTTCTTTAGTGAAGAGGAACAGGTCACTGCTTTCTTCTTTGACTTCTAAACTCTCTCACAAAGCACTCAAAACAGTGGGTTTGGAACCTTTTTCTGATCAAATAGGGTTTCTTTCAGATATGTCTCAGACTTAGACCTAAATAAGGAATTCTCAAAATTTAAATCAAAAGAGATAGTCTTTATAGCGTGTGCCCCTTCTTTAGGTAAAGAAAAATAGCTGGTTAATGAGGGAATACCTATTTTTCTTTCTTTGCTTTCCGGATGATCTTTTCTTAATATGATACGAATTGTGCAGGTTCAGGATCCGACTAAATTCTGGTAGATATCCTTTGGGAAGCAATAATTCTTTCAATAAACTTGCCAAGTGTCTCTTGTGGGACTGCAAATTTGAATATTGGAGTCGTCAGGGAAAATATCACAACCTTTATGTATTTGATCTTTTGTTTTCCCTCAGAGATATGGTTTGATTCTTTGTAATTATTTTTCTCGAAAAATAATTTCTTCTTCCCCAGTATGGTCTCCATATGTTATCACTTAGGATTCTTCCAAGTTGCGCCAGAAGGGATCACTGAGGTAACAATTTTAGCTATACTCTTGTGGATGCAAACTAGCCTTTCCAAACAAAGAGATGGATCTCTCTCTCACAACTCTTTCATCACACAAAATATCACTTGAATGGGCTGGTTGTGTATTAATTATAGTGGTGGCTACTCCTTCAGATAAAGGTATTAGGGTTTTTCAGTTGGTTGGGTTGAGAATAGGCATATCATTGGGCATGGAGTCAAACTTTCATAGGTTTTATGTCACAACTGACTGATTTGACTATAATTTCGGAAGCATAGGCAAGATAAATAATGTTTTTTCATGTCAAAGATATATTAGCAAATGGTAGCAGAAAGGGGAACAAAATATATCACAGAGTCATAGCATTTAGGAATTAATTCTAACTTGCAATTTTAGGAAGAAAGGGTAGTGAATCTAATCATATGTATCTGAAGCATCAAATGATAGATGAATTTCAGACCATGTAATCTTTATTTAAACACTGTAGAAGAAGACAATCAATCAAAAATACTAGAAAGGAAAACAATCACATGAGTTACAAACATCAAAACACTCATTTCAATAATTTCCACTAAAAAATTAAGTCTTTGCATTAATAAAAAAGAATGGGTTTCATCACCTACTCAGAGTTTTCTTATCTCAAAATCCCAACCCTTGGGTATTATTCAAAACCTCCCTTTATAGGATTACAAAATCAAAACCTTCTTGACTACTTCACCTATAAGTGGTTGTTTATTAAATTCGCAACTACCACTGTTTTTAATAAATCAGATTAACTACTAGTCTTATGGATTTTTTATTCAATATAGTAATAAAAAATTGGAAGTGATGAGGTTGTATTCCTTCTTCACGTTGAGCTACTTGAACCAATTGCTTCTTGATCTTGCTTGTGTACTATCAGTGCAAAAACTCAGGTTTTTGGATTGCTTGATGTCTTTTAGATTGAGCCATTTCAGGATGATTTGTAGGGATTGACGTTTTGTGCCTTTCCTTTTCCATCATATCAACTCCCATTCATGAAACAATTGGATCTTTTTCCTACCGAATTCTGCATTTTTACACAGCTGCAATTTATTCTAAAAAGCCAACTTCAGTTCACAATCCACAAACCACAAACCACAAACCACAATGTGGGAGTCGAAAATCGGTGCTACCGAGCGGACTTTATCAAATTTCACCTCTAACATCCGCAATCCAAAATCCACAATGCGGCAGTCGGAAGTCAGCATTGTCGAGTAGACTTTATCAAAATTCACCTCCAACTGCCGTAATCCACAAGTCACAATGCGGGAATCGGAAAGTTGGAACCCCAATGCAGAACTTTTAAAAACATTACTCCTCTGACTTCCGCAATCTACAATGTGGGACTCGTAAAGTCAGAATACCAACTACACAACTTTGAATAAATCACACCTCCAAATTCCCCAATCCACAATGCGGGATTTGGAAGTTGGAACCTCAAACTTACAGTTTTGAAGAAATTAGACCTCCATAATCTGCAATCCATAGTGTGGGAGTCTAAAATTCTTAACTCCAACGCGTATTTTTTAGAAAATTTCTCCTCTCACTTCTGCAATCTACAATGCGTGTTCGGAATGTCGGAACCTCTACGAAATAACTCTACGACCATCGATCTAGATCTATCTCCGATATTGACCATTCAATCTCTTAAGAGAGGAAGATCTCCTTTTTATCATTTTTCTTTTTGTGGCTTGCTCATCCAGTTGGAAGCTGTTAATAATTAGCCATTTTTTGGAGTTTATTTTCTTCTTCTTTTTGGCGTAATAGGTTAGTGGGAAGGATTCAGATTTTGGCAGGGGGTTCCCTTCCCTTCCCTTGTAGGATTTTTCTTAGAGGTGATAACATCTAATATGAGAAATATGGTTATGCATTGTCTACATGATAAAAAACAAACTATCTCCTAATATTCTTCTTTATAAAACTTGTGCAATTGAACCAAAATTATATCTATAGCAGGTGGGATGATCAATATAAGATGAAATTTTTATTTATTTATCCATAGACCATAACAAAACAATCATGCATAAGAATAACCACAATACACAAAATTTACATGGAAACCCTTTGCAAAGAAAACCACAAAAAAATTCTTTACAATTTTGTAAGCACCAACCTATAGTTAATAAAATGTATAGGAAAAAATATATTGTTACAAAATTTGTAAGCACCAACCTATTAAGACACCAATTCACACTGCTAACTTGCACCAACTTAGCAAGAGACACCAATCTCTATTTGAACAACAATAACTTTCATTTACAATATAAATTCTTCAATAAATGATGAACATTTGCATTTCCTTGATCATGTCTTCTTGCTACTTTTGATTTTACCATGTCTTCTTGATGCTTTTTCCTTGTCCATGTTTTCTCGCTACTTCTACTTTTACTAGATCTATTTGCTATTTTTTCCTTCACTGGATTTGCTCGCTATTTCTTCCCTTACTATATTTTCTCACTAAAGTGTCACACACACACACATATTCTTCTTTGTCACATTTTTCATCACTCTCTCCTTTTGGAATGATATTCAATTTTTGATCATATCATATTCTCCTCTTCAAATATTTCACTTCCAATGGATTCACATATTTCTCTTCATGTATAACATTTATTTATATATATAATCATGACCCATATTGAAGAGATGTGTTAATTCATTAATTAAATAATTAAATCTTTTATTTCACCTTGGAAAATACCATGGGCTTGAAACCACCAATGGTAAAACCATTTGAAAACTATTTTTTTGAAATCTTACATGCACTCTTACTTCCAAAACAATGAACTTGAAACCATGGGCTTGTAAAATATTTCTTTAGCTTATTTACTTGTAATTTTAAATATACTAGTAAAAATTCACTTTTTACTTTTTCACGTGCACCCCTTTTCTTTTATATATATATATATATATATTCTCCCCCTTGCTTGCAAATTCTTTAGCATAAAATCAATGACAACATGTTCAACAATATTCGCCTTTTTAATTGCTGGCAACCTTGTGACAAAATACATAATACACGAGGAATAGAAATTCTCCCCCTTAACTTATGCTTCCACTTAAGTACTTTGGGACTATATGAGATGGATATTACTACCAATTTTTGTTTGAGATACTCAAATGTCTCTTTGGAAAGGGGTTTTAAGAAAATATATGCAATCTATTCTTTAGTGGCAATATATTCCAACTTGATATTGTGTTCTACTACTTGTTTTCTTAAGAAGTGGTACTTGGTTGGAATATGTTATGTTTTTGAATTGATAACATGTTTCTTTGAAATATTTATTGCACTTGTGTTATCACAAAGTATTGAGATTGGATGATCACGCTCTAGCTTCACATCTTTTAGTGTCTACTTCATCGAAAGGACCTGTTTGCAACATGATGATTATTTTATATACCCAACCCCTATTGTGGATAGAAAAATTGAATGTTGGTTCTTTCTCAATTAAGACACTAGATTGTTTCTCAAATTGATCCTCTACTTGTACTTTTCCTATCATCAACATTGCCTATCCATTTTGCATTATTATATGATGCTAGAGTAAAATTGTGTTCAAGATAATCCTTGTGGATTAGCTTTCCAACAATAGTATTCTCTTTGTCCTATGAATACCATCTCAATCATCTCAAACAAACATTCAACAAGTGCAGGAAATTTGGACTATCCCTATACCCTAAGAAGTCTCATTTTGCAATGCAAGAATGTAAACGTCTAGGTTATATTGTGTCAAAATAAGGGGTAAAGGTTGATTCTAAAATAATAGAAGAAATAAAAATCATTGGATTACCCTTAATCAGGAAGAAGGTAGATTCATTCCTAGGAAAAATCATTTTATTAAGAAGCTTCATAGCCAACATTGTTGAAATTGTAAAAACAATCACTTATATGATGAAGAAACACAATGAGATTAAGTGGACTAATGAATCAAATGAGATTTGGGAGAATCACCAATTTTAATAATCCCTTTTTATAAAAATTATTTTTTGATATTTTCTTTTGCTTCAGAGAGCACTATTGAAGCATTTTTTATATTGAAGAATGATGAAGGACATGAACAACCCATAACATTTTTTTAGAAAGGCATTGAGGGATGCAAAGTTTAAGTACAACACAATGGAAAAGAAGGCCTATGCAATGATAAAGGATTTTAAATCCTTCAAATGTTATATTATTCATTCTAAATTCCTTTCTTATGTACCTAGCAACACTATTAAAGTCATTCTCATCCAATCACACAGTGATGGAAGCAGGGGAAAGTGGATAGGTAAAGTCTAGGAATTTGATCTAGAAATAAAACCAACCAAACTGATAAAATCCTAGGGGTTAGAAAAAATATTAGCTCAATCAAATAATGAAGCTTTAGATCTAAACATGGTTGCTAAAATAGCAACAAATGTAGGACCTAATCCAAGTAATTGAAAGAAGCCTTCTTTTAATGTAACTGAAAGGTTCTTTTATTCTATATGGTATAAGGACTTAGTGTTTTATTTTTGTCATTTTCAATGCCCACCTTATTTTGATAAAGGTAAGGCTAGGTCTGTGAAATTACACTACAAGGAAAAGACCATCTAATGGATGCTTTTGTATATGCTTTTCTAAAAAGAGCCCAAATATTCATTTATAGTGGATCCAAGTAGGGAGAGGTTTTAGCAGATGTTTTTATTCAGTGCTTTGATGCATAGAAAACACACCAGTTCACCTTAAGTAAATATGCACTTCTGCATACTAAAAGATATCATAGTGATATTGAAATCCTAGGTAAGTCGAGAGAAAAAATAATTATTTAGATTTATACATCCAACAAAGACTGGTGCATTTAAACTACAATGATGCACCGGTGCGACAACAAAAATGATGGACAAATTTCAGCTAAAACATGCTACCCTGCTTCCTAGAAAAATATGTTTTACAAAAAATAAGACAACTGAATTACATCGTGTTTAGATATTTTTAACAGCACTGGTGTAGTGTGTAATTGGAAGAACCAACACAAGGTGTAACTAAAAGAAAAGAACAATCAATTTTTTTAAATATTTTTATATGCACCGCTTTTTTTTAAATATTTTTATATTCACTAGTGGTGCATTTACCGCACCCAAACGCATCGAGGCATCATATAAGATATGCACTGATGTAGGGAAAAGAAAAAAAATTAGGGATGTAAAATGTTTTGATATCATTATATTCATTAATGGTGTATTGCTATCTTTGGAATACACCAATGAGTAATATCATTTAGAGTATCGAAGTAGGGTAAACGAAAAAAACAGGATGAAAAATATTTTTATATTTTTATATTTACTAGTGGTATGTTTCCCTCACTCAAAAGTACTAGTGCATTGTATAAGATATGAAATAGTGTGGGGTAAAATAAAAATAAAAAAATTATGGGATGACAAATATGTTTATTTCTGTATATTCAGTAATGGTGCCTTCTTATATTGAGAACGCACCAGTTCATAATATCATTTAGAGCACTAAAGTAGGGTAAAAAAAAACTAGATGGGAAAATGTTTTTATAATTTAATATTTGTAGACGATGCATTTATATACCGGAAACACACCAATGCATCCATAATAGAGTGCACGAGACTAAGATAAAATTAAGAAAAATTATGACAAATTTATTTATTTTTATTCAGTTCTGGTGTGGTCATTTGCTTCAACCACACTGGTGTGTCAGATTTTTGAGCGCAATGAAACATAGTAAAAAACAATATCGGACGAAAATACCATTTTAACCATGGACTACAATTTTATTGACCACGTAAGCACCAATGCTTTATATTCCTCCTTGAAAGCCCTTACATTGATGTTGCACATGGTTGAATTGCTCCCTTCCATTTATTTTTTGGTGGCTTTGGAATTTTTCCAAACAGTGGGAAAATTTTGAATTTTCATCTAAATCCCAACCTTGTCTCCCTGACCCACAAGTCCTGAGGTAATGTCTTTGTTATCATCTAATTCAAATTTTTAAATGATAGAAATTGAAAATAAATAAGTGACCATTTAATTGCAGTAAATGACCAGTTAACCACAATCAATGACTAAATAAATGACTAGTTAACATCAATCAATGACTAAATATATGACTAGTTAACAACAATCAATGACTAAATAAATGACCAGTTAACAACAATCAATGACTAAATAAATCACCAGTTAACAACAATCAATGACTAAAACAATGATTAAATATACAACCAAACTGATCAATTAGAACAACTAATAAATGACTAAATTTTTTTAGTAATGTATTTATTCACATTATAAGTGACTGGAAATAAATGACTATTATTCACGTGACTAAATTTAGTCATCTATATGCAATTTTTAGTAGTTTGTTTAGTCATTGATCTCACTTTTTCTACTATAGGAGGGTGAATTAGGGTTTTGAAGTCTGAGTTAAATCAGTTAACTCATCAAATAGGTCATAATTATTCTCATGATATTTAGTTGTGGTACATTTCTTCTCTTGTTCATGCATGACAAAGGATTGGGATTGGCTTCCTAGATCTAATCCTAGTGGTGGCGCTTGGGAGGGAAAGTTAGGCCTATTTAAGTGACTTTGACTCCTTTTTTTTCTCTAGTTGATGGTAAAGGTGGAACATTAGGGAATTGGATGCCTATTCAACTGATTTAAATCACCAATTGTCTCTATATGTCCTCCAAATGGCGTATTTGAGGCCTTGTAAAGCTCAAATCACTCCCCAAATTTTCTTTATTCCTCCTCCAAGTGGTGCATTAGGGTTTTGGGACCCTGATTAGTGTTTTTTATCCCTTCCATTTGTCACCATATCAAGGGGGTGAATTATAACCTCCTTGGGCTATTTAAAGAGGCCTCTCCTCTTGCTTTGGGAGTTGGTTGTTGTTGGAGGATTGTATTCAAACTCTTTTGATTTGATTTTGGAATAAAACTGTTTAAGATTTTGGACGTGATAATATTTTTCTACCTTGATTGTGTGGATATGTTCTTCTACTTATGTGAGGTAAATTTGCTTTAATTTATTCAGATATTTTGTCTTGTTTCCATTGTCATTTGTAAGGGTATTACCACCCAATAGGATAGACCTAGTATTATTGTTGGGATTTATTGTAGGTTTTCAGAGAAGTAGTTAATATAGGAATTTTATAAACTACACATATTCTTGTGTTAAATTTTCTTCTATAGGATACATGTGGAAGCAGAAAGGAGGCAAAATTCTCTTCCATTGTGTTTCTAAGTTGTTGTTGCAAGTCTCCATAATCCTTGAAGAGTTATTCCCTTAGAATTCTACCCTAGATCTCTAGACACTTCTTCAAGAATTCCATTTTCTATCTCTATCAACTTGAATCTTCCTCTTAAAACTTAAATATAATTTGGTTACTTCGCTTAGATCTACTTGGCTCATAAACCTGAAGCATTACTATCATTTAGCACTAGTACATTGTTTATGCTAGACAGTGTTTTCTTTGTACAATTTTGAGTAAATTAGCTCATTCTTCTAACATTTCCATTTTCAGATTTTAGGAATCGCTAAACATCTAGACAATTTTTCCTAAGAATCAAGGGCTCCCTCCTCTCCTATTTAGACTGTTCTATTTTTAATTTAAAAAATGCTTGAATCTATAACCTTTTATTACACGATTAGAAAGATATCTGATTATTGAAATTTGTATATGTCAGTACATATGATTTAATCACATGCATATTAGTTTTGGAATATAATTTACATCTGATTTTATATCCAAGATCAAAGACCATAGAGTGCATGCATTAAAATCCTTAAAATTTTGCACCTAGTTTCAAGGAAAATGCATTTCAATATTTGCATGTCTTTGTAATTTTATTTGTAAATAATTAATTTAGTGCTAGTATCAAATTTTATCTCATTGCACATAGGATGGATGGAGATATAATCTCTTGATACATACCCTTACTTCCAGTTATATTTGTAATCCTATCCCTTTTGTTGTTTACTAGATTGTAGTCTAACCATCATTTGCAAGACAAACTCCATCTTTGTAGGAATAAAAAAGATCACATTTAGATACATATTATTTCTTTTGTATAACAATTTTTTGTAGGCCTTGAACAAAAATAAATATGTCCATGATTAAGTCCAAAATGGTCACCATTAAAACCCCTAGGGGGGCTTTCTAGGAAAAATGTTTACTTCTTCTGCTTTCTCCAGTTCTACATTCTAATTTGTAAGCGGAATTGTTTTCCCATAAGCACAGAGAATATGTACTTACGAGGGCTAAAAATCCCTTTGTAACACATAAGGTATGGAGTTCATGTCAAATCCCTCCCTTCACCCCTCTTTGGGTCACATTTCATGCGTTATTTTTTGCTTTTCCTTTTTCACCTCAGGATAGTTAATTTTTTTAATTTGTTTAAGTAGTAATTAGAAAACATTTGATTTCAGTTTGACATAATTTGTATACATGCTAATTTGTAATGTTTAATCATTCATTCACATTGTAAATCACTCTCTTAATTCCAATTAAAATCAATCATAAACATTCTAATTGATTCCATAATTAATTAAAATCAACCTCCCTAAAAGATTAAACGTTGACATCTATCTTCCAAATATTTGTTTCTTGTGGGAAAATTCTACAATGAAGGGGAATAAACTAGGTAGTTACTATTTGGACCCATCAATCTACACCCTCGATTGGAGTTATCATTGGACATAACACCAGAACTTTGATATGGTCCATTTCTCATGTGGAACCACACTTGACAATCCATACTTCTTTTCACGTACTTCGAGTATATTGGAAATCCCCTTTCCCTTAAAAAATTTAACTTGTAAGAAATAGTCGATCCATACACTAAGCAAGTTCACAATTTGAAACACCTCCATTTAACAAGCAAAGTCAATCCTCACCTCAATGAGTTCACAATTTGGACTGGCTTATGATTTCTAGTCAGTTACCATTTATTTTCTGTTGGTAAAGTAATATTTTAACCATAGCTTGGAGCCTCCTTATGAATCCACTTTTCTATCCTTTTAAAGAAATGGTATATAATTTATTATATGTAAAAATCTTTGAATTGCTTGATAAGATACATTTGTTAGATTTATTTCCTAGTGTAATTTATTAACTCCTAAGTTCCCTTTTCTTAGGCATCCATCCTAGATTTTCATAGGGTCTACCTCGCTTGGATTTTGTTTAGTATTTGACATAAACAGATGGATTCCAGTGTTGTGGCGACAATGGACACCCAACTCATTGACTTTCCCCCAAGGAAACTCTATGTGGGTTGACATATTTCTCATGTTCGCATGCATATCTAGGAGGCAACGGGTTCCAAGGTAATCAATCCAACAATGCATATCTAATTAACAAGCCTAATGTAAATAATTCTCCAATCACTAAAATCAACACTATAAATGGTGATAAATCAAATAAAAAGTACAATATGGGTGCAACAAGTGATCGAATCTAGTCAAAGAGTAGAAAAAAAATAACACCCTAGAAAAAGAGAAGACACAATAGCCCTATAAGGTCAGCTACAACAATAAAAAATGAGAGAATAAATCTTCCTTAAATATTTTCATACAATGGGGGTCTCAAGTCCACCGCATAAAATAAGTAGAAAGATGAATAATGGTCTTCCAAGATTTGGAATTCGGTAGGGTTCCCAAATCCTACCCATCCAATGAGTAAAGATCAAATGTAACTGTTATAGAGAGAGTCAATGCTCACTTCTATCTACATCAAGTGGCCCCCAAACTATGAAAGTAACCTATTATGCCAAATTAAATTGTCACTAAGGTACCTCATTCTTATACATGTTGGACATGTTACCTACAACTTCAACCTGAAGGAATCGATTTGGACGATCTTCAATATCTAAAGGGAAAGGTGCGCCAATCATCCATTTGGTCTGGTCTCACCACATACCACCCTAAAAGGATGGGCCTATCAAAATATTGCTCATGATTGTGTTTGACAATACTAGAGGATTTTGGTTCCCAAAAATGTCAACCACTATATCTTAGATGTACAGTCACTAGGGGGAATTGTTTGGAATATTCCTATCCGCAAAGTCCTAACCTACATACAAAATTATTTTGGTCCTCAAGTGAGGAATTTAATGTGTTTAGATTAAGGTTGATTTTAGGCTGCACTTATTGCCATGAACCAAGTTATTTTTTAATTAAGGTGTGAAAGTGTGTGCAAATGTGGTGTGTGCAACTATCAAACATAAATGACATGGAAATTTAAATGTTTGTACAATGATGAAATGAAAGACAATACAATTTTAATATTAAACTAAATCATTTTTTTCTTGAAATAAATCTATGATTTCCTAATAAGAAATTGATCATAATCAAGCCACTCATAATTCCAAGCAAGCATGCAAATAGGGAAACCAATCAAAGTATGGATCCATAAATAAAATAAAAGAGGATGTAACTGTTAAATTTTTTGAATTTACTTCAATCTGATCTAGGATCTTAACTGAGAGAACAACATGTACAGCATATCTACAGCATATCAATCATGGAGACAATAATGCAAGCACACAAGAGACACAAAGATTTACTTGGGGAAAACCATAAAGGTGAAAAACCCCAATAACTTTCTCAGAGATAGATAGAGCAATGATACAACCAACCAAGAGAGATAGCCATAACCTAGCAGCAGATCCTCCTCCTCCATAAGTGCGCCACTCCTCCTTGAGTGCATGTGTGAGAAGTGAGTGAGCAAATAGAGTGCCTCCCGCACTCTATTTATACTTGACTTGACTTGCCTTTTACCTAACTCATGTAGGCTCGAACTTAACCACATAATATAATGCTGACTGGGCCGACCCCCAATAGGGTGGTCTAATAACCCTTCGACCCACATGGCCGACCCCCAATAGGGTGGTCTAATAACCCTTTGACCCACATGACTTATACAAGGCCGACCCCAACAAGGTGGTCTAATAACCCATCAAGTATAAGTTACGACACTTACAATATAAATGACGACACTTCCGTATAGAGGAATAAAACCATCTCTATAGGAGTACATACAACATATATGAAATACATTCCGAAGTTACATATACATCAACACTCCCTCTTAACTAGGAAGGTATTTCTCAGCACAGTTCTTCTAGCACAAGTCATCTTCTCTGGATCATCGTCACTGGATAATCGTCATCGAGTCATCATCATCGTCACTGCTGCTGCTATCTCAATCAATCTCTGAATCTACTCGTCATAGGAAGTTCTACAGAGCCAGTCCTTTTTCATATTGGATGTAGGCCCACCACCTGCAGGTCTTCGTCATCACTGGCCATACTGTGGAATCCTCAGGACTTTTACGTGCGTCACAAAACCTCGAAAGAGCATTTTCCAGATGTCCCAGGGCACAGATTACATGCCATAGGCAAAACCTCGAAAGACCATCTGCAAATCTCCTAGGGCACAAATTATATGTGACCTCACCACAAAACCTCGAAAGAGAATCCCAGGACTGATTACGAGCACACGGCTCAACCTATCGGATCTCCCAGGGCACAAATTACATGTGGTCACCACAAAACCTCGCAAGAGCATCCCAGGACTGATTACGAGAACACAGCTCAACCTATCGGATCTCCCAGGGCACAAATTACATGTGGTCATGGCAAAACCTCGCAAGAGCATCCCAGGACTGATTACGAGCACACAGCTCAACCTATCGGATCTCCCAGGGCACAAATTACATGCCATAGGACAAAACCTCGAAAGAGCATCTGCCAGATATCCCAGGGCACAAATTACATGCCATAGGAAAAACCTCGAAAGACTATCTGCAGATCTCCCAGGGCACAAATTATATGTCCTCCCAAGCAAAACCTCGAAAGAGCATTTGCCAGATGTCCCAGGGCACAAATTACATGCCATAGGAAAAACCTCGAAAGACCATCTGCAAATCTCCCAGGGCACAAATTACATGCTTATCTGCACAAACTGATCCACGGCCATAGAGTATCAACCTGATACTCACCATACATCATCCTGATGTATCCATGATCATCCTGATCATCATCACTGCAACGTCCTACTGCATGTCATCTGGAGCAACATCCTGAAGCTCGTCATCTATGATCATCCTGATCATCACTGCAACATCCTGCTGCATGTCATCTGGAGCAACATCCTGAAGCTCGTCATCTATGATCATCCTGATCATCACTGCAACATCCTGCTGCATGTCATCTGGAGAAACATCCTGAAGCTCGTCATCTATGATCATCCTGATCATCACTGCAACATCCTGCTGCATGATCCACCTGATCATCAATGCATATACCTGATGCATACCAAGTATCTACCTGATACATATCATCATACATGATCCTCCTGATCATCAATGTATCCACCTGATACAAATACATGATACATATCATCATACATGATCCTCCTGATCATCAATGCATCTACCTGATGCATACCAAGTATCTACCTGATACATATCATCATACATGATCCTCCTGATCATACAATGTATCCACCTGATACAAATATGATACATATCACCATACATGATCCACCTGATCATACAATGTATCCACCTGATACATATACAGATACATGGTCCAAGCATCCAACATGATGCATATACAAAATACATACACATGATCCAACTGATCATATCCAGCATCAACATGATGCGTACATACATAAAAATGATCCAACTGATCATATCCAGCATCCAACATGATGCGTACATACATACAAAAAAATGATCCAACTGATCATATCCAGCATCCAACATGATGCGTACATACATACATAAAAATGATCCAACTGATCATATCCAAGCAGAAACCAGAACATCATCCTGATGCTCATCATCCAGCGCTTACATCCACAGCCATGTGAAGGATCCTCCTTCCAACATGCTTGGAATGGCTTCATCAAATGTGTCCATCACTTCTTCCTCGAAGTGTGTTCGATCTGAAGAACGCCAAGCCTCTCTCTGAAGTACTCGAACTTCAATCTGGCTAGTGGCTTCGTCAACACATCTACAATCTGCCTGTCTGTTGCAACATATAGGAGCTTCACAGCTCCTCTCTGCACCATATCCCTGATATAGTGATATTTGATCTCTATGAAACACTGGGTTCTCGGACAGCTACACACAACTCTGGTTATCACAGAAGATACCAGTAGCTTCCAATGGGAGATCAAATAACTTAGACAGTAGCTTTCGTAGCCATACTGCCTCACAACTAGCTGAATAGGCTGCAACATACTCTGCCTCAGCTGTACTCAGTGCTACGCAGGACTGCTTCCTGCTAAACCAAGAGATCACACCTGATCCCATACTGAAGCAGCACCTAGATGTGCTCTTCCTGTCTGCAGCACTGCCAGCTCAATCTGAATCAACATAACCCTGCAGGTTAAACTTTTGATTCACCTCATACCTGAGCCCATAATCCACTGTACCCTTCAGGTACCTCAGAACATGCTTTACAGCAACCAAGTGAACACTCCTCGGATCCGTCAGGAACTGGCTCAATGTGTTCACAGCAAAGCAAATGTCTGGTCTCGTGTTCGTCAGGTACATCAAGGACCCAATCATCTGACGATACAAAGAGACATCAACCGGCTCAGATGAAGCATCACATAGAAGCTTCAGATTCGATGCCATAGGTGTGGCCATATCCTTGCAGTCCATCATCTCGAACCTATTTGGGATCTCTACTGCATACTTCCCTTGTCCAAGGAAGATTCTATCTGCACTCTGCCACACCTCCATGCCAAAAACAAATAGTGCATCATCCCCAAGTTCTTCATCTCGAACTCGGTAGTAAGCTTCCGCTGCGTGTCGGCAATCAATCTATCTTCACCATACCAAGTTCTTCACATATATGATTTCCTATCATGTGTCTCAGAACCAAGTGGCTGCTCTACTTACACTTCTTCTTCAACTACACCATTCAAGAAAGCTGTCTTGAATCCATCTGGTGTATCTTCTATTTCATCACTTTTATATTTCTCAATGCTTCCATCTGCAACATGCTTGATCTGATAGTTCCATTTGGAAGTCATAACAAACTTCCCTTCACATCTTGGGACCGCTTCCCAAACATCGTTCTTCATGATCGACGGATCATGGCATTCTTCCCGTATCCTGGGAACTTCAATATCTTCAATATATAATTTGTTGCTGAACAAATGTTGTAGTTCTTCTTTTGTAGGAGATGGAATACGATCTTTCCTACACAACAAGTTAAATTGCATGATTAGAAAACATCTCATAGTTTTCAGAGGAAATTCTTACACATAAAGAAATATGCCATACAGTCATGCAATTATCTTAGCCAATGCTTCAATACAACATTTATCCATATCCCGTAACTTTCTAGATGCCTTCCAATCTCTACCAGAACATTGTTAAGAGTGTGCACAACTCCCAACATGTCAGCAAAGAGGTTTCATTCTAGATAAGTAGCAATGGAATGTTGTACAGTGCCATAGGCCACTTACCCATGTGTATTAGTAGTATACTGTTCATTAATGCAACTATTCTAATATGCACAAGACATATCCTAAGTCTAGGAACATGAGCATATACATCATTGAACAATTTTACTTAAACAAACAAATATGCAAGAAATGATAATTAAAATACTTATCTTTGTTTGTTCGTTGGGTGGACTCCCTCTGAGTCTTTGCTTTCTTGCAGGAGCTGCTGGAGTCCTAATCTACAGTAGCTTCTTGTACACCTTTCTGTTGTGGAATGTAGAGAGATGGACAACTCCCTCTGAATATCTGCATCCTTTCATAAACCACTGGAGTGTACTCCCTCTTGATCTTTGCTTCCTGGATTACCTTTCCTTGAACTTACTTTCATCCTTGATTCCTATGCATGCTTATTAGTATCATGAATGTGTTATCCTTGTGATCTCATATAAAATCATACATTCATTAGTATACTATTAAAACTCAATAATCTCAAGCATGTATAGTCATGATCATTTCAAACATAAATAATAAGAATTATCATTCAAGGTTTATGTAGGATTCTTATGGTTAGTCAAATCTTAACATGTCTAAACCTGTAATTACTCAAACCTATGACTCTTCAGGTTAGTTGAATCATCAATCAAGGTAAGAGATATAATATGCATAAAACCATGATTATTCAAACCTATGACTTCATGAATAATCATTATCAACAACAGTATAAGATCCTAACACAAGGTAGGATTCTAACTTGATATAGGAAAAACATACCTGGATTAGCATGCTAGCTATTTATGTCTAACATACTCACATGATGTCTTCTTGTTCTTCTTCAATGACTTGTGCTAGTAACCTGTATATCTCATAGGTTAACTATTACAAAACCAAGTTATACATACCTCGTAAATGGATCTTCTATGAGATCCATGACAATGGATGAATCTTTGTCCTCATGTTATCATGATCATATGTTCTTGGACCAGAACATGATTTGTCTTTCTTGGTGTACCTTTCATGTTAGTAGACAACATAAACCTCATACAACACCATAATGCATTAGTACAATCATAAGTGTCAACACCCTAACCAATGAATATCTTCTATCATGCATTCATAATTTTGTTAAGGTGATACGACAAATCTAAAAACAAAATTGTACTAACCGTAATAACATGAAGACATACCATAAACTTAATCATGGAAAATATTGAAACATACCTCGATGAGTCATACCTGTTGAGATCGCTTGTAATCTTCTTATGTAAGGCCTTAGCCTCATCTCCCTCTGAAACAGGAACTTCTTTACTCATGCAGATGATCAATCCATCTTCTTCTAGGATTAACCCATTCCACTTGATTTGCAAGAACTGGACCTGGAGCTGGATATGGGTTTGTCAGAGAAACCCAAAAATTCAAACTTTGAATTTCAAACTTTCGAAAGGATAGAAATATGCGCCTTGATGAGCTGATCAAACTGGTATATTCAAAATTTGAAAACTGCAAAGTTTCACTCCTCAATTTTGCCTTTGAAACTTCCGGATTCACTGGACGTGACCCTGAACTGGGGTTTGATGAAGCCCACTCTTTTTCCCCATCAAAATGTTTGATCCAAAGCTCTAAGCTTCTATTTTTCTGAGGAGCTTCCAGCCGTGGTCACAGATTTCAAAAATTCCCATTTTTACAGAAGCCCTAATTTTCCACTTTTCTGATCAAAGTCCCGAACTAGGGTCTAATCAAGCCCGGCCTTCTGCCCAACCAAAAATTCTGATCTTGGTCTCTAAATTTCTATTTTGATGAGTAGCATCCAGCCGTGGTCTTCGATTACAAAAATTTCAACTTTCTCCAAAGCCCTAAATTCCGGAAGCCATGAATGAAGGTACCAAAAAAATAATTCTGTTTTGACATAAATATGTACCTGATTGTTTCTGGTGTAACTCCGAAATTTTTGATCCACAGGGTCTGAAAAAGTTTCCTGAGATAGCCTGACCTGTTATCTTTCCATCCTGACAGGTCTGACCTCAATTGGATTCTCTGAGAGAGAGTTATGCCAAATGTCGCAACGTGACCTGTTTTGGGATAAAACAGGAGAGCGAACTTGTACGACGTGCCACGTGTCACTGTTTTAACTTCGGCCTCTGAAAAAGTTTTTGGAGCTATCTCGGCCTGTGACCTTTCCATCCTGACAGGTCTGACCTCAATTGGACTCCCTGAGAGAGAGTTATGCCAAATGTCGGAACGTGACCTTTTTATGGGATAATACAGGAGAGCGAACTTGTACGGAGTGACACGTGTCACTGGTTCAACTTCGGCCTCTGAAAACGTTTTCTGAGATAGTACAGACTGTGTACTACCTGTCACCTTTTACGAAATTTCATTTGGAGCTTCCTAGCCCAAGATATGACCTTTTTCCCAAGGTCACCTGATTTTGACTCAGATCTGGAAGAGGCAGAAACCCTATATTGTACAGATCATAAATCACAAAGTACAACGAACTAGAGGTTGTTCTTTGGACAAAAGATACCTGGAGATCTTAGCTTCGGCCTGTAACAATTTCAGATCCGAAAACTTCGCCAAAACGGATTTATAGCGAAAGTTCTACGATGACTAGTTTTTGCTATATCAAGCCCTAGCATCGTAAGTGCAACAAGTGTCATACATGCCATATCATGCCTTCTTTCAGGCTAGCTCTGATACCATGTTAAATTTTCTGAATTTACTTCAATCTGATCTAGGATCTTAACTGAGAGAACAACATGTACAGCATATCTACAGCATATCAATCATGGATACAATAATGCAAGCACACAAGAGACACAAAGATTTACTTGGGGAAAACCATAAAGGTGAAAAACCCCAATAACTTCCTCAGAGATAGATAGAGAAATGATACAACCAACCAAGAGAGATAGCCATAACCTAGCAGCAGATCCTCCTCTTCCATAAGTGCGCCACTCCTCCTTGAGTGCATGTGTGAGAAGTGAGTGAGCAAATAGAGTGCCTCCCGCACTCTATTTATACTTGACTTGACTTGCCTTTTTACCTAACTCATGTAGGCTCGAACTTAACCACATAATATAATGCTGACTGGGCCGACCCCAAATAGGGTGGTCTAATAACCCTTCAACCCACATGGACGACCCCCAATAGGGTGGTCTAATAACCCTTTGACCCACATGACTTATACAAGGCCGACCCCAACAAGGTGGTCTAATAACCCATCAAGTATAAGTTACGACACTTACAATATAAATGACGACACTTCCGTATAGAGGAATAAAACCATCTCTATAGGAGTACATACAACATATATGAAATACATTCTGAAGTTACATATACATCAACAGTAACCCAATAAATAATGTTCTGTAAATGAACCCAAACAATCAACTACCAAAAGAGATCTGACAATCAATTTTGCTGGAAAAAGCGGGAAAATGTAGCTGGAAACAAACAACAAAAATAACCCTAACAGAAACAAGTACTAGGATCTTTCGATCTCTTCTTCTCCTACAATGTCTAAAAGGAGAAGTAATTGGCCACTACATCAATCAATCAAGCAATAAATAATAAAAACGAAAATATAAATAGACCTAAAACATAAAAATGAACAACACAAGGAAAAGATGAAGGCAGAGCTGGCTGTAGAATGCACAAAAATAAAATTTTGGAAATATGTTGTAGAATTCAAAGAAAAAGTTGTGACCTAGGTCATGCGATCTAGCTAAAAAGTAGTGAATAGGCCCCAAACATGTTCAAATGTGATGAAACGACTTTTGGTTGTCGAAAAAAAGAGGTAGATTTCAGCCAAGGTACCTACTTGTGAATCAACATTAGTCAATAGCAAGCAAACTCGGCTAGATCCTATAGAAAGAAAAGTCAACAAGGTGGCTAGAACTGATGTTCTAACACAACCAAGGGAGGATGAGGGATCGTTCCCTAGTATGGTTTCCAAAATCTATATGGTATGAAAAATCACACACATTTTCCAAAGGAACCCACCAAGGGGTTGTGTAATCCTTGGTAACATATTCAATATGGAGAAAACAAGAACAACAAGAACAACTGAAACAAAACAAAACAAAGGAGCACCATTATTTAATTTGCAATACATATAGAGATCACGAAGACATTGACATGTAAAGAATTAAGGAATGGATTGTCATTATCATGACAAAGAATAATATAGAAATCTACACCTTGGTATATTGAAGAGGAAATTGGGACTTCACATATGTCTAAGGGAAGATATATGTGTCTCCTCTACAACCTATCAATCATTATCCAACCATCAAAAAATAAATCTCGTCAATGATGAAGTAGAAAGTAGGGAATGATCTTCTTCTATTTTAGGGAGAATTTCCACAGAGTGATGACAAGAGTGTCAGATATATGGATATAACTAAACTAGCTTACCTATCTATGCAAACAATAAAATATCACGGTAAATAAGAACGGAAAGAGAACAAGAGAAAGTAGTACACCAGATATACATGGTTCACCCAATTGGGCTACGTCCACAGGAAGGTAGTCTTCTATTATCTACAGAATATCTCCTCAAGCTTATAGAGAGCAATGCCAATAACCCCAATACAATATAGCAATACTTGTGAAAGTATAGATCATGATGTGTGATGTGACTATCCCTTGAATCTATTATATACTAAGAAATGAGGAGGAATTACTCTCACATATTACATGTGGGATAATATAATTCTCCATAATAACATCTCTTTATATAATAATGAAATATCAAGAGTATATTTTACGATAATGAATAAGGGATAAATGTATTACTCTTTTACATAAGATTGTGAATATCTTCCGACATATTACAAAGACATTATTAACTTCCAAGAAATATAAAATATTCTAACACTCCCCCTTAATAATGGATGAGAGAAAATCCCACTAACTAAGGAAGGAAGGAGTCATTATTGCTCCCCCTTGATGACAACTTCCCTCATCCCCAGTAAGGAACGAAGATGAACATACTTCACTGTTATTAAGGATTTGGTGAAGATATCGGTTGCTTGTTGCTCAGTAGGACAATACTCAAGAGAAAGAACCCCATCTGCAACGAGAACTCGAATGTAATGAGCATCAAGATTGATATGCTTTGTCTTAAAGTGATATACTGGATTACAAGAAAGCTAAATTGCACCCTGATTGTCACATTTCAACACAATGGATGATTTCAGAACTAGACCAAGCTCAGTGAGAACATGCCGTAACCAAACTGCTTCTTTTGCAACTTCTTTGGATTCTCTATAATCTTCTTCACACGAAGATAAAGAAAGAGTCTTCACCTTTTTGTTGGACCAAGAAATCGGACCTGAACCAAGTTGAAATATATAACCAGCAGTTGACCATCAATCAGAACATTCACCTTCCTAGTCAGACTCTGTATAACCAGAAAGCGAAACTATACTACTGCTTGAATAAAAAACACCATAGTACAATGTCCCCTGTAAATATCTCAGAATCCTCTTTGCTGCTGGCGAATGAATTTCATGAGGTTTCTACATGAACCATGAAACCATACTGATGGGCAAAGAGAGATTTGGTCTTATGTGAGTTAAATATATCAAACTGTCGACAAGCTGACAATAAAGAGTAGCATCAACAAGAGGAGTAGTACACTCAACAATTAACTTTACACCGGACTGAAAAGGTGGAGGAGCAGGTTTACAGTCACTCATGTGGAAACGAGCCAATAAATATGTAGCATACTTCAGTTGAGAGAGAAAAATACCATCTACCAGATGCCAAATTTGAAGACCCAAGAAATAGTACAATATACCAAGATCATTCATTTCCAACTGCTTGTGAAGGTCACTTTTCATACTTTGAATGAGAACAAGTTGGCTACCAGTGATAATAAGATCATACACATATAAAACAATAACAATGATATTATCATCAACATGCTTAACATATAGGTTAGGGTCAGATATACAACGCTTAAAACCATTATTCAAGAAATATACATCAATTTTATCATACGAAGCCTTAGGTGCTTGTTTAAGACCATATAAAGACTTATGTAATTCACATACTAAACTTGATGATTCAACATTAATAAAACTAGGATGTTGTTGGATATAAATATCTTCATTAAGATCACTATTTAAAAAAGTACTTTTAACATTCATTTGGTGTATTTCCCATTTATAAGATGAAGCAATAGATAAAATGGTTCTTATTGTATTCATTTTAGCAACAAGAGAAAAAGTTTTGTTATAATCTATACCTTCAAGTTGATTAAAACCTTTTGCAACTAATCTAGCTTTATGCTTTTCAATCTATCCTTCTGTAGTAAATTTAGTTTTATAAACCCATTTACAACTAACTAAATTCTTTCCCGAAGGAAGAGGAACAAGAGACCAAGTCTTGTTGTTCATAAGAAAATCATACTCAGCCGTTATAGCTTGTTCCCAATGAGATTTACCCTTAGCTTGAGCATAAGAGGTAGGATCATCTGCGGCCAAAACTTTGGTCATAAGAGCAAAGTTAGATCTAGTTCTACGAGTATCAGAAGGGATTCCGATATCCTTCCTGCAGATTCAAGCATTTTCCTGGCCCAAACAAAAAGGTTTGAAGGGACAGAAGTCACTACAGGAGATTCAAGACATTTGGGTGGAATACTTGAACAAGAAGAAGAAGGTGAACCAATATCAGTCACAAAACTGAAATGAGTGATCGAGATAGGAGTAACATGTGACAAGGAAATATTCATAGTAACATGAGGTTCAAAAGACTTAGGTGGTGGAGAGACTTCAATAAATCGAAAATCTCTTCTAATGATGACACTTTGATTAGAATGATCAAACAACCTATAAGCCTTAGAATCCTCAGAATAACCAATGAATATACACTTGTGAGACTTGGGTTCTAACATTTTCCGTTTTTCATCATAAATATGAGCCCAACATTCACAACCAAACACTTTAAAGTTACTAATATATGGTTTTCTACCATTCCATTTTTCCTTAAGGGAAACATGCCTAATAGATTTTGTAGGAACTCTATTTAAAATAAAGTTAGCACAAGTTATGGCTTCAGCCCAAAATTTCTTATGTAATCCTTTAGAATAAAGCATACATCTAGCCATTTCAACTAAAGTTCTGTTTTTCCTTTCACCAACACCATTTTGTAAAGGTGTGTAAGGATCGGTTTTTTGATGTTGAATTCCATGCTTATATAAAAAAACTTCAAATTCTTTCTTAATGAATTCCCCCCCATTATCAATTCTTAAAATCCTAATCTTTTTACTAGATTCGTTTTCAACCAAGGATTTAAATACTTGAAATTAAGAAAAAGTTTCACTTTTATGTTTCAAAAAATAAACCCATGATTTTCTACTAAAGTCATCAATAAAAGTAAGAAAATAAACTACATTGGAGATAGAAGGAACTTCAAGAGGACCAAAAATGGCACTATCAATTAATTGCAAAGATTCTTTAGCACACCAAGCTTTACCTTTATCAAACATTTCTCTATGATGTTTAGCAAGAACACAACCTTCACAAACACTGTTAGTAGATGAAACATTAGGAAATCCAAGTACCATTTTAGTTAACATTTGCATTTTACCATAATTCAAATGACCTAATATTTCATGCCACAATTGTCTTTTAGTTGAATTAAAGCCAACAAATTTATATAAACCAGCAGTATGATCAATAGGACCAGAAGAAAATACTTTGAAATTTTGATTGATATCTTTAAGAACATGATTATTAGGCCAAGCTTCAAATTTAAATCCTTTTTGACATGCATGATAAATAGAAAGCAAATTGATAGGCATATTTTCAACATAAAAAAAAATCTTCCAATTGACCACTAGCAACCTTAACATTAACAGAAGCAATTACGGAAAGTTGTTTACCATCACCTATAGATACTTTCTAAGATGTGTTTTTATTATTGTCATAAGATGAAAATAAAGAAGCATTACCAGTCATATGTTTAGAAGCACCAGAATCCATTATCCATTCCACATAAGAAGAAGAATTACTAGAAGAAACAACAGAAGCACACAAAGCTACTTGTGATTCATTAGAACCATTATTTTTAGCTTCAACTTTCAAACGTTTCAATTTAATGCAATTCTTTTTAGGATGATTAGTTTTATCACAATGCTTACAAGGATCATTATTACACTTTCTTTATCTTACGATTGTCATGATGTGCATTAGAAGCATTACCAGAGTTATTAGTAGGATTTGAAGTGTGTGAATTAGAACTTTTAACATTATTAGAACTTGTCTTAGGAGTCTTATTATGTGCCATAAGAGCCTTATTAGGTGTTAGTTGTCCTTAAACAATTAACCTTTATTGCTCATTAATCAATCCTTTACAAAAATCATCAAAAGTAGGTTTCATGGTATTTGAAGACAATTCAAGAACTCTATTCCTAGTTTGCATGCACATATCAAAACAAGATGGCAACTTTTGTTCTACAAGAATTATAAGAGCAGTGTCTTTTTTCGTGTAATCTTTACCACAATTATTTAATTTTTCATTTAAAGTTTTCACTTTAGCAGGATGTAATTATACTCTATAAAAAGTTTGCAGGATCTAGCTCATAAATATTCTTTTCAAAGTAATAAGCAGAAACATCATCAGATTCATCAAATAAGGAAACAATAATTTTCCATACCTCAATGGGGTTGTCTTCTTCCTCTATACTTGCCTGAAGACTATCTGCAACTATTTGACCAATGAGCCCTCTTGCTTGATCACATTTATCTTCCCATATATCCAAAGCTTGAGCATCAACTAGTTTTGTTTGTTCACCATTAACAATCCTCCATAGATTCTTACTCCTGAGAACATCAATCATTTTTCTCTTCCATGCAAGATAGTTAGGACCAACAAGTTCAAGAAAAAAGGCTACTTCTGAAGTCATAATGATATAAATTTTGACTAGAAACCCAAATGCTAGAAACGTTAAGAGAAAGATAGTGAATAACAGAAAATTGAGAAAACACTTTACCGTACTGATCTAAATCTACAAAAAAACAGTAAAGGAAAGAGAAAGTTTTACTTACAACCCTTTTGATTGAGTGCCCGGACTTTCCTAGAATTATGTTTTGTCCATACATGTGGATCCTGAACATCTTTTCCAGTTCCAAAAATGGGTTATAATAAAAATTTCGATAAAAATTGACCGAGTTATGAGGCCGAAAATAGTGTCGAATCTGCCGAAGATGGAAACCTACACAAAGTCTACCAAACTTGGACGAAAGTTGTCGTTCTTGCCCATAATTATGTTTTTCTCATGTAGGTGGATCTAGAACAACTTTTCCAGTTCCAAAACTAGGTTATAATAAAAATTCCGATAACAATTGACTGAGTTATGAGGCCAAAAACAATGTCGAATCTGCCGAAGTCGGAAACCTGCACAAAGTCTACCAAACTTATAAAAACAACATCAAGAAACCCTTGAAAAATTTCTGCAAAAATATACACAACAAGGTTAGGGTTAGAAATAAAAAACTGCAGAAATTTGCCGAGACCTGAAGAGAAGCCTAATGACTACCAGATACAAAGAAAATATACAAGAAATAATCAATGCCCAGATGATAAAATATTGTTTGAAAGAAATAGAAGGTGCTAGATCATAGAAACAAGCTCTGATACTATGTCAGAGATATGGATCTAACTAAACTAGTTTACCTATCTATGAAAACAATAACATATCATAGTAAATAAGAATAGAAAGAGAACAAGAGAAAAGAGTACACCATATATACGTGGTTCACCCAATTGGGATATGTCCACGGGAAGGTAGTCTTCTATTATCTCTAGAATATCTCCTCAAGTTTATAGAGAGGAATGCCAATAACCCCAATACAATATAGCAATACTTGTGAAAGTATAGATCATGATGTGATGTGGCTGTCCCTTGAGTCTATTATATACTAAGAGATGAGGAGAAATGACTCTCACATATTACATGTGGGATAATATAATTCAACATAATAACATATCTTTATATACAAATGAATATCAAGAGTACATTTTATCATAATGAATATGGGATAAATGTATTACTCTTTTACATAATATTGTTGATATCTTCCGACATAATACAAAGAATTATTACCTTCCAACGAATATAAAATATTCCTACAAAGAGTATGATATGGAAATTGTGGTCTTGAATGTTGAAACTTAGGGCATTTTATAGGAGCAAGAATGGTGAAGAGAAATATCTAGATCCAATGTGAACATTCTCTGTTTCCCTGATTGCTTAGTGCAGAAATTAGGGTTTTCGAACCTAGATCCATAACTAATTTTGGAGCAAAAAAGTTATGTGTCCACTTTTGGCCCCTTCTTCATTAGGGAAGTGGGAAATAACAAGTTTCATTTTGATATTCACTTTTTGGGACTGGGTCACAACTTTTTGAGGAAAACCTATGACTTAGGTTGTCGATTTCAAAGGAAAACCACCAACCCCTTTCAAATTGGTCAATTTCTTGGTTTGAATTTCATTTTTTAGGAATATTATCACTTCGTTTGTTCATATTTAATGGAAGGAGGTGGAAAATGGTTCTAATGATTTTAAATGATGATGTATGACAATGACGAATTTGATGATATGATAGGTGATTAAATTTGGTTGTTAACAACTATGCAGTCTAAGGAATATGTTGCTTTCATCAAGAATGTGACATGAAAGTTGGTGGTCTCTCCATTTGGAATCAAACCCATTTCCTACAATTGGGTCTACATGAACAAGTACAAACCAGGTGGATCACTCGACATGCATAAGGTGAGGCTCGTGGAAAACGTTAGGCTCGTGGAAAACGTTTTTCATAGAAAGAAGGCATAAACGATGAGGAAATGTTTTTCCTGATGACAAAATGGGATACCATTATTACTCTATTATCTTTAGTTGTACATAATCGGTGGAAAGGTTATCAAATGGATGTGAAGACATATTTCTGGAATGGATAATTGAAAGAGAATATCTCCATGTCTCATCTCAGAGGGTTTTTTGTGAATGGATAAGAATATAATGTATGCAAGCTCATCAAGTCTTTGTATGTCCTGAAACAAGAACCTCATGCATGGTATGAAAAGCTATCTAAACATATTCTAAAATTGAATTTCAAATAGTAACCTCAAACATGCAACTTAGTTTGTCAAGTAAGTTGGAGAAATTGTCATACATGTTTTAGTGTATGTAGATGATTTGTTGATGACATGAAATAATGAAATTTATATTGCATCTATAACAAAAGAATTAAGAAAATAGTTGAGATACATATTTGGGATATCATCATTACTACTTGTTAGAAATGTTGTCATTGATGTCAAAGAGAGATCATGAATCTTCTAAAAATATGCATAGATGAATCCTAATGAAAACTATTGGAATATTCACACAATCATTTTATATTTTCCATGCATGCATGCAAACCTACATGCTGCATGCATCCAATCATCATCATGGTGGTCTCCCCAGCACCTAGAGCTTGCTTCTATCTCTCCAGAGCCTGTCTTTAGCCCCCATTTGGCCTCCTACCTACCTAATGCACCCTTCTTGACCTTTTTGCATGCCAAGTGCGCCTTTCTCACCTACCACTCAGTTAGTGTGTCTTTGTTCACCTACCTTCAATTATCACGTAGTTAAGGCACCTTATCTCACCTACCGGGAGTTATCATTCAGTTAGTGCATTGATTGAGAAGTTCTTCCACTGATTGCTCATGTTGACTGCTTGTAGCTTCTAGTTAGCTAGGTCTGGAGTTCCACTTGACTATTTGAAAACCTCATGCGCCCCCCTTGGAGTCTCCATTCCCTGATTTATGCCTAGATGGTTATGTTAGACTCAGTTAGACACACTTGACTGACTATTACCATTTATGAGTGATACTACTGACTGGAGGATGTCTCCACTATTATCTAAGATAGACTTTGATCTAGACATCCTCATGCGCCCCCCTTGGAGTCTCCATTCCCTGATTTATGCCTAGACAGTTCTGTTAGACTCAGTTAGACAAACTTGACTGACTATTACCATTTATGACTGATCCTACTGACTTGATCATGTCTCCATTGTCATCCAGGCTAGACTGTGAGCTCAGATTTGAATTCCCTACTTGGCTAATTCGAATCCTGTATCATGCTCCATTACAATACATTGTACCACATTATTTACATTCATTATTCATTGTATGATACTATAATTGTTCAATATTTTGTGTTTATGAGTGATTATTGAGTGTCTCCTTCTCTTCTTCTTTGCAACATACTTGAGAGGTTGATTGTGAGTTTGTTACAGTTGCTATATCCCTTGAATATTATCACATCGTGTTAGAGCAAGAAGCATCTATTCAAATTGCATCCATTGCAACAGTTGCAACATTTCTTTGAGCAACTATCTTTCACTTGAGCACCAAAAGCCTGTGAGTTTCCACAACAAATCCTAGTGCTATTAATTGAATTAATTGGTGAAATCTAGTGAGGTCTAGTTAGGTGTGAAGGACTTAGTATATGTGCTTAGTGTTCAAAAAGTAGTTTTCAGTCAAAGTGTAGCATTCTCTATCAGCAAAAACGCTTATTTTTTTGCAAGTTTCGAAGTTTTCTGCAGTTGCAGCAGTAGATTCGAATTGAACAACATATTCTATGTATATGGAAGGAGTTCATTCTCTCACTCCATTCAACTATGATGAGTGGAAACCAAATATGACATCATTTCTGAAGAGACATGATATTTTTGATGTGTGTACTGGTATTAAGAGAGATTTTTCTTCTTATGGAGAGAAAGAAGATTGGCTTGATGCTTGTGAAGAAGCCTCAGGAAATATATGTGTTACTATGTTTTCCAATATGGAATACCTCATTGATCTTGATGAACATCCAAATGATCTATGGACTAGATTGGACATATTATTTGGAATTCATGAGGAAAAGGTTGATGCTAGCCATGTGGAAAGCAAGCCCAATGATACTTCCTATAGTGCTCTCTCTATTCATGACTTGGCTTCCATCATCTCCCATGATGAATTTGTTCAAGATGAAGTCGAAGTACAACACATTGTTTCAGTTGATCCATACTCCTATTTGAAGTCTGAGCAAAAGATATCAGTTACTACTCTAGAATTTGAAGAGACCCTCACAATCGCTACTTACCATGATCTTGCTGATGTGCAAGATGATGACCTACTGAGCATCTTGGATGATTTGGGAGGCAATGCATTCATCCTCCTTCATCAAAATCTTCCTATGGACTCCTATTTGGTCATTGGCACATGTTTTTAGAGATTCACTGAATATGGAGGATTGTATCATTCACTTGAGTTCAAGTCTCATGTGTATCCTTGTGATTTTTTTTTTGATCTCACCCTTGTTGGTTCAAAGGAGATGATAAGAAACCATCATCAAATTCTTGGATCTTATATGAATTTCAAGCCATCACCATTATGTCATGGTTCATTTGATTCTGATCTCACCACTATTTGTTCAGAGGACATATCAATGAACTACATACACTTTCATAGAGTTGATTCACCTGTTGATGTGCAAGATGATGACCTACTGAGTATTTTGAAGGAAAAATCAGATTTGGAAGGTAATTCTTTTGCTCTCCCTCATCATATGCTTTATTTGGATTCCTATTTGGTCATTGGCACATGCTTTCAGAGTTTCACTGAAAATGGAAGACTCTATCATTCACTTGGGTCCATGACTCATGCACCTTTCTGTGATTTTGGTTTTGATTTCACCCCTGTTGGTTCAAAGGAAATCATGAAAAACCATTTTCCAAGTCTTGGATCTGATTTGCTTGCATCCATTGTAGGAGAAATCAAGCACATGTTTTTGGAGCATGATTCATTTCTTCCCAAGAGGAATATAACTCTTTTTGAGAGAATGCTAGATCCAGATCCACAAGAACCTGAAGATCTAGCACCTATTAGTTCATGGGCCACCACCACTGTTGCATCCACCAATGATCTTGTTGAAGGTTCACCATCATCATGTCATAGTTTCTTTGGTTATGATATCACCTATGTTGGTTGAAAGGAGATATCAAGGAACTATCTTCACATTCATGGCTTTGATTCTACCTCAGTTGGTTCGAATCACATGCTTCATGATGATCTTCATATTATGTTTTTGTAGCATGATCCACTTCTTCTCAAAAGGAATATACCTCCTCCTTTGATTGATGATCAAGAGAGCGAAGCATCATAACATGAGATTTCATATTCAGAGTTTGGATGTAATGATGAGCCAGTTGTACTTGCTTCTTCACATGAGATTTCAAATTCAGAGTTTGGATGTGATGATGAGCCAATTGTACTTGCTTCTTCACATGAGATTTCAGACTCAGAGTTTGGATGTGATGATGAGCCAACTGTAGATGCATCTTCACGTGATATTTTAGATTCAGAATCTGAATATGGAGATGATGATGATGGAATGCTAGATCGAGATCCACAAGAACCTGAAGGTCTAGCAATTGATGATGAAGATGAGTGAATAGGAGATCCAGATCCATAAGAGCCTGAAGATCTCTCACCTGATATTCCTCCTCTTCCTCAATGGGAAGCCACTACACTCTGATCTACCGGTGATTTGGTTGGTGATCCACATAATCATAGAAGAACCAGATCAGATTTTCATAATGGAAGGTTTCATCCTTCTCACATTGATGATCCATTTCAGACTGATCGAGCCTTCTTTGGAAAAGAAGGACACTTGCCTCCTTCAGGGGTGAGTGATGATATGCTACATTAGCATCCTTCAGTCTATTTTGAGGGAGGGATTTCCTCCCATTGGTTTTTCCCTCTTTCCTCACTTAGTTTATTTAGATTGATTGTACGGGGTGACCTTTGGTCTTAGTCACCACGACCCTATTTTTCAGATTTCAGTTATTATCTCACAGTATAGCTTGCGGGGAGGTATTGGAATATTCACACCATCATTTTTATATTTTGCATGCTGCATGCATTTGCATGCCACTGCATGCATCCAGTCATCATCATGGTGGTCTCCCCAACACCTAGAGCTTGCTTCTAGCTCTCCAGAGCCTGTCTTTAGCCCCCATTTGGCCTCCTAACTACCTAATGCGACCTCCTTGACCTTTCTACATGCAAAGTGAGCCTTGCTCGCCTACCACATTTAGTTAATGCACCTTTACTCACCTACCTTTAATTATCACTCAGTTAGGGTGCCTTATCTCACCTACTGGGAGTGATAATTCAGTTAGTGCATTGATCGAGTAGTTCTTCCACTGATTTCTCATGTTCACTACTTGTAGCTTCTAGTTAGCTAGTTCTGGAGTTCCATTTTAGTATTTGACAGCCTCATGTGCCCCCCTTGGAGTTTCCATTCCCTAATTTATTCCTAGATGGTTATGTTAGACTCAGTTAGACACGCTTGACTGACTATTACCATTTATGACTGATACTACTGACTGGATGATGTCTCCATTGTTATCCAAGCTAGACTTTGAGCTAGAAAGCCTCATGCGCACCTCTTGGAGTCTCCATTCCCTCATTTAATCCTAGATGGTTCTGTTAGACTCAGTTAGACACACTTGACTGACTATTACCATTTATGACTGATACTACTAACTGGATGATGTCGCCATTGTTGTCCAAGCTAGACTATGAGCTCAGATTCGAATGCCCTACTTGGCTAATTCGAATCCTGTATCATGCTCATTTATAGTTCATTATACCACATTCTTTACATTCATTACTCATTGTATGATACTATCATTGTTCATTATTCTGTGTTTATGAGTGATTATTGAGTGTCTCCTTCTCTTCTTCTTTGCAACATACTTGAGAGTTTGATTGTGAGTTTGTTACAGTTGCTAGATCCCTTGCAGATTATCACAAAAACAATATTGGAAGCGACAAAAGTAGATTGACATCCCATGATTTATGGAATATTACACATGGGTTGGGGCTCTTATTGTTCATGAATAGTCGGCCTAGTCAAATACAAAAAACTCAAGCTAAAATAAGTCATCCCCCAAAATGAAAATATAAATCTATAAATAGAAACTGATTCAATGCTTTTTGTGTGAAAAATGTGAATAAAATGGAGCTACGAGTGATGAATAGGGAACAAAGATGAAATTAATCCAAGACAAATTCACAGCTTGATTTTCTGGATCTTCAATATGTTCTCTAAAGGCTATAAATTAGTTAAGTTCAAAAATCAATTTGAGGATGCATAATGTGATTATGTAGCTAAATGAATTATAGGTTTATAGTTGAACACACATAGGTAGAATATGCATAGTAAGGTGAATGTGTAGAGGGATTGGAGAAGACCCATGAATAATTTTTGGGTAAATTGGATAAATTGACAAGTCCATACCAAAAGACAAAATTCAACAACAAATAGTTTCTTAAGTCAGGAACCCAAAAATATTATCAATTTAATTAAATACCACAAGAGGTCCACATTGGACATCAAACATCAAAATGGTCTATGGAAAGTTCACATAAATATTTCCATTGTATTGAACCCTAGGTAAAATCAAATATCGAACATAAGACATGAGGACGGTTAGTGGAAAGTTCAGATAAATAATGCCAAAATATTTAACCATAGGTAACATCAAATATCAGAGATTGGACACTAAGTCGTTATGTGGAAATTTCAGATATACAATGTTGATGTATTGAACCTGAGGTAATGACAGTCATTGGAATAGTGATGTCAAGATAGAAGCAACGAAATTTGAACATAAGAATCCGACATCAGAGCAACAACTTAGGAACATAAACATCAAACATTGGAATAATGACATCGAGATAGAATCAGTTATATCTAAACAGAAACATCCACCATTGGAACAACAAAATCTAGACATAAAGATTGAACATTAGAATAGCAACATAGGAACATAAATAGAAAGGGTGGTAGGGTGGTTAAAGGCATTGATTTGAGGCTTCCTTTTAGTATGTACTGAATAACCAAGGGGGTTGGTGCCTCCTTCCAGTTGATGGTGGAGAATCCAAGGAATTGGTGCTTCCTTTGAATTAGTGATCAAGAATCTATGGGGTTGGTGCCTCCTTCTAGTTGGCGTTGGAGAATAATTGTAATCATCATTTATCAAAAGAATATGTTTCATGATTTTCTCCCTTATTGGATTTCCGCATTAAATCTTTGTGTCTCTTGTGAATTTATGCGATGGCTAATTTTGTTGAAAGATAATGAGGATGGTAAATAAGGTTTGAAAGCTAATAATTTTTTATATACTAATTCGCTTCTCCCCACTTATTATAGCTAAATTTTCCAACAATTGGTATCAGAGTGGGTTCATTTTGAAACACTTTGACCACTAGAAGGTAGATCTCTGTGAAAAAGTTGGATAGATAGGAAGGTCTTTCAACAAACATACAACCATTGTTTGATGCATGCAACTACGGATTATGGAGCATTAGTGTCAAATTCTAAATAGGTTCAAGACAATGCAATAATTTGCATAAGCCAGGATCTAGAAACAAAGTAGTCCTCACTAAGAATTTTCACATATATTAGAAGAATTAAGAGTAAATATTGAAGCGGAAACATAAGAGAGGGAACTCAATTGGTGTAAAATTCCACTCTATTTTATTCAATAATATGAATACAATATATAATACATTTAACAGAACAAATTTGAGAGGCTTGGAGGCAACACGAGTAGTTCACATGTGGCAGGCTTATAATAGACCAAATATCCATCAATGGCAAGTACCAAGCTTCAACTCATAGTAGATGGCCAGGAATTGGATAAGTGGTCCTAGCTAGTCCATGAGTGACCAAAAATCAACTAGTGGGTGGATTTTCAAGAGAAAAGGAAGGAATACGTTGAGGTAGAAAATTAGCATACTTTCCCAATTCATCCTAGCACAATAGCTCATCCTAATGCATGTGAAAAGAAGAATAAAGCTACCTTAAACTGATAAAAGCTAGATAAAAGTAGGATAAATTAGGAATGGCACTCTATCTCATAAAAGCATAGTAAAAGTTGGAACTAAATCACAAAGAGGGTGCTATAGTGGATAAACATGACCAAGGTGGACAAAGTATACATTAGGGTTCCAACTAACATAGTTCTAAACCACTAGGAATCCAAATAATGCCATAAAATAAGGTCTAGATGGTTAATTTGTTCTAACACCCCCCCTTAAGACTGAATTATGTGAGTGAAATATCAAAATTGGGGCCCAAGAAACAAATTATTATGGTCATCCTTTACAATTTATGATGTCCATGTAAACTGAGGAAAGAGAAAAAAACACTTGGGAAGAAACCTACTCCCTAAAAAATGGACATGAAATAAACCATAATAATGCTCTCCAAACTCCAAGCAGGTGTGAACTTGGTGAATATGTCTGGAGGAATATTCTTCTTAGGGAGAAGTGGAATGTGCTCAACTAAGTCAGGAACATAAACAACTACATAATGGAAAATACCTTGTATAACAACTGAGATCCAGTGATAGTAGAGTGAATGTAGGTGCTCACTAGACTTGAACATCTTGAGATCAGGTTCAAATGAGACTTGAGGTTCTCCATATTTAGGGGGAAATGTGATTTTGATCATATAGAAGTGGATAGGAAGCATGAGACCTGCAATACCCCCAATTTTGACTTGGAATGTATTTATTAAAAATTATGTAAATGATGTAAATATTCTAGTATGGATTCCTAGTGTACAGCTCAAGGCCAAGGCCCAACTAATGAATGGATAGGAATCTATGATATATATATATATATATATTGTATTTGGATCGTATGATTGGATTATCATGCCAATTCAAAATGTATGTAAATATTGTGTGGAAAATTAATAAAATGGTGCAATATGTTTGTGTAAGGAGCACTAGAGGGGCTATGTTTACACCAGAGGGGAAGAGGAAGGGGGGATATGGGGAAAACCAAACCCTTTTCTTCCATGTGTCAACCTTAGAACTCATCCAAAAATCTACGACGTGCCTTAAATGAGCCAATTACCTTCTCATGACTATTAAACCGAATCATTGAATGCATATATGAGGCTGGTGGGAAAAGTCACTTCATGTAGTTATTGAAGAATGGGGGTTGTGATAGTTATGCCAATGGTCTTAGTCTTATTTATTATATGGTCATAAGCTATGTTAGTTTTCTTTTCATCCTTACCTTATATCCTTGGATTCAACACTCTTTTGATCATTCTCTCCCATGCATGTTCCTACACTACGTAGAGTTTCCATTGCCGTTCATGTCCATTACTACACTGTGCTTAACCCAAAAAATTTGAATTTGGAGACAGAGCTACATTTTTTGAAGGAAAAGTAGATGGTTGTAGGTAAGCATGGAGGTTGGGAAAAATACGAACCTTTACCCATTGATATTTTCTAGTTCTAGATGGTTGAGAAGCCATGTATTAATGTTGCAGAAGGTTCTCCAATAGCATGCAGTAGGTTTGAATCTTACAACACACACTCATAAGCAGTCTAAGGGTTGGATTTCCTGAGGGAACTATGTACCAGTGAAGGGAAATGACTTCCTTGTGTTGTGTGGGGGAGTTGGGAGGAGTACCATGGATGTGAGTGATTAGTGAGACCCCTGTATAGCTCTATTGGAGTTTTTGGCTAAGCATAGAGACTAGAGTGCGTTGTGGGTTGAGGGATAGAAGCATGTAGGTGTTTCCTTTTCGTTGATGGCCTCATAGCCCAACTTGGGGTGGCCTCTCAACAAAAAGAGTACATGCTAGACAAAGTGCCTATGGTTGAGTGGAAAATCTCTCTTACATAGGTAGTTGCTTGTATATTCTTTTCTTAGAGATAAGCATTCTTATGTATTTAATGTGCAATGATTTTTATCTGTATTCATTTGGTAATTATGCCTGTAAATTGCATTTTATGTGTGTGTGGATCAATTTTATTTCTGCTGTGTGTTTTGATTTCCATGTCTACACATGTATTTAAGCTGCTATGAATTCGTAAATGTGGTTATGGGGTGAAATTTGCAGGCCCTGGTTTACATAATGTCCCCTCCCACTAATTGTACTGAGGGATGGGGACATTACAAGAACAACGATAGTGAATGCACAATATCCAAAATTTTATCTATCATTCAAAACATCCAATAATACACCAAATGTTCAACCAAAATCCTCATGTGAAAGAGAGGAATCGAATTCCTCTTCATCATCTAGAGAAGGCTGAGGGTGTGAATGATCTACCACAACAAGATTATCATCCTCACAATATGAAGAATGATAGGAGAATAAAGAGGTGTATCCAACTTCTTGAGGAAATGTTCTAGCATCCATGTAGGAACTAGCATGACCCTGGACAATGGAAGTAAGAGTGAAACTAATAGATTCAAATTGCATACTCGACTTCCAAATAACCATTAGATTACCTTCTTGAACACCAATAACTGGCATAGGATCCCCAATATCTGAAGTATGAGAGGAGAACACTTATGATAGATGGAAGGAGAGTTCTTCTTCAATGATAGAGGTTCAAATGTCTTATCTTGGATCAAGTACATATTAAGAGGGGAAATCAAATTTCTCATAAACTTCCACCACAACAAGAGAAGGAGTCATTTGAAGGAGACTTTTACCATTCAAATTTTTGTTGAGATTTGTGCAACTATTCGTCAATACCTGCAAATCAAACATTCTGGAAGATCTTATACTGGACAACTATATGGATCTATCTAAGGTATGAGCTCTGCTTTATTCAGTAGGAACATTCAGGAGTGCATCACACCTGGGTAGAGTCCAAAAAAAGAATTTACACAAGCAAGGATCTATAAACAAAGTAGTCCTCACCAAGAATTTACATAAATATTAGCATAATTAAGAAGAAATATTGAAGTGAAAACATAAGAGAGAGAACTCAATTCATGTAAAATTCCACACTATATTATTCAACAATATGAATACAATATATAATACATCCTATAGAGAAAATTCAAAAGGAATGGAGGAAAATTGAGTAGCTCACATGTTGCAAGCTTAGAATGCACCAAATCTCCATCTATGGAAAGTACCAAACTCCAACTCATAGTAGATGGTCAGGCATTTGCTAAGTGGGCCTAGTTATTCCATGAGTGAAAAAAATCAACTAGTGGGTGGATTTTCAAGTTAAAACAAATGAAAATGTTGAGGCATAAAAGAAATAGAGTTTCCCATGTCATCCTAGCACACTAGTTCATCCTTATCCATGTGAATAGAAGAATAAAGTTTCCTTAAACTCACAAAAGCTGGATAAAAGTAGGATAAAGTAGGAATGGTTATGTATCTCATAAAAGCATAGTAACTGTTGGAACTAAATAACAAAGAGGACGTTGTAGTGGATATACATGACCAAGGTGGAAAAAGTATGCACTAGGGAGCCAACTAACATAGCTCTAAACCACTAGGAAACCAAATAATGGCATAAACTAATGTCTAGATGGTTAATTTGTTCTACAAGTTAGAATGAAGGGTTACATAATGGCACAGGGATTTGATATTTGGCAATCTATTTGATGGATACATAGTAAAAAATTTTAATTTTTAATCTTTAATTTGGAAATGAAACAATACTTGAAATCAAATAACAATCATAAACATAATCAATCACATTCGACAAATAAATTTACCCTCTCGAAACACTCTATGACTTGAGGGAGAAAACCCCTATAAAACCTTCCTTAGAATTTATTTTACATCACGCACCCTCGGTGCAATTATAGAGCAAGAGAAAGATAAACAAGAGAGACTTGAAATAATATCCCTCACAAATAGAAGCGCCTTGCCTTCAAGGGAGAAGAGAATTCACTTCACATTGAATTCATCAATCGTGTATAACATCTTTATATATTCTTCACATGCATCGACTTCTATTTTTATCTTCTGACTTCATGATGAACTCACCCTCCATCTAGATTTCTCAATCTTGCATGAAGAAGAGTGCCCCACATCTCATGTAATGCATTTACTCATTGAACCAAGTCTTAGTATGAACTCACCCCTTAACTAAAATCTTTCCCACTTAGTTAGGTGGCTAACTTAAGTGTTGTCATGCAAGTGTCGCAACTCAAGTGTCGTATATTAGTTTAACATAAGTGTCACCACACAATAACACTTAGTTTACTATATCTTATTTGTTATCACTTAGTTAACTCTCTTCACATATTCTTTCTTGTTAACATCACTGTAGTGATTAATTCGAGTTCACCTTTGATTTACTGAAGTCTTCAGTAAAGTTTGACAATTCAAATTATCTCTTAATTGATTCTTTTATGTGCAATTCTAATTCTCTCATATCTTATCACATTTTATCTTTATCTCTTGTCTTACCTACATGGTACACATGTGCCAACTTAATTATCATATCAAATATACTAAGGAGATATTCACAATTATGTGATCATATTGTCCTACTGTCATTCCAAGTGGTTATATGCTAAAGTAATTCACTCTAGAGGTGTCTAGTATCTAAACGAGAATTTATAACTCAACCATGGTTAGTATTACATCACACACCATACATGATTTGACATGCAAAGCATCACCTCAACACATGAGGCACCACCTCAACACGTGAGAATCTGTCTTGACACACAAGACCTTATCCTTGACTAGCAAGACTATACAACATCATCACTTTGAAAAACAAATCACTTGCCTCAACACATGAAGCTTAACCATCCTTGAGTCCAAATCAAGATTCTTCTCCAAGTTTCATGAGTCCAACTTAGGCTACTAAAAGGAACTACCTCGACACATGAGGCTCAATATTGATACACAAGATTGACTTGGAGAATGACTCATGATGTTGTAACTTTAACACTGCCTCTCAGCGAGGGAGGCATTCTCTACCATGCCAAGATTGTCTTGAAAGTAACTATACTTAATAATGGATAGTTCCTTATTCAAGATATCCACAATCTGCTCACCAATAGAAATGTATTGAAGTCTTACAACACCTCTCTGAACCATGTCTATGATGTAGTGATACTTCATCTCAATGTGTTTCGATCTATCATGAAACACACATTTTTTTGAGAGCTTAATGTAGCTTTGATTTTCATAGCGAATGTATGTAGTCTCAAGCTTCACACAGAACAACTCAACACGTATATTTCTAAGCCGCACAACTTCTCAATAGGTAGTTCTAGATGCAATATGCTCTACTTATGTAGTACTCATGGATACACAACCATTCTTCCTGGTGGACCAAGAGATCATAGTTGATGCCAATCTAAAAAAAAAATCCGGATGTACTCTTTTAGCCCACAATACTACCACCCCAGTCAGATTTGGTATATCAAAGTAGCATCACTCCACCACCAAAAGCATATATGAGTCCATAAGCAATAGTACCTTGAAAGTATCTAAGAACATGCTTTGCAACAATCCAATGTCTATGTCTTGTCTCAGACATGAGCTGACTCAAGATACTCACTGCATAACATATGTCTAGTCTACTATGTATCAAATACATCAATGAACCAATGAGCTGTCTATACATGGTAAGATCCACTAGATCTGATTTGGAATATGAATCATGTAGCTTCTTTATATTAGACACAATTGGAGTAGACATGGACTTACAGTCCATCATACCAAATCTCCACAATACATCAACTATGTAATTTCCTTTAGAAAGAAATATCTCATATTTCCTTTTCCAATCTTCTAGACCAAGAGAATAGTGCATAAGGCCTAAGTATTTCTTTCGAACTTAGAATTCAACTCCCTCTTGGACCGAGCTATCTATTGCTCCTCTCTAGTAAGGAATAATTCGTCAACATAGAGAACCAAGATCAATGGTTGTTTCTTCACAACCTTGAAGTATAGGTTGGGTTGAACTTCTCTTTTGGAGATGCTCAAGATCATAAGATAGTTGTCAATCCTTGAATACCAAGCTCTCGAGGCCTGCTTAAGCTTATACAAGGATTTCTTAAGTTTTCATTCATGCAAGGACTCCTTCCCATGAATTACTAAACCATCAAGTTGTTGTATGTAAACCTCTTCCTCAACCTCACCATCGAGGAAGGAAGTCTTCACATCCATCTGGCGAAGTTTCCAACCCAACACTGAGGCAAGGGAAATTATGGTTCATATAGTAGTGTACCTTCCCACGGGAGTGAATGTCTTATCATAGTCTATCCTTTCTTTCTATGAGAAAGCACAGGCCACAAATATTGCTTTGTACTTTTCAATACTTCCATAAGTTTCATGCTTGATTTTATGAAGCCACTTGGAAGTTACTATTGAATTCCCATTAGGTTTAGGAACCACTTCCCACACATCATTGTTCATGAAGGATTTGTATCATTTTACCATGGTATATTTCGATACTTGTTACTTTGGGGATTCCTCATAGGTATATGGTTATGAATCACTGATGTGACTCATCTGTGCTACATATCCTAAAAATATTTCAGGTTTCTTCCACTCTCTAGATGAGGCTGGAGGTGCTCCATGATTTTTTTCCTCTTGCAAACTATCTTGACACCGTGCATATCTCCTCTTAGAAAGAGGTTCATCAAGATATATTCGTATCAGATCTTCTAGTTCTTCAAGATCAAGTTAATATAAGGACTCATCTAGCTTCTCCCTCACACCATATGAAAGGGGAGAATCAGAAATTGGATCCTCCATCATAGGAGTATCATGCTCCTCCATATATGAATCACACTGAAGTTCTTTGGAGTGCTTGAAGGAAGCCTCTTGATTACAGGTTACATCTCTGCTGACTTCAATGTTTCTTTATCCTGGAACATAGATTTTGTAGGCTTTGGAGGAATCACTATATCCAACAAATGTTCCTTTCTTTCCGGATGGATCCATCTTTTTCCTCTTCTTTTTTTGTATGTGAATGTAAATAGGACAACTAAAAATATTCAAGTGTCCAATATTTGTTTTTTCACCAGTGAAAACCTCTTCAAGAGTCTTTTCTCCCAAGATAACTTGAGGGCTTCAATTCTAAATATAAATAGAAGTCTTGGAGGATTCTCCCCATAAGGATGTGGGAAGATCCTTATCATATATCATGGCTTTTGTAGCCTCACATATTGTTTTGTTCTTTCTTTCAACAACCCCATTTTTCTAGGGCTTATATGCTGCAGTTAGCTATCTTTTTATTCCTGGATCTTGACAGAAGTAATTGAATTCATGTAACTCAAACTCTCCTCCATTATAATATCTCAAAGCATGAATGTGCTTCCTAATATGATTCTCAACCAATGCTTTAAACTATTGAAACTTGTTGAAAGTTTCACTCTTTGCTTTCAGAAAATAAAGCCATGAATTGCGAGAGAATTCATGTATGGAAAGCACATAATACAAATAACCACTCAAGGAGGGTGCAGACATAGGGCCACATAGATCAGAATGAATCAAGTTAAGTATCACCTTGGATATTTTAGTACTACTTGGAAAACGTTTCTTAATGTTTTTTCCAAAACCGCAACCTCTATAGACACTATCAAAATCAGATTTAAACATGGGCATACCTTTCACCATCTTTTTCAATCTAGGTAGCACTTTGAAATGGAGAGGACCAATCCTTCTATGCAACATCTCACAAGGATTACCTAAGTGATGGATCATGGCTTGAATGAGTTTTCCAAGAACTTTGTAGAGACATTCCTCTCTAAATCCAAAAACTGATGTAGAGTTCAAATTTTCATGCTTAGGTCGCAAGAGCGCTTTATTGTCCATAAAGACAACTCTGAATCCTTTATCTTCTAGAACCGAAATAGACAGTAGGTTCTTATTCAATCTGGGGACAAACATGATTTCATACACATGCATTACATCTCCTGAATAGAAGTGAAAATAAGTGGATCCAATGCCTTCGATAGAATAGGTGATATTATCTCCAAGCTCCACCCTACAAGAATTGTTTTCTTCATATCTATCATATCACTCCTAAATCCAGTCATGTGCTTAGATGTGCCACTATCTACCAGTCATGTCTCAGCACTAGTGGTAATGGATCCAAAAAGGGATGAGGCAAGATAGTACTCCGTTGTCTCTTGATCATCAAATGAATTCTTTATTGTAGGTTCATCTTTTATACTAGTAGAAGCATGAAGCCTACCCTTGAAATTTCCTCTTTGCTTTGCACAACATTCTCTTTCATTACACTAGTACAAAATGAGAGATAAGTGACTAGGCGACTAAAAACGTTAGTCACCACTCTTTTTTCAAGGGATAAATGAATAAAATTAAGCAATTTTAAATAAGCCAACAAAAAATGACTAAGATAAATGACTAATTTAGTCACGGGAATATAAATACGACTAGATAGTCACAGGAAAATTGCCATTAGTTACTAGCTACTAGTATAATATATATCATTTTTTAGTTTTACTTTTACCATAAAAGTATGAAACCACCTCTCAAGTTGTTGTCCCATGTACTCTCTCTTCATCGTAAAAATATTCTTCTTTCCTAGTATTTATATAAAAATAGGAAGCGTTCGTATGTGTATTGAACTCCCTGAAGATATGCATGATAGATACATCAGGAAAGGCCTTGAGCAAGAGATTAACATGAGTCATCCAAGATGAGAGCTCCATCACCTTTAAAGAGAAAAAACCTTTCTCCCAATCAACTATAAGTTTAGAGCCACCAACAATATGGTGTAAAGAAAGATGCTGAGAATTGGAAAAAAAGGAGGACATGCCAGAGCATCAATAGCTCTCCTCTCGTATTGGTCCCTGATCAACCGCTATTTAACCATAAATTAAATTTCTCTACATAAAACACTTTCCACAAAATCTTTTGAACTCCCATGAAACCCTTTGACCATGCAATTGCACCACTACATGCCAATACACACATTATCAAACATATAACAAACTAACATACCCTTTCTCATGACATTCATGAGCGTTGATATTATTCAATTCTCCACCATTTATGATAGAAAGTTCACCATGAATCGACAAAAAATCCACAAGTTAAAGTGAACGCTGAAAATATTCCTTTGTACCCTCCACTACCGAAATTTGCATTGAAGATTCCATAACCCAATAGATTGTGATACTTTGAGTAGAAACCATAGCCTTTATGAATTTGAAGAAGTTTGTTTCAACATGTATTTAATGTTTTTAGAATCATAGGAAATAACACATATGATGTCGCTTCATCTTGGACTCATGGACAAGAGCGTGCCCCATTTTATCTTTAAAAACTTGTTCGAAGAGGCAAATTCTACAACCTGGTAGGGGCTGGATGTGTAGCTCCTTCCATGCTCATCCTAGACTTGTCCTTTTTAAATAAAATGTCACATCAAATTGTATTTAAATTATTTAGGACAACATATATATAAAACTACAAAAATTAGATAAATTAAAACCATAAACATTGCATTACACAATTGAATAATTTTTAGACTACAAATGTTGAGGAAGGGTTTGCACCTCAAAGAGATTTGATCCCTGTGGGCACTTGGTATATCCTTTTTATGATGGATCTATGATGGTTAATATTAATTTGTTTATCCCTAGTGAGACATCAACCTATTATGATAACGCTAGAAGGGTCATAGTCCCAATAAAGTTTTCAAAACTAGATTAAAAAAATTAATTTCTTTATCTTAATTGAAATATAGATGAAATAAAACAACTAATTATCTCTTTAACTTTTTAATGTTCTTTTTTACTTACTTAATTCCTAATTTTGAACATATGTAAAGTTTGTTTCGTTTGCTAGAATCTCCCTTTGGTGTAAGAAACAATGACCCAACTACGTTTAAGTAGGGGGGGTTGCACCAACTATCTCATCCCTAAGGGGACTTCAACATGGGTTTCCTATTCCAACTAAATTCATTATAAATATATATATTTTTATTTGATTCCAATTTTAAATTTATTATAACCATATTTTTATATTTATTATATCAATTCAATTTTTTACTTAATATATACTTTCCATATGTACCTCTAATATGCTATAAATCTAACTATTTTAAATATAATATATTGAATATACAATTATTATCTCAATAAAAATATTTCACAATATGTGGTTTAAAACCCTAAAACAATAAAAATATTCCACAATATGTGGTTTAAAAACCTAAAACAATATTGCCTGTCACACTCAAAGCCATTTAGGTATTTTCAACATTTTATCCAATATATCATTAATGATATAAATGTTCATCTAATAACTTGAATAACTGTTTCATAATTTGGCATTCGCATAATCAGATCTAGCACTATTATTTGCTCGATATTCATTGCAACAATATCTTCATTTCCCATCTTTCCCGAAGACTTTACAACCTTCATGTCTTCATTACCTAGCTGTCCCGAAGAGCTTTCAACACTCATAAGGGATGTAGCTGCTGGAGGGTTCACTAAATAATTTATAGGAAAATTTCAGTGGGACTGGAGAGAATCTTTGGACGCACACATCTTCAAGCCACATCTTCTAGGTATTAAGGATGTTTGTTAGTGTTTTTGTTAAAGATGGTTTGATTGATCTATAGCTAAGAAAATTAATGATTTCGTTAACACAGAGCTCTGGTGTCGGTTTCACTTTTGTGAAAACCCTTTTATAATCTCTGTGATATCTGACATAGATAGACACCCCCACTTCTTTTGTTTAATTGATAAAGACTCGATTTTGTAGAGTGAAATAAGTAAACTTGGTGTAAACACCCAGTCTCTTTGGGATACTATTGTTGACTCGGTTTTAAACTTTATGGAATCCCATGCACACAATAGAGGTGATAGTTCAGGGTTTTGAACACCTTTTTGGTGAATTATAGTTGTTTCTTAGATCTTTCCCTTAAGTCTATTACATCTGAGTTCTCCGCGATCATCCTTTTGTTAAACTAATATAGATTGGTCTATATCCATTCGTCGACTTACTACACTCAGTTATGTTCGAGCGCGCCCCATCTAATGCACAGATTATGGAATTTATGTTTATTGTAGTGCATCTTAAGGAAGAGGCCTATTTTATTTTCACATTCCTACTGCAAACATGGTGTTAGTAGTTGTTGTCAACCCTTTCCAGAATAGGGATCTCTCCTCTGGTCAGATTGAAAAGTAGTTACGTGAAGGTTTACGATGCAGTGTAACATCAAATGTGGATATGCAATCTGATTCTATTCCTACTATATTCAAGGTGCACATTTATTTGCTTGGCTTTTGAGTATGATAATGCCTCAACAAATATAGGAATTTTGAATTTTATGGGATGATAACACATCTACATTTTTTGTTTAGGTGGATTATGTCAGTTCTATTGCAGATGCAAGAAAACTACTGCAGAGAACATTAATTGATTACAGGTGACATGCATGCTTATAATTTTAGAAGTCCATTTCAGTGGATTTGGAAAAATACAAATATTATGTTAATTGTGATGGCATTACATGATTTTCAAATTTTGTGATCACTTTCTTATGTGATTCCGTATTGCTTTCTTATGTTCTTTTGTATTGCTTTTGAAAGAGATTCAACAATTGTGTTGAACTATCAGTAAATATGATAAAAATGGAAAATATCAAAAGAACCGTGTCTTTTAAATGCATAGATAAATTATATATACCTGTTTTATGAATGTGATACTTTCATTTCATTCACTGAATCACAAAGTTCGAATCCCCATATATTGGCATAATTTTAATATCTCTTTTTTGGGTCGCTTTTGTGAAAATCCTCACAGTAGGTCTAAGAGATGATGTATAACTCACAAGAGTAATTATGATTAAGTAGGAAAATAGAAGAAGAGTGAACAATACAGTATAATGAGCAACAGAATAATATGGTATAGTAGAACTCAGATAGAAGCAATAATACTTCACACACACTAATTAATTAATCACAGTATGGACAAACAAATAGTACAATGGTAGAGAGGATTCGAATGCCTAAGGTGGCAATTTAGATTAGCCTCTCAGAGTGATCATAAGATCAATAGAGTGTCATCGGAGCACAACTAGGTGTCCTCCTGATCATTGGAGCACAACTAGAAGTCTTCATCATCATCAGTGGAGTCATCAATGCTCAAGTAACTGTCAACCATCAGTCAAACTGAGTCTGGTAGGTGTAACTAAGTGTAACTGACTGTAACTGACTGTAACTGAGTGACAACTAGACTGGTAGGTGAAGAAGGGTGAGTTGCTTCCTAAAATCAAGGAAGAAGGGTGCATTAAGAAACTGGAGGGATAAAAATGAATAGCGAGAAGCTCCTGGGGGCTGGCTAACTAAGGGCTAGGTGTTGGACTAATGACTGGGATGCATACAAAATGCATGCAAACCCTAGAGTGCATGCAAACCCTAAAAGTGCATGCATGACTGAAAATGTAAATGATCAAAATACTGGTGGGAGTAGGATGGAGTATAGGAATATCCTAACACCCCCCCTTAATCCATCCTGGGCCTTGGAAACTAAGACTAAAGGTCACCCAATACAATGAATAATAACAATCAATAAACCAAAAAAGTGGGAAAATTTCATGGGAAACATACCCTCTCCTCAAAAAAATAGGCTGTAAGGCACAAATAAAAATAAATGCTCCAAACTCAAGCAGGTGTGATGCTTGGTCATATGTCTAGAGGTATCTTCTTCTTGGGAAGAAGTCGATCATGCTCAAAAAGCATGTGCTTGTACTTGCTCTTCAGATCGAATGTTATGAGAACAAATTCAACAGTATTAGAATGATCCTTGAACCTGTGATTCGAATCAGCTGAGGTAGGATCAAATTTTTGAATGTGCATATAGTCTTTTGTCTTCTCCTTCGAACCACCATGGGTGAGATTATGCCAAAAAGAACTCTTACATGTTTGCTTGAAATCAAAATCATATTTAAGACTTTCAAAACAGTTTCTTGAGATCTCCTTTGAACCTACCGGGGTGAGATCAAAACTATCATATGCATGAGAAATTTTCCCAAGTAGTAAATGCTTAGAACCCAAATTATATACAAGACTTGAATCATGGTTTCTTGAGATATCCTTTGAACCATGAGAGGTGAGATCAAAACTAGTAGATGCATGAAAAATTATCCCAAGCGAATGGCAATGGGCATGTTATCCAATGACCTTCTGAAAGCATGGAATTATGAACATATAGTAGTATAAAAGAGGAGATAGATGGAGAGGAGCAAATGCATTACCTTCAAAATATGTTTTGACCTCTGAAATAATCATGTGATCATGATGCAAACCAACAAAATCTGGTGCAAGAGAGGATTTAGGGCCATCTGCAATATCTACAGTGTGAGCTGGCACAGAAAGAGAAGAAAGTTTGAGCATGAGTGGAGAATCTGCAAGTTCTTTGTCAACAACTTCAATAGGAGATGATACTGGTTCATGATATGAGAGACCATCAAGGGGAGCGAATGGAACACTTTGCCTGCTTTCGAATGGAATTGGACCAATCCCTTCATTCTTTCTGCCAAATTTTTCATCGAGGTGAGCCCATACTCTTTTGGAGTCCATAACTCTCTTGGAATTTCAACACCATCATGGTATTTGAATTAGAATCTCTGGTATGCACACAAAGAAAGCATCATTGCTCCAAAGGAATCATCACCTTTATTTAACCAATTAATCTTTTCATCAGGGGATTCGAACTCTCTTTCAAAATGACAATAAAAAAGATCATGGATCTTCAAGTGTGCTATCATTCTTGGTTTCGATTCATCATAGTTGAATGGAGAAAGAAAAGGGATTCCTTCTAAATCATACATTGAAGATGTAGAAGACCTGCAAAAACAATATAGAATAACTACAACTGCTACTGCTGCAAAAATGCAAAAACTGTTGCAACTGCAGCACTCGAAATCTTGGTAATAACCTTCAAAAAACTCTCAAGAATGGAGATAAACAATACTATCAACATGCTCTGATACCATGTGAAAATCCTCATAGTAGATCTAAGAGATGATGTATAACTCACAAGAGTAATTATGATTAAGTAAGAAAATAGAAGAAGAGTGAACAATACAGTATAATGAGCAACAAAATAATATGGTACAGTAGAACTCAGATAGAAGCAATAATACTTCACACACACTAATTAATTAATCACAGTATGGACAAATAAATAGTACAATGGTAGAGAGGATTCGAATGCGTAAGGTGGAAATTTGGATTAACCTCTCAGAGTGATTGTAAGATCAATAGAGTGTCATCAGAGTATAGCTAGGTGTCCTCATGATCATCAGAGCACAACTGGAAGTCTTCATCATCATCAGTGGAGTCATCAATGCTCAAGTAACTGTCAACCATCAATCAAACTTAGTCTGGTAGGTGTAACCGAGTGTAACTGACTGTAACTGACTGTAACTAAGTGTAACTGAGTGTAACTAAGTGTAACTGAGTGACAACTGGACTGGTAGGTGAAGAAGGGCAAGTTGCTTCCTAAAATCAAGGAAGAAGGGTGCATTAAGCAACTGGATGGCTAAAACTAAATAGTGAGAAGCTCATGGGGGCTGGCTAACTGAGGGCTAGGTGCTGGACTGATGACTGGGATGCATGCAAACCCTAAAAGTGCATGCATGACTGAAAATGTATATGATCAAAATACTGGTGGGACTAGGATGGAGTATAGGAATATCCTAACACCACCCCTTAATCCATCCTGGGCCCTGGTAACTAAGACCAAAGGTCACCCAATACAATGAATAGTAACAATCAATAAACCAAGGAAGTGGGAAAATTTCATGGGAAACATACCTCCTCCTAAAAAAACAGACTGTAAAGCACACATAAAAACAACTGCTCCAAACTCAAGCAGGTGTGATGCTTGGTCATATGTCTAAAGGTATCTTCTTCTTGGGAAGAAGTGGATCATGCTCAAAAAGCATGTGCTTGTACTTGCTCTTTAGATCGAATGTGATGAGAACAAATCCAACAGTATTAGAATGTTCCTTGAACCTGCGATTCGAATCAGCTGAGGTAGGATCAAATTTTTGAATGTGCATATAGTCTTTTGTCTTCTCCTTCGAACCACCAGGGGTGAGATTATGCCAAAAAGAACTATTACATGTTTGTTGGAAATCAAAATCAGATTTAAGACTTTCAAAACAGTTTCTTAAGATCTCCTTTGAACGAGTAGGGGTGAGATCAAAACTATCATATGCATGAGAAATTTTCCCAAGTAGTAATTGCTTAGAACCCCAATTAGATACAAGACTTGAATCATGGTTTCTTGAGATCTCCTTTGAACCATGAGAGGTGAGATCAAAACCAGTAGATGCATGAAAAATTATCCCAAGCGAATGGAAATGGCCATATTCTTCAATAACCTTATGAAAGCATGGAATTATGATCATATAGTAGTATAAAAGAGGATATAGCTAGAGAGGAGCGAATGCTACTTTCAAAAGTTGTTTTGACCTCCAAAATAATCATGTGATCATGATGCAAACCAACAGACTCTAGTGCAAGAGAGGATTTATGACCTTCTGCAATATCTAGAGTGTGAGATGGCACAAAAAGAGAAGAAAGTTTGAGCATGAGTGGAGAATCTGCAAGTTCTTTGCTAACAACTTCAATATGAGATGATACTGGTTCATGATCTGAGAGACCATCAAGGGGAGCGAATGGAACACTTTGCTTGCTTTCGAATGGATTTGGACCAATCGCTTCATTCTTTTCGCCAAAATTTTCATCCAGGTGAGCGCATAACTCTTTTGGAGTCCATAACTCTCTTGGAATTTCAACACCATCACAGTATTTGAATTGGAATCTCTGGTATGCACACAAAAAAATCATCATTGCTCCAAAGGCATCATCACCTTTATTTAACCAATCAAGCTTCTCTTCGAGGGATTCGAACTCTCTTTCAAAATGACAATAAAAAAGATCATGGATCTTCAAGTGTGCTATCATTCTTGGTTTCCATTCATCATAGTTGAATGGAGAAAGAAAAGGGATTCCTTCTGAATCATACATTGAAGCTGTAGAAGACCTGCAAAAACAATATAGAATAACTGCAACTGCTACTGCTGCAAAAATGCAAAAACTGTTGCAACTGCAGCACTCGAAATCTTGGTAATAACCTTCAAAAAACTCTCAAGAATGGAGATAAAAAATACTCTCAACATGCTTTGATACCATGTGAAAATCCTCACAGCAGATCTAAGAGATGATGTATAACTCACAAGAGTTATTACGATTAAGCAGAAAAATAGAAGAAGAGTGAACAATATAGTATAATGAGCAACATAATAATATGGTACAGTAGAACTCAGATAGAAGCAATAATACTTCGCACACACTAATTAATTAATCACAGTATGGAAAAATAAATAATACAATGGTAGAGAGGATTCGAATGCCTAAGGTGGAAATTCGAATTAGCCTCTCAGAGTGATCATAAGATCAATAAAGTGTCATCGGAGCACAACTAGGTGTCCTCACAATCATCGGAGCACAACTGGAAGTCTTCATCATCATTAGTGGAGACATCAATGCTCAAGTAACTGTCAACCATCAATCAAACTGAGTATGGTAGGTGTAACTGACTGTAACTGACTGTAACTGAGTGTAACTGAGTGTAACTGAGTTAAACCTGGATTGGTAGGTGAAGAAGGGTGATTTGCTTCCTAAAATAAAGGAAGAAGGGTGCATTAAGCAACTGGAGGGATAAAACCTAATAGTGAGAAGCTCCTGGTGGCTTGCTAATTGAGGGCTAGGTGATGGACTCATGACTGGGATTCATGCAAAATGCATGCAAACCCTAGAATGCATGCAAACCCTAAAAGTGCATGCATGACTGAAAATGTAAATGATCAAAATACTGGTGGGGCTAGGATGGAGTATAGGAATATCCTAACACCCCCCTTAATCCATCCTGGGCCCTGGTAACTAAGACCAAAGGTCACCTAATACAATGAATAATAACAATCAATAAACTAAGGAAGTGGGAAAATTTCATGGAAAACATACCCCCTCCTCAAAAAAATAGACTGTAAGGCACACATAAAAATATATGCTCCCAACTCAAGCAAGTGTGATGCTTGGTCATATGTCTGGACGTATCTTCTTCTTGGGAAGAAGTGGATCATGCTCAAAAATCATGTGCTTGTACTTGCTCTCCAGATCGAATTTGATAAGAACAAATCCAACAGTATTAGAATGATCCTTGAACCTGTGATTCGAATCAGCTAATGTAGGATCAAATTTTTGAATGTGCATAAAGTCTTTTGTCTTCTCCTTCGAACCACCATGGGTGAGATTATGCCAAAAAGAACTATTACATGTTTGCTTGAAATCAAAATCAGATTTAAGACTTTCAAAACAATTTCTTGAGATCTCCTTTGAACCAGCAGGGGTGAGATCAAAACTATCATATGCATGAGAAATTTTCCCAAGCAGTAATTGCTTAGAAACCAAATTAGATACAAGACTTGAATCATGGTTTCTTGAGATCTTCTCTGAACCATGAGAGGTGAGATCAAAACCAGTAGATGCATGATAAATTTTCCCAAGCGAATGGCAATGGCCATATTCTTCAATGACCTTCTGAAAGCATGGAATTGTGATCATATAGTAGTATAAAAGAGGAGATAGCTGGAGAGGAGTGAATACATTACTTTCAGAAGCTGTTTTGACCTTCGAAATAATCATGTGATCATGATGCAAACCAACAGACTCTAGTGCAAGAGAGGATTTAGGACCTTCTGCAATATCTAGAGTGTGAACTAGCACAGAAAGAGAAGAAAGTTTGAGCATGAGTGGAGAATCTGCAAGTTCTTTGTCAACATCTTCAATATGAGATGATACTGGTTCATGATTTGAGAGACCATCAAGGGGAGTGAATGGAACACTTTTCTTGCTTTTGAATGGATTTGGACTAATCCCTTCATTCTTTTTGCCAAATTTTTCATCGAGGTGAGCCCATAACTCTTTTGGAGTCCATAACTCTCTTGGAATTTCAACACCATCACGGTATTTGAATTGGAATCTCTGGTATGCACACAAATAAAGCATCATTGCTCCAAAGGCATCATCACCTTTATTTAACCAATCAATCTTTTCTTCAGGGGATTCAAACTCTCTTTCAAAATGACAATAAAAAAGATCATGGATCTTCAAGCGTGCTATCATTCTTGGTTTCCATTCATCATAGTTGAATGGAGAAAGAAAAAGGATTCCTTCTGAATCATACATTGAAGCTGTAGAAGACCTGCAAAAATAATATAGAATAACTGCAACTGCTATTGCTGCAAAAATGCAGAAACTGCTGCAACTGCTGCACTCGAAATCTTGGTAATAACCTGCAAAAAACTCTCAAGAATGGAGATAAACAATACTCTCAACATGATCTGATACCATGTGAAAATTCTCATAGCAGATCTAAGAGATGATGTATAACTCACAAGAGTAATTATGATTAAGCAGGAAAATAGAAGAAGAGTGAACAATACAGTATAATGAGCAATAGAATAATATGGTACAATAGAACTCAGATAGAAGCAATAATACTTCACACACACTAATTAATTAATCAAAGTATGGAGAAATAAATAGCACAATGGTAGAGAGTATTTGAATGCCTAAGGTGGCAATTCGAATAAGCCTCTCAGAGTGATTATAAGATCAAGAGAGTGTCATCGGAGCACAACTAGGTGTCCTCATGATCATTGGAGCACAACTGGAATTCTTCATCATCATCAGTGGATTCATCAATACTCAAGTAACTATCAACCATCAGCCAAACTAAGTTTGGTAGGTGTAACTGAATGTAACTGATTGTAACTAAGTGTAACTGAGTGTAACTAAGTGTAACTGAGTGTAACTAAGTGTAACTGAGTGTAACTGAATGTAACTGATTGTAACTAAGTGTAACTGAGTGTAACTAAGTGTAACTGAGTGTAACTGAGTGACAACTAGATTGGTAGGTGAAGAAGGGCGAGTTGCTTCCTAAAATCAAGGAAGAAGGGTGCATTAAGCAACTGGAGGGCTAAAAATGAATAGTGAGAAGCTCCTGGCAGCTGGCTAACTGAGGGCTAGGTGCTGGACTGATGACTGGGATGCATGCAAACCCTAGAATGCATGCAAACCCTAAAAGTGCATGCATGACTGAAAATGTAAATGATCAAAATACTAGTGGGACTAGGATGGAGTATAGGAATATCCTAACAGCTTTTAGAAAAATATGGATCACTTTCAATTCATTAAAATTGTTGGTTCCAACTCCCATAAATGATTTCCTAGTGAAATAATGGGATTTTGAAGCATGTAACACATTATCGGCACCACATCTCAAACCCTGGTTCTGACTATATGCTTCTAAAAAACCCTAGGGAAAATTTTTAACAATCGAGGAAGGCCTAACAAGTTTATCTTTACTTGCCTTGGGAGTGGAATGGAAAAAAGAAAGCATGGAAAGAGTGTGATTAGACACAAGCAAGGGATTAATTTTTCAATGAAAATTGATTCATTCTAGCAGTTCAAATGTGCAAATTCTTGAATCTTTCAAATATATTCTTATTACAATTTGAGGTTCTATAGTATGTCGAATTTACAATCGTTGTTCATTTTTCTTGCACTTAAAAGTAACGATCTTCTTAATTCATCATTCTCTTTGCAATGGAGTTGTTGGAATTAATTCTATAAATCATGAGCCCAAGTGTAAATCTGCATTGTAGGGTGATTCCAGATGTCAAAATCATTAGATGAATTCAAAGATCTACAAGTAGATGACTATTGTATTCTTTGAAATGTATCATTTAGAGATTTTCCCTTGTCTTGAGGATATAGATTATTATGTTTAGCTTAACATGTTATATATTTGATCTATGGTTCAAAGTGGTCCCCATTTACTCATTTTTTTAGGCACACATGATTAGAAACACAAAAGCTGATATAACTCAGGCATTAAAACAAGTGAAGGCCCAACGCAAAATTGCATTAACCGGTTCTCGTTTACAAAATAATTTGATGGAATACTATTGTGTAAGTAACATGGTTGTAAATTTTAAGTGTGGATATGATATTAAAATGTTTCTTTTGATTTGGGTTGTATATATAGTCTATAATATTTTATATCATTTGCAGATGGTGGACTTTGTAAGAGAAGGATTTTTGGGAAAACAAATAGAGTTCAGAAACTAGTAAGTGCTTTCATTGATCAAGTTTATTCTTGCTTGTCTAAGTGATTTTTTGTTCAATTGTATCTCACTTGCATCAGGATTATAATAGCATATTGGTTGCAAGATTTCTCCCCCTCAAACTTTCCCATAGTAATTAGTCTCCTAGACTAACAATGTTGAACTGCAGGTTCCAAAATCCTATTGAAAATGGGCAGCATGTGAATTCAACCACAAATGATGTGAAAATAACGAATCAAAGATCACATGCCTTTTATGAACAGTTAAAATATTTTTTACAACGTATGGGAATGAATGTGATGAAGGATGATCTTCCTCCAAAACGTGTATATGTGATATCTATAAAACTTTCTTCATTACAACGATAGTTATACATCAGATTCTTACAATTTTATGGGTTTATGAAGAATGAAAAGAATGCATGTGTAAAAGGGGCACATAGGAAATACTTCTTCAATGCATATCATTCCTTATCGAAGGTGCTGAAAAATATTTATTTGATCATTAGAGATTAATCAATGCTTTTGGGTGTGCTTTTCCATCTCAAATTCACAAATCAGATTGTGCTTCTGAAATATTTTTAATTTTTTTGTGTCTATATTTGGAATCATCCAAGATTATTGCAAATAGCCAAAGAAGACAGAGACTCTCATCAAGGTGATGACATAATTGAGAATTTAATTTTGGATGGTAGCTTCAACGACGATGATACAAATCAAGACTTTTTGAATGGAGGTAAAGATTAGTTGATAGTAGAGATCTACATAATTATTCACAAAAAAAAGATGCCATATTCAATCTGCTTTCTAGTCATCTAACAAGAAAACCATTACCTAGGCATGTCACAATCAATGTTGTTTGCAAAGTGGGTCTCTGACTCCCTGTAATATTGTTTGTTTGATCACTTTCACATGTGGTGAATCATCTAGAAGTATCCACTTGAAGTTTAGAGTTTATTGCTTCAATATGGGCTCTGGTTTTGTCATGCTTTTTCTTAATATTTAAGATTGTAGTAGTGGAATTAAAGTCTGCAGCCTTAGGTAGGTTTGTGCCATTTCTATCTATAATATGAAGAGGACCTTGAATATAATACACTGAATAATGCATTGATTCCTTATCTAAGGGTAATTATATATCGAAGCTTATGGTTTCCTCTTTTATAAGATTAATTGTTCCTTTTGAGGACATTACTCATGGTAAATTGTTCTTTAAACGAACATTGTTGTGTCATGGAATACTACAACAATATAATAGCACTTTTTCAGTTGCATGTTTTTCATCTTCCTTCAACATTAGAGTTCTTCCATTCCAAGATATTAGTGCAAATCCTAGTTATATAATTTGTAATAAACAGTGTTGAACCTACACAAGATTATTGGCAGTAAAATTTGTTGGGATTTAGCTTGGAATTCCTACAAAAATAAAGTATAAAATAACACAATTTCCATATTAAATTTGAACTATGTAAAGACTTTTATATTTTATTTCAATTATGAAAAAACCTTGTTGAGCTAATCCTAAACAAACAGTCTAATGATCATGACTCAGAAGTTACCATTATTGCAAAACCATTTACAAAGGTTTAACATATTACAAATGGATCCCCATGAACCATATAGGCTCTGTTCACATAGTTAATCAAACTTTGTGTTATGTATTGACATATTACTAACAAGTCCCCAAAATATTGATAGATTGGTGACTAAATTGTGTTGGCTGCATGCATTATTGATGATACTTGAATTTGCGCTTCTTGAATCTTATTTTGTCTAGGGAACTAAATATGGTTGAAAAAATGGCATGAAATCATACCAGACAAGTAGGTAGGATGAATGGTTTTCCATGTAAATATAACACTCAGCTGCTTTGAGACCCTTCTCTTAGGGGATTTACACGAAGAATTTGCTCAAGACCAAGTTCCTGAACCCACAGAAGTTTTTGAAGGAGTTGGAGTAGAACATACTGTTCCAATTTTGTATGTTTTTTACCATGGTCTCAACTGGAAACATGCCACAATATTCCACGCTGAAGGAACAATAATTTATCATCGTAATTTATGCGGTCTTTATTTTCAAAACCTAAACTTTGTTTTCCTGCATATTGGAAATATAGGTTTCATGGTTTTAGACTGAAAGCAATACCAAGGTATCCATTATATTCAATTATGCTAGAATGAGAAGAATATTAATTTCATAGGTGTTTTGCAGCATTCTGTAATTCAATATTAATTGATACCTTGTCTCTTCAACTTTGCAGTGTCGAATTTTTAGAGGATGGAAAATATCAAGTCTCAAATCATAGATTTAGAAGATGGATCCTACATAGGAATATGCAAGGAATTCAAGGAAAATAGAGGACACATGTTTGGTAGCAAGATGTGCGAGAGTGTAGTGGGTGTTGGTTAAATGACAATACGAGAATTAGTGGATTTCTATGGGCATTGCCAAGGTTTCACTTAGTAGCCATTATAATATTTTGAAAAGTCATTGGTGTAGATGATTTCCATGTAAAGTATGGAGATTGTTGTTTTCATGGACTGATATTAGTCCATTAGTGGATATTCGGTTGGAAATTCAATATATTGTAATATTTGAGATTTTTCACATAATAAAATTTACATGGTTGAAATTATATGTGTGTACTTGATATTATTTAGTGTTGTAATTAATTAATGTGATTTTGTATGATTCACGTGTATTTAGATTTGATTAGCATGAATATTATAATGAACACAAATAAAAAGAATAAATGACTAAATTAGTCATTTATATTGATTAATAATGAAAGGAAATAAAATAATACAAAACTAGTAAATTAGTCATTTATAATTGATGAATATGAAACTACTAAATAGAGATAAATGACTACTACAAATGATAAATTTGTGACTAAAACAATGACTAGAATTCGCATATAAACAACTATTTGTAGTTAATTTCCACTATCTTATAGCTCGACTAACTTAGTCGTATTTATTTTAGTCATTAATAGTTTCCTTAGTTAGTAGTATATTTGGTCATTGATTTAGTAATTAATTGTGGCAATTAATGACTAAATCAATGACCAAATATGAGACTAAATAAGGAAACTATTAATGACTAAAATAGATATGACTAAGTTAGTCGAGCTCTAAAATAGTGTAATTTAGCTATTAATAGCCGTCGACTAAAACATATTCGTTTATATGTGGATTTTAGTCCTTTTTTTAGTCACTAATTTCTCATTTTCTACTAGTGTAATGACCCTTTTTATTGCAATAAAAACATTTAACTTTAGACTTATAAAAGTTATTGAAATCATTCTCCTTTTGATGAGAGAATTTCTTGTGATAGTTCTTACCTCTTTTCATTTGTGCTACAAGAGAGAGGTTCTCTTCTTTGGAGGTAGTATACTTGCTCTGGATTCAACTTTCTTCTTGTAGGAAATCATGCCATAGTCTCTCAAAGTTAGGTTGCACTTGTTGACCACTTACTACAACTAAGAATGTCTCCCATGAAGATGGAGGACCATTAACAATGGTTTGAATGAGATCATCATCATTGAATGTCACACCAATGCTCATGAGTTGATCTCTTACTTGAGAGATCTTTGTGAAGAAGGAAACCACAACTTCATCCTTTTCCATATTCAAATTTTGAAGCTTGTTCTTCAATTCTCTTTTTTGATTGGGTTCCTTCTTCTCATAAAGATTTTTCAAAGTGTTGAATCATTCATTCGCAGTCTTCAATGGAGTCACCACATGCATCAAGTTGTCTTTCACATAATCATAAAACATTCTCTTTGCTTTGGCTTGATTCTTCTTGAAGGTAATGTGCACTACATTAGAAGTGTTAGTTTTTTCAGAATTTACTTCAATCTGATCTAGGATCTTAACTAAGAGAATAACATGTATGGCATATCTACAGCATATCAATCATGGACACAATAATGCAAGCACACAAGAGACATAGAGTTTCACCGGGGAAAACCAAGAAGGTGAAAAACCCCGCAACTTCCTCATAGATAGATAGAGCAATGATACAACCGGAGTACAAGAGATAGTCCTCCTAGCAATAGCTTCTCCTCCTCCACTAGTGCGCCACTCTCCAATGAGTGTGCGAGTGAGAAGTGAATGATCAAATAGAGTGCCTCCCACACTCTATTTATACACTAACTTGACTTTCCTAATAACCTTACTAGGTCGGCCTTAACTTAACCACATAACATAATGATGACAGGGCCGAACCCCACTAGGGTGGTCTAATAACCCTCTTACCCACATGACTAATATAGGGCCGACCCCATCAAGGTGGTCTAATAACCCATCAAGTATAAGTTACGATACCTACAATATAAATGACGACACTTCCGTATAGAGGAATAATAACATCTCTATAGGAATACAAACACTTCCGTATAGAGGAATAATAACATCTCTATAGGAATAGAAACACTTCCATATAGAGGAATAATAATATCTCTATAGGAATACAATATACATAGGTGAAATACATTCCAAAGTTATAATTACATCAACACTCCCTCTTAACTAGGAAGGTATTTCTCGACATAGGTCTTCCAGCACAAGTCTTCTTCTCTGGATCATCGTCATCGTCACAGCTGCTGCTATCTCAATCAATCTTTAATCTACTCGTCATAGGAATTTCTACAGAGCCAACCCTTTTTCATGCTGGATGTAGGCCCACCACCTGTAGGTCTTCATCATCACTAGCCATACTGTGGAATCCTTAGGACTTATTATGTGCGTCATAATGCCTCGAAAGAGTATCCCGGGACCATTTATGTGTCGAAGCACAACCGGCAAGATCTCCCAGGTCTACTTACATGTGATTGTCACAAAACCTTAAAAGAGTGTCTTGAATAGTAGGAACTCTGAAGAGCATCCAAGGCCTTTTACATGACTAGCACAACTTGTCCGGATCTCTGGGACGTATTACATGTGACCCCCACAACAAAACCTTAAAAGAGTGTCTTGACTAGCAAGAACTCTAAACAACATCCGAGGAATTTTACGTGACTAGCACAACCTGTCTGGATCTCTAGGACGTATTATATGTGGTCATGGAAATTCCTCGAAAGAGAATCCCAGAACTTATTATGGGAACACAGCCCAACCTATCGGATCTCTCAAGTCTACTTATATGCCATAGGACAATGCCTCGAAAGAGCATCCCAGGACTTATTACGGGCACACAGCCCAACCTATCGAATCTCCCAGGTCTACTTATATGTTCTCCCAGAACAATGCCTCGAAAGAGAATCCCAAGACTGATTACGGGCACACATCCCAACCTATCAGATCTCCCAGGTCTACTTATATGCTCATCTACACAACTTTTCCATGGCCACAGAGTATCAACCTGATACTCACCATACATCGTCCTGATGTACATGATCATCCTGATCATCATCATAGCATCGTCCTGATGCATATCATCCATAGTATCATTCAGACCACCATCACTGCATCGTCATGATGCATGTCATCCAGAGCATCGTCCTGATACTCATCACATATGATCATCATCATATCATCATCCTGATGTATATCATCTGGAGCAACATACTGAAGCTCATCATCCATGATCATCCTGATCATATAATGTATCCACCTGATACATATCATCTGGAGCAACATCCTGAAGCTCATCATCCATGATCATCCTGATCATACTGTGCATCTACCTGATGCATACCAAGTATCTACCTGATACATATCATCATACATGATCTACCTGATCATACAATGTATCCACCTGATAAATACACAAATACATGATCCACCTGATCATAACAAGCATCCAACATGATGCATATACATATACATGATCCAACTGATCATAACAAGCATCCAACATGATGCATATACATATACATGATCCAAGTGATCATAACAATCATCCAACATGGTGCATATACATATACATGATCCAACTGATCATAACAAGCATCCAACGTAATGCATATACATATACATGATACAATCGATCATAACAAGCATCCAACATGATGCATATACATATACATGATCCAACTGATCATAACAACCATCCAACATGATGCATATATATATACATGATCCAACGGATCATAACAAGCATCCAAAGTGATGCATATACATATACATGATCCAATTGATGCATATATAGAGCAGTAACTGGAGCATTGTCTTGATGCTCATCACACAGAGCGTATATCCACAGCCATGGGAAGGATCCTCCTCTCACCATGCTTGAAATGGCTCCTGCAAATGTGTCCATCACTTCTTCCTCGAAGGGTCATCAATCTGAAGAACACCAAAACTCTCTCTGAAGTACTCGAACTTCACTCTAGCTAGTGGCTTCGTCGGCACATCTGCAACCTGCTCATCCGTCCCAACATACAGGGGCTTCACCACTCCTCTCTGCACCATATTCCTTATATAGTGATATTTGATCTCTACGTGCTTCGACCTTTCATGGAACATCGGGTTCTCAGACAACTTTACACAAATCTGGTTGTCACAAAAGATGCCAGTAGCATCCAACGGGAGATCAAATAACTTAGACAGTAGCTTCCTCAACCATACTGTCTCACAACTAGCCGAACAAGCTGCAGCATACTCTGCTTCGGCTGTACTTAGTGCTACGCAGTACTGCTTCCTGCTAAATCAAGAGATCACACCTGATCCCATACTGAAGTAGCACCCTGAAGTGCTCTTCCTATCTGCAGCACTACCTGCACAGTCTGAATCAACATAACCCTGCAGGTTAAAGTTTTGATTCGGATCATACTTGAGCCCATAATCAATTGTACCCTTCAGGTACCTCAGAATATGCTTTACAGCAACCAGGTGAACACCTCTGGGATATGTCAGGAACTAGCTCAATGTGTTCACCGCAAAGCAAATATTTGGCCTTGTATTCATCAGGTACATCAAGGACCCAATCATTTGACGATACACAATGACATCAACCGGATTAGATGAAGCATCACACAGAAGCTTCAGGTTCGATGCCATAGGTGTGGCCATGGCCTTGCTGTCCATCATCCTGAATCTCTTCAAGATCTCTAATGCTTACTTCCCTTGTCCAAGGAAGATTCCATCTGTACTCTACCACACCTCCATGCCTAGAAATTAATGCATCATCCCCAAGTCCTTCATCTCGAACTCGGAAGCAAGCTTCCTCTTCGTGTCGGCAATCAATATATCCTCACCTATAAAAAATAGGTCATCTACATACAATAGTAGTATCACTAGATTGCCTTCCTCAACCTTGTAGTAGAGGTTGGACTCTTATTTACTCTTGGTAAAGCCCAAACTGGATAGAAAGTAGTCTGTCCTACCATACCAAGTCCTAGGAGCTTGCTTCAAGCCATACAAGGATTTTTTTAACCGACACACATATGACTCCCTGTCATGTTTCTCAAAACTAAGTGGCTGCTCCACATACACTTCCTCCTCGACTACACCATTCAAGAAAGCTGTCTTGACATCCATCTGGTGTATCTTCCATTTCATCACTGCAGCCAAGGAAAGGACTGATCTAATGGAAGTGTACCTAGCTACAGGAGCAAACGTTTCTTCATAGTCTATCCGCTCTTTATGGGAGAAGCCACAAGCTACAAATATCGCTTTGTACTTTTCTATGCTACCATCTACAGCATGCTTGATCTTGTAGATCCACTTGGAAGTTGCAATAGAATTCCCTTCAGGACTGCATCCCAAACATCATTCTTCATGATCGACTGGTACTCCTCGATCATGGCATTCTTCTTGAATCCTGGGAACTTCAATATCTTCGATAGATAACTTTGTTGCTGAACAAATGTTGTAGTCCTTCTTTTGTAGGTGATGGTATACGATCTTTCCTACAAAACAAGTTAAATTGCATGATTACAAACATCTCATAGTTTTCAGAACAAATTCTTACACATAAAGATATATGTCATACAATCATGCAATTATCTTATCCAATGCTTCAATACAACATTTATCCATATCCCATAACTTTCTAGATGCCTTCCAATCTCTACCAGAACATTGTTAAGAGTGTGCAGAACTCCCAACATGTCAGCAAAGAGGTTTCATTCTAGATAAGTAGCAATGGAATGTTGTACAGTGCCATAGGCCACTTACCCATCACATGCATATTAGTAGTATAATGTTCATTAATGCAATTATTCTAATATGCATAATACTCACCCTAAGTCTAGGAACATAAGCATATACATCATTTATTTAAACAAACAAATATGCAAGAAATGACAATTCGAATACTTATCTTTGTTTGGATTGTAGGGTGGACTCCCTCTGAATATTTGCTTCCTTATAGTAACTACTCGACTATGCTCCCTCTTGATCTTTTCTTCCTTGATTACCTATCCTTTAACTTATATCCATCCTTGATCACTTATGCATACTTACTAGTATCATCATCGTGTTATCCTTGAGGTCTCATAGATACATTCATTAGTATAATCTAAATACTATCAAAACACAATAATCTTTAACATGTATAGTCATGATCATTTCAAACATAGATAAAAAACATTAGTACTCAAGGTTTTAGGGAATACTTCTTTTACTCATGCATATTCTTTATTTGACCAAAAGGAATTTTTTGGTTTGTCATATCATCAATCAAGGTCAGAGACATAATATGCATAAACCCTTGATTACTTACATTTCTAAGTTCATGAATAATCATTATCAACCATACAATAGTATAAGATCTTAACACAAGGTAGGATTCTAAATTGATATAGGAAAAACATACCTGGTTATCATATTTGCTAGTTATGTCTAGCAATGTCTTCTTGTTCTCTTCAATGACTTGTGCTAGTAACCTGCATATCTCATAGGTTCAGCATTGTAGAACCAGATTATACATACCTCGTAAGTAGAGCTTCTATGTGATCCATGACAATGGATGAATCGTTGTCTTCATGTCACCATGGTCATATGTTCTTGAACTAGAACATGATTTGTCTTTCTTGATGTACCTTTCATGTTAGTGGACAACATTAACTTCATACAATGCCACAATGCATTAGTACAATCATAAGTGTCAAAACCCAAATCAATGAATATCTACATTCATAATTTTATTAAGGTGACATGACAAGTCTAACGTTAATCAAGATTGTACTAACCTTAATAAAGACAAACATACCATAAACTTAATCATGAACAGATCTCGAAACATACCTGGATAAGTCATACCTATCGAGATTGCTTGTAGTCTTCTTATGTAAGGCCTTAGCCTCATCTCCCTCTGAAACATGAACTTCACTTATGCAGGTGACCAATCCATTCTCTTGTAGGATTAACCCAATCCACTTGATTTGCAAAAACTGGATCTGGAGCTGGATTAGGGTTTTTCAGGGAAACCCTAAAATTCAAACTTTGAATTTCAAACTTCTGAAAGGATAGAAAGATGCACCTGGTATACTCATAATTTGAAAACTGCAAAGTTTTACCCCTCAAATTTGCTTTTCAATCTTCCGGATTCATTGGGGAGGGCCCTGAATTAGGGTTTGAGTTTCCCAGAGCTTCACCCAACCAAATACTTTGACAATTTTTTTCCAAGGAGCTTCCAGCTATGGTCACATATTTCAAAAATACCCATTTTTGCAGAAGCCTTAATTTTTCACTTTTTCGATCAACGTCCCGAACTAGGGTTTAATCAAGCCCGACCTTCTGCCTAAGCAAACAATTTAATCTTGGTCTCTAAATTTCGATTTTGATGAGGAGAATCCAGCCGTGGTATCCGATACAAAAAATTCCAACATTCTCTGAAACCCTAAATTCCCGGAGCCATGAATGAAGGTGCTCAAAAGACAATTTTGTTTTGACATAAATATGCACCTGATTGTTTCTGGTGTAACTCCGCAATTTCATATCTACAGGGTCTGAAAATTCTTCTTGTCGTAGGCTGACCTGTTATCTTTCCAACCCCATAGGTGTGACATCAAATGGGTTCTATGAGAGAGAGTTATGCCAATTGTCACAAGTTGACCTGTTTATGGGATAAAACAGGAGAGCAAACTTGTACAGAGTGCCATGTGTCACTGGTTCAATTTCGGCCTCTGCAAATCGTACCTTTGAAAGTACAGTCCATTCCGTACCTGTAAATTTTTACAAAATTTCATTTGGATCTTCCTAGCCCTATTTGTGACCTTTTTTCCGAGGCCACCTATTTATGACTGAGATCTGGAAGAGGCAGAAACCCTAACTTGTACTGATCATACATCACAAAGTACAATGAATTAGAGACTATCCTTTGGACACAAGGTACATGGGGATATTATGTTCGACTTGTAAGATTTTCAGATCCTAAAACCTCGCCTAAATGTATTTATAAAGAAATTTCTACGATGACTAGTTTTTGCTATATCAAGCCCTAGCTTCACAAGTGCAACAAGTGTCATAAATGCCATACCATGCCTTGTTTCAGGCTAGCTCTGATACCATGTTAGTTTTTCAGAATTTACTTCAATCTGATCTAGGATCTTAACTGAGATAATAACATGTACAGCATAACTACAGGATATCAATCATGGACACAATAATGCAAGCACACAAGAGACATAGAGTTTCACCGGGGAAAACCAAGAAGGTGAAAAACCCCGCAACTTCCTTAGATATAGATAGAGAAAAGATACAACTCGAGTACAAAATATATTCCTCCTAGAAGCAACTTCTCCTCCTCCACTAGTGCGCCACTCTCCAATGAGTGTGTGAGTGAGAAGTGAATGATCAAATAGAGTGCCTCCCGCACTCTATTTATACACTAACTTGAATTGCCTAATAACCTTACTAAATCGACCTTAACTTAACCACATAACATAGTGCTGATAGGGCCGACCCCCACTAGGGTGGTCTAATAACCCTTTTATCCATATGAATCATACAGGGCCGACCCCATCAAGGTGGTCTAATAACCCATCAAGTATAAGTTATGATACTTACAATATAAATGACGACACTTTCGTATAGAGGAATAATAACATCTCTATAGGAATACAAACACTTCCGAATAGAGGAATAATAACATCTCTATAGGAATACAATATACATAGGTGAAATACATTCCGAAGTTACAATTACATCAACATGAAGTAGGCTCTAAAATAACACTGGATACATATCCATCCAAATCATGCTCTTCCAAGATATTTAGGACCCTCTCCTTTCAAGTACTGAACTTCGAATTTTCTTCAAGACGGTCTTCTGGTCTTACTAAGATTGAAGCCATAATTCATCAAGTACTATGCACACTCGGGATCTACATAGTCTCAAGCTTGATTGTTGAACTTAGCTCTTTCACATCCTAAGATCTGAGACCATGTTAATTTTTTTATCTTTAATTCAAAAATGGAATAACACTTGAAATCAAATAACAATCATACACATAAGAAATCACATTCGACACATGAATTTACCATAGGGAAACCCTCTATGACTTGAGGGAGGAAAAACCAACAATTTTTTTTTTAGTATATTCATAGATAGGAAAGAATGTATTTTAAATCAAGAACCCCCAGTGCAGTTACAGAGCAAGAAAAATATAGAGAAGAGAGACTCAGAATAATATCCTGCACAAATAGCAGTGCCTTTCCTTGAAGGGAGAAGATAATTCGCTTCACATTAAATTCATCAATCCTGTATAACATAATTATGTATTCTTCACATGCATCGACTTCTATTCTTATACTCTCACTTCATGAAGAACTCGTCCTCCATATTAATGTATCAATCTTTCATGAAGAAGAGCGCCCCACTTCTCATGCACTAGATTTACTCACTAAACTGTGTCTTAAGATGAACTTGTCCCTTAACTGAAATCTTTCCCATTTAGTTTGGTGTCTACCTTAAGTGTCGTCATGCAAGTGTCGCAACTCAAGTGTCACATTTTAGTTTAACATAAGTGTCATCATGCAATAACACTTATTTAACTAGATTTTCTTTGTTATCACTTAGTTAACTCTCTTAATTGATTCTTTCTTGTTAACATCATTGTAGTGATCAATTCAAGTTCTCCTTTGATTTACTAAAGTATTCATTGAAGTTTAACAATTTGAATTCTCTCTTAATTAATTATTTTTTGTGAAATTCAAATTCTCTCATATCTTAACACATATTATCTTTATCTCTTGTCTTATCTACATGGTCCACATGTGCCAACTTAATTATCATATCAAATATACTAAGGATAGTTTCCCAATTATGTGATCATACTGTCCTACTATCATTCCAAGTGGTTATATGCTAAAGTAATTCACGCTAGAGGTGGCCAGTCTCTATTGGAGACTTAATATCTCAACCATGGTTAGTAGTAAATCACACAACATACATGCTTCGACATGCAAAGCATCATCTCAACACATGAGGCACCACCTCAACAAATGAGTATCTGTCTTGACACAAAAGACCTTAGACTTGACTAGAAATACTGTACAACATCATCACTTTGAAAAACAAAGCACTTTTCTCAATACATGAAGCTTAACCATTCTTGAGTATAGCTCAAGATTCTTCTCTAAGTTTCCTGAGTCCAACTCAGGCTCCTATAAGGAATTACCTCGACACACAAGGCTCAATTTTGACACACAATATTGAATTGGAGAATGACTCATGATGTTATAACTTTAACACCAAAAACTCCACCGATTGATGTAGCTGAGAAAAAGCTTAGTGAAAATAATTTAAGAGATAGAAATGCAGTTTTGTGTCACCAAGCAGAATCAAAACCTAGAAAAATCATGTATTGTGAAACATCAAAAGAAATGTGGGACAAAATACAACCTATATCTAAAGGGAATAGCACATTCATGAAGGAAAAGCTACAAACACATACAGGGTAGTTTGAAAGCCTTAAAATGAACGAAGGTGAAAATATTGTAGACTATATTCTTCATGTAAATGACATTGTCAATGATCTCAGAGGTTTAGGAGAAGAGGTTCCATAAGCATAAAATGTTCAAAAGTTTTTAAGAACATTACCAATGAGATTTTATTCCAAAGTCTCAATTCTGGAAGAAATGAAGGTTCTCGACAAAGTAACAATGGATGAACTACATGGGATCCTTATGGCATATGAGATTAGAACTAAAAAGGAAAACCCTTCAAGGATGGAAGCAAATTTCAAAGCCTCGAATAAGACAAGAAGTAGTATGAAAGAATCAAGTAAATTATCCCCTAATTAATGTGATGACAAAGAAGAAAAAATTGTAAGTTGACTCAAGAAAGGACGGGGCAAATACAAAGGTAACCTACCATTTAAATGTTTCAATTGTGGTAAAATATGACATTTTTCTACTGAATGTCCTTATAAATAAAAGGATAGTGAATATGAGGAAGACCATAGAAACAAATAAAAGAAATAGAAATACAATGATTCAAGCCAAAAATGAGAATAGGAGAAGATTCAATAAGAAGAAGAAAAGTCTTTATTCAAAAGAGGACAATAGCTCATCAGATAAACATGATGACAGTGACAATGATACAAAAGATGTTCTTTTCATGACATTAGATATACAAAATAAAGATCTTGAGAATGAAAATCCCGAAGCTGGATAAAATTTAGAAGAATATGTAGAAGTAGATCTTGAAGGGGAACTTATTAGTTCCCTAGTTGAATTGAAGAAAATAAGGAAGAAGAATAAGCAACTAAAGGCACAATTGTTGAAGTATGAAGAATAAGCCATAAATTCAAAAGGAGCGAGAGAATTTATCCTTGATTTAAATATTTATATAGAAGAGTTAAGAAAAATAGAAGTATTGATGGATGCACTCAAAGAAAGGAACGAAATAAATGAGAAATTGGAGGGTGAACTTGATTCTCTAAGAAAGGAACTATAGAAAATTGCCATCTAATTAAACTATTATAAAAAGTTTGAAAACAACTCTCAATGTATTAGATCAGATAATCAATAGTCAAATACAGAAAAAGGACAAATTTGGTCTGGGGTATTTACAAAATATTCCAAAATGAAGGCTCAAGCTCAATGATGCTTAAAAATAAAGTTGAAACTAGGAGTTTTGCGAATGCTCTCAACAGTTCCATAAAAAACGAAGACAACAACAACTGAAGGAAAGACAATCAACAAGTCTTATGAAATAATAACATAGATAAAGGAGTTTTTCCTCCAAGAATATCCTTAGTTTCCAGGTATCAAACTCTTTTTCATGGCCATTGTTAATTCTGCAATAATTTTGGGCATAAAATTGCAAATTGCAAAGCATATACAAAGGATGATTTTGAGAAGAATAGAAGCTCCTATATGTACCCCAAGGTTGATCATGTGAATAATGAATCATGGATATAAACCACAATCCATTTTCTCCTTTTAATCTAGATATTGAATGCTATATCTTTCACAATTTTGGCCATAAGTATCAGGACTATAAAAGCAGCTTGATTAATGATTAGCAAAACATGACCAAGGATCACTCCTATAATCATGAGAAATAATATGCTAAGGTATGGAAACAAAAAATAGAAAAATCAAACAAAGAAGAATGTGACTTGACCTTACATTCCCAAATAAAAAGAATCCAACGGTATATTGACAGTGGTTGTTCCAAACATATGACTAGGGATAAGGACAAATTCTTAAACTTTAAAAGCAAAAAGGGAGGTAGTCTTACATTTGTAGATGATAGCTCTAAAAACATTATTGGCTAAGGAATTATCATGTCCCCTCAACAATGAACATTGGATCAAGATCCTAACCCGACCAATCCCTTGGGTTGAGGAGACAACTTCAGTACCATGGGGCTAACTTTTGTATTCCAAGCAATTAATTAATTAGGAGTGTGCATTTAATTTTATCCAAAGTTTCTTATCCACTTGGAATAAATATTTATGATGCATTTAATATTTTTTTCATGTTGAATAAATGGAGCTAATTCTCCACTATGGCACATTAGTGGATAAGGTTGGAGGAGAGACTTGAGAAAGAAGTCAAGGAAAGCACATGAATCCAAAAATTCAGAAAAAAAGAAGAAGAAGAAAAGATGAATAAATCAGGAAAAGCAACATAAATCAGAAAGCAACATAAATAAAGAATAGCACGAAAGTTTAGAAAAGAAGGAAAGTCAAAAAAAAGAAGAAAAAGAAGGAAAGCCAATGCAAAGCAAATCAAAAGGAAAGGAAAGAAATCAAGATTTACTTATCCATTCAAGGAGGGCGCATTAATCATGAAAAAATTATCCCCAAGTCATCCAAGATCTATAAATAATTCAATGTGCAGTACATTCACATCTTTTGTTACTTTGAGAAATTGTATGAGTGCATTTGTGCCTCAGAGAGTTGGGAGATGTGCCCCTGGTCAAGTTTAGGAGATGTGCCCTAGCTTTCTGTGAGAGGATGATGTCATTGAATAACTGTAATTTGTTTTATCTGCAGGTCCTGTAGCTGATCAAGTAGAATATGAATTTCAGAAGCATCATCATCCAACTCAGAGTTCAAATCTTCAAGCTTTCTATGAGTTTCTGGAGCTAGTTTCTTATGTGGAAGAAGAGAGATATTTACATAGTATTCTGAAAGGAATATTGGCATATTTCTGATGTAATAAAATAGGATGTGATTTTATGATATAAGTGAATTCAATATAAATTACAGAACTCTGATTTTATCTCCTATTTCTCCACCCCTTCTAGATTTAGCTAGAATTTGACTAGTTTTCAGTGTGTATTTCATAAATAAATGAGTATAAAACCAAATGAAGTCATTATTGTTTTTAGAGTTGAGTAACATGTCATATGTCATGGTACAAGTACTATTTCAGAAATTTTTTATCCTTTGAACACTATTTGAGATCCCGGAAATCACACTAGTTGAGCAGTCCTAGAAGGGAATTTTACTAGTAATAGTGTGAGACTTGCTCAGATCTTAATGAAAATTTATGGAATGATATTTTATTGTTAAATTGATGTAAATGACTGATATTTAGCATATATTATGTCTGAAACATCCATCCTAGTCCTTTGATGTAGTCCATCCTCAGTTCACCTAGCTTCCACATACATTGTTTCAGTCAATTTTGAGAAGTTTAGAGTTTTTGTATCACAATCCTATGCTGGTATTTTACATTGGTATTAGATCATCGTCCTATGAACTTTCTCTTGAATTATTTCTATGAGTACAAGAATATATTCAAACTACAAGAAGAAAGATCCTTTATCAGAAGAAGAAGAGGAAGAAGAAATTATTTCTACTGAAGGGAAAATAAAAGAATCAGAAATGTTTCCCAGTGATGACAAGAGGATCAAACACTTGGTTGAAACCATGATGAAAGGGATGAAAGACATCTCACTCAATATTGGTCAGTCTAGTAAGGAGACTACGGAGCTTTTAGCCCAGGAGCTAGGGAGCAAGTTAGGAGAAGGGAGCAACAATGGAACCCCACATGGGGAGAGGAGGAGCAGTGGTGGCCATATTTTCTCAAATACTGGGCCTCACAAGCACCCTGAATAATTCAATATGGGATCCCCATCATACTCCAGGCCTTCTATGCCCAAGTTTATTGAAGAACAAAGAGAAGAACCTGAGGTTTGAAAAGGAAGTCTTGCTTCATTGGAGGACAAGTATGTTGAGTACCTTACATTGAATGAAGAATGCATAATAGAGTTACCGTTTAGATACTTCTGTGATCTACAATACAATCCCAAACGAGGCCACAAAATGCACAATCAAAACTATGAACTCAAAAATACTATTGGTAAAGTTTATTTGCCCTATTCTGATGGTTCACAGAAATGCACTGCTAACTCTTGGATTCAGGGACTTGACACATATTTTTAGCTGAATCCTATGGCCGAAAGATATTCCATCAAGACAGCTTCTCTAAACTTAGATGGAGAAGCAAATGACTGGTGGTTTCATGGACTAAAGACTCTCGGGCATGACCAGGTGACCACCTATGAATAATTCACAGGAAGGTTGGTTGAAAGGTTTGAAAGAAGAGATCATGAGATCACCTTTAGAGAACTAGCACATGTGAAGCAAAATGGAACTCCCGAAGATTACATCTCTAAGTTCCAAAAATTAGTTTTGATGGTCTTTGCCATTTCAGAAGAAAGGTTGATCTTATTATTCGTTGAACAGTTATCAGAACCTTTGAAAGGCTTGGTGAAAGCTTACAAATCCCCTACCTTGCAAGATGCACTAAGTCAAATTAGAGACTTTCAAGAGTCTATTCCAAGAACCATATTTCCTCCAAGGACGGTTGGTCCTACTTAGTTCAATAATCAAAGACCACCAATGAAGATTCCTATTGCAAATTTTAGAAAGGATAGCTATGCTAAGGACCGAGATGAGCTGAGAAGAAAGAATATGATGTGCTTCACCTGTCAGGAGCCATGAGTTTTAGGACATAGATGTGCCAAGTGAAAGGCACACTACATTGAGGTCTAATAAGAGAGTGAAGCTAAGGAAGAAGAAGGAGAGGGCCCAATAGATGCAGAAGTGGTGTATGAGTATGTAGAAGAAGGACCTCACCCTGAGGTGGGAAATATTGCAGTACTCTTAGGAGTACCTTGCTACCTTACACTCATATTCAAAGGAGTGGTTCAAGGACAATCTGTCATTGTGTTTGTGGATGGAGGAGCTACTCACAACTTCATTGATTTAACCGTGGTTGAAAGAAGGAAGCTACACACTGAAAATTTTGGAAGCTTCATTGTTATCATTCCAGGTAATCATTTCATGAACTGTTGTAGATGGATTCCTAAATTGTAGATTTGTGTAGGTGATGATATCATTACAGATATATTTTAGGTTTTTGATGTGGCTAAAACTAACTTGGTTTTGGGAGTACAATGGATGAACTCCATTGGAAATCATTCAGTGGACTGCCAAGTTCCTGAAATGGTATTCAAGGGATAAAATGTAAAAGAGATGGTGTTGAAGGGAATCAACACTTATCCGAAACAAACGGTAAGTGCACATCGTATGAGATCCATTCTAAGGAATGGAGACATTGAATGGGCTGCAGAATGCCTAGTCACCACAAAGAGAAAATCATTCGAAGTAGCCCATTATCCTAAATATATTCAGAAGCTGCTCCATAAGCATAAGAAGGTGTTTGGGGACCTTCCTCATGGTAGTCCTGAATATATATTAGTGGAGCATATGATTGGGTTGGATATAGGAACTTCACCTATTAAGGTGCATCCCTACAATCACCCAAAAATATTCAAGGATGAGAGAGAAAACCATTAAGGAACTGCTTGGCTTGGGATTTATTAGACCAAGCTCAAGTCCTTTTGCCTCATCAGTATTCCTTGTGAAGAAGAAATATGGGACCACGAGGATGTGTATATATTATAGAAATCTCAACAAGAATATTACCAAGAATAGATATCCTATTGATGGGATTGATGAGCTTCTGGATGAGCTACATAGGGCCAAGTACTTTTCTAAGATTGATCTTTGATCTAGATACCATCAAATCAACATGAAAAAAGAAGACATACAGGAGAATGATTTTCGATGTCACCATGAGCACTTTGAGTTTCTATTTATTCCTTTTGGACTAACAAATGTACCTGCAACTTTTCAATCTTGCATGAACAGAGTGTTTAGGAAGTAGATCTGTAAGTTTGTACTTGTCTTCCTCGATGATATTTTGATCTATAGTAGGACTCGAGAGGAGCATTTGTATCATTTGGATATTGTACTAAAAATCTTGCCTGATCAATATTTTTATGCAAATCTAACCAACTGTGAGTTTGGAATGACTGAGATTTTATATCTTTGTCATGTGATTGGTCAAGATGGAGTTAAGGTTCACATGGAAAAGATCCAAGCTATTCTAGATTGGCCTAGTCCCTAAAATATCACTTAACCAAGAGGTTTTATTGGGCTATGCACCTACTACTGGAAGTTTGTCAAGGGGTTATCCAAGCTGACATCTCCTTTAATAGATCTCAATAAGAAGGGATCCTTCCTTTGGTCGGAAGAATGTGAACAAGTGTTTAACAGAATGAAGGAGGTAATGAGTAGTTGTCATGTTCTTCCACTTCCATATTTTTCTCAACCTTTTGTTCTTGAGTGTGATGCTTCAAGGAATGGTATTGGGGATGTCTTGATGAAAAATAAGCATCCCTTGGCCTTTGAGACCATAAAATTGCAGACACATGAAAGGTTGTATTCAGTTTATGACAAAGAGATGCTAGCCATCATGCATGTGTTAGTCAAGTTCAATCAATATTTGGTGGGAGGTAAGTTTATCTTCAAAATTGACCACAACAGTTTGAGGGACTTCTTAACCCAAAAGGAGCTAAATTATAGACACCAGAAGTGGGTAAGCAAGGTCCAATCATTCGATTTTGATATTGAGTATAAGAAGACTAAGATGAACATTGTATCTGATGCACTTTATAGAAAACCCACACTTGCACTACTGAAATTTCAAGATGATTGGAAAATATAGCTTGGGGTAGAATACACCAAGAATCAGTTTTCCTATGATTTATTTGATGGATTGATTCATGATTATGCCTATAATATTCTTAATGATGTCATCTATTATAAGGATAGGATCTTTGTAGTTCCAGAATCCATACTAAAGAAAAATATTCTTGAAGCTTCCCATGATGTGCCTTTGGCAAGACATCCCGGGTTTGTGAAGACTTACAAGAAAGTGAGGGAAAGGTTTACATGGAAGGGGATGAATAAAAAATTGATGGAATATGTCAGATCATGTGTGGAATGTCAGCAAAATCAAGTAGAGCATAATCATCCAGCATGGATCCTACAACCACTCCCCATTCCTGAGCAAAAATGGGAGAGTATATCAATGGATTTCATCACGGTCCTGCCCAAAAGACAAGGTAAAGAAAATATTTTTGTTTGGTTGATAGGTTGACTAAATATGCACATGTCTTTTCCGTCACAACTTATATTGCGGCCATTTAATTGTATGAACTTTTCATCAAGGAAATCTTCAAACTTCATGGCATACCCAAGTCCATGATCAGTGACAGGGACAGTAAGTTTACTAGCAATTTTTGGCAAGAAGTGTTCAAGCTAGTAGGGACAAGTTTGGACATGAGCACTAGATACCATCCCTAGACTGATGTCCAAAAAGAGAGAGTAAACCAATGGCTGGAAGGGTACCTAAAAAATATTTCATTGGTCAACAAAATTCATGGACCACTTGGCTCCATTTGGGAGAATTTTGCTACAACACCACTTTTGATCTTTCGATTGGTATGACTCCTTTCAAAGCTCTTTATGGATATGATGGATTGAATTTTGCTGATATGATATTTGGTTATTGTAAGATAGAAAAAGAAAAATATTGGCTCCAAGAGAGTCAAGACGTACTCAGGACTCTCAAAGTCAGCTTGCAGGTAGTACAAAATCGACATAAAGTACATGTAGACAAGCATAGAGTTGAGCGAGCTTTCAAAGTTGGAGATCTGGTATATTTGAGGTTGAAGCCATATATACAATCATAATTGAAGTATAAAGGAGCTAAGAAGTTTCATCCAAGTTTGTATGGCCCCTACCCAGTTTTGAGAAAGATTGGGGAAGTGGCTTATGAGTTAGAGTTGCCTCCGGGTAGCCAGATTCACAATGTTTTCCATGTGTCCTATTTTAAGAAAGCAATAGGGAAGCAAGTAAAAGCTTCATGAGAATTTCCACCCCTTTATGATGAAGAGAATTTGGTGTTGATCCCTAAGAATGTTCTGGAAGTCGGAGAGAATAAGCAAAGGAGCAGAATCCATAAGGAATTTTTGGTGCAGTGGGAAGGACTACCTAGTGAAGATACTACTTGGGAAGGTGAACATATCTTACAACATCCAAGTTTGAAATTGCTTGAGGACAAGCAATATTGGGTGCAGAGGACTGTCATGTCCCCTCAACAGTGAACAATGGATCAATATAATAACCCAACCAATCCCTTGGGTTGAGGAGACAACTCTAGTATCATGCCCGGTTAAATTTTGTATTCCAGGCAATTAATTAATTAGGAGTGTGCATTTAATTTTATCCAGATTTTGTTATCGAGTTGGAATAAATATTTATGATGCATTTAATATTTTTTTCATGTTGAATAAATGGAGATAATGATCCACCAGGGTGCATTAGTAGATAAGGTTGGAGGAGAGACTTGAGGAAGAAGTCAAGGAAAGCACATGAATCCAAAAATTCAAGAAAAAAGAAGAAAAGAGGAATAAATCAGGAAAAGCAGAATAAATAAAAAAGCAACATAAATTAGGAAAAGAAGGAAAGTAAAAAAAGCAGGAAAGTTCATAAAATAACGAAATTTAGAAAATGAAGGAAATCCAAAGCAAATCAAAGGAAAAGGAAAGGAAGGAAAGCAAGCTTTCCTTATCCATTGAAGGAGGGCACATTCATCATGGATACTTTATCCCAAAGTCATCCAAGATATATAAATAATTCAATGTGCACACATTCACATATTTTGTTAGTTTGAGAAATTGTCTGAGTGCATTTGTGCCTTAGAGACTTGGGAGATATGCCCTTGGTCAAGTTTGGGAGATGTTCCTTAGATTTCTGTGAGAGGATGATGAAATTCATCCATTGTAGTTTATTTTATTTTTAGGTCTTGTAGGTTATAAATTCGAATTTGAATTTCATAAGCATCATCATCCAGTTTAGAGTTCGAATATTCAAGCTTTCTATGAGTTTTTGGAGCTAGGTTCTTATGTAGAAGAAGAGATATCTTTCCATGTAATACCCCGATTTTGACCCCATTGTATTAAAAATGTAAATTATGTAAATATGCTAGTGTGAATTCCTAGTACGGAGCTCAAGGCCAAGGTCCGACTAGTGAATGGATAGGCCTGTATGATGTTATAATTTATTTGCACTGTTTGGTTAGCTTGTATGCCGACTTAGAATATATGTAAATATTATGTGCATACATAATAAAATGGTCCAACAATGGTTGTGTAAGGAGCATCAAAGGGGCTATTATTCCACCAGAGGGGAAGAGGAAGGGGGCTATGGGAAACCAAATCCTATGTTTCCAAGTGTCAACCTTAGAACTCACAGCAAAGTTCTGTCAGGTGTTGAGAATAAGCCAATTATCTCCTTTTTTGACCATTTTCCAATCATTGATGCATGTGTGTGGTTGGTGGGAAAAGTCACCTGATGTAGTTATTGTAGCATGGGACTGACTGTACTTTTGTGATAGTTCTGTCATGATAGAAGTCAGTCTGTAGCTGCCAGGAATCCTTTCCCTACTTCCAGAAGTTATGCTAGTTGTCTTGTCACCATTTTCTCATATCCTTTAGAGTCAACCATCATTTTTCTCATTATTTTCATGCAGGTTTAGAGGTTGTAGAGCTCTTTGTTGCTATCCAAGAACTTACCTTGTTGTTTTGAACCCATAAATTAGAATTTGGAGACGATACTGTAGATTGGGAAGTGGGTTTTGTTGGCTGTAGGTGAGCAGAGAGGTTGTGCAAGCTAGGAACCCTTACCATTGAGTTCTGTTTCTTGTAGGTTCTTGAGAAGCCACAGATTGAGGCTAAGGGAGGCCCCTTTAGATCTCTATATGAGCATTTGTCTAAGCACAGAGAGCAGAATGGGTTGTGGGCTGAGAGATAAAAGCTTGTAGGTGTTTCCTTCGCCCGAGTGGCCTCGTAGCCTATCTTGGGGGTGAACTTGGGAGCTAAAATAGTACAGGATGGACAAGTTCTATGGTTGGGTGGAAAAGTGCTCTTACACAACAAGTTGCTTGGATCTGCGTTTGATAAAGATAAGTAATCTTATGATTTTGAATCTAAACTGTTTTTATTTGATGCGTGTAATGTTTATGCTTGTAATTGTATATTAGATGTGTGTGTGGATAAATTGAATTCCTTTGTGCATTTTATTTACATTTATGCACATATTTAATTGTTGAAAAAGAGTATTATGAACTTGGGATGAAATTTGAAAGCCTAGATTTGGCCAACGTCCCCTCTCTATGGTTGGATAGGGTGAGGGGGACGTTACATTCCATAGTATTATGAGAGTCAAATTGGCCTATTTATTATGTAATAATAGAGGTCTTAATGTTATGATGTCATTAAATTCAATATAAATTACAGAAATATGATTTCTTCTCCTATTTCTCCACCCCTTCTAGATTTAGCTAGAACTTGACTAGTTTTCAGTGTGTATTCATAAATGAATGAGTATAAATCCAAATGAAGTAATTATTGTTTCTGGATTTGCGTAACATGTCATTGTCATATGTAATGATCCAAGTCCTACTTCAGAAATTTGTGAGCCTTTGCACATTGTTTGGGATCCCATAAATCACACTAGTTGAGCAGCATTGGAAGGTAATTTTACTAGTAATAGTGTGAGACTTGCTCATATCTTAACGAAAATTTCTGGAATGCTATTTTATTTTTAAATTAATGTAAATTAATGATATTTAACCTTTCTTATTTCTGAAAAATCCATCCCAAGCCTTTGATCTAGTCCAGCCTCAATTCACCTAGTTTCTACATACATTGTTTCAACCGATTTTGAGAAGTTTAGAGCTTTTGTATGACAATGATAATTTGGTACTTTACAGGGATATTAAGTCTTGTAAATGAAAAGGTTAAATTATAAAATGCATTTCTTGTGGAAAACATAAAGCACAATCTTCTCAGTTTTAGTCAAATGTGTGATCACATGCACATTCTTACCTTCAACACTTAGAATGTGAAATATGAAGGGAGGATTCAAGAAAATTGGTGGAAAAAACATCTAGAAATACCAATAATATATACATCTTGGCTTAAAGAAAGAATGAAATTTTTTGTATGGGACAAGTAGATGAAAGTTGGCTCTAGCATAGAAGATTAGTCCATATAAATTTTGAAAACTTAGTAAAAATAAGCAAGAAGCAAGGAATGAGGGAAATACTAGAATCATAAAACCCTCAAATTCAGTTTGTAAACATTGTGTGCATGAAAAATAAATAAGGCTTAGATTCAATACAAAATAATATTCGACAAAAAAACATTTGGAGCTTGTGCACATTGATCTTTGTGGGCTTACAAGAACAAAACTTTTGAATGGAGAATCTTATTTCATTTTATTTATTGGCGACTACTCTAGAATGACCTGGGTTTCTTTTATAAAAAAAATCAGAAGTCATTGAGATGTTTAAGGCCTTCAAAGAAATTGTTGAGAATGAAACTAATTTGAAGATCAAATGTCTGAGATGAGATCATGGGGGTGAGTACACTTCAAATGAATTTGAGGAATTGTGTGAACATGGAATTAGGAGATAGTTATCAGCTTCCATGAGTCCATAGTAGAATGGAGTAGTAGAAAGGAATAATAGGATTGTGAAGGAAATGGCCAGAACAATGCTAAATGACTCCAAATTATCTGATATATTTTGGACCCAAAAGTTCAAGCGACTATCCATATTTTAAACACAACACAAATTAGTGTTGAAAGTAATAAAACTCCCTATGAACTTTGCAAAGGAAGACCATCCATAGCTAAACATTTTAGGGTGTTCGGGAGCAAATGTTACATCACGAGAGTTGCTGAAAACTTGGGAAAGTTTGACTCCAAAAATGATGAAGCCATTTTCCTTGGTTACTCTTCTAGAAATAAATATTACAAATGCTACAATTTGAGTTTATAAAAGATAGTTATGAGTCCAAATGTGAAAGTAGATGAATTAATGACTCATAAATCAAGAAAGAAGAAAAATGATCATGATTCATAAATGAAGATGATCAACCAATATTTTAGTAACAAGAAGAAGGGCAAGAAGAGGGACAACAAAGAGAAGGACAACAAGGAGAACAATAAGGAGAAGTACAAAAGAAAGAAGAAATTGAAAGATAGGATCAAAGGAGCCCTCTAGGTATGTTCAAAAGAATCACTCTCATGACTTAATCATTGGTGATATGAACACTGGCATACAAACAAGGAGGAGGAAGTTGGAAAAGACTTATGAAGACATAAAGTATTTTCTATCCAAAATAGGACCTAATTGTTTTGAAGATGCTAGTAATGGCAAACATTAGGTAAATTCTATGAGAGAAGAATTGAATTTGATCAACAAAAGTCATACTTGGGAACTTGTTCCAAGGCCCAAAGAGAACAATGTAATTGGAACTAGGTGGGTTTCAAGCAATAAATTGAGTGAAGATGGAAAAGTAATCAGAAATAAAGAAAGACTTGTGTGTAAGGGTTAAGCTCAAGTTGAAGGAGTATACTTTGAGGAAACTTTTGCACATGTGGCCATATTAGAAGCTACATAATGTTCTGAGCTTATACATGCTCCAAAAATTTTAAAGTTTATTAAATGGATATTAAATCAACCTTTCATAATGGAGAATTAGTGGAATAATTGTAGTTGAACATCCTAAAGGATCATTACAATAAAAAACAAACATCACGCTCTCAAATTGAAGAAAGCTTCATATGGATTAAAACAGACTCCTTGGGCTTGGTGCTCAATACTTGACAAATACCTATAGCAACACACGTTCAAGAGAGGAGATGCAAAATATAGTCTCTACCTAAAAATTGGCCATGAAAATACGCTTATGATTGAGTTTTATGTTGATGATATCATCTTTGGGAGTGATCCTGATAGTTTGATCCAAAAGTTCACAAAATACATGAAAAAAGAGTTTGAAATGCTTATGCTTGGTGAGATGACATTTTTCTTAGGTCCTCAAATTTCACAACTTGGTAAAGGCATATTTAGTTAAAAAACTAAATACATTAAATAGATGCTTAAGAAATTGAACATGGAAGACTGTAAACATGTATGTACTCCCATGATCACTGGCTACACGTTAAGCAAAGAATATGAAGAAAATGAACTTGATCAAAGACTCTACAGGAAAATGATTGGTATCTTATTATATGTAACAACCTCAATTTCATATATTATGCAAGTTGTATGTAGTGTCCCCAACCCAAAACTAAGTCCAAAGGAACTAGAGGTATAATAGGAAAAATGCTAAAGTAAATATTACATAGCGGAACAAAGTGGCCTATGGTTAAGCCAACAAGCCATTCCACTTGAACTTAGCCTTATGAAGCTCATTAAAATTAAACATGATATTCCCCAATTGTGCATACTTATTAAACATATCAACATTGTATTTCGTAATATGAATGCACCGTATTTAGAATCTTTAATATGCTCATCAATATGTAATTAACTCAAGTAATTGATAGTAAGTACCGGTTTGTAAATCAAGGATGGACATGAGTAGTAAGCATTGCAATTAACATTTGCTTGCATAATTATCTTCCATATGAGGATTACTTATCAGTTCTTTGATGTGTGTGATGATAGCAGTAAGTATGAATGAAATCATAACAAAGCGACATCCACACAAACCAAAACAAAGGTAAAGGCATAGGCTACAACCTACAGCCTCCAAAATAAATCCTACGGTTGTCCCTACAATCATATTTCACTAGTATAATTTAGATTGAATGGCTTCCTTCCCTCCAGTCATCAATCACTATTACAAATCAGATTTACCATAACATGATCAGATCTACAAAAACATGATCATATCTGCAACGTTACAATTGGATATGTTAGAATCCTACGGGAGTTAGTGTGAATAAATAATTATGATTTAAATTAGAGAAGGTGAAGAGTCTTGGAGACTCTAAAGATCACTTGGAATCCGAATACCAAAAGACACATAAACATTGTATAAATTGAATGTTCAGTGAATGGAATAATACAACTCGAGAGTTATACCTACAATGGTATCAGAGAAGACTGCCATAACTATTGGTTGTTGCTGCGTGTCAGTTCTGGCATCCTGTCATAATATTCCATGCATTGTCTTCCCGAATCTATCCGTTCTGCATAATCAATTCTATGCCTACCTGTATTCTGCATCTAGACTGTCAGACTTACCGCTGTGGTTTTGCTTCTTGATTCCCGCTCTGTGTGGTATGTAACGCCGCAATTCCATGAATGCTCTCCTCCATTGTGATACGTTGGAGCTGCTGATACTGCGACCTCTTTTCTGGAAATCACATTTTTGTTCTTCTGTTTGAGACTGTGACCTCCTCCCAGCTGCACTCTTTTTGTGTTATTGTAGATTTCAAGATTGAAGACTGCGTGCCACTTTTCTAGTTGTTTGGAGCTACAGAGTATTGTGGCTAAACATTATCCATTGATTGCTCTTTGAAATCTGTGATTTTTTGGAAGCTATCGAGTAGAGTTGTGAAGCCTCTCTCTTGCCAAAGGCTGCGTGGAAGACCATGTCTAAGTTTAAGCATGCATGAAACTCTGCGTTGGGATTCTCTCTGCTCATTGGAAGCTACAACATGAAACTCTTCGTTGTGATCCTCTCCTCATTGGAAGCTACAATTGTTTATGACATCCCTGTGTGTTGAAGCTTGAAATTGTAAGTTTGTGGAGTTTTCCATATTGGAGAAGATAGCTATGACCGATCAAGTGTGCCAAGACTGGAGATGTACAAGAATAGAGTTCCACCGTTCCCATGTTTTTTGTGTTAATATTGCGTGATATTGAGGTGGATCGATCCTTCAAGTGCTTCTTCAAGTCCTGCATGCGTGAAACTACCATATCGAGGAGGATGTGACCTGCATTGGAGTCGGAACTTGACCACTTCTGAAGATTGTGCAGACCGGTGTGAGAGGTCCATGTCTACTGCAACCTTGAGAGATGTCCATATATGCGTAAATTTGTTCTTACATGGAGAAGAAATGATCCCTGACAACCTGCTAGCTATCCAAATACGTGGGGCATGCATTGAAGATCTTGGAGTAGAGATAAAGTTTTCATCCAAGCATGAAGAGCTGTGAATATGAAGATATGGCTGAGACCAAGTGTAATATTTGCTTCCTAAGATCCAAGTGAAGGAACCCTAATTTGTTGATTAAAGTATTGCGTCAAAGAATTAGGATGATAGATATGGCCACAAACCCTATTTTTTGCATGAAGGTAAACCTGCTAATACAATTTTTCAATTTTTACAGGGTCAAGACTATTTTTGAAGATTGTTGGAATCCCTCTTTTGTATTTTAAGCCAAATATTTAAGTGTAATGAGCCATTTTGTTTGAATACTTTTCAATTTTTAGAGGGTCAAGACTATTTTTGAAGATTGTTGGAATCCTTCTTTTGTATTTTAAGCCAAATATTAAAGTGTAATGAGCCATTGTTTGAATACTGTATAAGTCAGATAAAAAACCACTATCATTGTATGTTGAGGATCTTTGTAGTGTGTGAGAACTACCTTGGAGAAGCATTGTAATAAAGAGTTAAGTCTGCTGCAGAATATATGTAAGCAACAGAATTAAATTGTAATCATTTTTGTAAAGAATGGAGCAGAAATTCAATCTACAATCCATTTCTTTTATGCCATACATTCTCCCTAGTAGTTACAGGTTTAAGATGCACTCTATAGCATCCATAGTTGGTGCTACTCTCACCGGCAAAGACAGGTTTCCATAATGGTGGAGGAAGATCGAGGCTACATACATTTACAACAACTTGTGGGGCGCTATTTGTGAAGGGAAAACCACTCTCACCGAATAAGGTACTATCATCACTTCAACTCCAAATCCTCCAACATTAGAGAAAGAGATTTCTATTTGGCAGTCCAAAGACAAGAAAGATTTAGCCATGATTTATGCCAATATCAGTGAAGAGGTAAGCGAGCATATTCTTCCTACAAAGTCATGTTATGAAGCTTTAAAAACTCTAAAATATTTGTATGACTCACACTTTGAAATGGAAGTGAACCAATTAATGTTAAAGCTATTCATTCTAGAAGTAAAAGATAATGACCCCATGCTCATTTCATTTGATATACGAGCAATGATGCAGAATATTCAAGCCTCTCGTATGAAACTAGACCTTCCATTTGTAGCATTTGTGAATTCTATTTATCCTACTCACTCAAATTACCGTGACTCCTTGAAAGTAAGCGACAAGTTCAAAGACCTCACCTTTGACATCCTCGTAGAAAATATTGCGGACAACAAGAAATATTTTGGAAAGAAGAAAAATGAGAGTACTACATAATATCTTTGCTTTGCTCATAAATCAAAGAACAAGCCTAAACACCCTTCCAAGGGAGATAGTAGCAAAAGAGGCAGAGGAAGAATAAATTTCAGAGGAAGAGGTGGAAGAAACAACTCTAGTAGAAGACCATATCTGAAGTTCAAGCGTTGCGAAAAGACTGTACATGAAGTGGATCAATGTTGGGCATCTTGGGACTCCATCAAAGGTAGGCATAATCAGAATAAAGAAGATAAGAATAAAAACCAGAGGCTGGTAAAACCCTTGATTTTTCTCATTGTATTGTTGCACATTGTAATCTTGGATTTAATGAAATAAATTCTCTTTCATCTTACAAATATTTTTGGTTGCTTGATACTAGTGCATCATCCCATATGACTTTTAGAAAATATTTCTTTGAATAACTGAATGACATTGCAAATGGAATAGTGTACTTTGTAGAGAAATCTAGCGTCAAATAATAGGGAATTGGCTCAATTAGGCTAAAGTTGTCTGGATTCCCTGATTTCATATGAGAGAATATTATCTATCTTCGAGAGTTACAGAGAATAGGGAAAATTTTAAGAGCCCCCCTAAATATCTATGTATAATAAATTGGTGAATCCCCATGATATAAAGGAAAATATGAAGACTATTTTGTCCATGTTATATTCTGTATTTTGGCGAATATCTCATTTAATTATATAATTTTGTAAAATCTTGGCAAGCCTTTCACTAAATTATAAAACCTTGTAAAATCTTGGTGAATCTATCACTAAATTATAAAACCTTGTAAATTCTTGGCAAATCATTTACTAAATTATAAAATATTGTGAAGTCTTGGCAAATTTTTTGATAAAGTATAAAACCATATATAGTAATAGAAAAACATATACAAAAAATACTAAATAGGAGATAAATCTTAATAAGTCATCACATAGCAAGCTCTCTTTTGGTGGTAGTTGGGTACCTCTCTAACTATCACAGTACATAGAAATTCACCATACTCTAGGAATATTCTTGGAAAACAACAATGAATTTTTACATCACCACGAAAAATAGGATCAAGATGATTACAAGGTCCTAGCAACATCTTGATCTTCATTTAACTATTTATGCTATTGCAAGGGCCCACCAACACCTCATTTATGCACATACCTTACCCAATTAAAGGGTTAAAAACTCTAAATCTGTATCATTTATTTCAATGCACTTGGAACTATTCTAATACATAATTGCCACTCTATATGGAAAACAAATATGTGTTCAAAGTTAGTAAGCAAATGTTTATTCAACCAAATATTATCCACATGATTCCAAACGTAATTAAAAACCAACCCCACTATGCATGATATATTTCTAGGGAAAAAAAATATGTAGGTCATTGAGAATGTGGTGATGTCAAGACATTGGTTCAAGTCTTTAAATCCATGAAAGGGAGACTGTAAATCTATGTCATAGCTAGTAGGATAGTAATGAGGCAAATTGGACTAAATATGGGAGTGCTTTTACAAATACAATAAACAAATTAAACAAATTTCCATTCTTCAAGCAAATACTACATTCTTCTCTAATGTTTCTACAAACTACTCGCAACATGCAAGTTGAAATCAAGTTTCTACAAACTACTATAGAAATCCTTTGACAACCATAAAATTCAATAAACAAAACAATCAACATCTAAAAATACCTGAAAACATCCAAAGAAAAAGAAGCAATAAAGATAGTGGGATTCCAAGTTGCTCCACCCATGGCCTATCCTAGAAAGGAGAAAAAAAACACAAGTAGAAACAAAGTGGTAGTGACTATAAGTAGCATCATGGCCCCTTGCACACCCAAATATGTGGCTATGATTGAAGTCTCATCTCCCAGACATGATGCCCCAAACACCCACAAAAACATTATTGTTGATCACATGATTCATGATCCCAGTGTTTCTTAGGGAAACTTTGGATCCGAGAATATGGGATTCGAAACTCTCCTATATGAAAATGGGTCACTATAAGACCTAATATCAATTTCCCTGCTCATGTGGACATTAAACAACTAGAAAAACAAGATTCAACCCATAAAATATGAATAAATGTAACTCCAACTTTGATTTCCATGATTGATAGAGGGCGAAAAATCCTCTAGCAACAACCATTTCTATAAATCAAGGGTGACTCGGAGTTTCCTAGCGATTTCCGTGGGTGAATATAAGTTTAAATCGATTTTTACTAGGGGCGAAATTGTTTTATCTTGTCTCACCTTTCTAAATTCGATGGGGATAACATCCTATTCATTAAAAATAAATAAATAAAATGTGGGGTAATCATACATAACTGGTGTTTAATAAAAAATATTCCATTAAAAATTTAAAACCCCTAAATTTAGCCCATGGGCTAATATTATCCCCTAAAATTTTCCATGGAAAAGAATCTTGTTGTCCTTAGTGCAGATTTGATAGCAAGGCCATACCATCCACATGTTCGATGGGATTGTATAGATAAGAAAATCCTCTGACAACAAGGTCATCATGACCGGTTATGAAGATGGACAGTTGTTGAAGTTCAGAGGCTCTTTTGCAAGAGTTCAAAACATTGCCTATCTCTCTTAGCATGAAGAAGGTAATATGCCATCCAGTTTACTATAGCATGCTAGATTTTTTCATCTGAATTATAATAGTCTTACAGTGTTAAGAAAGAATGGTGTATTCAGTTTTCCCACCATTACTAAGAAAAATAACAAATGTGATGCATGCATACTAGGAAAACATAGTAAGCATCCATTTCCACAGTCTAAATTCACAACATGTAGAAAGTTAGAGCTGGTTCACTCTAACTTATGTGGCCCCATTCCAAATCCTTCTGCAAATGGTAATAGGTACATAATGACTTTTTTTATGTCTATAGTTTTATGTGTTGGGTATACTTGTTGAAGAAAAAATATGAAAAATTTCAAACTTTCAAGAAGTTTCATGCATTGATAGAAAATAAAGCACAAGCACATATTGGTACATTCAAATATGATAATGGTAAAGAATATACATCTAAGGAATTTGATCAATATATTTTCAAACATGGAATTACACATCAAACTTCCGTTCCATAAAATCCCCAACAAAACGGTGTAGCAGAAAGGATGAATAGAACTTTAATGAATATAACACGCTCAATGATGCTTTTCAAGAATGTGAATCTAATGTTTTGGGGTGATACAATCCTCTGTGCAACAAATTTGAGAAATAGAAGTCACTCTCATGTTCTTGAAGATAATACTCCACATGAAATATGGTTTGGACACCCTCCTTCAGTTAGGCATCTCAGGGTTTTTGGTTCCACTTGCTATGCCTTAATACCAAAGGAGCAAAGAAACAAGCTTGGTGCTAGAAGTAGAAGATGCATTTTCTTGGGGTACTCAGAAACTTCCAAGGAATATCATCTTTATGATGAGGTAAACAAGAAATTTGTTGTTTCCGAAGATGTTATTTTTCTTGAAACTAATAAAAATGACCAGTCTATTGAAATATAGCTTGATCGTATGGAGAGGTTTTCTCATCTAAAGAAATATTATGAATGTGATAATGAAATACCACATCTTAAGAGGGATCCCTATCTTGGATCAATCCGTGGAATTTTGATTTGAAGCAGTACCAACACCCCCTCGTGAAGAAAATTATGAAGAAGAAGTTCCTAACACTTCAATTGAACAAGAGACTCAACTGGATGATGTGATCAAGACGATTGTAAGATTGGACCTTGAAGAGAATGATGCACCACCAACTGATCAACCTGTATCATCAAGGAAGATTCCAAAATGGGCCACAAAGACACTTTAATGTGTCCATGTAGATGAAGTAGGAAAGACAAGAACAAAAATCTCAACCAGACAAGAAGATGGAGGAAATGCAGATTACTCTGGTGATGGCATGGATGTCTCATTTGATTATGAATTGAAATTTTCTTCTAACTTTGAACCAACTTCCTTTGAAGAGGATGCTACTTTTGATTAGTGTAAAGAAGCCACGTAGAATGAGTATGATGCACTCATAAAGAATGGAACCTAGAAGCTAGTTGACACTCCAATCGGAACCAAACAAATTGGAAGCAAGTGGGTATACAAGAACAAATAAAAATTAGATGGCTCACTTGACAAACACAAAGCAAGGCTTGTGGGAAAAGGCCATTCACAGAAAGAAAGAATTGACTATGAAGAAACATTCTCTCCCACAACAAAATGGGGCACCAACTGTACTATACTTACCTTGGATGAACAAAATGGCTGGAAAGCTCATCAAATGGATGTAAGGAAAACATTCTTGAATGGCGACTTGAAGTAAAATGTCTTCATGTCTCAACCATAAGGTTTTGTTGTGAAGGGAAAAGAACACAAGGTATGCAAACTTGTCAAGTCCTTGTATGTCCTGGAACAAACACCTTGACCATGATATGAAAAGATAATCGAACATCTTCTAAAGCTGAATTTTAAACATTATAATCTTGATGACGCAACATTGTTTGTAAAGAAAGTTGGAATATCTATTGTGTTTCTTGTAGTATATGTGGATGATCTTTTGATGACATGGAACAATGAAAGTTATACAACATCCATAAAGAAAGACTTAAATAAAGGCTTTGAAATGACTAATCTGGGACATCTTCACTACTAATTAGGAATTAAAGTGACTCAACATCCTAACTACATATTTATTTCTCAGAAAAAAAGAATGTTGGAGAACTGTTGAATAGATTTGGCATGATAGACTGCAACCCACTCTCAAATCCAATGGAACAAAAGCTAAATCTCACATCAAGTGAAGGAAAAGAATTTGAGGATGCAACCAAGTACCAACAGCTTGTGGGAATCCTTATCTACCTTACTACCACTGGACCACATATTTCTTATATTGTTAGCATTCTTTCACGGTTGATGCACAAACCTTGTGAAGGAGATTGGTCTGCAACAAAGAGAGTTCTAATATACTTGAAAGGGACTCAAGACTTTGGACTCCAATATTATAAGGTGGATGAATTCAAACTTATTGGGTACTCTGATTCAGACTTCGATGGTGACAAAGAAACAAGGGTGTAAACTTATAGATACACAATGAGTCTTGGATCAGTAGTTGTCTCCTAGAGATGACACAAACAATCAGTCCTAGCAGATTTGACAATAGAGGAAGAATATGTAGTGGCTGCAAAAGCAACCAAAGAGATTGTGTGGCTCAAGAAGATACTTTAATATTTGTAGGAGAAACAAGAGAAATCCACTCCACTTTTTAATAAAAACACTTATGCAATCAAGTTGGCCAAGAATCCTAGATTCCATGATCAAACCAAACACATCAACACAAAGTATCATATTATTCGACATCATGTAGAGGCCAAGACAATTTATTTACGTCATTGTTCCACAAATGAACAAATTGCAGATATCTTTACCAAAGCACTTGGATGAGAAAAGTTTAAAAGATTTAGAACCATTATCGGACTTACAAACACCCCTTCATATTAAGGGGGGTGGAATGTTAGATTCCTACGAGAGTTAGTGTCAATAAATAATTATGATTTTAGTTAGAGAAGGTAAAGAGTGTTCGAGACCCTAATGGATCACTTGGAATCCAAATACCAAAAGAAACATAAACATTGTATAAATTGAATGTTTAGTGAATGGAATAATACAAATCAGGAGTTATACCTACAAGATCAGCACCAAGAGTGTTCTTAATCAGAAGACATAGTGCATTCCCTTTAGTATCTAAAACACTGTCGGCCAAAATAGTCATAACTTGGTCATCTAGAATTCTTTTTACGTGTAACAAAGAATGTTCCTTAGTAAAAACATTGCTTTGAAAACAATAAAATAGGTCTCATTACACAAAAATAAACATAAATAGGAGAACATAAACCTATGGTTGTTCCCATCTTATCACTCTAAGATTTAAATTCATAAAGCATGAAGGAGGAAAGAAGGAATAGAGGATAGAGGGCTTTCATGGAAATACAATATATCAAGAGCCATCCACCTTGCATACAAATCCTATCACATAATCGATAAAAAAATACATAATTCATGTCAGGCTCCATGACACATAAACATGGTAAAATAACATAAATAAGTATATGAACAAACACTTATCTTTAATGGAAACTTGCTATAGGAGGACAAATTTCCTCCCAGTTGTAGAAATAGTCATCCCTTCCTCGCTTGAACAGGTCACCACTGAGATGAGACCATAGATCCATAAGTATATCCACTTTCATTCTAGAAAATATCAGAACTACCTCTTTCGAGAACCACAATGCTTCCCACTACTACTTTCTAGTCTGTATCCATTGCTTACAAGGTAATCATCCCATTCACTTGCTTCTTGTGCAAGAACCTAGACAAGTAGAGTGATATGGAAGCAAAGGGTGGTGAAAATCCACCAGACTAACTCTCTGGAGTGGAAACTAGACTACTCCTCTTAAGGATCTTGTAACAAACACTCAGTCTCAATATAATCCCCACACAGTCCCAAGACTGTCAATACTCACAACATAGTTATATAGCACAAGGGAAGTATTCCAAAGCTCACGATTAGCTTCAATAAGGAGAGGGAATATGAATTTATAGCACAAGGAGGCCAACCCTAACCCGAGGGGATAAACTCCCATTAGAGAGAGAGGTAAGGTTAATAATATCCATGGAGACCTAACTCGAATTATTGGAGTGGTGGCTTAGTTAGAAAATTCCCTTTCTCGGATTAGCATCATGAGGAAGAGTTACAAAAAACCAAGGAGTGGAGGCCAAGAATATCTCAAGGAGGGAACAATAGTCATGTGAGGTGAGAGAGTGAGTCCAATAGGATCAATAATTACCTATAAGAACAAAAATAGGGATCATCTCCCTAATAGAAGAGTGGGGTGTACTTATGGTGGTGGAGGCTAAATTCTAGCTTGGGCGAGGGTTCATAAATGAGATAAAAACACATATATGGGAGGGAATATCTCCCAACTAGGGTGCACTAGGAAAGAGGGGCACACTAAGGTATGCATAAGATGCAATAGTAACTCCATAGTCCATAAAAATAAAAAATCGGGTCTGTTGTACAATGTTTGGGTGATAAACACTACAAATGTCACCAAGGCACAAAATAAACTAGGATGGGAAAATTTCATCCAACAACAAGATATAAGGTGATAGGGATGTCCCCCATTCCCTCTTCACACTATGAGATTCATGGTCTCCCATACTTTTTTAGTTTCCTTTGTTGAGCCAGTTGTTTAATTAAAGAAAATCAACAACATTCAAAGATAACAAGAATTCCAATAATAACATTAATATTAATAATAGTGCCAAATTCCAAATTCATATGATCAAAAAATGATCATAATTCCATAATCACATTAACATGCAAAATAACATAATTCCACAATCACATCAAAGATTATAAGTCTGGGGCTTAAGAACTAGGGTATTACATTGTAGGACAAGTTTCAAGGTTTCAAGTAGCTCCTTAGGAAACTCATCTACAAGTTGTAAAAATAATCTTCATATATATGGATTTTGTTCTCTAGTATCCAAGAGGAAATTATCTAAGTATAATATCCTATATAGATGTATAATTTCCAGGAATTGTTGATAACAACAAAAGTAAAAGCGGAGCAACATTCTATTTAGGAAGTTGTCTGGTGTCTTGGTTGAGCAAAAATAAATCTTCAAAATGCTTATCTATAACCGAGGAAAAAAACATTGCAGAAGCAACATGTTGTACGCAAGTGCTTTGGATGAAGCAAATCTTGAGATACATTCATGTGGAATACAATGAGCCCATTGCAATATTGTGTGATAACACTACGACAATAAATATTTATAAAAATCATGTTATGAGTTCCAATAAAAAGCATATTCCTGTCAAGTTTCATTTCCTAAGAGAGCAAGTTGTACAAAAGAATGTCAAATTTGACTATGTTGACACTAAGGAATAGATCATTGACATATTCAAGAAATGTTTTCCTAAATATACCTTTGAGTATCTTTGATAGAAATTGGGGGTAGGACCCTCATTCCTAATTAGACATACAAGTTCAAGGGAGCAGCCTCAAGAAGGAGGCAATTTCAGGGGGAGCAACCTCAAAGAGAAGTATATGCACAGGGAGAGAAAACTTGAATAACAAATATATTACAAGCCTAGGTGGAGTAACCCTTTTCCATTGACATCAAGAGGGGAAGTAATATAGAATAATTGTGGGATCAATGATTACAAAGGGTCATATTGTTGTTGTTAATGACAAGGGGGGATATTGTTAGAAATGTTGTCAATGATGTCAAAGAGAGATCAAGAATCTATTGAAAATATGCTTAGATGAAGCCCAAAACTAACAACATCGAAATTTCCCAAAGTAGATTGAAAGCCCACGATTTATGAAATAATACCCATGGGTTGAGGATCTCACCATTCATCAGCAGTTGGCCTAGTCAATTCCAAAAACCTCAACCTAAAATAAGTTGTCCCGCAAAATCGAAATACAAGTGTATAAATACAAATTGATTCAATGTTTTTTGTGTGTGGAAAATGTGAAGAGAATGGAGGTCTTAGGCATGAACAGGAGATGAAGATGAAGTAAATCCAACATGAGTTCGCAACTTGAAATATTGGGTCTTTAATATGTTTTGTGAAGGCTATAAATTAGTTAGGTTCTAAATTCGATATGCAGATGCAAAATACGATTATGTGGCTAAACAAATATTGGGTTGATAGGTGAACACATAGAGGTAGTAGATGCACAGTAAGGTGAATGTGCAGAGAGATTGCAGTGAACCCCTGAATATTTTTTGGGTAAATTGGATAAATCAACAAGTCCATATTGGAAGATGAAATTTAATAGTAAACAATTTTTGAAGTCGCGGACCCGAAAAGATTATCAACTAAATTAGATATCATAGGAGGTCCACATAAGATATTGGGATGAACCATGGAAATTTTAGATAAATAGTGCCAACGTATTGAACTCAAGGGAACATTGGATATCAGACGTTAGACATAGCGACGGTATGTGGAAATTTCATATATATAATGCTAATGTACTGAACCCATGGTAACGCCGGACATCGGAATAGTGATGTTCGGATAGAATCAATGACATTTGAACAGAAACATCATACATCAGAATAGCGATATTGTAATAGAAACACCGAACATTGATATAGTGCTGTTGGGATAGATGCAGTTATATCTAAACAAAAAACATATGACATTGGAACAATGACATCTGGATAGAAATGTGAGACATTGGAATTGCGACATCAAAATATAAATCATTAAGATGGAAGGGTGGTGCAAGGAAGGGAGTTGAAGCTTCCTTTTAGTCGATGCTGAAGAACCAAGAAGGTTGGTGCCTTGTTCTAGTTGGTGCTTCCTTTCAGTTAAGGAAATTTTTAGTGGAGAAATTTTGCCAATTGGATTTTTTGGGGATTTTTTTCAACAAATAAATTCGCTATTTTGTCATTTTTAGTATCTAATATCACCTATATTTACATAAAATATGTTTTTTATCACAATATTTTCCAAAATCTACAATTTTCAGTAGTAAATTGTATGTTCCGTTGTTAATATTTACCTACCTATATATATATGTGTGTGTGTGTGTGTTTTTCTCAATTGAGAATAATCTCCTAGAATACTAAACTTAAGTATACTATTAAAATCCTTCAAAAATTCCATGTTTTTATTTGGTGTTGAAAAATCTAGGGGGTTGGTGCCTCCTTCCAGTTGGTGCTGGAGAATCATTGCAATCACCATTTATTAAAGGAATATGTTTCATTCTTTTCTCCCTTATTGGGTTTCGACGTAAAATATTTGTGTCTGTTGTGTATTTATGTGATGACATATTTTGTTGAAAGATAATGAGGATGGTAAAAAATATTTGAATATCAATGTTCTATTCTATATTGTTTCATCCCCCCATTCCCCTCTCATTATAGTTGAATATAACAAAACTACTTAGGGATTGAGTAACTCAAAATGTAGAGTACATATTAATCTCCCAAAACATTTACATTTGAGAGTTTTTAATAAGTTTTGCATGGTAAAGTGTAACCCTCTCTTTATTCCAATGGAACAAAACTTGAAGCTCACATCAAAAGAAGGGAATAAAATTAAGGATGAAAACAAACACATATAGCTTGTGGGGAGTCTTCTCTACCTTATCACCACCAGACCAAATATTTTGTTTGTTGTTGGGATTATTTCCAAGTTCATGAAAAAAACCTATGCAGGACATTAGTCTGCTACAAAGAGACTCCTAAGATACTTCAAGGGGACTCAATACTTTGGAATCAAATATTATAATGTGGATGACTTCAAAGTGATTATATATTCTAATATAGACTTTGATGGCTATAAAGATAATAGAGTGTCTGCTTTATGCTAACTCATGAGTTTTGGATCAGCAATTGTCTCTTGAAGATCATGCAAATAGTCTTTTCCAAAAAATTCCATAGAAATGGTAGAATCTGTTCCTACAATAGCAATGACAAAGGATATTGTGTGCCATGTGAAGATAATTGAAGATTTGCAGGAGAAGTATATTAATTCTACTCATCTTCTTCTTGAGAATACCTCCATAATCAAGTTGACTAGGAATCCTAGATTCCATGGTGAAACTAAGCACATGAGCACATAATACCATCTCAGTTGATATCATGTATAGGTCAAGACTATTCATTTGAGACATTGTCCCATGGGTTAGCAAATTGTAGACCTATTTAAGAAAGCTCTTAGAAGATAAAATCTTGAGGAATTCAAAAGGATGCTTGGAATCACAAACACCCCTTCAGAATAGGAGGGGAATAAAGGATACTTGATCCTATCGGATTATGGTTGAATGTAAATATTGTGAAGAATGAGTCATAGGGAATCTAAAGAGTCAACGGAGAATAACTAACACATATTTGGAATATGAAACTAAAGGTCACAACTTTGGATATTTATATGAAATGCTTATTAATGCAAATACACCAAGCTTGGAGTTACCGAAGGCATGTTAGTTAACCTAAAAGCTAAACTATTTGAATAATTTAAAATCATCTAATTATTTTAATGAGAATTCATATTCCATGTTTTCATCCTGTTCAAATGGTTGATATTATAGCTTTTATAACTTAAATTTTTTCAAAATTATATATATATATATATATATATATATAATTTAAAGTTTTTCAAGTCAATTGAGTGTAGATTGGGTGGTTGGGAAGAATATTGTTATCCTCCTCACCCGGGTTCAAATCTTGCTTTGTGACACTTGCTCCTTGGGAGCCGACTTTCTATGTAATGATTGTAATTCTGGCCATACCTTGATTCTCCGGAATAGCAGGTGTTGGCATTTTCCCAGTGGATGTAGCCCTCTAACAAATGGTAAACCATCATTTACAAAAAAAAAGTTAGAGTTTTTCAAAATTATATATATATATATAATTTTACATGTTTTTGTGGTACAATCATTAATGCATCTTTATAGGAGTGAGATCCTATTTTCATCTCGATTAACTTGCCACTATTGGTTGATATTATAGCTTTTATAAGTTTGAGTTTTTCAAGATTATTTTACAATTAATTAATTAATATATATAGATATATATATATATAGATAGATAGATAGATATATTACTTCCTACATGTTTTTGCGACAATCAATCATTGCTGCATCTTTATAGAAGCGAGTTCATTTATGTGTGGATGATTACATTGATTGTCACCATTTATTATTTTTATGTATTTGTATTCTTTCATGGAATTTTATGATTTGTAAACCAAAACTTGCTTTCTACTCTGACAAAAATTGAGCTTGATGTATCATGGAAACTGCCATTATTTATTATAGTGTTCCTTGTTTTGGGACTCCTATTGTATTGAGTAATGCAACCGTTTTTTTGTAACTGCAATTTATTGATCATACTATGCAAAATTGAGTTGTTAGATCTCATTAGCTAGTGTATACTAGTAATGGTCCCTAAATGTATAACGAATAATTATTAAACTTTAAAGTATAAAGACATGATAGAGGTATTACGTACTATTTTTAATTAATGAAAAGAAAATAGATATACAATGATATAATGATGTTTAATAATATTTTTATAACTATCATTTTGATTCGATTAAAAAAAAATGTCAAATCTGAATAGAAGAACATAAAATGATTAAAAATATTTTGAAAAAAAACAATTGAAATTAAAAAAAATAAAAATAAAGAATCAATAATACTAATAAATAAATTTATTAAAATAACATTAAGAGATATAATATCTTTAAAAATTAGTCTTTGACAGCAATAGAAAAATGAAAAAATATTTGTCAAACACAATATAAGATCATCAAATAAATGAAAATATTTAGAAAATAATACTTGCATCATCAATTATAATTAAATATTTATATTTTGATTCCTAAAAATACAATGGTAAATATATGATTGAAAGTAAAAGAACTATAATTAAGATTTTAAAATGAATTTCTCTGTGTAAGTAAAATAATTTAAATAATAATCAATAAAACATTATAAAGTTATATGTGTAAGGAATTAATAATGATAAAAAAATTACATATTAAGAAATTGAATTTCTCTAAATGCTTGATAAATTCATGTTTAAACTTGATTCGTAACGTACCCTAGATTTAAAATACAATTTTTTTATTATAAAAATTACATGCATAATGGTTCTACACATTTATAAAACAAATGCATAAGAGATGCATAATAACTTCATATTAGATATTAGCATTTTAGAGGAAGCATGTAATATTCCATCACATATGTATTCAAAAACATAGATACACAATAGTTTTATGCATAATCACAAAAACATAAGTATTTCCATGTGCTCCATATTTAACACATTTTTATTTGCACCATTTTTATATGCATAATAGATTCTTATCAACATAAATTATAGAAGACCAAACCATCAATATTATGATATTACATTAGATAAGTTATCATGCTAATAACAACCATAATAGTAATGTTCACAAGTTACAGTGGCCGCTACAGTATTGTAACTACTTCGCAAGCAACAGCAGTTGCTACAGGAATTTTGTTACTTTGCAAGTAATAACACCTGCTATAACAGTGTTGTTACATCACCATTAACAATAGTAAAAGGATAAGAACCTCTATTTGTCATATGACTTAGAAACCAATATCCATTCATATTTTTTCATAAGGCTTAGAAACCAATTTTCAACACCTTTTGATTTATAAAAATATAATTCTTTAGCCAATTCTAATTTATTTGGCCTAAACTTGAAAATTAACACATAGTAATTTCCTAATTAAAACTAAGGCTTAGAATGCAACACTTCCATCCTTTCCCTATAAATTCTTTCTTTGGAACTATGCTGTAAGCACTTCGTTGTGAATGGTGTAGTAAACACTATCTTGGGAAATATGTAGTAAACATGGGAACTATGCAGTAAACACTATCCTGAGAATTGTGCAATAAACATTAGCCTCACAACTATGCAATAAACACTATCCTGGGAACTATGCAGTAAACATTATCTTGGGAAACTGCGAGGTAAACACTAGCATGGGAACTATGTAGTAACACTATCCTGGGAACTTCATAGTAAACACTAGCCTATGAACTATGCAGTAAACAATATCATGGTAAACACAGTAAACACTAGTCATCATGGGAATTGTGCAATAAACTCTATCATGGGAACTGTGCAGTAAACATTAGTCTGCGAAATGTGTAGTAAACACTATCATTAGAACTGTGCAATAACATTATCATGGGAACTGTGCAGTAAACTTCACATAAAGCGGAACAAAAGGTAGTTACAATTGCATACATAGACATTCTTCAAGTTGTGTAAATTCCATTTTATTATGACATGGAAACAACATTTTAGATTTCCTTCTATCGATTAATAACTTGTAAATTTCTCATTTAACATGCAATTTCAGCCATGTAAAAAATCTATCCTGTCATTTTAAAATAGAGAATCATTGGCAGTCAAGCATTGACTTATGGGAAGATTTACAACTATTATTACATTTTTTTTTTGAAATATTATAAAATGGATGGCATATCAAAAAAAAATTATAGGAGAACAAACAATAGTTGGGCATGCCAAAACACCCCCCCCTGAGAATATGTATAGCCACAAAAACTTCAATTTCTAGAAATTTACAATTCCTTCCTTACAAAAATTAAATACCCAAAAGTATAATTTCAATCACGGAAATTTTTACCATTAGTAATATAAATTCCAAGTAGCTATTACTTGACATACATATTCAATAAATTTCCATAGCTAAAATTTAACAAGGGGTGTTATAGGTCAAATCTGCACTTCTCTGTCCTGTGATCACCTTGCCTTGTAGATCACACAAAAGGACACAAAGGATTGAAGAGCATGATTGACTTAGATGACTTGTTTCTAGAAGTACACTTCTCACCTGAGAATTTAATAGTTTCTTCTGATTTTTAGACCTGTATGCCCCTCTCTGTACACTAGACCTGCGTACTGTACCCTACTCTCCTCAAGGGAAACCAGTGTACACCTCCAAAGACGTTGTAAATGCATGTTGTAAAGCATAAAAGTTGCTTCCTATATGCTCATCTTGTTGTATGAAACCCGCGTACATCTTAAGATGAAATCAAAAATATATTAATTTGACGAATTGGGATTAGTTGAAGTTCGTTCTACAACTTCCCCAACCTCCCAATCCAACTACCTCTCGAATCCAACTGCCTACCTTGTCCCATAAATACAAGGAGGATCCATGAGAGGGGTTAGACTCATTATACTCATTACACTCACAATGTTGAGAAAACACAAGAAATAATCTTGAGAGAAGGCTTGAAGTATTGTTACGTTGGAGGAAAGTTCCAAGTCAGAGTGAAGAGCAGGAGCCCAAGATCCGGTTGCAGAAACATCTTTACACGTCAGGTATATTGTACTAATTTCATGTTTCTTTGACAATAAAAGGTCGAAATACCCTTCCTATCCCAAATATGATATCTATTGGATTGCATGTCTATTTGGTGTAATTATTGATTATAGTTGGTGTTAGATTACTTTGTAATTTCATCATATGTTATATGGTCAAGATATGCTGAGGAAGGTATCTCTTGTATTGCAGGTTCGTCAAGCAGAAGCTCGAGTGGGAGATCAAGTGAAGGACCAAGAGAAAGCTAAGATCAAACATCAAAAAGAGGTATGTCCTTTGATCCCAACCTATTTCTTTTGCAGTAACCATATGCAGTATAATCAATGTGTTTACCTGTCAACCCCACCCAGTTGGTAGTGTCCATCTCCTCAATGTAGGGTAGAAATCTCGAACAATAGACTGGCGACTCCGCTGGGGAGTAACAGCTTAGTTGTTCTTCTTTAGAAAACTTAATTTTGGTTTTCTTCCAGCCCATTTTTTCAGTTTTGATTGTCTGAGAGGCCCTATAGGTCAGTGTCATCTTTCCTATTTGCTTGATTCAACTCAGTTTTTGGTTTTCAAATCCTATTTGTACTCTGCTCAGGCATGTATGCTAGTCTCCCCTACATACAGTAGTGTTTTCTAGCTGATGTACGCCCCTCCTTGCACTGCATAGCAGCGTACACCTCTTGATGTACGCTAGTTGCAACACTGCACAGTAGGGTATGTTCATGTAGTGGTTTGTTTTGCTGTTAGGGTTTGTCTTCCAAGCTTTGGTTGTCGTTCTAGCCTATTGCTTTGTTGTCTTTACTGACTCTAGAGACCTCATATGCCTTTGTTGAGTCTTGTAAGCCTCTCCAAAATCTTTGAGCTTGTTTTTTCTTGCTTGTGCCTTTGTTTAAGTGTCTTTTCCGCTTACGAGCCCTTTCTTGAAGTTCATGTGCTATTCTTTTTGGACATAGATGCATCTCTTCACCCTAGTTGTTGTTGCAGTGTTACAGACCTACACTTTGATTGTTTGTTGTCTATTGCGATGTTTAGCACGCTTTCACTTGGTCTCATCCTTCTTTAGGGTTTGACTTTCATGTTTGATTCCTTAGGGTTGCTTCCGAAAGTTTGTTCAAGTAAGTCAAGCCCTCTTAGTCTTCTTGCTGTTCAGTCCATGTGTTGTTTAGGTCCTTCTTGGTTCGCTTGCTTACTTTTTGCTTGGATTAGTGTTTTCTTAGGGTTTTGATGCTTAGGAGCAAACTGTTGAGGTTCTCCTTTCCATGACAAGTGTCTCTTTTCCCTGTTTTATTTTCACTTCATTTCCAAGCCTCAAGTTTTTCTCTTGCAAAAAATTGGTAAGCCAAGTCTTCATCGAGTCTTTCGATTCATTTGCTTTGATCCATTTCTTTGTTTTCCTTGCATACGTTTTATAGTTAGATCTTGCTTGCTTTTGCACAAAGTTATCTTTCTTTTATAGTTATCAGAGAAAGACAAAAAAAAATTTCAATAGCTCAGTAGTAAGATCTTGCTTTATTTCGAAGTAGCTTAGTTTGCTTTAAAATATTAAAAAGAAAATACAAAAAGATTTTGTTTTGGGATTGTTTAGTTTTCAATTTCTGAAAGAATACAAACGGAAAAGAGAAAACGTTTTTGTGAATTTCAAAGCTTTGCTTTTACATGCACTCTACATTCATAACAAACCATTCCAATCACCGCACTACAACCCTTGAGTAACAAGTAGCCTTTAAAAGAAATTATTAATAAAATTTATTAGCAATATTTTTCTTTTTAGGCATACACGACATCAACTAGCTTAGGCTAGAGTTTCGAGATTAAATCACCTTAAACTCCTTGGAACTGGCTTCATTACTCTACAATCATAGTACAAATTTCATTTAGGTAAATCAATCTATATCAAATAGTTCTGGGAAACTCTACTTAAACGAGAGCTAAGCACGAGTCATGGGAGACTGGAATTGTTGAGGATATCCCCTCACTTTCCTTTTGACCATAAACCAGAGTCGATTCGCGTATGGGGGTCGTTTCGGATTTTGGGCATTGATACCCTGCCCATGTGTTTCGACTAGGCTGATGACTGTCCCCCCAGGTTATTTCGTATTGATGGTAGCCTTAGTATCAGACATTTAGGATTCTACACAGGTAGAGTGGGTGGTTATTCCCACCTCACCTCGGACAGACGTGGAAGGTAACCCTCTGGCAGTAATCCCAGGAAGGTGGTTTGGTGATTCAAGCGCCTGCACCCAATGGACCTCTGGAGGATGCCACGTCACTGACCGTCGATGCTCTATTAGTATTTTTTGGGCCTTGATCATCCTAGACTTGATTCCGAGAGTATTTTCCATCCGTTTGCCTAGTTTGATTTCCTAGGACCTTTTTAGTGGTGTGCTCTTTATGTTGTTTGTTTCTAGTTGGCCTTAGATATTTTCTATCCTGTTGAGTCGGAAACCATGGATAGCATCCCGGCTAGCACCAATCAAGGCACCTCTAATGAAGGGGTTGCTTATGATTTTCCATTCATTGGGAACATTGGTACTCCCTTAATGGCTACTTTGAATCTTCTGGGATTCACTATCGGGCTACCGATTTGGTTGTTTTCCACTCTGAATGCCTTGCATGCTTCTAATGCTTCTCAAGTAAGCACCTCACAACAAAAGTAGCAGAACCCTATGCCCGCTTCACCAGTAGCAAATTCTCCTCCTCCTTCTACCTCATGTGGTGAAAGTAGTAATACTAGAACCAGCAGTCTAAAAGGAATAGAGAGAGGAAGAATATGAGGAAGACGCCAAAGTAAGGGGGTAGCCACCCAGCCTCTGAAAGTCATGCTGGGGGCACCCACCCAACCTCTGGAAGTCATGCTGGGGGCACCCACCCAACCTTTCAAGGTCATGTTGGGGTAAAACTTTCAGTCACTACAAATCATACTAAAAGCATGTCTTCAACCATTGTTTCTCATGTTGAGGACACGTCATTGATCACTGCTGGTCATATTAATGACAAGTCACGAATTCCTGTGAGTCATACTGGAGACACTGAATCAGCCACTATAAGTCATGCTGAGAAAGTTGACATTGTCAACAAAGCTAATAAAAAGAAGCTTAAGTTCCCTTGTAAGTTTTGTGAGGGAGACCACCTTACTCATCGGTGCCCTGCTATTTCAGAGGTGCAAAAAGTGTGTTCCATAGTTCAAAAGTCTTGTGCCTCTGAGAAACCAGCCGATGCAAGTCATGCTAGGGGAAAGATGTCAGTTAATGCTATTCATGCTGAGAGTATTGTCATTGTTACGGAGTCTAAGTATATAGGATTCAATCCAAAGTTCCCTTATCAACTTTGTAAGGGAGATCACGTTACTCACCAGCGCCCTTCTATTCAAGAGGTGCGAAGAGTGTGGTCCATGTTTGAAGGATCCTCTGCTCCTGAATTGTCTATAGATTCCCAACAGCCTGATCAACCTTTGGTTGATGATGTGGTTGAACCAATCCAATCTTTGGTTGACCCCACTCTTTCTTTGGAGTGTGAAGTGATCGAATTGATGCAATCTTCGATCGATCCCATCAGTCCTTCAGAGACTAATGCACCTATCCCTGAAGTCTTCTGCATTACTAGTCTGGATGTATCTAAAAATGGGAGCACTACATCTGTGTTGAGTGAACCCCTACCAAGCTACGAGATCATTTCCTTTGATTGGAATAGTCTAACTGGGCCTCGCCTTCCTTCTTCTTCACCTTTCCATATAAAGGTTGATATCAGAAACCATGTGGTTTATCGATGTATTGTAGATGAAGGAGCCTCTGTTAGTATCTTATCCCCTTATTCTTGGAGAGACTTAGGTTTTCCTAAACTTGTTACAGTTGTTAATTGGCCATTGACCTTCGACAGAAGACCTAGTGAACCGTTGGGATTCCTCCCTCAGGTACCTATTACTTTGAGTAGAAAAATAGTCTTAGTTGATTTTATGGTTTTAAAGGACCCTATGGATTTTGATATGATCCTTGGACGTTATTACGTATATACTATGCAGGCTGTGGTGTCTACCCTCTTTCATGTGATGCATTTTCCTCACAACGAAAGCTTTGTCACTATTGATCGGCTTACATTTGTTGATCCCTCTTATTACCCAACTATAGACCAAGTACGTCCCCCATCAGTAGGCACTACCATGTCACAATCAAATTATGTGGAATATTGTTCCTTGAGTCCAATTGCTACTAAGAACAGGCCTCTGAATTCATGCTTACCTTCTCGGGACTAGGTCTCAGCAATTCACCAGGCGATGACTCCATCTGAATATTTAGATATGTGTTCTATTTGAGATGATATACTTCCCTCCGATGAAGTTTTACTAGATTCTATAATGCAGTCTACCATTCATTTGGACACTGATCCGACAAGCAGTCTTCCATCTTCACTACGAGCTTGTTAAAAACAGTAAGGAAGCTACGAGTAGTCTTCCATCTTCACTTCGAGCTCGTTAAAAAAAGTAAGGAAGTTACGAGCATTTCTTCCACCTTCACTTTGAGCTCACTAAAAACAATAAGGAATTTATGAGCATTTTTCTATCTCCTTTGAGCTCGTTAAAAATAGTAAGGAGGTTACGAGTTTACTTTTTCAGGCTCGCTAAAACTTTATGAAAAAGATCTTTATAGAGTTCTTTCATGCTCTTGCTTGAATCTTTAAATATGACAAGATTTCCGAGTATAGTTGTCCTTTCAGACTTGTTAAAGGATTTGAAGCGACATTCGCTTAAGTATAAGTTTAACCCTTTTCCGTACTTTTGCGGATTACTTACGAAAAATGAATACTCTAGGCATACTTGGCTAGAAGAGTTTCTCCTCTCATTGTTTTATACTTTTTTGGGGGAGGGGACTAATTATATGAAAAAGTCCTTTTGGAGTCTCTCTTTATGGTTTTCACGTTCTCTAAACATGAAAACACCAAGTGAGCATTCACCTACTCAGGTTCGATGTAAAATCCACGAGACGGTAAATAGAGGATTGTTTAAGTTTTTCAGAGTTTATAAATAGGAAAACACCGACGAGCATTCAACTACTCGAGCTCGATATTAAAATCCACAAGTAGGTGTATGGAGTTATTGTTTATGTTTTTCAGACTCCTTAAAATTGAAACACCAGCGAGCAAGAACAGATCTCGGCTCGATATTAAAATCCAGAGATCAATACTATGGAGTATTCCTCTATCTCTTCTTCGAACTATGTAAACAATGAAGAAGGTCCTGAGTCTTCCTCCCATGGGATCGTTAAACTTATTACATGGTTGGACCTATTGAGTTTTCTATTTTTCTTGGACTCATTAAATAAAAAAGAAGAACAATATTTTACCCAAAAGAATAAGGGATAAGAAGGGTGTATCACATCTCTTTCAGTTTCAAAGGAAGTTATGTCAGTCATATCCTTGAACACGGAACCTACTTGAGTCTTTCATGTCAGTGGGGATTTTAGTTTTTGGCCTTAAGGTAAACCTGATCTCCGAGTTTCTACTCCCCCAGCTAGTTATTCGTCCAACCATATGGAGGGTTTGTTATGTCTCCTACATCGCAGACTTATATCATTTTCCCCATTATGTTGAAAACTGCCTAAGTCACTTTGTGTCATGCTCTATGTTCAAGGATGCAACCTGTATCGGCCATTCTGCAGTTTACCTTGAATTCATGTGTCGTCCATCCTGGTGTCAGTTTGTTTCATCTTTTTACTCGTCCTACTACACATCAGCTCATACCTGTGAGTGTTCCTCATGTTGGATGATGGAGGATGCATTAATGCCTCCCTTCCAACAGGATTCTTCCCATTGACCTCATCTCATTATGCTCTGGGAATGAAGTTTAGATTTTTGGTTAGTACCTTGGGGATTGCAGTCATTAGTGGCAGTTTCCCTCGCTATTGAATAAATGGGAATACATCAATGTCTCTTATTCGACAGGTTCCTCAAGTGTTCGACTTCAAGTCCTCTTATTCACACTTGTTGGATCGTACTAGGTACCTTGGACCCCATTATCATTATTGATGGAAGTCCTTGCATTTGTTAACGGTATAAATTAATGATTGGTAAACAAATGATACCCCCCATGTTCGACTTCATCTCATTTATTCACATAGTTAGGGTTTGTACCTTGGGTGGTTTTGGATGAAGACCTCGGGTCTATGATAGCATCACCATGTTCATGTTATCCCCAAGCTGCACAAGATTGAGCCTTACTCATTTTGGGTCTTCATGAGACATAGATCCAGCTTGTTGTTATGGATATGATCTCTTTGTTGACATGGATCCACGCTTGTATTTCAGTGGCCATGGTCTATATATACATCTCCTAGTTATGTATCGGAGATCATGTTACTGTTAACACCAAAAAAGTGCTCACTACCTCATCTACCCATTACATGACTCATTTGTCGATATTTCCTACCATATTTGCCTTCAAAACCCTCAAATCCCATTAAAAAGCCTCCAAAAGGCCACAAAACCATCAAAATAGCCTCAAAAAGGCTAAAAAACCCCCTTTTCCTCCAAAAATAACCAAAATTCCTCCAAAATAGCAAAAACCCTCTAAAGAGGGAATAAAAAATATAAAATAATGAGGAAAAAATCCTATACAGCTGACCTAAACCATTTGGTTCCCAAAACCATGGGCCAACACTCCACCACCAAAAAATTATAAATAAGTGATGGAGACCCCTCATTTCATATCCACAATCAAGTATACCCTTACTCTGCCAAAATCTCTCTTGAAACCCTAGCTCACCCTTGAGCTACTTTCACCATTGAGAGCCCCTTTTGGCCCATTCCCACCATTGGAGAAAGAGAAGGAGCAAAGCTGAAGCTTGGAGCAACCCTCTTGGATCATTGCAACAACTTCACCAACCTTCACATTGAAGGTAAAATTTTAATACAAAGAAAGCCATTTATTATTTCTTGCCTCTTATGTCTCATGCACATGTTTAGAAATAATTTCCATTTTAATGTATTGTCTTTTTATTTCTGTTTATTGAACTACTACTAAGGAGTCCATTCTCCTTAGTAGGTGCTCATTTGCACAAGCTAGGGTGAAAACCCTAGCTACAGTTACACATCTATATGATGTCAAGATCGTAATTGCTCGTTGACCTTGATTGTTGTATCAGGTGTTTTTTGTTACTTGGTTCTACGTTTTCTTGCTCCTCCTTTCACTTGGACTTATAATGTATTTCGGCCACTGTTTCCCTCTGACCTCACACATTAAGGGGCATCTATTATAGGTCAAATCTGCACTTCTCCATCCCATGATCACCTTGCCTTGTAGATCACACAAAAGGACACAAAGGATTGAAGAGCATGATTGCCTTAGATGACTTGTTGCCAGAAGTAGACATCTCACCTGAGAATTTAACAGTTTCTTCATATTTTTCGACCTATATGCCGCTCTTTGTACACAAGACCTGCCTACTGTACCCTACTTTCCTGAAGGGAAACCAGCGTACACCTCCAAAAAGTTGTAAATGCATGTTGTAAAGCATAAAAGTTGCTTCCTGTACGCTGCTCTTGTTGTATGAAACCCACGTACATCTTAAGATGAAATCAAAAATATATTAATTTGACGAATTGGGATTAGTTGAAGTTGGTTCTGCAACTTCCCCAACCTCCCAATCCAACTACCTCTCAAATCCAGCTGCCTACCTTGTCCCATAAATACAAGGAGGATCCATGAGAGGGGTTAGACTAATTATACTCATTACACTCATAATGTTGAGAAAACATAAGAAATAATCTTGAGAGAAGGCTTGAAGTATTGTTACGCTGGAGGAAAGTTCCAAGTCAGAGTGAAGAGTAGGAGCTCAGGATCCAGTTGCAGAAACTTCTTTACACATTAGGTATGTTGTACTGATTTCATGTTTCTTTGACAATAAAAGGTCGAAATACCCTTCCTGTCCCAAATATGATATCTATTGGATTGCATGTCTATTTGGTGTAATTCTTGATTATAGTTGGTGTTAGATTACTTTGTAATTTCATCATATGTTATATGGTCAAGATATGCTGAGGAAGGTATTGCTTGTATTGCAGGTTCGTCAACTAGAAGCTCGAGTGGGAGATCAAGTGAAGGACCAAGCAAAAGCTAGGATCAAACATCGAAAAGAGGTATGTCCTTCGATCCCAACCTATCTCTTTTGCAGTAACCATATGCAGTATAATCAATGTGTTTACCTCTCAACCCTGCCCAGTTTGTAGTGTCCATCTCCTCACTATAGGGTAGAAATCTCGAACAACAATGGGACAACTAAATTTTAAATAACATTTAAATTTCCAATAGAACAATTATATGAGAATTTGCTTGAAATGGCAAATTGGCTGCGTGTGAGGCATGCTGCACCCAAACATAGGTTGTTTTTCTCATTAATCTATCAGCGAAATTCCAACCCCCAGCTAAGACTCATGCATTCACTAGACAAACATCTCACCAGTCCCATAATTTCTAAATTTCACACTTTGGCAAAAAAGAACTTGCCTTATCTCCAAATTCATGCCGAACAATGCATTTCACCTCCTTAGTTTCATTTTGAGAACACAACACTGAGGTACATCATTTTTCTTGGTTCTTATAAATTCACCAAGTTAGTCATCTACACCAATTTTCATTATTACAGGGATGGCTAAAGGAACAAATGCACAAGGTTTCAGTATTACGAGTCTCAGAAATGGGTTCCCTCACTCATAATTCCATACCAAATTTTCTCTGTAGGAGAAATCACGTTATTTTTTTCCTCTCCATATCCTCCCCACACTGGAGGATTTGAATTATAATTAGCATGATAAATCTGTTCCCCCATGTGGTGTATCCCATGATCCATGTTTCTCTTCTATTGTAATTAAAATTTAAAACATTCCCTTAATCACACTTAATCCACCTTATGCCATAAACATGTTTAAGTTAATTAAAAGGGAAATTTTTATCAATTAAAGATATAATATAAATTTAGGGACTTAAAGGTTTAATATGTTCATAACATGGTTTCCATCCTAAGACATTCTAACCCCCTTACCATATATAGTGAATACATGAGTCCCATATTTCTTCAGTGTACCGACTCCACATATCCAGTTGTGAATTTTAATATTAATAATTGCAAAATACAATATGTTCATCCTTCTAGGAATTCATAGACAATAATTACATCTTGGCATCATCATACTAGGGCTTTCAAACCAAGGGTGTTACATTCCCTCCCCCCTAAAAGTCTACACCATCCTCGGTGTTTCATTGTCTAAAAACATATCAGCAAAAAATTTCAAAAATTATATATATTACATATATATTATATATATTACATATATACAAGTATTCAAAAATAAATATGGGTATTCTTCCCACATAACATCTTCCATTTCCCAAGTCACTTCTTCACGATTGTAATGGGTCCATTCAAATTTTACCTATCCTATGACCCAGTTCTTGTGTGTATTGACTCTTTTGTCTAATATGCAAGGTAATTGTACTTGGATTTCCCCTTCGGGTTCCACCTGTAGCACAGACCAATCAGGTATGCAATTAGAATCATAAACATACTTTTTCAATAATGAAACATGAAAAACATCGTGTACTTTAATCGTAGGAGGTAGAGCTAGCTCATAAGCTAATGATCCAATTCTAGTTAGGATCTCAAATGGTCCACTGAATTTGGAGGCCAATTTTTTGTAGTTACCCAGTCGCAATGGAATTTTTCTACCTCTGACCTTTAGGAACACTTTGTACCCAACCTGGAACTCTCTATGCATTCTATTTTTATCTATATAGATCTTCTGTCGGTCTTGAGCTACCTTCAAATTCTGCTTGATTTTGGTTACCCGTTGTTCCATGTCCTAGAGTATTTCTAGTCCAATTATTAGTTTATCCTCTGGTTTGTCCCAATTTACTAGAACATTACACTTGCTACCATATAATTCTTCAAATAGACTCATCTTCAATGATTCTTGGTAACCAGTGTTGTAGGCATATTCCACTAAATATAGGTAGCCTTCATATTTACTAGGCTTGTCATTACATACATTTTGAGCATGTCCTCAATGATTTTATTTACTCACTCAGTCTATCCATCCATCTTCATATGATAAGTTGTACTAAGGTTTAGTTTTCTTCCAAATTATCTAAACAAACCCTTCTGAAAGTTTGAAGTGAACTTTGGATCTCGATTCGAAATAATTGATTTTGGAATACCATGCAACTTGGCAATTTCCTTCATATAAATTTTTGCAATCTTGGTTGCCTTAAACATTGGATGTCAACTTGTCAACCACCAGCATAATATATTTGTGTTGTTGTAGTGTTCTTGGTAACTTTGTATTGAAACTAATGGTTACTACATCCCACTTACATTCTAGTACCATCAATGGATGAAGTAGAACAGGAGGATGCCTATGTTATGTTTTTACTCTTTGACATTCCAAGCATTGAGCAATAAAAATGGCCACTTCTTTCTTCATTCCTTGCCAATGATACTCATGCTTAACTATTGTCAAAGTCTTTTGGTAACTAGGGTGACCTACATAAGGCACATTTTGCATTGCATGTAATATGATTTTCTTCATTTCATTTTCAGCTGGTATATAAATTATTCCATTAAATTCAAGACTTTCATCTTCATCCAATGCAGATTTGGAAAAATTTTATTTTCATGTTTCATGCCTACAATGCTACCAAAACTTGTAAATAAAGATCATATGCTTTTGATGCCTCCTATAACTTGATTTTTAAATCAAATTTCCAATTGTTGATAGATGAAATTTACATTATCCAACTTCTTGTGCTAAGTACATATGCCACTCAGTTCTCTTTTCCTTTTATGTACTTGATTTCAAAATTGAATTCACTCAGGAATTCAATCCATTTGGATTGTCTAGTGTTCAAACGAGGCTGCTCAAATAAATATTTTGAGCTGGGATGATTTCAATTTAACTCAAATATGTTCCCCATGAGATAATGCCTCCACATTCAAAGGGCATGAACTATGGTAGCTAATTACAAATCATCAGTAGTGTATTTCTTTTCACTCTCCTTTATCTTCCATAGTTCATAACAAATTTCATGACCATCTTGCATCAGTACTCCAACGACTCCTTCTAGAGATGCATTTGTACATATCACATATTCTTTTTCTTGATCCAAAATTTGTAATATTGGAGCACATGTGAGTAACTCTTTCAATATGTCGAAACTATCTTCACACTTCAGGTTCCAAATGAATTTCACACCCTTCTTCTTTAATGATGTACTTGGATTTTCAGTCTGAGAGAAAGCTTCTATAAATATTTGGTAATAACCTGCAAGCCCCATAAATGATCGTACTTCTATTACATTTCTTGGAGTATGCCATTCTTGAATGGATTTTATCTTTGATAGGTCCACTTCTACTCCCTCTTCAGAGGTAATATGACCGAAATACAATAGTTGCTTCTGATAGAATGAGCATTTACTAAGATTGGAATAAAGTTGATTTTCCCTCAGGATCTACAAAGTAATCTGAAGATGTTCTTCATGCTCTTCTTCATTTGAGGAATATACCAAAATATCATCCAGGAATTCTTTAAGCACATCATTCATTAGACATGTGAATGTGGATCGTGCATTTGTCAGTCTGAAAGGTAAGACTATATATTAATAATGCCCATACCTAGTTCTACAAGTTGTTTTGCAGACGTCGTCAACTTTTATGTGCACCTGGTGATAACCAAATCTCAAATAAATATTGGAAAATACTTTTGTGCCTCTCAGTTGATAAAAAAGGTCATCAATCCTCGGTAGTAGATACATGTTCTTGATTGTATCTTTACTCAATTTCCTGTATCCCACACATAATCTTAGTGTGCCATATTTATTTCTTACAAATAGAGCTAGAGCTCCCCATGGTGACACATTGGGATGTAGATAACCTTTCTTTGACAACTCTTCCAATTGCATTTCCAATTCTCTTAGCCATGGGCTACTCATTCTATAAGGATCTTTTGATTTTGGCACAACTCCAGGAACCAAATCAATTCTATAGTTAATGTCATGCTTTGGTGGTAACCTAGGTACAACTTGGAACACATCCTCGAATTCTTTCAACAATGGATGTTCATTTCTAAGGCTTGGTTCTTTTCCAGTAATCATTTCCTCTGCATGTATAGAATACAATGAGCACCTTTTCCTACAACATTTATTCATCTGCATGGTTGAAATTTGTCTTATAGAAATTGGTATTAGAATTCCTTTTTATCTAAACTGTATTCTTGTCCTCATCCAGGAAAATAATAATTTTATTATGGCAGTCCAAATTTGCAAAGTACTTATCTAGCCAATCCATTCCAATCAACACATCATAAGAAACGAGAGGAATGATAATCATATTTGGTATGACACCAATTCATCTACAAACAACAATTTCTAACCATGGAAGTAATTTTACGTTTCATCGTGGTAGCCAATTGTACCACTCTATGCTTAGGAAGTTTACTGCTCACTAAATTTCATATTTCAACCAAATTAGTATTTACATAATTGTAAGAAGCTCCAGAATCAATCAAAATTGAAATTGGAAAATAATTTATTTTACCTTCAATTTGAATCATGGTAGACTAGTGGTCTTCCTGACGATTATTCAAAGATGTGCAAATACGAGGGATACTTCTAGCAACATGTCCCATTGTATAAGCTTCCTTCACATTATACATACTAGCAGCTTTATTTATCCTTTCAAGACATTTATTGAGGTATTGGTAACCTCTGCATTTCCAACATTTAACTTGGAATGGTTTCTTTTGTCCTGTAGATTTAGTCACCCTTGAATCACCTTTTATAATTGGTTGTTTGGAAGAGTTATACAGGTCATGATTAACATAAAGAGGCTTCAACCCCTTTTTCATATGGTCCTTCTTATCTTTCAGTTTACCCTTTCAAACTTTACACACATGTTTTATGTTTTTACCTTTCTCATAGAAACATTTATCCTTCTTAATGCATTCCTTCAAAGTGCGAGGTTCATCATATTTTATTTGACCCTTGTAGAACTACGGCAAACCAATGAGAAATTGCTAAATCTTAATGTTTTCATCCTAGCTGAATTCAACATAACTTAGTAACTCTAGAAATATTTTCTCATGTTCTTCCATAGTCATATTTCCTAGTCTAAGTTTGAATATTTCTTGTATTTTCTTATCATAGTATTGTTGGGATAGATATTCATGCTTGAAATAACTTTCAAAACTCTTCCATGAAATTTTCCTTTCATCCAGATTTTATACTTGCTTCAGATGCTTCCACCACCTATAAGATTTTCCTTAAAGATTATATATAGCAATGTGAGATTCTTGATAATCAAAATAGTCATGTAATTGCAAATATTTCTTCATTTCTAGAATCCAAATCTCTGTAATTTCTCAATATTTTTTCCCATCAAAAGTGGGAGGTTTAATTTTCATGATTTCACCCTGTAATGTGTTCCCATCATACTTTCTCTTACAATTCCTTCTAGGATGAATATCATGCCATATTTCAGGTGCCTTTTTCCCATGATGAATTTCAACTAATTGATAGTGGGAATAAAACCCGTTTTTGCTTACATTATTATCTCTAGAAATATAATATCGTGTAGGAAATCCTCTATTCATTGATTCTTCTTCTTCCTTTCTTATGATGGAAGATACATGTTGCATATGATTTTGTAACTGTACCATATTCTGTATCACTTGTTGATTTATCTCATCTTTTCTATTCCAGACTTTATAGAATCTTTCCATTCCCAATCTGTATGTCCTTCAAAGTTTGGAACACTTCCACTCTTCGCATCTCAAACTAATGACCATTATATTCAATTCTTTGAACACCCATACCAACTTCCTTAGCAAATTTAGATAGTGTAGGATCTTCTGCCATATTTTCTAGTACTGCTTTCCTACTACACTGGCAGTCTACAAGTATAATGGCCTGAAAAAGACTGTGTTGACACTGGCAATATCAAATTCATCCATGATTGTTAGTTCACATCATTGTATATATGCATATTTATTTTATCTTTCAAACATGCAACATTCAATTCAAAGATATAATACAAGACCCTAAGAGCTCGAGAGTTGTTTCCTTAACTCTAATACTAATTTGTAATGCACCCTATGTTACGTTAGACTTAAAGCACACAATAATTATTTTTACAAAGCTTTCAGGCATACTAGTTATAAACATTCATATAACAAATGCATAATAGATGCACAACAAATGCATATTAGATATTATCATTTTAGCGGAAGCATGTAATATTCCTTGGTACACGTATTCAAAAACATACATACACAATAGTTGTATGCATACTTGCGAAAGCATAAGTATTTCCACCTACCACATATTTAACACATATGCATTTGAACCATTTTTATATGCATAATAGATTATTATCAACATACATTATACTAGACCAAAACGTCACTCTTTTGATATTACATTAAATATGTTATCATGCTAATAACAACCATAATAATACTATTCACAAGTTACAACAACTACTACATCACTGCTGCTACTTCTCAAGTAACAACAGTTGCTAGAGGACTGTTGTTACTTCACAAGTAACAACAGTTGCTACAACACTGTTGTTACTTCGCCATTAACGACATTAAAAGGAGGAAAAAATTATATTTGTCATATGAATTAGAAACCAATATACATTCATATTTTGTCATAAGACTTCCAAACCAATTTTCAACACCTTTTGATTTATGAAATTTAATACATTATTGAATTTTGATTTATTTGGCCTAAACCTAGAAATTAACACATTAATTTGCTAATTAAAACTAAGGCTTGGAATGCAACACTTATGTCCTTTCCCTATAAATTATTTCCTAGGAAATGCTTAATAAACACTTTGTTGTGAACTATGCAGAAAGTCTATCCAGGGAATTGTGCAGTAAACATTATCCTAAGAACTGTGTAGTAAACATTAGCCTAGGAATTATGCAGTAAACACTATCCTGGGAACTGTGTAGTAAACACTATCCCGAGAAAATGAGTAGTAAACAGTATCCTTGGAACTATGCAGTAACATTATCCTGGGAACTGTGCAATAAACACTAGCCTCAGAACTATGCAGTAAACACTATCATGGGAAATGCGCAGTAAACACTAGTCTATGAACTGTTCAGTAAGCACTATCATGGAAACTGTGCAGTAAACACTAGTCTGGGAACTATGTAGTAAACACTATCATGGGAACTGCACAGTAAACACTATTTTGTCAGTTGTACTGTAAACACTATCATGGGAACTATTTAGTAACACTATCATGGGAACTGTGTAGTAAACTTCACATAAAAAGGAACAAAAGGCAGTTACAACTGCATACATCGACATTCCTCAAGTTGTGTAAGTTCCATTTTATTATGATATAGAAACAACATTTTATCTTTTCTTCTATCGATTAATAAATTATAAATTTGTCATTTAACATGCAATTCCATCCATGTATAAAATATATTCTATCATTTAAAAATAGACAATCATTGGCACTCAAGCCTTGACTTATGGGTAGATTTACAACTAATGTTACATAAAAACATTTTCTGGAAGATTATAAAATGGATGGCATATCAAAAACGTTTTATGGGATAACACACAACAGGTGGGCATGCCAAAAACACCCTCCCTGTGAGAATATGTGTAACCACAAAAAATTCAATTTCCATAAATTTACAATTCTTTCCTTACAAAAATTAAATACCCAAAAATATTTAACTTCATTCACATATATTTTCACCATTAACAATATAAAATTCCAAGCAGTTACTTGAAAAACATATTCAATAAATTTCCATAGCCAAAATTTAACAAGGGGACAACTAAATTTTAAATAACATTTAAATTTCCAATATGACACTTATCTAAGAATTCTCTTGAAATGGGAAATTGACTGCATGTGAGGCACACTCCACCCAACGATTGGTTGTTTTTATCATTAATCTCTCAGCAAAATCCACCCCTGAGATGAGACTCATGCAATCACCAGACAGACATCTCACCAGTCCCAGAATTTCTAAATTTCACGCTTTGGAAAACAAGAACTTGGATTAACTCCAAATTCATTCCAAGCAGTGCATTTCACCTCCTCAATTTCATTATGAACACCACATTAGTGAGATACATCACTTTTCTCAATGCTCAGAACTTCACCAAGCTAGTTGTCTACACCATTTTTCATGATTGCACGGATTACTAGAGGGGAAAATGGATACCGTTTCAACATTACTAGTCTCAAAAATGCGTTCCCTCACTCAGAATTCCATACCAAATTTTCTCTGCAAGAAAAATCACACTTTTGTTTTCCTCTCCAAACCCCTCCTCACACCGGGTCATTCGAATTATGGTTATTATGATAACTCTCTTCCCCCACGTCGTATATTCCATAAGCCATTCTTCTCTTTTTTTAATTAAAATTAGAAACATTCGCTTAATCACACTTAATCCCCCTTATGCCATAAACAAGTATAAGTTAATTAAAAGGGGATTTTGGCTCAATTAAAGATATACGATAAATTTAGGAACTTAAATTTTTAATAGGGTCATAGCATGGTTTCCCTCCTAAGACATTTTAACCCCCTTACCATCTCTGATGAATAGATGAGTCCCCGGTCTCTTTAGCGTATTGCCTCCGCACAACCAGTTATGGATGTTAATATTAATAATTTCAAAAATACAATATGTTCAGCCTTGTAGGAATCCATAGACAGTAATTACATCTTTGTAATTCCTGCCTCGGTACGTTGACTGACCGTAGACTTGAGGACACTTGCCAAGTGACCCGACCAAATAAACTTTAGTAATTGGTCCCTTGAATATTGAAAATGCTTGAACGACTAAAGAACGCATGATGATCTGCATGACGACAAATGATAAATGAAAACGACACATTGAACGATTGTTATAGAAATTGATACTTTACTTAATAAATTAATTCTCTGCTTAATGATTTGCGAATTTACGAAATGGATGATGATTGGATGTTAGATATGCTCGATTGATTGAGATAGAATGACTGAATGTTAGATATGCTCGATTGATTGAGATAAAATGATGAATGTTAGATATGCTCGAGTGATTGAGATAGAATGATGAATGATAGATATGCTTGACTGATTGAGAGAAAATGGTGAATGAAATATATGCTAGACTAACTGAGATATTATGATGGATGATGAAATATTTTATAGTGCAACCCTACTAATGTGCGCCTTGAGTGTGTGTGTGCAGTGGCAGGTAAGACGATTTACCGACTGAACCACAATGGAATTATAGGGGTCGCAAGAACAGAAAGAACACATAGGGGTATGATGACAAACTGTCGACCCTGAATTAGCACTCCACGCACAGGTCGGAAGCTTGCGAACTGGCCTGGGGAAGCGTGTGTCGTACGAGCGAGGCCATACCGACTTGGTCACGTACGAGAATTGAAGGGGCGCGCAATAACAAGAACCTTATCCCTTAGTCTCCAAGAAGTGTAGTTGAGAGATCACGGTAAAGACTGCTTGATCGCTACAGAGTTCTCCTCACAAGAATAAAGAAAAGGAATTGTCGGAAGGACTCGCTGAAGGGGTACCTAGACAGGAACAGGAAGATATTATTAATCATTAATATAAATTTTAAAGAAATATAATAAAAGAAATAGATTTATTTTATTATATTTGAAGAAAATGAGAAAACTTGAAATGTATTAGAAATTTTAGCAAAATAAATATTTTAATCCATTTCTTTATTATTATTCTTTGAAAAAGGAAAAGTTGATCTAGGATGAAAGTTCTAATAGAAGAGATAATTTATTTTTTCATTATAGATATTTTGAAAAAGGGAAAAATAATTAAAAGTAGATTAAATAAATTTAATAAAAGAATATTTCTTATTTCTTTTATTTTAGAAAAGAGAAAAACTTCGAATACATTGTGTCCATCTACTAGAAAACATATAAACAAAAAGATTAATGAATAAAACTATTAGTAAGCAAAATACAACTAGGACTCTAGTAGAAATCACTCTACCTACATCCCACTGATTTAGGGATTAGAGAAATTAATGAAGGAGACAACAAGGAGACATTGTAGGGATTTAGGAGCACACTTAAAGATAAATTGACACTTGTTTTATGAGAATAAATAATTGAGACTTATTAAATTAAATAATAATATTGCATGAAGAGACACTCGGCATGGATATTTTGGTTATAAAAGAAAGGGAGGGGAAGGAGAATGGACTCTCGTGCTCCCTAGTGTTGGACGGGCACTGTAATTGAGAAATTACCTTGTAAATATTGTGAGTTGGGTTGAGTTTTTCGGGGATTGGGGGATCCCCGCGGAAAGATTGCATTGTGTGTTCTTACGACCCCAAAATGCTCAAGGGTTCAGGGGAAAGAAGAGTACCCCCGATATGGTAGGGAGGTCAACTGAGAGGTCTTCGGTAAATCAGGAGATTGGATGTCTGGATCAAAGAAGCAAGGGATGTCACCTACAACAACCTACAACCATCAGAATTAGGTAAAATGTTCCATTTTTATGTACAAGTTGAGTTTATGCATTTTTATTACGGTTTCATATTTGATTTTCAAGATTTAAAATGTTTATATGATGTTAGTATTACATAGATAGTCTTTTTGGGGGACCCCAAAATGGGGGTCCCTACATTCTTCTTCTCTCCAGTAGAACCATGTGAAATGAAGAAATTAAAAAGAAATGCTATTTTTTTCCTCTTTTGAAGACATTTTTCCCGCTTCTTTAAAATGTTTAACAAATCCCATTTTTTTCAATAAGTTAAAAAAAACAACTTACGGTTTGCTACTTTTGTATATTAGAAGCAGTAGTGCACTTAAACTGTAAAAAGGAGCATCGATTCTTTTTCACCAAAGATGAGCACTGACACCGGTGCGCCTTGACCAAAGAGGAGTATTGACACTGGTGCACCTCAACATAAGAGGAGCACCCGTGCGTAGTTTCAAAAGAGGAGCACCGATGTTATTTTTTTACAAAATAATATTGGTACATATGGGTCATGGTGCACATGGGTCATAGAGCACTAGTGCACCATTACTAAAAAACATGCACTGATGCGCTATTACTAAAAAACAAGCACCGGTGCGCCTAAGCCAAGGATGCATCGGTGTGCCATAATGGTTTTGGTGTTACATCGTAATTTTCCACCCTGTGAGCATCAACATTATTTGGCCTATAGGATCCATTTCAGTGACTCAGATCCACTTATATCCTTCAGAGATACCAATTTTCCCTCTTTCTATTCCTACCCGCATGTTGCATCACTATAGCATGCGTACCCGCGAGTTTCCTCACTATAGCCCCTGTGTATCAAGTAAAATGATAAAAACCACTATTAATTACTTTTTACCCCCAAAAAGTGATCATTGGGTGACCTTTGGCTCTCCATCTTCCCAAGTAATGTCTCGATGTGTCCTTTCACCTACCTTTGAAAGGACTATATATTGAGCACATATGGCTTATGGACGGGAGGAAGAAGAGAACAGTAAAGGAACTCTAGTGGATTTTTTCCCTATCTTGAGTCTGCACTCATTGATCCTTGTAGTTGTCGACCATTTATGTTCACCTTCCAAACTCTTTTCTAGTTTGAGTTTGCCATTCATGGAGGATTGAATTGGTGGAGGCACAAGTGGATTGATCTAAATCTTGGTTCAGATTGGTTGCCGGCAAGAGGTCATATCACTTTGTACTTCTTCTTGTTCATTAATAGAAATGCTCATATTCTTGTCCATTCATGGTGTGAATGTTGTTTATTATACATTGGGTTACATTTACTTATGATACTACGGACCATTGTTATTGATAATGTTAATGTCAATTATATATATTTGTACTTGTTGGATATTGGCTGTCAAGACTAATTTGTAGATTACAAGAGCACAGATTGAAAGCTCCAACGAGGATCTACATCAAACGTTTGGATTGAGGTTGGTTACATTTATCCATTATCTTAGCATTGTCATTTATAATAGCATTGCTTTGAGATTTGAGTAGATTTCTGGTAGTCATCTATCTGTTGTGGTATTCCAAAGCCAAAATGAGTTTTCTCCAATACAAAAACGGTGACTCCGCTGGGGAAAACATCCATGTTTGAGAAATTTTTTGAGCATTAGTCCATAATTAGAGTTGTTGTTTATAGAAGCTCTGTGTCACTGATTGGTCGTTAAGATACATTGTAGAAAACTTGCTTTTTCTAAGCCCTTTGACTCTTTATTTGCCCCTTTGCCTTTCCTCACCTGTGGGCTAGCTTAGCTTAGCTTGCGTATACCCGCCTCTGTTTACACTATTGCTTGCGGGTACCCACAGGTATTCCTTCAACAGTAGCGTGTAACTCCGTCTTTTGTTGGTTTATGGCTATTGGTTGTTGCTAGGTGAGTTTGGTTGGTTCCTGAGTCTTTGTTGGCCTCTCTCTTGACTGTTTCATGCCTTGGATTTGACCAAATCTCTTCGTTTCTCTTGGTTGAGCCTTCTTGGTTTTTTACCAATCTTTGGTTTTAGCCTCTTGGTTTCTTCCTTTTGAGCTCATTCCTTTGGTTGAGTCTTGCTATTTAGGATTTGCTGGGTTGTCTTAGTGATCTTCTCGGCACTTCAGTGACTGAATAATAGGATTTTGCTTGCATTTTTTCATTCCATTTATATTGAAAAAATACAAAAATATACATTTAGTTTTTTTCATTTTCCTTCTTATTTATAAGTGAAAATACAAAAATATATAACTTTCATGTATTGCATTTTGCATTGAGTGCTTATTGCCTTCATTTAGGTTCTGCTTGTGCATCGAAAAGATAAAAGATTGCATCTTTATTTCGGAATTGTTGGTTGATTTTGCATATTAGTGACATTGTTTTATTGGATAGATGAGTCTAGGATTGGGCGATTTTGCATACTATTGAGTCTACATATCACTAGTTTCACGATCATATCCCTTGAGTAATCACAACCACTAAAATTAATGCTTAATCTTAAAATTGATTAGACTGATTTTATTTATAGGGTACACCAACTAGCATAGGTTTAGAGTGTTGGAATAGATCATTGTGAGTTAACAATCCAAGACTACTAGATGAAACATTAGGTGTCTAACTAGGGAGTGGAGAAATCCATGGTATAGATCGATGTTCTGAGGAAGCTCTACTCAATCCAGAGTTAAGCACGAGGTCATGGGAGGTTGGTTGAGGAGATATCCCTCTGATACCGGTTGAACATGGGAGATATATCCAGAATTTGTTTGTATCTGGGGGTACCGGAGGTTCATCCTCTTGTGCTTTGGGCTTAGCTACCCTACCCAACCGACAGGTCCCACCTGCGACTGTCCCCCTGAGCATTGGTTATATTGCGGTGAAGATAGTTTCCTTACCTAGGTACCGCACAAGGTACTTACAGTGGTTATGCTTTTTGTGTCCTGATTCGGATAGGGATTGGATAGCACAGTTGTGTTCGTGTAGTGGACTTGACCCTATCAACAGAGTGAAGCCTGGGTGTCTCTATAACTGATTTTGTTACCTTCGGCTATAGTTTGGGAGTCTCAAGCCTCTCCTAGGTAAGACATACCGACTCTAGTGTCGGGAGCTCATTTAACCACTCTGTTTGTTTTCTCTTGGCTGTAGTTTCTCTAAGTGTGGGATTTTGATTTACTATTTTTTATCGATAGTTGGCCTTTAGGGGATGTTGTGACTCTCTCTGGGGATAACGTGGCGTGGAGCCCTACTCTCCACCGATCCCATCGTTTGGCTGGTTTAAAGCCACTCGAGGTTACACGCCGTATTGCTAGAGGACGCCGAAGGGCTCCCTCTGAGTCTTTGGATTCTTATGTGACTTATATTGAAGATTACATCCTGATATTGGGGAAAACCCTTCGACTCCTTTGGGTAGAATTGAACATACTTCTGATCCCCATACTCGTAGTGAGGATTGGGGGGGTGATCCACCTGAGACTCAACCTGGTTCTATTTGGCCTAATCCACTTGACCGGGATCCGTTTGATCCTTCGAATCCGAATAATTATCTTTACAGAATGCCCGACTTACCCGAGGATGAAGAACAGGACGAGCCTTTCATTCTTTCGTTTCCACATATTTATAGATATGGGATGTCTGAGACTCGTGATGATACTGGCCCTATGATCAATCCCACAACACTCTCTTTTGGTATGCCTAGTCATAGTACTATCGAACCTTCCACTACGGTTGGAATCAAGTTGGCACTAGTCAAAGTGTTAGCCATACTATACCCACTGGGGGCACTACATTGTCCACCCACTCACATAGTATGGGGACTGGTCATATTCTTCCTAACAATGCTAATGTTGGAAGACGATCACCTCCTAGGATTACCCAATCTAACCATAATGTTGTTCGGAACACGACTCACCATCCACCACCTAATACACATGTCACTACTCGTCAACCCAGGACTACTTTTACGAATGATACTATTCGTCCCAACCACGGGGGTGGACATCTACCGCATACTTTCTTGTCCACTGCCGCCACTAGTAATGCTAATGTAGGGGGTGGGAATATTTCCTATCCACATGTACATCACACCACCAACCCTGCTACTAATCACACCAATGTTGGGGCTGAGAATACTTCTCATGCTTTTGGTCACCACACGACTGCTCAAGCTAATCCTAATGCTGGGGGTGGGAACATACCATACCATTACGGTCATACAACACGGTTCCCGCTATGAATATTACATATATGCCCCATACTCATGGTGGAAACCCTTACTACAACATAGTCGGTGCTGGCCACCAGTATCACCCACCACCCCAATATGGTGCCCAAAACACGCATATACCTGCTTACTCTCAAATGGGTCAACCAGGAGGAGGTTATCAATCCTATGGCCATGGGCAAGCTTATGGACCGTCGGGTCCTCATTATTAGCAGTTTAATCCTCATGGTCAAGCTTTTGGTCCATCTTATAACACAATTCCATTTAACCAACCTTTTATGGGGGCCTATAATCAAGATTTCCAGCCTCAGCTCCCGTTCCTTGCACACTTGAATCTCCCAGATCTTTCAAAGCTCACGAATGATCTAGTGTGTCACGACCCTACTTGGCCCCCGGTCCCTACCAAGCTTCCTTCGGACATTCCAAAGTTTGAAGGGAGAGGTGGTGAGGACCCAAGAGATCATGTCACGACGTTTCACCTTTGGTGCTCCTCCAACTCTTTGAATCATGATTCCATTAGATTATGACTATTTCAATGCACCCTCATGGGGGCAGCCGCGAAGTGGTATGTGGAGTTTCCTAGAAACACCTATAGGGGATTCAACGAGATTGATTTGGTTTTCTTAGACCATTTCCAGTTGCCGGTTCGTTATGATACTGGTACTACGTTGTTGTCCACCTTCCGTTAGAATAAGGCCACACATATTTCTGACCATGTTCAAGAATGGCATCAGCGGAAGAGATTAGTGAAATCCAACATTCCCCGGGAGTTCCTGTTAGAATGGTTCCTTAAGTCTTTACTCCCATACATTGCTAAGGATGTTTCGATGTCCAGCATTGTGACTGAGGAACAAGCTATCTTTAAATTCCAGTAGTTAGATCTACTTTATTCTAAGTCTGGCATTTTGTATGACATTACTCCTTATGCACCGAGAACAAGACATGAGCCAACGTTAGTTCCTGGACAACATGCCAATGGCATCATGGGGTCCGCATGCACTCGCCCTATAGACTTGGTAGCTAATCAAATGAAAAATGTGTCGTTCAACCAATCTGCTCCCGGACAGGTTCACACGTTGTCCTCTTCTACTCCATCGTCTAATATACACAATGTGCAATCAACAAAACCATCGGGTAACTAGAAACCTAGTGGTAAGAAAAAGGGGAGAAATAATCATAGGGGTGGAAATAATGGAAGTAATAACAATAGAAATTGTAATACTCCTCGTAAAGAGAATGCCACCCCTCATTAGAAAGGCGGTAATGCTGGCGAGGATCGTAAACCTAGGCGTAAGGTGAAATTTCCTTGCAAGCCTTGTGGGGAGGATCATCTTACTCACTTATGTCCTCGAATTGAGGAAGCATCGAAGCATTTGGCACAGAGCCCAGCTGTGTTGAAGGATCCTCTTCCTCATCACCAAAACATGGCTTTACATGCTCCCACCACTGGTTATGGTACTAATGAAACGACAATGTCTTCTTCCAATACTAGTGGTTATGGATATGTGAATATGGTTTAGTCGGAGGTTTGTGTTGCTACTCATCCACGCTATTATGGTGCACCACAACCGAATTTGGGGAATGAGCCTCCCCCTCCTCCTAATAATTCCTTGCATATCGAGAAGCCTTCCACTATGCTGCAGATACCGAAAGGTGTTCTCAAGCACTCCACGCATAATCCTAATACTCGAGCCGCCCAAAACTACTCCATCATAAAAGATTTGGGCCAAACTCCATGTGCCATGTCAGCTCTTGAAGTTTTGCAAGCCTGTCCTTCTCAGAAGCATGCCCTTTTGAGTGCATTAGGAGTTTAGGATGGGGGAAATACCAGTGCTATCAAGTTTGATACTACTGATGTCCAACCTCGCTTTCCTTACCACGTGGCTTTTCAAATCTAGGTGGTTTTCCTTAAGATCTTCATCAAACATACTATGGTTGATGAAGGTGCCTCCACGTCAGTAATGTTGTTAGCTTGTTGGAAAGCTCTTAGCTCTCCTCCTCTACTCACGTCTAGAACTACACTCACTGCATTCGACCATAGATCTTTTACGCCGCATGGAATTATCCCTTCCCTTGTTGTCTCCTTGGGAGGTAAGTCTGTGCCTATTGAAGTCGAAGTGGTTGATACGCCCATTGACTACAACCTTTTACTGGGTCGAAACTGGATGTACGCTATGAAGGTTGTCGCGTATACTGTATTTAGAGTCATCTGCTTTCCCCATGAAGGCAAGATTGTGACGATCGATCAACTGGATTATGTTGGCACTCCTTCCACATCATCCATGGGATCCGTAGTCCCGCAGGTTTCTAATTCTCAGCCGGCAACTAGGAACATAGGTGTTGGAATGTACCCCTCATTGATGGGAACTTTTAACCATTCTGCTCCTGTTAATTTTATTGGAACCATTACCGACAATGCTTCTCCTCCTTCAAATAATATGTTATTTCGGACCTCCTATTTAGATGATCCATGGACTTTACCATCCACGAGTTCCACGTTTGGAGACATTGCGCATGTCGGGATGTCTATGCCTTTATCTATAGCGAAGCTCGCTTATGATCATGTCCAACAAACCACTACAGATCCAAATCTCTCTTCTTCCCAGATAGTTGAAGAAGATCCCGTTACGCTGCCAGTTTGGGCATCCAACTCGTCTTGCTCCCACGATTTCCTTGATGTTACTTTACCATTTGATGAAGCTATCCTCGAGGCCATGTGTGGTAGTGAAATCCTTGGCAAGATATGCACCATCGCTCTTATTTCCTTCCCAACCTCGAACTTGTTGAGCAAGAGGAGTTTAGGATGACTCTAACAAAGATGGTTGGTCACCCTGAGGCTCTTTTGGAGTCGAATGATGTTTTTGTAGAGGGGAATATGGCCAGTATTTCCGCAACCACTTCGATCAACATCTCTCGCACTCCCAGAAAGGTGGAGAACGTTTACGTCAATGCCGATTGCACTCCTGAGGAGATTGCTATTTACACTGACTTGTTTACAGGACTTCGGGAAGCTTTCGCCTGGTCATATGAGGAGATGCCAAGAATAGACACCCGAATTGTTGAACATGAGATTAGAACGTACCCTGATGCTAAACCGGCTCAACAATGCTTACATGCTGTGAACCCTAGGAAGGAAGCTACTATTAAGGAAGAGGTGGAGAAACTGCTCAAAGCTGGTTTCATCTACCCCGTTCACCTTACCGAATGGGCGTCAAACCCCGTTCCTGTGGATAAGAAGCAGGGAATGATCTGTGTATGCACTGATTTTAGAGATTTGAAATGTGCATGTCCAAAAGACAACTTCCCCACGCCATTCATTGATCAAATATTGGATGCTTGTGTGGGGAGTGAGATTTTTTCATTCATGGATGGCTTCTTAGGTTATAATCAGATTCAAATCAAACCCGCGGACCAACATAAGACGACATTTATTTGTCCATGGAGAACATTTGCATATCGAAAAATTCCCTTCGGCCTTAAAAATGCCGAAGCTACTTTTCAGCGAGCCATGACATATGCCTTTCATGATCTTAAGATGATTATGGAAGTTTTCTTGGATGATCTTGCTGGCCATTTTTCCAAGAGAATGGACCACCCCAAGCACCTCCATATGATTCTCGAACGATGTATCCACTACAAAATTGGATTGAATCCAAACAAATGCATCTTCGTTGTTAGGACTGGTCGCCTTCTTGGATTCATAGTTTTGAGGGAGGGTGTTAGAGTAAATCCTCTCAAAGTTGAGGCAATACTTTAGTTGCCTCCTACGCGTAATTTGTTACAACTTCAGAGCCTCCAAGGGAGAGCTCCTTTCCTGCGTCAGTTTATAGCTAACTATGCTAGTATTACCAAAGGTTTCACATGCTTATTGAAGAAAGACACACCTTTTATCTGGGATGAGCAAGCCCAGCAGTCTTTCGACACCCTTAAGAAAGACTTAGTATTAGCCCCTGTGCTTAGTCCACTGGACTTTACACGAGATTTCATTCTTTATGTGGCTGCGTCTCAAGAGACTATTGGCATGGTCTTGGTTCATGTAGATGATGCGCTTGTTAAGCATGTTATATATTATCTCAGTCGAAATTTAGTAGATGCTGAACGAAGATATACTCACGTAGAAAAGATGGCACTTGCGACTATCCACGCAGTCTAGTGGTTACGACATTATATTTTGCTTCGAACAACCATAGTTGTATCTCACATCTATCCATTTCAGTTCGTGCTATCACAACGCCTTATCGAGGGTAAGTATAATAAATGGATTGTAATCCTTCAGGAATTTGATCTCGATTTTGCTTCGGCAAAATCGGTGAAATCATTGGTGTTCGCTGAGCTTATGTCGGACCTTCCACGGCTTGATGAGGATGCCAATCATGAAGATTCCTTTGTGGATGAACACTTATTCCTTATCTCGTCCGAGGACCCTTGGTATGGGGATGTCATTAGATATTTCCAAACTTTGAAGTTCCCTCCGCATTATTCACGAGATGAGCGACGATGCGTGAGACATCATGCTAAAGATTATAATATCGTAGGTGACACTTTGTATCACCGACGAAAGGATTCCATTCTCCATCGTTGCTTGACTCACGAAGAAGCGGAACGAGTACTTAATGATTTCCATGTGGGGGTGTGTGACGGTCAAGTATCCGGGCTTCCTACAGCCTAGCGTATCATGCGAGGTGGTTATTTTTGGCCTACTATCTTTAAATATTGTATTAACGCTGTGAAGAGATGTCACCCTTTCCAGGTGTTTTATCGGATCATACACTCGCATCTTGTGCCCCTCCATCTGGTTGTCACTGTCGGTCCCTTCACTAAGTGGGGGATAGATTTCATGGATTGCAAACCAGCTTCAGCTGGGGGGCATCACCATATTATTGTGGCCGTGGATTATTTTTCCAAGTGGGCTAATACCATGCCTACCATTAAAGTCGATGGTGCTACTGCAGCCCATTTCATGTTCAACTAGATTATCACTCGGTTCAGTATCCCGAAAGAGATTGTCACTGACCATAGCAGTCACTTTCAAAACAAGATGATGGAGGATTTGTCTCTCACGATTGGGTTTCGTCAGGAACACTCATCTTCCTAGTATCCTCGAGCGAATGGTCAGGTTGAAGCAGTAAATAAGTCTTTGAAGACCATTCTCCGATGTACCATCGAACAAATAAGGACCAATTGGCATATCATGATATATCCTGTTTTTTGGGCATATTGAATCATAGTTAAGACTGCCACTGGGTTCTAACCATTCCAGTTAGTTCATGGTGTGGAGTCACTTTTACTGATTGAATGCAAAATTCCTTCACTCAAGCTAGCCATAGAGCTCCTCCCTGATACGACGAAGATTGAGCAACCTTTAGTACACCTCGAGCAACTTGATGAGCATCGTCGAGATGCCGCTATGGCCATTGATGTTAACAAGCATTATGTCAAGGTTCAATATGATATGTCTGTCCATCCCCGGTAATATGCTGAAGGTGACTTGGTACTCTTGTATGACCAAGCTAAAGAACCCCTAGGGGAAGGCAAGTTCAATCCCATGTGGCACGGTCCTTACATTGTGAGGCATGTCCTAGAAAAAGGAGCTTATGAGTTAGAAGACTATGAGGGAGTTGTCTTGAAGGAGCCTAGAAATGGGCTCTACCTCAAGCGGTATTACGCTTGAAGCTTTGGTTGAAGCTGATAATTTTGTACACTATTGTATAGTTTTCTGTACATAGTTTACCATTCCTTTTGGTTATAGGGTCTACTAATTAGCCTCTATTTGATTGACAGATGTCAACGGGATTCCCTACATTCTTAGGTTTCGTGGATGGTGCTAGTCGACATACACAGCAGCTTGCTTCTGTTGCCTAGGTTATCTTCTCACCTGACCACCTAGTTGTGTCCTCAGGAGGTGCTTGTCTCGGTCGTACATCTAATAATGTGGCTGAGTATAGTGCAGTTGTTGAGCTACTTCGGAATGCCATTTCGCATGACATCCAGTCTTTAGAAGTCCGCCTGGATTCACAACTAGTTGTGTCTCAGCTGAATGAGCAGTACCGTGTACGAGACGCTACATTACTACGGATATTCCTTAAGGTACGACTCTTGGAGAGACATTTTGTTTCAATTACATATATTCATTTTCTGAGAATTCATAATTATATATTTGATGCATACGCTAACTATGTATTAGATTGGCATTCGTCACATTCATCATGAAGCACAATACAAAGACATTCATACATTTGTACATACACCATGTAGTAGAACCGAGAACCAAAGTTGTATATATATATAAATATGTCCATAAATGGTAGTGTCATACAAAACTGGAGCCCATAGCCCTCAAAAATATACATATTGATACAAAAAATAATGAGACCCTGGGATATCTATTCCCTCCGAGGAGGTCTAGCTGCCCCCTCGATGGGGTGTGTCTCATAGTAGTACTGTACTGCATTGGCCATCCGCTGCAGTAGCTGCACCCACTCACCAGGAACACCCACTACCTGGAGCTGCATGGCCTCAACTAGTCGCGCTACCTCTATATCTGGTACTTAGGAAACCATACGTGATATGTTGCGCCGCAACGTCTGAAGCATGCGCCCTACTGCAGTATCTGCTGCCACCTCATCTCTACCATGATGACCATGTCTCGGGAAGCCCTCGAGTCTCACTGGGCCTTTGTCTGAGAGCAAACAGTCACCCATTAGCACATGACATTACCACCAAAAATATTTTTTGCATTTCAACTATAATAAAAAAATCCATAAAATTTTAATAAACACAAAACTAAAAAGAGTACTCACCGATGTCTCCGAAAGCTGCGCCTGGTGGGAGCAGCATGTCACGGTCCTGTCTGAAGTCTATCCCCGCATAAGGGTAGTCCTCTATAGCGATCACCTGTTGGTTCCACCAGTGGAAGAACTCCTCAGTATATGGTGACGCTAGACGGACACCACCTTATCGTGTCAGGATCTCAGTCCACCAGGTCAGGACTGGATCACGGAGACTGTGAGGAGGGACATCCATCCTCAGGCTAAGCCCCAGTACCCTCTCAAAGAAGAAGCTGCATGGGATGCTACCATACCCAAATTTTTTGGCCTTCCCCTCTTTGCATTCCGTCAACTGTGTCTTCATAGACACCAACAGAGTAGTACACCAGTCGAATATAGTAGGTTGCATGCATTGTGATGCATAGAACATCACCGAGTTGGATGCCTGATGCAGTGCTTTGGATCCCGTGATCCGCACTAGAGTAGCCACAATGATCTTTGTACTCAGATCCACTATGGCATTGACTAACACTTGGCTTCCCACTGCTCGTGTGTCGGCAGGACAATGCCATGCTATGTAGTCTTGCACAGTGATCCCACCACCCACGGTCCATGACCGACCACTTGCCACCTCCCCTCTACGGGACAAACTGGTAATGAAATAGATATCCTCTACGTCCATTATCAGTGTTTTCCCATTGAGGATGAAGTGTTGAGAATCCAGATCTCAGTAGTTGATCAGATGATGAAGTAATAGGTTTTGGGCCCTTAAACCCCCTATACTCCAGTATTTATACAAACCACATGCTTGCAATGCTTGTTGCGCTTGCAAATTATTGCACACGGCCTCATCAACCTGGTCATGCTCTCTTTCCCTCGACTCTAGAACCATCCTGGAGTGCAAAGCAAGTAAATTTTGGTCAGTTTAATGATTAAAAATTTCTTCACGGCCGTACCCGTGGGCTAATTTGTATACAGTGGTGGGTACCCATGGGCAGTCTATTTTTTTACTGCGCATTTGGTGCCCTACCCGCGACCCGCATAGTTATAGCCCGCGTGTAGTGCCAAATCCATCTAAGGCTTGGCCAAACAAAAAATCCCACCAACCAAAACTTAAATAAAAACATCAAAATGAAAGGCATGGGAGTAAACACCAACCTACTCTCGACGGTTCGCTGAATGGTCGCTTGTAGCTCCCATAATCGATAATTGAAGTTTCAGGTGAAAACTTACCACTAAACTCCAAATTTGTGAATAGTGCAAATGAATTGTAATTTGGAAAATTTTAGTACTATTTATAATTTTCTGAACCTACTTTTCTATAGTTTTTTCCATTTTGAGCCATTATGAACTAATATCGTGTCATGGAGTAGTGTTTTTTAATCAGATTCCTCGATGAGAGTTTTTCTGAACCATTTCACACCTACAACAGGTACGTTTCACACCTGGCATATAGGTTAGATGCCATTTTCGCATGCATTTATGCATTTGACCTGTTGGCCATTTTCATAAACCCTAGGTGCAACCCCGCTTCGTAACTAACATGGAACCTTCACACTGCTTTAGAAGTGTCGTTATGTGGCGGTAGGGATTTTTCGAACATGGGTACCCTAGTTAGAACCCCTTATGCATTTTGGTTCCCATGGCGTTGTTTGTCCTTAGGATTGGGATTCCTTTGTAGTCACGCCATGACTTTGCGATAAAGAAGCATACTCTACTTTGTCTTATGCTGGCCATCTCCCTTAAGGACTCCCCTCAGTTATATCATGTTGTGATTGCATTGCATCATTCTGCTTGCCATTTGAGCCTTGTGTCGGCTCCCGCTTTCTTAATTGTTATCCTAGTGCCTGAGCACTTTTCCGCTGTCGAGCCCTACAGAGCTTATATATTTTCCCTTCACAATTTGATGACCTTTTGACCCTGAGGGAACATACCCCCGAGTGTCCACATCCTGCTCGCATCTCCTTGCATTGAGCATAGGTATGTTCCATTGCTTGGGACTAGTCTACTAGCTATTTGACACTCGTTCCCTCACCTATTGTACTATAAGCAATTTTATTCTTTTTCAAGCTTTTCCCAAATATGAAAAAGACCAAAAAAATCAAATATTCCAAAAAGCCAGACGAGATTATGGTCACTATTTCTTGGTGGCAGTTCTTGTGTCGCCTTTGCACAGAGCATTCATTCCACTCTATACATTATGAGTCGTGAATATAGTTGGGCCTTAGGAATTGTACTTGTTTCTCAGTTTTCTCCAGCAATTGGTTAATCTTCTAGTCATTATGGAGCCCTCTGTAATGCCTCTTGCATTGCATAGTTTATGTCGAGTCTATGTTGCCTGAGTCTATCCATCTACTCATGCTCTTGTTCAAAGGAAGTCCCTAACTAGTGTCGACCACTCCTCAGATCTCTTGACTATTGCATGTTGACCATTCTTATTGAGTCAGTCCATTTCACTTGAGATCTTCCAAATCTTTCAACATTACTGGTACCTCGTGCTGGTTGATGGGGGATGCCTTAATGCCCTCCTTCCAGCGAGTCTTGTTCCGTTGACTTCAACTCATTTATTCTGAGACTTGAGGCTTAGAGTTCATTTGAGTACCTTAAGGCTTGCAGTCATTAGTGGCAGGTTCTCTTGCCATTGACATTTTTGGGAATACATCAATGTCCCCTGATCGATGGATTCATCCTAGTGTTCGAATTCAACCCATTTATTCACACTCTGATGATTGTGCTTTGTTCCTTGATGCCCATTTTCATTATTGGTGGGTCATCTCGCATCTGTTAATGGTATACATCATTGACCGGTAATTAGACAATTTCTCATCAGGTTTGACCCCAACTCCTTTATTCACTTGATGGGACTTGCACCATCGAAGACTTGTGTACAAGACCCCAGGCGATTGTGGCATTCAATATGCAACATATGACTTTGACTTTACATCTGAGATATCACCTCTCAGATTTGAGCAGTTTGTACCTCCAGTTTGCACCAGTTGTCTTATTTTCAACAGAAGACCATATCTTACTGTAGAGGGATCATGGCTATGATCACTTATGACATGTATCCATTATATACTTCCTATTCATGGCCATTGTATCAAATTGTTGTACTATACCGACAATATATTCAGAGATACTATTGTATTATGACGAGTGAGCTGCTCTTTCCACTTGTGTCTCCATCACTCCACTTCTGAGTTTTATAATGTGTTTCGGCTATCGTAGCACTTTTAGTCTCTGACCTCACACATTAGGGGGCATATGTTACATCGTAATTTTCCACCCTGTGAGCATCAGCATTATTTGGCCTATAGGATCCATTTCAGTGACTCAGATCCACTTATATCCTTCAGAGATACCAGTTTTCCCTATTTTTATTCCTACCCACATGTTGCATCACTATAGCATGCATATCCGCGAGTTGCATCACTATAGCCTACGGGTATCAAGTAAAATGGTAAAAACCACTATTAATTACTTTTTACTCCCAAAAAGTGATCATTGGGTGACCTTTGGCTCTCCATCTGCCCAAGTAATGTCCCGATGTGTCCTTTCACCTACCTTTGAAAGGACTATATATTGAGCACATATGGCTTATGGACGGGAGGAAGAAGAGAATAGTAAAGGAACTCTAGTGGATTTTTGCCCTATCTTGAGTCTGCACTCATTGATCCTTGTAGTTGTAGACCATTTATGTTCACCTTCCAAACTCTTGTCAAAATTTGCATTAATTAATTAATCCGGAAGTAAAATAGATATTTATCCAAATATATTTGTTAATGTGCCAACTATTTCATGGTGTAAACTATAACACATAAATCCTACAAATAAGCAAAAGTTGCATTCACTAATTAATTATGACTTAAAATACTTACAGTTTACCCAATTATTCTTAATTTGCAATTATCATAAAACTAATATCTAACTTATTATTATATTATTAACTTAATACTACATAATAGATATATCCCCCACTAGAATGATCCACGTGCCATCTATAAATACTACAAATAGGAAAAATTTGCATTCATTAATTGATTAAAAAGTAAGTGACTATATGTCCCTCTTGTAGATAAAATCAAGGCAAGACTATATAATACACAGATATTTATTTGTCTTGTAACTGTTTACGAAAATATTTATTTAAAATGTGAGGATGCCTTAATGGAAATTGTAATCATAGTGGCATAGTGAAATAAGGATAATACAAAAAGATACTTAATGAAAAAAATCTAGTATGAAATCAAATATGGAAAAAGACTCCTTATATACAATAATTTTAATTAAATATTGACAAATATACCATAAATCTACATAGACATTTATATAATAAAATAAAACATATATTTAAAAATATAAAATATAAAATCTCAACAACGTGGAATATCGGGTGTGAGAAACAACTAGTTATTAATTAATAATTATTTGTGAAATTGAATGGTATTTATGTTTTAATATTGGAAATTTTTTTATATAGTATATATATAATATAGTTAAGTGCATATAATTATATAAACTATCATTTTTGGGGATTTCTGAGATAGCATAGTTATATTTTGAAGCAGGATTATAAATTTTCAGAACTGTTTCGATTTTTGTTGATATTTTAAAAGCCTGTGTGCTTGGGTGAAAAAGGAAAGTCTTGGGAATTGAGACTTTGATATATCATTGTACTATTTGATTCTAAAGAATAACAATAGTACGTTTTTTTTCCTCTGAAAAAAAAATAATTATATGAATTATAATAATCTAATAATATTAAAAATAAGTTAGATATAGTAATAGTATTATTCATTAATATAATTAATGAATAATGAATAATACTATTACTATATCTAACTTATTTTTAATATTATTAGATTATTATAATTTATATAATTATATACACTTAACTATATTATATATATATACTATATTAACATATTCTCTCGAAAAATATACTATATTGACATATAGTATATAAATATATATTAATTAATATATATATTATACTATATGTAATTATATATATAGTTCTCAGTTTCATCAATACGCTTGAATTATCCTACTATGATTGTAGTTGGTATTCAATGTATATTTTTCACTTTAAAAAAATGTATCTTGATATTTAACAATTTGATGTATATTTACATAAATATGTTTTACAATCTAACTAATTTAAATTTGAACCAACATGTGCTTAGTTTTATAAAATTTGTATATATTTACTTTTTGGAGTGATGTGATATAAGTGACACATCTCATCTATAGAAAGTGCCTCTCGCTGCAATTATCTTATTTGTAATTTATTTTTACCTGTATTTAAATTTAGTATTTTTTCTTATGTTTTTATATAATAACTTTTCTATTAAGTTTTAGATATCAAATCTCCTCATATCTATATATATAAACAAAATTATTTTTGTTTTGTTTATCTATATATATATATATTTGGTTAACATATAGTACTACTATTAAATTATTAGTAGTAAATATTATAGTTTTTGAAATTGTCATATCATGATATGAGTGTTATCCATATATATGATAACAAAATTATACCATAAAGTTTACATTCTCTTTTAATGATAAAGAATTTTATAAAGTTTACTTTCGCTTTTAATGATAAACAATTTTATAAAGTTAGTCATAATGCTTTCAAAAAATTGTCATATCATGATATGAGTGTTATTAGTTTTAAATATTATAGTTTTTGAAATTGTCATATCATGATATGAGTGTTATCCATATATATGATAACAAAATTATACCATAAAGTTTACTTTCTCTTTTAATGATAAACAATTTTATAAAGTTAGTCATAATGCTTTCAAAAAACTTGTAAAGTACCTTGAAAAATCTCACAAAATTATTAAGCAATTCTTCATAACGAATGACTCCTTCCTCCTTCCCAATTGCTTGCTTTGAAAAATATTCAACTTCCCATGTTGAAAGCCACGCACTCTAAGAGATTGAGGTCCCTTTATACTTTATTTCAATTTCACCCATGTAAGACATTGAGGTCCCATTATAATTTATTTCATACTTACCAAATACATCATAATGAGGTCAAAGTTCCAAACTATAGGTAAACTCATAATATTGTTTTGAATCCCTCGTTATTAAGTTTAATTCAACTTGGCAGAGGTAAAGTACGTGGTAGGCAAGGAAATTAGGATTTGTGCATTATAGCAGAATGAGACCAAACAAGAGGTAAATTCAGAAATTTGTTTCCAATCCCGAATTATTAAGTTTAATTCGACTTAATTCGTTAACATAGTGAAGTATGTGATAGTGAAGGAAATAAGGATTTATGCATTACGAGGATAAGAACATAATATAAATACTTGATGTTTTTTTAATGAGGTTAAAAACTTGTTCAATCATGGAGGGGTAGGTGTTTTTTCATTAATGATTGAGTACAAGTATTTATTAATAAGTGATGCTTTTTATTAGTTGGTTATACTGGTTTAGGATACTATGGTTGGATGTATTTGTTTGACAAAGGGTATTCTAAGTTGGTATTTAAAGCTCTCTTCAAATTTAAAATATGTCAATACTTGTTATTCTAGAGAATCAAGGTATGGTCAAATTACATAGAGGCTTAACAAAAACAAAATGTCACTTTTTCAAAAATTTAACCTGAATAGAGAGGGTAACAATTATTCCTCACAGCAACCCAAACTACAAAATGATGTTAAAAACATAAACTTTTCTTCCATCCCCTCTTTACATATATCCCCTCTTTACATATGATATCTTTCAATTCGGTTTAATAGTACCAAGATAAAAGTTTGATTAAACTATTAAATTATATTTCTTTTCTCCTTGTAAATAAAAACCATTCAAAAATTCTTTCAATCCATCTTTAAAAATTATATATTAAAACTAAATACTTTTATAAGCCACATGCCAATATAATGAATCATATGTGTAATTTTATTTCTATCGATTTATTAAAACTCTCCAACTCTAAAAGTGTGGTTATAAACCCTACCATATCCCCATTTCATCATAGAAGTTGGATAAGCATCTTTGAACCATCGTCAACCCAACCTAACCACATTCGCACATGAAGACGAGTAGCTCAGGAGTCTTAGTAGACGTTCCCATATTTGTTCGTCCCTCTCGCAACGAAGACCAGTAGCTAAGGGGTCCTACGAAAACGGTCCTATTTTTCTTCGTGCTTTTCTTTCGACGCAAGCAACAAGAGACGTGCAAGTCAAGAAATTTGAGCAATGCTTCTTTGCTACAAGTTGCATCATGTAGAAAGGCACTATGATATTGCACTCATACCCTCCCCTCTCATGGACATAACGTCTGCCGGGCCCGGCGTTGTCATTCAGAAATATGAAGGCCGATTCTCATATCGCCACAACTCAGATATATTTAGAATACGCAAATCGTTCTTATTGGCCAATGGCCATGCAATCAATTTGTGTGGCAATAAAATCTCACGCGCAATCCGTACGCGTTGTCGGCACACGCGCAATCCGTAAGCGTTCTCGGCACCACCCTGTACGTTCAGCAAGGGGAATGAGGTAGTTGATCAATATTTGTCAAAGAAACTTCAGTTAGGGTTAGGGTTATAAGGTGGTTGGTCAATATTTGTCAAAACCAGTCCTAAAGGGTTTCAGTACCGTTTTATACCGTAGTAAGGGACGGCCCGGACTGCCGTAAGGCAGAGAGCAGTTCCTCTAATTGGCTCAAAAGAGACGTGGGAAATGTGGTATTCGAAGATTTCAAGAACAAAGGTAAGGAACAGTTTTGAGAAAAAAGGGAATCGCCACTCGAAAAAGAAAGATTAGATTATATTCCGTGAACAATTAGATTGTTTTGAACAATCACGCGGAAACTCTCAAGACCGACAACCTTTCTCTTTTTTGGATATGTTGTGTGACGTACATACAGAGTAGGTAGCTGTACTGTTAAGTGCTAATTATGTGACCAACGAACATGGTAGCTCTACTGTTATCCTTAACGGTTCCTTACTGTTTATTAAGTTAATAGGCCTTTTGTCTAGATTGATTCTATGGTTAAAATTCAAATAAATAGTTATAAAAAACAAGAATTTGATGAATGTATAACTGGTAGCAGATGAAATGATAATTGGTAGCGGATGTATGGGAAGAAGCTGAGAGATAAGAGAAAATAATATAAAATATAATTGATGGTTGATGAATGAATACATGGATAATTGGTTTTAATTTATGATGACACTTAACTTGTAGCATATCTATGTTCACGAAATATTTATATAACTGTTAAATACTGAAATTTTGGGTGCCCTAATTATTTTTTATGGTGTTAAATTCATTTCTACCATCAAAATTTCCATTAAAACACACTTAAATTCAGATTTTACAAAAAATTATTTTAATATTTATTTATTAAATTTCAAAACATAAAATATTATTAATTTTATTTAAATAAATAATTATATTATATTATTAATTAAAATATTATAAAAAAGCATTAACTTTCATTTAGAAAATCAAAATATATCAATATATAATAACTCTTTCACGAGCTACATAGTAAAAGAATTAGGAACCTTTTCATAAGATTAAAATTTCAAAATAAACCAAGGAAGTTAACCATCATCATGACGAATAAATTATATATTTCTATTATCTCAATACAATAAATTTTGACACAAATAAGAATAATATATCATTTTAATTCGGCACAAATTAAGTTAATATATCAAGATTGATAGATATACATTTTAGCATTTATTTATTAATATATATTTTATTTATCTCAATACAATAAATTTAATTTTGACACAAATTAGATTAATATATCATTTTAATTATGCATTTTAACATTTATTTTTGTTTAATATTGATCATGATGTTGATGGTGGTGGTGGTGGTGGTTAGCATCCACTCACATTAGCTTGTTGGATTGCTGTAAATTTATTTTCCTATGCTAAAAAAACGTTGAAAGAAGCATCGTTATTGTTTTGGCATGCTAGAAGGTTAGGTATGTTTGTATTGTAACAACAATTATGAAACTTTCATTTAATGTGGGTGTATGCAAGGCACTCTAAGAAAAAGTGACTTTCATCCTTAACACTCATAGAGATGGCAAATCCTTTCCACCCATGGTGTCTTAAGAATTGTCGAGTGTTGTGTTTCACTATGCAACTCATGAAATTTCATTGTTATCTTAGCTATATTAATTTTCTTCCTCGAACTAGTTAAAACAAAGAGATACTTTGATCATCCACATTAGGGTTGATGACCACATTATAGTATCTTAATTTTTTTGAGCCACTACATCTTTCTCACCCAGCATATTCTCTTTAAACTTAGATGCGATAATATTTTTAATGTTATTGATATTTTGTGAAGTGATAGCTTCATCAACCCCCCAATGGTTTAACTAGACCATGGTGTCTTTATACCATCATCTCTTGAGCTGTAGGTGGTATTGACTTAAATTTAGAGCAATTTTAGGAAGCCTCTTGTGTCTTATGTTAATTATCTTGTACTTGTACATTAGGTACCTAGTTATAGTGATGCTCTATATGGGGGGAGACCCACTTTTATTAAGAGAATATAATAGGGTGTTTTGCTTTTAATTTTTAGGTTATATGTTATAAAACGCTTCTAGATTTTCTCAATATATTTGCAGACCTCTCTAGAGATGCTACAAAATCAAACATCACAACTATACAAGATAACGAAAATAAAGAAAGTTTTTAAAAAATACATATTTTTATCTCACATCACATTCATACATGCTTATTATTTCTTACTATTTTATTTAGTTTTTATTTTGGTATAAATTATATTAAATTGTATTTATATCAAATTTTAAGTTTATTTTTATATTTGGATTTATTATATCCAAAAAGAAATAACATGATAAATTAGAAAATAGTTTCATTTTAAATTTCATTATATATTTAATATAAAAAATTACAAAATACAACATAAATTATTTTTATATTAAAATCTATTACATTACAAAATGTGATAAAAATATTTTCATATTAATTTCTTTCCATAATAAGTAAAATAAAATAATGCAGTACTATCATATTTTCATTCCATAACACGTGCAAGTTTTCACTTAGAACTAGCTCACAAAATTAAATTATGCTTGTTTAAATAAGCGTGGTTTTGTATTTTGCATTGTTAACACTTTCCAATGGCACAAAACATAGCATAGAAAAAATTTCCAAGTGGAAGGCAATGGAGATAGAATAAGATAAAACATCATCTAAGTTGCATTGCAAGAAACCATTATGGCTTGCACATGCAAGTAGTAAGAGACATGTTCTAATTTCTTATATTTATCAAATGTATATTCTCGGAGATCTATGTTAACTATTCAAACTTGTAATAATGCATAGAGAATACTAAACCTTCAAAATAAATGGCATTGAAAAACCTTACATGATATCTCAAATTAAGAAGAATGTGTAAAACAATCATGTCCAATGCTAAGTTTGGTTCCCAATTTGTCAAAGTTGTTGGTGTAAAGGGGAGGCTCAAAAAGCCTCACACTAAAAGGAATAACGAGAAATAAACACTTAAAGGAATAATGAGAGATAAACACTAAGGAGCAATTTAGAAGCACAAGTGTAGCATGTAAAAGAGAAAGAATATACCGAGGAATAATTACACCAAAAAATGAAAGAGTTTAGCATGCAATCAAATTGCTTATTACGATTGCCTAACTAACTATTACTCGTGATTTCACTTCATTAATGCATTCATAACAAACTGGCTTATAGTTGGAACTCATGGGGCATTTCCCTAGAAGCTATGTGTTGATTCCATGGGTCTACCATCTAAATCAGATCCTCATGGTTTAATCAAAATGTGTCATTTTGTTCCTACCATGGTTGAAGATAATTCTAAATGTATTGGTGGCTAGGTTTTCCAATCATGAATGCCCAGAACTGTGTGAGGCTAGAGAAGTGATGGTGGAGAAAATAAGATATATTTCTTCTAAGAAAAGGGAGATGAGGAGAGTTTCCATACCCAGAATTGGGACATAAAATATATGCTATAGACCCCCAATGTCTCCCTATGTATAGCGGCCTCATGTAGGGAGAAATGCTCAACTCATGCATTTTCACTGTGACCACATATTTGAAATCTCTCCTAATATGACATATACGTTGTATAATGAACTTAAATGACAATTAGTTTGGTAGTTGTTGACCAACGTGACCTCGGTCGACAGGGGTCCACCTCACTGTCGACACATACCGCAGTCTCCCTGGGCACCGGCCCGGGCAGGTTTGAGCCCACCCAACAACACCCGCAGAGCAGATGAGGTCTCACCCGAGGCATCCAGGAAGAGCAGACAGAACCATGTTTCCGCCGAGGGAGGAGGAAAGTTGTGGCTGTGCAGACTAGCTCAATTGCAGTACTAAACCAGAAACTTTAAGCCTTCGACATGGAATTATAACATATTACTTAATTGCAACATTTATCATCACAACAAAAGTAAGCAGATATTGCATCAATAAAACATAACAACATTCATATATTGCAACATTGCACAAAGATCGTACCAAAACATCATCATTATATTACTGTCGCAGTCGTATACCAAAAGCAAGACATAGATCTCCATGATACACATATATCTCCTTATCTCTCGCCTATCATTCCTCTATTCATCTCTATCCTTGTCTCTCTCTCTCGGTGCCTCTCCTTAGCTATATCTAACACTTACACCTCTCATCTATTTATAGGCTTCTGCCATTACAATATTTTCCCACTTACAACTGACTTCCTAAACAACACTATGGACAATTGACCCACTATCTAACTGAATTGGTCCAAATGACCCCAAAAACCCACATACCACGGTACAACTGACTTACTATTACATAACATATGGTCCAAGTGACCCAAAAACCCACCAACTGCAGTATTATTTAACACAAAATACTCCTTTCGCGCCCTCATCCAATGTATCGCCACGTCAGTGGTACCTTGACACTTCCTCATCGAACCGCCTGCCAATAGGCCCCCAACACAATCTTATAGCTCGCCCTCGAGCCACATCAACTGTTGGACAGAGTACATGTCATATGTTCTTGTTGTCTGGAGCACATGGTGTGGTCCTGCTCCTTCAGCTACACTAATCATCGTCTCATTGTTCTGTAAGACTTTCCTGAAAGTGGGCATCCCCCAACTTCCTCTCATGTACGTCTCGAACTCATCCTCAAGTCTCTGTAAATGGTTCAGATGGGAAGGAAAAGAGGACGAACAGTACCAGAGTGCGAAACCAGTAGATGACTCTGGCACATCTCTTTCACGCCGGCAAACAACTTCTACTACGGGCGGGGAGCTCCCGCCCCAACCATCGCAGGGGTCGATACGAGCACAATCCTTCGAACAACTACTACATACTTAATCATGTGGAACCGGCCCTCGGCTCGGGCATAACACAGTGTAAGTACACCCGTTGTATCGAGGCACTCAAGGACACTCATCGTTCGGGCTTGCAAGGTCCCTAGGGTGCTGCCACAGGAAACAAAGTGAAGCATTTCCACAGCCTCCTTGGAATTCCTCACAACTCAACTCACAAATTGATCAAACAACATAACCACTCTAGGTCAAAACAAATTCTTTGTAACAAACTACTAGCTTCCTCGACTACTTATAGCCGGACCCTTCCCAGGTCACGACGGTGGGAATGATGCCCTAGTATCTCACATCTGTGTGTGTGAATCCACCGACTGGCACAACGGGGGGGATACCATACTGTCACCAAAGATCCCACGTGCCACCGTGTGAGCAAACATGTTGATTGTCCTGGCCCAGCATGCCATGTGCAAAAAATGCCATTGTCATGTGGTAACCCAGTCGAATCTGTCAGGCGCAATCATGTGTAGAGATGGTGGCTAGTGGTCAGAAGATGTTAGCGCGGTAGTAGTCACAACACTTCACCATACCCCCCAAATCTTTCGTAATCATCACAAAATCCTCAACAAAATACGTCGTCTATCCTGGTCGCAACACTGCCATGAGTCTCCAACTGCTCTAATCTTGTGGCACAAGCCTCCCTGCTTGCGCATTCCTTCTTCTGTTGGTGCCCCATCTGCCACCCATCAACCTACAACACACACACATTTTTTTTTCCCGATGTGACTTAGGCATCGCTCTGGTCCAAGCCCAATCGATATGGCTTCAACCCGTGACCATTTATAGCCTTGGGGAGAATCGTCCCATCCAACTGCTGCAACTGAACCACTCCTCTTGAAGTAATACTATTGATGCGATATGGACCCAGCCAATGCATCTGCAACTTCCCTAGATGTTTCATAAACTTGCTGTCATATAATAGTACCAAGTCACCTTACTGAAACTGTTTACTTCTAATGTGGCGATCATGCCATGCCTTCTGGCGATCCTTCTCCACCCCTTGGTGAAAGCCAGCGATAAATCGATCATCTTCTAGCTACACCAATTGCGTTAGACGTTCATCTAATGCTGTGACATCATCCATGCTCGTAACGGCCTAAATTCGTAGACTTCGAACAATGTACTCCATTGGCATAATTGCTTCCTTCCCATATACTAGCTTAGAAGGTGTCTGACCAGTCACCTTTTATATGTGGTGCGATTTACCCACAACACTGTTGGGATTTTCAGATCCCAGTCATCGTGGTTCGCATTGCACACCTTTGTCAGTGCATGCTCCAATACCTTTTTAAACCCCTCCACCGTGTCGTTCTCCTATGGGTGATAGGGTGTACTCTTCTTATGTTGTATCTGCAACTCTTCTGTCAATGCGCTGATGGTGCGGTTAAGAAAGTGGCTACCTTGATCACTCAACAATATCTTGGGGTAGCCAAAGCGAGTGATAATGTGATCAAACAAAAATTGAGCAGCCGTGGTGGCAGAGCAATCAACTACAAGAGGCACCTTAGCCCATCAGGTCAAGTACTCTGTTGTCGTGACAATATACTGCGCACCTGTGCATTTCCTTGGTGGATGGATCGGTCCTACAAAATCCACAGCCCATTTTTCAAATGGTTGCAATGTCACTTGAGGTAGCAGCGGCATCTCATCGCATCTGGACATCTTGCCAGTTTGCTGACAAACATCGAAAGACCATGCATAGTCTATCGCATCATTGTGTAATGTGGGCCACCAAAGCCCTACATGCTGTATCTTTCGAGCAGTCACCCGACCGCCATAGTTTCCTCCCGCTACTCCACCATGTGACTTAGCTAATATTTGTACTTGCTCATGCGGCAAGACACATCTGCGCAATATCTCATCAGGGCCCAATTTATACAACTCACCTGCGATTAGCTAAAAGTCAGCAGCCTTGACAACCAACTGCTTCTTCTGAGTAGTGGTAAATTCAGCGGGCGCGGTGCCGATCACCAGAAACTGAAGGATGTCATCAAAATATGGATCAACAACAGTAAATTTAAATAGTTGGTCATCTGGAAACCCGTCTTCGATATTAGTCAGTTCCTCCCCTGTGTCAATTCGTGACAAATGATCTGGTCCAGCATTCAACCGTCTCGGTTTCACAATGACTTCAAAATAAAAATCCTAAAACAAAAGTAGCCAACGACAAATCTTCCCCCCCAACACAGGCTTATTGACCAAGTATTTTAATGCAGAATGATCAATGAACATTTTAAAGTGGCCACCCAACAAATAATGCCTAAATTTCTGCAATGCGTAAACCATGGCCAGACCTTCTCATTCTGTGGTAGTGTAATTGCGTTCTGCAAAGGACAACTTCTGACTGGAAAAAGCAATGGGATGATCAAGGTCACCTTCTCCTAGTTGATCCAACACAACACCTAATGCAATCGATGAAGTATCAACATGGACATGGAATTCCTTACTCCAATCCAGAAAGACCAAAATTGGTGATGATGCCATCTTCGCCTTGAGCGTGTCAAAGCTATCCTGACATTCTGGGATCCACTGGAATGCCGCGTCCTTCTTTAGTAGTTTTCCCATAGGGGTAGTAATCGTAGCATAACCCCTAATAAACATGCGATAATATCCAGTATGACCCAAGGTCGCGCGCAACTGCTTAACGGTGGTTGGTGGTTGTAACCCCAAAATCAGCGCAATTTTTGTTAGATCAACCAACAATCCTTGTTTACACACGATATGACCCAACAATATCCCAAACGGTGCACAAAAAATACATTTCTTTAAGTTCAGCGATATCTGGTGCTGTCGGCATCGCTCAAGCATTAACCGCAAATTGGCTGAATGGTCACGAATCAATCCGTAAATAGTCCAATCATCCATATATACTTGCAAAAACTTCTAAATAAAATCTTTGAATATGGAAACAACTACCCAGGAAAATATCGCAGGTGCATTCTTTAAACCAAACGGCATTACTGTGTATTGAAAGCAACCCCATTCAGTAACAAAAGTTATATTATGGCGATCTTCCTTGGCAATGCGAATTTGATGGTAGCCAGAGAATCCATCAGTGAATGAGTACATCTCCTGGCCAACCACTCCTTCAAGTACTTCATCATTAAACAGGGTCGAAAAAGGGTCATGCAAGCAAGCATCATTCAACTTTCACAAGTCGACGCAAATGCGCACTTCACCTATTTTCTTGTCCTACACCACCATAGGATTGATCCATTTGGACTCTTCCATAGGTTCAATAATACCAGCATCCAACATGCGATCAAGTTCCACCTTGACCTTTTCTTTATGTCGTTGATTCAATCGATAGGGTCGCTGTCGAACTGGCTTAGCATATGGTTTTAATGGAATCTTCATCTCTCTTAAATCACCCAGAATTCCCTTCATTTCAGAAAACTTCATGGGGAACACATCTTGAAACTCATGAAGTAACTCAGTAACCTTACTCATCATCTCATCATCCCAATAATCCCCAACATTAGCAAACTTGGGAGTAGCCTCTGTGCCGATATTCATCTTACGAATGTACAATGGTTGACTGAATGAATTACTTGGCGCAACAGGTGGGACCACATCACGACTTCCTTTAGATTCAGGAATGTTGACCTTTCGGGGATCATCATCGTTCTCTGGTCCACCGCTGATGTTGAAGCACTCCATGAGAGACTGCATTTGACAATATGTGTGCAGGTCAACAGGGTCGGCCGCCAGAACAACCTAAAGTACCACATCTAGGGAATTATGAACATCAGGGTTGGAATCCGCAAAAGTGAACGTATGAGTGAAACAAACTGTCAACTCTCCCCATGTTGTAATGTCTCGACATAACTCGGCTGCAGTGTACCATGAGCACAAAATCTCATCCAAAGTATGGATAAAAGCATGGACCCACTCATCTCTGGGTTGTGCTACCCATAATCGTTGACATTCCAGCACATGATCACCGGGATTAGCTCGGCCATCATACTTGCCAGTGTGATAAACCTCAGTATCGCTGAACTGAACCATCATCAACCTTTGACACCGTGACCAACCATTAATGAATTTCTTATGTGTGGCCCACCAGCGTGCTGGAGCAGCCTTCAGTGCTTCCTCCAATGCCAGTAATCGCTGTGGTTTGGGGACGCGATCTTCAAATTCTATTAAAAAGGTGGTTAGGCCAGGAAACCACTCATAGACAGGTAATGTGATCGTTTCTGTTGCAACACGACATAAGGATTGTGTAACTAAGCCACATTTTCGGAATGGTACCTCATGCAATCTATTCTACCAATGTTCTAAGGCATCATCAGAGTCAGAAGATGCAGAGCTCTCGCTATGCAACTCCAACTCACCGTGGATAGTAGGATGAATATAATCTTCAGAAATATTGAATGCATGGTACCATCCAGCGGGATCATCATCTTTTACAGGCTCAATGTATCGATGTCCTTTAGCCGGATCCAACGGGGCTACGACTCTGAAATCGCGATTGTCAAAGGTCATCATGCATTTCTTGAAGTTGATTATAGCTCCACTATCATTATCCCATCCAATCCTTAAGAGCACTGGATAAGAGCTTCCTCCCTCAACCACTTCAATGACATAGAAGTCAGCATAGGTCTTCATGCCCTCAATATCGATCGTGAGCTGTGGAACTCGCCCAATGGGTGTGACCTTCACATGGTTAGCCAACTGGAGCTGCACAGGAGTCCAACTCAATGGGGGACTCCCCATCTTCTGCCACGTCTACTTGGTTAAGATGTTAACATCCGAACCAAGATCAAGAATCATATATTCAACATCATATTCACCGATCTGAATATTCATCCGCATCTCCTTGCCAGTCTTCCGTCGATGCAGGGAGTTTACTGTCGATTCATGCCATCCTTTCAAAAATCACTGTAACCATCCATCAATCTCAACTAGGTTAGCTAGGTCTTGGGCCAATAATAGACAGCTTTCAAGAAGCTTTTGCAATGTCCCCAGTGGTGGCGGCCGATCAGCATCTGATGTAGTATCGAAGACAGGCGGCATATCACAAACAACAGCCTTACCGCAATCTCTCTCTATGGTGCGTTGTGCCTCCAAGAATGTCTCTCGCTCCGTATCAATGTTGAAAGGTACTTTCTTCTGACCAGCCAACCGAATTAATGGTCACAAACCATCTTCCCCAATCGTCTTTCCTTCACGAGTGACAACAACCACTGAAGCATCTTGTGGTCGCGGTTCTGCAGAAATCGTTGCAATATGTGCACCCTACGTCTGGCTTTACTATAGATTCCCTGGTTTATTGACATTTTCATTGGCGTTTGACAGTGGTCACGGGGACTAGTTCTATACTGGTTGTTGTGCTTGGTTCTGTACCGGTTGTTGTGGCTGGGCCTGATTTAGTAGCTGCGGAGCATTCCCAGCCTATCATCGTGCAATCAACTGTGGATAATTCTCAACCGTATGATCATTACCAAAATAGAACGTACACTGATTATGTAGAAGTGGGCAGTCGCGTTGATAATGCCCCCATACCACATAGTGGTAACATTGAAGAGGTCCACGACCCCCTCGGCCTCCTCCTCCATGACCAAATCCACCACCACATTCACCCCTATATCCTCCTTGGTAGCCACCATGTTGCTGGTACTGAGGTTGGTTAAACTGTTGCTGCATCGGTGTTGGTTGTATCCCTTTCCCTTGCGGTGCATACTGCGGTTGTTGTACATACTGTGGTTGTGGGGAAGTCATCTGCATTGGAGTGTATTGCGGCATGAACTGTTATGGTTGCTGTTGCTGTGGTGCAAATTGCATCTGCGGTTGCATTAGCGGTTGAGATACCTGCGGTTGCAGTTGTGGTTGTTACACGGTGCACTGATCATCCTTGACGTAGAATGCATCACACATCCTCTCTTGTAGCAACCCATATGCATGGCAATGCTTGTCATCGTGACCCACCGATTTACAGGATGTGCAATAAAGATTTTGCGGGGTTGTGACTATTTTCTGCATATATGGGAAATTATCATGAATGTGCCCAAACACTTGACAAACGTGACACCACGGCATACTGCCGCCAGTCAATGGGTTTGGCACACCTGACACTAAATAATTACGGAAATCCGGGAAATTATCCTTTGTATGCCCTTCTCCTCGGCATCGCGTACACCATACTTCATTGCATTGTTCCTTGTTCTTCTTTAAATCTTGTAACTGTATAGTTAGGCTAGTGAGCTGCGTCTGGATTTGTGACATCCTGGCTGCATTATCTCCAATCGGTGACGCTTCTAATCGCATTGCAATCTCTAGAGATTCTCTAGGCATCAATATGTTTTGCTGCAACAGCGGTAGATGAATGTGGGGTAGCAGTGCCACAATGAACCATTCTTTATGTTGGATGATGCTCATATCGAAACTAACCTTTTCCATCAGCATCTTGAATCGCTGGTCGAAATCCCATACCCTCTCATTGGGATACTGCTTAATTTCCTTTAATTCAATAATATATTGAGCCTCCGACTTAGGCCATCTAAATTCAGCAATCAGCCCATCCCGAATCTCATCCAGTGACTTCTCCGGGGCCCCCGTAGGGACTAGAATAAACTTCATGAACCAGTCTAATGCACGAACTCTTAGAGTCATGGCTAACTGTCCTTTCTTAGCATCGGCATCAGTGATCTATTTCATGGTCCAACCGCTTCACATAAAAACCAATACTATTATGGGTTGTCTGTTTCACTTCCATGGAACAATGGTAACTTAGCATCATCGCCTGCAATTTTGGGCTTCCTTCCTCCTATCACTATGCTACTATCAATTAACTTCTGCGGAATTGACGAACTTGGCAGTGTCGAAGTGGTATTTCTTACTATTTGTAAGTCAATGAGCAGAGGTGTGGGTACGTTGGTGCCGGGGTTTGGTCCTGCCTCTATCCTGGGAATAGCTTGTTGTCCCTATCAGGACTATGAGGTCGCTTCGTCCCATGTGGTCTTCCTTCACAGTTTTGTGGTTCGATCGCAGCAGGACCTTTTCCTGTCCTCTGCCTCTTCTCCTGTCAAAACCTTGCTCATCCTCTTGTAAGACCACTCTCTTCCTCAACTTCGCTCACAGCCTCCTCATGGTCTGCACCCACCTACCCCTTACCATTCCATGTACCGTTCCTTAGTAGTCGCGGTACCCACAGCCTCAACCCATAAGGCTGTCTACTGATCAAGGTGCATCTTTAATATACCCTTTTCGTAGATTAGCATCTTAATCGACAGTTGGAGTGTTAGTAGAACCTTCCCCTTGGTCCTTAGAAGAAGTATCTTTCAACTTCACTATAGAATTTCTTCATGTCAACTGAAAATTCAGTGATATATCCCTCCAAGATGCTATCAAGCCAAACTTCGACAACCTGCGATGCCTAATTATCGACTTCCTGTAGCTCCTGAATCAACTCCGGGGTCTAAGTCGTCGGCTTACCAACCTAGAAGTTCCTCTTCTGAAAGGTTAGATTCGACAACCACTCATATAGAATGACTGGGAATTCACAGAAAAACCATTCGTGCAAACCATTGTGAATATATCTTCCCATCCAGTGATCTACTGTCAGTCGTGTGTTCCATCTTTCTTCTTCATCAAACTCCCACAATTTTTTATCAAACCAGTTCTGTATTTTCGGCTTCATCGGGTGCCACAACATGACCTCCTTTCACTCTGCACACGGTCTCGACAACAGAACCATTTGTTCACCAATGCGACCTCAGTCAATAGGGGTCCACCTCACTGTCGACACATACCGCAGTCTCCCTGGGCACCGGCCGGGGCAGGTTTTAGCCCACCCAGCAACACCCACAGAGCGGATGAGGTCTCACCCGAGGCATCCAATAAGAGTAGACGGAACCATGTTTCCACCGAGGTAGGAGGAAATTTGTGGCTGTGTGGACTATCTCAATTGCAGTACTAAACCAGAAACTTTAAGTATTCGACATGGAATTATAACATATTACTTGATTGTAGCATTTATCATCACAGCAATAGTAAGCATATATTGCATCAATAAAACATAACAACATTCATATATCGCAACATTTCACAAAGATCATACCAAAACATCATCATTATATTATTGTCGTAGTCATATACCAGAAGCAAAACGTAGATCTCCATACACATATATCTCTTTATCTCTCACTTGTCATTCCTCTATTCATCTCTATCCTTGTCTCTCTCTCGATGCCTCTCCTTAGCTATATCTAACACTTACAGCTCTCATCTATTTATAGGCTTCTACCATTACAATATTTTCCCACTTACAACTGACTTCCTAAACAACACTATGGACAATTGACCCACTATCTAACTGACTCGGTCCAAATGACCCCAAAAACCTGCATACCACGGTACAACTGACTCACTATTACATAACATATGGTCCAAGTGACCGAAAGGCCCGCCAACTGTGGTATTCTTTAACACGAAATACTCCTTTCGCACCCTCATCCAATGTATCGCCACGTCGACGGTACCACGACACTTCCTCATCGAACCGCCTACCAACAGTAGTGACACATTTAGGAATATCACAACTTGGGATGCATTTTTTCATGTAAGCCATCATCTATTTTATTCTAATGGGAATTATTGGTGTACATGCACATTTTTTTCCTCCTTCTAGGGTCAAAGGCACTCCTATTAGAGTTTTCCCTCTTTTCTAGGGACAAAGACACTCCAAACTTGAGCTATCCCCCCTTTTAGCGACAAGTGTGCTCCCAATTGGAGATATCCCATCTTTTTAGGGACATGCATGCTCATAATAGATATTATCCACCCCATTTAAGAAGGAGGGTACCCTTGTTAGCAATCAAATTAACACCCTTATTCATGTGATAGAAGAAGCATATTTTTACTATGCACCTGCAACATGAAGACATAACACAAGTACATTTAGAGACAAATCCTCTCTGATCTAATCACTTCTCCCATAAATGGAAGGATTAGGTGAAGAAAGTAAGAACCTAAGTAGATCAAGTTCAGTGATTGAACCGCTCACAAAAGGTCCAAAACTAAGCTACACCAATCAAAAAGTGAAGAGAAATGCATTAAAATGAATTAATTGTGCTTAAAGTATGCTAAGTTGTGCATAAAAGCCTAAAAACTATGGAAAGTGGATTTTTGAGTGAAAATAATCTAAAATAAGGAAAAGGAGCAATCCCACATTGAGAAGAAAAGCTTGAAGGCCCATTTACCAATGCTATATATGAAGGGCATTTGGGGCATGGTAGGGAGTAAAAAGGAAGAGCAAAGGAATGCTGGAGAGATTTGGAGGATTGGAAAGCTTGGTTTCTTCATCAAAGGCAAGGGTGGAGAAAGGAAAGCTCATGGAAAAGGAGGAGGGATGCATCTCAAGCATTGTAAGTATGTATCTTCTTCATTGCTATTAATGAAATGATTCAATTTTCCTTCCATTTAAGAGTTTGAGTTTTTCTTATCAAGTTTAGTTTGAATTCTAAAATCGCTAAGATGTTAAGGAATTTTAGTTAATTGTTTCATATCTGACATTGGAACTCACCATTTCATAGTAATATATCTTGTTTAATGTAGATGTAACACTACCTTTAAAGCTATTATCAGATTGGCGACCATACTAGGGAAGATGATGGAGTAATATGATTCGGTAACTTGGCCCATTTGGGCTGTGAGATCTTCCAGCTCACATGATTTATTGGATTACATTTTATCATCAGATGAATATATCGCTAAAGTTGTAAGCATTTGGTTGCACCCACCTAAAAACATATTTGGTGGGGCCACTAGGAGCAAAATTGGATTAAATCTACCCAAGTATAGGAGCATGATTTGCATGTTCCTCGATCTGATCTGGTATATTTGGAAGATTTCATATAGGTTTAGGCTATCCCTTTGTGAAGATGCATTTGAACTTTTTGCGACCAAAACTTTCCATAGGGTCGAACCTATTGGAAATTGGTGGATCAACCCTTTATATCTGTATTTTCCACCATTCCGACAAAAGATCCTACCAAACATGGGACACCCTAGTCAGTACCCCATCGCCATTTTGGTTCTCATGCTGAGTTATTCTCATAGTCCCGGGAGCCCTATTAGTCCCATCATCACTTGGAGTTTGAGACCACATATTTCTCTTTCATACATTTTTTACCATATCCTGACGGGCTCCCAATTTCTTGTCATTTTGCATAAGCATGTGTTAAAATATCCACTCGAACATCCATGCAAACTACTTCGTTGCTTATTTATTATGTTGCGTATTTTCCTTTGCAGCCATTTTTTGTTACATGATGCATATAAACCATTGCTTCTATACATTTGACCCATACCCATGGAGGAAACACCCATAAGAGTGTACATAACTAGCTCAACCCTTGTTTTCAATATGGATCTTTGCCTTGGCCTCACCGATTCCCTTTAAATATAGGTGCATGCCTTTGAGACACTCATTTCCTCTAATGTATCATAGCATGCTTTATTCTTTTTTCAAGCTAACAAATGAAAAAGGTTAAAAAAATTGGAAACACAAAAATCCAAAAAGAGGGAGAATTGAATCATTTCATATTATATCAATGAAGAAAATGGCAACAGTCAGTCCTTGTCTCCCTTGAACACGTCACACAATTTGGTATCCGCCATCAGTACACCGTCTACATTTGCCTTAGGAAACTGTACCAGTATTTTGAACAGATATACACCGATGGGTTATCCTTCCCATCATCAATTGAGCTTTTGTTAATGCATCTAGCATTTGTGGATTTCATTAAGTCGGTTACTCAAAATCCTATGTTGCCAAGTGTCCCTTCTGCGTTGTGTTATGTGTTCAAGGGAAGTTCAAACTATGTCGACCATTCCTTAAATATTCCTGACCAATCATGTCGGCCTTCCTTGTGTCAGTATATAGTGTTGGATCTCACAGTTCTACCAAATTATATCAGACTATTGATCTTTGTTTCATATCGGTTGATGTGGGATGCATTAATTCCCTTCTTCCGATGGATCTATTCCTATCGACACCAAATCATCATCTAGGAAATGGAGCTAGAATCCCAAGAGTACCTAGGATCTTGCACTCATTAGTGGAATGTTTCCTCGCAAATGAAAGTTGGTATACATCAATGATCCCTGATTGTTTGATTCTACAAGTGTTCGACTTGAGAACATCTATTCACGCTTGCTAGTTTGTACTCAGTACCTTAGAGTCCATCATCATTATCAGTGGGTCTCTTCGCATCTGTTAATGGTATACATCAATGATCGTTAATCAGATGTTGTTTTATTATGCTCGACATCAGAACATTTATTCGCATGATGTAAACTTTCACTATCGTCGGTTTGTATTGAAGACCTTGAGAAAAACAATTGTATCACTCATCGATGCACTACCCAAGTTGTGCAAGATTAGACTGCCATATTAGAAGTTCGATGAAGACCTTGTTCTGGCACTCATCAAAGTGCATGTTTACACTTCTGAAAATTTTACTTTTGGCATGGATCCACTGTGTATTGTTCATGGAAATGCTTTTTTACTGTTGAGCATGGGTATGCCCACCTCATGAAGATATCATATATTTGAGAAATTGTTATGTTTGACATGCAGGTGTGATCCTCAATCCTGCGCCCGTGAGTTTTTCCTTTCCTCACCCTTGTTTTGAATGATAAAGAGTATCAGTATAAAGAGAATCAGTATACATAGTATAAAATTTAGTAATGTATTTCGGCCCTTAGATTTGCTTCGGACCTCACACATTAGGGGGCATCTGTTAACAATCAAATTAACACCCTTAATCATGTGACAGAAGAAGCATATTTTTACTATGCTCCCGCAACATGAATATAGAACGCAAGTACATTCAGAGACAAATCCTCTCTGATCTAATCACTTATCCCATAAACGAAAGGATTAGGTGAAGAATGTAAGAACCTAAGGAGACCAAGTTCAGTGATTAGAAATGCATTAAAATGCATTAATTGTGCAAGTATGCTAAGTTGTACAAAAAAGCCTAAAAACTATGGAAAGTGGATTTTTGAGTGAAAATAATCTAAAATAAGGAAAAGGAGAAATCCCACATTGAAAAGAAAAGCTTGAAGGCCCATTTCCCAATGCTATATAATAAGGGCATTTGGGGCTTGGTAGGAAGGAAAAAGTAAGAGCAAAGGAATGCCGGAGAAAGGAAAGCTCATGGAAAAGGAGGAGGGATGCATCTCAAGCATTGTAAGTATGTATCTTCTTCATTGCTATTAATGAAATGATTCAATTTTCCTTCCATTTAAGAGTTTGAGTTTTTCTTATGAAGTTTAGTTTGAATTCTAAAATGGCTAAGATGTTAAGGAATTTTAATTTATTGTTTCATATCTGACATTGGAACTCACCATTTCGTAGTAATATAGCTTGTTTAATGTAGATATAACACTACCTTTAAAGCTATTATCAACCATCACTACAATCTTACACTCTTTTAGCGATCCTACTATAGTTTTGCACTTGTTTAGGATAAATGCACCCGAGTTGGCTATTTTGGCTAGTTAACTTCAGGGCCCTCGCACAAAGTTGAGGGACCTTTTATATGCAATCGTGCATTTGAAAAACGTGCTAAAGTTTAGTAAATTGAAAATGTGTGCATGTTTCTTAGAACTAGGCGTGGGCGGGCTCTAAGCCTGCCATGTCAGTTAACATGTAGGATAGGATTCAATAACGCGCGCGTGCATGTTATAGTGATACATAACGTGTGCGCATTATGTATCACTATAACGCACGCGTGTTATAGTTAATATAACAAAAACCAACAAACAGTCCGCAGACCATGGCCACTGTTTATTCACGGAAAACCAAAACGCTCGAGTGATCACAGCTTCCAAAGATGTTGTGGAGAAGTGAAGGGAGGTAGAATTCGAAGAGCAAGGAGGGTGATTTTATCTTGCAAGGAGGATTGGAAAGGTAGGCATCCAAACATTCATCCTTGCCTCATTTCCTTAATAAAAATATAAATTTTTATGTTTCCCTAAATTAAAAATCCATGTAAAATGAAATTCAAAAACTAAAAATTTTAAAAATTGTTATTTAACATATGGAAATTCCTCCATACTATCAATCCCCTTAATGAATTTTGCATCCACCTAAGAAATAAGGGATCTAAATCGCAACACCAAATTTTCTTCAATATTTTCTCCACATCTATTACAAATTGGAAATGAAAAATGATCCACCATTTGGTTAGGAGGAGGAACTATGGACTATAACCTAGGCTTGGTTTCTAGACTTGACTCAACCAAACCCTATGTTTTTTTCCCACACATTCTTTTAACCTTAAAATTTCCAACCAATTCTTGTGAAGCCAACCCAATGGCATGATGGATTTTACATCATCCCCCAAACCCCAACGGACTAGGTTCCCCTCCTTTGCAGACACACCACTTACTTTGTTGCTAAGATAAACTACCACATATTTTTTTACCTCCTTCATAACCAAGACACTCAATGGATGGTTTTGGGTCTTCATACCTAACAACCGATAAGATATTTACTTCATGGAACAAGTGTTGATCAACCCTCACATTCAAAATATTTCCCCTTATTAATGATGCAAACGACTTCGCCACCAAATATTCCTCATCATACACTAGATTCTAAGCAAGGAAAGGGCCATGAACATGAAATGAATTAGATACAAAAGAGAAATTTATGAAGGTAGAGGATCACGAATAACATCTTCCCCAATACCTTGGCTCTAGAAAGGTGTACATAAAGTGCTTTTAAGTCCCCCATTGTCTCGATCCTTCATTAATTATTGAATTAGGAGCTCTCCGCCATCGATCATTAATCAATTAACATGTAGTTGATCCTCACCTTAAATTTGGTTTACATGTAGTTTTTATTATAGTATTTTGAGATGATATTTATGTTTGTAATGTATTCATTCTTGCACAAAGTTTGTACATTTTTCATTTTTTAGAGATGTCATTATAGCACATGTATTATGTTTCTAATGATTTGTTTTATTATTTTTTGATTGCAGTGACGACCATGGATGCACATTCAGACATCCAAAGAGAAATTGAGAAGCTCATAAAAATTCGAGCCTCAATAAAAATTGTTGATGATAGGCACCATATACTTGCATCCAAGTTGGAGGCAATGATAAAGACCTTTTGTAGGTCTAAAGGTGCATTGCAAGATATTGATACATACAGAGAGAGAAAGAGGAAAGAATATGCTGATGTAATTAGCTACAAAGAAGTTAAGAAGTTGAAGATAACAAAACAAGATACGTTTTCCCTTTTTAGAGATCCACGGATGCGTAAAATACCCAATGTAAACCATGGGGGATTCACTCAATAAACAACTATCATAGCACGTTCGTTCATTGCATATGAAACAATACCCCTAATTTCACTAAATATTGGAAAATACCTTCCAAAATATTTTTTTTAACCCCCTCCCAATATGCCTTCCCAATTTAAAAAACCTCTATTTTCACTAGATATTGTATGTATCAATTTTTTCATTAACATTTTTTATACCCCTTTATATTTATACCTAGTATATTGATATGATACCCCTCTTATGACCCCACATGCAATCTCCAATGCACCTTGCTTCTTTCGATGTATATTGTGGATGCACATTACTTCACCTACAATGCAATTACTCAACCACATATCATTATGATTTGCAACATCTAATTGTCTAATGAAGAGATACGAGATCACTTCTTGTATGTCACTAGAGCCAATGCACATAATACAACATTTAGATTGCATGTTGCAGTTCCCTAATCGCTTACTAAGCCTGTTGTGGGATAGGTATCCAAGCCCCTAGGGCCTGTAAGAAGCTCTAGGAGGCTGACTAAACCTACCAAGGCCTGTAATAGGCATGAGTGGTTGGGTATTCAAGCCCCCAAGGCCTATCGAGGGCCTATAATAGGCCCTGGAGGCTGAGAGCCTCCCAAGGCTATTAATAACAACTACCTGAGTGCTATTGGTAACAATTGGCTCTCAATGACCAGTGCCTCTCGACTATGATCGACTAGAAACCCACTTCATTATGAAACCCCTGGCCTCAAGCATGCCTGAAGATGTGATTTCCCTTCGTACTGGTAAGCTCGAGCCTTGCCTCAACCCGATTTATCATCCGACCATGATCTCTCCATCTCCATTTGGTAGATATTTGTTAGCCCGCCCATATAAAAAAGACCCCAAAGTATTTTTGTATTTTTACATTGAATACAAAAAACTCTTTGCCCTTTAATATATAAGCAATACAATGTTTAGGTTTTCATCAATATTTAATACCGCAATATGAATGAACGTGGTATTATATTGCCTTCTAGTGAAGCCCCCGTGATGTAAACAAAATCCATATTTCGATCGAGTGGTGTACATATCAACCATTCATAGATAATTGGATGGACCGATGGTACATGGTGTTTGATGTACCACCACATAACAACAACGAAATGCCTCTATATTTTCTTACAAAGATGTACACAGAATTTGTTTTGGGGAAGCATGTTAATTATTTTTATATCTTGGAGTACCATGGGGTTGGGATGGGGATGCCTCAACAACATCCCAATGTGAGGCACATAGATCCTAGTCACCCAGTAGCTCCACCTCGCAGGAAGTTGCTCAGGCCAGATGTTCCTCCTGCACATTAGTTGGTCCCAGAGACACATGAGCCATTCCTACCGTTGGCATAGGAGGTTGTTCGCCATAGCACGTATCTTCAAGGTGCGTACCAGGCAGGGCCATCATAGCCACCATATATGGGTGGAGTAGAGCCACCACCTCTTGGTGGGGTAGAGCCACCAACTTCCAATGGTTGAGGAGCATCTAGTAGTGTGACTAGACCTGCACATCTTGAGCACAGCCGAGAGCCCCACCCATGCATAGTATGCGACCATCCTTGATTTCATCCTGTCCAAATAGATGATACCTTTACTGGGTATTTTACATAGGTAAGTAAATGGTTAATAATTTAGAGTCATTTGTAAAGTATTTTTCCTTAATATACACATACATAGATTGCTAATATTTTTAATGATTTTAAAACTTGTAGTTTGTAGAAGAAGGGCATGAGGGGGAACAATTTTCCATTGATGATGCAAAGGATAGTCCAGAGGCTCATGCACCAACACCGTCCGATGTACAATATGTTGTCCTACCTTCAGTGACAACAACTCACACTAAGGTAACTATTTCAACATGACATTACTTTAATACATGAGTAAATGGTTAACAATTTAGTGTCATTTGTAAATTATTTTTCCTTACTATACACATATATAGATTGCTAATATTTTTAATGATTTTAAAACTTGTAGTTGCTACAAGAAGGGCATCAAGGGCAAGAGGATCATGCAACAGAACCTTCTGATGTACAAGATGTTTTCATACCTTCAACGACAACAACTCACACTGAGGTAACTATTTTAACATGACATTATTTTAATACATGTTATTTTGTTATCACATGTTACTTAAATAATGCTACACGATTTAATATTTACAATTTTGTAAATTGTAGGTTGTAGACCCCCCTCAGAGGGAAATGATTTATCTAGTGAGCTCCCCACTGGTGGGAGTACAAGCGATGGCGTTCCCATAGAGACACAATGGGTCGCATAATGTTTATTATAATTGATTGAAGAATACAGTACATCAGTATGTATTTCATCATTGTCAGTTTGTTAATACATGTTATTTCATTGACCAATGCATTTCTAAGTACGTCAGTAATTGGTGATTATAGCCACCACCTTCTATACTTAGGAAACATTCAGTAGTTGTCGTTGTTCGTAGTCCAAATGTGCAAAAGGGACAAGTGTATAAGATAGAATTCACTCCTATAAAGGGTGTGGATGTCCTCTATAGCAGACACATGGGAGATCTATCTACCCTTGACTTAACAAGGGTCATTGATGTTGTACTTAGTGCCGCATCTATAATAGACACAAGTCATATAGAGGTAACTATTTCAACAATTACAATGCATAGTATTTACCCTTGTTACTATATTGTATTCATGCATGTCTAACTATTTTCCCATTTGGTGATTGTAGCCATTAGCGGCAGTAGTGCCCGGCCCCTCTGCTCAATCCATGGTTCTGAACGGGTCTCCTCTTGTGGTGAGATGTTCATTAATGACCAAGTATTTTTATTCAATTTACCCAAACATGTTGATCAATGTTGAATTGTTGAATTAATTGAGATATGATCTTTTATTTGCAGAGCACAACTATAGAGAGGCCTTCCATGAGCACACCACAAACATCTATACCCCGACTTGATATGGTGAGTGTTTGTCATAAATAATTTGGCCATAAGTTAATTTTTTAAGTTTGTTAATGGTAGGGTATTAGTGCAGTTATTTGATAAAAATAATGATATTTTTTTTGCAAGATCCTGAGATGCACATCGATCCTGAGGTCAATAGAGGAAAGTCGGGGAAAAACAAGCAAAAGATTGATTTTTTATGTTGCATAGTCCTGTATATATGTATTTTGACATACATGTACACATTGTTGTACTTAGGGATACATGTACATTGACAAGCCATCTAAGGGCCAGCTACTTTGCCATATTTTGTATTACAAACATTCGGCTATCAATGCATGATACAATATATTCCAAATTTTCTCTTGAGTTTCCACTTGTGCTTGTGATGATTTACCTCTTCCACAAATTGATACATTATTTTATTTACATTTATATAAATTACATTTTAAGCAATATTTTATCTCTTACATTTATTTCATTGATCAAGTAACATCTCACCATTGTGTTATTAAAACATTTTATTAATGGAAAAACTAATAATATCTTTCAACAGTTCAATGAACTTAGTACATGCATGCTAATTTGATATCTAATTTAAAATTGTGGTTTTTGTCAACTCCAAGGGTTCATACCCATTGATCATGGTTGCAAGGAAAAAACAAAAGTTAACAAAATAAGTCAAAATATGTTTGAATAACCTCTGTCATGTAAAACATGCTACGCATATCATCAATGTAAGCCTATGACATTTTCACAAACTAAGATGAAGTCTAATAGATGCTACACATTACATCAATGCTACCCACTAGGTTTTTTGGAGCCAAAATCCGACGGCCAAAAAGTTGAATTTTCCACATCTTCTGGTCGACCATCCGACACTTTCATATTTTTTTTAATGTCGGTGCAAATTCGGCTATTATCCGATGGTTGGAGGGTCGTCGGATAACCGATGCCACTGTCCAATCGGATATCTGACCCCTATCACTTAATAGGAAGTCGGCTATCTGACGATCCGTCCATGTGGAAATTGCCTGTATCCGACATTCTTTGCCGTCGGTGGTATGGAAAGAATGTCGGATATTTACGGCATGGTAGTCGGATGTACGACGTTACTTGCCATCGGTGGTATGGAAAAAACATCGGATATCTATGGTGTGGTCGTCAAATATCTGACGACCTTTTGGTATTTAAAAAAAAAGAAAAACACTATTAATTGGAAATAATTGCATATTTTTCAATAGTGGTTTAGAGACTTTATTGGATACACTATTTTTTTATCACAACATAAACTAGTGTTTCCATATTTGATTCTTCAACGATATTCTAGAGACAAATAGTGGTGGCATGACTTTTTTAAGACTACAATATGGTGACATTGCCTTCTTGTAGAGGGCCAAGGGATTTCAAATTTGTATTTTTTTATAGATCATCTAAGGATTTTTGTCTAGGTAGGGTTTCATAGATCATTTCTTACTTAGCATTTGATCCTAGGATTTCAACACATCTTCAAGGATTTCCACAATGCACTAGGGACCTGTCACAAGTACCAAGTGTCTAGGTTAATGTTTGAAGCTAGTACATATGAATTAAAAGACATGTGAACATATTTCAATCCTGCAAAAAAAAAAAAAAATTGCATCAATTCTATCACAATAATATATTCATAATAATAGAATAAAACATCATAAAAGGTTTTAGTATCTAACCTTATAGGTATATGATGAATCTCACCCATCGTTTGCTTGACTTTTCTGACCAATAACAGCTCTTGGATAATTCTCACTTTCAGTGGATATGTAGAACAAAAGCTCACTTAGTCTTCTCATGAAAAACATTCTCACTTTTTCATGCTTATCTCGAAGGACATCAATTAGCACTGATATTACACCAGTACTAGCCACTTCAGCTTCATTAAGAGTTTCATGCCGAATCAACAAACCCATTACAAACAAGATCTCACTCTACTCGAGAAATAGTTACTCAAGTGATCTTTTATCATCTGGAAACCTGAAATTGGTTATGAGGAGCAACCAAACATCACAACAAGCTCCAAGAAATTGTCAAAATTTAGATGACACATGAGTGGGTTGTAGAAAGCCAGCATCGTAGCCATTCATTGATCTCCTCTCTATTTTGAGAATAATTTAATATTCTCTACTGAACAAGGCCAACCACATGAAGGTGGAAGCTCTTATGGCCCCTCCCCCCCTCACATCAGTCTCAATTCTCCATACCAATGCATGTACTTGACAAAAAAAACCGTGCAAACTCATCCATAGTTCATCATGAATTTTCATCTACCATTCATTCAATAAAGGCTAACATTCATTAAACCATTGTTTCATTCAGTCAACACATTCTTTCAATAAAAGATAACATTCATTAAACCATTCATTCATTCATTCAACACATTCATTGAATAAAAGATTACATTCAATAAAGGTCACAATTTACTACAGCCTTAAACCATTATTTCATTCATTCATTTAGTGAACACATTCATTAAATAAAAGCTAACATTCAATAAAGGTAACCGTTTACTACACTAAATCATTAAACCATTTCTTACCTTGATTTCAAGAGGCAGCTGTGAAGACGAACAGTCATAAAGCATCGTTTCATATATCTTAGATTTTCTCAAAACTTGAGAATGAAGATAAAGAGTATTTCCACGGTAATTTGTTCCATCCAAACCTATCAAGTGTACTTTTAGTTCAGCAATATTCTTTTCTCTGAACTGTAGCAGTTGTTTGGCCATTTTCACTCTGTAAATTGAAGGATTCCTGCAAACAAATCCCTAAGAGAAGTTGTGCGATGGTGTTTAAATGTAACAAATCCCTGAAATATCTTAGAAGCAAATGTAACAAAGCCCTAAAAGAAGATCGCGTAACATAGTGGTTTGTGTTTACAGGAATCCTTCAATTTACAGGGTGAAAATGGTCAAACAACTGCTATAGTTCAAATTCAAGAATACTGTTGACCTACAAGTACACTTGATAGGTTTGGATGGAGACCATTTTCAATGTTGATGCCACTACCCTCCTTATTGTTTTACAAAAAGGCATGAGAATGAGGAAAAAGACTTAAAATTGTGGACTTCACCTTCAAAGCGTGCCTTACAATCACATTGATAGTGTCCAATATTAAATACTTATATGGTAAATTCAGTATAAGACTTACTTATAGTTGTCTCTTACTCTTTGCATCTTGACACATTTGATATTTTATGGTTGTGTTTGCGTTTTGACAAAGGAAATTAAAGAAAACATACAATTTGCATCCAAAAAAAAACAGCCAAAGGACTAAACTCAGGAAATTCGAACCTGCAACCTATGTCTAGTCCCAAGGATACCACCTTCAAGCTTGAAGTGCAGCTTACAATGGAAGACACGACTGTAGTTTATTACCACTGTGCAAATTTAATTTGACCTTTCAATTCCCATCGTTATTTCCTCTCATACAACGTCCCACAACCATTTCTCTTGACACCCACTCTTGTGCCATTCTGTATGCATTTAATTATGCAACTGTCTTAGATTATCATTGCGTTTTCCCTGAATTAGTTTATCAATTCAGTATGACCCACGCCCACTGTCCGAGGAGTGTTGCCAATGGTCTTGAGTTTCATCTTGGCAACGGTGGCGATTGATGGTATTATGCTTAATCCCTTCAACTGCAATATGGAAAAATCATAGTTCACTACGAAGGTTTGTCTGACAAATGTGATGGTTTGGGTTCTATGCCCTAGGAGAAATTCCTCAAAGTGTCCCTGAATGGCACTAGGGTTACGAAACCCAAACCATCAAATTTGTCAGACAAACCTTCGTATTGAACTTTGAGTTTTCCATATTGTAGCTGAAGGGAAACATAATACCATGAATCGTCACCGCTGCTAGGCTGAAACTCAAGATTGTTGTCAAAACTCCTCGGACGGTGGGCATGGGTCATACTGAATTGATAAACTAATTGAGGGAAAACATAGTGAGAATCTGAGACGGTTGCATAGTGAAATGCATATAGAATGAATCAAGCTTGAAGGTGGTAGCCCGATGTCTCTCATTGTGAAATGCATACTGAATGAATTAAGCTTAAAGGTGGTATCCCAATGTCAGCTACACTTCAAGCTTGAAGGTGGCATCCTTGGGACTAGACATAGGTCGTAGGTTCGAATCTTATCTTACTTAAAATCCAAAGAAATGCAAATCCTACAAAAGCACCTTTCTTAAACACCACAATACATGTAAACACCACAATACATTATTTCTAAATAGTGGTGATATTGTACTTTTGTACATATCTAAGTGTTTAATTAAAAATAATTATATAATATAATATGAAATTCTAACAATTAGTGAAGAGTGGATTGATCAATTAGTGATTGCTTTGTTTTCTTGGTATGTGATTGATGATGTATAAAAATGAAAAAAAAAAGATCACTAACTTCATATATTTTAAGCAATGGCAAGAACTATGCCTCAAATCATACCAATCACACTAAATAGCATGTGCATTACATGTGTGATTTAATAAAGATTTAAAACTTGGAAGTTGAGAATATAGGAGAAAAATGATAGATACTCTAGTCTTGTAGCTAGTCATTTAGAAATCTTATTGTAACATGAAAGATTGAGTTTGAAGGTTGATGTTATGGTAGAGTAGTTGAATGGAGTGGAAAGTTTGAAAATAATTCATATATTTGTCTTTAGTCTCGGAGTAGAGCACCTTTAGACCATTTCCTTCTAGTAACAAATAAGTCATTTTCTAAGCACATAATAATCATAAAATGGTTCTAACCAAGAAAAGCTATCCTCCTTACTTGCAACAAGTATGTGTATAAGTTAGTTGGTGACTTTGGTTGGTATGTCTCTATTCTAAATGAATACGGAGGTGTCCCTCATTGTCTGCATGGTAAAGATGTGGAAAGGAAGTTTGGAAAAGACTAAAAATTTGGTTCTGTAAATATTCGTGGAGAGAGTAGGGAAAGCATCAAAAGCTACCCAATTTATGGGAAAGGTGGAATTGCTGGCAAACCAAAAGATGGACGGTTATCGAATTCTCTTATTTTAGTAAAGAGAAGGACACCAAATACATAAGATGTCAATCCACATCAAGAAAGACCAACATTGTTTCTATTTTGGAAATTCAGTAGCACAAACGTAGGAAAAAACTATTAGGATCTAGTATAGCAAGATCATGAAATTAACCAGTTAAGCATGTGCAATGAAAATACTTGGGATATATTTGGTCACAAAAATTCCTTTGATAAAATCAACTATCTCTTAGATTGTAAGAGTTGTATGCCGTCATTTAAAGACTCTATCATATAGTTCTTTGAAGTGTTGATTGGAATGTATTATGAAAAAATAATGTTGATATCCATGTTATAAATTGGATACTAATTCTGATTGGACTTGAATCTAAAAGAAGAAGTAACACCCTACAAACAGAACATAAAACCATCAACAAGAAAGAGGATTTTAATCTTGTATTTGATCAGAAGCCTTTTAGAATCATGTATGTTCTTTCCCAAGGTGAACAATGAATAGTTATGACAACTTCAAAAGTGGAATATGAAGAGTTGAACTAGCATAAATTTATGGCAACATATTGTGGCGTGTACAACAATCCTGTAACAGCAAGGCATGACAGCAAATAGTCTCAGATCTGGAAGAAATTTTGAATCTTTCCTTATATAGCACATTCACATGAATGAAGATCCTACAAAATTCCAATCAAGCAAATATTAAAATTCCCACCAAGGTGTCACATGAAAGAGAAATATGTGCCAGTCATTGAATATGCTCTCCAAGCTAATAAAATACTTGCCAAGTTGAATATTACCACCAAGCTAAATGTCCACCAAGAAAATGCTGACATGCCATGAGAAAATGCCCACAAGCAATGGGAAATTCCTATTAGGATATTCCTATACTCCATCCTAGTCCTACTAGCCTGTCAGTTATTTTCATTATCAGTCTTGCATGCAACATGCAATGCATGCATCTACATGCTGCCCAGCCATCAGGTTGACACCTCCAACACCTAGTCCATAGTCTTCCAACACTCGGGAGCTTATTTCCAATCAGATTGAGCCCTCCTAGCCAGTGATGCACCCACCTCTCACCCACCACTTGAGAAGGGCACCTTTTTGAACCTACCACTCCTATTGTACTTCAATTAGCTAGTTATCATTAGTTCTTTCCTTGATTTAAGGCTAGACTGACTCTCAACGGACTGTATCACTCCGATGGACCTCAGATGAGACTTGACTGCCCCTTCTGACTCCAGATAGCTCTTCATGTTCCCTCCACTAAGCCTCCTTCATTCAATTAGTGCCTCCATGTGCCAGTTACACCTACCACACTTAGTTAGACTCAGTTTTACTGATGGTTGACAATTACTTGTGCATTGATGACTGCACCGATGATGAGATAAGAATTCTAGTTGTGCTTGATGACTCTCCACTAATTTTGGATATATCCATGCAGGCTAATTTGAATCACACCTAGTGTATTTGAATCCTGAGAATTGTATATTTACTGCTTTACTATTCAAATTAATGTAACATGTGTAATTATTCTACCTCTATCTGAGCTCCTTTGGATCTACATTCTATTGCTCTATTCTTCTTCAATTATTTCTAAATTCTTTCATTGTGAGGTTTGCATCATCCCTTGGATCTACTGTGAGCATTTTCACATGGTATCAGAGCCATTTGAGAGTATCTTCTACCTCCATTCTTGATATTTTTTTGCAGGTATTTCAAAGTTCCAGCAGCTGTATCAGCAGTTTATTTTTGCACTCGTTCCTGCAGTCAAGATGAGCAATTCGAATGCTCCTTCCTCTCCTATGATCCTGACTCCCTTCAATTACTTTGAATGGAAGAGTGAGGTGAAAGTACACTTGATGCATAGAGGGCTATCCAGATTGGTTTATGAAAAAGATACCGTACCACATACAGTTGTAGAGAAAACCAAGTTTCTAAATAAAATGGATGAAGCCTTTGGTTTCATATTCCTTCATATGTCTACAGATTTATTGTTTCATGCTGAAGGATTGAAGTCTCCAAATGAGTTATGGACAAAATTGGAGTCTCTTTGGCAAACAAGATGGGCTAAGAGGCCACCTTCTTGAAAATGAATTGGTTTCCCTACAACCTAGCAATTTCAAGACGATTCAATAATTCTTCTCAAGATTTCAGAAATTGGTTTTACAACGCAAGCATTGTGGCATCACCAAAAGTGATGATCAATTGGTGCTCTCCATTCTGAGAAAACTAGGATCTCAGTTTTCAGTCTTTGTATCTACTTTCTATTCTGGACGAATGTCAATTCCTGGATGGAAGATTCCCACCTTGGAAATCTTCACCGAAGCTCTCATTCAAGAAGAGGAAAAATTGATTCAAATGGGTGCCATCAACACCTCCAAGTATCAAGATCTTCTAGCTAGAGGAGCATGCAGGACGAATGTAAAAGGGAGGCAAAAAGACAAGAAGCCATCTAAATCCAAGCTGAATGATAAGTCAAGTCCATCAAAAAGAGCCTCCAGCCCCAAGAACGACAAACATAAGAGATCTGAATGTCCCTACTGCAAGAGAGGATACCATTCTGAGAAAGCTTGCATGCACAAGAAAATAGACCTACTAACCAAGCTTCTTGAACATAACAAAATTGCTATTCCAAAAGATGGAAAGATGTCTGATTCTGGAAGTGGATCTAATGGTCATGAGGATTACCATGCATTGATGGCTATTTTTTCAAAATCAAAATCCCTCCTCATAGATTATAGAGCCTCCAACCACATGGTTCCTCTGAAGAGTCATTTTCTTCTTTAGATCTCATAGATGGGCCTACTATTCACATGGGAGACAACTCTCAGATTTATGCAAAAGGATTGGGTACATTACATATGGAGCATGGTAAGTTCAAGAATGTTCTATTTGTTCCCTCCTTGACAACAAACTTGTTATCTGTATATCAAATGACTCACACCGGATCACCTAAAGAGGTGACTTTTGGCCCCGACATAGTTGAGATTACAGTGATATCCACTGGGAAGACTATAGAAAAAGGGTTTGCAAATCATGCCTCCAAGGAATATGAGTTATCTCATTTTCTTCCCATCTCTCTTCCTACTTCCTCAGAATCTGATGAAGATTTGAGTGACTCTTCTTCTGATGAAGATATAGAACAAGATCTTGATGTTGAGATCAAAGCTCAAGAAGATTCAGATCCAGAACCAACACATGTTCTCAATCTAGAGCCAAGGCCATGATGGGCTCACACACTCCTTGCCGCTACTGAGAACATAGTTGAGGATTCATTTGTTCACATAACTACAAGACTTCAACATCATGCCAACCTTGCATTGTGCCATCTACCTCTCCATGAGAGATGCAGCATGATGGTGGGGTTCTCTCTTTTATCCCTTGGGAAGACTCATCATGATCCATTCATTCCAGTTGCAGAAATTATTCCTAAAAGACTTGCTTCGTCCAATACATCTTCTACATAGTGGGAGGCACATCAGAAGACCAAATCCAGATCTCGCACCTGCTTTGGCATCCTACAGAGGATCAACTTGTCAAGTTTTTTGCAAAATATTTCACTGATGAAAGCTTCTTTCTTTTCTGCTTAGTATGATGGTTCTTTGAGTTATTTACTATTCTTTTGAGGGGGGGGTATTTTTCCCATGAGGTTTTCCCCATTTCCTCGATTTATGGACAATTCTTATTTTATCATTTATTTGATTGTATGGGTGATTTTTGGTCTTAGTTACCAGGGCCTAGGATGGATTAAGGGGTGGTGTTAGGATATTCCTATGATCCATCCTAGTCCTACCGGCCTGTCAGTTATTTTCATTATCAGTCTTGCATGCATTTCTGCATTCCGCGTGCATCTGCATGCTACCCAGTCATCAGGTTGAAACCTTCAGCATCTAGTCCCTAGTCTTCCAGCACTCGAGAGCTTATTTCCACTCATATTGAGCCCTCATAGCTAGTGATGCACCCACTTCTCACCCACCACTTGAGAAGGGCACCTTTTCTCACCTAACACTCCTGTTGTACTTCAGTTAGTGAGTTATCATCGGCTCTTTCCTTGATTCAAGGCTAGATTGACTCTCAACTGATTGTATCACTCTGATGGACCTCCGATAAGACTTTACTGCCCCTTATGACTCTAGATAGCTCCTCATGTGCCCTCCATTGAGCCTCCTTTATTCAGTTAGTGCCTCCATGTGCCAGCTACACCTACCACACTCAGTTAGACTTAGTTTGATTGATGGTTGACAGTTACTTGTGCATTGATGACTCCACCAATGATGAGATAATACTTCTAGTTGTGCTCCATGACTCTCCACTAATTTTGGATCTATCCATGCAAGCTAATTCGAATCACACCTAGTGTATTCGAATCCTGAGCATTGTATATTTACTATTTTACTATTCAGATTAATGTAACATGTGTAATTATTCTTCCTCTATCTAAGCTCCTTTGGATCTATGTTATACTGCTCTATTCTTCTTCTATTATTCCTAAATTATTTCATTGTGAGGTTTACATCATCTCTTGGATCTATTGTGAGCATTTTCACAATTCCTTCCATGCATAAGAAATGCTTTCCAGAAAAGAGAAAATTCCCACTAGGAAGGTAGAAATGCTCGCTACTCATGAAGGGAATGTACACAATAGCCACATTGATGAGGAAATACCCTCCAAGCATGAGGAAATGTATACTAGGTAATGAAGAAATGACCACCACTCTTGAAGGGAAATCGAATTACAAAGAATTCATGCAAACAAAAATCAAATTTGAAGTTAGATGTTGATGGGGTTCAACATTTTCCTAAGAGACTTGAATTTGTCTAGAATCATCATGCCCAAGTTGATTTCCAGTCTCATATATATGCTAATAAGAGAACTACAAATCCTGAAATTGTTACACATGAATGGGAAATGACATATGATGCAACAATTACTAAAATAAAAAGGGAAGATACACTATTTGATCATAGTAGACATTGACATCCATTGGCACACTTTCAAGGGAACTTGTGGACTGGCTTATGATAGAATTGGATTAGTTCTCAAGGGTAGATTGAAAATAGTTTTTAGGAAATCTCTGAGGCTGATTTCTGGAGATAATTTGGATAAGGGTTGAGCCACTTTGTTGTAAACCTTAAGATAGATACTTTATTGACATTATCTAAAGATAAACTTGGCTCATCCAATGTGGATTTGATAGCAGATATGTGAAGGATCTTCTTGCATAAATTTGAAAAGAAAGGAAGTGCTCAACTTTTTGTGGCCCTCATTTAGTAGGATTATCGAAAGATGACTATGGCTATGGCATTGACTACATTGGACTCAGCCAAGAAATGGTCTTAGAGTTTGAAAATCGTCAATGGTAGGGGATAATGCCAAGATACTGTCAAAACCCTTTGTATAAATTGAAAATTCGATGGACCCCATGCATGTTTTGTATCCTTCAAATAAATCATTGGCCGTTGTTGAGTTTCCTGTTTTAGATGCCCTAAAGTAAATTTTTTTTCTCTACAAACCAACTTCCTGAATTTCATCATCAACTGTTCGATTTTTGTAATGTGAAGCAATGAAATATCAGGTTGTATCCTCTATTCTAAATGAAATTGGAGAAATCCCTCATTGTCTGCATAGTAAATAGGTGGAAAGGCATTTTGGTTCTGTAAAGATTCGTGGAGAGATTAGGGAAAGCATCAAAAGCTACCCAATTTCCATGAAAGGTGGAACTGCTGGAAAACCAAAAGATGGATGGTCATCAAATTCTCTTATTTCGCTAAAGAGAGAGACACCAAATACATAATAAGTCAGGCCACCTCAAGCAAGCTCAACACCATTTCTATTTTGGAAATTCGGTTGTACAAACATAGGAAAAAACTAAACATACAGGAAAACATAAAGGCTAGTACTGGAGACAAGTAAAGGGCTAGAAAGTTTTGCACCTAAAGTTTGAGAGAGCCTGTGAGGGCCATTGTATTTTTCCATAGACCAATAATAAATCTAGAGTATTCATATCCCACATGAAATAATCTATCTTCTATAGGGGGGAAATGGTCTCTTTGATCCTACTATCAATTTATATTTTTGTACATAACATGATTCACAATTTGATAGAGTTGTCCAAATCAATCAAGCTGGGGTGCAAGAAGGCACCAAATGTGAATCGGTGGAAGCTAAAATAGATATTCAACATACTACTATGAAGCATGAATATAAATGTGGTAGCAGTGTATCTCAAATAACTGAATTATTAGGCGAAGACATAAATTTGGAGGTGGAACTGAAATGCCACCAAGATCAAAATAAGGGCATTGCTGCAAAGTCAAGGGAAGGGAGGTTCTTTATACCATGGAAAAAATCATCTGGATGGGATCAATTTCCCTCGTCTTGGAGGATTTCCCACACCAAGATGGAGTTGGGTAATGGAAAAAGTGTGTAATGCCCATTAATGTTAATGCACATCGATGTTAATGTGATTTGAGGTTTGACAAAGTGAAATTGGGAGATGGGAGAAATGTGTAAGGCCTGTCAACTTTGCAAACTCAATCATGTAAATTCTTCAAACGCAATAAAACTTTCATAGGTGTGATCATTTTACCAAATACATTATAGGGTTTAGGGTATCTCCTCTACTCCTTTGCTCCTGTCGATTTCTCACACAAAAAGAGGATTTCCCACTTGCCCACGCCAGAAGAGGATTGCATGTGGAGGATTTCCCATTCCAAGATTTTGGGATGGATAGTGTTGGTGTTTTTGCGAAGTAGAATGTTATCAAGCTTCAAAACGCCCCAACTCGAGGGTCACAAGGGGTGCAAACTTACCATGACCATTTGACATCTTCGTAACCCTTGTAAACAAGAACCACCCACGCTCCAAACAGAAACAGAACAGGGTTAACACCATTCCATCATGAATACAAATGAATAAACGAATCAAAACGAAATTTATGGATAGATCAGCTGGATTGAACAAACCACTTACTAGGTTGTTGTTCCATGAGTGACACGCGTTCCTTATAACCACCGTAACCATCAGGGCACACTTGATCTATGCTCATGGCGGAGGCCCCATGACCACCAATGTTAAACTACTACAGGAGCTTTGCCTCCTCCAAAAACTCAAAACAAGTAAGAAATGACAAATGAACAAGCTTGCAAGCTATAAAATCGTGGAGTTTTGCGACACTAGCTATAACCACCATAACGATCAGGGCATGTCTGAGCTATGCTCATGGCGCAGGCCCCATGACCACGGCTAGTGTTAAACCACTACAGGAGCTCTACCTCCTCCAAAAACTCAAAAAAATGAAATGACAAATGAACAAACCAAGCAACCAAATCATGGATTTTTGCCACACTAGCTAGCTGGCTACATTTCGATTTTAGGTTTTAGTTAAATTTTTCCAAGCGTTTAAATTTTTGCACCCACTTCATATAGTGACCGCATCTTTTTTCACTGATATCTGCAGGCCTTCAAATATCCAACTTCCAATTATATCAATTTATTTATTTTTCATCAAATTTCATAACTGTGAAGGTGAAATGTGACGCCATAGACACTTTTCATCGGATGTTGTCATCAAATTTTGGCCTCAAATCTTGTAGTGTCGTATTTCATCAAACGATACATACATGAGAATCTATGAAGTTTTGTTGAAGTGTGCATACTATAGCATGATAAAAACAACGACAAAGTATCAAGTACAACGTCAAAGAATTCATAACTAAAGTGTAATAAAATTCATTAGGCCTTCATGTACATATGGTCAAATATATGTAACAAATATACCCTAGTTTGTAAGACCCTAGTTTGTTCAAATATGCTAACCAATAGCTAGTCATGAATTCACTCTCATAAAATCGTTGAAGATATAAACCTTATCCTTACTAAACCCTAGTATGTAAGACCCTGGTTTGTGATTTACCTCTTTCATATGTCCATTTTCCACTTTTCATAATGCAAAGGTAATCATACAAAATCCATGGAAAATGAAATACATAACTTGTTTAATGATCTTCCTTGATAATGTTGTTTTGATGAAGGAAAATAAGTTGTTCATGGTCCTGTGTTTGTAAAAAGGATGGATTATCCTCATATGAAAATGTATTTAAAATTGAATGTACTTGATTGATACAAACGTGATGTAATGGTTGTTCATTGTGATTTGCAAAGTATTCCCCCATCATTTGATGGAAAAGGTACATGGTGACTTTGATATAACAAAGATAGCAAGGATCAGAGGGATATCATCGATGAAACATCACCTCATTTTTTTATTTGGAACTTGAATTCTTAAAAATGATATTAATTACTCAAAATGCAAATATAGAGGAACACTAAGATGTTTTTAAATGACATGGAACACTAAGGACATAGCAATCTACCAAGGGTGCAGTGTGGTAGTTTTAATTGCCACTCTTTGAATGTCTATTTTTAGAATCATAATCAAAATTTTGCAAAGTTGACCCCCATGTGCAAAATTGCACACTCCCTTACTGAGAAAAAACCTAGTTTCCAAAATTGACCTAAAATTTAACACCCCGGCCATGGGACTGGAGGATAGGGGAACCCCTAGCACTATTACGATGTCCTGAATCCAAGGGAGTTGACGGTTTTTTGTTCCAAGCCACGGTCATCATTCTATGGCTCGTTCCAAATCATATCCCAAACACCTTCAAGGACACTAGTTGAATACCTACCGGGGGCATAGAATTCTAGCCGTGCAACAAAATGAGGTTCCGGGAAGTCCTGCAAGTGTGTCTAGGAAGGTTCCATATGGGAACACTATCCATAATTCCTCAGTCGATGATTTTTCAAAGTTGACCCCCATGTGCAAAAATTGAACACTCCCTTACTGAGCAAAACCTAGGTTTCAAAAATGGACCTAAAAGATGATACCTGGGCCATGGGACCGGAGGAGAAGGGAACCCCTAGTACTATCCTAATTTCCTAAATCCAATAGAGTCGATGATTTGTCAATCTGATCCATGTTCATCATTGTATGGCTCGTTCAGCTCGCATCCCAAAGGCCTTCACGGACACCAGTTGGATACCTACTCGGGGCATAGAATTCCAACTGTGCAACAAAATCGGGTTCTAGAAATTCCTGCAAGTTTTTCTAGGAAGGTTCCAACTATGAACGCTAGCCATAAGTACCGATTCGATGATTTAAAAAGGTGACCCCCATGTTAAAAAATTGCACACTCCCTTATTGAGCAAAACCCTAGTTTCCAAAATGGACCTAAAAGATGACACCTGGGCCATGGGATTGGAGGAGAGGGGCACCCCTAGCACTAAACCAATTTCCTGAATCCAATGGATTCAATGCTTTTCTATATGAGCCATGATCGTCATTCTATGGCTTGTTCCAGCTCGCATCCCAAAGGCATTCATGCACACTAGTTGGATACCTACCAGGGGCATAGAATTCCAACCATGGAACAAAACCGGGTTCCGGGAAGTCCTATACGTGTTTCTAGGAAGGTTCCAATTGGTAATGCTAGCCATAAGTCCTCTATCTATGATTTTTCAAATTTGAGCCCCATGTGCAAAAATTGCACACTCCCTCACTGAGCAAAACCCTAGTTTCCAAAATGGACCTAAACATTGACACTTGGGCCATAGTACTGGACGAGACGAGCACCCCTATAACTATCCCGATGTCCTAAATCCAACGGTTTTGATGGTTTGTCGATCTGAACCATGATAGTCATTCTATGGATTGTTCCATCTCGCATCCCAAAGGCCTTCATCGACACTAGTTGGATACTTACCGAGGGCAAAGAACTCCAACTGTGTAAAAAAACCGGGTTCCTCGAAGTCCTGCAAGTGTGTCTAGGAAGGTTCCAAATGGGAATGTGTTGAAGCCCTAGATGTGTATGTTGTTGGAATGGGTTCCAAGGATAACAATAGAGGGTGAAAACCCATACTGAAAGGCTTCAAAAAGCTCTGCGCAAGAGTAGTTCTATCCCCATCATGTTTGGTGTAGTTAACTCCTACATATACAAAGGCCTCTGCTAGCACTTATGGGGTTTGATCCCAAAGGATCAGTCTTCCTGTGAGGGAATATTAAAGTATTCTAACTCTAAATGGATCTAAAGCTAGAGCGAATCTACCTTGAAGGAAATCTAAACTATGTCATACCTAATCTAAATGAAGTGTATTGTTTGTGTGCAAGATAGCTTGGTTTGAGTTTTAATAAGTTAATTTACCAGCTTAACATAAATGTAAAATTGGATCATTACTTTAAAATACAACCAGACAATGAAAATTACTGATGATAGTTTGTTGATGTATAAGTAACTTCGGAATGTATTTCATATATGTATATTGTATTCCTATAGAGATGTTATTATTCCTCTATACGGAAGTGTCGTCATTTATATTGTAAATGTCGTAACTTATACTTGATGGGTTATTAGACCACCTTGTTGGGGTCGACCCTGTATAAGTCATGTGGGTCAAAGGGTTATCAGACCACCCTATTGGGGGTCGGCCATGTGGGTCAAAGGGTTATTAGACCACCCTATTGGGGGTCAGCCCAGTCAGCATTATGTTATGTGGTTAAGTTCGAGCCTACATGAGTTATGTAAAAGGCAAGTCAAGTCAAGTATAAATAGAGTGCGGGAGGCACTCTATTTGATCACTCACTTCTCACTCATGCAATCAAGGAGGAGTGGCGCACCTATGGAGGAGGAGGATCTGCTTCTAGGTTATGTCTATCTCTCATGTTTGGGTTATATCATTGCTCTATCTATCTCTGAGGAAGTTATCGGGGTTTTTCACCTTTATGGTTTTCCCTAAGTAAATCTTTGTGTCTCTTGTGTGCTTGCGTTATTGTCTCCATGAATGATATGCTGTAGATTTGTTGTACATGTTGTTCTCTCAGTTAATATCCTAGATCATATTGAAGTAAATTCTGAAAATTTAACATGGTATCAGAGCTAGCCTGAAAGAAGGCATGATATGGCATGTATGATACTTGTTGCACTTACGATGCTAGGGCTTGATATAGCAAAAACCAGTCATCGTAGCCCTTTCACTATAAATCTGTTTTGGCAAATTTTTCGGATCTGAAATCTTTACAGGTTGAATTTTAAATCCCCATGTACCTTGTGTCCAAAGGAAAACCTCTAATTCGTTGTACTTTGTGATTTATGATCTGTACAATATAGGGTTTCTGCCTCTTCCAGATCTGAGTCAAAATCAGGTGACCTTGGGAAAAAGGTCATAACATGGGCTGAAAAGCTCCTAATGAAATTTCGTAAAAAGTGACAGGTAGTAAACAGACTGTACTATCTCGAAAAAATTTGTCAGAGGCCGAAGTTGAATCAGTGACACATGGAACTCCATAAAAGTTCTCTCTCCTGTATTATCCCATAAACAGGTCACATTGCGACACTTGGCATAACTCTCTCTCAGAGATTCCAATTGTGGTCAGACCTATTAGGATGGAAATATAATAGGCCGATATATCTCAGGAAAATTTTTCAGAGGCCGAAGTTGAAACAGTGACACATGGCACGCCATACAAGTTCGCTCTCCTGTATTATCCCAAAATAGGTCACATTGCGACATTTGGCATAACTCTCTCTCAGAGAATCCAATTGAGGTCAGACCTATCAGGATGGAAAGATAACAGGTCAGGCTATCTCAGAAAACGTTTTCAAATCCTGTGGATCAAAATGTTCATAGTTACACCAGAAACAATCAGGTACATATTTATGTCAAAACATAATTATTTTTTACTACCTTCATTCATGGCTTCTGAAATTTAGGGATTTGGAGAAAGTTAGAATTTTTGTAATCGAAGACCACGGCTGGATGCTACTCATCAAAATGGAAATTTAGAGACCAAGATCAGAATTTTTGGCTGGACAGAAGGTCGGGCTTGATCAAACCCTAGTTCGGGACATTGATCAGAAAAGTGGAAAATTAGGGCTTCTGTAAAAATGGGAATTTTTGAAATCTGTGACCATGGCTGGAAGCTCCTCAGAAAAGTAGAAGCTTAGAGATTTGGATAAAACCTTTTGATTGGGAAGAAGAGCGGGCTTCATCAAACCCCAGTTCAGGGTCACGTCCAGTGAATACAGAAGTTTCAAAGGCAAAATTGAGGAGTGAAACTTTGCAGTTTTCAAATTCTGAATATACCAGCTTGATCAACTCATCAATGCACATATTTCTATCCTTTCAGAAGTTTGAAATTCAAAGTTTGAATTTTTGGGGTTTCTATAACAAACCCATATCCAGCTCCAGTTCCAGTTCTTGTAAATCAAGTGGATTGGGTTAATCCTAGAAGAAGATGGATTGGTCACCTACATAAGTGAAGAAGTTCATGTTACAGAGAGAGATGAGGCTACGACCTTACATAAGAAGATTACAAGCGATTTCGACAGGTATGACTCATCGAGGTATGTTTCGATATTTGTTCATGATTAAGTTTATGGTATGTTTTTCTTCATGTTATTACAGTTAGTACAATCTTGATTTTAGATTTGTCGTATCACCTTAACAAAATTATGAATGCATGATAGAAGATATTCATTGGTTAGGGTGTTGACACTTATGATTGTACTAATGCATTATGGTGTTGTATGAGGTTTATGTTGTCTACTAACATGAAAGGTACGCCAAGAAAGACAAATCATGTTCTACTTCAAGAACGTATGATCATGGTGACATGAAGACAAGGATTCATCCATTGTCATGGATCACATAGAAGATCTACTTTCGAGGTATGTATAACTTGTTTCTACAATGGTTAACTTATGAGACATGCAGGTTACTAGCAGAAGTCACTGAAGAGAACCAGAAGACATTATGCGGGTATGTTAGACATAAATAGCTAGCATGCTAATCCAGGTATGTTTTTCCTATATCAAGCTAGAATCCTACCTTGTGTTAGGATCTTATACAGTTGTTGATAATGATTATTCATGAAGTCATAGGTTTGAATAATCATGGTTGTATGCATATTATGTTTCTTACCATAATTGATGATATGACTAACCAGAAGAATCATGAAGGTATAGGTTTGAATAATCACAGGTTTTATGCATATTATATCTCTTATCTTGATTGATGATTCAACTAACCCGAAGAGTCGTAGGTTTGAGTAATTACAGGTTTAGACATGTTATGCTTCTTATGATTTGACTAACCATAAGAATCCTACATAAACCTTGAATGCTAATGCTTATTATTTCTGTTTGAAATGATCATGACTATACATGCTTGAGATTATTGTGTTTTAATAGTATACTAATGAATGTATGATTTTATATGAGGTCACAAGGATAACACAATCATGATACTAATAAGCATACATAGGGACCAAGGATGAATATGAGTTCAAGAACAGGTAATTCAGGAAGCAAAGATCAAGAGGGAGTTGACCATCTCTCTGAATTACCTGCTTCTTGAACTCATATTCATCCTCGGTCAAGGGAAGTACACAGTAGATATCCTGAAGAGATTCGGGATGATGGATTGCAAGGCCATGGCCACACCTATGGCATCGAATCTGAAGCTTCTATGTGATGCTTCATCTGAGCCGGTTGATGTCTCTATGTATCGTCAGATGATTGGGTCCTTGATGTACCTGACGAACACAAGACCATATATTTGCTTTGCTATGAACACATTGAGCCAGTTCCAGACGAATCTGAGGAGTGTTCACCTAGTTGTTGTAAAGCATGTTCTGAGGTACCTGAAGGGTACAATGGATTTGGGCTCAAGTATGAAGCGAATCAAAAGTTTAACCTGCAGGGTTATGTTTATTCAGATTGGGTTGGCAGTGCTGCAGATAGGAAGAGCACATCTGGGTGCTACTTCAGTATGGGATCAGGTGTGATCTCATGGTTTAGCAGGAAGCAGTCCTGCGTGGCACTGAGTACAGCTGAGGTAGAGTATATTGCAGCCTGTTCAGCTAGTTGTGAGGTAGTGTGGCTACGGAAGCTACTGTCCTAGTTATTTGATCTCCCGTTGGATGCTACAGGTATCTTCTGTGATAACCAGAGTTGTGTGAAGCTGTCCGAGAATCCAGTGTTTCATGACAAGTCAAAACACATAGAGATCAAATATCACTATATCAGGGATATGCTGCTGAGAGGAGCTATGAAGCTCCTGTATGTTGCGATGGACGAGCAGATTACAGATGTGCTGACGAAGCCACTAGCCAGGGTGAAGTTCGAGTACTTTAGAGAGAGGCTTGGCGTTCTTCAGATCAAGGACACTTCGAGGAAGAAGTGATGGACACATTTGCTGAAGCCATTCCAAGCATGTTGGAAGGAGGATCCTTCACATGGCTGTGGATGTAAGCGCTGCATGATGAGCATTAGGATGATGTTCTAGTTTCTGCTTGATATGATCAGTTGGATCATTTATGTATGTATGTATGCATCATGTTGGATGGTGGATATGATCAGTTGGATCATTTATGTATGTATGTATGCATCATGTTGGATGCTGGATATGATCAGTTGGATCATTTATATGTATGTACGCATCATGTTGGATGTTGGATATGATCAGTTGGATCATGTGTATGTATTTTTGTATATGCATCGTGTTGGATGCTTGGACCATGTATCTGATATGTATCAGGTGGATACATTGTATGATCAGATAGATCATGTATTGTGTATGTATCATGTATTTGTATTTGTATCAGGTGGATACATTGTATGATCAGGTGGATCATGTATGATGATATGTATCAGGTAGATACTTGGTATGCATCAGGTAGATGCATTATATGATCAGGATGATCATGGATGACGAGCTTCAGGATGTTGCTCCAGATTACATGTAGCAGGATGTTGCAATGATGATGATCCGGATGATCATCGATGATGAGCTTCAGGATGTTTCTCCAGATGATATGCAGCAGGATGTTGCAGTGATGATGATCAGGATGATAATGTATACATCAGGATGATGTATGGTGAGTATCAGGTTGATACTCTATGGTCGTGGATCAGGTTGTGCAGATGAGCATTTAATTCAGTGCCCTGGGAGATTTGTAGATAGTCTTTCGAGGTTTTTCCTATGGCATGTAATTCGGTTCCCTGGGATATCTGGCAAATGCTCTTTCGAGGTTTTGCTCTGGGAGGACATGTAATTCGGTGCCCTGGGAGATCTGCAGATAGTCTTTCAAGGTTTTTCCTATGGCATGTAAATCGGTTCCTTGGGATATCTGGCAGATGCTCTTTCGAGGTTTTGTCCTACGACATGTAATTCGGTTCCCTGGGAGATCCGATAGGTTGGGCTGTGTGCCTGTAATCATTCCTGGGATGTTCTTGCGAGGTTTTTCCATAACCACATGTAATTCGGTTCCCTGGGAGATCCTATAGGTAGAGCTGCGTGCTCGTAAGAGCCTGGGATGCTCTTGCGAGGTTTTGTGGTAGGGGTCACATGTAATAAGCCCTGGAGATCTGGACAGGATGAAAAAGGCCTCCGATGTTCTTTAGAGTTCTTGCTAGTCAAGAGACACTTTTAAGGTTTTGTGACGCAAATAATCAGTCCTGAGGATTCCACAGTATGGCCAGTGATGACGAAGACCTGCAGGTGGTGGGCCTACATCTAGTATGAAAAAGGACTGGCTCTGTAGAAATTCCTATGACGAGTAGATTCATAGATTGATTGAGATACAACAGCAGTGACGATGATGATGTCTCGATGACGATTATTCCGTGACGATGATCCAGAGAAGAAGACCTGTGCTGAGAAATACCTTCCTAGTTAAGAGGGAGTGTTGATGTATAAGTAACTTCGGAATGTATTTCATATATGTATAATGTATTCCTATAGAGATGTTATTATTCCTGTATACGGAAGTGTCATCATTTATATTGTAAATGTCGTAACTTATACTTGATGGGTTATTAGACCACCTTGTTGGGGTCAGCCCTGTATAAGTCATGTGGGTCAAAGAGTTATTAGACCACCTTATTGAGGGTTGGCCATGTGGGTCAAAGGGTTATTAGACCACCCTATTGGGGGTCGGCCCAGTTAGCATTATGTTATGTGGTTAAGTTCGAGCCTACATGAGTTATGTAAAAGGAAAGTCAAGTCAAGTATAAATAGAGTGCGGGAGGCACTCTATTTGATCACTCCTCACTCATGCACTCAAGGAGGAGTGGCGCACTTATGGAGGAGGAGGATCTGCTACTAGGTTATGTCTATCTCTCATGTTTGGGTTGTATCATTGCTCTATCTATCTCAGAGGAAGTTATTGGGGTTTTTCACCTTTATGGTTTTCCCCAAGTAAATCTTTGTTTCTCTTGTGTGCTTGCATTATTGTCTCCATGAGTGATATGCTGTAGATTTGTTGTACATGTTGTTCTCTAAGTTAAGATCCTAGATCAGATTGAAGTAAATTCTGAAAATTTAACATAGTTTAAAATTTAAGCGTATGTAAGGTTATCTTGTTGCTCTTATGCTAATTGAAAAATTAACAGGAACTTAATAATTTATGTGAATCATTTGCAAAAATAGATAGATATTTTAATTAAATAAATTCAATTAAAACATAAATACACAAAGACCGTGAATTAAGACAAATCCAAATCATATATCAATGCATTAATGATTAGCTACAAAATCAACAATATTCATTGATAATTAAGGTGAAGAAATCATATATCATCAAAGAAATTTGATAACATAAACAAAGAAGATGCAAAAAGAAACTAACTTTGATTGATTGGTCTGCAAAAAAATTACAAGATCACAAGTGAAACATCGTTTCCCCAGTCCTTCTATGGCGATTATCTCTCCCCCCTTTCCCCATGAGGCCTCTACCCTTTAAATAATAATTACAAAATGGTTACAAAGGATAGCTATCCCATAAAAACATGGAGTTACAAAATTAAATAATCTAAGAATGCCCAAGGGCAGCTTGCCACTTGGTTCTAACTACTAACAACTCATTAACATCTGGAGAGTTGTCTGATTCGAGCCCCAAATGAGCATTGCAAGTGAATATTTCCATCTCATTTTTGGTCAACTTATTCCAAGTCCGCATATAGATGTGGATCTTGCATTCCAAGTTAATCGGTTTCTTGATGAACTAATCCACATCAGCAATCCAGATATGCTCGAGTTGCTGGATCTTTTCTTTTATTTCCTCACATCTGCTTTCAACCTGCTCGATCATTAACCTTGGTGGGCAGGCATCTTCGATTAGATCCATAGTAGGAAATTTCAAACTAACCATTATATTATCATCAACGTACCATCTCCTTCCACAAATAGCTTTTTCCTTTGTGATTGTTTCTTCTATCATGTCAAGGACATTGTGCCAGCTATTCAAAGAAGTCCTGACTCTTCTGAACTGTAAACTATTCAACATGAGAATGTCATCTGGCCTTTCTTAGGTGTACCTCTACCAATCGACAATGTCATCGCTGTCCTTAGAATCTTGTTGTATTTTCTCCACCTGCTGGCTAAAGATGACAAACATCTTTTCAAAAGCATTGTTAGTCTCCTAAATTTCATTCACCGCAGTAAATAGTTCAACTAGGATATTGTGATGCTCCTCATTCACTTGATTTTCCATGTATTTAAACTATTGCTGACAGAACCTAGAAAAGGAAGAAGAGGTTGCACTTGTAGTTGTATCCTCAAGATGCTTTTCCAGTAGAGCTATCTTTTCTGCATTGGTAGTGTTCAAGACTTCAACATCCTATAACTGGGCCTTAAGAGAAACATTATGTTCCTACAGGTCTTCAAGCTTATATTCAAATTCCTTTCTCCATTCATGAACGTAAGATTCATGTTCTTCATTGACCTTTACCAAATACTCTTGAAGTTTCTTAAACTCTTTTTTTTTCAAATCAATTTCCTTCTTTAGATAGGTTACTATATAAAGTTAGCTCCAGCAAATGCCCCCATAGCTTCTGTAGTCTCTATTGCCTCCTTTTGGATGTCATCAAACTGTCTAGCCCAAATTACCTAGTTGGGAATAGGTGCTTGCAACACAGCTGATCACCTTCTCCTCTTACTTTTTCTTTTAACCACTGCTTTTGATGTCTTACTATAAAAATAATACCCAAGGGGAGCTGCAATATCCTCCTCATAGGTAGCTTCCAACTCAGTTAAATATATGGCTACTTCTCCTATTGCAATTAGTTGAGTTGTTTGTGTAACCATAGAGCTAGGTATTGTCATAGTGATCTAAGAAGTGGTTGGAGATGAAGGGATGATTTCAGCAGCTGATGGTACAGAGGTTGGAGAAGGAATCAAAGTGAAAACTTCAGGAAGTGAAATATGGGTATCAACAACTGATGGTGAGGAAGGATCAAATGGGCTTTGGACATCGGTGGCAGGTTGTGATGAAGTAGATGGTGGTGTTTGCATAGAGACAATTGAAGACTGGATCTCTGCAACAATTGATGGTGAAATGGGAAGTGGAACTGACATGATTGGAAATGGAGCAGTGATGGAATCTAGTGCATCAAATAACTAGGATATGGTGGATGGTGGTGTAATTTCAGAAGATGCAGTGGAAAGGACTCCAACAGAAGGGAGTGAGAGTACAAAAGTTATTATGTCAACTACAATAGTAAATTAAGAGAAATGTTCATCTGGGACATAGTCATCCATTGTTATGCTACTAAGTAAATATGTAACAGCCTGGGAGGTCTTTGTAACTTCCTGTACAACAAGCACAACAGAAGGAAGTGTTTCATCCTCAACATCACTATCTTCAATATGATGAGCAGGAAATTGAGAATCAGAAGTTTGAAGTTTATGTCGCTTTGCTGGGTTAGTTACAACTACCACCTCGACATCATTGGATGGGTCACTTACAACAACCACCTGAGTATTACTAGTTGGGTTGGATGCAGTAACCGCTTGGGTAACTAATACTGAATTTATGTATGGTAATTTCTATTTCAATTGCTGAGATGTTTGCATTAACACTTTTAACTCTACAACAGTTTTCAACTTCGGAGGATCCTCCATAGGGCCTTTGCCTTTGTCTCCATCTGGATAAGTTAGCATCAGTGGATCATTTGCTTTCTTTGCTTCCTTTTCTTCCCTATCTCTTCTTATTTGCTCGTCAAGGCTGTGTTTCATTTTTCTATAGCTCAAAACCTTGGATTTAAGCTCTTGCTGATACTGAAGAATATGGCTTTGTTCTTCTTTGATTTTGGCCCTCACGAGGACCTCAGAGGAAAAATTAACTCCCTTATAAATGGATTCATTAGGAACATCATCTTCATCTTCATATGTTCTTGTTTGGAGTGAGCATCCAAAAATGCTTTAGGGTCATGCATTCTTTTGTGAGCACATCCGAATTTCAAAGCAACAATTTTGTCTCTCGGCACTACAGCCCAAGTTGAAGTTGGGATAACCAAAGGCCCAAGGTTCATGGGGAATTCAGGCCATCCCTTCGTTTTAGGTCCTATCAATTTAAGGTAAAACCCATCTGTAACAGTCTGGAAAGATATATCCTCCAACAACAATCTTTCTAGGACCACTCTTTGTAGAATATGCACTATGTTGCTTCCCCAAACTCTGGTGTAAGAAAAAGCTTCCCCCTAGTTCGGGACTTTGATCAGAAAAGTGGAAAATTAGGGCTTCTGTAAAAATGGGAATTTTTGAAATCTGTGACCATGGCTGGAAGCTCCTCAGAAAAGTAGAAGCTTAGAGCTTTGGATAAAACCTTTTGATTGGGAAGAAGAGCGGGCTTCATCAAACCCCAGTTCAGGGTCACGTCCAGTGAATCCATAAGTTTCAAAGGCAAAATTGAGGAGTGAAACTTTGCAGTTTTCAAATTCTTAATATACCAGCTTGATCAACTCATCAATGCACATATTTCTATCCTTTCAGAAGTTTGAAATTCAAAGTTTGAATTTTTGGGGTTTCTCTAACAAACCCATATCCAGCTCCAGTTCCAGTTCTTGTAAATCAAGTGGATTGGGTTAATCCTAGAAGAAGATGGATTGGTCACCTACATAAGTGAAGAAGTTCATGTTACAGAGAGAGATGAGGCTACGACCTTACATAAGAAGATTACAAGCGATTTCGACAGGTATGACTCATCGAGGTATGTTTCGATATTTGTTCATGATTAAGTTTATGGTATGTTTTTCTTCATGTTATTACAGTTAGTACAATCTTGATTTTAGATTTGTCGTATCACCTTAACAAAATTATGAATGCATGATAGAAGATATTCATTGGTTAGGGTGTTGACACTTATGATTGTACTAATGCATTATGGTGTTGTATGAGGTTTATGTTGTCTACTAACATGAAAGGTACACCAAGAAAGACAAATCATGTTCTACTTCAAGAACGTATGATCATGGTGACATGAAGACAAGGATTCATCCATTGTCATGGATCACATAGAAGATCTACTTTTGAGGTATGCATAACTTGTTTCTACAATGGTTAACTTATGAGACATGCAGGTTACTAGCAGAAGTCACTGAAGAGAACCAGAAGACATTCTGTGGGTATGTTAGACATAAATAGCTAGCATGCTAATCCAGGTATGTTTTTCCTATATCAAGCTAGAATCCTACCTTGTGTTAGGATCTTATACTGTTGTTGATAATGATTATTCATGAAGTCATAGGTTTGAATAATCATGGTTGTATGCATATTATGTTTCTTACCATAATTGATGATATGACTAACCAGAAGAATCATGAAGGTATAGGTTTGAATAATCACAGGTTTTATGCATATTATATCTCTTATCTTGATTGATGATTCAACTAACCCGAAGAGTCGTAGGTTTGAGTAATTACAGGTTTAGACATGTTATGCTTCTTATGATTTGACTAACCATAAGAATCCTACATAAACCTTGAATGCTAATGCTTATTATTTCTGTTTGAAATGATCATGACTATACATGCTTGAGATTATTGTGTTTTAATAGTATACTAATGAATGTATGATTTTATATGAGTTCACAAGGATAACACAATCATGATACTAATAAGCATACATAGGGACCAAGGATGAATATGAGTTCAAGAACAGGTAATTCAGGAAGCAAAGATCAAGAGGGAGTTGACCATCTCTCTGAATTACCTGCTTCTTGAACTCATATTCATCCTCGGTCAAGGGAAGTACACAGTAGATATCCTGAAGAGATTCGGGATGATGGATTGCAAGGCCATGGCCACACCTATGGCATCGAATCTGAAGCTTCTATGTGATGCTTCATCTGAGTCGGTTGATGTCTCTATGTATCGTCAGATGATTGGGTCCTTGATGTACCTGACGAACACAAGACCAGATATTTGCTTTGCTATGAACACATTGAGCCAGTTTTAGACGAATCTGAGGAGTGTTCACCTAGTTGTTGTAAAGCATGTTCTGAGGTACCTGAAGGGTACAATGGATTTGGGCTCAAGTATGAAGTGAATCAAAATTTTAACCTGCAGGGTTATGTTTATTCAGATTGGGCTGGCAGTGCTGCAGATAGGAAGAGCACATCTGGGTGCTACTTCAGTATGGGATCAGGTGTGATCTCATGGTTTAGCAGGAAGCAGTCCTGCGTGGCACTGAGTACAGCTGAGGTAGAGTATATTGCAGCCTGTTCAGCTAGTTGTGAGGTAGTGTGGCTATGGAAGCTACTGTCCTAGTTATTTGATCTCCCGTTGGATGCTACAGGTATCTTCTGTGATAACCAGAGTTGTGTGAAGCTGTCCGAGAATCCAGTGTTTCATGACAAGTCAAAACACATAGAGATCAAATATCACTATATCAGGGATATGCTGCTGAGAGGAGCTATGAAGCTCCTGTATGTTGCGATGGACGAGCAGATTACAGATGTGCTGACGAAGCCACTAGCCAGGGTGAAGTTCGAGTACTTCAGAGAGAGGCTTGGCGTTCTTCAGATCAAGGACACTTCGAGGAAGAAGTGATGGACACATTTGCTGAAGCCATTCCAAGCATGTTGGAAGGAGGATCCTTCACATGGCTGTGGATGTAAGCGTTGCATGATGAGCATTAGGATGATGTTCTAGTTTCTGCTTGATATGATCAGTTGGATCATTTATGTATCTATGTATGCATCATGTTGGATGATGGATATGATCAGTTGGATCATTTATGTATGTATGTATGCATCATGTTGGATGCTGGATATGATCAGTTGGATCATTTATATGTATGTACGCATCATGTTGGATGTTGGATATGATCAGTTGGATCATGTGTATGTATTTTTGTATATGCATCATGTTGGATGCTTGGACCATGTATCTGATATGTATCAGGTGGATACATTGTATGATCAGATAGATCATGTATTATGTATGTATCATGTATTTGTATTTGTATCAGGTGGATACATTGTATGATCAGGTGGATCATGTATGATGATATGTATCAGGTAGATACTTGGTATGCATCAGGTAGATGCATTATATGATCAGGATGATCATGGATGACGAGCTTCAGGATGTTGCTCCAGATTACATGTAGCAGGATGTTGCAATGATGATGATCCGGATGATCATCGATGACGAGCTTCAGGATGTTGCTCCAGATGATATGCAGCAGGATGTTGCAGTGATGATGATCAGGATGATCATGTATAGATCAGGATGATGTATGGTGAGTATCAGGTTGATACTCTATGGTCGTGGATCAGGTTGTGCAGATGAGCATTTAATTCAGTGCCCTGGGAGATTTGTAGATAGTCTTTCGAGGTTTTTCCTATGGCATGTAATTCGGTTCCCTGGGATATCTGGCAAATGCTCTTTCGAGGTTTTTCTCTGGGAGGACATGTAATTCGGTGCCCTGGGAGATCTGCAGATAGTCTTTCAAGGTTTTTCCTATGGCATGTAAATCGGTTCCATGGGATATCTGGCAGATGCTCTTTCGAGGTTTTGTCCTACGACATGTAATTCGGTTCCCTGGGAGATCCGATAGGTTGGGCTGTGTGCCTGTAATCATTCCTGGGATGCTCTTGCGAGGTTTTTCCATAACCACATGTAATTCGGTGCCCTGGGAGATCCTATAGGTAGAGCTGCGTGCTCGTAAGAGCCTGGGATGCTCTTGCGAGGTTTTGTGGTAGGGGTCACATGTAATAAGCCCTGGAGATCTGGACAGGATGAAAAAGGCCTCCGATGTTCTTTAGAGTTCTTGCTAGTCAAGAGACACTTTTAAGGTTTTGTGACACAAATAATCAGTCCTGAGGATTCCACAGTATGGCCAGTGATGATGAAGACCTGTAGGTGGTGGGCCTACATCTAGTATGAAAAAGGATTGGCTCTGTAGAAATTCCTATGACGAGTAGATTCAGAGATTGATTGAGATACAACAGCAGTGACGATGATGATGTCTCGATGACGATTATTCCGTGACGATGATCCAGAGAAGAAGACCTGTGCTGAGAAATACCTTCCTAGTTAAGAGGGAGTGTTGATGTATAAGTAACTTCGGAATGTATTTCATATATGTATATTGTATTCCTATAGAGATGTTATTATTCCTCTATACGGAAGTGTCATCATTTATATTGTAAATGTCGTAACTTATACTTGATGGGTTATTAGACCACCTTGTTGGGGTCAGCCCTGTATAAGTCATGTGGGTCAAAGAGTTATTAGACCACCTTATTGAGGGTCGGCCATGTGGGTCAAAGGGTTATTAGACCACCCTATTGGGGGTCGGCCCAGTTAGCATTATGTTATGTGGTTAAGTTCGATCCTACATGAGTTATGTAAAAGGAAAGTCAAGTCAAGTATAAATAGAGTGCGGGAGGCACTCTATTTGATCACTCACTTCTCACTCATGCACTCAAGGAGGAGTGGCGCACTTATGGTGGAGGAGGATCTGCTACTAGGTTATGTCTATCTCTCATGTTTGGGTTGTATCATTGCTCTATCTATCTCAGAGGAAGTTATTGGGGTTTTTCACCTTTATGGTTTTCCCCAAGTAAATATTTGTTTCTCTTGTGTGCTTGCATTATTGTCTCCATGAGTGATATGCTGTAGATTTGTTGTACATGTTGTTCTCTAAGTTAAGATCCTAGATCAGATTGAAGTAAATTCTGAAAATTTAACATAGTTTAAAGTTTAAGCGTATGTAAGGTTATCTTGTTGCTCTTATGCTAATTGAAAAATTAACAGGAACTTAATAATTTATGTGAATCATTTGCAAAAATAGATAAATATTTTAATTAAATAAATTCAATTAAAACATAAATACACAAAGACCGTGAATTAAGAGAAATCCAAATCATATATCAATGCATTAATGATTAGCTACAAAATCAACAATATTCATTGATAATTAAGGTGAAGAAATCATATATCATCGAAGAAATTTGATAACATAAACAAAGAAGATGCAAAAAGAAACTAACTTTGATTGATTGGTCTGCAAAAAAATTACAAGATCACAAGTGAAACATCGTTTCCCCAGTCCTTCTATGGCGATTATCTCTCCCCCCTTTCCCCATGAGGCCTCTACCCTTTAAATAATAATTACAAAATGGTTACAAAGGATAGTTATCCCATAAAAACATGGAGTTACAAAATCAAATAATCTAAGAATGCCCAAGGGCAGCTTGCCACTTGGTTCTAACTACTAACAACTCATTAACATCTGGATAGTTGTCTGATTCGAGCCCCAAATGAGCATTGCAAGTGAATATTTCCATCTCATTTTTGGTCAACTTATTCCAAGTCCGCATATAGATGTGGATCTTGCATTCCAAGTTAATCGGTTTCTTGATGAACTAATCCACATCAGCAATCCAGATATGCTCAAGTTGCTGGATCTTTTCTTTTATTTCCTCACATCTGCTTTCAACCTGCTCGATCATTAACCTTGGTGGGCAGGCATCTTCGATTAGATCCATAGTAGGAAATTTCAAACTAACCATTATATTATCATCAACGTACCACCTCCTTCCACAAATAGCTTTTTCCTTTGTGATTGTTTCTTCTATCATGTCAAGGACATTGTGCCAGCTATTCAAAGAAGTCCTGACTCTTCTGAACTGTAAACTATTGAACATGAGAATGTCATCTGGCCTTTCTTAGGTGTACCTCTACCAATCGACAATGTCATCGCTGTCCTTAGAATCTTGTTGTATTTTCTCCACCTGCTGGCTAAAGATGACAAACATCTTTTCAAAAGGATTGTTAGTCTCCTAAATTTCATTCACCGTAGTAAATAGTTCAACTAGGATATTGTGATGCTCCTCATTCACTTGATTTTCCATGTATTTAAACTATTGCTGACAGAACCTAGAAAAGGAAGAAGAGGTTGCACTTGTAGTTGTATCCTCAAGATGCTTTTCCAGTAGAGCTATCTTTTCTGCATTGGTAGTGTTCAAGACTTCAACATCCTATAATTGGGCCTTAAGAGAAACATTATGTTCCTACAGGTCTTCAAGCTTATATTCAAATGCCTTTCTCCATTCATGAACGTAAGATTCATGTTCTTCATTGACCTTTACCAAATACTCTTGAAGTTTCTTAAACTCTTCTTTTTTCAAATCAATTTCCTTCTTTAGATAGGTTACTATATAAAGTTAGCTCCAGCAAATGCCCCCATAGCTGCTGTAGTCTCTATTGCCTCCTTTTGGATGTCATCAAACTGTCTAGCCCAAATTACCTAGTTGGGAATAGGTGCTTGCAACACAGTTGATCACCTTCTCCTCTTACTTTTTCTTTTAACCACTGCTTTTGATGTCTTACTATAAAAATAATACCCAAGGGGAGCTGCAATATCCTCCTCATAGGTAGCTTCCAACTCAGTTAAATATATGGCTACTTCTCCTATTGCAATTAGTTGAGTTGTTTGTGTAACCATAGAGCTAGGTATTGTCATAGTGATCTAAGAAGTGGTTGGAGATGAAGGGATGATTTCAGCAGCTGATGGTACAGAGGTTGGAGAAGGAATCAAAGTGAAAACTTCAGGAAGTGAAATATGGGTATCAACAACTGATGGTGAGGAAGGATCAAATGGGCTTTGGACATCGGTGGCAGGTTGTGATGAAGTAGATGGTGGTGTTTGCATAGAGACAATTGAAGACTGGATCTCTGCAACAATTGATGGTGAAATGGGAAGTGGAACTGACATGATTGGAAATGGAGCAGTGATGGAATCTAGTGCATCAAATAACTAGGATATGGTGGATGGTGGTGTAATTTCAGAAGATGCAGTGGAAAGGACTCCAACAGAAGGGAGTGAGAGTACAAAAGTTATTATGTCAACTACAACAGTAAATTAAGCGAAATGTTCATCTGGGACATAGTCATCCATTGTTATGCTACTAAGTAAATATGTAACAGCCTGGGAGGTCTCTGTAACTTCCTGTACAACAAGCACAACAGAAGGAAGTGTTTCATCCTCAACATCACTATCTTCAATATGATGAGTAGGAAATTGAGAATCATAAGTTTGAAGTTTATGTCGCTTTGCTGGGTTAGTTACAACTACCACCTCGACATCATTGGATGGGTCACTTACAACAACCACCTGAGTATTACTGGTTGGGTTGGATGCAGTAACCGCTTGGGTAACTAATACTGAATTCATGTATGGTAATTTCTATTTCAATTGCTGAGATGTTTGCATTAACACTTTTAACTCTACAACAGTTTTCAACTTCGGAGGATCCTCCATAGGGCCTTTGCCTTTGTCTCCATCTGGATAAGTTAGCATCAGTGGATCATTTGCTTTCTTTGCTTCCTTTTATTCCCTATCTCTTCTTATTTGCTCGTCAAGGCTGTGTTTCATTTTTCTATAGCTCAAAACCTTGGATTTAAGTTCTTGCTGATACTGAAGAATATGGCTTTGTTCTTCTTTGATTTTGGCCCTCACGAGGAACTCAGAGGAAAAATTAACTCCCTGATAAATGGATTCATTAGTAACATCATCTTCATCTTCATATTTTCTTGTTTGGAGTGAGCATCCAAAAATGCTTTAGGGTCATGCATTCTTTTGTGAGCACATCCGAATTTCAAAGCAACAATTTTGTGTCTCGGCACTACAGCCCAAGTTGAAGTTGGGATAACCAAAGGCCCAAGGTTCATGGGGAATTCAGGCCATCCCTTCGTTTTAGGTCCTATCAATTTAAGGTAAAACCCATCTTTAACAGTCTGGAAAGATATATCCTCCAACAACAATCTTTCTAGGACCACTCTTTGTAGCATATGCACTATGTTGCTTCCCCAAACTCTGGTGTAAGAAAAATCTTCCCCCACATACCAATCACCAAGGGTAGGGATGATATTCTTGGCATCAGGGGAAAAGGCAGGGCCATCTTCCCTTAAAATCTGTTGGTAAATTCCACCAAATAAATGGTAATAGATGTCATAAATGGAAGGGACAAATTTACTTTCCCATAAGGCCGAGCAGTAAATCTGAACTGGGGGTGCAGTTAAGGTCCATTTCCACCCCATGGAAGGGTATTGGAACTTTGAATAGAATTATCATACCTAGGCATGAAAATTGTTGGTTTGTTCATCCAGGACTTCACCACTTCATCAAATTTATACCTAGTCTTGGCAGAATCTAGGAATGCAACATTAAGGGGTTGAATGGTCGGTTTCATGGCATAAGCTCTGGTGAAAACCTCAAGACCGAAAGTAGCCAATTGAGTCCCTGTGCTATCATTAAAAGAGTGATTATTAGGGTTGGCATGGGTGATAATCCACTTAAAAACATCTATATAAGGAAGAATAGTAGGTCTGGCAGCTATGGCATGGAGTTGAGAATTCCTAATTTTTTCATAGGCATGGCGGTTATTATGGATATTAGATAGGTTGTCATTATCAAATATAGAGTAAATTTTGGACCAATCAATCTGGTAAGTTTCAGAAACCTTGTCACTAGTATCGGTAAGAATGTCAGAGTTTGGGTCTTTGTTCAATAAGTCTTTTTGAACCGTTTTGGAGCTAGTGTTGTGAGACATGTTTGAAAAACTAGAGGTTTCTGATAAATAGATGAACACAAATAAAAAATAATACTAAAATAACAAAACCGTAAACAATCAAAAACAAAAATAAGGTGAAACCAACCTATATTAACTGAGAAATGGCAGAAAATGACCCCTGGTAATAATTCACAATAAAATCCACGCAGTAGGTAATTTTTGAAATTGAAAAATGATAAAGGAAAATAGAAAAACTCACATATTTATTAATTCCGTCGGTAAAATCTTGGTCGTAAGATCAAGTCAGATCGATGACTAAGATCTAATTTTGCGGGATGCGGTAGACAAGTTGTGGGCGTTTATTTTGAAAATATATACATCCTTCCTGCAATCCGCAATCCACAATTGCGGGTTGCGGGTTGCGGGATCACAACTCTAAACATTAACAAACCAGAAGTTTCCGTAATCCGCAATCCACAATTGCGGGTTGTGGGATCACAACTCTAAACATTAACAAACCAAAAGTTTCCGCAATTTGCAAGCCGCAATTGTGGGTTGCGGAAACGAAAAATGTGAAATCATTATTTAAACACCTTCCACAATCCACAATCCGCAAATGCGGGTTTTAGGTTGCAAAATCACAAAGCGGAAAACTAATTAAAAGGTGTTCCCGCAATCTGCATTGCAGGTTACGGGTGCAAACAATCGCAATTATTGGAAAAACAACTCCGCATCCGTAATCCGCATTGTGGGTTGCGAAACAAACATGTTTCACAATCGAAAAAACCAAGATTCCGTAATCCGCATTGCGAATTGCGGATTGTGGAACGAGTTAATTTTTGGGAAAACCAAAGCCTTCCGCAACTCACAAAAAAGATACAAAATCAAGGGAATTTTCCAAAGGGAAAATTGCTAACTTAATCAAATCAAAGCAAAGTAATGAAAGCATGATGAAAACATGATGAAAACCCCAAAATGACCATGGAATTTAATCATTACCTTTGCATATAAAAAATTTGGGGCTCCCATGTGTTATCTCCCCAAATGAATTTGTCAAGTTGATCATTTTTAGATGATAGGATGTCATTTGAAAATTCATTTCTAAATTTATTAAGGCTCATTGTTGATAGATTTATGCATGTAATGAAGTTTGAAAATCATTAGATTCGGTTTTCACTTCAAAATTTTCAAAATACAGGTTTTGGTAGCTAAGTTCTTATGAAAAACGGTTCCTAAGCTACCAAAAGTGCTGCTTTCGGCAGGGTAAATGAAAATGTCAGAGCTCTCCTAGCTACCGAAATTAGAGCCAAGTTTCCAACACCTGGGGCGATTTGGTGGCTTAGGAAAAAAGATAAGGTTGATTCATTAGTCACCGAATGAAGGGTTTTTTGCAGCTTACCACCTTCGAGCCAAATTTTGATAGCTACTAAAAGAACCAAAACGCAGAAATCGACCGTTGAGCATCAAAGCTAGTTCTCGATGACTCGAGCATCTTGAAGGCATTTTCCAGAGACTGGTGACATTACAGGTCATGATCACTTTTGTTTCCAGCTCGGAGGGTACCTGTAGGGTGAACAGAGAAATATTCCCTGCCAATTTTGAGAGAAGGATAGCTACAGAAAATGGGCGTTTTTCTATGAAACATCATCATCTTCAAATGATGATTCTGAGCGACTGGAGACTTATTTTGCAAAATGCTCGAATATTGTTGTTCCTAACATGTCATAACACAATCACCTCTCTCCATTTTCCTATAGGTGTTGCGGGTTGAGAGAATTGAATCCATCTCTAAGCCCCAATTTTCAGAGCTCAGAATTTGCCTGTTTGACTCGTGTTTCTGAAATGAATATCCCAGGAAAATAAAAATGAACTTCAATGATCTGAGGGAGGTTTTTTATCACAACGGATCATTTCACAATAACCTCTCTCATTTTATACACATGTATCACAGATGTGGAGAGCTGAACCCATCTCTGAGCTCCATTTTCAGCAGTTTGGCCGAATTAATGGCATTTTTCTGTGCAGAGTCATCATTTGCAAATAATGATTCTGAGCAACTAGAGAGTAATTCAGCAAAATGCTCGGAGCTTTTTCTTCCCAACAAGTTATAGAACAAAAACCTCTCTCAGATTTCCTATAGGTGTCACATATTCGGAGAATTGAATCCATCTCTGAGACCCATTTTTCAGCAGTTTAGCTAATTAAAAAATAATTTTTTCTGGTTTGTTGAAAAACGGTTTTTGATTTTCCATCTGGAGGATTCGACCCACTTTCCAAGGGTTTGAAAGTTTTGTAAAAGTCTATAAATCCCATGACTGAGGGAGAAGAAAAGGGTATTTTGGATTCACTATGCTGCTACTGTAATAGAGACTTATTCTTAAATATATTAAGGCCTATAAGCTTCTTTCATTGATGTGATCAGATCTCTTCTTTCCTATCTATCTATGCTTATGAGTGAATGTTATTCTCTGTCTTATGCTTATATGATCCTTAGGCGACTGTCATCTCACTATTTGATTGATAAGCAAAGAATCATAAGTCGTTATCCTAGTTTCTGGACCTATCATACTTATTGTTTTATATATGTGTGGTTTGGTTAGATGATTAGCTTCTGATCTATCTAATAAACAACTTGTCTGATTTCATCTCTTGAGAGCCTTATACTGTTTGAATATCACTAGATAGTCTTCAATAAACGGTCCAGTTAGTAGATATTCATCTTGATCCAACCCCATACCCATCATTGAGTTAATCATTGAGAGAATTAGTTAAGTTACTAGGCACCTTCGAGCTCAACCTAGAAGAGTTTCCTGGAGTGATAACATTTTGGCGCCATTGCTGGGGAGAGGAGATTGAAGCTCAGCTTCCTTGGGACACGACATAGATCCAACTTTGATGATAGACAAAGCTTGGACACTTTATTGGTTGAAACTTTCTATCTGGCAACTCCATTGAAGAACTGTGGCTTCGAGAAGGGCTCATACTAGAGCAAATCAAGAGAGGCCACCAGCAACACCTGTTGCAGACCCAGAGAAGGTTATCAAAAGAGGAAGAGTTCTACAAATGCAAACTTCCAGAGTAGCAAGGACATCTAGATCCAGTATCTCAAGAGGTAGTGCTTTTTTATATGTACTTAGAACACCTTCCATTAAATCTACTTCTGTTGAAGCTTCTTATTCTCAAAAAACTGTAGTTGAATCAAAGAATACCAAGGGTGACAAGCCTTCATTAGATTTTGATATTATAAATCCTTTTCCTGAGAATTTTTCTGTGCGTAGGTTAGGGAAAGTAGTTGAACAATCTGCCCTTGAAGAGGATTGCTCCTCTTCTTTGAAATCTTTGCAAACAAAACAAGAAAACTCTATTCTTATACTCATACCAGTTTTCCCATAGTAGAATATGTTCTCCAAGATTTGTTTGTAGAAGGAGAAGAAAATGATCTAGCCCTATTGCTAGGGCAGATTTACAGAGCCTTTTCATTTCCCTGATTCATCCGAGTTTAATAAGACTCCACTGGGGAGGATCTGATTGACAAAAGATGAAGAGGCTGAACTCCAAATTTGGGTATCATTTTATTAGCCTACTTCATGAAGTGTTGTTGTTTTTTATCAACTCTTTCATGTTGTTCCCTCTGCATGTAAAGAGAATCATTTTCTATTTTGTATATTTAGAAAACTATCATCCTACTTTCATTTATCCATCTTTAGAAGAAGAGGAAATCCTGCAGCCCTATATTATGGATGTTGATGCAATATTCTCATCACAACCTGTTCTTAAAGATGAGTCTTGTATTCCAATTCCTCTTGCATTTGATCACTCTTCTTATTTTGTAGAGTTTAAGATTGATTCCAAGTCTACTCAGACTTCAGCACCTACTGTTATTACTGCTGAACCATGTAATAAACCTGTTTTCCCTCATGAGAAACCCACTAATTTTCAAACTAAAATTAGGATGAAGATGTTCAAACCTTTAAGGCTACCTTATCCCCTTATCCTTATCCTCTTGACTATTATAAGTATCTTCCCCATTTTTCTGGAGAGAACCAAGTTTTAGCTGAAGGGCATTTGGAATCCTTTGAGGATTTTGTTGAGCGATTTGAGATTGTTCATGAAGATGTGATTATGAGATTTTTCTCCAAGTCTTTGATCAGAGATGCTGCCGCATGGTTTAAGGGTTTGAGAGCCAATTCTATTGGTTCTTGGATCATGTTCTCTAATGATTTTTTGAAGTACTGGGGAGAGTACAAATCACTTGATTCATACCTTGCTGATTTTTATGCTTTAAAGAGAGAGTAGAGTGAAACTTTTCTTGTTTTCAATCGAAGGTTTTACCGCATGTATGATGACATGCCTTTGGAGATCCGACCTCCATAAATTACTGCCATGATATATTATGTTATGGATCAACATTCAGATTTAGTTCTTCTTCGATTAGAAAGGAAGTCATCATCCTTAGCACAACTGTTTGAAGATGCTCATGAGGTAGAAGAGAATATCCATGCATCCAGGTGGATCAGAATGCAGGTTGACTCTGAAAATCTGTAGGCATATAAGCAAGCCGAAGGTCAATATACTTCCGATTTTGAGCAGGAGAGTAATGAGGTTGAAGCAGATTTGGAACAACAACAAAAGAAATGTCACTACATTTCAGGTTCAGAGCAAGAAAGCAGTGAATAAGAAGCAGATTTGGAACATCAACAAACACCTGAGCTCATTTCAGATTCATAATCAGATTCCTCAGTATTCACAGAGTACTCCAGAGATAGGTATGGGTGTAAAGTTTATGATCAGTTTGTAAATCAGGAAGAGCTTATGATGACTGATGATATCTTAGGAAATTATATGTTCTTAGCTGATCCTAATCCATATGATGTAAACCCTGTGTTGTTATCCTCTTGTGATCGTTATGCTGAAAAGAAATTTATAATTTTTGATGATCACAAGTTGATCTTAAGAGAACAAGAAGGTCATCAATCTTCTGGGAAAGAAGCAGTCAGTGGTGTGCAGCTATTTCTCGAGAATCAACCTGTTTCTAATCTTCTTTTCAAAGATCCGGTGGCAACATTCATGGAATCATACATTTCAGGGAACTTGAAAATTTCAGATTTCTTCAGCTCTACCATTTTTCCGGCCAAGTATAGTTTCCTGAATGAGTTTTATTTACTATTATTACATTTCAGACATCAGTTGTTAAGTAGTGACAGAGACAAGGTTTCTTCGGTTTTGAAGTTACTTGGATGGTTGTTATGGAAGTCAGCATTTACTTAACCAAATTGCAGAGTTTGTTAGAGTAGTATAGGGTAGGAAATAAGCTCACTGCTTGAGAATTTATTTCTTCTAGTTTGCATTAGAAATAGCAGTTAGTTTGTATGAATAAAGACAGCTCTTGAAAGGTGTTCAGAGGGTGGTTGTATTACTGACTCCATGCCCAATGGATATAAGACACTATTTGTAGGGGAAATTTGGCTTCAAATGATGAGCAGGGTTGCAGGATTTGGATTTGGTTTTGAAAGCAGCATTTGGGACTTCATATCCCAATGGATGCAAGGAATGGCTAGCAGGTTTACAGTTGAACATTTGTGGACAGTTTGCAGAGATTTGGTGACAATTTAAATGACCCCATTGCCCAATGGAACACTAGACTAGGTTCTGTATTTTGTTTATCCAGGAAAGGCATCAAATCTGTGGTTCTTGAAACCTCACAGGGAGGTTTTCATCCCCGAGAAGGATCTAGATGTTATCTCCCCAAATGAACTTGTCAAGTTGATCATTTTTAGATGATAGGATGTCATTTGAAAATTCATTTCTAAATTTCTTAAGGCTCATTGTTGATAGCTTTATGCATGTAATGAAGTTTAAAAATCATAATATTTGGTTTTCACTTCAAAAATTTTGAAAGACATGTTTCAGTAGCTAATCTCTTATGTAAAACAGTTCCTAAGATACTGAAAGCTCTGCTTTCGGCAGCTTAAACGAAAATGTCAGAGCTCTCCTAGCTATCGAAAGTAGAGCCAAGTTTCCAACACCTGGGGCGATTCGGTGGCTTAGGAAAAATACTAAGGTTGATTCATTAGTCACCGAATGAAGGGTTTTTTGCAGCTTACCACCTTCGAGCCAAATTTTGATAGCTACCGAAAGAACCAAAACACAGAAATCGACCGTTGAGCATCAAAGCTAGTTCCCGATGACTCGAGCATATTGAAGGCGTTTTCCAGAGACTGGTGAGTGTTACAAGTCATGATAAATTTTGTTTCCAGATCGAAGGGTACCTGTAGCATGAACAGAGAAATATTCCCTGCCAATTTTGAGAGAAGGATAGCTAAAGAAAATGGGTGTTTTTCTATGAAACGTCATCATCTTCAAACGACGATTCTGAGCGACTGGAGACTTATTTTGCAAAACGATCGGATGATTTTTTTCCTCACATGTCAGGGCACAATAACCTCTCTTTGTTTTCCTACAGGTGTTGTACGTTGAGAGAATCGAATCCATCTCTGAGCCCCAATTTTTCAGAGCTCAGAATTTTCCTGTTTGATACGTGTTTCTGAAATGAAGATCCTGGGAAAATAGAAATGAATTTCAATGATCTAGGGGAGTTTTTTGATCAAAACGGATCAATGCACAATAAAATCTCTTATTTTATACACAGGTATCATAGACTTGGAGAGTTGAACCCATCTTTGAGCTCCATTTTTCAGCAGTTTGGCCGAATTAATGGCGTTTTTCTGTGCAGAGTCATCATTTTCAGATGATGATTCTGAGCGAATGGAGAGTCATTCTGCAAACCGCTCAGAGTTTTTTCTTCCTAACACATCAAAGAACAAAAACCTCTCTCATTTTTCCTACATGTGTCACATATTGGGAGAATCGAATCCATCTATGAGCCCCATTTTCCAACAGTTTGGCTAATTAAAAAATGATTTTTTCTGGTTTGTTGAAAAACGGTTTTTGATTTTCCATCTGGAGGATTCAACCCACTTTCCAAGGGTTTGAACATTTTTTAAAAGTATATAAAGCCCATGACTGAGGGAGAACAAAAGGGGATTTTGGATTCACTATGCTGCTACTGTAATAGAGACTTATTCTTAAATATATCCAGGCCTATAAGCTTCTTTCATTGATGTGATCATATCTCTTCTTTCCTATCTGTCTATGCTTATGAGTGAATGTTATTCTCTGTCTTATGCTTATATGATTTTTAGGCGACTGTCATCTCACTATTTGATTGATAAGCAAAGAATCATAAGTGGTTATCCTAGTTTCTGGACCTATCATACTTATTGTTTTATATATGTGTGGTCTGGTTAGATGATTAGCTTCTGTTCTATATAATAAACAACTTGTCTAATTTCATCTCTTGAGAGCCTTATACTGTTTGAATATCACTGGACAGTCTTCAATAAATGGTCCAGTTAGTAGATATTTATCATGATCCTACGCCATACCCATCATTGAGTTAGTCATTGAGAGAATTAGTTAAGTTACTAGGCATCTTCGAGCTCAACCGAGAGGAGTTTCCTGGAGTGATAACACCATGTTTCCAAGAAAGCATGGGATCTATTTTACCTACAGCAAATGGCGACTGGCTGGGACGAACGAATTATCTCTATAAATAAAATCTTAATTACAAGGAAGACATGTTAGCAAACTCGACATTTCAACTTGTAATTAACAAAAAAATTTCATAAAACCTAATCAAAATAGCAAAGTTAGTCATATGATTGATATATTCCCATCCAAAACCATTTAATTATGTTGTCCATATGACAAAGAAACCTCAGAAGTAAATAGGAATCCTTTACCATTATGCAGTCATAAGAAGGCATTTTGTGATGAGCCTCAGAGAAAACTTAAAGCCATTCCGGGTTACCAAATCTTGAATCACCTTAAGTTTATTAATTATTTATTTATGTACAAATGCATTGCTTACAATATATACATTTTATTTTCTCCCTTTTTTCTTTTTCTTTTCTTTTCAAAACAGAATGAAAATATGCAAACAAGACTTCTATTGATACAAGGCCATTTCCCTAACTTGGTGATCAGATGTTGGCAATGCCATTCACAAACCTGATCTGGAAACTGAACAGGCTAGCTCGGTAAGGAGACTCCCTGTCTTTTAGCTTTTGACACTAAAAGCAATTACCATGGCTTGGTGATTATAAGTGGTAATTTCGGTCCAAAATAAAACCCATGATCATGGTAGGGATGGCTTGTAATAAGACCCCCCTTATCCTCATATGCAACGAACTGTCTTACAAAGAATTTTTTTTATTATCAGTGCATAGATTACAAGACACTACCATGGCTTGGTAACCATATAATAGTAGTGTTACTCATCGATGTTTTGCAGATCATGAATGGATAGACCTATGACAGGATCTTCCTGCTTCCAATAGTAGCTGAAAGTCATCCCCCAAGTTTGGTGGCTCAATGTGGGGATGTCATTGCACTTAAACATCTATGAACATAATGGGATGGCCTGTAATAAGACCCCCAATCTTGCAATCTACAATTATTAAGGTGAATTATTTTTAAGGTGATTAGAGTGGGAATCCAAAATAGGTAAGGTTGACAAGGCTATGAATATATGCTGCCATTCACTAATGAAACATAAGGTACGAAAAAAAATTGCTTCCTCAACTTCAATTAACCATATGAAACATCCATAAAGATATTGGTTAAGGTGAGAAGATATCAATCAAGGCTTTGCAAATATTGATTGTTCAATTTCATGAAAAACATTTTCTGATATAGGTTGAGTTAAATTAAAACTGACACTGTTTACCTCGGACCTTCAGATTTGTGTTGACTTGAGACATACTGATTAACATCCTTTGCCAAAATGTGTGGCCTTTATTGAAAATAAAACTAATGTACAAAAGAAAAATCAAATGAAATCAAAGCAGAAAAGAAAAAAACCACACTTTATGTACATCAAGTAAATTTGCTCAATCAAACAAAATAGTTTTTGAGCAATTGCACATTCACTAGGTAGGTTTTTGTGATACCTTCCAATGTCTGCAACCAGATAGCACTAGGACCAAGATTTTTTGTAACAATGAATGGTCTAAGCCATAGACGTTGGAAATTGGTGTAATCATTCTTGTCTTTGTGTTGCTTATCCCACTTCAGCACCAAGTCCCCCACAGTAAACTCCCTGTCAGATGAGGACTTCTCATGAAACCACCTCTTTACCAGCTACTGACGTTGATACAGCCTATTTATGGACTTCTCCCTATCTTCTTCCAGCTTGAGTAACATATCAATTATATGTTGAAGTGGGGAAGAATCATCCCCTTGTATAGACGGTGTCAACTGTAGTGACGGGATCAAGATGTTGGATGGAAATATGGCCTCTTTACCATAAACTAAATAGTAAGGGGAATTTCCTATGGTAGCCTTTGGGGTGACCCGATCTTCCCAAAGAGCATTGTATAGCTGGGTATGCTAATCTTTATGGTGAGTAGCAACTGTCTTCTTCAATATGTTAATTAAGTTTTTGTTAGAAGACTCTGCTAGTCCATTCCCTTGTGGATAATAATTGGCAGAAAACTTCAGCTTTATCCCTTTTTCAGGGGCATACTGTGTAAGATCAATGGAGTAAAAATAAGATGCATTGTCAAACAATAAAAATTTAGGGGCACCAAACCTAGTGACTATTTGACTTTCAAGGAATTATATCACTTGGTTTGTATTACATTGTCTAAGACGGTTTTCCTCTACCCATTTGGTAAAGTAGTCCGTGGCTGTCAAGATAGACTTGTGTTGCAGGGAGGAAACAAGGTTAATGGGTCCAACAAAATCCAATCCCCATTGTTGAAATGGAAACTGAATTGTTACTGGAAACAAATGAAAGGAAGGTTTTTTTCATTTTCCCATCACACTTCTGAGAGGGCTCACATTTTCTAACATATCCATAGGCATCCTTGAACAAAGTAGGCCAATAGTATCCTACCCTCAAGATCTTATGTGCAGTGGTTTCTATTCAGAAATTCCCTCCCGCAGGTCCTACATGAAATTGCAAAAGAATATTATCAGTTTCTTCTTTCTCTAAACACCTGATAAAAACATGATCATAATTCTTCCTAAATAGAACTCCATCTATACATTGATATGGCATAGCTTTTAACCTTAAAGCTTTGCGTTTTTTAAATTCAAGAGTTTCAGGAGCAAACCCATGGGTGAGGAAGAATTTATTGTCATCATACCATTCATATGCTTGGGTTGTGATGACATTAACATAACCTATTGTTGTACTCTCTTCTTGTTTCCACTCAATCTGTTGTTGTACAGGATCATTGGATTGAGCGGTCAATAGACACAAGATTTGGCCTTTCATAATCTTTGTTGGTTTGATCTCCAAGTCATATTCTTGCAAATTTTTCATTCAGTGAACTCTCTTTTCACCTAGCTCTGGCTAAAATAGAACATTTCTGATAGCTGCATAAGGAATGACGACTTTAGTTCGATATTTCAATAAATACGGTCTATAATGTTTTACCGATTTGTAAACCGTGTAAGCGTGTTTATCGATCTGGGAGTAGTTGAGTTCTACTCCTTTGAAAGTGGAACTCATGAATGAAATAGGAATTTTAGTATCATTATCATGTTTCTATGTCAGGACATGTGCATAGAAGAAGTCAGTAACAAGGGTGTACAAAATAAAATCTTTCTTGAAGTCTGGAGACATCAGAGCGGGGGCTTCCACAATGGCTCTTCAGATTTAAACAAAGGCATCTTTTTGGTCCTCAAACCACTTGAACTGTGCATCTTTTTTAACTAATTGTTCCAATGGATTAACAATTTGAGCAAAATTCAGAACAAATCTATGGACAAAATTAATCTTACCGAGAAAATATTGCATGGCTTTACGTGAACCAGGTAGGATGATCTTCGAAATGGCTTCTGTGCGTTTTGGATCGATAATCATGCCTTCTTTCGAAACAATAAAACCTAACAACTTACCTTCAGTGACTGCAAATATAGATTTCTTCGGGTTCAATGAGATTCCATATCTTCTGCAGCGTTCAAACACTTGTTTCAAAGCAGACAAATGTTCATGTCATTTTTTAGAATAAATAGTAATATCATCTAAATATACCACGACATAATTGTGCATCAAACCCCTGAAAGCTATATCTATAGCTCTTGGTAATGTGCCACATGCATTTATCAGCCCAGAAAGAATTCTCCTGTAGGCAAAGGTTCTCCAAGGGGTCCTAAAATCTGTATTTAGTTCATCATCAGGGGCGACTAGGACTTGGTTATATCCTGAGCTGAATCCATCAAGGCGAGAAAACATCTCAGACACTACTACTTTCTGTAGAATCTTCTCCTTAGGAGGAATAGGGTAGTTGTCCTTTTCGGATGCTCTATTGAGGTTTTTGAAATCAACACAGAGTTTGATCTCACCATCTTCTTCCGAATAGGTACCAAGTTAGCAATCCACTGTGTATGTCTGATAGGGAATATAATTCGTGCTGCTAGTAATTTCTCAAGCTCCTTCTTTACAGAGGGTTCTAGACTGGGATGCATCTTCCTTAACTTCTGCTGATAAGGCTCTACTTCTAGTTTCATTGGTATATTATGGTGCATGGTACCGATGTCAAAAGTTTTGAGCTCATCATACGTCCATGCAAAAACATATTTGAACTCCTTGCACAATTTTATAAAGGCTCTCTTTTCCTCAACAAAGCAATCAACCCCAAGTTTGATGAAACAAGGATTCTGTTCAGTTCCTAGGTTGACAGGCTCATAGTTGAGGGATGAACTCTAGGTTTTACAATTGTTTTTTTGCTTGAACTTATCCTGCAGATCGTAGTATTTCTCTAGCTTGATGATCGATTTGGGGATGAGGTTAGAAGGATTAGACAGAGTTTTCTCATGCTCAGTCTCATCTATTGCCACATCTTGAAAAGTGTCATGGGCTGTGAGAAAGTCTAATATTTGTTGATCATCATCAAACACCTTCCAATTTGTCACATTATCAGGAATATAATGCCTGTACATAAGTTCAATTGAAAAAGTGTTAGGGGAAAAACTTTCTGGTGAAATCAACCTAGATGTAGTATTAGCCAGTAAATATGCATCAAAATTCTGTGATCTGGGGACTGACTTGATGTTAAATGAAGAAAAAGAGTTAGTGATATCTCTTGCCAATTTTTTATAGTTAATCAAATGAGGAGACAAACAATGTATTTTGTTTCGTACATGTTTTACTATGATCTCGGAATCTCCATATCATTCAATTACCTTGGCACCCATATTGATGGCCTTTTTGAGTCCTTGGACCAGGGCCTCATATGCAACGATGTTGGTGCATTCAAACTCAATTCTGCAGGCAATCATAGTTTTGGTCCCTTCTGGATCAACTAGGACACTACCTGCACTAGCTCCATCTTTAGATCTGGAGCCATAAAAAAATAGAGTCCATGCATTCAAATCTATCCTAAAATTAGTATTTACATTATATACATTATGTACAACAACACCTGAGAATGGAATAGAAGTGAGGTTGAAAATTTGAGATTGGTTCTATGCATTATCAGCCAGTGATAAGTCCGTGGGAAGATCCCCAAAGAAAGTATCAAAAGTGTAATGTTCCATATGTGAGCTAAAGTATGCAGTAGGCTCACTGGGATCATTTAAGTTAGTGACAATTTGTTTCATATAAGGTTCCCTGCTGATTTTAATTCTGTTTGGTATATCATTGTAGGGAAGCCATAGGTGAGACTAGTCAGTAGCAAATTAGCCTTTGATCTTATCTGACCAATCTATGCTCAGCAACATGCCATACATTTCTAGGATGTCAGCCACAACGATATCCACTGTCTTATGGATTTTGGGATCATCAGATAATGTCAACAAGACATTTTTCAATTCTTCCAGTACCCTAAATTTGGATCTATTAAGTTGGATAATTTGTGTAGTGCAGTGCTCCACAGAGGCATTCACTTTCTTGCAGAAAGATAGAGGCATCACATTTGATGAAGCCCTTGAATCTACCATACAATTATGGACATTTCTATTGAAGACTTCAAAAGTAAGCAAGAAAGGAGGTGTCTTCTTGCTACCTGGCTTCTTATTTCCAGGTTTAGAGTATGTTTCCAACTTGTTGTTATGAGTTTCCTTGGTCTTGTTGAAAATCATACTCTTGGGTATATTGTCTCTCATTGCAGGGATTTTCAGAAGTTTAAAGAGAGAAATGCTGGCCTTTACTCTTTTCAAGTCGTTAATCAGGTTGTATTTTATTTCAGGAATTAAAGTGTCCTTAATGCCTGGTGCTTTACCTTTTTTTGGTGTGGGTGTTGAAGTGGAAGCTTCTTGTGTGGGATTTCCTTTACTCCTTGTATTATAGGGATGTTGGACATTGAAGACATCCTCAATCTCATCCTCCTCATCAGCCATGGGAAGTTCCTAAAAGAAGCTAATTGTGTTTATCTGCAGATCTTCTACTTCATCTGGTGGTTTAGGATCTTGATTCTCTTGTAGGTTCTCATCTAGATGATCAGGAGAATTATGTGATTATGAAACCAACGCCTTAAAAATAGAAAGAATTTCTTTAGATTTCAATCCTTCATCAGGATTAGGTGGGACTTGGTTTTGGGGAGGTTGATAAGGTCTTCTGAAAGGTTTTCTATTGAATCCCCTGTTGTTGTTCTGGTTTTCTGTTTTGCTTTTCTTTAAGTCTACCATCTCATTTGAGATATTTTGGAGAAACTTCTTCATATCATTCATATCAAATGCATCTTTGTTTTGCACTGTTGGTTTCATAGGATTTTCTTGTTTTCTTTTGGAGGTGGAAGGTTGTTCTACTGAAGCATCAGGGTAATATTTCAAGCAATGTATATCTTTCTCAACTTGAATAGCCTCATCAAAGGCCTCCTGCAAGTTTTATTTTTGATCTATTTTTACCTACATGACAATGGGAATTGGTAATCCTTTAACATAATAAGCAACCAGCAGTTCTTCTCCAGGAAGAACTGTAGTAGGAATTATATTTTTCATGTATGAAAACTTTTGATTGTAATCTTTAACTCTTTCCTTGCCTCTGATTTTCATTGAGGACAAGTCTATAACCAAGTCTTTTGGAGTCTTATCATCTCCGAAATTTTGGATGAACATTTTTTAAAAGTCATCCCATGAAGAGATGGATATGCCTTCTATGGAAAAGTACCAAGTGGAGGCTTTTCCCTAGAAAGTGTAAGGAAACAATCTACATACTACATCTTCATGGATGACATTCCTAAGTCTAAATGTTTGCATGAAGGTTTTTATATGATCAAGGGCTGGTCATTTCTCATCTGGATCAAACTTAGGTAGCCACTTTTCAGGATTTTTAGGGAGTCTGTGTTGATCTCCAATAATAAAAACAACATCCTAGTCTAGCTAGGGCCTGTTTGCACACTTTCATCCATGGGTATGTCTTCTGAAGAATAACTGAAGTCTGACTCACTGTGTGATGACTATTAGATGAGGACGATGAAGATGAAGGAGGTGTTGGTGGTGGTCCACCTGTGCGATTGTTTGGTTGGTATTTTTCTGTTTCTCTGAATAACATATCAAGATTGAAATCGGGAAGCAGATTGTGGCAAGGTGAATTATGTTGTTCAGGATTTGGGTGATCTGAATTTTAGTTATTTTAGTTATTAGTTTATGGATTGGTGTTCTGGTGATGAATTGATGCTAGTCCCTGATTATGTTCTTCAATGATACTTTGTTGTAACCTAGAAGCACTATCAGAAGAACCTTTGAGTAGTTGTTCGAGCGTGAGGGGTCCCCTATTGGGTGATACAAAAATAGTGTCTCCCCTTCTGGTTTTCTGCTCTATCACAGGGGTAGCAGGAATGGCGTTTGGATCTTGCACCTATTGTTTAACAGAGGTATATGTCTGCGTGTGACTATGGGTGAAAATTGGTATTCTTGCTGGAGGAGATCTATTGGTATTCTGTTCAGGCATATCTCTCTTGTGGACCTCCTTCTAGTGCCATTTTTTGAAGCCCCAGATGTGTAGGTTTTTAGAATGGGTTCCAAGGCTAACAACAGAGAGTGAAAACCATGACTGAAAGGCTTCAAAAGGCTCTGTGCAAGAGCAGTTCTATCCCCATCCTGTTTGGTGTAGTTAAATCCCACGGATACGAGGCCTCCCCTGGCACTTATGGGGTTTGATCCCAAAGGATCAGTCTTCCTGTGAGGGAAGATTAAAGTGTTCTAACTCTAAATGGATCTAAACCTAGAGCGAATCTACCTTGAAGGAAATCTAAACTAAGTCAGATCTAATCCACAGGAAGTGTAATGTTTGTTGTTGATGTATATGTAACTTCGGAATGTATTTCATATATGTATGTTGTATGTACTCCTATAGAGATGGTATTATTCCTCTATACGGAAGTGTCGTCATTTATATTGTAAATGTCGTAACTTATATTTGATGGGTTATTAGACCACCTTGTTGGGGTCGGCCCTGTATAAGTCATGTGGGTCAAAAAGTTATTAGACCACCCTATTGGGGGTCGGCCATGTGGGTCGAAGGGTTATTAGACCACCCTATTGGGGGTCGGCCCAGTCAACATTTTGTTATGTGGTTAAGTTCGAGCCTACATGAGTTATGTAAAAGGCAAGTCAAGTCCAGTATAAATAGAGTGCGGGAGGCACTCTATTTGATCACTCACTTCTCACTCATGCACTCAAGGAGGAGTGGCGCACTTATGGAGGAGGAGGATCTGTTGCTAGGATATGTGTATCTCTTATGGTTGGGTTGTATCATTGCTCTATCTATCTCTGAGTAAGTTATTGGGGTTTTTCACCTTTATGGTTTTCCCCAAGTAAATCTTTGTGTCTCTTGTGTGCTTGCATTATTGTATCCATGAATGATATGATGTAGATTTGCTGTACATGTTCTTCTCTTAGTTAAGATCCTATATCAGATTGATGTAAATTCTGAAAATTTAACATGGTATCAGAGCTAGCCTGAACGAAGTCATGATATGGCATGTATGACACTTGTTGCACTTATGATGCTAGGGCTTGATATAGCAAAAGCCAGTCATCGTAGCACTTTCACTATAAATCCGTTTTGGCGAAGTTTTTGGATCTGAAATATTTATAGGTCAAATATTTAATCTCCATGTACCTTGTGTCCAAAGAAAAACCTCTAATTCGTTGTACTTTGTGATTTATGATCTGTACAATATAGCGTTTCTGCCTCTTCCAAATCTGAGTCAAAATCAGGTGACCATGGGAAAAAAGGTCATAACTTGGGCTAGGAAGATCCAAATGAAATTTCCTAAAAAGTGACAGGTAGTACATAGTCTGTACTATCTCGGGAAACGTTTGTAGAGGCCAAAGTTGAACCAGTGACACACTGCACGCCGTACAAGTTTGCTCTCCTGTATTATCCCATAAACAGGTCACTTTGCGCCACTTGGCATAACTCTCTCTCAGAGAGTCCAATTGAGGTCAGACCTGTCAGGATGGAAAGATAACAGGTCGATCTATCATAGGAAACATTTTCAGAGGCCGAAGTTGAAACAGTGATACGTGCCATGTCGTACAAGTTTGCTCTCCTGTATTATCCCAAAATAGGTCACATTGCGACATTTGGCATAACTCTCTCTCAGAGAATCCAATTCAGGTCATACCAGTCAGGATGGAAAGATAACAGGTCAGGCTATATTAGGAAATGTGTTTAGGCCCCATGGATTGAAAAATTCAGAGTTACACCAGAAACAATCAGGTACATATTTTTGTCAAAACAGAATTATTTTTGAGTACCTTCATTCATGGCTTCCAGAATTTAGGGCTTTGGAGAAAGTTGGAATTTTTGTAATCGGAGACCAAGGCTGAATGCTACTCATAAAAATGAAAATTTAGAGACCAATATCATAATTTTTGGTTGGGAAGAAGGTCGGGCTTGATCAGACCCTAGTTCGGGACTTTGATCAGAAAAGTGGAAAATTAGGGCTTCTGTAAAAATGGGAATTTTTTTAAATCTGTAACCATGGCTGGAAGCTCCTCAGAAAAATAGAAGCTTAGAACTTTGGATCAAACCTTTTGATTGGGAAGAAGAGTGGGCTTCATCAAACCCCAGTTCAGGGTCACGTCCAGTGAATCCGAAAGTTTCAAAGGAAAAATTGAGGAGTGAAACTTTGCAGTTTTCAAATTCTGAATATACCAGTTTGATCATCTCATCAAGGTGCATATTTCTATCCTTTCGGAAGTTTGAAATTCAAAGTTTGAATTTTTGGGGGTTCTCTGACAAACCCATATCCATCTCCTGGTCCAGTTCTTGCAAATCAAGTGGATTGGGTTAATCCTAGAAGAAGATGGATTGGTCACCTGCATAAGTAAAGAAGTTCCTGTTTCAAAGGGAGATTAGGCTAAGGCCTTACATAAGAATATTACAAGAGATCTTGACAGGTATGACTCATCGAGGTATGTTTAGATATTTGTTCATGATTAAGTTTATGGTATGATTGTCCTCATGTTATTATGGTTAGTACAATCTTGATTTTAGATTTGTCGTGTCACCTTAACAAATTTATGATTGCATGATAGAAGATATTCATTGATTAGGGTGTTGACACTTATGATTGTACTAATGCATTATGGTGTTGTATGAGGTTTATGTTGTCTACTAACATGAAAGGTACACCAAGAAAGACAAATCATGTTATGGTTCAAGAACATATGATCATGATGGCATGAGGACAAAGATTCATCCATTGTCATGGATCTCATAGAAGATCCATTTATGAGGTATGTATAACTTGGTTTTATAATGGTTAACCTATGAGATATACAGGTTACTATCACAAGTCATTGAAGAAGAACAAGAAGACATCATGTGAGTATGTTAGACATAACTAGCTAGCATGCTAATCCAGTTATGTTTTTCCTATATCAAGATAGAATCCTACCTTGTGTTAGGATCTTATACTGTTGTGTTGTTGATAATGATTATTCATGAAGTCATAGGTTTGAATAGTCATGGTTGTATGCATATTATGTTTCTTATCATAATTGATGATATGACTAACCAGAAGAATCATGAAGGTATAGGTTTGAGTAATCACGGGTTTTATGCAGATTATATCTCTTATCTTGATTGATGGTTTAACTAACCAAAAGATTCCTATGATCAAATAAGAATATGCATGAGTAAAAGAAGACTTCCTTGAAACCTTGAATACTAATGTTTATTATCTGTGTTTGAAATGATCCTGACTATACATGCTTGAGATTATTGTGTTTTGATAAATTATACTAATGAATTATGTATGAGACCTAGAGGATAACACAATGATGATACTAACAAGCATGCATAGTATTGAGAATGTATATAAGTTCAAGGACAGGTAATCCAGGAAGCAAAGATCAAGAGGGAGCTCACTTCAGTAGTTTTTGCAAGGATGCAGATATTCAGAGGCAGTTGACCATCTCTCTACATTCCACAACAAAAGGTGTAAAAGAAGCTACTTCAGATTAGGACTCCAGTAGCTCCTGCAAGGAAGCGAAGACTCAGAGGGAGTACGCCCAACAAACAAACAAAGATAAGTATTTTAATTGTCATTTCTTAAATAATACTGTTCAATAATGTATATACTGATGTTCCTAGAATTAGGTTGTGTATTATGCATATTTGAATAATTGAATTGATGAACAATATACTACTAATATGCATGGGTAAGTGGCCTATCGCACTGTACAACATTCCATTGCTACTTATATAGAATGAAACCTCTTTGCTGACATGTTGGGAGTTGTGCACACTCTTAACAATGTTTTGGTAGAGATTGGAAGGCATCTAGAAAGTTACTGGATATGGATAAATGTTGTATTGAAGCATTGGCTAAGATAATTGCATGACTGTATGACATATTTCTTTATGTGTAAGAATTTGTTCTGAAAATTATGAGATGTTTGTAATCATGCAATTTAACCTGTTTTGTACGAAAGACCGTATATCTTCACCTACAAAAGGTCTACAACATTTGTTCCAGCAACAAAGATATCTATTGAAGATATTGAAGTTCCCAGGATCTGGGAGGAAGAAATGGAATGCCATGATCCGTCGATCATGAAGAATGATGTTTGGGATGTAGTCCCAAGACCTGAAGAGAATTTTTGTTATGAATTCCATATGGATCTATCAAGATCAAGCATGCTGTAGATGGCAGCATAGAGAAATATAAAAGTGATGAAATAGAAGATGCACCAGATGGATTTCAAGACAACTTTCTTGAATGGTGTAGTTGAAAAAGAAGTGTATGTGGAGCAACCACTTGGTTCTGAGACACATGATAGGAAATCATATATGTGCAGAACTTGGTATGGTAGGATAGGCAGCTTTCTATCCAGTTTGGTCTTTACCAAGAGTAAAGCGAGTTCCAACCTTTTTCTACAAGGTTGAGGAAGGAAATCCAGTGATACTACTTTTGTATGCAGATAACCTGTTTGTTACAGGTGAAGATAGATTGATTGCCGACACGCAGCGAAAGCTTGCTGCCGAGTTCGAGATGAAGAACTTGGGGATGATGCACTATTTGTTTTTTGTATGGAGGTGTGGCAGAGTGCAGGTGGGATCTTCCTTGGACAAGGAAAGTATGCAGTAGAGATCCTGAAGAGGTTTGGGATGATGGATTGCAAGGACATGGCCACACCTATGGCATCGAATCTGAAGCTTCTGTGTGATGCTTCATCTGAACCAGTTGATGTCATGATGTATCGTCAGATGATTGGGTCCTTGATGTACTTGACGAACATGAGACCAGATATTTGCTTTGCGGTGAACACATTGAGCCAGTTCCTGACAGATCCGAGGAGTATTCACCTGGTTGCTGTAAATCATATTCTGAGGTACCTGGAAGGTACAGTGGATTATGGGCTCAAGTATGAAGCGAATCAAAAATTTAACCTGCAGGGTTATGTTGATTCAGATTGGGATGGTAGTGCTGCAGATAGGAAGAGCACATCTGGGTGCTACTTTAGTATGGGATCAGGTATGATCTCTTGGTTTAGCAGGAAGCAGTCCTGCATAGCACTGAGTACAGATGAGGCAAAGTATGTCGCAGCCTGTTCAGCTAGTTGTGAGGCAGAATGGATACATAAGCTACTGTCTGAGTTATTTGATCTCCCGTTGGATGCTACTGGTATCTTCTGTGATAACCAGAGTTGTGTGAAGCTGTCCGAGAACCCAGTGTTTCATGATAGGTCGAAACACATAGAGATCAAATATCACTATATCAGGGATATGGTGCAGAGAGGAGCCATGAAGCTCCTGTATGTTGCGACGGACGAGTAGATTGCAGATGTGCTAACGAAGCCACTAGCCAGAGTGAAGTTCGAGTACTTCAGAGAGAGGCTTGGCATTCTTCAGATCGAGGACACTTCGAGGAAGAAGTGATGGACACATTTGTTGAAGCCATTCCAACCATGTTGGAAGGAGGATCCTTCACATGGCTGTGGATGTAAGTGTTGGATGATGAGCATCGGGATGATGTTCTGGTTTCTGCTGTATATGATCAGTTGGATCATTTTTGTATATGTATGTATGCATCATGTTGGATGCTGGATATGATCAGTTGGATCATTTATATGTATGTACGCATCATGTTGGATGTTGGATATGATCGGTTGGATCATTTGTATGTAGTGTGTATATGCATCATGTTGGATGCTTGCACCATGTATCTGTAAATGTATCAGGTGGATACATTGTATGATCAGGTAGATCATGAATATTGATATGCATCAGGTATGATCAGGTAGATCATGTATGTTGATGGATACATTGTGTGGATCATGTATCTATGTATCAGGTGGATACACTATGTATGATGATATGTATCAGGTAGATACTTGGTGTGCATTAGATGGATGCATTGTATGATCAGGATGATCATGGATGACGAGCTTCTCGAGATGACATGCAGCAGGATGTTGCAGTGATGATGATCAGGATGATCATGTGTACATCAGGATGATGTATGATGAGTATCAGATGATACTTTGTGGCTGTTGATCAGGTTGTGCAGGTAAGCATGGAATTTGTGCCCTGGGAGATTTGCAGATGGTCTTTCGAGGTTTTTCCTATGGCATGTAATTCGGTGCCCTGGGACATCTGGCAAAATCTCTTTCGAGGTTTTTCTTTGGGAGGACATATAATTTGTGCCCTAGGAGATCTGTAGATAGTATTTCGAGGTTTTTCCTCTGGCATGTAATTGAGTGCCCTGGGATATCTGGCAGATGCTCTTTCGAGGTTTTGTCCTATGGCATGTAATTTGCTCCTGGGAGATCTGGACAGGATGAAAAAGGCCTCAGATGCTTCAGCCAGGTTTTTCCATGACCACATGTAATTTGCTCCTGGGAGATCTGGACAGGATGAAAAAGGCCTCAGATGCTTCAGCCAGGTTTTTCCATGACCACATGTAATTTGTTCTTGGGAGATCTGGACAGGATGAAAAGGCCTCAGATGCTTTAGCCAGGTTTTGTGGTGGACCACATGTAATGTGCTTCTGGGAGAACCGACAGGTAGAGCTGTGTGCTCGTAACAGCCTGGGATGCTTCAGCCAGGTTTTGTGCTGAGATCACATGTAATGTGGTCCTGGGAGATTCGACAGGTAGAGCCGTGTGGTCGTAATAGCCTGGGATGCTTCTGCCAGGTTTTGTGATGGGTCACATGTAATGTGCTCCTGGGAGATCCTACAGGTAGAGTTGTGTGCTCGTAATAGCCTGGGACGCTGCAACCAGGTTTTGTGATGCACGTAATAAGTCTTGAGAATTCCACAGTATGGCCAGTGATGACGAAGACCTGCAGGTGGTGGTCCTACATCTAGTATGAAAAAGGACTGGATCAGTAGAACTTCCTATGACGAGTAGATTCAGAGATTGATTGAGATAGAAGCAGCAATGACGATGATGATGTCTGAATGACGATTATCTAGTGACAATGGTCTAGAGAAGAAGACTTGTGCTAAAAGACCTGTGCTGAGAAATACCTTCCTAGTTAAGAGGGAGTGTTGATGTATATGTAACTTCGAAATGTATTTCATATATGTATGTTGTATGTACTCCTATAGAGATGGTATTATTCCTCTATATGGAAGTGTCGTCATTTATATTGTAAATGTCGTAACTTATACTTGATGGGTTATTAGACCACCTTGTTGGGGTCGGCCCTGTATAAGTCATGTGGGTCAAAGGGTTATTAGACCACCCTATTGGGGGTCAGCCATGTGGGTCGAAGGGTTATTAGACGACCCTATTGGGGGTCGGCCCAGTCAGCATTATGTTATGTGGTTAAGTTCGAGCCTACATGAGTTATGTAAAAGGCAAGTCAAGTCAAGTATAAATAGAGTGTGCGAGGCACTCTATTTGATCACTCACTTCTCACTCATGCACTCAAGGAGGAGTGGCACACTTATGGAGGAGGAGGATCTGCTGCTAGGATATGTGTATCTCTTATGGTTGGGTTGTATCATTGCTCTATCTATCTCTGAGGAATTATTGGGGTTTTTCACCTTTATGGTTTTCCCCAAGTAAATCTTTGTGTCTCTTGTGTGCTTGCATTATTGTCTCCATGAATGATATGCTGTGGATTTGTTGTACACGTTGTTCTCTCAGTTAAGATCCTAGATCAGATTGAAGTAAATTCTGAAAATTTAACATTTGTGTGCAGGATAACTTGGTTTGAGTTTTAATAATTTAATTCACCAGCTTAACATAAATGTAAAATTGGATCATTACTCATTACTTTAAAATAAAATCAGATAATGAAAATTACTAATGATAGTTTAAAGATTAAGCATACGCAAGGTTATCTTGTTGCTCTTATGCTAATTGAAAAATTAACATGAACTTAATAATTTCTGTGAATCATTTGTAGAAATAGATAAATATTTTAATTAAATAAATTCAATTAAAACATAAATACACAAAGACCAAGAATTAAGAGAAATCCAAATCATAGATCAATGCATTAATGATTGGCTACAAAATCAACAGTATTCATTGATAATTAAGGTGAAGAAATAAGATATCATCAAAGAAATTTGATAACATAAACGAAGAAGATGCCAAAAGAAACTAATTTTGATTCATTGGTCTGCAAAAAAATTACAAGATCACGATTGAAACAACGTTTCTGCAGTCCTTCTCTAGTGATTACCTCACCCCCCTTTCCCCATGAGGCCTCTACCCTTTAAATAATAATTACAAAATGGTTACAAAGGATAGCTATCTCATGAAAACAGGGAGTTAAAAAATCAACTAATCTAAGAATGACCAAGGGCAGCTCGCCACTTGGTTCTAACTACTAATAACTCATCAACATATGGATAGTTGGCTGATTCAAGCCCCAACTGGGAATCACAAGTGAATATCTCCATCTCAGTTTTTGCCAAATTATGCCAAGTCCACAGACAGATGTGGATCTTTCCTTCCAAGTTAATCGGTTGCTTGATGAACTTATCCACATCTGCAATCTGAATATGCTCGAGCTGTTGGATATTTTCTTTGATTTCATCACATCTGCTTTCAACCTACTCGATCATTAACTTGAGTGGCCAGGCATCTTTGATTAGATCCATAGTAGGAAATTTCAAATTGACCATGATATTATCAACAGCGTAAAACCTCCTTCCACAAATAGCTTTTTCCTTTGTGATTATTTCTTCTATCATGTCAAGGACATTCTGCCAGGCATTCAAAGAAGTCTTGAGTCTTCTGAACTGGAAACTGTTCATCACAGGAATGTCATCTGGCCTTTCTTGGATCTACCTATGCCAATCGACAATGTCATTGATGGCCTTAGAAGCTTGTTTTCTTTTCTCCACCTGATGGTTAAAGATGACATACATATTTTCAAAAGCATTGTTAGTCTCCTGAATTTCATTCAGGGTAGCAAACAGTTCAGCTAGGATCTTGTGATGCTCCTCATTCACCTGATTTTCCAAGTCTTTAAACTCTTGCTGAGAGAAACTAGAAAAGGAAGAAGAGGTTTCACTTGCAGTTGCATCCTCAAGCTACTTTTCCAGCAAAACTATCTTTTCTGCATTGGTAGTGTTCAAGACTTCATCATTCTATAATTGGGTCTGAAGAGAAGCATTTTGTTCCTGCAGGTCTTCAAGCTTATCTTCAAATGAGTTTCTCAATTCATGAACGTAAGATTCATGCTCTTCATTGGCCTTTACCAACTGCTCTTGAAGTTTCTTCAACTCTTCTTTTTTCAAATCAATTTCTTTATTTAGATAGGTTACTGTATCAAAGTTAGGTCCAACAAATTTTCCCATAGCTATGGTAGTCTCTATTTCCTCCTTTTGGATGTCAATAGACTGTCTAGCCCAAATTACCTAGTTGGGAATAGGTGCTTGCAACACAGCTGATCCCCTACTACTCTTACTTCCTCTTTTAACCACTAGTTTTGTTGTCTTACTATACAAATAATCCCCAAGGGAACTACGCTATCCTCCTCACAGGAAGCTTCCAACTGAGTTAAATATATAGTTGCTTCTCCTATTGCAATTAGTGGAGTTGTTTGTGTAACCGTAGAGTTAGGTATTGACATAGTCATCTGAGAAGTGGTTGGAGATAAATGGATGATTTCAACAGATGATGGTATAGAGGTTGGAGAAAGAATCAAAGCGAAAACTTCAGGAAGTGAAATAGGGGTATCAGCAACCGATGTTGAGGAAGGAGCAACTGGGCTTTGGACATCGGTGGCAGGTGGTGATGAAGTAGATGGTGGTGTTTCCAGAGAGATGGTTGAATATTGGATCTATGCAACAATTGATGGTGAAATGGGAAGTGGAACTGAAATGGTTGGAAATTGAGCAGTGGTGGAATATAGTGCATCAAATAATTGGGATATGGTGGATGGTGGTGTAATTTCAGAAGATGCAATGGAAAGGACTCCAACAGAAGGAAGTGAGAGTACATAAGTGATTATGCCAACTGCAGCAGTAACTTCAGCGAAATGTTCATCTAGGACAGTTATAGGGTGGTTCGATGTAGGTAGTTACACATCAGGAACCATTTTGTTTTGTGGGAATATTTTTCGAGCCAAGGGTGGCTATTTGGACATGAAATTGTGTGTTGGATTGTGAAATGCATTGACAGATCTATGTCCTTCACATACACTGAAAAGTTTTTCTAGGTAAAAATTAAAAAAGAACATATTTTTTCAAATTGCATCGAGTTGTTTTGACTTTGATACTCTTCATAATTAGCCACACAAGACAAACTGTGGAATTATCTTTCCTTACCTATATCAATACCATATTATGATATGTTTTTAAATATCATATTATGGTATGGTTTTTTGTTTGTCTACATACAAGCTTATCAAATTATGTTTTCTTACCTATTTAAATATCATATCATGGCATGTTTTTTTTAATCATTTTATGGTATGTTTTTTTTTATTGGTTTACAAACAAATTTGTGTCATTATGTTTAGAGATTGAAAAAGATTGTCATGATTTCTCTACCTAATAAATATTTTTATTTTATTTTAAATTTTTATTGATATAACAAAATATCTATACTAAAATTATTTATTTATACTTTATCTCCAAAATAATTATACTAAAATTATTTATTTATACTCTATTTCAAAAAAATTAGCCAAAACTTATAATTATCAGGGGCCACCTTACCATTTTTTCCGAACTAAGCCCCCACCTAAACATGAAAGATAATCCCAGTGACAAAGAATAACTAAGGGTCCACTGTCCATCCATTTCATAAACCTGAAATTTTAATCTTGATCTTACTTATAATTAATAGCTAAAGGGCTCCACTGTCCATCCATTTCTTAATAAATAAGCAAAGAGGGAAGGGACCCATCCGGATTTTATTGGTTCAAAGCTGTTTTTGTCTCCAACCAGAAAATAAATAATCTGTTTTGTCTCCAACCAGTAAATAAATAACTCGTTGAGGAATGTACGATCTATGATATTATTTAAGGCTTAGTATAAGTGTTAACCAAAAAAGCTCTCTCGCCGCCAATTCAGAAATATCGTATACGTTAATCACTCGTTCCGTCTTGAAATCTATTTTTCATTCATTCAATCTACAACGACAGAAACGGAATTTTTTTTACTTTTTCATTCATTCAATCTACAAAGACAGAAACAGAAAATTTCTCATAATTGACGTGGTTACATCGACGCACAGCCATACAGGGAATCCCTACTATTACCATTACCAGAAGTTGCTCACAGAATCTGTCAACACAAAACGTTACCGTTCATTACAAAACAGGCTTCCACCTTTTCATTTATGCGTCTTATTCTTATTTCTATACTGTTTCATCATATTTTCATTTCTTACTTTTATACTGTTTTTTTATACTCCAATTTTTATGTTCCTTAAGATGGTTTTTTCTAGTGATTGAATATTATTTAGCCTGTTACAGGCTATTTAATGCTGGGACAACAGGTTGGTTGGCAGTTATTCTTGTTGTGGCCGCATTAAATGGCTTACAGCAGTTAGATAATATTGGCGGTTTTTCCTAGCTTTATAACTGCAAAGTACAACATTACAACATACTTTTTTGTATTCAAATTATGTAATTTCAACAACTTATCTATCATATCTTTTTATATTCAAATTATACAATTTCAACAACTTATATATCATACTTTCTTATATTCAAATTATACAATTTCAACAAGTTATATATCTAGAATTCCAATAACTTCGACCACACCAGATTTCAAAGAATGACGCACAAAGTGATTCCAATCGTTACTTCCTTGAACCAACAATGACAGGTCTCCAAACATGGGTTGCATGTCAAAGGTCCGCAACAGCGCTTGGACCCGTTTACACAATTCAGCCCCACCGGATATCATAAAATACTGATGTGTTATCTACAACATCACTTGTAAAACATGCACACCATAATTGTTATTAAATAATACGTTTCTATTTCAACTTTTAAGTATGTCAGGCTGGATTTATAACGACTTTATATTGTACAAAAAAATTAAATGAACTGAATATAATATAAAATTATCAAAATATTTCCCTTGTGTGGGGTGATACAAGTTTCCTTTCAAAAATTGTAAGATGTGTAGGGCCTGAAAAGAGGAAGAGGTTATGGTGAGTGGGAGGGAGGCCTCTAGAGAACTTAATGCCTAAGTGAAAAGGAATATGGCAGGGTCATATTAATCTGATGTACAAAATTGTAACGTATAATCTGTAAAACAAACTAAACACTCATATATTAAACATAGACTTTTGGAGTTGATCCAAAGAAAAGACCATATATAATCAATAAAGCCTACAAATTAGAAAAGACAATATATAACCAATAAAGGAGAGGAATTAAAATAACTCACATTAGATACTTAGTATTATTAACGAGGTAAATCCCATGGTTATAAGTTTATATTTCTCTCCAAGTCAGTCCATATTCTTTTTCACTGAAAAATATAACTTACTATTAATATACGAAATAGTAAATGTTGCCAATTGTCAGAACAAAACAAACATCTCATCACTGCCCTGCAGTGCATATGTGTCATGTGAAAACATTTGGCCACAGTGCCAACAGCCACAAAGAAACCCATAATATGTTCCATATGTTCATACATAAAAAGCATGAACCCCTCCCGTAGGAGAAACAGGTTCATCAACCACCAGAAACCATCAAAGAGTCTCATCAAAATAACAAAGTTCTCAATAGTAACCAACAGCCATTGCTGCCAATATCCAAAAAAAGATATATGTCCAATAAGAATATCAAAACATAAACAGATAATCCCATACAATATAGCCGCAAATAGGAGTATACAAAAAGTCCAACAAGGACTTGGAAACAGCCCCTATGTGATATCTGCACATAGAAACTAATAGCGAACATAAGTATATCAGCTCATAAAGGAAAACTAAACAGCAACATAATATAACTAATTAAGAAGAAAAGAGCCAAGAAAATCAAGACCAATGAAGATGATGTGTATCAGTTAGAACTTGGGAAATCAATATTATTTGCGCAGGCAAGTCTCACTTCACGTTGGAAGTTGATAATCTAACCTTCGATGGTGAGCTCGGGAAATATGTCCTTATTCCATATTATTTTTTTAGTCCTTTCTTATAGATACTTTTCCATTTCTACTTGGTCATACTTTTAGAGATATGTTGTGCATTTCTTCCCTTTAATTAATGTCAATATTTTTACATATAGTTTTATCTTCCATGGTAGTTTTCCCATCACCCCCATACAACTTACTTGATATTTATGTAAATTGGTATTTAATATTTGCTTCTTACATCATCATTTTTTAATAAAAAAATTTCTCTTACATGTTAAAAATTTAGTTAATGATATTTTTTAAACTCTTATTTTCAAATTCATATTATTAAAATATTTCTAAACAAATTTTTATTTTAAAAATTACATTTTTATTTTAATTAAATCAACCAAGGGAATTGAATCCAAAAGACTATTAAATATGATAACCAATTAAAAATTAAAATGAGAAAAACTACCATGAAATTATAAGAATGGGACAAAAAGATAAAATAACTTAATCACTCCAAGATAAAAACATCCCATGGCCACCTCTCTTTAAACTTTTTAACTATTAATCACTTGTTTCACCTCGTGTGTGTGCGTATATATATTATACTCGATATTTGTAATATTGAATCAAATTATATACATAAGTCTTCATATACAAACTTTTTCAAACAAAACTATCCACAATTATGTTACCATAGCTTTTGGAGGAAGAAACTAACATCACCACATAAACTTCAAAAAAATCAAAATTCATACCCTTGACACTACACTCATCAAGGCCAACTAACTGATACATATCTATGCAAAGTAAGCATATATGTTGAAAGGAAAATGTAGTCTTCTGACAAGAAAACAAAATACCAAAACTAACCAAAGAAATTATATAGTCTTTTTTAGAAATGGATGAACCAAAAAAGATAAAGTATCATCTAGTTTCCATAAGCCTCAAAATATTCATGATAAACCACAACATTATTATTGAATTCTTCAAAAGAAAATAGACCTTCTCCAAGCCCAACTACTCTCTTTGATAGAGTATCTGCTTCTTCACTGAATTCCCTATAAACATGAAATAAATGTATACTTTGAAACATTTCCTAAAATTCTCAAACCCTTTTGATCAAATTGTTAGTAGTGAAATGTACAAATTTTCTTGATAAATTGCCCAGTCAATAATGAATTTAGAATCCCAACAACTTGAAGAAAAGTGAATCATTTTGCAATATAATAAAACAACAAACCCCAAAGTGCCAACAATTATGCCCTTGTATTTGAACCAATGCCACACCCCATCGACAAATTATAAAATCAAGATCCTCTTAACCTTAACAATACCAGCTACACACTTACCCTCCTATGAAGCCTAGTAAAAAAACCTAACATGCAAATATTCAGTGAAACAAGCCGCTTCAACAATTATAGAAGCCTTTTCTATAGGTTCTTTAGATACTTCTTTGAAATATACACTTATTTTTTAGTTAATTCTGGTAACATTTCTTTGTGAGTTTTCAAATAACACCAAATTTTGATGGATCCATATTCCACAACTGACAAAGCAAGGAAGATCTTTATAATTTGAAATTGAATAAATCCAATTCTTGAGACTGATCGCAAAAGAGTGAGACACCCATAAAATTTGAGCATGCATATCTATGTACCAAAACAAGCTAGATATATTAAGAAAAGAGAGATAAATCATCAATAATTCATGTAACAAATGTATTGGCATTAATCATCACACAAAAATGCTATAATAGATAATAAGAAAGAATGATGTATCTCATTGAGCATTAATTAATGGAGGTGTGAACAATATTTATAACAAGGCAATTTGAATTAGGTCAAGAGGCTATTTGAATTTCTCATGGATTGCATGAGGTGCTAGTGAGGCTTAACTAGAGCCAAAGACCTTAAATTAGCCATGCACACTCACAAAAAATAGTTACAAAGACCCAAGACTCCCCAATCACCAGTCAGTGCTAAACGTAGGGAAAAGTTCCCCAAACTAGGTAATGCACCCCCAAAACTAGGAATTTATCTCAAGTGGTCAATTTGGATGGGTTTTGGCCCACTAGATTCATCAATTCATAGTCTATTTAATTAGGTAGAGGTTATTTTCTCTAACAACCCCTATAACCCTAACTAGGTGAAAACAAAAAATGAAAAATGGGTCTCGACAATTTTCAACCTTATTAGGTACCTGTCACACAAAAACTCTCCGAAAATTGGGTAAGATGGAAGAAACCACGTGGGAACCCTCCCCCGATAAAAGAGAATGTAAAAAGAAGTGTAGGCTAACCCACTCCGAAAGTTTTGTGCGGAAATTGGTGATTAGTAGGACCAAAATTTGCAGCTCTAGAGTCTGAAGAGACACACTAGAGGTATTATTCAATGAGAACTTGATTTCATACAAGTTCTGCAATGGATTCTGCAATTAGAACTTGATTTCAAAAAAATTCTCCAAAGGCTTCTAAATCAAGGATGCATGGAGTAGAAACTGTTGTAAGTGCACACATGCAACTGGATTTCTTCAGTGTGGAAGCTTTCTTGTTGCACTATTTCTCTTCCTTTTCTTCACAAAACTTTGTGTACCTAAATATTGTTCTTGATGTGATCTTTTATTGCAGTAAGGACACCATAGCTTATCAACTTCGGTATTTCCATCATTGGAGTCGAAATCTTCATGAGAAATCCTTGGTTCATTCTCCTTGTTCCCCTTTTATGGGGGATTTTTCTTGCTTGTGCCCTTCTTCTCCTTAGTGGATGCAAGTGCATGCACCTTTAAGGTATTTTGGAGATCCATTTGTGATATTTTATCTTGATCTTGAAGGAGGGAAGCATCAGGGTACCCGCACGAAGCTGGTACCCAAAAAGGCCGCAATAGAAGCGCACAAGTGGAAAAAAAACAAGGGCACGCACACGCATTCAAACACGCGTACACGGCCCTGCTTCGGCAATTCCAAACGTCCACATTGTTGAGTTGACGTTGATAAAATGTTTAGGCACGCATTATTAACATGCACGCAAACATATGCAAGCACGTGTTATTAACGTGTGCGCGTGGCTGTTTTTTTATACAAAAAACAGAGCACAGTTTTGTTATTGTTTCACAAACCCACAAGCATGGAGTGACCAAACAAAGACCCTGCGAGCGTGTTTTGGAGAACCCAGAGCCTCCTACCCAGCATCAATCCGAACCTCCACTATGTTTTCGACATTGCCTCTAGGTAGGTGCTCAACGAATCAAGTTTTTGTTGTTTTCCATTGCAATTTTAAATTAAAAAAAATAGAATCAATTAAAAAACCAACAAACTATCATTGAAGATTAAATACACCTAACAAAATGACAACACACCACAACCATAAGAGGAAGCCAATGGAACCGAACCATCAGAAGATAACATCAACATTGGAACAGACAATGAACCTCGTGATGAACCATCTGAAAATCCTAAGGATCATTTACACCAAGATTTAAACTAATTAAGGGTATTAAACGATGAATTGAAGAACACCAAGGAACCCTCTCGGGTTTCCCTGGCTTCATCATTGTAAAACATCATTGAATCCATCAACAATGCTTACAGTGAGATCACAAATCTGAGCCAATACAGGGATAAAGTGAGGGAGCACTCTTCCATTGGGATCTCCAATGAACAAATTAAAGACCTCAACATAACGAAAGCACGGTTGTACAACAAATTCATAGATCCCAGGACAAGATAGCCTCCAGATGTGAGGAAGAGACAGGTTTGCATGGACTGGTGTAGTTACCAATCATGGAGAGTGTAACATCCCAAAAATTCATAAAAATTTAAAATTTTTCTAAGTGGTCTATTCTCCATTAGATGCTATGCGGAAGTATAAAGTGTAAGTTCAGCATCAATCATTACTGTTTCAGTCTTGCGACATTTAATATCTTTAGTTAAATTGTATTATCGTCAATTATATATATAAACATTCCTATATCGTAAATACTAAAATGTATAATCATCTTTTCTGCAAAATCATTTATGTATACGGACTTGGACGATGCTATATCTATAATTATAAAAATTGTCATCTTTTTGTCTTATGAAGAGGTAGAAGGACTGTGAGCCTCCTATGCAGTTGCGACCACTTTACATCTCAGATAGTCTTATTATGATGCAATGATCTTTCGATTAATACTTTATAATGTTGTTAACGCACTACTAGATTTATGCCTTAGGTGTTTTGATAATTAGATCGTCATATTCATGTTTAAATATGGTTAATTCTTAGCAAGATAGAATGTATTTAACCTTTACCGTTGATGGGTGTATACTGGTAGATACCTGAGGCCTACTTAGCTTAAGCTAACACATATTACCATTATCTATACAGGTTACAGGTTTTACTTCTACCTAGTAATGGTGTTAAAAAATCATTCTTTTATTTACCTTATATGGCAAACTATACCATAATATTTTAAGTTGTGGTTTGATATCGTAATGGGATTGAAAATGGAATAGTTACAAGGTCATATACTATGTTATGAAGGTGGCATATAACCAAACTAAATGGCTTATGAAAACGATGAGCACCTTGTACACAAGCTATAGGTTATGTAAAAAGTGGTGGAATATGTATCAAACTGATACTATGGACTATGCGAAGGTGGGAACTTCTATCAAGGTTACAAAATATGATTGCGTAGTTTGTAATAAGAACTATAGACTATGGGTTTAAAATTTCAGGTTGGTGGATGACAAGGCATAAGACTTAATGAAATCGCGTGAATACCATTAATGTGTGTCAGGTATACCAAAACCCTAACGCTAAACTTCAGGGTTTGGTATGTTGGCCATTGTTTGTTTTTGCTCCGGTATTGTGATGGTGAGCTGAGCTCCTCTCAGCTGCCATGGTGGTTTGAACAACCTCAACACCACTCGTTGAGATGGTTAGGAAAATGTAAGCGCTAGTCGTGGAAACTTTAAGGTGTTCAACGTTGTGCAAGAGTTCAACTGTTTGGTTCTTCTCATCTTGGGTTCAAAAACCTGCGAGGTAAATAATAAACTTATGCATTGATTCTTTAAATGTTTACAGTATTGGTTTTTTGATAACTTAAGACATTCCAGTTTTAACCCTGTCTCCGTTGCAATGACAATGGTAGGTTTCCAAACCTTGGTGATGGCACTTTTAGAGAAGGGATAGGTCCCAGTGGATTCTAAGTCCATGGTAAGTCTCGGGCCTATTAAGATGATACCCCTGTCTATGCTAGAATGGATTGTTATTATCTCATTGCTTATCCAGCGTTTAACTAAATGTAAAGTTTAGAGCAACAATGTTGTAGTACGTTCTTCTTTGCAACGATTCTAGTTTTGTTTTTCGATTAACGAAGTTAGGAAATTGGAAAGGCGGAGAGTCTTTGGCCCACTAAGTAGTGGTGCTACGATTGTAATGTTTGACTACGATATGAAATACAATGTATCGCTTGTTTCTAAACATTAATCTATGTGTTGAAAAAGTATCGAGGTTTTACTCTCGGCTACAGTTAGTTTATCTCAGTGCATATGTCTATTTCTTAAAGTTATTTGTTCATTGTTGAGAGCTACATGGTTTGAACCCTGGCCTTTGTCTCGATACTATATTTATAGTTTTTTGTGAATATATTTATAAACTTATCTTTCGGCTTCTTGGCGGTTTGTATCTTAGGCAATTAAATGATATATGAAAAGATTTAGGGTTTTAAAACCCGACTGTCACGATATTAATTCTTCTTGTATTTTATGCATTGGTAAAACCCTGCCTAGGTGTGTTCTTGGTTGAGAATCGAACCCTTGGTATTTATTTCTTTAACTTGAGTAGAGCTACAATGAAAGGAGTGACATCAAGCTTAACCCTCGATGTAAACTATGTTAATATTAATAATTGTCTAGGTTATACAGATGTCGTTACTTACTGTATTTAATTTTATAAAAGGGTATTGAATCAATATTAAATACTAAGGGTTTAGGATAATCCCATATGGCCTGTGCCCTTTCTTAAATGAGTTTTACTGGTGGTATCAATGAATCTAATAAAAGTTAAAAGCCGATTCATATTACTTTACTGAACCCTTGGGTGAGACCATAGGTCTTGAACGCGCGCCTTGTGATACTTCTTTATAATGTTTATATTCCAATAAGAAAAAGAAACCGATGTTGATTATATCTGAGATCTCGAATTATACTGTGTAATTGAATGGTTTGATTTATTTTATGCAATCGAGTAGGTATTCGATACTTAGCAATAGTAGATGTTTATGGGGTTTTGACCTTTGTAATAATCGACCTACTCCTTGTATTAGATTAGCATCAAAGGTTTTTATATTATAATTCTTTCCAAGGGAAAAGATGGGTGTATTTTCCAACACTAAGTGTTCATTGATATTTCTATAAAATACTAGTTAAAAATGCAGGGTTCTCGATGCTTAAATGAATATAATATTTTGTCATATTATTTGCATAAATATTTTGTAGTACATAATGAAGTATAAGTCTTGCTGCAATGATTAGATTACTAGGGTTTTGTATTTGAGTTCTATAAAACGACATGTTTATTTGGAAACTATATATTAATTATTTGTATCGATTCACCTATTGTGGTTCTGTTTATAAATCAGATATATATAAACCTAGGGTTTAATTTAGATCTTTGTAGATCATAATATACATATATATATATATATATATATTATAAACTATGCTTTAGTTTATTATTCTACAAGTATAAATATTCATATGCAACAATATAAATTGTTTCTTTGTTCTGTACTATTTACTTCTATTGAATTCTACTATTTGGAAAATAAATAGATATAGAATCTTAATTGCATGCTATAGTATAAAACATCATTTTTTAGCGTAAAAGTAGATGACATATATTTTTATTTACTATTTGAAAATCATATCTAATTGATGTTAATTAATACTCTTCCTGTACTAGAGTACATCACCTATGGGTGAAAGGAAAAATTTAGGGAGATATTTATCTTCAATCATTCTTTATTAGAAATCTGATCATTCATTCGATTCATAAAAGTAATATTCATTTCAGAAAATCAGACATTTGGAACAACCTATTGATATCTATTAAACAAAGAGTTTTTCAAAATAGTTCAACAGTTCAGAAAAGAAATAAAATATAACAAGTAGAACCTAATAATTTTATAGGGTGGAAAAACACCCAAGGAGGCTTGTTCCTCCCAACCTTCTCCAGAAGAGAAACCAAATCAATTGCTCCTTTCAACCCCCAAGCCAGTTTACTGAACCACTAGGAAGAAGTATCTGTGTAGAAGCAAGACACTCAGGTTGTACTTCAGCAACCAAAGGAGACTTGTATACACCTCACATGTGTACTTCAACAATCAATGGAGACTTGGATACACATCAAAACCTTTTCACTCAGCTGGAAAACTATGCACAAAGCAGGAATAAGACAGTCTTACTTTGCAACTCAAAACATAGCTTCCCCTCACTGAATCTCTTGTGTGCAATTACCAGCAAAACCACAAGGTAAGTTCTCTCATCAGAGAAAGTGTGAGCCTCTAATCAAATTTGATGGCTATAAAAAGATGCCTAGGTCTTTTTGCTAATCAGTTTCATTCTGATACAGAAGCATCGGAGCCTAGGAAGACGAGTCGAAGTTGATCAACAAAAGGGATCCGACCAGAGGGAGTGCCGATGACCACTGCTGCATGAACCAGATTGACTGGTCGAAGTCAATAAGTAGAGCATAGAACTATCAAAGCAGTCGATAGGAGGAAATAAGTCAAGAGTCGACATTTCAATGTCGAGAGATGATAGTCCATATTCGACATGAAAATGTTGATAGGAGACAAGTTGCCGCAGAGTTGTAGGACGGTCGACATGTTGTCAAACCGAGACATCGATGGATTGGGCGTGAGCCAAGCGAGGAGGAAGGGGCAGAATGGTGAAGACTAAGTGCAGAGTCAAAGCTGACAGAGGACAATAGGGCCGACGTGATGGTTTACTGTAGCTTGTCAGAAGGAGGCGTAGAAGTCAAGGAGAGTACTTGGAAACAGTTTGGGGTTGCTAAGGAAGTTAATGGTAGTTATTGCAGGTTGAAGCCGAATGACTATTTGATTTCCTTGTTCGAGAAGTTGCAGAACTTTTGACTGAAAAGGAGATGACCGTGAAGGAGTAAACGGAAGAGTTCTATAGATTGTCAATAAGGTCGGAGCAAACCAACGAAGGAGAAGAAGTTGTCACTAGGTATGTGAACAGCTTGAAATATGCCATTCAGGATGAATTGAGCATGTCAAGATTTAGAGTAGTCGGTGAAGCCTACCAGTTAGCTCTGAAGGCAAAAGATAAATTGTCAAGGAAATCCATAGCAACCAGAGGAAGGACGACTGGTCGGGGTGTGAGGACTATTTTCGTGAAAGGCCAAAGTAGTAGTTACAAAAAGGAAACTATCAAAGATAGTCGACATGTGGAAGCGACATCGACAAGGGAGAAAGCGCAGGAGAATCGATGCGATGGTCATGAGAACCGCGGTTGAGGTGCGTACAGTCGAGGTGGTCCATCTGATAGGAAAGGAGTGAATAGACCAACGATAATCTGTTATAAGTTTCGAGGAGCAGGAGATAAGGCATATGAATGCCTAGAGAACCTGCATGCTGTAGAGGAGTCGAAACCCAGGTGTCAAAGAGATGAGAAAGTCGACGAGAGGGAAGAATCAGCATCTGACAATAGTAGAGAGGAGAAAAGAAGGAACCACAGTCTGACGGTCAGCAGAACACTGGTTCAGGAAGACAAATGCGAGGAGCAAGAGTCGGCACAGCGGAAGGTGATCTTTCGAACGAAGGTGCGAATCGGTGAATGGAGTTGAAAGACCATAGTTCATGGTGGAAGCACTAAGAATCTTGTGTTAATAGAGGTCATCGACAAGATTGGGTTGAAATGTCAAGAACATCCACACCCTTACAAGATCTCATGGTTGTAGGAAGGACACCTTGTGAAGGTGACCAGGCAGTGCCTAATTAACTTCAAGGTTGGGAAGTTACAGGACAACATACTGTGTGACGTAATCCCAATGGACGCGTTCCATCTGTTGTTAGGAAGACCATGGAAATATGATAAGAGAATGATCTATGATGGTCAAGACAACACAGTCACTATGTGGAAGAATGGCATGAAAAGGACTCTTAAGCCGAAACCAGAGGAGCAATCTGATGGTAAGCAGGGTGAGAGCAACTTTTGGGAGAAGTGCGTACTGATGTGTTCAGTGAAGGAATTCCTCACGGAAGAGGAAAAGTAGTCGGGGTGTTATGATATCATTCCTAAAGGACCATGTGTTGAGGAGGTGACAATGGAGGAGAAAATTCTGGTTGAAGTCAGAAAGATGCTCGAAGAGTTTCGAAGCATAGTGGTCGATGAGACACCGATGGGATTGCTGCTAACAAGGAGTATATCCCATCATATCGACTTGATTCCAGGGTCAAGTCTGCCAAACAAGGCACCGCATAGGATGAGTCCGACAAAAGGTCAGGAACTCAATCGATAGGTCCAGGATTTTTTGGAAAGAGGGTTGACCAGAGAGAGTTTGAGTCCGTGATTGGTACCAATAGTATTAGAGCTGAAGAAAGGTGGAGAATGGATGATGTGTACAGACTCCAGAGCTATCAACAAGATCACGATCAAGTATTGGTTTACATTTTCGAGAATGGACAACTTGATGGATGGTTTGAGTGGATCGAAGTACTTCACGAAGATAGACCTGAAGAGCGGTTACCACCAGATTCGGTTTAGAGAAGGAGACGAATGGAAAACAACATTCAAGATTAAGGAAGGGCTGTATGAGTGGTTAGTGATGCCATTTGGATTGACTAATGCACTCAATACATTCATGCGATTGATTAATGAAGTACTAAAACCATTCTTGAGAAATTTTGTCGTAGTCTATCTAGACGACATTCTGATTTTAAGTCCAACCAAGGCATAACACTTGGGGCACATTCGACAGGTAATAGAGAAGTTGCAAGATGAGAAGTTGACGGTGAACCTGCAAAAGTGTTTCTTCATGGAGGAAGAACTAGTATACTTTGGATTCGTAATGTTAGGTAAAGGGTTGGTGATGGACCCAGAAAAGGTGAAGGTTATATTGGATTGGCCTAAACCGACAAGCGCGACTCGAGTGAGGATTTTCCATTGACTTGCCACTTTCTATAGGAAGTTCATCACGGGATTCAGTTGGATCTGCGCACCACTGACAGAGTGCATGCACAAAGGAGAGTTCAAGTGGATGGAAGCAGCCCAACAATATTTCGACAAGTTAAAGGAAAAGGTCACTGAGAGCCAAGTTTTAGCACTCCCAGATTTCGACAAAGTTTTCCAGGTTGACTGCGACGCAAGTGGAATCGTAATTGGAGCAGTGTTGATCTAGGAGGGCCAACCAATTGCATTCTTCAGTGAGAAGTTGGATGATGCGAATTAGAATTATTCGGTCTATGACCAAAAATTATATGCTATTGTCCAAGCATTGAAGAAGTGGAGGCATTATTTGTTGCCCAAGGAATCTGTGTTGTACACAGATCACCAAGCGCCGAGGTATCTGAATACTCAGTTGAAGTTGAATCAGCAGCACATGAAATGGGTCGAGTTCCTATAGGGATATACATTCATGTTGCGACATAGGTCAGGCAAGTCGAACAAGGTTGTCGACGCGATGAGCAGAAGAATTACATTAATGAACACAATGAGAGTTCAGGAAATAGGAATAGAGTCGGTGAAGACGGAGTACGCTACCGACAAGGATTTTGCGAAAGCATGGGATGCTTGTCATGAGCCATGGAGTGTTGACAGAAATCCATACTTGGATTATTTCATCCAAGAGGGATACCTATTCAAGGGATGACAATTGTGTATTCCCAGAGGATCAGTGTGAGAGAACCTAATCCGAGAGTTGCATAGCGGCGGATTAGCAGTTCATTTTGGCATCGACAAGACTAAGGAATTGGTCGAAGAAAAGTATTATTGGCCAAAGATGGCAACAAATGTAAGAAAGTGGGTGCGACATTATAGAGTTTGTAAGTTGGAAAAAGGAAGAAGTCAGAACATAGGGTTGTATACATTGTTGCCGATACCGAATACCCCATGGGAGTACCTGAGCATGGATTTTGTGCTAGGATTGCTGAAGATGAAGCAAGGAAGCGACTCAATATTTGTTGTAGTTGACAGATTTTCAAAAATGGCACACTTTATTCCGTGTCGAAAGAGAAGTGATGACACAAGCATTGTTGTACTATTCTTCAAAGTAGTAGTAAGATTGCGTGGATTTCTGAAGAGTATCATGTCAGATCGGGTTACCAAGTTTATGGGGTATTTATGGAGAACCCTATGGAAGAAACTAAACACGAGGTTGCAATTTAGCACTGCATATCATCCGTAGACAAACGAACCAACCAAGGTGGTGAACAGAAGTTTGGGAAACCTTCTGAGATGTTTGACAGTCGACAGACCCAAGCAGTGGGAGAACGTGTTAGCGCAAGCAGAGCTCACATACAACAATTTTGTGAATCAGTCAATAGGTTTGAGTCCATTCTAGATTGTTTAGGGAAGAATCCCACACAGAGTGGTGGATTTGGTTGAGTTGTCGACAGAAACTAGGAAAAGAGTGGATATCGAATCATTTGCAGAGCACATGAAAGAAGTTCATGAAGATGTGTGAAAGTGCATAGAAAGAAGCAACGCGACATTCAAGTTTAGAGCTGATAAGAAGAAGAGACTATAGTCGTTCAGCGAAGGAGACTTGGTCTATGCACATTTGCGGAAGGAGAGATTACTGACAGGGACATATAACAAGTTGAAGCTGAAGAAGATTGGACCATGTAAGATTATGAAGAAAATTCTAGACAATGCTTATGTGTTGCAGTTGCCGAATGACTTAAGCATTTCACCAATGTTCAATGTATCAGATTTGCACAAGTTCAAAGAAGGCTCAAGCAGTGGAAGCGAAGAAGTGTTGAACATCAACTGGACAACGTAGATTCCAGATTGACACAAGGAAGAGATCTCATAAGTAATAGAGGAAAGTGAAGTCGAGCGTATGTGCAGTTCATGAAGGAAGGAATACTTGGTGCGATGGAGGGATGATGAGTTGTAGGAGGCGACGCAGATTTCTGAAGAAGAGTTTAGGAGACTGATGGAGCAGTCAAGTTCATTTTCACCCGGGGAGTCTGATGCAGGACCATCAGGGCCTAGGAAGACCAGTCAAAGTTGATCGATAGAAGGGAGCCGACCAGAGGGAGTGTCGACGACCACTAGTGTGTGAAGAAGATGTCAATGTCGACAGATGACAGTCGATAGTCGACATGCGACAGACGACAGTCAATAGTTGACATGCAAATGTCGATATGCGACAAGTTGCTGTAGCGTTGTAGGAAGGTCGACATGTTGTCAAACTGCAACATCGACAGATTGGGCATGAGTCAAGTGAGGATGAAGGGGCAGAATGGCGAAGAATAAGTGTAGAGTCGAAGCTGACAGAGGACAGTATGGTCAACGTGATGGTTTACTGTAGCCTATCAGAAGGAGGCATAGAAGTCAAGGAGAGTACTTGGAAATAGTTCGAGGTTGCTAAGGAAGTTAATGGTAGTTATTGCAGGTGGGTGAAGACATGACAAATGTCATCACAGGCAAAGGCTATGCAACACGGTCGAGACGCTGACAGTTGCAGGTCTGCAAGATCGTGGAAGGATCGGCTAACAAGAGGATGCATGTCTCAGAGATCGCAGTGGTCTTGGGAACAATAGCCGCAGAGTAGAAGATGAGGGAGTTGGATCAGTTGAGGGGGCCTTGCCATTTTGGGAGATTCAGGAAGAGCAAAGGAGAAGATCGAGCCATAGCTCAGAGTTCTATAGCGAACTAGGAGAGGGTGAGGTCGACACACTAAGAGAGCACACCACAGTTACTTCTGTATTTTAACGGCCAAGGTCGATAGTTAGTTAGTCAATTGTATTTACAGTTATTCCACATTGTAACTGATTGGGAGAAGTAATATAAGACACTTCTGGAATCCTGTTTTACACTTGTTTTGTGTGAAAATTATGGTCGTGTCATGTGTAATGTTAAGCAAGAACCTTGTTATGATGAGGAGACTTGCATCACATTCAATGATCCATAAGCTCCAGTTCCACATTCCTGGGAACTTGACCACAATTTAAGGGAGTTGTCCCATAACAATAGCTAGTTACTGAGTTCAGATGCTGCCACTTGTCCATTTCCTTCTACCCCAGATTCCATTCCTCCTAGTGGATCAGTAAACACTCTTTCAACAGTCTCCTTGGGTGAGTGTCTCTTATTTTATTTTATTAAATAATAACATTATTCATTTACAGTCATCCTTGACACTTCGTCAAATATAAAACTTTATAATAAAAGTTAAAGTAATGTTTTTCCACAAACATAAATTGTCTCAAGTAATAGGTATGTTACAAACACCCCCTCTTAAGCTCAACATTGTCCTCAATGTTGCTTATTCTTCATCAGAGCCTCCCTGGAACATAATTGGATATGTTCCCCGCATATTACTTTCCATTTCCTAGGTAACTTCATCTAAGCTAAGTTGCTTCCACTACACCTTTACCTGCGCTATGGTGTGATTCTGAAGTATAATTTCCCTCCTATTAAGGATGCAGTCTGGTTCCACCTGAAAATATCCTTCGGGCTCCAGATGTATGGCATTCCAATTTATCACATGAGTAGCATCATGCACATACTTTTTCGAAAAAGAAATATGGAAAACGTTATGTATTCTCAAGTTAGATGGTAAAGCCAACTAATATGCAACTGATCCAATTCTTGACAGAATTTCGAACGGTCCACAATACCTAGGTGCTAGTCTAGCACAACTCCCAAGCTTAAAAGAGCTTTTTTGGGTTTTACTTTAACAAAAACATGATCTCCTACTTGAAATTCTTTCTCAGTTCGTTTCAGATCTGCATAATTTTTTTGTTTGTCTTCTGCATTTTTTAAATTGCTTTGTACCTACTTCACGGTTAGTTCTATCTCTTTTAACAAATCTGGTCCTAACATCAATATGTCAACAACATTACTCCAAGAGATAGGAGTACTGCATTTCCTACCATATAGAATCTCAAATTAACTAAGTCTAATAGAAGCTTGATAGTGATTATTGTAAGCAAATTCAACTAAATGTAAATAATCTTCCCATTTAGTTGTCTAATCTTTAACATACATTCTTAACATGTCTTCTAAAACCTGATTTACTCTTTCAGTTTGTCTGTCAGTTTGTGGGTGAAAGGATGTACTGAAATTTAACTTAGTATCTAAACCTTTAAACAATACTGTCCAAAAGTTTCTAGTAAACTTAGAATCTCGATCAGAAATTATTACCTTAGGAATTCCATGTAAACGAAAGATTTGATTCATAAACACATTAGCAATGTTAGTAGCTTTAAAAGTAGTTTTAACAGGAATAAAATGAGTTGCTTTACTAAGATTATCCACAACTACCATTATTGAGTCATTCTGTTTTTTATTTCTAGGAAAATCAGTTATAAAATCAATACTTATAATTCCCCACTTCCATTCTAGAATTGGCAATGGCTGTAATAGGCCAGCTGGGTGTTGATGCTTAGCTTTAATTTTTCAACATTCAAATCACCTAACTATGTATTTAGCCACTTTATTTTTCATATTTGGCCAAAAGTAATCCTTTCTCAACATAGTTATCATTTTCTGATAACTAGGGTGTCCCGAATAAGGACTTTTATGTACTTCATCTAAAACCAACAACTTAACTTTTGACATATTAGGCACATAAATTCTGTTTGTGTACATCATTAGACCTTTTTCATTCATGCTATAATTTGTTATTAAATTTTCAGATACATTTTCAACAACTTTTTCACATAATTTCTGATAATTTTCATCTTCCTTAATTCCTTCTTCAAGCTGATTTTCCAGATCTATTTTGTAAGTGTTGATTGCTACCAACAAAATTTAATTTAGTGTTTATGCTTAAGGCATTAGAACCTTTATTTTCTTTACCCTTAATGTGTTGAATCTCTAAATTGTATTCGCTAAGGAAAGCTAACCACCTAACTTTCCTTCCATTTAGATTTGGTTGATCCAACAAGTATTTTAAACCTTTATTATCTGTCATTAAAGAAAAATTTCTTCCAATCAAGTGATGGTGCCACATCTTTAAGGCATGTATCACGGCTGCCAACTCTAGATCACAGGTTGCATAATTCTTTTTATGAATTTTTAACTTCCTTGACTCGTATGCTATTACATGAACTTCTTGATTTAAGACTCCGCCAAGTCCATCGTTGCATGCATCAGTGCATACAACGAAGTCCTTATTTGGATCTACAAATTTCAATATAGGTGTTGTTGTTAACAGTTCCTTTAATTTCTTAAAACTCTCTTCACACTTTTGATCCCAGATGAATTTCTTTCCCTTTTTTTGCAAAGAGGTTATGGGATTCGCAATTATGGAGAATCCTTCAATAAATTTTTTGTAGTAACCTATGATTCCCATGAATGACCGTACATCAATTACATCTTTTGGGACATGCCTCTCATTAATTGCTCTTATTTTATTTGGGTCGACTGCGATCCGTTCTTTAGATATTACGTGACCTAAGTACTATATTTTATCTTTGTAAAATTCACATTTACTAAATTTAGCATAAAGTTGGTGTTCTCTTAAAACTTGTAGAATTATCCTTAAGTGTTTCTCGTATTTTTCTTTAGTCTTAGAATAAATTAGAATATCATCAATGAAAACAATTACAAACTTATCTAGATATTTATGTAAAACGTTATTCATTAGACACATGAAGACTGCTGGAGCATTAGTTAGTACAAAAGGAATAACTATGAACTCATAATGCCCATAATGGGTCCTGAAAGCAGTTTTTAAAATGTCTTCATCATTTATCCTGACTTGATGGTATCCAGACCTCAAGTCTATTTTAGAAAATATCGTTGCTCTGTGTACTTGATCAAATAGATCATATATGTGGGGCAAAGGATATCGGTTTTTAATAGTCATTTTATTTAGTTGACGGTAGTCTATGCATAAATGCAAGGTACCATCCTTCTTTTTAACAAAGATAACCGGTGCTCCCCAAGGAGACACACTTGGCCTTATGTAATTTTTATCAATTAGTTCATTCTATTGTGATTTTAGTTCATTAAGTTCCAAAATGTTCATTCTGTAAGGAGCCTTTGAGTTTGGTACCGCACCCGGTAATAACTCAATGGTGAGATCTAATTCCCTTTTCGGAGGTAGTCCTGGAATTTCATTCGGGAATACATCCGAAAAGTCTTTTAGAATGGGTATGTCTTTCAATTTTAACTTATCTTCCTCAGTTGAATGTTTGTCATTAATTACATTTACAACAAACATTTTACACCCTTTCCTTACAGCCTTCTTTACTTGGAAAGTGGAAATTTGTCTAATGGAAGTTTTTATAGGGATTCCTTTTACTATTTCAGTTTCTCTTTCATTATTTAAACAAGTAAAAGAATTTTCAAAACAGTTCAGCACTACTCTATGCTTTTCTAGCCAGTCCATTCATATTAATACGTCATAAGATCCTAACTGTAAAATATTCAATTTAACTTGCGTCTTTAACTGGCTCATAAATAAATCACAGCTTTTAACAAATTCTACAACCTTTTTTTTGGTTCTTGTTGCTAACTAAACTAGCCATGACTTATCAAACTTTTCTACTTTTAACTTGCAACTTTTTACTAAAACAACTGATATGTAACTCAAAGTTGCACCTGGATCAATTAGAATAGAAATAGGTTTGTTTTGTAGCATACCTTCAATCTCGACCATTGAAGTTTGATGATCTACCTGTCAATTTTCCAGCGCTGCATTGACTCTGGGCATCTCCCTTGCTAAATCACCAACTGTTGATTTTGTCTGCATTGTATGAATGTTGTTGACTGTTCTTCTCTTGTTTGGACAGTTATTTCTAGTATGCGGCCCTTGACAATCATAACATTTTAAAGGTTGTCTTTGTTCATTAATTCTGGGAGTATTATTATTATTATTGTTAGGCATGTTTCTTGTAGCTATGGAATTTTGCGGTGCATTACTTCTGTAATTATTGCCATGAAAAATTCTGTTAGTAAAATTCCTCTTGTTACTTCCAGAATTATGATTAAAACTTTTCTTTTTATGCTCAAAATTGCTAGGTTTTTTATTCCTCCAACCAGATATACCTTCTCTTTTTATGTTCTGTTCGTAACAAAAATTGGCCTTTCTCATGGCTTCTTCAAGAGTTGTAGGATTATCGTACTCAATTCTGTCTTTTATATTGAAGGGTAGACAACTAAAAAACCTTTGTACTTTAGGTTTTTCTTCTACTATATAAGGTACATACCTAAACATACTTAGAAATTTACTACTTAACTCTTTCATACTCATAGAACAGAATTTTAAATCATCAAATTATTTTGCTTTCCCTTTGTAGTATTTTTCAGACAGAAACTTTGTCTTAAAATATTTCTTAAATACACTCCAAGTTATGCTCTTTTCCTTAATACTTTTTACTCTCTTAATATCCTGCCACCAAATGTCTACTTTCCCAGTCAGATTGTAAATGGTCATCTTAGCTTTTAACTAATATGAGTAATCATATATTTGGAAATATTTCTTCATGCTAGACAACCATGCTTCGACTGCCTCACCCTTTTCATTTTCACCATTAAAGGTTGGGGGTTTTATCTTCTTAAATTCCCCTGAAATATGTTCATAAGGTTTGTGCTTTCTTTTCTTAGGACTGCAGTCACCGTCACTGTTGGCTCGATCATACTTATGTTTTCTTCTATAAGTTTTATCATTAGATTAGTAAGAAGAGTCACTTTCACTTTTATAGTATTTTACTTTCTTACCTCTGTGTTGATAGGACATAGTTCCAAATTCAGATTTTATTTCTGTTCTCTTATCTTTTTCATGATTATGATACTTATCGAGTAAAATCTGATTCAACTCCTCCTAAGCTCTTAAAATTCTTTCATTCTCTTCTTTAATAGTTCTTATCTCAGCTTTTAAATCTTTAACTATACGTAAAAGTTCATATCATTGATCATTTAGTTCTACATAAATTTCTTCATTAACTTGTTCATGTTTGTTATTATTACGTTCACTATGATGAGTTCTATCCTCTACAGATTCTTCGGGTACTTCCATACCTGCAATTTAAATATCAAAATTGTTATGTATAGAAACAAATTAAAACAAAATTAGTAAACTATAGTTTCTATTTTTATTTTCTGTTGTGCGCGTTGAGCCATATTTAGGCCTAGAGTTTGAACTCACACTCTGATACCACATGTAACATCCCAAAAATTCGCAAAAATTCAAATTTTTTCTAAGCTGTCTATTGGCCATTAGATGCTATGCGGAAGTATAAAGTGTAAGTTCATCATCAATAATTATTGTTTTAGTATTGCGACATTTAATGTCTTTAGTTAAATTGTATTATTGTCAATTATATATATAAACATTCCTATATCATAAATACTAAAATGTATAATCGTCTTTTCTATAAAATCATTTATGTATATGGACTTGGACGATGCTATATCTATAAGGATAAAAATTGTCATATTTTTGTATTATGAAGATGTAGAAGGACTTTGAGCCTCCTATGCATTTGTGACCACTTTATGTCTCAGTTAGTATTATTATGATCCAATTATCTTTCGATTAATACTTTATAATGTTGTTAACGTACTACTAGATTTATGCCTTAGGTGTTTTGATAATTATATTGTCATATTCATGTTTAAATATGGTTAATTCTTATCAAGATAGAATGTATTTAACCTTTACCATTGACGGGTGTATACTGGTATACACCTGAGGCTTACTTAGCTTAAGCTAACGCATATTACAATTATCTGTACATGTTACAGGTTTTACTTCTACCTAGTAATGGTGTTAAGAGTTCATTCTTTTATTTACCTTATATGGCAAACTATACCATAAGCTTTTAAGTTGTGGTTTGATATCGTAAAGGGATTGAAAATGGAATAGTTACAATGTCCTATACTATGTTATGAAGGTGGAATATAACCAAACTAAATGGCTTATGAATATGATGAGCACCTTGTACACAAGCTATAGGTTATGCAAAAAGTGGTGGAATATGTATCAAACTGAAACTATGGACTATGCGAAGGTGGGAACTTCTATCAAGGTTATACAATATGATTGCGCAGTTTGTAATAAGAACTATAGACTATGGGTTAAAATTTTTGGGTTGGTGAATGACAAGGCATAAGACTTAATGAAATCACGTGAATACCATTAATGTGTCTTGGGTATAACAAAACCCTAACGCTAAACTTCAGGGTTTGGTCTGTTGGCCATTGTTTGTTTTTGCTCCGGTGTTGTGATGGAAAACTGGGCTTCTCTTGGCCGCCATGGTGGTTTGAAAAGAATCAACACCACTCGCTGAGATGGTTAGGAAACTATAAGTGCTAGTCGTGGAGACTTTAAGGTGTTCAACGTCGTGCAAGAGTTCAACTATCTGGTTCTTGTCAGCCTAGGTTCGAAACCCTGCGAGGTAATTAATCAACTGATGCATTGATTCTTTAAATGTTTACAGTATTGGTTTTTGATAACTTAAGACGTTTCAGTTTTAACCATGTCTCGATTGCAATGGCATGGGCCCAGGTTTCCAAACCTCGGTGATGGAACTTTGAGAGAAGGGACATGTCCCAGTGGATTGTGAGTGCATGGTAAGTCTCGGGCCTATCCAAATGATACCCCTCTCAACGCTATAATGAATTGTTACTCTCTCGTTGCTTCTTCAACGTTTAACTAAATGTAAAGTTTAGAGCAACAATGCTGAAGTAGGTTCTTTTCTTGGCAATGATTCTAGTTTTTGTTTTTGGTTAATGAAGTTAGGATATTGGAAAGCTAGAGAGTCTTTGGCCCACTAAGCAGTGGTACTATGATTGTAATGTTTCACTACGAAATGAAATACAATGTATCGCTTGTTTCTAAACTTTAATCTCTGTGTTGAAAAAGTATTGAGGTTTTATTCTCGGCTATAGTTAGTTTATCTCAGTGCATATGTCTATTTCTAAAATTTATTGGTTCAGTGTTGAGAGCTATAGGGTTTGAACCCTAGCCTTTGTCTCGATACTATATTTATAGTTTTTTGTGAATATATTTATAAACATATTTTTCGACTTCGTGGGAGTTTGTATCTTCTACACTTAAATGATATATGAAGAGATTTAGGGTTTTAAAACCCGACTGTCATTATATTAATTATTCTTGTATTTTATGCGGTTTTGACCATTGTAATAATCGACCTACTCCTTGTATTAGATTAGCATCAAATCTTTTTATATTATAATTCTTTCCAAGGGAAAGGATGGGTGTATTTTCCAAAACTAAATGTTCATTGATATTTCTATGCAATACTGGTTAAAAATGCAGGGTTCTCGATGCTTAAATGAATATAATATTTTGTCATATTATTTGCATAAATTCTCTATAGTATATAATGAAGTATAAGTCTTTCTGCAATGATTATAATACTAGGGTTTTGTATTTGAGTTATGTAAAATGACATGTTTATTTGGAAATTTTATATGAATTATTTGTATCGATTCTCCTATTGTGGTTCTGTTTATAAATCAAATATATATAGACCTAGGGTTTCATTTAGATCTTTGTAGATTATAATATACATATATATATTATAAAATGTGCTTTAGTTTATGATTCTACAAGTATAAATATCCATATGCAACAATATAAATTGTTTCTTTGTTATGTACTATTTACTTCTATTGAATTCTATTTTTTGGAAAAATTAACAGATATAGATTTTGAATTGCATGCTACAGTATAAAACATCATTTCTCAACATAAAGGAAGAGGACATATATTTTTATTTATTGTTTGGCAATCATATCTAATCTATGTTAATTAACTCTCTTCCTCTACTAGACTACATCACCTACGGGTGAAAGGAAAAATCAAGGGAGATATTTATCTTCAATCATTCATTATTCAAAACATGATCATTCATTCGATTGATAAAAGTAATATTCAGTTCAAAAAATCAGACATTTGGAATAGCCTATTGATATCTAATAAACACACAGTTTTTTCAGAATAGTTCAACAGTTTAGAAAAGAAATAAAATATAACAAGTAGAACCTGATAATTTGATAGTGTGGAAAAACACCCAAGGAGGCCTGTTCCTCCCAACCTTCTCCAGAAGAGAATCCAATCACTTGCTCCATTGGACACCCGATCCTATTTATTGAACCACTAGGAAGAAGTCTCTGTGTAGAAGCAAGGCACTCATGTTGTACTTCAACAATCAATGGAGACTTGCATACACCTCACATGTGTACTTTAGCAATCAGTGGAGACTTGCATACACATCAAAACCTATGCACTCAGTAGGAAAACTATGCACTCAGCAAGAATAAGACAGTCTTACTCTGCAACTCAAAACATAGCTTCCCCTCATCGAATCTCTTGTGTGCAATTACTAGAAAAACCACAAGGTAAGTTCCCTCTTTAGATAAAGTGTGAGCCTCTACTCAAATTCGATGGCTATAAAAAGATGCCTAGGTCTTTTTGGTGGTTAATTTTCATTCAATGAGCCATAAGCTCCATTTCCACATTCCTGGGAACTTGACCACAATTTAAGGGAGTTGTCCCATAACAACAACTAGTTATTGAGTTCAGATGCTGCCACTTGTGCCTTTCCTTCTACCCCAGATTCCATTCCTCCTAGTGGGTCAGTAAACATTCTTTCAACACTCTTGGGTGAGTGTCTCCTATTTTATTTTATTAAATAATAATACTATCCATTTACATTCATCCTTGACACATGGTCAAATATAAAACTTTACAATAAAAGTGAAAGTAATTTTTTTCCACAAACATAAAATTTCTCAAATACTAGGTATGTTATAGAGAGATAACTAGAGAAAGATATGGTTTTATGGTGTTTGACATGCCCCCATGCAATAATTTGTAGGTACCACAGTATTTTCTTAGAAAATTGTGGGCTGATTCTGAGCTAGGATACCATGTCAATTATTTTGACATCACTGAGTTTCAGGGTGTCAGTCTTGGCTTTCCCAAGATCGACCTCAGGCCCACCACAACCCACTTAGATGACTTCATACACCCAGGAGAGAGAAAAACCCCCCCTCCTCAGCCACCTCGATTTGGTAGTGGCCTAGATGAGATTGATGACTCAGTTAGACATGCCACACATCATTTGCTTAGATATACCACATTTGTGGCTATGTCTTCACAAAGGCGGGAGGACATCGATGAGACACACACAGCTACATGGTCTATGGGTAGTGGCCAGGACATGCCAGGTACAGGTGGAACCCAAGCGGGGCCATCTAGTTCAAGTGGAACAATGACACATCATTTTTCTCATTGTCTCCATTCTTGGCATGGTCCTACGCAGCAGCATGCCATAGAGAGCTACATGGACAAGGTTAGCTATTGTTTTATTTAATGTTCAAGTATTTATTGTATTTTATTTGATATCATATTTTTTAATATATTTAACTTTGACTTACACATTGCTGACTTTTTTTGTTTTAATGTGCAGTTATTCAGGGTTGAGTCTCCATCCTCCAGGTGGGAGGACATCAGTTACTTTGACCTAGAGTGAGCCATGGAAGCAACAGAGGAGATTGTAGCACCATACACACAGGTAACTTCTTTACTTTAAATAATTAGATCCAGTTATGAGTAATTTGTGTTCAGTAATTACAAATTAATTGGAACTAAGTAACCATTTTTTATATTATCATCGTTTAAAACTAAAATCAAAATGAATAATTCTCACAAAACATGTCTATCATATTATCATCGGATTTTACAGTTGTGTTTATCATATTGTCTAAATTATTTGAGAGCTATAAATTCATATAATCCAACCAAACAAAAATGAAACCTTATAAAACATGAAAACCTAAGAAAACTAGACATGTGTTCATGTTCACTTTAGGCATTCTTTGCTTCCCCATTTTCAAATTCTTTCATGTATGATGCTACTTGTGCTTATTCTATGTCTTCATAATCACCCAAATCCCATTGAATTGCAAATTATTTTGGATGAATACCCTTCACTGAACCTATGGAAACTATAGGGTGTAATGTTACGAGGCATTTCTAAATCTGTAGCCAACTTATCTAACCTTTCACTCTGTGTTTCCATTCACTTTTCCATATCCAAAAGCCTAGCAAATTGGTCTTCATGATGACTACATATACTTTGATTAATATGCCAAATTACCTCTTGTAAGGTGTTCATCTATGGTAATAAGCACCTCAGGACATTTTGAAGCTCTGTAAATCCACAATGAGCACACTCATCATTTTGGTTGTTTTCTTCCATAGTACCAACATAAAGTACAAGAGAAAGGGTGGTTGGCGAAATAACCTAAATTGCAAAGAAATTGCCTAAGTCTCCATTGAGATCACCATGGTTTATGTAAATTTGGTATCACATGAACAAAGAATATGAAAATATTCAATAAATTCAAACTTTGTAGCTATACCATTAATACCTCTAATGATTATAGAAATGGGAGAGAAATTTCCAAAATCTGTCATTTTTACTTAACCAATGATGAGAGAAATTTCCATCATCAATTTGTTGTAGGTTACATTGTCATCATTCATTCCATCAACAATCTGTCCATAAGCTCGATGTTCTTAACTCTTCCATGTCTTTGTCATTAATGTATTGTCATCAATGTCATTATCAAGTCCTTGCCATCAATCCTTTGTCATGTCTTCACTTTGTCAAGTCTTCTACACTTGTCATGCTTGCTTGCCACTTGTCAAGTCATAAAATCTTGTAATGTTTACCATTTTTCCATTCAAGTCCTTGCCATGTCATCACTTTGACCTTTTTTCATTAATATGTTGTCATCAATGACAACTTTGTCCATCAAAGACTTCAAGCATAAATTGTCAATCTTCTTTGCCACATTATCTTCAATGAATGACCACAAAATGGGTCATTTGTTCCTATCATGGGCCCAATCCATTATGGGTCAAAGGACACGATCCCCACAACCATGTTCTTTACCAAGTCTTGAACAAATGGATTGCACCAATACAATAAAAACTTTATATAATATCCAAATCCCATCAAACCACTATCATATAACTTGAATCTAAATTAATTGCAGTCATGTTTTTTAAGTATTATTGTTGTCATTCTCATTGGCATTGTGTTTAATATTGTAAATACTATTTTTATAAATTCAATCTAAAAATTGTAGTGTTCGCAGAGGTGTCAGCCGACTCCAGTGACTAGCCATTGCCACTAGGGATCAGAAGATCTCCGCATGTGGAGGAATCATGTGAATTAAAGTATAAATTTAATTTAGAATATTATTAATTATCTGTGTATATTTATATTTTTCTATATTAAACTTTGAGTTTATAGATGTGTATGTAGGTGTGAGCACCTCGGCCCGCCATTGTCGTTATTCCTCCCTCAACGACCTTTCTTACACCGTATATGTCAGTTGTATCCCATGGAATACAGGCCCCATTCCATGCATCCCTCGCCACCCCCTTCCATCCATCCCCCCTCCTCTCCAGAACCACACTTCCATCCAGCTCACCCTTCTATTTCATATCATGTGTCCCATCACCCCAACCCAACCTTTCCACCACCTCCGTTATAGTTTTGCATGTTTCCACCCTCCCCGCTATGACCACGATACACCACCCATCCACATTCACCCATCCCTACACCACGGCGCAAACCTCTCCCCCCCCACTTTCCCCCACCACACTCGCTTCCCCTTCCACAATGGCTCGATCTATATTACAGCCAGTTGGGGTTTATCGCCCTAGACATGCATCTCCACTTCGCCCACACCATTCCATGCCTCCTTCTTCCACCTATCCTTCTTCCACTGTGACCCCGAGTGTTTTTTCCACCGTCAATGTGGCTACATCCTCCACTACACCATTCACGCTATCATCGAAGTAGGTTGTGTGGCCGACTCCTCCATCCGCCAACCCTGAAGATGAGTCGGTTGTGTTCATGGTTAGATTGACTAGTTTATGAAAATCTTGTTCAATTTTAACGAAAATTACTACATGCATCTAATTTCATCATTTATCTGATTGTTCTAAATGTTGTAGGGCGGAATTGTTGAGATACTTTGAGCATGGAGGAGAGAGACCCCCTCACAACTTACAGTCTCGCATGCAGTGAGTTATTTAAGATTTGAAAACTATTTTTATTTTAAAATTATTTTTAATACTTGTATAATTGCCAGGAAAAGTTGACATATTATTGTTGTCATTTCAGGGCATAGGGGGACGTGGTCCAAGTCGCTAGAAGTACCCAACTTACTCTACCATGAAGAAGAGGAAGATTGATTTTGGAGATGCACCTAGGAGCTCCGAGGGTGGGCCGGAGGATTGAGAGACCCTCCTATGTACACTAGCCACGATGTGTCATTTTGGGAACGAGTTTCCATATTTTGTATAGGGCACGAGTTGCCATATTTTGTATAGGGCACGAGTTGCCATTATATAGATATTGGGAATGATGTTTCATTTTTCCAAAAAGTGTACATGATTGGATGATTTTTGCATATTAATAGATAGATCTGCACTTGTCTATATGACTTTGTCTTTGATTACATTTTTGTATACCTGATTTTGTCTTCAATAACAATGTTATGGAAAAGTTTTCACATAGATATAGATGTTACTTCTAGACACCATGTGACCTCAATATGAGTCCCTTGTATTTGAATGGGTCTTACATCTTACAGTTTTTCAGACAGCAAGCACATGGATCAAGGTAGTTATTGAGTGTAAAATACAAATGAATTTTTGCATAGTTGGCAGTGTGTATACATATAATTCTTTCATATAATTATTACATTGCATTAAAGTGTAAAATGAAAACCTGTATATCAATAGTTTGCATTGTGCATGTTCTAAGAATAAGAAAGTAAAAAAGGAACAATAAAATGCCCTAAACAATGAGATCAGTGTCTCACTCATATCACACTATAATGTATTTTATTAGTTTAGAAACGTCACAATGAATTATTATGGTTCTAGGAATGAACTCAAGAACAAATCATTCATTCATTATTTCAAAAAATAAGAGTTTTTCCAAACACATAAATTATCTCTACACATTTTGAATTTTGTCTTTTCCAAAGAATTAATGAAGATGCCATCCACATTCTCATATGTATTATAGTAGACCAAATACTAGATTTCCTTTCATTATATCTTCTTCTTATGAAAATGATGCAGCATTTCAATAATCTTGGACCTGCCATGATAACCTGGATTATTTGTCAATTTGATGGAACTTTGGCTATCTCATTTGATTTTTGTTGGTTATCCTTATCCATGAACTTGCTATTTGGTCTAGTTGATGTAACATAATTTAGACTTCCCACCAACTCTAGATACAAAGTGTCATTGATTTTTTTGTTTCATCTTCACTATTGAGCTTCACATTTTGTTCCAATACACTATCTTGCATTTATTCATATTGAACCTCGTGATGATCTCATTTGTATAGTTGCTTTGCGTGATCAACTACACACCATCATCTCTCCATACTTCTTCAAGGCCTAAACAATAATCCAACTCCCCGAGGTCCTTCATCTCAAATTCCTCTGAAAAGCTTCTTTTCATTTCTTTAATAAACATAGTAGCACTTCATTTTATGATTAGATCATCAACATATAAATAAATCAAAGAAATAGGCCCATCTTCATCCTTTTTGATATACCGATGAGGGTCACTTTTACTTCTTGTCAAACTTTGCCCAAAGAAGAATGTATCAATCTTCACACATTGAGCAAATTCACATACACACATACACACAACATCCAACATACACATCAATACACATCAATATGTCACTTCAAATCAGCCTTCTAAACTTAGTTATTAATGCATGCCTATTGATTTGTCAATGACAAGACAAAAAACAAGGAAAAGTCAAAATTCATTAATATATCAGTACAACAATGCAACACATAGTATTTACAAGAAAATTCAATAGGATGAAAATAAAATTTAATGCATCTATATTAGTTTTTGCAAATGATAAAAGAAAAATATAATTAAGTTTTATTTATCCCTTCTGTCAATGAATGGCAGTGTAAAGGAAACTGCATAATTTGATAAGAAAAAAATAGCTTGTCAAATTAGTGCAAAAATCACCCAAGTTTCAGATCTATGCCTATTAGTTTTTCAATGGAAAAGGCAAAAAACTAAGCAAATTCAAATATGGTTAATATATCATTACGACAAAGCAACACAAAGTATGCACAAGGGAACTGAATACATTGAAAAGCAAATCTAATTTAGCTATCTTTGTTTTTGCAAATGACAGTAGAAAAAAAAATTAATTAAGTTCCATGTATCCATTATGTCAATGAATAGAAGTTTGAAGGAAATTGCATAGTTTAATAGCAAAGAAATCAACTTCTCAAATCAAGTAAGAACACTAAGACTGCATTATTATAGGTCGAGATCCTTTGACATCCTCAAAGTGTCCCTGAATGGCCCCAAGGTGCCTAGAAACAATTCCTATAGAACCAAAAACGTGACTCCGGTAGTTAATCCATCAATTATGATGGATTTTAGACTACTGGTTTCTGCTAGGGGCCCCCACACACCATGCTTCCAATGCCCAAAAACGGTGCCAATGTGCCATCTTCGGAGCTAGGGTTTTGCTCAGTGAAGGCCATTCCAATTTCACTCAAGGGAGGCATTTATCATCTGAAGGCTCCTGGGCATGCGTGGCCACCGTGGACATGTCAACAATGCCAATATGCATGTACAGGAGCCGATGAAATCCAATTCTACTCACCGGTTTGGGTTCCGTGGACATGGATTAAATCCTCAAAGTGTCCCTGAATGGCCTCAGGGTGCCTGATGAAAATTCCCATAGCACCAGAACTCTAACTCCGATCATGAATCCGTCGATTCTGATGGATCTAGGACACTGGTTTTCAGTTAGGGGTCCCCCCACACCATGCCTCCAATGCCCAAAAATAGTGCCAATGTGCCATCTCCAGAGCTAGGGTTTTGCTCATTGAGGGCCATTCCAATTTTGCTCAAGGAGGGAATTTCTCATCCAAAGGCTCTCGTGTGTTCGTGGACACCGTGAACACTTCCATAATGGCCACTTTCACCTGTGGGAGATGACAGAATCCAAGTCCGCTCATTCGTTTGGGTTCTGTGGCCTTGGAGCAAATCCTCAAAGTGTCCCTCAATGTCCCCAGGGTTCGTGACGAAAATGCCCATTGCACCCAAAACATTACTCCAATCGCGAATCTGTCAATTTTGATGGATTTGGGATGCCAGGTTTTAGCTAGGTACCCCCCACATTGTGCCTCGAAGTCCCGAAAACGGTGTCAATGTGCCATCTACGGATGTAGGGTTTTTCTTAGTGAGTGCCATTCCAATTTCACTCAAGGGGGCCATTTCTCATCCAAAGACTCCTGGGCATGCATGGCCACCATGGACACATCCACAATGGCCACTTGCACCTATGGGATCCGACTAAATCTAGGTACGCTCATCGGTTTGGGTTCCGTTGCCCCGGAGCAAATCCTCAAAGTGTCCCTGAATGGCTCCGGGATGCCCCATGAAAATTTTCGTTGCACCCCAACCGTGACTCTGATCGCGAATCCCTCGATTCCAATGGATCCAGGACGTTGGGTTTCATCTAGGGGTCCCCCCACACCATGCCTCAAAGTCCTGGAAATGGTCCCAATGTGCCATCTCCAGAGCTAGGGTTTTGCTTAGTGAGGGCCATTCCAAATTCGCTCAAGGGGTGCATTTCTCATCGAAAGGATACCGGGCATTCGTGGCCATCATGGACATGTCTACAATGGCCAAGTGCACCTTTGGGAGCTGACATAATCCAAGTCCTCCCATTGGATTGGTTTCGTGGCCCCAGAGCAAACACTCAAAATGTCCGTGAATGGCCCCAAAGTGCTTGACGAAAATGCCCGTTGCACCCAAACCATGAATCTGATCGTGAATCCGTCGATTCCGATGGATCCGCTCTGGGGTTTGGGTTCTGTGGCAAAATCCGAGTGGTTGGAGGAGAGGGGTTCATTGAGTAGAAACAAGGTCCATTAAATGTTGAAAGTTTGAAATTCCCCCAAAATAATAGGATAACTAATTGCTAATATCATAGACACCAAAATCCTAATCTGATATATATCTTTGTACACATAAAAGAAGCTACATTAACATTAAAATCCTAATTAGTTTATTCCAATTCCACTAAAATCTCAATGTGCAAGGCAATGACAAGTACAAATACCATGAAGGCATATCCTCTAAGTAAACAACATCCAAGGTTGTAACTCTCATCAAATGCTTAAGGTTATAGGCATTGACTCTTTTAAAAGTTATGGTTGTTAATAGTGGCACATTGAAGTTAACTAGATTGTTTATAATATTCATAATTCCATTGGAGTGGCACTTAGCCATGTCTATTAACAAAGTGTAGAGGTTTCTTGCATTGATATTGAACAAATTCTCCCTATCCATTTCTGAGGGTTCCACAAAATCCTACAAGGATAATCATGAGATCCCTTCCCACTAACATTGCTTCCAATTGCTCATTGACCACAAAACTACTCACCTAAACATACATTGTTGTGATTAAAATCTATAATGAGATAAATAAGAGAACCCTACTTGTAGTACTTTATGTACAACCATAGGAGTTTCCATATTGTTGACAAATGTAGCAATGCTAGGGGTATTGAAAATGTATCATAGAGGTGAAGCATTGAGAAGTCCAATGGATTCATTTTCATGAGCATTGAAAAAGGTTACCTAATGCCATTGAGTCTTTTTGGATGGAAACATGGAATCAAGAGGCCTCACCTTTGGATGTGTAATCAACGCATTCTAGTTTTTTTCACTCTATACCTACCCAAAACACAATGTTCACAACAACTTATCTTAAGAGGAAAACATATCAAGTTTGGGGTGTTGGAGTTAAACACATAGAAAACCATGTAAAGACTAAATTATGGATCTCAAAAATCCATGGGAATGTTGTGGATGAGTGATGCATGCTTTGATCTTGTGATCCATGATGTGAAATGAGCACCTATTCAATTCTTCCTACTATTACAAGGGATTTGTTTGAGGGACAAGGAATTTATAGATTAGAAAATTATTATATGATATGTGCACATTACATCACTATTAATGTTTAACAAAAATCCTTTGTCACCTTGCATGCTTTTATTTAATTGTCATTTTGGTGTCCAATAATTATAAGGAAGTTCACTTTAGATAAATTATAGTATAAATTGGTTTGTTAATCCTTACAGAACAAGGAACCTTGAGATCAAAATCAAGCACTAAACACTCTATATTGACTCCCTTATTTGCATGTTTCAGAACCACCCACAACACAAGCAACATGAACTACCCACCCCACCCCACATATCCTCTTCATTATTTTTTGTTCTCTTGGTTTTGTGCCCACCCAAACGTTTTTAATGCTTTGGGTACCTTGAGGTATATCCCCAACCCCAAAAACTCTTATATTATGTTGATTATGTTGGTTAATGGCTTCACTCAACAAGATTATATTTAACAATACACATATTCATAGATTTGCTTCCCCATGCTCAATGCTCCCCCAAATCTAGATAGTTTTGGGTTTTTGGAGGCTACTCTCCCACCCAAAATCATCTCTTGTGTTGTGTCATCTTCTAAACCTCCTCTACAATGTGTCATTTTCCTCCAACAACTTTTTCTCTTAGAAACTCAATCTCTTTGGAATTTACCCTACTTGAATCTATTTAGCATAAGGTTTCATTTCTAGATTTAGTGCCCTTATCAAAGCATCGTGTCATCAACCTAGGGTTTCCACTAATATATTCTATTTCTAGATAACAGAATCTCCTTGACCAAATTTGGTGAACAATTGCATAGAGATCTTGTAGACTCTTAGATATGTATCCTAACAATTTATTTTAAAACATGCTCTTTTATGGTTGAAGATTGATGCTTGATTCCTATAGATAACCACTTAGAGGGACTTGTCCAAGCCTATGCCAGTCCCACACTACAAATATCTACAACAAATTCAATGAGGAACAATCCACTACTGATCTTCACCATGACACATTACATGGGATGCATTGTGTTAGGCTTTGAAAAGACAATTTTTATCCTCTAGGTTATGAATCAAACTTAATAAATAGGTGGTTCCAATTGTGATAGGATTATAGACAAATTATACAACAATACATAGAGGGTTTTACTAATCTCTGACAAAATTTAGGATTCTAAAGAAACACTTATCTAAAATTTAATTCATGTCTTGTTAAATATTTCATAATGAAATAGCTATTTGAGAGCACCACCTTAGACCAAGCCATACCATTAATATAAACTGTACATTAGAGAAATGACCTAATTCAATTTCCTTTTACAACTCTAACCCTAACCCTCACTCAAACCCTACCACTAAACCCTCTCTACCCTTTAGATACTTCCTCCAATATGTCCTAATCTCCCTACAAGTAAGAGTACATCTTCACCCTCTACACAGTGGTGCCACCACCATGAAACTCAAAAGCTTGATAAATTTAAGTATAAATAATAGTTTTTTTAACAAATTTTAAAATATTATTTAATATAATATTTACAACATATTACAATTTGAATACCATAAATTTAAATATAAATAATAGATATTGTTTTATAAGTTTTAAAATATTATTAAATATAATATTTAAAATATATTAGGATAGAGGTGATTTAAAATATATAATATCCATAATGGCCACGTGCACCTGTGGGAGCCAACGGAATCTAAGTCTGCTCGCCGGTTTGGGTTCCGTGGCCCCGGAGCAAATCGTCAAAGTGTCCCTAAATGGCCTCGGAGCAAATCCTCAAAGTAGCCCCGATCAAAATGTCTGTATCACCCAAAACGTGACTCCGATCGTGAATCCATCGATTCCAGTGGATCCGAGACGCTGAGTTTAAACTAGGGGACCCCCCACACTATGCGTCGAAGACTCGAAAACGGTTCCAATGTGCCATCTATGGAGCTAGGGTTTTGTTGAGTGAGGGCTATTCCAATTTTTCTCAAGGGGGTCATTTCTCATCCAAAAGCTCACGGGCGTGCTTCGCCGCCGTGGTAACATGCACCTGTGTGACCCGACGGAATCCAAGTCCACTTAGCGGTTTGGGTTCCGTGGCACCGGAGCTAATCCTAAAAGTGTTTGTGAATGGCCCTCAGGTGCCCAAAAAAAAGCCCGTTGCACCCAAACCTTGACTCCGATCACAAATCCATCAATTCCTATGGATCCGGGGCCCTTGGTTTAAGCTAAGCCCCCCCCCACACTATGCCTCAAAGACTCGGAAATGGTACCAACATGCCATCTCTGGAGCTAGGGTTTTGCTGAGCGAGGGCCATTCAAGTTTCCCTCAAGGGGGTCATTTCTCATCCGAAGGCTCCCGAGTGTGTGTGGCCACCGTGGACACATCCACAATGGGAATATGCATATGCGGGAGCCAACAGAATCCACATTCGCTCGCCGGTTTGGGTTTTGTGGCTCGGAGCAAATCCTCAAAGTGTCCGTGAATGGCCTTAGGATGCCCGACGAAAATGTGTGTTGCACCCAAACCGTGACTCTGATCGCAAATCCGTCTATTCAAATGGATCTAGGGCACTAGGTTTCAGCTAGGGGACCCCACACACTATGCCTCCAACACCCGGAAACAATGCCAATGTACCATCTCCGGAGCTAGGGTTTTGCTCAGTGAGGGCGATTCCAATTTCGTTCAAGGGAGTCATTTCTTATCTAAAGGCTCCAAGGCGGGTTTTGCTCAGTGAGGGCGATTCCAATTTCGTTCAAGGGAGTCATTTCTTATCTAAAGGCTCCAAGGCGTGCGTGGCCACCGTGGAAATGTCCACAATGGCCACTTGCACGTCTGGGAGCCGACGGAATCCAAATCCGCTCACCGGTTTGGGATCGGTGGCCACGGAGCAAATCCTCAAAATATTCGAAAAATGCCCATAGCACCCAAACGATGACTCCGATGGAGAATCTGTAAATTCTGATGGATCCGGCGACATCTGGTTAGTCCTATTGTCCATCCATTTGATAAACCTGAAAATGTAATCTTGATCTTACTTATAATTAATAGCTAAAGGGCCCTATTGTCCATCCATTTCTTAATCAATAAACAAAGAGATAAGGGACCCATCAGGATTTTATTGGTGCAAAGCTGTTTTGTCTCCAACCAGAAAATAAATAATTCGTTGAGCAATGTACGAGCTATGATATTATTACTGGACAGTATAAGTGTTAACCAAAATGCAATTTGGAGTATTTAAATCGCAATTCTAAGGATCTGGTTTGTTTTAAAATTGTAAAATTATAGAAATTGTTACAATTTACAGGAACAATTTTCACTGTCTTTTAGCAAAGACGTTTTAGTTATCGTATTATTACCATTGTTCCTTTGGCCGTGTCATCAACCTAACGACTGTCCGTTATCGACTAAACGACTCAGAGCTCAAACCCTATTTTGATGTCGCAGCCAATTCAGAAATATCGTATACGTTAATCACTCGTTCCGTCTTGAAATCTAATTTTCATTCACTCAATCTACAACGACAGAAACGGAATTTTTTATTATGTTTTCAGTCATTCAATCTACAAAGACAGAAACAGAAAATTTCTCATCATTGACGTGGTTACATCGACGCGCAGCCATACAGGGAATCCCTACTATTACCATTACCAGAAGTTGCTCACAGAATCTGTCAACACAAAACGTTACCGTTCATTACAAAACAGGCTTCCAGCTTTTCATTTATGGGTCTTATTCATAGTTCTATACTGTTTCATCATATTTTCATTTTTTACTTTACAGATATTCTATACTCCAATTTCCATGTTTTTTTTCTCTGACCTTGACCTTACGACTGCAGAGTACAACATTGCGACATACTTTTTTATATTCAATTTACGTAATTTCAACAACTTCTATATCATATCTTCTTATATTCAAATTATGCAATTTCAAAAACTTATATATCATACTTTCTTATATTCAAACTATGCAATTTCAAAAACTTATATATCATACTTTCTTATATTCAAACTATACAATTTCAACAACTTATATATCTAAAATTCCAATAACTTCGACTACACCAGATTTCAAAGAATGACGCACAAAGTAATTGCAATAAAATTCCAATAACTTCGACTACACCAGATTTCAAAGAATGACGCACAAAGTAATTGCAATCGTTGCTTCTTGAACCAACAATGACAGGTGTCCAAACATGGGTTGCATGTCAAAGGTCCGCAGCACCGCTTGGACCCGTTTATACAGTTCAGCCCCACCGCACATCATAAAATACTGATGTGTTCTCTACAACATCACCTGTAAAACATGCACACCATAATTGTTATTAAACAATACGTTTATATTTCAATTTTTAACTATTTGTCGGGCTGGATTTATAACGACTTTATATAGTACAAAATATTAAATGAACTCAATATAATATAAAATTATCAAAATATTTCCCTTGATTTTGTGTGGGGGTGATACAAGTTTCCCTTCCAAAATTGTAAGATGATGGTGAGTGGGAGGGAGGCCTCTACAGAACTTAATGCCAGGGTCATATTAATATGATGTACAAAATTGTAACGTATAATCTGTAAAACAAACTAATCACTCACATATTTAACATAGACTTTTGGAGTTGATCCAAAGAAAAGACCATATATAATCAATAAAGCCTACAAATTAGAAAAGACAATATATAACCAATAAAGCATAGAAATTAAAATAACTCACATTAGATAGCTTAGTATTATTAATTAACGAGGTAAATGCCATAGTTATAAGTTTATATTTCTCTCCCAGTCAATTCCTATTCTAAAAATGCGTATCACTTAGAACTTGGGAAATCAATATTATTTGCACACGCAAGTGGAAATTGAGAATCTAACTAACACACACATCGATATAAAAGTTATTAGATACATAAGAATCCCTCGGAAGGCTATGCACTCAAAGGAGGAGTTTCTCTCTCAGCTGTGCTTTCCTTCGATGGTGAACTCGGGAAATATGTCCTTATTCCATATCATATTTTTAGTCCTTAGTCCTTGCTTATAGATACTTTTCCATTTCTACTTGGTCATCCTTTCAGAGATATGTTGTGCATTTCTTCCCTTCAATTTATGTCAATATTTTTACATATAGTTTTATCTTTCATGGTAGTTTCCCATCACCCCATACAAATTACTTGATAAATGTAAATTGGTATTTAATATTTGCTTCTTACATCATCATTTTTTAATAAATATTTTTTTCTCTTATATTTTAAAAAGTACTTGATAAATGTAAATTGGTATTTAATATTGGGTTCTTACATCATCATTTTTTAATAAATATTTTTTCTACTTAAAAATCTAGTTAATGATATTTTTTTAAACTCTCATTTTCAAATTCATATTATTAAAATATTTCTAAACATTTTTTATTTTCCCTATTTTTTATTTTAAAAATTATATTTTTTATTTTAATTAAATCAACCAAGAGAATTGAATTCAAAAGACTATTACATATGATAACCAATTAAAACTTAAAAAGAGAAAAACTACCATGGAATTATAAGAATTGGACAAAAAGATAAAATAACTTAATCACTCATAAAATATCCTATGATATATATATATATATATATATATATATATATATATAATACTTGATATTTGTAATATTGAATGAAATTATATACATAAGTTTTCATATATAGACTTTTTAAAAAAGAACTATCCACAATTATGTTACCATAGTTTTTGGAGGAAGAAACTAATCAAAGTAAGCATATATGTTCAAAGGAAAATGCAGTCTTCCGACAAGAAAACAAATACCAAAACTTACCAAAGAAATTATGTTGTCTTCCTTAGAAATGGATGAAGCAAAAAAGAGAAAGTATCATCTAGTTTCCATAAGCTTGAAAAGATTCATGATAAAGCACAACATTATTATTGAATTCTTCAAAAGAAAATAGACCTTCACGAAGCCCAACTACTCTCTTTGATAGATTATCTCCTTCTTCATTGAAATCCCTATAAACATGAAACAAATGTATACTTTGAAACATTTCCTAAAATTCTCAAAACCTTTTTATCAAATTCTTAGTAGTGTTAGTAGTGACACGTACAAATTTTCTTTATAAATTTCCCAGTCAATAATGAATTTAGAATCCCCTGCAACTTGAAGAGAAGTGAATCAATTTGCAAGATTAAAAAACAACAAACCGCAAAGTCCCAACAATTATGCCCCTATATTTGAACCAATGCCACACACCATCCACAACTTATAAAAGCAAGCTCCTCTTAACCTTAACAATACGAGCTACACACTTACACTCCCATGAAGCCTAGTAAAAAAACCCCAACATGCAAATCTTCAGTGAAACAGCTCGCTTCAACAATCATAGAAGCCTTTTCTACAGGTTCTTTAGATACTTCTTTGAAATCTCCACTTATTTTTCAGCTAATTCTGGTAACATTTATTTGAGAGTATTCAAATAACACCAAATTTCCATGGATCCATATTCCACAACTGACAAAGCAAGGCATATCTTTATAATTTTAAATCGAATAAATCCAATTCTTAAGATTGGTCGCAAAAGAGTGAGACACTCATAAAATTTGAGCATGCATATCCACATACTAAAACAAGCTAGATATTCTATGAAAAGAGAGATAAATCATCAAGAATTCATGTAACAAATGTATTAGCATTAATCATCACACAAGAAGGATATAATAGATAATAAGAAAGAATGATGTATTTCATTGAGCATTAATTAATGGAGGTGAACATCATTTATTGCAAGGCAATTTGAATTAGGTCAAGAGGCTATTCGAATTGCTCATGCAATGCATGAGGTGCTAGTGAGGCTTAACTAGATCTAAAGACCCTCAATTAGCCACGCACACTAACAAAAATGAGTTACAAATATTTCTTCCCTTGCCAATTATGCACTGTTGAATAAGCGATGTATAATCGATGTGTTTTTCACTCGCTCCTCCAAAGCTGGAATGTCGTCTTGGTGCTTAGGCCTTAGACGGTTATTAAAGCTCAAGTGTCAATGTTTATGAGCATGCTAGACAACAAATTTAATCATTATGGACATGCACTAGGTGCCTTGGGATTTTTGTTCATTTCTGAGAAAATATATTTTTCTCGTAAAACATGCTCTTTTTTTAATATTTTAATTAAAAATCCCCAAAATGTAATAAACATGTGGTTAGGATGCCAATTCAGCCATGGGGTGCTTTTGTTCTAACTCAAAGCACCCATTTTACCCCTATACCCACTTTCCTAAGTGTTTAAGTGATTTATTTTTCACTTAAATTACTTTTGATAAAAAAAATGTCAAAAAATGAGTGAAAAATAGAAAAATAATAAAGTTATGAGGAAAATTGGATTCCTAAATTAGGGGAATTTGATTCCACTAAAGAAGGAATTGAGTGGGAAATCACATCCCTTAAATATCTCAATCAAATCATCCTTGAATCAAGGCTTATGTTATGGCCAATTCATCTCGTGAATTTGAGAAATGCGCCCCTCTCCTCCATTTCTCTATTTAAGAAGGCATTGGGATATCATTTCTCTCATGGTCAGAGAGGACCGAAAGGCTGGTAATTCATGTACTGTATTTTGTAATATCTTTCTTGATAATAAAGGATTTGGAGGCAAATCTATGGTGTAGTGCTCTATGTGTGTGGATGCTAATGGCAATGGTTTATGAGGTAACTGTAGCGTAGCTTAATTATTTGATGCATTTGTGGATGATCAAGGCCTTCAAAGGACTATTACTAGTTGGTAGGATTTATCAGTCTTGTTTGATTTCATATATTTCTTATTCATATCAGTGGTATAGAAGTAGTATGTCATTACTAGTTTGTATGCTTACTCTTCTGATTTCTGGCATGAGAAGCACTGTATTTGACACTTTGTGTAAGTAGTTTTAATTGTGTAGGTTTCCTAAGATCGAATGTGCAGATGATCTAGTTTGACTCTACTTCTCTTCACGCAATCTAAGGATACAACCCCTCCACTCTCCACCAGTAGGATCGATAGCTCAAACATTCCTAGGATTCCAACATTATTTCTATCTCTCTCTGTCCTTCATTTTAAATTTAAATTTTTCTAGTTATGGTTACTTGAATGCTTAGTTAAATTAGTTTCATTTGAAAGGAATATTTTAAGAAACTGATTTAAGTTAAATATGTTACTAGATCTAGGATTTAAAGCTTATTTTTTAGTAGATCTAGGTTGCTTGAGTACTTGCATGCATAGTTCTTATCTTCCAGTACTTAAATTTTTTATGCTTTTAACGTTCATTTGGGCACATTTAGTGCATTTCAGGTGGCTGGTTTTACATTTTTATCTCCATAACAAGAGGAGGTGCTGCCTGGAAATCGAATATCTAAATCCAACCAAGGATTCCTAGAGTAACACTCTTCTTTCTTATTCATTTCTAAAGACCTGTAAGCCTTTCGATCTAGATCTGTAAGGACCAAGGGAAGCCACCTTTTTCACTTGTAATATAATAATAATAATAAGTGTGAGTGGGATTTCCAAGTGCCCGCATTCCATCCCCCTTGGGGGGATTCATGTCTCCCCCTTGATGGTTTGCTTTTCTATATCGATATTTTTTTCTTTAAATTAGTCTCCTTTTCCTTGTTTTGGTTAGTTTAAATTTTCTTACATGGTTTTTGTAAAGTAACGAACACTAACCCAAAAGTGCTATAGTGAACTACTGAAGAGAGCTTGCTCGATTGGGGAAAAGATACTCTTTTTCGTAGTAATTAGTCTCACATTTTCCTTTTTACATTTCAATCTCAATTGGAATAAACAATCCGCCCTTCTGTGTATGCTCTTTCCCATTGCAGGTTCGCCCTGATCTTTGGGATAACCAAAAGAAGAAGTGTGCACTTTTTAACTTTCCACATGTAATAAATAACTCACCTTAATCAAAGCAAAATCCCCAATACATTATGAAAATTCGGTGTATCAGAATTTGATATTGTGTGGGAAAATTCTTCAAAGGAAGCATGAACCACTAGATAGTGACCTTGGGATACCGTTAGACAATACCGTCAATTGGTGTAGTGTTGAACACCTCCGAGAGACTCCGATCCATCCCACATTTTCAAGTGTGGAACCACCTTTGTCATAATACAGACATATTCCCAGTACCTCATGGTATATCAGGAATCCCCTTCCCCTTGATCCACTCATCATCTTAATAAATTAAAATTGACCAAGTACACTACAAAACATTTACTATTTTTTCAGCAGCATTCTATTAATTTGACTCCATTGGCACTAGTACAATTTTATTAACATTATTTTCTTTTAGTCAAATATGTGATGAATGCCTTGTACCTTTTATGATGTTGAATACAAATTTGACATTTGCAGTAGCTTGTTTCAGTAATCCATTTCAAAAATCCTAAATAACTTCACTTCCACAACTCATAAATAATTGAAGAGCCTTAAAAAATCTTTAATATGGACTAACCCCCTTGGATTCGTTAGGAGTTAGCCTAAACGGAGGATTCAGGATCAGGTGGCAGCCTTGACTCGAGACATTCCCCCATGGAAGCACCCAGTGGCTTGAAAATTTCTGCCACACTTAAATCTTTTTATTCCTGGAGTATGACTTTTGTTTTCTCCTTTTTTTTTACTTTGTTTGATGAATGTTTAGAGTAGATTTTTAATTTCCATCTGGCGACTCCACTGACTTTTTCCCTTTTTATATTTTCAAAGAAAATAAAAAAATAGAAATTTTTGTGAGTATTTTAAATGCGGAATTTTACTCTCGCATGGAGACTCCATTGAAGGGATAAAACCCTTGTATCTCATAAAATTGTTGAGACTTATTGTGTGTAGATGAGCCCATACAATACACAAAAATTTAAAGGCTCATTGTTGGACAACTCTGCTTTTTTCAGTAGTTGAGATCATTGATTTGTTTGTCTATGGATAGTAATAAAGAAGGGCTTTGTGCTCACTTGTTCGAGGCATGCCCCGCAATAGATTTCTCAAATATCCATGGGTTTCCTAATGATTGCTATGATCATCATGGGATATATAGTGTGGCTCCAAAGTTCTGTGGAAATAGTGGTGATTCAGCCATTTATAATATTGCTTCCTTTCTCAAATTGGTAGCTGACTTCAATGTTATTCACGAGGATGATTTGATGACCATTTTTGCTTTCTCCTTGGTGGGGGATGCGATAAATTGGTTCTATGACCTTCCTGAAAAATGCATTACCTTCATTTCATGTTTCTTTGAGATGTTTCTTGAACGGTGTCATGATGATGAGATTGATCTGAACAAATTTATAGAAAATTCCCTTGCCATCCTTCCTAAATCAAAAGATATTTCAAAAACTAAAGAAGAGATTCAAGAAAAGCACCCTGAAGACCAAAGAGATATTATTGAAGCTCCTCCTTGTGTGGCTGTAATATAAAATATTAGATATATGGAGCTATCTTAGGATTATGAAGATTATCATATGTGTATGCTAGATCTACTTGAAGAAGAAGTTATTATAGAATATCATGAAGGAATCCATGATATAATTTGGGATGTGTATGATGACTCCTTCATGTGATCCACATGGTTATCAAGGATTGGTAAATGCATTCACTTTTGATATTTGTGAAACTAGCCCTTCTAAAGATGATAATTATGAACATGAGGAGGACAGGTATAGCTTGGAGCATGATGTAAGTGATGAAGACTCTCTCATATATGACATAGATGGGGGTGATGACTATTGGAATTTCATTGAAAATCCAACCTATGAGACTTTTGAAAATCTTATCGAGAATCACATCTATGATATGTCCAGCAAGGGCAGTATCTATACTAAGAACAAGTTGCCCTTCTCTTATGATTGGCGTACCTTTCATGTAATATGAATTAGACACCAAGTAGTTCTATGCACAATTAGGGAGTAAGCTACCTCATCACATACATAATTCAGCACTGGTGCACACTGTAATAAGTTTTCTAAGCTTCATATCAGCATAGGAAAACAATTATATTTGTCACTCAAAGGCAGTAGACAAAAGGCATGATTTTCCTTGGAAGATGTGCCGATGATGCCCTCTGCCGAGGAATGATGAAGTGATGCAATATGATGTGCCCCATTGATTTTCCTTGGCTGGTATCGCAGGTGCTCCATCTATTCTCCTTGGTAAGATTTACAAGTAAAGTTTCAGACAAATGTTCTGATTTCTCTATTATATGTCATGAGTGATAGCTGCTTGCTAGTTTGCAAATGTTGCTCAGTTCGTTTACCATCCAATTAAACTATTTGTGCAAGACATACGTGATGAGAGGGGAATGATGCTTCAATCTAAATTGGTTGAGTGAATTGTCCATTTGGATATAATTACTAATTTAACCTTATTGTTATGATTTACAATCTACTTTCGCTAAATACACCCAAATTTATCTTTCCACGGCAAGTATAAGTTTTTCTTGGATGAGAGACGAGTTTGCTCGACTAGCAAGCAGACACAATCCCTTTGTAGGAGCATTCTTTTATTAGGCATCCCCACTACTAGGTAACAACACAGATTATCTAATGTTCTTGGGATGCAACGAGGGAGTTGGGATTTAATGATAATCCACCATCAAGTTTCAAGGAGTAGAGTCATAGTTCTTGATAGACCATCTACTGCAGTAGAAAACAACAAGAGAATGAAAATGGCTGCAATACAATAATACTCTGGGGATTTCTCGATGCCATCACCAAGCCAGAAAGTATTGCTACAAAGTGGTGAATCATTTTGACTGGATTTATGAATTAAAAATTTATTGAATTTTGGGATTCATAGTGAAAACTACAAGTAGGAGGAGTTAAACTCACCTTATTTTGTATTAATATTCTATATATATAAAGAAGAAGAGTGTATTCAATGCATATGAGCTGCATACCATTGTTCTGGTAGTTGGAAGTTAAATGTCTATCTGCTTCGTTCCACAACAAAAATCAAAATGAGTACCAGTTGAAGTTGAAGCAGAGTGGGTAATAGTACTCGTGCAAGTTACCGACCTATTGGTAATATTTCTAGTATACTCAACTATTGGTCTGCTATGACCCTAGGCAATGTCACAAGGTTCGGGTTCGGGTTCGATGACCTTTAGGTTCGATTCAGGTTCGAATTTTTCGATGAGGTTCGGATGGGGTTCGACATAGGTTCACCTATATACATTTAAATATATATATATATATATGTGCCTATATACATTTGAAATATATATATATATATATATATATTTCTATATATAAATATATAATGAATTATAACATAAAGCAATTAAAAATAAACAACGATGAACCTTTAAAGATAAAATAGTAACTTAATTATGACAACAGAAGAATCGCAGATGGCAGTGGCCTTGGGCTTGTGTAGAAGGTAGTAGAGGGTCCATGGGGATGAGGGCAGAGCCATCAGTCTCCACTTCCAAGTTTCAAATGCAGTCACAAATTCGAGTTTCGAGCCAGTTGCGGCTTGGGATGAAGAGCTGAGGGCTTGATGCTCCAAAGGACCTCACGAATGCCTCTCAACACTCAACAATCGATTGAAGGGTCGTGGGTTGTGGCTAGCACGTAGTGGCAGTAGATAGAGGTTCATCCTAGTCGTGATTCGAAAGTGGGTGTGCGTATTCTCTGTTGTCGCCGGGATGTATTTCAACCCTATTCGCCAAATAACCCGTGAAAAAAACAAGAAACCTGCGGCAAAAATAAGAAATACGGACCCGAACCAGCTAATAGGTTCATTTTTTATGAGGTTTGGCGAACCTAATGGCCGAAACAGTTCGCCTTCAAGTTCGAAATCACGTTCGGCGAACCACAACGAATTTTTCAATTTTTTTTAGGTTCGCTGAATTCTGAACCTGGAGGTTCAGGTTCGGCGAACCTTGTGACATAGACCCTAGGATAAAAATCTGTATCTATAATATGGTGGATCCTAAGAGACAAGCATCAACACGCAATTAGCCACTGACTCTATATGTATAGAACCCACAATGGCCCTACAAACACCTGGAAACCCTTCAATCTATTAATGAAAGGTGCCTTCAGCTGACCCCAGAGATAAATTCTACAATTCGTCAAGTCTGTCAATGCAAAGTCCCCATCTTTAGAACTATTGAGAGAGCAACCTTTGGCTCACAAGTAACCACGTTGCAAAGTACAAAGATAGTAGCCATGTTGAAAAGAGTGATTTGAACTTAGGTGGGGAGTATAGAAACTTTCCTCTCAGCCACCTGAGCTACACCCAATTAACACCCAAAGACAGTTCTATACCCATTTTCTCATGATTAAATGTGATTTTGACCGAGCTGGAAATAACACACGAGATAATGGATAATAGAAAAGATTCATCATTGAGTTTATGCCATCGGAGGATATTCTGACTGTCATCGTTAGAGAGAACTTTGGGTTCCAATTGATTGTTGGTGGCATTCTTGTGAATTTTTAGAAAGTTATAAATTCATTAGAGTTCCTACTGAGCTTCAAATAATACTTCTAAGAGAGATTTTCGCCTAGCTTTTCTTGACTTCAAGTATGCCTGCATAATGGGTAATTTTCTTTTGTATGCTAACTCATTGCTACAGTCCATTGAATTTGGTAGTATCTAGCTATACAAATCCATCCTATTCTCTCTGTTCCACTTCAATTTTGTGACAAACTTAAAGAAAAAAAAACAGAGCATAAACATTTTAGCCTGTAAGCTGTAGCTAGTGTCTATAATCAACCAACTATTACTCCATTCACATAAATACTCTAAAGCACCATTCACGTGAATGGAATACAACTTGAAGAACCTACCACATCAAGTGGTTTTTTTTATTGACAAATCTGGTTCAATGTCTACTCCCTCGGATTTGTGTTAGTTCTGGTTACCCGGCAGCCTGTTCTTTGTTTCGATTGGTTTGGTCAGTTCTTTTCATGTTTTTGTTGGTCAGTTAAAGCCCAACAATTTGAGAATATTTTGGGGCTTTGGCTTGGTAGTACCACCTCAGTCTCTGCATTTTTGATTGGTTATGGACTGTCCTAGGTACCATGGGAAATGTCAAAGGGACATTTACAACATTCAAAGGATTGTGGATCGGCATGAGGAATAGATCGATGACAACAGGACTTCAATTTTCTCACTGACAACCATAGTAGCAAGATTCATGTACAGATTCGAAAACGATTAAGATACGATACGAAAAAATACACGTAATAAGAAAATCAAGTACCGCTAAAATACGGGAGTAGACATCTTATAAATACAAAAAAAACATGCAATTTTAATTTAAAAAAAAGTAAAACTATACATAATCTTTCCAAATTTTAACATCTCATTCATTTTTCATTGAAAATTTTAAAAATAAAACTTAAAACTACACAAATCTATTTTTATATAAAATGACTTTAAAAAATGAAAACAAAAAAACTACATAAATCTACTTTTTGATAAATAATATATACTAAAATGTAAAATTAAAATAACAATGGTATAAAATAAAACTTAAATAAAAAAACTACATGTAATAGTAATAACACACATGATATAAGTCTAACAGAATAACATATACTAACACTAAATTAAAAAAGTATTTTAAAGTTTTTTCTTAAATAAATCTTTTTACAATTCAGTTCATTTAAAATTGGGTAAATAAATAGTTGACTGTACCAAACTCATATCATCTTGAATGTTCACCGTATTTTTAACCTGGTTCGAATTTATGTACAACAACTCCCAATACGGCTGTATTTTTCTACTATGCTAACAACTACAGTTCATAGCAATGCACACAAATGCAGCTCTCAGAACATGGTGATAATGGATAGAATCAAACAACCAAAAACAAAAACATACTCAAGTACTAGAGGCAGAGTGTTTTATGCTATGGAATATGGTATGGAATCTCAACAAGGGTTCTCAATCAGCTGCCTAATCTCAGAAAGTATTTTGGCTCTACAGCTGGGAAATTAAAAGGAGGAAACTGTACATCAACAGTTTGAAGCCATGGAACTGGAACATCAACGACCTCTGCACGTGAATGCTAGGCTGGAAGAAACATGCAGCAAGCATTCTTTTTGTTGAAGTCTACTATTATGTTTTGTAAGTCTGTTCTTATTCTAGATGTTTTCTTTCAAGCCTATACTTGTAGCAGTCCTATGACATCCTCTGCGAAGGATATCTATCTCTTTTTGGACTCTTTTTGCTTTAAAGAATTGCTGGTTTTTGAGCTTAGATACAACAATCAGTTTGTATTACATCACTCACCATTCTGGCTGCAGCTCTTTATAATACAAAATTATACATGTTCTTGTTTAAAAATAAATAGTTGAATGGATGTTAAAAATATGATAAGGCAAAATTAAATATTGGTCTAGTAATTTCAGATACTCAACTTCAAATTTCACCATCTAGATCTATCTAAAAGCTCAAAGGAAATCTAGGAACAGTTAAATAAATAATTTGGATCAAAGTTTCACAATGCAAAGTTTCTTTTAAAGAAATGGTATTTTGGATTTTATAATGATTAAAGGATAAGCTACAGCTCAACATGTTAATGATTTAAAGGCATTCATATAGTAGAAGGAAGAAGTTATAAAAGTAGAAGAAGACAATGCCAAGAAAATTTTATTAAACATACATTTTACTTTCTTTATGCTTTGTATTCAAAGAAAGTAATATTCCATGAGTCTGTAGGAACCATCATCATTCCCACGATTCACAAGAGATGAAATTAGTGATGGAAATGGAGAACATCTTTCTCTGGCAAAGGTAAAAGCAAATCAGGAAAACATGAAGCCAATGGTAGCATTAAAAAGGTAAGGACGTGCTTTTATTGTGGGAAGTCATACCATAGGAATTGGGACTGTAGAGTCCAAGCAACTAATGCATAAAACAAGGAAGAATGAAAGTAGCAATTTCGCTTGGAGTTCAATTTCGAGAAAATAATGTTTTCCCGTAAAACGGGCTCTTTTTTTAATATTTAAATTAAGAAACCCAAAAATGTAATAAAAGTGTGGTTAGGAGGCCAATTTGGCCATCAGGTGCTCATTTTCTAACTCAGAGAACCCACTTTACCTCTAGACCCACTTTCCTAAGTGTTTAAGTGATTTATTTTTTACTGAAATTACTTTTGATAAAAAATGTCAAAAAGTGAGTGAAAAATAGAAAAATAATAAGGTTATGAGGAAATCAGATTCCTAAATTAGGGGAATTTGATTCCATTAAAGAGGGAGTTGAGTGGGCAATCACATCCATTAAATATATCAATCAAATCAGCCTTGAATCAAGGCTTATATTATCGCCCATCTCATCTCATCAATTTGAGAAATGTGCCCCTCTTGCTCTCTCTTACCCTAATGTGCCCCTCTCCTCTAGTTTTCTATTTAAGAAGGCATTAGGCTCTCATTTCTCTCATGGTCAAAGAGGACTGAAAGGCTGGTAATTCTTGTACTGTATTTTGTGATATATTTTGGACTAATAAAGGCTTTGGAGGCAAAGTTGTGGTGTAGTGTTCTATGTGTGGATAAAAATGTCAATGGTTTATGAGGTAACTGTAGCGTAGCTTAATTATTTGATGCATTTGTGGATGATAAAGGCCTTCAAAGGACTATTACTAGTTGGTAGGATTTATGATTCTAGTTTGATTTCATATATTGCTTATTCATGTCCGTGATATAGAAGTAGTATGCTATTACTAGTTTGTATGCATACTCTTCTGATTTCTTGCATGAGAAGCACCGAATTTGATGCTTTGTGCAAGTAGTTTTAATTGTGTAGGTTTCCTAAGCTCAAATGTATAGATGATATAGTTTGACTCTACTGCTCTTCAAGCACTCTCAGGATACAGTCCCTTCACTCTCTACCAACATGATCCATAGCTCAAACATTTCCAAGATTCCAACATTCTTTCTATCTCTCTCTTTCCTTCATTTTAAATTTAAATTTTTCTAGTTAAGGTTACTTACATGCTTAGTTAAATCAGTTTCATTTGAAACGAATATTTTAAGAAGCTTATTTAAGTTAAGTATGTTACTAGATCTAGAATTTAAAGATTTTTTTTTAGTAGATCTAGGTTGCTTAAGTACTTGTGGATAGTTCTTATATTTCAGTACTTAAATTTTTTATGCTTTTAACGTTCATTTGGACACGTTTGGTGCATTTTAGGTGGCTGGTTTTACATTTTTATGGTCATAACAAGAGGAGTTTCTACCGAAAAATTGAATATCTAAAGCCATCCAATGCTTCCCATAGTAACACTCTTCTTTCTTCTTTATTTCAAAAGACCTATAAGCCTTTGGATCCAGATCTGTAAGGATCGAAGGAAGCCACCTCTTGCACTTGTAATATAATAATAATAAGAATAGTGAGTGGAATTTCCATGTGCCCGCACCCCATTCCCCCTGGGTGGATTCATGCCGCCCCCTTGATGGTTTGCTTTTTTATATCATTATTTTTTGCTTTATATTAGTCTCCTTTTTCTTGCTTTGGTTAGTTTAATTTTTCTTGCTTTGGTTAGTTTAATTTTTCTTGCTTTGGTTAGTTTAATTTTTCTTGCATGGTTTTTGTAAAGTAACGAACACTAACCCGACATTTATCTACCAAACTACCCAAGAGAGCTTGCTCATTTGAGGAAAATATACTATTTTCCGTAGTAATTAGTCTCACATTTTCCTTTTTGCATTTCAATTTCAATTGGAATAAACAATCCACCCTTCAATGTATGCTCTTTCCCATCGCACGTTCGCCCTGATCTTTGGGATAACCAAAAGCGGAAGTTTTCACTTTTTAACTTTCTACATGTAATAAATAACTCACCTAAATAAAAAAAAATTCCCCAATACATTACGAAAATATGGCGTATCAGTATTTGATATTGTGTATGCAAATTCTTCAAATGAAGCGAGAACCACTGGATAGTGACCCCGGGATACCATTAGACTGCACCCTCGATTGGTGTAGTGTTGAACACCTCCTAGAGACTTCGATCCAACCCACATTTCCAAGTGCGGAACCACCTTTGTCATAATCTGGACATATTCCCAATACCCCACAGTATATTGGGAATCCCCTTCCCCTTAATCCACTCATCATCTTAATAAATTAAAACTAACCAAGTACACTGCAAAACATTTACTATTTTTTCAACAACATTCTATTATTTTGACTCCATTGGCACTTGTACAATTTTATTATCATTATTTTCTTTTAGTCAAATATGTTATGAATTCCATGTATATTTTATGTTGTTGAATACAAATTTCACATTTGCGGTAGCTTGTTTCAGTAATCCATTTCAAATCTCCTAAATAAATTCACTTCCACAACTAATAAATAATCGAAGAGCCTTGGAAACTCTTTCATAGGGTCTACCCCCCTCGGCTTCGTTAGGAGTTGGCCTAAACAAGGGAGTCAGGATCAGGTGACATCGTGAATCGAGACTTTCCCCTAAGGTCACATTTAGTGGCTTGAAGATTTCTTCCACGCTAACCACCTTTTCCCCGAGGTGTGTATCTAGCGGAAACAGGTCTCAAGTTCAATAGTTCCACCTCCAATTGGTGGCCCCTCATTTCATCTTGTGTTCCGAAGAGGGTGGACAACATCGTCCAAAATTCATTTGGAATATTCTTGGATTCAATGTGGTAGAGTAGATATGGACAAATAGAATAGCAAAGTAGCCCAAGTGCTTCATCCATTCTATTCAAGTATTTAGACTTGTCAATTGTTGAATTTGGTTCCACCTCAAAATCCATTGTGATCTAGTAGATCTCCTTCATCCTCAAGAGCATCTCTACTCTTTATTTCCTTTCATAGTAGTTTAAGGGGGTTAGAATATTTTGGGGAGATATGAGATTTATTTATGCAAAGATCTCTTTGGTTTCTTTAAAATCCCTTCTTCAACCTACAATAGCTTGGTCCTCGAAAAAAATCACTTGAAGTTGACTACTTTAGCACCCTTGCAGCTATTATACCATGTGAAATTTGAGCATGAAGGTCTATGTACTAAAATAATCTAGATATGCTATGAAAAAGAGATCAATAATCAACCATTTGTGTAACAAATGTACTAGCATTAAAATCATCACACAAAAAGTATAGAATATATAATACGAAAGAATGTTGTATTTCATTGAGCATTAATGAATGGAGATGAAAAATATTTATACCAAGGCTATTTGAATTACGTGAGGTTATTTGAATTTTTCATGTAGTGCATGAGGTTATAGTGAGGATTAACTAGAGCGAAATGCCCTCATTTATCCATGCACACTCACCAAACTGAGTTACAATGACTCAAGACTCCCCAATCACAGTTTTGATTACATGCAAATGATTATATGTGCATGCAAATCCCTAAAATCTCTCAACTAGGGTGCTAATGACGAAAGACGACTAGCTAGGGTTAGTTAGGGCCAAGATTAGTGGAGCACATCTAGTCCTCTACTAGTTACTGACTTAGACACTCCTAAACTCAAGGAAAATATCCTCAAACCAAGGAATGCACCTCCCAATCAAGGAATGTGCCCCCAAAACTAGGAATGCATCTTATGGGTGACGCAAGTCGTCAACTTGGATGGGGTTTGTCCCACTAGAGTCATCAATTCATGGTTTAGGTAACTAGGTATAGTGTGTTTTGCTCTAAAAACACCCAGCTAATAGTAATGTTTAATCTTTTATTGAATTCCTTCCAACAAGTTTAGTTCAAAGCCATAGTTACACAAATGTTAGGGCCTTGGCCACCTCTTTTGATAAAATTATCTCCAACTATGATTTTATTTTCAAGGGGCAACCAACAAAAAAAATTCAACTTAAGCATATAATTTTTCCACTCACCTCATTCGAGGACTAGAAAACTTCGTCTTGACTCTCGGACAACAAAATTCCACAATGATTAATCCCACTAATATAAACTTTCCATTGTTCTACAAAATCAACCCTTAGGTCCAAATCTTCATCATGTAGCCATCTCTTGCCACTATTTGATCCATGCCCTCCAATATGAGCAAGCACATAAATACCTTTAATTCTAAGAGAAATTATTGGTTATGGAGACCATTTGTAGAAGTCTTCTCCCCAAATGAATTAAGGATCCTCCCCCACTTTTCTATGATGACCATTACCTACTTTCCAAGCAAGCCAATTTCCTAAGGAAACAAATTCATCTAATACACCCCTCTAAAAATTACATGTTGTTAGAATGTAATCCTTGGGTTAAGAAAATATTTATGTTAATCTCCCTATTGACATAAAAAAAAAAACCCTCTAGAAATTACATGTTGTTAGAATGTAATCCTTGGGTTAAGAAAACATTTATGTTAATCTCCCTATTTACATAAAAAAAAAAGACCGAGAATCATAATGATAGGTGAATAAGAAAAATCATAAATAAGTGCAATAGACACCTTAGAAGTTTAACCCAAAGGTAATTTCTGATGTATATATTGTACATTGATTAATGATAAATCTTTTCTTAACCCCTATCCTATTATATTTTAACTTCCTATTTTGCCTATTGGCACCTAAAAGCGGTATCAGTGCTCTTATGAGCATGTGGACTATTCTCTTCTTATGAGCATGTGGACTATACTGAGATCTGCCATATTTGCATATTCAGCACAACATCTCTTCAGACCTGTGGATTTTCTGTCTACTCCCACTCAAACTACGTCTTAGGCATTTACATGCGTTTCATTCTCCTCGCCTCTATATTTGTTCACCAATGACCTCTCCGATGTGTGCAACGCATCGACATGTTTTTTTTTCCCTGGTATTTTATCCGTTATTTCTCCTCTTTGGTGACACTTGTGGGTCATTACCTATTCTGCAAATTCCAACAAAATTCAAACGTCTTTCTCTTTAGAATACGTTTCTCTCATAGCCGTATTATCGCTAGTCTCACCTTCTTGTCCATAAACCATAACTTTTGCATAGAGCTCTTGGAATTGTGCGTGACCTCTATCTCTGAGCTCCTGTATGAACCTTAACTCCTCATCCAAAAACTATTGCTGTGACTCTTTTGCTTCTGCTTTGTCTCTACCATTTATGTATAGTTGAGCTATCTAATAGTGCATACCCCAGAAGAGTTGCAGGAGCATGTTGTTGTCAGGCCTTTCGTTGTGAAGATGCTTATAGAGATTTCCAAAGCATGTGATCTTTATCTAATGGCGAGATTTCTTGATGACAAAGTAAGGAAAGAGCTTTTATAGCTTTGGATGAAGTTAGAATTTTTAAAATTGGTGGCTTGAACATAAATATGGTTCTCTTCTGTAACATATAATCTAGGAAGACTTATTTTGTGCGGCAGCTGGAACCAGACTGGCATATTGACATTGATGCTGGAAAGATACCTCAATTATCTAGATTTATTAGATATTATGTCCGTATTTGTCTTGTAGGATCTCAAAATATTGTTGCCAATGTCTTTAGTTCTGTACCTTTGGAGCATTATTTTGGATGTCTCGATAGAGATGAGAAGTCTCTACAAATTGGAGATATTGTATATTGGAAGAATTTGATAAATGGTTACAAGGCCAATTCTTTGTCATGTGTGGACATGTACAATTAAATTTTCTCTGCTATTAGACTAACTATTGCAAGTGAATACTGGTGCGTAAACATATTGCAAAGGTGAATACTAGAGTTGCTGCCTCCCTTGGCTGCGTCTAATTGTGTGGAAGAGTGGAGACTCCAATGCCTTGGGAGCTGTGGAGTCACCTTTAATGCTGTGAGGACTTGTCTTGGAGTCACCGTGGAAAATACTACAACGTTGATAGTTCTCATGCTTGACCTAACCATGGAGAGTTGAACATAGACCTGTTTTGATGCATTGCATGGAGGTAACGAGAAAGCATCTCAGAAATCACTGTCAATTGGTTGCTGCTACAGGTTGATCTCTTCACCAGACATGAAGACTACTGCAATGTATCATAACCGGGATGTGGTGGTAAACCCTAATACAGGATTTCTTTTGGTACTGTGTGATATTATTAAGGGAGAAGTGGGCTATACACTCTCTATCGTGGGCTCTCCTCTCCTCCATGGTGTGTGGCTATCTCTCCGAAAGAGCATGGGATCCCTATTGTGCTGAGACTAGTGTTGAGACTAGTGTTGCGACTGGAGCTGCCTCTTGATCTCTGCGTTGAAAGATTATCGTGTTAACAGTGACTTGAGGATCTTGGGGTTTCTCTAATAAAGGTGTCACTCTCAATATTCTTTCTTGCTTTCCATCCTATTATGTTCTGGCCCAATGCTCACAAAGCGTTGGAGTGGAAGAAGTCTACAACTTTTTGGTCCATCCTATCGAACCAACCTTGCATGTTCATATAATATTTTTCTCTACTACTTATGCTAGATTGGTAGGTGGTGCGGTACCAGCTTTAGAAGCTAGTTGTTTCATCATATCATGCAGCCTTGCCAAGTTACCACTCTTGAATATCACATGATTCTTGCACCATATATGCATGTATGCTTTTTGGAAGATGCTTATCATCGGAAAATAAGGCTCTTTTAAAGTCAAGGGGTTATGGCTCTTCCACTAGTTCAACATCCCCAAGTTTATTCTACATGAATGCTACGATATGGAACTAAATGAATGGACTTACGAGGACATCTTAATCTTGCAAAAAGTGAACTTTCATTTTATCTCATTGCATAGATATTTGTATATAGAGAGAGGAGGATCATCATGACTATGCATTGGATTTGGAACCAAAGTAGAGCCATCCATTCATTTCCATAAGTTTAATTTGTGCATTGAAACTACATTTGAGACTCATATTCCACTTGGGTTGTTGGATAGTCAAAATTATTGGCTATATTGAATTTGATGTCAATATTTAATGATCGATTTGGGTATGTAATTAGTTTGTATGAGGAAGAAGAAATAACTATTCTTTTCGTGTGAGCTCTCTGTTGATTTTGCAATATAAATGGATGAGCTCCAACATTCAAACAAGAAACAAAGAAGATACCTTTGAACTATTGTACATAATATAATTTCCAAATTGATTGAGAGATTCTTTTGAGAATTAAGAACATATTTGGACTACAACACCAGAGAACTCATCTTCCAGAGACCGTTATTGCTATGTGAACTGTCGCTACCTTGTATGCTTGAAGACTATTGGAGCATTGGCATTGTGAAGAAAATTTGCAACTAGAGAAGATTTGGGACTAGTTTGGTCCAAGCAAGTTTGCAGTTGTTGCTACATCTACTTCAAAATAGAATGTTGCAAAAGTAGATCATCATCATTAAAGAACTCAAGTATAGCATATTCATCAATTCAACATAAGGAAGTGTAACTTGCAAATTGTTTTTTTTTTTGTTCTAGTGCATTTTTGGTACTTGCATACATGTTTTTTTATACAATATCAATTTCAAGGAAAATTTGAATTGTATTGTATTTGGGTGCATTATGGGATGATACCGATACCCTTCACTTTTGAGTTTGAGCCTGTTGAGTTTTGTTTGTAAAGGGAAGAGTTTAAAGAAGCCCTTTATTTGTTGAATGAGTCTACTTGCCTCAGAGAGTCCTCATAATGTTTCAAACTAAAGAAATAGTAGATTTGTTGAACACTCTAATAATTACTATTGTAGATAACAAAATCACAATCATAAAAGAAAATCTCCAAATTGTTAGCAATCATTTACAAAATTTAAAAGCCAAAGAGGATGAAGTATAGAAAAGGAATCAACATTCTTAACTAGTGTTTGTTTAGAACAACCCTCTTTTTGAATATGATTCCTATCAGCTGCTAGAACACAGTGAAATAATTTTAGAGGAAGTACAACATGTTTAGAGTTCAATATGCCAACATTGTGATTAGGTTGTCCATATGAAATATCAGTGTATTGATCTTCATCATTGTCAGCATTGCGGGAAGCATAACCATTCTTCAGATAGATGTTCTATAATGAATAAACCTACAAGAGTGAAACTTGCAGTAGAAAATTTTACCGCTTCTTATCTTGTACTTGAGAGGGTGAAACATTGTGTAAGGCTTCAAGTATCAAATCCTTGTCATTCTGAACATAAGCGATCACAACCTTCCTTAATTAATCCAGAACAAGCAAGCATGAGCCACAACCAATTTTGGAGACAAAATGTAGAGATGAAACCATAAGATAGAAGAGAGCCATGCTCCAGAGTACTCATGTGTTTGTGGTATTCCATGTCTAGTTTTGACACGCATAACCACCATGACACTTACACTCCTCACATTCTTCTTGACAGGGGGGATTAAGATTGTAAGAAACAATTGAGTGAGGATAAGTGAGCTGGAAAAAATGAACCATGTTAGTGCCATGTTCAACTAATCTCTAGAGTTTCTGGTCAACGTAAAAGCACACATTTAGTAGAAGACTTCACTTGTACTAGACATTAGATGGTGGTCCCCAAACCACCACTTTCTAGAGAACCACTGAGCCTTCAGGCTAAGTTCCAAACATAACCTCCGAGCCTCTATTCCAAGTTCAAAAGCTTGTTGTCAACCTTAAACCACCCACTTAGTAGAAGATGTCACCTTCTTCTATCCCTTTTGGTTTGTGGTCATCCAAAACAACCACTTCATATAGCACTTGTATTTAGCAGGAGATGTCATGTTTTGCTAACTTGCTTGGAAAATTCAGATTGTCAAGTTGAAAATGTTCAGTATAGGTAACTTTCAACTTCCAGTTATTTAGGTCTCTTTTCTTGGAGTCATATAAACCCATTCATATTAAGGGGTCAATTGTTGGAACCTAATCCTTGGTGTTAGGAATTTTGTTTTGTTATTATCTCCATATTAACGTGAGAAGAAGGCCAAGAGGCATAGGTGAATTGGAAATGTCATAAACGAGTCTAAGAGACACCTTGAAAGTTGAGCACAAGGGTCATTTCTCATGTATATTTTGTACATTCATTGATTAGAAAAATTTTCTTAACACCTATCCTATTGTCTTTGTGTTCCTAATTGCTTATTTTCCTGATTGGGAACACCTAACAAATGCATTAGAAAACTTATTTGTTTCACTTCTGATCCAATCTTCCACACATTGGTTCTTTAGATATTTTGCTTGAATAACTTCAATCCAACAACCCTACCCAAATAAAATTCTCCAAAGACTCTTCAATCCTAATGCTTGAAAAAACTAGAATATTTTTCTAAGACACCATCTTCCATACTTCTTTGGAGCATCTATTTTCTCTCACCTGACCAAATTAACCCCTTCTTTATCTTTATTACTTGATGATAAGAAACTGAACACCCACTTCCTTATTTTGGTTAGGATATATTTTGGAATTTTATCTAGTGATAGCCAATATATAGGGACATTATCCAACACATGCTTAGCTAAGATCAATCTACCCCCAAGCAAAAGTCACCTAAAACACCAATTTTCAATTTTGTTCTCTATCTTTTTAACAACCAAAACCAATCTTTTTCAAATAATTGTTGGGTTTTTAAAAGTATCCAAACTACTTAAACCCCTTTCCAATTGGCTCCATATGAAAGGGAAAGATGGTATTGGTTTAGGAAAGCACCTCCTCTTCTATACCATTCATAATAAAATTTGACTTTATAATCCTGGCTTCCATTCATGTAGCTTCACCAAAAATAATGAAAATGACTTTAAATACCAACCATTCTTCCACAGTCCCTTTCCTAAATAACAAAACATCATCTACAAATAAAATATGTGTTAAATTATGAGAAGATGCAATCTTAACTCCCATCAATTTTTTATCCCTTCTAGCTTGATCTATAATCATGCTAAATCCTTGTACAATTAGCAAGAAAAGAAATAAAGAGGGGGAAAACTTGCCTTAGTCCTATATAACTCTTAAATAATCTCTGAAAATTGTTTGAAGTGTCTTTTACCAGAACAACTCGCCAAGTTGGTCCACAACGACAGAAGAACTCAGTGAGTTGGTCCGCAACAACGGAAGGACTCGGCGAGTTGGTCCGAAAAGTTTTCTAAGTGTCTTTTGGCGGAAGAACTTGGCAAGTTGGTCTGCAACGGCGGAAGAACTCGAGGATTTGGTCAGCAACGGTGAAAGGACTCGGCGAGTTGGTCCAAAAAAATTTCTAATTGTTTTCGGCGGAAAAAATCGGCGAGTTGGCCTGAAACAAGTCGGAAGAACTCGGTGAGTTGCTCCGAAACAGGGAATTTTAGCTGTTTTCCAAGGAATATTTTCAGGTGTCGAAAGGTGAAAAATGCCATGGAACTTATGCACCAGATTGCACGAAATAGAAGGATTTACAAAAAAAAAAAACAAGAGTGTTGCCCCGTTGACCCCCGTCATCCCTTGGAGACGGTCGTTGAAAGTGTGAAATGCATTCTCTAAGCTTGGAATGAGAAAGAGGAATTGCATAGAAGGGGTTGTGAAATCTCAATAAGAGTAATGGGTTGTAATACCCATTGTGGAGGATGAAAGGGAAATTCCTAACCTTAAACTATTTATGTTTATAGCATAATAATTGCATATAGCAAGAATGAATATTATACACGTATGTATATGTTGAATTGCTAATTCATGAGAAGATCATAGTTAATGATTGCTTGTATGCTTGGTAGGGAAGCCAAGAAAAGGATCAACTATGATGTGGAGGAGGAAATCCATGTCATGAAGAGGAATTGGAAAGGGAGAATTCCTTAACTCCTTCATTGCTATTATATTTATATTTCCTAAGTTGTCTATACTGAAAAATTATGGCATAGGGATGCTAGAAATGCAAGACGACAGATAGATGAACTGAATATGTACTAGATGGCATATTGCATAGTGCATGTGAAAATGTTTTTGCGTGTATATGATATTGCATATTACTAAAATAGTGAGGTTTTACATATTCAATGAGCCACTTAAGATAATGATTGTGGTTGGTAATAATCAGTTATGTCCGCATTGGTTGTAGGACCAAAGACAACCAAAGCATGGCTAAGGATGTGGATGATGATTGTTGCATACAACCTTATGAAGAAAGGATGGTGCAACAAATGTATGATCATGAGGTTGGAAAAATGATTGTGAAGCCTTGGTAAGAGGCCAACTAATAAGGTAATATCAAGCGATGTTAACAGCAACCATGCAGGTAATGATTCTTTATGCGTAAATTGCATGAATGTTGAAAGAGGATTTGGTGAGATCCCTTCAACTATGTTCAAACTATGATTGATTGGTTTGCATGTGGTATTGAGTGCCTAAATGTGAATGTTGACCCACTGAGTATGGTGAGGCCAGGTAAGTAAGGGCAAGGAGCCTTGCACCCTATAGTTTCTTAGAAACCTCAATGCATTCATATGAAAATTATATCATACCATTTGTGTATGTTGGTTGTGAGTTTAACAACCAAAGAAAATGATGACTTATGGTCTTGTTGTAGTGTATGCCATATGGGATAGGCATGGTTAGGCCATAATATGTTGGAATGCATAGTATTCATGGAATAATGCAAGGGTGTATTGAAAGATTATGTGAGTGATGTAAATGTTGTGAATATGCATTGTGTGAATGCATGGGTGTGACATATATATGTTTCAATGTAGTTAGATAATAGATGAAATGGTGGACTATCGTTAATCCTGAGACCATTTCATGAGCTGCTATGAATGCAGGAGGAAGACTGCATGAAAAAGGTAGATAGGTGATGGGCTACCAAAGCACTCTACTGGAAGGACAAAATTGCATGGAATGTGAAGTAATGAGTATTTACAGTTATTTAAATTGCATGGATAGTGTGATTGTGTCTTGCAATTTTATTGTGATAATGATGCATATATAGAAATGTATATATATTTCATTGCATTTTAAATGTTAACAGTTGAAGGTGTTTGAATTATTGAGTGTTATAATTCTGAGATCACTTCAATGATTGTTGTGGTAATGAAAGGATTATATGCATAGATACTCACAACATGTTTGGCTGATTGAAGTTTCAGTTCTCAGGTAGAAAAGTCTTGCGTATAGCAATGAGGATAAGTCCTTAGTAAAGATGCAGATCTACCATGTGCAGAAGCCAAAGGTTATGAGAAGGTTCTCATGGTTGTAATTTATGCATGAAACAAATCTGAAAATTGTCTAGTTTAAGGTTATGAGAATAGTCTCATGGTTGCAAATCTAATTTCTGTAGGAAAACAGATTTACAAATTTTAGATTTGAGAATTTGCTTATAATTGCTAATGACTGTTTGGCTTATATAGAATTGTGTCAGGAGAACATGTTGTAGGTGGATGTTCATGTATGATAGCAAGGGAGAAACCATAATGGACAGAGTGATACCACTTACGAGAGCCAAACAATATGAGGATAGCCTCATTGCTAAGCAAATCAATTTCTGTAGGAGACATAATTGTAAATTCATGTTGAATTTAATTATTAATGCCATTGATTGGTTATGAAGCAATCAGATTTGAAGTTATTTTTAAATGTTGTTGACTTTTTGGCTATTTGATAAGCGTGCTAGGATGAAACATTGCAGGAAGACCATGTGTGATGGCTTGCAGAAGCCAAACTAGATGGGAAGGATCCCATGCCTTGGAAATGGCTTTTGGGTGAAACGCCATTATAAATTTTGATAACACCTCAGTTGCATTGCATGTGAGTGAGAGGGTGAAATTATGCCAAGAAGGCATGTGTGAGTTATGAAACGTGGAAATAATGGGGTGGCAAACCGAAGTACTGTTGACTCAAAGAAGGGAGCCCCATTCTTCTCCAATTAAGGAAAGATACATATGTGAAACGAATGAGTATTCGACAACCCTAACTGAGGATATACATGTCTGGTTATTAGATTTAATATGCAGAGCATGTTTTATTATTTCATTATTATTTCAGACTGCTTGAGTGGGACTAAGGCCTACATGGCTCACATCGGAAAGGGATGCATACCTTTCGCGTGATGGGTTATGTTAGGGTTTTCAATATTGACTACACCCTAAGGGAATGGACGCATTCCTGGTGTTTCAATACTTGATAGTGAATTTTATGAAATATGGTTAGAATTTTAGAGCAGCAATACTGATGAGTCTGCTTATCCTTCTTGGGATATCAGCTTACATAGATGCAATTTGGTGTTGCACGTAAGAGGAAAAGTGAAGAAAGGGTACTCAAGAGGACTATATGGGTAGTGGTAACCTTTCTATTCTCACACTAAAGGACACTAGAAAAGATGGATAGGCCCGAGGAGTTGTGTTGCAAAAAAGGGGTATCATCCTTGTGTAGTGTGAGTGGGTATTGTGGGGCCATGCTAGCCTGTAGTCAAGTGAGTCATCTATGGAGTTCCTGGAGGGAACCACTGGTTGCATAAGAGAAGGAGCCACATAATCATATTATGTTGTTCATATTGCTTGATAAACCCATTCGATGTATTGGCTTCGCAATGGTTGTTGTATGCCTGATAAAACCAGTCGGTGTACTGGCTTGGCATTGGTTATTTGGGTGTTGTGGGGAAGGGTTGCTGGATGCCTGATAAACCCAGTCGATGTACTGGCTTGGCATGTTGTTAAATTGGATGCCTAACAAACTCAGTCAGTGTACTAGCTTAGAATACTGATTTTAGGGATGCCTGATAAACCCAGTCAGCATACTGGCTTGGGATTTCCTATTTGGATGATGTTGTGGAGCAGCATGTGTGCTGGTGAAGCATCCACCCCATAGGCGATCCAAGTCTTGTAAAGAAGAGAAGGAAACCTATGGAGTAGCGAGGAAATGCACAATACAGATAAGTATTCAATTTCATTTATTTATTGTTTGGAATAATGAAGATTTCGGGTATAAGTCTTCTAACAGCTAAGCTGATACACTATTGTTTCTTTGTTCGAAACCTTGGTCATTGTAGGAAAACAACGAACCTGGAAGAATTATAAAATGCTTGGTAAAACAAGAGACTAACTGGTCAGGCACTATAACATTCTTGGTAAACCAGAGAGTAACTGGTCCGGTGCTATAAAATTCTCGTAAATCCAGAGAGTAACTGATGCTTGATAAATTCAAAGAATAGTTGGTGGGAGCATTAACCACTAGATGTTGTGGAGTGGCATGTATGCTGGCCAAACATTCCTGAAATAATTGATAAACCCAGTCGGCGTACTGGCCTGGCATTGCCTATTCGAATGGTTGTGGAGGAGCCTGCATGCTGACCCAACATTCATTATTGTATCCATGGGAAATCCAATGCTTGGAAAGCAAAGAAGGATCATGTGGAATAAAGTGAAGACATCCAATGCAGGTGTTGCTGGAAGGAAGGACTATGAAGGCATCATAGGGATGCATGTGGAAATATGATCGTCCTAAAGAGCTCAGTATGAGCAGTAATGAAATATGGTGCTAGTGTACATGTGTGGGTCCTAGCAACCAAAGGTTGTGTAAGCAACAATGGGGAAGGGTTCTGTTAAGTCAGGAACTTGTTTATTACTATTTTATGTTTGATTGTCATTTTTATTCCAGTTTGCTTATTTGCTTGAGTTTGTCCTTTTACTTACTGTGGAAAATTTTAGATTTTTAGTGAAATTTTCAAGTTTTGCCTTTAGGTTTTTTATTTTTGTCCCCTTAGGTTTTGAAGGGTTCTAAAGGTAATTATGTTGAATAATGGGTTCACAAATAACATCATGATTATAGTTTATCACTTAAACCTCATTCAAAGTGAAAAAATGATTAAAACAACACCAAAATTTGAATTTGAAATATTCTTGTAGCGCAACGACTGAAATTTTACACAGCGGTGCTACAAGAATATTGCGGGTGTTAAAATATCCAATTTTTAATCCGATTTCTCTCATGATTTCGATTTCCAAGTGACTAATCAAATGTGTAAAGGGTATTTGATACGTGTTTCAGCAGTAATCATCATGAAAGCAGGTGTAATTCGTGTCGTGGAAGAGATCGTAGTAATCATCAGCTAGAACATAGCGTATCATGACAGATAGAGGCATAGACCGAGTTTGATGTGAAGGAAGTTATTCCATACGTGTATTATGAAACTGGAGACTAAGTGAAGCGAGGAAATTTGCCTAAAAGACCAGAAACTGCAGTTACAGAGGAATTTTGGGTTTTCATAGTTATAGAGAAATTAGGGTTTTCTCGTCGTGCGAGCTGGAAGTAAATTGGAGATCCGAAGACACTTATACAGGTAAATTTGACAATCAGCCAGCTCAAGGAGTGATTTTAAGTGGCTACAGTAAGACATAAATAAGGACCCTAAAAATACACAGCATTTAGTCATTGAAAGAAAATGGGAAAAAGTGGTAAAACCAACAGGGCTGAGCCCACTGAGATGAAATGGATTGACCAATTTCCAGATTATGCAGAGCTCTTTCAGAATGCTGGTTGGTTGGATTTCTTCAAGAAGATTGATGGCTTTAACACTGAGGTCTCTTATAAATTTTCCCAAAGCTATAACCAAGACATGATAGTATTTGATACTCTAAAGTTTAAGTTGACTGTGGAGCTAGTTGCTGAAGCTACAGGAGTCAGAAATGAAGGTGAAATGTGGTTCAAAAAGTTGCTTTTAACCTTTAATGCCCAAAGGTATCTTTTACCTGGTATTACCCCAGACTAGCGCAAAGGGATATTAATCCAGAATGTCAGAGATGAGTGGGTGGAGCCCATTAAAGTCCTACAAAGCTATATCACCTGTGAAGGGACATATGCCTATGTCTTTAAATATCATTTTAGGTTCTTGCAACATCTGGTCGGTGAACCCAAATGAGTCTTCCTTTATTTTTGTTTAAAGTTTGCAAAAGATGTCCAGTAGAGTTAAGGGACATCATGATCATACTACGCAATCCATCTTCCATCATGGTTTAATCAAGCTCATTATCAGTACTGCTCTACAAAGAGAAGGGAAAACATGGGATTATTTTTTATTTTGGTATGGTTTTCAAATTAAGCAAGAAGAGCAGCAAACCAAAACACGTGTAAAGAAAGGGAAAACCCTAGTTAGGAAACTAGGTCAGAAAATCAAATCTGCAGATAAAAAAGAAGTTAAACTTGAAAAAGTACCCGAGCCCTCAAAGGGAAACTATGAACTTGAAGAGTCTTCAGCTGACAGCAAGGGAAAAGGTTTGCTGATTACAAAAATGGAAGATCAGCCTGAGAAACATATGGCACTAGCAGAAACTTTCAGTGAATAGAAAACTGTTGCCACAGAAAAAATTGTTGTAGAGAAAGAAAACATCCAAGTCCAACAAAGGAGCCCCATAACTATCTTATCTGAGGATGAGGGATATCTGTTAGAGGAAGATGAATTCACTGTCAAAACTGAAGCTAGGGTTGACACATACACAGAATGCTATAGTCAAGAGGATAAAACAAAGAGATCAAAGAAAAAGAAGACCAAAATCAAAGCTATAGAGTTAGCCGCAGTTAGACATCAAGGAAAAACTTTGAAGATGGTGAAAGAACTTGCTTCAGAAAGGATACCAAAAACCAGACCTAAAAACAAGTTAAGGATGAGTATGAAAAAGATGCTAAACCCTAGATTAAATATAAAAGAGGTAAGTGTACTTGATGATGATTCTTCAGATGAAAAACCAAAGATTGAGAAAGAAGCAATTCCAAAAAGTCTAGTCTCTCATCATACAAAGGGGAAAAAGTAATTGAGGTCAGTAGAGAAATCCAACCTCACCCAAACTAAGCTATCAGCTGTGTTTCTGGAATTAAGAGATGAAATGATAAAAGAGCAACAAAAAAGGGAAACTGAAGTTTCTTATTCTGAAGATCAACACTTGATAGATGAAACTACACCTATTGAAGCAACGAGTCAGGAAATCCCTATTGTTCATGGTGTGTCTTCAAGGCTGTTACAGGAGGATGAAGACATTTTCAGAAGGTTAAATATCCCATGGTTTCCCAGTGAGATGCAAGATACCACAACAGAGAAGGTTTTTGACTCAGACATGGAGAACCTGCAAAAAACCATCAAACAATACAGGCATCAAATGGATTGCATGCAAGAGACTAATGATGTTATGAACCTAGAAAATAGAAGACTCATGGAGGATTTACTGGAACTAAATGATCATTATCAAGAGATTACTATAGTTTCTAAGGTGCCCTGAAGAGAAAGAGAAGCACAGAGTTACAATGTGCAGAATTGAAGCAGACTATCAGAGGCTTGCAGCAGCAGAATGAAAAACATACAAGAAGGTTAGCAGATACGGAAGCTGAACAGAAGAAAGCCCAAGCCTCGGATGGAATAGCCTTAGTAGCTGAATCTGCCAAAGACCTTTGAGTTGGTAGTTAGTCAGTTACTTATTAGATCTTTTGAGAAATACTTTAGTTAGTTAGTTATTAGTTATGTTTTTAAAGAAACACTTTATTTTGTAAATATAATTTCACTTTATCCCATCGATGAGTTGGTTGAGGGCAGTTAGGGTTTAGACCCTAACTAATTTTGTAAAAAATAGTATTTAGATAGATGGGAAAGACAGAAAGAGGGTTTGATTTTTGGTTGGCTTAAGGAGGTCTGTGACTTGTTTATGAGCGAAGTACTATAACTCTCATGTGTATTTGTTGAACAGAATTATGAAATATATGATCCTTTCCACCCTTCATTCTATGTTTTGGCTTCATTTTTAACTTGTTTAGTTACATAACTGATAAATTCATTGCTGGTTAATGGTTTGTAAGCTGGTAGTGCTTGTCTTTTATGAATGAACTTCAATGTCATATTCTGTTGGATACTGGTAATTATATTATGCATCTCTGTTCTCTTTTGCTTGTGATTTAGTTCCTGTTTGGCTCATGAATGTATTCCCTTCAGTCACCAAATTTACAACCAAGAAAACATTTCAGAAACCCTAAAACCTAGTTTATTTTATTGAATTTTTTGAGATTGTGTTGGCTTGTTTCTTTATACCCTAGAAACAATTTCTGGCACAAACATCTTTGGCGCCGTTGCCAGGGACGAAGTTGAAGACATATTTTCCCTGGGATACTTATCAGTTTTACTGGTTTTAAGAGGTGAACTTAAACTAGCACATCTTTAAGGATATTTTTCACCAAATTTGACACAGTGGCTACTAGAGGAGTGGGAACCAGGATCATACCTACTTCGCCATTGCAGTTAGGTGTTTCAGACCCTGAAAATATATTAAAGATAGCAAGAAAAGTTAGAAGGTCTCAATCTTCACCAGCCCTGTGTGACCATGATCAGTTGGGTGGTTTATCACATTCGTTAGGAAAAGAAGAAGAAAACTCACCTTGGTTAAGGCCTATTATCCCTGATAGTAGTTTCCAAGTTTTTACTAATCCTCAATCCTTCAAGAAAGCCAAAACTGTTTCTCCTGGTAAGATACCTATTTTTCGACTGAAACTAGGTAAAAAACCTTTTCAACCAGGTTCCAGTCAAACTTCTTCATCATTAAAGTTAGTCAGTCCAAAAATGGAAACCGAAAATCAGCCCATAGAAATGATGGACCGGATGGTTGTAGCCAGATATGCACCATTGGTCTTGCCTCAGCCTTTAAATGCACTGCCTGGGGGTGACTATCAGAAATATCTTCCTAGGTTTAATGGAAAGGGGGAAACCACAGCTGAAGAACATTGGGAAGCTTTCCTTAGTTATGCTGATAACCAAAACATCGAGGCTAAAGATGTATGGATGAGAATGTTTGTGCAAAGCCTTGATGGAGATGTAAGGAAATGGTTCAGGGATTTGACTGCTAATTCCATCACTATCATTGAAGAACTTTGTGATCTCTTCATGAGACAATGGGGTGACACTAAAGACCATACATACTACATAACTGAATTTGGAGCTCTTAGGAGAAAAAAGGATGAAACTATTGCAGACTTTTCAAATAGGTTTAACAAGATGTACAGTAGAATTCCCGCAGAGATAAAGCCTACAGAAACATCAGCTAAACTTACCTATGTAAATGCATTTGATCACGTGTTTTCTTTATTGTTGAGAGAGAGAAGACCTATCTCTTTACTGAATATGCAGGATGCAGCATTGGAGGTAGAATCCAACATCTTGGCTTCTAATAGATTAAAAAAGGAAACAACTCAGCAGCTTTATGACAGAAAAGGAAAAAAGGAACTAGCCCCAGGAGGTTCTGCTTCTCATTCTGCTGAAGGAAAAATTGATGAAATGGCTAAGTTGGTGTGACTCTGACTGTAAAATTGAACAAATTAGAGCTTGAGAAAAATTCCAGCAGGCCTACCCCAGAAGGTGAACGAAATCCAAATAATAAGAATCAGTTCAGAAGGCAATTTGCTCCCCGTTTCATACCTAGAGAATGAAGGAATAATGATATCCAGCGAGAAAGGAGAGAAAATGAGGACCAAAGAGTGCCACCACCTTTTCAGAACAATGTGGTTGATGAGGAAGAAGTAGATGATGAGCTGATCTTTCAAGAGAATGATCAAGATATGAATCATTTTGGAGAGGGGTTGTCTGAAGGATTTGTCATTGAGGAAGAATTTCTAAATACAGAATACTATGATGCTGACATGTTTGAAACCGAGGATGATTTAAGTTTGTAAAAGACTGTTGTAACTGCTGTTGTCCATCAAAATGAACTCAAGAAGACTATAAATCTGAGATCAGGTCCAAAACAGGTGGTTCAAGCCCCAAAAAAGAAAGCAATTGTCCCTGCTAAACAAGCATCAGATCCTGTGACAGAGAAAAAGCAAGTTCCAGAAAAACCAAAGAAGACTACAGAGGTTGAAGAGGTAAATAAAACTATCCAGAGTTTCAGTTTGGAGAATGAATTAGGAAAGTTAAAGATTCATGTACCTTTAACTGAATTAATAAAAAATCCTTCATATAAAGAAACGGTCCTAAAAGTGATGAATTCAGCAAGCAATCAGCCTATTTCTGACACAGTAAATTTGCAAGAAGAAAACCCCAGGATTTTCATTGGATTAGCCTTGGCTGAGAAGGATGAAAATGAAGCAGGAGCTTCACCTCCATTCTACATAACCTTGATAGTCCATGAACATATGATACACAATTGTTTGTTAGATTCGGGAGCTTCACACAATTTGATGCCAAAGGCTGTTATGGAGGCTTTAGGGCTGGGTATTACTAAACCTTACCATGTTCTGTATGCGTTTGATTCCTGACTAGTGAAGTGTTTAGGAGTAATAAAGGACATGGTTGTCAGCCTGGCTCAGTTACCTATGAGAAGTGTGATCATGGATGTTGTGGTGGCTGATATTACACCAAAGTTTGGGTTACTTCTTTCTAGGTCTTGGGCAAAGAAGGTTGGTGGGACTTTACAAATGGATCTATCATATGCCACTATTCCTGTGTTCGGTGGAGAAAACAGAAGGTTGTACAGAGAGCTGCAGTTTGCTTACATTGTGACAGATGACAAGAACCCTACCAATAATCCACTATATGATGTTTACAAAGACCTGGGAACTTGCATGCTACATTTCAATGATGAAGAAAATACTGTTGGTTTGTTACAGGTTGAAAAGGAACAGCCAGTAAAACACAACAGAGAAGAAGAAGATGAACTATGGCAATTATATTTTGATGGTTCCTCTTGTAAGGAAGGTGCAGGTGCAGGGGTTCTTCTTATATCCCCTAGAGATGAAACAGTAAAGCTCATTTATAAGTTGGAGTTTATTACTACAAACAATACTGCTGAGTATGATGCTTTGCTACTGGGATTAAAAGCTGCTAAAGATTTGGGCTTTTAGCAGATTGCTGCATTTGGAGACTCCGAATTAGTTGTTTAGCAGGTGAAGAGCAAATATCAAGTGAATCAGGGTTTGCCGAAATTTTATCGGAATGAGGTATGGGATATGCTTGAAAATTATTTTGTAGCATTTAATATCACTCATATTCCAAGAGATCATAATCAGACTGCAAATTCATTGGCCTTGGCTCCCACACACTTCAGAATCCCCAAGAGCACTCAGTTAAGGTATCCCATAGAGGTGAGGTACAGACCATGTGTACCTGATAATGTAAAGCAATGGAAAGTATTCGAAGATGACAATGAAATTAAAAGGTTCCTATAGCTTACCCATGAGTTTTCAAATTCCCTTATTGATCAAGAGGAGGACGAAGAAGATGGACAGGTGGATGAGATTGCTGAAGATGAGATAGCAGGTCATAAAATTATTGAACTTAAAAGCAACTTTATCCCAAAAGGTTTGGTACCTCTAGAAAGAATATTTACAAAGGATGATACACCTTCAAAGCCTATTGTTCAGTCTTCAGAAGAGAATGTGTTAGAATGTAATATTGATTCTGCAAAACATCCTAGAATGGTCAAAATTTCTAAATCACTTACAATAGAACAAATAAACAGGTATATCAAACTATTAAAGGAGCATATACATGTTTTTGCATGGTATTATGAGGAACTAAGAACTTATGATACAGGAATCATACAGCATAAGGTCCCTTTAAAACCAAATGTCAAACCTTTTCATCGGAAATTAAGGAGGATTAATCCAGCTTTGTTTCCTATTATTGAAAAAGAAGTGAAGAAGCTATTGGATGCCAAGATCATAGCGCCCCTCAGGTATTCTTCATGGGTTGCTAATCTTGTACATGTTAGGAAAAAGAATGGAGAAATCAGGTTATGTGTGTAAAATTAGTCACAGCAGATCTAATGAACAAGTAAATCAATCACAACAGATGAACATAGAAAATATGGTGCAAAACTGTGCAAAACATGCAGCAGTGCTCTCTATCCCAGAAAGGGTGAATGAATTACAATAGAATACAATACAATCCAATATCTGTCAATGGCAATTCGAATTGACTAAGTAGGCATTCGAATCACTGAAATGGAGTAGCTTGACTCAATCTAGGAGTCCTCATCAATCATCGGTGTTGCTCATCAATCACAACAAACAGTCATCCAGGTGTCAAGCTGAGTCTAACTGATCATAATAAATGTAACTGAAGTGTGTAGCACTGATATAGGATCTGGAGGCTCAGTGGGGGCGCATGGGAGGCTAACTGGAGTCAGAGCAAGTCACCTAATCGAACTGGAGGTCAATCGGAGGTGAAACAGTCAGTCAGGAGTGAAATCGGAGTGAAATCAATCAGAATCGGAGCTAACTGAATGTAACTGGAGTGAATCTGCAGTGGTAGGTGAGCAAGTGCGCCCTTCTCAGTCAGTAGGTGAGAAGAGGGCGCCTTTCAGCTTAGGAGGGCTAAAACTCTGTGGAAAGTGGCTCCCGGGTGCTAGAAGAAGGTGGATAAGGTGCTGGAGGCATCAAACTGGTGACTGGACTGCATATCCTGAAATAGATCATGCAAGATCCTGAAGTAGATATGTATCCCAAAATAGATGATCCTGAAATAGATATGTATCCCGAAATAGATGATGGATATCCGAACACCCCCCCTCAAGCTAGACTATGATGTGCCAACTAAAATAATGTGGGGCCCTGGTAACTAAGACCAAAGGTCACCCCAATACAATAATCCAAAAAATGCTGAAAAATAAACTAAGTGAGGAAAGAGGGAAAACCCAGTGGGAAGAAAGCCCCCCCTCAAGTCTAAAGCATAATAATGAATCAATCTGTCTCCACCATGATGGAACTCACCCCCAACAGTGAACGGAGGTAAGAGAACTTCTTCTCAGTGAAGCTCTTGGTGAAGATGTCTGCAATTTGCTCATCAGTAGGGCAATATTGCAGAATGATGGTGCGGTCATGCACCAACTGTCGAATGTAATGCATATGAATCTCAATGTGCTTGGTCCTCTGCCACTGAACTGGATCTTTGGAGATCTTGATAGCACTTTGATTGTCACAAAATAGGACAGTCGAAGTAGTGCCACCAAAACCAAACTCGGAAAGAATACCCTGCAACCAAACTGCCTGAATGCAGGCATTGACTGCCCCTCGATACTCTGCCTCTGCTGAAGAAAGTGCAATGGCTGCTTGCTTTTTGCTGGACCAGCAAATAGCACCATGACCAATCATGAAAACATAACCGGAAGTGGACTTCCGATCAATGCTATCACCTGCCCAATCTGAATCAGTAAAACCAATGAAATCTAGCTCAGAATCTGCAGCATAATGTATGCCAAACTGTCTCGTACCTTGCACATACTGCAAGATCCGCTTGGCTGCTCGCCAATGAAGCTCATGTGGCTGCTGCATATATCTTGACACGGCACTCATGGCATATGAGATGTCAGGCCTAGAGTGTGTCAAATAAAGTAGTGAACCAATCAACTGTCGATACATACTGCAATCTGCAAGCGGTGTGGAATCTCCCTCCTCAAGACTGATTCCTGAGAGGAATGGGAACGGGGCTGCCTTACATTCAGCCATATTAAACTTCAATAACAGGTCGGAAGCATATTTTTGCTGAGATATAGTGATCCCATCAAAATTTTGAGCTATCTCCAAGCCCAAAAAGTGACTCAGCAAGCCCAAATCGCTCATGTCAAAAGCTAGATTTAAGGCAGTTTTTAGCTTGTTTATTGAAGTAAGTGTGCTACCAGTAATAAGCAGATCATCAACATAAAGTACAATAACCAACAAATTACCTTTAACTCGCTGAAGATAGACATTCGGATCAGATTTGCATCTTTGGAAATTCTGAGAAAGAAGGAAGGAGTCCATCTTTGCGTACCAAGCTCTTGGGGCCTGTTTTAACCCGTACAAAGACTTCTTCAATCTACAAACCAATGATGGATCTGATGTATAACCCTCTGGCTGCTGCATATAGACCTCTTCAGCAAGGTCTCCATGTAAAAATGCACTCTTCACATCCATGTGATGCACCTCCCAGTGCTTGGATGCGGCAATAGCTAAAACAAGGCGGATGGAATCCATCTTTGCAACCGGTGCAAAGGTCTCTGTGTAGTCCACTCCTTGGACTTGGGAAAAACCTTTTGCCACCAACCTTGCTTTATATTTGCTGATAGTGCCATCAGCAGCAACTTTAGTACGGTAGACCCATTTACACTTCACTAATTTTCTTCCAGGTGGAAGAGAAACTAGCTCCCATGTATTGTTCTTTTGAAGAGAACTGTACTCTTCATCCATGGCTTCTTTCCATCTCGGATCTCGATGGGCTGAATAATATGATTGGGGATCTGAACCAGCCATCAAATAACAAATCTCAGGAAGAAATGGATCAGCAATAGAAAGAGCCATACCTGCCCTTTGAAAGTCTCCTCTTGTTCGTCTCGGATCAGCAGGATTTCCAAGACTAGAACCAGCAGATTGTAGAGTATTTTGGGCCCACTTTGGTAACTGAGGGAGATCTGAATGGTCGGATTCCGAACCTGATATGTCATGATCATCATATGCTGCTACAATATCAGAAATATCAGAACTCATACCTTCATTATCGCTGCTCGAATCTTCTTCTGGTGAAGGCGGTGAATCGGCAGTTTTCTCCTCAACTAGTTGCAATTCTTGAAGCGGTTCTTCAAACTGCACACTGCGCTCTATGAATATCTTTTTAGATCTGATATCCATGAGTTTATATGCTTTTGATTCTTCCCCATATCCTATCAATATGCACTCGATACTTTGTGGATCCAAAGCTCGTCTCTTCTCAGAAGGAATTCTAGCCCATGCAGTAGAGCCAAAAACTCTCAAATTTGACACATCCGGTTTGTGACCAAAGAATGCTTCGAAAGGAGTCATACCTTTCACGGATGAATGTGGAACTCGGTTCTGTATATATGCAGCAACATTGATTGCTTCAGCCCAAAGATTTGCAGCCAAACCTTTTGATTCAATCATGCATGTAGCCATCTCTTTCAGTGACCGGTTTTTCCTTTCCGCTACACCGTTCTGCTGGGGTGTGTAGGGAACTGTATGTTGGATCTTGATTCCGCTTTGGGCACAAAGTTGCAGCAACTCGGACTTGATATATTCCCCACCATTATCAGATCTAAGAGCTTTGATCTTGCTCTCAGTGGTGGTCTCAACAGAAGCCTTAAAATCCTTGAATTTTCCAAGCACTTCTGACTTGTTTTTGAGAAAGAATACCCATGTAAAGCGAGAATAATCATCAATAAATGTCAAAACATACCTTGAACCATTTAATGACATATGGGGCAGCGGACCGCTGATATCAGAATGGATCAATCCCAAAATAGTAGAGGCTCTGCTAGCCTTGCCGCGGTCGAATCTGTGCTCAGGGTGCTTCCCAATAATGCAACCGGTGCATATTCCCTTCGAGGAACGGAGTTGTGGCAGCCCATCAACCATGGATTTATTTGATAGCAGCAGCAAATACTTATAATTTAGATGTCCAAATCTTTCATGCCAAAGCCTACTAACCTCATTACCATGTGTGCGAAGAGCAGTGGGCTTTGCAAGCGGAATAAAGTGCGAAAACTCATAACATTTTGCAGTGTGGTTTGCCTTTCCAACCGCAACTAGTCTTCCACTTTTGATATCAGAAATTTCAACTGTATTAGGGCTGAATGTGACTTTCTTTGGATCACCAGTATGTGTCATTTGATAAACAGAAAGGAGATTCGAAGCTAAGGAAGGCACATAGAGAACATTCTGAAAGCATCCATGATCTACATGAATCGTACCTTTGCCCTTTGAAGAAATTTTTGAGTCATCTCCCAAATGGATGGGGATGGAGATGTTTGGATCGAATGAGGAAAAAGAATCAATATTTGCAGCCATATGATTTGATGCACCTGAATCTATCAAGAGAGTGGGCTTCGAAACCGTTGCCATGAGTGCTTGTCCTCTTTCATGATCGTCATTCCGATCCTTCTTCCTTGCACCGTCAGGAAGGGTTATGTTGTTCTTTTCCAAAAGGAGGGCCATTTGATCTATAGTCTTCTTCATACATGAACTTTCGGGATGAAAGCCACGGTTACAATAAGTACATTTAGATTTTTGGTTACCTTCTTTGCCCTTTTGCTTGGATTTCGAACTGGATGGTGCATCCGTTTGCTTGCCTTTGTCTTTTTGCTTGTGAGGCTCGAATTTGGGCTTCTCCTTCTTTAGCTTTCCTTTACCATTCGAAATCTTGGGTCCTTGAACAAATAGGGCTGAATCTTTGGAGCTTATGGACCCCATTTGAATCAACTTGTCATGCTCTTTCGTAACGGACTCAATGAAGGCATTCAAGGTAGGCATCTTCCAATTCGGGGTAGTTAGCCGACCGGAATTGAAAGTGGAGACAAATACCGAATAATCTTTCCCAAGCTTGCTTAGAATGGAGAGGATCAACTGCTTATCCTCTTTGATAACACCACTGTTCTTCAATTGCAAGTTCAAGTTCTTGAATTTTGTGAAGAATTCATTGATGGTCTCGAAATTTTCAGGATTAAGGCCAATCAATTCATTCTCTAATTGAAAAGCCCTAAGCTCATCCTGCTTGCCGAATAGTGTCTCAAGTTGCTCCCATATGGCTTTTGGAGTCTTCAATCCGCTGAGATGGAAGTGAAGATCCTTGGAGATGGAGAGACAAAGAAGACCGTAAGCTTCATCAAGCTTATTGTAGTGTTTGGTTCTTTCTGCCACATTGTTTGGCTCCAATTCAAGACCAAGAGTGACTCGGTAGTATCCTTTTGAACGTAATATGATCTCCATATCATCTTTCCAATCAAAATAATTGAATGGGGTGAGGATAGGCTTTGAAGAAGAGTATTCCATTGCTAGGAGCGAGTCAAATGATGAAGAAGAAGCTTGCTTGCAAACTATAGCAAATGGAAATGCTGTAGGGAAGCTTGCATGCAGAATGTAGCGAGTGCACTTGGAGGAGATAATTAACCTGCAAATCACATAAGAACAATCACAATAAGGTCGAACAATCCACCCTTTGAGAGTTGCATCACACCTGGGATTGGATTTCAAGCAATGTTGAATGGGTCCAATGTATCAAATCCAGGAATTATGTGGTAACTCAAGCTTCTGGAGTGGTATTGGAATAATTTTCAAGCTTTGCATGCACATGAGCGAATGCCCTTGAGATATCTCATGCCAAACTTTTTGCAATTTTTAGCAATTCAGTCAAATCTTCTTGTATAAACACCTGTAGAAAAGAGATCTTGTCCCTGCAATGGCTCTGATACCATGTAAAATTAGTCACAGCAGATCTAATGAACAAGTAAATCAATCACAACAGATGAACATAGAAAATATGGTGCAAAACTGTGCAAAACATGCAGCAGTGCTCTCTATCCCAGAAAGGGTGAATGAATTACAATAGAATACAATACAATCCAATATCTGTCAATGGCAATTCGAATTGACTAAGTAGGCATTCGAATCACTGAAATGGAGTAGCTTGACTCAATCTAGGAGTCCTCATCAATCATCGGTGTTGCTCATCAATCACAACAAACAGTCATCCAGGTGTCAAGCTGAGTCTAACTGATCATAATAAATGTAACTGAAGTGTGTAGCACTGATATAGGATCTGGAGGCTCAGTGGGGGCGCATGGGAGGCTAACTGGAGTCAGAGCAAGTCACCTAATCGAACTGGAGGTCAATCGGAGGTGAAACAGTCAGTCAGGAGTGAAATCGGAGTGAAATCAATCAGAATCGGAGCTAACTGAATGTAACTGGAGTGAATCTGCAGTGGTAGGTGAGCAAGTGCGCCCTTCTCAGTCAGTAGGTGAGAAGAGGGCGCCTTTCAGCTTAGGAGGGCTAAAACTCTGTGGAAAGTGGCTCCCGGGTGCTAGAAGAAGGTGGATAAGGTGCTGGAGGCATCAAACTGGTGAATGGACTGCATATCCTGAAATAGATCATGCAAGATCCTGAAGTAGATATGTATCCCAAAATAGATGATCCTGAAATAGATATGTATCCCGAAATAGATGATGGATATCCGAACAATGTGTTGACTTTAGAAATCTGAATAGATCTTCACTAAAAGAAAATTATCCTTTGCCTAAAATTGAACAAGTATTACAGCAAGTAGTTGGGGCACAGAGGATCTCTATGGTGGATGGTTTCTCAGGGTACAATCAGATTGCTATGCATCCTTATGATAAAGAGAAAACAACCTTTACAACTCCTTGGGGGACTTTTATGTATGACAAGATGCCTTTTGGCTTAATGAATGCTGGAGCTACCTTCCAGAGAGCCATGGATATTGCTTTTGTCGTAGAAAAGGATAAGTTTGTCGTAATTTATTTGGATGATATTACCGTTTTCTCACAGTCAGATGACGAACATTTGAAGCATTTGAAGCAGACTTTCCTTAAATGCAGAAAATTTGGCCTGTCATTGAACGCAAAGAAGTCACACTTTGCTGTACAGGAGGGTAAACTGCTTGGTCATTTGGTGTCTGCTAATGGCATAAGAATTGATCCTGAAAGGGTAAAAGCTATATTGAAGATAAGTTTACCAAGGAGTAAAAAGGATGTTCAATCATTCATTGGTAAAATCAATTTTCTGCATTGGTTTATACCCAATTTTGCTGAAACTATCAAACATATCACAACCATGCTGAAAAAAGATCAAGAAGTCAGGTGGACCACTGAGGCAAAGAGTGCATTTGAGAAAATTAAAGTGGCTCTTACTGAAGCTCCTGTATTAGTAAGACCAGATTTTACCAAAGAATTTATTACATTCTCATTTGCATCAGAAGATACAATAGCAGTTGTTTTATTCCAGAAGAATAAAGATGGAGTGGAGCAGCCTATTACCTTCTTCAGTAAAACTCTCAGAGATTCTGAACTGGAATACAGTATCTTAGAAAAGTAGGCTTATGCTCTCGTAAAGGCTTTAAAAATTTTCAGAATCTATGTGCTGCATTCTAAAGTTATTTCATTTGTACCTAACGCTACTATAAAAGATGTGTTAACACAGCCTGATAGTGAAGGGAAAAGAGGCAGGTGGATTGCTAAAATCATGGAGTATGATGTAGAGATCAGACCTACCAAACTCGTCAAGGGACAAGGTTTGGCCAAGCTACTAGCTGAATCAAATTGTCAGGCTCTGGGATTGCATGTTATGGCTGAAGAAATAGCTCAGGAAGAAGATCAAGCATTACTGGAAAAAGAGAAGATCATGGATTATTATTCATCATCAACATGGTATGCAGACATTGTTTATTTTCTATTTTTTTTGCAATGTCTTGAGCATTTAGATAGGAAAACTGCTAGATCCTTAAAGCTTAAAGCTACTAAGTATTTCCTAGTAGAATAGCAGTTGTTCTAGAAGGACCCAGGGGGTATCCTACTCAGATGTTTGGATAAATCTGAAATTGGAGGAGTGATTTATGAATCTCGTGAGGGTGCTTGTGGAGGGCACAAGTACTGGAAGACAACAGCATACAGAATTTTAAGAGCTGGATATTATTGGCCATCCTTGTTTGTAGATGTTTATCAGCAGGTGAGAGCCTGTATCCCTTGTCAGAAGTTTGTTGGCAAACATAAATTGTTGTCTTTTCCCCTGAAACCTATTGCAATAAGTGCTCCTTTTCAGCAATGGGGTCTAGATTTTATTGGAGAAATAAACCCAGCTTCCTCAGGACAACACCGCTGGATTCTGACTGCAATAGACTTCTTTACCAAATGGGTGGAATCTATTCCTACTAGTAATGCTACAGACAAAGTTATCATGGAATTTATTGAAGAGAATATTCTTAGTAGATTTGGTTGTCCTCAGAAATTAGTAACAGACAATGAAAAGGCTTTCAAGTCTAAATCAATGGAAGCCTTTTGTGAAAGGAATGGCATCCTACTGAAGCATTCAACTCCTTACTATCCTCGGGGTAATGGTTTGGCTGAATCCTCTAATAAAAACATCATTCAGATTATAAAAAAGTTGCTCAAGCATAACAAAAGATCATGGGATTCAATGCTGAAATATGCATTGTGGGCAGATAGAATAACAATTAAACAAGCAATTGGAACTTCTCCCTTTCAGTTAGTTTATGGTACAGATGCAGTTTTTCCTATTCAATTGGGAATCCCAGTGATGAAGTTTCTTCAGAATTCTCAGGAGGAGCCAGATGATATGCAGAGAAGGATTTATGAGATGATAGAGTTGCAGTAGAGCAGGGAAAAGGTGGATGAAAAGGCACAGTTGTACAGATTGAAGATCAAAAGTAGATTTGACAGGAACATAAAAGAAAACACTTTCTCAGTTGGTGATATGGTTCTAAGGTGGGATGCAAGGAAAGAGCAAAAGGGTAAGCATGGTAAGTTTTATAACCTTTGGTTTGGCATTTTCCTAGTATCTAAAGTTTTGGAGAATAATACTTCTATCTTGCAGTTTTTGGAAGGTGAGGAGTTGTCCAGTCCAGTTAATGGACGATTCCTCAAGCGTTTTTACAGTCTATAAGGATATTTTCACTTTTCATTGTACATACCGGTGTGAGTGAAGCATAATAAAGACTCCATAGCCCAATGGAAATTTTGCAGACAAGTAGGTAGCAGACAAAAGGCACTGGTCTACAGGTTCTTGAAGCCTCACAGGGAGGACTTCATTCCATAGCTGGAGCCAGATGTTAATTCAGGAACTTGTTTCTTACTATTTTATGTTTGATTGACATTTTTATGCCAGTTTGCTTATTTGCTTGAGTTTGTCCTTTTACTTACTATGGAAAATTCTAGATTTTTAGTGAAATTTTCAAGTTTTGCGTTCAGGTTTTTTATTTTTGTCCCCTTAGGTTTTGAAGGGTTCTAAAGGTCATTATGTTGAATAATGGGTTCACAAATAACATCATGATTATAGTTTATCACTTAAACCTCATTCAAAGTGAAAAAATGATTAAAACAACACCAAAATTTGAATTTGAAATATTCTTGTAGCGCAACGACTGAAATTTTACACAGCGGCGCTACAAGAATATCACGGGCGTTAAAATCTCCAATTTTTAAGCCGATTTCTCTGATGATTTCGATTTCGAAGTGACTAATCACATGTGTAAAGGGTATTTGATACGTGTTTCAGCAGTAATCATCATCAAAGCAGGTGTAATTCGTGTCATGGAAGAGATCGTGGTAATCATCAGTTAGAACACAGCGTATCATGACAGATAGAGGCATGGACAGAGTTTGATGTGAAGGAAGTTATTCCATACATGTATTATGAAACTGGAGACTAAGTGGAGTGAGTACATTTGCCTAAAAAACCGGAAGCTGCAGTTACAGAGGAATTTTGGGTTTTCACAGTTACAGAGAAATTAGGGTTTTCTCGTCCTGCCAGCTGGAAGTAAATTGGAGATCCGAAGACACTTATACAGGTAAATTTGACAATCAGACAGCTCAAGGAGTGATTTTAAGAAGCTACAGTAAGACATAAATAAGGACCTTGAAAATACACAGCATTCAGTCATTGAAAGCAAATGGGAGAAAGTGGTAAAACCAACAGGGCTGAGCCCACTGAGCTGAAATGGATTGACCAATTTCCATATTGTGCAGAGCTCTTTCAGAATGTTGGTTGGTTGGATTTCTTCAAGAAGATCGATGGATTTAACACTGAGGTCTCTTATAAATTTGCCCAAATCTATAACCAGGACATGATAGTATTTGATACTCTAACGTTTAAGTTGACTGTGGAGCTAGTTGCTGAAGCTACAGGAGTCAGAAATGAAGGTGAAATGTGGTTCAAAAAGTTGCTTTTCACCTTTAATGCCCAAAGGTATCTTTTACCTGGTATTACTCCAGACTGGCGCAAAGGGGTATTAATCCAGAATGTCAGAGATGAGTGGGTGGAGCCCATTAAAGTCCTACAAAGCTATATCACCTGTGAAGGGAGATATGCCTATGTCTTTAAATATCATTTTAGGTTCTTGCAGCATCTGGTCGGTGAATCCAGAATGAGTCTTCCTTTCTTTTTGTTTAAAAGTTTGTAGAAGATGTCAAGAAGAGTTAAGGGACATCATGATCATACTACGCAATCCATCTTCCATCATGGTTTAATCAAGCTCATTATCAGTACTGTTCTACAAAGAGAAGGGAAAACATAGCATTATTTTTTTATTTTGGTCTGGTTTTCAAATTAAGCAAGAAGAGCAGCAAACCAAAAAATGTGTAGAGAAAGGGAAAACCCTAGTTAGGAAACTAGGTCAGAAAATCAAATCTGCAGATGAAAAAGAAGTTAAACTTGAAAAAGTACCCGAGCCCTCAAAGGGAAACTATGAACTTCAACAGTCTTCAGCTAACAGCAAGGGAAAAGGTTTGCTGATTACAAAAAAGGAAGATTAGCCTAAGATACATATGGCACCAGCAGAAACTTTCAGTGAAGAGAAAGTTGTTGCCATAGAAAAATTTGTTTTAGAGAAAGAAAACATCCAAGTCCAGCAAAGGAGCCCCATCACTATCTTATCTGAGGATGAGGGATATCTATTAGAGGAAGATGAATTCACTGTCAAAACTGAAGCTAGGGTTGACACATACACAGAATGCTATAGTGAAAAGGATAAAACAAAGAGATCAAAGAAAAAGAAGACCAAAATCAAAGCTATCGAGTTAGCCACAGTTAGACATCAAGGAAAAACTTTGAAGATGGTGAAAGAACTTGCTTCAGAAAGGAGACCAAAAACCAGACCTAAAAACACGTTAAGGCTGAGTATGAAAAAGATGCTAAACCCTAGATTAAATACAAAAGAGGTAAGTGTACTTGATGATGATTCTTCAAATGAAAAACCAAAGATTGAGAAAGAAGCAGTTCCAAAAAGTCCAGTTTCTCATCATACAAAGGGGAAAAAGTCATTGAGGTCAGCAGAGGACTCCAACCTCACCCAAACTAAGCTATTAGCTGTGTTTCTAGAATTAAGAGATGAAATGATAAAAGAACAACAAAAAAGGGAAACTGAAGTTTCTTATTCTGAAGATCAACACTTGATAGATGAAACTACACCCATTGAAGCAACGAGTCAGGAAATCCCTATTGTTCATGGTATGTCTTCAAGGCTGTTACAAGAGAATGAAGAAATTTTCAGAAGGTTAAATATCCCATGGTTTCCCAGTGAGATGCAAGATACCACAACAGGGAAGGCTTCTGACTCAGACATGGAGAACCTTCAAAAAGCCATCAAACAATACAGGCATCAAATGGATTGCATGGAAGAGACTAATGATGTTCTGATCCTAGCAAATAGAAGACTCAGGGAGGATTTACAGGAACTAAATGATCATTATCAAGAGCTTTCTACAGTTTCTAAGGAGGCCTTGAAGAGAAAGAGAAGCACGGAGTTACAATGTGCAGAATTGAAGCAGACTATCAGAGGCTTGCAGCAACAGAATGAAAAACTTACAAGAAGGTTAGCAGATACGGAAGCTGAACAGAAGAGAGCCAAGAAAAAATCCCAAGCCTCGAATGGAATAGCCTTACTAGCTGAAGCTGCCAAAGACCTTTGAGTTGGTAGTTAGTCAGTTACTTATTAGATCTTTTGAGAAATACTTTAGTTAGTTAGTTATTATTTATGTTTTTAAAGAAACAATTTATTTTGTAAATATAATTTCACTTTATCCCATCGATGAGTTGGTTGAGGGCAGTTAGGGTTTAGACCCTAACTAATTTTGTAAAAAATAGTATTTAGATAGATGGGAAAGACAGAAAGAGGGTTCGATTTTTGGCTGGCTTAAGGAGGTATGTGACTTGTTTATGAGCTAAGTACTATAATTTTCATGTGTATTTGCTGAACATAATTATGAAATATATGATCCTTTCCACCCTTCAGTCTGTGTTTTGGCTTCATTTTTAACTTGTTTAGTTACATAACTGATAAATTCATTGCTGGTTAATGGTTTGTATGTTGGTAGTGCTTGTCTTTTATGAATGAACTTCAATGTCATATTCTGTTGGATACTGGTAATTATATTATGCATCTCTGTTCTCTTTTGCTTGTAATTCAGTTCCTATTTGGCTCATGAATCTATTCCCTTCAGTCACCAAATTTACAACTAAGAAAACATTTCAGAAACCCTAAAACCTAGTTTATTTTATTGAGTTTTTAGATTGTGTTAGCTTGTTTCTTTATAGCCTCGAAACAATTTCTGGCACAAACAGGTTCCCTGCTTGCAAATCCTTAGACAAACCCTAGACACTAAGTCTCATAGCCAAGAAGGGCAAGTCAAGCATTCACATTGAATTGAAAGAGGCTAAGGAGGATGAAACCACTGTGGTGGTGTAGCTTTGGATTGGAACAAGACTAAGAGGGGGAAACTCTTACTCTTCTCTTTCATTTTTGATTGATGCATTTCAGAAATAGGGGATTGTTGAATGGATGTTGTGACTGGAATTTGAGTGTGGTTATTGCTTGCAATAAATTGTGAATACTGAAATAGTTATTTTCCTATGGAAGGATGAACATGAATGAGTTCATGTGTATGTGGGAAAGCATGAAATGTGTCAAATTCTCATGAGTCAAGCATGGACGTTCCAAGTCAATTAGGAAAATAATTGACTAATTTTAATATTGTGTTATGTTTGTCCTAACAGGAATTTCCATGATGAGTCTCATAGGAGAGACATTGAAAGCCATTGTTGCAGTTGTTACTAGCCAAGTGATTGCTAGTGAGAAAAGTGCGAGCCAGTTGTGCACCTTGATCATGGAATCAAACCAAAAGCTATTTGTTTTGGTTGGAAATCTTCCGCAATTAGTTACCAGGACAACAAGAAAGATGGTAGCCATGGAATTCTAGACTTGTAGATCGGCTGGAAGGGTAATAAAGGAAAGGGATTTATGTGGAGCAATGCCCACCTGCAGAGATGGAAGATCAAAGCCAGCGGGAGCAGCTTGAGGAAGCAAAAGGACTTGATCCTAAAAGGTCAAAGTAAAGAGATGGAATGCAGGATAGACCTGCCACCATTTGTGAATTTTTGCGGCATATGTAAAGTGGGTATACATACTGAAGTATTGGAACACTGAGGATGGTGTTATTCCAAGGGGAGGGGTATGTAACGTCCCCAGTTTGACCCCATGGAATTAAAATTGTAAATGATGTAATATTGTTATGAAATCATGGTGAGGAGCTCAAGGCCAAGGCCCCACCATCGATTTATTGATGCATATGGTTTGTGTGCTAGCTAGGCACATTGGAATTTTAAACATCATGTAAATATGCATTTTAATAAAATACCCACAACTAGCTATGTAATGCAACAAGGGACGAAGGAATGATTTTATAAGGAATTGGGAGGGATAACATTCAAACCCTTGGAGCCAGTCGAGTCAAGCCAATTGTCAATGAGAGAACCCATCAAACCCTCGACTACCCATGTTGACTTTTGTACCCAATCATTGATTTCTCCCAAGAGTTGGTTGAGGTAGTTAATGCCTTGGAGAAAGAGAGGTATGGCTGTCCAAATTTGGGTATGGGCAAGCCATTCTGCATGGGAAATCGCATTTTGATTCTTCGGAAAGAAAAGAGCCATGAATTGCTCCCCAAGCCATTATCCATCAACCGGTTGGGCTCTCTCACGAGTGAGGAGCTTGCTGGGCATTTTTCCCCATGGAACTTATGTGTTTTCCTTCATTCTCAGATGGGAGAAGGGCATTTTTGTGTTTTCTACCAGTGGGGAAGAAGGGGAATCGGACTAGGGGTTCCATAGAGATCATTTGGTTGTTGAATGCTCATTTTGTTGGGGAAGAAATTGTTTTCCTCCATGTGAGTGTTTTTCCCCATTCCATAATCCATTTTTTGCTGGAAACGAATTGGGGAAAACCCATAACCATTCTGTTGTAAATCCCATTGTTAAATGTGTATCCCTGCCCAATGATTGTGCTTATTGTGTGAGAAAAAAGTATGTTGGGGTATGGTTTATGGGTCTCCATTGTTTTGGATTGAGCTTGAGTGCAAGCATCCATGGTTCTAATGTAACTTGATAAACCCAACTATGGACTTGCTTGGCTCAAATGAAATGCTTAATTAGCTGTGTATGAGCTGAATGTCCCCTTTTCCTTGTAAGAATAATGCCCAGCTCAGGGGTGTCCTTCGGATGTACTGAGTATATGTTGTCGAAGATCCTACGGTTTGGTGGAACGTTGCAGTGACATATCTAGTTGTTTTGGGACAATTGCACAACGAAGATAAGTGTTTTCTGTCTATGTATCCACTTCTAGAATGCTTAAAGTAATGACTGTTATTGATATGTTGAATGCATATGAAGAGTATGTGGATGAATATGTTTTATTCCACTGTGCATGTTTAATTGATTTGCATCTGCACGCATTTAATTTATGGCTGTGAATCTAATGAATGGGCTGAGTTTTATGAAAAGCCCCAAAGATTGCCATCATGTACCCTTCCTTGCCTTGGATTGATGGGTGGGTACGTTACAGCTTGTGAGTCAAAAGCATCCACCAATTTCTTTCTTTGCTGGGGTAGGCTACACATATCAAATATAGAAACATTTTCTTTCGCCTTCTTAATGTCTTCAATTATATCATACCCCATATCACATTATTTTGAAACTTTAGGTTGATTTTCTGTTTTGTTCAAAGTGACCTTTGGCTATTTAAATATTTCTGTGTTTGGATCATTTTTCACTACTGGTTTTTCCTTAGGCTGTGGCGGAATGACAGTTATGTGCCTTTTGGGTATCTCTTTCACAACCTTGGCTTTAGGTGCCTCAATAGTTTGATCAAGCACAAGGCCTTTACTGCTAGTGGTGACATTAATTGCTGCAATTTGAAATTCATCAGCTATATCTTTGAAAGAGAGCTCTTGCGTAGGCGCCCAATCCCATAGAACCATTGTGGTGTCAGGAGTGGGTTCTTCCTTGTAAAAAGTTTGTTCTTCCTGAGGATCTTTCTGATCAGTTATTTGTGCATCGAACATTTGGTTCATCATTAGGCTTAGTGAATTTATCCACTGTGGACAACTTTTTTCTGAGTGTTGTTCTTGATGGAAGGTACAGAAATGGTCCATGCCTACTTCATTTAAATTTAGCACAATAGAATTGTTTACAGGAGGAAGCGACTGTCCATTTTCCTCTTTTTTCTTCTGAAAGGTTTGAATGGCTTCCTGGAAGTGCTAGCTGTCTTATCTTTCTCTATATCGATACTTTTATTAGAGAGATTTTGCATCATTTTGACCATATTTTCCATGTCTGTTGATGGTTCCTCTTTATTTCTGGTTAATAGAAAGGGATTCTTAACAGCTGCCTGTTTTGTTTCTAGATCCAAAGCATGCTTATAAATGATGTCCGCTTCTTCTTCTACCTTCTTTTCTTCTTCGAAGTTTTCTATTAGGGTAGTTTTCTTTGTTCTTTTAACAAACATTGCTATGGAAGGATCAAGAGCCGTTGTATAATATTCAACTAAAGATTCCTCAGCAGACCTTGCTGCATCACTAAAACTGTTCAATAATGTATTAAATCTTTGATTAAACTCTTGACCCTTCTCTTTCTTTTCCATTCTCATGGACAACAATTCTTTCATGAGTGTAGCAATTGTCTTCTGATTTCCATACCTTTTTAAGAAACATTTATCGAAATCTTCCCAATTTGATATCGAACTAGCTTGCAAACTAGAATACCAGGAAGATACTTTGGGTTTGAAAGTGTAAGAAAAAATCCTACAGACTACATCCTCACGTTGGACATTTAAAAGACTTAGAGCCAAGTAAAAACTCTTAAGATGATATTATGCAGAAATACCTTTCCTGGGATCATATTTAGGTAGAACCTTTTCTGGATTGCTGTGCAGATCATGAAATGGCCTAGCTATATTCAGTGCTCCTCTAGCTCTCCAAGCTGGCACAGCCATGGCTCTACGTGGGGAATTTGGTGGAGAATCATGTGGAGTGTGAGGTGGAGAATTTTGTGGAGTATGTGGTTCCTTTAGATCTGGAGGATTTTCAAGTTCAATTTCTCCAAGAGGTTCTGTTATTTCTTCTAGAGATAGATCCACCAAATCTTCTAAGTTTTGAATAAGAACCCAATCCCTTGTATACTGCGTTTCCCTTCTAGAAGCTCTTCTTCTGGGGAGTAAGGGAATTGCGTTTAAACAACCAAGCTTCCTAACATAAGCACGGGTATGTCTTCTTAAATTAGCTACTTCAGCAAAAGGAATAGCATACATTGTTTCTTGTTGTTCGATCTCAGAATTGGGATCTTCTTGATTAATTAATTCCAGATCCGAATTATCTAGGATAGCTATTTCAAACAGGTCTTCAGTGGGATTTCTTCCAATGAAAGGATCTCCTTTTCTAGCCATGCACTAGTGGCCCTCCTTCTAGCACCAAAAACTGTTAATGCCTCAAAAATCGTAGCATCAATCAGGAAGGGATTCTCCCCGGTAATCAATCCCAATTAGATCACTCACCATTTGGTGTCGGGAATCCGTCCGATTAACGGCCCGACTACCATGTACGATTTAAAGATTTGCTTTCCTTTGCATCGGTTGCAGCCTAATCCACCTTCTATGTATTTTATTTTAAAGATGAGATGCAAGTGCTATAATCTAAATGAAAACTATAAACAAATATAATCTAAAACTATTTTAAGCAAATCTAATCTATCATCGTAAGGAGCAAATTTAAAGGATGAGTAATAAACTACAAATGCAACCAAGAACTTCACAGATAGCTCTTAAATTGAATGGAAGCATTTACAATAGAAAATAAAAGATTATCAAAGATAGCCGTGATAGAGATAAACATTTTATTACCCATTTTACAAAGAAATTTTGCATGAGAGAGTGGAAGCATTCAAAGCAAAGAAGTAATTCAGATGGTTAAGAACGATCTCATAGCCAATGTGTGAATAATGCAAAAGTAATTTGTCTAGTCATTCAAACATCCCCATAACCAAACTCCATGCAGGCTTCCATTTGGCAAAATAGAACTTTCTTTATTGATGCAATTAAATAGTTCATGTACAGCATAAGTCTATCCTTTCACCTGCCAAAAGTCCTTTTCTATCTCTTATGTTCCTATATTTATAGATTTTACAACACTTGTATCTTCTCAAAACCTAACCCTAGGGAGATAGAAAAGTTTGTCCTCTAGTGCCTAAAGAGAAAAAAGATAACTCCAACTGTTTTTTTACAACACATTTATACAATAACAAAATTCCAGCTGTCTTTTCTCAAAATTACAATAAAACAAATTAGGTTCCAGAGGGTCCTGCCGCTTCATCTGATTTCTCTACCTCCGCTGACTTATTCTCCTCAGCAGGCCTGCCTGCTTTGGTTAGTTCATCCAACTCTTGAATATAATTGTCCCACTGGCTAATCTCTCTCAGGATGGTCTTTCCCCACGCAGAGATTATCACCTTCAGCGCTATTTCGTGTTTGCGCAAATCTGAATTGACACTTGCTGCCCCTGCTACAGCCACCTGAGCAATCTCTTCTAGGAAATATGCGTGGACAGTGTTCTGCCCAATGAACTGGTGGAGGTCCTCCATGGCTATATCCTCTATCTTCTTCAGATAGTCTAATTCTGCATTTAAGTTACCCTGCAGTTCTGCTAGACGTTGCTCTCTCTCAAGAAACTCATAAATGGTTTGAGCTAAAGCCATGTGACACTTATTGTGGGTTTCCCAGATTTTGAAGTAGAAAGTGTGGCATTTTTTTATGGTTTTCTGGATCTCAAGACTTAACTTGGCACCACAATCCCTGCAAAACTCGAGGACTCCTGTATCCATGTCCAATTCCTCAATGGTTTTAGCATGCAGGTTTGAGGGGAATCCATATCTCCCTTTCCTCCATTCAAAATTTTCCTTTATTTCTACCACGTGATGCGCATACTTATTCTTCATCTTAAGCACCTCAACCTCAATAGCTTTCATCTTGGTTATCATCTCCCTTATCCTGCAGACCTCTTCTGAAATCAATACTAGCGATTGATGAGTCTTTTCTTTTACGTCGCAGTCTTGTTTGTAAAATGTAGCTAGATCCTGCTTCTTTTCATTTGCTTCTTTGAGCTGTTCTAACAGCTCTGCATTTTCTTGCGTCAGCCTTTCAACCCGAGGCTTGAAAAATTCAATTTGTTGAACACTATTGGCTTCCTGATTTACCAATTCTGTTATGCGAGCCTTTAAGTCTCTTTGTCCACCTTTTGAGATTGTCAGCTGCATTTCTAGTGTATTCTTTTCATTCTCGAGCTACTGGATTTTCAAATTTGTTTCTTCCTTCTCTTCCTGAAGCTCTTTGTATTTCAACTTTAATACATTTCATTCTAACACCTCTTACTTCAGGTTAGCCTTTATCTTGAAACATAGCTCCATGTACTTTGTAACATGTTCAACCAGACGGTCAACATTGTCTATACTTGCTTGGGCCAAATCCACAGAGCATGACGCTGTGAACATAGGATCAATGTCAGTACCTTGGACAAGTGTGGTTTCTGATACTCTTATCTTATATTTATCCTCTCCAATCTCCATTTTCTTCTATGATCTGTCAATAATAACCTTCTTCCTTTTATGAAAATAAAGAGAATCTAGGTTGGCCACTTGGCACTGCTTTTTGGGGTTGTATGGGGTAAGTGCTAACTTTTCAGTGGTGACAACCCCTTCATTAGCTATCCTAGACTAGTTTATTGTTTCTAGATCCAAGTCCATGGCCCACGGGGTAGACATGCCTTGTTCCACAGCTTTCTCAGCTTCTTCTTTTGCTTGCCTCTCTGTTAGCTCTGCTAGCTCTATTGCATCGCACTCTGCTTGTAACCTCTCAGCCTCTTCTCGTTTGGCTCTCTCAGACTTTTCTTGCTGCAATTCGGCAGCTTGTTCTGCAGGATTCTCTCTTCTTCATCTCTCAGATATTTTTTTCTTGCTCCTTTTGAACTCTGGGAGCTTTCGCATCTTGCTGCTGCTTGACTTCTTGTTCCTTTTGGAGTCTATCTTCTTGTTCCTTTTCCTTCCTCTTTGACTCTTCTAATTGAGATACTGCTGCATCTTGGTCCTTCTGGATCAACCCAACAGGTTTAGGGCTGGAACTTGTTCCTCTTTTATGGCAGTAACGTTTTCCCAATTCAGTTAAGTTCCTGGAACTCCAGAAAAATTCTTCTTCCTTGTCCCAAAGATTTGCATACTCAAACGAAGTTCTGACATTGACACAATGCTTGGAAACTCTGCCACTAGGATCATGCCTTCTGAAGGGCTTTGTGCCGAAATGAAAAACTTCTAAGCCCTGAGCAAAGTTTTCACCATCTTTTGCTTTCTGGAGACTATCCGCACCGATGGTGAAAGGCATTGGTGGGTACATACCTTTCTTCCTCTCACAGAGAACGTTGTTGAAACCAATGATAAAAAGTTTCCTTTGAACTTCTTTGTGTACTACAAAATCTATGACATACCAAGGCAACAAAAAGGGAGGTAGAGATCCTATGCTCATTCAGATATAGGTGCCCTCGGTGGAGAAGTAATAATCCCCAAACTCTTCTATGATGGGCATGGATCTTTCGGACAGGCAGTTCATCTCCTCTATAAAAATGAGTTGATACAGGGGCATCATGAGTTTATGACAAATCTGTTTGTAGTAGTTTGCATATTTTCTTTCCCATGTGGGTTGGTAAGCTACAAAGAGAGGGGACTCTCTACTCCATATGCAACCCAAATCCGGGAAAGGGTGTTTTCTTAACAAACAATCCATCAAATAAGAAGATATGAAGAAATCATCTTTCTTCTGGGTCAGTCCTCCTCGGGCAACAGTTAACTGCGAGACCATACTATCTGAAATTATATCGGCCCAATTCAAGATTGTATCGGACGTGGAATCATGGACCATCACTGGAACCCAACCAAGCTTGAAGAAGTTTACATTTGGCATGATGAAAATTCGACTCATCATTAAGGTAATGAGTCTGTAAGGAGTCCTTAGAAGAGCACTTTCATACTCATTGTTGCTCCTTTGCCTGATTTTTCTTTCACTTATCATCATCTTTCTGGAGGACTCCAGAGGGTCTATAGTTTTCTTTACTAACCACTCATCATCTACCCAAACCCTTGCTTGGGGTAATCTGTAAGTAGTCGTGATGTCCTTCGGTACGAAAGACGCAAGATTCATCCCGGTCATATCATTAATCAATCTTGTATCAGTCTTAACATGAAAAATTATCCAACTAATAACTTCTGAGCATGGGAATAGCTCGGGGCGATTTGCTGCCTATTAACACCCAAAAAGTGCTCACTACCTCATCTACCCCATTACATGACTCATTTGTCCATTTTCCTACCATATTTCCCTTAAAAACCCTGAAAATCCCACTAAAAAGCCTCCAAAAGACCCAAAATGCCTCCAAAAGGCCACAAAACCATCAAAAAGCCTCAAAAAGGATAAAAAACCCCTTTCCCCTCCAAAAATATCCAAAATTCCTCCAAAATAGCAAAAACCCTCTAAAGAGGGAATAAAAAATATAAAATAATGAGGAAAAAGGAGGAAAAAACCCTATACAGCTTACCTAAACGATATGGTTCTCAAAACCATGGGCCAGCACTCCACCACCAAAAAACTATAAATAGGTGATGGAGACCCCTTATTTCATATCCACAATCAAGTATACCCTTACTCTGCCAAAATCTCTCTTGAAACCCTAGCTCACCCTTGAGCTACTTTCACCTTGAGAGGCCCTTTTGGCCCATTCCCATCATTTGGAGAAAGAGAAGGAGCAAGTTGGAGCTTGGAGCAACCCTCTTGGACATTGCAAGAGCTTCACCAACCTTCACATTGGAGGTAAAATCAATACAAAAACCATTTTTTCATATCTCATTTTTTTATTTCATGCATATGTTTAGAGTAATTTATATTTTTGTTTTAGCACTTTACATTACAATTTACTGAACTGCTACTAAGGAGTCCCTTCTCCTTAATAGGTGCTCATTTACACAAGCCAGTGGTAAAACCCTAGCTACAGTTTTGGCGACTCCCCTCGGTTTGAATTTCTGGTTACAAGTTTTAAATATTTTTTCTATTCGGCTGTCCCTTTCGGCCGCCGTAAACCGCATCTTTTCCCTCTGCAGTGGCGTCCCGACCGCGTCTTTCAGGCCTTTACCTGCGACCCGACCGCAGCTCTCAGACTGTTTTCGGCGCCCTGCTGGCGGATTCAAGTCTGTTACCTGCGATCCGACCGCGGCTAATCAGCCTGTTTGCTGCGATCTAACTGCGCATGTCGGCCATTTTCCCGCATCTCGACTGCGTCTGTTAGCCTTTTTCCCGCGACCTGACTGTGTATTTTCCCCTATTTCCTACAGTCCAACTTCCTCTATCGGCCAAAAAGCCACGACCTGTCCGCGCCTGTTTCCCTCAAACCCGCGGTCCGACTGCTCAGATTCGCCACAGACCCCCGGTCTGATTTCTGCATTTTCTCCCTGTTTTTGAACCCAGCCCCTTTGCCTCAATATTTTCTGCATCTGCACAACCATCTGTTCCACCTGCAGCCCTACTTCCCTACAGCCTTTTCTGCAACATAATTTCTGTTTCCTCTTAGAGAATCCTTTTAAAATTTCAGCATTTTGAACTCAGAAAATTTTGCATGTTAAAGTTTCGAATTCAATATTATTGTTAGTTAGAAAGTTGCCCCCCTTGTGGCAATTCTATTTTGGGTTCATCACCTCATGAGCACACACTTTGTCACATAATTCAAGTGAGCCTTAAAAACTATTAACTCAACCAATATTCTAACCCCACTTGGGGAACACAAAAGAATCTTTTTAGTTAGGTAGGATCGGGGGGGATAGGCTTCCAATAACACCCCTTGGTTACTTACACTTGAGACATAGCTATTGTCCAATTGGGGAACCAAAATCCCCTAGTACTTTTTGGCACGGTCACAACCAGTTTACTAGAGGGCCTCTCCCGTAGGAGGGTTGAAGTCGCGAGGAAGGTTCCGGAGGCCTGAGTGGAATACCACACTCGATTCAGTCACCAAAGGATACCTTTCGCAGTTCTCGGGATATCCCTATATAGGGGTATTGCGGTAAAAGGACCAAATGGAAGATTCACCTTTCTGGATGTGTCATGAACGGGGTATCTTAGTTGCCATTCTTCTAGGATTGACTACCCGGTGTCCCTCCCGGTAGGGGGATATCTTAGCCACTTGGCTTTCCTATTCATATTGTCTGCCTTGGATTTGATCACCTTGCAGAGGATATGTCTAGTTGAGTCATAATACTTTTTAGTTAGGTGTTTGCATGCTCCCTTACCTCCTTTTGGTCTAGTGAGTCCAGCATTTTTTTTATTTTTTTTTATTTTTAGGAAACCTGTTGCTTGTTGGTATTCTGACCATTTCTGTTGACACTCCACCTATTGTAGCACAGCTATTACAGTAGGTGTTTTGAGTTGGTTGTTGGCCTAAGTGCCTTGTTTTTGAGCTCTCCTTCTGCACACTCGGTTGCATTAGGATTTTTGAGCTTATTTTTACTCACCTCAAACCACAGAGATTTGACACCATCTGTCACCATTGAGTCCCCAAGACATTCTCGGTGCCTCAGGGGCGAGCCCCCACAGCACGGTTCACTTGACACCACCCATCATCGACAAAGATCATCCTTACTTGATACCACTTATCATAGATCTTGAGCCTTGTCACTTGACTCCACTCATCAGTGGCACAGGACTCCATCACCCGTTCTTGATGCCCCTTACTTTACCTCTGATTCTGAGGCAGAGTCTGAGAACCCCATTTACACTGCCCCTACTAGCCCCATGGCTGGCGTGGCTTCCACTCCTTTCTTGGTAGGGACCATTGGTGGCACATCCACCACTACACCATTTACTACACCTACGTTGGGTATGCCCTCAATGGGGCCCCCATCTACCGTTCCCCTCACTGCACCTATTCCCTCAGCTGGAATACATATTCCCACTCCATCAGTGGCTCACACTACCCATGGTGGTGCAGGACCATCCTATACCACCTTAGTTCCCCCACTTGGGGGCAACATCCCAAACCCTACCCCTCCACTTGGGGGCATTGGCCCCAACTTGGTCCAACCCCCTACTGTGTCACATCCTTATTCCAGTTTTCCATTCATGGCTAGCCTCAACCTGCCCGACCTAGCCAGATTGACCAACGACCCTATCCGACACAACCCTACGTGGCCTCATATGCCCACCAAGCTCCCCTCTGACATCCCTAAATTCGAGGGCAAGGCAGGTGAGGACCCACAAAACCATATCATGTCCTTCCATCTATGGTGTTCCTCCGACTCCATAGTGGACGAATCTATTCACCCCCGTCTATTACAGCGCACCTTCATTGGCTCTGCAGCCAAGTGGTATATCGAGCAACCCCACAGGACCCATGCCACCTTTGCTTCCCTTGCCTCGACCTTCCTGTAGTTCTTCCAGTTAGCTATCCGCTATCACGCGGGCGTTGAGATCCTCCTGTCCTGCAGACAAAACAAGGCTACCCACATCACGGACCACATTCATGAGTGGCGTCGACATCGTAGCTTATGCAAGATCAGATTAGATGACCGTATCTTCCTAGATTGGTTCCTCAAGTCCCTTCTCCCTGTCATTGCTAAGGATGTAGCATCAGAAAGACCCCAGTCTAAAGAAGAGGCCATCCTTAAGGCCCAACAATTCGACCTCATTTATGCCCAGTCAGGTTATCTCTATACCATTATACCTGACGCCCCTCGCGGTGAGTCCTCCCAGCACGATGCACCGGGGGCATCCCATGCTGCAGACGGCATCATCGGTCGTGTTTCTTCGCATCCCCAACCCTTTTCCATAACACGTCCTACCCCCGGTCGTGACCTTTCGTGGGCTACCTCACAGTCTGGGGCCACCAACTTGTATGCTCCTATGACAAACCATCCTTGTTCTATTTGTGGGGTCTATGGCCATTACACACATGCTTGCCCACACTTGGAGCGAGCACGACAACTTTGGGTTGATGATGCCCATCGCCAAGGGCATGCGGCTCCTCAAGCACCACCCAACCCCCCACAACCTCAGCAGCAACCTTTGTTGCTGCAAAACCCCTTACCAAACCAAGGCATAGTGAACACTCAGCCGTTGGCTCCCCCTCAAGCCAACGCACCACCCCAACAATAAATCACTTACGCCGCTCCTGATCAACCTATGTTTGACTCAGGAACCCACCACTTATTGATGATGTCATCTGCTGATGTCAACCTCCAGACTCGCCGAAACCAATATGGCTCCACCTCTGAAGCCCCTCACATTGATAAAACCACTAACGCTCACCCCACTAATCAAGCGTTACGTATACCTCCACCCCCCCTCGACGGTGCTCCCAAAGCACCTCGTTTCCCACTTCGCCATATCAACAATAACCCCAATGCGCGTGCTGCGTCCAACTACAACATTGTAGACGAATTAGCCCAATCTCCCGTAGCCATGTCTGCGTTAGAAGTCTTGAAGAACTTCCCTTTCCAGCGCAAGACTTTACTCTCAGCCATTGGGGCTATTGACCTAAATGATTCGAATTTGATGGCATTTGATTTGGACCAGTCCGAACCACGCCTGCCTTCCACCTTAGCATTCCAAGTTTCTGTTTCCGTTCAGAATCTTGTCATCCATCGATGCATCATCGATGAAGGTGCCTCCACATGCGTTATGTCTACATTCGTATGGCAGAAGTTGGGATCCCCTACCCTTCAACAGTCCACCACTGCATTACGCACCTACGATGGTCAGTCAGCTCAGCCCCAAGGTCTCCATGCCAATGTCCCCATCCAGTTAGGTGGTAAAACTGTCCTCATTGACATAGAGGTCATCAACGCCTAGCTTGATTACAACCTCTTACTCAGTCGCAGCTACATGTATGCTATGCGGGCAGTAGCTTCCTCTGTCTTTCGTACCATGATGTTCCCCCATGACGGATGCGTGGTCAAGATCGACCAACTCACCTACTATGATCATAATGCCCTTGCTGCACCCGAAAATGTTCTCCCCATGGTTGAACAACCTGTTAGTGGTACCACTACCTCGTTTGTTTCCTCCCTGGGACCTAGAGTTTACTCAGACCTGCCGATGACATCCACATTCCAATCCATTCCTCCCCCGTCATCTACGCCCGAAGTGTCTAACTTATGTACCATATCCCACGATAACCAAACACCTAACAATCAACCACCCTTGTTTCCTAAACCACCATTGGTACCTAGCCACATTGGTTTTACACCTATCCATATAATCCCCTTCCTAGTCCCTTCGTCCGCAGTAGTAAGCGCCCCGGTCATGGCTACCCTTAGCCTCCCTGGGTTAACCTTGGGATTACCCATCTGGTATCTTTCGCCTCCCATTCCCCCACCAACACCAAGCGTCGTCCTACAAAAAGTGCAACCCATGGCTACTACCACTCAGCCACCCCCCGGTGTCTCTACCCCTTCATCCTCCACAAATCCCCCTCCTCCTCCCAAATCCACTGAGGGCAGAGGCCCTCAACCTTACACTGCTGTACCACCTCCCAAGACAGTAAAAAACCCCCCTCGTGTTTCGTGCTCCTCCCAAATGTTCATTGTGCGATGAGTTAGGCCATGCGACTCATCAATGTCCACAGTTACCTGCATTAGAGGAACATATGCAGATGCCTAACGATGACCCCAATATCCCGGTTGTCAAACTAGATCCAATCCCTAAGCCTTGCGACAAATCCCTGCGCACTAACCACCCCTGTGCCATATGCGGTGTTTACGGGAATTACTCACATCACTGTCTCGATCTCCCCGATTATAGAGCAGCTCTCTATGAGATGAACAATCTGGATCTTGAGACGGCGCCACCCACCATTGAAGATATTCACCCTCAGATCCCACCCTCATCCGGGGAGATCAAATTTACATGATCTCTTCAACTACCATTCCCTCATCAACCGATTTGACAGCCCACACTTTCCATACTGATGAGGAGATCCTAGAGGCTCTGACTGCACCGGATTATCCCTGGGAGGACATGCACCATCGTTCGTATTTCCTCCCAGAAGACTCCTCCTCCACCACAGCTACCCAATTCGCGGTTGAGTCCAAAGATTTCCTTCCCACTAAAGTTAACTGGTTTAAGGATCCTATTCCTGCCCCTGATGCCTTTGAGGAAGGTAACATGGCCAACATTTCTCTTGTTATCCACATAGATATCTCTACCCCCGGAGGTGCCCCTGAGCTCATCACTTGAGGAGCCTCTTGCAGCAAGTCTGAGATTGAGGAGTACAAAAAAATCTTCCCAGAATTCCGTGATGTCTTTTCCTGGTCCTATACCGAAATGCCTGGTCTTGACCCCGCCATCATAGAGCACCACCTTGACACCTATGAGTCAAGGGGAATAATAGATTCCCTCAACCCCGGGATAGGGGGCATGATCAATCATTTTGAACCTTCCCCATCACATCTATCTCAGCACGTCAATGAACCCATTGTTCAAACCCACACATATGTGATCCACAATCACAAACCCTATGCACATAGCATGGGGGCAGGTCATTAACCCTGCTCACTTTTTCACACTTGTGATCTCAACCATTTTTGAGGCCACATATCACTTGTAGATTTGATTTGATTTGATACACCTAGTATTCTTCCCCCACGGGTCATCATTTCTCCCCACCACTGCATCCTTGGCTTGGTGGGCTCACCTTTATTTGCAACCATTTTTTAACCTAGTTAGTTCCTTTGACCATTCCAGAGTCCTTATGACCTCCGTTTTTAGCACCATTTGCACCGCCGGATTCATATTTCCGCGCTCGTGATGATTCTTGAGATCATTTCTCGCTCTCACCAGGACCAATATCAACATTATGTCCCGACACCCCCTGTCACCGCGGTTTGCGTGCCACATCGGCCGTAGCCCATTTTTTATATACCTTATATCAACAGATTCATTTTTTCGAGCCGATGATGATGCTTGAGATCATTTCTCGCTCTCACCCCCAGATTTTTTCAAGTATTTTCTCCACAACGCCCCCCATCGCCTCTGTTTACGTACCACATCGGTCGTTATCCATTTTTGACACTCTTTATATCGCCGGATTCATTTTTTCGAGCTCGTGATGATGCTTGAGATCATTTCTCGCTCTCACCTGGTACAACTTCAACATTGTGTCCCGACACCTTGCTGCCTCGGTTTGCACACCACATCGACCGCCATCGGATTGTTCCAGACTTTTACATGAGACATTCACTCCTGTCATACTGCATATGTTTCATTATTTTGCCACCATTTCATTCACCCCGCAAGGAGGCCCACCAGTGTTCCCCCCCCTACCCTCGTTCTTGGTCATCATTCCTGTTCCTTGATTGAACACTTCCTCCTTGCCTGGCCATTCCTTTTGTTCGGTATAATTTTATCCTTTTTTCGGGCCGGACAAGTCCTTTATGAAAAAGGCACTTAGAAAGTTTCTGTTAAGCTCTTTTCTGACTCCTAAAACAATGAAAAGATCGCCGAGCAATCTTGCTTCCTTTCATGCTCGTTAAAGTACCTGAAAGGGCGTCTATCTGGTATAAGTTTACCCCTTTTCCGGACCTGGTAGACTATTTACGAAAAATGAATACTCTAGTCACACCGGCTAGAAGAGTTCTTCATTACATCCTTTTATGCTTCTTCGGGCCTTGGAGACTAACACACGAAAAAGCAACCCCCTGGAGTCTTCTTATTTGCTTTCAGACTCTCTAAAATTGAAAGCAACCACGAGCATGAACTGTCCTGGGCTCGTAAAATCCACACGACAGTACCATTCCATCATTTCAGAGTCTTCTTATTGCTTTCAGACTCCTTAAAATTGAAAGCAATCACGAGCATGAACTATCCTGGGCTCGTATAAATCCACACGACAGTACCATTTTACACTCACTTCTTCTAGTTCCTTAACCCATGAAGAAGTTCCCCTGTGCCTCTTAGCACTATGATTGATCATTTCGGCAGGACCACCAATCAGGTCACCTTTGTTCAGAGTAGTCTGCAGTCTCCTGCCATTTTACACTAGTTTGAGTCTCCCTTAGCCCAGTCACTATCCTTGATCCATTACAGCTATGATCCCTTTCCCATCAGTCAGTTTCATATGCTGCCCGATCATCCCTGCCATCATAGTCTGAACAAAGGAAGTTTGAGTCCACCCACTCTACTTGCCCAATTGTCCCTCCACCGTTTGTCAGTCCTGCCATCAGTACTATCACACTTCGGTTCTCTACCTCGCGCTCCTATCAAGGAAACATCATTGCCTTGCTATTTGTAGGTCTCCCTTTGTCGATGACAGCCCCTCTATTCCATAGGATAGACCCATAGGTCCCTTTGCCTTGGACCCATCACCATCTGTGGTGAGTGCCTACGGACCATTTTGTGAGGAGTCATCATTGCCTCTCCAAATGGTTGTTTCTCACATGCTCGACGTCAACACCTTGATCGCATCGTTGAGAATCGCGCAGGGTTTATATCCCCTCCATTGTTGGTCGAAGACCCCGGATCTCCACTGACTCTAGCACATTGGTGAGTCACTTCGAAACACCCAGTTATATGTTCCTGTGGATGTCCGGGTTGCGTTGGTGATTGTATTCGAAGCCATCCAGTTATATGATTCCTTGAGTACCCAGTTCTATTCCAGTTCAGTGTACCATTGCGAATGTGACCCTTGTCACTATGATCCAACAGCTCATCCGTTCCTTTGGTACCACACTCAGTAGCACTGTTGTCATTCCAGTGTATCATTTTTTCAGCTTCGACATGGTTAGCCCAGCAGTATGTCCCAGATTTGGTGTCCCCTATGGACTGTTATGATGTACACAGTGGTTCTCTATGTATCTTACAGGTCCCTCTTTTCGGGCCTCACAGTTCTTTTTATGTATCTTGATACGAGCATGGGTATGCCCTCCTCATCCATATATTGAGATTCTTCCTCATTCAGTATATGAGGTCATGTATATTTCAGGTTCCCATATTTTGGACCCCGTTGTTATTATTATGTTATGTCCTGATCCGAGCATGGGTATGCCCGCCTCGTCCATATGATCAGATGATTCCTCATCCATTATTGAGGCTATGTACTTTTAGTTCTTGCAGTTTGTTCGGGATCATTGTTCCGAGCTTCAGTTTGTTTCTTCTCTTCTCCACACCCCAGGAAAACCATATATGACTTATGATGTCCATCGGCCATACGATGAGCTCCTGCCCTCACACATCAGGGGGCAATCTGTTAACACCCAAAAAGAGCTCACTACCTCATCTACCCCATTACATGATTCATTTGTCCATTTTCCTACCATATTTCCCTTAAAAACCCTGAAAATACCACTAAAAAGCAACCAAAAGACCTAAAATGCCTCGAAAAGGCCACAAAACCATCAAAACAGCCTCAAAAAGGCTAAAAAACTCCTTTTCCCTCCAAAAATATCCAAAATTCCTCCAAAATAGCAAAAACCCTCTAAAGAGGGAATAAAAAATATAAAATAATGTGGAAAAAGGAGGAAAAAACCCTATACAGCTTACCTAAACCATATGGTTCTCAAAACCATGGGCCAGCACTCCACCACCAAAAAACTATAAATAGGTGATGGAGACCCCTTATTTCATATCCACAATCAAGTATCCCCTTACTCTGCCAAAATCTCTCTTGAAACCCTAGCTCACCCTTGCGCTACTTTCACCTTGAGAGCCCCTTTTGGCCCATTCCCATCATTTGGAGAAAGAGAAGGAGCAAGTTGGAGCTTGGAGAAACCCTCTTGGACATTGCAAGAGCTTCACCAACCTTCACATTGGAGGTAAAATCAATACAAAAACCATTTTTTAGCGGAAAAATTACATCATTTAAATTCATGGTGCTAAATACACAATAGTTTTGTTTTTCAATTTAAGATAATCTTCAGGGGCAACGGTGACGAGAAGGAGCATTTAAACAAAAACACTCATGCAACTGGATAAAAATGCAATTTAACTAACATATCATTCGATATGCGCTATGGAGTAGAATGTGCTAAGGATGGCTAGGACACTGTAAAGGTGACCCGCCTACGTATGCTATAAAAATTGTGCTATAGAGCTAATGGTACATATGAGTGCTATCAGTGGCTTCAAAGAAATTTGTGATAGGGATTTTTCCTAGGATCAACTTTTATCAATAAAACACAAAAACCAGGAGGGGCTTTTCATAATTCTGAGAAAACGAAGACCGAGGCCATATTGCATGTGCACGGAGAATGGATCCCTTGGGAAATGATTCAACGCCAAAATAATAAAAACCTGTGCTCTCCAAGCTTTATGGGAGGTCTGACTGCTAGGCGAAGAATTCTACCCAAATCATACAACAACAGGGGGATGCCAAAGCCAAACATAGGATTGGCCTCGAGAACCACCAACAAACAGCTTTAAAGGAGAAATAGAGCTTCTAACGAAGTTTTCTTCCGGATAAAAATAAAAAGAAGGGGCGAGCACCTACCTGTCAATTTTAGGATGGCTTCTTACGTTCAACGCACGTACCCAGGTGAGTGACAGTCTGAAGGCTTCAAATGGAGAATGAAAAATACTCTCTCTTCTCGGCAAGAATGGAATGGAAAGAACTCCATTCTACGTATATATAGCGTGAGGAATAACTCCCCATGGGGTGGCTAGTTGGAAATTTAATGTCCGTGGGGCTCAAAGTAACAAACAATCAATCTACATGGGTCGTAATTAAAAAACCTACCAACTTACCTTTCGCGCTTACCGAGAAACTGGGCTACGCCACGACGACGGTCCAAATGGAAAATCTTGCGCAATGCGCAGCAAACTTAAGGTAACTCTTGCGATCGAAAGCTGTGCCTAGGGACTGCAACGGGGTTGACGTTTCTAAGGTTAAACTCAGTGCAACAGGCATCAACTTTAGTCTTAGAGCTTGCGACCAAAGGGCGCGACGAAGAGAACGAGGATAAGGTCAAGGAAAGGCGCAAAAAGAAAGGCGGTGATTTTAAGGCCAAACACTGTGGAATGGGAGGGCACTTTAGTGCTAAAAACTGCGACAATCGGCGCAATTTTATGGTTAAGACTATGTGCAACCATCGAAAAAGTTAAGACCAAAAATTGCACAACGACAATGATCTTATTGTAAAAAACTGCGATCAGCTTCGGGATAAAAATAAAAATGATTTCTTTTGATTAGCAAAGTTAATACTAAATGATGCACCATAGTCGGTCAAAATAAGGTTAAAATTTGCGCAACTGTCGCAAATTTTGTCTAAAAAAAATGTGCAACTGTCGAAAATTTTATCATTAAAAACTGCAACCAAAGCTGAAAAGATAAATCTTGCCTTAGCAGAAAAAATCCAAAAAAAATTCTGGAAGAAGAGGAAGGCGAAATCTTGCAAAGTTAAACAACACAAGTAACAAAAATTGAAGGGGGAGGAGTGTTATAGCTTACAATGGCACTTCTCCGTCCATGATGACACTTGTATCGCTTGGTCGCATGACGACACTTCTTGAGATCAAGTTTAGTCACACAATAGGACACTTGTGGATTGAAGGGTCATTTGGGACATTAAAAATGGTTGAAATTACCTCACTCTTGGCCCATTTGATGGTTATAACCCTTACGAACATTTTTCCAGATGAAACCATCTCCTGAAAATCATCAGAAAACCTTGTTTTTGGCCATTTTTCTCCAAAAACGATGGTTTCCTATTCATAGAGTAGGGTATACTAGGATGTGTGCGCGACTCTTATGCCTATAGAGTAGCACACACCTTGGAAAATATGCAGCTCCACTTCAATAAAGTAGCGCACAGCCTAAGAAATATGCAACTCTACTTCATTGGAGTAGCGCACACCTTGAAAAATGCACTGGTTTGCAGTAGGAAGAGTAGGGCACTTTCCTGTACTAGTCAAAATCTTGAATTTTGGTTAAAATAAGTTGGTTTGGGAACTTCCTAATCAGTTATAATTGCTTTTCCTCTCCTTCATTGACTATGTAAGGAAGGTAGGAGGGCCATGTGAGGGGACCAAGCCTATAACAATGTTATGCTGGAGGAATGGAGACCCTCATCCCCCTCTCTTGTGCCTCAGTTTTTGATAAACCCTATCACAGCTGATTAGAGGTTGGGATCCTTGGGGAACAGAAGCAGGAGACCTTGAATCTAGGCTTCATGAAGTGCCAAGCTTGAAGGTAGGTATAATGCTATGTACTTACTTCATTCATTAATAAAGATCACGCGTTCTTCCCTTTCCAAATATGACCTATTCATGTGTGTCTCAGATTTGATTACAGTTTGCTTATAGTCTGATTGTCTTCTTTTGTTATGAATATCAGTCTTATATATGTAGTCAAATGTATTTGAGAAAGGTATGAAGTAGTTTTGCAGGTGTGGGTATTACGATATTGGACAGCATTGAAGAGCAAGGAAGGGAAAGCTAGGATCAACCTTCTTAATAAGGTACACATCTTTCTAACCTTAAATATCTTTACTTACTTGTTGTACTTGCAGAACATTTGTAGGTCTATATTTCATCACTGTAAGTTGGTAGTTTCTCCCCTGAACTATAGGTGTATTTTCCTCACAACAAGGAGACTTGCAAAGTTTAAGCAAACCAAATTCAAAAGACCAAAGGACTTTCTTCGACAAAATAGAGGCAAGGGCCCCAATATTTACAAAATTTTGGGGGGGATGTTGCAGCAACAACACATTCCCATGGAGATCAACTTCTCTTCCTCTTGAGTAAGAGATTGGATGAAGTCATCAAGTGAGGGAAACTTTCATCTTGTAATGGAAATCTTAGCTAGTTGGAAAGTATAGACAAAAACTAAGAAGTTTGGCCCCAACTTTGAGAGAATGGCAAGAATAAGTTGCTTGTTTGGACCCAAAATCTTAGATGTTTTCTTTCAAGCCTATACTTGTAGCAGTCCTATGACATCCTCTGCGAAGGATATCTATCTCTTTTTGGACTCTTTTTGCTTCAAAGAATTGCTGGTTTTTGAGCTTAGATACAACAATCAGTTTGTATTACATCACTCACCATTCTGGCTGCAGCTCTTTATAATACAAAATTATACATGTTCTTGTTTAAAAATAAATAGTTGAATGGATGTTAAAAATATGATAAGGCAAAATTAAATATTGGTCTAGTAATTTCAGATACTCAACTTCAAATTTCACCATCTAGATCTATCTAAAAGCTCAAAGGAAATCTAGGAACAGTTAAATAAATAATTTGGATCAAAGTTTTACAATGCAAAGTTTCTTTTAAAGAAATGGTATTTTGGATTTTATAATGATTAAAGGATAAGCTACAGCTCAACATGTTAATGATTTAAAGGCATTCATATAGTAAAAGGAAGAAGTTATAAAAGTAGAAGAAGACAATGCCAAGGAAATTTTATTAAACATACATTTTACTTTCTTTATGCTTTGTATTCAAAGAAAATAATATTCCATGAGTCTGTAGGAACCATCATCATTCCCACGATTCACAAGAGATGAAATTAGTGATGGAAATGGAGAACATCTTTTCTCTGGCAAAGGTAAAAGCAAATCAGGAAAACATGAAGCCAATGGTAGCATTAAAAAGGTAAGGACATGCTTTTATTGTGGGAAGTCATACCATAGGAATTGGGACTGTAGAGTCCAAGCAACTGACGCATAAAACAAGGAAGAATGAAAGTAGCAATTTCGCTTGGAGTTCAATTTCGAGAAAATAATGTTTTCCCGTAAAACGGGCTCTTTTTTTAATATTTAAATTAAGAAACCCAAAAATGTAATAAAAGTGTGGTTAAGAGGCCAATTTGGCCATCAGGTGCTCATTTTCTAACTCAGAGAACCCACTTTACCTCTAGACCCACTTTCCTAAGTGTTTAAGTGATTTATTTTTTACTGAAATTACTTTTGATAAAAAAATGTCAAAAAGTGAGTGAAAAATAGAAAAATAATAAGGTTATGAGGAAAATCAGATTCCTAAATTAGGGGAATTTGATTCCATTAAAGAGGGAGTTGAGTGGGCAATCACATCCATTAAATATATCAATCAAATCAGCCTTGAATCAAGGCTTATATTATCGCCCATTCATCTCATCAATTTGAGAAATGCGCCCCTCTTGCTATCTCTTACCCTAATGTGCCCCTCTCCTCCAGTTTTATATTTAAGAAGGCATTAGGATCTCATTTCTCTCATGGTCAAAGAGGACTGAAAGGATGTTAATTCTTGTACTGTATTTTGTAATATATTTTGGACTAATAAAGGCTTTGGAGGCAAATTTGTGGTGTAGTGTTCTATGTGTGGATAAAAATGTCAATGGTTTATGAGGTAACTGTAGCGTAGCTTAATTATTTGATGCATTTGTGGATGATAAAGGCCTTCAAAGGACTATTACTAGTTGGTAGGATTTATGATTCTAGTTTGATTTCATATATTGCTTATTCATGTCCGCGATATAGAAGTAGTATGCTATTACTAGTTTGTATGCATACTCTTCTGATTTCTTGCATGAGAAGCACCGAATTTGATGCTTTGTGCAAGTAGTTTTAATTGTGTAGGTTTCCTAAGATCGAATGTATAGATGATATAGTTTGACTCTACTGCTCTTCAAGCACTCTCAGGATACAGTCCCTTCACTCTCTACCAGCATGCTCCATAGCTCAAACATTTCCAAGATTCCAACATTCTTTCTATCTCTCTCTTTCCTTCATTTTAAATTTAAATTTTTCTAGTTAAGGTTACTTACATGCTTAGTTAAATTAGTTTCATTTGAAACGAATATTTTAAGAAGCTTATTTAAGTTAAGTATGTTACTAGATCTAGGATTTAAAGATTTTTTTTTAGTAGATCTAGGTTGCTTAAGTACTTGTGGATAGTTCTTATCTTTCATTACTTAAATTTTTTATGCTTTTAACGTTCATTTGGACACGTTTGGTGCATTTTAGGTGGCTGGTTTTACATTTTTATGGTCATAACAAGAGGAGTTGCTACCGAAAAATTGAATATCTAAAGCCATCCAATGCTTCCCATAGTAACACTATTCTTTCTTCTTTATTTCAAAAGACCTGTAAGCCTTTGGATCCAGATCTGTAAGGATCAAAGGAAGCCACCTCTTGCACTTGTAATATAATAATAATAAGAATAGTGAGTGGAATTTCCATGTGCCCGCACCCCATTAGTCTCCTTTTTCTTGCTTTGGTTAGTTTAATTTTTCTTGCATGGTTTTTGTAAAGTAACGAACACTAACCCGACATTTATCTACCAAACTACCCAAGAGAGCTTGCTCAATTGGGGAAAATATACTATTTTCCGTAGTAATTAGTCTCACATTTTCCTTTTTGCATTTCAATTTCAATTGGAATAAGCAATCCACCCTTCAATGTATACTCTTTCCCATCGCACGTTCGCCTTGATCTTTGGGATAACCAAAAGCGGAAGTTTTCACTTTTTAACTTTCCACATGTAATAAACAACTCACCTAAATAAAAAAAAATTCCCCAATACATTACGAAAATATGGCGTATCGGTATTTGATATTGTGTATGCAAATTCTTCAAATGAAGCGAGAACCACTGGATAGTGACCCCGGGATACCATTAGACTGCACCCTCGATTGGTGTAGTGTTGAACACCTCCTAGAGACTTCGATCCAACCCACATTTCCAAGTGCGGAACCACCTTTGTCATAATGTGGACATATTCCCAATACCCCACAGTATATTGGGAATCCCCTTCCCCTTAATCCACTCATCATCTTAATAAATTAAAACTAACCAGGTACACTGCAAAACATTTACTATTTTTTCTACAACATTCTGTTATTTTGACTCCATTGGCACTTGTACAATTTTATTATCATTATTTTCTTTTAGTCAAATATGTTATGAATTCCATGTATCTTTTATGTTGTTGAATACAAATTTCACATTTGCGGTAGCTTGTTTCAGTAATCCATTTCAAAACTCCTAAATAAATTCACTTCCACAACTAATAAATAATCGAAGAGCATTGGAAACTCTTTCATAGGGTCTACCCCCCTCGGCTTCATTAGGAGTTGGCCTAAACAAGGGAGTCAGGATCAGGTGACATCCTGAATTGAGACTTTCCCCTAAGGTCACATTTAGTGGCTTGAATATTTCTTCCACGCTAACCACCTTTTCCCCGAGGTGCGTATCTAGCGGAAACAGGTCTCAAGTTCAATAGTTCCACCTCCAATTGGTGGCCCCTCATTTCATCTTGTGTTCCGAAGAGGGTGGACAACATCGTCCAAAATTCATTTGGAATATTCTTGGATTAAATGTGGTAGAGTAGATATGGACAAATAGAATAGCAAAGTAGCCCAAATGCTTCATCCATTCTATTCAAGTATTTAGACTTGTCAATTGTTGAATTTGGTTCCACCTCAAAATCCATTGTGATCTAGTAGATCTCCTTCATCCTCAAGAGCATCTCTACTCTTTATTTCCTTTCATAGTAGTTTAAGGGGGTTAGAATATTTTGGGGAGATATGAGATTTATTTATGCAAAGATCTCTTTGGTTTCTTCAAAATCCCTTCTTCAACCTACAATAGCTTGGTCCTCGAAAAAAATCACTTGAAGTTGACTATTTTAGCACCCTTGCAACTATTATACCATGTAAAATTTGAGCATGAAGGTCTATGTACTAAAATAATCTAGATATGCTATGAAAAAGAGATCAATAATCAACCATTTGTGTAACAAATGTACTAGCACTAAAATCATCACACAAAAAGTATAGAATATATAATACGAAAGAATGTTGTATTTCATTGAGCATTAATGAATGGAGATGAAAAATATTTATACCAAGGCTATTTGAATTACGTGAGGTTATTTGAATTTTTCATGTAGTGCATGAGGTTATAGTGAGGATTAACTAGAGCGAAATGCCCTCATTTATCCATGCACACTCACCAAACTGAGTTACAATGACTCAAGACTCCCCAATCACAGTTTTGATTACATGCAAATGATTATATGTGCATGCAAATCCCTAAAATCTCTCAACTAGGGTGCTAATGACTAAAGACGACTAGCTAGGGTTAGTTAGGGCCAAGATTAGTGGAGCACATCTAGTCCTCTACTAGTTACTGACTTAGACACTCCTAAACTCAAGGAAAATATCCTCAAACCAAGGAATGCACCTCCCAATCAAGGAATGTGCCCCCAAAACTAGGAATGCATCTTATGGGTGACGCAAGTCGTCAACTTGGATGGGGTTTGTCCCACTAGAGTCATCAATTCATGGTTTAGGTAACTAGGTATAGGGTGTTTTGCTCTAAAAACACCCAGCTAATAGTAATGTTTAATCTTTTATTGAATTCCTTCCAACAAGTTTAGTTCAAAGCCATAGTTACACAAATGTTAGGGCCTTGGCCACCTCTTTTGATAAAATTATCTCCAACTATGATTTTATTTTCAAGGGGCAACCAACAAAAAAAATTCAACTTAAGCATATAATTTTTCCACTCACCTCATTCGAGGACTAGAAAACTTCGTCTTGACTCTCGGACAACAAAATTCCACAATGATTAATCCCACTAATATAAACTTTCCATTGTTCTACAAAATCAACCCTTAGGTCCAAATCTTCATCATGTAGCCATCTCTTGCCACTATTTGATCCATGCCCTCCAATATGAGCAAGCACATAAATACCTTTAATTCTAAGAGAAATTACTGGTTATGGAGACCATTTGTAGAAGTCTTCTCCCCAAATGAATTAAGGATCCTCCCCCACTTTTCTATGATGACCATTACCTACTTTCCAAGCAAGCCAATTTCCTAAGGAAACAAATTCATCTAATACACCCCTCTAAAAATTACATGTTGTTAGAATGTAATCCTTGGGTTAAGAAAATATTTATGTTAATCTCCCTATTGACATAAAAAAAAAACCTCTAGAAATTACATGTTGTTAGAATGTAATCCTTGGGTTAAGAAAACATTTATGTTAATCTCCCTATTTACATAAAAAAAAAGACCGAGAATCATAATGATAGGTGAATAAGAAAAATCATAAATAAGTGCAATAGACACCTTAGAAGTTTAACCCAAAGGTAATTTCTGATGTATATATTGTACATTGATTAATGATAAATCTTTTCTTAACCCCTATCCTATTATATTTTAACTTCCTATTTTGCCTATTGGCACCTAAAAGCGGTATCAGTGCTCTTATGAGCATGTGGACTATTCTCTTCTTATGAGCATGTGGACTATACTGAGATCTGCCATATTTGCATATTCAGCACAACATCTCTTCAGACCTGTGGATTTTCTGTCTACTCCCACTCAAACTACGTCTTAGGCATTTACATGCGTTTCATTCTCCTCGCCTCGATATTTGTTCACCAATGACCTCTCCGATGTGTGCAACGCATCGACATGTTTTTTTTTCCCTGGTATTTTATCCGTTATTTCTCCTCTTTGGTGACACTTGTGGGTCATTACCTATTCTGCAAATTCCAACAAAATTCAAACGTCTTTCTCTTTAGAATACGTTTCTCTCATAGCCGTATTATCGCTAGTCTCACCTTCTTGTCCATAAACCATAACTTTTGCATAGAGCTCTTGGAATTGTGCGTGACCTCTATCTCTGAGCTCCTGTATGAACCTTAACTCCTCATCCAAAAACTATTGCTGTGACTCTTTTGCTTCTGCTTTGTCTCTACCATTTATGTATAGTTGAGCTATCTAATAGTGCATACCCCAGAAGAGTTGCAGGAGCATGTTGTTGTCAGGCCTTTCGTTGTGAAGATGCTTATAGAGATTTCCAAAGCATGTGATCTTTATCTAATGGCGAGATTTCTTGATGACAAAGTAAGGAAAGAGCTTTTATAGCTTTGGATGAAGTTAGAATTTTTAAAATTGGTGGCTTGAACATAAATATGGTTCTCTTCTGTAACATATAATCTAGGAAGACTTATTTTGTGCGGCAGCTGGAACCAGACTGGCATATTGACATTGATGCTGGAAAGATACCTCAATTATCTAGATTTATTAGATATTATGTCCGTATTTGTCTTGTAGGATCTCAAAATATTGTTGCCAATGTCTTTAGTTCTGTACCTTTGGAGCATTATTTTGGATGTCTCGATAGAGATGAGAAGTCTCTACAAATTGGAGATATTGTATATTGGAAGAATTTGATAAATGGTTACAAGGCCAATTCTTTGTCATGTGTGGACATGTATAATTAAATTTTCTCTGCTATTAGACTAACTATTGCAAGTGAATACTGGTGCGTAAACATATTGCAAAGGTGAATACTAGAGTTGCTGCCTCCCTTGGCTGCGTCTAATTGTGTGGAAGAGTGGAGACTCCAATGCCTTGGGAGCTGTGGAGTCACCTTTAATGCTGTGAGGACTTGTCTTGGAGTCACCGTGGAAAATACTACAACGTTGATAGTTCTCATGCTTGACCTAACCATGGAGAGTTGAACATAGACCTGTTTTGATGCATTGCATGGAGGTAACGAGAAAGCATCTCAGAAATCACTGTCAATTGGTTGCTGCTACAGGTTGATCTCTTCACCAGACATGAAGACTACTGCAATGTATCATAACCGGGATGTGGTGGTAAACCCTAATACAGGATTTCTTTTGGTACTGTGTGATATTATTAAGGGAGAAGTGGGCTATACACTCTCTATCGTGGGCTCTCCTCTCCTCCATGGTGTGTGGCTATCTCTCCGAAAGAGCATGGGATCCCTATTGTGCTGAGACTAGTGTTGAGACTAGTGTTGCGACTGGAGCTGCCTCTTGATCTCTGCGTTGAAAGATTATCGTGTTAACAGTGACTTGAGGATCTTGGGGTTTCTCTAATAAAGGTGTCACTCTCAATATTCTTTCTTGCTTTCCATCCTATTATGTTCTGGCCCAATGCTCACAAAGCGTTGGAGTGGAAGAAGTCTACAACTTTTTGGTCCATCCTATCGAACCAACCTTGCATGTTCATATAATATTTTTCTCTACTACTTATGCTAGATTGGTAGGTGGTGCGGTACCAGCTTTAGAAGCTAGTTGTTTCATCATATCATGCAGCCTTGCCAAGTTACCACTCTTGAATATCACATGATTCTTGCACCATATATGCATGTATGCTTTTTGGAAGATGCTTATCATCGGAAAATAAGGCTCTTTTAAAGTCAAGGGGTTATGGCTCTTCCACTAGTTCAACATCCCCAAGTTTATTCTACATGAATGCTACGATATGGAACTAAATGAATGGACTTACGAGGACATCTTAATCTTGCAAAAAGTGAACTTTCATTTTATCTCATTGCATAGATATTTGTATATAGAGAGAGGAGGATCATCATGACTATGCATTGGATTTGGAACCAAAGTAGAGCCATCCATTCATTTCCATAAGTTTAATTTGTGCATTGAAACTACATTTGAGACTCATATTCCACTTGGGTTGTTGGATAGTCAAAATTATTGGCTATATTGAATTTGATGTCAATATTTAATGATCGATTTGGGTATGTAATTAGTTTGTATGAGGAAGAAGAAATAACTATTCTTTTCCTGTGCACTCTCTGTTGATTTTGCAATATAAATGGATGAGCTCCAACATTCAAACATGAAACAAAGAAGATACCTTTGAACTATTGTACATAATATAATTTCCAAATTGATTGAGAGATTCTTTTGAGAATTAAGAACATATTTGGACTACAACACCAGAGAACTCATCTTCCAGAGACCGTTATTGCTATGTGAACTGTCGCTACCTTGTATGCTTGAAGACTATTGGAGCATTGGCATTGTGAAGAAAATTTGCAACTAGAGAAGATTTGGGACTAGTTTGGTCCAAGCAAGTTTGCAGTTGTTGCTACATCTACTTCAAAATAGAATGTTGCAAAAGTAGATCATCATCATTAAAGAACTCAAGTATAGCATATTCATCAATTCAACATACCGAAGTGTAACTTGCAAATTGTTTTCTTTTTTGTTCTAGTGCGTTTTTGGTACTTGCATACATGTTTTTTTATACAATATCAATTTCAAGGAAAATTTGAATTGTATTGTATTTGGGTGCATTATGGGATGATACCGATACCCTTCACTTTTGAGTTTGAGCCTGTTGAGTTTTGTTTGTAAAGGGAAGAGTTGAAAGAAGCCCTTTATTTGTTGAATGAGTCTACTTGCCTCACAGAGTCCTCATAATGTTTCAAACTAAAGAAATAGTAGATTTGTTGAACACTCTAATAATTACTGTTGTAGATAACAAAATCACAATCATAAAAGAAAATCTCCAAATTGTTAGCAATCATTTACAAAATTTAAAAGCCAAAGAGGATGAAGTATAGAAAAGGAATCAACATTCTTAACTAGTGTTTGTTTAGAACAACCCTCTTTTTGAATATGATTCCTATCAGCTGCTAGAACACAATGAAATAATTTTAGAGGAAGTACAACATGTTTAGAGTTCAATATGCCAACATTGTGATTAGGTTGTCCATATGAAATATCAGTGTATTGATCTTCATCATTGTCAGCATTGCAGGAAGCATAACCATTCTTCAGATAGATGTTCTATAATGAATAAACCTACAAGAGTGAAACTTGCAGTAGAAAATTTTACCGCTTCTTATCTTGTACTTGAGAGGGTGAAACATTGTGTAAGGCTTCAAGTATCAAATCCTTGTCATTCTGAACAGAAGCGATCACAACCTTCCTTAATTAATCCAGAACAAGCAAGCATGAGCCACAACCAATTTTGGAGACAAAATGTAGAGATGAAACCATAATATAGAAGAGAGCCATGCTCTAGAGTACTCATGTGTTTGTGGTATTCCGTGTCTATTTTTGACACGCATAACCACCATGACACTTACACTCCTCACATTCTTCTTGACAGGGGGGATTAAGATTGTAAGAAACAATTGAGTGAGGATAAGTGAGCTGGAAAAAATGAACCATGTTAGTGCCATGTTCAACTAATCTCTAGAGTTTCTGGTCAACGTAAAAGCACACATTTAGTAGAATACTTCACTTGTACTAGACATTAGATGGTGGTCCCCAAACCACCACTTTCTAGAGAACCACTGAGCCTTCAGGATAAGTTCCAAACATAACCTCCGAGCCTCTATTCCAAGTTCAAAAGCTTGTTGTCAACCTTAAACCACCCACTTAGTAGAAGATGTCACCTTCTTCTATCCCTTTTGGTTTGTGGTCAGCCAAAACAACCACTTCATATAGCACTTGTATTTAGCAGGAGATGTCATGTTTTGCTAACTTGCTTGGAAAATTCAGATTGTCAAGTTGGAAATGTTCAGTATAGGTAACTTTCAACTTCCAGTTATTTAGGTCTCTTTTCTTGTAGTCATATAAACCCATTCATATTAAGGGGTCAATTGTTGGAACCTAATCCTTGGTGTTAGGAATGTTGTTTTGTTATTATCTCCATATTTGTTCGGATATCCACATCATCTTTTTTAGGATCTTGCGTGCAATTAGGGTTTGCATGCAGAATCTAGGGTTTGCATGCACCTGCATGCACTTGCATGCACCCCAGTCACCAGTTTGATGCCTCCAGCACATTAGCCACCTCATTCTAGCACCCGGGAGCCATTTACTATAGAGTTTTAGCCCTCCTAGGCTGAAAGGCGCCCACTTCTCACCTACTGCCAGAGAAGGGCGCACTTGTTCACCTACCACTGCAGTTCCACTTCAGTTACATTCAGTTAGCTCCGATTCTCCCTGATTTGAGGCTAGTTTCACTCCCGACTGACTGTTTCACTTCCGTTGGACCTCCAGATTGACTAGATGACTTGTTCTGACTTCAGTTAGCCTCCCATGCGCTCCCACTGAGCCTCCTTCTCCTTAATCAGTGCTACACACTTCAGTTACACTTATTACACTCAGTTAGATTCAGATTGACACCTGGATGACTGGTTCTTGTGCATTGATGACCACCACCGATTGATGATGAGGAATCCTAGTTGGAGTCAAGCTACTCCATTGAGTTATTCGAATGGCCTACTTAGTCAATTCGAATTGCTCATTGACAGACATTGTATTCTATTGTAATTCATTCACCCTTTCTGGGATATTGAGCACTGCTGCATGTTTTGCACAGTTTTACACCATATTTTCTATATTCATCTGTTGTGATTGATTTACTTGTTCATTAGATCTGCTGTGACTAATTTTACATGGTATCAGAGCCATTGCAGGGACAAGATCTCTTTTCTACAGGTGTTTCTACAAGAAGATTTGACTGAATTGCTCAAATTACAAAATTTTTGGCATGAGATATCTCAAGGGAATTCGCTCCTGTGCATGCAAAGCTTAAAAATACTTCCAATACCACTCCAGAAGCTTGAGTTTCCACATAATTCCTGGATCTGATACATTGGACCCATTCAACATTGTTTGATCTCCAATCCCAGGTGTGATGCAACTCTAAACGGGTGGATTGTTTGACCTTACGGTTCTTGGTTTGATTGTGATTTGCAGGTTATCAAGCTCCTCTCTTGCATTCGCTATACTGTGCATGCAAACTCCTCTTTTGCATTCGCTACTCTCTGCATGCAAGCTCATCTACATCAGTTTGACTCGCTCCTAGCAATGGAATACTCTTCTTCAAAGCCTATCCTCACCCCATTCAATTATTTTGATTGGAAAGATGATATGGAGATCATATTACGTTCAAAAGGTTACTACCGAGTCACTCTTGGTCTTGAATTGGAGCCAAACAATGTGTCAGATCGAACCAAACACTACAACAAGCTTGATGAAGCTTATGGTCTTCTTTGTCTCTCCATCTCCAAAGATCTTCACTTCCATTTCAGCAGATTGAAGACTCCAAAAGCCATATGGGAGCAACTTGAAACAATATTTGGCAAGCAGGATGAGCTTAGGGCTTTTCAATTAGAGAATGAATTGATTGGCCTTAATCCTGAGAATTTCGAGACCATCAATGAATTCTTCACAAAATTCAAGAACTTGAACTTGCAATTGAAGAACAGTGGATTTATCAAAGAGGATAAACAATTGATCCTCTCCATTCTAAGCAAGCTTGGGAAAGATTATTCGGTATTTGTCTCTACTTTCAATTCCGGTCGGCTAACTACCCCGAATTGGAAGATGCCTACCTTGAATGCCTTCATTGAGTCCATCACAAAAGAGCATGACAAGTTGATTCAAATGGGGTCCATAAGCTCCAAAGATTCAGCCCTATATGTTCAAGGACCCAAGATCTCGAATGGTAAAGGAAAGCAAAAGAAGGAGAAGCCCAAATTCGAGCCTCACAAGCAAAAAGAGAAAGGCAAACAAATGGATGCACCATCCAGTTCGAAGTTCAAGCAAAAGGGCAAAGAAGGTAACCAAAAATCTAAATGTACTTATTGCAATCGTGGCTTTCATCCCGAAATTTCATGTATGAAGAAGACTATAGATCAAATGGCCCTCCTTTTGGAAAAGAACAACATAACTCTTCCCGACGGTGCAAGGAAGAAGGATAGGAATGATGATCATGAAAGAGGTCAAGCACTCATGGCAACGGTTTCGAAGCCCACTACTCTCTTGATAGATTCGGGTGCATCAAATCATATGGCTGCAAATATTGATTCTTTTTCCTCATTCGATCCAAATAGCTCCATCCCCATCCATTTGGGAGATGACTCAAAAATTTCTTCAAAGGGAAAAGGTACGATTCATGTAGAACATGGAAGCTTTCAGAATGTTCTCTATGTGCCTTCCTTGGCTTCAAATCTTCTTTCTGTGTATCAAATGACACACACTGGTGAACCGAAGCAAGTTACATTCAGTCCTAATACAGTTGAAATTTCTGATATCAAAAGTGGAAGATTTGTTGCAATCGGAAAGGCAAACCACACTGCAAAATGCTATGAGTTTTCACACTTTATTCCGCTTGCAAAGCCCACTGCTCTTCGCACACATGGTAATGAGGTTAGTAGGCTTTGGCATGAAAGATTTGGACATCTTAATTATAAGTATTTGCTGCTGTTATCAAACAAATCCATGGTAGATGGGCTTCCACAACTCCGTTCCTCGAAGGGAATATGCACCGGTTGCATCATTGGGAAGCACCCCGAGCACAGATTCGACCGCGGAAAAGCTAGCAGAGCTTCTACTATTTTGGGATTGATCCATTCTGATATCAGTGGTCCGCTGCCCCATATGTCATTAAATGGTTCAAGGTATTTTTTGACATTTATTGATGATTTTTCCCACTTTACATGGGTATTCTTTCTCAAAAACAAGTCAGAAGTGCTTGGAAAATTCAAGGATTTTAAGGCTTCTGTTGAGACCACCACTGAGAGCAAGATCAAAGCTCTTAGATCTGATAATGGTGGAGAATATATCAAGTCTGAGTTGCTGCAACTTTGTGCCCAAAGCGGAATTCAGATCCAACATACAGTTCCCTACACACCCCAGCAGAACGGTGTAGCGGAAAGGAAAAATCGGTCACTGAAAGAGATGGCTACATGCATGATTGAATCAAAAGGTTTGGCTGCAAATCTTTGGGCTGAAGTAATCAATGTTGCTGCATATATACAGAACCATGTTCCACATTCATCCGTGAAAGGTATGACTCCTTTCGAAGCATTCTTTGGTCACAAACCGGATGTGTCAAATTTGAGAGTTTTTGGCTCTACTGCATGGGCTAGAATTCCTTCTGAGAAGAGACGAGCTTTGGATCCACAAAGTACCGAGTGCATACTGATAGGATATGGGGAAGAATCAAAAGCATATAAACTCATGGATATCAGATCTAAAAAGATATTCATAGAGCGCAGTGTGCAATTTGAAGACCCGCTTCAAGAATTGCAACTAGTCGAGGAAAAGACTACCGATTCACCGCCTTCACCAGAAGAAGATCCGTGCAGTGATAATGAAGGTATGAGTTCTGATATTTCTGATATTTCAGCAGCATATGATGATCATGACATATCAGGTTCAGAATCCGACCATTATGATCCTCCTCAGTTACCAAAGTGGGCCCAAAACACTCTCCAATCTGCTGGTTCGAACCTTGGAAATCCTGCTGATCCGAGACGAACAAGAGCAGACTTTCAAAGAGCAGGTATGGCACTATCTATTGCTGATCCATTACTTCCTGAGATTTTTTATTTGATGGCTGGTTCAGATCCCACATCATACTATTCTGCTCACCGAGATCCGAGATGGCAAAGTGCCATGGATGAAGAGTACAGTTCTCTTCAAAAGAACAACACATGGGACCTAGTTTCTCTTCCACCTGGAAGAAAATTAGTGAAGTGTAAATGGGTCTACCGCACGAAAGTTGCTTCTGATGGATCTATCAGCAAATACAAAGCAAGGTTTGTGGCAAAAGGTTTCTCCCAAGTCCAAGGAGTGGACTACACTGAGACTTTTGCACCGGTTGCAAAGATGGATTCCATCCGCCTTGTTTTAGCTATTGCCGCATCCAAGCACTGGGAAGTGCACCACATGGATGTGAAGAGTGCATTTTTACATGGAGACCTTGCTGAAGAGGTCTATATGCAGCAGCCAGAGGGTTATACATCAGATCCATCATTGGTTTGTAGATTGAAGAAATCTTTGTACGAGTTAAAACAGGCCCCAAGAGCTTGGTACGCAAAGATGGACTCCTTCCTTCTTTCTCAGAATTTCCAAAGATGCAAATCTGATCCGAATGTGTATCTTAAGCGAGTTAAAGGTAATTTGTTGGTTATTGTACTTTATGTTGATGATCTTCTCATTACTGGTAGCACACTTGCTTCAATAAACAAGCTAAAATCTGCCTTAAATCTAGCTTTTGACATGAGGGATTTGGGCTTGCTGAGTCACTTTTTGGGCTTGGAGATAGCTCAAAATTTTGATGGGATCACTATATCTCAGCAAAAATATGCTTCCGACCTGTTATTGAAGTTTAATATGTCTGAATGTAAGGCAGCCCCATTCCCATTCCTCTCAGGAATCAGTCTTGAGGAGGGAGATTCTACACCGCTTGCAGATTGCAGTATGTATCGACAGTTGATTGGTTCACTACTTTATTTGACACACTCACGGCCTGATATCTCATATGCCATGAGTGCCATGTCAAGATATATGCAGCAGCCACATGAGCTTCATTGGTGAGCAGCCAAGCGGATCTTACAGTATGTGCAAGGAACGAGACAGTTTGGCATACATTATGCTGCAGATTCTGAGCTAGATTTCATTGGTTTTACTGATTCAGATTGGGCAGGTGATAGCATTGATCGGAATTCCACTTCCGGTTATGTTTTCATGATTGGTCATGGTGCTATTTGCTGGTCCAGCAAAAATCAAGCAGCCATTGCACTTTCTTCAGCAGAGGCAGAGTATCGAGGGGCAGTCAATGCCTGCATTCAGGCAGTTTGGTTGCAGGGTATTCTTTCCGAGTTTGGTTTTGGTGGCACTACTTCAACTGTCCTATTTTGTGACAATCAAAGTGCTATCAAGATCTCCACAGATCCAGTTCAGCGGCAGAGGAACAAACACATTGAGATTCATATGCATTACATTCGACAGTTGGTGCATGACCGCACCATCATTCTGCAATATTGCCCTACTGATGAGCAAATTGCAGACATATTCACCAAGAGCTTCACTAAGAAGAAGTTCTCTTACCTCTGTTCACTGCTGGGGGTGAGTTCCATCATGGTGGAGACAGATTGATTCATTATTATGCTTTAGCTTGGGGGGGGGCTTTCTTCCCACTGGGTTTTCCCTCTTTCCTCACTTAGTTATTTTTCAGCATTTTTTGGATTATTGTATTGGGGTGACCTTTGGTCTTAGTTACTAGGGCCCCACATTATTTTTGTTGGCACATCATAGTCTAGCTTGAGGGGGGGTGTTCGGATATCCACATCATCTTTTTCAGGATCTTGCATGCAATTAGGGTTTGCATGCAGAATCTAGGGTTTGCATGCACCTGCATGCACTTGCATGCACCCCAGTCACCAGTTTGATGCCTCCAGCACCTTAGCCACCTCATTCTAGCACCCGGGAGCCATTTACTACAGAGTTTTAGCCCTCCTAGGCTGAAAGGCACCCACTTCTCACCTACTGCCAGAGAAGGGCGCACTTGTTCACCTACCACTGCAGTTCCACTTCAGTTACATTCAATTAGCTCCGATTCTCCCTGATTTGAGGCTAGTTTCACTCCCGACTGACTGTTTCACTTCTGTTGGACCTCCATATTGACTAGATGACTTGTTCTAACTTCAGTTAGCCTCCCATGCGCCCCCACTGAGCCTCCTTCTCCTTAATCAGTGCTACACACTTCAGTTACACTTATTACACTCAGTTAGACTCAGATTGACACCTGGATGACTGGTTCTTGTGCATTGATGACCACCACCGATTGATGATGAGGACTCCTAGTTGGAGTCAAGCTACTCCATTCAGTGATTCGAATGGCCTACTTAGTCAATTCGAATTGCTCATTGACAGACATTGTATTCTATTGTAATTCATTCACCCTTTCTGGGATATTGAGCACTGCTGCATGTTTTGCACAGTTTTACACCATATTTTCTATATTCATCTGTTGTGATTGATTTACTTGTTCATTAGATCTGCTGTGACTAATTTTACAATATTAACGTGAGAAGAAGGCCAAGAGGCATAGGTGAATTGGAAATGTCATAAACGAGTCTAAGCGACACCTTGAAAGTTGAGCACAAGGGTCATTTCTCATGTATATTTTGTACATTCATTGATGAGAAAAAATTTCTTAACACCTATCCTATTGTCTTTGTGTTCCTAATTGCTTATTTTCCTGATTGGGAACACCTAACAAATGCATTAGAAAACTTATTTGTTTCACTTCTGATCCAATCTTCCACACATTGGTCCTTTAGATATTTTGCTTGAATAACTTCAATCCACCAACCCTACCCAAATAAACTTCTCCAAAGACTCTTCAATCCTAATGCCTGAAAAAACTAGAATATTTTTCTAAGACACCATCTTCCATACTTCTTTGGAGCATCTATTTTCTCTCACCTGACCAACTTAACCCCTTCTTTATCTTTATTACTTGATGATAAGAAACTGAACACCCACTTCCTTATTTTGGTTAGGATATATTTTGGAATTTTATCTAGTGATAGCCAATATATAGGGACATTATCCAACACATGCTTAGCTAAGATCAATCTACCCCCAAGCAAAAGTCACCTAAAACACCAATTTTCAATTTTGTTCTCTATCTTTTTAACAACCAAAACCAATCTTTTTCAAATAATTATTGGGTTTTTAAAAGTATCCAAACTACTTAAACCCCTTTCCAATTGGCTCCATATGAAAGGGAAAGATGGTATTGGTTTAGGAAAGCACCTCCTCTTCTATACCATTCATAATAAAATTTGACTTCATAATGCTGGCTTCCATTCATGTAGCTTCATAAAAAATAATGAAAATGACTTTAAATACCAACCATTCTTCCATAGTCCCTTTCCTAAATAACAAATCATCATCTACAAATAAAATATGTGTTAAATTATGAGAAGATGCAATCTTAACTCCCATCAATTTTTTATCCCTTCTAGCTTGATCTATAATCATGCTAAATCCTTGTACAATTAGCAAGAAAAGAAATAAAGAGGGGGAAAACTTTCCTTAGTCCTATATAACTTTTAAATAATCTCTGAAAATTGTTTGAAGTGTCTTTTAGCAGAAGAACTCGCCAAGTTGGTCCACAATGACAGAAGAACTCAGTGAGTTGGTCCGCAACGACGGAAGGACTCGGCGAGTTGGTCCGAAAAGTTTTCTAAGTGTCTTTTGGCGGAATAACTTGGCAAGTTGGTCTGCAACGGCGGAAGAACTCGACGATTTGGTCAGCAACGGTGAAAGGACTCGGCGAGTTGGTCCAAAAAAATTTCTAAGTGTTTTCGGCGGAAAAAATTGGCGAGTTGGCCTGAAACAAGTCGGAAGAACTCGGTGAGTTGCTCCGAAATAGGGAATTTTAGCCGTTTTCCAAGGAAATTTTTCAGGTGTCGAAAGGTGAAAAATGCCATGGAACTTATGCACCAGATTACACGAAATAGAAGGATTTACAAAAAAAAAAAACAAGAGCGCTGCCCCTTTGACCCCCGTCATCCCTTGGAGACAGTCGTTGAAAGTGTGAAATGCATTCTCTAAGCTTGGAATGAGAAAGAGGAATTGCATAGAAGGGGTTGTGAAATCTCAATAAGAGTAATGGGTTGTAATACCCATTGTGGAGGATGAAAGGAAAATTCCTCACCTTAAACTATTTATGTTTATAGCATAATAATTGCATATAGCAAGAATGAATATTATACACGTATGTATATGTTGAATTGCTAATTCATGAGAAGATCATAGTTAATGATTTCTTGTATGCTTGGTAGGGAAGCCAAGAAAAGGATCAGCTATGATGTGGAGGAGGAACTCCATGTCATGAAGAGGAATTGGAAAGGGAGAATTCCTTAACTCATTCATTGCTATTATATTTATATTTCCTAAGTTGTCTATACTGAAAATTATGGCATAGGGATGCTAGAAATGCAAGACGACAGATAGATGAAGTGAATATGTACTAGATGGCATATTGCATAGTGCATGTGAAAATGTTTTTGCTTGTATATGATATTGCATATTACTAAAATTGTGAGGTTTTACATATTCAATGAGCCACATAAGATAATGATTGTGGTTGGTAATAATCAGTTGTGTCTGCATTGGTTGTAGGACCAAAGACAACCGAAGCATGGCTAAGGATGTGGATGATGATTGTTGCATACAAACTTATGAAGAAAGGATGGTGAAACAAATCTATGATCATGAGGTTGGCAAAATGACTGTGAAGCCTTGGTAAGAGGCCAACTGATCAGGTAATATCAAGCGATGTTAACAACAACCATGCAGGTAATGATTATTTATGCGTAAATTGCATGAATGTTGAAAGAGGATTTGGTGAGATCCCTTCAGCTATGTTCAAACTATTATTGATTGGTTTGCATGTGGTATTGAGTGCCTAAATGTGAATGTTGACCCACTGAGTATGGTGAGGTCAGGTAAGTAAGGGTAAGGAGCCTTGCACCCTATGGTTTCTTAGAAACCTCAATGCATTCATATGAAAATTATATCATACCATTTGTGTATGTTGGTTGTGAGTTTAACAACCAAAGCAAATGATGACTTATGGTCTTGTTGTAGTGTATGCCATATGGGATAGGCATGGTTAGGCCATAATATGTTGGAATGCATAGTATTCATGGATTAATGCAAGGTTGTATTGAAAGATTATGTGAGTGATGTAAATGTTGTGAATATGCATTATGTGAATGCATGGGTGTGACATATATATGTTTCAATGTAGTTAGATAATAGATGAAATGGTGGACTATCGTTAATCCTGAGACCATTTCATGAGCTGCTATGAATGCAGGAGGAAGACTGCATGAAAAAGGTAGATAGGTGATGGGCTACCAAAGCACTCTGCTGGAAGGACAAAAATGCATGGAATGTGAAGTAATGAGTATTTACAGTTATTTAAATTGCATGGATAGTGTGACTGTGTCTTGCAATTTTATTGTGATAATGATGCATATATAGAAATGTATATATATTTCATTGCATTTCAAATTTTAACAGTTGAAGGTGTTTGAATTATTGAGTGTTATAATTCTGAGATCACTTCAGTGATTGTTGTGGTAATGAAAGGATTATATGCATAGATACTCACAACATGTTTGGCTGATTGAAGTTTCAGTTCTCAGGTAGAAAAGTCTTGCGTATAGCAATGAGGATAAGTCCTTAGTAAAGACAGAGATATACCATGTGCAGAAGCCAAAGGTTATGAGAAGGTTCTCATGGTTGTAATTTATGCATGAAACAAATCTTAAAATTGTCTGGTTTAAGGTTATGAGAATAGTCTCATGGTTGCAAATCTAATTTCTGTAGGAAAACATATTTACAAATTTTAGATTTGAGAATTTGCTTATAATTGCTAATGACTGTTTGGCTTATATAGAATTGTGTCAGCAGAACATGTTGTAGGTGGATGTTCATGTATGGTAGCAAGGGAGAAACCATAATGGACAGAGTGATACCACTTACGAGAGCCAAACAATATGAGGATATCCTCATTGCTAAGCAAATCAATTTCTATAGGAAACATAATTGTAAATTCATGTTGAATTTAATTATTAATGCCATTGATTGGTTATGAAGCAATCAGATTTGAAGTTATTGTTAAATGTTGTTTATTTTTTGGCTATTTGATAAGCGTGCTAGGATGAAACATTGCAAGAAGACCATGTGTGATGGCTTGCAGAAGCCAAACTAGATGGGAAGGATCCCATGCCTTGGAAATGGCTTTTGGGTGAAACGCCATTATAAATTTTGATAACACCTCAGTTGCATTGCATGTGAGTGAGAGGGTGAAATTATGCCAAGAAGGCATGTGTGAGTTATGAAACGTGGAAATAATGGGGTGGAAAACCGAAGTACTGTTGACTCAAAGAAGGGAGCCCCATTCTTCTCCAATTAAGGAAAGATACATATGTGAAACGAATGAGTATTTGGCAACCCTAACTGAGGATATACATGTCTGGTTATTAGATTTAATATGCAGAGCATGTTTTATTATTTCATTATTATTTCAGACTGCTTGAGTGGGACTAAGGCCTACATGGCTCACATCGGAAAGGGATGCATACCTTTCGAGTGATGGGTTATGTTAGGGTTTTCAATATTGACTACACCCTAAGGGAATGGACGCATTCCTGGTGTTTCAATACTTGATAGTGAATTTTATGAAATATGGTTAGATTTTTAGAGCAGCAATACTGATGAGTCTGCTTATCCTTCTTGGGATATCAGCTTACACAGATGCAATTTGGTGTTGCACGTAAGAGGAAAAGTGAAGAAAGGGTACTCAAGAGGACTGTATGGGAAGTGGTAACCTTTCTATGCTCACACTAAAGGACACTAGAAAGGATGGATAGGCCCGAGGAGTTGTGTTGCAAAAAAGGGGTATCATCCTTGTGTAGTGTGAGTGGGTATTGTGGGGCCATGATAGCCTGTAGTCAAGTGAGTCATCTATGGAGTTCCTGGAGGGAACCACTGGTTGCATAAGAGAAGGAGCCACGTAATCATATTATGTTGTTCATATTGCCTGATAAACCCATTCGATGTATTGGCTTTGCAATGGTTGTTGTATGCCTGATAAAACCAGTCGGTGTACTGGCTTGGCATTGGTTATTTGGGTGTTGTGGGGAAGGGTTGCTGGATGCCTGATAAACCCAGTCGATGTACTGGCTTGGCATGTTGTTAAATTGGATGCCTGACAAACCCAGTCAGTGTACTGGCTTAGCATACTGATTTTAGGGATGCCTGATAAACCCAGTCAGCATACTGGCTTGGGATTTCCTATTTGGATGATGTTGTGGAGCAGCATGTGTGCTGGTGAAGCATCCACCCCATAGGCGATCCAAGGCTTGTAAAGAAGAGAAGGAAACCTATGGAGTAGCGAGGAAATGCACAATACAGATAAGTGTTCAATTTCATTTATTTATTGTTTGGAATACTGAAGATTTCGGGTATAAGTCTTCTAACAGCTAAGCTGATACACTATTGTTTCTTTGTTGGAAACCTTGGTCATTGTAGGAAAACAACGAACCTGGAAGAATTATAAAATGCTTGGTAAAACAAGAGAGTAACTGGTCAGGCACTATAACATTCTTGGTAAACCAGAGAGTAACTGGTCCGGTGCTATAAAATTCTCGTAAATCCAGAGAGTAACTGATGCTTGATAAATTCAAAGAATAGTTGGTGGGAGCATTAACCACTAGATGTTGTGGAGTGGCATGTATGCTGGCCAAACATTCCTGAAATAATGGATAAACCCAGTCGGCGTACTGGCCTGGCATTGCCTATTCGAATGGTTGTGGAGGAGCCTGCATGCTGACCCAACATTCATTATTGTATCCATGGAAAATCCAATGCTTGGAAAGCAAAGAAGGATCATGTGGAATAAAGTGAAGACATCCAATGCAGGTGTTGCTGGAAGGAAGGACTATGAAGGCATCATAGGGATGCATGTGGAAATATGATCGTCCTAAAGAGCTCAGTATGAGCAGTAATGAAATATGGTGCTAGTGCACATGTGTGGGTCCTAGCAACCAAAGGTTGTGTAAGCAACAATGGGGAAGGGTTCTGTTAATTCAGGAACTTGTTTATTACTATTTTATGTTTGATTGTCATTTTTATTCCAGTTTGCTTATTTGCTTGAGTTTGTCCTTTTACTTACTGTGGAAAATTTTAGATTTTTAGTGAAATTTTCAAGTTTTGCCTTCAGGTTTTTTTATTTTTGTCCCCTTAGGTTTTGAAGGGTTCTAAAGGTCATTATGTTGAATAATGGGTTCACAAATAACATCATGATTATAGTTTATCACTTAAACCTCATTCAAAGTGAAAAAATGATTAAAACAACACCAAAATTTGAATTTGAAATATTCTTGTAGTGCAACGACTGAAATTTTACACAGCGGCGCTACAAGAATATTGCGGGTGTTAAAATATCCAATTTTTAAGCCGATTTCTCTGATGATTTCGATTTCCAAGTGACTAATCACATGTGTAAAGGGTATTTGATACGTGTTTCAGCAGTAATCATTATGAAATACGGTGTAATTCGTGTCGTGGAAGAGATCGTAGTAATCATCAGCTAGAACACAGCGCATCATGACAGATAGAGGCATAGACCGAGTTTGATGTGAAGGAAGTTATTCCATACATGTATTATGAAACTGGAGACTAAGTGGAGCGAGGAAATTTGCCTAAAAAACCAGAAACTGCAGTTACAGAGGAATTTTGGGTTTTCATAGTTACAGAGAAATTAGGGTTTTCTTGTCCTGCCAGCTGGAAGTAAATTGGAGATCCGAAGACACTTATACAGGTAAATTTGACAATCAGCCAACTCAAGGAGTGATTTTAAGTGGCTACAGTAAGACATAAATAAGGACACTGAAAATACACAGCATTCAGTCATTGAAAGAAAATGGAAAAAAGTGGTAAAACCAACAGGGCTGAGCCCACTGAGATGAAATGGATTGACCAATTTCCAGATTGTGCAGAGCTCTTTCAGAATGCTGGTTGGTTGGATTTCTTCAAGAAGATTGATGGCTTTAACACTGAGGTCTCTTATAAATTTTCCCAAATCTATAACCAGGACATGATAGTATTTGATACTCTAAAGTTTAAGTTGACTGTGGAGCTAGTTGTTCAAGCTATAGGAGTCAGAAATGAAGGTGAAATGTGGTTCAAAAAGTTGCTTTTCACCTTTAATGCCCAAAGGTATCTTTTACCTGGTATTACTCCAGACTAGCGCAAAGGGATATTAATCCAGAATGTCAGAGATGAGTGGGTGGAGCCCATTAAAGTCCTACAAAGCTATATCACCTGTGAAGGGACATATGCCTATGTCTTTAAATATCATTTTAGGTTCTTGCAACATCTGGTTGGTGAACCCAAAATGAGTCTTCCTTTCTTTTTGTTTAAAGTTTGCAGAAGATGTCAAGTAGAGTTAAGGGACATCATGATCATACTACGCAATCCATCTTCCATCATGGTTTAATCAAGCTCATTATCAATACTGCTCTACAAAGAGAAGGGAAAACATGGGATTATTTTTTATTTTGGTCTGGTTTTCAAATTAAGCAAGAAGAGCAGCAAACCAAAACACGTGTAGACAAAGGGAAAACCCTAGTTAGGAAACTAGGTCAGAAAATCAAATCTGCAAATAAAAAAGAAGTTAAACTTGAAAATGTACCCGAGCCCTCAAAGGGAAACTATGAACTTGAAGAGTCTTCAGCTGACAGCAAGGGCAAAGGTTTGCTGATTACAAAAATGGAAGATCAGCCTGAGCAACATATGGCACTAGCAGAAACTTTTAGTGAAGAGAAAACTGTTGCCACAGAAAAAGTTGTTGTAGAGAAAGAAAACATCCAAGTCCAACAAAGGATCCCCATCACTATCTTATCTGAGGATGAGGGATATCTATTAGAGGAAGATGAATTCACTGTCAAAACTGAAGCTAGGGTTGACACATACACAGAATGCTATAGTCAAGAGGATAAAACAAAGAGATCAAAGAAAAAGAAGACCAAAATCAAAGCTATAGAGTTAGCCGCGGTTAGACATCAAGGAAAAACTTTGAAGATGGTGAAAGAACTTGCTTCAGAAAGGAGACCGAAAACCAGACCTAAAAAAAAAGTTAAGGATGAGTATGAAAAAGATGCTAAACCCTAGATTAAATACAAAAGAGGTAAGTGTACTTGATGATGATTCTTCAGATGAAAAACCAAAGATTGAGAAAGAAGCAATTCCAAAAAGTCTAGTTTCTCATCATACAAAGGGGAAAAAGTAATTGAGGTCAGTAGAGGAATCCAGCCTCACCCAAACCAAGCTATCAGCTGTGTTTCTGGAATTAAGAGATGAAATGATAAAAGAGCAACAAAAAAGGGAAACTGAAGTTTCTTATTCTGAAGATCAGCACTTGATAGATGAAACTACACCTATTGAAGCAACGAGTCAGGAAAGCCCTATTGTTCATGGTGTGTCTTCAAGGCTGTTACAGGAGGATGAAGACATTTTCAGAAGGTTAAATATCCCATGGTTTCCCAATGAGATGCAAGATACCACAACAGAGAAGGATTTTGACTCAGGCATGGAGAACCTGCAAAAAACCATCAAACAATACATGCATCAAATGGATTGCATGCAAGAGACTAATGATGTTCTGAACCTAGAAAATAGAAGACTCATGGAGGATTTACAGGAACTAAATTATCATTATCAAGAGCTTACTACAGTTTCTAAGGTGCCCTGAAGAGAAAGAGAAGCACAGAGTTACAATGTGTAGAATTGAAGCAGACTATCAGAGGCTTGCAGCAACAGAATGAAAAACTTATAAGAAGGTTAGCAGATACGGAAGCTGAACAAAAGAAAGCCCAAGCCTCGGATGGAATAGCCTTAGTAGCTGAATCTGCCAAAGACCTTTGAGTTGGTAGTTAGTGAGTTACTTATTAGATCTTTTGAGAAATACTTTAGTTAGTTAGTTATTAGTTATGTTTTTAAAGAAACACTTTATTTTGTAAATATAATTTCACTTTATCCCATCGATGAGTTGGTTGAGGGCAGTTAGGGTTTAGACCCGAACTGATTTTGTAAAAAATAGTATTTAGATAGATGGGAAAGACAGAAAGAGGGTTTGATTTTTGGTTGGCTTAAGGAGGTCTGTGACTTGTTTATGAGCGAAGTACTATAACTCTCATGTGTATTTGCTGAAAAAAATTATGAAATATATGATCCTTTCCACCCTTCAGTCTTTGTTTTCGCTTCATTTTTAACTTGTTTAGTTACATAACTGATAAATTCATTGCTGGTTAATGGTTTGTATGCTGGTAGTGCTTGTCTTTTATGAATGAAATTCAATGTCATATTCTGTTGGATACTGGTAATTATATTATGCATCTCTATTCTATTTTGCTTGTGATTTAGTTCCTGTTTGGCTCATGAATGTATTCCCTTCAGTCACCAAATTTACAACCAAGAAAACATTTCAGAAACCCTAAAACCTAGTTTATTTTATTGAGGCTTTTGAGATTGTGTTGTCTTGTTTCTTTATACCCTAGAAACAATTTCTGGCACAAACATCTTTGGCGCCGTTGCCAGGGACGAAGTTGAAGACATATTTTCCCTGGGATACTTATCAGTTTTACTGGTTTTAAGAGGTGAACTTAAACTTCCACATCTTTAAGGATATTTTTCACCAAATTTGACATAGTGGCTACTAGAGGAGTGGGAACCAGGAACAGACCTACTTCGCCATTGCAGTTAGGTGTTTCATACCCTGAAAAGATATTAAAGATAGCAATAAAAGTTAGAAGGTCTCAATCTTTACCAGCCCTGTGTGACCCTGATCAGTTGGGTGGTTTATCACATTCGTTAGGAAAAGAAGAAGAAAACTCACCTTAGTTAAGGCCTATTATCCCTGATAGTAGTTTCCAAGTTTTTACTAATCCTCAATCCTTCAAGAAAGCCAAAACTGTTTCTCCTGGTAAGATACCTATTTTTCAGCTGAAACTAGGTAAAAAACCTTTTCAACCAGGTTCCAGTCAAACTTCTTCATCATTAAAGTTAGTCAGTCCAAAAAATGGCAACCGAAAATCAGCCCATAGAAATGATGGACCGGATGGTTGTAGCCAGATATGCACCATTGGTCTTGCCTCAGCCTTTAAATGCACTGCCTGGGGGTGACTATCAAAAATATCTTCCTAGGTTTAATGGACAGGGGGAAACCACAGCTGAAGAACATTGGGAAGCTTTCCTTAGTTATGCTGATAACCAAAACATTGAGGCTAAAGATGTATGGATGAGAATGTTTGTGCAAAGCCTCGATGGAGATGTAAGGAAATGGTTGAGGGATTTGCCTGCTAATTCCATCACTATCATTGAAGAACTTTGTGATCTCTTCATGAGACAATGGGGTGACACTAAAGACCATACATACTACATAACTGAATTTGGAGCTCTTAGGAGAAAAAAGGATGAAACTGTTGCAGACTTTTCAAATAGGTTTAACAAGATGTACAGTAGAATTTCCGCAGAGATAAAGCCTACAGAAACATCAGCTAAACTTACCTATGTAAATGTATTTGATCACTTGTTTTCTTTATTGTTGAGAGAGAGAAGACCTATCTCTTTACTGAATATGCAGGATGCAGCATTGGAGGTAGAGTCCAACATCTTGGCTTCTAATAGATTAAAAAAGGAAACAACTCAGCAGCTTTATGACAGAAAAGGAAAAAAGGAACTAGCCCCAGGAGGTTCTGCTTCTCATTCTGTTGAAGGAAAAATTGATGAAATGGCTAAGTTGGTGATGACTCTGACTATAAAATTAAACAAATTAGAGCTTGAGAAAAATTCCAGTAGGCCTGCCCCAGAAGGTGAACGAAATCCAAATAATCAGAATCAGTTCAAAAGGCAATTTGCTCCCCGTTTCATACCTAGAGAATGAAGGAATAATGATATCCAGCGAGAAAGGAGAGAAAATGAGGACCAAAGAGTGCCACCACCTTTTCAGAACAATGTGGTTGATGAGGAAGAAGTAGATGATGAGCTGATCTTTCAAGAGAATGATCAAGATATGAATCATTTTGGAGAGGGGTTGTCTAAAGGATTTGTCACTGAGGAAGAATTTCTAAATACAGAATACTATGATGCTGACATGTTTGAAACCGAGGATGATTTAAGTTTGTAAAAGACTGATGTAACTGCTGTTGTCCATCAAAATGAACTCAAGAAGACTATAAAACTGAGATCAGGTCCAAAACAGGTGGTTCAAGCCCCAAAAAAGAAAGCAATTGTCCCTGCTAAACAAGCATCAGATCCTGTGACAGAGAAAAAGCAAGTTCCAGAAAAACCAAAGAAGACTACAGAGGTTGAAGAGGTAAATAAAACTATCCAGAGTTTCAGTTTGGAGAATGAATTAGGAAAGTTAAAGATTCATGTACCTTTAACTGAATTAATAAAAAATCCTTCATATAAAGAAACGGTCCTAAAAGTGATGAATTCAGCAAGCAATCAGCCAATTTCTGACACAGTAGATTTGCAAGAAGAAAACCCTAGGATTTTCATTGGATTAGCCTTGGCTGAGAAGGATGAAAATGAAGCAGGAGCGTCACCTCCATTCTACATAACCTTGATAGTCCATGAACAGATGATACACAATTGTTTGTTAGATTCGGGAGCTTCACACAATTTGATGCCAAAGGCTGTTATGGAGGCTTTAGGGCTGGGTATTACTAAACCTTACCATGATCTGTATGCCTTTGATTCCTGAGTAGTGAAGTGTTTAGGAGTAATAAAGGACATGGTTGTCAGCCTGGCTCAGTTACCTATGAAAAGTGTGATCATGGATGTTGTGGTGGCTGATATTACACCAAAGTTTGGGTTACTTTTTTCTAGGTCTTGGGCAAAGAAGGTTGGTGGGACTTTACAAATGGATCTATCATAATCCACTATTCCTGTGTTCGGTGGAGAAAACAGAAGGTTGTACAGAGAGCTGCAGTTTGCTTACATTGTGACAGATGACAAGAACCCTACCAATCATCCACTATATGCTGTTGACAAAGACCTGGGAACTTGCATGCTACATTTCAATGATGAAGACAATACTGCTGGTTTGTTACAGGTTGAAAAGGAATAGCCAGTAAAACACAACAGAGAAGAAGAAGATGAACTGTGGCAATTATATTTTGATGGTTCCTCTTGTAAGGAAGGTGCAGGTGCAGGGGTTCTTCTTATATCCCCTAGAGATGAAACAGTAAAGCTCATTTATAAGTTGGAGTTTATTACTACAAACAATACTGCTGAGTATGAAGCTTTGCTACTGGGATTAAAAGCTGCTAAAGATTTGTGCATTCAGCAGATTGCTGCATTTGGAGACTCTGAATTTGTTGTTCAGCAGGTGAAGAGCAAATATCAAGTGAATTAGGGTTTGCCGAAATTTTATCGGAATGAGGTATGGGATATGCTTGAAAATTATTTTGTAGCATTTAATATCACTCATATTCCAAGAGATCATAATCAGACTGCAAATTCGTTGGCCTTGGCTCCCACACACTTCAGAATCCCCAAGAGCACTCAGTTAAGGTATCCCATAGAGGTGAGGTACAGACCATGTGTACCTGATAATGTAAAGCAATGAAAAGTATTCGAAGATGACAATGAAATTAAAAGGTTCCTAGAGCTTACCCATGAGTTTTCAAATTCCCTTATTGATCAAGAGGAGGACGAAGAAGATGGACAGGTGGATGAGATTGCTGAAGATGAGATAGCAGGTCATAAAATTATTGAACTTAAAAGCAACTTTATCCCAAAAGGTTTGGTACCTCTAGAAAGAATATTTACAAAGGATGATACACCTTCAAAGCCTATTGTTCAGTCTTCAGAAGAGAATGTGTTAGAATGTAATATTGGTTCTGCAGAACATCCTAGAATGGTCAAAATTTCTAAATCACTTACAACAGAACAAATAAACAAGTATATCAAACTATTAAAGGAGCATATACATGTTTTTGCATGGTCTTATGAGGAACTAAGAACTTATGATACAGGAATCATACAGCATAAGGTCCCTTTAAAACCAAATGTCAAACCTTTTCGTCTGAAATTAAGGAGGATTAATCCAGCTTTGTTTCCTATTATTGAAAAAGAAGTGAAGAAGCTATTGGATGCCAAGATCATAGTGCCCCTCAGGTATTCTTCATGGGTTTCTAATCTTGTACATGTTAGGAAAAAGAATGGGGAAATCAGGTTATGTGTTGACTTCAGAAATCTGAACAGGTCTTCACTAAAAGACAATTATCCTTTGCCTAAAATTGAGCAAGTATTACAGCAAGTAGTTGGGGCACAGAGGATCTCTATGGTGGATGGTTTCTTAGGGTACAATCAGATTGCTATGCATCCTAATGATAAAGAGGAAACAACCTTTACAACTCCTTGGGGAACTTTTATGTATGACAAGATGCCTTTTGGCTTAATGAATGCTGGAGCTACCTTCCAGAGAGCCATGGATATTGCTTTTGTCGTAGAAAAGGATAAGTTTGTCGTAATTTGTTTGGATGATATTACCATTTTCTCACAGTCAGATGACGAACATTTGAAGCATTTGAAGCAGACTTTCCTAAAATGCAAAAAATTTGGCCTGTCATTGAACGCAAAGAAGTCACACTTTGCTGTACAGGAGGGTAAACTACTTGGTCATTTGGTGTCTGCTAATGGCATAAGAATTGATCCTGAAAGGGTAAAAGCTATATTGAAGATAAGTTTACCAAGGAGTAAAAAGGATGTTCAATCATTCATTGGTAAAATCAATTTTTTGCATTGGTTTATACCCAATTTTGCTGAAACTATCAAACAGATCACAACCATGCTGAAAAAAGATCAAGAAGTCAGGTGGACCACTGAGGCAAAGAGTGCATTTGAGAAAATTAAAGTGGCTCTTACTGAAGCTCCTGTATTAGTAAGACCAGATTTTACCAAAGAATTTCTTACATTCTCATTTGCATCAGAAGATACAATAGCAGTTGTTTTATTGCAGAAGAATAAAGACGGACTGGAGCAGCCTATTACCTTCTTCAGTAAAACTCTCAGAGATTCTGAACTGAAATACAGTATCTTAGAAAAGCAGGCTTATGCTCTCGTAAAGGCTTTAAAATTTTTCAGAATCTATGTGCTGCATTCTAAAGTTATTTCATTTGTACCTAACGCTACTGTAAAAGATGTGTTAACACAGCCTGATAGTGAAGGGAAAAGAGGCAGGTGGATTGCTAAAATCATGGAGTATGATGTAGAGATCAGACCTACCAGACTCATCAAGGGACAAGGTTTGGCCAAGCTACTAGATGAATCAAATTGTCAGGCTCTGGGATTGCATGTTATGGCTGAAGAAATAGCTCAGGAAGAAGATCAAGCATTACTGGAAAAAGAGAAGATCATGGATTATTATTCATCATCAACATGGTATGCAAACATTGTTTATTTTCTATTGTTTTTGCAATGTCTTGAGCATTTAGATAGGAAAACTGCTAGATCCTTAAAGCTTAAAGCTACTAAGTATTGCCTAGTAGAATAGCAGCTGTTCTGGAAGGACCCAGGGGGTATCCTACTCAGATGTTTGGATAAATATGAAATTGGAGGAGTGATTTATGAATCTCATGAGGGTGCTTGTGGAGGGAACAAGTACTGGAAGACAACAGCATACAGAATTTTAAGAGCTGGATATTATTGGCCCTCCTTGTTTGCAGATGTTTATCAGCAGGTGAGAGCCTGTATCCCTTGTCAGAAGTTTGTTGGAAAACATAAATTGTTGTCTTTTCCCCTGAAACCTATTGCAATAAGTGCTCCTTTTCAGCAATGGGGTCTAGATTTTATTGGAGAAATAAACCCAGCTTCTTCAGGACAACACCGCTGGATTCTGACTGCAACAGACTTCTTTACCAAATGGGTGGAAGCTATTCCTACTAGGAATGCTACAGACAAAGTTATCATGGAATTTATTGAAGAGAATATTCTTAGTAGATTTGGTTGTCCTCAGAAATTAGTAACAGACAATGCAAAGGCTTTCAAGTCTAAATCAATGGAAGCCTTTTGTGAAAGGAATGGCATCCTACTGAAGCATTCAACTCCTTACTATCCTCAGGGTAATGGTTTGGCTGAATCCTCTAATAAAAACATCATTCAGATTATAAAAAAGTTGCTCAAGCATAAAAAAAGATCATGGGATTCAATGTTGAAATATGCATTGTGGGTAGATAGAATAACAGTTAAACAAGCAATTGGAACTTCTCCCTTTCAGTTAGTTTATGGTACAGATGCAGTTTTTCCTGTTCAATTGGGAATCCCAGTGATGAAGTTTCTTCAGAATTCTCAGGAGGAGCTAGATGATATGCAGAGAAGGATTTATTAGATGATAGAGTTGCAGTAGAGCAGGGAAAAGGTGGATGAAAAGGCACAGTTGTACAGATTGAAGATCAAAAGTAGATTTGACAGGAACATAAAAGAAAACACTTTCTCAGTTGGTGATATGGTTCTAAGGTGGGATGCAAGGAAAGAGAAAAAGGGTAAGCATGGTAAGTTTTATAACCTTTGGTTTGGCCCTTTCCTAGTATCTAAAGTTTTGGAGAATAATACTTTTATCTTGCAGTTTTTGGAAGGTGAGGAGTTGTCCAGTCCAGTTAATGGACGATTCCTCAAGCGTTTTTACAGTCTATAAGGATATTTTCACTTTTCATTGTACATACCGGTGTGAGTGAAGCATAATAAAGACTCCATATCCCAATGGAAATTTTGCAGACAAGTAGGGAGCAGACAAAAGGCACTGGTCTACAGGTTCTTGAAGCCTCACAGGGAGGACTTCATCCCATAGCCGGAGCCAGATGTTAATTCAGGAACTTGTTTCTTACTATTTTATGTTTGATTGTCATTTTTATGCCAGTTTGCTTATTTGCTTGAGTTTGTCCTTTTACTTACTGTGGAAAATTCTAGATTTTTAGTGAGATTTTCAAGTTTTGCGTTCAGGTTTTTTATTTTTGTCCCCTTAGGTTTTGAAGGGTTCTAAAGGTAATTATGTTGAATAATGGGTTCACAAATAACATCATGATTATAGTTTATCACTTAAACCTCATTCAAAGTGAAAAAATGATTAAAACAACACTAAAATTTGAATTTGAAATATTCTTGTAGCGCAACGACTGAAATTTTACACAGCGGCGCTACAAGAATATCACGGGCGTTAAAATCTCCAATTTTTAAGCCAATTTCTCTGATGATTTCAATTTCGAAGTGACTAATCACATGTGTAAAGGGTATTTGATACGTGTTTCAGCAATAATCATCATCAAAGCAGGTGTAATTCGTGTCATGGAAGAGATCGTGGTAATCATCAGTTAGAACACAACGTATCATAACAGATAGAGCCATGGACAGCGTTTGATGTGAAGGAAGTTATTCCATACATGTATTATGAAACTGGAGACTAAGTGGAGTGAGGACATTTGCCTAAAAAACCAGAAGCTGCAGTTACAGAGGAATTTTGGGTTTTCACAGTTACAGAGAAATTAGGGTTTTCTCGTCCTGCTAGCTGGAAGTAAATTGGAGATCCAAAGGCACTTATACAGGTAAATTTGACAATCAGACAGCTCAAGGAGTGATTTTAAGCAGCTACAGTAAGACATAAATAAGGACCCTGAAAATACACAGCGTTCAGTCATTGAAAGCAAATGGGAGAAAGTGGTAAAACCAATAGGGCTGAGCCCACTGAGCTGAAATGGATTGACCAATTTCCAGATTGTGTAGAGCTCTTTCAGAATGTTGGTTGGTTGGATTTCTTCAAGAAGATCGATGGATTTAACACTGAGGTCTCTTATAAATTTGCCCAAAGCTATAACCAGGACATGATAGTATTTGATACTCTAAAGTTTAAGTTGACTGTGGAGCTAGTTGCTGAAGCTACAGGAGTCAGAAATGAAGGTGAAATGTGGTTCAAAAAGTTGTTTTTCACCTTTAATGCCCAAAGGTATCTTTTACCTGGTATTACTTCAGACTGGAACAAAGGGGTATTAATCCAGAATGTCAGAGATGAGTGGGTGGAGCCCATTAAAGTCCTACAAAGCTATATCACTTGTGAAGGGAGATATGCCTATGTCTTTAAATATCATTTTAGGTTCTTGCAGCATCTGGTCGGTGAATCGAGAATGAGTCTTCCTTTCTTTTTGTTTAAAAGTTTGTAGAAGATGTCAAGAAGAGTTAAGGGACATCATGATCATACTACGCAATCCATCTTCCATCATGGTTTAATAAAGCTCATTATCAGTACTGTTCTACAAAGAGAAAGGAAAACATAGGATTATTTTTTATTTTGGTCTGGTTTTCAAATTAAGCAAGAAGAGCAGCAAACCAAAAAACGTGTAGACAAAGGGCAAACCCTAGTTAGGAAACTAGGTCAGAAAATCAAATCTGCAGATGAAAAAGAAGTTAAACTTGAAAAAGTACCCGAGCCCTCAAAGGGAAACTATGAACTTCAACAATCTTCAGCTGACAACAAGGGAAAAGGTTTGCTGATTACAAAAAAGGAAGATCAGCCTGAGCAACATATGGCACCAGCAGAAACTTTCAGTGAAGAGAAAGCTGTTTCCAGAGAAAAATTTGTTTTAGAGAAAGAAAACATCCAAGTCCAGCAAAGGAGCCCCATCACTATCTTATCTGAGGATGAGGGAAATCTATTAGAGGAAGATGAATTCACTGTCAAAACTGAAGCTAGGGTTGACACATACACAGAATGCTATAGTGAAGAGGATAAAACAAAGAGATCAAAGAAAAAGAAGACCAAAATCAAAGCTATCGAGTTAGCCACAGTTAGACATCAAGGAAAAACTTTGAAGATGGTGAAAGAACTTGCTTCAGAAAGGAGACCAAAAACCAGACCTAAAAACAAGTTAAGGCTGAGTATGAAAAAGATGCTAAACCCTAGATTAAATACAAAAGAGGTAAGTGTACTTGATGATAATTCTTCAAATGAAAAACCAAAGATTGAGAAAGAAGCAGTTCTAAAAAGTCCAGTTTCTCTTCATACAAAGGGGAAAAAGTCATTGAGGTCAGCAGAGGACTCCAACCTCACCCAAACTAAGCTATCAGCTGTGTTTCTGGAATTAAGAGATGAAATGATAAAAGAACAACAAAAAAGGGAAACTGAAGTTTCTTATTCTGAAGATCAACACTTGATAGATGAAACTACATCCATTGAAGGAACGAGTCATGAAATCCCTATTGTTCATTGTGTGTCTTCAAGGCTGTTACAAGAGGATGAAGACATTTTCAGAAGGTTAAATATCCCATGGTTTCCCAGAGAGATGCAAGATACCACAACAGGGAAGGCTTTTGACTCAGACATGGAGAACCTGCAAAAAGCCATCAAACAATACAGGCATCAAATGGATTGCATGGAAGAGACTAATGATGTTCTGATGCTAGCAAATAGAAGGCTCAGGGAGGATTTACAGGAACTAAATGATCATTATCAAGAGCTTTCTATAGTTTATAAGGAGGCCTTGAAGAGAAAGAGAAGCACGGACTTACAATGTGCAGAATTGAAGTAGACTATCAGAGGCTTGCAGCAGCAGAATGAAAAACTTACAAGAAGGTTAGCAGATACGGAAGCTGAACAGAAGAGAGCCAAGAAGAAATCCCAAGCCTTGGATGGAATAGCCTTACTAGCTGAAGCTACCAAAGACCTTTGAGTTGGTAGTTAGTCAGTTACTTATTAGATCTTTTGAGAAATACTTTAGTTAGTTAGTTATTAGTTATGTTTTTAAAGAAACACTTTATTTTGTAAATATAATTTCACTTTATCCCATCGATGAGTTGGTTGAGGGAAGTTAGGGTTTAGACCCTAACTAATTTTGTAAAAAATAGTATTTAGATAGATGGGAAAGACAGAAAGAGGGTTCGATTTTTGGCTGGCTTAAGGAGGTCTGTGACTTGTTTATGAGCTAAGTACTATAATTCTCATGTGTATTTGTTGAACATAATTATGAAATATATGATCCTTTCCACCCTTCAGTCTGTGTTTTGGCTTCATTTTTAACTTGTTTAGTTACATAACTGATAAATTCATTGCTGGTTAATGGTTTGTATGTTGGTAGTGCTTGTCTTTTATGAATGAACTTCAATGTCATATTCTGTTGGATACTGGTAATTATATTATGCATCTCTGTTCTCTTTTGCTTGTGATTCAGTTCCTATTTGGCTCATGAATGTATCCCCTTCAGTCACCAAATGTACAACTAAGAAAACATTTCAGAAACCCTAAAACCTAGTTTATTTTATTGAGTTTTTTTAGATTGTGTTGCCTTGTTTCTTTATAGCTTGGAAACAATTTCTGGCACAAAGAGGTTCCCTGGTTGCAAATCCTTAGATAGACCCTAGACACTAAGTCTCATAGCCAACAAGGGCAATTCAAGCATTCACATTGAAGTGAAAGAGGCTAAGGAGGATGAAACCACCGTGGTGGTGTAGCTTTGGATTGGAACAAGACTAAGAGGGGGAAACTCTTCCTCTTCTCTTTCATTTTTGATTGATGCATTTCAGAAATAGGGGACTGTTGAATGGATGTTGTGACTGGAATTTGATTGTGGTTATTGCTTGCAATAAATTGTGAATACTGAAATAGTTATTTTCCTATGGAAGGATGAACATGAATGAGTTCATGTGTATGTGGGAAAGCATGAAATGTGTCGAAGTCTCATGAGTCAAGCATGGACGTTCCAAGTCAATTAGGAAAATAATTGACTAATTTTAATATTGTGTTATGTTTGTCCTAACAGGAATTGCCATGATGAGTCTCATAGGAGAGACATTGAAAGCCATTGTTGCAGTTGTTACTAGCCAAGTGATTGCTAGTGAGAAAAGTGAGAGCCAATTGTGCACCTTGATCATGGAAGCAGACCAAAAGGTATTTGTTTTGGCTGGAAATCTTCCTCAATTAGTTACCAGGACAACAAGAAAGATGGTAGCCATGGAATTCCAGACTTGTAGATCGGCTGGAAGGGTAATAAAGGAAAGGGATTTATGTGGAGCAATGCCCACCTGTAGAGATGGAAGATCAAAGCCATCGGGAGCAGCTTGAGGAAGCCAAAGGACTTGATCCTAAAAGGTCAAAGTAAAGAGATGGAATGCAGGATAGACCTGCAACCATTTGTGAATTTTTGCGGCATGTGTAAAGTGGGTATACATACTGCAGTATTGGAACACTGAGGATGGTGTTATTCCAAGGGGAGGGGTATGTAACGTCCCCAGTTTGACCCCATGGAATTAAAATTGTAAATGATGTAATATTGTTATGAAATCAGGGTGAGGAGCTCAAGGCCAATGCCCTGCCATCGATTTATTGATGCATATGGTTTGTGTGCTAGCTAGGCACATTGGAATTTTAAACATCGTGTAAATATGCATTTTAATAAAATACCCACAACTAGCTATGCAATGCAACAAGGGACGGAGGAATGATTTTATAAGGAATTGGGAGGGATAACATTCAAACCCTTGGAGCCAGTTGAGTCAAGACAATTGTCAATGAGAGAACCCATAAAACCCTCAACTACCCATGTTGACTTTTGTACCCAATCATTGATTTCTCCCAAGAGTTGGTTGAGGTAGTTAATGCCTTGGGGAAAGAGAGGTATGGCTGTCCAAATTTGGGTATGGGCAAGCCATTCTGCATGGGAAATCGCATTTTGATTCTTCGGAAAGAAAAGAGCCATGAATTGCTCCCCAAGCCATTATCCATCAACCAGTTGGGCTCTCTCACGAGTGAGGAGCTTGCTGGGCATTTTTCCCCATGGAACTTATGTGTTTTTCTTCATTCTCAGCTGGGAGAAGGGCGTTTTTGTGTTTTATACCAGTGGGGAAGAAGGGGAATCGGACTAGGGGTTCCATAGAGACCATTTGGTTGTTGAATGCTCATTTAGTTGGGGAAGAAATCGTTTTCCTCCATGTGAGTGTTTTTCCCCATTCCATAAACCATTTTTTGCTGGAAACGAATTGGGGAAAACCCATAACCATCCTGTTGTAAATCCCATTGTTAAATGTGTATCCTTGCCCAATGATTGTGCTTATTGTGTGAGAAAAAAGTATGTTGGGGTATGGTTTATGGGTCTCCATTGTTTTGGATTGAGCTTGAGTGCAAGCATCCATGGTTCTGATGTAACCTGATAAACCCAACTATGGACTTGCTTGGCTCAAATGAAATGCTTAATTAGCTGTGTATGAGCTGAATGTCCCCCTTTCCTTGTAAGAATAATGCCCAGCTCGGGGGTGTCCTTTGAATGTACTGAGTATATGCAGTCGAAGATCCTACGGTTTGGTGGAACATTGTAGTGACATATCTAGTTGTTTTGGGACAATTGCACAACGAAGATAAGTGTTTTCTGTCTATGTATCCACTTCTAGAATGCTTAAAGTAATGACTATTATTGATATGTTGAATGGATATGAAGAGTATGTGGATGAATATGTTTTATTCCACTGTGCATGTTTAATTGATTTGCATCTGCACGCATTTAATTTATGGCTATGAATCTAATGAATGGGCTGAGTTTTATGAAAAGCCCCAAAGATTGCCATCATGTACCCTTCCTTGCCTTGGATTGATGGGTGGGTACGTTACAGCTTGTGAGTCAAAAGCATCCACCAATTTCTTTCTTTGCTGGGGTAGGCTACACATATCAAATATAGAAACATTTTCTTTCGCCTTCTTAATGTCTTCAATTATATCATACCCCATATCACATTATTTTGAAACTTTAGGTTGGTTTTCTGTTTTGTTCAAAGTGACCTTTGGCTATTTAAATATTTCTGTGTTTGGATCGTTTTTCACTACTGGTTTTTCCTTAGGCTGTGGCGGAATGACAGTTATGTGCCTTTTGGGTATCTCTTTCACAACCTTGGCTTTAGGTGCCTCAATAGTTTGATCAAGCACAAGGCCTTTACTGCTAGTGGTGACATTAATTGCTGCAATCTGAAATTCATCAGCTATATCTTTGAAAGAGAGCTCTTGCGTAGGCGCCCAATCCCATAGAACCATTGTGGTGTCAGGAGTGGGTTCTTCCTTGTAAAAAGTTTGTTCTTCCTGAGGATCTTTCTGATCAGTTATTTGTGCATCGAACATTTGGTTCATCATTAGGCTTAGTGAATTTATCCACTGTGGACAACTTTTTTCTGAGTGTTGTTCTTGATGGAAGGTATAGAAATGGTCCATGCCTACTTCATTTAAATTTAGCACAATAGAATTGTTTACAGGAGGAAGCGACTATCCATTTTCCTCTTTTTTCTTTTGAAAGGTTTGAATGGCTTCCTGGAAGTGCTAGCTGTCTTATCTTTCTCTATATCGATACTTTTATTAGAGAGATTTTGCATCATTTTGACCATATTTTCCATGTCTGTTGATGGTTCCTCTTTATTTCTGGTTAATAGAAAGGGCTTCTTAACAGCTGCCTGTTTTGTTTCTAGATCCAAAGCATGCTTAGAAATGATGTCCGCTTCTTCTTCTACCTTCTTTTCTTCTTCGAAGTTTTCTATTAGGGTAGTTTTCTGATCCGGATTTATGTGGGAACGAAACAAAAGATAGCATATACAGAATCATATACAAAGATATATTGCAAATAACACAGTGATACAGTAAACACATATTCTATTAAATAGCGGAAATAGAACAGACTGTAAAATACAATAGCTAGAATGGTGGTAGCTATCTCTGAGAAGAGATGTGGCCGCTATGCTCATTCGTGCCAAGATGAATACAAAGAGAGGCCGAAAGGGCCTATTTATCATAAGCATGAGGGAAAGAATCCCAAACATCCAAATACCTAACCCTAGAAGATGAACCGTCATAAAGTTTGCCGCCCCAAGGTGGTTAGTTGAACAATCAACTTCTCGGGGTCATAACTTTTGCATACGATCTCCGTTTGGGGCGCTCGGTAGCCCGTTGGGAAGGTCTATCCGAGATTTACAACTTTCAATTGGGCCCAAATGAGTGCCGGAGGCAACCATTTGGTCACCCAAATCGCCAAAAAAATGTCGTTTAGGGCCTCAAAATGGCTCCGGAAGTTCGGGACCCGAAAAACTGCTAAAAATAGTAATTTACCCAAAATTGCCAGAAGACTGTTTTGAGCCAGTTGGACGAGGTGGGCCACCACCGATATCCACCTGGATCAATCCTCCCTCCTTAGGAAGCAATGGTCTCCATTGCGTTAAATCCCTTATCATATGTCGAGCTATGTGTCGAGTTGAGCTCTTGATGCGACATTTGCTGAAGTGAAAAGATTGCCTTACTTTGACATCTTCAGAGGGTTGTAATTGTTGTTGATGGATGCGCTGGAGCTGTTCAAAAGTTTTGATTGTTGTGGTATCCTTGGTATGCACCAGTGTGGATGATTTCTTTTTGGAGGGGCCCCTTGAATGCGTGGCCTTGCACTGTAGAGGTACCCGAATAGGCGATGCTGCACTAACTTTGTGTTTTTCTTGTTTCTGCTGAGTAGAAGGATAATCTGCAGAGGTTGTGGATGTCTCCGCGATCTGATGTTCACCTTTAGTGGCAATTGCGAATAGGGAAAATTTCCCAGTGTGGGATATTATCTTTCTTCCCTGCTCGTTTGGGGTAGGTGCAACTATCTCTGGTATCCGATAGAGTTGTCCTTCCAAAGTGACAATGACACTGCGAGGTCGTGATTCATATACAGCATGACGCTTCCACATATATGGTTGTCCTAAAAGAACATCACATACTTCAAGTGGGACCACATCACACAATACCTCATCTTTGAAGGGCTTGATTCCATATGGTAGGCGACATTGGTGACTGACACGGATCCTTCTTCCTTGGATTAGCCATCCAATGGTGTATGGTTGTGGGTGTGGCATTATTGGTAGCTCCAATCTCTTGATGACTTCTTCTGAGATCAGGTTCTTCTGGCTGCCACTGTCCAGAACAAAGTGTAGGGGAATTCCCTTCACCCACATCTGTGAGTGGAAAAGGCGCTCCTCTTCCTCTGATTCTTCAGGCTCCTTTGGATGAATCTGTGTGGTGGCAACAACGGCACTGGGTTCTGCATCAATGATCTACTTCCCTTTTCGCGTGACTGTGAAATTAGGTTCCGAGTCAGAATCAGAACTGGGATCTGATTCTGAAGCTTTGATCTCAGCCACCAATGACTGTTTTGAGCGACAATCATCAGTGTTGTGCCAGGGGCTTTTGTGGAACTCGCACCACTTCCTGGTGTCCTTTGTCTTTTCTTTACCCTTCTTCGCCTGTGGTTGGGACTGGTTGTCCTTTTCCTGCCCCGTGCTCTGCGAGCCAGAGTTTCCCTTGCCCTGCTTCTGCGCAGGTCCGAAGTCATGCTTGTTCTTTTGCTGAAATTTCTGCTCAATTTTGACAGCATATCGATAGGCGGATCCGAGTGAAGATATTTCCAGGAAATCCATCTCTGTTCGGATGTACCGGTGTAGGCCACTGCGATATTTCAGTACTAGGTGCCGCTCGGAGTCCTTGATACCTAGCTTTGTGCGCAAGGTATGAAATTTGTTGGTGTACTCCGACACCGTTTGGTCCCTCTCTTGATGTAGAATGGTCCATTTTGTGTACTGGTCATCATAGTTTCCAACAGGGTAATATTGTTCCTTGACGGCATCTATAAAAGAGGCGCAAGTGGGATTGGAATATTCAAACAATCTAGACTCGTCTGATGAGTTTTGCTCACAATAAGTTTCCCACCAATTTTTGACATGGGGGACGGCCTTAAGGAGCGCAAAGATGATCTTCTCCCTGTCGGAAAATTGGTGGACAGAGAAATACCCTTCTAGCAGATTCAACCATTTATCTAGGGCATCGACATCGATTTGGCCTTCAAATAAAGGGATATCAAAATTAACTTGTACCTTGAAGGGAGTCGTATCTCCGAAATGGCTGCTCGTTGAGGGTGCATTTGCCGCTGTTGGCATGCATTGAAGGATCTGGGCAAAATTATCCATCATCTTGTTCCTCTGTCGCGCGAGGGCTTCCTCGAGCAACAACTTGATAGGATCTACTACTCCATCGTCTCTCTTTTCTTCCGCCATGGGAGGCCGTTTGGGGCGGCGAGAGTGGTCTTCCCCAAGTGAAAGTAGTTCGAGACCCAACTCTCTGTATCCTGACCTCGTCGGGGACATGCACCGAGAAACAATCAAAGAGCAGACCGCTCTGATACCACTGATCCGGATTTATGTGGGAACGAAACAAAAGATAGCATATACAGAATCATATAAAAAGATATATTGCAAATAACAAAGTGATACAGTAAACACATATTCTATTAAATAGCGGAAATAGAACAGACTGTAAAATACAATAGCTAGAATGGTGGTAGCTATCTCTGAGAAGAGATGTGGCCGCTATGCTCATTCGTGCCAAGATGAATACAAAGAGAGGCCGAAAGGGCCTATTTATCATAAGCATGAGGGAAAGAATCCCAAACATCCAAAAACCTAACCCTAGAAGATGAACCGTCATAAAGTTTGCAACCCCAAGGTGGTTAGTTGAACAGTCAACTTCTCGGGGTCATAACTTTTGCATACGATCTCCGTTTGGGGCGCTCGGTAGCCCGTTGGGAAGGTCTATCTGAGATTTACAACTTTTGACTAGGCCCAAATGTGTGCCGGGGGCAACAATTTGGTCCCCCAAATCGCCAAAAAAATGTCGTTTAGGGCCTCAAAATGGCTCCGGAGGTTCGGGACCCGAAAAACTGCTAAAAATAGTAATTTACCCAAAATTGCCAGAAGACTGTTTTGAGCCAGTTGGACGAGGTGGGCCGCCACCGATATCCACCTGGATCATTTTCTTTGTTCTTTAAACAAACATTGCTATGGAAGGATCAAGAGCCGTTGTATAATATTCAACTAAAGATTCCTCAGCAGACCTTGCTGCATCACTAAAACTGTTCAATAATGTATTAAATCTTTGATTAAACTCTTGAACCTTCTCTTTCTTTTCCATTCTCATGGACAACAATTCTTTCATGAGTGTAGCAATTGTCTTCTGATTTCCATACCTTTTTAAGAAACATTTATCGAAATCTTCCCAATTTGATATCGAACTAGCTTGCAAACTAGAATACCAGGAAGATACTTTGGGTTTGAAAGTGTAAGAAAAAATCCTACAGACTACATCCTCACGTTGGACATTTAAAAGACTTAGAGCCAAGTAAAAACTCTTAAGATGATATTATGCAGAAATACCTTTCCTGGGATCATATTTAGGTAGAACCTTTTCTGGATTGCTGTGCAGATCATGAAATGGCCTAGCTATAATCAGTGCTCCTCTAGTTCTCCAAGCTGGCACAGGCATGGCTCTACGTGGGGAATTTGGTGGAGAATCATGTGGAGTGTGAGGTGGAGAATTTTGTGGAGTATGTGGTTCCTTTAGATCTGGAGGATTTTCAAGTTCAATTTCTCCAAGAGGTTCTGTTGTTTCTTCCAGAGATAGATCCACCAAATCTTCTAAGTTCTGAATAAGAACCGAATCCCTTGTATACTACGTTTCCCTTCTCGAAGCTCTTCTTCTGGGGAGTAAGGGAATTTCGTTTAAACAACCAAGCTTCCTAACATAAGCACGGGTATGTCTTCTTAAATTAGCTACTTCAGCAAAAGGAATAGCATACAGTGTTTCTTGTTGTTCGATCTCAGAATTGGGATCTTCTTGATTAATTAATTCCAGATCCGAATTATCTAGGATAGCTATTTCAAACAGGTCTTCAGTGGGATTTCTTCCAATGAAAGGATCTCCTTTTCTAGCCATGCACTGGTGGCCCTCCTTCTAGCACCAAAAACTGTTAATGCCTCAAAAATCGTAGCATCAATCAGGAAGGGATTCTCCCCGGTAATCAAGCCCAATTAGATCACTCACCATTTGGTGTGGGGAATCCGTCCGGTTAACGGCCCGACTACCATGTAAGATTTAAAGATTTGCTTTCCTTTGCATCGGTTGCAGCCTAATCCACCTTCTATGTATTTTATTTTAAAGATGAGATGCAAGTGTTATAATCTAAATGAAAACTATAAACAAATATAATCTAAAAGTATTTTAAGCAAATATAATCTATCCTCGTAAGGAGCAAATTTAAAGGATGAGTAATAAACTACAAATGCAACCAAGAACTTCACAGATAGCTCTTAAATTGAATGGAAGCATTTACAATAGAAAATAAAAGATTATCAAAGATAACCGTGATAGAGATAAACATTCTATTACCCATTTTACACAGAAATTTTGCATAAGAGAGTGGAAGCATTCAAAGCAAAGAAGTAATTCAGATGGTTAAGAACGATCTCATAGCCAATGTGTGAATAATGGAAAAGTAATTTGTCTAGTCATTCAAACATCCCCATAACCAAACTCCATGCAGGCTTCCATTTGGCAAAATAGAACTTTCTTTATTGATGCAATTAAATAGTTCACGTACAGCATAAGTCTATCCTTTCACCTGCCAAAAGCCCTTTTCTATCTCTTATGTTCCTATATTTATAGATTTTACAACCATTGTATCTTCTCAAAACCTAACCCTAGGGAGATAGAAAAGTTTGTCCTCTAGTGCCTAAAGAGAAAAAAGATAACTCCAGCTGTTTTTTTACAACACATTTATACAATAACAAAATTCCAGCTGTCTTTTCTCAAAATTACAATAAAACAAATTAGGTTCCAAAGGGTCCTGCCGCTTCACCTGATTTCTCTACCTCCACTGACTTATTCTCCTCAGCAGGCCTGCCTGCTTTGGTTAGTTCATCCAACTCTTGAATATAACTGTCCCACTGGCTAATCTCTCTCAGGATGGTCTTTCCACACGCAGAGATTATCACCTTCAGCGCTATTTCGTGCTTGCGCAAATATGAATTGACACTTGCTGCCCCTGCTACAGCCACCTGAGCAATCTCTTCTAGGAAATATGCATGGACAGTGTTCTGCCCAATGAACTGGTGGAGGTCCTCCATGGCTATATCCTCTATCTTCTTCTGATAGTCTAATTCTGCATTTAAGTTACCCTGCAGTTCTGCTAGACGTTGCTCTCTCTCAAGAAACTCATAAATGGTCTGAGCTAAAGCCATGTGACACTTATTGTGGGTTTCCCAGATTTTGGAGTAGAAAGTGTGGCATTTTTTTATGGTTTTCTCGATCTCAAGACTTTGGCACCACAATCCCTGCAAAACTCGAGGACTCCTGTATCCATGTCCAATTCCTCAATGGTTTTAGCATGCAGGTTTGAGGGGAATCCATATCTCCCTTTCCTCCATTCAAAATTTTCCTTTATTTCTACCACGTGATGCGCATACTTATTCTTCATCTTAAGCACCTCAAACTCAATAGCTTTCATCTTGGTTATCATCTCCTTCATCCTGCAGACCTCTTCTGAAATCAATACTAGCGATTGATGAGTCTTTTCTTTTACGTCGTAGGCTTGTTTGTAAAATGTAGCTAGATCCTGCTTCTTTTCATTTGCTTCTTTGAGCTGTTCTAACAGCTCTGCATTTTCTTGCGTCAGCCTTTCAACCCGAGGCTTGAAAAATTCAATTTGTTGAACACTACTGGCTTCCTAATTTACCAATTCTGTTATGCGAGCCTTTAAGTCTCTTTGCCCGCCTTTTGAGATTGCGAGCTGCATTTCTAGTGTATTCTTTTCATTCTCGAGCTACTGGATTTTCAAATTTGTTTCTTCCTTCTCTTCCTGAAGCTCTTTGTATTTCAACTTTAATACATTTCATTCTAACACCTCTTGCTTCAGGTTAGCCTTTATCTTGAAACATAGCTCCATGTACTTTGTAAGATGTTCAACCAGATGGTCAACATTGTCTATACTTGCTTGGGCCAAAGCCACAGAGCATGACGCTGTGAACATAGGATCAATGTCAGTACCTTGGACAAGTGTGGTTTCTGATACTCTTATCTTGTATTTATCCTCTCCAATCTCCATTTTCTTCTATGATCTGTTAATAATAACCTTCTTCCTTTTATGAAAATAAAGAGAATCCAGGTTGGCCACTTGGCGCTAGTTTTTGGGGTTGTATGGGGTAAGTGCTAACTTTTCAGTGGTGACAACCCCTTCATTAGCTATCCTAGACTAGTTTATTGTTTCTAGATCCAAGTCCATGGCCCACGGGGTATACATGCCTTGTTCCACAGCTTTCTCAGCTTCTTCTTTTGCTTGCCTCTCTGTTAGCTCTGCTAGCTCTGTTGCATCTCACTCTGCTTGTAACCTCTCAGCCTCTTCTCGTTTGGCTCTCTCAAACTCTTCTTGCTGCAATTCGGCAGCTTGTTCTGTAGGATTCTCTCTTCTTCATCTCTCAGAGCTTTTTTTCTTGCTCCTTTTGAACTCTGGGAGCTTTCGCATCTTGGTGCTGCTTGACTTCTTGTTCCTTTTGGAGTCTCTCTTCTTGTTCCTTTTCCTTCCTCTTTGACTCTTCTAATTGAGATACTGCTGCGTCTTGGTCCTTCTGGATCAACCCAACAGGTTTAGGGCTGGAACTTGTTCCTCTTTTATGGCAGTAACATTTTCCCAATTCAGTTAAGTTCCTGGAACTCCAGAAAAATTCTTCTTCCTTGTCCCAAAGATTCGCATACTCAAACGAAGTTCTGACATTAACACAATGCTTGGAAACTCTGCCACTAGGATCATGCCTTCTGAAGGGCTTTGTGCCGAAATGAAAAACTTCTAAGCCCTGAGCAAAGTTTTCACCATCTTTTTCTTTATGGAGACTATATGCATCGATGGTGAAAGGCATTGGTGGGTACATACCTTTCTTCCTCTCATAGAGAACGTTGTTGAAACCAATGATAAAAAGTTGCCTTCGAGCTTCTTTGTGTACTACAAAATCTGTGACATACCAAGGCAACAAGAAGGGAGGTAGAGATCCTCTGCTCATTCAGATATAGGTGCCCTCGGTGGAGAAGTAATAATCCCCAAACTATTCTATGATGGGCATGGAATTTTTGGATAGGCAGTTCAGCTCCTCTATAAAAATGAGTTGATACAGGGGCATCATGAGTTTATGACAAATCTGTTTGTAGTAGTTTGCGTATTTTCTTTCCCATGTGGGTTGGTAAGCTACAAAGAGAGGGGACTCTCTACTCCATATGCAACCCAAATTCGGGAAAGGGTGTTTGCTTAACAAGCAATCCATCAAATAAGAAGACATGAAGAAATCATCTTTCTTCTGGGTCAGTCCTCCTCGGGCAACAGTTAACTGCGACACCATACTATCTGAAATTATATCGGCCCAATTCAAGATTGTATCGGACGTGGCTACATGGACCATCACTGGAACCCAACCAATCTTGAAGAAGTTTACATTTGGCATGCTGAAAATCCGACTCATCATTAAGGTAATGAGTCTATAAGGAGTCCTTAGAAGAGCACTTTCATACTCATTGTTGCTCCTTTGCCTGATTTTTCTTTCACTTATCATCATCTTTCTGGAGGACTCCAAAGGGTCTATAGTTTTATTTAATAACCACTCATCATCTACCCAAACCCTTGCTTGGGGTAATCTGTAAGTAGTCGTGATGTCCTTCGGTAGGAAAGACGCAAGATTCATCCCGGTCTTATCATTAATCAATCTTGTATCAGTCTTAACATGAAAAATTATCCAACTGATAACTTCTGAGCATGGGAATAGCTCGGGGCGATTCACTGCCTATTAACACCCAAAAAGTGCTCACTACCTCATCTACCCCATTACATGACTCATTTGTCCATTTTCCTACCATATTTCCCTTAAAATCCCTGAAAATCCCACTAAAAAGCCTCCAAAAGACCAAAAATGCCTCCAAAAGGCCACAAAACCATAAAAAAAGCCTCAAAAGGATAAAAAACCCCTTTTCCCTCCAAAAATATCCAAAATTCCTCCAAAATAGCAAAAACCCTCTAAAGAGGGAATAAAAAATATAAAATAATGAGGAAAAAGGAGGAAAAAACCCTATACAGCTGACCTAAACCATATGGTTCTCAAAACCATGGGCCAACACTCCACCACCAAAAAACTATAAATAGGTGATGGAGACCCCTTATTTCATATCCACAATCAAGTATACCCTTACTCTGCCAAAATCTCTCTTGAAACCCTAGCTCACCCTTGAGCTACTTTCACCTTGAGAGCCCCTTTTGGCCCATTCCCATCATTTGGAGAAAGAGAAGGAGCAAGTTGGAGCTTGGAGCAACCCTCTTGGACATTGCAAGAGCTTCACCAACCTTCACATTGGAGGTAAAATCAATACAAAAACCATTTTTTCATATCTCGTTTTTCTGTTTCATGCATATGTTTAGAGTAATTTATATTTCTGTTTTAGCACATTACATTACAATTTACTTAACTGCTACTAAGGAGTCCCTTCTCTTTAGTAGGTGCTCATTTGCACAAGCCAGGGGTAAAACCCTAGCTACAGTTTTGGCGACTCCCCTCGGTTTGAATTTCTGGTTACAAGTTTTAAATATTTTTTCTATTCAGCTGTCCCTTTCGGCCGCCGTAAACCGCGTCTTTTCCCTCTGCAGTGGCGTCCCGACCGCGTCTTTCAGGCCTTTACCTGCGACCCGACCGCGGCTCTCAGACTATTTTCGGCGCCCTGCTGGAGGATTCAAGTCTGTTACCTGCGATCCGACCGCGACTAATCAGCCTGTTTACTGCGATCTAACTGCGCCTGTCGGCCATTTTCCCGCGTCTCGACTGCATCTGTTATCCTTTTTCCCATGACCCGACTGTGTATTTTCCTCTATTTCCTGCGGTCCGACTGCCTCTATTGGCCAAAAAGACGCGACCTGTCCGCGCCTGTTTCCCTCAAACTCGCGGTTCGACTTCTCATATTCGCCACAGACCCGCGGTCTGATTTCTGCATTTTTCCCTGTTTTTGAACCCAGCTCCTTTGCTGCAATATTTTCTGCATCTGCACAGCCATCTGTTCCACCTGCAGCCCTACTTCCCTACAGCCTTTTCTGCAACATAATTTCTGTTTCCTCTTACAGAATCCTTTTAAAATTTCAGCATTTTGAACTCAAAAAATTTTGCATGTTAAAGTTTCGAATTCAATATTATTGTTAGTTAGAAAGTTGCCCCCCTTGTGGCACTTCTATTTTGGGTTCATCACCTCATGAGCACACACTCTGTCACATAATTCAAGTGAGCCTTAAAATCTACTTAACTCAACCAATATTCTAACCCCACTTGGGGAACACAAAAGAATCTTTGTAGTTAGGTAGGATCGGGGGGATAGGCTTCCAATAACACCCCTTGGTTACTTACACTTGAGACATAGCTGTTGTCCAATTGGGGAACCAAAATCCCCTAGTACGTTTTGGCATGGTCACAACCAGTTTACTAGAGGGCCTCTCCCCTAGGAGGGTTGAAGTCGCGAGGAAGGTTCCGGAGGCCTAAGTGGAATACCGCACTCCATTCAGTCACCAAAGGCTTCCTTTCGCAGTTCTCGGGATATCCCTGTATAGGGGTATTGCGGTAAAAGGACCAAATGGAAGATTCACCTTTCTGGACGTGTCATGAACGGGGTATCTTAGTTGCCATTCTTCTAGGATTGACTACCCGGTGTCCCTCCCGGTAGGGGGATATCTTAGCCACTTGGCTTTCCTATTCATATTGTCTGACTTGGATTTCATCACCTTGCAGAGGATATGTCTAGTTGAGTCAGAATACTTTTTAGTTAGGTGTTTGCATGCTCCCTTACCTCCTTTTGGTCTAGTGAGTCCAACATTTTTTTATTTTTATTTTTATTTTTAGGAAACCTGTTGCTTGTTGGTATTCTGACCATTTCTGTTGACACTCCACCTATTGTAGCACAGCTGTTACAGTAGGTGTTTTGAGTTGGTTGTTGGCCTAAGTGCCTTGTTTTTTAGCTCTCCTTCTGCACACCCGGTTGCATTAGGATTTTTGAGCTGGTTTTTACTCACCTCAAACCACATAGATTTGACACCATCTATCACCATTGAGTCCCCAAGACATTCTCTGTGCCTCAGGGGCGAGCCCCCACAGCACGGTTCACTTGACAGCACCCGTCATCGACACAGATCATCCTCACTTGATACCACTTATCATAGATCTTGAGCCTTGTCACTTGACTCCACTCATCAGCGGCACAGGACTCCATCACTCGATCTTGATGCCCCTTACTTTACCTCTGATTCTGAGGCAGAGTCTGAGAACCCCATTTACACTGCCCCTACTAGCCCCATGGCTGGCGTGACTTCCACTCCTTTCTTGGTAGGGACCATTGGTGGCACATCCACCACTACACCAGTTACTACACCTGCGTTGGGTATGCCCTCAATGGGGTCCCCATCTACCGTTCCCCTCACTGCACCTATTCCCTCAGCTGGAATACATATTCCCACTCCATCAGTGGCTCACACTACCCATGGTGGTGCAGGATTGACCAACGACCCAACGACCCTATCCGACACGACCCTACGTGGCCTCATATGCCCACCAAGCTCCCCTCTGACATCCCTAAGTTTGAGGGCAAGGCAGGTGAGGACCCACAAAACCATATCATGTCCTTCCATCTATGGTGTTCCTCCGACTCCATAGTGGACGACTCTATTCACCCCCGTCTATTACAGGGCACCTTCACTGGCTCTGCAGCCAAGTGGTATATGGAGCAACCCCACGGGACCCATGCCACCTTTGCTTCCCTTGCCTCGACCTTCCTGTAGTTCTTCCAGTTACCTGTCCGCTATGACGCGGGCATTGAGATCCTCCTATCCTGCAGACAAAACACGGCTACCCACATCACAGACCACATTCATGAGTGGCGTCGACGTCGTAGCTTATGCAAGATCAAATTAGATGACCGTATCTTCCTAGATTGGTTCCTCAAGTCCCTTCTCCCTGTCATTGCTAAGGGTGTAGCATCAGAAAGACCCCAGTCTAAAGAAGAGGCCATCGTTAAGGCCCAACAATTCGACCTCATTTATGTACAGTCAGGTTATCTCTATACCATTATACCTGACGCCCCTCATGGTGAGTCCTCCCAGCACGATGCGTCGGGGGCATCCCATGCTGCAGACGGCATCATCGGTCGTGTTTCTTCGCATCCCCAACCCTTTTCCATAACACGTCCTACCCCCGGCCATGACCTTTCATGGGCTACCTCACAGTCTAGGGCCACCAACTCGTATGCTCCTATGACACATCACCACCATTCCCAGGGACCCACCTGTCCACCTCAGTACTTCAATCATGCGCTCGCCGCTTACACTCCCCCGGTCGCATCTCATCCCTATTACCACTAGTAGGCTACACCAGTTCATGTGCCCACCGCTTACACCCCCCTGGTCGCACCTCAGCCCTATTACCACCAGCAGGCTGCACCAGCTCCTGCACCTTCCCAAGCCCAACCCGCTTATTACCCGCCACAGGAAGCCCCTGCGGCAACCCCACAACCCGCTCCGCAGCCATATCAGCAACCCCCTCAAGTTGCTGCACCTGCACATCCTCCACCTACATATCATCCACCGCAGCCTGCTCCAGCACCTACGCAACCTCAGAATCCACTTACTCCCCAAGGGCAAGTTTACGCCCAACAAACCCCGCAGCAAAACCAGAACAACCAACGCAACCAGGGCCAACAAAACCGCGGCAAGGGCCATAATCGTGGGAACAACCAACCTACAGACCAAGATGGTCAACCTCCTAATCCCCCCGACAATAATAATGCGCCCCCTGCTAACCAAAACCCCGATCGCCCGCCCAAGCAGGCCAAAAACCCCAATTTGTGAACAAACCATCCTTGTTCTATTTGTGGGGTCTATGGCCATTACACACATGCTTTCCCACACTTGGAGCGAGCACGACAACTTTGGGTTGATGATGCCCATCACCAAGGGCATGCGGCTCCTCAAGCACCACCCAACCCCCTACAACCTCAGCAGCAACCTTTGTTGCTGCAAAACCCCTTACCAAACCAAGGCATAGTGAACACTCAGCCGTTGGCTCCCCCTCAAGCCAACGCGCCACCCCAACAACAGATCACTTACGTCGCTCCTGATCAACCCATGTTTGACTCAGGAACCCACCACTTATTGATGATGTCATCTACTGAACCTCCAGACTAGCCGAAACCAATATGGCTCCACCTCTGAAGCCCCTCACATTGATAAAACCACTAACGCTCACCCCAGTGATCAAGCGTTACGTATACCTCCGCCCCCCCTCGACAGTTCTCCCAAAGCACCTCGTTTCCCACTTCGCCATATCAACAATAACCCCAATGCGCGTGTTGCGTCCAACTACAACATTGTAGACGACTTAGCCCAATCTCCCGTAGCCATGTCTGCGTTAGAAGTCTTGAAGAACTGCCCTTTCCAGCGCAAGACTTTACTCTCAGCCATTGGGGCTATTGACCCAAATGATTCGAATATGATGGCATTTGATTTGGACCAGTCCGAACCACGCCTGCCTTCCACCTTAGCATTCCAAGTTTCTGTTTCCGTTCAGAATCTTGTCATCCATCGATGCATCATCGATGAAGGTGCCTCCACATGTGTTATGTCTACATTCGTATGGCAGAAGTTGGGATCCCCTACCCTTCAGCAGTCCACCACTTCATTACACACCTATGATGGTCAGTCGGCTCAGCCCCAAGGTCTCCATGCCAATGTCCCCATCCAGTTAGGTGGTAAAAATGTCCTCATTGACATAGAGGTCATCAAAGGCCAGCTTGATTACAACCTCTTACTCGGTCGCAGCTACATGTATGCTATGCAGGCGGTAGCTTCCTCTGTCTTTCGTACCATGATGTTCCCCCATGACGGACGTGTGGTCAAGATCGACCAACTCACCTACTATGATCCTAATGCCCTTGCTGCACCCGAAAATGTTCTCCCCATGGTTGACCAACCTGTTAGTGGTACCGCTACCTCGTTTGTTTCCTCCCTGGGACCTGGAGTTTACTCAGACCCGCCGATGACATCCACATTCCAATCCATTCCTCCCCCGTCATCTACGCCCGAAGTATCTAACTTATGTACCATATCCCATGATAACCAAACACCTAACAATCAACCACCCTTGTTGCCTAAACCACCATTGGTACCTAGCCACATTGGTGTTACACCTATCCATACAATCCCCTTCCTAGTCCCTCCCTCGGAAGTAGTAAGCGCCCCGGTCATGGCTACCCTTAGCCTCCCTGGGTTAACCTTGGGATTACCCATCTGGTATCTTTCGCCTCCCATTCCCCCGCCGACACCAAGCGTCATCCTACAACAAGTGCAACCCATGGCTACTACCACTCAGCCACCCCCCGGTGTCTCTACCCCTTCATCCTCCACAAATCCCCCTCCTCCTCCCAAATCCACTGGGGGCAGAGGCCCTCAACCTTACACTGCTGTACCACCTCCCAAGACAGTAACCCCCCCCCGTGTTTCGTGCTACTCCCAAATGCTCGTTGTGCGATGAGTTATGCCATGCGACTCATCAATGTCCACAGTTACCTGCATTATAGGAACACATGCAGATGCCTAACGATGACCCCAATATCCCGGTTGTCAAACTAGATCCAACCCCTAAGCCTCGCGACAAATCCCTGTGCACTAACCACCCCTATGCCATATGCGGTGTTTACGGGAATTACTCACATCACTGTCCCGATCTCCCCGATTACAGAGCAGCTCTTTATGAGATGAACAATATGGATCTTGAGACGGCACCACCCACCATCGAAGAGATTCACCCCCAGATCCCACCCTCATCTGGGGAGATCAACACCAATTACATGATCTCTTCAACTACCATTCCCTCATCAACCGATTTGACATCCCACACTTTCCATACTGATGAGGAGATCCTAGAGGCTCTGACTGCCCTGGATTATCCCTGGGACAACATGCACCATCGTTCGTATTTCCTCCCAGAAGACTCCTCCTCCACCACAGCTACCCAATTCGCGTTTGAGTCCAAAGATTTCCTTCCCACTAAAGTCGACTGGTTTAAGGATCCTATTCCTGCCCCTGATGCCTTTGAGGAAGGTAACATGGCCAACATTTCTCCTGTTATCCACATAGATATCTATGCCCCCGGAGGTGCCCCTGAACTCATCACTTTAGGAGCCTTTTGCAGCAAGTCTGAGATTGAGGAGTACAAAAAACTCTTCCTAGAATTTCGTGATGTCTTTGCCTGGTCCTATACCGAAATGCCTGGTCTTGACCCCGCCATCATAGAGCACCACCTTGACACCTATGAGTAAAGGGGCATAATAGATTCCCTCGACCCCGGGATAGGGGGCATGATCAATCATTTTGAACCTTCCCCATCACATCTATATCAGCATGTCAATGAACCCATTGTTCAAACCCACACATATGTGATCCACAATCACAAACCCTATGCACATAGCATGGGGGCAGGTCATTAACCCTGCTCACTTTTTCACACTTGTGATCTCAACCATTTTTGAGGTCACATATCACTTGTAGATTTGATTTGATTTGATACACCTAGTATTCTTCCCCTACGGGTCATCATTTGTCCCCACCACTGCATCCTTGGCTTGTTGGGCTCACCTTTATTTGCAACCATTTTTTAACCTAGTTAGTTCCTTTGACCATTCCGGAGTCCTTATGACCTCCGTTTTTTGCACCATTTGCACCGCCGGATTCATATTTCCGCGCTCGTGATGATGCTTGAGATCATTTCTCGCTCTCACCAGGACCAATATCAACATTATGTCCTGACACCCCCTGTCACCGCGGTTTGCATGCCACATCGGCCGTAGCCCGTTTTTGATATACCTTATATCAACAGATTCATTTTTTCGAGCCGGTGATGATGCTTGAGATCATTTCTCGCTCCCACCCCTAGATTTTTTCAGGTATTTTCTCCACAATGCCCCCCATCGCCTCGGTTTACATACCACATCGACCGTTATCCATTTTTGACACTCTTTATATCGCCAGATTCATTTTTCCGAGCTCATGATGATGCTTGAGATCATTTCTCGCTCTCACTTAGTACAATTTCAAAATTGTGTCCCGACACCTTGCTGCCTCAGTTTGCGCACCACATCGACCGCCATCGGATTGTTCCACACTTTTACATGAGACATTCACTCCTGTCATACTGCATATGTTTCATTATTTTTCCACCATTTCATTCACCCCGCAAGGAGGCCCACCAGTGTTCCCCCCCCACCCTCATTCTTGGTCATCATTCCTGTTCCTTGATTGAACACTTCCTCCTTGCCTGGCCATTCCTTTTGTTCGGTATAATTTTATCCCTTTTTCAGGCCGGACAAGTCCTTTATGAAAAAGGCACTTAGGGAGTTTCTGTTAAGCTCTTTTCTGACTCCTAAAACAATGAAAATATCGTCGAGCAATCTTGCTTCCTTTCATGCTCGTTAAAGTACCTGAAAGGGCGTCTATCTGGTATAAGTTTACCCCTTTTCTGGACCTGGTAGACTAATTACGAAACATGAATACTCTAGTCACACCGGCTAGAAGGGTTCTTCATTGCATCTTTTTATGCTTCTTCGGGCCTTGAAGACTAACACACGAAAAAGCAACCCCCTGGAGTCTTCTTATTTGCTTTCAGACTCTCTAAAATTGAAAGCAAACACGAGCATGAACTGTCCTGGGCTCGTAAAATCCACACCACAGTACCATTCCATCATTTCAGAGTCTTCTTATTGCTTTTAGACTCCTTAAAATTGAAAGCAATCACGAGCATGAACTATCCTGGGCTCGTATAAATCCACACGACAGTACCATTTTACCTCACTTCTTCTAGTTACTTAACCCATGAAGAAGTTCCCCTGTGCCTCTTGGCACTATGATCGATCATTTCGGCAGCACCACCAATCAGGTCGCCTTTGTTCAGAGTAGTCTGCAGTCTCCTGCCATTTTACACTAGTTTGAGTCTCCCTCAGCCCAGTCACTATCCTTAATCCATTACAGCTATGATCCCTTTCCCATCAGTCAGTTTCATATGCTGCACGATCATCCCCGCCATCATAGTCTGAACAAAGGAAGTTTGAGTCCACCCACTCTACTTGCCCAATTGTCCCCCCACCGTTTGCCAGTCCTGCCATCAGTACTATCACACTTCGGTTCTCTACCTCACGCTCCTATCAAGGAAACATCATTTCCTTGCTAGTTGTAGGTCTCCCTTTGTCGACGACAGCCCCTCTATTCCAGAGGATAGACCCAGAGGTCCCTGCGCCTTGGACCCATCACCATCTGTGGTGAGTGCCTACAGACCATTTTGTGAGGAGTCATCATTGCCTCTCCAAATGGTTGTTTCTCACATGCTCGACGTCAACACCTTGATCGCATCGTTGAGAATCGCGCAGGGTTTATATCCCCTCCATTGTTGGTCGAATACCCCGGATCTCCACCGACTCTAGCACATTGGTGAGTCACTTCGGAACACCCAGTTATATGTTCCTGTGGATGTCCGGGTTGCGTTGGCGATTGTATTCGGAAGCCATCCAGTTATATGCTTCCTTGAGTACCCAGTTCTATTCCAGTTCAGTGTACCATTGCGAATGTGACCCTTGTCACTATGATCCAGTAGCTCATCCGTTCCTTTGGTACCACACTCAGTAGCACTGTTGTCATTCCATTGTATCAGTTTTTCAGCTCCGACATGGTTAGCCCAGCAGTATGTCCTAGATTTGGTGTCCCCTATGGACTGTTATGATGTACACAGTGGTTCTCTATGTATCTTACAGGTCCCTCTTTTCGGGCCTCAAAGTTCTTTTTATGTATCTTGATATGAGCATGGGTATGCCCGCCTCATCCATATATTGAGATTCTTCCTCATTCAGTATTTGAGGTCATGTATATTTCAGGTTCCCATATTTTGGACCCCGTTGTTATTATTATGTTATGTCCTGATCCGAGCATGGGTATGCCCGCCTCGTCCATATGATCAGATGATTCCTCATCCATTATTGAGGCTATGTACTTTTAGTTCTTGCAGTTTGTTCGGGATCGTTGTTTCGAGCTTCAGTTTGTTTCTTCTCTTCTCCACACCCTAGGAAAACCATATATGACTTATGATGTCCATCAGCCATGCGATGAGCTCCTGCCCTCACACATCAGGGGGCAATCTGTTAACACCCAAAAAGTGCTCACTACCTCATCTACCCCATTACATGATTCATTTGTCCATTTTCCTACCATATTTCCCTTAAAAACCCTGAAAATCCCACTAAAAAGCCTCAAAAATACCTAAAATGCCTCCAAAAGGCCACAAAACCATCAAAAAAGCCTCAAAAAGGCTAAAAAACCCCTTTTCCCTCCAAAAATATCCAAAATTCCTCCAAAATAGCAAAAACCCTCTAAAGAGGGAATAAAAAATATAAAATAATGAGGAAAAAGGAGGAAAAAACCCTATACAGCTGACCTAAACCATATGGTTCTCAAAACCATGGGCCAGCACTCCACCACCAAAAAACTATAAATAGGTGATGGAGACCTCTTATTTCATATCCACAATCAAGTATTCCCTTACTCTGCCAAAATCTCTCTTGAAACCCTAGCTCACCCTTGCGCTACTTTCACCTTGAGAGCCCCTTTTGGCCCATTCCCATCATTTGGAGAAAGAGAAGGAGCAAGTTGGAGCTTGGAGCAACCCTCTTGGACATTGCAAGAGCTTCACCAACCTTCACATTGGAGGTAAAATCAATACAAAAACCATTTTTTCATATTTTGTTTTTTTGTTTCATGCATATGTTTAGAGTAATTTATATTTCTGTTTTAGCACTTTACATTACAATTTACTGAACTGCTACTAAGGAGTCCCTTCTCCTTAGTAGGTGCTCATTTGCACAAGCCAGGGGTAAAACCCTAGCTACACTGCCTTATGAAGGCCAGACTTCTTGATGTTCACGTATACCATGTCTTCTTCTAGGGATGCCTCAGGGTACCTCTAATTTCTGATAAACCTGTATAAGTCACCCCAATGAAATTCTAGGGCAGTCGCTCCTGGGGATACTACGGTGACAGCTTGTGTATCGCTAAACATGGTTTCGAGCGATGTATTTAACCAAATCTCGACGTCCGAATCTGATTCGGAAATCTTAGCCTTCCATCTCGCAGATCTCCGGTGCATATCAAACCTGTCATGGTGAGGATAACGCAAATAAGGAGTTGATAGATTCATGAGCAATCGTTATTTAGCGGAATAATTACATCATTTAAATTCATGGTGCTAAATACACAATAGTTTTGTTTTTCAATTGAAGATAATCTTCAGGGGAAACGGTGACAAGAAGGAGCATTTAAACAAAAACACTCATGCAACTGGATAAAAATGCAATTTAACTAACATATCATTCGATATGTGCTATGGAGTAGAATGTGCTAAGGATGGCTAGGACACTCTAAAGGTGACCCGCCTACGTATGCTATAAAAATTGTGCTATAGAGCTAACGGTACATATGAGTGCTGTCAGTGGCTTCAAAGAAATTTGTGATAGGGATTTTTCCTAGGATCAACTTTTATCAATAAAACACAAAAACCGGGAGGGGCTTTTCATAATTTTGAGAAAACGAAGACCGAGGCCATATCGCATGTGCACGGAGAATGGATCCCTTGGGAAATGATTGAACGCCAAAATAATAAAAACCTGTGCTCTCCAAGCTTTATGGGAGGTCTGACTGCTAGGCGAAGAATTCTACCCAAATCATACAACAACAGGGGGATTCCAAAGCCAAACATAGGATTGGCCTCGAGAACCACCAACAAATAGCTTTAAAGGAGAAATAGAGCTTCTAACGAAGTTTTCTTCCGGATAAAAATAAAAAGAAGGGGCGAGCACCTACCTGTCAATTTTAGGATGGCTTCTTACGTTCAACGCACGTACCCAGGTGAGTGACAGTCTGAAAGCTTCAAATGGAGAATGAAAAATACTCTCTCTTCTCGGCAAGAATGGAATGGAAAGAACTCCATTCTACGTATATATAGCGTGAGGAATAACTCCCCATGGGGTGGCTAGTTGGAAATTTAATGTCCGTGGGGCTCAACGTAACAAACAATCAATCTGCATGGGTCGTAATTAAAAAACCTACCAACTTACCTTTCGCGCTTACCGAAAAACTGGGCTACGCCACGACGACGGTCCAAATGGAAATTCTTGTGCAATGCGCAGCGAACTTAAGGTAACTCTTGCGATCGAAAGCTGTGCCTAGGGACTGCAACGGGGTTGACGTTTCTAAGGTTAAACTCAGTGCAACAGGCATCAACTTTAGTCTTAGAGCCTGCGACCAAAGGGTGCGACGAAGAGAACGAGGATAAGGTCAAGGAAAGGCACAAAAAGAAAGGCGGCGATTTTAAGGCCAAACACTGTGCAATGGGAGGGCACTTTAGTGCTAAAAACTGCGACAATCAGTGCAATTTTATGGTTAAGACTATGTGCAACCATCGAAAAAGTTAAGACCAAAAATTGCACAACGACAATGATCTTATTATAAAAAACTGCGATCAGCTTCGGGATAAAAATAAAAATGATTGCTTTTGATTAGCAAAGTTAATACTAAATGATGCACCATAGTCGGTCAAAATAAGGTTAAAATTTGCGCAACTGTCGCAAATTTTGTCTAAAAAAAATGCGCAACTGTCGAAAATTTTATCATTAAAAACCTTAACCAAAGCTGAAAAGATAAATCTTGCCTTAGCAGAAAAAATCCAAAAAAAAATCTGGAAGAAGAGGAAGGCGAAATCTTGCAAAGTTAAACAACACAAGTAACAAAAATTGAAGGGGGAGGAGTGTTATAGCTTACAATGGCACTTCTCCGTCCATGATGACACTTGTATCGCTTGGCCGCATGACGACACTTCTTGAGATCAAGTTTAGTCACACAATAGGACACTTGTGGATTGAAGGGTCATTTGGGACATTAAAAATGGTTGAAATTACCTCACTCTTGGCCCATTTGATGGTTATAACCCTTACGAACATTTTTTCAGACGAAACCATTTCCTGAAAATCATCAGAAAACCTTGTTTTTGGCCATTTTTCTCCAAAAACGCTGGTTTCCTATTCATAGAGTAGGGTATACTAGGATGTGTGCGCGACTCTTATGCCTATAGAGTAGCACACACATTGGAAAATATGCAGCTCCACTTCAATAGAGTAGCGCACAGCCTAAGAAATATGCAACTCTACTTCATTAGAGTAGCGCACACCTTGAAAAATGCACTGGTTTGCAGTAGGAAGAGTAGGGCACTTTCTTGTACTAGTCAAAATCTCGAATTTTGGTTAAAATAAGTTGGTTTGGGAACTTCCTAATCGGTTATAATTGCTTTTCCTCTCCTTCATTGACTATGTAAGGAAGGTAGGAGGGCCATGTGAGGGGACCAAGCCTATAACAATGTTATGCTGGAGGAATGGAGACCCTCATCCCCCTCTCTTGTGCCTCAGTTTTTGATAAACCCTATCACAGCTGATAGAGGTTGGGATCCTTGGGGAACAGAAGCAGGAGACCTTGAATCTAGGCTTCGTGAAGTGCCAAGCTTGAAGGTAGGTATAATGCTATGTACTTACTTCATTCATTAATAAAGATCACGTGTTCTTCCCTTTCCAAATATGACCTATTCATGTGTGTCTCAGATTTGATTACCGTTTGCTTATAGTCTGATGTCTTCTTTTGTTATGAATATCAGTCTTATATATGTAGTCAAATGTATTTGTGAAAGGTATGAAGTAGTTTTGCAGGTGTGGGTATTACGATATTGGATAGCATTGAAGAGCAAGGAAGGGAAAGCTAGGATCAACCTTCTTAATAAGGTACACATCTTTCTAACCTTAAATATCTTTACTTACTTGTTGTACTTGCAGAACATTTGTAGGTCTATCTTTCATCACTGTAAGTTGGTAGTTTCTCCCCTAAACTATAGGTGTATTTTCCTCACAACAAGGAGACTTGCAAAGTTTAAGCAAACCAAATTCAAAAGACCAAAGGACTTTCTTCGACAAAATAGAGGCAGGGGCCCCAATATTTACAAAATTTTGGGGGGGATGTTCCAGCAACAACACATTCCCATGGAGATCAACTTCTCTTCCTCTTGAGTAAGAGATTGGATGAAGTCATCAAGTGAGGGAAACTTTCATCTTGTAATGGAAATCTTAGCTAGTTGGAAAGTATAGACAAAAACTAAGAAGTTTGGCCCCAACTTTGAGAGAATGGCAAGAATAAGTTGCTTGTCTTCTTTCACTGTCTCATATCTTTTCAGCTGTGATATCAAGCTTTTGAACTTGGTGAGAAAGGCATTGATAGATTCAAAGTTGTTAGGACTCAAGGATATGAGTTCATTCTCCAATTTGTTTCCTTTCATATCATATTTCTCTCCAAAAAGGGATTTGAGCTTGTCCCAAACCTCTTTTGGAGATGTAATATCGATGACATGGAAGTGAAGATCTTCAAAAATTGAGAGAAGGAGGAGGCCAACTGCTTCATCAAACCTATCCAAGTGTAACCACCCACTTTTTATATCCCTATCATTCGTGTAAATTTAATTCTAACTATGTTAAATACCCTATTATTTTTGTAAATTGTAACGGTTTCTGGTCGGGAGCTCAAGGCCAAGGCCCCACAAGTAAACCTTGTAAATTTATGAGGTTTGCAAGGTGTAAATTTAAGAGACTAAAGACGACGACAGGAGAAGTTAAAATCTAGAGCATCCCTGAGAAAGCCAACTTAGGTACTTGACCTAAAACAAATACTTATAACGCGCTTACTATCTTAGATTGTTCGTTGTGAAACGATGCCTTCCTCTTATGCGGAGACCAACGGATTGGTACTCACCTATGCACAGTAAGCAATAAATTATGAAACACCGGTTCAAGAAGCTTAACTAGGAGTACACATAATTTGTCCTTATAAAAGCTCTCTGAAGTATTATTAAGGAATGGAAACATTATTTTAAAATATCTTTATGAGATAAGGAGAGATTCGTATAAATAATGTCATTGATTTATATAAGATATAGGTATTATATATAGCTTCTTTATATAAAGGTCTTAAGTCAAATATAAATCACCCTAATTATGTTTTAGGGAAACATATGAAAATCATTAAGAATAATGTGGTTTATTTATATAGGATATAGGTATTATATACCTTCTTTATATAAAGTTCTTAAGTCAATTATAAAACACCCTAACTATGCTATTAGGGAAACGTATGGGAATCAACAAAGAACAATATTACAATATATGTATGTATACCTTTACGAACTAAAGTAAAGGGGGAACCTTCCTGTTTCGTATGCATTACATGTGGGCTTCCATTGGGATAACCAAAGCGCCGACTTCCAAATAACTAGTATGGGTTAAAATGCCATTTGCCCTGCGCCGACTTCCAAAATGACTAGTGGGAGTTAAAAATGCCATTTGGCATAATCAAAGAGTCGAACCCATTTAGAATAATATCTTAGGTAACCGTCTTGGTTGAACAAATACTATATCTATTTTGTTTACGAGAAGATAGGTCTCGGTAACTGGTGTTCGGGTTTGGTTAAATATCCGAAAGTTGCCATGTCGAGCTATTTTATAAGTCTCTGTCATAGTTTTCGCTGGAAAAAGTCTCTGTCATAGTTAGCGTTGAAATAACTTGGAGATACTCTCAAAGTTAGAGATGGAGAGAAAGCAGAAAGGATGTGTGGCAATAACGATGATGTTGGTTGTCATCTCTTTTGATGAATAATAAAACGACAATGTTTGGTGGGCGTAGCCCAAAAAGTGGGTGAACCACTTATATGAAACTCTCGATATGTGTCTCTTATGTGTACTTTATATAATTATGAAACTTGGTTGTTGTGTAGTTGTATGTGTTGATAATTTATTATTGTCATGTTGATTGGGTAATAGACATAGCAATGTATCGATTGAATTAACTATCGTCACTAAGAATGTTGTCTTATGTTTTAGTTTATGCTAATGAAGTGGATTATAAGTCTTGGAGAACTTCAATGTTATAGAACAAACATATGATCGATTGAATTAACTATCGTCACTAAGAATGTTGTCTTATGTTTTAGTTTATGCTAATGAAGTGGATTATAAGTCTTGGAGAACTTCAATGTTATAGAACAAACATATGAGAATCAGGTTCGTATTAATGCATGGAATGATAAATAGTTGGTACGCTTAAGAACTTGATAATATTAGAATGTAAAGCATAGCTATAGAGTAAACTCTTGGTATATTTCCACATTGGTCCTTTTAGAGTTTTTCTTTCATAATGGATGTACAAATAGAAGAAGGTACGGAATTTATGAATTTGTTAAGTAACAATTTGAAATAGATCATTTCATTATGGCATATGAATTAGAGTAGTTTCTTTTTGAAAGGTTTTCTTTTAAAATTAAGTAAATATTGATTGAGGTAATTGGGATATGTTACACCAAGTACTTGGACTTTTCAACTGCACTGAGAGGTTCTACCATCATTCCATTGATTATTCTGATGAAGCTCTTGGTTCTCATGAAGAGAGCCATCTTGGCTTTCCACTAAACATATTTGGAAGATGTGAGCTTTAGATCCATCTGAACAAAGAAGGTCGAATAGTTGAAGAAGAATTCGAACAGGTGAATAAACATGCAAAACAAGAAGAGTTTTTGTTGATGGAGAATGATACACTTCGACTGAACATTATCTTTTGAACATTGAGCACATAGACTAAGTCCTTCACACCTGAGTACACCTCACTCGATTTCTCCAATGAATTCAAGTAATAGCACCAGGATTTGCTATGGAAACTCAGAGGCTTTTGGTGCTCAAGTGAAAGATAGCTGCTCAAAGAAATGCTGCAACTGTTGCGGCTGCAACTGCTGCAATGGCTGCAATTCGAATAGCTATGTCTTGCTTTGATACCATGTGATAATTTGCAAGGGATCTAGCAACTATAACAAACTCACAATCAAACTCTCAAGTATGTTGCAAAGAAAAAGAGAAGGAGACACTCAATAATCACTCATAAAACACAGAATAATGAACAATGGTAGTATCATACAATGAATAATGAATATGTTACAATAAACTATGATGTAGCATCATATAGGATTCGAATTAGCCAAGTAGGGAATTCGAATCAGAGCTCAAAGTCTAGCTTGGATAACAATGGAGACAACATCTAGTTGGTAGTATCAGTCATAAATGGTAATAGTCAGTCAAGTGTGTCTAACTGAGTCTAATAGAACCATCTAGGCATAAATCAGGGAATGGAGACTCCAAGGGGGGCGCATGAGGCTATCTAGCTCAAAGTCTAGCTTGGATAACAATGGAGACATCATCCAGTTAGTAGTATCGGTCATAAATAGTATTAGTCAGTCAAGTGTGTCTAACTGAGTCTAATAGAACCATCTAGGCATAAATTAGGGAATGCAGACCCCAAGGGGGGCACATGAGGCTGGAAAATAGTCAAGTGGAACTCCAAAACTAGCTAACTAGAAGCTACAAGTAGTCAGCATGAGCAATTAGTGGAAGAACTACTCAATGAATGCACTCACTGAATCATAACTCCCGGTAGGTTAGATAAGGAACCCTAACTAAGGGATAACTGAAGACAAGTGAGCAAAGGAACACTAACTGAGTGTGGTAGGTGATCAAAGGCACACTTGGCATGCAGAAATGTCAAGGAGGGCACATTATGTAGGTAGGAGGCTAAATGGGGGCTAATAAATGAAATCTAAAAAATAGGGTCCTCGTGACTAAGACCAAAGGTCACCCCGTACAATCAATATAAATGCACTAAGTGAGGAAAGAGGGAAAACCCAGTCAAAAGAAAGCCCTTCCTCAAAAATAGATTGAAGGATGCTAAAGTAGCATGTCATCCCTCACCCGTGAAGGAGGCATGTGACTTTCTTTTCAAAACAAGGGTTGATCGATCTGAAAATGATCAATAATGTGAGAAGGATGAAACCTTCCATTTTGAAAATATGATGTGGTTCTCCATCGATCAGTTGGATCACCAACAAGATCTTCAGTAGATATGAGAGTAGTGGCTGCCCATCTCAGAAGAGGAGGAAAATCAGTTGAGAGATCCTAAGGTTTTTGTGCAACTAAATCTCCCATTTCCTCATCTTCATTAGCATTTGCTAAATCTTCAGGCTCTTGTGGATCTCGATCTAGCATTTGCTCTTCATCATATTCATTGTGATACTCTAAATATGATCTTCCATGTGATGAAGGTTTTCTTTCTTGGAGCTCATCAACACTTCCAAGCTTTGAATCTAAAATTTCATGTGAAGAAGCATGTGAAGCTGATGTTTCATACTCTGAATCTGAACTATCATGTGATGGAGATTCTCTCTCTTGAAACTCATCATCACTCTCAAACGCTGAATCTGAAAAATCATGTCAAGAAGAAAGTGAAACTAGATCATCATCACTTCCAAACTTTGAATCTGATGAAGTGTGAACATCATGAAACTGCTTCTGAAGGTGCATGTAGATCTCTGATATCTCCCTTGATCCATCATACGTGATATCATTCCAAATGAACTAGAATCTGATGATGATGGATCTTCAACAAGATCACTAGTGGATGTAGTAGTGATGGCACATTTGGCTATATGATTTGAACCAATAGGTGCCAGATCTCCTGGTTCTTGTCGATCTGGATCTAGCATTCGCACCTCTTCAAGAGTCCTCTTTTTCTCAATCTTCTTAGATCGATCCCTACCTTTCAAGCAACCTTTTTAGATGCCATGAGCAATCTTTCTAATTGGAAGACCTTCAACCATATCTTGAGCTTGCAAGTTTTGCAAATGCTTGTAGTTGAGATGAGATAGTCTACTCTCTTCATGAGTATGAGAGCGAAGAGCAAATTTCGTGGATTGAGGTAAGAAGTGTGAAAACTCATATAGTTTCGTCTCATGATTTGCAACACCTTTTGAAATTAATTCCCTTGAAACCATGTTTTGTACTTCGACTTCATTTGGAGAAAAGATCACTCTTTTGGGCTCTCCAATATGGTTCATTTGGTACACTGAAAGTAAATTTGTTGCAAGAGAAGGACCACAAAGCACATCAGAAAAGTAACGAGAGTCAATATTGATTCTTCCAATCCCCTGAGAGGAGACTTTTGAATCATTGCCAAATCTGATGGAAGGGCCAACTGAGCTTTCGAAACTAGAGAAGAGATCCTCTATGGAATACATGTGTCTTGATGCTCCTGAATCTATGATGAAAGAAGAATATGTTGATGCACTTGCCATGAGGGCATGACATATTTCTTTGTCTTTGTATTTAGAAGGTTCAGTATCAGGATCTTTCTTCTTTGTACATGCAGGCACAGGAAAATTGTTCTTCTCAAGTAACTGAGCCATCAAATCTACATCTTTCCTCATACAAGCACTCTCAGGATGGAAACCTATAAGACAATAGGTGCACTTGGATCTTTTATTCTGAGAATGCTAGGTCTTCCTTTTGTTTGAATCCCCATTTGACTGGTATGGACTATGTGTGGACCTTGTATCATTCATTCTTTTGTTAGAAATATTTTGCTTGCCTTTACCATTCGCTCTCTCAGTAGCTGTAAGGGCATAATCCAATTTGGGTTTGATATTTCCCATGGAGATCAACTTCTCTTCCTCTTGAGTAAGAGATTGGATGAAGTCATCAAGTGAGGGAAAATTCCATCTTGGAATGGAAATCTTAGCTGACTGGAAAGTAGAGACAAAAACTGAGAAGTTTAGCCCCAACTTTGAGAGACAAGAATAAGCTGTCTTCTTTCACTATGTCATATCTTTTCAACTATGATATCAAGATTTTGAACTTGGTGAGGAAGGAACTGCTAGATTCGAAGCTGTCAGGATTCAAGGATATGAGTTCATTCTCCAATTTGTGTCCTTTCATATCATGTTTCTCTCCAAAAAGGGATTCGAGGTTGTCCCAAACCTCTTTAGGAGATGTAAGATCGATGACATGGAAGTGAATATATTCAGAAATTTAAAGAAGGAGGCAAAATGCTTAATCAAGCCTATCCAATTGTAACATCCCACTTTTTATATCCCTATCATTCGTGTAAATTTACTTATAACTATGTTAAATACCCTATTATTTTTTGAAATTGTAATGGTTTCTGGTGATGAGCTCAAGGCCAAGGCCCCACCAATAAACCTTGTAAAGTTATGAGGTTTGCAAGGTGTAAATTTAAGAGACTGAAAACGACGACAGGAGAGGTTAAAATATAGAGCATCCCTAAGAAATCCAACTTAGGTACTTCACCTAAAACAAATACTTATAATGAACTTACTATCTTATATTGTTAGTTGAAAGAAAAACCTGACTGATCCAATAAACGCCCAGATAGGGAAAAGATCGTATAGTTTGTTGATGTATATGTAACTTCGGAATGTATTTCACATATATGTATATTGTATTTCTATAGAGATGTTATTATTCCTCTATACGGAAGTGTCGTAACTTATACTTGATGGGTTATTAGACCACCTTGTTTGGGGTCGGCCCTGTATAAGTCATGTGGGTCAAAGGGTTATTAGACCACCTTATTGGGGGGTCGGCCATGTGGGTCAAAGGTTTATTATACCACCCTATTGGGGGTCGGCCCAGTCAGCATTATGTTATGTGGTTAAGTTCGAGCCTACATGAGTTATGTAAAAAGGCAAGTCAAGTCAAGTATAAATAGAGTGCAGGAGGCACTCTATTTGCTCATTCAGTTCTTACTCATGCACTCAAGGAGGAGTGGCGCACTTATGGAGGAGGAGGATCTGCTGCTAGGTTATGTCTATCTCTTATGGTTGGTTGTATCATTTCTCTATCTATCTCTGAGGAAGTTATTGGGGTTTTTCACCTTTATGGTTTTCCCCAAGTAAATCTTTGTGTCTCTTGTGTGCTTGCATTATTGTTTCCATGATTGATATGCTATAGATATGCTGTACATGTTGTTCTCTCAGTCAAGATCCTGTATTAGTTTGAAGTAAATTCTGAAAATTTAACATGGTATCAGAGCTAGCCTGAAAGAAGGCATGATATGGCATGTATGACACTTGTTGCACTTACGATGCTAGGGCTTGATATAGAAAAAACAAGTCATCGTAGCACTTTCGCTATAAATCCGTTTTGGCGAATGTTTCGGATCTGAAATTGTTACAGGAAAAATATTAAATCTCCAGGTACCTTGTGTCCAAAGGACAACCTCTAATTCGTTGTACTTTGTGATTTATGATCTGTACAATATAGGGTTTTTGCCTCTTCCAGATCTGAGTCAAAATCAGGTGACCTTGGGAAAAAGGTCATAACCTGGGCTAGGAAGCTCCAAATGAAATTTCGTAAAAAGTGACAGGTAGTACACAGACTGTACTATCTCAAGAAACTTTTTCAGAGGCCGAAGTTGAACCAGTGACATGTGGTAGGCCGTACAAGTTCGCTCTTCTGTATTATCCCATAAACAGGTCACGTTGCGACACTTGGCATAACTCTCTTTTAGAGAGTCCAATTGAGGTCAGACCTATCAGGATGGAAAGATAACAGGCCAAGCTATCCCAGGAAACGTTTTCAGAGGCCGAAGTTCAAACAATGACACATGGCACGCTGTACAAGTTCGCTCTCCTGTTTTATCCCAAAACAGGTCATGTTGCGACATTTGGCGTAACTCTCTCTCAGAGAGTCCAATTGAGGTCAGACCTATCAGGATGGAAAGATAACAGGCCGAGCTATCTCAATAAACTTTTTCATAGGCCAAAATTCAAACAATGACACGTGGCACACCATACAAGTTCGCTCTCCTGTTTTATCCCAAAACAGGTCACGTTGCGACATTTGGCATAACTCTCTCTCAGAGAATCCAATTGAGGTCAGACCTGTCAGGATAGAAAGATAACAGGTCAGGATATCTCAGAAAACGTTTTCAGACCTGGTGGATCAAAAGGTTCGGAGTTACACTAGAAACAATTAGGTACATATTTTTGTCAAAACATAATTATTTTTGAGTACCTTCATTCATGGCTTCCGGAATTTAGGGCTTTGAAGAAAGTTGGAATTTTTGTAATCGAAGACCACGGCTGGATGCTACTCATCAAAATAGAAATTTAGAAACCAAGATCAAAATTTTTGGTTGGGAAGAAGGCCGGGCTTGATCAAACCCGAGTTCGGGACTTTGATCAGAAAAGTGGAAAATTAGGGCTTCTGTAAAAATGGGAATTTTTGAAATCTGTGACCACGGCTGGAAGCTCCTTAGAAAAATAGAAGCTTAGAGCTTTGAATCAAACTTTTTGATGGGGAAAAAGAGTGGAATTCATCAAACCCCAGTTCAGGGTCACGTCCAGTGAATCTGGAAGCTTCAAAGGCAAAATTGAGGAGTGAAACTTTGCAGTTTTCAAATTCTAAATATACCAGTTTGATCAACTCATCAAGGCACATATTTCTATCCTTTCGGAAGTTAAAAATTCAAACTTTGAATTTTTGGGGTTCCTCTGACAAACCCATATCCAGCTCCAAGTCCAGTTCTTGCAAATCAAGTGGATTGGGTTAATCCTAGAAGAAGATGGATTGGTCACCTGCATAAGTGAAGAAGTTCCTATCTGAGAGGGAGATGAGGATAAGGCCTTACATAAGAAGATTACAAGTGATCTCGACAGGTATGACTCATCGAGGTATGTTTCGATATTTGTCCATGATTAAGTTTATGGTGTGTTTGTCTTCATGTTATTAGGTTAGTACAATTTTGATTTTAGATTTGTCGTATAACCTTAACAAAATTATGAATGCATGATAGAAGATATTCACTGGTTAGGGTGTTGACACTTATGATTGTACTAATGCATTATGGTGTTGTATGAGGTTTATGTTGTCTACTAACATGAAAGGTACACCAAGAAAGACAAATCATGTTCTGGTCCAAGAACATATGATCATGATAACATGAGGACAAAGATTCATCCATTGTGATGGATCTCATACAAGATCCATTTACGAGGTATGTATAACTTGTTTATACAATGGTTAACTTATGAGACATGCAGGTTACTAGCACAAGTCACTATAGAGAAACAAAAGGCATTATACGGGTATGTTAGACATAAATAGCTAGCATGCTAATCCAGGTATGTTTTTCCTATATCAAGCTAGAATCCTACCTTGTGTTAGGATCTTATACTGTTGTTGATAATGATTATTCCTGAAGAGTCATAGGTTTGAATAATCATGGTTGTATGCATATTATGTTTCTTACCATAATTGATGATATGACTAACCAAAGAATCATGAAGGTATAGGTTTGAATAATCACAGGTTTTATGGATATTATATCTCTTATCTTGATTGATGATTCAACTAACCTGAAGAGTCATAGGTTTGAGTAATTACAGATTTAGACATGTTATGTTTCTTATGATTTGACTAACCATAAGAATCCTACATAAACCTTGAATTCTAATGCTTATTATTTCTGTTTGAAATGATCATGACTATACATGCTTGAGATTATTGTGTTTTAATAATATACTAATGAATGTATGATTTTATATGAGTTCACAAGGATAACACAATCATGATACTAATAAGCATGTGTAGGGACCAAGGATGAATATGAGTTCAAGAACAGGTAATCCAGGAAGCAAAGATCAAGAGGGAGTACACTCCAGTGGTTTATGCAAGGATGCAGATATTCAGAGGGAGTTGACCATCTCTCTCTACATTCCACAACAGAAAGGTGTAGAAGAAGCTACTTTAGATTAGGACTCCAGCAGCTCCTGCAAGGAAGCAAAGACTCAGAGGGAGTCCACCCAACGAACAAACAAAGATAAGTATTTTAATTTCTTGCATATTTGTTTGTTTAAATAAAATTGTTCAATGATGTATATGCTCATGTTCCTAGACTTAGGATATGTATTGTGCATATTAGAATAGTTGCATTGATGAACAGTATACTACTAATATACATGGGTAAGTGGCCTATGGCACTGTACAACATTCCATTGCTACTTATCTAGAATGAAACCTCTTTGCTGACATGTTGGGAGTTGTGCACACTCTTAACAATGTTCTGGTAGAGATTGGAAGGCATCTAGAAAGTTACGGGATATGGATAAATGTTGTATTGAAGCATTGGCAAAGATAATTGAATGACTGTATGACATATTTCTTTATGTGTAAGAATTTGTTCTGAAAAGTATGAGATGTTTTCTAATCATGCAATTTAACTTGCTGTGTAGGAAAGTTCATATGCCATCTCCTACAAAAGAAGAACTACAACATTTGTTCCAACAACAAAGATATCTACTGAAGATATTGAAGATATTGAAGTTCCCAGGATTTGGGATGAAGAAATGAAATGCCATGATCCATCGATCATGAAAAATGATGTTTGGGATGTAGTCCCAAGACGTGAAGGGAAGTTTGTTATGACTTCCAAATGGAACTATCAGATCAAGCATGTTGCAGATGGCAGCATTGAGAAATATAAAAGTGATGAAATAGAAGATGCACCAGATGGATTTCAAGACAGCATGGTGTAGTCATATATGTGTGCAGAACTTGGTATGGTAGGATAGACAGCTTTCTATCCAGTTTGGGCTTTACCAAGAGTAAAGCGGATTCCAACCTTTACTACAAGGTTGAGGAAGACAATCCAGTGATACTACTTTTGTATGCGGATAACCTGTTTGTATCAGGTGAGGATAGATTGATTGCCGACACGTAGCGGAAGCTTGCTGCCGAGTTCAAGTTGAGGAACTTGGGGATGATGCACTATTTGTTTTTGGTATGGAGGTGTGGCAGAATGCAGGTGGGATCTTCCTTGGTCAAGGGAAGTACACAGTAGATATCCTGAAGAGGTTTGGGATGATGGATTACAAGGCCATGGCCACACCTATGGCATCGAATATGAAGCTTCTATGTGATGCTTCATCTGAGCCGGTTGATGTCTCTATGTATCATCAGATGATTGGGTCCTTGATGTACCTGACGAACACAAGACCAGATATTTGCTTTGCTGTGAACACATTGAGCTAGTTCTTGACGGATCTGAGGAGTGTTCACCTGGTTGCTGTAAAGCATGTTCTGCGGTACCTGAAGGGTACAGTGGATTATGGGCTCAAGTATGAGGCGAATCAAAAGTTTAACCTACAGGTTTATGTTGATTCAGATTGGGCTGGCAGTGCTGCAGATAGGAAGAGCACATATGGATGTTGCTTCAGTATGGAATCAGGTGTGATCTCTTGGTTTAGCAAGAAGTAGTCCTGCGTAGCACTGAGTACAGCTGAGGTAGAGTATGTTGCAGCCTGTTCAGCTAGTTGTGAGGCAGTATGGCTACGGAAGCTACTGTCTGAGCTATTTGATCTCCCGTTGGAGGCTACTGGTATCTTCTGTGATAAGCAGAGTTATGTGAAGCTGTCCGAGAACCCAGTGTTTCATGACAGGTCAAAACACATAGAGATCAAATATCACTATATCAGGGATATGGTGCAGAGAGGAGCTGTGAAGCTGCTGTATGTTGCGACAGATGAGCAGATTGCAGATGTGCTGACGAAGCCACTAGCCAGAGTGAAGTTCGAGTACTTCAGAGAGAGGATTGGCGTTCTTCAGATCAAGGACACTTCGAGGAAGAAGTGATGGACACATTTGCTGAAGCCATTCCAAGCATGTTAGAAGGAGGATCCTTCACATGGCTATGGATGTAAGCACTGGATGATGAGCATTAGGATGATGTTCTGGTTTCTGCTTTGATATGATCAGTTGGATCATTTATATGTATGCATCATGTTGGATGCTGGATATGATCAGTTGGATCATTTATATAAGCATCATGTTGGATGTTGGATATGATCGGTTGGATCATGTGTATGTGTTTTTGTATATGCATCATGTTGGATGCTTGGACCATGTATCTGTATATGTATCAGGTGGATACATTGTATGATCAAGTGGATCATGTATGGTGATATGTATCATGTATTTGTATCAGGTGGATACATTGATGATCAGGAGGATCATGTATGATGATATGTATCAGATAGATACTTGGTATGCATCAAGTATATGCATTGATGATCAGGATGATCATAGATGACGAGCTTTAGGATGTTGCTCCAGATGACATGCAGCAGGATGTTGCAGTGATGATCAGGATGATCATAGATGATGAGCTTCAGGATGTTGCTCCAGATGACATGCAGCAGGATGTTGCAGTGATGATCAGGATGATCATAGATGACGAGCTTCAGGATGTTGCTCCAGATGACATGCAGCAGGATGTTGCAGTGATGATTAGGGTGATCATAGATGACGAGCTTCAGGATGTTGCTCCAGATGACATGCAGCAGGACGTTGCAGTGATGATGATCAGGATGATCATGGATACATCAGGATGATGTATGGTGAGTATCAGGTTGATACTCTGTGGCCGTGGATCAGGTTGTGCAGATGAGCATGTAATCCGGTGCCCTGGGAGATTTGCAGATGGTCTTTCGAGGTTTTTCCTATGGCATGTAATTCGGTGCCCTGGGACATCTGGCAAATGCTCTTTCGAGGTTTTGCTCTGGGAGGACATGTAATTCGGTGCCCTGGAAGATTTGCAGATGGTCTTTCGAGGTTTTTCCTATGGCATGTAATTCGGTGCCCTGGGATATCTAGCAGATGCTCTTTCGAGGTTTTTTCCTATGGCATGTAATTTGTTTCCCTGGGAGATCCGATAGGTTGGGCTGTGTGCCCGTAATCAGTCCTGGGATTCTCTTGTGAGGTTTTGCCATGACCACATGTAATTCGTTGCCCTGGGAGATCCTATAGGTAGAGCTGTGTGCTCGTAAAAGCCTGGGATGCTCTTGCGAGGTTTTGTGGTGAGGTCACATGTAATTCGGTGCCCTGGGAGATCCTATAGGTAGAGCTGTGTGCTCATAACAGCGTGGGATGCTCTTTCGAGGTTTTGTGACGCACGTAATAAGTCCTGAGGATTCTACAGTATGGCCAGTGATGATGAATACCTGCAGGTGGTGGGCCTACATCCAGTATGAAAAAGGACTGGCTCTGTAGAACTTCCTATGACGAGTAGATTCAGAGATTGATTGAGATAGCAGCAGCAGTGGCGATGATGATGACTCGATGATGATTATCCAGAGACGATGATCCAAAGAAGATGACTTGTGCTAGAAGAACTGTGCTGAGAAATACCTTCCTAGTTAAGAGGGAGTGTTGATGTATATGTAACTTCGGAATGTATTTCACATATATGTATATTGTATTCCTATAGAGATGTTATTATTCCTCTATACGGAAGTGTCGTAACTTATACTTGATGGGTTATTAGACCACCTTGTTTGGGGTCGGCCCTGTATAAGTCATGTGGGTCAAAGGGTTATTAGACCACCCTATTGAGGGGTCGGCCATGTGGGTCAAAGGGTTATTAGACCACCCTATTGGGGGTCGGCCCAGTCAGCATTATGTTATGTGGTTAAGTTCGAGCCTACATGAGTTAGGTAAAAAGGCAAGTCAAGTCAAGTATAAATAGAGTGCACGAGGCACTCTATTTGCTCATTCACTTCTCACTCATGCACTCAAGGAGGAGTGGCGCACTTATGGAGGAGGAGGATCTACTGCTAGGTTATGTCTATCTCTTATGGTTGGTTGTATCATTTCTCTATCTATCTTTGAGGAAGTTATTGGGGTTTTTCACCTTTATGGTTTTCCCCAAGTAAATATTTGTGTCTCTTGTGTGCTTGCATTATTGTTTCCATGATTGATATGTTGTAGATATGCTGTACATGTTGTTCTCTCAGTCAAGATCCTATATCAAATTGAAGTAAATTCTGAAAATTTAACATAGTTCAACATATATACTTTTCATTGGTTGTTATGGAGATAGGAAATGTTGGATATGAACTATTATTCTTTACTCTAACAATTCATACCAAATCCATATCTCTGCATTTGATCTCTTCCATTGACCTAGCCTGCCTAATTTATTTATTTCTGAGCATACCGAATTTGTGGTTAGATTTCCTTGCATGCTCAGTTTATGTGATGAAAAAATGAGATCCATTATGAAAGCGTAGATCCCTGAGCAATTGAAATTATGGTTTGATATGATTTCTTTGGACCACTGCTTATTTGCTTAAGTTGGATCTCTGTAAATGCATTTTCCCAAAGCAACGAGAATGCAGATGATGGTGAATTATATTTATCTCTGTCTCAGATTTTGAAACTTTGACCTCTGTTTTTCTTAGACCGCTGACTTCCAGCATGGATCCCATCGCAGTAAATGTTGATTTACTATAAGAATAAATAGCACTCAATTTCAGTATTGATCCCTTCAGACTCTGTAGGATATCTGCATTGAGTTTGTGTATAGCCATAGAGGTTTCGGATACTCGAGGAAACACTACATACACCCATACTACCATGAGAATCATAGTGAGTTATTTTGCTTGTAGATGTTGCTTAGTGATTGACATTAGCTTGGATCTTGCTTTTCTTTAGGAGCTCTGTTTTTATTTTCGAATACTACAGAGTTCTTTGTACAAAAAGATAAATGACAACGTTGAAACTAGAGTAAGTTTTTTTTTTCCATATCTGATAGCAATTGTTGCGAACCTCTGTAAAAGCATAGACAATGGGTTGTTCCAAATAAAATCATTGTTTGTTTTTATGCTGCACAGGAGCGGTTAAAGAAAGTTGCTCCCTGTAGTTTATACTTAATACTTGTATATATATATATATATATATATATATATATATATAATTTGATGAAAGAATATGAAGGTGTTGGTTTATATACTTGCTTCTACGTCAATCTCTTCTTATAGGATTTATATGATTGAGATCATAGGACACCTGGTAATAATACTTGTTAAGATATAATACACCTCTACATTTTTTAATGCATTGGGAGGGACCCATGGTTTAATTCCATTAAATATAATCTTATTATATCTCTGCAAAACATTTGGAATGTGTAAGATTTAGCTAATACCTGTTAGATCGATCTTTCTACAAATACTATATCTATTTTGTTTACCATAAGATAGGTCTCGGTAGCTGGTGTTCGTGTTTGGTTGAATATCCAAAAGTTGCCATGTCAAGGTATTTTATAAGTCTCCATCATAGTTAGCATTGAAATAACTTGGAAATACTTTCAAAGTTAGAGATGGCAAGAAAGCAGAACGGATGTGTGGCAATAATCATGATGTCGGTTGTAATCTATTTTGATGAATAATAAAACGATAATGTTTGGTGGACATAGCCCAAAGAGTGGGTGAACCACGTATATGAAGCTCTCGATATGTGTCTCTTCTATGTACTTTATATAACTATGAAGGCTTGGTTGTTGTGCAGTTGTATGTGTTGATAATTAATTATTGTCATGTTGTTGATTGGGTAATAGCCATAGCAATGTATCGATTGAATTAACTATCGTCACTATGTTTAATGTAAGAATGTTGTCTTATGTTTTAGTTTATACTAATGAAGTGGATTATAAGTCATGGAGAACTTGAACGTTGTAGAATAAACATATGAGAATCAGGTTCGTATTAATGCATGGAATTATAAATAGTAAGTACGCTTAAGAACTTGATAATATTAGAATGTAAAGCAAAGTTATAGAGTAAACTCTTGGTATATTTCCACATTGGTCCCTTTAGAGTTTTTCTTTCATAATGGATGTACAAATAGAAGAAGGTACAAAATTTATGAATTTGTTAAGTGACAATTTGAAATAGATCATTTCATTATGGCATATGAATTATAGTAGTTTCTTTTTGAAAGGTTTTCTTTTAAAATTCAAGTAAATATTGATTGAGGTAATTTGGGTTTATTACACGAAGTACTTGGTTTTTTCAACTGCACTAAGAGGTTCTACCAGCGTTCCATTGAGTATTCTAATGAAGCTCCTAGTTCTCATGAAGAGAGCCATCTTGGCTTTCCACTCAACATAGTTGGAAGATGTGAGCTTTAGATCCATCTAAACAGAGAAGGTTGAATAGTTGAAGAAGAATTCGAATGGGTGAATGGCAAGAATAAGATTCTTGTCTTCTTTCACTATCTCATATTTTTTCAACTGTGATATCAAGATTTTGAACTTGGTGAGTAAGGAATTGATATATTCGAAGCTGTTAGGACTAAAGGATATGAGTTCATTCTCCAATTTGTGTCCTTTCATATAATCTTTCTCTCCAAAAAGGGATTCGAGCTTGTCCCAAACCTCTTTAGGAGATGTAAGATCGATGACATGGAAGTGAAGATCTTTAGAAATTGAGAGAAGGAGGAGGCCAATTGCTTCATCATGCCTATCCAAGTACTTGAACTTTTCAACTGCACTGAGAGGTTATACCATCGTTCCATTGAGTATTCTGATGAAGCTCTTGGTTTTCATGAAGAGAGCCATCTTGGCTTTCCACTCAACATAGTTGGAAGATGTGAGATTTAGATTCATCTGAACAGACGAGGTCAAATAGTTGAAGAAGAATTCGAATGGGTGAATAAACCTGCAAAACAAGAAGAGGTTTTACTGATGGAGAATGATACACTTTGACTAAACACTACCTTTTGAACACTAAGCACATAGCCTAAGTCCTTTATTGTAACATACCCATTACTTGAAACATTTTATGTTTGAGAGAAACATTATCTTAACTTTTATTGTAAAGTTTTATATTTGGCCAAGTGGCCAAGGATGACTGTAATTGCACAATATTATTATTTAATAAAATAAAATAGGAGACACTCACCCAAAGAGACTATTGAAAGAGTGTTTACTGGCCCACTAGGTGGAATGGAATCTGGAGTAGAAGGAAATGGACAATTGGCAGCATCAAGAAATCAGTAACTAGTTGTTGTTAAGGGACAACTCCCTTGATTTGTGGTCAAAGTTCCCTGAAAGAATGGACTAGAGCTTGAGGCTAATTTATTTGGAAACTGGCCACTAAAAGACATATGCATCTTTATAAGCCATCAAAGTTGAGAAAAGGCTCACACTTTTTCGGACGAGAAAATTTACCTTGTGGTTCTGCTGTATGCACACAAGAGATTCGATGAGGGGAAGCTATGTTTTGAGTTGTAGTGTAAGTCTGTTTCACTTCTACTAAGTGCAGAGTTTATTGTTGAGTGTAGAGAGTTATTTTGAGGTGTATTGGAAGTCTCCATTGATTGCTGGAAGTACAACCTGAGTGCCTTGCTTCTACACAGATTCTTCTACCTAGTGGTTCAGTAAACAGGCTCAAGGGTCCAAAGGAGCAAGTGATATTGGCTGCTTCTTCTGGAGAATATTAGGAGGAACAGGCCTCTTTGGGTGTTTGTCCACCCTATCTACATTTCCAGGTTCTACTGTTATTTCATTTCCTAAGTAGTTATAATTTATTTTCTATAACTATTGATTTAGGATTTATTAGTTGAATGTTGATAGTTATCATCATGCATATGTAAATGTTTGATTTTCTGAACTGATTATGATTCGTTAAATTGTTGAAGAAGTTATATCAAATGATAGAATAGATTACTTGTATTTTTCCATGCACTGTCCTTGTGCCATACTCTAGTACAGGGAAGGATGTTTAAAAATAGATAAATGATATGCAGTAGACAGAATGATTGAATAAACAAACTCTATTATGTTTTCCTTTAATATGTTTACATTCTTGCAAATTAAAATATCCTATATTCGCAGTCGTAGAAAAACAAAGCAACATTTATATTATGCAGACATTATAATATCTTTACATTCATAGCAATAGAAGTAAACATTTCCATATTTATGCAAAAAACCTAAGGTTTCGTTATAGGTTAACTATTCCCTTGTAGAAGGTGAATAATATACATTCTCTTATTATTTCTTTTTCATCCTATTAATACATATTAATATTTCACTTTATAGTATCAAAACTTCACTGTAGATTTTCATCAACATTTATGAATTGAAAACAACTATAGAAAAAGATCGAAATAAACATATCTAATATTTAGAACTGCTAGCACTTATTTTATCATTGATGACATATATCAAACAAACACAGGACAGTTTTTACTCCAGGATGAAATATCTAAATCTCAAACCCTTAGCGATTTTACAGTTTAAGAGAATCAAAAGAGCATTTAACTTTGAGTAGGGTTCATAATCAATCTCACGGTCGAAACCCTTAAAACATTTCTAAAACATCAAGCGTACTACGACAAGGTTTCAAACAAGACTTACTACTTTGTTCAACATTAGAATAACACAGTCACGATTTCAAATACCCTGTACAAAGCTTAACCTAAATGCAAGAACACTGTCAACTTCAACAGCAAAGCAGTTGATTAAATTTCAAATAAACCTAAGTTAACCATCATCTTTCTACAAAATAGAAACAGAAAGACGAGACTAGGTCTTGGCATTAAGATTGAGTACACCAACCCTTCGAATTTATCCTTTCACAAAAGGAAACATGTTCAGGGTTATGAAAATACAAAACTAGGCATTCAGCCTTTAAAACAAAACTCAACATTTTTGTAATCATTTAGAAATGGACTGTTGCCCTTACCATTATATAACAAACATCGTTTAAACAAAATAACGCAGGCTGCCAAGAGCATTTCTCTCAGGCGCGGTCGTCATAAAACAACATATAGTTCCAAATACCATAACCTTTTTGATTAATCAAACTTCCAAGGGTTGAAACCCTTTTTCACACAGTTGTTACACTTTCAACAAAATAATACACATTAAATGGTTGTAGAGTCAACATAAGAGGTAGGTCAAGGATTCAATCCTCCCTACACTGGCCATACATCTTACAAACATTACAAATGGCGGAAACATCCACAGCTAGACCACAAACTAAAGTTTCGGATGAAACCAGACAACGGCCAATAGTTTCCCAAGTTGAAACCTATAGGAAACCAACGAGGCTTACCGGATGTCAAGCACATTCCCACTCAGTTTCGAACATAGAAATCCAAATCCTAGGAGCACCTGCCATATAACATAGAGTGTGGTTAAAAAGGTAGTTTATGAAGCTCAAAACAAAAATACAAATAACTGCAAACATTATGAACTATCGTAGGTAGCAAGACTTGAAACTAACATATTACCTTTCTGAAGGAACCTTGTTCCTGAACCGAACATGCCCACATTCAATGAGAACCAGAGCCAAATACATGCTAGTAAACTCAGCAAAAAGAAGAACTTGGATCTTAGAGCACACTGTGGAAAGGATAACAGTCTCAGGTCGAGGTATCGAACCTTGACAAGGTGCCTACAACTTACTTCTGAAAACCCTAAGAACCTGCAGGCCTGTCGGCTTCTCCAACACTCCACTCTTAGAAAAATGAATTCCCAAGTTCACGACTTCATCGAGGTAAGACAAAATATTGTTAGGGTTACACCACTATCGAGATTTACCACGTGAAGACCGCCACGGTGGATGCCAACATGCATTCCACCAATGCCACTTTTAATGCACTTTAATAACCATATCTACCAACAGTATGTAGACTTGCCAGCAAACCATGCAAAGAGGTTATCATTGTGTCTTACGTTCGCTAATCACTACGTTTGTATTATAGTTGGGTTACAAAATATCAAGTTCATTATACCATTATGTAATTTATCCTAATATTACACCTTTGCACGATGACCAAGGTTAAGGTTTCGACCACCAATATAGGAGACTTACAACTATAAGGTAACATGGTTATATTTTATCCCTAAGTCCTTTAAAACATAGCATTGTTGCCAACCTTGCAAATAAAATATTACGTAGACCACTGATTCAATCAAAACCCTTGTACATGGTATAAAAAATATAAAGGCCATAACAATACTATTGTATAATTGTTATTACAATACTCTAGTAATAAATATTCATCGTATAAATTGATAGAGGGAAGTGCTTGAAGTATATAGTTACAAACTATAGACTTTTGTCAAGCCACCATAATAGTACTATCACATAGGTTTATACATCTAGTGCATAGGGTCAAAGGATGGGTTTAAAATTATATTATTAGCACCTAGGCTTAGGATATGTACATCTTAACATGAAAACAAACACATGGTATAATTCCTAGGAGTAGGATTTAAATACCTAACATCTTGAAAACAAAGATTTAATACTCTTTACAATGAATTGATACAAGACAAATGTATTAGCATTAAAAACACCAATTTGAGTTTCTGAAAACATTAAGAACTAGATAACCAGTATAGTATTCCAGAACATTACTGAAGAATAAATTAGATTACATCTCACCCGGGAATACTTGAATGACTGTAATTCCTTTTATAACATTAAAGGCTAACTGAAGTTAAATAGGGCCTCCTATACTTTTCGAAATAGTATTGCTATTACTTGCAATATGCAATATGAGTTCAATGCTTTAGCTAACTAGCTAAGTAAGCCGTGGGGTGCCCATAGGACCCCTTCATCATCAACAAGAAAAGGAAATAGTTAGCACATATAATAAATTCAACATCCAACCTCTAAAGTATCGATAGCTACATAAGAAAACATAACTAATCTAGGATACATAAATTGAGATATCAAGATCCAACAATAGTATACTTTAGCTATAAAAACATCATGCATATTTTGTAACACATTATATAAACATAATCGACGTAACTTGTCTAAGTACATTGTGACGTCTAGTTAAACAAACAAACATTTATTATACTTCCGCATGATATTTGTAGTAATTAATGCTACTCTAAACAATTTTAAATTTTTGTGATTTTCGGGATGTTACATTCACACTTGGGTAGACCTCACTGGATTTCACCAATGAATTCAATTAATAGCACCAGGATTTGCTGTGGAAACTTAAAGGTTTATAGTGCTCAAGTAAAAGATAGATGCTCAAAGAAATATTGCAACTGTTGCAATGGTTGCAATTTGAATAGCTACTTCTTGCTCTAATACCATGTGATAATTTGCAATGGATCTAACAACTATAACAATTTGCAATCAATTTGCAATCAAAGTATGCTTTTAATTTTAAATGTATTAAATGTGTTTGATTGCTACAGCAGAGTATTAGTTTAAATTTTATGAATGCAAGGGTCATCAAAATATAGTTGAAACACTCAGCTCCAACTCAGCTGCAACAGTCATGTAGACTACTGTTAGCAAAAACAGTCAGCTGCAACATAGCTGCAACTATCTTGTAGGTGAATTTTTTTGAGTTTGGAAATCTGTGTGTTGTTGTTAGTAAGAGCAACACTCCCCTGCCTTCCCACAGATATTTCATATGAAAATGAGTTTAAATTTATGAATATATGCTTAGATTGTACTCAGAGGAAAGTCACATTGATCTCCTTCAATTCATCCACTAGATAGCCCATTGTGCCTAATATCCACCATACCTAACATGCTCTTGATTACCTGTTCCGAGTCCTTGAACACATGCAAATTTTGAACACCACATATATTTACTTGCCTAAGAAAATAAAACAAACCTTTGAATTCTACCAAGTTGTTCATTCAAGGCCCTAAGCATCATTTCCCCTGAAAAAAGTTCTCTTTTAAAAACAATAGCATGAAATCAAAGCCACTTTTCTGGTTGTGCTCAATTTTTTTTGGAAAAATAGCATTGCACAAGAACATCCTATTATCTACAACTCTACATAATATTTTTTTCGCAAATTTGGACTATTTGCATACCAAACCCAGGGCTTAACGCGAACATATGCATTATGTTTAAAAAAAAAATAACATACCAATCTTAGAAGAACTCCATTTTTTGGGAGTCATACTTATTTTCCATAAATAAAAGCTATACATTCCAGAAGGTGATTCCAGTGTCTAAATTTTGTCTTGTTACACCACAATCTAAAAATTTGTGTAGCTACCTCCAAAAAATCATTTTAATGATCAGATTTTTGTTTTTCAGGAATTCCATTGCAACTATGTGTCATAAGTGGGTATCATTACCTTGCACTTGACCATATAGCTCCTCCAATTTATTAATTTAACCAAACCAATCCCTTTAAATAACATGCATAAAATGATGTATCAAATGATTCATATTGAATATTGCATCATACACAACACCCTTGAGTTATTGATGGTATCGAGAGGCCGTTTCTACAACCCAAAATTGGATGAGATGTGTCACGTTCCAAAAAGTAAATATATAAAAAGGTTATAAAACCAATCATATGTTGGCTCAAATTTAAATTGGATAGATTGTAAAACACATTTTGAGTTGTCGAATATCAAGATAAGTTTTTTTAGGTGAAAAATATACATTGAATTTCAATTACAATTTCCATTCAGGGATCCTCATGTTTTAACTGCCATTTTTTCCTACTTGTAGGATTTATAGTGGGCAAGATTATGTATTATTAAGTTAATAATAGAACAATAAGTTAGATATTAGCTTTATGATAATTACAAATTCATAATAATTGGTACACTGAAAGTATATTACTCCATAATTAGTTAATGAATGCAACTTTTTCTTATTTGTAGGATTTATGTGTTATATTTTACAACATGAAATATTTGGCGCTTAGGAAATTATATTTGGGTAAATAACTATTTTACTTCCTAATTAATTAATTAATTAGGAAATTTTTGCATATTTGTAGGACTTATGTGTAGCATTTACAACATTATTCTAAAGTGGAATAGTTGGTGCCTCTACAATTATAATTGAAATTATAATGGAGTCAAACCTTTCCTCGAATTTAGGACCCTAAAATGGGTTTGCACCTGAAGGGATTTATCCTCCTAGTGCTTGATAGATCGATAGTTAAAATGGATCTAGGCTGGTAGTATATATTGCCTAGATTCCCTTATACATATAATTGTTTATTTGTTCATAGTATATATTGTGTTAATTTATATTTGTTGGTTCGGAATTTATAGGATTTAAAGGTGTTTTAGTATAATAATGAATTTCTATTTTTAAATTTTTATAAGATCAAGTTAAATGTTATGTTTTTTTATTTATTTTATTTAATATATTATCTTCATTCATGATCTATCATGAATTGAAGGAAACAATTTTTTCCAGGTTTAAATATTTGAAAGTTTTAAAACTAAAATAATTGACTTTGGTTTTTAGTTTTTCATTTTTAGTGTAATTAGTTTATTGCTCATATAATAAATAAATTAAATTGATTTAGATAATAAAAAATAAAAACCAATATAAATCCATCTTAAATCCAAACCCAAGAGCTCAACTTTATTTAAGTATAAATTTTATAGACACAATATATGACTAAAAACGCACATAAAAATAATAAAATAAAAAATAACAAATAAAATTCAAACATTATTATTATTATTATTATAGGAATTCCCAACACAAAATACAAATGTTAAATATAATAATATATAATATAAAACTATAAAATAATTATTTACAATTTTATATAAATATAATTATTATAATTTTATTTAATAATAATAATAATTATATTTATCTAATTTAAATTTTCATTGTCACATTCATATACCTTAAAGACATAACATATCTTACCTAATGAAATATAAGAAACGCCTATCCAAATAATATTTGTTTTAAAAAATCTTCTTATTATTTCTTATAGTATTATTATTAATCTCATTCAAGGAATATAGCAATTAGTTAGTTATACATGAACTTTAAATTTATATTAATCTTAAAACAAATTCATAATATTTATTAATGTTTTGGAATATTTATGTATTAAATTTAATATTTTGAAAATATAAATTATTTTGTTTTCATTTAAAATTTGTTATTTATATTTTATGATTGGTTAAAGGTTTTAAAGTGAAATATTACCCTAGGTTAGATGTAAAATTGTTTTAACAAAATAATAATTGAAATTTTAAAAATTTAACAAATTTTTTTTCTAACTTGACATGTGGGTTTTTACTAAAAGTTTCATTAATGCTAATCAATAGTATCATTTTTTACACTATCATTAATGATAAGTACACAATTCTATTAATGATATCTTTTTTTACAATCTACCATATTGACATTAAAATTAGTTTCTAATTCTAAGAACTCAATGAGTGATTGATATATATATATAAAACACTTATAATATATATATATATATAACAAACACTTTTAATGAACTAATAGTAACTATTTTTCAATCTAACATAACACTAATATACACGAGTTTTTATGAAACTTGGGCAATGTATAAACATATGTTTGTCATTTTATTAACATGTATATTTTTAATTAATAAGAATATATGAATATAACTTTCTTTAACATACATTTTTTTTGAATTAGCATTAATACATATAAACTTTTGTGGTTACAAAAAAAATATATATATATATATATATATATATATATATATATATATATACACACACACACACACACACTTTGATTTCTATTGATATATATATTCTTAATTAATACAATATATTTGATTTCTTTTTATTATAATTACACATTATTATTTATTTTTATTTTTATTTTTAATAAATATATTTTTTAAATACTATACACCATTACATTTATAATAATAAGTATTTCGTTTAATAGTTTTACAAAAAAATATTTTTTGACATAATATATATTTTAAAATGGTAAATATAAACATACTTATTTATCATATTTTAGTTTAGTTGTATATATATCATATTTGAAATTAAAAAATTATAAACATATAAAAGATTTATCTTAAACCCGGATTTATCAAGCACGAGAGGGGTCCAATTTCTTGACATGTATTTTTTTTTAATTTAAACTCAAGAAATTCCATAATTTTTTATTTTATAAATCTACATGAATTTATTAATTATTTTGCTAGGTAGAAAGGTTACAACATCTCCTTTATAGATAAAACAATGCACAATTAATTAATTATATATATATATATATATATATATATATATAATTGCCAATGATAGTTTTAACACACAGAAATCAATGTGTGAGAATGTTCATAAGCATGATAAACATGTGTCGAAGATTGTCATCCTTCTTTGCACACAAGCAAAATAAGACGTGCATACCAAGAAGTTTTCTGGAGGCGTGGCCTATCCCTAACCCTAATTCCTTTTACAAGTTGTATATTATAACCTAATTCCTGTTACAAGTTGCAAATAAGCAAAGAAATAGTTCGTTGAACAATATGAATAGACGATCGATGATATGATAGCGTCCTAAGAGTATTCTAGCTCCACTCCGCCGTCATGGACTTAGCGACTCCGGGTGGAGTTATTCAGACATGAAATTCCGCTGTCATGTCACCGCCAGCTCATATATACATATGTATATATATACACGCTAATTCTGATTATTCATTTAACAATTTATCATGCGTCCATCTGGCAACAAATAAACAGACATCCATTCTCCCCACTACCCACCGGTTTTCCATATACAAAATCTTGCAATAAATAACGACATCTATTCTCCCCACCGACTACCATAATTTTTTATTATCTTATTATCATTAAAAATCCTATGATTTAATACTATCAAACTTAATGATAAAACGTATTAAAATTACAAACCATCTTGTGTGGCCTACGGATGAAAATATAGTGTCAATATCATTGATGATGCAAGCTTCCACTTTTAGGCTGGCCACAACCTAGGTTTACTGTTACTTAACTCAACTCACCTAGTGATCTGTGATTTATTTTAGCTCTAGTTACCTGGTTTTGAAAAATAAAAAATAAATATATCCTGTCAACAAACATTAAGTATGTATTAAAACTCTTGCATGGGCCCATCAACGCACACCTTTGGCTAATTTAGTTCGATGGAGGGACAAGCCAGTAGCTCTTTCCATTGTTCAAGCACGATTAGTTGGATTAGCTCACTTTTCTGCAGGTTATATATTCACTTATGCAGCTTTTTTAATTGCCTCTACATCAGGTAAATTTGGGTAATTATTCTTCATCAATTTCATAAGTGAATGGGATATTATTGTATCAATGACAATACCCCACAGAGAAAAAGTAATCAACGTAATATTTCTCCATCTAAAATCTGATCTATATTTTGATTCCTGGTAGGTAATAGTACCGACTGAACTATTATGGCGAGAAAGAGTCTCATTCAGAGAGAGAAGAAGAGACAAGCACTGGAACGGAAATATCATTTGATTCGTCAATCTTTGGAGGAAGAAGGCAAAGTTTCATCATTGGATGACAAATGGGAAATTCATAGAAAATTGCAATCTTCACCACGTAATAGTGCACCTACACGTCTCCATCGACGTTGTTCTTCGACTGGAAGACCTAGAGACAACTATCGAGACTTTGGATTGTCCGAACACGTACTCCGTGAGATGGTCCACGCATGTTTATTTCCCGGGATAACAAAATCAAGTTGGTAGGAAAATAAAAAAGTTATTGAAGTTTATTGTGATACCGGAAAAGTACCCCTATCCCTATATGGGATAGGGAGTATATCCCTTGATTGTTTGGTGTACCCATTCTGTTTATGATATCAATCAATGGTGCGGAGTAGAGTAGTCTGGTAGCTCGCAAGGCTCATAACCTTGAGGTCACGGGTTCAAATCCCGTCTTCGCCAGACCAGAACATAAGAAGTATTTTGGTCCGGAAAGGATTACTTTCTCATTTGAGAAAGTATTACTCTCTCATTATCATTTTATAATTGAATGAAAAGTGAGGGAAAGATACGATCAATACATGAACTATTCATTTTCATATTCCATGTGACGGATATGGCGGGTAGCGGGGATCGAACCCGCATCTTCTCCTTGGCAAGGAGAAATTTTACCATTCAACCATACCCGCATTTTATTCGTTCTGAATATATATATATTCATAAAATTGTAACATAATATGGAAAATACATATATGTTCAATCCATTCGTAAGTCGATACCATATTCTTAATGATCCAATTATTCAATTACGGAAAACCCCTCCTCCTTGGGCCTGAAGAAAAAGGCCCTATAGAAGAGCTATAAAGCCCTCCGGGAGGGGGGGAAGTTTGAGCCTAAAACATCTAGAACAGATCTGAGATATGAAAGAATTAAGGATACCTACAAAAAGGACTAATCCGATCCATAATGATACACCCGAAAATACAACATTTTTGCTACTTGACCAGCCATCGGGAGAGGCAAGTGCAATAGGTACACCAATCACTGGTAAAAATGAAATAGCAATTAATGCAAACACAGCCGATTGGAAAGCAATAGTCATGGTTGTGATCTTACAAGCTCCCAACAGATTGAATAGACTATACCATCCGATCCCCAATTTGAAATTCTGATCAAATGCACTATGGAAAGGATTTGACCATAAATTGATCGAGTCAAACTTTTTCAATTTTATATTTGAATGTGAGAGGAGAGGGAAATTCGTTTCTTTTTTCCATTCCAGATGATCATGAAAAAATAATCATATGTCACAGGTATAGTTGGTATCGGCTCGACCTTATGCTTATAGTTAGGTATTAGGTAGAATAGAAGTTGTCCCCGGAGAGATGGCCGAGTGGTTGATGGCTCCGGTCTTGAAAACCGGTATAGTAAAAAAACTATCGAGGGTTCGAATCCCTCTCTCTCCTGTTGCTTTTTTCTACAATCACATTTATTGGTCCGGTCTAGTACAAAAAAAGAGAATAGCTCGGCTGGATATAGCCGAGCTACAAGGATCCAGTTGGAAAGTATTTTAAAAGACTCCTATCCCGCCGATATGGGAGATTGATGTAATGAAATTGAATCGATTTCTCTTCCATCTGGTTCGATCTCTTGTTTTAGTTAAGAGGAGTCATTGAAAGGACAGGTTCAAAATCACGATCAATTCCTTTCTCAAATCCTGCTGCAGCTGCACGAGCCCTTCCCGCATGCCACAAATGACCTACGAAGAAGAAAAATCCTAGAACGAAATGGGAGGTGGATTACCAACTTCGGGGAGAGACATAATTCACCGCATTGATTTCGGTAGCTACACCACCCACAGAATTTGAAGAACCTAAAGGAGCATGAGTCATATATTCTGTCGAACATCGTTCCTGCCAAGGCTGTATGTCTTTTCTCAACTTGCTCAGGTCCAAACCATTAGGGCCCCTTAGGGGTTCCAACCAGGGAGCACGGAGATCCCAAAAACGCATCGTTTCCCCCCCAAAGATAATTTCTCCAGTCGGAGAACGCATAAGGTATTTACCTAAACCAGTAGGTCCTTGAGCAGACCCCACACTAGCTCCAAGGCGTTGGTCTCTAACTAGAAAAGTAAACGCTTGAGCTTGAGAGGCTTCTGGGCCGGTGGGCCCATAGAATTCACTGGGATAAGCTGTATTGTTGAACCAAACAAAACAACAAGCAATAAAACCAAAGACAGATAGAGCCGCTAAACTATAGGACAAATAAGCTTCTCCGGACCATATGAATGCACGGTGAGCCCATGCAAAAGGTTTGGTTAAGATATGCCAGATACCACCGAAGATACAAATGGAACCTAACCATACATGTCCTCCAATTACATCTTCTAGATTGTCCATGCTAACGATCCATCCTTCTCCTCCGAAAAGAAATTTCAGTAAATAACCAAATATAGCACTTGGGTTAAGAGTCGGGTTCGTAATTTTTCTTACATCTCCACCGCCGGGAGCCCAAGTATCATATACACCTCCAAAATACAAAGCCTTAAGCACTGGAAGAAAAGCACCAACACCTAGCAAGATTAGGTGAATACCCAAAATTGTGGTCATTTTGTTTCTATCTTTCCATACATAGCCAAAGAATGGAAAAGATTCTTCTAAAGTTTCGGGTCCTATGAGTGCATGATAAATACCACCAAAACCTAAAACCGCAGAAGAAATTAAGTGAAGTACCCCAGATACAAAATATGGAAAAAGAATCATAGGGGCTGCTTTTTCATTTCTTTTGAGAAGAAAAAGAAGTAGTACAAAGGAAAAGTATCTAACCTTTTCTTTTGTACTACTTCTTCTACACCCATATATAGATAAATATATCTTAATAGTACTTGTCCATATATGGTAAATGTAGGATGAAGGACCTCATACCATAAAAGAGCGGAGCTGATCACCTTCTTCATGCCCCTGGAAAATAGATCCAATGTAGACAGACTTTATTCTGAACGTACTTGCGGATTGTTTAAGATCAAAGTTTAACATTTTTTTCAGGTACGAACATCATTTTCTAGTACATATTAGATATGGAACTTGAAATGGTATAAGAAAAAGCAAAGGGATCTATTACTTAGACTTATGTCCCATATTTTTATGAGAACATAATTCATATCAGATCTGATCAATTCGGAATCATCCGGTAAAACATGAGGGACTATTTCTATTCCTACTAAGAGAGAGATCGTTCTTCAGTGGAAGAAACCATATTATCAACTCATTCTAGAAAAGAACTAATTTATTAAAACCTGTTAGAGAGAATCAGATTTGTCATAGGAAAATGATAATGATAAGGGATTATGCACATCCCTTACGGGGATAAAGAGGAAATAATTCCATGGAAAGAGTCTTTCAATTTGGAATGAAGACTAAATATTACTGGATCCTTATGGAACAGAAGAGATTCTCATGCATGATCTGAAAGGAACACAATAATTGATTCTTAAGCATTACCATTATAGTCCACTTCTCCCCCATACTACGAGTGAAAGGGAAAAGGTAAAAACTACCATTAAAGCAGCCCAAGTTATATCGACTATATCCATATAGGTCATGTTCTCTAAAAAAGAATGATTTCATCATCGAGTTGATAAGGGAACTATTAACGATAGTGCAAAGTTTAAGTTGAAATGGTCTACCTATTCTGAACGTTACGGACGTTTGAGCTGATATGAGAGATAAAGAAATCCATTTGTTCATTGACCAAAGAGTTGCTATTACTAACTCGAGGGTTGTACATTCACGACGGAGTCGGGATAAAATGCACGTAACTCACTATCTATATTGGTAATATGTACCAATATGTCTCTAGAGGTTCTGTAATGGAAATACAGACTTTTCCTTCCATTTACTTACCTCAACAAGGCGACACCCGGATTCGAACCGGGGATGGAGGATTTGCAGTCCTCTGCCTTACCGCTTGGCTATGTCGCCGAGATATGGGAATGCCATGGACAGATTGAATCATTCGTCCATCCTTTAAGTATAGTATGAGATGTATGCTAAAGTCAACCGTAAAGTAAATGGATCTAATTTGTTCTCCATCTTTCAATCTTACTATTTTCATTAGGAAATTTTCTAAGTGAGATTAACATTTAAGAATGGTTTGATTCATTCGTTCATAGCTCCATTTCACGTGGTTGGATGAAACAAAGTACCTCTTTTCTTATCTTTTTTTTTTTCTAATTGGAAGTATATCTGGATACGGGTAGAATCTCACGGGATATAGTGAACACTGAATATACATCCAAATCTTTTTTGTCGGATTGATCCATATAGATCAATCGGGAATAATTGAATAGACTTTTTCACGGATGGGAAACTTCCAATGCGATTAGATGAAAATGAGGGAGCGTTTACAATCCCCGAATTTGGTAAGATACAATTTGAAGGATTTTGTCGTTTCATCGATCACGGCTTGATGGAAGAACTTCATAATTTTCCGAAAATTGAGGATACAGATAAAGAAATTGAATCCAGGCTTTTTGGTAATGAATATGAATTAGTAGAACCTTTCATAAAAGAGAGAGATGCTGTATATCAGCCCCTTACACATTACTCTGAATTATTTGTACCAGCAAGATCGATTCGGAGGAATAGTAGGAAGATACAGAAACAAACTGTATTTCTCGGAAATATTCCTTTAATGAATTCCCATGGAACATTTGTAGTAAATGGAATTTACAGAATCGTGGTGAATCAAATATTAATAAGTCTCGGTATTTATTACCGTTTGGAATTAGACCATAATAGAATAAACTATATATATACTGGCACTCTGATTTCAGATTAGGGAAGAAGATCGAAATTAGAGATTGATGTGGGAGAAAGGATATGGGCTCGTGTAAGCAGAAAACAAAAAATATCTATTCCAGTTCTATTATCAGCTATGGGTTTAAATCTCGAAGAGATTCTGGACAATACTCGCTATCCCGAAAGATTTTTCTTTTTACTGAAGAAGAAGAAGGGGAAGTGGGATAGGGAGGAATATCTTTGGTCGAGGGAAAATGCCATTCTGGAGTTTTATAAAAAACTCTACTGTGTAAGTGGCGATTTGGTATTTTCCGAGTCTCTATGTAAGGAATTGCAGGAAAATTTTTTCCGACAAAGATGTGAATTGGGGAAGATTGGTCGACGAAATCCGAACCAAAAACTGAACCTTGATATACCCGAGAACGATATTTTTTCATTACCACAAGATGTATTGGCTGCTGTGGATTACCTTATCGGAGTTAAATTTGGAATGGGTACACTCGATGATATAGATCACCTCAGAAATTGACGTATTCGTTCTGTAGCAGATTTATTACAGAATCAATTTAGATTAGCTCTAGGTCGTTTGGAAGATGCAGTTCGAAGAACTATACACAGAGGAACCAAGCGTAGATCAACTCCTCAGAACTTGGTAACTTCAACTCTATTAAAAAGCACTTTTCAAGATTTTTTTGGTTCACATCCCTTATCCCAATTTTTGGATCAAACGAATCCATTGACGGAAATAGCTCATGGGAGAAAATTGACCCATTTAGGCCCTGGGGGCTTAACAGGGAGAACTGCTAGTTTTCGGACACGGGATATTCATCCCAGTTATTATGGGCGTATTTGTCCAATCGATACGTCCGAAGGAATGAATGCTGGACTTGTTGCATCATTATCTATTCATGCAAAGATTGATCATTGCGGTTCTTTACAAAGTCCATTCTATAAGATCTATGAGAGATCGAGAGAAGAACATATGGTTTATCTATTACCGGGAGAAGATGAGGATGAATACTATCGGATAGCTACGGGAAATTATTTGGCGTTAAATCAAGGGATTCAAGAAGAACAAATTACTCCAGCTCGATATCGACAAGAATTTATAGTTATTGCATGGGAACAAATTCATTTCAGAAGTATTTTTCCTTTCCAATATTTTTTTGTTGGAGTTTCCCTTATTCCTTTTCTCGAACATAATGATGCGAATCGCGCTCTAGTGGGTTCTAATATGCAGCGTCAAGCAGTTCCACTTTTTCGACCCGAGAAGTGCATTGCCGGAACTGGGTTGGAAGGTCAAGCAGCTCTAGATTCAGGAAGTGTAGCTATAGCTGCACAAGAGGGAAGGATCGAGTATATCGATGCTACAAATATTACTTCATCAGTTAATGGAGACACTGTACGAACAGAATTGGTTATATATCAACGTTCTAATACAAATACTTGTACGCATCAAAAACCTCAAGTTCGTCAAGGGGAATGTGTAAAAAAGGGACAAATTCTGGCGGACGGTGCGGCTACGGTAGGGGGAGAACTCTCTTTGGGAAAAAACGTTTTAGTAGCTTATATGCCATGGGAAGGATACAATTTTGAAGACGCAATACTCATTAGTGAACGTCTGGTATATGAAGATATTTATACCTCTTTCCATATCGTAAGATACAGGATTGAAATCTGTATCACAAGCCGGGGTCCTGAAAGAATCACTAGAGAAATACCTCATTTAGATGCTCATTCACTTCGTCATTTGGACGAAAATGGTCTTGTAATGCTAGGATCTTGGATAGAAACAGGTGATGTTTTGGTAGGTAAATTAACGCCTCAAACCACAGAAGAATCATTATGTGCCCCGGAAGGAAGATTATTACAAACCATATTTGGTATTGAGGTATCCACTGCGAGAGAAAATTGTCTCAGAGCACCTATAGGTGGAAGGGGTCGAGTTATTGATGTGAGATGGATCAATAGAGTAGATGATTCTGGTGATAATGAGGAAACAGTCCACGTATATATATCACAAAAACGTAAAATACAAGTGGGTGATAAAGTAGCTGGAAGGCATGGTAATAAAGGTATTATTTTAATAGTTTTTCCCAAACAAGATATGCCCTATTTGCAAAATGGAATACCAGTTGATATGGTATTGAATCCATTAGGGGTACCTTCACGAATGAATGTAGGACAGATCTTTGAATGTTTGCCCGGTTTAGCAGGAAACCTGATGAACAAACATTATAGAATAACACCTTTTGACGAAAGATACGAGCGAGAAGCTTCGAGAAAACTAGTGTTTCCTGAGCTTTATAAAGCTAGTGAGCAAACAGCTAATCCATGGGTATTCGAACCGGATCATCCTGGAAAACATAGATTAATCGATGGAAGAACAGGAGATGTTTTTGAACAACCTGTTACAATAGGAATTAAGTATGTATTATAGTAATTGTTCATATATACCAGTTTAGATCTAAATTCTAGGTTCTATTAAGCCTTGAGAGGGATCAAATCTCCTGAGGTGCAAGCCATTCCTTGAATAGCTCCTTGAGTACAAAATCTAAGCTATTCAAGGAGAGGTTTCCACCTCGAGAGATTTGATCCCTCTCGGGCGCTTGATAGAGTCTAGGAATTTTTTATTAACGGTCGTCATAATATTTATTACTTTTTACTTTGTATTATTCTTTTCTGCTTATGGTCGACATGTTAGGAACAAAAGTTACTTTTACTTTGTATTATCCTTTTTTGTTTATGGTAGACATAACATTTATTACTTTTTAGTTTGTTACAAGATCTCCCTCATACTTACTTTTTACTTTGTATTATTCTTTTTTGTTTATGGTCGACAATATGGATAAATGTTACAAGATCTCCCTCATATTTACGTTTTCCTTTGTATTATTATTTTTTGTTTATGGTCTACAATAAAGACAAACATGGACAAACGTTACAAGGTCTCCCTCATACTAGGCTATAAAGCGCCTCTTAACCCAATACGATATACTTAAACATCCAAAAATACATAGATAACCCCACTAAGATTGCAGCTCCTTTGATCACCTTGAATACAAAGTGTCAACAAACCATAAGCATTGCATTGAATTCCGAACAACTATCTTAATACGTATTCATATACCTAAACATCACACAATGTATATACATGCATATACTACTATTAATAGTTTGACGTGAAGCTAAATACTTATTGTTCGCAAAAACGAAAAATGAAGAAGGGTTATATATACATATTCCCAATACCGGATACACATTTATTAGTTGTGTTGTGATCTATCATACTCTACCAAATAAGTTTCGAAGTGGTCGGGTATTCCAAGGAATCTTTCGGCACCTTAGTGAGGGTTGTCGCCTATTGCATGGCAGGGAAAACTTACTAAATATTAACTGGCTCAATAGAGAGGTGGAAAAAATAGCGTTGCAGGATTTCATGTACAGATTAAGGAAACCAATACGAAATGAAAGGGAATTGCTCGGATTGCAAACAAAAAGATTACCATGCAACTAAGTCACTGGACACGTCCATATAGGCCTCCGTGTCATGTGTCAACGTGTCGGATACCGTCGTGACATGGTGTTGGACACGTGTTTTGAACGTGTTCTATTTTAGGACACATCCAAAAAATGTGTCAGACACCATGTGAGTATGTGTCCACAAAAAGGACACCATCTCGCAAAAATAGGACATTGTAAAAAACCAATTTTACCCTCATTCATTCACATTTTTCAGTGAGGCTTGCTCTAAGAGGGGCTTCTTTTGTAGGTGAAGAGCATTATAAGGTTTTCCATCTTTATCTACCCCTTTTGTATTTTTCAATGGCATTTTGACATCTATGTAATACATTTTGATTTCGATGACTTAATGACAAATATGATTCCGACATCTATGTAATACAACGTTTTGATTTGATGACTTAATGAGAAATTTTATGAGTCTATGAGAATCCACTGCACCGATGGAATTATAGCCCCCCATGTTTGTAGTTTGTTATTCTTCCATATACATATACATATTACATTATTTGATTCTTATTTATGATGTATTTTTATTATTCTTCCATGTACATTTAGATATTACATTGTTTCGCACTAGCCTTTGAAATCAAGTGAAAGCGCATGCCAATAAGTATTATGTGGAGACATATTCCGCAAACAATATCATAAGGGGATACATTTCACATAGGGGAAGTTACCCCTTATTTCTATTCCTACCCATGACATTCAATCTCTAAGTGGCATCATCATTGTGAGTGGTATAATCTAAAATATAAATGGTGTTTTGTAACGAGAAAATATAATAATATAGTATGGCCCCCATCCATGTAATCTAATCAAATAGAAATAGTCCTATTTTGGTTGGCTTTCTTATACCTCCCGCGGGCATCCAACAGTGGAGGCGGGGGAAGCCAATCAACAGCCTTTTTCCGTTGTTTCAATAGTGGAATGAAGCCTATCCCTTTCTGGTAATGGGGGTTTCAGTTAGGTCTATCATTGACATATGCATTGTGATTTGTGAATGTGTAATGTGTATTGATTGTAATTTCTATTGAATATTTGTAAATTTTCTAGTTTCTACAAAAAATTGTATATTTATAAATATATATAATGTGTCCTCCGTGTCCTAATTCAGGGGGTCACCGTGTCTATGTCAGACACACGTATTCCCGTGTTCTCATGTCAAGTGACTTAGCCATGCAACAACGCTGAGTTGTTTTTGGAGAATCAATGCAAAAATGCCCAACAACGGTTCCTATTTTGAAGCTTAATCTCCTTTCTTTGGATATCATATAAAAATGAATCTGCGATATGTTGGGGGATTATGAAACTCCACTATTTCCTCTTCTTGACCTAGATACTAACTTAACTGTCCACTTAAATGACTTTGTGGATTTAAAATTTTATTCTTATTTTCGAAAAGTTTGAAGAGAAGTTTTCCTAACTCAATATAGTTTTAGTAATTTAAGAGATAATAAAAGTTTGTATTGTGATAAATACTATGAAATTGAGATCTAATTTTGGTGTAGTCAAGGCATTTTAAAAGAAAGAAATAAATCTACCCAATGGTATCACAAAATATGTGGTCATCTAACCTTCCTAACATAATTAATCAAAGTAGCCTTAATGCTTTCGCTCTATAATGTACAATGCTTTGATTGTTAAAAGTATAATGCCTCAATGTTATGGTTTCTTAAGATCCTACTAAATTTTCAAGTCTAAGAATATTTAATCTCTAATCGATAACCAAAAATTGGATTTCAATTTTTTATCTACTTCTACCTATGAGTCCGTTTCAACTGTTTATATGCTTCTTATGAGTACCAACTAATCCTAAATATATTGATTGTATTAATATGAAGCTAAATAGTGAATAAGTAAATGAAGATAATGATGATTATTAATATTTATTGAAAACAACATTGCTATATCAAATCTTAAAAATGATATTTCAAATTATTTGTTTTTCTTTAGAAATTTTTTTTTTTTCCAAAGCTTTAATAGAAAGATTCCTAAATCACTATAGTTATAATGAGTTAAAAGGTTAGGAAGGTCAATAGTTTAACGCATATTTTGTAATCAAGTTTTAATTTGGATGTTCTCAACACTTTCTATGAGAACATAATGTTTATCTTCAAGCCGCTTAGTTTCACAAAGAGGACAAATTCTTTCATCACACTACATTTTAAGAATTGTCTTTCACTACTCGTGACAGTTTGTTTTTATTTTAGTAATGTTGATTTTCTTTTTTTTGCTAGTTAAAACAAGAGACACTTTTGATCTTCTAGATTAGGGTTGATCACCTCATAATATCTTAATTTTCGCTTATCCACTAAGTCTTTATTACATCATAACTTCTCCTTAAATTTAGATGTAATAGTAATTTTAATACTATCACTATTTGACATAGTGACCATAGTGAGACATGACATATTTATGCCACCTTCGCTTAAGCCACAAGCTATTTTGACTAGAGTATGAAACAATCTTAGGAAGCCTCTTGTCTTTCATGTTTATTATGTTGTTGTACATTAGGTACCTAGTCATAACGATGCTCTCAAAGGGATGCTTTTATGACAAGGATAGGATATGGTGTATTCCCTTTAATTTTGAAATTATATTTTATAAAGCACTTATGGATTTTCTCTATTATTCTCTATGATTCTCCAGATATGATGAAACCCCAAACTTCACATCCATATAAGATAACATGACTGGAGAGAGTATGAAAGAGTTCTTATCCCAAAATTAAATGTATACTAATTACAACTATTTCCAAGTCCATAATAAGATTTCCACCCTCCATTAATAATTTTCTCAATGCTATAGTTCCAGTTAAGCTTGTGATGAAGTGAGAGATTTCTATGATGTCACTTCCTACAAGTTGTTGTTTTCATTTATCAAATGATCGTAAGTGATCTTTTGGAATTTTATTATCATAACAATTGTTTTGTCAACTTGAAAAAAATCCTTGAGAATTTTTATTTGTTTTTTAATATCATAGGGACTCCTCACCATGAGAACAATATCATTAGAACAAAGAAAAAAGATGATGTTTATACCATCCAAAGTGGTGCCAGCACAATGTGTGTCTTCGAAACAACATTCTCTCTTATCGATGTATATACGAAAAATGGTAGGGGACATGGGATAACCTTGTTTGACTCCTATACTACATATAATATATTTTTTCTAACACTTAATGTTTCTAAATTTCACCATAACCTTCTCATACAACCTTATCGTAGTCTCTCTCAACTTGAAAGCAACAGTTAACTCTTCTAATTTATTCCAAAGGTTAGTTTTAGGAACCATGTCAAATGCTTTTCTAAAGTCAACAAAGAAATGCATTTAAGATTTATTTTATTATTGTACAACACTTTGCAACAATGTCCCTAAGCGTAACAAGGTCATCCATATTTGAGTGATACCTCCTAAATTCTTGATGACCTTTAAATATTTTTCCGTGAATTTATAGCCATATGTTGATCCTCGTTTCCAAAATAAAGCAATATAACTTGGAAAAAGGAGGGATAATCATAATGTTCCTATAATTAGATTGATTGTTTTTATCTTTGTTTTTTAAAATAGTAAAAATGAGGTTTTCTATCAAAGGTTTAGAAAAATCCTACTTTAGTAGTTAATTCAAGAGCTTGTGGATGTAAGGGATGAGGATAGGCCCATCAATCTTAAATATTTATGCTTCGTAAACTTGGATGTCTTTAGAATTCTCTTTTGTGAGCCACTTAACCTCTGTTCCAAAGAAAAAACTTCATTTTCTGTAAAAAAATATTTGAATGATGTCCATAAAATTAATAAATTAATAAATTTTCTCTTGTTTTACAACTCAATAATTTTTTTCCAAGAGAAAAAACTCATAATATTTTCATGGAAAAATATTACATTCTTCGAATGTATTTAAGCATGTCATGTGTCAAAACTTGAAGTTATGTTCACTAAGAAAATAATAAAGTGGCAAAGAAAATATCTTCAAGAGTTTCCCAATATTGAATTTACATACAATATTTCCACCCACTCTATCATAAAGATAGATTTAGAACATCACAATAGTTTATATTCTTTAGCATTCCATACAATGTCTCACAAAAACAAACATCTATTACAATAAACTGAGTCTGAAAAGGAAACTGCTAGACTCAAAACCAAAGTCCATAATATCGATTTATCCGACAATTTTGGCAAAAGAATTCAACTTTCAGAAACCATTGTCGTCTCTATCTAAACTGTCTTTGGATTGCCTCTCCATTTTGATAGATAACCCACACACCGTTTTGCAATTAAAACCCATCTTTTTAAAGAGCATCTGCCTTCATATTATGTTCTCTATACACATGCTTGAAACTAATTTCTTCAAAGGAGTCATTCATCAAGCTGGTTTCCTCAAACAAAATTCCTAAAAGCATATTTTGGCACAAGCTTTCCTTTCTCATCCAATTCATGATGATCTAAAAATCACCATAAAATTTTAATTTTTTAATTCCATACTCCTTTTCTAACATGAGAAGAAGCCACAAAGTTGAGTTCTCACCAAATTTTTTGTTTCCCATGCTCAGTCAAGCACTAAAAGCAATAAATCCTTCTCTAACAAATAAATTATACCACTATCCCCACACAAGCTCCTTGAACCCTAAGAAACTCCACAAAAAAACATTAGGATACTCATTAAACTCCACTAGTAGAAAACACTTGACTTTCTTATTTTTTTTTTATTGAGGAAAGAAAGTTAAAGAATTTAAACTCTATGCAGCACAATAAAAGGTAGGGACATATTTGTCCTGAAACAAACATTTATTTCTATCCAATGAGATGCTCTAAATGATGTTGCCTCGAAGATCTCTAAAAGATTTCGTATCCTTATTACCAAATCAATTATGGAGATAGTCTTCCATAGAGGACCCAAACCAACAGTTTTTTAACCCTATAGGACCCTCAACTTCCTTCCATATGTGTTTTGAGAATCTATAGTACACCACAAGATGCTTGTTGCATTCTTCTTCTTCTTTACACAAGTAGCATCTACCTAGACTAGAACATTTCCTATTTTGCATATGATCCCAAGTGAGATCCTTGTTAGATAATACAAACCAAAAGAAAATTTCTTACATCAACTAGCAATTAAACAACCAGATTGCTTTCCACCACAGGTTTTGAAAGCACCTTGAAAATCCTTTCCCATAAGAACTTTATAACCATCCTTTGGAGAATATTTACCATTTTTTTCACTTAACCATATCAAAGAGTCACTGCAAATTTTAATTCTGAGTAGATTAGACTTTAAATTTCCGATGTAAGATCCCGAAATTCTACTTTATTTGCCTCTAAAACCCAACTATGTTTCCTCCATTCATTAGGCTTGTATCCAAGGCTTCTTGTCGCTAGAAAATTTTATTTGACTGAGCATGAAAAGACCATTCTCATGTAATGAATGAATCATACTCTAAGGGAGAATATGCCCTTCTTAACATCTAACCCAGGGTTCAGCCCCCAATCGAACAATGAGACCATTCCCAAATTTCCATGATACTCCATATCCAATAATATTGAAGGCCTATACAACAACCTTGCAAATTATTGAAGCATTTCAAACTGACTTTGAGTGTTTCCTTATCCATTCTATTAGAATGAGAGGAGAAATCTACTTTCGAATAACAACATCCACCCATAGTCCATTTCCAATAATCATCCTCCAGATGCTTTCAGCTACAAGCGCTTTGGAGAAAGGCTTCAAACTTTTAACTCCCCATCCAACCCATTCCTTTGGGATAGAGATAGACTTCCATTTTATCCACTCAAAATATTTTCTCTTACAATTTCTAGACCAAAAACATCTCATGCTCATAAATGGCAATTTATTTACCACCCCTTTTGGAATCCAAGCTGAGGACCAATATATCGGAATCGCAACAAAGATACAGTTGATCAATGTTAATATGCCCCCCTTTAGAGATCGACATAAGCACCAATTGGATATCCTCTTTTCACTTTTTTTAATAAGCCAAAGATAGAATCACTAAAACCAAGCAAGGACCTATAGACAACTCCTTCTTCAAATTTCATTTCAACCCTCAAAATTAGAGATTTCCCTAGGTTTACTTTCATTCCTCATATTTTATAGAACTGGTCTAAAGCCCCTCCCAACTTTGCAACATCATTTCTTGATCCATCACAAAAATTAAAACATCATCAACAAATAACAAGTGCGTAAGACGAAGTAGGCCTAATACAAATGCCTTTGAAACTTCCATTTGATTTTGCATGCAGAATTGCTCGATTAGGACCTCCAACTACTAAAATAAAGAGCATATGGGATAACGAAACATCCTGTCTAAGTCCTCTTTCTGCTCTAAAAAAATGGGATTCTTTCCAATTGATAAAGATTGAGAAAGATACTGAAGATAAACAACCCTTTATCCAACTAATAAAAAAGGAACAAAAACTGGCCTTAGATAGAATCAACCGCATATAAATCCAACTTACACGATCATTCGCTTTGGAAAGATTGATTTTAACAATTGTTGCTTTCATCTTTTTGAGTTTAATCGAATGTAATCATTCCTAGGATACCCCTACATCTTCATGAATATGATGACCAGCTAGAAACCCAAATTTTTCTCCTAAAATATGAGAAGATAATATTACCTTTATCCTTCACTCAATAATCTTTGCTATGATCTTGTAAATTTACTATTTCACAGAGAAATTGTTCTGATGTTTGAGAAGGTTTTAGGAGAATCTGACTTAAGGATCAAAGCGATAATGGTGGAGTTGAAATCCCCCATGATAGATTTTTTCTAGAATCTTCTATAACTCTGATTGAGTCCCCTTTTACCGTCTCTTTAAACACTAAGAAGAATTCTATGGGATTCCCCATCTGGGCTTGAGCTCTTGTCTTTTCCTTCTTTAAACCATGCATTACTTCATCAAACACAGCTTTTGAAACTTCCCTCATTAAAGTCGTGACAATACAAAAGAGGCCGTAGAACAATCCCCACATCGAGTTTCTAACAAGAATTTAAAATGCCTACTTCATGCTCACACCAAACCTTCTATCGAGGTGAAGACAAAACCCTAGCCTGAACATTCGCTTGCTTGAGGTCCATCCTTCCTCAATGACAGCTCAATAAATAAATAAATATAATATCGTAATATAAAATTATGGCAAACTAATACTTCGTTTCAAAACATAACACTTACAATAATGTAGATCCACAAACCAACCATATATCTTTAAAACAATATAAATACATTAAAATGAAAAATATTACAAGTTTAAAATATAATTTCCTATCTAAAATCATATATTATTAGAATGTTGGTATGTGTAGAGAAGGAATGCAACGACTCATTTATATCGTTATTACATAATAATTTATAAAGATTCCAACAAGAACTATCAGGGTTCGTACCGGCAAATGATTTGATTAATGCACACACTAGATTATATCGTTCCTCCAATTTAATAATTTATAAAAGTTTAAACCAAACCAACCCACTTTTCATCAATATTTGCATTATATTGTCCCCTTCAAAATTGATATCCCCAATAGCATTAATCATATTTAATATTGCCTCATACACGCAACCTCTATTTATATATGCAGTATTGAATTTCATATATGTATTTTATTAAATCTTGATTGGCTTGCATATGGTGAGTAGTATGATATTAGAGAAAATCTATTTATATATGCAGTATTGAATTTCATATATATTTTTTATTAAATCTTGATTGGCTTGCATATGGTGAGGTAGTATGATATTAGAGAAAATTAATTATAGTTTTATTTTAATTATCTATTTTATTTTCAGATTAAAATGATTGGCAATATTTCAGCTCTTAGATTCCTTCGTTGATGGGTTTGACGAGTACCAAAAAGTCGAGTTTTGAACGAATATCATGGTCCATCATTATTAGGACAAGTGAGTCAAGTTGAGGATGGTAGATATGGATTTATTAATATTGGTTTCTTAATTTTAAGAAAAATCAGTGACCTAAAATGTAGACTAAGGATTAAAACCTAACCCTAAAAGTTTTATAATGACTTAAAATAGCTATGAAAATTTATATAACCTAAAAACTAAAAGTTTTATAATGACTTAAAATAGCTATGAAATTTTATATAACCTAAAAACTAAAAGTTTTTATAATGACTTAAAATAGCTATGAAATTTTATATAACGTAAAAATTAATCCTAAAAACTCTAAACTAAATTTAATATTTAATTAAAAATATCTTATTGTAGAAACCAATAATGAATATAATTAATTACAATTGAATTGTATAGTAAAAATATAGACTATAATATATAAAACTTAACCTAAAGAAAATAAATTATTATTAATTAATATTAATACTAATAATTAATATTTATTAATTAATATTAATAAGAAGGTGGAGGTGGCGACGACTCTCTTTTCATTTCCATTTATCCCTAGAGAATTTACTATGCTTTGATATCAATGATAAATTTATACTTTTCCATATTGTTATTACTTTTCAATTGAATAACAGGTAAACTTATATTGATATGGCTGTCTCGTATCATATGTTATTATGTTTCAATCTAGATAGAGTTTGAAGTATTTCTATGTGTTCATCAAATTCTTTAGTATATAGCAAATCCTTCTAATAATTTTATCTGTTAAATTTAAAATTAAATTTTAATATCATAATTGGTTTGTTTGGTGGAACATATATCTGGTTCAAAGTAACTTAGTTGTTGTCTAGTATCACAAAATTTTTAAATGTGATGTGCTGGTTATTAATAAGCTCTAAGTTCGCAATAACAGCTGCCACCTATTCTCCCACAGATGCCCCACCCGCAACAGCTCCCCCTGCATCCAGTCCCCCAACAGGAGCTCCTCTAGTGGTTGCACCCCAGCTACAGTAGCTCCCCTAATATCATGGCCAAATCCAGCAGCAACGCAGTCACTCCTAGGCCGTGCTCGTTGAGGTGGCTGTACAGGACCAATATTTGCATCACAAAGGGGAAACCATCATTAGTACCTTATAAAATACAAAGAAATGTGCAAAAATAAAAGTATGTACAAATATGTATGACTATCAAAAAGTACAAACCATAAAATGTACCTATAGCGTCAAATCCCCCAGGGGGGAAGGGTGCTCTAGATTTCCCCTATAGTCTGTACCACTCAAGGACAACCTTTCCATCTAGCCAATACAACCCTCCCACACATACAAATTACATGTGGAGTAAAATAATCTGTTAAGATTTAATATGCTAAGATAGAAAATAGCAGCATTATAGTCCATTTCACAATAATAGCATATACAGGATCATTGAAGAAACAACAAGCATAGCATAAACACAAGAGACACAGATTTATCCTGGGAAACCCTCATGGGGTAGAAAACCCAGTAAAGCTTCCTCAATATAGATGACCAGCAATATACAAAGATGCAAACCAAAGACATGATCTCCTCCTCCACCATAGCAGACCTCTCCTCCACAAGTGCGCCTTTCTCAAGTGAGTGTGTGTGTCAAATGAGGAACACACCTCCTCTATTTATACACTACTCTGACATATCTTTTACACAAGTACACGTAGGCTTGTATTTAACCAATGGGTTAAATACCCCACTACAGATGACTGGGACGACCCCTATAGGGTGGTCTAATAACCCTTTGACCCACATAACACATACAGGGCTGACCCCCACTACGGAGTCTAATAACCCGAGTTACCACATTCCGACGGAGGAATAAACATCTCCGGATATACAATAAGATCTTCACGAAGGAATGAAACATCTCCGGAATAATAAAGTACAAATATCAACAATACTGGAACATCAACATCTTCAGTACTAAGTTTTTATCTTCTGCAGCACTCGAACAACTACAGCAACATCAACATCTGGATCCTCACGATCATCAGCATCATCATCTCACGATCATCATCATCGTCATCACACGATCATCAGCATCATCATCAGCATCACGATCATCAGCATCGTCATCACACGATCAGCAGCATCGTCATCTAGATAATCACGATCAGCAGCATCGTCATCTAGGTCATCACGATCAGCAACATTGTCATCTAGATCATCATGATCAACAACATCGTCATCTAGATCATCACGATCAACAACATCATCAATACAAGTATAAATATCATTAATACAAGTATCCTCATCAATACAAGTATACACATCATCAATACAAGTATCCTCATCAATACAAGTATACACATCATCAATACAAGTATCCTCATCAATACAAGTATACACATCATCAATACAAGTATCCTCATCAATACAAGTATACACATCATCAATACAAGTATCCTCATCAATACAAGTATACATATCATCAATACAAGTATCCTCATCAATACAAGTATACACAATAGCAGCATACCCTGCAACACACAAGATCCAATTACGGGATGATCAATCCCTCTCACTTTAGGACATAGGTCCAAGGATGATACAATCCTGATCCGCTTACGGGATGATCAGTCCCTCTCGGTTTAAAACAACTCTCATGTCTATGGATGATGCAATCCAGATCAACTTACAGGATGATCAATCCTTATCACTTTAAGACACCTCACCATGTCTACAAACGAGGCAATCCCAATCTATTTACAGGATGATTAGTCCTTATCACTTTAAGACATCTCACCATGTCTAGGGACGAGGCAATCCCAATCTATTTACAGCATGATTAGTCCTTATCACTTTAAGACATCTCACCATGTCTAGGGACGAGGCAATCCCAATCTATTTACAGGATGATTAGTCATTATCACTTTAAGACATCTCACCATGTCTAGGGACGAGGCAATCCCAATCTATTTACAGCATGATTAGTCCTTATCACTTTAAGACATCTCACCATGTCTAGGGACGAGGCAATCCCAATCTATTTACAGGATGATTAGTCCTTATCACTTTAAGACATCTCACCATGTCTAGGGATGAGGCAATCCCATTCTATTTACAGGATGATTAGTCCTTATCACTTTAAGACATCTCACCATGTCTAGGGATGAGGCAATCGCAATCTATTTACAGGATGATTAGCCCACTCAATCTCATTTAGGACTATCCTTCCTTTCGGAATTACTGGATTTATTGTCCAAGGATGCTTTAATCCATTCAATTCATTTAGGACTATCCTTCCTTTCGGAATTACTGGATTTACTGTCCAAGGATGATTTAATCCACTCAATTCATTTAGGACTATCCTTCCTTTCAGAATTACTGGATTTACTGTCCAAGGATGATTTAATCCACTCAATTCATTTAGGACTATCCTTCCTTTCGGAATTACTGGATTTACTGTCCAAGGATGATTTAATCCACTCAATTCATTTATGACTATCCTTCCTTTCGGAATTACTGGATTTACTGTCCAAGGATGATTTAATCCACTCAATTCATTTAGGACTATCCTTCCTTTCGGAATTACTAGATTTACTGTCCAAGGATGATTTAATCCACAACCGTACATTTAGGACCACGTCCAAGGATGACTCAATCCTCAACCGTACATTTAGGACCACGTCCAAGGATGACTCAATCCTCAAACGTACATTTAGGACCACGTCCAAGGATGACTCAATCCTCAACCGTACATTTAGGACCACGTCCAAGGATGACTCAATCCTCAATCATACATTTAGGACCACGTCCAAGGATGACTTAATCCTCAACCGTACATTTAGGACCATGTCGAAGGATGACTCAATCCTCAACCGTCCACCAAGGACTTCATTCTCTAAGACATACATCTACGGCTCTTCTTTAGGACTAAATTCCAGGGATGATCCAATCCCCTCACATGTTCACCAAAAACTTCATTCTCGAAGACATACGTCTACGGCTCTTCTTTAGGATTGAAGTCCAGGGATGATCCAATCCCCTCACATGTTCACCAAAAACTTCATTCTCGAAGACATACGTCTACGGCTCTTCTTTAGGACTGAGGTCCAGGGATGATCCAATCCCCTCACATGTTCACCAAAAACTTCATTCTCGAAGACATACGTCTACGACTCTTCTTTAGGACTGAAGTCCAGGGATGATCCAATCCCCTCACATGTTCACCAAGAACTTCATTGTCGAAGACATACGTCTACGGCTCTTCTTTAGGACTGAAGTCTAGGGATGATCCAATCCCCTCAAGTCCACCAAGGACTCATTCTCGAAGACATACGTCTACGGCTCTCTTTAGGACTAAAGTCCAGGGATGATCCAATCCCCTCAAGTCCACCAAGGACTTCATTCTCGAAGACATACGTCTACAACTCTCTTTAGGATGATGCAATCCTATATGTCCACCAAGGACTTCATTTTCAGAGACATGATGTCTACGGCCTCTTTTAGAATATATGTTCAAGGATGATGCAATCCTCTTGTCACCTTAGACCCTGTCTAAGGACCATCCACCAACCTCTCTGCCGGCATCACTAATATAGGTATCCTCATCATCGACCTCACTGTCGATGCAAGCAATCTCATCATGAGTTATCACATCACTCCCCCTTTCGAGGAGGGTCCTTCTGAACTATATTAAGTTTGTCTCAGAAAACTTTACTTCAGGTAGAGGTTTGGTTAGTACATCGGATCGGTAGAGGTTTGGTTAGTACATTGTTACAAATTCGAACTTTTGGTTCCTTTCTGCACCATATCGTCTGTGTATAGAAACAATATTCAGCCTTGTAGCAAAGGTTGAGATCCTCATCACCCATGGTGATCATTAAGCTCATCAATTGATTATCGATCCTGGGTACCCATACAGAACCTGATTCACACTTCTTCTTTAATTACACCATTAAGAGAATGGTCTTATCTAGCCACTTGGAGCAAACATCTTATCATGATTCTCTTCCTCTTTCTAAGAGAATTTTCTAGCCACAACCCTTCTATAGTGTGTTTGATTTGTAAATCCTTTTGTTTGAACATCCATCGCTTGTTCAGTGTTCATCATTCATCATGATCTTTCCTACAAATCAAAATTAAGTACATGATTAGTAATACTTCATAATCATCAAATCATATTGACAAGATAACCTATTATGCATACAGATATCATTTACATAGTTATGTAACTATTTTGACCAATACTTTGGCACAAAACTTTCCCATATCCTGTATGCATACAGTGGCTATCTAGATGCCTTCCATCTCTACCAGAACATACTATTGAGAGTGTGCACAACTCTCAGCATGTCAGCAAAGAGGTTTCATTCTAGACAAGCAACAATGGAATGTTTGTCCAACTTACCAATCATATGCATATTAGTAGTATACTGTTCAATGCTCTATGAATGTTTACACTCAGCATGATATATTCTAGGAATACAAATATGCATACAAGGAATATCATTTACTATTTCAAATAACAACTCAAATACTTATCTTTTATGTTTGTGTGGTTGCCTCCCTCTTGATCTTCTATATGTCTTTTGAACTTCTATTCATTCTGTACCACTGTGCATGCTCAAGTGTGCACTAGTGTCATCCTCATGATCTCATACACAGACATACATTCATTAGTATATTCTCAATATTATCAAAACATTCTAGTTCTAAATCATCTTTGAAAATGTATAGTCATGATTATAGATAATATTCAAGGTTTCAAGGAAGTATTCTTTTACTTATGCATATTCTTGTTTGATCATAGTACTCTTCTGGTTAATTAGATCATCAAGATAAGAGACATAATATGCATAAACCCTTGATTACTAACTTTATGAATAAGCATAACCAATCATACCAAGTATACTTATATAAGGGATCCTAAGTTAAGATTCTAACTTGTCATAGGAAAACATACCTGGATTAGTATACCTGCTTAGTTATGTACAACATACCTAAACAGTCTCTTCAATGATTTAGAGATCCTGAGCTAGAACCTGCATGTCTCATAGGTTAAGCATAATATAACAAAGTCATACATACCTCGTAAGTAGAACAAAGATTATGGATGAGTCTTTGTCTTCATGTTGTCATGTTTTAAGGAGCTTGATTTGTCTTTTGTGATGTACATGTATCTTGTTAGCAAACGACATCAACCTCATACAACACCATAATGCATTAGTACAATCATATAGGCCTAATCAATGAATGTCTTCGATCATTCACATGCATTCATACTGTTACTAGGGTGATAAGACAATTCTAACATTAATCAAGATTGTACTAATAAATAACATGAAGACAAACACATTATGAACTTAATCAAGAATCATATTTCAAGACATACCTGAACCTCCTTAAGTCATACCTGTCGAGACTTCTTGTAGTCTTCTTATGTAAGGCCGTAGCCTCAACTCCCTTTGAAACTTGATTTGGAGCTTGATTAGGGCTTGCTAGAGAAACCCTAAAAATTCAATCTTTGACTTCATGCTTCCGAATGGATGGAAGGATGTGTCTTGCTGAGCTGATCAAACTAGCATACTTCACTTTTGAAATCTCCAAAATTTGACCCCTCAAAATTGCCTTCGAAACTTCTGGATCTTCTGGACAGGAACCCAAACTAGGGTTTGATCAAGCCCACCCTTCTGTCCAATCAAAAGGTTCGATCCAAGGCTCTAAAATATTATTTTTCTGAAGAGCTTCCAGCCGTGGACTCTGATTCCAAAAAATTCTAACTTTCTCCGAAACCCTAAATTCCGGAAGCCATGAATAAAGGTGCTCCAAAAATAATTCTGTTTTGACATAAATATGCACCTGATTGTTTCTGCTATAACTCTAAAATTTTTGTTCCACAGGGTCTGAAATTTTTTTTTGTAGTAGCCTGACCTGTCATCTTTCCATCCTGACAGGTCTGACCTCAATTGGATTTTCTAAGAGAGAGTTATGCTAAGTGTCGCAATGTGACCTGTTTATGCGATAAAACAGGAGAGCGAACTTGTACGGCATGCCACGTGTCACTGTTTGAACTTCAGCCTTTGAAAACTTTTCTTGAAATAGCTTGCCCTGTTATATTTCTATCCTGACAGGTCTGACCTCAATTGGACTCTCTGAGAGAAAGTTATGCCAAGTGTCGCAACGTGACCTGTTTATGGGATAAAACAGGAGAGTGAACTTGTACGGCGTGCCACGTGTCACTGGTTCATCTTCTGCCTCTGAAAACGTTTTCTGAGATAGTACAGTTTGTGTACTACCTATCACATTTTACGAAATTTCATTTGGAGCTTCCTAGCCCAAGTTATGACCTTTTTTCCAAGGTTACCTGATTTTGACTGAGATCCGGAAGAGGCAGAAAACCCTAACTTGTACTGATCATAACTCATAAAGTACAACGAATATAAGGGTTCCCTTTGGACACAAGGTACTTGGGGATGTTATCTTTGACCTGTAAACTGTTCAGACCCTGAAACTTCACAGAAATGGATTTATAGCGAAAGTTCCACGATGACTGGTTTTTGCTATGTAAAACCCTAACCTTCAAATTGTCATAAGTAAAGCAAGTGTCGTAAGTGCCATACCTTGCCTTCCTTCAGGTTAGCTCTGATACCATGTTAAGATTTAATATGCTAAGATAGAAAATAGCAGAATTATAGTCCATTTCACAATAATATCATATACAGGATCACTGAAGAAACAACAAGCATAGCATAAACACAAGAGACACAGATTTATCCTGGGAAACCCTCATGGGGTAGAAAACCCAGTAAAGCTTGCTCAATATAGATGACCAGCAATATACAAAGATGCAAACCAAAGACATGATCTCCTCCTCCACCATAGCAGACCTCTCCTCCACAAATGCGCCTTTCTCAATTGAGTGTGTGTGTCAAATGAGGAACACACCTCCTCTATTTATACACTACTCTGACATATCTTTTACACAAGTACACGTAGGCTTGTATTTAACCAATGGGTTAAATACCCCACTACAGCTGACTGGGACGACCCCTATAGGGTGGTCTAATAACCCTTTGACCCACATAACACATACAGGGCCGACCCCCACTAGGGAAGTCTAATAACCCGAGTTACCACATTCCGACGGAGGAATAAACATCTCCGGATATACAATAAGATCTTCACGAAGGAATGAAACATCTCCGGAATAATAAAGTACAAATATAATATTCTTTGAAGTTACAATATTTCAACATAATCCACTACGGTCCCATCACTGACACGAGGCATAATCCGCTACTAGAGACTCCTTTCGCCCCCTATGAGGCACTGCTACAACAAGCCTCAAAGAAGAATACCGCTTGAAGAAACATGAGCACAAAACACTACCAAAAGAGAAGGTGGCTTGAATCCCACCCTGATGCAACTATGTCATCTAGCGGTTCATCTCTATCAAGAGTAGAGGATCCCAGGCCACTAGTAGACTAGCCAACACCATATCCATGAGAAAAATATTACCTCCCGTAATCCAGTTAGGGAAAATGCCCCAAAGACTTGTACCATGGATTCCTCCGTATCCTGAATGGGAAGAGCCCTCAGATGGCTCAATAAAATATGACCAGAGTTTATAGCACTCTAGTCACCATCACAAAATCGATCCACTAGACTTTGGATCATCTCTCCCTCCATGTGAGGAGGGAAGGGCTCTCTCACTCCCCGGTGAGTCGACCCTATGACCTCATCAAAGGGAACTTCAAAAAATTTAAGAGCCACCCCTACCATACTGTATGTGTCACATGCATGTTCCCCAACACCAAATTATAGAGAGTATCATACTCTCTCTCCCTCCACTCAACCACACTAACGTGGGCAGTGAATAGATGCAAATCACTTACATAAGGACAATGTCCATCCATTAGACATGGAAATCTATACAAAATATAAAAATAGCATCGCCTCACCTAAGTAGGTCCGCGCATAGCGCAAATATCACAAGGAGGGTCATGCTTAGTGAGACTAAACCCATGTTTAGCCACACAACACCAACGTGTGGGATTTACGTTGTTCAGTCGCGCTAGTAGCACGACTGATTGAGATTTAGCTACGAGACACTAGTGGGTGGCCAAAGCATTGTTGTACTATGCATAGTGTGGTACAATACATTTTTCCTACACTACATCACTTGTTATTTTGAGAAAATATCGCACTGTAGTGGCACATGATTTTTTTAAAATTGTGCAATACAACATGAGATTTTCCCAAAATCCTGGGTGGTATCCCTAAAAGGGCCAAAACACCCCTCGGCCATCCAAGGGACCACTACCCCTAATTCTATGTGGAAAAAATTAACAAGCGTAGGGTTAGGACATACCTGGAACTCATGGCGGCTCATCCAAAGACCTTCTGGATCTCCCATAATCTCTCAAATCACACTCTAGAAGGTCATCAATGAATAGTACAAATGATTTCAAAAAGTGGGCCCCACTCCTATTTATAGTAATTTGACACAAAATTCAAACTAAACCCACAAACAAACCGTAGCTCCATTTAAAAAACCGTTCACACCACTATGAGTAGTGCTTCAAGCTCTGTGGCATGAAGCCAACCAATTTGAGTTCCCACTAGTTTCATCAAGACACTATTTTTACTTCGGTACCCCATAGCTATGGATTGTTTTGTTCATAAAATTTCTACATTGTCAATACCTTGGTCATGTTATTTACTACACTGGGGTATGTTCATCGTATGTGTAGGATCTAGACCAAGACAAGTTCATGACCCTTGTTTTTATAAGAACAAGGCTCCATGCTACATCAATGGCGCAGATTTTCCTACCATAGGTATGATTCCGAAACTTGCATATAGGCATTATGTACCCTCCTTTTATAATGCATCTATTAGTATTCCCACAGATAACCATAGGGCCCTCCTTTCCAGTTTTGACATGCCATCAATGTCATAATTGGGAATAGCATGTCCCCCCATGGGTGTGCGCACCACCACCATCCCATTTGTTAATTGACACCTATGATTTTGAGCCACACAAGTTTGAAAAACCTTATACAACATGGAAAGATCACCCCTTAGCTTTTGATCATTTTGTAATTGTGCATTTACCCCACCAAGTAAACACCATTAGCGTCCTTGGATCAGGTTACAATAAATATTCACAAACCCCACTCATACCTCCATGAGCTATTTACCCTCTGCAATGTTCTTCCTATCAACATCTCCATGAAGACACCTAAGGGTCCCTCTGTTGACACAACACTTCTCAACAGGGGTTCACTCTGTCATCAACAAACACCAACAACCCTTACGCACTGGCCTGGAAAGGAGTTACCCTTCCAGCAACGCCTGCGAAGTAGGTGAGGTTTTACCCGAAGTGAATAAGGGTGTTGCAGGAACCAAGCTTCCGCAATTGCGAAGAAGATATGTTCATGTAAACCAGAGATTACAATATTTACCACAATCTATTTAACCAATCATTTGCATATTTATTTCAAAACATATTCAAAAATACATTCTCGTCGACCAACAACATGTATCAACAAAAATCAACAGAAAGCATTTAAATAACCCATCATCGCAAAACATAGAATTCATAATGGAACATCCGCATTCATTAACATCTACAGAACAAACCTCACAGAGAATAGTCAACAGAATCCAAAAGATCACACTAATCTCCAAAACCTAGATTCCCTTAGGATTATAATCTTTCTCTATTTATATATTTTTCTCTTATTACAATTTGGTCCACCTGACCGACTCAACTAATCTAACAACTCTTATATTTCCACAAAACGTGGTGAAAGGTCCTTCTTCCGCGGAATGACTCATTCGCACCCGTCGGCTTCCGCACTTCCTACGGATCTATCCTGTGCCCAAAGTCCCCCAACACAAACTTATGGCTCGTCTCAAGCCACTTCAATAGGACACTACTGGTGTGCATCCACCTTGTATTGTGCTTGGTCCTCTCGAAACTATTCTTGCTATCTGGAACTCACTGTTGTGTACTTCGCATCCACTTTTGTTGGTCACTTGTTCACTGTCATGTATTTTCTGGGCTCATCCTCCAGTCTCTTGAAACCTTGATCATCTACCTCTCTAGAGTCTGCTGGATCACTCCATGTTTGTCCCTTCCAGAGAAAGGGGTTGTCGACGATGCCAAGGTGGGAAATAGGCTGACTACTTCGGCACATCTGTTTCGCGTCTTGCGTTGCTTCCTCCCAAGGTCAGGGGATTGCTGCCCTTGTTCTTCTGATGTTCGCTGGGGCTAGGAAGCTGTGAACTACTACGATGTACTTAGACATCTCAGATGAAACCTCGGCTTCGTGATACCCGAGTGTCCTGGCTTCCTGTTGCTCCAGGGGCTGATGAAAACTCGTCATTCGGGCTCGTAGCGCCCCTAGTGCACTACCACACGAAATGCAATGGAGCATTTCTACAACCTCCTTGAAACTCCTACCTTATCCAATGACCTTCCTTGCTCTCAACATGGGTTTCCTACTTCTGGAAAATACCTCGATGCTCTACTGGGTGTCTAGTTCTTGTATTTATGCATTTCCCTCGTTCGGGATGTTTATTCCAAGAAATCCACGGTGGATCCGTTCTGTTGAGACACCGATTCTGTCATCATTTCGGCTACATGGGGTGACTGGTTTCCTACATGCGAGATGAGTGGCCATACCGCCCCCCCTCGCTCCTTGTGTCATTCTAGTGCGAACTGTCATCGTTGGTGCCTCCGGCCATGCTGTGTGCCAAATGTGCCTCATGCCATCGCTGATTTATGCCTAACTCATCATTATCTGTGTTCGTCAGACCTGTCATCCGAAAAAGTCCCATCCGTACTGATTTGATAGAGTCGCGATCCTGCTGCGATCGTAGTCCATACTCCAAGCTGCGAAACAATCCTTCTTTGATTTTTTTTTATTTTTTATTTTTTCATCCACTCTGCGTTGGGTCATGATGATAGGGATTCAACCTACACCCATTGACTAATTTAGGTAATAGTACCCCATCCAAGCTCTATAACTGTGTGCCGCCTCCATTCATAATAAAAGTGATAATATATGGTCCCAACCAGTGCATTTGTAACTTGCCAGGGTATTTTGCGAATTTGCTATGATATAACAGAACTGTATCCCCCTTCTATAGGTGTTTCATCTTTACATAGCGAGTTTTCCATGCCTTTTGGTGGTCCTTTTCTACATTCTGGTGAGACCCTGTAATGAATTGATCTTCGTCCAACTGTATTAGTTGTGCCAATCGTTCCTTGAGTGCGCTATCGTCGTTCATCTCTGTTGCTACGGTGATTCGTAAACTTCGTGCTATGTATTCCATTGGCATCACTGCTTCCTAGCCATATACAAGTTTAAATGGAGTCTGTCTAGTGAGTCGCTTGCAGGTGGTGCGATATGCCCAGAGGACCACTGTAATTTTTAGGTCCCAGTCGTCGCGGTTCACGTTGCACAGTTTGGTGAGTGCATGCTCCAGGATTTTATTAAATGCCTGAATGGTGCCATTCTCCTGGGGGTGGTAGGGTGTGCTCTTCTTATGCTAGATCTGAAATTCCTCCGTCATCACACCAATCATTTGGTTAATGAAGTGGGTTCCTGGACTGCTTAGTAAGACTTTTGGGAAACCAAAACGAATAACCACATTGTTAAATAGGAATCGTGCTATAGTTGTAGCTGAGCAGTCTTTTACTAATGTCGCTTCCACCCAGTGCGTCAGGTACTCTGTTGCTGTGATGATGTACCGTGACCCTGTCCTTCTCCCTGGAGGATTGATGGGTCCCACAAAATCAACAGCCCATTTGTCGAAAGCATGCAATGTTACTTGTGGTACCAGTGGCATTTCGTCACGTCATGAGGGTTTCCCGGTTCATTGACACACATCGCAGCTCCTAGCATAATCTGTTGCATCACTATGCAAGCTTGGCCACCATAGTCCTACATGAAGGATCTTTCGGGCAGTTGCTTGTCCTCCATAGTGTCCCCCAACAATTTCGTCATGTGCTTATGATAGGATCTATTCCTGTTCATGCGGAAGAATGCATCGTCACAGAATCTTGTATGGGCCCATTTTATATAACTCCCCTGCAATTAGCTGAAAGTCTGCAACTCAGACAACTAGTTGCTTCCACTGGCTGGTAGTGAGGTCGGCCGGTGCCTCCCCTATCGCTAAAAAATGAATTATTTCTTCGTAGTGGTTATCGACGATGCCAATCCTAAAAAATTGAGCATTCAACAATCCTTCGTCAATGCTTCTTGGTTCCTCTCCAAATTCTATTAGTGGGAGATCATTGGGTCCCGTGTTCAAGCCCTCTGGCTTTACAATGATTTCAAAGTCTGACTCCTGAAATAGTAATAGCTAGCTGCAGATTCCCCCCCAAACAGAGGCTTGTTCACCAGGTATTTTAATGCAGAGTGATCGGTGAACATTTTGAAGTGACCCCCAAAAAGGTAGTGCTTGAATTTTTGCAATGCATAGACCATAGCCAGCCCTTCCCACATAGTGGTCATGTAGTTCCTCTCCACCGTAGATAGGTTCCTACTAGCAAATGCTATCAGATGGTCAATGTCGCTGGTTCTTGGTTGGGCCAGGATAATGACCAGTGCAACTAATGATGCATCAACATGTACATGAAATTCTTTCGTCCAATCTGGGAATGGAAGGATTGGTGCTTCAACCATCTTTTGTTTCAATATGTCGAAGCTTTTCTGACATTCCCTGGTCCATTCGAACTTAGCATCTTTCTTGAGTAACTTTTCCATGGGTGCTATGATCGCCGCATATCCTCGAATGAATTTTCGGTAATACCCTGTGTGTCCTAATGTTGCTCGTAGTTGTTTTGTTGTTGTGGGTGGTGGGAGGTCGACAATGATGGCAATCTTCATCGGATCTACCAACAGCCCTTCATGGCAGACAATGTGGGCCAACAATATGCTGAATGAGGTGCAAAAGATACATTTCTTGAAGTTCAAGGAAATATGGCACTGTTGGCATCATTCGATCATTAGTCGTAAACTCGCAGCATGATCCTTAACTAGCCCATATATCATCCAATCGTCCTTATAAACGGCTAGAAATTTATGAATATAATCCTTGAAGGCGACTACCACTATTCTCGAAAATATGGCAGAAGCATTTTTCAATCCGAACGGCATCACTGTGTATTGAAAACATCCCCACTTAGTGACAAATGTGGTTTTATGTCGATCTTCTTTCGCGATCTTGACTTGGTGGTAACCCAAAAATCCATCTGTGAAAGAATACATCTCCTGGCCTCCTATGCCTTCAAGTACCTCATCGGTGAATGGGGTCGGGAATGGATCATGTAGGCAGGAGTCAGTTAATTTCCTTAGGTCTACACATATGTGTACTTCAATAGTTTTGTTGTCTTGGACAACCATTGGACTGATCCATTCGGATTCCGCCACTAGTTCCATTCTATATGCTTCCAACATTCACTCAATCTTAGCTTGTACGCATTCCTTATGTCTCGGGTTCAATCTATATGGCCGATGTTTTACTGGTTTCGCATCCGGTTTTAGGGGGATGCTCATTTCTCCTAAGTCTCTAGAAATTCCCTTCATTTCTGAGAACTTTGTTGAAAATAGATCCTAAAAATTGTGTAGTATGTCGGTGGTTTTCGCAATGGTCGATTCATTCAAGCAGTCCCCAATGTTTGCAAATTTCGGGTATTCCTCTGATCCAATGTTCACCTTTATGATCTTTAGTGGTTGCTGAAATTTTTTCAACGGTATGTCTGGTGCCTCAACACCACGACTACCCTCTGACTCTGGTATATATGTTTCCCTTGGGTCGTCGTCATCTTCAGGTCCTCCCGTGATGTTATAACATTCCATCAACATTTTTGGTGTTGTAGTCCATGCGGTTGTCATTGGTTGTTCGACCGGTCCTTCTTCAAATATTTTTTTGTGGATCACTTGAAGTGTGGTGTGGATCAGAGGATTTATATCGGCGAATGAAAAGGTTTGGCTAAAGCCAATGGTAAGTTGTTCCCAGGATCTTGTTCTGTGTCATAGTTCCTCCGCGACATACTAGCTCTGCGGTACCTCATCTAGTGTGTGTATAAATGCATGTACCCATTCTTATTGTACTCTTGAGCCGCATAGATGTTGATAAGCATTCACATGTGCTTTCGGGTCCCCTTGTCCATCATATTGTACCTGGTCGTTCTCCGCAGCTTCACCGAATCGAACCTCCATGAGGAGTCGACATACTATCGAAGATGTTATGTTTGATTTATGTGCTGCCCACCATCGCATAGGAGTCGCCTTCAGGGCCTCCTCCAGGGACAGAAGATGCTGTGGCTCTGCTAATTTGTTCTCAAATTCATTGATAAACGTGCCCCCGTTGGGTAGTCCCACATAGGTCAGTAACACATACTCCTCTTTAGCTACCATTCGTATGGACTGTGTTATCCGTGCACACCTTTGGAAGGATACTTCATGCAATCAGTTCTGCCAGTTCTCCAAGGCCTCATCTGAGTCAGAGGATGCGGAACTGGTGCTGCACCACTCTAATTCTCTGTCCGTGGTGGGGTTAACATGATCTTCCGAAATGTTGTACAAATTGTCCCATCCTTCTGTAAACTCATCTCTGACTGGTTCTATATAGCGGAGCCCTTCTGCCGGATCCAGTGGTGCAATTACCCTTAGTTCTTGGTTCTCAAATGACATTACTCTTCTTTTAAAGTTGATGATTGCTTGATTCTCCATAGCCCAATCTATCCCCAACAGCACTGGATAGGGACTAGTGCTATCCATGATCTCAATGAAATCGAAGTCCACGTACGTTCTGAGCCCCTCGATTTCAACCAGGTGTTGACATACTCGTCCAAGTGGAGTGACTTTGCTATGGTTCACCAATCGCAACTATACTGGTGACCAGGTCATCCGTGACTTCCCCATCGTTTCCCATGTCTGTTTAGTCAGGATGTTCACATCCGAACCAAACTCTAGGATGATGGAATCGACATCGAATTCTCCAATCTATGCGGACATCCGCATCTCTCTGCCTATTTTTTTATGTATGTGATTCACTTTCTGTTCCAGCCGTGCACCTCCCTGTCGCTATAGCAGACCCGCTATTTTGTCCAATATTTTTGGGTCCTTCGCCAAATCTAGGCAACTTCCTAAGAAGGCCTTGAGGGTGGTTGCCTTTTTTTGCGACCTTGTTGGGTCGAATGTTGGTGGCATGTCATAGACTTCTTCTTCCACAGCCTCTCATCACTGATTTCTCGTTGCATTCTGCGCTTCCGAGAAGACATCCTTCTCTGCTTTTGCACCATCATCACCTCGCTTCCGTCGTGTCTGTGTTGGTTTGATATGGGTGTCAGGCTTATTCGTTCCAGTCACCCCTCCTCCTTGTGTCACAATTTTTGAGATATTGTAACTTCAAAGAATATTATATTTGTACTTTATTATTATGGAGATGATTCATTCCTCCGTGAAGATCTTATTGTATATCCGGAGATGTTTATTCCTCCGTCAGAATGTGGTAACTTGGGTTATTAGACTTCCCTAGTGGGGGGTCGGCCCTGTATGTGTTATGTGGGTCAAAGAGTTATTAGAACTCCCTAGAGGGGTCAGCCCAGTCAGTTGTAGTGGGGTATTTAATCCATTGGTTAAATATGAGCCTACATGTCTTGTGTAAAAGAAAAGTCGGAGTAGTGTATAAATAAAGGAGGTGTGTTCCTCATTTGACATACACACTCACTTGAGAGAGGCGCACTTGTGGAGGAGAGGTCTGCTATAGTGGAGGAAGAGATCATGTCTTTGGTTTGCATCTTTGTATATTGCTGGTCATCTATTTTGGGGAAGCTTTGCTGGGTTTTCTACCCCATGAGGGTTTCCCAGGATAAATCTGTGTCTCTTGTGTTTATGCTATGCTTGTTGTTTCTTCAGTGATCCTGTATATGCTATTATTGTGAAATGGAATGTAATGCTGCTATTTTCTGTCTTAGCATATTGAATTTTAACATGGTATCAGAGCTAACATGAAGGAAGGCAATGTATGGCACTTACGACACTTGCTTCCGTTGCGACAATTTGAAGGTTAGGGTTTTATATAGCAAAAACCAGTCATCGTGGAACTTTCGCTATAAATCCATTTATGCGAAGTTTCAGGATATGAAAAGTTTACAGGTCATAGATAACATCCCCAGGTACCTTATGTCCAAAGGGAAACCTCAGATTTGTTGTACCTTGTGAGTTATTATCAGTACAAGTTAGTGTTTCTACCTCTTCCAGATCTCAGTCAAAATCAGGTGACCTAGGAAAAAAGGTCATAACTTGGGCTAGGAAGCTCCAAATGCAATTTTGTAAAAAGTGATAGGTAGAACACAGACTGTACTATCGCAAGAAACTTTTGCAGAGGCCGAAATGGAACCAGTGACATGTGGCATGCCGTACAAGATCGCTCTCCTGTTTTATCCCATAAACAGGTCACGTTGCGACACTTGGAATAACTCTCTCTCAGAGAGTCCAATTGAGGTCAGACCTATCAAGATGGAAATATAATAGGGTGAGCTATCTCAAAAAACGTTTTCAGAGGATGACGTTCAAACAGTGACACGTGGCACACCGTACAAGTTCGCTCTCATGTTTTATCCCATAAACAGGTCACATTGCGACACTTGGCATAACTCTCTTTCAGAGAGTCCAATTGAGGTCAGACCTATCAGGATGGAAATATAACAGGCCAGGCTATATCAAGAAACTTTTTCAGACCCTGTGGATTGAAAAATTCAGCGTTACAGCAGAAACAATCAGGTACATATTTCTGTCAAAACAGAATTATTTTTTGAGCACATTCATTCATGGCTTCTGGAATTTAGGGTTTCGAAGAAAGTTGGAATTTTTGGAATCAGAGTCCACGGCTGAATGATACTCAGGAAAATTGAAATTTAGAGACCAAGATCAAATTTTTTGGTCGAGTAGAAGACCGGGCTTGGTCAAACCCTAGTTCAGGATTGTGATAAGAAAGATGGAAAATTAGGGCTTCAGCAAAAGTTGAAATTTTTTAAAGTCTGTAACCACGGTTGGAAGCTCCTCAGAAAAATAAGAGTTTAGAGCCTTGGATCGAACCTTTTGACTAGACAGAAGGGTGGGCTTCATCAAACCCTAGTTCGGGTTTCTGTCCAGAAGATCCAGAAATTTCAAAGGCAATTTTGAGGGGTCAAATTTTGGAAATTTCAAAATTGAAGTATGCAAGTTTGATCAGCTCAGCAAGACACATCCTTCCATCGATTCATAAGTATGAATGTCAAAGATTGAATTTTTAGGGTTTCTCTAGCAAACCCTAATCAAGCTCTAGATCAAGTTTCAGGGGGAGTTGAGGCTAAGGCCTTACATAAGAAGACTACAAGAAGTCTTGACAGGTATGACTTAAGGAGGTTCAGGTATGTCTTGAAATCTGATTCTTGATTAAGTTCATAATGTGTTTGTCTTCATGTTATTTATTAGTACAATCTTGATTAATTGTCTTATCACCCTAGCAACAGTATGAATGCATGCGAATGATCGAAGGCATTCATTGATTAGGGCTATATGATTGTACTTATGCATTATGGTGTTGTGTGAGGTTGATGTTGTCTGCTAACAAGATACAGGTACATCACAAAAGACAAATGAAGTTCCATGACCATGACAACATGAAGACAAAGACTCATCCACTTACGAGGTATGTATGACTTTGTTATATTATGTTTAACCTATGAGACATGCAGGTTCTAGCTCAGGATCTCTAAATCATTGAAGAGATTGTTTAGGTATGTTGTACATAACTAAGCAGGTATACTAATCCAAGTATGTTTTCCTATGTCATGTTAGAATCTTACCTTGTGTTAGGATCCCTTATATAAGTATACTTGGTATGATTGGTTATGCTTATTCATAAAGTTAGTAATCAAGGTTTTGTGCATATTATGTCTTTTATCTTGGTTGATGATTTAACTAACCAGATCAAACAAGAATATGCATGAGTAAAAGAAGACTTCCTTGAAATCCTGAATACTAATGATCATGACTATACATATTCAAGATTATTTAGAATTAGAATGTTTTGATAATATTGAGAATATTCTAATGAATGTATGAGATCATGAGAATGACACTAGTGCACACTTGAGCATGCACAACGGTACAGAATGAATAGAAGTTCAGAAGACATACAAAAGATCAAGCGGGAGGCAACCACACAAACATAAAAGATAAGTATTTGAGTTGTTATTAGAAATAGTAAATGATATTGCTTGTATGCATATTTGTATTCCTAGAATATATCATGCTACTAATATGCATATGATTGGTAAGTTGGACAAACATTCCATTGTTGCTTTTCTAGAATGAAACCTCCTTGCTGACATGCTGAGAGCTGTGCACACTCTCGATAGTATGTTCTAGTAGAGATGGAAGGCATCTAGATAGCCACTGTATGCATACAGGATATGGGAAAGTGTTGTGCCAAAGTATTGGTCAAAATAGTTGCATAACTATGTAAATGATATCTGTATGCATAATAGGTTATCATGTCAATATGATTTGATGATTATGAAGTATTACTAATCATGTACTTAATTTTGATTTGTAGGAAAGATCATGATGAATGATGAACACTGAACAAGCGATGGATGTTCAACAAAAGAGTTACAAATCAAACACACTATAGAAGGCTTGTGGCTAGAAGATTCTCTTAGAAAGAGGAAGAGAATCATGATGAGATGTTTTGCTCCAAGTAGCTAGATAAGACCATTCTCTTAATGGTGTAATTAAAGAAGAAGTGTGAATCAGGTTCTGTATGGGTACCCAGGATTGGTAGTCAATTGATGAGTTTAATGATCATCATGGGTGATGTGGATCTCAACCTTTGCTACGAGGTTGAATATGGCTTCTATACACATATGACATGGATGCAAGAAGGTATCTCACCACAGAGTTCGAATGATTTTGAGGCTCATATTAGTAGACCCATCTGACGAGAGATGGCACAGATAGATATGCAGAAGATCACTCAATGCAGAGTGTGAATAATGGACAATTGACAGCTTCATGACAAAGCTTGGGCTTTAGCAGAAGTAAAGTTGATACTAACCTTCACCTTAAGGTTGTGGATGATGAACCTATCATGCCATTATTGTATGACAATGATCTCTTTCTGACAAGGAATGAGAAACAGATCATGAAAATGGCAGCAAAAATGAAAATGAAAGATCTCGGATTAATGCACTACTTCTTAGGTCTAGAAGTATGGCAAGATCCAAAAGGAATCTTTTAAATCAAGGTAAGTATGCTGTGAAGTTTCTAAAAAGATTTGATATGTTGGAGTATAAAGCCATGGCCACTCCCATGGACTCCAACTTGAATTTTTAGTTAATGACTCATTGGATTTAGTGGACCTAACCCTATATAGACAAATCATTGGGTCATTGATGTATTTAACGAATACTAGGCCAGATATATGCTTTGCTGCAAATACCCTAAGTCAGTATCTAGTAGAACCTAGAAAGGTTCACTTAATAGCTACAAAGCATGTAGTGAGGTACCTAAAAGGTACATTAGATTTTGGTCTATATTATCCTGGAGGTCATGAACTCTGTTCACATGGTTACTCAGATTTTGATTGGGCAGGAAGTGCCTCAGACAGAAAGAGTACATCAGGTGGATGTTATAGTCTTGAATCTGCCATGATCTCATGGTTCAGCAAGAAACATTCTAGTGTGGCTCTTAGTACTGTTGAAGCAGAATATATAATTGTCTGCTCTGCCAGCTGTGAAGCAGTGTGGCTTCAGGAGCTATTATATGGAGTGTTTGACTTAGAAATGGATTCCACTGTGATTATGTGTGACATTCAAAACTGCATCAAGATAGAAAATCTTGTATTCCACGATAAGTCAAAACACATAGAGATCCGATACTTCTATATACGAGATATGGTGCAGAGAGGAGCTATCAAGCTCGAGTATATAAGCACTGAGGATCAAATTGCTGATATCTTGACTAAACCTCTGTCTCGAGTAAAGTTTTAATACTTCCGAGACAAGCTTGGTATAGTCCAGAAGGACCCTCCTCGAAAGGGGGAGTAGTATAGTATCTGATAACAACTCTATCCCATCAATTTGATGCACTTAGTTACTTAGAATTATTTAGATTTAGGAATCTTATATTTTTTCTTTTGATGTTAGATATACATGCTTTTGATGATAGATGTATACATGATTTTGATGATAGATGTATACATGCTTTTGATGATAGATGTATACATGCTTTTGATGATAAATGTTATGCATGTTTTGATGATGAGTATACATGTTTTGTTATGCATGTTTTGATTATGAGGATATATGTTTTGATGATGAGGATACATGTTTTGTTATACATGTTTTGATGATGAGGATACATGATTGACACATGTTTTGATGAAGTTCATGGTAAACATGTGAGGGGATTGGATCATCCCTGGACTTTAGTCTGAAATAAGAGCCGTAGACGTATGTCTTCGAGAATGAAGTTCTTGGTGAACATGTGAGGGGATTGGATCATCCCTGGACTTTAGTCCGAAAGAAGAGCCGTAGACGTATGTCTTCGAGAATGAAGTCCTTGGTGGACGGTTGAGGATTAAGTCATCCTTGGACGTGGTCCTAAATGTATGGTGGAGTATTAAGTCATACTTGGACATAGTCCTAAATGTACGGTTGAGGATTAAGTCATCCTTGGACGTGGTCCTAAATGTACGGCGGAGGATTAAGTCATCCTTGGACGAAGTCCTAAATGTATGGTTGAGGATTAAGTCATCCTTGGACGTGGTCCTAAATGTACGGTGGAGGATTAAGTCATCCTTGGGCGTAGTCCTAAATGTATGGTGGAGGATTAAGTCATCCTTGGACGTGGTCCTAAATGTACGGTGGAGGATTAAGTCATCCTTGGATGTGGTCCTAAATGTACTGTGGAGGATTAAGTCATCCTTGGACGTGGTCCTAAATGTACGGTAAGGATTGGATCATCCTTGGACTTTGGTCATGTGAACTGAGCCGTAGACATTAGGTCTCCAAGAATTGATAGGACTGGATCGTCCCTGGACTTTGGTTCAAAAGGTACATGACAGGACTGGATTGTCCCTGGACTTCGGTTCAAAAGGTGCATGATAGGATTGGATCGTCCCTGGACTTCGGTTCAAAAGGTACATGACAGGACTGGATCGTCCCTGGACTTCGGTTCAAAAGGTACATGACAGGACTAGATTGTCCCTGGACTTCGGTTCAAAAGGTACATGACAGGACTAGATCGTCCCTGGACTTCGGTTCAAAAAGGTACATGACAGGATTGCATCATCCATGGACATAGGTCCTAAAAAGAACAGGATTGATCATATGATGATGATGCTGATGATGGTATGATGATGATGCTGATGATGATGCTGATGATCGTATGATGACGATGTTGATAATCGTGTGATGACGATGCTGATGATCGTATGATGACGATGCTGATGATCGTGTGATGTTGATGCTGATGATCGTGTGATGACGATGCTGATGACGATGCTGATGACGATGCTCATGATCGTGTGATGATGATGCTGATGATTGAGTACTGTCAACTCTAATGATGTTGATGTTCCAGTAACTAGTCAAGTTACTGATGATGATAAATTGAAGAAAGTTTCCGATGATTTATAGATGTATCATGTATGATGTTGATGACTCCTTGCTCGTGCAGATGCTGTTATAATATCCTTCTCGTTAAGGGGGAGTGTTGAGATATTGTAACTTCAAAGAATATTATATTTGTACTTTATTATTCTGGAGATGATTCATTCCTCCATGAAGATCTTATTGTATATCCAGAGATGTTTATTCCTCCGTCAGAATGTGGTAACTTGGGTTATTAGACTTCCCTAGTGGGGGGTCGACCCTGTATGTGTTATGTGGGTGAAAGGGTTATTAGACCACCCTAGAGGGGTCGGCCCAGTCAGTTGTAGTGGGGTATTTAACCCATTGGTTAAATACGATCCAACATGTCTTGTGTAAAAGAAAAGTCGGAGTAGTGTATAAATAAAGGAGGTGTGTTCCTCATTTGACATACACACTCACTTGAGATAGGCGCACTTATGGAGGAGAGGTCTGCTATAGTGGAGGAGGAGATCATGTCTTTGGTTTGCATCTTTGTATATTGCTGGTCCTCTATTTTGAGGAAGCTTTGCTGGGTTTTCTACCCCATGAGGGTTTCCCAGGATAAATCTGTGTCTCTTGTGTTTATGCTATGCTTGTTGTTTCTTCAGTGATCCTGTATATGCTATTATTGTGAAATGGAATGTAATGCTTCTATTTTCTGTCTTAGCATATTGAATTTTAACAACAATCCCTATTGTTGCCTGATCATCTTGGGATTCTGTTGAAATCATCTGTATGGTAGGTGGCGGTTTCGGAACATTTGAGTTCTAGTTCTGCTTCGTTTTCCATTTCACAATAAGCTGAGGGAAATACTCGATACTGTGATCTGTAGTGCTCCAATTTGTACATTGTGGCACAGGATTCATATAGTCTCTTTAATAGTGCCCCTGTTGGCCACACTTATAATAGGTGATTGGGCCTCATCCCCTTCCAGTAGCTCTTCCATGACCTCGTCCTCCATGGAATCCTCCACCATAGCCTCCGCATGGTGGCCCATATTGTTGATACTGTGGTTTCCTGTACTGTGGTTGTTGATACTGCTGCGGCCCATATTATGGTTGTCCATACGGTGGTCGGGGATACTATGGGTTCCCGTACTGCCCCTGGTCATATTGCTGTGGCTGACTATACTGCGATTGTTGTTGCATCACTTGTGGTTCCTCCCCTTTCATAAAGTATGTGTCATTTGTTCGCTCTTGCAGCAGGTCATAGGCCCTGCAGTCCTTCTCATCATGGTCCACCAATCAACAGAACTTGCAGTACAAATTCACTGGTTTTGATACCATCTTTTGCAAGTATACACACTCCTCCAGTTGGTGTCCTCTGGACTGACATACAGTACACCATGGCATACCTCCTTGTCGAAGGGGGTTTGGTGCCCCTCACTGCAAATACTCCCAAAATTCTAAGCAATTGTCCTTATGGTGTCCTTCGTTTCAGCATCTGGTACACCATATGTCTCCATGAGTCTCCTTTCCCTTCTTTATGTCCTCCAATTGGAGCGTTAAATTGGCCAATTGTGCATGTACCCTATCCATTCCCATCCCTGCGTCACCAATTGGTGATGCCTCTAGTTTAATTGCAATTTCCAATGCCTCCACTTGTGTCGCAACCTTTAGCTGCATCAACGGTCCTCGTATATGCGGTACCAATCCTGCGATAAACCACTCTTTATATTGTAACTCATTTATCGGAAACCTCACTTTCACTATCAGCGTTTTGTAATGCTGATCAAAATCCCACATTGATTCATTCAGAAATTGCTTAATCTCTTTAAGCTCTGTGACATATTGCGACTTATATTTTGGTTTTTTAAACTCGTGAATCATTGTGGCTCTAATCTCAGCCAATTTTTTTGTCGCTGTCCCTACCGGAACTTTTACGAATTTCATGTACTAGTCTAGCGCACGACCCCTCAAGGTCGTCGTTAGTTGTCCCAACTTTATCGCATCATCCTGGACCTGCTTCACGGTCCAGACTACTTCCAATACAAACCAATACTGTTTGGGATCCTCAGTCTCATTTCCTTGGAATGTCGGCATCTTTGCCTCGTCTGCCATCCTAACACTGCTAGTATTGTTGTTTACCGAAGTGCTACTCTTAGCATTGCAAGTAGGGAAACTTCGTGAGTAGTTTTGGTTTCTTCCTATAAAATTTGGAGTAGTGTGCCGGGTCAAAGGTACGTGGTAACTTAAGATTTGACCTTGTTCTGCCTCTGGGGTAGCCTACTCAATGTTTTCCTCACAATAAGGGCGCTTCCTTCCTTGTAGTCCTGCCTCATGATTCTCTGTTCCGGTCCTCTCATGAGACTCTCTCTCAATCCTTCTCTTCTTCTTAAGACACCAGAATATTGCTCCACTCCTCAAAATACCACACTCTTTGTTAGCTTCCCTCTCAAATTCATCGTCACTCATGTCCATCTACCACATCCTTCCGCCAGGATCGCATTTACACGATACCTTCACCCTCGCACACCAATTCTTCTACTCATCAGCGGACATCCTCAATATTTATTTTTCACGGACCATCATTTTAATCCACAACTTCAGTGATGACAACAACCTTCCCCTTGGTCCTCTAAAGAAATTTATTTCAGTGTCGCTGTATGACTTAATAGTATCTACCGCGAACTCAGTTATGTACCACTCAAGGATACTGTCTACCCAAAAATCAATAGCTCGCGATACTTTGTTGTTGACATGTTTCAGTTGTCACACTAAATCAGGGGTTCAACACTCAAGTTCAGTCTTCTGGCAGTGATTTTTGTGATCCTTCAACTATGCTAGCCACTCACGCGGTACCACCAGGAATTCACAAAAGAAGATTTCGTGAATATCTTAATAGACGTATTTCTGTAACCACTCAGTTGCTATCTATTTAGGGTCCATCTTCTCACTTCCTGTGATTTCTTCCTATTTCTTGTCAAACCCGTCTTGGATCTCTGGTTTTGTCAAGTGCCACAACATATCCCCTTCTTTTCTAGCTTAGGGTCCTGAAAATGGAACCATTTGTTGACACAACTCTTCTCGACAGGGGTTCACTCTATCGTCAACAAACACCAACAGCCCTTACACACTGGCCCAGAAAGGAGTTACCCTTCCTACAATGCCTGTGAAGCAGGTGAGGTCTCACCCAAAGTGAATAAGGGTGTTGCAGGAACCAAGCTTCCACAGTTGCGAAGAAGATATGTGCAGGTTAACCAAAGATAACAATATTTACCACACTCTATTTAACCAATCATTTGCATATTTATTTCAAAGCATATTCAACAGTACATTTACGTTAACCAACAACATGTATCAACACAAATAAAAAAAAAAGCATTTAAATAACCCATGATCGCATAACACAGAATTCATAACGGAACATCTTAATTCGTTAACATATACAGAACAAACCTCGTAGAGAATAGTCAATAGAATCCAAAAGATCGCATTAATCTCCAAAACTTAGATGCCCTTAGGCTTACAATCTTGCTCTATTTATATGTTATTTTCTCTTATTACAATTTGGTCCACCTGACCGACTCAACTAATCTAATAACTCTTATATTTCCAGAAAACATGGCAAAAGGTCCTTCTTCCGCGGAATGACGCTTTTGCACCTGTCGGCTTTCGCACTTCCTGCGGATCTATCCTTTTCCAACACCCTCCCCCTCAGAAGTAACTAGTTCTATTCAAGTATACATTTCATGGAATTAATTCATGGGGCACCCGTCTTTACTTATGTGAATTAACCCTTACTTAATCTTGGAAAGCATCCCCTGATCAACTCAAAACCGTAGGGACTCCACCTATCATCAAATATGTCCCCCTACATATGCAAAGATGTGGGGATCCCACCATTATTATGTATGTACAAACAATTCCCACATCACCTTACATTACGGGAACACTATATTATTTTGGAAGCAACCCATGGTCTCCTTTGAATAATGTATTTGAGTCTCAATATCCTCAGTAGTATTTGTTTTTCCGGTCACTATTACTCTCCATTTTGTGTCTCCATCAAATCCCTTTCATTCGCATTTTGTCTCTGTCCGCTTCAAGATATACCATTCTAAAAGGAAAGTTGTCATTACCACTCCCCATGTTTACATTGATCAAAGAAAGTCATGATCCCCGCGCTTATGATCCAGTCTTGTGTCATGTCTGTGCACTCCCCTAGTTGGTTAAAACTTGATTTCGGTCCTCATGATAGGACTCTCATCTTTTCATGTACTTCAACTCTCATCGATTTCAAAACACTATATTATGAGAGTTGCATTAGTTGTAGTTGTACCTTGGTATCCCTCGCAATCACTCTAAGGGATCATCTCAAACTTTGTAGGGAGATTCATCATTGCTCCCTAACTAAGTGGTTTCCCCTATGCTCAACATCAACACATCTATCACATCAGAGGGAAATGTAATTTTGAAGATAGGACTCTTCACATTTCCAAATCACGGTAGTAGTCTACCTGGCATACTGAAGTCTCGGGAAGATTCATGAACCATACTGGTCTGCCACCCCTATGGGATTATCATGATCATGAGCAGTATTGCTTCCTCATCATCTAGCAACAGTTCTAGGGTTATTTACTCCAACATGGATCGAATCCTCCTTCATCCATGCTCCAACAGTATAATGGAGTTGACCGCTCTGTCCTCTCTTATTGTAGTCATATCAACAACATTTCATGAGCATGGGTATACCTGCTTCGTTTGTATAATTACTATTCTTAACTACAGCTCCAAAGGTTGTCACCAATAGTCTTCCCACATGGAAGGACCCCATTTGTCCACACATGCTCTATCCTATAGAATAGGAGTGAAACAAAAGAAAACATTATGCATTATCGGCTCTACAGTACCCTCAAAACCTCATACATCAAGGGGCATCTATTAACGCCTAAATCTCACACACATGCGACATTTCAATGAATCTTGTAGTAAGGTTTCATTAACATAAATAATTCAACTCACAAAAGGCATCCTCAATAGATACAAAAAACCACATGAGTCCAAAAGTGTCAAAAACCAATCAAAAGAAGGGGTTGCATGACTAATACACTATTGACTCACGCTATAGCTTAGGTTACCATAAAAATGCACACACAATACTCGTGTGGCTATTCCTTCGATAGTCACGCTACTATCAAAATGGAGGGACAACCTACTACGGCACATTGAAGGCTCAATCATCTCCAAGGATCCTAATTCGGCTCCTCACACACTTGGAAGCATTAACTAGCCCCCCTAAGTACCCTAGAACTAGGTCATGGAGAAGATGATTTCACATTTGGATCTAGTTGTTTGTTGGCCACCTATGGGACTGTAAAAGGAAGGCATTGGTAAGCATTTTGTAGAGAGATATCAAGAGCAAGGTTATGTTCCTGGATTTTTCTTGGAGCTTCATCATAGCCCACCTCTTCCTATCATTGTGAGCATTCCCAAGCTCCCTTGCCACCTTCCTTCAAGGGGCAAGAGTTCCTCTCCATTATTCCATTGTTGTCTTAACATTTAGTTTGGACAAAAAAGGCCTCCCTAAGGGATATTCTTGGCTTCCCTTTAATCCCACATCTCCTACGTGTTGTATAGCTTGACCATTGGGCAATACAAAAGTGGTTTGGCATATCTTGGATTGTTATTGGAGTTTTCATTCTCTCCCCATCTCTTTTATTTTTATTTTTATTTTTATGCATATATCTTTGTTTTCATGTGAATTACACTAACAATCTATTTTAGGATCACTTGGAGGAAAACCAACCACCCACCCACAAGGGATCCAAGGAATGAGGCCTTGTTGCAGCCTAAAAGACCTAAGCCCTTACCAAGTGGAAGAGTTCACTTGTGCATTTTGTTCCATAACAACCCCTAATATTAATTAGATCTTAAATTCATAATATTTGTTACAATATTGACCCTTAGTAATTCATATGTACTAATGGTTAGTATTGTAACAAAAAATTTGAAATTAAGATCTAATGTGGGTGTACCGATGAAATTATATGAGAAAATGATCTTTGTTTTCAACCCACTTACTATCACAAAGATGAGAAGCTATTTCATCCCATGATGTTTTAGGAATTACTTTTCACGATGGAGCTCATGAGCATTTGTTCTTATTTTAGCAATGTTTATTTCCTTTTAATGCTAATTAAAACAAATAGAGACTATTTGTATTCTAGATTAGGGTTGATCACCTTCTTCTAGAATCTTAATTTTATCTTATTTTCTAAGTCTTTATTTCATCACAACTTTTCCTTAAATATAGATGTAATAATACTTTTAATATTATCATTATTCTTGAAACTGGCCTCTTCCTCGATTCCCTAGTAATTTAACCTAGACATGGTATCTTTATGCCATCCTTGCTTAAGCCACATGTTTTTTTGACTATAGTATGGAGCAATATTATAAATTTTCCCATATCCCACATTGTTTATCTTGTTCTTGTACATTATCTACAATGGGGAAAAGATGTGCTTTTATGTCGAGGATAGGATATGTTGTATCTCCTTTAATTTCGAAAATATATGTTATAAACCACTATTGGGTTTGCTCTAATCCTTATCCGTGATTCTCTAGAGATGTTGCAGACCCAAAATTTGCATCCATATAAGATAACACGAATGAAGAGCATCTCAAACTGAACTCTTCTCTTATCCCAAAGAGAAAGGTCTACTAATTTATAATGATTTTCATTTTTATATTAAGATTTCAACCCTCCCTTGATTTTTTAGCTCAATGCTACAATTCTAGTTAATCTTGTGATGAAGATCAATCCCCATAGATTTGTATGAAGTCATTTCCTTGAAGTTTTCTTTACCATACATGAAATTATCATAAGTGATCTTTTGGGATTTTAATATCATAACCTTTATTTTGTCAGTGTTAACAGTCATACCCATATTAGAGAAAAATCCTTGAGAATTTTTAGTTTCTTATCAATATCTTAGGGACTCATCACGATAGGAATAATATCATCAACATAAATATGAAGAATGATGAGTATACTATCCAAAATCATGTCATAAAAACCTACATCTTCCAAGAAACCTTCTATCGTGTCAATGTATATGCTAAGAAGGCTAGGGGACAAGGGACGACATTGTTTGACTCCTATATTACAATTAATTTATTCTGAACAGCCCTTAGAGCTCCAAAACATGGAAATAACATTCTCATATAGCCTTATCATAGTATATATCTCAACTCAAAAAGGACTTTTATCTCTTCTAATCTATTCCCACTCTATTCCAAAGGTTAGTTCTAAGCACTATGTCAAATGCTTTTCTAAACTCAACAAAGCGAAACATAAGATTGGTTTTATTATTATCACACTCCTCAACAATGGTCCTAAGTGTAACAATATAGTCCATAGTAGAATGATAGCTCCTAAATCATGCTTGGGATTCCTCTCTTTTCCCCCAACTTTCTAGCCATATGATGATCCTCTTTTCAAACATAATTCCTTATAACTTGCCTAAAGGAGGGATAGTCATAATGGTCCTATAATTAGATGGATCTTTTGTACCTCCTCTTTTAGAAATAGGAATAATGATACTTTCTATCCACAGTTTAGGGAAAGTAACCTTGATTCAATACTTAATTGAAGAGCTTATGGATGTGAGGGATAATGATAGGCCCACCAACTTTTAATATTTCTTCTTGGCATCCTTTGATGTTCTTAGCCTTCCCTTTTACAAATATTTTAACCCAAAACTCTATTTATTTTAAAGAGAAAACTTCTTCCTATATAGAAAGGGTTTGAGTGTTCTCCATTACATCCAGAAATTCACAAAATATTTTAAAATAAAATTTCAATCTCTCAAAAAAAAGAAGTCATATTATTTTATTTACTTTTATAACTAATAAGATATAAATATAATATAAAAATACAAGATTATGACATACTAAAATTTCATTTTAAAAATAAATGCAAAAATAACACCTACAAACAATGTAAATCCACAAGCCACCATACCTCTCTAAAACAATATTAATATGTTAGAATTACACTTAAAATATGATTTTCACCCTACAAATATATAACCTACAAATATATAATTGGTTTGCAATATGGAAAAAATATTTTGAGAGACTTGGTTTCTTTATCCACATACATTAAACATATATCATAAATATTATTAGAAAGTTGGTATGGGTACAAGAATGGAAAGACTCAATTACATTTTTTCACATAATAATTTACAAAAATTTCAACGAGACCAATTAATTCACAACATTGTGGCGAAATAAGTATAAACATCCCAACAAAACATAATCCCAATATGGATTCCTTGTCTTTATTGTCAACATACTACATAGGGTTCGTACGGTAAGTGAGGAGTAGAAAGACTTATTATATCGTTTGTCCAATTTAGTAATTTATAAAAGTTTCAACTAAGCCATCCAATTTAGTAATTTATGAAATATTGAACCAAACCAACCCACTTTACATCAACATTTACAATATATTCTCCCCTTGAAAATTGACTTCGCAATTAAAGTATCTCATATTGAAGATTGCCTCATACACTCAAGCCTCTATTTTATGCATTATTGAATTTCATATATATATATATATATTGGTTGGCATATGGTGAGGTAAGAAAGATATTAGAGAAAATTAATGATATAATTTTTATTATCTACTCCATTTTAAAACTAAATTGATTAAAAATAGTTAGTCTAAACATGTTGTGATGAGTTGTTGGAATTGTTTATATATAAAATTTTGATTGGTTGTCATATAATGGTGTAGGAGATATATTAGAGTGAATTGATTTGCAATAGTTAGTCTAAACAAGTTTAGATATGGACCATTTATAGTCTCATTTCCTCAGTTTTGTTTGAAATTTGGTTGAAAATTCATTAATTGTTGGAAGTAAATATATTAGATTTAAAATTTGTATAATAATGTCTAACAATTCTATTTAAAGATACCAAGTCTATTTATACATATTAGCGATTAATATTATAAAAAGATTCAAATCATATAACATTTAAACTATTCCAATTAATTGTACTTAATATCCATTCATCTAAAAGAATAGGTATTAACACGACTTTTAGGATAAACCATGATTATACGCAACCATCCCCTCATGAAGATAGGTGTTTTTTAAGGTAAGGGGACTAGAGTCAACACATTATGGAGAATAATACTACCTGCAGAAGAGATCACTGGGAATTGAAATTATTTTATGAGTGTTTTAGTTTACTCATTGATCTCCATTCTTTAACTTTTTACAAGTTTTTCTTCAAAGAAAAGAGAGACACCATATTAAATAAAAAGTTATATTCTTATTTATTAGTCATATCAAAGGCAAGGTAACTCTTAAGGTAGATTTCCTTTGACTTGGTATTAATTCACCTTTTGACTTTCAAAATTTTCACATAGTGTGATATTCCACATAGTAACTAAAATATTTTTTTTTCCATTGTATATTTATCTCACACCTCATTGTTCCAAAAATTTTGTTGGGCTCCTGTTTTCTAGATAGTACATAAACCAAAGTTTTAATATATGCTAGTACAAAAAGAAAGGTTTTACATAGGCTTGTACATAACCAAGATTTTTAACCTATACAATGAAACAATCATTAATGATATCACCTTCTCAAGGTTCCCCATTTTTTTCACTACCCTAGAAGTTCTATCAAGTAGTGGCAGTGCCATGCAATTCACCGTCTCTTCCATATTCACTACATGCTTGGGCCTTTTTTGCTTTATGCAAAGATTGCTCAGTTTTATCATATTTATGGAGCAATTTCTCTTTGAGTATCGTCTTCTTCTAAAGAAACTACATCTTGTATGTTCTGAGCTTTTGGAGTAGCAGCATTGCATCTTGCCTCTTCTTAGGTTATTATTAACTCTTCCTTTTGTCGCTTCAAAGTGAGAGCTTAGAAATATAATTCTAAATTAACACACTAAAAAATACAATATGATATACTATAAGTAAACTATAATCCTAAAACAACATGCTATAATTTTTTCCATTATTTTTTTGTTGAATTGGACTCTACCTAGTGTCATAATGCTCTTTTGGTAGCTATTTTCACGTTAGAATACACAAATCATTAGAGTTTGTTGCTAATAGTTTAGTTAAGGTATACTAAAGCGTAATCTTAAACCTCGTCTAAAATGATCATACCCACGGATAGTATAGAGTGATCAGTTGTGCATATATGCTACTTGCAATGATGCACCAAGTGAAAGACCCCTAGGTAGGAACCAATTCAACTATTTATAGTGTGAAGTTATATCTACTTCTAAGTATGATGCATGAAAAGAGTGATTTTTTTCTACTAAACCACTTGAAAAATGAATGCAATTCCATGGTTGACATGGAATACATGTGTAATTATTTGAATGCCCATTTCTAACAATACAAAAACCCGAAGAAGAAAATAAAGATAAGGCAAAGAATACCTACCAGATATACTTGCTCTGTCTCTAACCAAAAAAATAGAATTTGAGCATCGATATTGTGTTTGTATTATACATCCCATAATAGAAGATAGGTACATTATTGTTTCCATAACCAAAAATGAAACTTTTTGTTGCAATGATACTCCAATTGATCAATTACTTGAAAGCATCACTAGCCAGAACTATTTATCCAAGTATTGATCATCAATATATGAGGTGGGGATCCCATTTCACATTGAGGTGGAAGTAAATGTCAATTTGGACGAATATTCATTGTGGAAACCCTGTCAAGAGACCAGGACATCGAAATACAAGTCTTATTACTTCCACTTGGTGAATACCAATATTGGAAAAAATGAGACATTGATCATACTACTATGACATAAATTATACCAACTATTGCAAACATCTTCACAGTTTCAAACATGTTAATCCTATGAAATTCAGAGATAAACTTACTCTGTCCATATAAGATTTGTGCATGTATATATCAAGGTACATAAACTAACTAGATATGCAATGAGAAACAAATCAACCATCAAATCATAATGTAATAAATAGATAAAATTTATTATTACATAAGAAACTAAGAATGGAAGATAAAATAATGATCAAGCTCATTGACTGAATGAGAGAAGATAATTACAATATATAGAGATACAATTCAAAATAGTTTGTAGGGAAATTCAAATTTTCCATTCCATATAGAGAGGTCCAGTGAGGCTTAATTTAGAGTAGATAACACTAACAAGCCATGCATGCACTCCTGGACTGAGTTAATTGATTAAGGAACTCATTGATCACTCAATCAATTGAATAGTACCATGCATGTTCCTAAAATCACTCAAATGGGATTCTACTGACTTAAGTCACATGATGATGAGTGTTATGGATAATTTAGAATTAAATTAGTGGAGCAAATCTAATTTTTATTGCACTCTGTTTAAATCAAGGAAAAAATCCCCCAAATCATGGAATGCGCCCTCAAATCATGGAAGGTGCCCCAACAACCATGGTTTTTATTCATGGATGACTTAGGATGTCAATTTGAGTGTGGTTTGGTCCATTAAACTCATCAGGACATGCTTTATGAGGGTTATTTACTCTAACACCCTCCATAAGACTAACTAGGTAAAAATAACTAAGTAAAGAAAATGGGTCATGACAAATTTTAGCCATAATAGGTACCCATGTACATAAAAACAAATAAATTGTCTGAAATTTGGGAAAGAGGGATAAAAAATAGTGGGAAAACCCCCCAAAAGATAATGTAGAAGGAATTCTTTAAGCATGCTCCTCAAAAAATTCCTTTACTCCCAAAAAAGCTCTCAATCGGATAAACTACTGCTCGATAAAGGGATTTGTGAAGATCCATTCAAAACTTTGTGAACTACTCATTATTTTGAAGTGCATGCGAGCCCATTCACAAAATCCAAACACTTTGACGTAATTGAATGGTGGTTATTGACAACTCCTTGCATCAAATGGAGAAAATCCCTTGAAGCTTTTGGGCGGAACATGATGAATTGTAGGAGTGAAAGTTGTAGATTTGGAGAATGAGAAGACATTCTAGAGGTATTCTTAAATAAGAACCTAATGTGGGAGAATTTCTCCAATTGCCTCTTTCATCTTCCGAATGTATGTGAATAATTCCTCGTAGGACATTAGTTGTGAAGCTTATGGGTCCTCCTTCAACAAGACTGGATCTAGTGTACCAACTATGTAGCAACTAAGTTGGGGAGATAGGAGATACATGGCTACATAAGAGCTCTCTAATGTATGCAAATGATCTCATTGATGGCTACAAAAGCACTCTTTGATGGATACAAATGATCCCTTCAGTGGGTGCAAGTACACATCTTTGATGGTTGTAAATGAGCACTTCTTCGATGGATGCAATTACACTGTCTTGATGGATGCAAATGAGTACTATAAATGGGTTATTTGGTGGCTTCCAAAGACTTCTTTGGTGGATGAAAAACCTTACTTTGTGGATAAAAAAACACTTCTTTGGTCGCTGCAAAAATCCTTCTTCTGTGGTTGCAAAATTCCTACTTTGATGATTGCAAAAAGCATTCATTGGTGGCTTGCAAAAAGCTTTCTCGAATCTAAAAGAGTATTAGATGCAAAAGAATTCTTTGGTGGGTTCAAAATCCTTCATTGGTGGTTGTGAAATTCATACTGGATGGTTGCAAAATACTTCTTGGGTGGCTCTGAAATCCTTCTTGATGGCTACAAAAGCATTGCTTCAAAATCCCTTCCCAACCTACAAGCTAGATAACTTACAAGAAATCATTCAACACTAACTAGTTCATTACCCCCTATGTTCTGATACCACATAAGGTTTGTGCATGTATATATATAGGTACATAAACTAACTAGATATGCAATAAGAAACAAATCAACTATCAAATCATAATGTAATATATGGGTCACATTGATTATTACATAAGAAACTCAGAATGGAAGAGAAAAGAATGATCAATTTCATTGACTGAATGAGAGAAGATAATTACAATATATATAGAGAGACAATTAAAATTAGTTTGGAGGGAAATTTAAATTGTCCATGCCATGCAGCAAGAGATATTCAGGCTTAATTTAGATCAGATAACCCTAATTAATCATGCATGCACTCCTATACTGTGTTAATTGATTGAGGAACTCATTGATCACTTAGTTAACTATATAATACCATGCATGAACTCCTAAAATCACTCAAATGGGGTGATACTAACTTAATTGGGGTGATAATGACTTTTATGGGTCAATTGGTGTTCGGTTAGAACTAAATTAGTTGAGAAAATATAGTTCTAACTGAACTCCTCCTTAAATCAAGGTAAATACCCCCCAAATCATTGAATGCACCCTCAAATCATGGAAGGAACCCCAAAAATAGTTTTTTTATTCATGGATAAATTAGGAGGTGGATTTGAGTTTGGTTTGGCCCATTAGACTCATCAAGACATGCTCTAGGAGGGTTATTACTCTAACATTCACAACATCTGACTAGGGTCTCAAAGATTCTTGGAAGAGAGTGGTTCAAGGCTAGAAGACAATTCATAAAAACAACATCGAAGGGAGGCAATGAAGAAATAATGCCCACAATGTCCCCTTACCTAAATTTCGCATTGTCACACTTATCATTTATAGTCACCAAATCTAAAAATGAAAAGTGCATCATTGATAGCACACAAGAGCTGTAATGGTGGACTAGGATAGAAGATGCATTTGAGAATTTAAGCAAATAAATTAATCTACAACAACAACTGTAATGGTGGAGAAGGACGGGAACTAGTAGGTGGATGGACGACGATAAAACTAACTATAATGGTGGAATAGGACACAATCTAGTAGACAGATAGACAATGAGAAAGATAAAATCTTATGAGAACTATTGTCCTTCCATGTGTTATCCATGTAGTAAAAGTTATAACAGTATCATTGTTAAAAGGTTTCGAATGCCCTGACAGATGGAAAATTTAAGGTACATATCCTCAAGTCATGTTCATATATTCTATTGCATGGCGTTTAAGGTTTAATAATGTATTGGGGTTAAAGCATGTGTTTTCCCTAAGGTCTACACTGGACTACTACAAGGAAAAGCTAGGGAATTTGAATGCAAATTTGTATTTTAAAAGGATTTTAGGTTTTCTTTGGTTGAATATTTAATTAGTTTTCCAAAATTAGGTGAACATATTAAGTAGAAACAATAATAAAATGTACATTCAAAGGTTTTATGAACATCAATACAGAGGGATCAACAGTCAACCCACTACCAGAATACCAAAATATAACACAATATAACATTCATACATTCATAATCTCCATTTCATAACAGTGTTACAATATTAAGGAATAAGAGAAATAAAAAAAAATTCAGTTTAATGAATGAATAAGGCTTAATTCCATTTAAACTGGAATTGAACAATTATGCAACACATAAAATCTTAAGTTTTAAATAGGAAACTAGAATCAAATTTAATAAGGGGCACAATATATCAAATGAAAACGATCTCTGAACATTTATATCAACATTAATGTATGCAAACTTATAGTCTCTTTTGCTAGTTTTTGACAGGCTTCTTGCCAAAATTCCAAACCCCTTTTTTCTTCCAGTTTCCCTACATATACTTCTTCTTGATTCTTTTCTTTAAGATTTTGCAACTATTTTCATAACTAATAGTTGACTCTCCAAATATAAAAAATAATAGTTTTGAAACCATATGGGTCTCGAGTCTAGACTTTAGGAATGTTTAAACTATCCGATAACAATCCTAAGAAAACTTAACTACATATAACAAGTCTCCCTTTACAAATATATAAAATAAACTTTAAGTTTGACATTTCAAAAATTAGAAAATGATAAAGATGACTCTGCATGATTCATAAAAGAGATAAAATGGTCTTCGATCAACTGGAGGATACATATTGATCTTGTTGGCATTGAGGGTACATTTATCTTGCTTCAACTCCTTGGTTCCGGGGAGGATAAACTCTTTGACCCTGCAATGTATCCTGAAGAAAATGGGTGCCCAATTCAGTTAAAATAACTAATTTGTCATTTTTATCGTGGTCCTTCTTCCTTTAGAGCAAGCATTCCTTTTTCCAATATTTTTTCTACCTAAGAAGCTTCTCATTACTCTTCTTTAACCCGTGAGAAAATTTACCTAACTTGTTTTATTTAATGAGTGACTTATTCCATTCTTTATTTGTCTTATTCAACCTGTCTTCTACCTTTTTATTCTCCTATTGAAATTCTTTAACCAAGCCTTTATATTCTTTCAATTTCTTTTTGAGCCTTTGATTAGCTTGATGTTCTGCATTTTCAGGTTGTGATGAGATTTGATCAACTAGTTTTCCCCCCTTTGATGTTGAAAATTTCATCTCTTCCTTAGGAACAATATTAAATTCTCCATATCAAATATATTGTTCTTCTTTAGAAGCCATGGGAATACATGAATGAACCAAAGGTGAACAAGGAACTGCATTGATGGTTTTCTCTAAATTAGTCAACTTTTCAGTCACTTTCTTTTCCACCTCCATAGATGAATTTCATCCTTCATTAACTTTTATTGACTTCCTTTGGGCTCCTGAAACTGCTTGTGTATTCTTGACTCTACAAATTCAGTTTTTTTAATAGGACCTAGATTTATGACTCCTTTTCCTTTATCAATTCTAGAACTGGCTCTTGTCAACGTAGGTTTTAAAATTGAAGCTTTACTTGGCTTCTTGGACTCCTCTGATTTTTCATCTGGCAAACTATCTAAATCTATATATTTATTCTCTTTCAGATAAGGATCAAAGATAGCCCGAGAATGGAGCCTTAATTTGTTTGTAGCTCTGGTGTGTAGTCCCCTGAGGTAAACTAGCTTTGGTGCTTCAAGCTTTGTTTTCCAATTCTTATTTCTTTTTCCATCATCTAAAGAATCATGATTTTGCTCTATTTTTCGCAGCTTAATGTTTTCATAGTTTGACAGTGACTTCATATCTCCCCTCATTCTTAGTCTCATTTTTCCTTATTCTCTTTCAAAACTCTGTTCCACACCCTTTTCAACACCTTTACAATCTTCAAAAGTTTTCAAACTTGCGGAAAAATTGTTAGTAATATCTTGTAGTATATACTTATCCCCTAGGGATCCAAATTCAAAATTCAGCACAAAATGGTCCCATCTTTTATTAAATTTATTAAATTCTTGAATTATTAGTAGCTTAATAAGACCCTAATGAAAGATACTATGTTGACTTTGGGGAAAATGCTTAACCCTAACTGCTATTTTTTAGAGACTCTTCAAAAAATAAAAGGGTAGACTCATTCTAGAAATGCCATCCAAATGCAACAGGAAACACATGTGATAAAGATGAAAAGTTGCATACCTTCCTTCCCTTGTGATATATCTTTGTACCATCTTTAGGAGATATCTATATTCTTGTTTTATCTAGGTTCGAGGAGTCCCTTTTCGCCAATTTGGATTTTGATATTTTTTTAGGAGGAAACAGTTGCAATGTTAAGTATCAACAACCTGATGCTTGAACTATTTTTTTCCATCTCGTGGCAGTTCAGTCTCCATGAAAATGGAATTCTATAAGATAGGAAATGTTACATATTGAACCATGATAAGTTTACCATCAAATCCTTCTGCAAACAATCTGAAGACCTTTGTGTGATGACCTTGTAATATTTCATAGTAACGAAACCAACTAGACCTTTTGAATTTGATGCCAAATTCTGGATAAGCCTCAAGGATTTCAACCCCAATGGGATTGTACCTGACGACATGACCACTTCTATGTGCAGACATGGTATCTTCATTCAAGTGTTGTGAAGAATTAGGTTAGACCTCTATGTAGGGTGTTCCACTATTACAAAGAATCTAACAATATTTCAAAAGGATTTTCCACCAATTTACTCGAATGGATCACACTAACAAATGTAAAAATTATTAGAAGAGCATCCTGAATGGATTCATAAAAACCTGAGAACTTTGCATACACATGTATCTATAATTTTCCATCTGGTTTCATTTATTGTGATTGCAATATTCCAAAGAATGACATGACATGAGAGTTCACTTTAATAATTACCTTGACAACTTGTGTCAGTTCCATAGTGCTAGTGGGAAATTTGGTAGCGGCCCCAATTTGGTAGCACCGCCTTTGCCAGTTTTGTGGTGCAACTGAACCTTTAACCTTATCTTACGATCATGCTCAACTTAACCAAAGTTAATCTATTTTATCAACAATCATGCCTGCAAAAATTCAGAATGCAACAAAAGTTACAATTTGTGCCACATCATCACCTTATAGACTAATAATCAGAATTCTAAAATAAAGAGCATGAGTAGCACAACATCATAAGACAAAATATTATTGGAAAAATATTTATTTCGGTAAATCAAACCTGGGGATAATCCTAAATGAAGGAGGGTTAAGTTTGAAAGTTTTAGGGTCAAAACGTAGGCAATTTGGAGTGTAGACCTAGGTACTAATAACATGACAAAATTTGGTGCAAAAAACAATGTCCAAATCATGTGCTTGGGAATTATGTCGAGGCTATCTATAGAAAACATGTTTTTATTCAAGAAATTTTGGTTGCAGAGACAAACTTGTGGTGAATGAAAATTTTTACTCATCATAAGCCTGAAACAAAGTGCGAGTACTTTCTCCAAGCAATCTCAAATATTGACATGTGGAAAACAAGAAATTATTACAATCGCTTCAGCATCCAAATGGATATCTATTATATGGACTCCATGTATAGCATTATAAGTTCATTAATATCATGAGATATAAAAAAATTACAAAAAATAAGATATCATGTTATATTATTACATGAGATAATAACATCAGTTAAGATGTGCTAGTTAAGATGTGCTTTGAGAGGTAGATTATGAGAATGTAATACGCCCAAATTTAGTGCACCCAGTGAAACAGTGAAACGAGGTGCTCTATAGCCCAGTATGGGGAGATCCTGTAATGTTTGTCTATGTTTGTCCTTATAGTCGGCCATAATAAATAAAGTTTGTATTTAACATAATAATAATAAAAAAATTAATATTATGTCAGCAATTAATAAAAGGACGTGTATTTTCGTTTGAATTAAATCCCAGGCTATATAATACATGGACGTGTATTTTCGTTTGAATTAAATCCTAGGCTATAAACGTTTGTCTTTATTATTGTCCGCCAATAATTAAAATGTAAAAAAAAATAAAATGTAATAGAAAGTATTTAATGAAAAGTAAAAAAGTAAAATGTATTGTCGGCCATTAATTAAAATGTAAAAAAAGTAAAATTATGCAAAGTATTTAAAAAAAAGTCCATGTCGGCTCATAAAATAAAATATTATGAAAAGTAATTAAGAAATAGATGTTCGTTTATAAAATAAAAAATTAAAACTTAAACCCGGATCTATCAATCAAGAGAGATTGTATTTCTTGAGTTTAAATCTAAAAAAAGATATACACCTCAAGAAATTGGATCCCTCTCGGTGCTTGATAGATATGGGTTTAAGATGGATCTATGTTGATATATACACAATCATAATGTAGGAGAATTAATTAAACATTGAATTGTAACATCCTTGTTATCTTAATATGTGTTTTAATGCAAGAAAAAGAATCAATAACATACAACTACAACTCAATAACTTAAACACTAATTTAAAAAAAAAATACACAGGTTCAATGCACTATGGAACGAAGTTTATTTCACACTCTTCTCAAATTATATCTATGGACTTGCGATAAAAGATGTGATCAAAATCTATCTCTAGAGTTGCAATAAAAGATGTTAAGCCGATTCCTTTGACGATTAGATTTTGTATCCTCATTATGTTGAAATTATTCTTTCTAGCTGTCAATTATAATAATTAAAGTCCCAATCAAATACTCATGATATGCTCTTTGCCAGCAAACCCAGAGTTTTTAAAATTTGTCTCATGTTTAACCCTCTCGTAGCAGATGATGGGACAGTTATCATTCACAATTAATCAACCATTATTTACTTCGTGTTAAACATAGAGCAATATAGTTATTTAAATTGTTTAATTTTTTTAAGATAAGAAATAAGTTTCCCTCCAACACTTGTTATAACAAGAATGGTTTAAGAAAGCTTTCCATTCTTTCCTAAAATATTTTTGAAAACTTCTACTCTTATTTATTTTAATAAAAATGGATTAAGTCATAGTTACCAAAAAGTGTGTGGCCAATTAAGTTTAGAAATACATTAATTCATTCAAATCAAAAAAGTAATTGTGAAAATTCGATTCGATGGATGGATAAAAAATATAGTATGCTGTTCTCATCTAGAAACGAAACGAGTTCATAACTTGTGAACATTTGTACGTGTTTATGAGAGATGCAAATGTTGAATCAGGGAAGCAGAAATTCAGTGGGTTCACTGGTTTCATCTCTCCCTCTTACCATCGCCATGAATTTCCCCATCATTGGAAGGCCCTTAATTTCATGATGGAATCCCGAGCCTGTTTTTGGAAATGGATTTCCTTTAACCAAACACATATTAATATTTCTCTAATATATTTGTATTCTGTTTACTTGAATTTTTATGCAAGTCATGGATTTTGGGATGAGTGGTTTTATACAAGTCATGAATTTTTAGATGATAGTCTATTTCTTGGCTATTTTCAATTCATCCTTCATTCAAGCTATATTTCCAAGAGAGAAATAGAAATCATCATAAATAAACAGTGTTATAACAATTTGTTTTAAACCAGGTTAAATTTGACATAGATATAGTTGTGAACTAACAAATTTTAGATTTAATGTCGAATATTTTTTCCGTAATGAAAAATTGTCATGATTTTTTTTTTCATATCGTAATGAATTCGAACTCAAACTTGGTAACTATGGTTTAAGTAAAATTCCAACTTTTTCTTAATATATATTTGAAAAACTTGAATCTTGAAGATAAAATGGTATAAAATGGTGTTTCATGACTTGGGTTGTTTGTGTCATTGAGGCTCTAGGTTTTTGAATAGTGGTGAGATAACAAAAATAAAAAATAGGGTTGCTTGTATAGATAGAATAACGTCATTAAAATACAACTAGCATGAGCATATAATACCAACATTATAGAACTCATATAGAATTATTGTCCATAATCATATTTTTTAACACAAATTTAATATGTGAGGGATTCATAAACATGTGATGGGGCTGAGTAGCGAGGGATTTATGCTAATTTTATATGTAAACATATTATATGTGATAAAATCCTTCCTATCTAAATCTCGGGTTAATGATGGCTCAACTCATAACAACAAGTATCCAAGTTTTATTATTTCTTTTAGTTTCAATCGATTAGAATACATAAATATTTTGTCTTAAATTTTAAGTTAGGGAACACATTGTAAAAGTTTTATTTATTTAATATTTTATTATTTATTAAAGTATCATGTTGGAATTACACTTCTTCCTCATACTCTTACACATAAAGAAATGTCAACTAAAAAATGTTACTATCATTTCTCATTACTAAAATAATATACACCTTGTTTTATAAATTTTTATGTATATCATTGAACTTAAAAAGCTTAAAATCTAGTGTTTTTTAATGGTCTCACTCGAGGTATTAGATGGCATGAGTCTCTCCTATGGGTATTGGAACTTGGGTTTATATAAAGTCATCTATAAGGCGCCACCGCTAGCTCACACCCACAACCCCTTAAAATCCAATAATATATCCCAACCTATACAATAACAACTACACATGTACTTATTGTTTAGCTTCCCATCAGGGTTCAAATTCAAATCCTTCAATGCCCTTCAGGACCTATTTTACACTTCATAGAAGGGCACGACATTTTTTTCCACGAAAAAGAATATTTATTTTGCATCAATCCCTTCAATAATGAAATTAACCATTATTTTGTAACTTTGCAATTGAAGGGCTTCTCCAATATTTTCCCTTCAAGGTTTCAAATTGTTGGCAATCATTGATTAAGTAGCAACAAATGCATAATCCGAGTGATTCTGCCACACATTCCATTAGCATTATTGATGAAAATTTAAATCATGATGAAAATTTAAAATATTTAAAATTCAGTTTAAATGTTAATGCCACTTTACACATAGCTTCTTCCATATGGCTGCTCAGTGCTCAGGCTACCCTGTTCTTAGTCCCATGTCAATTATGCAAAATCCATTGAAAATAACTTCAAACACATCCACAACACACGACTTAGCTTTCACTATCATGGATAATTTATGAACCCAATTATGATTAAATCAAATCTAAATTCATACATGGATAAAACCAATCTAAATTCATACATGGATAAAATTGCACAACAAATTGAAGCCTCAAATAAAGTCAGTGGTGAATGTTCATTCAATTATTAACCAAAAATGACTGTACAACAAGATATGGATGGACTGTTTATTAATTTTTTTTAGTGTTGCAATAGTCCCTGAATTTGGCAATTGCAATAAGTTGTATTAATTTTTTTTATTACGATTTGAATTTGTGATGGGTTGTATTGATTTTATAAAAATGATTAAAACTAAATTATGTGGTTTGGATATCCCAGTACCTATCCAATGACACTAGTATTAACTACACATACACAAGCTATTATTGATAAGAAGATTGATAACAAGTCTTCATTTTGGAAGAAGACTTTAGTTCTCATTTCCTAGGATCATAGTATGGTTACAATTTAATTACTACTCTTCCTTTGATAATACCATCTCCTTTCTTGGATTTGCATATGGGAATTTTCTTTATAGTTGTAGGACAGAGTCCATTAGCATATTGTGTAAGACTTCAAATTTATACTCCATGACCTTTTCTTCGATCAAGGTTTAAATCCTCCAAACCCATGTTTTGCAAATCCATGTCTACTTTATTGTAGGTTCCTCGCATGATGTTGAGGGACCTTTTAGATGCAATCGTTCTTTCATGAAATGCATGAAAGTTTAGTGAAATCAAAACTCTCGAGCATTTATTTGAACTAGGCATGGGCGGGCCCGAGCCTTCCATGTCATTTAACATGTAGGATAGGAAATCAAAATGCTCGAGCGTTATGAATTCTATAATTCTCGAGTGTTATAGAAATTCATAATGCTCGAGCGATATGACTTCCATAATGCTGGAGAATTATGTATTCCAATAACGCTCAAGCGTTATGTATTCTATAATGCTCAAGCATTATTGGAATGCATAACAATCGAGTGTTCCTGTTAATATATTAAAACCCCAAAACAGGCCTCGACAACCATTCCGCACTTTGCGTTCACCATTCACGATAGTGATGCGAGAGGTCAACCAAAACGCTGGAGCATTCAGGGCTACTAACTTGGAAATGGAGGGTGAGTTCGAAGAGCAAGGGGTATTGGAAAACCAAAATGCTGGAGAGGTCAACCAAAATGCTGGAGTGTTCAATATTTCCTCATTTCCTTAATAAAAATATAAATTTTTATATTTCCCATAAATCCAAGGAAATGAAAAATCCAAAACTAAAATTTTTTAAATTTGTAATAACATATGGAAATCTCCATTGTATCAATCCCGTTAATGAATTTTGCCTCCACCTAACATCCACCTAAGCAATAAGGGATTTGAATACCAACACCAACTTTTCCTCAATATTTTCTCCACATCTATTGCAAATTGGAAAAGAAAATCCATCCACCTAAGCAATAAGGGATTTGAATTCCAACACTAATTTTTCCTCAATATTTTCTTCACATCTATTGCAAATTGGAAAAGAAAATCCAACCACCCTTTGGCTAAGGGGATGAACTATGGACTATAACCTAGGATTGGATTCTAGGCTTGACTCAACCAAACCCTATGGTTTTTTCTCACACATTAATTTACCCTAAAAATGTCCAACTAGTGCTTGTGAATCCAACCCAATAGCTTGATGGATTTTACATCATCCCCCAAAAACCAATGGACTAGGTTCCCCTCCTTGTAGACACACCACTTACTTTGTTGCAAACATGAACTCAATTGGTCCACCTCGCAGGTGGCTGCCCAGTCCAGATGTGTCTCCTACACATCAGTTGGTCCCACATACACAGGAGTTATTCCTATAGTTTCCACAAGCGGTTTTTCTCCATAGCACGTATCTTCAAGGTACATACTAGGAAGGGCCATCAAATCCACCATTTATTGGTGGGGTAGGGCCACCACCTCCCGGTGGGGTAGATCCACCACCTCTTAGTGGGGTAGAGCCACCACCTTCTAGTGGTCTAGGAGCATCTAGTATTGGCACTAGACCCGTAAATCATGAGCAAAGCCGAGAGCCCCAACCATGTACAACATGTGGCCATCCCTGCTTTGGTCATGTCCAGATAGATGATAGATTTACTAGGTATTTTACTCATGTAAGTAAATGGTTAACAATTTAAACCACTTATACTATGAAACGAGAACTCGACACAGTTCTCGTTTTTATCTCTCCTAATTTTAGTAGATATTTTTACTTCCATTTCAAAAAGGGTTGATACAAATTTTACACATTTTCATTTTGAGGCATTTTTTTGGGCCTTTAATTATCTTTGTCGTAAAATATTTTTAATTTCTATTTTCAAGTGTGTTTTTAGAAAATTTAACAAAATAACATACATTTATAAGAAATTTATAATGAAAAACATATACATTTTGCAATTTTTTCTATAAAATAAGACATTTTTATTGACAAAATTGTAAAAAAATAAAGAAAATAAAGACATTTAAAACCATTTTCAATGAATTTTCAGAGATGTTTTGTTTAAAAATTATACTATTTCATATTATTTTCCTAAAAGTGACGATTCACATAAATTCAAGAAAAACTATACCATATATTTGTAAAAAAATATTAAAAACATTATATATAGAAATTTTATTTCTAAAATAAAGTCTAAAAGTCAAAACATTACTAATATATCTTATCAAAAAAATTTCAAATTTAACATTTTCTTCAAGACATGAAACTAATCAACAGTATCATGCACGCCAAATTCTTCATCGAAATTGGAATTTTCTAGAGCTTGGATTTCTTCAGGGACATCAATGTCCTCTTCCATTGGGCCTTCATGTTCACAAGATTCCCAAAGTGCTCCTTTCCAAATACCCCTCCTAATGGGGGTTGAGGCTCTTTTGACATCTTTGCCACAAGTGTTCACTAAAATATCCTTTCTTCAAACCAACTTCTTGCAGTTCATCCAGAAGAAATTGAATAGCATTAACTCTTTGCTTGATGTAATTGCATTGCAATGGATCATTATCAATGGATATGCAATTTCTTCCTTTCTATAAGGAGCATGCTATTGTTGTCCCTAATCACTCCTCCCCAAAAAAGTTAAGTCAAATAGCATATAGAAGCATACTTTAAAACAATAAAATAATGAAGAATAAAAAAAACAATAAAGCTTGAAATATACTTTCATATGTAATATTAGAAAGTTTACCTGAACCCGAGAACAAATATAAGACCCAATCTCCTTCTCTTGAAAATGTATCTATGAGATAATTAATCAACGGTTGTGGATTTTGATAGATGTTTATAGTCACTCCTTTCAAATCCCTTTCTTCATATGTTAATTTTTTAACCATTGAATTATAACTCAACACCTGACTATATTTTCCTTCACTCTTTTCATTGATTAAAAGAGATTCATAAATCTCATCTTTTGTCCAAGTTGCAAGATGTATGTTTTCAATATCACTAAAAAATGGATCACTGCTAGAGCTACAAATATTAGGCTTTTTCCTGTAACAAAAAATAATGAAAAATGAATTATCTTATAAATAAATATAATTGATTTATAAATTCAAAACTTGATAATATAGTGCAAATATCTGACCAATAAAGTTGCTTCCTTGTTTTTCCTTTACCCTTGAAGGATGTCAACAACCCCCCTAATTCTATGTCTAAATGGAAAACAGCAAATCTCCATAGTGGTGATGTTGTGACATCTACAAATCCAAAACCACTTTCTTGAATGATTGGTATGTATAAGGCTCACAATGATAAGTAGTGTTTTAGATATTGTATCCATGATGGATATATGCAATAACTAGTGCATACTCCTTTTTAGGAACAAGATTTACGATGTCTGCACAGTCACCTAAAATGAGTTTATATTGCACAGTGTCAAGCCCATTCCAAATATAATGATCAAGTGTATCATCAAGTTCAACGTTTGCAAGGCGTTGTCTCCTTTGTCGTTCTATTTGGGCTCTTTGGATATGACTTTTGAAGGACTCTTGTACTCCATATCTACCCATCTTTGGCATCTTCAAATGAAAATTATCTTTATAAGTAATAAAATATAAATTAATTGAATTAGAAAAAAAATAAAATGCGATGTATCATAGATCAACATACCTTCTTGAATGCAACAAAAAATTGTTTTATGGTTTCTATTGAGCTTTAGTCTGGATAGTTACATTTGACATCATCCGAACTCTTCTCATTCAACATTATAACCATCTCCTCTTGTATCTTCTTGTAAATATTGTGACTAGACAATGAAACAATAAAGAATTTTTACAATCATATATAATTATATAAAAAATACTTAGAACATAACAAAAATGTTAAACTCAAGAAAAAAACATCGTACCATAAAAAAAAAATCAACTTGTCAAATTCATTGCACATTTCCTCCATGGATACTTCACCTAACTTTACTCATGATAGTATTGTAGCTATTAATGTTTCATCCATCACACCTTGTATTGTTCTCCAAGGTTTAATAGTCATGTCTTCTGCCATATTCTTGACGTCCAGACTTGTCTTACCACCGTTCCATGGAACAACTTTACTTTTTTTCACTTTCTAATTTTTTATGCCAATATTCTCCCACAAGCTAAATATGTCATCAATCAAATCCCATGTTTTCCCAACTCTGAATGCCAACTAGAAATAGGCATATAAAGCTCTGAATGCATCACTTCCTTTGGTATTTTTTGTTTCACATTATCCTCTTTAATAGGGAGACCTATTTCCAGACAACATTGTTTTTGAAAACTTGCATCAACTCTAGATTTTTTTCCACCACATATTTGCAAAAATTCACTGTGGATAAATCTCACCCTTTGAATAAATGTCATAGTCAACCTATATTCACTATCTGTGTTATGATCCCATGCCAACAAATTTGCTTCTCCATTTGTTAAACCGGCATAAATGATGCATTTAGCTATTTCAAAATAGGGTTCTTGGGATATTCGTGCATCAACTCTGTTCTTGCCTCTGCAGAATGATTCCTCCCAAGAACATAATATTTGTAATGAAAACATATTTTTCGATCAAGTTCATCTCTAGTAGAAACCTCGTTCGTGTCAACAAGGACTAGGTACTCAACCACATGTGCATAGGAATTATGCCTCATCAATGCTTCCAAGTTGTGAATATGCAAGTGATGTGGTTTTCTAATTCTAAATTCATCTTGCCCTTCTATGGGTCTATAAATTTGATTCACAGTCAACTCAAATCTATGTCCATTGTTAACCAATTTATACCTCCACAATCGATCTCGAATGGCATTTTGTGTTGACTAGGCAATGCCATCCTCTAGAGCAGCACCTGGAGTAATGATTTCCCTACTACTCTCAGAATTTTCACCCTCATTTTCAGGAATAAAATTGGCTTCAATAACAACAGATCTCCTCTTTTTCTGATTTGAAGGGGTTCCTTCTAAATGAACAATGCCTTCGACATGACTTGAAAAACCCTCAACCATATTTCTTTTACGAGATTTTTTGTTACTCTTACGAGCAGGAGTAGCAACCTCATTTGCAACAATTTCAACATGTTCAGTTGGGAGAGATGAAGATTTAAATGTAACCCTTCTAGGTACCTGATTTGAGTGTCAGATGACCTTTCCTCTTTTTGCTTGTACTTGTTCAGTTTGAACACTTGACACTTGTTTCTTCTTCCTTGCTTCTTGTCCCTTTTGAACGGCGGCATTAACAACATCCATAGGATTTTCCTCTATATAATAAATTCCATTCAACATTTTTGAAATCGACATGGAAAAATAATGCAAAATAAAAACATTATCGTATTAAATCTATTACTTTGTTATATCCAAGTTATGAAAAAACCAATTTAGGAATAATATCAATATTCAAACTTACTCTCCTATTGTCAATATAATGCACGACCACTTGACAAAAATATGTGAAATTTTCTTGAACATTATATTTTGAAATATTCAAACAATATTGGCTTTTGGCAAAGGTCTTGCCCTGTTTCACTTGTGCATAAACAATTTTTGTACCCTTCACCAAACATATATCTCTCAACAATCCCAAATGATGGTAATCTGAGTGAATATATGGAAATGCAGCAGAATATAAGTGAATACTTTCTGGTTTTCCTTGATATTTTTCCTTCAGATGCCAATAATCCTCTATTTTGTCTTCTTCTGTTGCATATTTCCATTCTCTAGCATTATTGATTTTAAATCCTCAAAGTTTAAAACTTCGTCTTGAGGCTAAACATTCTCAGATGCCTGAGTCAACTGTTTTTTTCGATGCAATCATCACTGCTCTTGATCCAGAAACATTTACAGATATCTTTCTTGATGTCATTCTCCTTATATCCAAAAGATATAATTTTAAAATATAAACAACAAACATTCATAATCTAAAAAAATAAACATCAATATTCACTATAAAATTTATTTGAAAAACATTTAAAAATATTAAAAAAAAAATTACCCCTACAGTACCTTGTCCCTCATCCCCTTCTTTCATAGATAAAACTAAATAGAAAACAATTAAATACCCCCCTACCCCCTAAACAACCCACACATAAAATTAAAATATAAATTACCCCCCTAACCCAGGAAACAATAAAAACATTCAAAAAAAATTAAACCCTGCCCTACACCACCATCGCCCAATGCCCCTAAACTATATATAAAAATATATATAATCAATTTAAAAAATAAAAAAATTAAAACCTACCCCCTAAACCCTGCCCTACACCACCATCACCCAACACCCCTAAACTATATAAAAATATATATATAATCAATTTAAAATTAAATAAAAATTAAAACCTAGCCCCCCCTCCCTTACCCCTCCTCCCCGCACACCCTTCCTCCTCCTACTATCGCTCCCTTCCCCTTCCTCCTCCTGCCCCTTCCTTCCTCCTCCTCCCCATCGCTCCCTTCCCCTTCCTCCTCCTCCCACCACCCATCACTTCCCCTCCTCTCGCCCCCTCCCTTCCCCCTCCTTCATGCCCTACCTTCCTCCTCCTCCAACCTACCCTCCCTCCCCCCTCTTCCCTGTCATCCTCCTCCCTTCTCCCTTCGCGGCTCTTTGGTTCCCAAGTGAGCACTCCTCCCTGCCCTACCTTCCCCCTCCTCCGCTCACTTGGGAGCCAAAGGGCCACGTAGGGAGAACAAAGGAGGAGGAGGGGGAAGATGCGGAAGGGAGGGGTGGTGGGGGGAGGAGGAAGCGAGAGGGTGTGAGTAATAGAGGGAAGGGGGCGACAAGAGGAGGGGTAAGGGAGGGAGGGGAGGAGTGGGAAGGGAGGGGGAACGAGGAGGAGGGGGAAGTGGGCGGCGGGAGGAGGCAAATGTAGGGGTGGCAGGAGGATGAGGAAGGGAGGGGCGATGAGAGAAAGGGGAAGAGAATGCCAGGGAGGAGGAGGAAGGGATGGATGGGGAGGAGGAGAAAAGGAAGGGGGGGAGGAGGAGGGAGAGAGGGGACGCGGGGAGGAGGGGGAAGGGAGGGGGAGGGAGGATGGTGAAGGGTTAGTGGGTAGGTTTTAATTTTTTGTAAATGTAGGTTTAAGAAATATATATATATATATATATATATATATATATATATATATATATATATTTTAAATCAAAACTAAAATTTGTGGGATAAGGGGCAAGCCTTCTTCAATTAATACTACATTAATTAAAAATAAAATACATTTAAAGAAAAATAATATATATATAACTAACCAAGAAAGTGGTAGAGCCTCCTCTCTTGAAAGTGTTACTAAATTGTTCCAAATTCAATGATGAATAGTAGGAAATATAAATGATTTATATAGCCTAGATTAGGTTTAACATTACTTGTTTTACGAATGTGGGATTAAAAAAATGAAATTAGTTAATGCATTATTATTTAATTTATATATGGGTTTACATGAAATATTACTAATGTTATGAATGTGGGAGTAAAAACAATGCAAATAGCTATTACTTTATTACAAATTGTATATAAAAATTTTTACAAGAAACTTTATTAGGCTTATATGTCTGGGATAGAAATGTGTAATTAGTTAATACGTTATTTCAAAGTTCTTTTATATCATAAATTCATTTTTTTACTAGTTTTATGAATGTGCTGGAAATGTGTGCTTTATTTTTGTAGCGAAATTTTGGAGGGAAAATTCTAAATGAAAATTTTGGAGGGAAGTTTAGGAGGGAAAAATTTGAAGGGATTTTTTTGTAGGGAAAATTTCATTCTCATACCTATAAGATTGTTTGCTGACAGTTGCACCATTCTACTTTTTGGTGAGAAATTTGGTGAAATTTCATTGTCTTTTCTATTAACATATTTCTATAATTCTATCTTTTAGTGAGATGTTATGGACTCATCTGAATTAAATTCCAATGTCAATGAAGAGTTGTATTGTTCATATAGTGAAGATATTGGCAGTTCAAGCAATTTAATCAAGCATGTTCTTCAAGAAATTTCTAATTATGAATATTTTTAAGACACTAGTAATGAAGGGAAAGAATGTGATGGTGATGAAGATCTTCCTCCAATTGGGGATCCTTAAGACAATAACCAAGATGATGACAATTTTCCTCCAAGTGAGGATTTTCAAGGCACCAATGATGATTTTGTTGAAAGTGAGGATTTTGATGGGACTAATGATTCCTTTTCTAAGCATGCATATACAAATAATGTTGATGGTTTTCTTCATAGCAAGGATTATAATAGGACGAATGATGACTTTCCTTCAAGAAAGGATTTTAATGGGACCAATGATAATTCTCCTCCTAGCTGCAAGGATTTTAATGGGACAAATGATGATTTTCCTCCCAGCGAATATTTTTATGGTACTGATGATGATTTTCCTCCAAGTGAGGATTTTAATTGGACAAATGATGATTTTGGTGAGGACGAAGACATCAATAATGGTGAATATGATTTTCCTCCAAGCAAAAATTTCAATGGCACTGATGACGAGTTTCCTCCAAGCGAGGATTTCTATGACACTAATAATGAGTTACCTCCAAGCGAGGATTTAAATGGCACCGATGATGATTTTCCTCCAAGCAAGGATTTCAATGGCACCGATGGTGACTTTCCTCCAAGCAAGGATTTCAATGGCACAAATGATGACTTTCCTCCAAGCAAGGATTTCAATGGCACCGATGATGACTTTCCTCCAAGTGAATATTTCAATGGCACCAATTATGATTTTCCCCTGAGCGACGATTTCAATGGCACCGATGATGACTTTCCTCTGAGCGAGGATTTCTATGGCATCAATGATGAAGACAATGATTCTCCTCCAAGTAAGGATGTTACATGCACCAATGGTGAAGACAATGATTCTCCTCCAAGTAAGTATTTTATAGGCACTAATGATGTCAATGTTGAATCTCAAGAGTTCCCTTTAAGTGAATAATTTAGTGGCACCAATAGTGTTGATAGTCACATTGATCAGTCAGCAATTGATCAACTTATTAGTGATCATCACAACCGTTTTCATACTGAATTTGGTGATGAGATTTTCAATGAGGGGGGTCATATGCCTCACAATGAAAACATTCATTATAATGAGGATGTTGTTGCAAACATAATGGTCTAGGAAATGCAGCGACACAATCCAATAATGAGCAGGATTAAGTGTAGGACTAGACCTTTTTATAGAAATCCAAAGCATTCTAGTTGTACAAGGTCTAGGAAAGAATTGCTCACAAGTCCAAGTTCCGTTACACATTTGATTTCGACTGAGTGTTGCCACAATTTTTTTTTGAAAGGTATAGGCTGCAATCATGCCTTGGAGAAAAGGAAGATGTATTTGTCAATGAACAAAAGTATGCAAAATTCATATTTAGATGGGTGCATGATTTCTACAAGGACAAGTTATGATTATCGCATTGGAAATGCTGGTCTTTGTAGAAAGGAATTCAAATGGATTCACTCAATTGGTAATATTTGATTATCAAGAATCCAAACAAGACTGGAGAAGGATCCTATATTTTTTTCTGATGATTATCAGGGACGAATCACTGGGCCATCAACACACATTGCAATATCATGGATGCATGATTTCTTTTCCAAGCATGAAGAGAGTATTCCAATAGAGAAACAATACACATTCAAGATAATTTCACAAGCTAGGGAATCTACAACGTATACAATGATTATGTTCAAGGTGGTAAAAGAAATGGAAACTTCATCAGATATGCATATTTCACAAGATTATGGAAAAAGAAGTTTAACAATGTCTGCATTCCAAAGAGGTCAAGAATGGGGAGCTACAGTACATGTGCTTCTCTTAAAGAAAGAAGGTATAGATCAGAAGGGATAGAAAGAGGTATATTTACAAAATTGTTTTTTTTTATAGATAAATGTCATTATTAAAACTAGTTATCAATATTTTTTGTTATGTTGTTTATAGATTCCATAATCAATGCACTGCAAGAACATCGCAATGAGCAATCAAATAAACGAGAAAAGGTGTACAAACATTGCAATGAGCAATCAAATGAATGAAAAAAGTTGTACAAACATCACAAGAAGTGTTATTATGCTCCACATAAGCATATGGGTTTGATAATTGATGCAATGGATCCGAAAAAAACACTCTTGTCACATTTTGTCCATGTGCCAAAGAATTTAAAGGAGGAAAATTTTATTTAGTTTCACTTGGTTGGGTGTATGGTTTTTAATGGTGAAATGTTTCCCAAGGGTTTACTTTACAGCTCCAAATATTCACAATGATGCAAATTTGACCATCACCATAATTCACTATGTCCTTACTCATTGGCCTGGTGATCTTCCTGGATTTCTATATCTGCAATTGGATAACACAAGCCGAGAAAACAAAAATCAGGTCATGTTTGGTTATCTAAGCATGCTTATTGAATTGGGAATTTTTAAAAAGGTAAAAGTTGGTTTCCTTCTTTTTGGGCATACGCATGATCATATTGATCAAATGTTCATCCATTTTGCAAGGACATTGAGGAGGAAGAAAGTTGGGAGCCTACGATCATTGTTTCAAATTATAAGAAGAGCATACCATCCAGAGCCTATTGTACAGAAATTGTAAGAAACTATTGACATGCAAAGTTTTATGTTTGGATCGCAGGGTGAAGAAAGGTACATTGAAAAACTTAATGACATTAGCTTTCAACATCAACTTCGTATAAAAATATTGATGGAAAACCACTATTGTGGGGCAAGAAGTACACAACTAGCACAAAATGGGGGCCTCCATCAGGTTTGGCATTTCTGAAATTCATCCCAAATCGTCAAATGTATTCTTCAAATTTATTGTTATTGCAATCATCTGCAGACATTCATAATGCAAGGCAACATAGTAGAGATGTTGATTCTTCTCAATGCTTGGAAGAAATAAATATTCTTATCGAAGATACATATGAGTACTTTGATGTTGCTGATTCTATTTTGTGGGAGACTTTTTTCATGGAGCAGAGTGACATAATTTCAAACTCTACAAATGGAGATATATATGTGAAGTCTCCATTTGCTTGGCCACAAAGTTTATCAAATTGAAAATGAGGTAACAATGTTGAAGCTAGAGGTGTTGATTTTTCTCAAGTAGAGGAAAGAAATGTGTATTGGCTCTAGAAGATCATTTGCAAAGCTTCAAGAGATGGAAGACCTTTACAGGGGCTTAATACAAGATATCAAGGAGGGTTGCATGATTGCAGTTTTGGCTACATATGATGCACGTCATTATCCATTCTAGATTTCAAAAGCTATGAAGCTCAATAAAGAAAATGAAGAAGTAGTGTAAGTAGAAGTACATTGGTATGAAATAGATACACACCCATTTGATGGTTTGTACAAGGCATAGATGGTGGTTGAGAAAAAGGTTTGCAAAAAGAGAAAAAGAAAGCGTCAAAAAATAAATTGCCGCCACATTGACATCTTGAAATTAGAGGAAGTTGATATACTTGTTTGTGATTTCTAGTTGACAAAGAAATATACTCTTCATTCCAAGACTATATATATTATCAAGAGGTTACTGCCAAAACAAGAAGTTGCAAGATGGGAGTATGCTAAACCAAGCTGTAGATCCCGAAGGAATATGACATCTGAAATTATGGGCATAGATGCAGACTCATATGGTGGACCCATTGATAATAGAGAATAATATCGGTCATCTACGTCTTCAACCAGTCTTTCATCTGCAGAAAATGTAGATTTTGATGGGGTGTCAGAATCCATGGATGAATTTGAATAATTTCACATGAAGCATTTTGGATGTTTTTTATTAGTATGATGCTTGTAATTGAAACTCTAAACGAGTTTTTAAATATTTATATGAATCATTTATTATTGTATGGTCTAATATATTATTTCATTATGAATCGCATCATAATTTCTTTGTTTTTATATGGTTAGAGTGGTGAAATTATTTATGAATTTTTTTTTGTTTAATATGAAAGTTTCAAAAAAGTTGTAATTTATCTCTTGAAGAAATGTTTTTTTTTTCCAATTTAGGGGTTGACTTTAAAGTTTTTGTAAACAACAGTATCATGGTATTTTTAGGCCATGGATCTATTTTTTACCCTAAAAAAAAAACGTGTATTCTGATATCAACACTTTTCTATTTGGGCGGTGTTTTTGGTGTTTTTTTTTCAAAAATCATCGTTTTTATGGCTAGAGTTCTCATTCATAGTATAAAATTATCATTGCATAGTATAAGTGGTTCTTAGTATTGTTTGAAAATTAGTTTCCTTACTATACACATATATATATTGCTAATAATTTAATGGTTTTAAAACTTGTATTTGCTACAAGAAGAGGATTAGCGGCAAGATGTATCCACCAAAGATGTTTAGGCTAGTCCAGAGGCTCATGCACGAGAACCCTTTGATGTACAAGATGTTGTCATACCTTTGGTGACAACAAATCACACTGAGGTAACTATTTCACCATGTCATTCTTTTAATACATGTTAGTTTGTTATCACATGTTACTTAATTAATGCTACACGGTCAGATATTTACAATTTTCTAAATTGTAGGCTGTAGATCCTCCACAGAGGGAAATCGTTTCATCTAGTGATATCCCCCCTAGTGGGGATATAAGCACTCCATAGTACACAAGGCATGAGTATATGACACAACATGTTGCAGAATTGATTGAAGCATATCGTACATCAGTATGTATTTAAACATTGTCAGTTTGTTAATACATGCTATTTCATTGATCAATGCATTTCTAACTATGCCAGTAATTGGTGATCGTATCCATCACCTTCTATATTTAGAAAATAGTCAGTAGTTGCCTCTCGTCGTATTCCAAATGTGCAAAAGGGACAAGTGTATAAGAGAGGCTCCACTCCTAGAAAGGGTGTGGGTGTACTCTATTTTAGACACACGGGAGATCCATCTACACCGCACCTAAAAAGGGTCATTGATGTTGTAAGTAGTGTCGCATTTGTAATAGAAATAGGTCATATAGAGGTAACTATTTCAACAATTACAATGCATAATATTTAACAATGTTACTATATTGTTTGTTCATGCATGTCTATCTATTTTAGCATTTGGTGATTGTAGCCATTAGCAGTAGCAGTGCCCACCCCCTCTGCTCAATCCATGGTTGTGATCAGGTCTCCTCTTGTGGTGAGATTTTCATTAATGACAAAGTCTTTTTATTCGATTTACATGGACATGTTGATAATTTTTGAATTAATTGAGATATGATCTTTTATTTGTAGAGAACAATTATAGAGAGGACTTCCATGAGCACACCGTAGGCATCTATACCCCGAATCAATTTTGTGAGTGTTTGTCATAAATAATTTGGCCATAAGTTAATTTTTTATGTTTGTTAATGGTAGGGTATTAGTGCAGTTATTCAATAATAAAAAAATGACCTTTTATTTGTAGACTCTTGAGATACAGAGTGATCCTAGGGAGATGGTTGATAGAGCAAAGTCGGCAAAAAACAAGTGAAAGATTGATTTTTGATGTGTCCTAGTCTTGGATATATGTATTTTGACATGTCCTAGTTTTGGATATATGTATTTTGACATACATGTATATTGTTGTACTTAGGGATACATGTACATTGACATGGCATTTAAGGGGAAACTACTTTTCCATATTTTGAATTAAAAACATTCGAATATCGATGCATGATACAATATATTTCATATTTTCTCTTGAGTTTCCACTTGTTCTTGTGATGATTTATCTCTTCCACAAATTGATAAATTATGCTACTGAAATTTATATAATTACATTTTAAGCAATATTTGTTCTCTTACATTTATTGCATTCATCAAATAACATGTCACCATTGTGTTATGAAAACATTATCTTAATGGAACAAACTAATATTATCTTTCAACAGTTCAATGAAATCATTACATGCATGCTAATTTGATATCTAATTTAAAATTTTGGGTTTTGTCAACTCCAAGGGTTCATACCCATTGATCAGGATTATGGTTGGAAGGAAAAAACAAAAGGTAACAAAATAAGTCAAAATATGTTTGAATAACCTGTGTCATGTAAGACATGCTACACATATCATCAATGTAATCCTATGACATTTTCACAAACTAAGAGGAAGTCTAATAAATGCTACAGATTTCATCAATGCTACCGTATTTCATCAAACGATAAGTGTAACATGAGCATTTATGAAGTCCAGTTGAAGTGTGCCTACTCTAGCATGCTAAAATCAATGGCAAAGTATCAAGTACAATGGAAAGGAATGCATGAACCAAAGTGTAATAAAATCCTTGGGCCTTCATGTACATATGGAATACTACCAAGCCCTAAATATACTACCAAGTGGAATACATGTGATACTCAAACCATCCCTACAATTCATTGCATAACCCTAGTTTGTAAGGAACTAATTTCTTCCAATATATTGCTAACCAATGGATTCTCATGAATTCAATTTCATAAAATTGTTGAAGGTCTAAAACCTAGCCTTAAACTAAACCCTAGTTTGTTCCAATATGCTAACCAATAGATGGTCATGAATTCAATTTCATAAAATTGTTGAAGATATAAAACCCTAGCCTTACTAAACCCTAGTAAGTTAGACCCCAGTTTGTGCTTTATGTCTTTCATGCGTCCATTTTTCACTTGTCATAATTCTAATTCAGGTTTGAGTGTACATTCTTTCATTATTTAGGGTCCTGAACATGTCTCAAACCATTATTCATTGCAAAAAATATCTCAGCGGTGAAACATGGCTCTAAATATGTTGAATGTGCATAAAAAATGTGTAATGCAAAAGTAATCAAATATAATCCATGGAAAATGAAATGCCTAACTAGTTTAATTCTCTTCCTTGATAATGTTGTTTCGATGATGGAAAATAAGATGGTAACGGTCCTATGCTTGTAAAAAGGATGGATTATCCTCATATGAAAATGTATTTAAAATTGAATGTACTTGATTGATACAAATGATGATGTAATGGTTGTTCATTGTGATAAGTCAAGTATACCGTCATAACTTGATGGAAAAGGTTCATGGTAAACCAAAAACCACTTGTCATGGAAAATAAAAAGTTTGTGGTCGGTGGGAAACCACTTGGTGTAATGAATGGGAAAAACCGTTAGAGGAATGTAATGGTGGAGAGTAACTTAGTGGAACATATAATCACCTTACCCACATAAGAACCTAACAAACATAAAGGATGCACATAGTTGATACACCTAAGTGATGCACCTGTGTGGCAGACATTAATGAAATTGGAATTTGTCATGATGACTTTGATCTAACAATGCTAGAAAGGATCAAAGGGATATCATCGATGAAACATCACCTTCATTTTTTCATTGGGAACTTTGAATTCTTAAAAATTACATTAATTACTCAAAATGAAAATATAGTGTAACACAAAGGACATGTTAAATGATGTGGCACACTAAGGACAGAGAAATATAACAAGGGTGCAATGTTGAAGGTTTGAGGGACACTCTTTGAATGTCTAGTTCTAGAATCAAAATAATTTTTTTGCAAAGTTAAGCACTATGTGCAAAAACTGCACAAACCCTTACTGATCAAAACCCTAGTTTCCAAAATCAACCTAAAAGATGATACTTGGGCCATAGAACCATAGAAGAGGAGCACCCATATCACTATCCCAATGTCATGTATCCAATAGATTCGACGATTTTTTGATCTGAGCCACGGTCATCATTCTATGGCATGTTCCAACTCGCATCCCAAAGGCTTTTAGGGACACTTGTTGGATACCTACCAAGGGAATAGAATTCCAACCGTGTAACAAACCTAGGATCTGAGAGGTCCTGCAAGTGTGTCTATGAAGGTTCCAAGTGGGAATTCTAGCCATAAGTTCCCGGTCAAGTATTTTTCAAATTTGACCCCTTTGTCCAAACATTGTACAGACCCTTACTAAGCAAAACCCTAGTTTCCAAAATCAACCTAAAATATGACACCTGGGTCATGGAACTAGAAGAGAGGGGAACCCCTAGCAATATATAGATGTCCTCAATCTAATGGATATGATGGTTTTCCGATCCGATCCCTTGTCATCATTCTATGGCTGGTTCCAACTCGCATCCCAAAGGATTTCAAGGTCACTTGTTGGATACCTACAAAAGGCATAGAATTCCAATTGTGCAACAAAACTAGGTTCTGAGAGGTCCTCAAGTGCGTGTAGGAAGGTTCCACATGGGAACACTAGCCCTAAGTTTTTGGTCGAGGATTTTGCAAAGTTTCCCCCTTTCAGCAAAAATTGCATATACCCTTATTGAGCAAAACCATAGTTTCCAAATTCGACCTAAAAGATGACACATGGGGCATGGAATGAAAAGAGAGGGGCACCCATATAACTATCCCAATGTCCTAAATCCAATATATTCGACATTTTTTTATTTGAGCTATGGTCAACATTCTATGGCCCGTTCCAACTCGCATCCCAGAGGCTTTTAGGGACACTTGTCAGATAGCTATCGGGGGCATAGAATTCCAACCATGCAACAAAACCAGGCTTTGGGAGGTCCTCAAAGTTTTTATATGAAGGTTCCAAGTGGGAAAACTGTCAATACATTCTCGGTCGAGTATTTTGAAAAGTTTACCCCTTCATGCAAAAATTGCACAGACCCTTACTAAGCAAAACCCTAGTTTCCAAAATTGACCTAAAAGATGAGACTTGGGCCATGGACCAGGAGGATAAGGGTACTCCTAGCACTATTCCAATGTCTTGAATCCAACGGATTCAATAGTTTGTCAATCCGAGCAATGTTCATCATTCTATGGCCCGTTGAAACTCGCACAACAAAGGCTTTTAGGGACACCTGTTGGATACCTGTTGGGGGCATAGAATTCAAACCATGCAACAAAACCAAGTTCTAGGAGATCCTGAAAGTGTGTCTGGGAAGGTTCCATGTGGGATTGCTAGCCATAAATTCCTAGTCAAGTATTTTGCAAAGTTGAACCCTATGTCCATAAATTGCAAAGACCCTTACTAAGGATAGCACACAGTTAATTCTGTTTGTAACGGCCAAGGCTGGCAGTTGGTTAGTTATTTCATTTCTTTGTAGTTTTCATAGTAACTGGTTCAGAGAAGTAATATAAGCCAACTTCTAGCATGTTGTTTGCATCTTGTCTATGTGAATGTGTGTGTGGTGTGTATTGTTAAGCAAGAACCTTACTTGTCTAAAGTGCCTTGCGTCAAGTGGTATCAGAGTAGAAGAATCCTGTGAGCAGAAGATACATCAGGTGGTATTGAACATGCAAGTGTGTTTACAGCTCTAGCTGAGGTTGGGTAGAGTTGTATACAACTTGTTGAAGTCCAATTGCGATTGGACGAAGTGGGAATTTTAGTCGAGGTTGAAAATGGATCACAGAGGTATTAATGTCCGAGAATGAAGAGCGTGTGGCGCAGCAGTCATAGTTGATCGAGAGATGCTCGATGAATGCGTCCAAACAATGTGAACTTTGACAAATGAAGTCGTAGCAATCAAAGAAATCCAAAGGCATGGTTGTATTAGACCACAACAACAAGGAAGTCGAAGAAGTGGAACCACGGGAAGTAGCGGGAGAATAACCAGAAGAAAAATTGATCAAACTTCTGACGGATATGAGAGGTAGGACAAAGCTAGATGTATTTACCTATTCAGGGAGTGTAGATCCAATAGACTTCATCATCTGGTTCAAAGAGATGGAGAAATATTTTGACACAGAGCAGATTGAGGATCCTAAACAGGTTAAGACTGCGTGTCTGAGGTGGAAGGGTCATACCTCATTGTGGTGGGACAATGTGCAAGCTGACAAAGTCAATAAAGGCAAGGAGAAAATCAAATCTTGGGATAGGATGGTCTCCAAGATGAAAGGGAAGTTCTTTCCAAATGACTATGTGATTTCCTTATTTCGGAAGTTGTAGAACTTTCGACAAAAAGAGATGACCATGAAGGAGTACATGAAAGAGTTCTACAAATTGTCGATAAGGTTAGGTCAGACTGACAAAGCAGAAGAAGGTATCGCTAGGTACATGAATGACTTGGAATATGCCATTTAGGATGAGTTGAGCATGTTGAGATTCAGAGCAGTGGACGAAGCCTATTAGTTAGCTATGAAGGCAGATGAGAAATTGTTGAGGGAATCCATAGCGACCAAAGGCAGGATGACTTGTCAGGGTGCGAAGATTGTTTCCACGAAAGGCTAGAGTAACGATTATAGGAAGGAAATTGTCGAAGAAAGTCGAAGGATGGAAGGGACATCGACAAGAGAGAAAGCACAGGAGAGTCAAAGCGATGGTCATGAGGCTTGTGGTTGAGGTGCATATGGTCGAAGTGGTCCATCCGACCGAAAAGGAGCTAACATACCAGCCATAATCTGTTACAAGTGTCATGGAGTGGGACACAAGGCATATGAATGCCCAAAGAACCTACATGCTGTAAAGGAGTCGAAACCCAGATGTTGAAGGGATGAGCAAGTCGATAAGAGGGAAGCATCGACATTTGACAACAATGAGGATGGTAAGAATAAAATTCGGGCCATGATAGCAACGAAGACACTTGTTTTGGATGACATACGCAACGAGCAAGAGCCGGCACAACAGAATGCGATCTTTCGAACCAAGGTGCGAATCAGTCAATGGCATTGCAAGACTATAGTTGATGGTGGAAGCACTTGGAATCTTGTGTCGACAGAGGTGATCGACAAGAAAAAGTTGAAATGCTAGGAACATCCACACCCTTACAAGATCTCATGGTTGCAGAAAGGGCACCATGTGAAGGTGACCAAACAGTGCCTGATCAACTTCAAAGTCCAAGGATTTGAAGTCAGTGTACTATGCAACTTAATCCCAATGGATGTGTACCATATGTTGTTAGGGATACCATTGCAATATGACCAGAAGATGATCTATGATGGTCAAGCCAACACAGTCATAGTGTTGAAAAATAGTGCGAAAAGGAGTCTTAAGCCGAAGATGGAGGAGCAGGCCGATGGTAAGCACGGCGAGAGCAACTTTTGGGAGAAGCGAGTTCTAATGTGCTCAGTGAAAGAACTCCTTACGGAAGAAGGAAAGCAGTCGGGGTGTTACACTATCATTCCGAAAGGACCATGTGTCAAGAGGTCGACAATGGAGAAGATTTCGGTTAAAGTCAAAAAGATGCTTGAAGAGTTTCAGAGCATAGTAGTCGATGAGACGCCGATGGGATTGCTACTGACAAGGAGCATATCCCATCAGATCAACTTGATTCTAGGGTTGAGTCTGTAAAACAAAGCACCGCATAGGATGAGTCCAACAGAGGGTCGGGAACTCAATCGAAAAGTCCAGGAGTTGTTGGACAGGGATTTGATTAGAGAAAGTATGAGTCCGTGCGTAGTACCAGCAATATTAGCACCGAAGACAGGTGGAGAATGGAGGATGTGTACAGACTCTAGATCTATCAACAAGATCACGATCAAGTACCAGTGTCCATTTCCAAGAATGGACGACTTGATGGATTGTTTGAGTGGAGCGAAGTACTTCACGAAGATAGACCTAAAGAGCGGTTATCACCAAATTTGGGTTAGAAAGGGAGATGAATTGAAGACAACATTCAAGACAAAAGAAGGGCTATATGAGTGGTTAGTCATGACATTCGAATTGAATAATGCATCTAGTACATTCATGATATTGATGAAGGAGGTACTGAAACCATTCTTGGGAAATTTTGTTGTAGTCTATCTAGACGACATTTTGATTTTCAGTCAAACCAAGACAGAACACTTGGGGCACATTCGAGAGGTATTGCAAAAGTTGCAGGAACAGAAGCTGATGGTGAACTTGCAAAAGTGTTTCTTGATGAAGGAAGAATTGGTGTACTTGGGATTTTTAATCTTGGGTAAAGGGTTGGTGATGGACCCAGAGAAGGTGAAGGCAATAGTGGATTGGCCGAAACCAACAAGTACGATTGGAGTAAGGAGTTTCGATGGACTTGCTAGTTTCTACAGGAAGTTCATTTGGGGATTTAGTTGGATTTGTGCACCTTTAACAAAGTGTATGAAAAGGGGTGTGTTCAAGTGGACTGAAGTAGCGCAACGAGCTTTCGATAAGTTGAAGGAAAAGGTCACTGAGAGCCTAGTGTCAGTGCTCCCATATTTCGAAAAATTTTCTAGGTCAATTGCGATGCGTGTGGAGTAGCAAGTGGAGCATTGTTGATCCAGGGGGGGCGACCAATTGCATTATTTAGTGAGAAGTTGGATGATGCGAAGTGGAAATATTCAGTCTATGACTAGGAATTCTATGCTATTTTCCAGGCATTGAAGAAGTGGAGGCATTATTTGTTTCCCAAGGAATTTGTATTGTACACAGATCACCAAGCACTAAGGTATCTGAACACTTAGGCAAAGTTAAATATGCGTCACATGAAGTGGTTTAAATTCCTACAGGGATACACATTCATGTTGCGACATAAGTCGAGAAAGTAAAACAAGGTTGCCAACACGCTGAGCAGAAGAGTTGCATTGTTGAACACGATGACAGTTTATGCAATAGGGACAGAGTCAGTGAAGATAGAGTATGAGACCGATGAGGATTTTGTGAAAGCATGGGGAGCTTGTTGTGAACCTTGGAGTGTTGACAAAACTCCATACTTGGATTATTTTATCTAAGAGGGATACCCATTCAAGGGACAACAATTATGTATTCCCAGAGGGTCAGTTAGAGAAAACCTAATCCGAGAGTTGCATAACGGCGGATTAGTGGGTCATTTTGGCATCGACAAGACCAGGGCATTGGTCGAAGAAAAATGTTATTGGCTAGGGATGACAGCAGATGTCGGAAGGTGGGTTCAACAATGTAGAGTTTGCTAGTTGGCGAAAGGGAGAAGTTAGAATACGGGGTTGTATACACCATTACCTGTACCAGATACCCCATGGGAGCACCTGAGCATGGATTTTGTGCTAGCATTGCCGAAGACACAGCAAGGGAGCAACTCAAATTTTGTTGTAGTTGACATATTTTCAAAAATGGAAAAATTTATTCTATGTCGAAAGACAAGTGACGCCATAGGCATTGTTGTACTATTCTTCAAGGAAGTAGTTATATTGCATGGGTTGTCGACAAGTATCACATCGGATAGAGATACCAAGTTTATGGGACATTTTTGGAGAACCCTATGGAAGAAACGAGAGACAAGGTTGCAGTTTAGCTTGGAATATCATTCGCAGACAGACGGAAAAACTGAGGTGGTAAACATAAGTTTGGGAAACCTTCTGAGGTGTTTGACAGCCAACAGACCTAAGTAGTGCGAGAATGTGTTGGCGTAACCATAGTTTGCATATAACAATTATGTGAATTGCTCGATAGGGTTGAGCCCATTCCATATTGTTCGGGGAAGAAGCCCACATGGAGTGGTGGATTTGGTCGAATTATTGACAAAAACGAGGAAAAGCGCAGATGTAGAATCATTTGAAGAGCATATGAAAGAAGTGCATGAAGATGTGTGAAAGCACATAGAAAAGAGTAGCGTGGCATACAAGTTAAGAGCCGACATGAAGAAGAGACTACAGTCGTTCAGCGAAGGAGACTTGGTCTATGCATATTTTTAGAAGGAGAGGTTTCCAACATGGACATATAACAAGATGAAGCTGAAGAAGATTGGACCATGTAAGATTCAAAAGAAAATTTTGGACAATGCTTATGTGTTGGAACTGCCGAATGACTTGAACATTTCACCAACGTTCAATGTCTTAGATCTGTACAAATTTGAAGAAGGTTCAAGCAGTGGTGGAAGCATGAAAGTATCAGATATCGATTGGATGGAGCACATTCCAAATCAATAGAAGGAAGAAATCATAGAAGTGATAGAAGAACGCGAAGTCGGGCGTACGCGCAGTTCATGAAGGAGGGAATACTTAGTGCAATGGGAGCATGATGAGTTGTAAGAGGCGACATGGATTTCCAAAGAATATTTCAAGAGACTGATGGAGCAGTCGAGTTCTTTTTCACCCGGAGAAATTGATGCAGGAGCATCGGGGCCTAGGAAGATCAGTTGAATCTAGTCGAGTTGAGGAAATTCGACCAGGGGGAGTGCTGATGACCACTGGTGCGGGAGAGAAGATTGACTTGTCTAATTCAATAAGTCGAGCAGGATCAATTGGGTATGCAACTGACAGATTCGGTGAAATTTGAGAGTCGACATGTTGGGGTCGATCGATGAAGGGAGGAGTGGAGCATCACTAGTCGACATGTGTCGAGTCACGACTCTGACAGGTTTGGGTGTAAGCCAAGTGAGGAGGAAGTGGCGGACTGGCTAATCCTGAAGAGTGTGAAGGAAGAGGATGGATAAGTCGAAGCTGACAGATAGTATGGCCGACGTGATGCATTACTGTAGCTTATTAGAAGGATGCATGAAAGTCAAGGAGAGTACTTGGCAATAGTTCAAGGTTTCTAAGGAAGTTAATGATAGTTATTGCACATGGGTGAAGACATGACAGATGTCGTCATAGGAAGAGGATGTGTAGCATGGTAGGGGTGCTGACAATTGCAAGTATACAAGATCGGGGAAGATCGTGAAACAGAGGATGCATGTCTCGAGGATTGGAGTGATCTCAGGAATAGCAACAGTAGTAGAGTAGAAGGCTAGGGAGTTAGGATCAGTTGGATCACTTGGCATTGGGGAGTCAAGAAAATCTTGGTAGAACAGAACACGAGAGAAGTCTGTTAGATTGGAGAGAAGAGTCATACATCTACAGAGCTGAGAAGATCGAGCCATAGCTCAGAGTTCTACAGCGATCCAGGAGAGGGTGAGGTCGACACACTGGGAAAGCACACAGTTACTTTTGTTTGTAATGGCCAAGGCCGACAATTAGTTAGTTATTTCATTTCTTTGCAGTTTTCATTATAACCGGTTCGAAGAAGTAATATAATCCAGCTTCTGGCATGTAGTTTGCATCTTGTGTTTGTGAACGTGTGTGTGGTGTGTATTGTTAACAAGAACCTTACTTGTCTAAGGAGCCTTGCGTCAGTTTGTCGATCTGAGCCATGACCATCATTTTATGTCCCATTGAAACTCGTACCCCCAAGGCTTTCAAGGACACTTGTTGGATACCCACCAAGGGCATAAAATTCCAACCATGCAACAAAACTGAGTTTCGGTAGGTCCTTCAAGTGTTTCTAGGAAGGTTTCATGTGGGAATGCTAGCCATAAATTCTTGGTCGAGGATATTTCAAAGATGACCCCTATGTGCAAAAATTGCACAATCCCTTACTAAGAAAAACAATAGTTTCCAAAATCGACCTAAAGGATTACACCTGGGCCATGGACCCAGACTAGAGGGGCACCTGTAGCGTTATTCCAATTTCCAAAATCCAACAGAGTCAACTGTTTGTCTATCCAAACCATGTCCATCATTCTATGGCACGTTGAAACTCACACCCTAAAGGCTTTCAGGGACACCTGTTGGATACCTACCGGGGTCATGGAATTCCAACTGTGTAACAAAAATAGGTTTTGGGAGGTCATGCAAGTGTTTCTAGGAAGGTACCATGTTGGAATTCTATCTATAAGTTCTTGGTCGAGGATTTTTCAAAGTTGACCCCTATGTACAAAAATTGCACATACCCTTACTGAGCAAAACTCTAGTTTCCAAAATCGACCTAAAAGATGACACCTAGGCCATGGACTCGGATTAGAGGGGCACCCCTAGCATGATCCGTATGTCTAGAATCCAACGGATTTGATGGTTTGTCGATCCGAGCCATGACCATCATTCTATGGTTTGTTTAAACTCACACCCCAAAGGATTTCATGGACACTTGTTGGATACATACCAGGGGCATATAATTCCAACCGTGCGACAAAACTGTGTTCCGGGAGGTCCTACAAGTGTGTCTAAAATTTTTCCTTGTGGGAATGCTAGCCATAATTTCTCGGTCAAGGATTTTGCAAACATGACCCCTATGTGCAAAAATTGCATAGTCCCTTACTGAGTAAAACCCAAGTTTCCAAAATCGACCTTAAAGATGACACTTGTGCCATAGACCCAGAGGATATGGAAACCCCTGGAACAATCCTAATGTCTAGAATCCAATGGATTCGATGGATTTTCGATCCGAGCAACGACCATGATTCTATGTCCCGTTTAAACTCACACCCCAAAGTCTTTTAGGGACACATACCAATTACTATAAAGGGAAACATCCAACAAAATAATAAAGATGACTGTACTCATAATTTTAAAGGGTGGTTGTTACCATCCCTTCGACTTCCCATTGAGTTCAAAGGGATATTAAAATTGATGTTCAAATTTTAAGGAACACCAAACTTATATGTTCCCATTACCCTTAGGTTTTTTAATAATAATAGAAATAATATAATACAAGGTTATATTCTTGCTAGATATGAAAAATAGATGTTTGAGAAATGTATGTATATGTGTCATAATAGTAACCATACTCAATGTGGTATCGTCAACAACATGTGTTATAAATTCTGTTTATTTTAACACACCATGGTTTGCATTTTTCAAAGGATCTTTGGCCCAAGTTAAGTTCGTTATGTTCATTCCTAAATCTCTCATATAATTCTGTTTGTGCCATATCAATAAAATGTTTAATGTTTGGTTCATAATCCTTTGAACCCCTTCTCAATTTTAATACATATTTTTTGTTTGGAAGAAGGTCTAGTGTTGTCATGCCAAAAAGCTTGCAATAATCCCTTTACCACCTCAATCAGATTCAATGAGATTCATATCAGAGCATGGAAACCTGCCAATGAAGGACCAAACATTTGTTTGACTAGTTTCAAGTTTTTATCTTCTAACACAATACCTATTGAGTTTCTTTACATTCAAATTAATAAGTTTTGAGGTAGGTTTAAGAAAATGAAGGGCCCTAGTGTTTTCGTTCACGATTGCTTGTGAAAAAACATGACGAGCCACATTATGATCCTTTGAGCGAGATTTATTTCCAATTGTACTAAATGAATCTACTAAACTTCTAACAATATGAGAACTTGGTTCATACATTTTGGTGATCTTTCTCCCTAACGTTCTTCTAACAATAGTCATAGACCTATATTTTAATAATGATAAAAATAATTTGTACTTGTCCCCGTCACATTTAGAATCAAAGAATTTATCGAGTATTTGTTGAGTTTGAGAAGAAATAGCTCGTTTAGAAAACATACCTTCAAGTGAAATAATGAGACTTTCATCAACTTGTATACATTTCATATTTCTTCATCATGTAATTGCTAATGGAGGTAAGGGTGTTGGAACTGGATTGTAGTAGCCACTTTGCTAATTTCACTTGACAATTTCCATACTAAGCTTCCACAATTTAATTTGCTAAAAAAATTTAACTTACGGTAATAATAATTTTTAAAGCGTAGTCAACCTCATAATTTTAGTGAAGAAAAGCTCTTAACACTAGTAAATTGAAAAACTCTTAAAACTAGAAAATTGAACCAGAAGAATACCTGTCCTGGTGCATGAGGTGAATCCTTTGAAGTTATGCAGCAGGAATGGAATTGATTGAGTCACTTTCCCCAAAGTGGAACACGGTTTTACCTCCCAGCCAACTAGGAACCTAGATGGATCCTCGCCCGAGCAAGCCATCCAAATGGCCTCCTATCCCTCTTTGCTCGAGAACCCCAGAGAATAGAAAAATAATGAACAATAAGCTATGTACTTCTATGACTTCTTAAACTCATCCAACACTTCCTAACTTCTCCCATCCAAAACCCAATCCACCCTAAAAAAAACCTCCTATTGTCCTATCTTCCTTCACTATTTATTTCCCTCGACCTTCCTCCCCCTCCTCTTTCAATAAAATAATGTAAAACGATAATTAATTCCTTTTCTTTATATACAACAAGTTTGATTTAATTTCAATTATAATATCTTCCCTACAAAGTCTTACTTCACGTGATATCATTAAAACAATTTATGGTAGTCCTATCCATGAAATTAAGTTTAAAAATAATAATAATAATACCTTAAGTGTCATTTCACATGCTATAAATTTAATGCAACATGTTAATATCATCCTTGAATTCACGTAAACTTATCCCCTCAATTATTTCTACTCTTCTCCCATCTGCAAGACAAGTAATATATTATTTGTGCACACATATATAAATATACATATTAAATATTACTTGTGTACACACATAGTAATATTTAATAAGACATATATATACTAATAATCTTATAACGATTTTAATATTGCATCATACATACATATCTATAGATATATTATTTCAATAACTCATGAAATACATTTAACTATTATATATGTTCAAGCTGTCAACATGGTATTAATATATATATTTATCGCATAACCTACTAGGTAACACATCCTTAATCCATTAGAGACATATATAATACTGCAACAACCATATAAATTTAAACACGTGGATTATAATTCAACAATCATCAACTAGGTTATTATACTAATGTATTCATCAACTAACCAATACCAATAATGGACTCATGAATCGATGTGCAGGTGGCCAGTCCACACATCTTAAGTGTGGATACTAGTAATCAACATTTATTGTCCTTGACGCATCATTATTATATAATTGCAAACAACATAACAACTTAATCAATGCATCATTCATCATTCATACTCATTTACACAAGAGTGATAAAAATGAATTAGATAAACCTAATGAAGCAATCAAGCATATAATCTTAATGGTTTATAACAATGTAGAACACCATCCAATCCATTGTTGGTCCCATCAATTTTGATAACTACTCAAAGCAACCTATTCACCACTACTTCCATCACATGACGTCACCATCCCATCCCCTATTGGAATATAATATGGCATCAGCTATATCGACCTAACCATATCTAGAAACCGTAAGCGGAAGTGCCGACTACATCGACCAAGCTTCCCCAGTAGGGACCCACTAGTCATCATCACACATCTAGGGGAATGTTTTCAGCACAACCCTCCCACGACTCTAGGTTTTGGGGGATAAATGGTGGGAAATTCCTCCACCCCCTAATAGTGCTAGGGTCAACACCCTACATCAGCCATACTATGTGATCACTATTCTAAGGGGTCTTGTCATTGAAAAACCACTTTGGGCAAGTTGCAGTTCCTGTAAGAACTCACACTCACCCACAAGTCATAGAAATATTTGAATTCACAACTAAATAACATGAAAATTGATATCAGAAATCATATCAGTGTTTCAAACCATAAATTTAGTTGTAATTACAACATATAATACACTACTATCTCATAGTTGATCCATTTGTATGTCATCTCAATAGCAACATACGCGTCTCATGTATAATTCTATACAACTATTTCAAGTATGAGATATTTCACAAACTCATATTGAAATAACCAAGTATGTTCTTTCGCATCACATTACATTTATTCTATATTCAATGTATAGTTTTAACTAACATCAAGGCACTACCTTTCACATCCGATATGCATAATTACATGACATATGTAATCATCCCCGTTACTAAAATAAAGCAATAATTTCCATTTATTGTTCATACATAAGAAGGTCCATATTCTCTCATAACAACATCATTAATCAGTTTAGCTAAGTCCAACAGTTAATAACAATTAAAAGTGCTAATCTAATTCTCATTAGGATTTAATCACTAAATGTCAAATATGGGGCATTACATGGACCATGTAGAACATCACTAGGATGCTCTGGAATTTCAATAGCATCCTCTTGTCTTTCATTCTCTTTTTGGTAGCTCAATGTGGGAAATTGGACTTTCTCTTGGATGGTCTCCATAACATTTGCTTCTTCCATCGTAAATCCTGCATTCAACGTCTCCCTAACTTCATTGCTTGTATAACCACTACCCAACAAGTCATTCACTACCATAGTTTGAGGTTGAATTGATGTGGGAATTGAAACATCTCCTAATGAACACCTATGTTTGACTTCTTGACTATTTCCATGGGGTGCTTGTTCATCAAATGTTGTTGAAATTGAGGGCCCCTCTAATGAATTCTTCTATTTTTCTTGTCGTGTATGGGTAGGAACAACGGTGGCATCATCTATGGTTGGAATTTGATGAGTATCCATTGAATGCATTCGATTCCACATGTCCAATCTTTTCTTTTCTCTAATTTCTTCCATGGTTTCTTGAGGCTTCACTTTCCTTATCGATTTCCTTGTTCGATTGCATGAATTTCGCATGAGCATAATGACCAATACGATGAAAATAGATTCTAGAGGTGTGCTCAACTATGAATATGGATTCTTTCTCAATTGTGAATATAGGTTCTTCAATCCTGGTCAATTGTGAATATAGATACTTCCTCAATTGTGTAAATATAGATTCCTCAAGATTGCTCAATTGTGAAAGTAACTTCTACCTCACTTGTGAATATCGAAAATTCTTCAGTTGTGAATATAGGTTCTTTGATCTTGATCAATAGTGAATGCAGATTCTTCTTCAATTGTGTTCATATAGATTCCTCAAGCTTGCTTGAAATTGTGATAATATAGATTCTTAATCAATTGTGGATGGAAATTCTTCAACCTTGCTTTTGATTGTGGATATAGATTCTTCCTCAAAACTAAATTTAGATTCTTCAAGCTTGCTCAATTCTCAATGCAGGTTCCTTTTCAATTTTGAACATAGATTATTAAATATGGTTTGATTGTGAATGTGTAATCCTCAATTCTTAATGCTAGTTGTAGAATCCTCTTCAAGCTTGTTGATTGTGAACATGCATAATTATGAACATAGAGTATTCAAGCTTCCTCAATTTCTATTAAGACTATTCAATTGCGCAGGTTTCTTTGTAGTGCTATCAGAGAGACAAAACACAGAGTTCAGGGATTAAATAGGTAAAGTATTCAATTGAATTATGCAGAGCCAAAATGCTCTAGCATTATGGACTTACAAAACTCTATAGCGTTTCTTAAATCTATAATGCTCGAGGATTCGTTCTATGATAAAGAAAAAATCATTACCAATTAATATGTTTGGTGCATGGCTAGGTAACATCTAATGGAGTAAAATGATCGAGTGTTTCTTCACCAATAAAAACTATAGTGTTATGGCAATCTACAAACAATTTAATATATTCTTCCTTGAAACTTTATTTAATAATTTCTTCCCAAGAAAATAAATTTCCTTTATTTCCATATATCCCGCCTTATCTTCAAAGGTTTTGGGATTCATGTTGTATGGTTTAGGAGTTTAAATAGGGCTTTGGTGTTAGGGGTTAGAGGGTCAAGGGGTTTAGGGGAAAGGGGCTTAGGGGTAAGGGATTTAGTTCTTAAAAGGGCTTTAGGGCTCCATGTTTAGGGGGTTAGGGTTTTAGAGGTTAGACATTAATGGATTGAGTGTTTGTAAATAATCTAGGGATTCTAAAGGTGTTCGGTATTAAGTGATTAGAGATAAAGGGTTTTAGGGGTTAGGGGATTCAGGGGTTAAGGGATTTAGGGAACCAATAATAGGGGGTTAGAGTTTAAAAGGTTAAACGTTAAGGGTGAAGGGTTTGGGATCAAGGGGCTTAGGGGTTAATGTATTTACATGCTAAGGGATTTAGAGATCTAACGTTAGGATGTTATGGTTGAGTCTATTAAGGGTTAAGTGTCAAGGGGTTTAAGAATTAAAGGTTTGGGGTTTAAGGGCTTAATGGATTCTAGGAGATGAGGGATTGGTTTCTAGGTATTTATGGGTTTTTGGATTTAGGTATTATGAGTTAGGGGTTTTAGGGTTAGGGGGTTAACAAGGACATAGGGGTTAGGGGTTAAGAGTTTATAAGTAAAGGCATAAAGTGGTTAACATGTTTAAATATTTATGGGTTAGGTTGTTGATGGGTTAGGGGTGGACTAGGTGTTAGGGGTTAGGGGTTGTGGGATTAAACATAAAATGGTTAAGGAGTTAGGTTTTAATAGGTTAAAAAATTTGTAGTTAGAGGGTTATGTTTTAAGAAGTTAGGAATTAATGGATTTAGTGTTATAGTGTTAAGGGCATACAAGGGGTTAATGGATTAGGGAATTAGAGGATAAGGACTACGAGGATCGGAGATAAGAAGTTAATTAAGGTATTAGGGATTTAAGGATTAGGACCTTTATAGGTTAAGAGATTTAAGGATCGACTATTAGTGGGGTATGGTATATAAGGTTAGGATTAAGTGTCAAATGGTTGAAGTGGTAAGGGATTATATGTTAACGCCATAGGTACTTACGGGTTTAGGGATTTAGGGAGTTTGGGACAAGTAGGACTTATGGGTTTAGGCCTTTAATTTCCTCCATAATCATTCCTCTCTCCACCTTCCTAATTTTATGACCCTTTCCCCCGCCTCATATCTCTTCTCTTTCTCTCACCCCCCCTTATCTCCATTCAACTCTTAACACATATTTTATGTGGTTTATAACGATAGAGTATTCTATAACCCCTAAACCCCTTTATCTCTCAGCATTTAAAACCCAACACCTAAGCCCTAGTTTATCCACAAACAATTAAGCCCTTAAAGTCTAACCTCTAAAATTCTAACCCCTTAAACCTGGAACCCTTTATCCCTTTAACTCTAAGCCCTTAACCCCTAACACCAAATCCCTAGTTAACCTCCTAACCCATACAACATGAAGCCCAAAACCCTTGAAGATAAAGAGGGATAGGAAAATAATGGAAATATTTTAGTGGTAAGGAAATATTTAACAAGGTTTCAAGGATAATGTTTTGTTTAGATATAGAAGGAACACTTGAGCATTATGTATTTCGATAACACTAGAGCGTTATCTACTTCTATATGTTAAATTTTCAGAATTTACTTCAATCTGATCTGGGATCTTAACTGAGAGAACAACATGTACAGCATATCAATCATGGACACAATAATGAAAGCACACAAGAGACATAGATTTTACTTGGGGAAAACCATAAAGGTGAAAAACCCCAATAACTTCCTCAGAGATAGATAGAGCAATGACACAACCAGAATACAAGAGATAGTCTTCTCCTAGCAGTAGAGCCTCCTCCTCCACAAGTGCGCCACTCTCCCAAGTGTGAGTGAGAGAATAGAATGTGTAAAATGAGAGAGACACACTCTCTATTTATACACTAACTTGACCTGACCTTTACTCAACTAGGTCGGCCTCAACTTAACCACTTAACATAATGCTGACTGGGCCGAACCCTACTAGGGTGGTCTAATAACCCTTTGATCCACATGGCTGACCCTTAATAGGGTGCTCTAATAACCCTTTGACCCACATGACTTATACAAGGCCGACCCCAACAAGGTGGTCTAATAACCCATCAAGTATAAGTTACGACACTTACAATATAAATGACAACACTTCTGTATAGAGGAATAATAACATCTCTATAGGAATACAACCACTTCTGTATAGAGGAATAATAACATCTCTATGGGAATACAATATACATATATGTTAAATACATTTCGAAGTTACATATACATCAACACTCCCTCTTAACTAGGAAGGTATTTCTCGACACAAGTCTCTTAGCACAAGTCATCTTCTCTGGATCATCATCACTAGATAATCGTCATCGAGTCATCATCATCGTCACTGCTGCTGCTATCTCAATTAATCTCTGAATATAATCATCATAGGAAGTTCTACATAGCCAGTCCTTTTTCATACTGGATGTAGGCCCACCACCTACAGGTCTTCATCATTTTTGAGAATGGTCTAATAGAGGTGGCCTCTGAGGACTAATTTTATGTGTGGATGCAATATCAGAAAGAGTATCCCAGGAACATTTATGTGCCTAAGCACGACCGGCAAGATCTCCCAGGACTGATTACATGCATCTCGTCCACAATACCTTTAAAGAGAATCCCAGGAACATTTATGTGCCACAGCATGACCGACAAGATCTCTAAAGAGCATCCCAGGACTTATTACGAGCACACAGCTCAACCTCTTGGATCTTTAGGACTGATTACATGTGGATGGACAAAACCTTTAAAGAGCATCCCAGGAACATTTATGTGCCGCAGCATGACCGAAAAGATCTCTAAATAGCTTCCTAGGACTAATTACGACCACACAGCTCAACCTCTGGGATCTCCAGGACTGATTACATGTCTCCATAGTAATACCTCATCCCAGGACTGGTTACGAGCACACAGCTCAACCTATCGGATATCTGAGGACTGATTACATACTACATAGCAATACCGGAAAGAGTACCCTAGGAACATTTATGTGCCGCAGCACAACCGGCAAGATCTCCCAGGACTGATTACATGCTATTTGCACAACCTACCACATATCATCTCTGACCTCCAAGTATCAACCTGATACTCATGATCCAACGGATCATCATTGCACGAGGCATCATCTTGATGCCCATGATCATACTGATCATCAACACTGTACCATCCTGCTACATATCATCTGGAGAAACACCCTAAAGCTCATCATCATGATCATCCTGATCATACAATGCATCCACCTGATGCACACCAAGTATCTACCTGATACATATCATCATACATGATCCACCTTATCATACAATGTATCCACCTAATACAAATACAAATACATGATACATATCAACATACATGATCTACCTGATCATACAATGTATCCACTTGATACAGATACATGGTCCAAGCATCCAACATGATGCATTTACAAATACATACAAATGATCCAACCGATCATATCCAGCATCCAACATGATGCGTACATACATACAAATATAAATGATCGAACTGATCATATCCAGCATCAACACGATGCATACATACATACAAATATAAATGATCCAACTGATCATATCCAGCATCCAATATGGTGCATATACAGAGCAGTAACTAGAGCATCGTCCTGATACTCATCATCCAGCACCTACATCCACAGCCATGTGAAAGATATTCCTTCCAACATGCTTGGAATGGCTTCAGTAAATGTGTCCATCACTTCTTCCTCGAAGTGTCATCAATCTGAAGAACACCAAGCCTCTCCCTGAAGTACTCGAACTTCACCCTGGCTAGTGGCTTCGTCAGCACATCTTCAATTTGCTCGTCCGTCGCAACATATAGGAGCTTCACGACTCCTCTTTGCACCATATCCCTGATATAGTGATATTTGATCTCTATGTGTTTCGACCTGTCATGAAACACTGGATTCTCAGACAACTTCACACAACTCTGGTTATCACAAAAGATACTAGTAGCATCCAACGGGAGATCAAATAACTCAGGTAGTAGCTTCAGAAGCCATACTGCCTCACAACTAGCTGAATAGGCTACAACATACTCTGCCTCAGCTGTACGCAGTGCTACGCAGGACTGCTTTCTGCTAAACCAAGAGGTCACACCTGATCCCATACTAAAGTAGCATCCAGATGTGCTCTTCCTATCTGCAACACTGCCAGCCCAATATGAATCAACATAACCCTGCAGGTTAAACTTTTGATTTGCTTCATACTTGAGCCCATAATCCACTGTACCCTTCAGGTTCCTCAGAACATGCTTTACAGCAACCAGGTGAACACTCCTCGGATCCGTCAGGAACTAGCTCAATGTGTTCACCGCAAAGTAAATATCTGGTCTCGTGTTCGTCAGGTACATCAAGGACCCAATCATCTGACGATACACAGTGACATCAACCGGATCAAATGAAACATCACATAGAAACATTAGGTTCGATGCCATAGGTGTGGCCATGGCCTTGCAGTCCATCATCCCGAACCTCTTCAGGATCTCTACTACATACTTCCCTTGTCCAAGGAAGATTCCATCTGCACTCCGCCACACCTCCATGCCAAAAACAAATAGTGCATCATCCCCAAGTTCTGTACATATATGACTCCCTGTCATATGTCTCAGAACCAAGTGGTTGCTCCACATACACTTCTTCTTCAACTACAACATTCAAGAAAGCTGTCTTGAAATCCATCTGGTGTATCTTCTATTGCATCACTTTTATATTGCTCTATGCTGCCATCTACAGCATGCTTGATCTTGATAGATCCATATGGAAGTCATAACAAACTTCCCTTTAGGTCTTGGGACTACATCCCAAATATCATTCTTCATGATCGGCGGATCATGGCATTCTTCCCATATCCTGGGAACTTCAATATCTTCAATGGATAATTTTGTTGCTCAACAAATGTTGTAGTTCTTCATTTGTAGGTGATGGCATACGATCTTTCCTACACAACAAGTTAAATTGCATGATTAGAAAACATCTCATAGTTTTCAGAACAAATTCTTACACATAAATAAATATGTCATACAGTCATGCAATTATATTTGCCAATGCTTCAATACAACATTTATCCATATCCCGTAACTTTCTAGATGCCTTCCAATCTCTACCAGAACATTGTTAAGAGTGTGCACAACTCCCAACATGTCAGCAAAGAGGTTTCATTCTAGATAAGTAGCAATGAAATGTTGTACAATGCCATAGGCCACTTACCCATGCATATTAGTAGTATACTGTTCATCAATGCAACTATTCTAATATGCATAATACACAACCTAATTCTAGGAACATCAATATATACATTATTGAACAGTATTATTTAAACAATAAAATATGCAAGTAATGACAATTCAAATACTTATCTTTGTTTGTTTGTTGGGTTGAATCCCTCTCATTACTTGCTTCTTTTCTGCAACTCCATTCTTATGTGGATTGTGAGAACTGGTCAACTCCCTTTGAATATCTGCATCCTTGCAGAAACTAATGAAGTGTGCTCCTTTGCTTTCTTGCAGGAAGAACCGGAGTGTGCTCCCTCTTGATATTTGCTTCCTGGATTACCTGTCCTTGAACTTACATCCATCCTTAATCACTATGCATGCTTATTAGTATCATCATTGTGTTATCCTTGAGGTCTCATACATAATGACACATTTATTGGTATAATCTTAATACAATCAAAACACAATAATCTTAAACATGTATATTCATGATCATTCACAGATATTAAACATTAGTATTCAAGGTTTCAGGGAAGTCTTCTTTTACTCATACACATTCTTATTTGATCATAGGACTCTTCTGGTTAGTTGAATCATCAATCAAGATAAGAGATATAATATGCATAAAACCTGTGATTATTCAAACCTATACCTTCATGATTCTTCTGGTTAGTCATATCATCAATTATGGTAAGAAACATAATATGCATACAACCATGATTATTCAAACCTATGACATCATGAATAATCATTATCAACAACACAAGAGTATAAGATCCTAACACAAGGCAGGATTCTAGCTTGATATAGGAAAAACATACTTGGATTAGCATGCTAGCTAGTTATGTCTAACATACCCACATAATGTCTTCTGGTTCTCTTCAGTGACTTGTGCTAGTAACCTGCATGTCTCATAAGTTAACCATTGTAGAACCAAGTTATACATACCTCGAAAGTAGATCTTCTATGTGATCCATGACAATGGATGGATCTTTGTCTGCATGACACCATGAGCAGATGTTCTTGAAGTAGAACATGATTTGACTTTCTTGGTGTACCTTTTGTGTTAGCGAACAACATAAACCTCATACAACATCACAATGCATTAGTACAATCATAAGTGTCAAAACCTTAATTAATGAATATATTCTATTAAGGTGATATGACAAGTCCAGTAATTAATCAAGATTGTACTGTAATGATATGAAGACAAACATATGATAAACTTAACCATGAAACATACCTGTAAGCCATACCTGTCAAGATTGCTTGTAATCTTCTTATGAAAGGCCTTAGCCTCATTTCCCTCTGAGACAGGAACTTCTTCACTTATGCAGGTGACCAATCCATCTTCTTCTAGGATTAACCCAATCCACTTGATTTGCAAGAACTGGACCTGGAGCTGGATTAGGGTTTGTCAGAGAAACCCCAAAAATTCAAACTTTGAATTTCAAACTTCCGAAAGGATAGAAATATGTGCCTTGATGAGCTAATCAAGGTGGTATATTCAGAATTTGAAAACTGCAAAGTTTCACTCCTCAATTTTGACTTTGAAACTTTCGGATTCACTAGACGTGACCCTAAACTCGGGTTTGATGAAGCCCACTCTTCTGCCCAATCAAAAGGATTGATCCAAAGCTCTAAGCTTCTATTTTTCTGAGGAGCTTCTAGCCGTGGTCACAGATTTCAAAAATTCCCATTTTTATAGAAGCCCTAATTTTCCACTTTTGTGATGAAAGTCCCGAACTAGGGTCTGATCAAGCTTGTCCTTTTGCCCAACCAAAAATTCTGATCTTGGTCTCTAAATTTTGATTTTGATGAGTAGCATTCAGCCGTGGTCTTCCAATTACAAAAATTCCAACTTTATCCGAAACCCTAAATTCCGGAAGCCATGAATGAAGATGCTAAAAAATAATTCTGTTTTGATAGAAATATGTACCTGATTGTTTCTGGTGTAACTCTGAACTTTTTTATCCACAGGGTCTGAAAATGTTTTTTGAGATAGCCAAACTTGTCATCTTTCCATCCCAACAGGTCTGACCTCAATTGGATTCTCTGAGAGAGAGTTATGCCAAGTGTCGTAACATGACCTATTTATGGGATAAAATAGGACAGCGAACTCATATGGCGTGCCAGTGTCATTGGTTCAACTTCGGCCTCTGAAAATTTATTCTACTATAGTACAGTCTGTGTAATACATGCCACCTTTTACGAAATTTCATTTGGTGCTTCCTAGCCCAAGTTATGACATTTTTTCCAAGGTCACCTGTTTTTGACTCAGATCTGGAAGAGACAGAAACCCTACATTGTACAGATCATAAATCATAAAGTACAACAAATTAGAGGTTTTCCTTTGGACACAAGGTACATGGGTATCTAATATTCGACCTGTAAAATTTTCTGACCTGAAAACTTCACCAAAACAGATTTATAGAGAAAGTGCTATGATGACTAGTTTTTGCTATATCAAGCCCTAGCATCGTAAGTGCAACAAGTGTCATACATACCATATCATGCCTTCTTTCGGGCTAGCTCTGATACCATGTTAAATTTTCAGAATTTACTTCAATCTAATCTAGGATCTTAACTGAGAGAACAACATGTACAACATATCTACAGCATATCAATCATGGACACAACAATGCAAGCACACAAGAGACACAGATTTTACTTGGGGAAAACCATAAAGGTGAAAAACCCCAATAACTTCCTCAGAGATAGATAGAGAAATGATACAATCAGAATACAAGAGATAGTCTTCCCCTAGCAGCAGAGCCTCCTCCTCCACAAGTGCGCCACTCTCCCAAGTGTGAGTGAGAGAATAAAATGTGTAAAATGAGAGAGACACACTCTCTATTTATACACTAACTTGACTTGACCTTTACTCAACTAGGTTGGCCTCAACTTAACCACTTAACATAATGTTGACTAGGCCGACCCCCACTAGGGTGGTCTAATAACACTTTGACCCACATGGCCGACCCCCAATAGGGTGGTCTAATAACCCTTTGACCCACATGACTTATACAGGGCCGACCCCAACAAGGTGGTCTAATAACCCATCAAGTATAAGTTACGACACATACAATATAAATGACGACACTACAGTATAGAGGAATAATAACATCTCTATAGGAATACAACCACTTTCGTATAGAGGAATAATAACATCTCTATAGGAATACAATATACATATATGTGAAATACATTCCGAAGTTACATATACATCAACACTATAATGCTCGAGCATTATAGAAATACATAAGACTTGAGCTTTATGTATTTCTATAACGCTCGAGCATTATAGAATCAAATAATGGTTGAGAGTTATTGAAATACATAACACTCAAGTGTTTCTTTTATATCTAAAAAAAACTTATCTTAGAAACCTTGTTTAACATTTCCTTACTAGTAAAATATTTCCATTATTTCCTTATCCTTCCTTATCTTCAATGGTTTTGGACTTGATATTGTATGGGTTAGGAGGTTAACTAGGGATTTGGTGTTAGGGTTTGAGGGCTTAGAGTTAAAGGGATAAAGGGTTGCACGTTTAGGGAGTTAGGTTTTTATAGGTTAAACACTAAGGGCTTAAATGTTTGTGGATAAACTAGGGCTTATGTGTTGGGTGTTAAGTGCTTAGAGATAAAGGGGTTTAGGGGTTAGGGGATTTAGGGGTTAATGGATTGATGGCACCAATGTTATGGAGTTAGGGTTCAAGAGGTTAAACATTAACGGTGAACGGTTTGAGTTTTAAGGGTTTGTAAGAATTAAGAGCTTAGGGGATTAGTGGTTAAGGACATAAGCGTTAGAGGATTGGTGGTTATTTAAGAGGTGAGGCCTTTAGAAGTTAGCATATTTATATGTTAAGGGTTTTGGGGCTCTAGAGTTAGGATGTTAGGATTTATTTGGTTAATGGTTAAGTGTGAAGGGGTTAAAGGATTAAAGGCTTGGGGGTTAAGTGCTTAATGGCTTCCAAGAGATAAGGAATTTATCTTTTCTAGGGATTTATGGGTTTTTGGCTTTAGGGATTATCCCTTAAGGGTTTTAAAGTTAGGGGGTTAATTAGGACTTAGGTGTTATGGGTTAAGAGTTTAGAGGTAAAGGCATAAATTGGTTAACAAGTTTAAATATTTATGGGTTAGGTATTTAAGCAGATAGGTGGTTAGGGTGTTTTATGGGTTATGATATTTAGGGGTTAAGGAATTTTGATCTCAATTGTTAGGAGGAGAGGGTTTAAGGGGTTAGGGGTTAAGGACCAAGAAGTTAAAGGTTTAATTTTTTCTAGGGGTTAACGATTTACGGATTTGGTCTTCAAATATTATGGGTTAGGTCATTTAGGGGTTAGGGGTCGTGGGATTAGAGATAAAGTGGATAGGGCATTTAGGGGTTAGGGTCTATAGGTTTTAATTTATTTAGTGCTCTGGGGTTAGGGTGTTGGTGTTTATGAGTTTTTGAATTAATGGTGAAAAGGTTAAAGGGTAAAAGGCTTATAATGGGTAAATTATAGCTTAGAGGCTAATTCACAAGCCCAAGCAAAAATTCCAAATAAAGTGGATCCACCACCCACCTAATGGGTAAATTATAGCTTAGAGGATCCACTTTAGAGATAAAGTGGATCCACCACCCACCTACATAAGTGCACATTGTCACTAGAGAGAGAAAAAGACACCTCCCCTAATGATTATTTCCTCTAGGAGAGTATGTCTTTCCCCTTATTCAAGAGTTGAGTGGCCATAAACATATATACAGGGCTTCCTCCCCTTAGTGGAGCTCAATACTAGTTGTATTGTTCTTGCAGCTGAATGATTTTTTAGGTATGTGCAACATGAAAATAGTTTTTTTGTGTTATTTTTATAAGTATTTATTTGTTTTTTGAAAATGAATGATGGTATTCATGAATATATTTTTTAGATGCATTCCCTCTTTTGTATTTATCTATCTCTATGTTCATTCGACATTGTATAGATTATATTTTATTTTTATCTAAATTTGATATTTTTGTTAGAATTTTTATCATTTGCAAATTCAATCTCCATTGATTATAAATATTTTTCAATTGAATCTCAGGCCTAACAACCGTTCCTGTTTTGATGCTTAACCTCCTGCCTTAGGACATCAAATTGAAAGGAATCCGACATAAGTTGAAGGATTATGCAACTCCACTAATTCCTCTTCCTGAACTATAAAGTACAGTGCTCAAGTAACGGTTACAATGACAACACAGAATCCACATAAATGAGATCCTGGGAATGAAATGCAGCCACACTAATGGTCTCGCTCGTTATCAACATTCCTATACAAACAATGTAGATCCACAAACCAAAGATACATCTGCAAATCAATATTAATATATTAAGATTAAGTTGAAAATCATCGAAACTTTAAATGCTTATACATGATAATTTATAAAGATTCGAACCAAACCAATTAATTACATAGTTATTGCAAACTAATTTATAAACATTCTAACAAAACAAAAATTCTGATATTTGATCCTTGGCTTTGTTGTCAACGTATCACGAAGGGTTAGTATGGGTAGATCAAGAATATACCCACATTCTAACCAAACAAAATATTGCTATGGAATCGTTGACTACATTGTCAACTTAGTAGTATAATTTGAGTATAAATATTGATATGAAAATATATTATTAGGTATAAAAAAATATTTAATTAAAAATCTAATATATAAAGTTAAAATACTGAAGTAAATTTTTTATTTAAATAATAATTTAAATCAAATATATATTAATATCTTAACTTTACATGAAAAATCAATACAATTGAATTATGCTACTATGAACTTATCACATCCTGGAACCTCTGTAAAATAATTTATTAATATTATAATCAAAGAAAGAAAGTCCCAATATAGAATCATTGTCAGCTTATAACCTAAGGTTGGTTGGGTAGATGAGGAATGTAAAGACTTGTCTGGCTCCTCTGAAAACTAGAAAGTTTCTACATAAAAGATCATTAAGATTGAATTATGCTACTATGAACTTATCACATCCAGGAGCATCTGTAAAATAATTTATTAACATTGTAACACAAGAAAGAAAGTCCGAATATAGAATCATTGTCAGCTTATAACCTAGGGTTGGTTGGGTAGATGAGGAATGTAGAGACTTGTCTCGTTCCTTTGAAAATTGAATTCCCACATAGTAAGCCTCTCATATTGAAGATTGCCTGATACACGGAAGCCTCCATTATTGAATTTCATAGTATAAATTGTGTTAAAAAGTTTTATTGGTATTGAATTTCACATTATATATTGTGTCAAACAGTTTTATTGGTGGGCATAAATTATGTTTTTAGGTGTTTTAGTTTATCCATTATTCGATTTCTTTAATTTTTTATAAGATAAATTTTTGCTTCAAATGAAAAGAGAAACACCATAGAAGAAAAGATTATATTTTTGTTTATTCTTAAAATAATAATTTCAGAAAACACCTACACAAAACAGGGCTTACACCAAAAAATATATAAAATGAAGGTGGTTAGTTTTAATGAGTCATCTGTTGTAGGTTTTTAATCATCAGTAATATGACTGCTCGTGACACATATACAGTATGACTTGTACGAATAGTATAACACCAACATTTCAAACATCACAATACAATTAGCATTTCAAACATTACAATACAACTACCATGGCCATTGCCATCAAAATAAAGGGATATAAAATGAAGCTAGTTAGTTTTAGTCCATTATATTTTCTAATCTTTTAGGCAATGGTAACATGCCTAAGCCACTCCTTTAAGCAATGTTAACATGGCTAAGAAGCCTCAAGGAGATAAACGTTGATTTATATGATTTTTTAAAACCATCTTTATATTTTAGACAAACTTCTCAGATTCCTCAAGAAACTACGGATCCTCACTTGCCTTAAGGAATGCAAGAAGTCGATCTGATGCATAAAGCTTCTCAGGTAAAGCAACGCAGTTGGATGAGACATCAAACTAAGGTCCATCACTTGCCTTGAGGAGTGCCAAAAGTCAGATTAATGCATAGGGCTAACCAATATTATAACACCAGGTTTTTAAAGCTAGTTAATATTGTAATACCAACTTCACAATATATACAGCAGCTGTCATGACCATATAAGGCCAACACTATAGCCTAACCTTTACATGTAAAAGTACACCCTAGTTAATATATATATATATATATATATATTTTATAATTAGAAATCTCCTACATTTAAAGGATAGGTTTATAATCTAAGTCAAGGTCAGCCCCAATGTTGAATGGAAGAATGGTCATCTGAAGATGTCACCAGATTTGTGCAAAGATGAGGACCATCTCATGGGTCAATTTAATTCCCTACCAAATGGCTCCCATCCTCAAGCCCGGATGTGTAAGAATTGAACATGTGAATATGCTACCCTAAATAAGACATATAAACATATATAAGCCTGCATCCTGGTTTGTATATAATTACCAGCCTAGATCCAAATCCTAGGCTCTATCAAGCATAGAGAGGGATCAAATCTCCAGAGGTGCAAACCTCTCCTCGAAAAGCTCAAGGTGGATATGGGGAACTGCACACTGCAGCTTGAATTGCTACTTTCATCGCTGATAAAAATTAAAATTGCTACTTTGATATCTCATAAAAATTAAAATTGCTACTGGCTGATAAAAATTAACAAACACTCGACTTACAAGATCTCCCTCATACAAATGTTATTTATGGCAGACAATATCGACAGACACTCTACTAACAAAATCTCCCTCATACTACACTAACACTTGAATTATAAGATCTCCCTCGTACAAATGTTATTTATGGCAGACAATATCAGCAGACACTCTACTAACAAAATCTCCCTCATACTAGACTATAGAACAACTCTGGATGCAATAAAAAATCCTAAGGTATCCTATCATCCATTGCCATTGCCATTGTTGTTCGTCTCTATCTTACCAGAAAAGCAAGCTAAGACGTGCAAGCCAAGAAATTTTCTAAAGGATCAGCAAAAACGATAAATTCGTTGACCAACAGACTATCGATGATGTGACAGCGTCCCGAGGATATTGCACTCCTTCCCTTTGCCGTCATCCACTTAACGACTCTTTGTGGTGTCATCCAGACATGAAATCCGGCTCTAATTGCTATTCGACATGCAATGTCGTAATAAATAAACAAACATTAACACTCCAACTATCCATAAAATCTGGCAATAGATAAACTGACATCAATTCTCTCCACCAGCCACCATCGGTTTTGCACTTAAAAAATATAAAATATAAATTGACATCAATTCTCTCCACCAGTCACCATCGGTTTTGGTTTTGGATTGTTATGGGTTTTGGATTTTTAAGTGATTCTTTATTGGATTCTAGTTATTTTTTTTTCTAAAATCTGAATTTTGAAGTGTTTATGTTTTTAAATGTATAATTAATTCAGCAGATTCCAATTTCCAAAAACACTTAAATTATACAAGTTTAACGAATGCGATATCAATTTTTTAAATTAATCTAAAATAACTTTTACAGTATTCTGTCAAAAACAAAGAAGTAAAAGAAACCCTAAAAAATTGGAAACTTAGACTAGACTACTGCCTTACAAAATCTTGCACATCAATTTCCCCCACCCACCAGCATCGGTATTTTTCCCATACAATGAGAACTTGGCAATCATCAGCGTCGCTGCGTCGATCTATATCTCGACAATAAGCATAAAGAGATAGTAAACAAAGAGCAATAACTCAATAAGTTGAAAATGTCATATTTTGGGCGTTGAACTGTTAATTTAACTTTTACTCTTAAACATTGTTATGAAAGCTTTACCTAATTTTCAAAGCATTTTAATCATAAAATAATTTGAAATAAATTTTATTATTTTGTTGAAAAAATCCTCTTAAAAACATTAAATTTATCTTTTAACCAGTAATAATCATATTAAAATTAATTAATATATATTATATATTTAATAAATTAATAATGTTTTTTTCTGTAAAATATTTAAAGTTAATGTGATTGTTTATAGGATATCTTCACAATATTAATAAAAAATGTAAAAATATATTGTAAATAAAAATTATTATAATTAAAAATACTATAGTTATAATAATTACAATAATTATAATAATTAAGGAACATACCATATTTCATGTACCTAAAGCTAACATGAATGTAACAATGCTACATAAGGATTATCTCACATTGCAATATTTCTTACTCGGTATATCATACTATGACATTCATCTTAGTTGATTTATAATCATTTGCTACTTTTATTAATGATTATGTTGCATTATAACATTCATCAAGGTTATGTGACAATTGTATTTTAATCACGGTTTTTAATGGATAATTATGTTCAACTATTTAGAGTTCACATGATTGTCTACTGTTGAATTTGATTTAATACTTTAGTCAACTATGTTGAATGTAATAAGGTTTTGATTACTTGAATATTATGTTTGATTATGGTTTAATCATGTATCACTATGGTTAACTATGGATGACCATGTTCCAATATTCAATGACATTGCAACATGGTTATATCACCTTAGATTTTGATCTTGATTGACTTAAGTGAACCTGTTATTTTTTTAATGGCTATGTCCCATTGCAATATTCATCAAGGCTTACATGAATGGTTACATTGCATTGTGACGTAAATTGTCAAAGTTCACGTTGGTTTTGGTGATGGTTGATTACATTGACCTTGTATGCTTAATCATATTTGACTACAGTTGGGTTTGTTTGAGCATGATTGACCATGGTTTAATATAGTGAATCATGTTTGAAAATTTTTAATTCTCGATGCGAATAGATGACAATGTTTTACTATGGATGACAATGGTTGAGTTTGATTGATTTTTCGTGGCCATGTAGGATGTGGTTGACCATGAGTGGTCATGTTTCACAATGGTTGATTATTTTGCACTATAACATTGAGTTATGTCAACTTGTTATGTACTTCAATGCTTATGTCACATTGCCACATCACCCTATGGTTATGTTGAATTGTGAAGTTCCTCAATGATTATGTTACATTTTGACACTTATCTTGCTTGAATTATGTTAAATCCTTACATACCATAAAGGATATGCCACAATGAGACACTATTCAATGGCTATGTTGGATTGCGAAGTTTAATGAGGGTTTTGTTACACTATTACATTCTTTAAGAGTTATGTTGGATTGCTTAGTTCATTAAGGGTTGTGTCACTATGTGATCTATTCCTCAATGGTAATGTTAAATTGTGACATAAATCTAGGCTTATGTCACATTGTCACTTTCTTCAATGATTATGTTAAATTGTGATGTCCATTAAGGGTTATTTACATTGTGACATAAAGAGGTTTATAGTACGGTTATATATCTTACAATGCTCATTTTCGTTCACTTATGTTAAATTCTTATCTTCATTAATATTTGTGTCATATTTACGACGCTGATCAATGATTGTGTTGGATTTTTAGTTAGGAAATTAGAAAAAAAATAATATGTATGTAGTTCAACTTCACCTTATTTTCAAAATAAATAATATGTTTTTATTTGTATTCTTATTTTCAAAGTAAACATTATATTTTATTTAGAATCTTCCATCTAAGTAAAATAAAGAATACATTTTTATTTATATTCTTATTTTCAAATAAAACAATACAATTGGCTTATCTTCTTCCATTTTAGTAGAAAAATTCATTATAAAATGTAATTCAAATTTTCAACTTTTTTCCCTTAACATTTTACAATTATTATTTAATCAAAATTATATATAACTTATAATGATGATGATGATATTCTAAAATCAAATTTGGTTTATTGGACCTTAAAACAAAATTAGTCACTTTCTTTCTTTTGAATTTTATTTCTACGCTCACAAGCATTTAAGAGAAGCATTCCTAAAGCACCATAGTTATGATGGGTTAAAATATTAGGAAGGTCACTATTATGGAAAATATTTTGAAATTATGCTCTAATGTGGGTGTATGCAACAACATTAAATGAGAAAGTGATTTTCATCTTCAACCCTCTTTCCATCACAAATATGACATCTTATTCCATCCCATGACATTTTAGGAATTAGTGTTTATCGCCTCCTTATAATATCTTAATTTTCGCGTATCCTCTAACTCTTTATTTCAACACATATTTTACTTAAATTTAGATGAAATAATAATTTTAATATTATCGATATTATGTAGAGTGACCTCTTCCTTGACACCCCAATGGTTTATCCAAGACTTGGCATCTCTATGCCAACCTTCTCTTAAGTTGAAAGCACTTTTTACTAGAGTATGAAGGAATCTTACGAAGCCTCTTGTCTCCCATGTTCTTTTTTTTGTTCTGCTACATTAGGTACCTAGTTATAGCCATGCTCTCAATTAAGGATATACTCAATTCTATGAGGAGGATCTCATAGTGTGTACTGCCTTTAATTTTGAGATTATATGTTATAGAGTGCATTTGGATTTTCTCTATCCCTCTACAACATTCTCTAGAAATTCTACAACCCCAAACTTCACAACCATATAAGATACCAAGAGCGATGAGAGCCTCAAAGAGGAGTTGCATTCCTTTACCAAAGATAGAGGTCTGTGGATTTACAACTATTCCCATATCCATAATAAGCTCTACATACTCCATTAATACTTTTCTCAATACTATTGTTCCAGTTAAGCTTATGATGATTTTCAATTTTGAGATATTTATATGTAGTCAATTCCTACAAGTTCATTTCTACTCTATATCCTTCAATGTCCTTAGCTTTCCCTTTTGGGTCCATGCAAAAATATGGTACCCACTTTCATTACAACATAAACGCATGGCCGCTAAAATTCAAAAATGCACATGTTCTTATAAAAATGTGCATGCGTTATTGGTTCAACAATTGTCGAACCTCCACACAAGTAGCTAGGTGGATAAAGGAAGTCGCATGCATTCCCAAAGTTTGCATGCAATATTAAATCATGCATATTCCTAAAGTCTGCACGCATTAATAACACACACACATTAATAATGTGCACACATTAATAACATGTGTGTGCTCCTTTGTTTATTAAAAGGAAAAGTTGATCGCATCACAATTATTTAAGATTCATAAGAGGTACTCATTGTCAAGTTAAATTCTATTTTTTTTCCCATTTATGACAAGAGGTCGATTTGTTTGGCAGTACTTCATTAGACAAAGCCTTTCCTTGAGCCTTGGTAGTAGAATGTAAGGACACTCCAAACCACTCGACTCAACCAACAACTGGAACCACATCTACCCCTTCTTCTCCTCAGTCTCCCACATCTTCTAAGACTAGTAAATGGTGCAGTTTCCACAAGTCCTCTTTTCATTAATCTATATATTATCGATTGCTTCACATACAAGTGGTGCCCAAAACCATTTTTGCAGAGAATCCAAACACCTCATCTCTCAATGGTTCTCCTGAAGTTGACATGATTCCTTTGGAGAGTACAACCTTTGTTGATCTCTCCTTACTCCTCATGACCACTAATAATACTACACTATCCTCAAAACCTGTTTTTAAACATACATTCTATATCAAACAATCCATTTTTATGCTCATTCTTGACAATGGAAGAAAAACAATTTGGTGGCTTGAGACTTAGTGCATCATTTGGCTATTGTTGGAGGAGCCTAAGTTAGCCTGTCGACTAGGTCCTCCGCCCTATCACTAATACTCCCCACCTAGCCCCATATAAACTAGGATGGTTTCATATGATGGATCACAGTTGATGGCAATACACCTATGTGTGATCACCTTTGAGGTATCGAAAGCTATGAACAATTCCTTGAAACACCATGCATTACTTCTTAGTGTATCCGTAGAACTATGTATGGATCCTATGACCTTGGGGTATTGGATATGAGCAAGGGAGGATACCTCATCTTTGGGCCCTAAATGAATCTTCTATCCATATAGGTCCAATAAGGTTGCCTCGACTAACAACACATTGCATGTTTAGGGTATCATTAGCCTATGATCGAGGATGTTGGTGTCATTCGGTATTTTTTAGCAATAAGCATATTTCGCAAGGTATTGAAAATGATCCATGGAATAAGAACATGTATTATACCCTAAAGAAATATTGAGGCATCCAGATCCATGAACAATGTCTTGAGCCAACAAGCATGAATTCTTTGGGTTATCCATGGTGCCATGTATGAGTGTTAGGGCCTTGGACATGGTAACAAGAGGAGAATTGAACCTCATGCCCTGAAGGAATGTTGTATCCATATAGGGCATAGAAGGATAGATATAACAACCACATATGTTGGTTCCATTAGGTGGCTTTGAGTAGTGAGTATGTCTCAAGGGTCTTGGAAATGGTTTAGAGAAGAATACCATGATTTAGGAAAAAACGAAACCATTGGGTCATCAAAATCCATGAAAAATACCTCAAAGCACCATGAATTACTTCCTAGATTTATCCATGGCATTATGTATGGGTCATTGGACCTTGGGGCCTTGGATATGGTCATTTTAGGAGACTTGATCCTCTAGCCCTAAAGGAATCTTCTATCCTTCTATTGCCAAGAAGGTTTCCTCGTCCAACCACAAATTCCCTCCTTAGGTTATCATTCACATATGATTTGGATTTTTTGTGTCAATTAGGTGGTTTCTAATAGTAAGGATGTGTTTGGGGTCCTATGAATTGTTCTAGGAAGAAGGCATGCCTTATAGCCTAAAAACAATGTTGAGGTACACAGAGCCATTAATAATTCCTCAAATCACTATGCATGACTTATTGGGGATAATATACATGGCACTATGTATGGGTCTTGGGGCCTTGGAGTCTTTTTCATGGTCAAAGGATGATACCTAAATATCAGGCCTTCATGGAATATTCAAACAATCTAGGGATAAGAAGGTTTCCTTGACCAACCAAACATGACCTCCTAAAAGTATCATTGGCTTATGATTGAGGATGTTGGTGGCATTAGGTATATTTGAGTAATATAATTTTGTCTTAGGGCCTTAGAACTATTAGAGGAATAAAACCGTGGATTAGGCCCTAAATAAATCATTGAGGCATCCATAGATATGAAAAATTCCTCGATCTAGCATGAATGAATTATCGAGGAGGATACATGAACCTTAAGCTTTAAAATAATCTTCTATCCATCAAGGGTTAGAAGGTTTCATTGACCAACAACATAAATCCTCATGATGATACCATTGGTTTATGATTTTGGATATCAATTGCATTAGGTGGTTTTGAGCAATATGTATATGTCTGAATTCCTTGGAAATGTTCTAAGGAAGAAAAGCGCTCCCTATGCTCTAAATAAATCATTAAGGTATTTAGAGGAATGAATAATCCCTGAGATCACTATGCATGAATTCTATGGGGTATTTCTGGCACTATGTATGGTTATTAGGGCCTTATGTCCTTACACATGGTTAGGGTATCATACCTAAACCTTAGTCCCTAAATGAATATTCTATGCATGCAGGGCCAAGAAGGTTTCCTTGACGAACCATAAGTTGCTTCCTAAGTGTATCATTGGCTTATGGTCAACAACGCCAATGCCAATAGGTTATTTTTGAGAACTATGTATGTGTCACAAGTCCCAAGCAATATTACAGAGAAGAAGACTATGCCTTATTTCCTTAAGAAAGGATTGAGGCATCAAGAGACAAGAATAATGACTCAAGGAACCATGCATGACTTATGGAGGGTATCCATGGAACTATGTATTGGTATTAGAGCCTTGGATATTTGGACATTGTTATGGGTGGAGCCCTAAACCTTTTTCCCTAAAATATTCTTCTAGCCATCCAATCCCAAAAATGTTTCATCGTCTCTTCAGCCTCCAGTTTCATAAGGACCACTAGGGTTCCCCCACCTTCTTCTAGTGGAATGATCATCTAGTGGTCCCTTTAGAGTAGGATCCCTCTCTCATTTCATATCTCCTCTCTTTGTATGAATATAATTCCACCATGTAAGGAGGATTCATCTAAGGAGGAATCCTCAACCCAGTCCTCATGCATTCAGGATTTGGACTTGCCTCTTCATGAGATCATCATATTGTAAAGGAGGTCCCGTACTCCCATGCAGTTGCATGCTCATTTTTAACTCCATGAGTTTGTCAGATAGTTTAATTGTGAGGTTGTTTATTCTTGGATCCATAACCTTTCCACCTATTTTTGTACATGTCATCGAGTCTTAAAGGAAGAAAAACTGCATATCAGCAGTGGAAAATGGAAGGGGCATCCCAGGCTTGATGGGACACACAAATAATTAGGGATTCTTTGTTGGTTGACTTCAATCATTCCTCGTCTTCAGGTGCACCACCTATTTTATCATGAAATGCACTGTGCTAAGCATTGTGCAATAGGTTCTACTCTCCTTATTATCATCATAACCTCCTTTCTCATTGGTTGCATCTCTAACTAATCTCTAGCCAATCCATTCAAAAATACATCAGGGTCTTCACCAAACTCTATATTCAGATCCAAATTCAAGATTAAGAATAGATACTCATTTTCAAGTTTAATTCTGGTTTGTTGTCCATTTTACATTGAGAGGTCGATTTGTTTGAAAATTATTCATTTGAAAATGCCTTTCCTTGATCCTTGGTAGTAGAGCATATTGGCACTCCTTAGTTCCACTCCCCTGAACCGAAAGTTGGCACCTCATCTACCCCTCTTATCCCTAGACTCCCACATCTTCTAAGACTCCTAAATGGTTCAATTTCCACAAATCATCTTTTCATTAATCTAATTATTGTTCAATACTTCTCATACAAAGGGTGACCAAAACCCTTCTTCCAAAGACTCCAGATACCTCATCTTCCAATTATACTCATGAACTTGACATGATACCTTTGAAGAACCCAAACTCTCCTTACCCCTTTTTATTCCTCATGACTACTGATAAGCCACATTTCCCTCAACACGTATTTTTAAGCATAAGTTCCAAATAAAACAAACCATTGACATGTCCATCATTGACAATGGAAGCCAAAAGAATTTGGTTGCTCAAGATTTGGTGCACAGCGTTTGGCTATCCCTACTACTCCCCACCCAACTCTGTATCAAATATGATGGATTCATAAGATGTCCCACACTTTATGGTAAAAAAATAATGTGTGATGGACCCATGGGAGAGAGGTTCTCCTATTTGGAATGCATTGTCAAAATCCCAATGGATTCAAAGGTTCGCTGACACAAGGAATGATCACAATTTTGTGGCAACTTATAGGTTTCCTCCTAAAGGCTTTGAGGGACACTTAGTGAATATGTCATTAGGGAATAAAAATCAATACGGGAATCATAATTGATTTTTCTAACCTCTTGCTTGATTGTATGGAAATGATTTACATGATAACACCACCCATAGTCCCAAGGTTGAGGGGTTTCATTACTTGACCTAATCATGCAAAAAATGCATAATCTCTTACTCGAAAAAACCATAGTTCTTGATATCACTTCACAAGACCAACATCAGGTGATGGAACCATGTGAGAGAGTTTCCCCTAGATGGAATGCATTTTCACAAACCGAACGGAGTTGATGGTTCATCGATCCAAGGAACGATCATCATTTTATGGTGAGTTGTAGGTTGCCTCCTAATTCCTTTTAGGGACACTTGTTGAATCCATCATTAGTGCATAAAACTTGAACCGAGAATAAAAATTGTATTTTTTTACCTCCTACATGTGTGCTCATGCATGATTGACATGGGAAAACAACCCATGATCCCAAGTTTGAGGGGTTTCAGTACTTGACCTAATCATGTAAAATGTGCATAGCCTTCTTACTAGGCATAACCCTAGTTATTGAGGTCACTATAGAAGACAAGCATCGAGTGATGGAACCACAAAAGAGGGGTAGCCCTAAATTGAATGCGCTATCACAAGCCCAACGGAGTTGACGGTTCATCAATTCGAGGTGTGCTCATCATTTTATGGAGAATTGTAGGTCTCCTGCTAAATCATTTAAGGGACACTAGATGAATCTGTCATTAGGGAATAAAAATCCAATCGGGAATCGGAATTGAATTCCATAAGCTCGTACATGTGTGTTTGGGAATTTTCAACATGGGCACACTACGCACAGTCCTGACTCCCAAGATCGAGGTGTTTCAGTAGTTGACCTAATCATGCCAAAAAGTGCATAGGCTCTTAGGGAGTTGTTAAGATATTTCAACGATGGGATACCATAAATCATGCTTCAAAAAACCATTATGTACATATAATAAGTTGTTTTAGGTTTTTTATATTTTTTCTAAGATCACGTTCCAAGAGTAGTAGAAAGACTACTTTCAGTTTGAAATATGAGAATAAATTGGAAATCTCGTGAGAATAAATAAGGGTAAGAAGGACATGAGAAACATAAAATTCTTAAACTTTTGGAAACTTTCCCTTTATGCTTCTATTTTTCCCGACAGTTTTTCACAATGTAGTTATAATTCATAGCTATAAATGATGTTCCTATTGGTCGCGGTGGACACAAAAGTGACAAGTACAACATCTAAATAAGAATTGAAAAAATCATTCATTGTTGCTGCAATTGATGCAAGAAAATTAGCAGATGCATGGAAGTGATTTGACAATCTTGACCACTAAAAGAACCTATTAGTCAGATATAGGGGAAAGTGATAATTACATGTCAATGAACGTTTATATTCCTCCATATGAATATAAATTTACCCCCATAGACTAGTTATGGGATCAATAATGTAGTGTTCTACTTTGTTAGAACACTGATATGGTATAATATAATATTCTTGCACTAAGATTTATCAATGTGTTTATCATCTTTCAACTCATAAATTCAAGACAACTACAATTGATCCATGCCTCAATTCTAGGTGTATGTATTCCATGTTTGTATGAAAAGAACAAACATGAAATTCATTTTGCAAACTACTTTATATTTGCATGCACACATTGTAATTTCAAGCTTATCATTTCAAATTGTGAGAATTATATTACCATGACCGAATTTTAATAGCCAAGAATCTTGAAGCAAAGAAGTCCTCACAAGAATTATTCAAAGATATGAAAGAATAAGGAGAAGAAATATGAGACAAAAACATAAGAGAAGGAATTCAATTGATGGAAATATCATCTCATGTATTATTCCTCAATATCAATACAATGTATAATACATCTCAATAGATAAAATAGAATTCCTTAAATGAAAGTTGTAAAGCAGAAAAAAGTAAGGCTTACTAAAAGCATAAAACCCCCTAGGTTGTAAAAGTTGTTTCCAAAGCTGTCTAAAGGCTCACGAATTGGATGAATATGGTATGGAAGCTCATGAGTGATGTAAATGGAATGTAATGATGGATTTAGGAGATAATAAACGATATGGGGGTTGAATTGGTCAAGTGGCAAGAGTTTCCAAGTCAACTAGGTTTACCTTATCCACTAGAAAGTAGAAAAAACAAGATATAGTTGTCTAAATCAGGAGAGTGTCTTTCTAATTCAGGAATGGAATAAAATTAGACATAATCCAAGGAAATCTTATCCAGAATTTGTCCAAATTCCTTTTTGTGACTTAGGATGGGAAGTGGTCCACTAAAAGACAAAACTGGCCCTATTTAGCTATTCAAAACTTACGAAATTAATCTAGATGACTAGTAAGCTATATCCTACGTATGGATGGGTTTTTTAAATGTTCCAACACCCCCTCTTAAGCCTGAATTTTTGAGGTGAAATATCAGAAATATAGGGCCCAATCAACAAGGCTTATGGTCACCCCAATACAAAAATTATTAGTCCATGTAGGTGAGGAAAGAAGGAAACCCACTTGGGAAGAAAACCTCCCCTCAAGATCATGGAATACACCATAATAATGCTCTCCAAACTCCAAGTAGGTGAGAACTTGGTAAAATGTCTGGAGGAATATTCTTGTTCAGAAGAAGTGGAATGTGCTCACTAGCCTTGAGCTTCTTGAGATCAAATCCAATTGAGACTTGATGATGTCCATATTCTGTGCAATAGGTGCCAGAAATCATGCAGTGAATTAGAAGCATGATAGAGAGAGAGAAACCAGTCACTCCAAACTGTAATTTTTCCTCCATAGAATTCAATAACATACCAAAAAGAAACCAAAGGAGAGGTTCTGACTATGTATGAGATGCCATAACTAGCTGATGATTCGAATCAAAATACACATGAGAGAACTGCGTGATGTCTCAAACTTCTTGAAAAACATGTTGGCAATCATGTAGGAACTGCCAGCCGGAGCATGGACAGAGGAAGTGAAGGCGCAACCAACAAAATCAACTGTGTATTGTCTTCAAAATAACTATATATCACCTTCTTGGATACCATTGACCAACAAAGGATCCTCAAAATTTGAAGTGTAAGAGGAGAACAATGATGACAGATGGAAATATATGAGTTCTTCTTCAACAATACATTTCTTCCATTTGATCTTCAATACCTGCAAAACAAACTTTCTGAAATCTATACTAGAAGACTAATTTAATTTAGAAATCCAAAGGATTTGATACCATGTAATAATTCTATATAGGTTGAATACCACGAAATAATTCTAATATCCAAGAATCTTGAAGCAAAGAAGTCCTCACACGAATTATTCAAAGATATGCAAGAATAAGAAGAAGAAATATTGAGACAGAAACATAAGAGAAGGAACTCAATTGATGGAAATATCATCTCATGTATTATTCCTCAATATGAATACAATATATAATACATCTCAATAGAGAAACTATAATTCCTTAAAGGTAAGTTGTAAAGAAGAAAAGAGTACGGCTTACTAAAAGCATAAAAACCCCTTAGGCTGCAAAAGTTGTTTCCAAAACTATCTAAAGGCTCACAAGTTGGTTGAATATGGTATGCAAGCTCATCAGTGATTTAAATGGAATGTAATTTTGGTTTAGGAGAAAATAAATTATGTGGAGGTCAAATTGGTCAAGTGGAAAGAGTTTCCAAGTCAACTAGCCTTACCTTATCCACTAGAAAGTAGAAAAAATAGGATAAAGATGTCTAAATCAGGAAAATGTCTTTATAATTAAGGAATGGAATTAAATCAGACAAAATCCAAGGAAATACTATCCATAATTTTTCCAAATTCGTTTTTGTTACTTAGGATGGAAAGTGGCCCACTAAAAGACAAAACTGGCCCTATTTATCTAGTCAAAACTTAGGAAATTAATCTAGATGACTAGTAAAATATATCCTAAGTATGGATGGGTTTTTTATATGTTCCAACAATCAACATGTGCTTATCTAGACCCAAGTTTTATGAAATAGGTTTTCACTATTGGATTTGGTCGATAGGATTAGGGATAGATCCTATCACATGATAACTATCTAGGTCAATTGCAAACTACTAGTACCTACTAACAAGGAAAATCTATAATATTATTATAGGGTGGCTAAATGAATGTTGAGTAAAATACATATATCATTGAATGTGCATTTACTTAATATTGAATGTGAAACTAAAGAATGGGAAACCCTATGAGCCATCCGCAATTGATGATGAAAATGTGGGGAAAGTCTTGTCAGGGAGGACTTAGCACTAAAATATTATGTAGAGATGTGAGATAAGTGAGTGTTGAATTTTGAGAATGTTTTAGAGGATCCAAAATTCTACCCCTAATCGAGAGCTAGGGAATGAAAAAAAACTAACCCTACCTATTCACAATGATCAATACATATTAAAAATTGAGCCACAAGGAAATATAGGGGTTCCATTTCCATTGCAATTAAATAATCTTCCATCAATGAGAAAATAAAAGGACTAGGATATCAAAGTATATTAGATAAGAAGAAGATATTGTAGTTAGTAATCAAAGTAGGTAAATGTTGATGATTTATATATAATAAGGAGGTTGAGAAGAATGTTACCGAAATTTTTTATTGGGAGATTCTAAAAATATTGCATATACATTATATTCACATTGAATACTACCTATTCCAAATACATATACAAGACCTTAAACATATATAAATTCATGAGCATGTCATTGTGGTGTATAAAGATACCATTTTCATGTTTTATTTTTCATTTCCAATCTATAGATTCTTTTTAGAACCTTGGACTACAAAAGGAAGGTATAATTAGTGTCCTCATACATTACATTCAAAATAGGACATTGTATACATGAAAATTTTGAATTTGTACTAGAAATTAATTAACAAAAGGAACAGTTAAAAATAATATACCACATCATGTCAACATACCTATTATCATACAAAACTGATTTCATTCAAGTACACCATTTGGATCCTCTCTATTGCTAATTGTCTCCATTAATCTCGTGTGCTCTAAATGAGGTAGGAAGTAGCATACCTTGTGCGAGTTCTTTCTAGACAATGGCTGCAATTGGATGTTTGTATTGATGACCTATTTTGTAAAGTGGTAGACCACTACACATGGTCTATAATACCTGAATAAATAACCAACTATCTTTCTTTTAGAATTTTCATTCTTTATTACATATTCACCCTAACAACCATCAAGAAAATTGGAAAATCATTACCCTTCATCATCAATTAAAATGTATTGAGATTTTTCTTCCCTTGTATGCATAATGCCAACCAATTAATGCCCCATTCATTGTCTTTTGGGGAAACAACTGCATATATGTGTCCTACAAATTTGCAATGTATGGTCAATTTCAAAGGTGTAGAAGTTTGATAATATAGTTAAATAAAAATCAATTTACATTCTTAGAGACAATCTAATATATATTTACCTAGTTGTAAAAGATCAGAGATATGATCATAGACTACTGAAATATATGATTGGACCTCCCTAATTAGGTTGTTTCAACAACTATACATGGAAGTACCATAAGTGATACATGGTCCCATTCATCAACTCAGTTAGTTGATTCACAATCATCCCATTTTCCATGACTACAAGGCCTAGAAAAGAAATCAAATTTTCGAGTCCATACTTCGAATAAAGGGTTGTTTGAGCTTCGAACTAAATGAAATCCATAAGTTCCTTGTACTTTGTTACAATGATATGGTTGTGACTTATCTATGTTGACCACTTCCCAAAAATTAAGTACATGTCACGTCCTTGTTAAAATCTACTACTCTCAAGCACCACTTGATATTACTATAGAGAAACACTAAACTATAGATTTTACAAATAGAATATGACAATTTGTTATAAAATTCTTGTCCTCCCTTTGTAGTGCAGTTTTGATGCATGCACTAGCCCCATCATGGTCATCTTTCTCATGCTTAGTCTCAAAATAGTTCAAAATATGATGCACATTGTATGTTTTGTGCGAAATACTAAACCATTGGAATACACAAGAATTTTTGAGTTGGCCTAAAAAAACTTATGAACATATCCAATGTCAATCCATCTATATATCTCTCTCCTTCAATTTATCCTAAAAAACTTGAAAAAGGTGTAGGACATAATGTAGGTCGTGGAACCTATCATCCCTTATGTAGAAGTTTGTATCTTTCATTGTTATCCTATTATCGTTGTTGGTATCTGGCCGATGCCTATATGTGATATGTACTGTTATCTTAACTTGTTATGGATGATAATATAGGATCTAAATATCATTGTATGGTTTAAGGGTGTAGTTCTCAACGAAATCCTCAACTTCCACAATATAGTACCTGGAAGAAGGTGTCTCTACATATTCCAAATTTTTCATCTCGTCGTCACGGTACATGCACATGTTGAACATATTGCTCAAGTTTAACAAAAAAATAATTCATGAATTCACATACTTGTACCTAATGAAATATAGATAAATATTCAATTGAATTGTGACCTTAAAAATATATATGAAAAATTCGAAGATAAAATAAGAAATAATACTATATTCACTCTCCTAGGACTTCACCAATGCAATCTTTTTTCTTTATTTGTTATTGTCCAGTTGATAGATAACATACTTGAAGCTTGGCATATATAATATCATCCTACCAAATTGGTGCTTCTCGTTTTCATGAATGAATCGATGCAATAAATCAAATCCCCTCCATGTAGAGCATGTTCCATATATACAATATTTCCCATAATATTTGTGTCCATCTAGCCTTGGACACATCACACTATGGATAAATACCCTTAACAAAATCAACACTAGTATGGATAATCACTCGTGTACTATTTTAGTATGCAAAACACAATGAATGTGTACATATGTGTCATAAAATTAATCAAATTCTACATGATATTTACAACAACATGTGTTTCGATTTGTGCATATTCTAACATACTAGGGTTTACTTTTCTCAAATGATCTTTGGCCCAAGTTCAATTCCACGTATTTTATCTTGAACCTCTCATAGACCTATATTTTTTTCATGTAAATAAAGTGATTAATGTGGGGCTCACGATTATTGGTATATTTTCTCAACTTTATCACATCTACTTGATTGGATGAAGGGCTAGTATTATCATGCCACAACTTTTGTAATAGTTCCGATAGCATCAATTAATTTTCTATACAAATGAGGAAACATTTCAATGAATGCCCAAGAATCTGTTTGATTTGAGTTTCCAATATTATCTCTTTTAATAAAGTACTTTCAAAGAGTTTTTCTATTTACTTTAAAAATGATAGATCTGCATGACAACAATTGGCAATTCATTGCCTGCTTGTTTACAATCAATTATGATAGCACGTGATGGGAAACATTACAATGTTTTGAATGAATATACTTTAAAATTGTATTAAATTCCTCTTGAAGATTTCTAACAACATGATTACTAACATTTGAATCTTTAAATATATTTATGCCTAAAATTCTCATAACAACAACTAAATAATGTGATTTTAACAAAGCCAACAATAATTGAAATTTGGATGCATCATCTTTTTATTCAAAAAAGTATTTGATAATTTTTATACACTCCCAATCAATAGTTTGTTTCGGTAACTTACCTTCAAGGGTTACTAGAGGACATTCATTCATTTGAATACGTCTAGGATTTCTTAGGCATGCAATTTATAGTTGAGGTAAGGAACATGGACAAGCTGTGTAAATCCCATCACTAGTAGGTTGTAGCACTACATTGACTTGATAATTAAGATTGGGAGTACATTGGAGATGTGTCTCGTCTATATGTTGAACATTTGATTATTCAAATTTAGCTTTCGCGTGAGGAGTATCTTGTCCAATATCCCCAAGTGAATAACCAACATCTACAAAAGCTTGAATATATTCATCATCAATTGCATGATTGCTTATTGATGGAATATTAGATGGAATATGAATGGCCTCCATTGGATTTGAGGGGATTCCTTGTGGATGCCTAAGTTTTTTCATACCCAACCTCGTGTTCCATCTTATTTCATGGATCTTTTCAATGGGGAGCTCCATTCTTCGAGACTTTTTTCTCTATTTCTTTTGTTACCCATCCCCAAAACTTAGAATGCAAAAACAATTCTCTAATAGGTTCTAATAGAACAAAAATAGGTAACAATAGTGAATATATATGGTCTAAGCAACAAAGAGCATCTGCAAAAGAATCTTTGTCATGGGGTTTGTGCGTCAGAAAAACCTATTTTTTTTAGGAGAAAATGCTTGGAGGTGAAGGTTTTTTTTTCTGTCTTATGAAGGAAAAAATGAGTGCAAGTTATTAACTTGAGAGAATTCTTATTTTTTATTATAATGGGGGGGAAACCATTATTATTTTATAAGGTAGGGCGATTAAGAGAGTTGGGGGGGGGGTAATAGGAGGTTCGATGAGAAATATAGAGGAGAGGGATCTAGTAAGGGTTAGGGGGAGGAGGAGAGAGCAAGAGAGGGGGGTGGTTAGGGGTAGTGGTGTAGGACAGGGGTTGGGTTTAGAGAGAGGGGGGAGAGTAGGTTAGGAATGATTATGGGGAGGGGAGAGAGAGAGGGGGGGGATTAGTGGGGGATGAGATGGGGAGGGTGGGTAGTGGTAGGGGGAAGGGGAATTAGGAGAGATAGAGAATGGGAGGGGTGTTAGGCGTAGGAGTAGTATGAGAGATAAAGATTTAGAGTGGGGGGTTGGGGGTAGAGAGAGATATAGAGAGAGGGAGAAAGACATTTTGAGGGGGTGGTTAGTGGAACGGAGAGGAGGATTAGGAGAGACAAAGAGGGGATTTAGGGATAGGTGGAGAGAGAGAGAGAGAGAGAGAGAGAGAGATGAGGGGGTCATTAGTGATAGGCGATTATGGGTTGGGGGAGTATAAGGGATAGAGATATATCAAGTGGGTAGGAGATTAGAGAGAGAGTGAGATCAAGGCTTAGGGGTTAATAGAGAGAGAGAGAGAGAAATTGAGTGGATAGGGGTTTAGAGAGAGAGAGAGAGAGATTAGGGTAAGGTTGAGAGAGGACTGAGGTGGTTAGTGGCATGGGGAGGAGATGGGGGGGTTAATGGTAGAGGTGGAGGGTGATTAAGGGAGATAGAGAGAGGGGGGGTAGTAGGAGATAGAAAGAGATAGAGTGGGGAGGTAGAGGTAGGAGGGTGAGTGAGGAGGTTGGGAGAGAGAGAGAGGGAGAGATTTTAGGGGCCTGGTTAGTTGTAGAGAGAAGGGAGTTATGAGGGATAGAGATGGGGGGTTTGGGGTAGGTGGATTAGGAGGGAGGGAGAGAGAGAGAGAGAGAGAGAGAGAGATCAAGGTTAGGTTGAGAGAGGAATGGGTGTCAGTGGTAGGGGGAGGATATGGGGGATTTATTAGATGTAGGGGGGGGGTTGAGCGGAGTAGTAGGGGGGGCAGAGAGAGAGAGAGAGAGAGAGAGAGAGAGAGATTTAGTGAGTGTTAGGATTAGTAGGAGAGAGAGGGGGCTTATTTGTAGGGGGGGGAGATGTAGGACCAGGGGTAGAGAGAGAGTGTCACACACACACACACACACACACACACACACACACATAGCTGTGTGGTTAGTGGTAGGGAGAGGGGATTAGAAGAGGGGGGGGGGGGGTTAGCGATGGGTGCAATTGGTGGAAATGCATGTGGTTAGTGGTAGGGGGTATATGAGAGAGAGATAGAGAGAGAGAGAGAGAGAGATTGGGTGGTGGTAGTTGGTGGTAGGAGCAGGTGCGCAAAAAAATTATTTGAATTTAAACATAACGTGCGAGCGTTCCTTAGCACCTAAAATGCGCCTCCTCACATGCCCATGTGTCTTCCATGGTCCTATGTGGTTGGTTCAAAGTTACCAAACAATGTGCGATAGAATGTGCTAAACCATAGCTAATTGGGTAGTTCCACCATTTTTCTCACTATGCCTCTCTTTCACCACTCTTTATAGCATGACAAACACAACCATTTTTGATGAAATTTTAGGCATAGATAGCATTTTTTATGTAGATTCCAAATATGTAATTTTTTTTAAATATTGAATTTTTCTATTTTTTTTCCTAATTTTCTTGTGCCATCACTCCTTAAGTCAAAAAACATGTTGTTAGTATTTCTTCCGTAATTTTTTCACTTCACAACCATTTTAAAAAATATTATATGTTGCACTAGTAGACACTGAACTCTACATGCTATAAAAAATCCAGGTTGAAATGACTACATTAAGTCCTCCAAATGTTGCACCCACATTTCACATACCGTTCTCGAGGTTTGATCACATACATAATTAAAAAAAATTAAAAATTAAGCATTTAATTTTGGAAAAATAGTGTTTCACTAGTGCTACGTTTTCTCTACAATTCTACCAATTTTTGTATCCCGAAACCATCATTTAGGAAATCAAAGGCTACACCCACAAAAACATATAGCTTACCATTTGCCGAAAAAATAAAAAGTGACTATTAGAAAAGATAAAATTTGACATAGTTATGTAAATTTTCAATACATAAAACATATATATTCGGAAACGTGATTCAATTTCCTACATTTTATATTTTTTACTCAATGCAGGATATCTTGTGTAAGTATCTAAAAAAAACAAGTAATTTGAGGGATACGTGATTTTTCAATTTTCTATTACATCTAACACGCCAAAAGTGGTCCTCATTAGCTTGCACTCACCCTATATACAAGAATTATCACTTGTCAGATGAGATATGTGTTATAATGTAATGTGTCTATGCTACTAGCCATGGATTCATGATTTCATCAACTATAGCCTGTCCCAAAGTTTGGAGGCTTGGAGTAGAATGACACTGTATAGTCCCAAAGTCTGGAAGCTTGGAGCAAAATGAGGCTGTATAACAAGATATTAATGGAGGAGAATGGTACAACAATATTTTCCAAACTTTGAGAATAGAGTGCATGATGTGTGGGATTCATAGTTATGTACTCTTTTGGTATGATCGATGTTGCATTTTTTCGTTAGAAAACATGTCGAAAATCAAAGGATATAAATGAGAAAGCTTCTCAAAATAAGGTGATTTGCTAGCTCTCTATCCTAGGTCAAACTTGATGGAGAATATTTATTATATTTGCAAATGTGATCCATAAATACCAAGAAGCTATACCTTTTCACCTGTTTCCACTAGGTTATACCAGTAATCATGTGCAACCCAAACTACAACCCTAAGCACCAAGCATTAATTGATAATTAGCTCTAGTAATCTTTTATCCTGGTACCAAATAAAGCATTGATTGAAAATCATGTGTGATAAGATGGTAACCTGGTAGAAAATAAACTCATTAATGATGGTTGTATTGGTTGTATTTCGACAGGCTATCACAATTGAAATTAGCTCACAACAAGCATCAAATGCTTAAGATAGCTTGACAACTATTGCTTTTCAAATCCCAGCTAGTCTATGTGTAACGTAAGTAAGTAATGTATTAATAACAAATGCAATCAGAATCCATAATGAAATTATGCATCGGATAATGAGAAATTAGAATTACAATTGATTCACCATATTTTTGGTTGACTCATTGGAATTATGGAATATGGATTTGGAACTATCGTTAATCAAATGAATACTCAGGATTTAGGAAATGTGTTTATGAAAGTTGGAAGTTTGAAAACGAAATAGTTATAAACTTTAAACTTGTTTTTATCATTATTCCAATTTCAAAATTCATTGGTCCTACTTAGGCTATGCCTACTTCCACTATTAGTTGTAGACTCAAGCCTATTTCAATTTAATATTTCTACCTGGTTTTGTCTTTTAGTACATGCTAAATTTATGGTAGCTTGATAAGGTGGTATATCATGACGATGTGTAAGTAGCTTCGAGATTCAATAAAGACTTGACGGAGTGCTCATTGGTCCGGTAGGAAATCAAACACAATTGTCAAGGCTCTTATTGGAGCAAGTTTGATAACATTGAAAATAACTGCGGACACATAGGCTAGTAAGGGAGATGGTGGGTTTCGCTCTCTTTAGTTAGTTTTGTGAAAGGTTAGTATAGAGACTCAACTGAAAGATTTCATCCATTTGTATTGAATGGATCTGCCAATATTTAGATGGAGATGAATGTTCCGTTCAAAATCCCCCAAAAATCATTGTAGAAAATGTTTCTTTATAATTGGATATCACTTTAAGTGTTTGCAAGAATTATGACTAACTACACTTGTCATTTCTCTTGCGAATGAGGATTTGAGGGGAAGAAGTACCTTAAACCATTCCTATAAATTGGAGTAACTCTTGACCATTGCTTAGGCTCTTTCCAGTGTCAGGTTTGAGCCTTGCTCAAGCTATTTCCACTGTCACAGTCGAACCCTACTTGGGCTACTCCCACCCTTTCTTTCCATGTTCATTCATAAGGTATATGATACCTTCTCCACACTCTAGGGTCCTTGCTCAAGCGATTTCCACTATCACGGTCGAACCCTACTTGGGCTACTCCCACCCTTTCTTTACATGTGTATTCATAATGTATATGATACCTTCTTCACACTCTAGGTCCATGCTTAAGCAAATGAATGACACATCCTCCCCAACACCACCAATCCACCACCCACCTACATAAGTGCACATTGTCACTATAGACCGAAAAAGACACCCCCCCTAATGACTATTTCCTCATGTCTTTCCTCTGATTCACAGAGTTGAGTGGCCATATACACAGGGCTTCCTCCCCATAGTGGAGCTCAATACTAGTTGTATTGTTGGTGAGGCTTAATCATTTTTTAGGTATGTACAACAAGAAAATAGTTTATTTTTGTGTTATTTTTATATGTACTTATTTGCTTCTTGAAAATGAGTGAAGTTTGTTATTGAAGTGATTCAAGATAATAGTTTTAGTATTCATGAACATATTTTTTAGATGCATTCCCTCTTTTCTATTTATCTCTCTCTATGTTCATTAGACATTGTATAAATTGTATTTCATTTTCATTCAACCTTAATATTTTTGTTAGATGTTTTATCATTTACAAATTCAATCTCCATTGATCATAAATATTTTTCAATTGATTTCTTCATATTATCATGTATTTTTTATGTTTCTAAAAAATTTCTTTATAAGTTTTTGAATCTTTTGGTATTTTTTATCTTAGGCCTAACAACCGTTCCTGTTTTGAGGCTTAACCTCCTGCCTTAAGACATCAAATTGAAAGGAATCCGAGATAAGTTGAAGGATTATGCAACTCCACTAATTCCTCTTCCTGAACTATAAAGTACAGTGCTCAAGTAACGGTTACAATGACAACACAGAATCCACATAAATGAGATATGGGAATGAAATACAGCCACACTAATGGTTTCGCTCGTTAACAGAAAATATGACGTCCTCAATATACCTATACAAACAATGTAGATCCACAAACCAAAGATAGATCTCCAAATCAATATTAATATATTAACATTAAGTTGAAAACCATCGAAACTTTAAATGGTTATTACATAATTTATAAAGATTCCAACCAAACCAAATAATTGCATAGTTATTGCAAAATAATATATAAACATTCCAACCAAACAAAAATTCCGATATTGGATCCTTGGCTTTGTTGTCAACGTATCACGAAGGGTTAGTATGGGTAGATCAACAATATATAGACATTCCAACCAAACAAAATATCGATATGGAATCCTTTATTTTCGTTGTTAATTTTGTTAATTTATTTATAGTAATATAATTCGAGTATGAATATACTATTTAATAATTTCGACTATAAAAAACTAATAATACGGAATTATGCTACTATAAACTTATCACATAAGTTTAGATGAGTAAATCAGAAACGTAAAACGTAAATACCTGACTGATTATGGTTATTGTAAAGTAATTTATAAACATTGTAACCAAAGAAAGTCCCAATATGGAATCCTTGGCTTCATCGTCAGCTTATAACCTAGGGATGGTTGGGTAGACGAGGAATGTAGAGAGTTGTACCCTTCCTTTGAAAACTGAATTCCCACATAGTAAGCGTCTCATATTGAAGATTGCCTGATACACGGAAGCCTCCATTATTGAATTTCATAGTATAAATTGTGTTAAAAAGTTTCATTGGTATTGAATTTCATAGTATATATTGTGTCAAAAGTTTTATTGGTATTGAATTTTACAGTATATATTGTGTCAAAAAGTTTTATCGGTTTGGCACATTCTTTATTCTTTAATTTTTTATAAGATAAACTTTTATTTAAGAAAAACACTATAGTACTCAGAGCTTACACATAAAAAAATCTAAAATAAAAGTGGTTAGTTTTAATCAGTCATTGTTGTAGGTTTTTAAACATAAGTAATATGATTGCTCGTGACAAATATACAGTATGATTTATACGAATAATATAACATTACAATATAATTAGCATTTCAAACATTACTAGCATGGGCATTGCCATCAAAATAAAGGGATATAGAATGCAACTTGTTAGTTTTAGTCCATTATATGTTCTAATAGTTTTAGTTCATTATATGTTGTTCTAATCTTTTGGGTAATGGTAAGTTGGTAACGTGGCTAAGCCACACCTTTTAAGCAATGGTAACATGGCTAAGCCTCAAGGAGATATACTTTGATTTATATGTTTTTTTTAAGACAATCTTTATAGACAAACTTCTTAGATTCCTGAAGAAACTACGGATCCTCATTTTCCTTAAGGAATGCAAGAAGTCGGTTTAATGCATAAAGCTTCTCAAATAAAGGAACGCACTTGGATGAGACATCAAACTAAGGTCCATCACTTGCCTTGAAGAGTGCCAAAGTCATATTAATGTATAAGGCTAACCACTATTATAACACCAACCATCTTTTTAAAGCTAGTTAATATTGCAACACCAACTTCACAATACATAAAGGAGTTGTCATGAGCATATAATGACAACATTATAGCCTAGCCCTTACATGAAAAAGTACACCCTAGTTAAGATATATATATTTTTTACAACTAGAAATCTTCCACATCTCAAGGATGGGTCTATAATTTAGGCGAGGGCCAGCCCCAATGTTGAATGGAAGAATGATCTGCCAGGTTTGTGCAAAGATGAGGACTAGGCCACCGCCAACACCAATGTAGATCAGGTTAGATTTGTACGAAAATGAGGACTAGGCCAGAGCCAACCCCATGGTTGAATGGAAGAATGGTCATCTGAAGATATTGTCACTAGATTTGTGCAAAGACGAATGTAGATCAGGTTAGATTTGTACGAAAATGAGGACTAGGCCAGAGCCAACCCCATGGTTGAATGGAAGAATGGTCATCTGAAGATATTGTCACTAGATTTGTGCAAAGACGGGGACTATCTTGGATGCCTCGTGGATCAGTTTAATTCTTTACCAAACTGCTCCCATCCTCAAGCCCTAATATATCGAAATTGAACATATGACATGTGGTCACTTAACCTCCACAAATATCAACTACTCTTCCACTACAAGATACCCTAAATAAAACATATAAACATATATAAGTCTGCATCCTGGTTTTTATATAATTACTAGAGATCCTAAGGCATCCTATCATCCATTGCCATTGTTATTCGTCTCTTTCTTTCCACAAAAGCAAGCTAAGACGTACAAGCCAAGAAAATTTGTAAAGGATCAGCGTATTCATAATATCTATTACAAGTTGCATACAGCAAAAACGATAAGTTCGTTGACCAATAGACTATCGATGATGTGACAGCGTCCCGAGGATATTGCACTCCTTCCCTTTGCCGTCATCCACTTAACGACTCTTTGTGGTGTCATCCAGACATGAAATCCGGTTCTAATTGCTATTCGACATGCAATGTCGCAATAACTAAACAGACATTAACACTCCAACTATCCATAAAATCTGGCAATAAATAAACTGACATCAATTCTCTCCACCAGCCACCAACGGTTTTGCACTTACAAAATACAAAATATAAATTGACATCAATTCTCTCCACCGGTCACCATCGGTTTTGGACTTACAAAAGTAGTCTACTGGTTAAAGGTTTTGGATTTTTAGGTGATTCTTTATTGGAATTTAGTTATTTTTTTTCTAAAATCTGAATTTTGAAGTGTTTATCTTTTTAAATGTATAATTAATTCAGCAGCTTCAAATTCTCAAAAACATTTTAATTATACAAGTTTATATTATGTCATATCAAATTTTTAAATTAATCTAAAATAATTTTTACATATTCTGTCAAAAATAAAAAAAAACAAAGAAGTAAAAAAAAACCCTAAAAAATCTAAAATAATTTTTACAGTATTCGTTCAAAAACAAAGAAGTAAAAGAAACCCTAAAAACTTGGAAACTTCTAACATTTAGACTAGACTATTACCTTACAAAATCTTGCACGTCAATTTTCTCCACCCACCACCATCGGTATTTTTCCCATACAATGAGAACTTGGCAATCATCAGCGTCGCTGCATCGATCTATATCTCGACATAAGCATAAAGAGATAGAGAACAAAGAGCAATAACTCAATCAGTTGAAAATTGTCATATTTTGGGCGTTGAACGGTTAATTTTTTGTTTTATAGTTTTCTTCCATTGAACGGAACTTTTACTCTTAAACATTGTTATGAAAGCTTTAGCCGATTTTCAAAGCATTTTAATTATCTCATAGTTTGAAAAAAAATATATTATTTTGTTTGAAAAAATCTTTTAAAAACGTTAAATTTATCTTTTAATTAGTAATAATCATACTAATATTAATTAATACATATTATATATTTAATAAATTAATTTTTTTTTATTTAAAGTCAATGTGATTGTTTATAGGATATCTTCACAATATTAATAAAAATTGTTGACATATATTGTAAATAAAAATTATTATAATTTAATTAAAAATATTCTAAGTAAAAATACCATAATTATAATAATTATAACTATTATTATAATAATAATTTATAGTTATAATTATAACAATTAAGGAATATACCATATTTTATGTATTTAAAGCTAAGATGAATGTAACAATGCTACATAAGGATTATCTCACATTGTAACATTTCTTACTGGGTATATCATACTATGACATTCATCTTGGTTGATTTATAATCATTTGCTACTTTTATTAACGCTTATGTTGTATTATAACATACATTAAGGCTATGTGACAATTGTATTTTAACTAGCATGGATCCATCTTAAACCCATATCTATCAAGCACTGAGATGGATCCAATTTCTTGAGGTGTATTTCTTTTTTTAAATTTAAACTCAAGAAATTTGATCTCTCTTGTTTGATAGATCCGGGTTTAAGTTTTATGTTTTTATTTTATAAATGAACATCTATTTTTTAATTACTTTTCATAATATTTTATTTTATGAACCAACATGGATTTTTTTAAATACTTTCCATAATTTTTTATTTTATGAGCCGACATGAAGTTTTTTAATTATTTAATTATTTTGTTAACTAGTAACAAACGTTACATTACGTTACAACATCTCCCCCATACTGGGTTGTAGAGCACCTCGTTTCACTTGATGCAATCACAGTTCTTAATGGATAACTATGTTCAACTATTTGGAGTTCGCATGATTGTCTACTCTTGAATTTGATTTCATACTTTAGTTTACTATGTTGAATGTAATAAGGTTTTGTTTACTTGAATATTATGTTTTATTATGGTTCGATCATGTATCACTATGGTTAACTATGGATGACCATGTTCCAATAGTCAATGACATTGCAAAATGGTTATATCACCTTAGATGTTGATCTTGATTGACTTAAGTGAACCTGCTATTTTTTTAATGGCTATGTCGCATTGCAACATTCATGAATGCTTCTAGTTCAATGAATGATGATGATGATATTCTAAAATCAAATTTGGCTTATTGCACTTTAAAATGAAATGAGTCACTTTGTTTATTTAGAATTTTATTTCTATGCTCACAAGGATTTAAGAGAAGCATTCCTCAATCACCATAGTTATGATGGATTAAAATATTAGGAAGGTCACTCTTACGGAAAATGTTTTGAAATTGTGCTCTAATGTGGGTGTGTACAATGAAATTCAGTGACAAATTGATTTTCATCTTCAAACCTCTTTACATCACAAATATGACATCTTATTTCATCCCATGACATTTTAGGAATTACTGTTTATCACCTCCTTATAATATCTTAATTTTATCTTATCATCTAACTCTTTATTGCAACACAGATTTTCCTTAAATTTATATGTAATAATAATTTTAATATTATCGATATTTTGTAGAGTGACCTCTTCCTTGACTCCCCAATGGTTTAACCAAGACTTGGAATTTCTATGCCAACCTTCACTTAATTTGCAAGCATTTTTTACTGGAGTATGAAGGAATCTTAAGAGGCCTCTTGTCTCCCATGTTTTTTTTTGTTCTTCTACATTAGGTACCTAGTTATAGCCATGATCTCAATTAAGGATATACTCAATTCTATGAGGAGGATCACATAGTGTGTATTGTCTTTAATTTTGAGATTATAGGTTATAGAGTGCATTTGGATTTTCTATATCCCTCTCCAAGATTCTCTAGAAATGCTACAACCCCAAACTTCACAACCATATAAGACACCAAGAGTGATGAGAGTCTCAAAGAGGAGTTTCTTCCTTTCCCAGAAATAAAGGTCTATGGATTTACAACTATTTTCAAATCCGTAATTATCTCTTCATCCTCCATTAATAATTTTCCTAATGTTATAGTTCCATTTAAAAGCTTATGGATTTTTAATTTTGAGATATTTATATGGAGTCAATTCCTACAATTTCAGGTCTACTTCGTATCCTTCAATGTCCTTAGCTTTCCATTTTGGGTCCCTACAAAAAGATGGTACCCACTTTCATTACAACAGAAATGCGTGAGCGTTAAAATTCAAAAATGCACATGCGCTATTAAAAATGTGCATGTGTTACTAGTTGAACAATTGTCGGACCTCCACACAAGTAACTAGGTGGATAAGGGAACTCGCATGCATTCTCAAAGTGTGCATGCATTATTAACTCGTGCATATTCCTTAAGTGAGCACGGATTAATAACATACACACATTAATAACGTGCACACATTAATAACATGTGTGCTGCTTTGTTTATTAAAAGGAAATGCTGATCGCATCACAATGATTCAAGATTCATAAGAGGTACTCCTTGTCAAGTTAAATTATGATGTTTTTTCCATTTATGACAAGAGGTCGATTTGTTTGGATGTACTTCATTAGACAAAGCCTTTCCTCGAGCCTTGGTAGTAGAATGTAAGGACACTCCTCCACACCAATCAACTCAACCAACAGCTGGAACCACATCTACCCCCTCTTCTTCTCAGTCTCCCACATATTCTAAGAATGGTAAATGGTGCACTTTACACAATCCCTCTTTTCATTCATCTATATATTATAGAGTCCTTCACATCCAAGTGGTGCCCAAAACCCTTTTTGCATATAATATGAACACCTCATCTCCCAATGGTGATCTTGAAGTCAGCATGATTACTTTGGAGAGTACAACCTCTCTTGACCCATCCTTACTCCTCATGACCACTTATGAGACTACACTATCATCAACACCTCTTTTTAAACATAACTTCTAGATCAAACAATCAATTTTTATGCTCATTATCGACAATGGAAGCAAAAACAATTGGTGGCTCAAGATTTAGTGCAGCCTTTGGCTATCACTACTAATCCGCACCTAGTCCTGTATCAACTAAGACGGTTTCATATGATGGACCACAGTTGATGGAAATAAAAATATGTGCGATCACCTTTAAGGTATCCAAAGCAATGAACAATTCCTTGAAACACCATGGATTACTTCTTGGGGTATCCATAGTCTAACTAAGTATGGATCCTAGGACCTTGGGCTATTGGACATGAGCAAGGGAGGAGACCTCAAGTTTGGGCCCTAAACAAATCTTTTATCCATATAGGTCCAATAAAGTTTCCTTGACCAACAACACATTGCATGTTCAAGGTATCAGTAGCCTACAATCAAGGATGTTGGTTCCATTAGGTATTTTTTAGCAATAAGCATATTTCTCAAGGCCTTGAAAATGATCCATGGAAGAAGACCATGTGTTTACCCTAAAGAAATATTTAGGCATCTAGAACCATGAAAAATGTCTTGAGTCAACATGCATGAATTCTTTGGGGTATCCATGGTGCCATGTATGGATCTTAGGCCCCTGGACACGGTAACAAGAGGAAAATTAAACATCATGCCATGAAGGAATGTTGTCGCCATCTAGGGAATAGAAGGATATATCTAACAACCACATATGTTGGTTTCATTAGGTGGATTTGAGTAGTGAGTATGTCTCAAGGGCCTTGGAAATGGTTCAGAGAAGAATACCATGATTTAGGCCAAAAAGAAACCATTAGGTAATAAAAATCCCTGAAAAATACCTCAAAGCACCATGCATTACTTCCTGGGAATATCCATGGAATTATGTATGGGTCGTTGGTCCTTGGGGCCTTGGACATGGTCATTGTAGGAGACCCTTGATCCTCTATCCCTAAAGGAATAATATATCCTTCTATGGCCAAGAAGGTTTCCTCGTCTAACCAAAAATGGCCTCCTTAGGTTATCATTCACCTATGATTGGGAATTTTTGTGTTATTAGGTGGTTTCTAATAGTAAGTATGTTTTTTAGGGCCTATGAAATTTTCTAGGAAGAAGGCATTCCTTATAGCCTAAAAATAGTGTTGAGGTACACAAAGCCATTAATAATGCCTCAAATCAGTATCCATTACTTCTTAGGGATAATATACATGGAACTATGTACGGGTCTTGGGGCCTTGGAATCTTGGTCATGGTCAATGTATGAGGCCTAAACTTCAGGCCTTATTGGAATATTCAAACAATCTAGAGATAAGAAGGTTGCCTCGACCAACCACACATGGCGTCCTAAAAGTATCACTAGCTTATGATTGAGGATGTTGGTGTAATTAGGTAGCTTTGAGTAATATATCTTTGTCTTAGGGTCTTGGAACTGTTACAGGAAGAAAGCCATGGATTAGGCCCTAAATAAATCATTGAGGCATCCATAGATATGAAAAATGCCTCGATGTGGTATGCATGACTTATCAAGGAGGATACATGAACCTTAAGATTTTGAAAGAATATTCTATCCATTTAGGTTTAGAAGATTTCCTTGAGCTACAACATAAATCCTCATGATGATATCATTGGTCTGATTTAGGCTATCAATTCCATTAGGTGGTTTTGAGCAATATGTATGTGTCTCAAGTCATTGGAAATGTTCCAAGGAAGAAAAGGACTCCCTATTCTCTAAATAAATAATTAATGTATATAGAGAAATGAATAATCCCTTGAAGCATTATGCATGACTTATATGGGGTATCTGTGACACTTTGTATGGGTCTTAGGGCCTTGTGTCCTTACACATGGCTAGGGGATCATACCTAAGCCTTATTCCATAAACAAATATTCTAGGCATGCAGGAAAAAGAAGTTTTCCTTGATGAACCATAAGTGGCTTCCTAAGTATATCATTGGCTTATGGTCAACCATGCCAATGCCGTTAGGTTATTTTTTAGAAGTATGTATGTGTCAAAAGTCCCTGGAAATATTCCAGAGAAGAAGACCATGCTTTATTTCCTTAAGAAAGCATTGAAGCATCGAGAGACAAGAAAAACGACTGAAGGAACCATGCATGACTTATGGAGGGTATTGATGGAACTATGTATTAGTCTTAGAGCCTTAGGGATTTGGACATTGTTATCGGTGGATCACTAAACCTTTTTCCCTAAAATATTATTCTAGACATCCAATTCCAAAATTATTTCATCCTCTCTTCAACCTCAAGTTTCATAAGGACCACTACAGTTCCCCCACCTCCTTCTAGTTCAATGATCATCTAGTGGTACATTTAGACGAGGATCCCTCTCTAATTTCATCTCTTCTCTCTTTTTATGAAGATAATTCCACCATGTAAGGAGGATTCACCTAAGGAGGAATCCTCGACCCAATCCTCATGCATTTAGGATTTGGCCTTGCCTCTTCATGAGCTCATCATATTGTAAAGGAGGTCCCCTACTCCCATGTAGTTGGATGCTCATTTTTTACTCCATGAGTTTGTCAGATAGTTTAATACTGAGTCTGTTGATTCTTGGATCCACACCCTTTCCACCTCTTTTTGTACATGCCTTCAAGTCTTAAAGGAAGAAAAATTGCATATCACGAGTCACAAATGAAAGGCACAACCCAGGCTTTATGGGACACAAAACTAATTAGGGCTTCTTCGTTGGTTGACTTGAACCGTTCCTCATCTTCAGGTGCACCACCTATTTTCTCATAAAATGCACTGTTCTAAGCATTGTGCAATATATTCTACCCTCCTTATTATCATCATAACCTCCTTGCTCATTGGTTGCATCTCTAATTGTTCTCTGGACAATCAATTCAAAACTACATCGAGGTCTTCACCAAACTCTATTTTTACCTCCAAATTCAAGATTCAAACAAGGTATTCATTATCAAGTTTAACTCTGGTTTGTTTTCCATTTTACATGGAGAGGTCAATTTGTTTGAAAATTATTCATTAGACAAGGCCTTTCCTTGAGCCTTGGTAGTAGAGCATATTGACACTCCTCAGTTCCACTCCCCTCAATTGAAATTTGGCACCTCATATACCCCCTCTTACCCCTAGACTCCCACATCTTCTAAGACTCCTAAATGGTTCACTTTCCACAAATCCTCTTTTCATTCATCTACTAATTGTTGAGTCCTTCTAATCCAAGTGGTGACCAAAACCCTTCTTCCATTGACTCCAGATACCTCATATTCTAATGATACTCATGAACTTTACATGATTCCTTTGGAGAACCCAAACTCTCCTAACCCCTCCTTACTCCTCATGACTATTTATTAGACTACGTTTCCCTCAACACCTATTTTTAAACATAAGTTACAAATCAAACAATCCATTTCCATGTCCATCATTGAAAATGGAAGCAAAAAGAATTGGTGGCTCAAGATTTGGTGTAGCATTTGGCTATCCCTAATACTCCCCACACAGCTTTGTATCAAATATGATGGTTTCATATGATGTCCCACACTTGATGGTAAGAAAATGATGTGTGATGGACCCATGGGAGAGAGGTGCCCCTATTTGGAATGTATTGTCAAAATCCCAATGGATTCAATGGTTCGTTGATACAAGGAATTGTCACAATTTTGTGGCGAATTGTAGGTTTCCCCCTAAAGGATTTCATGGACACTTGGTGAATATGTCATTAGGGAATAAAAATCAATCCAAGAATCATAATTGAGTTCTATAACCTCTTACATGTGTGTATGGACATGATTTACATGGTAAAAACACCCATAGTACGAAGGTTGAGGGGCTTCATTACTTGACCTAATCATGCAAAAAGTGTATAATCTCTTACTCAACAAAACCCTAGTTCCTTATATCACTTCACAAGACGAGCATTAGGTGATGGAACCATGTGAGAGAGTTTCCCCTAGATGGAATTCATTTTCACAAACCAAACAGAGTCGATGGTTCATGGTTCAAGAATGGTGAGTGCACTCACTCTAGGTAAATATATAAAATAGGTAGAAGGTAATCTTAGATCAAAATCTAGTGATACGTATGTAGAAAAAGTTACATAGAGATAAAAGTAATGTATTTCATAACAAGTGGCAAAGAGGCACAAACTGAGGAAGAAAAACTGAGAAAGTGCAGGTTTGATAGAGCCAAGAATATCAGACTAAGAAAATATTATTTCTAGGGAGTTATGGAAAAAAGAAAAATGCACACACCAAGCTGGAGAAGGTACTCCCAATTGAGCATAGTGCAAATAGTTGGAAGAAGATATGCAAAGAGTATGGGCATGTAATAGTTGGAATCACATCCAAATAATTCCAAACATGGATATGGAGGTTGAGAGAATATCTCAACAATCTCCTACAAGATATCAAACCAAATCAAAACTAAGAACACTGGATTAATGGAATAATTATCTCTAACAAAAAATAGCACAAGTCTGGAATAGCACATACCACTGTTAGGTGTCAGGCCAGAGGGTCATAGGCGCTCTGATACCACTGTTAGGTGTCCCAATGGGTAAATAGGAAAAAATACACACAGAGATAAAAGGATAGGAATGAAGATCCAATTTCTCATTATCAAATGTACAATATATACATGAGAATTGAACATTGGGTTTCAGATTCCAAGAGGTCTCATGGACTCCTGGTTAGGGTTGAAATTTGACGTCTTACCTTGCGTGTCAAGAAATTTTTATGACATTTTAATTTTAACATTGTCTTTCATTTGATGTTTAAATCTTAATTTTACCCATCATAATAATAGTTGATTTTTTTTTAAATAAGATTCATAATAACTATATGAAACATTGAATTCTTATAACTACTGTAACTAAATACTAGAACGAAGTTACATATAGAGGAACACTTTAAAGGTCAAATTGGGGAAAGATGCTTGAATTGATGTTAAGAAAATACGGATCACTAACAATGGATGTATATACACTGGGACAAGAAGAGTTCCCACTAAAATCCCCTTGTTTTTTATACTTTTGTGTATATACATAAACAAACTAAAAATATAGACAATGTGGAACAAGAATTTGCATTTCACTAATTTTGAATGGAGCATCCACTAAGAATTGTTGCTATGAACTATTGTACCAGTAGCTTGTAGGATCGATATAATGGTTCAAGTGAGGAAATAGTTAATTCAAGTGGCCATAAAGCCAAGCCAAAAAAGACAGAAACACTTCAATTAGGACCATCTTTCATTATAAACTAGAAATAAATATTAAGTCCTATTATAACATGTAAGTTGATCTCAACCAAATATTAACATTTAATAAAAATATTATAAATTCAACTCATAAGTTTAGCAAACATCCATTTGAGTTAAGGGTTTATCATGAATTTGTCAAAAACTGAATAAGATCATACTTATCCATATATAAATATTTTGAAAAGTACAAAAAGATGAAATTTGCATTCTTGCATACTTTCTTCAAGCTTCATTGATATAAATATTTTCAAAAATACAAAAAGATGATTCTTCAAATTTCATTGTTATTATTGAAATAAATTCAAACTCAGAAATTTAGCAAACATTCATCTGAGTTAAGGATCTATCATGAATCTGTCAAATACTAAACTAACGAGATCAAACTTTACATACTTTATTCAAACTTCATTTTTATTATCGAAACAGTAAAACTATGTCGCACGCACTAAGATTCAACAGATGGAATCTCCACTTGTTTCTTGATCTAGAAAACATATCAATATAAAATAGACACTAAATCATACACAACTAAAATTCATTCAAAGATTTCAAAATAATATATATGAAATTGTATCAAAACTGTAGCAATTATTTACCCACATCATGGAGGGTGTTATAATTAGAAGCACATAATAAACATAATAATTAAACTAAGCACACACATAATGACAAATAAGTTTATCCTCAAAACCTTTAAATATGCTTCTTCACAAGTGATACAAATTTATAATATAGAAATAAAGTCTGAGAGAAAGGAAAAAGATTGTTAGGTACTTTTACTTCTTGTGATTTTATTCTTTATATTAATTAATGAAAGTTTACTAACAAAAATAAAAAAATTCCATATTAAAAATAGAAATATTGTAAGACAATATATATATATCTATCTATATATATATATATATATATATATATATATATATATATATATATATATATATATATGCTCAGGATATAGATATTAATGACATGTAAAAATAAAAATGCACTTCAAAATGATAGGTGAAATTAAAATTCACACTTCATTAATGATCAAACTTCAACCTACTCCTGAGTGACTCTTTTCCTCTTTGCCTCTCTTTTCACATGGTGACCCATTGCCTCCCTTTTCACATTAATACTCCTTACACCAAGGATACTCTTTTCCCATTTACCTCCCTTTTCACATAGTGACTCGTTTCCACCCTTTTCACATTAATATTCCTTACACCAAGGATTATTCTCCAACATTATTTACAATTCACTCGAAAATTAGTTGTGACGCATTATTGAATTACCTATATATAATTTATTATTGGTTAATATATAGTGAAGAAGGAGAAATACTAAGAATATATATATATATATATATATATATATATAATCTTTATTCTGCTTTCAAACTAAATTGATTAGCCTAAACATATTAAAATTTGAATATTTTATAATCACATATTCATAATTTTAATTTAAAATTTAATAAAATATCACAAATAAATACATTAATTGTTTAAATTACACAACAATATACCGTACATATAATTGAAAATATTAAATTCATATATGCATTAAAAGATGAAATCAAAATTATATTTTGATATTAACCACACTTATAAAATAAAACATGATTAGACTTAACCTAACCTTCCCCTCATTGTTGTCATAAAGGTAGATATTGGTGGGTAAGTCACTACGGTCAACCCATTATGGCCACTGCTACTAACTATTTAAGGGATCATTGGAGCCAATCAACAAAAGCAAGTACGGCTCCACAGCAAGTAAATTTTTAAGGGTGAAATTTCACCAATTGGCTATTTTTGGGGCTTTTTTTTCAAAAAATAAATTCATTATTTTCTCATTTTTAGACTCTAATGTCGCCTATATTTACATAAAATGTATTTTTTTTATCATGATATTTTCCAAAATTTACAAATTTCAGTAGTAAATTGTATGTTTCTCATTTAATATTTGTCGAGTAGTGATCTCTGGAGTAAGATTTTTTTTAAGGATTCTAATATCAAACTGAAGTATAGTATTTTAAGCGATTATTTTGGATTGAAAAAAGCATATATATACATAAATTAATTAATTTTTAAGGGATTTTTAATTTACTCATAATCTCCATTGTTTAATTTTTTACAAGATAAAGTTTTGCTTCAATGAAAAAATAGACACCATAGTAAATAAAACGTTATATTCTTATTTATTCTAATAAGAATGGTTTATGAAAACTGGTATCTTTCTCCTAAAATATCTTTGAGAAACTTGAATCTTGAATATACAATGTTATAAAATGGAGTTGCATAGGCTTGTTTGTATAGATAGAATAACCTAGTTACAATAGAATTAGAACAAGCATAGAATATAATATCAACATTATAGTCTAATTTATACACAATTTATTACCATATTTAAATGTCAAGCATCTAATGGATTATATCTTTTAATGGGATCATATTTTTTAAGGTGTAATTTTTTCTTTAAATTTTTTATGTTAAAAAAGGTTTGTATTTTAAGATGATTTGTGGAGTTAAAATATATTTATATTCATTTCATTTGTAAATATCTTATATAAATTAAAATCATTTATTTATAAATAAAACTTAATTTAATTGTGTCGAAGAGGATCATTCTAAAACTTAATAAGGGGATGTGTAACTCTTTCCCTGCTCATCTTAGAGTTGGCATGTGTTTTAAAAAAAATTATAAAAAATAACATGTCGGCTAAAGTTAGATTTAAAACATTTATAACAAAATATATATAAAACTACAAAAATTAGATAATTCAAACACTACTTCAACATTTTCACTCTAAAAAGGGGTTTGCACATCTAGAAATTTGATCCCTATTTGAACTTAATAGATCCTTTTTAAGATGAATCTATACTAATTATAACTCAACTCCTAAATAATATTAAAAAATTTCCATATCAAAATGTTATACTATCAGTTCTCATGGTATAAATAATATACACTTGTTCAATGATATATCTCCCATAAATAATAAAATATAAGTCCCTAACCTTAATTAAAAAATAAGAGGTATTGTTGTATATAATCTATCATTAGTGACAGATGAGTTTAGAAGCAGGAAGAACAAACCTCATTCCTCTCATCCCTGGCCTAGCAGATTTAGGGGGAAAAAGGCCCGGAAGAGACGGTCTAACAAAACCCTGAAAGTGAGGGAGGGCATGGACTGTTATACCATTCTTGTTGAAACGAACCTGGATAGGATTAATATGTTGAACTATTGGGCTGTTGTTGGGCAACTTGAGTTTACTAGAGGTGACGAGCTCGAGTTGGTCGAATGGGTTCAGAAGAATTGGTCTCCACTCTGTGGCGATATGCCCACGGTGATGCAACTTTTAAATGGGTGGGTAATGTTCATATTTTCGAGGCCGGAGAATGTGGATTTGGTTATTAAGAGATTTGGGCGCTTCAAAGATGGGTCTTTTTGTCTAAAGAAGTGGCATTTGTCTTTCGATCCATTGAAGGAGAAGCAAAAAATTTTGCCATTTATGGCTCCTTATTCCTGGTCTGTCGATAGAGCTCTCGACAGAGAACATTCTTATTGGTATTGCTAATTCAGTTGGTCGATTTGTTCAGCTGGATAATAGCTCTTTATTTGGGTATGATAGGAGGTCGGGAAAAGTTATGGTGGAGTTCGAAATGGCCCTAGGTCTTCCGGCTGAAATTGAGCTTCAATGGGGAGATAGGGTGTGGCGGCAGCGTTTAAACTATTTTAGAATTCCTTTTCGGTGTCATTTTTGCCTGCAGATGGGGCATATTCGTTCAAATTGCCTGGAACTTCGGTCTTCCACTCTGTTGAGGTCGATTCCTTACAATACTGCTTCTAAAGAACATTCACATCTGAATTGGACTGGGGATACCTTGTAGCTTCATGAATTTTCGGGTAAGTTATCTCCCAGACTTGGTTCGCCTATTCCTGTTATTCCAGAAGATGAATTAGCATGTATTCGGGATGCTGAGGCTATTCTTGATAGAAAATTAGCGTCGGGGGATACTATTCTAAATTTGGGTGATGTTGGGGTTTTGAAATCTAAAGATGGCCTTTCTTTTTAGAAGTCCAGGGCTTGTAGGGGTCTTTTTGGGGTTTCGAATGTTTTCGGGGGGGATATTGAACCCATTGACTTGCCCTTTGGGAGTACTCTCTGTAGGGTTTTGGATGTTGGGGTGACTAGGGTTTCTGAAGGTGCTCCATCGGCGATGATCCCTGACAATACTACTTTGCCTTCCGTGTTCTCTGAAAAGAATGTGGGGGGTAAGGATACTGTTGATTATGGGCCTTATACTGGTGTTGAGAATGTGGGGGGTAGGGATATTGTTGAATCTGGGCCTTATACTGGTGATGATACCATTTTATTAGGGGAGGCGGGTTAGAAGACCTCTGTTAAGTCAGATATCCTTTCTCCTCTCCCCATTTTCTCTAAAAACCCCTCTTCTAATCCTAGGGTATAGTCTTGTATTAACGCTCATTTTCAGAATATTACTCCAAGAAAGCCCAGGAGGAAAGGTAGGAAAGGTTTGGGGGTTGATGATGATTCTGCTTTAGAGTCTGTTTCTATATCAGAGCGTTTAATGAAGAGATTGGAGAATAATGTTATGCATCTTTCGCCCGAGATTGTTGGTTTTACTGAGGGAGACAATACTGTTTGAGATGGTGGTGGTTTGGGGGATTCTGTTACTAGGGGCCTTGGAGAAATTCCCCCTGTGATTTGGTTTCCTAATGTCTATTTGTACTCTTAATATCAGAGGGTTGGGGTCGGCTGTGCGAGCTAGGGTCCTCTCCAATCTTATTGCTACTACTCGCCTGAACATTTTACTTTTGCAGGAAACTATGTGTTTTGACAATATTGCTATATCGAAAATTGTTGGTATTTTACCTTGGTGGGAAATTACTGCTATTAGTTCGGATGGGCTTTCTGTGGGTTACTGGCTGCTTGGGACCCTAGGTTTTATTCATTTGCTATCTATAGGACCCAATGGGGTTTATTGATGGAAGGGTTTTGTAAACTGAATGATTTGCATCTCAATATATTAAATTGCTATGCTCCTTATAAAAATCGGGAAGCTTTCTGGATTGTTTTGCAAGCATCTAGGATATTGAGGACGGAGAATATCATTGTGGTGGGTGACCTCAACTTTACCAGATTAGCACAGGATATTTGGGGTGCTAAAGTAAAGATGGATGTCCTTACTGACTTCTTCACTGAGTTTCTTATAAATAATGACTTAATTGATGTTGTCACAGGCATGAACACTCCTACCTGGACCAATGGGAGAAGCGGGCAGGATGGTATCCACAAGAGATTGGATAAATTCTTGGTACATGCATCTCTGTTGCATTCCTGTGGCAGATATAGAACGTGGGTTGGGAAGAATATGATATCTGATCATGGGCCTGTTTTCTTTCAATTAGAAGACTGTGTGTTCCTGCAAAAATATCCATTTAAATTTGATTGTTCGTGGTTGAGCCAAGATGACTTTGTGCAATTTGCTAAGGAGGGCTAGTTGAATCTAAGAAAAAATTTTGAGCTTAATCCGATGGACAGTTTTTGTCATAAATTGTAGAAGTTTAAGGAAAAAGTTACCAGTTGGATTCATTTGAGGAAGCAATTGGACAGACATAAACTATTGATGGTGGAGGAATAATTACAAGATCTTTACCCACATAACTTGGAGAGGCCTTTGGATAGTAAGAATTTTGAGTTACTTAAAAAATTGGAGGAGGAGAAGGCTGATATTTATCTAAGGGAAGAGAAGGAATGGCGACTGAAAAGCAGATCTCTTTGGGTTAATTTTGGGGATAGTAATACAACGTTCTTTCACACTTTTGCTTCGACGAGAAGGAACAATAATACTGTTTGGAAGTTATCTGATGAGGAGGGGAATGAAGTCTTTGGTCAACAAGAGCTTTAGGGCTTCGCATTGAAACATTTCAACAATATTTATTATGTGGATCCGGGTTGTGATCTTGATTCATAGCTCCGAGTGATTAAACATTATCCTAGATTCTTTGACACTGATGATGTAGATGATTTATGTCAAGAAGTTACTCTGGAGGAGGTGGAGAGGACTCTTAAACTTTTTGCTAAGGAAAAAAGTCCCAAGTCGGATGGCTGGACCGTGGAACTATTTTTACATTTCTTTGATATTATGCGTGATGATATTGTAAGGATGGTGGAGTATACTCGGAAGGAGGGATATATGTCTGGTGCTTTAAACTCTACATTCATCACATTGATCCCTAACGTGAATGATCCGAAGAATTTTGGTGATTTCAAGCCTATTGCACTATGCAATTTGGCCTATAATATTCTTTCAAAGATCATTGTTGGGTGAGTTAAACCGGTTCTCTCAAAACATATTTCAAGGGAACAGTTTGGTTTCTTATAGGACCGACAAATTCGTGATGTTGTGGGTATTACACAGGAATTATTACATTCTATCAAATGTAGGAAGAAGAAAGCCATTCTACTAAAATTGGATTTAGAAAAGGCATATGATAGAGTTAATTGGGATTTTCTCCGGTTAGTTCTGATACCAATTGGTGTTCCAACTCTTGCTATTAGATGAATCATGACTTGTGTAGATACTATGAATATTGCGGATTTAGTGAATGGTGCTCCTACCTCATTTTTTAGCTGCTCCAAAGGCATTCGACAGGGGTGTTCACTATCTCCACTGCTGTTTCTTTTGGTGATTGAGGGACTAAGTAGATTGATTATTCAGGAAAAATCAGAAGGTAAGATTAGTGGTATCAAAATCACTAAGGACCTATATATTACACATGTCCTGTTTGTGGATGATGTTTTAATAGCTGGGTTGGATACTTTATTGGAATGGAGGTACTACCATGATATTATTTCAGTATTTTGTAAATCCTTGGAATGTGTGTTAGTCTGAAGAAATCCTGCTTATTTTGGAATCTTATATAAGATGATTGTATTATGGAATTACAGTCATTACTGCCATATAAGTTTTGTATTATCGCAAATTGTTTTACCTATCTTGGGTTTCACCTTAAGCCTAATGGATACTTGATCAAAGACTCGGAGTGGCTGCTCAAAAAGTTTGAAAACATGATTTCCAATTGGATGTATCGTATGTTGTCAATTGGAGGTAAACTTACCTCGGTTAAGTCGGTTTTGATGGGTACCCCGGTATATTGGTTCTCTTTATTGCCTATTCCTTGTTCTGTGATCATTTCTCTGAGAATGCTTATGTTCAATCTCTTATGGATGGGTGGTCTAAACAAATCCAGTCTTGTGATGATTCCTTGGTAGAAAATTTCTCTACCATATGATGTTGGGGGTTGGGGCATTAAGGATTTTTGAGTGTTCAGTGAGGCTCTCCGGTTAAAGAGTTTGTGGCATGCGATTTTTTTCAATACACTCTGGTCAAGAATTATCCATTAGAAATATATTAAGACTGAGATCTCTCATTGGTTAAGGATTCCATATAAGAAAGTGAGGGGGGTCTCACTGATTTGGAATGGATTCATGAAAGTTTACAAATGGTTGGCATTTGAATTATGTTGGAAAGTTGGCACTGGGGCATAAGTTGCTATTGGCATTGATCCCATTTTGGGTTTGAAAGATTCATATAGATTATCATCTAATATTTTGAATGAGCTCAAAATAGGTGGTTATTATACACTGAATTCTATTGCAAATGTTAACCTTCAGATGTCTCCAAATCTTGCTCTGGAATGGCAGCATTATACTCGGGGCCTTAATGCTGTTGGTATCCGTCTTAATTGTGAATATGATAAGGTCGTTTGGGGAGGAAATGAATCTAGTGGTATTATGACTGCTAGTACTGCCTACAGTTGTATGATTAAAAGGAGATGTATCTTTCCAAGACATTGGTGGTACAGAAAAATCTGGCATTGCCATTTGCCACTTAAACTAAAATGTTTCTTTTGGTTTGTATTACAGGACAGTTTGAAGACTTGGGAGAATCTCACATCATTGGGTTGGATAGGTCCCTGTCAGTGCATTTTGTGAAGAAGTAATGTTGAAACAACTATGCATTTGTTTATGGAGTGTTCCTTTACATTGGAACTTTGGCAGAAAATATATCAGATCTTTGATATTAATGCTAGATGGGGAGATCAAAATATTACTACCTCTCTGCAACAATGGATGCTGAATTGTAAAGCTCATAAGACTTTACCTATTTTCATCTACTGGGTGGTTTGATGGATAAGAAACAAGGCTATATTCGAGGATTCTAGACCATATCTGGAAAAATCATATAATACTATTATCAGTCTTTATTTGAACTTTCAGAAGGAAGTGAAACCTCGGGCTCATAGAGACATTGGGAAATTTGATCTTGTGGTTATTGATCCTGTACTTTTTTTTGATGGTGCTGCCAATTTGGGAGTTTGTGGCATAGGTGGTGTCATATTTCTCAATCAAGAGCACTATTACACAATTAAGATGAAGTGCGGCCGGGGTACAAATATGAAGGCAGAACTTTTGGCATTATGGTGTGTTGCAATAGTGGCTAACATTTTTGGGTTGGTGAATGTAAAGATATTTGGTGACTCTCGAGTTACCATCAAGTGGGCTAGGGGGGAGTTTGATCTTAAAGTATTAAATTTTACTGGTTGGTGTGATAGAGCGAAGGAAGAACTTCAGAAGTTGGGGGTGGTCACCTTGGAACATATCTTTCAAGAATTCAACACACAGGCTGATCTACTTTCCAAACAGGCCTTGGTAGGTGAAGATGATCACTTATTCTGGGAGAATCTTTGTGAGAATCAGTTGATTGATTCTCGCAGCTTTTATTTTATGGGCTGATTTTGCTAAGTTATGCCTAGGACATTGCTATGTTTGTTTATTGGATTATGATGTTTATATATTTTTTGAATTTTCTGGAATACTCTCATTTTTTAGAGGTAGATGGAAGTACAGTATTTATACTGATATCATGTACTATTTGATTCAAAAATGAATATCAATAGTATGCTTTTTTTCGTGGAAAAAAAAAAAGAACTATTGTTGTAAAAAAAAATTAATAATCTTAATTAAAACCTATTTTAATGTTTTTTATTTGTTATCACACTTCTCAATGTTATAGGTTTGTGCTATGGTACTAAATTTCCAACCTTACTCGAAGTTAATCTTTCAAACACAAAATTGGATTTTAACTTTTTATATATAATACTGAATAAATAAATAATATGTATAATTGTAATATCATAGTGTAATATTATTATATATTAAAGCCTCATTTAAAAAAGTAATGCAAAGATATCATCTACAAACAATGTAGATCCACAAACCAAACATACATTTACAAAACAATACTAACATATTAAATTGAAACTTGAAATATTTTTCTTTCTCAGAACATATATTTTTATATTCAGAGGCTTGGCTTTTACATCACATATTAAATATTTATGATAAAGGTTGGTATGAGTAAAGCAAGAATGTAAAGACTTAATTATATGGTTATTACACTAATTTATAAAGATGTAAACCAAACCAATTAATTTATATGGTTATTCCAAAATAATTTATAAACATTCCAACTAAACAAAATTCCCATATAGAATCCTTGGCTTTGTTATCAACTTATCACAAAGGGTTAGTATGGGTAGATCAAGAATGTAGAGACATTCCCACCAAACAAAATACCAATATAAAATCCTTGACTTCATTGTCAACTTATCACATACCGTTAGATGGGTAGATCAGGAACGTAGGGAGCTGATTATAGTTATTGTAAAATAATTGATAAACATTATAACCAAACAAAATCCCAATTTGGAATCCTTGGCTTCATTGTCAACTTATAACCTAGGGTTGGTATGGGTAGGTGAGAAAATTGAATTCCCACATACTCAACGTCTCATACTGAAGACTGCCTGATACACGGAAGCCTCCATTATATATACATTATTGAATTTCATAGTATACACTAATGTATTAAGAAGTTTTATTGGTATTGAATTTTATAGTATAGATTGCGTTAAAATGTTTTATTGGTTGGCATAGGAATTTAAATGATTTTTTTGTTGTTTTAGTTTAACCGTTGATCTACATTCTTTAATTAGTTTTTTAATAAGTTGAAATTTTGCTTCAAAATAAAGGAGAAACACCATCACAAATAATTAATTTTGCCTCGTTCTAATTTCTATTCGTCATACATTGTCGCAATAAATAAACACACATTAACACTTAGACATTGACACTTCAGCTATTTATATAATCTAGCAATAAATAAACAGACATTCTCTCTACCACCCATCATCAGTTTTGCATAGATCTATGTTAAAAAGGAATATATCAAGCGTCGAGAAAGATCAAGTCTTTAAGAGGTGCAAACCCTTTTTAGATGGGAAATGTTGAGGAAGTGTGTAATACAATGTTTATGGTTTTAATTTATCTAATTTGCGTAGTTTTAACCTATGCCATTCATAATATTTTAAATCAAATTTGAGCTACATGTTGTTTTTTATAATATTTATTGCGGCGAGAGGCGCTCTACAGCTCAGTATGAGGAAGATCTTGTAACATGAGTGGAGTGTTTGTCGAGTAACAAAATAATACAAAGTAAAAAGTAATAAGTATTATGTCGACCATGAACAAAAAAGAATAACGCAAAGTAAAAAGTAAATATGAGAGAGATCTTGTAAGTAACAAGATAATACAAAGTAAACAAAAAAGACAAAATAGTACAAAGTAAACAAAAAAGAATAATACAAAGTAAAAAGTAATAAATATTATGCCGGCCATAAACAAAAAAGAATAATACAAGGTAAAAACTAAATATGAGGGAGATTGTGTAAGTTTGTCGAGGAACGTTACACGAGCTATTCAAGGAGAGGTTTGCCCCTCTAGAGATTTGATCCCTCTCGACGCTTGATAGAGCCTAGGATTTGGATCTAAGCTAATTATTTTTAATAAAAGACATATGTCAACTATAAGATTAGCATAGAAGAAATTACACATCTCCTCGTACTAGATTGTAAAATGTATCTCTTCAACACAATAAACTGAAAACAATACTCTCCACCTACCACCATCAGTTTTGGCTTACGGAATTTTGCTATGAATGACAGACATCAATTTTTCCGACCCCAGACATTAATTTTTCCCACCCACCACCGGTTTTTTTCCCATACAATGCGAAGCTTGGAGCTTGGCAACCATGAGCTTGTAAGTCAAGAAGTTGACAATGTCATGTTTTGGGCGTTGAACGGTTAATTTTGTGCTCACTTATAATTTTCTTTTGATTGAAGGGAACTTTTACTCTTGAACTTTGTTAGAAAGGTTTTAGGTGATTTTCAAAGCATTCAAATTATTACACCACCTCACCATGATATGATATGAAATAAATTTTAGATGGTTCAAAAAAATCTTTAATTTAAATTTTTTATTTATTTTTTATGAAATAAATTTTAGATGGTTCAAAAAAATCTTTAATTTAAATTTTTTATTTATTTTTTATTTTTGTATAAAGTGGTTACGATTCATTATAAGGAGATGTTTTAATTTTTGTTAAAATAGATTATATTGGTCTAATTAATAATAATTAACATTAATATTAATTATAGGTTTAAAATGGATCTATGTTAGTCTAATTAATAATAATCATATTAATATTAATTAATACATCTATATATATTTAACAAATTAAAATATTTCTGCGATATCTTAAAACTAATGTATTTGTTTGTAGTACCCAATACCACATTTGATATATTTGAAATATTAATTAGAATTGCAAAAATATATTGTAGATAATAATACTAATACTAATAATAATAACTATTAAACATCATCAACCATGGTCAACTTTGATATATTACCCAATGCACCATAATCCTTCAAGAACATTGCAATTCAATATAGCAATTAAGGAACATACCTTATTTCCATATCTAAAGCTAAGATTAATGCAACAATGTCACATAATGATTACGACATATTGTAACATTTCTCCCTAGGTATGTCATTCTATGACAATCATGTTTGTTGACATATAATCATTTCCTACATTCTTTGATGGTTATGTTGCATTACGACATTCAACAAGGGTATATGACAATTGTATTTTAATAACAGTTCTTAATGGTTAACTATGTTCAACTATTTGGAGTTCAGATGACTGTCTACAGTTTAATTTGGTTTAGTACTTTAGTCCACTATGTTGAATGTAATAAGGTTTGGTTTACTTGAACACTATGTTTGACTATGGTCAACTATGGATGACCATGTTTCAATATTCAATGACATTGCAACATGGTTATGGCAAATGTTTCGAAATTGCACTATAATGTGGGTGTTTGCAATGACATTCAATAGAATGTGATTTTTATCTTCAACCCTCTTTGTGTCAGAAAGATGACATCTTCTTTCATCTCATGACATTTTAGGAGTTGTCCAACGCTCTGTTTAACTATGTCCAACTCATGAGAGCCTACTTATTTTAGCAATGTTAATTTTCTTCTTTATGTTAGCTAAAATGTAGAGATACTTTTGATCTTCTATATTAGGATTTACCATCTCCCTATAATATCTTGATTTTCTCTTATCCTCTAACTTTTTATCGTACCACAGATTTTCCTTAACATTAGATGTAATAATAATTTTAATATTATCGATATTATGTACAGTGACATCTTCAACAACTCCCCAATGGTTTAACCAAGACATGGAATTATTATGCTAGACTTCAGTTATGTCGCAAGCAGTTTGGACTAGAGAATGAAGCAATCTTAGGAAGCCTCGCATGTCCCATGTTATTTTTTTCTTTCTTGTATATTAGGTACCTAGTCATAGCCATGCGCTCAATTAAGGAGAGACTCAAATATATGAACAAGATCACATATGGTGTATTGTATTTAATTTTAAGGTAATATCTTATAGAGTTCATTTGGGATTTTCTCTATCCATCTCCAATATTCTCTAGAAATGCTACAACCCCAAACTTCACAGTCATGTAAGATACCGAGAGTGATTAGATTCTCAAAGCGGAGTTTCTTCCATTTCTAAAGACAGAGGTTTGTGGATTTACAACTATTTTCAAATCCATAATAAGCTTTGCATCCTCCTTTAATCATTTTCTCAATATTATAGTTCTATTTAAGCTTATAATGAAGATTGATTCCAAGATATTTATATGGATTCATTTCCTCCAAGTTCATTTATTCTTTGTATCCTTCAATATCCTTAGATTTCCCTTTAGATTCTCCACACAAAAGTGGTACCCACTTTCATTATAATGGAATCGTACAGGAACCAAAATTAAAAAACATCCAGTGCTATTAAAACACATACATGTTACTAGTTTGGAAACTATTGAACCTCCACACAAGTAGCCAGGTGGATAAAGGTGGATAAAGGAACTTGCGTGGGTTCCTAAAGCGTGCACCCATTATTAACTCATGTGAATTCCTAAAGTGCACATGCATTAATAACATGCAGACATTAATAATGTACACACATTAATAATGTGCATGCATTAGTAACACATGTATGCTCCTTTGCATATTAAAAAAATAGGTTGTGACCCATTTCTTCACCATTATCTCACGTCTTGATGACATTAGTGGATTCCATGGTGACAATACACGACACATGCACACCTCCACCACCAAACAACCACCCAAGCCATTCCTCCAGGTAATTTTCTTCACAGTTTGTTATTTTTCTTTCATTGTTTTGTAAATGAATCATAATTAAAAAAAAATCATTATTTTTATAGTCGAAAATTAGTTGTGATGCATTATTGAATTACCTATATATAATTTATTATTGGTTGGTATATAGTGAAGAAGGAGAAATATTAAGAATATAGATATATATATATATTATCTTTATTCTGCTTTCGAACTAAATTGATTAGCCTAAACATATTAAAATTTGAATATTTTATAATCACATATTCATAATTTTAATTTGAAATTTAATAAAATATCATAAATAAATACATTAATTGTTTCAATTGCACAATAATATACCGTACATATAATTGAAAATATTAAATTCATATATGCATTAAGAGATGAAATCAAAATTAAATTTTGATATTAACCAGACTTATGAAATAAAACATGATTAGACTTAACCTAACCTTCCCCTCATTGTTGTGATAAAGGTAGATATTGGTGGGTAAGGCACTACAGTCAACCCATTATGGTCGGTGATACTAACTATTTAAGGGATCATTGGAGCCAATCAACAAAAGCAAGCACGGCTCCACAACAGGGAAATTTTTAGGGGCGAACTTTCGCGAATTGATTATTTTTGGGGATTTTTTTTCAAAAAATAAATTCATTATTTTGTCATTTTTAGGCTTTAATATCACCTATATTTACATAAAATGTGTTTTTTTTATCATGATATTTGCCAAAATTTAAAAATTTCAGTAGTAAATGGTATGTTTCATATTTAATATTTGTCAAGTAGTGATATGTGGAGTAAGGTAGTATTCTAAGCGATTATTTTGGATTGAAAAAAACATATATATAAATTAATTAATTAATTTTTAAGGGATTTTTAATTTACTCATAATCTCCATTATTTAATTTTTTATAAGATAAAGTTTTGCTTCAATGAAAAAATAGACACCATTCTAAATAAAACGTTATATTCTTATCTATTCTAATAAGAATGGTTTATGAAAACTGGTATCTTTCTCCTAAAATATCTTTGAGAAACTTGAATCTTGAATATACAATGTTATAAAATGGAGTTGCATAGGCTTGTTTGTATAGATAGAATAACCTAGTTACAATAGAATTAGAACAAGCATAGAATATCATATCAACATTATAGTCTAATTTATACACAATTTATTACCGTATTTAAATGTCAAGCATCTAATGGATCATATCTTTTAATGGGATTATATTTTTTAAGGTGTAATTTTTTCTTTAAATTTTGTATGTTAAAAAAGGTTTGTATTTTAAGATGATTTGTGGAGTTAAAATATATTTCTATTCATTTCATTTGTAAATATCTTATATAAATTAAAATCATTTATTTATAAATAAAACTTAATTTAATTGTGTCGAAGAGGATCATTCTAAAATTTAATAAGGGGATGTGTAACTCTTTCCCTGTTCATCTTAGAGTTGGTATCTGTTTTAAATTTTTTTTTATAAAAAATAACATGTCGGCTAAAGTTAGATTTAAAACATTTATAACAAAATATATATAAAACTACAAAAATTAGATAATTAAAACACTACTTCAACATTTTCACTCTAAAAAGGGGTTTGCACATCTAGAAATTTGATCCCTCTTTGAACTTAATAGATCCTTTTTAAGATGAATCTATGTAACTAATTATAACTGAACTCCTAAATAATATAAAAAAATGTCCATATCGAAATGTTATACTATCAGTTCTCATGGTATAAATAATATACATCTTGTTCAATGATATATCTCCCATAAATAATAAAATATATGTCCCTAACCTTAATTAAAAAATAAGAGGTATTGTTGTACATAATCTATCATTAGTGACATATGAGTTTAGAAGAAGGAAGAACAAACCTCCTTCCTCTCATGCCTGGCCTAGCATATTTAGGGAGGAAAAGGCCTGGAAGAGATGGTCTAACAAAACCCTGAAAGTGAGGGAGGGCATTGACTTTTATACCATTCATGTTGGAAAGAATCTGGATAGGATTAAGATGTTGAACTATTGGGCTGTTGTTGGGTGACTTGAGTTTACTGGAGGTGACCAGCTCGAGTTGGTCGAATGGATTTGGAAGAACTGGTCTCCACTCTGTGGGGATATGCCCACGGTGATGCAAGTTTAAAATGGGTGGGTAATGTTCATAATTTCGAGACCGAAGCACGTGGGTTTGGTTCTTAAGAGATTTTGGTGCTTCGAAGATGGGTCTTTTTGTCTGAAGAAGTGGCATTTGTCTTTTGATCCATTGAAGGAGAAGCAGAAAATTTCACCATTTATGGCTCCTTATTCCTAGTTTGTCGATAGAGCTCTGGACAGAGAACATTCTTATTGGTATTGCTAATTCAGTGGGTCGATTTGTTCAGCTGGATAATAGCTCTTTATTTGGGTATGATAGGAGGTCAGAAAAAGTTATGGTGGAGTTCGAAATGTCCCTAGGTCTTCCGGCTGAAATTGAGCTTCAGGGGGGAGATAGGGTGTGGCGAAAGCGTTTAGACTATTTTAGAATTCCTTTTCGGTGTCATTTTTGCCTGCAGACGGGGCATATTCGTTCTCATTGCCCGGAACTTCGGTCTTACACTCTGTTGAGGTCGATGCCTTACAATACTGCTTCTAAAGAACATTCACATCTGAATCAGACTGGGGATACCTTGGAGCTTCATGAATTTTTGGGTAAGTTGTCTCCCAGACTTGGTTCGCCTATTCCTGTTATTCCAGAAGATGAATTAGCATGTATTTGGGATGTTGAGGATATTCTTGATAGAAAATTAGCGTCGGGGGATACTATTATGAATTTAGGTGATGTTGGGGTTTTGAAACCTAAAGATGGCCCTTTTTTTTAGAAGTCTAGGGCTTGTAGGGGTCTTTTTGGGGTTTCAAATGTTTCCGGGGGGGATATTGAACCCATTGACTTGCCCTCTGGGAGTACACTGAGTAGGGTTTTGGATGTTGGGGTAACTAGGGTTTCGGAAGGTGCTCCATCGGCGATGATCCCTGACAATACTACTATGCCTTCTGTGTCCTCTGAAAAGAATGTGGGGGGTAAGGATATTGTTGATTATGGGCCTTATACTCGTGTTGAGAATGTGGGGGGTAGGGATATTGCTGAATCTGGGCCTTATACTGGTGATGATACCATTTTATTAGGGGAGGCAGGTTATAAGACCTCTGTTAAGTCAGATATCCTTTCTCCTCTCCCTATTTTATCTAAAAACCCCTCTTCTAATCCTAGGGTACAGTCTTGTATTAACGCTCGTGTTCAGAATGTTACTCTAAGAAAGCCCGGGAGGAAAGGTTTGAGGGTTGATGATGATTCTGCTTTAGAGTATGTTTCTATATCAGAGCGTTTAATGACGAGATTAGAGAATAATGTTATGCATCTTTCGCCCGAGATTGTTGGTTTTACTGAGGGATACAATACTATTTCACATGGTGGTGGTTTGGGGGATTTTGTTACTAGTGGCCTTGGAGCAATTCCCCCTGTGATTTGGTTTCCTAATGTCTATTTGTACTCTTAATATCAGAGGGTTGGGGTTGGCTGTGCGAGCTAGGGTCCTCTCCAATCTTATTGCTACTACTCGCCCGAAAATTTTACTTTTGTAGGAAACTATGTGTGTTGACAATATTGCTATATCGAAAATTGTTGGTATTTTACCTTTGTGGGAAATTACTGCTATTAGTTCAGATGGGCTGTCTCGTGGGTTACTGGCTGCTTGGGACCGTAGGTTTTATTCATTTTCTATCTATAGGTCCCAGTGGGGTTTATTGATGGAAGGGTTTTGTAAATTGAATGATTTTCATCTCAATATATTAAATTGATATGCTCCTTATAAAAATCAGGAAGCTTTCTGGATTGGTTTGCAAGCATCTAGGATATTGAGGATGGAGAATATCATTGTGGCAGGTGACCTCAACTTTATCAGATTAACACAGGATATTTGGGGTGCTAAAGAAAAGATGGATGTCCTTACTGACTTCTTCACTGAGTTTCTTATAAATAATGACTTAATTGATGTTGTCACAGGGGTGAACACTCCTACCTGGAGTAATGGCAAAAGCGGGCATGATGGTATCCACAAGAGATTGGATAAATTCTTGGTACATGCATCTCTTTGCATTCCTGTGGCAGATATAGAACGTGGGTTGGGAAGAATAAGATATCTGATCATTGGCCTGTTTTCTTTCACTTAGAAGACTGTGTGTTCTTGCAAAAATATCCATTTAAATTTGATTGTTCGTGGTGGAGCCAAGATGACTTTCTGCAATTTGCTAAGGAGGGCTGGTTGAATCTAAGCAACAATTTTGAGCTTAATCCGGTGGACAGTTTTTGTCATAAATTGCAGAAGTTTAAGCAAAAAGTTACCAGTTGGATTCATTTGAGGAAGCAATTGGACAGACATAAACTATTGATGGTGGAGGAACAATTACAAGATCTTTACTCACATAACTTGGAGAGGCCTTTGGATAGTAGGAATTTTGAGTTACTTAAAAAAATGGAGGAGGAGAAGGATGATATTTATCTAAGGGAAGAGAAGGAATGGCGACTGAAAAGCAGATCTCTTTGGGTTAATTTTGGGGATAGTAATACAAGGTTCTTTCACACTTTTGCTTCGACGAGAAGGAACAATAATACTATCTGGAAGTTATTTGATGAGGAGGGGAATGAAGTCTTTGGTCAACAAGAGCTTCACGGCTTGGCATTGAAACATTTCAACAATATTTATTCTGTGGATCCAGGTTGTGATCTTGATTCACAGCTCCAGGTGATTAAACACTATCCTAGATTCTTTGACACAGATGATGTAGATGATTTATGTCAAGAAGTTACTCTGGAGGAGGTGGAGAGGACTCTTAAACTTTTTCCTAAGGAAAAAAGTCCCGAGTCGGATGGTTGGACTGTGGAACTATTTTTACATTTCTTTGATATTATGGGTGATGATATTTTAAGGATGGTGGAGTATACTCGGAAGGAGGGATATATGTCTAGTGCTTTAAACTATACATTCATCACATTGATCCCTAAAGTGAATGATCCGAAGAATTTTGGTGATTTCAAACCTATTTCACTATGCAATTTGGCCTATGAGATTGTTTCAAAGATCATTGTTGTGTGACTTAAACTGGTTCTCTCAAAACATATTTCAAGGGAACAGTTTGGTTTCTTATAGGACTGACAAATTCATGATGTTGTGGGTATTACACAAGAATTATTACATTCTATCAAATGCAGGAAGAAAAAAGCCATTCTACTAAAATTGGATTTAGAAAAGGCATATTATAGAGTTAATTGGGATTTTCTCTGGTTAGTTCTGATAGAAATTGGTGTTCCAACTCTGGCTATTAGATGGATCATGACTTGTGTAGATACTATCAATATTGCGGTTTTAGTGAATGGTGCTCCTACCTCATTTTTTAGCTGCTCCAAATACATCCCATAGGGGTGTTCACTGTCTCCACTGCTGTTTCTTTTGGTGATTGAGGGACTAAGTAGATTGATTATTCAGGCAAAATCGGAAGGTAAGATTAGTGGTATCAAAATCACTAAGGACCTATATATTACACATGTCTTGTTTGTGGATGATGTTTTAATAGCTGGGTTGGATACTTTATTGGAATGGAAGTACTACCATGATATTATTTAAGTATTTTGTAAAGCCTTGGAATGTGTGTTAGTCTGAAGAAATCTTACTTATTTGGGAATCTTATAGAGGATGATTGTATTATGGAATTACGGTCATTGCTGCCATATAAGTTTTGTATTATCGCAAATTGTTTTACCTATCTTGGGTTTTACCTTAAGCCTAATGGATACTAGATCAAAGATTGGGAGTGGCTGCTCAAAAAGTTTGGAAACAGGAGTTCTAATTGGACGTATCGTATGTTGTCGATTGGAGGTAAACTTACCTTGGTTAAGTCGGTTTTGATGGGTACCCTGGTATATTGGTTCTCTTTATTGCCTATTCCTTGTTCTGTGATCAATTCTCTGAGAATGCGTATGTTCAATTTCTTATGGATGGGTGGTCTAAACAAATCCAATCTTGTGATGATTCGTTGGTAGAAAATTTCTCTACCATATGATGCTGGGGGTTGGGGCATTAAGGATTTGTCAGTGTTCAGTGAGGCTCTACGGTTAAAGAGTTTGTGGCACGCAATTTTTGGCAATACACTCTGGTCGAGAATTATCCATCAGAAATATTTTAAGACTGAGATCTCTCATTGGTTAAGGATTCCAGATAAGAAAGTGAGGGGGGTCTCACCGATTTGGAATGGCTTCATGAAAGCTTACAAATGGTTGGCATTTGAATTATGTTGGAAAGTTGGCACTGGGGCAGGAGTTGCTATTGGCATTGATCCCATTTTGGGTTTGAAAGATTCATATAGATTATCATCTAATCTTTTGAATGAGCTCAAAATAGCTGGTTATTATACACTGAATTCTATTGCAAATGTTGACCTTCAACTATCTCCAAATCTTGCTCTGGAATGGCAGCATTATACTCAGGGCCTTAATGTTGCTGCTATCTGTCTTAATTTTGAATATGATAAGGTCGTTTGGGGAGGAAATGAAGCTAGTGGTATTATGACTGCTAGTACTGCCTATAGTTGTATGATTAAAAGGAGATGTATCTTTCCAAGACATTGGTGGTACATAAAAATATGGCGTTGGCATTTTCCACTTAAATTGAAATGTTGCTTTTGGTTTGTATTACAGGACAGATTGAAGACTTGGGAGAATCTCACATCATTGGGTTGGATAGGTCCCAGTCAGTGAATTTTTTGCAGAAGTAATGTTGAAACAACTATGCATTTGTTTATGGAGTGTTCCTTTACATTGGCACTTTGGGAGAAAATATATTAGATCTTTGATATTAATGCTAGATGGGGAGATCAAATATTACTACCTCTCTACAACAATGGATGTTGAATTGTAAAGCTCATAAGACTTTACCTATTTTCATCTGCTAGGTGGTTTGGGGGATAAGAAACAAGGCTATATTCGAGGATTCCAGACCATATCTGGAAAAATCATATAATACTATTATCAGTCTTTATTTGAACTTTCAGAAGGAAGTGAAACCTCGGGCTCATAGAGATATTGGGAAATGTGATCTTGTGGTTATTTATCCTATACTTTTTTTTTATGGTGCTGCCAATTTGGGTGTTTGTGGCGTAGGTGGTGTCATATTTCTCAATCAGGAGCACTATTACACAATTAAGATGAAGTGTGGTTGGGGTACAAATATGAAGGAAGAACTTTTGGCTTTATGGTGTGTTGCAAGAGTGGCTAACATTTTTGGGTTGGTGAATGTAAAGATATTTGGTGACTCTCGAGTTACCATCAAGTGGGCTAGGGGGGAGTTTGATCTTAAAGTATTAAATTTGACTGGTTGGTGTGATATAGTGAAGGAAGAACTTCAGAAGTTGGGGGTGGTCACCTTGGAACATATCTTTCGAGAATTCAACACACAGGCTGATCTACTTTCAAAACAGACCTTGGTAGGTGAAGATGATCACTTATTCTGGGAGGAATTTTCTGAGAATTAGTTGATTGATTATGGCAGCTTTTATTTTATGGGCTGATTTTGCTAATTTGTGCCTAGGACATTGCTATGTTTGTTTATTGGCTTATGATGTTTATATATTTTTTGAATTTTCTGGAATACTCTCACTTTTTAGAGGTAGATGGAAGTACAGTATTTATACTGATATCATGTACTATTTGATTCAAAAATGAATATCAATAGTATGCTTTTTTTTCGTGGAAAAAAAAAGAACTATTATGGTAAAAAAAAATTAATAATCTTAATTAATATCTATTTTAATGTTTTTTATTTGTTATCACACTTCTCAATGTTATAGGTTTATGCTATAGTTCTAAATTTCCAACCTTACTCAAAGTTAATCTTTGAAACACAAAATTGGATTTAAACTTTTTATATATAATACTGAATAAATAAATAATATGTATAATTGTAATATCATAGTGTAAGATTAATATATATTAAAGCCTCATTTAAAAAAGTAATGCAAAGATATCATCTACAAACAATGTAGATCCACAAACCAAACATACATTTACAAAACAATACTAACATATTAAATTGAAACTTGAAATATTTTTCTATCTCAGAACATATATTTTTATATTCAGAGGCTTGGCTTTTACATCGCATATTAAATATTTATGATAAAGGTTGGTATGAGTAAAGCAAGAATGTAAAGACTTAATTATATGGTTATTACACTAATTTATAAAGATGTAAACCAAACCAATTAATTTCTATGGTTATTGCAAAATAATTTATAAACATTCCAACTAAACAAAATTCCCATATAGAATCCTTCGCTTTGTTATCAACTTATCACAAAGGGTTAGTATGGGTAGATCAAGAATGTAGAGACATTCCCACCAAACAAAATACCAATATAAAATCCTTGACTTCATTGTCAACTTATCACATAGCGTTAGATGGGTAGATCAGGAACGTAGGGAGCTGATTATAGTTATTGTAAAATAATTGATAAACATTATAACCCAACAAAATCCCAATATGGAATCCTTGGCTTCATTGTCAACTTATAACCTAGGGTTGGTATGGGTAGGTGAGAAAATTGAATTCCCACATACTCAACGTCTCATACTGAAGACTGCCTGATACACGGAAGCCTCCATTATATATACATTATTGAATTTCATAGTATAGACTAATGTATTAAGAAGTTTTATTGGTATTGAATTTTATAGTATAGATTGCGTTAAAATGTTTTATTGGTTGGCATAGGAATTTAAATATTTTTTTGTGGTTTTAGTTTAACCGTTGATCTACATTCTTTAATTATTTTTTTATAAGTTGAAATTTTGCTTCAAAATAAAGGAGAAACACCATCACAAATAATTAATTTTGCCTCATTCTAATTTCTATTCGTCATACATTGTCGCAATAAATAAACAGATATTAACACTTCAGCTATTTATATAATCTAGCAATAAATAAACTGACATTCTCTCCACCACCCATCATCAGTTTTGCATTTAGAAAATACTAGCATAGATCTATGTTAGAAAGGAATATACCAAGCGTCGAGAAAGATCAAGTCTCTGAGAGATGCAATCCCTTTTTAGATGGGAAATGTTGAGGAAGTGTGTAATACAATGTTTATGGTTTTAATTTATCTAATTTGCATGGTTTTAACCTATGCCATTCAAAATATTTTAAATCAAATTTGAGCTACATGTTGTTTTTTATAATATTTATTGCGGTGAGAGGTGCTCTACAGCTCAGTATGAGGGAGATCTTGTAACATGTGTGGAGTGTTTGTCGAGTTTGTCGAGTAACAAAATAATACAAAGTATAATAAAAAGTAAAAAGTAATAAGTATTATGTCGGCCATGAACAAAAAAGAATAATGCAAAGTAAAAAGTAAATATGAGAAAGATCTTGTAAGTAACAAAATAATACAAAGTAAACAAAAAAGACAAAATAATACAAAGTAAACAAAAAAGAATAATACAAAGTAAAAAGTAATAAATATTATGCCAGCCATAAACAAAAAAGAATAATACAAGGTAAAAACTAAATATGAGGGAGATCGTGTAAGTTTGTCAAGGAACGTTACACGAGCTATTCAAGGAGAGGTTTGCGCCTATGGAGATTTGATCCCTCTAGACGCTTGATAGAGCCTAGGATTTGGATCTAGGCTAGTTATTTTTAATAAAAGACATATGTCAACTATAAGATGAGCATAGAAAGAGTTACACATCTGCTTGTACTAGATTGTAAAATATATCTCTTCAACGCAATAAACTGAAAACAATACTCTCCACCTACCACCATCCATCAAATTTTTTCCGACCCCAGACATCAATTTTTCCCACCCGCCACCGGTTTTTTTCCCATACAATGTGAAGCTTGGAGCTTGGCAACCACGAGCGTGTAAGTCAAGAAGTTGACAATGTCATGTTTTGGGAGTTGAACGGTTAATTTTGTGCTCACTTATAATTTTCTTTTGATTGAAGGGAACTTTTACTCTTGAACTTTGTTAGAAAGGTTTTAGGTGATTTTCAAAGCATTCAAATTATTACACCACCTCACCATGATATGATATGAAATAAATTTTAGATGGTTCAAAAAAATCTTTAATTTAAATTTTTTATTTTTGTATAAAGTGGTTACAATTCATTATAGGGAGATGTTTTAATTTTTGTCAAAATAGATTATACTAGTCTAATTAATAATAATCATATTAATATTAATTAATACATCTATATATATTTAACAAATTAAAATATTTCTGCGATATCTTAAAATTAATGTATTTGTTTCTAGTACACAATACCATATTTGATATCTTCGAAAAATTATTAAGAATTGCAAAAATATATTGTAGATAATAATAATAATACTAATACTAATACTAATACTACTACTACTAATAATAATAATAACTATTAAACATCATCAACCATGGTCAACTTTGATATATTACCCAATGCACCATAATCCTTCAAGAACATTGCAATCCAATATAGCAATTAAGGAACATACCTTATTTCCATATCTAAAGCTAAGATGAATGCAACAATGTCACATAATGATAACGACATATTGCAACATTTCTCCCTAGGTATGTCATTCGATGACAATCCTGTTTGTTGACATATAATCATTCACTACATTCCTTGATGGTTATGTTGCATTATGACATTCAACAAGGGTATATGACAATTGTATTTTAATAACAGTTCTTAATGGTTAACTATGTTCAACTAGTTGGAGTTCCCATGACTGTCTACGGTTTAATTTGGTTTAGTACTTTAGTCCACTATGTTGAATGTAATAAGGTCTGGTTTACTTGAACATTATGTTTGAATATGGTCAACTATGGATGACCATGTTTCAATATTCAATGACATTGCAACATGGTTATGGCAAATGTTTTGAAATTGCACTATAATGTGGGTGTATGCAATGACATTCAATGAGAATGTGATTTTTATCTTCAACCCTCTTTGTGTCAGAAAGATGACATCTTCTTTCATCTCATGACATTTTAGGAGTTGTCCAACGCTCTGTTTAACTATGTCCAACTCATGAGAGCCTACTTATTTTAGCAATGTTAATTTTCTTCTTTATGTTAGCTAAAATGTAGAGATACTTTTGATCTTCTATATTAGGATTTACCATCTCCTTATAATATCTTGATTTTCTCTTATCCTCTAACTTTTTATCGTACCACACATTTTTCTTAAATTTAGATGTAATAATAATTTTAATATTATCGATATTATGTACAGTGACATCTTCAACAACTCCCCAATGGTTTAACCAAGACATGGAATTATTATGCTAGACTTCAGTTATGTCGCAAGCGGTTTGGACTAGAGAATGAAGCTATCTTAGGAAGCCTCGTATGTCCCATGTTATTTTTTTCTTTCTTGTACATTAGGTACCTAGTCATAGCCATGCGCTCAATTAAGGAGAGACTCAATTATATGAACAAGATCACATATGGTGTATTGTATTTAATTTTAAGGTAATATCTTATAGAGTTCATTTCGGATTTTCTCTATCCATCTCCAATATTCTCTAGAAATGCTACAACCCAAAACTTCACAATCATGTAAGATACCGAGAGTGATTAGATTCTCAAAGAGGAGTTTCTTCCATTCCTAAAGACAAAGGTTTGTGGATTTACAACTATTTTCAAATCCATAATAAGCTTTGCATCCTCCTTTAATCATTTTCTCAATATTATAGTTCCATTTAAACTTATAATGAAGATTGATTCCAAGATATTTATATGGATTCACTTCCTCCAAGTTCATTTATTCTTTGTATCCTTCAATATCCTTAGATTTCCCTTTAGGTTCCCCACACAAAGATGGTACCCACTTTCATTATAATGGAATCGTACAGGCACCAAAATTAAAAAACATCCAGTGCTATTAAAACACATACATGTTACTAGTTTGGAAACTGTTGAACCTCCACACAAGTAGCCATGTGGATAAAGGAACTTGCGTGGGTTCCTAAAGCGTGCACCCATTATTAACTCATGTGAATTCCTAAAGTGCACATGGATTAATAACATGCAGACATTAATAATGTACACACATTAATAATGTGCATGCATTAGTAACACATGTATGCTCCTTTGCATATTAAAAAAATAGGTCGTGACCCATTTTTTCACCATTATCTCACGTTTTGATGACATTAGTGGATTCCATGGTGACAATACACGACACATGCACACCTCCACCACCAAACAACCACCCAAGCCATTCCTCCAGGTAATTTTCTTCACAGTTTGTTATTTTTCTTTTATTGTTTTGTGATTTAGTAGAAAAAACCCAATTGTAGATGAATCATAATTAAAAAAAATCATTATTTTTACAGTCGAAAATTAGTTGTGATGCATTATTGAATTACCTATATATAATTTATTATTGGTTGGTATATAGTGAAGAAGGAGAAATATTAAGAATATATATATATATATGTATATATATATATATTATTTTTATTCTGCTTTCAAACTAAATTGATTAGCCTAAACATATTAAAATTTGAATATTTTATAATCACATATTCATAATTTTAATTTGAAATTTAATAAAATATCAGAAGTAAATACATTAATTGTTTAAATTACACAATAATATACCGTACATATAATTGAAAATATTAAATTCATATATGCATTAAGAGATGAAATCAAAATTATATTTTGATATTAACCAGACTTATAAAATAAAACATGATTAGACTTAACCTAACCTTCCCCTCATTGTTGTCATAAAGGTAGATATTGGTGGGTAAGGCACTATGGTCAACCCATTATGGCCGGTGATACTAACTATTTAAGGGATCATTGGAGCCAATCAACAGAAGCAAGCACGGCTTCACAACAGGAAAATTTTTAGGGGTGAACTTTCACCAATTGGCTATTTTTGGGGCTTTTTTTTTCAGAAAATAAATTCATTATTTTGTCATTTTTAGGCTCTAATATCGCCTATATTTACATAAAATGTGTTTTTTTTATCATGATATTTGCCAAAATTTACAAATTTCAGTAGTAAATTGTATGTTTCATATTTAATATTTGTCGAATAGTGATGTGTGGAGCAGGGTATTTTTTAAGGATTCTAATATTATACTGAACTATAGTATTCTAAGTGATTATTTTGGATTGAAAAAAGCATATATATAGATAAATTAATTAATTTTTAAGGAATTTTTAATTTACTCATAATCTCTATTGTTTAATTTTTTACAAGATAAAGTTTTGCTTCAATGAAAAAATAGACACCATAGTAAATAAAACGTTATATTCTTATTTATTCTAATAAGAATGGTTTATGAAAACTGGTATCTTTCTCCTAAAATATCTTTGAGAAACTTCAATCTTGAATATACAATGTTATAAAATGGAGTTGCATAGGCTTGTTTGTATAGATAGAATAACCTAGTTACAATAGAATTAGAACAAGCATAGAATATCATATCAACATTATGGTCTAATTTATACACAATTTATTACCGTATTTAAATGTCAAGCATCTAATGGGTCATATCTTTTAATGGGATCATAATTTTTAAGGTGTAATTTTTTCTTTAAATTTTGTAGGTTAAAAAAGTTTGTATTTTAAGATGATTTGTGCAGTTAAAATATATTTATATTCATTTCATTTGTAAATATCTTATATAAATTAAAATCATTTATTTATAAATAAAACTTAATTTAATTGTGTCGAAGAGGATCATTCTAAAACTTAATAAGGGGATGTGTAACTCTTTCCCTGCTCATCTTAGAGTTGGCATGTGTTTTAAAAAAAAAATTATAAAAAATAACATGTGGGCTAAAGTTAGATTTAAAACATTTATAACAAAATATATATAAAACTACAAAAATTAGATAATTAAAACACTAGTTCAACATTTTCACTCTAAAAAGGGGTTTGCACATCTAGAAATTTGATCCCTCTTTGAACTTAATAGATCCTTTTTAAGATGAATCTATACTAATTATAACTCAAATCCTAAATAATATAAAAAAATGTCCATATCGAAATGTTATACTATCAGTTGTCATTGTATAAATAATATACATCTTGTTCAATGATATATCTCCCATAAATAATAAAATATAAGTCCCTAACCTTAATTAAAAAATAAGAGGTATTGTTGTACATAATCTGTCATTAGTGACAGATGAGTTTAGAAGCAGGAAGAACAAACCTCATTCCTCTCATGCCTGGCCTAGCAGATTTAGGGAGGAAAAGGCCCGGAAGAGATGGTATAACAAAACCCTGAAAGTGAGGGAGGGCATGGACTGTTATACCATTCCTGTTGAAATGAACCTGGATAGGATTAAGATGTTGAACTTTTGGGCTGTTGTTGGGAGACTTGAGTTTATTGGAGGTGACCAGCTCGAGTTGGTCAAATGGGTTTGGAAGAACTGGTCTACACTCTGTGGGGATATGCCCACGGTGATGCAACTTTTAAATGGGTGGGTAATGTTCATATTTTCGAGGCCGGAGCATGTGGGTTTGGTTCTTAAGAGATTCTGGTGCTTCAAAGATGGGTCTTTTTGTCTAAAGAAGTGGCATTTGTCTTTCGATCCATTGAAGGAGAAGCAAAAAATTTCACCATTTATGGCTCCTTATTCCTGGTCTGTCGATAGAGCTCTGGACAGAGAACATTCTTATTGGTATTGCTAATTCATTGGGTCGATTTGTTCAGCTGGATAATAGCTCTTTATTTGGGTATGATAGGAGGTCGAAAAAAGTTATGGTGGAGTTCGAAATGGCACTAGGTCTTCTGGCTGAAATTGAGCTTCAAGGGGGAGGTAGGGTGTGGCGGCAGCGTTTAGACTATTTTAGAATTCCTTTTCGGTGTCATTTTTGCCTGCAGACGGGGCATATTCGTTCTCATTGCCTTAAACTTCGGTCTTACACTCTGTTGAGGTCGATGCCTTACAATACTGCTTCTAAAGAACATTCACATCTGAATCGGACTGAGGATACCTTGGAGCTTCATGAATTTTCTGGTAAGATGTCTCCCAGACTTGGTTCGCCTATTCTTGTTATTCCAGAATATGAATTAACATGTATCTGGGATGCTGAGGCTATTCTTGATAGAAAACTAGCGTCAGGGGATACTATTCTGAATTTAGGTGATGTTGGGGTTTTGAAAACTAAAGATGGCCTTTTTTTTAGAAGTCTAGGGCTTGTAGGGGTCTTTTTGGGGTTTCAAATGTTTCCGGGGGGGATATTGAACCCATTGACTTGCCCTCTGGGAGTACTCTGAGTAGGGTTTTGGATGTTGGGGTGACTAGGGTTTCTGAAGGTGCTCCATCGGTGATGATCCCTGACAATACTACTCTGCCTTCCGTGTCCTCTTAAAAGAATGTGGGGGGTAAGGATATTGTTGATTATGGACCTTATACTGGTGTTGAGAATGTGGGGGGTAGGGATATTGTTGAATCTGGGCCTTATACTGGTGATGATACCATTTTATTAGGGGAGGCGGGTTATAAGACCTCTGTTAAGTCGGATATCCTTTCTCCTCTCCCTATTTTCTCTAAAAACACCTCTTCTAATCCTAGGGTACAGTCTTGTATTAACACTCATTTTCATAATGTTACTCTAACAAAGCCCAGGAGGAAAGGTAGGAAAGGTTTGGGGGTTGATGATGATTCTACTTTAGAGTTTGTTTCTATATCAGAGCGTTTAATGACGAGATTGGAGAATAATGTTATGCATCTTTCGCCCGAGATTGTTGGTTTTACTGAGGGAGACAATATTGTTTCAGATGGTGGTGGTTTGGGGGATTTTGTTACTGGTGGCCTTGGAGCAATTCCCCCTGTGATTTGGTTTCCTAATGTATATTTTTACTCTTAATATCAAAGGGTTGGGGTCGGTTGTGCGAGCTAGGGTCCTCTCCAATCTTATTTCTACTACTCACCCGAACATTTTACTTTTGCAGGAAACTATGTGTGTTGACAATATTACTATATCGAAAATTGTTGGTATTTTACCTTGGTGGGAAATTACTGCTATTAGTTCGGATGGGTTTTCTGGTGGGTTACTGGATGCTTGGGACCCTAGGTTTTATTCATTTTCTATCTATAGGACCCAGTGGGGTTTATTGATGGAAGGGTTTTGTAAAATGAATGATTTGCATCTCAATATATTAAATTGTTATGCTCCTTATAAAAATCAGGAAGCTTTCTGTATTGGTTTGCAAGCATCTAGGATAATGAGGATGGAGAATATCATTGTGGCGGGTGACCTCAACTTTACCATATTAGCGCAGGATATTTCGGGTGCTAAAGCAAAGATGGATGTCCTTACTGACTTCTTCACTGAGTTTCTTATAAATAATGACTTAATTGATGTTGTCACAGGGGTGAACACTCCTACCTAGACTAATCGCAGAAGCGGGCAGGATGGTATCCACAAAAGATTGGATAAATTCTTGGTACATGCATCTCTATTGCATTCCTGTGGCAGATATAGAACGTGGGTTGGGAAGAATAAGATATCTGATCATTGGCCTATTTTCTTTCAATTAGAAGACTGTGTGTTCCTGCAAAAATATCCATTTAAATTTGATTGTTCGTGGTGGAGCCAAGATGACTTTGTGCAATTTGCTAAGGAGGGTTGGTTGGATCTAAGCAACAATTTTGAGCTTAATCTGGTGGACAGTTTCTGTCATAAATTGCAGAAGTTTAAGCAAAAAGTTACTAGTTCGATTCATTTGAGGAAGCAATTGGACAGATATAAACTATTGATGGTGGAGGAACAATTACAAGATCTTTACTCACATAACTTGGAGAGGCCTTTGGATAGTAGGAATTTTGAGTTACTTAAAAAATTGGAGGAGGAGAAGGTTGATATTTATCTAAGGGAAGAGAAGGAATGGCGACTGAAAAGCAGATCTCTTTGGGTTAATTTTGGGGATAGTAATATAAGATTCTTTCACACTTTTGCTTCGACGAGAAGGAACAATAATACTATCTGGAAGTTATTTGATGAGGTGGGGAATGAAGTCTTTGGTCAACAAGAGCTTCAGGGCCTGGCATTGAAACATTTCAACAATATTTATTCTGTGGATTCGGGTTGTGATCTTGATTCATAGCTCCAGGTGATTAAACACTATCCTATATTCTTTGACACTTATGATGTAGATGATTTATGTCAAGAAGTTACTCTGGACGAGGTGGAGAGGACTCTTAAACTTTTTGCTAATGAAAAAAGTCCCGAGTCGGATTGCTGGACTGTGGAACTATTTTTACATTTCTTTGATATTATGGGTGATGATATTGTAAGGATGGTGGAGTATACTCAGAATGAGGGATATATGTCTCGTGCTTTAAACTCTACATTCATCACATTGATCCCTAAAGTGAATGATCCGAAGAATTTTGGTGATTTCAAGCCTATTGCACTATGCAATTTGGCCTATAAGATTCTTTCAAAGATCATTGTTGGGTGACTTAAATCGGTTCTCTCAAAACATATTTCAAGGGAACAGTTTGGTTTCTTATAGTACCGACAAATTCATGATGTTCTGGGTATTACACAGGAATTATTACATTCTATCAAATGCAGGAAGAAGAAAGCCATTCTACTAAAATTGGATTTAGAAAAGGCATATGATAGAGTTAATTGGGATTTTCTCTGGTTAGTTCTGATACAAATTGGTGTTCCAACTCTTGCTATTAGATGGATCATGACTTGTGTATATACTATGAATATTGCGGTTTTAGTGAATGGTGCTCCTACCTCATTTTTTAGCTACTCCAAAGGCATCCGACAGGGGTGTTCACTGTCTCCACTGCTGTTTCTTTTGGTGATTGAGGGACTAAGTAGATTGATTATTCAGGAAAAATCGAAAGGTAAGATTAGTGGTATCAAAATCACTAAGCACCTATATATTTATTACACATGTCCTGTTTGTGGATGATGTTTTAATAGCTGGGTTGGATACTTTATTGGAATGGAAGTACTACCATGATATTATTTCAGTATTTTGTAAATCCTTGGAATGTGTGTTAGTCTAAAGAAATCCTACTTATTTGGGAATCTTATAGAAGATGATTGTATTATGGAATTACAGTCATTGCTGCCATATAAGTTTTGTATTATCGCAGATTGTTTTACCTATCTTGGGTTTCACCATAAGCCTAATGGATACTTGATCAAAGACTGGGAGTGGCTACTCAAAAAGTTTGAAAAAAGGATTTCCAATTGGACATATCGTATGTTTTCAATTGGAGGTAAACTTACCTTGGTTAAGTCGGTTTTGATGGGTAGCCCGGTATATTGGTTCTCTTTATTGCCTATTCCTTATTCTGTGATCAATTCTCTGAGAATGCTTATGTTCAATTTCTTATGGACGGGTGGTCTAAACAAATCCAGTCTTGTGATGATTCGTTGGGAGAAAATTTCTCTACCATATGATGCTGGGGGTTGGGGCATTAAGGATTTGTCAGTGTTCAGTGAGGCTCTGCGGTTAAAGAGTTTGTGGCGTGCAATTTTTGGCAATACACTCTAGTCGATAATTATCCATCAGAAATATATTAAGACTGAGATCTCTCATTGGTTAAGGATTCCAGATAAGAAAGTGAGGGGGGTCTCACCAATTTGGAATGGCTTCATGAAAGCTTACAAATGGTTGGCATTTGAATTATGTTGGAAAGTTGGCACTGGGGCAGAAGTTGCTATTGGCGTTGATCCCATTTTGGGTTTGAAAGATTCATATAGATTATCATCTAATCATTTGAATGAGCTCAAAACAGCTGGTTATTATACACTGAATTCTATTGCAAATGTTGACCTTCAGCTATCTCCAAATCTTGCTCTGGAATAGCAGCATTATACTCAGGTCCTTAATGCTGCTGGTATCCATCTTAATTTTAAATATGATAAGGTCGTTTGGGGAGGAAATGAAGCTAGTGGTATTATGACTGCTAGTACTGCCTATAGTTGTATGATTAAAAGGAGATGTATCCTTCCAAGACATTGGTGGTATGTAAAAATATGGCGTTGGCATTTGCCACTTAAACTGAAATGTTTCTTTTGGTTTGTATTATAGGACAGGTTGAAGACTTGGGAGAATCTCACATCATTGGGTTGGATAGGTCCTAGTCAGTGCATTTTGTGCAGAAGTAATGTTGAAACAACTATGCATTTGTTTATGCAGTGTTCCTTTACATTGGAACTTTGGGAGAAAATATATCAGATCTTTGATATTAATGCTAGATGGGGAGATCAAAATATCACTACCTCTCTACAACAATGGATGCTGTATTGTAAAGCTCATAAGACTTTACCTATTTTCATCTGTTGGGTGGTTTGGGGGATAAGAAACAAGGCTATATTTGAGGGTTCCAGACCATATCTAGAAAGATCATATAAAACTATTATCAGTCTTTATTAGAACTTTCAGAAGGAAGTGAAACCTCGGGCTCATAGAGATATTGGGAAATTTGATCTTGTGGTTATTGATCTTGTACTTTTTTTTGATGGTGTTGCCGATTTGGGCGTTTGTGGCGTAGGTGGTTTCATATTTCTCAATCAGGAGCACTATTACACAATTAAGATGAAGTGCGGCCGGGGTACAAATATGAAGGCAGAACTTTTGGCTTTATGGTGTGTTGCAAGAGTGGCTAACATTTTTCGGTTGGTGAATGTAAAGATATTTGGTGACTCTCGAGTTACCATCAAGTGGGCTAGGGGGGGGTTTGATCTTAAAGTATTAAATTTGACTCGTTGGTGTGATATAGCGAAGGAAGAACTTCAGAAGTTGGGGGTGGTCACCTTGGAACATATCTTTCGAGAATTCAACACACAGGATGATCTAATTTCAAAACAGACCTTGGTAGGTGAAGATGATCACTTATTCTGGGAGGAATTTTGTGAGAATCAATTGATTGATTCTGGCAGCTTTTATTCTATGGGCTGATTTTGCTAAGTTGTGCCTAGGACATTGCTATGTATGTTTATTGAATTATGATGTTTATATATTTTTTGAATTTTCTAGAATACTCTCAATTTTTAGAGGTAGATGGAAGTACAGTATTTATACTGATATCATGTACTATTTGATTCAAAAATGAATATCAATAGTATGCTTTTTTTCCCAGGAAAAAAAAAGAACTATTGTTGTAAAAAAAAATTAATAATCTTAATTAAAACCTATTTTAATGTATTTTATTTGTTATCACACTTCTCAATGTTATAATTTTATGCTATGGTACTAAATTTCCAACCTTACTGGAAGTTAATCTTTGAAACACAAAATTGGATTTTAACTTTTTATATATAATACTGAATAAATAAATAATATGTATAATTGTAATATCATAGTGTAAGATTAATATATATTAAAGTCTCATTTAAAAAAGTAATGCAAAGATATCATCTACAAACAATGTAGATCCACAAACCAAACATACATTTACAAAACAATACTAACATATTAAATTGAAACTTGAAATATTTTTCTACCTGAGAACATATATTTTTATATTCAGAGGCTTGGCTTTTACATCACATATTAAATATTTATGATAAAGGTTGGTATGAGTAAAGCAAGAATGTAAAGACTTAATTATATGGTTATTACACTAATTTATAAAGATGTAAACCAAACCAATTCATTTATATGGTTATTGCAAAATAATTTATAAACATTCCAACTAAACAAAATTCCCATATAGAATCATTGGCTTTGTTATCAACTTATCACAAAGGGTTAGTATGGGTAGATCAAGAATGTAGAGACATTCCCACCAAACAAAATAGCAATATAAAATCCTTGACTTCATTGTCAACTTATCACATAGCGTTAGATGGGTAGATCAGGAACATAGGGAACTGATTATAGTTATTGTAAAATAATTCATAAACATTATAACCAAACAAAATCCCAGTATGGAATCCTTGGCTTCATTGTCAACTTATAACCTAGGGTTGGTATGGGTAGGTGAGAAAATTGAATTCCCACATACTCAACGTCTCATACTGAAGAATGCCTGATACACGGAAGCCTCCATTATATATACATTATTGAATTTCCTAGTATAGACTAATGTATTAAGAAGTTTTATTGGTATTGAATTTTATAGTATAGATTGCGTTAAAATGTTTTATTGGTTGGCATAGGAATTTAAATGATTTTTTTGTTGTTTTAGTTTAGCCGTTGATCTACATTCTTTAATTATTTTTTTATAAGTTGAAATTTTGCTTCAAAATAAAGGAGAATCACCATCAGAAATAATTAATTTTGCCTCATTCTAATTTCTATTCGTCATACATTGTCGCAATAAATAAACAGACATTAACACTTCAGCTATTTATATAATTTAGCAATAAATAAACTGACATTCTCTCCACCACACATCATCAGTTTTGCATTTAGAAAATACTAGCATAGATCTATGTTAAAAAGGAATATACCAAGCGTCGAGAAAGATCAAGTCTTTGAGAGGTGCAAACCCTTTTTAGACGGGAAATGTTGAGGAAGTGTGTAATATAATGTTTATGGTTTTAATTTATCTAATTTGCGTAGTTTTAACTTATGCCATTCAGAATATTTTAAATCAAATTTGAGCTACATGTTGTTTTTTATAATATTTATTGCGGTGAGAGGTGCTCTACAGCTCAGTATGAGGGAGATCTTGTAACATGTGTGGAGTATTTGTCGAGTAACAAAATAATACAAAGTATAATACAAAGTAAAAAGTAATAAGTATTATGTCGGCCATGAACAAAAAAGAATAATGCAAAGTAAAAAGTAAATATGAGAGAGATCTTGTAAGTAACAAAATAATACAAATTAAACAAAAAAGACAAAATAATACAAAGTAAACAAAAAAGAATAATACAAAGTAAAAAGTAATAAATATTATGCCGACCATAAACAAAAAAGAATAATACAAGGTAAAAACTAAATATGAGGGAGATCATGTAAGTTTGTCCAGTAACGTTACACGAGCTATTTAAGGAGAGGTTTGCGCCTCTGGAGATTTGATCCCTCTCGGCGCTTGATAAAGCCTAGGATTTGGATCTAAGCTACTTATTTTTAATAAAGGACATATGTCAACTATAGGATGAGCATAGAAGGAGTTGCACATCTCGTCGTACTAGATTGTAAAATGTATCTCTTCGACGCAATAAACTGAAAACAATACTCTCCACCTACCACCATCAGTTTGGCTTACGGAATTTTGCTATGAATAACAGACATCAATTTTTCCGACCCCAGACATCAATTTTTCCGACCCCAGACATCAATTTTTCCCACCCACCACCGGTTTTTTTCCCATACAATGCGAAGCTTGGAGCTTGGCAACCATGAGCGTGTAAGTCAAGAAGTTGACAATGTCATATTTTGGGCGTTGAACGGTTAATTTTGTGCTCATTTATAATTTTCTTTTGATTGAAGGGAACTTTTACTCTTGAACTTTGTTAGAAAGGTTTTAGGTGATCTTCAAAGCGTTCAAATTATTACACCACCTCACCATGATATGATATGAAATACATTTTAGATGGTGAAAAAAAATCTTTAATTTAAATTTTTTATTTATTTTTTATTTTTTATAAAGTGCTTACAATTCATTATAGGGAGATATTTTAACTTTTGTCAAAATAGATTATACTGGTCTAATTAATAATTATTAACATTAACATTAATTATAGGTTTAAAATGAATCTCTATTAGTCTAATTAATAATAATCATATTAATATTAATTAATACATTTATATATATTTAACAAATTAAAATATTTCTGCGATATCTTAAAATTAATATATTTGTTTCTAGTACCCAATACCACATTTGATATCTTCGAAATATTAATAAGAATTGCAAAAATATATTGTAGATACTACTACTACTACTACTAATAATAACTATTAAACATCATCAACCATGGTCAACTTTGATATATTACCCAATGCACCATAACCCTTCAAGAACATTGCAATCCAATATAGCAATTAAGGAACATACCTTATTTCCATATCTAAAGCTAAGATGAATGCAACAATGTCACATAATGATTACGACATATTGCAACATTTCTCCCTAGGTATGTCATTCTATGACAATCATGCTTGTTGACATATAATCATTTGCTACATTCCTTGATGGTTATGTTGCATTACGACATTCAACAAGGGTATATGACAATTGTATTTTAATAACAGTTCTTAATGGTTAACTATGTTCAACTATTTGGAGTTCCCATGACTGTCTACGGTTTAATTTGGTTTAGTACTTTAGTCCACTATGTTGAATGTAATAAGGTTTGGTTTACTTGAACATTATGTTTGACTATGGTCAACTATGGATGACCATGTTTCAATATTCAATGACATTGCAACATGGTTATGGAAAATGTTTTGAAATTGCACTATAACGTGGGTGTATGCAATGACATTCAATGAGAATGTGATTTTTATCTTCAACCCTCTTTGTGTCAGAAAGATGACATCTTCTTTCATCTCATGACATTTTAGGAGTTGTCCAACGCTCTGTTTAACTATGTCCAACTCATGAGAGCCTACTTATTTTAGCAATGTTAATTTTCTTCTTTATGTTAGCTAAAATGTAGAGATACTTTTGATCTTCTATATTAGGATTTGCCATCTCCTTATAATATCTTGATTTTCTCTTATCCTCTAACTTTTTATCCTACCACACATTTTCCCTAAATTTAGATGTAATAATAATTTTAATATTATCGATATTATGTACAGTGACATCTTCAACAACTCCCCAATGGTTTAACCAAGACATGGAATTATTATGCCAGACTTCACTTATGTCGCAAGTGGTTTGGACTAGAGAATGAAGCAATCTTAGGAAGCCTCGTATGTCCCATGTTATTTTTTTCTTTCTTGTACATTAGGTACCTAGTCATAGCCATGCACTCAATTAAGGAGAGACTCAATTATATGAACAAGATCACATATGGTGTATTGTATTTAATTTTAAGGTAATATCTTATAGAGTTCATTTGGGATTTTCTCTATCCATCTCCAATATTCTCTAGAAATGCTACAACCCCAAACTTCACAATCATGTAAGATACCAAGAGTGATTAGATTCTCAAAGAGGAGTTTCTTCCATTCCTAAAGATAGAGGTTTGTGGATTTACAACTATTTTCAAATCCATAATAAGCTTTGCATCCTCCTTTAATCATTTTCTCAATATTATAGTTCCATTTAAGCTTATAATGAAGATTGATTCCAAGATATTTATATGGATTCACTTCCTCCAAGTTCATTTATTCTTTGTATCCTTCAATATCCTTAGATTTCCCTTTAGGTTCCCCACACAAAGATGGTACCCACTTTCATTATAATGGAATCGTACAGGTACCAAGATTAAAAAACATCCAATGCTATTAAAACACATACGTGTTACTGGTTTGGAAACTGTTGAACCTCCACACAAGTAGCTAGGTGGATAAAGGAACTTGCGTGGGTTCCTAAAGCGTGAACCCATTATTAACTCATGTGAATTCCTAAAGTGCACATGCATTAATAACATGCAAACATTAATAATGTACACACATTAATAACGTGCATGCATTAGTAACACATGTATGCTCCTTTGCATATTAAAAAAATAGGTCGTGACCCATTTCTTCACCATTATGTCACGTTTTGATGACATTAGTGGATTCCATGGTGACAATACACGACACATGCACACCTCCACCACCAAACAACCACCCAAGCCATTCCTCCAGGTAATTTTCTTCACAGTTTGTTATTTTTCTTTGATTGTTTTGTGATTTAGTAGAAAAAACCCAATTGTAAATGAATCATAATTAAAAAAAAATCATTATTTTTACATGTAGGTTGTCTCCCCTCCATCACAATGGAAGAAAAACGAAAAACAAATCCTTCAAGCGCAAAAACCCATAGACCAAATCCAGAAGTAAAGGTTAACCTTGAAGACAACCTAAGCACAAAAAGTCAGATTAAACAACATTTAAATCAATTAAGAAGCTTGGTTTAGGAACTCGGAACCACAAGGGAACCATCAAGACTATCATTAGCCGCATCCTTTAATAGAATCATTTACTCTATTGATAATTCCCATAGTCAATTGTTGAGCATAATTGAATATCCGGCCAAAATGAGACAATTCTATTCTGCTGCTTCCAATAAGGAACAAATCAAAGATTTGAACATTTCAAAACAAACTATTGTTATATTTTTCATTGAGGCTAGGAATGGCCAACCCCTTTCATGTAAGAGGCACGCTTGCATGGATTAATGTCAATACGATCAATGCAAAAAAAAAATGCATGATTCAATCCATTCATCATTTTTGACAAACCTCCTTGCATCAATAGGAAGGTTTCACTATATTTTCTTTAGAAACTATATCCTAAGTTCATGTTGGGTCTCGACATGAATTATTTTGACGTTATTGATTTTTAGACGATTTGTCTTGGATTTTCCCAAGATCGGCCAACTACAAGGAGTAACCCAATGTGACGCAAGTCACCTTAGATAAGTAAGGTTCTTGCTTGATAATGCACACAGCACTACCACAATGCTTACACGAACTAGGTGTAAAACAAGATGCCAGAAGTGGCTTATATTACTTCTCAGAAATCTGTTACAATGCGAAATAACTGAAATCCAAATAACTAACTATGGTCAGTCTCGGCCGCTACAATACAGAAGTAACTGTGGTGTTTTCTCCCTGTGCCTCGACCTCACCCTCTCCTGGTTCGCTGTGGAACTCTGAGCTATGGCTTGATCTCAGCTATGTGATCAACATGTGTGACTCTTCTCTATCAAAAACTCAGACCTGGTTCCCCTGATCTAGTGCTACTAAATTTTTCCCCAAAAAAAGTCCCCTTAACTGATCTCTCTCTCTAGTCTTCTACCCACCTGTTGTTGTTCCCGAGATCACTCTGATCTCCAAGACACGCATCCTCCTGCTAGCCGATCCTTCCTCGATCCTGCATACATGCAACTATTAGAGTCTCTACCGTGTTGCACAGCCTCCACCTGTGGTGATGTCTGTCATATCATTCACCTACCTGCAATAATTGTATTAACTTTCTTAGCAACCCCACACGGCTACCAGGTACAGGCTTCTTGACTTTCTACTCTCCCAACCCTGCTACAGTAGTCGGTCACATATCGACATTCCTATCAGCTCAATCCTGACTCCTGTGGTTCCCCAGTCCTCCACTTCCTCCACGCTTGGCCCCACCAAACCCGCTGGTGTCATGGTTTGACCACCTGGAGACCATTCGATGCCTTTGCTCGAGATGTCGTCTATCGGACATAGGCATGTCGCAACTCTCGACCCCTCTTCACTCCTGTCGACTGCTTCGACAGTTCCTTGCTCGAATTATTGACTTTGACAAGTTAATATACTTCACGCACCAACAGTCGTCGGCACTCCCTCTGGTTGGTATCCACATGTCGACTATCTTTGACTAATTTTCCCAGGCCCCGTTGCTCCTGCATCAGACTACCTAGGTGAAAAAGAAGTCGACTGCTCCGTCTGTCTCCTGAACTCTTCTTCGGAAATCCATGTCGCCTTTTGCAACTCATCATCCTTCCATCGCACTAAGTATTCCTTCTTCTGCGAATTGCGCGTACACCCCACTTCGTGTTCTTCTATTACTTATGTGATCTCTTCCTTGTGTCGATCTGGAATTTGGGCTGTCTAGTCGATGTTCTACACTTCTTCGCTTCTGCTGCTTGACCCTTCTTCAAATTAGTATAGATTTGAGACATTGAATGTTGCTGAAATGTTCAAGTCATCTGGCAGCTCCAACACATATGCGTTGTCCTAAATCTTCTTCAGGATCTTAGATGGTCCAATCTTCTTCAACTTCAGCTTGTTGTATGTTCGTGTCGGAAATATCTCCTTCTGCAAGTATGCATAGACTAAGACTAAGTCTCCTTCACTAAACGGCTGTAGCCTCTTTTTCCTGTCGGCCCTCAACTTATATTTCGTGTTACTCTTTTCTATGCGCCTTCGCACATTTTCGTGCACTTCATGCATATGTTCAGCAAATTATTTCGCATCTGCACTTTTCCTGATTTCTGTCGATAACTCAACTAAATCCACCACTCCATGTGGGATTCTCCCCTGAACAATCTGGAATGGACTCCAACCTGTTGACCGATTTACAGAATTTTTGTATGCAAACTCTGCTTGTTCCAACACATTCTCCCACTGCTTGGGTCTGTCGGCCGTCAGACATCTTAGAAGGTTTCCCAAACTTTTGTTTACTACTTCGGTTTGTCCGTCTTTCTATGGATGGTATGTCGAGCTAAACTACAACTTTGTGCCCAACTTCTTCCATAGGGTTCTCCAAAAATGCCCCATAAACTTTGTATCCAGATCCGACGTGATACTCTTTGGCAACCCATGTAGTCTGACTATCTCCTTGAAGACTAGAACAACAATCCCTGTGGCGTCACTTGTCTTCTTACACGAAATAAAGTGTGCCATTTTTGAAAACCTGTCGACTACAACAAATATTGAGTCATTTCCCTGCTGCATCTTCAGAAATCCTAACAAAAAATCCCTGATTGATCCTCTGGGGATACACAACTGACTTCCCCTGAATAGATAATCTTCTTGGATAAAATAATCTAAGTATGGAGTTCTGTCGACACTCCATGGTTCACGACAAGCTCCCCACGCTTTCAAAAAATCCTTGTCGGTCTCGTACTCATCTTTCACCAACTCTATTCATGTCGCCTTTACTGTTGTCATGTTCAGTAGTGCAACTCTCCTACTCTGCGTGTCGGAAACCTTGTTCAACTTGCCCGACCTATGTCGTAACATGAATGTATATCCCTTTAGGAATTCCATCCATTTCATGTGTCGCTGATTTAACTTAGACTGAGTATTTAGATACCTCAGTGCTTGGTGATTTGTGTACAACAAAAATTCTTTGGGTAACAGATAATGCCTCCACTTCTTCAATACTTGGATGATAGCATAATATTATTGGTCATAGACCGAATACTTCCACTTCGCTCCATCCAACTTTTCACTAAAGAATGCAATTGGTCGGCTTTCCTGGCTCAACACTGCTCCAATTTTCATTCCACTCGCATCACAATCGACCTGGAAAACTTTGTCAAAGTCTAGGAGCGCTAACACCGGGCTCTCAGTGACCTTTTCCTTCAACTTGTTTAAAGCTTTCTAGGCAGCGTCCATCCATTTGAACTTGCCCCTTCTCATGCATTCTGTCAATGGTGCACAAATCCGACTGAATCCCCGAATGACCTTCTTGTATAAACTGGCAAGTCCATGGAAACTCCTTACTCCTGTTGTATTCATCGGTTCCGGCCAATCTACTATTGCCTTCACCTTTTTTAGGTCTATCACTAGCCCTTTACTCGAGATTACAAATCCCAAGTACAACAATTCCTTCTTCATGAAGAAACACTTTTGCAGATTCACCATAAACTTTTCCTCCTACAATCTCTGCAATACCTGTCGAATGTGCTCCAAGTGTTCTGTCTTGGTTCAACTGAAAATCAGAATGTCGTCTAAATAGAGCACGACAAACTTTCCTAGGAATGGTTTCAGTACCTCATTCATCAATCTCATGAATGTACTGGGTGCATTAGTCAATCCAAACAGCATGAATAACAACTCATACAACCCTTTTTTGGTCTTGAATGTTGTCTTCCATTCGTCTCCTTCTCTAACCCTAATCTGGTGATAACCACTTTTCAGGTCTATCTTTGTGAAGTATGTCGCTCCACTCAGGAAATTTATCAAGTTGTCCATTCTCGGCAATGGAAACCGATACTTGACTGTGATCTTGTTGATGGCTCTAGAGTCCGTACACAGCTGGTACAGCGCACGGGCTCAGACTCTCTCTGATCAACCCTCTGTCTACCAAATCTTGGACCTCTCAATTGAGTTCCTGACCTTCTGTCGGACTCATCCTATGTCGTCCCTTGTTTGGAAGACTTGACCTTGGAATCAAGTCGATCTAATGGGATATGCTCCTTGTCAGTGGAAATCCCCTCGGTGTCTCATTGGCCATTATCTCTTGAAAGTCTTCAAGCAACTTTCCAACTTCGACCGGAATCTCTTCCTCCATTGTCATCTTCTCGACATATGGTCCTTTTGGAATGATCACAAAACATCCCGACTACCTTTCCTCTTCCGTTAGGAATTATTTCCCTGAGCTCATCAGCACTCATTTCTCCCAAAAGTTGCTCTTGCCGTGCTGACTGTCATCTTGCTCGCCCTCCCTCGGCTTAAGAGTCCTTTTCACACCATTTTTCCACACTGTGACTGTGTTTGCACGACCATCATAGATCATTTTCCGATCATACTGCCATGGTCTCCCTAACAACAGATATCATGCATCCATTGGGATTACATCTCACAGTACACTGTCTTCAAATCCTTCAACTCTGAAGTTGATCAGGCACTGTTTGGTCACTTTTACATGGCGTCCTTTCTGATGCCATGAGATCTTGTATGGGTGTGGTTGTTCCTGACACTTCAGCCCAATCTTGTCAATGACTTCTGTCGACACAAGATTCTCCATGCTTCCACCATCTACTATGGTTTTACAACTCCATTCACCGATCCACACGTGTGTTTGAAATATTTCCTTCCCCTATGCCGGCTTTGTCTCATCACGTTGATCTTCCTGGATCAAGGCTCTCTCGACCGTCAGGTTTCAGTTCTTTCTTTTCTCACCTCCACTACTGTCGGATGCCGACTCTTTCCTCTCATCGATTTGCTCATCATTTCGATGTCTGGGTTTCAATTCCTCTACAGCATGTAGATTCTCTGGGCACTCATATGCCTTGTGTCCTACTCCTCTACACTTGTAATAGATTATGGTTGGTCTATTAGCTCCTTTTCTATCAGATGGACCACTTCCACCATACGCACCTCGACCACGATCCTCAAGACCATCGCGTCGATTCTCATGCATTTTTCACCTTTGTCGATGTCCCTTCCATCCATCGATTCTCTTCAACAGATTCCCTCCTGTAACCACTACTTTGGCCTTTCGTGGAAATAGTCTTCACACCTCGACCAGTCATCCTACCTCTGGTCTCCGCATATTTCCTTGATAGTTTCTCTTCTTCCTTCAGAGCTAGCTGGTAGGCTTCGTCGACTGCTCTGAATCTCGAGATGCCAAATTCATCCTGAATAGCATATTTCAATCAATTCACGTACCTAGCGACAACTTCTTCTCCTTCGTTGGTTTGTCCCAACCAAATCGACAATCGGTAGAACTCTTCCATGTACTCCATGGTCATCTCTTTTTTTCTAAATTTCTGTAACCTTCTGAACAAGGAAATTGCCTAGTCATTCGGAAAGAACTTCCCCTTCAACTTGGTGACCATCCTATCCCAAGACTTATTTTTCTCCTTGCCTTTCTTGACTCTGTTTTCCTGTACGTTATCCCACCATAATGAGGCATGACCCGTCAACCTCATACATGCAGTCTTAACGCATTTAGGATCGTCAATCTTCTCTATGTCGAAATATTTCTCCATTTCTCTTAACCATTCAATCAAGTCTTCTGGGTCCAGGCTTCCCGAGCAGGTACGCACGTCTAGCTTCGCCCGAGCTCTCATTTCTATCAGAAGTTTGATCAGTTTTTCTTCTGGTTCTTCTGCGGCTTCTTCCCGAGCTTCTACCTCTTCGACTTCCTCATTGTTGTGTTCTAACGCATCAAGAATACAACCACGCCTTTGGGTTTCCTTGATCGTTGCGACTTCATTTGTCAAATCTCGCATTGTTCGGATGCACTCATCGAACATCTCACGATCCACTGTGACAGCTACTGCGCTACGCGCTCTTCATCCTTGGAGTTTAATGCCTTTGTGAGCCATTTTCAACCTCCACTGAAACTCCCATGCATTCAATTGCGACTGGACTTCAACAAGTCGTGCAAAACTCTACCCAACCTCAGTTGGAGCTGTTCAACTCACTTGCAAGCTCAATATCATTGACGGTCATCAACCCCATGGATTATTCCGCTCTGATACCAACTGACGCAAGTCGCCTTAGACAAGTAAGGTTCTTGCTTAACAATACACATAGCACTACCATAATGCTTACGCCAACTAGGTGTAAAACAGGATGCCAAAAGTGGCTTATATTACTTCTCAGAAATCGGTTACAATGCGAAATAACTGAAATGCAAATAACTAACTATGGTCGGCCTCGGCCTCTACAATACAGAAGTAACTGTGGTGTGTTCTCCCTGTGCGTCAACCTCACCCTCTCCTGGTTCATTGTGGAACTCTGAGCTATGGCTTGATCTCAACTCTGTTATCAACATGTGTGACTCTTCTCTATCACAACCTCAGACCTGGCTCCCCTAATCTACCGCTACCGAAATTTTCCCAAGAAAAAGTCCCCTCAACTGATCTCTCTCTGGCCTTCTACCCAGCTGCTGCTATTCCTGAGATCACTGCGATCCCCAAGACACGGATCCTCCTGCCAGTTTATCCTTCCTCGATCCTGCAGAACTACAACCGTTAGCATCTCTACCATGCTGCACAGCCTCCACCTGTGGTGATGTCTGTCATATCCTTCACCTACCTGCAATAACTGTATTAACTTCCTCAGAAACCCCAAACGGCTACCAGGTACAGTTTTCTTGACTTTTTTCACTCTCGACCCTGCTATAGTAGTCGGTCACATCTCGTCCTCCCTGTCGGCTCAATCCTGACTCATATGGTTCGCCAGTCCTCCCCTTCCTCCACGCTTGGCCCCGCCAAACCCGCTGGTGTCATGGTTCGACCACCTGTCGACCATTCGATGCCTTTGCTCGAGTTGTCGTCTGTCGGACATAGACATGCCACAACTCTCGACCCCTCTTCACTCTTGTCGACTACTTCAACAGTTCCTTGCTCGACTTATTGACTTCGACAAGTCAATCTACTTCATGCACCAGAGATCGTCGGCACTCCCTCTGGTTGGTCTCCACATGTCTACTATCTTCGAATGATTTTCCCATGCCTCGATGCTCCTGCATCACAATGTGAGGGCCATCCAATTCTAGGCATATGCCTAGCCAACCCCCCACCTCACCTACACATACACATCAATTATTAGATCAACAAGCTGACACTTCCACTGCCTTATCATATCTTACACATAGTGTATTGTAGCATAGTTCATTTGTGGCATCATGTAGACATGTCCCATCATATCAGTATGCAAGACCCTCAAGTCTTAGTCCTTCAGGGCCCCCTAATCATGGACCTTCAATGATAGCCAGTCAGGAAAATTATTCTTTTGAAAGCCGATCATTACCCCATTGATTCACTCATTATGAGCATACTTTCCATGTCATGATGAGGATCCCGCATGAGATTTTTTTGGTCTAAAGGTTAGTATGATTTTTAAATGGTCGTAAATCATTGAGTATATATTTAACTATACAATTCACAATTATTAGATAAACATTATTTAAAGTATTTATATGTAACTTATGTTTTTTGGCATGTAAAGTTGTTCCAAGATGAAACAACTACATCAAGGTGGGATGATATTAGTCCCCCTAACCTTGATTCTATCATGGGAGCAGTAGAGGATATTACAGCACATCACATACAAGTATTTAAATGAGTGTCATATTGTATATTTAAAAATTGATTTAGTTTCAATTTTCAAAGTTATTTATGAGAAATGAACCTTAATGTTGTTTTGTTTCCATAGGCTCTTGCTGAAGAGATAGAGCATAGGTCTCCACTAGAGCTAAGCAGATCACCCCTCGCCCAGGTAACATGTGTTAAATTAATTACATATTTTATATGAAATTCATTATCTTTGAATGCTTAGTTTACATGTTCTTATACTAATAAAACATGTACATATGTTTATGCAGGTGCCATCTTCCACCATCCCATCACCATACCCATCCATTCCTCCCTATATTCTACCTAGTCCATTTTTCCATAGTTCATGTTGAGTCATGTGAATAGGTAGCCTAAATCCAATATTGGAATACCCATTCCCCCCTAGGGTGATTCCATCCCTTATATATCCAATGGTACTATATCATCCCCCACACCCATCACTTCTTGTGGTTCCCCCACTTGTCTAACATTCACCAATCCACCATCATAGATCTCTCCCAATCGCACCCAACACTGCAGCCCCATTCCCTACACCCACATGGGATCCATAAATTGCATGTACATCATCCCATTCCCATGTACCTACATCAACCCCCACCCATGTACCTACATCAACCCCCACCCATGTACCTACATAACACCCCACCCATGTACCTAATATAGTTTCCTCCCGCACTATTTCCTAGAGGAAAGTTAGTTAGCCTAGTGCTCCACTTCCTAGAAAGGAAGGGAAATCTCCCACAATGCCTTATATCTTCATGGTGATATTTATAAGTTCATTAAAATATTATAAGACATGAATTAAATTTATAAAATAAGTCATTTTCATTTTTATGTACTAATTGATTTTTGTAATTGTTGTAGGGAGGCATTGCTGAGAGACTTGGATCAAGGAGATGAGGAACCCCATTATGATATGTTGTCTCATGTCAAGTATGTATTTAATATTTGAATGATCATAATTTATTTTTTGTGTGTACTAAGTAATAAAGTTGTGGAAAAAAGATGATATGTTGTTGTCTACCTTTCAAGTCTCAGAAAGATAGTCTACACACAGGTGTAGGAAGACGTCTCAAGCTTCCTCTTGCTCAAAGAGGAAGAAGATTGACTTTGGATATAAGCTTGGGGGTGTTGAGGGTGTCCAATGTGATTAAGCCACCCACTATGTACATTTTCCACGATGTGGCATTTTGGGAATGAGATGTTTATTTGTGTCTAGGCCATGAGATTCCCTTATTCCATTTTTGGGCATGAGCATTGCTTATATGTATTCGGACGATGTTCCATTTTGTATAGAAAAGTATAGTTGGACCTATTTCCAAAACAAATACATGACTTTCATATGGTTTGTATGATAGCGTGTTTATCAATTTTTATATTCATGATGTGGATTTCATGTTATATATATGAATGTTACATTGTTCATGGTGAATGTAATGAGTTCTTATTAGTTTGATTAAATTAATTATACACTAATATATACTGATGGAAGAAGATGGCTAGGAGGATTATAAAAGGTATAAGTACAACTGAACCCAGAATATTTCTTGAGAAACTACTCATATGTGTTTAAGGAATATATTTCAAATAATCTATCAATATTCCTTTACATTAACTCCTATGTATTATAAACATAGATGTAACTCTAAGAAGAACATTGTTCAATTGTTTTAATCTATTGCAAATCCTTAATAGAGAATGATAGAGCAAGGGATCTATTTAGTATTTTTTATACAAATGGCACTTTAGGTTGAGTCCACTTGTTGTTTGAGTGGTCTAATATCAAAGAAATATATTTAAAAGAAAATGTGCATCAAATATATAGTGTTCAATAGGAAAGGACATTTGCACATGGCTATATGAAAACATTTTTATATAGTAACTAAGATTCATGGGTTTACGTGCCTATGTTGAAAGATTTTTGTTCCAACAAGGGCACAAAAAGAGTTCCACACACATGTGGTGCAAGGTGGACTTATGGGGTGTAAAGGTAAATGCAAGTGATATTTTAGAGCCTACCTTGGTGAAATCATACTACATCTAATAACATAATATCATACTATGAAAACATGCAATATGACATTACACTGTTCCATGGGCTCATTATGTTACCAAAGGGTATGGTTCGAGGTCTTTTGTCAAATTTGAATTCTACTACTAGGGTGTAATGGAAGACTGGTTCTAGTGTTCTACACTCAACCAAATCTACTTTATTAAAAAAGAGTAAGAAAACCATAATTGAATTTGAGCACAAGTACATGTTCCTATTAGAGTAAATAACCCTTCTAGAGCATGTGTTGGTGAATCTAATGGTCCAAACCACACCTAAAACAACATCCTAAGTCACCCATGAGATCAAACCTTAGTTTTGGGGGTTCATTTCCTAATTTGGGGGTGCATTCCCTGCATTGGGTGTTTTCTCCTTGATTTAAGGAAGTATGACTCAATTAGACTTAAGCTGTTTCACCAATTAAGTCCTAACTGACACCTAACTGCCCCAAACACTCATTACGCCCTATTTTAGTCAAATGCACACCAATTGAGTGATTTTAGGAACATGCATGCATTATTTAGTTAAAGTGAGTCATCAGTGAGTTACTTAATTAGTCAAGCATGACTACTCTGCATGGAAAATACAATTCGAGTTTCTCTTTATCATGATTCAAATTGTTCCTCTATAAATTGTAATCTCTTTCATTCATTCAAGTAATCTAATATTAAAATTATTGTCTTTCTTCTCTTGAAACTATTGTGTAATGGTTCATTTGCACAATTGTTCTTGCTTGATTTAATCATCATATCTTGTTAGCTTTTGCACCTAGATATGTGAAGGCTCAAATCCTACATGGTATCAAAGCTAGGGGCTTCTAAAGTATCTAGTATGCTAGTATTGTTTTTCAAGATTTTGCAGGTTGAGAAGGGCTTTTTCAACCATCCTTTCATAGCCACCCAAGAAGGATTTCGCAACCACAAATGTTCAAGGATTTTGTATCCACCAAAGAAGGATTTTGCGGCCACTACTCTTGCATATTGAAGAAGGATTTTTGCAGCAACCAAAGACCCATTTATAGTACTCATTTACAGCCTTCAAGAAGTGCAATTGCATTCATTGAAGGAGTGCTCATTTACAACCATCAAAGAATTATACTTGCAGCCACCGAAGATATCATTTGCAACAACCAAAGAGAACTTTATAAGCAATCAAAAAGTATTTTTTCATCCATCAAAGATAGCTTTTGTAACCATGGATCTCCTATCTTCCCAACTCATTTTCTACATAGTTGGTATGCTAGATCTAGTCTTGTTGAAGGAGGCTCCATAAGCCTCACAACTCATGTCCCACAAGGACATATTCACTTATATTCAAGATGAAAGAGGCCATTGGAGAAATTGTACTAAATCAAGCTATTGTTGAAGAATACCTCCAAAATGTCTTTTCATTCTCCACATATACATCTTTTAATCCTATAGTTCACCTATTTCCACACAAAAAATTCAATGGATTTCCTCCATTAGAAGCAAGCAGTGGTCAAGAACCACCATTAAATCGCTTCAAAGTGTTTGGATCTTGTGAATGGGATCACATGCACTTCAAAAGAAGTAGGATTTCAAAAGGGTTTTCATGGATCTTCACAAATACCTTTACTGACCGACAGTTCACCTAGTTGAGAGCTTCTTTGGGAGTAAAGAATTTTTTGTGGAGGATCCTTAAAGTATTCTTTTTACATTCTCTTTATGTGAGGGTTTTTTTTTGTGAAATTCCACATGGGTAGATCACTAAGCTTGAACAAACCTCACAATTTCACAGTGTTTATTGTAGAGAAGAACTAGCAAGAAACATCATCAAATTCACTCATGAAACTCAAAAGATATGAGAAACTACTGTTGATACATTCATTAGTTGTAAGTTGGAAAAAGTATGATAATAGAATAGAATGAATTCAATACTCCCTAGAGGATTCAAATTATCCTCAAGTCGTGGCTTAGTTTGCATTGGAACCATCTCCCGATAAGGCTCAGTGGCCACCAATGGTGAATAAACAGTCAACTGAGGTAGAACTGAGAATAATTGAACCATGTGGGCACCAAAATAGGGGAGGAGACTCCAAGGGGGTGCATAACTAGCTGTCAATGGTCAAGGAGGGTGGTCCTTGTTAAATTTTCTGAATTTACTTCAATTTGATCTAGGATCTTAACTGAGAGAACAACATGTACAGCATATCTACAGCATATCAATCATGGAGACAATAATGCAAGCACACAAGAGACACAAAGATTTACTTGGGGAAAACCATAAAGGTGAAAAACCCCAATAACTTCCTCAGAGATAGATAGAGCAATGATACAACCAACCAAGAGAGATAGCCATAACCTAGCAGCAGATCCTCCTCCTCCATAAGTGCTCCACTCCTCCTTGAGTGCATGTGTGAGAAGTGAGTGTGCAAATAGAGTGCCTCCCGCACTCTATTTATACTTGACTTGACTTGCCTTTTTACCTAACTCATGTAGGCTCGAACTTAACCACATAATATAATGTTCACTGGGCCGACCCCCAATAGGGTGGTCTAATAACCCTTTGACCCACATGACTTATACAGGGCCGACCCCAAACAAGGTGGTCTAATAACCCATCAAGTATAAGTTACGACACTTATAATATAAATGACGACACTTCCGTATAGAGGAATAATAACATCTCTATAGGAATACAATATACATATATGTGAAATACATTCCGAAGTTACATATACATCAACACTCCCTCTTAACTAGGAAGGTATTTCTCAGCACAGTTCTTCTAGCACAAGTCATCTTCTCTGGATCATCGTCACTGGATAATCGTCATCGAGTCATCATCATCGTCACTGCTGTTGCTATCTCAATCAATCTCTGAATCTACTCGTCATAGGAAGTTCTACAGAGCCAGTCCTTTTTCATACTGGATGTAGGCCCACCACCTGCAGGTCTTCATCATCACTAGCCATACTGTGGAATCCTCAGGACTTATTACGTGCGTCACAAAACCTGGCTGCAGCATCCCAGGCTATTACGAGCACACAGCTCTACCTGTAGGATCTCCCAGGAGCACATTACATGTGACCCATCACAAAACCTGGCTGAAGCATCCCAGGCTGTTACGAGCACTCAGCTCTACCTGTCGGATCTCCCAGGAGCACATTACATGTGATCTCACCACAAAACCTGGCTGAAGCATCCCAGGCTGTTACGAGCACACAGCTCTACCTGTCGGATCTCCCAGGAGCACATTACATGTGGTCCACCACAAAACCTGGCTGAAGCATCTGAGGCCTTTTTCATCCTGTCCAGATCTCCCAGGAGCAAATTACATGTGGTCATGGCAAAACCTGGCTAAAGCATCTGAGGCCTTTTTCATCCTGTCCAGATCTCCCAGGAGCAAATTACATGCCATAGGACAAAACCTCGCAAGAGCATCTGCCAGATATCCCAGGGCACCGAATTACATGCCATAGGCAAAACCTCGAAAGACTATCTACAGATCTCCCAAGGCACAAATTACATGTCCTCCCAAGCAAAACCTCGAAAGAGCATTTGCCAGATGTCCCAGGGCACCGAATTACATGCCATAGGCAAAACCTCGAAAGACCATCTGCAAATCTCCCAGGGCACAAATTACATGCTTTCCTGCACAACCTGATCCACGGCCACAAAGTATCATCTAATACTCATCATCATCACTACAACATCTTGCTGCATGTCATCTGGAGAAGCTCGTCATCCACGATCATCCTGATCATACAATGCATCCATCTGATGCACACATAGATACATGATCCACACAATGTATCCATCAATCATACATGATCTACCTGATCATACAAAGATACATGATCCACACAATGTACCCATCAACATACATGATCTACCTGATCATACAAAGATACATGATCCACACAATGTATCCATCAGCATCCATGATCTACCTGATCATACAAAGATACATGATCCACACAATGTATCCATCAGCATCCATGATCTACCTGATCATACAAAGATACATTATCCACACAATGTATCCAACAGCATCCAACATGATGCGTTCATACAAAATACATACACATGATCCAACCGATCATATCCAACATCCAACATGATGCGTACATACATAAATGATCCAACTGATCATATCCAACATCCAACATGATGCGTACATACATAAATGATCCAACTGATCATATCCAAGCAGAAACCAGAACATCATCCTGATGCCCATTATCCGGCGCTTACATCCACAGCCATGTGAAGGATCCTCCTTCCAACATGCTTGGAATGGCTTCAGCAAATGTGTCCATCACTTCTTCCTCGAAGTGTCCTCGATCTGAAGAACGCCAAGCCTCTCTCTGAAGTACTCGAACTTCACTCTGGCTAGTGGCTTCGTCAACACATCTGCAATCTGCTCGTCCATCGCAACATACAGAAGCTTCACAGCTCCTCTCTGCACTATATCCCTGATATAGTGATATTTGATCTCTATGTGTTTCGACTTGTCATGAAACACTGGGTTCTCAGATAGCTTCACACAACTCTGGTTATCACAGAAGATACCAGTAGCATCCAGCGGGAGATCAAATAACTCAGACAGTAGCTTCCGTAGCCATACTGCCTCACAACTAGTTGAACAGGCTGCAACATACTCTGCCTCAGTTGTGCTCAGTGCTACACAGGACTGCTTCCTGCTAAACCAAGAGATCACACCTGATCCCATACTGAAGCAACACCCAGATGTGCTCATCCTATCTGCAGCACTGCCAGCCCAATCTGAATCAACATAACCCTGCAGGTTAAACTTTTGATTCACCTCATACCTGAGCCCATAATCCACTGTACCCTTCAGGTACCTCAGAACATGCTTTACAGTAACCAGGTGAACACTCCTCGGATCTGTCAGGAACTGGCTCAATGTGTTCACAGCAAAGCAAATATCTGGTCTCGTGTTCATCAGGTACATCAAGGACCCAATCATCTGACGATACATGGAGACATCAACCAGCTCAGATGAAGCATCACATAGAGGCTTCATATTCGATGCCATAGGTGAGGCCATAGCCTTGCAGTCCATCATCCCGAACCTCTTCAGGATCTCTACTGCATACTTCCCTTGTCCAAGGAAGATTCCATCACTCTGCCACACCTCCATGCCAAAAACAAATAGTGCATCATTCCCAAGTTCTTCATCTCGAACTCGGTAGTAAGATTCCACTGCGTGTCGGCAATCAATCTATTTTCACCTGTAACAAACAGGTTATCTACATACAAAAGTAGTATCACTAGATTTCCTTCCTCAACCTTGTAGAAAAGGTTGGAATCCACTTTATTCTGGGTAAATCCCAAACTGGATAGAAAGCTATCTATCCTACCATACCAAGTTTTGCACACATATCTGACTACACCATGCTGTTTTAAAATCCATCTGGTGCATCTTCTATTTCATCACTTTTATATTTCTCAATGCTTCCATCTGCAATATGCTTGATCAGATAGTTCCATTTGGAAGTCATAACAAACTTCCCTTCATGTCTTGGGACTGCAACCCAAACATCATTCTTCATGATCGACGGATCATGGAATTCCATTTCTTCATCCCAGATCTTGGGAACTTCAATATCTTCAATAGATATCTTTGTTGCTGGAACAAATGTTGTAGTCCTTTTGTAGGTAAAGATATACGGTCTTTCCTACAAAACAGGTTAAATTGCATGATTAGAAACATCTCATAGTTTTCAGAACAAATTCTTACACATAAAGAAATATGTCATACAGTCATGCAATTATCTTAGCCAATGCTTCAATACAACATTTATCCATATCCCATAACTTTCTAGATGCCTTCCAATCTCTACCAGAACATTGTTAAGAGTGTGCACAACTCCCAACATGTCAGCAAAGAGGTTTCATTCTAGATAAGTAGCAATGGAATGTTGTACAGTGCCATAGGCTACTTACCCATGCATATTAGTAGTATACTGTTCATTAATGTAATTATTCTAATATGCACAATACATATCCTAAGTCTAAGACCATGAGCATATACATCATTGAACAATTTTATCTAAACAAACAAATATGTAAGAAATGATAATTAAAATACTTATCTTTGTTTGTTCGTTGGGTGGACTCCCTCTGAGTCTTCGCTTCCTTGCAGGAGCTGCTTGGAGTCCTAATCTGAAGTAGCTTCTTCTACACCTTTCTGTTGTGGAATGTAGAGAGATGGACAACTCCCTCTGAATATCTGCATCCTTGCATAAACCACTAGAGTGTACTCCCTCTTGATCTTTGTTTCCTGGATTACCTGTTCTTGAACTCATATTCATCCTTGGTCCCTATGCATGCTTAGTAGTATCATGAATGTGTTATCCTTGTGATCTCATATAAAATCATACATTCATTAGTATACTATTAAAACACAATAGTCTCAAGCATGTATAGTCATGATCATTTCAAACAGAAATAATAAGCATTAGCATTCAAGGTTTATGTAGGATTCTTATGGTTAGTCAAATCATAACATGTCTAAACCTGTAATTACTCAAACCTGTGACTCTTCAGGTTAGTTGAATCATCAATCAAGATAAGAGATATAATATGCATAAAACCATGATTATTCAAACCTATGACTCTTCAGGAATAATCATTATCAACAACAGTATGAGATCCTAACACAAGGTAGGATTCTAGCTTGATATAGGAAAAACATACCTGGATTAGCATGCTAGCTATTTATGTCTAACATACCCGTATAATGTCTTTTGTTTCTCTTCAGTGACTTGTGCTAGTAACCTGCATGTCTCATAAGTTAACCATTGTATAAACAAGTTATACATACCTCATAAATGGATCTTGTATGAGATCCATGACAATGGATGAATCTTTGTCCTCATGTTATCATGACCATATGTTCTTGGACCAGAACATGATTTGTCTTTCTTGGTGTACCTTTCATGTTAGTAGACAACATAAACCTCATACAACACCATAATGCATTAGTGCAATCATAAGTGTCAACACCCTAATCAATGAATATTTTCTATTGTGCATTCATAGTTTTATTAAGGTGATATGACAAGTCTAAAATCAAGATTGTACTAACCGTAATAACATGAAGACAAACATACCATAAACTTAATCATGAACAAATCTCAAAACATACCTCGATGAGTCATACCTGTCGAGATCGCTTGTAATCTTCTTATGTAAGGCCTTAGCCTCATCTCCCTCTGAAACAGGAACTCCACTTATGTAGGTGACCAATCCATCTTCTTCTAGGATTAACCCAATCCACTTGAATTGCAAGAACTGGACCTCGAACTGGATATGGGTTTGTCAGAGAAACCCCAAAAATTCAAACTTTGAGTTTCAAACTTCTGAAAGGATAGAAATATGTGCCTTGATGAGCTGATCAAACTGGTATATTCAGAATTTGAAAACTGCAAAGTTTTACTCCTCAATTTTGCCTTTGAAACTTTCGGATTCACTGGACATGACCCTGAACTGGGGTTTGATGAAGCCCACTCTTCTACCCAATCAAAAGGTTTGATCCAAAGCTCTAAGCTTCTATTTTTCTGAGGAGCTTCCAGCCGTGGTCACAGATTTCAAAAATTCCCATTTTTATAGAAGCCCTAATTTTTCACTTTTCTGATCAAAGTCCCGAACTAGGGTCTGATCAAACCCGGCCTTCTTCCCAACCAAAAATTCTGATCTTGGTCTCTAAATTTTTATTTTGATGAGTAACATTCATCCGTGGTCTCCGATTACAAAAATTCCAACTTTCAAAGCCCTAAATTCCGGAAGCCATGAATGAAGGTACTAAAAAATAATTCTGTTTTGACAGAAATATGTACCTGATTGTTTCTGGTGTAACTTTGAACTTTTTGATCCACAGGGTCTAAAAAACGTTTCTTGAGATAGACTGACCTGTTACCTTTCCATCCTGACAGGTCTGACCTCAATTGGATTCTCTGAGAGAGAGTTATGGCAAATGTCGCAACGTGACTTGTTTTGGGATAATACAGGAGTGCGAACTTGTATGGCGTGCCACGTGTCACTGTTTGAACTTCGGCCTCTGAAAAAGTTTCCTGAGATATCTCTGACTGTTATCTTTTCATCCTGACAGGTCTTACCTCAATTGGATTCTCTTAGAGAGAGTTATGCCAATTGTCGCAACGTGACCTGTTTATGGGATAATACAGGAGAGCGAACTTGTACGGCGTGTCACGTGTCACTGGTTCACCTTCGGCCTCTAAAAAAGTTTTCTGAGATAGCAAAGTCTGTGTACTACCTGTCACTTTTTACGAAATTTAATTTGGAGCTTCCTAGCCCAAGTTATGACCTTTTTACCAAGGTCACCTGATTTTGACTCAGATCTGGAAGAGGCAGAAACCCTATAGTGTACAGATCATAAATCACAAAGTACAACGAATTAGAGGTTTTCCTTTGGACACAAGGTACCTGGAGATCTTAGCTTCGGCCTGTAGCAATTTCAGATCCAAAAACTTCGCCAAAACGGATTTATAGAGAAAGTGCTACGATGACTGGTTTTTGCTATATCAAGCCCTAGCATGCCATATCATGCCTTCTTTCAGGCTAGCTCTGATACCATGTTAAATTTTCTGAATTTACTTCAATTTGATCTAGGATCTTAACTGAGAGAACAACATGTACAGCATATCTACAACATATCAATCATGGAGACAATAATGCAAGCACACAAGAGACACAAAGATTTACTTGGGGAAAACCATAAAGGTGAAAAACCCCAATAACTTCCTCAGAGATAGATAGAGCAATGATACAACCAACCAAGAGAGATAGCCATAACCTAGCAGCAGATCCTCCTCCTCCATAAGTGCTCCACTCCTCCTTGAGTGCATGTGTGAGAAGTGAGTGTGCAAATAGAGTGCCTCCCGCACTCTATTTATACTTGACTTGACTTGCCTTTTTACCTAACTCATGTAGGCTCGAACTTAACCACATAATATAATGTTCACTGGGCCGACCCCCAATAGGGTGGTCTAATAACCCTTTGACCCACATGACTTATACAGGGCCGACCCCAAACAAGGTGGTCTAATAACCCATCAAGTATAAGTTACGACACTTATAATATAAATGACGACACTTCCGTATAGAGGAATAATAACATCTCTATAGGAATACAATATACATATATGTGAAATACATTCCGAAGTTACATATACATCAACAGTCCTACACTTAGAAGCAGTCAACTAGAAGCTACAGTTAATTAACTGAGCAATCAAGGGGACATCATTCCCTAAATCATGGAATTGACTAATAGATCTCCTAAATATGTGCATGAGGGCACATTTTAACTCCAGTGATGGAAAAAAGGAGCACTAAGTGGCAAGTAGGGCTAATGACGGACAAAAACAAGCTCTAGGGGGGACAAAATAGGGACTAGGTGCTAAGAGAGTCCACTGTTGATGCATGGATGCATGGAGTGTTGCATGGAATGCATGCATGCATGCAAAGAATGAAAAACCAAGATATTATGGAGAGAATATTCCAACACCCCCCATTAAGCTGGACTATGAGGAAAAATAACTGAAAAAATAGGCCCCTGGGTACTGAGACCAAAGGTCACCTTGTACAAAAATCTAAAAAAGTGGGAGGAAAGAGGGAGAACCTAGTGGGAACCCCCCCCCCTCAAGGTAGACTATGAAAACTAATAAACCAAGGTAGCACTCACCCAAAGAAGGGATCGAAGGTAAGTGAACTTCTTCACTGAAAAAGTCTCGATGAAAATATCTGCAATGTGCTCTTCTATAGGACAATAGAGCAGTGTGATGGTACGATCATGCACCAATCCTCAGATGTAATGCATGTGTATCTCAATATGTTTGGTTCTTTGTCTCAGACCGGGTTTGTAGAAATCCTTATAGCACTGTAATTCTCACAATATATGACTGGTGGAGTACTGTAGCAAATCCCAAACTCTGACAAGATTCCCCACAACCAGATGCACTATGTGCCTACATTCACTGCACCTCTGTACTCATCCTCAACTGATGAATGAGCTAGAGCAGTATACTTTTTTCTCAACCAACAGATAGGACCAGATCCAATCATGAAGACAAAATCAGATGTATAATTTTGATTTGAGTTGTCTCCATCCCAATCTAAATATTTATACCCCACTAGGTTCAATGGATATCCAGTTGCATAGTGAATACCATAGGTCTTCGTCCCTTGCACATAATGAAAAGTAATTTTGGTTTCCTTCCACTGAAGCTCATGAGGATCTTGCATGTATCTGGAGACAGCAGTCACTACATACGATAGATCAAGGAGAGTATGTGTAAGGAACAAAAGACTCCCGATCAACTGTCGATACAAAGTACTATCCACCAAAGGTAATAAGAACCATCCTCATGAATGATACCTGAAAGAGAAGGAAATGTTGTTCGTTTGCATTCCATCATATGAAACCTATCAAGTAGATATGATGCATACTTGGACTATGCAATCTTGATGCTTGAATCGCTCTGAGAGATTTCAAGGTTAAGAAATTGCTTTAGCAGTCCCAAATATGACATAGAGAAGGAGTTGTGCAAGGTTGCTTTGATAGATATAAGACATGAAAAGAGACTCCATGTAATCAATAAATCATCAACATAGAGGAAAATAAGGAGTAGAGAGTTACCATCATGTCTCATGTACACATTCGAATTATACTTGCATCTCTAAAAATATTGTGATAGTAGAAATGAGTCCATCTTAGCATACCATGCTTGGGGAGCCTGCTTGAGCCGATACAAGAAATTCCTCAATATGCACACTAGTGAAGGATCATCAATGTATCCTTCAGGTTGTTTCATGTAGATCTCCTCCTCTAGATCTCCATTAATAAAAGCACTCTTGACATCCATGTGATGCACTTCCCAGTGGTTGGATGTAGCAAGAGACAAAGCAAGGCGGACGAAGTCCATCTTTCCAATAGCAGCAAAGCTCTCTGAATAGTCAATGCCTTGAACTTCTGAGAAACCTTTAGCAACCAAGAGAGCCTTGTACTTGATTGTGACTCCATTTGAGGACATCTTGGTTTTGTATACCCACTTAAATTGAACAAGATCCCTACTAAGAGGAAGAGAAACAAGCTCCCAAATCTCATTCCTTTTAAGAGATTGGTACTCTTCATCCATAGTTGATATCCATCTCGAATCTTGGGAGGCCTCAAAGAAATATTTCGGATCTGATCCAATCATAAGAAAGAATCTGTCAGCAAGAAATGGATCTGTATGAGAGACTGAAAACCTTTCATTTTGAAACTCAGATCTTGTTCTTCTTAGATCTTGTGGAACTCCAACAAGATTACTGACAGATTCAAGGGCCTTGGTAGCCCATCTTGGAAGAGGAATTGGATCTTCAGGTGCCATATCTTCAGGTTCTTGTGGATCTAGATCTAGCATTCACTCATCTTCACTTTCAAAGTCAAAATATGAAATTCCATGAGAGGATGCTTCATTATCTTGTTCAATAGGTTGTGGTGGATTAGTTGGAAAGTTGTCTTCATCGACATGGTGGGCATCATGCAATGGCCATTCCTCAAACTAAATACTTCTCTCAAGAAATGTCTGCATGGTATATAGATCTAGAAGTTTGTATGCCTTTTCACTTAGTGCATAACCAACCAATATGCACTCTTTTATCTGTGGCTCTAAGGATCTCCTCTTCTCGAAAGGAATCCTTCCCCAAGCTTTGGATCCAAAGACTCTCATATGAGACACATTTGGTTTGTATCCCATCGATGCCTCGAAAGGATTTTTTCCTTGTAGGCCTTTGTGAGGAACTCTATTCTGGAGGTAAGAAACACAGTTGACAAATTCTTCCCAAAGTCTAGGATCCAATCCTTTAGAGTCAAGCATGCAAGTTTCCATCTCTTTCAAAGTCAGTTCTTTCTATTTGAGGTGCCCAAACCTCTCATGCCAAAGTATGCTCACTTCATTTGAATGAGTAAGAAGTGCACTTTGTTTTGAGTAAGGAAAGAAGTGAGAAAACTCATACTAGTTTAGAATGGTGATCTGCAATGCCTTGTGTATTTATCTTCCCGGAAGAGATCTCTTGGATTTCAACCACACTAGGAGTAAATATTACCTTCTTGGGAACTCCTGTATGGGTCATTTGGTAAACAAAAACGAGGTTAGATGCAAGAGTAGGAACATAGAGTACATATTTGAAGTACCCATGATCCAGATTGATCCTTCCAATCCCTTCTGAGGAAACTTCAAAATCGTCCCACATCAGGATAGAAGGCCCATCAATGGGTTCGAATTCAGAGAATAGATCCTTCGAAGAAGACATATGTCTAGATTCTCTAGAATCTATGATGAAGGAGGAGTCATTTGAAGTGCCATCCATGAGTGCATGACACCTCTCTTTGTCCTGTAATTTAGGATCAACTTCTTTTCTTCTAGAATTTGTAAGTACTAGAAGATTGTTTTTCTCTAGAAGTTGTGCCATTAGATCAATGGTCTTCTTCATGCAAGCACTTTCAGGATGAAAAACTCTATTATAGTATGGGCATTTGTTCTTCTCTCTATGGTTTTTCTTTCCTCTCTTTGGATTCGAGGTCCCTTTTGACTATTTCGGAGTCTCCCTTGAATCCTACTCATAAGGTTTCTTTTCCTTACCCTTCTGCTTCCCTTTTCCATTCACATTATTTCTTTCTCCTGCAGCAAGAGCTTGATCCCCCTTTGTTTTTATTACTCCCATCTGCACCAATTTGTCCCGCTCCTTTGTGAGAGAGAGGATGAATGCATCTAGAGTGGGAATTTTCTAGTTTTGGATGGAAATATTTGTTGTTTGGAAGGTGGAAACAAACACATAATAGTATGGTCCCAATTTTGAAATAATAGAAAGAATCGATTGCTTGTATTCTTTCTCAATTCCACATAGTTTTAGCTACACAACCAAGTTCTTTAACCTTGTGAAGAAATCTGTGATGGATTTGAAACTCTCGGGGCTTAGTGAGATCAAATCATTTTCCAATTGATGTCCTCTTAAATCATCCTGTTGGCCAAATAAGCATTCGAGCTTTGTCCAAACCTCTCTAGGAGTTTTCAAATAGGTGATATGAAACAGTAGATCTTTGGAAATGTTGAGGAATAAAAATCCAATTGCTTCATCAAGTTTGTTTAGATACTTGGCTTTTTCTGTCACACCATTTGGTTCGAACTCAGTTCCATGTAACCTCTGTATAGACCTATACTGAGCATGAAGATATCTATTTTTCCCTTCCATTCGAAGAAGTTGGAGGAAGTGAGTTTAGTAATCAAGCTGAGATCCATAGTAGCTAAATGAATGTGCTTCTGATGATGGAATAAACTGCAAAAACAATGAAATTTATCTAGAGGATTTTTACAAAATATATTGAACACTTATTTAGGAAAGTAGGCACTTTTATCTGGATCCTTCACACTTGGATAGACCTCAAATGATTTCTCCAATGAATTCAATGCAATGGCACCAGGATTTGCTGTGGAAATCCAAAGGCTTCTGGTGCTCTACTGAAAAATAGTTGCTTAATAAACTGATGCTACTACTACAACTCAAAAATATCTCAGAATATCTAATACCATGTCAAATTCCATAGGGGTAGATCACTAAGATTGAACAAACCTCACAATTTCACAGTGTTTATTGCAAAGAAGAATTAGCTAGAAACATGATCAAATTCACTCATGAAACTCAAAAGATATGAGAAACTGTTGTTGATACATTCACCAACTATAAGCTGGAAAAAATATGATACTGCAATAGAATGAATTCGATACTTCCTAGAGGATTCAAATTCTCCTCAATTCATGGCTTAGTTTGCATTGGAACCATCTCCTGATAAGGATCAGTGGCCATCGATGGTGAATAAACAGTCAACTAAGGTAGAATTGAGCATAACTAAACCATGTGGGCAGAAAAATAGGGGAGGAGGCTCCAAGGGGGTGCATAACTAGATTTCAGTGGTAAAGGAGGGTGCTCCTACACTCAGAAGTAGTCAACCAGGAGCTACAGTCAGTTAACTGAGCAATCAAGGGGACAAGGTTCCCTAAATCATGGAGCTCACTGATAGATCTCCTTAATATGTGCATGAGGGCGCATTGTAACTCCAGTGATGGAAACAAGGTGCACTAAGTATCTAGGATGGATAATAATGGCAAAAAAAAAGCTCCAGGGGGGCCAAAATAGGGACTAGGTGCTAAGAGACTCCACTGTTGATGCATGGATGCATGGAGTGCTACATGGAATGCATGAATCAATGCAAAATGCATGCAAAACCAAGATATGATGGTGAGAATATTCCAACATCTTTCCCACTGGGTTTTTTCCCTCTTTCCCAACTTTTAGAGAATTATTTCTTAGACATGGGTACCTATTATGGCTAAAAATTGTCAGGACTCATTTTCTCTACATAGGTATTTTTTCCTAACTAGGCTTCTGGGGGGCGTTAGAGTAAATAACCCTCCTAGAGCATGTGCTAGTGAATCTAATGGGCCAAACTACACCTAAAACAACCTTATGAGTAACCCATGAGATCAAACGCATGTTTTGGGGTTGCCTTTCCTAATTTGGGGGTGTATTCCCTGATTTGGGGGTTTTTCTCCTTGATTTAAGGAAGTATGACTCGATTAGAGTTAGTTTGTTTCACCAACTAAGTCCTAACTGACACCTAACTACCCCAAACACTCATTATTATCCTAGTTTAGTCAAATGTGCGCCAATTGAGTGATTTTAGGAACATGCATGCATTATTCAGTTAAACGAAGTGATCAGTCAATTCCTTAATCAGTTAACCTTAGTTTAGGAGTGCATGCATGGATAATTACAATTATATGCTCTCAGTTAAGGATGAATAGCCCCTTCTCCATGGAATTAATCCTCTCTACATGGAAAATACAATTTGAGTTTCTCTCTTACCTAATTTGAATTGTTCCTCTGTACATTGTAACCTCTTTCATTCATTTAGGTACTTTGATAGTAAAATAATTGTCTTTCTTCTCTTCAAACTTATTATGTAATGGTTCATGTTAATTACTACACAATTGTTCTTACTTGATTTAATCATCATATCTAATTAGATTTTTCACCTAGATCTATGAATACTCAAATCCTACATTAGGGGGGTGTTTGAGTATTGGTTATAACCGTCGCACCTCTGAGAATATAATATGGATTGAATTGCCACATTGATATTCTTGGACTATGTGCTTGGTTTCAAATGTTTACCAATATCCACAAGTTTTGGTGTAACAACAAACCTTACATGGCATCAGAGCGTAGGTACCATTTTCAATTCCCTCTATCTATGTTGGATGGGGGTGTTGGATTATCGGTTATAACCACTGTAACTTTGGGAATATAATGTCACCTTATCACCACACTGGGATCCTTGGACTATGTGCTTGATTTCAAATGTTTACCAAAATATACAGGTTTTGGTGTAACAACAAACCTTACGGTTCCATGTCTCTAACATGATGGTGGAGATGTATCTTAGTGAACTGATCAATAATTGATTTGACACGACAGAGCCTACCACAACTACAACTACCTACACATTAGGATAGATAAATAACCCAGAGGATAAAAAATCATTCTCAAGCATTGACATAATGCACCGGATGTAGTGAATGTAGTTGTGTTGTTGGGTAGCCTATTCATCTTTGTGCTTGACATAGATCTCTACAAATATTTGGTGAGGCTTCCACCAATATTGGGAAAGTCGCTCTAAATGGTTGCATGCATTGAGGTGTTTCTCTTTGGTCATATCTAGGTAGTCTTGGAAGTATATGGCGATTTTTTGGATCCAAGAATCTGAAACTTCTTTGTGTATATCACCACCATATTTAGGTAATGAATGTATGGTGTCTACTAGAAGCTACAAGTGGAAGCCATAGGTTGAAGTTTAAGGGATTCAATGATTGCACAGGGAAATTCTTGTACAATTATTTGTAGACTATGTTCTTCATTGTCATATTAGTGATTTTTTCCAAGATCCGTTAAGAGGTAAAATATTAAGGGAGGAAGTGGGAAACCGTAGGTTATAGATATTTTTATGGTTCATGGAAAGAGGGTTGTTTGAGTATTGAGGAGAGTGGAATAGTCCTAGGAAAAGGCTTGATATGGGAGGGTGACCATCATAAACCCAAAAAGATTTGTAGCATAATGGAAACACTTAGTGTGGGATGGAGTCCTCCAAAAAACCCAAAAAATGACTTGATTTGGTTTGACATTATGCCTAAGGAACTACAAGAAAAGGTGTGTTAAAGATTAGTCCATTGTCTATAGAAAATGGATAAGATAACTAGTTGCATAAGTTATATGGGATAGAGAATGAAACCTAAAAGAATAGAAACACTATAGAAATATGGGTTGAGAAAGCAAATAAGGGTGTGGGGGGTGGGAGGGTAGCCTCCTCAAACCCAAAATATTGATACATATAAGTGAAAAGAAGGATGCCAAAGATATTATTACTCTAATACCAAATGATTATAAGAAACACTCTACTTACATAAAATATTGAGAGATAGATGATGGATAACTTGTTTTGTCTATCCTAGGGCATTGATTTTAAGGGATATGTTGACATTCCATACAATTAGGGAAGTTTCCCAACCCCTAGTCACTAAGGTAAACTTATAAGCATCTAGAAAAAATAATGGTACCAAAAACCACCACATGTGACCTTCCAAGGGCATCCATTTCCTTCGACAGGGAGGACACCTAGGCCATAATCCTCGAAGGAATATTATAGGTATCTAAGACAAATAATGACACCTATAAAAACCAAACATGCCCTTTTGAGGGTATCCTTGACCTACTAGAAGGGGTATAAATACCATTTGATTATTCTTTGATGTATGTATGGGTTTTTATCCTTTGGACATCTTTAGGGGAGGAAGGCCAATCCTTAGGACAAAATGTAATATATGAGCATCTAGTATCATGAATTATGTATCAAACCACCACATACGAGCTCTTTAGGATATCATTTTCCTCTAAGAAATGATATCAAATCCTTCAAGATATTTTAAGTAGTACATATGGATCTTGAGTTCTTAACATGGTCAAAGGAGGAAACCATTTTTTTCAATATGCCTGTATTTCACCACTCTTTACAACATGACATGCAAAACCATTTTTGATGAAATTTTAGGCATATATAGAATTTTTTATGCAGATTCCAAATAATTAATTTAAAAAAAAATTAATTTTTTCTATTTTTTCCTAATTTTCTTGTATCATCACTCCTTAAGTAAAAAAACTGGTTATTACTATTTCTTCCGTAACTTTTTCATTTAACAACCATTTTTTTTTTAATTCTATACTGCACTAATAGCCACTGGCCTCTACATGCTATAAAAAATTCAAGTCGAAATGATTGCATTAAGACCTTCAAATGATGTACCCACATTTAACGTACCGCTCTCAAGGTTTGATCCCTTAGATAATTAAAAAAATAAAAAAATTAAACATTTAATCTTGGAAAAATAGTGTTGCACTAGTGATACATGTTCTCTACATTTCTACCAATTTTTGTATCTCGAAACCATCATTTAAGCACTTAAAGGTTGTACCCACAAAACATATACCTTATCATTTGCCCCCCCCCCAAAAAAAAAGTGATGGTTAAAAAAGATGAAATTTGACATAGTTATGTAAATTTTCAATACATAAAGCTTATATATTTGGAAATGTGATTCAATTTCCTACATTTCATCTTTTTTACTCAATGCAAGATATCTTGTGTAAGTATCTCAAAAAAACCAAGTAAGTTGAGGGATGATTGATTTTTTAGTTTCCTATTGCATCTAAGGCACCAAAAGTGACCCTCATTAGCTTGCACTCACCCAAAAACTAAAAGGTAGGAAAAAATAATGCATGCACATTACTTTCGTAAAGAAAAGTGCACACATTATTAATGCGTGTACATTTCGAATTTGAATTTTTTTTGCATTGATGACTTTCTCCACCTTCGTGGTGGATGAGTTGTCTTCTTTGGTTCTAGCTTTGAATTGTCAAACCTGTGGTTTAGGCCTACAACTAATAAAACAAATCCATTTTTTCGTTTCTGTTTTTTTCAGCCTCAAATCTACATATGCTAGAATGGTTTGTTGTTAATGAAATTGCACAAACTTACATAAATTTATGAGCATATTCCATATATATATGTGTGTGTGTGTGTGTGTGTGTGTGTGTGTGTGTGAGAGAGAGAGAGAAAACAATATTGTTTTATATTTTTTATTATTTTTAGTTGATCATATGTCAAATTTATTAAAAAAATAACTTTTTTATTTCTTTTTCTAACTTTTGATTGGAATGGTTTGTTGCTAATGAAATTGCACAAACTTATAGAAATTTATGAGCATATTCCACATATATACATATATATATATGAGAAAACAATATTGTTTTATATTTTTTACTTATTTTTATTTGATCATATGTCAAATTTATAAAAAATGTAACTTTTTAATTTTATTTATAACTTTTGATTGGTTCACCTATTTTGAAAAGAAAAAAGAATTCCTACAAGTGCAAATGAAGATCTAAACAATTAAATAAAAGTTAATTTATTGTTTTAAGAACCTCATAGCGGGGCCTAATTCTCAATGTCTCTAGGCTTCATTGAATTTTGTAATTAAAAAAATTATAACAGTAGCATTAAAAATTATGGTAAAATAATGTTGCATGAGAACCGCATGTTAACTACAACTTTACAAATTTTGTTTCAAATTTTTTTAGTGTCATTATGTTTTAGAAAATAAAATGATCATACCAATCTTAGGAGAACCTCATTTTATTGGGATTATGGTAATTTTCCATGAATATAAGTTATATATTCTAGAAGGTAACTCAATTTTCTAAGTTTCATCTTTTTACATAGTGTTCTAAAAAGTTATGCAGATACCTCTAATATTTATTTTTAGTGATTAGATCTCCATGTTTCTATTGAAACTAACATGTCATAATTGGGTAGCATTACCTTGGACCAACCTTTTTGGGAGCCTCTTAACCCCGAACTCTATGCCCTCTAAAAAGAAAACTTCTTCCTTTATAAAAGTGTTTGAATTTTATCAACCACACCAAAAGAATTGTAAATCATTTTAAGGTAGAAATTCTAATCCCTTGAAAAAATCATGTTATTTTTAATAGTTCTATGACTTAGAATTTGTCTCCCGAATTTGTCTTTTCAGTTCTCATATTGAAACGTTTATTATATCTACAATAAAGTCATATTAGTGAAATCCCAGCTACTTACATCAAGTAATGATTTCCCAATTTCGTTTTGGCTTCAACCCTCCACCCAAATGGAATAGCTGAGTTAATTATAAGCGAAGAAAGAAGTTTCCAACAGGGACCCCATCACGATTATATTCTTGCAAATATGTCCTCCATTCCCGAACATACAGAGATGCTTGACGAATGGACGATGGATGATATCATAGCGTCGTCTTATTATTATTCCACTCGTCATCTCCGCCGTCTTTTATGCGTGTCGTCAACTTCAGAAACCAGACATGAAACCCCACTCTCATGTCAGAGGCACCACAGATAATTCAATCACATAATCTAATCATGCATTCCGTCATGCAATTTATTTTTCATTCAACCCCTCTACAACGACAGACACAGAGCCAGATATGCAATCCTTACACTTTTCTAGGTATATCCCATCACAGGTCATTTTTCACAGACTAGTTTTTAATCTACCCAATAATGAGGCTGTAAAGCAAATTTCTTTTTTAATTGCATGGTTCTTTAAAATAACTGCGTCTCACTGTCAAAAACTGCAACTTGATCTGACGGTTGTTTGAAGAATTGTTCACACTAGTTTTCTACGCAGTAAGCAAATTAAAATAAATTATGTGAAATCGTCAGAAACTGCAATTTAATTTCAATGTGGCACATAGCCAACAACTAGAGGTAAGTAATAAAAGACCATTAACTACACCAATAGTTAGAAACCATATTCCATTCAAAGATCTATCAACCGATGGATATACTCTGCCACTCTATCTGTATGTTATTGCAATGCGTGCTTTAGGATATCCCCTTGAAGCGAATCAATTCCAGAGAGAATAAGAGAGCCGAACGTGATCTCCTCAGGCATGCATATAAATATGTAATGTCCCTACATCGTTTTGCTTAGTTTTATTTATCTTTCGTATATCTTATTGGAAGCATTTTACAGTTTAGTGGGGATGTATAACTCTTTTTGTGTTCATCATGGAGTTGATACTTACGGTTTAAAATAAAATAAAAATTTAGAAAAATAACATATAGACTCAAATTAGATTTAAAACACTTACAAATACATATATAAAACTATACAAATTAGATCAATTAAAAAGCTTTATCAACATTTGCACCTATCAGATTTGATCCCTCTCGATGCTTAGTAGATCCCCTTTTAAGATGATCTATAATGATCACCTAAGACATCTCCTATCCGGTAAATCTCTGGTAAATGCCCATCCTTATGTCGATATAGCTAGTTCAACAAAGGTTTTAATCCATCCAATAAAGTGTTTTTAGAAAAAATAGTATAAAAAATATATATTTATTCTAATTGAAATTGTTTATTTAACTAAAGACAAATTATTATACATTATCACGTAAAATAATTTTTAAATATATATATATATATATATATATATATATATATATATTAAAATTAAAATTATTTCTTTAAATAAAGAGGAAAAACAAAATATCAACTTAGTCTTGGTTACTTTATTATAACAATTAAAATTATTTTTATATTCACCTAAGTCCTAGCAACTTTATTTCTCACAAATTTATAACAAAATTCATATCCATCTCAATACTAACAATTTAACATCTCACAACTTATAAAATATTAACAATTTAACACCTCACAACTTATACAAAATATTTTATTGTTTATTTACAAATTACACCATAATCAAATTAATATAATACAAAATATACTTAAAAACACAACCAAGATTTCATTACACAATATCTCATAACTAAATATTACATATTACTGTCAATATCTTTGTTTTCTCATTGAAAAAATATCATAGATCATTTCTTTCATCTTTTCACTCTCATGTAGCATCTAAAAATATCCTAGATCATGTATATCTTTTTTTTTTAACCTCATGTAGCATCTACAGAGAAGGATCCACATGATAGACAAAATAACATAGAAATGGTATTGTGGAGATTCAAAGGAGAAATTGAACGTTGAGGATTGAATGATCTTAGTTAAAAAACATGTCAATTCGACTAGACTTCAATTCCAACTACCATGCTTATAAGATTTTTATAATTTTTTCTATCGTAGAGATCATGGTATTTTTTATCATAAATATCATGGTATATTCTTATAATTTTTTCTATCGTAGATATCATGGCAAAAATTGGATGGTGAAGATTCAAAGGAGATATCCATTATCCAAGATTTAGATGTATGTTAGGAATAGTCAAATTCATAATTTTTTATTCTTCGTATGAAACTTCAACTACCATATTTATACGATTCTTATCTTAAGTATTTGGATCAATAAAACATAATATAAAAATACATTAGCAAAATATTTAATATTTAATAGAGTACATTTATAACTAATTAAGATTCATTATTTCCAGTCACCCACAATGTATCCTACCATGTATCCCGGGGTGGTGCGTGAGGTTATAGTGTATTGCTCCATAAGGGGAAAGCATGTTCACTTGAAGGCATTGATCTTTTGTATAGGCATTATCCACACCCAATTTTTACTCACCCAAAAAGCTTTTTTGAGTAAATGTTTTAAAATTTAGTTTATTTTGAATTATATTTATGAATTTTAATTTTAGTTGGTATTTAGAAAAAAATATATTTTATTTTCAAGGTAAACAATACATTCTTATTTATACGATTTCATCTTAGTAGAAAAAATCAATATAAATATAATTTGTTTAATAACTATTTTTAAAATAGTTTTTTTCCTTATACATTTATAGCATTTGTGATTAGGAATGCTTGTTATAGGGTGGTTCTACACCAGGTCTTTATTGTTGATTGTGATAGGTTGGATAGGGATTTCAAAAAGGATGAATTGTTTACAACACTTAGTTTTATGAAAAATAGTAAATCAATAGGTATTGATAGATTAACTTGTGATTTCAATAAGGGGTGTGAAATACTATTGGATATGACTTCAATCACATGGATTGAGAATCCTTTGTTGTAATATCCCTAGTTTAAAAAATTACTCCATTTTGGTCAATTTTCGAACATTGAACTAGTGAAACCCCAAAGTGTCCCAAATTTTACCAAATGATTTCGAATTCTATATGGAGGGGATTGGGAGGACTTAAGACACCCTAATTCAACCCTTATAACTTTAGAAACTCATTATAAACTTTCAGGGTTCGTAATTTTCGAGGAAGGAAGGGGATTAAACCTAGTTGAGAACCCCACTAGACTAGTGACTTTTTGGCAATCCAAACATTGTACGACCTTCCCTATTTTCTGATATGAGACTTGGAACTGACAAAGGACCTCAAGAGAAAGATAATTGCAGCATTAGATCATGTTTTACGGTCTGCTACAACTCCCCAAAAATAGCAGGTTGAATGACATCGAAATAGTGAGAAAATGGTCGGCAAGATCATAAAGCTTAATGCACAAACTTTTAGCAATAATACAAGGGTATACACACAACATTTGGGTCATTCATATTAATTCATATGCAGCTCGAAACATGAGCTAAAAATCAAAAAATATTTGAGATCAAACATATACAAAGTCATCACAAAAACACCATGTAAAACTAGTGGGGAAACTAACTCGAAACTTGATTTGCTTGGAGATATTACATGGAATGTATGGTAATTCGAGTTGTGGTTATAATATGCAGTTCATTACAATGATATACATCAAATAACATGACAATGTAGTTGAAATATAAGTCACCACAATATTTATGCAGCTATGGGTGCACCATCACACTTATATTACATGGACATTGAGAGTTTTTTAGAGAAAGATATTAGAGAAAGAAGACAAGACATCAACTCGAACTCAAAGATGGCTCGAACTTGCTTAAAAAATATTAATGAATCTCTATTGAGAGTTCTGAATTTCCTATTCTCAAACCAACTTGGATAGGAATCTTTCATCCACGAAATTAGTTCTAAGGTAGGGAGGATGCACATCTGCAATGCAAAGACAAGTTAAGCTCTCGCAAATTGAAAAGATGCAAATGAACAATGACCAAAATTTGGTATCGTTTTTCATCCTCCTCTTTTACTAAACTCATGTTGAATCCATATCTCAAATTCCCTCCAAGAGTCTTCACTCAACTCAAGATATGGAGAGATTCTCATAGAAGACATTGTCCACTTTTCTCTTGCATTCCTCTTCCCCCAATTCGAATGGGGAATCTTGGCTGACCATAAATCCCCTTATGTGCCCTCTTGGTGGCTATTGTTAGTTTTGATATGTCATATGTGTCATAGGTCTGCAATCAGGTCTAAATTTGTCATAGATTCTCCATCATTGTTGTCATAGATGCCTCAGAATCTAGCTACAAGTGTCACAGATTCTCTATGATGCCTCTTCCTCTTCCATGGGAGTTACTCTTCCACTCCAATATGATATTTCAAGATTCATGCTATGAATAATTTCTCTTCAATTCCCCTAAGTATGTTACCCTCCACCTTGAACTCGAATTGGTGAGAGAATGATTCCAAGTGTAGTGGGGAATCTTGCCACATGCGGGTCCCACAACCTCTTATGTGCCCTTGTGATCCAATGCCACATTATTTTCTTTATTATTATTATTATTTCACCTATTTAATGTGAATTTGTAATTCTAAGGTCATCTTGGGTCTTGTAGCTCCGTTATTCTAGCTTTTGATGCTTCCACCCCCAACCTAGGGAACTAGTAAGTTAGCGAAAATTTTCCTCCATGATAGTTTATTTGGATGGGGACATTACAAAATTTGAATCGGTAATTTTCTCTTCATGTGACCCACTCTGTCCATCTGGCTCTAATTTTACATTATTACTAACTTGGACATCATGCTTGGATATTATTTGACCCTTAGCACCAATTTGACAAACTATCAAGAACATGGCCAAGTGGCTTAGGCCATTGTGACCCAATGCAAAATTTTGGGACATGAAAAATCCTCCCCTCCCAATATTGCTTGTCCTCAAGAAATTTCAAACATGGATGTTGAAGAACTCGCTTTCCTTCCAAAACTTTCAGTAGTGGCACTCATGTACTGCAATTGTGTGTTTCCAAAAGTAAAGAGATGTGGATTTTCTTTCTCATATTTATATATCATGTGAAATCACCACTTAACACCAAAATATTAATTAAATCCATTAAAACAAAATTTACGCACTTAATCTTTACCTCTTTGATATTTTGGAAACCCTTTTTAAACTTTCAACCCTTTTGCTCACTCTATAATTCTTTGAAGTTTCCACTAAGTTTCCAAACTTTGAGTCTTCAGGATTCCAAGAAAATTTTAGAAAGGAACCACCATGCTTGCTACTGCACTAATCTTATTACAATCACCTTCTCAAGTGGTGACTCAATCTCCCATAGTACTTGTTTCCCCAAAAATTGAAACCAATTAGACAAAAAATAATCCCAGGGTCGCAAATGATTATGATACATTCATGGTGTGAAATGTCTACTATGAAAGGCCATGAAAACTGTTACACCCAAAATCTACATCTTGTAACCTCAGTGCCTAAATCCCTGAAGTCCCAAGAGCAAGCTAGTCATTTAGAGCAAGTTGATGGCCTTTATCCACACTCTTAATTAGGCTGATGCAAGTTGTCTTTGAGAAACATGTGCCAACGCAGGTTGACTTCATGCAACATGCACCGGAGTCAGTTAATGGGGATAAAGGTAGATTTCGAGTGAATTCTAGAAGTTGGATGAGGTGAATCCCTATCCCTAACTCCTAGGTGAGCTGGCCTTCGGTTCCCTAACCTAATGGGAGGATCCTTTAACCCTCTCCCCATGATCCTCAACCTACTCTATCCACTTGGTCCTATAAATAAAAGAGCCCTTCCAATTCCAAAGGGAGAAAGTCTATTGTACTCTTATGCTGGTGAAATTAGTTCAGTGATCCAATACTCTAGTCTTCGAGGCACCTACTTTTCTCTAGGAGATTTGGTTTGGCTTGACGGAAGGAGATTGTGACGTTGAGGCATCGGTTGTAATCATCTCTTCTATTGTACTTCCCGCCATTTATATAGTAATATAAATGATTTCCATAAATCTTATTGTGTTAATGATATTTATAGTTCACCTCCTCAATTGTTTACATAGACTAGTTAGTGTTTAGGCATACTTTATTGCTTGTCTTGTTCCCTATGTTTTGACAGGTCTTGCAGCCATAGATCTAAAGACCGCAAAGCTTGGAACAACTACGAGGAGAAGGATCTATGAATATAAGGTAAGATGCTTAATTCCTTGATATCTAACTAGATCTAGGAAATTTATTTCATATGTTGTCTCATTTGTTCTAGACTTACATTAAGCTAGAGAGATCATGTCTTAAGTCCGCTTTTGGTAGATTGTCTAATAACAAATTTGGAAACCATACTGGGGAACGTACATTGATTTGAAGGTTTCAAGTTGAATTTCATGTTCTTTGATTTCTTTACAAGCCATTTCTTTTTCCTCCTAAGCCTTTTTCACCTTCAGATCTTCTTGTTGAAGGGTCTGTTAACTTTCTCTGAGTCTGTGGGTTTAATTATTAAATCATTTCTTTGCTCATACTTGGAGATATTTTTCATTTTTACTTTTCGATTTCACCCGGCACACCTGGGCAGTGTAACCAGAGTGCCATCCTCTCAGAGGCACTTTTTTCCTTTCTAAGATCTGTGCCACCAGCGCTAAAGCTCTGTTTGTCTTATGTGCCATGGCTGATCTTGAATTTGAGCCTAATGATTCTCTCCCAGATGAATCATTGTTCCTCATCATCATGTCTGATCTATGGTATGGAGATATCACTTTATATCTTCAGACCCAATGTTTCAGCCCCCCAACTCTCTTGGGAGGACCGTTGTAGAATACGCCACCATGCAAAGTATTACCTGATCATCAGTGATACCTTGTACTGTCATGGTATTGATTCTATTCTTCGACGTTGTCTTACTCATGAGGAGGCTGAACACGTCTTAAATGACTGTCACGCTAGGTCATGTGGTAGTCATCTCTATGGAATGGATACAACCCAGAAGATACTTCGCAGGGGATATTATTGGCAATATATATTTAAATATTATATCAAAGCTATCAAAAAATGTCCTCCATGCTAGCACTTTCGAACTAAAAAGTGCACCCACCCAGCCCCGTTACACCTAGTTATTGCTATTGGCCCCTTCGCTAAATGGGGCAATGAATTCATGCACTGTAATCCTACCTCAGACGGGGGCATGGTTACGTCATAGTAGCCATGGATTAATTCACAAAGTGGGTTGAGGCTATGCCTACATACACTGACGACGGCAAAACCGTTGCACTCTTCATGTTCAATCATGTTATAGCGGGGTTCGGAGTTCCTCAAGCTATAGTTACCGACCATGGTTCTCACTTTATGAACCACATGGTTGACGAATTGAGCACTATATTGGGTTTTCTCCATGAAAAATCAACACCTTACTACCCACATTCCAATGGATAAGTAGAGGCCATTAGCAAGGCCTTGAAAACCATGATCAAATGCATGGTGGGTACGCACAAGTACAACTGGCACAATATGCTCTTTTTCGCACTATGGGCTTATCGAACTTCCATCAAAACCGCCACTGGATTTACCCCCTTCCAATTATTTTATGGATTGGAGGTGATCCTTCCAATAGAATGCGAGATTTAGTCCCTCGAACTCATAGTTGAACTTCTCCTTAACACTACTGCTGAGGAAGAATGCTTCCTCTACTTGGAAAAACTCAACGAGACTTGCCGTGATGCCGCTCTTGCCAACGAGGCACATAAGAAACGCATCAAAGCGCAGTATGACAATTCAGTAGAACCTCACGTCTATAGCGAGGTTGATTTGGTCCTCACATATGACCAAAGACATGATAAGCTGGGGGCAGGAAAGTTCGAGTCCATGTGGCATGGACCCTACATAGTTAAATGTGTTCTAGAGAAGGGAGCCTACAAACTTGAAGACTATGACAGGATATCTTTAGGCGAACCCCACAATGGGATTTACCTGAAGAGGTACTATGCCTGAGGATTTCATGCATAAGTACGTTGTATATATTGTACATGGCGTGTCTGTTTTTGTGTGGTGTGACGCTTCTGGTTAGTGTGTCTAGATATTGTTTTCACTTCTTATACCATGTTTTGTCTACATGCGCAGATGGAAACCTGCTACAAATTTGCGGATGGCGCTAGCCGGCATACTCAAAACCTTCCTTCGGAAGCCTGGGTGCTTTACTCTCCCACCGACGAGCTTATCCACTGAAGAGGAAGTTGTCTAGGTTTCACAACCAACAATGCTGCGGAATATCAGGCAGTCATTGGAACCCTAAATGACGCTCTTTCCTTGGGTATCGACCATGTTGTTATCCATTTGGATTCGTAACTGGTGGTCTCTCATCTTAATCAGATTTATGCTATCCGTGACCCTACCTTAATCCATCTCTATACACGAGTCCATCTTCTGGAAAGGTCCCTTGAATCCATTCAATACTTGCACATTCCACGAGACAGGAACACAGTTGTCGACTCAATGGCCAACTTCATTCTAGACTGGTACATTGCACAGACATAATATATCCATGAAATATAAAAGCAAACATAACATGTAAATAATTCATCATATAAGCAAATATGTAAACAAGATCACATCAATCATCCAATAAAACACATAATGTATAAACCCGCCAGAATGTCTGTATATATATATATAAATCTGTACAAAAGTACAAAGTGGTAGTGCTAATACAAAATCCGAAGCATGATATATTTTAGTAAGAGTCATCTCTACAAAAAGTCTGAAGCTCATAAGCTTTCAGAATATACATGTACAGGCCATGTGCCTAAACCCTACAACGCACGGCCCTAGGCCGTTCAGCCCCAGGCTGAGCATGGTAAAAGACAACCACCTTCCCACCTTTCGGAGTAGCGTGCCGAAACGTGTTGGTACCCCTATTGTCAACTCCTGATATCAGAGTGGTAAGTCATACACTGCAGGATCTGGAATGCCGGAGGTCCTCTCCTAGAGCTTCTCCCTAATCGCCTCTTGCTCCTCAAGAGCATCACAGGCTGTGGGATCCATCTCTAGCACTCCTCCTCTCCGCACCTGGTGGAAGACTCCCAATGGTCTCTCTGGACCCACGTCTGCATAGAAACATGTAAAAATTATCAGTACTACTACTACAAAAGAAATCATAAAACATATAAAATATAAAAACGTGAGCAGTGATTCTTACCTATGTCACCCCACTGCATCCCCTCTGGAAGCACTAGGTCTGGATCTCCCCGGAAGTCTGTATCAGCATATGGATATTCCTCTATCATGAGGATCTATGCCTGCAGCCATGAGAAGAACCCGGTACCGAAACTGACAATGGCCCCCCCGCCACCATGGCGAGCCATCGCATCTTCCCATCTCAGCATGTGAGGATCACGTTTCTCCTGATCCTCAAAGCCCAGTTGAAGGCGCAAGAGAGGTACCCGCTCCATCATGAAAGATACCACAATCGAGCCATACCTAAAGAGTTTCAGCACCCCACGCTGACATTTGGTCAACTGATCCTTGAGGCTAACAAGAAGACCCTTGTACCAGTGAAACACTATAGGAGACATGCAGTCCTCAGCATACATCATTTGCGACTTTCTAGCCAAGTGAGCATCTCGACTACCAACAACTCGCACAACAATGAAGAGTATTAGTTGTAAGTTCATGTCCACGACATGATTGATGGGAATTTTCCCACCAACCATAGTTGTACCCGGGGTGCACCACTAAACTATCATGTCCTCAACTGAATGGTCACCACCCCGTGACCCGGTCAAAGACACAGGATTCCCTCGCTGGGATAATTCTGATAGAAAATAGATGTCCTCGACATATATGGTAAGCGTGTTCTCACCTATTCAAAAGTGTTGTTGAATTGGGTCCCAACATTGGACCAAGTATGTTAGTAGCTGGAATTGGGATCTCATACCTGGCACTCGAAAGTACTTAAGTAGCTCGCAGTTTCGCAATGCCGCGACACTTTGTGGATTGTTTTCCACTTGCATATCTTAGAGCTCATGCTTGCGTTCCCACCATTCAAGGACCATGTGTTGGTAGGCGGGTTTATGAGTCAGCATCTCGGATGCTGCACAAGGATAAGGATACTACAAAAGGAGGAAAGTAGCATGCATGGCGATAGTACTTTTTGTATTTTTTGGGTCATTTGGACTATGTCATATGTATTTTGGGTCATTTGGACCGCATGATGTGGCATTTTGGGTCATCTTTTTGTAGATTTTATTAAGAAGTAGTTAGGAGGTTGCCTAAGTGGACAGTAAATGTAAAGGCGCAAGCCTATAAGTAGATGTAGGTTTGTAAGTGTTGGGAGAGCTTAATATCGAAGGATCTGAAGATAGCTGAACACTGAGAGTTGATGATTGGATATCTTGCTATAACTAGGTTTTTGCAGAGATAAATATGATGTGACAGAGTTTTTGGGTAGAACCCTTATGTCTTATCTGTTTCTCTATGGTAAATGCATTATGCGACATGAATCTGTGAACGATGCGATGTTTCCTTGATACGATTAATGATTTACTGTTATATTTGTTGCATATTTATGGTTCTGTCAATGATAAGATCTGTTAAATGATGTCGCAATTATGATTAATGCCTGAGTTGATTTCTTTGATCTATTTTTTGAATATTGCAATAAGTTGATCAGTGAATGCACAACATCCTCCTTCATTTGGTGGAAACATGGTTCCATCAACTCTACCTTGAACATCTTGGGTGAGACCTCATCTTCTCTGGAGGTGTTACTGGACAGGGTAAAACCTGTTTGGGCCAGTGCTCAGGGAGATCGTCATGGGTTGGATGTCGATAGAGTGAGGAACTCCCGTCTTCTAGGTTTGTGTCAACAAATGGTTCCGTTGCTGGGACCGTAGTGCGAAGTGAAAGGAGGATATGTTGTGGCTTCCGAAAACAACAGAGATCCAAGATTGGTTCGACCTAAAGTTGCGAGAATTCACTGAAAAAGAAAATAAGAACCCTGGGATGTCGACAGACTAGTGACATGGATTGAGGACGAGCCACAAGATTGTGTTGGGGGCCTATTGGAAGGCGGTTTGATGAGTCAGCATCGCAACATTGCGGATGCTACGCAAGGACAAGGATACCACGAAAGGAGTAAAGTAGCATGCATGGTGATAGTAATTTTTGTAGTTTTTGGGTCATTTGGACCGCGTGATATGTATTTTGGGTCATTTGGACCGCATTGTGTGGGATTTTGGGTCATCTTTTTGTAGAGTTTGTTAAGAAGTAGTTAGGAGGTTCCATAAGTGGATCGTAAATGTAAAGGCGCAAGCCTATAATAGATGTAGGTTTGTAAGTGTTGAGATAGCTTAATATCGAAGGATCTGAAGATAGCTGAGGACTGAGTTGATGATTGAATATGTTGCTGTAAATGGGTTTTTGCGGCGTTAAATATGATGTGACCGAGTTTTTGAGCAGAACCCTTGTGTCTTTTCCATTTCTCTATGGTAAATGCACTATGTGACATGAATCTGTGAATGATGCGATGTTTCCTTGCTGTGATTAATGCCTAATTGTTATATATGTTGCATATTTATGGTTCTGTCAATGATAAGATTTGTTAAATGATGTCACTATAATGCTTAATTCCTGAGTTGAATGCTTAGATCTATTTACTGAATGTTGCAATACATTGATCACTGAATGCAGAAACATGGTTCTGTTAACTCTCCCTTGAACATATCGAGTGAGACCTCATCTGCTCTGTAGGTGTTGCTAGACAGGGTAAAACCTCTCTGGTACGATCCTTAGGGAGATCATCGTGGGTTGGATGTCGACAGAGTGAGGAACCCCTGTCGACTGGGTTCGTGTCAACACCATGGACTGGGTTCGTTTCAACACCATGGTATCACTCCAAGCCTACCAAGAAAGTCATTTAAACATGTTTAGAAATTCGCCCCATCAACCAAAACTTTTAATTTTTGCTACCTTTTGAGTTTCATTTGGCCGTTTGCGGTGGTGCAGGTTACCCATTTTGACAGTGCACCACTAGTGTAGAACTCCCTTTCAAGATCCACATCAGCGCAGAACCTGAGTGGGATTCCTGTGCCAGCCCGTGAACGCATTCACACCAACTTAAAACACTCAAAAACTACCTAAAAAGATAAAAAATAAAATTCTAATCCACTGAAAATTTTAATGAGGAGGTTTAGGGTTACCTCGAACTGATGGATTACGAAATGACTAATCATAGCTCCCGAAAATTGCAGTTGAAATTCAACTCCAAATGGCACTTTGCACTTCCAATTTGGTAAAAAACAATTGTGATCTATTTTCACTATTTCAATCTTTTTATAACAAAAAGAGAATATTCCTTTTTATATTTTGATGCTTAGTGGGGTTTTACTATAGTTTGGGTCATTTATTATATTTAATACTCCGTTAACCACTTTTGACCTAGTTTTTGAGCTACAGGTGCCTCATTAGTGTCATTTCTTGATGTGGTGGTCATCTACTAAGTATCATCAGGCATGAACACTCTCCGAGCGTCTTTTTGTAATTATTTCGGTCATTAATGTAAATTATTAAATGACAATCGAGCTACCTCTTTGTTCTTTCTCATGCTCATTAAACGATGAGAATAAGTCACCAAGTTATAGTTTATCACTTTTTCGGGATCATTAAACTCCAACGAAAAAGGAACCCCCCCAGAGTTTTCCTTAAGCTCTTTTTAGGCTCTCGAAATACGAAATGATTACCGAGCGAACTTGTCGCATTCCCGCTTGTTAAAGTATTTGAATGGTTGTCTTCCTGGTGATAGTTTACCTCTTTTTCGGACCAGGGGTTACTACTTATGAAAAAGGAATACTCTAGCCAATCATGACTGGAAGAGTCCTCTCTCGCATTGTTTTACCCTTTTCTAGGAGACGAGGCTAACTTTACGAAAAAGGACCTTTGGAGTCTTCTTTATTTATTTTCAGACTCTCTAAACATGAAATGATGTCGAGTTTACCTTCTATGGACTCGTTAAAACTGAACATTGAATGGCCCGCCATGGGACGAACCCCTCCTTTCCCAGGTTTGGAAAACATTTGGGATTGGACTCATCTATGAAATGAGCTATGCCGAGCATCTGGTTACCCTCATCAAGCTCGTTAAAAATACATGAGGCCCTCATCAGTCATGATGGGGAAAAAGGAAAGTTTTTGTGTTACACGTTTACTTATGGTAGTACTTAATTTCTCTTGAACATGGCACTCATTTTGCATCTTCATCCAGTACTTGTCCTTGAGTCCTATTAACTTCATGAATCTTGCTACTCCTTTGGGTCATCCAAAGAATACTTCCACCATCGGTTGCATTAGTAGTTGGCATCATTGTCGTTAGGGAAATATTGCCATATCATGCCATGACCATGTTCAAGAGATGTTTTCACCGCTCATCATTTGTAGTCAGTACACCTTCCATCATGTCGGTCTGCTCTGAGATAGTCTTGCATGTTACTGTACCATCCGATCTACTCCAAACATTTGTTATCGAGTTTCATGTCGGTGATGGGGGATTCATCATGGCCCTCCTTTGACGGGTTCATCCTTGTCTACTTGAACACATCATCCGAGGATTGAACTTAGAAACCAATCGAGTACCTTGGGCCTGCATGCCTCAATGATAGGTTACCTCGATTTCAACATGAGTTTACATCATTGACTCTTGATTGAAATATTTCATCTGGCGTTTGACTTCAACTCATTCATTCGCGCTTGATGATATGTACTATGATACCATGGGGATCATTGACATTAATGGTGGTTTCCCTTGCGCTTATTAATGGTATACATCAATGACCAGTAATGAAGTGGTTTCTACCATGTTCGACGTCAATACATTTGTAATCACATGGATAGATTCGTAGTATTGCGGGTTCAACTTGAAGACCCTGGGGAGTTATGTTTTCCTGAAGTTGCCATGGAGATTCTTTTGAGTCATATTTCATGGATCCACTTTTGTATTGGTTGTGGCCGTGTTATCATCTCATCATGGATCTACGCTTGTGTCTACTAGCCATGATTGTGTTCAGTCAGTCATTACTACCATGGATTTGCAATGTATTGATCGGCAGCCATGTTATGTGTCATATGATACTATGTTCTTAGAGTTAGTTGTACTGCACCAAAATCTTCTCTTCGATAAGTCCTTGCCATTCCTTCTATTAAAGCATTTTACTTGATTAGTTTTACCATCTTCATGCTTTGGGGGGCATTCTATTACACCCAAAATATACACCTTGTATCCTCAGTGCCTGAATCCCTGATGTCCCAAGATCAAGCTAGTCATTTAGAGCAAGTTGATGGACTTTATCGACAGTCTTAATTAGGCCGGTGCAGGTTGTCTTTGAGAAACATGCGTCGGCGTAGGTTTCCTTCATGCAACATGCAATGGAGTTAGTTAATGGGGATAAAGGTAGCTTTCAAGCAAATTCTAGAAGTTGGATGAGGTGGATCCCTACCCCTAACTCCTAGGTGAGCTGGCCTTCGATTCCCTAACCTAAAGGGAGGATCCCTTAACCCTCTCCCCATGATCCTCAACCTACTTTATCCACTTGGTCCTATAAATACAATAGCTATTCCCATTCCAAAGGGAGGAAGTCTATGGTACTCTTATGCTGGTGAAATTAGTTCAGTGATCCAATACTCTAGTCTTTGAGGCACCTACTTCTCTCTACGATCTTTGGTTTGGCTTGTCGGAATGAGATTGCGATGTTGAGGCATTGGTTGTAGTCAAATCTTCTATTGTACTTCCCACATTTTATACATTAATATAAATGGTTTCCATAAATGTCATTGTGATAATTATATTTATAGTTCACCTCCTCAACTATTTACTTAGACTAGTTAGTGTTTAGGCATACTTTACTGCTTGTCTTGTTCCCTATGTTTTGACAGGTCTTATAGCCATAGATCTAACGACCACAGAGCTCGGAACAACTACAAGGAGAAGGATCTACGAATCTAAGGTAATATGCTTAATTCCATGATCTCTAACTAGATCTAGGAAAGTTATTTCATATTCTAACTCATTTGTTCTAGACTTACATTAAGCTAGAGAGATCGTGCCTTAAGTCTGCTTTTGGTAGATTGTCTAATAGAAAAAACCAAGCATGTGAAAATTGAATCCATCTCTCAAAAGGTCTCCCACATACGAAACCATAACACTACTCTGCAAAGATGAACTCAAACAACTGAAGGTTGGTTTTCTCTCTCAAACCAACAATCGAACTGCTACTCCAAGTGAGATGAAACCAAGCAACACCAAGATCCAATTTCTTGTATTGCATTGTTCCAAACATCATGAGTAAAAAATATAGATCATCAAAGTACATAAGAACATCATACAAATGTACATCAAGAAGGTACATCATCAAGGAATTTTGAAAGTGCTTGTACATCCAAGTAAGTATATCATCATGTGCCCCATACACACAAACATAAAGTATTATATCAAATCTGCTCCAATGACATAGGTGAGGAGCCCATGTCCTATAATTCTAATCCAAAAGAATATAAGATGCATCGAAATAATCATCCATGTGTTCTTTCATCCAAGAAGTGGATGAAGAACCTCCACCAAAATCTAAAGCAAGTAAGGAGAAAAGAAAACAATGAGCCTTCAAGGGACTCAAAGGAGTACCATATGTGCATCCATGAGTATGTGTATCATCAAGAAATAAGAAATGATGTTTCTTCTAATAAGAATTTGTTGCAAACATATATCTATTCACCCAATTATTGGATGAAGTTCCTCCAACATCAAATGAAATAAGCAAGGAGCAAGGAAAATCATTAGTGTTAAGATGACACAAGCGAACATCATAGGCGTATCCATGTAGATGTGTATCATAATAAGGTAACAAAGGATGTTTCTGAAAATGTAAATAAGAAGGTGCTCTAGCCATTTCATCATCAAAAGGAGAGATAGGAGTTTCATACTCCTCCAGTGGCACCATCAGAAAGAACCCTTTAACCCATACTTCATTAGGATGATTGCTACAAACTATGGAAGTGTAGGATGTAGGAGAATGAACCAACTTACCCAAATTATCAGAAACTGCAGAAGTTTAATCATGTGAAGGCTCTATAGGGGTAGGATCAGTCACCTCCCTCAAAAGTGTGGAAATTTTCTCATAGGTTGGTTCCAAAGTAGAGGAATCATGCCCTTTTAAAAAAAGTGTGTAACTATTATCAAGAGGCAACTCAAGTTCCTCTTACACCACAACAAGTGCTTTGATCTCATCAAGCTCATATTCAAACACATTAATCACATGAAAATTTCCATGTTTCTCATGATCCACCATGTCATGAGAATCCACCAAGCAATCTACCATATGACAATCTAAAACACAGGAGGAAGAACAAGTATCTTTCAACCTCTCAAGAAGTTGCTCATTTTGAATTTTGAGCTTATGAATATCCTCATTATTCTTCAAGTATGCCTCATGTAACCATTCATTAAGCTCAACCAAATTGTTTCTATCAAAAAGAAAAGACATGAAATTACCTTTCAATCTTCTCCATGTCTTCAAGGAAGGATGGCCCCTCCAATGAAGTAGCTCTCCACCAATAATTTTACACCAATTCTTGAGTGTCATCGAGAGTATTCAATGCCTCTTGAATCTTATTTTCATCCATCTTCAAGGACCCTACAATAAAATGAGGTTCTTTCAATTCAAACTCCTCTTGTTCTTCCTTCTTGCTTGGACCAACTTCATGAATCTCAAGTGGTGATGGGAAAGTTGATCTTGGTTCTTTTTTCAACTGCTACAAGTTATTCATCTACATGATCAATGGAACGTTAGCTTGTAGCAACGCCTTCAAAATTGATCTCTATGTCACCAACATAGAGGTGTGAGTACTCATCAATAGGTATCCCTTCACAATTCAAGAATCCATCATAAGATTCTCTTTGATCCATGTACAAAGTAGAATGTGTCTCAGAATGATCTTCAGTAGTTTCAATGGAATATTATTCATGCTCATGTGATGTTTATTAATCTTTTTTAGAGTCACTTCGGAGTGAATTTCGATCCTCTTCATGTAATGCTTCTTTTGCTTCACCACCTACAGAACTAGGTGGCTCATCAGTCTCCTCATTTCGCTCCTCCTTTTCACTCAAATGTATATGATTTTATCTCCAAGGTTTTTTGCAAGAGGGGCACAGACCTTCCTTCACTAAATCCACATCTTCATCCTCGGGCCTAAATCCAAAAAAAACATCCACAAAAAATTTGAAGGAAAATTTCGAGGATGACTTCATAATAACATTATAGGCTTGATATTTTTGGGGCAGGGTTTTGCAAGTTTCCCTCCACCATGCTATTTTCTTCAAAGGATATTTCCTTGGTGGTGTGATCTCCCACTCTTCATATTCATTGTACAAGTGATCACAATAGTAACCATCATCACCTATGAATGTGAACTTGGTAGAGGTACTACAAGAGGGTTCCTCATACTGTCTGTCGTACTCTTCATATTGCTCATCATAGTCATCATCATACTGCTCATCATCCTCATACAAATCATAGTTTGAATCTGAATAAGACATGGCCGCAATTTTATTCTTCAATGGATGAATCAATGCACAGGTGCAAGGACCATCCTATGATACCACTGCAATATCCCTAGTTTGAAAAATTACTCCATTTTGGCCAATTTTAGAACCTTGAACTAGTGAAACCCCAAACTATCCCAAATGCTACAAAATGCTTTCAAATTATATATGGAGGGGATTGGTGTTGGTTGTGGACCTTGATCTTCCAGATTCAGAGATGTTGTTGTTTAGCCGTGTTTGTACCCCAGTTTCATATGATATGCAGGTGGACTGTACACTCACCCCAGCAGGGGGGTTTCGGGGGGCATTGCACCCCCACGAGGCTCCATAGGGTTTTTTCCAATAGTTTATGGGCCCATGGTTTTGGGTAACCCGTGGTATTTTCCCATTGTATTTCCCCTCTATAAGAAAGATATTGTAATACGGCTAGGGTTGATGTATTAGGTATTATGCATTGTAAATATCTTTGAGATCGTAAAAGAGAGACTGTGAGACAGTGAAGTGTAAGTGCAATGAATGTGTTGCAGGTTGTATACCTTCATTTTCTGGATGGTAAAATAATAAGGACTGGAAATTTCAGTGTGGATGTAGCCCATCTTGGGTGAACCATGATATATTGGTGTCTCTTTGTAATGTGTTTGTGTGATTTGTATTTGCATCTTGTTTATTTTTATTGCTCTGTGATCCTGTTTTTCTAACAACTGGGAGGAATTAATACACCTTATTTCAACCATTATACCTTTAATTCAAGGTTTGCAATTCTCAAGGAGGAAGGAAGGGGAATAAAACTAGTTGAATTGGATAGTTGAAAACCCCACTAGACTAGTGACTATTTGGCATTCCAAAAAATGTATTGCCTTCCCTATTTTATGATATGAGACTTGGAATTGACATAGGAACTCAAGGGAAACACAATTACAACTTTAGATCAGGTTTTAGGTTCTGCTACAACTCCCAAAAAACAACAGGTTGAATGACATCGAAATAGTGAGAAAATGGTCAACAAGATCATAAAGTTTAATGCAAATTTTTTTAGCAAAACTCCAAGGGTATGCACACAAAATTTGGTTTATTCATATTAATTCATATGCATATCAAAAAATAACCTAAAAATCAGAAAATATCTGACATCAAATAGATACAAATTCATCACAAAAACACCATGTAAAACTAGCTTGAAACTAGCTTGAAACTTGATTTTGCTTGGAGATATTACATGGCATGTATGGTAATTCGAGATGTGGTTCTCATATGTAGTTAATTAAAATTATATACTTCAAATAAAATGACAATGAAGTTCAAATATAAGTCACCACAATATTTATGCAGATATGAGTGCGCCATCACACTTATACATGGACATTGAGAGAGTTTTGAGAGAAAGATAGTAGAGAAAGAAGATAGGACATGAACTCGAACTCAAAGTGGGCTCGAACCTACATCGAAAAAATATCCATGAACCTCTGTTGAGAGGTATGAATGGACTATGCTCCAACCAGCCTGGATAGGAATCTTTCACCCACGAAATTGGTTCTAAGGAAAGGAGGATGAACATCCACTAAGCAAGGACAAGCGAAGCTCTCCCAAATTGCAAAGATGCAAATGATAAATGAACAAAAGCTTCTCTCCTTTGTCATATTACTCTTTTATTAACCTCATGTGGACTCCATATCTTGTATTCCCTGCAAGAGTCTTCACTCAACTCGAGTTAGGGAGAGATTCTCATAGAAGACACTTGTCCACTTCTTTCTTGCATTCCTCTTCCCCTAATTTGAATGGGGAATATTGGATGACCATAAGTCCCCCTATGCACCCTCTCGGTGGCTATTTTTAGCCCTGATATGTCATATGTGTCATAGGTATGCAATCCGGTATGAATTTTTCATATTTGTCATAGATTCTCCATCATTGTTGTCATAGATGCTTGAGAATCTAGCTACAAGTGTCAACTTCTCTATGATGCCTCTTCCTATTCCATGGGAGTTACTCTTCCTCTCCAATTCGACCTTCCAGGATTCATGCCATGAATAATAACTCTTCAAATCCCCCAAGTACGTTACCCTCCAACTTGAACTCGAATTGGTGAGAGAATGATGCCAAGTGTAGTGGGGAATCTTGCCACATGTGGGTCCCACAACCTCTTATGCTCACTCATGATCCAATGCCACCTTATTTTCTTTTTAATTATTATTATTTGACCCATTTAATGTGAATTTGTAAGTCTAAGGTAATTTTGGGTCTTGTATCTCCCTTATTCCAACTTTTGATGCTTCCACCCCCAACCTAGGGAACTAGTAAGTTAGTGGAATTTTTCCTCCATGATAGTTTATTTGGATGGGCACATTACAAACTTTGAATTGGGAATTTTCTCTTCAGGTGACCCACCTTGTCCATTTGGCTCTAATTTTACATTATTACTAACTTGGACATCATGCTTGGAGATTATTTGACCCTTAGCACCAATTTGACAAACTATCATGAACATGGCTAAGTGGTTTAGGCCATTGTGACCCAATGCAAAATTTTGGAACATGACATTTGCTACAAGATGTATAACGAATTCTGTTAATCAGGGGTTGATCAAGCTCATTCCAAAAACTTCTACTAGGGACACCATTGGAGGATCACAACCCATCACTCTATTAAGTGTTGCTTACAAAGCCATGGCTAAGGTGATGACACTATGGGTGAGAGAAGTTGCTTACAAAGCCATTGGCTAAGGTGATGACACTATGGGTGAGAGAAGTTGCTAGGAAGATTACGTAGAAGGAAAATACATGTTTTGTTCAAGGGTGATTTATTCTTAATAGAGTCATTTCAACTTTAGAGGACATGGAGTGGGATAGGGAATCTATGAAACAATCTATCTTTCTTAAAATTGATTTTTATAAATCATATGATCGAATTGAATGGTCCTTCATTACAGATATGTTGTCATGTTTGGGAATTGGTTCAAAATTTGTGGGGAAGATCCACACCTTATTCTCTTGTGCCTCAAGTTTTTTGGTAGTGAATAATACACTTTATCCACATATTCTTATGCACCAATCAATTAGATAGCGGTGCTCCTTCTCACCTTATCTCTATGTTATAACTGTTGATCCTCTTTGTTATTTTTTGGATGCTACCCAAGTTCAGGGGGATGATTCAGGGAATTTAACTTCTAGATGATTATGAGATTGTTAATAATAACTTTGTAGGTGATTTGTTGCTTTCTATTCGAGTTGACCAGGAATCTATGTCTAGTTGTAGGGATTGCTTGTATGTTTTCTACAAGGTATCTGGGGATAATATTAGTGATCATAAGGTTGGATGTTGGTTGGTTGGCATTGATGAGACTCCTAACTGGGTCACCTATGTTTGTACTTACATTCATATAGCTATAATAGTAAGGTGTCTTGGCATCCACTCTGGCGTGGAGCTCTCTCTAATGGCTATGTGGGATTGGTGTTTGCGGCATTTGCAGCATAATCTTTTCCTTTTCCAGAACAAAGGTCTTTCGTTTGCTGCAAAAATGACTATTGTAAGTAGGATTCTCTATGCCTCACACATTTATTATGTTTCTTGTTGGCTTCTTAGTAGGTCTCAAATTCATAGATTGGAATAGCTCATGTTGCGCTTGCGGCCAAAGTATGGTGGGGCTAGGGTCCTCACTATGGTACCTTGGTATGTTTTCTAAGGATAAAGGAGGCCCATGTTTGATTAATATGTCCACCGACAATATCATTTTGGCTTCCAAATGGATGATTCCATGTTTAGAAGGAAGATATCATTGGCAAGTATTATTGAGGCATTGTATTCTCATAGAGAAACACATTGGTAGGATCAAGGGATCATTTGGATTATGCGATTTAATTTCATCCCCTCATAGCTTCTAGGTATCAGGCTATTTTATTATCAGGATTATTTAGGTAGCATGGAGGAAGGCAGTTTGCCTCGTGTAGTTGCATATGTCAGGTGGGCGGGAAAGATGGGATTTGGTGAGAAGACCGATTTGGAGTTGGAAGATGCAAGGAACACATATTTTAGAAATGTCCCTCAGTTTCAAGGATGATGAATGAGTAAGAAAATAATTTATATTAGAGGGATTTGTGGGATGTTAGTTGTAATACACCAGGATTAAATAAAGTATTATTAAATAATTTTTGAATATTTTATGTTTATTTATTATTTAAATATTTTTGACAAGAATTCAAAAATAAAAACAATGTAATGGATTATTCTTTTATTAATAAAATTATTGAAGGGGGAGATAAATGAAATAGATGTTGCATGAGTGATTCTTGACCCACAAGAGAAAAAAGAAATTGGTTGAAGCTGCTGAGTGAGAACGTAAGGTGCAGGAGGCATCTTCCCCAAAATTAGGTCACAACTCTTAGTTGAGTGCTAAAGAGAAGGAGGCTCATAAATGACCAATTCCTATGCAAAATACTTTATAATAGTATGTCCATAAGAAGCAAGAGGCTAGCATTGGATAGGGATTGAATCTGATAATGAAAGAGATGGCGCATTAAGTGGATTTTTCTCTTGTGGTTTAGCAATCAGGCTTCGGGGTTCAGGAGAAAGTGAGACTTGGCTGCTCAAGGAGTTGGTTGGAAGGAATCGCTATTTCATCTTTGGTATCCTGATAGTTGTGCCAGGTATTTTGTTTTAGTTTCTTATCTATTTAATATTAGCTACAATAAGATTTCCATTCATATTATGGATCACAACTAACCCTTAGCAGAAATATATTTTATGCATCTAATTAGATTATGGATATACTATACAGATGTTCCAGTATCTCTTCTATATTGATTTCAGATTTAACTATTCTATCAGATTAGTATCTATGTTTATTTTGTTTCCAAATTTAAGTATTATGTCGAATCATTATCTTGGGTTATAAAATAATCAACACTAGTTTTAATTTTGTTTTCTAACAGATCTATGCTTTCAAATCAAGTATTGATTAAAGTTGTTTAAGAACAGAACCCAAATATGTTCACATGTTTATAACAAAACCATAGCAGGAACGCAATGAAAACTAAGTATAGCGAACGTAAACATGTAATTCTATCTTCCTAAAAATGATCAATGAAATCTACTAGAAACACGAGTTGAGAGGCCTCAGTACAATTAAGAAATATCTTAAAATGTTTTCTTTTCATAAACATTGTTTTAGATCGAAAAAGTCAGACTTGGAAGGATCATAACCTAAGTTTACGACTATGTATATCCTAATCAACATTATAAATATTAAAACATTTAATAATAAAAATCATAAATGATTTCAGGTATGATATCATCCAATCTTCATCATTTTGACAATCCCAACAAATGTCAGGTTTCTGCGCTAAGCATGGATCCTTTTCCACATTGGATTTTAGATCTATCGCACATCTAAGGACATATATAAATCTTGATAGATAATTTCTAATCTTCTTTTAAATACAAAAACCATTAATTGAGAACTTGGCAAAAGACCCAAATGAAATCTTGTAAAAATTAAATAACATATTAAGTTAAACAAAGGGATTCATATCCCTGTGGATGAAAATCCATCCACAGTCTTTATGGAAGACCAAATTTTTAAATTAATATTACAGATGTGGTAAGCTGTAAGCCATCCCCAATGGAGCCTATAATAAACTGTCAATTCGTAGGATAGGAAAACATGCCATATAATTTTTTTTTAAAACAGATGTTGGAATAGAGACAACAAGGAAGCCCTTTGTCAACTTTTCTTAAACCCTAAGGGTCAACAAGTTAATTATTCAACTTGTCTTGCTGAAGGCATAAGCCTGTGCTCTCCTCGCAATACTAAAACCCTGCACAGAGTCACCTGTAGCAACCATTAATTAAAATAGTTAGCAACTAAATTTCTGACTTAAATTTAAGGACTTGGAAGTTTAGAGGTTTGTGTTTTCCTCACCTGGGCATTCTAATACATGAGCTTGAAAGGATATGACCCTTTCTCTAACCTAGATGACGATCTGAACCTGCGTTCAACTGGCCACTGTCAGGGTCCACTCTAACTATAAATTAATTACATAAAAATTTAATTAAAGTCTATAACCTTAACTTGCACCATTTGATGACAGAGCCAGGGGTCGGTTCCTCTTGGACGCCTTATTAGTCCTCTGCCTACAAGAAGGATCACAAGTGTTCGTCTCAGCGAACAGAGAGGAATCAAAAATGTATTATACAAATTGCAGAGTATAGTTAAAACTTTTCTTACCTTTTTAATGTAATCTCAAGGCCGACAGGATGTCAGTGTTACAGTCACAGCAACAAGAAAAACTATTTTGTTGCAGCCCTTAAGTCTATGTTATAGTCGCAGCAACCAACAAAACTATGGTGTTGCAGCCCTTAAGCATCGTGATGACTTTAGGAATCAACCAAAAGAAGAGTGCCATTAACAAATGCAGCATAGTACACCCAAGATTTTACAAATCGCCATGAAGAATGCAGAGCCTCTGCTTACAGAGCTCACAGACCAAACAACAACAACAATAATGAAGTTTTAGACATCAAATCCACACATTAAACCCTACTCTAAACCCTTGTAATCTCATTACACAGATGTATGGCCAAGATTTTCGATCCAACGAAGGCCATAAAAGCCTGGTTGTGCTATCAACTCGCAGCCACGGTGGCTCATTGAATTCACAAACCAAACACAGTACTTCTATCATTTAATTAACATAACTTTATTAATGCAATTTTCAAAATAATAGAGGGCTATTGTATAAACCCCATAGATATTGTTTAAACTTTGAAATTAACGCACAACCTTTGTAGATTAATGTGAGAGCTTAGGAGCCAAGGTTATGCCTTGGTCCTTGAAACTCGTTTACATAAATTTATGGGTTGAGACTTTACCCTAAAGTATTTTAAGTACATCCTCATACAACCTTAACACCAAGCTATAAAGGGTAGAGCAGAGATGAAGACCGATACTTAGCCCTAAGGCTAAGCAAGGTCATGCTAATATTTTAGCAAGAACTTAAAAACAACAAAAAAAAAACCTGTAGGTATGATGGTAGCATAACCTCTGTAAATATCCATGAATTTGCAACCTGATAATTCGAAGTTTAAGAATTGTGTATGCAACTATGAACAACAATGTTAACTTTTACTTATATTAAGGTAACCTTTACATGCTAGGAAATATAGTGTTGTTTTACACATTTATTATGTGTATAATTTTTTTTGTTTATTTATGAATTTTGGAGGCACATTACATTAGTGACCAAACTTGGAAGGATTGGTGATCCATTGCTCGTGAGTTCTCCTTATCTTCTATAGATAGATATGTTATTATAAATATTATCATCCTTATTGCACATGATGACTTTATATATATATATATATATATAGCCCCTTTTGGTGTGATTGGGAATGTATTTTTGGGCACCCCTTGTTTCAATATGATTATCAAAGGTTGTACCTTCTTCTTCATAAGAAACATGAGCATATCCCTATTCTTAATTCAAAATGGGTGGCTATCAATGGAGAGAGTATTTCTATTGGGTGATGTTGGAGCTCTGGTATGATCCTCACCTTGTGGTGTTCGGCACTGCTTGAGAGTTTCAACATTGTTTGTTCTTTGGAAACTTCAGTGCGATTATGTTTTTGAAAATAATATTAGTTCTTTGTTTTCTTTTTTCCATCTATGAAAATATGAGGTACAAATCCATTTGTTACCTAGTGCTCTTCTCTTAATCAAAGAGACTAAAGGATTGGAGCAAGATATATTGCTAGCTTATTTTTTATAAGAAAAAATATATAAATATGAACTTATAGTTTTTTTGTTTCTTTGAGGATGGAGATATGGTTATTGATGTCCATACTCTTCTATTATATGATGTTTTTTTTTTTAATAGTTAATGTAAATATAAAGTATTTTAAAAAAAAATATTACTTTGCATTTATTTTTAACTTTATTTTCTTATTGTTTTTCAGCTACAAAAATATACTTTTTATATTCAAAAACAGAATCAAATAGTACATAACACTTCATGCAAATACATAAAACTCTCAAATATGCTAACATATAATCTTCCAATCCAAACTCCTCCAAAAATAAAACTAAAATGTAAAATAGAACTAAAATATACTACATAGGAAACATATGACTCCATCATCAAATACATAAAGACGGATATCTAACAATATGAAATGGACTTTATTTTCTTATTATTTACAATATAAGCTAAACTGGTTTATATTTTATAATTATTAACTAATAACAAATTAATTAAAATTGAAAAATTATATATAATTTATACATATTAAATAAATTCATATAAATTTCATCAAATTAATGTCTAATTAATTTTACATAATAAAACTATATTAGAATAATATAAAGTAAATTTATTAAACAAATGTATCTACGAACCTCCATTTACCAAATCGCCACACTAACAATTCTTTCTTACTCCATTTATCAAATCACCATACTAACCATTCTTTTCAATTCTAAAGAGCACTAAAGTTTACTTTCATTAAATTTACAAATCAAACCAATAATATAGTGCATCTATCTCAAACTCTTACAACTTTTTTTCTACATAATTTTTTACACCAATCTCCTAAAAAGTTTCACCTTTTACCTCTTTACAACTTAATTTTACTCTTGAAACGTTTAATATATCAACAACAATAAAGTTTTATTGGTCAAATCTCAGGCACTTACATCAAGTAACCACTTCCCAATTTTTCCAATTTCGTTTTTGGATTCAACCCTCCATCCAAACGGAATAGCTGACTTAATAATAGGCAAAGAAAGAAGCTTACAAAAGGGACCCTCATCACCATTATATTCTTGCAAATCTGTTCTCCATTCCATATCACTGACGAATGGATGATGCGTGATATCATAGCGTCTTCATATTATTCCACCCGTCATGATCTCCGCCGTCTTTTATGTGTGCCGTCAACTTCAGAAACCAGACATGAAGCCCCACTATCAAATCACAAGCAGCAGAGATATATCACATAAGCTAACTATAATGTTCCATTATTAACTGCTACATATTTGAAAGCTCCTAAGTTCACCTATAATTATGCTGCAAATGTATTAAATATCGACTTTTTATTCACTCACAACACTTCTCGTATATTCATATTTTCTAACTCTTTTTACTCACTATCACTCTATAACGACCGAAATAGACAAACGTGGTTGGTTAAATATGCATTTTTTTTTGTTTTCGTGGTTGGTTAAATAAATTGTGTCATCGTCAAAAACTGTAATTTAATTTCATGATTTCTTGAAGAATTTAATCTATGATTATTTTGCACAGGGTATTGAAGCGGGTCAACTTTTTTCATGATTTTTTCGTAAAATTCATGCACAACTCTACTGTTGCAGTTACATTTTCTAGCACTTCAGTGTGAATTATTTTCAAGATATTTTTACAAAAGGTTAAATTCTTAGAAAAGATAAAATTTGATATAGTTATGTAAATTTTTAATACATAAAACTTATATATTTAGAAACATGATTCAACTTTATACATTTCATCTTTTTTACTCAATGGAAGATATTTTGTGTAAGTATCTCAAAAAATCCAAGTAAGTTGAGGGATGCTTGATTTTTTCAGTTTTCTATTGCATCTAATGCACCAAAAGTGACCTTCATTAGCTTGCATTCACTCAAAAACTAAAAAGTAGGAAAAAATAATGCACTCACATTACTTTTCCTAAAGAAAAGTACACGCATTGCGTGTACATTTCAAATTTGAAAAAAGTTTGGCATTGAGGACTTTTTCCACCATGTACATTTCAAATTTGAAAAAAGTTTGGCATTGAAGACTTTTTCCACCTACATAGTGAATGAGTTGTCTTCTTTGGTTCTAGCTTCGAATTGTCAAACATGTGGTTTAACAACCTTATATATATATATGCTAAAATGATTTATTACTAATGAAATTGCACAAAGTTATAAAAATTTATGAGCATATTCCATATCTATATATATATATATATGAAAAAAATAGTGTTTTATATTTTTTACCTATTTTTATTTGATCATATGTTATTTTATAAAAAAAGTATTTTTTTTATTTTCTTTCTAACTTTTTATGGGAATGGTTGAAATGGTTTGTTGCTAATAAAATTGCACAAACTTATAGAAATTTATGAACATATTCCATATATACATATATATATATATAAGAGAAAACAATATTGTATTATAATCTTTACTTATTTTTATTTGATCATATATCAAATTTTTAAAAAAAATAATTTTTTTATTTTCTTTCTAATTTTGTATTGGTTCGCCTATTTTTAAAAGAAAAAAGAATTTATACAAGTAAAAAAACATTTATTCTTTTAAGACCCTCATAGTAGGGCCTAATTCTCAACCTCTTGGGGGCTTCATTGAATTTTGCAATTAAAAAAATTATAATATTAGCATTAAAAATTATGGCAAAATAATGTTGCATGAGAACCGCATATTAACTACAACTTTACAAATTTTGTTTCAAAATTTTTTAGTGTTTATATACAAATCCCGGGGCCTAACACAAACATATGCATTATGGGCCTAACACAAACATATGCATTATGTTTTAGAAAATAAAAAGATCGCACCAATCTTAGCTATTTTATTGGAGTTATAGTAATTTTCCATAAATATAAGTTATATATTCTCGAAGGTAACTCAATTGTCTAAGTTTTATCTTTTTACACTATGTTCTAAAAAGGTGTACAATACCTCTAATATTTATTTTTACTGATTATATTTATGTTTTTCTGGTTTTCCATTAAAACTAATGTGTCGTAGCATTACCTTGCACCAACCCTTTTGCCAACCACTTAACCCCAAACTCTATGCAATTTTGTTTTCATTCAACCACCCTACAACGACAGACACAGAGCCAAATATGCAATCCTTACACTCCTGTAGTTATATCCCATCACAGGTCATCTTTCACAGACTAGTTTTTAATCTACCCAATAATGAGGCTGTAAACGAATTTTCTTTTTTAATCGCATGGTTCTTTAAAATAACTGCGTCTCACTGTCAAAAACTGCAACTTGATCTGACGGTTGTTTGAAGAATTGTTCACACTAGTTTTCTACGCAGTAAGCAAATTAAAATAAATTATGTGACATCGTCAGAAACTGTAATTTAATTTCAATGTGGCACATAGCCAAGTACTATAGGTAAGTAATAAAAGACCATTAACTACACCAATTGTTAGAAACCATATTCCATTCAAAGATCTATCAAGCGATGGGTATACTCTGCCACCCTATCTGTATGTTATTGCAACACATGCTTTAGGATATCCCCTTGAAGCTAATCAATTCCAAGGGCAAATCAGAGAGCCGAACGTGGTCTCCTGAGGCAAGCATATTTATATGTAATGTCCCTACATGGTTTTGCTTAGCTTGACTTCTCACTTTTCGTATACCTTATTGCGTCCAAGAGGCGCATTCTACAGTTCAATAGGGGATGTGTAATTTTTTCCATATTTATACGGGAGTTGACACGTATCTTTTTTAAAAAATATGTCCACTCAAATTAGATTTAAAACACTTACAAACACACACACACACATATATATAACTAAACAAATTGGATCAATTAAAAAGCTTCCTCAACATTTACACTCTAAAAAACTTTTTGCATCTCCGGAAATTTGATCCCTCTCGGTGCTAAGTAGATCCCCTTTTATGATGGATCTATACAAGCCAAATAAAATATCTTCTCTCTGGTTAGTGCCCATCATTCTATCCATATAGCCGGTGAATCGTTCAACAAAGATTCTAATCCAAGGCTAGTAATGGATCCAACACAATGCTAATTATGGGATCCAATAAAGTGTTTAATAAGGTGCTTTTAAAGAAATTAGTATTAAAAATAAATATTTATTCAAATTAAAATTGATTAGTTAACTAAAAAGAAATTATTATACATTATCACATAAAATATTTTTAAAGAAATTAATAAAAATATATATATATATATATATATAAATTAAAATTAAAATTAAAATTGTTTGTTTAAATAGAAAGGAAAAACAAAATCTCAACTTAGTCTTGATTACTTTATTATAATAATTAAAATTATTTTTATATTCACCTCAATCCTAGTAACTTCACATCTCACAAATTTATAACAAAATTATTTTCATATCCATCTATGTACTAAAAATTTAACATCTCACAACTTATATACAATATTTTATTATTTATTTATAAATTACACAATACTCAAATTAATATAATACAAAATATACTTAAAAAAACAACGAAGATTTCATTACACAATATCTCATAACTAAATATTAATATTACATATTACTATCAATGCTTTTTATTCATTGAAAAAATATCATGGATCATTTCTTTCCTCATTTTACTCTCATGTATCCTAAATCATGTATATCCTCTTTTTAACCTCATGTAGCATCTATATCCACAATGATACATAAAATAACATAGAAATGGTATTGTGAGGAAGGATACATAATAACATAGAAATGGTATTGTGGAGATTCATAGGAGAAATTGAACGTTGAGGATTGAAAAATCTCAGTTAAAAAACATGTCAATTCGACAAGACTTCAATTTCAACTACCATGCTTATGAGATTTTTATAATTTTTCAAGTACCATGTTTATAAGATTTTTATAACTTTTTCTATTATATAGATCATGGTAGTTTTTATCATAGATATCATGGTATATTCTTATAATTTTTTCTATCGTAGATATCATGGCAAAAATTGGATGGTGAAGATCCAAAGGAGATATCCATTATCCAAGATTCAGATGTATGTTAGGAATAGTCAAATTTATATTTTTTTATTCTTAGTTTGAAACTTCAACTATCATATTCATACGATTCTTATCCTAAATATTTGGATCCAAATAAATGAACAAAGAATAAAACATAATATAAACATAATATAAAAATACATTAACAAAATATTTAATAGAGTACATTTATAACTAATTAAGATTCATTATTTCCTCAGGAAACTCTAAATCCCACCATGTATCTTGGGGTGGTGCGTGAGGTTATAGTGTATTGCTCCATAAGAGGAAAGCATGTTCACTTGAAAGCATTGATCTTTTGTAGAGGCATTATCCACACCCAAGTTTTACTCAGTCACCCGAGAAGTCTTTATTGAGTAAACTATTTTTTTATTATGTTTTAAAATTTAGTTTATTTTGATTTATTATATGTATGAATTTTAATTTTAGTTGGTATTTAGAAAATTTTATATTTATATTTTCAAGGTAAACAATAGATTCTTATTTATACTCTTTCATCTTAGTAGAAAAAATCAATATAAATGTAATTTGTTAAGTAATCATTTTTTAAATAGTTTTTCTTCTTATCTATTAAAAGCATTTGCGATTAGGAATGCTTGTTATAGGGTGGTTCTACACAAGGTCTTTATTGTTGATTTTGATAGGTTGAATAGGGACTTCAAAGGATGAATTGTTTCCAACACTTAGCTTTAAGCAGAATAGTAAATCAATAGGTATTGATGGACTATCTTGTGAGTTTTACAAGGGAATGTGGAATATTATTGGAGATTACTTCAATCACATGGCTTGAGAATCCTTTGTTGTAATATCCTTAGTTTGAAAAATTACTCTAGTTTGGCCATTTTTCTAACCTTAAACTAGTGAAACCCCAAACTGTCCCAAATTATCCCAAATTATTTTGAATTCTATATGGAGGGGATTGGGAGGACTTAATACACCCTAATGCAACCCTTATACCTTTAGACACTCATTAGAAACTTTCAGGGTTCACAACTCTCAAGGAGGAAGGAAGGGGAATAAACCTAGCTAAATTGGATAGTCGAAAACCCCACTAGACTAGTGACATTTTTGCATTCCAAACATTGTACGACCTTCCCTATTTTATGATATGAGACTTGGAACTAACATAGTACCCCAAGGGAAATGCAATTGCAGCACTAGATCAGGTTTTAGGGTATGCTACAACTCCCAAAAAATAGCAGGTTGAATGAATTCAAAATAGTGAGAAAATGGTCAACGAGATCATAAAGTTTAATGCACAAAATTTTAGCAATAATCCAAGGGTATAGACACAAACTTTGGGTCATTCATATTAATTCATATTCAGCTCAAAACATGAGATAAAACTCGAAAAATATATGATATCAAACAGATACAAAGTCATCACAAAAACACCATGTAAAACTAGTGAGGAAACTAGCTCGAAACTTCATTTGCTTGGATATATTACATAGAATGTATGGTAATTCAAGATGTGGTTCTCATATGCAGTTCATTACAATTATATACATAAAATAACATGACAATGGAGTCCAAATATCAGTCACTACAATCTTTATGCAGCTATGAGTGTGCCATCAAACTTATATTACATGGACATTGAGAGAGTTTTTAGAGAAATATAGTAGAGAAAGAAGATAGGACATGACCTCGAACTCAAAGGGGGGTCGAACCTACATCAAAACATCTCAATGAATCTCCATTGAGTGTTATGAATGGACTCTCCTCCAACCAACTTGGATAGGAATCTTTCACCAACGAAATTGGTTCTAAGGCACGGAGGATGAACATCCACCATGCAAGGACAAGCTAAGCTCTCCCAAATTGCAAAGATGCAAATGAAAAATGACCAAAATCTGATATCCTTTGTCATCCTCCTCTTTTATTAACCTCATGTGGACTACATATCTTGAATTCCCTCCAATATTCTTCACTGAACTCGAGTTAGGGAGAGATTCTCATAGAAGACACTTCTCCACTTCTTTCATGCATTCCTCTTCCCCCAATTAGAATGGGGAATCTTGGCTGACCATAAATCCCCCTATGCACCCTCTTGGTGGCTATGTTTATCCCTGATATGTCAGATGTGTCATAGGTCTGCAATCAAGTCTGAATTTGTCATATTTTTCATAGATTCTCCATCATTGTTGTCATAGATGCTCAAGAATCTAGCTACAAATGTCACAACTTCTCTATGATGCCTCTTCCTCTTCCATGGGAGTTACTCTTCCACTCCAATTTGACCTTCCAGGATTCATGCCATGAATAATTCCTCTTCAACGTACCCAAGTACATTACCCTCCACCTTGAACTCGAATTGGTGAGATAATGATGCTAAGTGTAGTGGGGAATCTTGCCACATGTGGGTCCCACAACCTATTATGTACCCTCATGATCCAATTCCACCTTATTTTCTTTACTATTATTATTATTTGGCACATTTAATGTGAATCTGTAAGTCTAATGTCATTTTGGGTCTTGTAGCTCCCTTATTCCAACTTTTGATGCTTCCACCCCCAACCTAGGGAACTAGTAAGTTAGTGGAATTTTCCTTCATGATAGTTTATTTGGATGGGGACATTACAAACTTTGAATTGGGAATTTTCTCTTGATGTGACCCACCTTGTCCATTGGATCTAATTTTACATTATTACTAACTTGGACATCATGCTTGGCAACTATTTGACCCTTACCACCAATTTGACAAACTATCATGAACATGGCCAAGTGGCTTAGACCATTGTGACCCAATGAAAAATTTGGGGAGATGAAAAATCCTCCCCTTCCAATATTGTTTTTCCTCAATAAATTTCAAACATGGATGTTGAAGAACCTGCTTTCCTTCCAAAACTTTGCTTCCAAAACTTTCCTTCCAAAACATTGAGTAGTGGCACTCATGTACTGCAATTGTGTGTTTCCAAAAGTAAAGAGATGTGGATTTTATTTTTCATATTAATATCTCCTATGACATCACCACTAAAAAACAAAATATTAATTAAATCCATCAACACAAAATTTGCACAATTAATCTCTACTGCTTTCATATTTTGGAAACCCTTTCTAAACTTTCAACCCGTTTCCTCACTGTATAATTCTTTGAAGTTGCCATTGAGTTGCCAAAATTTGACTCTTCAAGCTTCCAAGAAAATTTTAGCAAGGAACCACCATGCTTGCTACTGCACTAATCTGATCACAATCACCTTCTCAAGTGGTGAATCAATCTCCAATACTACTTGTTGCCCCCAAAATTGAAACCAATGAGACCAAAAATAATCCTAGGGTCCCAAATGATTATGATACATGCATGGCGTTAAATGTCTACTATGAAAGGCCATGAAAAATAAGCATGTGAAAATAGAATCCATCTCTCAAAATGTCTCCCACATAGGAAACTGGAACACTGCTCTGCAAATATGAACTCAAACAACTAAAGGATGGTTTTCTCTTGCAAACCAATAATCGAACTACTACTCTAAGTGAGCTGAAACCAAGAAACACCAGGATCCTATTTCTTGTATTGCAGCGTTCCAAACACCATGAGTACAAAATATATATCATCAAAGTACATAAAAACATCATACAAATGTACATAAATAAGGTACCTCATCAAGGAATCGTGAAAGTAATTGTACATCCAAGTAGATCATCATGTGCCCCATACACACAAGCATGAAGTATTAAGTGAAATCTTATCCAATGACATAGGTGAGGATCCCATTTCCTATAATGATGCTCCAAAATAATGTAAGATGCATCAAAATAATCATCCATGTGTTCTTTCATCCAAGAAGTGAATGAAGCACCTTCACCAAAATATGAACCAAGTAAGGAGCAAAGAAAATAATGAGCCTTCAAGGGGCTCATATAGCTCAAGTGGTGATGGGGAAGTCGATCTTCATTCATCTTCAAATGCTACATGGTCTTCATCTCCATCATCAATGGAAATTTGGCCCGCAGCAACACCTTCAAAGTGATCTCTATGTCACCAACATAGAGGTGTGAGTACCCATCAGTAGGTACTCCTTCATAGTTCAAGCATCCATTAGTAGATTCTCTTCTATCCATGTCCAAATTAGAATGTGTCTCGAAATAATCTTCAGTAGTTTCAATGGAATATTATTCATGCTAATGTGATGTTTCTTCATCTATTTCAGAGTCACTTGGGAGTGACTTTCGATCCTCTTCATGTAATGCTTCTTCTGCCTCGCCACATACAGAACTAGGTGGCTCATCGGTCTCCTCATTTCGCTCCTCCTTTTCGCTCAAACATATATGATTTTATATCCAAGGTTTTTTTCAAGAGGGGAAAAAACCTTTGTTCACTAACTCCACATCTTCATCCTTGGGCCTATATCCAAACAAAGCATCCACAAAAAAAATCAAAGGAAAATTTTTAGGATGACTTCACAATATTAATATTCATTGTACAAGTGATCATATTCATGTTGGGGTGGGGTTTTGCAATTTTCCCTTCACCATGCTATTTACTTCAAAGGATCTTTCCTTGGTGGTGTGATATCCCAATATTAATATTCATTGTACAAGTGATCACAATAGTAACCATCATCATCTCTGAATGTGAACTTAGTAGAGGTACTACAAGAGGGTTCCTCATATTGTCTATAGTACTCTTCATATTTCTCATCATAGTCATCATCATACTGCTCATCATACTCATACAACTCATACTTTGAATCCGAATAAGACACGGCTTCAATTTTATGGTTCAATCGATGAATCAATGCACAGCTATAAGGACCATGCTCTGATACCACTATAATATCCCTAGTTTGAAAAATTACTCCATTTTGGCCAATTTTCGAACCTTGAACTAGTGAAACCCCAAACTGTCCCAAATGCTCCAAAATGCATTCGAATTTTGTATGGAGGAGATTGGGAGGACTTAAGAAACCCTAATGAAACCCTTATACCTTTATAAACTCATTAGAAACTTTCATGGTTTTCAATTCTCAAGGAGGAAGGAAGGGGAATAAAACTAGTTGAATTGGATAATTGAAAATCCCATTAGACTAGTGACTGTTTGGCATTCCAAACACTGCATGACCTTCCATGTTTTCTGATATGAGACTTGGAGTTGGCTGAGGACCTAACCTAAAGGGAAATACAATTGTATCTCTATATCAGGTTTTAGGTGATGAATATGATTTTCCTTGATGACAATACATTAATGACAAAGGTTAAATTGGCGACAAGCAAGGACAAGTTGATGACAATGGAAAAACATTGAAGTGGAAGACAAGCAAGCTAAGCAAGCTATAAGACATGGCATTGGATGGATTGAAGACATGAAGGAAAAGGATAAGCAGCTGTGACTTGGCTAACATGAAGTAGAGACTTGGAAAAGACATGGAGAATACACATGGTAAGGTTGGCAACATAGCGAGCATGACAAGATGACATGGTGACTTTGAGGGAATAACAAGAAGAATGACATGGAAAAAGATATGATGATGAAAAGGCACCAAGCATGTCAAGGGATATGGAAGATTTGATGACATGGAAGGCATTTACATGAGGTTGCGGGCATTTCCAAAGCATGTTGCAGACATTTTAAGAAGGCCTGTGGGAATTTTAAAAGAAGTGTTGCGAGCATATTGGAGATCCCATTGTGGGTATATGAAGGCCCTTGCGGGAATTTTCTTAAGACATTCCTGCAGGCATTTTCATGAGACTAGTGCAGGCATTTTATGAAGGCCCTATGGGCATTTCTCTAGAAGAACCGCGAGCATATTTTGAAGGGATGAACAAGCCTTTGCGGGAATTTTATAAATCCCTTGCTAGCACACTTAAGGTCTCCATGCGAGCATTTTTGGAGGCTTATGCGGGCAAATCAAAATATCCCTTGTGGGCATATTTTGAAAAGCCATGAAGGCATAAAGAAGAAGCTTGCGGGCATTCTGGAAGGCCATGACATGGCATGAAAAGGATAAAAGAAAACATATGATGATGGGGCAGCAAAAAAATCATATATATATATATATAATTTGTTTAGGATAACATGGAAACAAAAATACATTACAAAAGATGACATGTTGGCCATTTGATTTATCTTTGTAATGATGAAATAAAAAAATGAAAAATAGAAATGTCGGCCCATCAAAATCATGAGAAGAACTTGTATAAATAAAGTCCATCCGCCTCATTCTATTGTGTGCATGTGGTGGAGGATCGGTTGAGTTATAGGGAGCTATGAAATTTTCGGGGGTACAGTGGCAGTAGTAGAAGATTAGCAAGAGTATGAATGGATTAACTTTTACATCTCTGAATTTCGGGCTTCACGGAGGCATCAGTAATGACACATTGATGATGACAGTATGTGAAGACATGAACAACATAATGAAATGAGTGTGGACAAATGTAGGCAAAATAAAGATATGCATTTTGATGTGTGTCTGAAGCTGATTCGAGGAACGGATAATTGGTTGGTGTGATGTGTTGGTGTTGATGTGAGCTTCAGTGATTTGGGAATCAAACAAGGGTTTCTTGTTTGGTGATATATGTAATTTGCAGACTTGAGAAAAGTCTGATATATAAATTGTAAATCTTTGTATTGTTGGGATGTTGGTGCATCCCAGTTAGTTGCATCTCACATAATTATAGTGTTGTTGGTTCCACCTTTGGGTTGTATCCCATTCTGTAGATTGAAGTCTCCAATCAAAATATAAAAAGTTTGCAAAGCCTATATCTTGTGTCTCTTGTGGGGTGTCTATGATGTGCTAATGATAACGTGCTCTATTTGATGAATGACATAATTTAAAGCTGATTTTTATAGATATATATCTCAGTTTGAATGGTGATCTATGACTGAATGTTAAAGTGGAAATGAAAATGATATATGTTAGGGATTGAATAAGTAAAGATTGGTATCAAGTGCTTTGTCATTGATTCACCCCCCCCCTATTAGTGATCCATTGTGTCTAACAATTGGTATCAGAGTTGGGCCTTCATCACAATCCTAGCAAGCTTGAAGGAGATCCGTGGACACAAGTGGAAGGAAGGTTATGGATTTTTATTCAGAAGATGGAGTTCCATTGTTTAATGAATCAAATTATGAATCTTGGAACATCAGAATGAGGGATTATATACAGGCACAGGGATATCATATCTGGGAATCAGTTGAAGATGGTTACACTCCTCCAAAAGGCAAACCAAAGGGAGAAGCAACTAAGAAGCTACATGAAAGCAATGAAAATGAACTAAGCTTGATTATGATGGGCTTATCTCCATCAGAGAAGGAAAGACTAAATGTTGGTAAGTACACTGCAGCCAAAGATCTTTGGCTCAAGCTAGAAGAAGAATACCAAAGAAGAAAAGTTCAAGACATAGACGAGGAAACAAATGTCAATACCTTTGAAGATGAGAAACAAGAAGAGAGTGAGGTACAAGATTCAAATGCAAATGAAGGTAAGGACTCTCTTGTTAGTAAAAATTTTGAATGTGATGATATTGAATTTCTACTTACAAAAGATGAGAAGGAAGACTTATTGAAATTCAGGAAGGCGTTTCCATGCACCCTATTGGATATGGATATCAAATTCAATTCAAGGCTTAGAAAAAATATTTTGGGGCATTTGAAAATTACCAGAAGGTGAAAAAGGATTTTCTCATGAGTTTCAAACTCAAGAACAAAGAGTTGCAAGATGAGCTAGCAGATCAAAATAATGAAATCATAATATTAAAGATTGAATTAGCAAAAGAACAAGAAGATATTGGAGAAGATACTAAAAAACTTGAAGAGACAAGAAGGGCCAATTTTGATTTGAAGATTCAGTTGGAAGAAGCCAAGAGAATAGGAGATATAATGAAGTTTCAGTTGGAAGAAAAATAAGAGACAAATCAGAGGCTTGAAATGGAAATTGTTGGTCCTAGAAAGAAGATCGAAAAATCAAACACTCATGTGAAGTTCAATAACAGTTCAACCATATTGGATGAAATACTGAATTGTCAAAGGTCACCTTTGGACAGATCTAGTATTGGGTATATGAACGAAGAAGAAAAATATGAAGGTGGCACTTGGTCTCCCAAAAATCTAGAAGCAGGTCCATCATTCTCCAAATGTAAATACAAAGTTGCTCCCCATGCATCTGCAAATGAATACAAATACATTGGAAGTTCAAGAATGCAACAAGGAGTTGATTCTATCTTTCAAAGAAATTTTTTTAGAAGAAAATCAACTCCAAGATAGAACCAAAGTCCCAGGTATGAAATGGTTTTAATGGTTACTATTTTTCTTTTTCTAACTTTGGTCATAATGCTATGGATTGTAGAATAAGTGGTGGAAGACCGAATGACAAGATTAGATGTTGGACATGTGACCAAATTGGACATTCTGCTGCTGACTTTCATTCATTGATATGCTACACTTGTGGTGGTGTTGTCCATAAATCCCAAGTATGTGCAAGTCGAAGAAGACAATTCATGAGAAGTTTCTCATACCCATCAGCAAGGAAATTCAATGAGGCTTGGAAGAAGGATGATAGAGACAGATTTGAAGGCCAAAGGAGAAATGATCACAATCAAAGACATCCTAAGGTATGGGTAAGAATGAATATCTTTCAAAATTTAAATGAAGTGGATGATAAGTGCACAAATGAAGATGGATTAGATATGGCAAGCCATGTTTGAGGTCTATCAAAGACCATGGTATACCATGAGTTCATTATGGAGGATGAACTCAAATGGTAAATAATGGCTCTCCAAGCATAAATGCAAGTCCAAGGATTGTGGTTGAAATGTTAATCAAGATATGCATGTGTAAGGGGGAGATATCAAAAGTCAAGATGTTGAAGTTTCCTTCTTTGACATTGGTTGAAAACAGGTTGACATTATTGTTCTTGAAGTGACCCAATGGAAAGAAGAAAGAGTGAAAAATATTGAATCATGGCATGGTGATCCATATGAAGTGCACAAGGTAGAATGACTGTGCCAAGTTTGAGTACACAAGTCTGGTAAAGAAAAAATAATGATAAGTACAGCAGCCGAGGCATCCACAAAGAAGCATCTTGGGTTGCTCCAATAGAAATTTGCTAACAGAAGAAATTAATGCAGAGATGAAGTCTGGAAAGCAACTAGTTATTGAGATTTTTATCATTGTATGAAGACAACCTGATTTCTAAAGACAAATCAGAGTTAATTTTACATGATACACATAGTGTACCAAATGGAAGATTTGAAATGTTCTTGACAAAGAAGGTTGGTGGAATATTTGAATATTGTTTGAAGACATCTTGAGGACAGATCATGAACAAAGATTTACATATCAAAGAAGTACAGCAGGTGGTAAATAAACAAGCCTTATTTACATGACAAATTGGACAGGAGTAATAATGATGATGACAAATCAACATTATTGAGGATGACTTGGAACTTCAAAAATTGTAGAGCATTTGAAGTAGAAACATCGTGGAAATGTTGTGAAAAACATGATTGAAATTATTTTTTTTAAAAGAGAGAATATTATTGAAAGAATTTTTTATTGAGAAATGGTTTGATTTATAGGGGGAGTATGGGATGATGATGTCTTGAAAATTTGATGCATGTGTACCTTTTATGAATTTTCTAGACAGGACTTTGATGAAGTTTGAAGCAGCATAAGCTCAGGGGGAGCAATTTGGCATGAAAAACCAACTGCAAAAATTTGATGGACAATGTGTATATTAAACATGGCAAGGTACAATGATGATCTCAAAACACGCCCAACTCAGTCAAAAGAGGAGACTCACTTAGAAAATCAAGAAGTCTACAAGATAGGGGGATTATGTGTGAAGATGACAAGTGATGATCAAACAATAACAAGTCCAGATTAGAAGTTGACATGGAAGTATTCAAGGATATTTTTTGGGGGGAATTATGAAGCTTTTGATGGCTAAATGATTAGCCCTTTCTCATTAATGCCAAAGTGGGAGAGAAATTAGGTTTCCATCAATGAAAAAGGGGGATATTGATGAATATGATTGCCATTGTTGACAATACATTGATGACAAAGGTTAAATTGGCGACAAGCAAGGACAAGTTGATGACAATAGACAAACATTGAAGTGGAAGACAAGAAATCTAAGAAAGCTAGAAGACATGGAATTGGATGGCTTGAAGACATGAGGGACAAGGAGAAGCAATTGTGACTTGGAAAACATGAACTGGAGACTTGGAAAAGACATGGAGAACACACATGGCAAGGTTGAGGACATAGAAAGCATGACAAGATGACATGGTGAGCTTGAGGAATAACAAGAAAAATGACATGGAAAAAGATATGATGATGCCAAGGCACCAAGCATGTCAAGGGATATGGAATATTTGATGACATGGAAGATAAATGACATGGCAGGAATTTACATGAGGTTGCAGGAATTTCCAAAGCATGTTGGGGGCATTTTAAGAAGGCCTGCCAGCATTTTAAAAGAAGTGTTGCCGGTATATTGGAGATCCCATTGCGGGAATATGAAGGCCCTTGCGGGAATTTGATTAAGACATGCCTTTGGGAATTTTCATGAGACCAGTGCAGGCATTTTATGAAGCCCCCCTACGGGCATTTCTCTAGAAGAGCTCTGGGCATATTTTGAAGGGATAAACAAGCCCTTGCGAGCATTTTAGAAAGCCCTTGCGAGCATACTTAAGGGCTCCATGCGGGCATTTTTGGAGGCTTATGCAGGCATATCAAAATAGCCCTTGTGGGAATATTTTGAAGAGCCATGAAGGCGTAAGGAAGAAGCCTACGGGAATTCTGGAAGGCCATGACATGGCATGAAAAAGATAAAAGAAAACCGATGATGGCGGGGAAACAAAAAATCAAATATATATATATATATTTGTTTAGGATAACATGGAAACTAAAATACATTACAAAAGATGACATGTCAGCCATTTGATTTATCTTTGTAATGATAAAATAAAAAAAATGAAAAATAAAAATGCCATGTCGGCCCAACAAACTCATGAGAATAACTTGTATAAATAAATTCCATCCGCCTCATTCTGTTGTGTGCATGTGGTGGAGGTTCGGTTGAGTGATATGGAGCTCTAAAATCTTCGGGGTATAGTGGCAGCAATAGAAGATCAATAGGAGCATCAATGGATTAACTTTTACATCTCTGATTTTTGGGCTTCACTAAGGTAGCAGTAATGAGACATTGATGATGACAGTATGTGAAGACATGAACAACATGATGAAATGAGTGTGGACAAATGTAGGAAGAATGAAGATATGCATTTTGATGTGTGTCAGAAGCTGATTCGAGGAAGGGATAATTGGTTAGTGTGATGTGCTGGTGTTGATGTGAGCTTCAGTGATTTGGGAATCAAACAAAGGTCTCTTGTTTGGTGATATATGTAATTTGCAAAATTGAGAAAAGTCTAATATATAACTTGTAAATCTTTGTATTGTTGGGGTGTTGGTGCATCCCAGTCAGTTGCATCTCACATATTTATAGTGTGGTTGGTGTTACCTTTGGGTTGTATCCCATTCTGGAGATTGAATTCTTCAATCAAAATGTAAAAGGTTTGTAAAGCCTATATCTTGTGTCTCTTGTGAGGTTTCTATGACGTGTTAATGATAATGTGCTCTATTTGATGAATGACATAATTTGAAGTTGATTTTTATGATATATATCTCAACGTGAATGGTGATCTATGCTGAATGTTAAAGTCGAAATGCAAATGATATAAGTTAGGGGTTGAAGAAGTCAAAATTGGTATCAAGTGCTCTCTCACTGATTCACCACCTTTCTCAGTGAGCCATTGTGTCTAACATTAGGGTCTGCTACAACTTCCAAAAAACAATAGGTTGAATGACATTGAAATAGTGAAAAAATGGTCAACAAGACCATAAAGTTGAATGCACAATTTTTTATCAAAAATCCAAGGGTATGCACACAAAATTTGGGTCATTCATATTAATTCATATGCAGCTCAAAACATAATATAAAACTCATAAAATATCTGATATCAAACAGATACAAAGTCATCACAAAAACACCATGTAAAACTAGTGAGGAAACTGTGGTTCTCATATGCAGTTCATTACAATGATATACATCAAATAATATGACAATGAAGTCGATATATCAGTCACCACAATCTTTATGCAGCTATGAGTGCACCATCACACTTATACATGGATATTGAGAGAGTTTTGAGAGAAAGATAGTAGAGAAAGAAGATAGGACATGAACTAAAAATTAAACGGGGCTCAAACATGCATCGAAAAATATCCATGAATCTCTGTTGAGAGGACCTATGAATGGAATCTCCTCCAACCAACTTGGATAGCAATCTTTCACCCACGAAATCGGTTCTAAGGCAGGGAGAATGAACATCCACCATGCAAGGACAAGCTAAGCTCTCCGAAATTGCAAAGATGCAAATGAAAAATGACCAAAATCTACTCTCCTTTGTCATAGTCCTCTTTTATTAACCTCATGTGGACTCCATAGCTTGAATTCCCTCCAAGATTCTTCACATAACTTGAGTTAGGGAGAGATTCTCATAGAAGACACTTGTCCACTTCTTTCTTGCATTTCTCTTCCCCTATTTTGAAGGGGGAATCTCGACTGACCATAACTCCCCCTATGCGCCCTCTTGGTGGCTATTTTTAGCCCTGATATGTCAAATGTGTCATAGGTCTGCAATTAGGTCTGAATTTGTCATATTTGTCATATATTCTCCATCATTGTTGTCATAGATGCCTAGGAATCTAGCTAAAAGTGTCACAACCTCTCTACGATGCCTCTTCCTCTTCCATGGGAGTTACTCTTCCACTCCAATTTGACCTTCCAAGATTCATGCCATGAATAATGCCTCTTCAACTTACCCAATGAAATATTTGGGGACATGAAATTTTCTACAAGATGTATAACAAAGTCTATTAATCAGGGGTTGATTAATCAGGGGTTGATTAATCAGGGGTTGATTAATCTCATTCCAAAAAATTCTTCCAGGGACACCATTGGTGGATCACAACCCATAACTCTATTAATTTTTTCTTACAAATTCATGGCTAAGGTGATGACACTATTGGTGAGAGAAGTTTCTAGGAAGATTGTGCGTAAGGAAGAGACATGTTTTGTTCAAGGATTATTTTTTCCAAATAAAGTCATTTCAACTTTGGACGACATGGAGTGGGCTAGGGAATCTAGGAAACAATCTATTTTTCTTAAAATTGATTTTTATAAATAATATGATCCAATGGAATGGTCTTTCATTACATATACGTTGTCATGTTTGGGAATTAGTTCAAATTTTGTGGGGAAGATCCACACCTTATTCTCTTGTGCCTCAACTTTTGTTGTAGTGAACAATACACTTTCTCCACATATTCTTATGTACCAATCAATTAGATACCAATGCCCCTTCTCACCTTATCACTATGTTATAACTGTTGAAACTCTTCATTATTTGTTGGATGCTACCAAAGTTCAGGGGAAGATTTAGGGAGTTTCACTTCTAGATGATTCTGAGATGGTTAATAATCACTTTGCAGGTGATTTATTGCTTTCTATTCGAGTTGACCAGGAATCTGTGTGTAGTTGTAGGGATTGCTTGTCTATTTTCTACAAGGCATCTGGGGATAATATTAGTGATCATTAGGTTGGATATTGGTTGGTTGGCATTGATGAGACTCCTAACTGGGTCACTTGTTTTTTTATATACACTCATATATCTATAATAGTAAGGTATCTTTCCATCCCCTTGGTGTGGAGCTCTCTCTAATGGCTATGCGGAATTGGTGTTTGGGGTATCTGCAACATAATCTTCTCCTTTTCTAGAAGAAAGGCCTTCCATTTGTTGCAAAACCAACTATTGTAAGTAGGATTCTCTACGAGTCACATATTTATTATGTTTCTTGTTGGATTCTCAGTAGGGATCGATTTCATAGATTGGAATAACTCTTGTGTTGTGCTTGCGGTCGAAGTATGGTGGGGCTAGGGTCTTCGTTATGGTACCTTGTTATGTTTTTACTATGCCTAAGGACGAAGGAGGCCCAGGTTTGATTCATATGTACACCCACAATAATATTTTGGCTTCGAAATGGGTGATTCCATGTTTAGAAGGAAGATCTCCTTAGCAAGTATTATTGAGGCATTGTCTTCTCATAGAGAAACACATTGGTGAGATCAAGGGATCATTTGAATTATGCGATTTAATTTCATCCCCTCATAGCTTCCAGGTCTCAGGTTATTTTATTATCAGAATTATTTAGGTAGCATGGAGGAAGGTGGTTTTCCTCATCTATTGGCATATGTCAGGTAGGCGAGCATGATGGGATTTGGTGAGAAGACCGATTTGGAGTTGGAAGATACAAGGTACACGTATTTTAGACATGTCCCTAAGTTTCAAGGATGATGAATGAGTAAGAAAATAATTTCTATTAGAGGGATTTGTGGGATGCCAGTAACCAAACTTAGAAGGACTGGTGATCCATTGCTCGTGAGTTCTCCTTATCTTCTATGGATAGACATGTTATTATAAATATTATCATCCTTATTCCATATGATGAATATATATATATACATATATACATATATATCCCCTTTTGCTGTGATTGGGAATGGATTTTTGGGCACCCCTTGTTTCAATATGATTCTGAAAGCTTGTACTTTCTTCTTCATAAGAAACATGAGTACATAGCCTTATTCTTAATTCAAAATATGTTCCTATTGATGCAGAGAGTATGTCTATTGGGTGATGCTGGAGTTCTGGTACGATCCTCACCTTATGGTGTTTGGCACTGCCTGAGAGTTTCAACATTGTTTGATCTTTGGAAGCTTCAGTGCCATTATGTTTTTGAAAATAAGATTAGTTCTTTGTTTTCATTTTTCCATCTATGAAAATATGAGGTACAAATGCACTTGTTACCTAGTGGTCTTCTCTTAATCAAAGAGACTAAATGATTGGAGCAATATATATTGCTAGTTTAATTTTTATGAGGAAAAAGATATAAATATGAACTTATAGTTTTTTTTTGTTTTTTTGAGGATGGAGATATGGTTTCAATTCTGCATACTCTTCTATTATATTATGTTTTCTTTTTTTAACAATTAATGTAAATATAAAGTATTTAAAAAAAAATATTACTTTGTAATTTATTTTGAACTTTATTTTCTTATTTTTTTCAGCTAAAAAAACCATACTATTGATATTCAAACACTGAATCAAATAGTACATAACAGTTCATGCAAACACATAAAACTGTCAAATATGCTAACATAACCTTCCGATTCAAACTCCTCCAAAAATGGAACTAAAAAGTACTACATAAGAAACAAATGGCTCCATCATCAAATATATAAAGACTGGTATCTAATGGTATCAAGCGGACTTTATTTTCTTATTATTTACAATATAAGCTAAACTCGTTTATATTTATAATTATTAATTAATAACAAATTAATTAAAATTTAAAAATTATATATAATTTATACATATTAAATAAATTCATATACATTTCATCAAATTAATGTCTAATTAATTTTACATATAAAAACTATAATCAATTTTACATATAAAAACTATATTAGAACAAGATAAAGTAAATTTATTAAACAAATCTATCTACGAACCTCCATTTACCAAATCCCCACACTAACCATTATTGATTACTTTATTTATCTAATCACCATACTAACCATTCTCTTGAATTCTAAATACAATACAATTACGAGTAATAAAGTTTACTTTCATTAAATTTACAAATCAAACCAATAAAATAAATAATATAGTGCATATTTGTCTAACCTAAAGTTGTTGTCGTGAACATGTATCTCAAACTCTTTCAACTTTTTTTCAACATAAATTTTTACACCAATCTCCTAAAAAGTTTCACAACTTAATTTTACTATAGTGGTCAAATCCCAGGCACTTACATCAAGTAACCACTTCCCAATTTTTCCAATTTCGTTTTGGATTCAACCCTCCATCCAAACGAAATAGCTGACTTAATAAAGAAGTTTCGAAAAGGGACCCTCATCACCATTATATTCGCGCAAATCTGTTCTCCAATGCCGAACTTACAGAGATTATATCATAGCGTCTTCATATTATTCCACCCGTCAACTCCGCCGTCTTTTATGTGTGCCGTCAACTTCAGAAAACCAGACATGAAACCCCACTATCAAATCACAGGCATCAGAGATATATCACATAAACTAACTATGATGTTCCATTATTAACTGCTACATATTTGAAAGCTCCTAAGTTCATCTAGAATTATGTTCCAAAGGTATTAAATATCGACTTTTTATTCACTCACAACTTTTTACCCTTTTTACTCACTATCACTCTACAACGACGGAAATAGACAAACGTCTTATCATATACACATGGAACTGGAAGCCCTACACTTCTCTATGAAAATTCCATCATGGTTAATTGTTCACATAGTTTTCTACACAGCCAACCAGTAGGTTATAAGCAATTTTTTTATTTTTCGTGGTTGGTTAAATAATTTGTGACATCCACAAAAACTAATTTAATTTCATGATTTCTTGAAGAATGGTGTCCCATATTTCAAAAACAATTAATTTAATCTATGATTATGTTGCACAGGGTATTGAAGCTGGTCAACTTTTTTCATGATTTCTTCGTAAAATTCACGCACAACTCTATTGTTGCACTTGCATTTTCTAGCACTTTATTAAATTGTCACTGTTCAATTATTTTCAAGATATTCTCACAAAACGCCAAAATCCTTTCTAATGAATAAAAGATGGATTTTTTTTGCTAAACTAAATTTTCAACCATGTTCTTAAAAAATTCCTCATTTACAAGTTAATTTGCATATTTAAACATTAATATATAATCTAGTTATATGAGTCAAATCCCATCTACTTACACGATGTAACGACTTCGTAATTATCCCCGTCTCGTTTCGGAATAAAACCCTCCAACCAAACGGAATACCTGGAGGGTCGTTTCGGAATGTTCTCCCCCGTGTTATATGTGTCACGTCGACTTCACGAACCAGACATGAAACCCTACCCTAAACTATAAAACGAAAGACACAGATAAATGTCTTTATCATTGACATGGCTATATCCACGCGGGGCCCTACGCTTCTCTAGGTATATCCCATCATAGTTCAATGTTCACAGACTAGTTTTCTATCTATCCAATAATGGTGTTGTAAAGCAATTTTTTAAATTTCATGGTTATTTAAATAAAGATACCTTTTTATACAGGTATCTGATGACTATTCTAAACCCCAATTATTTTTGTCTATTATTGTGAAAAACAATAAAAAATGAAAAAAAAATTCTACGCTTACTTTTAAATTACACAATAATATAAAACACATCATAAAATACACAATATTATAAATTTTATTACTTAATAAATAACCTAATATAATACATCATAAGATATTTGTATACTAAATTTTATCACATAACTAAAAATATATCATATTATATAATATGAACTTTCCAAAAACTAAAACTATATTTACACTTGGTATTCCCACATATATATTACAAAAAAAAATAGAAATAGATATTTATATCCATCTAATTACCATCTGTAAGCAATTAATTCTATAGTTATTTAAAGAAGTTATCTCATAATCAAACACTACATATTTAAAAAACTTCATATACTCACTTTCATTTACAACTATATTTCCCACTTAATTGTGCAAAACTAGTTTTTTTTTCATCAACAAGAAAACCATACTTGTTATTCACCGGGAATTAAAGTATACATAAGGTTTTGCTTCCAAAAACTCTTAGAAGGAAAAACAAAGACAACATCCAAAACTATGTTCATATGTTCACAGACTACCCCCATAAGGAACATGAGGCAAATACACAACACAAAGCAAGCATTGAAAACCATTACAAGCATAAAGCAAAAAGAAGATTCTCCTATGAGTTACAATCCAATAATACTGTAGAAAGACACCACGGCCCCTGATAGAAAAAAAAGACATGATCCTAAACCGAGATCGAAGGCTCCCTGGATTGAAACAATGAGATGCGAATCAGAAAAGGAAAGAGTGTCTCAGGACACCAAAGTGTGATTTTCCCACTCTTCGATATGAATGATAGTTGTAGATCATAGGAGAGCCTTCTTAGGTAAGAGGTTAGCTTCCTGATTAAACTCCCTAAACACATGATGAAATTTAATGGAATGGAAAGAATCAATGAGGCTTTTGATCCTCTGTTTCCACCAACCCAGGTGAAGAACCTGTAACATCCCTTTGTTTAAAGCCTAGTCCAAAATGACCTTTCAGTCACCCAAGATCTGCAAAGAAACTAAATTTTTCCTCCGATAAAAAAAAGAAGGCCACCCATCACAAGCAACTCACTACTAGAGTTAGTACCTCTACCATAACTCATCCAATAACGGTACCAGCCAATAGAAGAAACAAGATTCATTGCAATGAGAAACTGGTCCAATACTTTAGATATGCCATGCACCCTAGCTATGCCATTGTGTTAATTCGGGACCAAGGGAGTGGGTAAAATGTCTTGCATATTTGTGTATTGGATAGTATCAGAGAAGAGACTGGATAGAGGATATAATATGGCGTGGGCTCCCTAGATCTCTCTAGCAAAAACTCTAACATTGAAATCCCCTTCTAGGGTTACACGAGGATCATTCAACACACCAAATTCCACAATATTCTTCCAAAATATCTCCCTATTGTGATAGGAATTAGGGGATTTTTGAGGTAAATATGGGCCTCAAAGCAAAAAATGTACCATCAAAATCCAGTATATAAGAACCAATAGCATTCAAGATGATGATGTCAATCATGGGGTAAAATTTCTAAAATTTTATAAAATATTGATGTTTTTATAAATATTTAGTTAACCTTGCATGGTGTGGCTAGGATGGAAGTATCCTTAATATGGATGTCGAACTTATAAAGGTGTTTTCTTTATATTTCCCCTAGAGTTGATTTATAAAGTATATTTGGTGAAACTTTGGAGTGTCATACTCTTATAAGAATAAGTGGATAATAATGATTATATTTTAAAATAGAGAATAAAATATGTATTTGGATGAATAACCATTAGAATATGATTCTCAAATGATCAAGATGTCTAAATAGGATGAGTAGCACTAAAATATTAACATAATTGTTTATTGGATGATGGAAATGAAAAAATTACGCCCCATTTACTCAACATTATAACGAGGATATATGTGTGCTTTAGATGATGATGATGATGATGATGCTGGCAGGAGCGAGATGGGTTCTCTTGGATCTTGGCAGGAAAATATTGAATTCCTATGCTTGGGGGCTAGGCAAGAAAACTAGAAGAATCGATGGCCCTTCTAAAAGGAGTTGAGATCACAATCAACATAAACCTCAGTGACTTCTTAGTCCTCGAACACTCCAGAATAGTGGTTCAAAAATTGAGGATATCCTTCAAATATGACCCTTCAAGTTACAATAGAATCCAAAAACACATTGTAAACCTCCTCCACTACAAGAAGATAGACTTCCTACATACAAGATGGGAAAAAATGAGAATGTTGACCGAATGGCCACCATTGCAGCTCGTCTAGGACAAGGAATGATAGCTTTTAATGACTATACCCCAGAACAATGTTGGATCCCATGAACTACATATTAAAAGGTTGTGGAATCTCTAAGGCTTCAATCATGACAAATGGGACTAGGGTATGGCATTGTTCCCATTCAAAACCTCATCCAAACTCACATAGCACAAAGGAGGGGGAAAACTAGATGTGCAAGACAATTCTAAGTGTAGTTAACAAGGAAACCTCGTGGCATAGAAGTAATATGGCCAAGTTAAATGATGGTGGCCTCATTGAATGCAGACCATAGGTGTTAGGAGCCAGTATCTTCACCATTAATATTCACCCCCTTCACACAAGCAAGGTAGGGATTAATGCTATCCTTCGTCAGATGGATTTTATAAACAATAGTGTTGGATTATAAACTGATCTAGGGGCTTCCAATGTAGACCCATTTTCTTCGCGGTTTCAAGGAACCAACAAAACCCCTTCTCACTGGCCCTTTCGGCAATAGCTTGCGAACAGGCTGAGGTCTCACATGAGGTGTAGCTATGGGGGCACTGCGGAATTAGGTTTCCACAGCGATGTGATGAGTTGTTTTGACAAGGCTATTGCATAGTGGATTATTAGACTTGCACTGCGAGCTGACGACTGTGAGACGATCAACCGTGTCGCGATCCTTACTTCTGCAAGCGAAGTTTCCTGCGCACCCTGCGCATCTACGGACTGCGCGGTTCAGATAGAATGTGATTCACAGGACAACACAACTGACTTATACGCTTCATCTTCCAAACTTAAACACTATGAATACTTTACTTTGACACTTAATCAACCATCTACTGCCTTAGATTATTTAGCTTTATAACAATTACAAGCAGACGAAACATACAATGTTGCATGCACCCAATACTGCACGTCGAAGGGTTATACAATCCGAACTCTACGTACACATGCGATTATTCAATGAACTAACTTCTTCACAAACTCAGAATACCGTGCATTGAATATTTATCCATTCACGTAATACTTAACATATTATTCCCAACTCATCCTCTTGGCGAATACATTCAAAAGCATTAACATATAAACTGATAAACAAGAATTCAAGCATGAACTGTAAGTAAAATGAGCAGGTGCCAAACATAAAAAATCACACTACACAGGCTTTAACGTGGTTCACCCTCTGGATGGAGGCTACGTCCACAAGAACTATTGATGTATTAATCTTTGGGAAGGGTACAATAGTTCTTTGTCTGCGCACTCAGCCTGCAGACTCCCTTCTCTCTCAACAGGCCTCTGCGCACACAGCTTGCAGAGCCTTTACAAAATGTCTCTCGACAGAGATCTATTAAGTGAACAACAAAATAATCATAATGAAGAGTCTAACCCTTTCCCATACAAAATATGCCTTATTTATAGATCATGCCCATAGGTCATGTATTTATAATTCGAAGGAAAAAACCCTTAGGTTTACAAAACTGTCACAGTTTCCCCCAAATCGGACTACTGGCTCCTGGTATCAAATCTTCTCTCATGGCCGTCGTCCACGCATGCTTCACGTCTCTATCAGCCTTGTTGTTGTGCGCATGCCAACAGGTCACTTTCACCCAGCCGTGAGAATCATGGAGTAAGATCAATCTCTTATTATAAGAACTTATTACTTAGATCTTTGTCGCAAGCCACCAAATCTATTTATAACAGCCATTAGATTTTCCCTTTAGGATGGTAGGTTAATGCGTGGAATTAGGTCGAGGCCGCATAAGTTTACTATTTAACTATCGTAGTTTAGGTCTTTTACTTAGGGCTAAACTCTATTCATATGGCACCCTAAGATTCTCATGGCTTTTCTGCCATCTCATCTTTTCTTTTGGATGGGTTTGGTTGTTTATCATTTAGTTGCATTTACTATTCTTAATTTTGTAGTCAGACTTATAATCATGACACTAACTCGAGGTCCATTGGTGGGGCCTTGGCCTTGAGCTCCTCACCAAGGCCTATTTACATAATTATAATTATTTTACAAAAATAATAATAATAATTACGGTTAAATTGGAGGGATGTTACACCTCCTCTGCTACAAGAAGATAGAATTCCTACATATAAGATGGGAAAAAATGAGAATGTTGACCGAATGGCCACCATTGTAGCTCGTCTAGGCTAGGGAATGATAGATTTTAATGATTGTACCCCAGAACAATGTTGGATCCCATGAACTACACCTTAAAAGGTTGTGGAATATCTAAGGATTCAATCACGACAAATGGGACTAGGCTAAGGCATTGTGCCCATTGAAAACCTCATCCAAACTCACATAGCACAAAGGAGGGGGAAAACTAGAAGTGCAAGACAATTGTAAGTGTAGTTAACAAGGAGACCATGTGGCATAGAAGTAATATGGCCAAGGTAAATGATTGTGGCCTCATTGAATGCAGACCGCAGGCGGGAGGAGCCGGTATCTTCGCCATTAATATCCACCCCCTTCACACAAGAAAGGTAGGGATTAATGTTATCCTCCATCAGATGGCTTTTATAAACAATATCATCATAGAAACTAGTCCACTCATGGAGGATCTCTGCTATGAGCTGACCCAAAGCTTGTGTGTCTCCTCATCGCGACACGAAGCAAGCCACTTCTCTCCCTTGAGTGTTTTGGGAGAAATGAACTCATGGATGAAGCAAACTATAATAGTTGCAGACTGGCTTGTATAGAGTCGAGGATATATGAACTAGATGGAAATATGTGAGAGCACATGGAAACAACATAGGAGGTTAGGAAAGACATGCAACCCATTCTGTAGCTATTGCAGGGAGGAAATGGTCAAAAATAACTCTCATATGGGGTGCATCCCTTCGATACCAACTCAGTCAACCAACCTTTCTTTGGACTGTTTGGAAAGGCTTGAATGTCACAGCCTTTGGTTTCTTTTTTCTTTCGTGGTTTCTAAATGTCTTTTTGTACTCTATTATGTAAACAATATAGAAGAGTCTATTGCACTAACATAATGTTTTTTAGTAGGAGTTCAGTAGGAAAATATCTAGAATTTTTGCAAAGAGCTGGTAGTTCTATAGGAGAACTCTTGGAAAACTTATGTAGTTCATTACTATTCCTCTTTTTGAATACTTATATTTGAAAAGGATTGTTGTGCTCAACAATTTAATACAATCTCTCTTCTAGTTTTTGTTTAAAAAAAATTGATGATGATGATTGTTGTTAAGGATTATACCCTATAGCAGGGGATGGATGCTATGAATGTACATGGGGCTTGACAGATAAATATATTAGGGTTTTACACTAATTACTGTAAGAAAATGAGATTTAGGGCAAAGAGAAAGAGTACCTTATTTATGGTTGTTGGTCCTAGCTTTCTCCTGATCTCTACAACAACACACCTACAAAACCAATCAACCTTCCTCAAAATGATTTGAATATAAATAGATAATGATATTGACAAAACATTATAGCATTAATTATAATCGAACATCCAATGAAATTCACATTTAACTGGGATGGGAGGGATATTGTGATCTTTATTGTCAAAGAAATGCAACAAAATACAATTGATATACTTGATCTTGTTCAAAACACTTCTGCAACCAAGTGTTGGGCTCCTAGTCCTCTCTTGACTAGAAATTCCTTCAGCATAACAATAGATTTCTTCTCAATATGCCCCTTCCTCATGGCTTCTCTTTGTATTTATTCCCAAGGCAGGAAGTTAGATTCGTGAGGTAGTTGAATTGGGAGGTTAGGGGAGTTATAATACCAAACTCAACTAATCCCAATTTGTATTCTTAATATATTTTTCCATTTCATCTTAAGCTGTACACAGGTAGTACCATAGGGGACTCGCGCATAGTGCGCAACTAGTGCTCTTAATGACTGATGCATACAATCTTTAGGATATGTGTGTGGGTTGTCCATAGTGGAACCTGCGCATGATGCGTTAGATTCCAATTATAAGAGTGGCACATTTCCAATGAAATATGCAAAAAAAAGATAGTTTTCAGCTAAAGATGTAGGATCTCAGCACTAAGTCATCTAAGGTCAACCTAGCTCTTCTATCCATAGTGTCATTTTGTGTGATCTAAAGGGAAATGTGATCACGGACGAAGAAGTGCAGATTTGAGCTATAACAATGATGATTAACGTACAGTGAGACAAACTTTGGTTTATCATGCCTTAAGTAGGGTATTACTTGGTTCTCTTTAAAATTTTGTTTCTTTGCTCAAAAATCTTGGTGAGAAGTTTTCCGAGCTCACTATAGTTTTGGCAAGTTAGGAGGTTAGAAAGTTTTGTATCGTAGCAAACACTATGAAACTCAGATCTAATGTGGATGTAAGAAGGGCACTCTAAGAGAAAGTTATTTTCATCCTCAACACTCATAGACTCACAAATATGGAAAACCCTTTCCGCCCATGGAGTTTTAGGAATATACCAATGCCTTGTTTCACTATGGAGCTCACGAGAGTTCGTTGTAATATTGGCTATATTAAATTTCTTGCTTTACTACGGAAAGATACTACTGATCTTTCAAATTAGGGTTAATGAGCTCATTATAGTATCTTAATTTTCTCTTAACCACTAAATTTTCCTAAGTAATAATATTTTTGACATCATTGATTTTTTCCAAAGTGTCATTTTCATCAATACTCCAATGGTCTAACCAAGCCATAATATCTTTACCCCAACCGTGCTTGAAACGTAATTGATTTTATTTTGATTTGATATTAAAACAATTTTAAAAAGTATCTCGTTTCCTATAATATTAAATAAATTCATATAAATTTCATCACATCTAATCAATTTTACATATAAAACTATATTAAAACAATCTAAAATAAATTTACTAAACAAATCTATCTACCAACCTCCATTTACCAAATCACGACACTAACCATTCTTTCTTACTCCATTTATCAAATCACCATACTAACCATTCTCTTCAATTCTAAATACAATTACAAGTAATAAAGTTTACTTTCATTGAATTTGCAGATCAAACCAATAATACAGTGCATCTCTGTCTAACCTAAAGTTCTTGTCGGAACATCTATCCCAAACTCTTTCAACTTTTTTCTTGATTAATTTTTACACCATCGCCTAAAAAGTTTCATCTATTGTTGGTCAAATCCCGGGCACTTACATCAAGTAAACACTTCCCAATTTTTCCAATTTCGTTTTGGATTCAACCCTCCATCCAAAGAGGAATAGCTGACTTGATTATAGGCGAAGAAAGAAGTTTCCAAAAGGTACTCTCGTCACCATTATATTCGAGTGGATTATTTCTTTAAGTTAATAAGATAGTTAGACTAATATTCATAATAAACTTATGTAGATTGATTCCGAACGTATTATGGGATCTATTTTTTAATGTACAATATGGGATGTTTTTTACTCTTCATTGTATTCTAATTTGTTGAGTACAATATGGATTATTTAAATAATACCCAAATCCATTCATTTAAAGTTTTTATTATTATTTTAAATTATACATATTAATATGGTTATGTAAATAAGGTATTGTTTTTATTTTATTTTATTTTTAATATTTTAAATTAATAAGTTATTTTCTTTTTGGGGAGGACAATTATTCTTCTCAATCACCCAAGTTATATTTAATGAATATAAAAGAATTACAATATTACATTAATAATATTATTCAATTTATATCAATTTTATATTTTAAACCTATTAATAATGAATAATTAAAATGAGAAATTCTAAATATAAAATTACAAGTTCAAATCTCCAAAAGTACTTACTTATATATATCATATAATTAAATAAATAATTTATTAAACAAAATATATATATATATATATATATATTTAATCCATTTTATAAAATAATCATACTATTCACTCTCTTGTATCTTGAATTTAATATGAGCAATAATGTGAATACATACTCTATTTTATTAAATTTCTAAACCAATGAAACTTTGTCTACTTATATATAAATAAAGATTTGTTAATTATATATATGTATATAATTTAATAAACATAAATTTATTTATCAAGTAGATTCACATTAAAGTTTAATATAGATTGTCATATAATATTTAAAAAAATAAAGGTAGTGGTATTATTATTATTATTATTATTATTATTATTATTATTATTATTATTATTATTATTATTATTATTATTATTATTAAAAAAAGTAGATAACTTCAATAAAAACTAAAAATCAAGAACATTATAATAAAAAAAATGGATTTTCTTATTGAATTAAGCTAGGACTATCAATGAGAGAACTACCGAGAGTTTACCAATACTTTAAAGGTGAAATAATGAAGATGGATGTCTATTTTGGTGGGTCTTGTGAGAAAATAAATCTGATTTTTTCATGTTTTTCAACTTTGGGAAAACGAAAGTGATATTTTTGTTTAGAATTTCACTTTGTAGTAAAAAGAAAACTTTTAGAGAATTATGTTAGCTTTCTATTCATAATTTTTTTAATTTTGTTTATTGAGATTTTATATGTCGATTTCACAAATGTTTGACAGTGTGTTCTTATAAAATGAAAGGACTACAAAATAGTCATGTTTTGTTGCGCCCGTAAAATAATTGTTAAACTTGTTTTTTGCAAACACAAAATATACTACGACAATCTACACACAATGTACTAGTGCATGACTATAAGTTTGTAACCAATGGATCTATATACTAATTATTATATTTTGTTGAATTCGATCAATGGGGAAACCTAGTCGAATTTCAACATGTTTTTTATTGTGCCACTTTTATCTCAATTGACTCTAAAACTAAAAAATCTATGAACACCCTTTTGAAGTAGACACTCCAATTAAGTGCACCATATGTTTTTCAATTTTTTTGGTGGTGTATTTTTTAAGTTATGGATTTTTCATTTCACCGCTTTTTGAAAGAGATGAATCCAAACTCGACACATGTTACGAAAAAAACAATTAGAAATATCAGATCTTACCTATACGCAAAAAAATTTATACCTACAGAAAGTAGATTCAATGATAAAACTAATGGTATCAAGTCCGACAGTCGTTTTGTAGTGTAAGAGGTTGTTTTTACCTTACAAAAATGGAGAAACTTGAAAACTGTGCAGAACCGTCAAGTGTTCAGGTCTCAGAGATTATTCGGCCGAATAATTATTCGGCCAAATAATCTTTTTCCTTAACGACACCATTATTTACAAGAAAGGTTGTTCGGCCGAATAACCAAACGCAAAAAAAATTTCGTCAGGTGGAAAAAAAAATTGCGTTGTCTATACTCATATAATTAAACCTAAAGTGAGTCATTATTTTTGCACATTCTATTTTCACGTATTTCTGGCCAAAATATTTTTGAAAGGGTTTTCAAAGGAGATTTCTTTTGTAAAAGGAGTTTTTTTTACAAGGTATTTTTCTTCGTATTTTTTTCCAAATGGCACATTGAAGGAGTTTTTTTCTAAGGCATTTTTGTAAAAGTTTTTTTCTAAGGCATTTTTTCAAAGTGTTTTTTTCCTAGATATTTTTGCAAATGATTTTTTTTTTTACAAAGTATTTTTCTAAGTGGGTTTTTTACATAATATTTCCAAGGATGTTCTTTCCAAGGGTTGTATTTAAAGAGTTTTTATCCCAAAGTATTTTTTCAAAGGAGTTGTATTTTTCCTTCTTATTTATTTGAAAAGGTTTTTTTCAAAGAATTGTTTTGCTAAGAGTTTTTGCAAAGAGTTTTTTTCCAAGGTATTTTTGCACTTCTTATTTTTTTAAAGAGTTGTTTTCCTAAGGTATTTTGCACAGAGTTTTTTTCTAAGAAATTTTTGCGCTTCTTATTTCTTTGCAAAGGGTTTTTTAAAATAGTTTTTTTCCAATGTATTATTGCAAAGAAGTTATTTCTTTGCAAGGGGTTTTTTCAAAGTACTTTTTTCGTAGATATTTTTATAAAGGAGTTATGTTACAACGTATTTGTCCAAGTGGTATTTTCAAAGAAGATTTCTTTCCAAGGGGTGCATTTAAAGAGTTTTTTCTCGAAGGTATTTTTGCAAAGAAGTTTTTATTTCAAGGTATTTTTGCAAAGGAGATGTATTTTTCCTTCTTATTTCTTTAAAAGGGGTTTTTTCAAAGAGTTATTTTCCCAGAGTATTTTAGCAAATGATTTATTTCTTTACAAGAGTTTTTCCAACATATTTTTGCAAAGAAGCCTTTTTTCAAAAGTATTTTTCCTAGGTATTTTTTCAAATAAGTTTTTTTTTCCAGTGATTTTTACAAAGAAGATTTCTTTACAAGGTGTTCTTATTATTTTCCAATGGTTTTTTTCAAAGGTGATTTATTCTCAATGAGTTCTTTTTTTCTTTCCAAGAAGGTTTTTTTCAAAGGAGATTTCTTTTCAAGAGTTTTTTTCAAAGGAAATTTATTTCCAATGAGTTTTTCTTCAAAAGACTCTTACAAGATTTTGATAAGGTGAAGTAAATTTCAATTCATGTTTATGTAAATTTCGTAACTGTTTTTAAATCTTAAATTATTTTTTTGATGATTTTTTAATCCATCATCTATAGATTAAACAATCATGGGTAGTAAGAGAAACTATTGAAAAAAAGGTGATCGTAAACGTGATGATGATGCTAATAGAGAAAAACAAAAAATCAAATACAATGCCAAAAGAACAAGGGTTATAGAACCAGAAGAGACAATTATTGAAAATATAAATACAGATTTATATGATAATGTTCATGAAATGGAAATTTAAAATAGAGTACAAGAAGAACAAATTGAAGTTGAAGAGACCATTGTTGAAAATGTAAATAGTGATTTACATGCTAATGTCGATGAAGTCAATATTGAAGATCAAGTTCAAGATCTAGAAATTGGACCTGGTATGTATATATCATGTATTTTCCAAATTCATTTTTTATAATGAATTGTATTTTTGGATATATGTTAAATTAAATTTAATCTGATGTATAGGTACTTTCACCATTGATGATGAAATGTTAGAAAACATTGACTGCAACAAATATGAAAAAAAATACCCATACATGTTGCACGTTATCATGCTCAAAAATTCTATGATGATGTTTTGAAAGATTATTCAATAGCAGGACAAGCACAAATTTAGGGATTTTTATTAGTGTGCAAGAAGTTGGAAGGTGCTACGTCATTATTGGGTATTCACAAGGTGACAAAAGAGTCGAAATTGAAACATAATGTGATAGAAAATATAGGTGATGCAATAAAAATTTTTGGAAAATATAGGAAGAAAGATATCAGTGATGCATGTAGAGCAATTCATACAACAATTGTTTCAGCTAGTACTAAATAAAAACATTTAACAACAAAACTAGCAAATGTAGTTGGAACCTCAAGAAAAACATTATACAAAGATAGCAAATTCAGAATGCAAATAAATGAAAATATGAACTTGCTTGATGGGAAATTATTTGTAGATAGCCTTACAAAGATAGAATGGGAGCAGGTGTTAAATATATTGTATGGGAATATTGGTTGACACATGCTCGAGTTTCACCAAATTCAAGGGATGTGATACGACAAAGAGTATCATGAGGGGTATATGAAAGCAGTCCAAAACATATAATGGATATGACACAAATACAATTGTTCAATAAATTCAAGGAAGATCATCATGGAGTTAATGTGTCAATCACTACATTTGTGCAACAAAAACCATGGTATGTTAAACCTATTACTATACGTGACACATGGTGTTGTCGTTATCGTGTGCAATTTCAATTATATTACGACATGTTTCTTGAATTTGGTAAAATGTTTTGGACGAATTCACCACCTTCGTCCACAGTACGTGAATTCATATCTCAAACTCTATGTGAGAGAGATCACAATGAAGTATTTTATAATACGAAATGTGTCAATGGAAAACATTGTCATCGTTGTTGAAATATGGTCTTATTCCACAATAAATATCCTATTGATAATGATCACTTGCTGTCAAATGTAACCATTGATTGGAGAAGATATGAATACATCAGTTATGCTACAAGTTCTACTGATGCACATTCCAAAAGAATTAATTTGCGAGAAGATAAAATATGTGTGACATATTTTCTCAAGAAATTTGAAAGTGAAATTTATAAATACACCAAGCATTCACATAGAGCATGATGACAAGACCTTCAATTCAAACAGTCTCATGAAATTTTTTCACCAGGAACAATTTTGTCAGTGGTTGATTTTGTAGAAAACTACACATTTGTTGCACAAATAGAGATACATAGTGAATACCATCATTCTGACCAAGTTTCGATATTTGTCCATGTTCTATATAGACATTCTCAATAGGATTTTGATGGCATTGAAAGCACGTGTGACAATCGAGATGTGATTATAGAATATCACTTTTATACTAGCGATGATCGTACACACGATACACATTTTGTTCAGCATTATATTGAAAGTATTTTCTACGATTCACTAAAAGGACATGACGTTAAATTCAATGAACATTGGATATGGTCGGATGGATGTGTGAGACAATTTAAATCTTCACGATCATTTTATTGGTTATGTCGACTTCATAAAGCATTGAACATTAAACATCGTTGGAATTTCTTTGAAACTGGACATGGAAAAGGTGAACATGATGGTGTAAGAGCATGCGTAAAAAGAGCACTTCAAAGATGGAAAATGAATCATTCTTCTGCATGGTTTCATTCATCTGCAGAGGTTGTCCAATTGTGTAAATTACATCTAAACCATGATTATAATCAACAATCAAAAGATGTGCGCAGGTATATACACGATTTTTTTAATTTATATTAATTGCCAATTTAAAAAAATGTACACTAACATTTAAGTATATCTACACTAACATCAAAAGTTGTCATTTGTGTAGGTTTTTTTGGCTTGTTGGGATCCAATATATAAATAGATCAATACCATACGATGCTAGCACCATACATGGCACTAGATATTTTCACTCTATTCAAACAAAATCCTTCCAAAACGTGGTTGCATTTGACAGTAGAAAGTAATTATGCTTTTGTCATATTTGCATTGAAAATGTTGAATCTACAGAATTTTGTGAAAACATAACGAACAATTACGTAAAACATTGGAAACACACAGAGGTTAATCTTAAAGGAAAAATGCCACTAGCAAGCGTAGAAGAATTAGAATAAGAAGAAGTAGCAATATCATTTGATGGCGACAGAATTTCAGATCTTGTTAAAGAAGGTAATGATCTTACAACTATTTTGTCAATTGTTCATTCTTGTCCATCACCTTATACATGTATATTAGTCAATTTAATTGATTTAAAAACCCTAATGCCAATTATAATTTGCACAGGGAATGTTTTCGTTGTGATTGCACCTATAGACAACAATGAAAATGTGAGTTATTATTTGATGCGATGCACTGAAGGAAAGATGAAGCTATTGGAGGACTACAATGATAATGGATATACATACGAGAGAGGATCCATCATTTTAAAGGGCTATTTTTTTCAGCACACCCATATGACTGAAAATTATGTCTACTTTTAGGACTATGAACCTGATGTTATATGTTGTCAATATAGTCATTTAGTATGTGCATCTCGAATAAAATTGGTACAAGTTCCATCGAGAAAACAATTAAAAACTAAAAAATGGAAATTGTCTGAATATGACCATGAACAGATAATTGAGGACAACATTCCATTGCGATGTTTTTAACTATATAAAAAATTAATCGATCGATGTTTTTGTCCATGTCCATGTCAGATGTTGTGTACAATATATTTTTTTGTTTCAACTATGTTTATGATCTTGAATGGGAACTAGAATAAAAGTTTAAATGATCGTATTTTAGTATGCTGAAATGAATTCGAAAATTATTTGGTAATGAAAACTTTAATGTGTAATTTCATCTTAAATTCTGTGTAAAGTGCTTTATTCGGGTCCCCATATGTCTATTAGACTGCTTAAGGGATGAGATAACGGATGTGTTTGTCCCCACACTCCACCCCGAATCTTTACTTTTCACTGAAGTATGTAAGTGAAGAATCACCGAGAAACCTGCTAGATTTCATCTGATCCATTTCATGCTTCTCTAATATACTTAATAAATGAGAAATTATTATTCTTGATCCATAAGATGGGTTGATCCATTACTAGTTTTATGGTGGTCTAAACAATCCATATAAATACATGATCCATGAGTTTTTTAAAATATCACTTGTGTAAGTTCACATAACTGAAATCATGGCAAATGGACATAACAATCATTTGATTTTTAATCATAAGCAAGGATTCCAAGATTGTGGAGCTTATGCTAAATTATAGCAATGATTATTTACAACAAATCGATGAAAATTCATCAAATTTTTGTCTAAAATCATTGCTCTAATTTAGCATAAGCTTCACAATCCTGTAATCTTTGCTTATGATTAAAAAACAAAAAATCGTTAAATTCCCATTTGCCATGATTTCAGCTGCATAAAATGTACATGAACATTGAAAATATGAATCATTTATACAAATTTCAATTCATCATTTATATGAAATTCAAGTTTTATGTTGAAATTAAGATTCTATTTATCAAACAAATATTCTTTCTTAACATTCCTAACATTAGATTGTACCTATCAAAACATCCTAATATTCATTCTTAACATATTCCTAACATTCCTATCAAAATTTGAACCTAACATTCATTTTTAAACTTCCTAACATTCCTATCAAAATTTGAACCTAACATTCATTCTTAAACTTCCTAACATTCTTATTTCTATCAAAACTTCATAACATTCAAAGCTTCCTAATATTCCTAACATTCATTCATTCTTAAAATTCCTATAAAATCCTAACATTCATTCTTAACATTCATTTATTCTTAAAATTCCTATAAAAACTTAGATTGCAAATTCGTAAACATTAGATTGAACCTATCAAGACTTAATAACATTCTTAAATTTTCTAACATTCTTATTTCTATCAAAACTTCCTAACATTCTTATTTACATATCCAACATTGAAAATATTTTACATCCTAACAAACTCATATATTTTACATCCTAACAAACTTATAGATTCCTTACATTCATTCATGAACACTTCTTAACATGCTTAAGATTCATTCTTAACATTCCTAACTTTAAATTGCGCCTAGATCAAAACTTCCTAACATTCATTCATTCTTAAATTCCTAACATTTTTAACATTCAACACTGCCTAAAATTTCCTAACATTCATTCTTAGCATTTTAAACATTCTAGACCCTCAACATTCATTCTTCACATTCTTAACATTCCTTACTCATTACTTTATATTACACCTATCAACACTTCCTAACATTCATTCTTATCATTCCTAACTTTAGATTGCACCTATCAAAACTTCCTAACATTCATTGTTAGGATTCAACACTTTCCTAACATTCATTCTTACCATAACATTTATTCTGAACATTCATTTTTAACATTCAACATTTCCTAACTTTAGATTGCACCTATCAAAACTTCCAAACATTCATTCTTAACATTCCTATCATTCATATCATTAACATTCCTATAAATTTTACATCTACATACATACATAAATTTAATAATTTACATACATTTATAAACATGCAAAAACATATTCTAAACATTTATCACACCGAATATGCTAACTAATTAACAAAAATAATAAATCATGTAAAGCAAATACAAAATATGTAAGTTCAATGTACATATATATAATCCTCAAAAAATAAACTCATGAACATGTGAGTTCAATATACAAATGTATAATCCAAAAATAAATCTCTTCGATGTCCAAAACAACTACAATCTATATATCAACAAAAAAGGAAGAAGTCCACCACTATCGTCCACTAGGGCCTTCCCTTGGACTCAACCTAGCCTGCAACATGTATAAAAGCAGATTATGAATATCATAAATTATTTAAACAATTTTAAACTAAATTCAAAAAATTAAAATATTAAACTTATATATCAAAGAACAATTCAATTATTAACAAAATTACATCAAATACTTTAAATGTGTAAGTTTTAAACCTTAACAGTGAAGTACAAACATATATCGATTCTTAAGCATTAACAGAAAATACACAATGGCACACACATTACACAAAGATTTTCACCTGGAAACCCTTAACCGGGAAAAACCAGCAAAACTTAGAGCCGCATAGCTCCTTTTTCATTATATGTTTATTTTACATGTACAATACAATAAATGGTATTCTGCAGCATCTAAAACCCTAATTCATTTACCCGAATTAGGTTTCAACCCTAATTCCTTTTACCGGAATTAGATAGAGTACAATGGGTCGAAAATCGCGAAAAAGCAAAAAAGCAACCCAAAAAATTTTGTAGGGATCGTGTTGTACACGCAGCGACCATGTGAAGAGATATAACATACCCAACAAAATGCATGTCCATCACTATCCTCCACTGGAGTCTTCCCTTTGCCTCCAAAAGATTGAAAAGACCCAAGCTGCAACATGTATAAAATCAATTTATGAATCTCATAAATTATTTAAACAAATTTACACTAAATCCAAAAAAATTAAAATATTAAACTTATATCAGAAATCAATTCAAGTGTGAACAAAATTACCTCCATGCCAATATCCACATTCATCAAAGAACCTATATCTCTCCCCTAAAATTTAAATTGCGTTAATAAATAAAATATAATGCAAGAAAAAAAATAATTAAGCAATTAACTTAAAACCGAAACAAAAAAATTAAAATCATTAGCTCACAAGAGATGGTAAATCATCTAAAAAGTTCGTATCTAAAGAAATCTGCATATATAAGTCAAATTAACAATAAAATGTATAGTTAAATTAAAATTCAAAAAATGGATAATAGATCAAGTTCAAACACAATTATAAATATGTAAATAATAAATATACCTCTCCAATATGCTCTACATTTTCTACATTTTCACTAGTGGAGAGTCGAAAAGAATGTTCATTCATCATTCTTGAAAACGGCAACCAATAAACATTTGCATAATGTACTTATTACTATACATAAAAAAAGACATAATATCATACATATAATGTAACAAAAATTTCAATTCAAAATGAATAAAAGATTAAATACATTGTCATATCATAATCAACAAACCTCTCCTAAACTCAATGTGTCATTGGATATAACATCTGAAGCTATGTCACGATAAACCTTGGCATAAACCTTGAGATCTCCAATGCTCATTCCATCTACCTCATCATTCATTTTGTAAACAAACTTTTCATGAATAGTGGCACGAGCCCTCTCTCGAACCAATCCCACATCTACTCCAACTAATGCTGACGCTAAACCATCGCCAACAAAATCCCTTGCAGTTGTCCCAAGTTGGGATGTGGGCTCCATCTCTGATCTTAATGCCACAAGCCTGGGTGGGAGAGATATCTGGGGTGGAGGTCAAAGAGTTGTGGGGTCTCTAAGAGCACCTTTTTTATCATATATTCAACCATTTCCAACTCCATAAAATTAAGAATGAACATCAATATAGTCCAGCTTCATCTTTTAAAAAAAAAAGCATAAAAAGATCTAGCAAAATATTAAGAAACCTCATCATTCCATGGCAACCGACCATAGGCTACAAGGAACCGATCATATAGTAGATGAGCAAGTTCAGGGTGCTTGAAATATTGCACTTTCAACATTTCTCGCTTTAGACCTTCTTTGAAGTTAAACATGGATCTGGCCTGTTCTTTTGTCACTCTCTCCTTCACAACAACCCACTTGTCTGGACCCATCACTTGTGCCCTTCGTCTTCGCAACAAATCAACAAAACCATTCATAGTTGGTCTGAAATCCTCATATGCCTCAATGAATTTTTGCAATGATCCCAAAACAATCTCCAAACTTTGTTTACTCTCTGGAGGGAGATCCATAGTAGATAAATCTTTTTCCAACTTGTCGTAGTGCGATCTACAACTTTCAATAGTCGTTTGATGAACACAACTTTCCCACGGAAGCTCTTCAGGTAAATCAGATGGATACGTTGTCATGGGTGTACAAACCTTGGTTAGTTCAACATATTGCGTCCTGGCTCGACCATCGTCACCATGTGTAGAATGACGAACCTCTTGGGAACCTTGCTCTGCAACCACATCTGTCTACCTTGCTAGCTCTTCCTCCCTCTCTGTAGAATTATGAGCATCTTCTGAACCATGCTCTACTTAAAATAAAAACAAATTTATGTGTAAACATGTACAAACTTTGCGTACACACAAAAAAACAATTTGTACATGTATTAAAAGATTTATGTTCATACCAACAGAAGGTCGAGATCAATGTTCTCCCACAGAAGATAAAGGGTAATCATCTGTACCCCTATCACCTCGCTGATGATCGAATGAATGTGAACTATACAATAAACTTGAATCCCAAGGGGAAGTCGACAACCTCCGATTATCAATTGAAACAACAACTCCAGAAGAATGTGAAGACCGCCTACGGTTCTGCCTCGAAGACTCTTCTCTTTCCATTTGACATAATTTCTACACTTACACAAATATCAACTCATTATATATTCAAATCGTACATGTTAACTCTACAAATTCTAAGACCTAGCTGCTAAAGAGACTAAGTTATTTAATAAGGACCTAGATATACCTAATATCATCTAATAGTTCTTAAATTGAGTATAGCTAATATTGTTGGATGTATGAGGAATTAATGTGCCAATCTTCTAAGTGTTTTTGATGTTTAAAATGAATGGAACCAATATAGTTAAATACTAAGTGAAGGTTACATTTCTTTATCTCAAAGAATGAGTTCATGAACATGTTAACTTTTAATTTAAATCTTAAATTAATAAATTAATTGATATTTTAATAATTTAAACATAAATTATATCTAAAAATATTTTCATTATTCCATAGAATCATAAAAATTTGATGATTCATGGTATTATGTTTCGCAAGTTTGCCATGTTTCCCAAATTTTCCATGTTGCACGATGGTCTTGAGTTTCAGCATGATAACGGTGACGATTCATGCTATTATGTTCCCCAAGTTTGCCATATTGCAACCAAATAAAAACATAATCCCAGGAATGGTCACCTTTACAAGGCTAAAACTCAAGACCATTGTTTTCCATCAATTAGACTCTCAATTCAAAATACACAATCATAAGGCGTGACATTCTCAAAAGAGTGTCAACTTAGAGTGAACTCAATACTAGGTGTACGACTATCATTGGATCACTATTAATATGGAAAAATTATTAGTGAGTCTCATGTTTCCATATATATGTGGCATGAACTCAATACTAGGTGGACTAATATCATTGTATCACTATTAATGCGGAAAAATTATTAATGAGTCTCATGTTTCCATATATCTCTAGAATAATACTATAATGTTTTGATATCAATACCTCCTAACAAGGATTCCCTAAATACATAAGAATAATGTGTACACATGATGTTCATAAAACATGTTGTTTGGTGCATAATACAATTGACTTGGTTGTTTTGGAAGGCCAAGGTTTTTTACAAGTTTTTTATGTAGTAGCTTTAGTTCTTTCTTATTACATCTAAAGTAAAGTTTAGTCTTGTCTAAAGTTATGCATGAGCATGGCTTATCATATTTAACTAATATATTGATCTATGAACTCTGTCCATGTGGACAAAGTTCGACCGAAAAGGGAAACCTATACATAAAGCGAAAATACCATTTGCAAATAGAATTTCAAAACTACTTTTATTTTTCCTTCTTACCACATAAGAAAAATCAATAGTTTAACAAGTTTAACCAACTCAATACTATTTATATTTCTCTTTTTGGTCATATAAGAAAAATTAATAGTTAAATAAGTTTAACTCGATAAGTTTAACTAGTTCAATAGTATTTATATTTAAATAAGTTTCAGCATACGATTTGGATCTAAAGGTTCATGATGAATACACCACGTGGTTGGTGGTTGTTGTACATAAATGGGCATGTAAAGGTAATACGATAGGTAAAAGTAGTTAACCTAACATCATACTCAGTCGATACTAATATATTGGCCACAACTCTAGTCTATGCCATAATATCATTTCTTGGAATAGAAACTAAAGTGATTGCATTATTTGATAAATTATGAACTCAAAATATCCTATGTAAACTAATTGCATAATTGGATCAATTATAAACTCGGAATACAACTACTTGAAACAGAAACTAATTAAAAACATACATCTCGATTCTGTTTTTTTCCTAATCTGAATAGAGGCTCCTACAATTACTACTTTACTTTCTCTCCTATCCATCTAAGTGCTAAAATTAGTAATTGTCATTCGGTCCACAGAATTGAGCATATTTAGTACATCGTTTCTTAATTTTTCATGACTTAGAAATTACAGTTCCTATTGCTTAAGTATTTCAACTTGTTTGATTAGGCTTTGCTCAAACTCTAATAAGTATTATTTGTGATAGGTAATCTAATTCAAACTAAGGGTTATGCTCTAAAAGTTAGCTAGGCAGGCTAGGCAGGGCTTATTACGATGAAATCACCAATTAAATCACACTAAAAAAGGTACTAAATTAATAATTACCAACAGTTCTATGTTATGGTCCTTCCTTCCCTTCCATTCAAAGTCTAAGTTAAGATAGGTTAGAGTTCATGAACTCTGTCCTCATGGACAGAGTTCATGAACTAATGTACAATACCCACTAAGTTAGATTCTAATTTTTTTGGTTACTCCTTAATTAAGTAATAGATAAATTACACAGACAAATTAGATATCATTTCGGCATACCTATTTGTTTGGTTTAACTGCTGAAATCCAACCCCAAACTGAGCTCGAGCGAATGAAGTCGAATGACCCCGAGCACCAGAAAAGAAAATGACACCTGCAACCAAACAAAGAAACATTGATATAAAATTTAACAAAAAGAAAAAAAAAAAAAAAAAAACTGAAATAAAATTACCTGCGCAGTCCACCCCACAACGAACAGTCCATAACCACTCCAACACGAATGTCCACAAACGACCACTCAACAGATGAACACTCCACCAACGAACAGACCACCACGAACATCCACCAAATGACGAACACTCCACCAATGAACAGATGCACCAATGAATAGACACAGCAAGGTGAAGAAGTCCACTCCAAAACGAATAGATGCAACAAGGTGGAAAAGATAGGGGATGAAAGGAGGGGGAGATGAAAGGACTAGCAGACCACCAATAGAAGCTGCACGATGGCGAACAGGGTTGCAAGGATGAGTCCAGTAGCAGTGGCACCAGTGGCGTGGACGGGTCCAGCTAGGAAAACGCGGCTGGGTGGCCGGAGCAGTGGCGAGATAGGTGGAGTGGGCGGGTCCAGCAGTGGGTCTCACAACGGGGTCCAAAAAGTCCTGCAGAGAAAATGACAAAGACAGGCTGCAACTGAGCTTTTATGCAGACTACTTATTTGGCCTAATAATTATTCGGCCAAATAAATAAAAAACGTTGTGTAATTTTCCCATCCGACTATACCTCGCACACAAATTGAGGTCTCCGTTATTTCTAACGATGAATCGTTAAACGTTATTTGGCCAAATAATGTATAACTTGTTTGGCTGAATAACGAAATTTATTTGGCCTAATAACGAAATTTATTCATCCAAATAAATTTGGTTATTTGGCTGAATAAATTTCGCTATGTCTCTTCGGTGCCCGATTCTCACCAAAGTGTAACCCAAATTTGTGTTTCAACCCTTAACACAACTATGTGATATCACTTATCAACCACAATAATCCCAAGTATATAACAAAGGACAATGTGGCAAAGGAACAACAATATTGACATTTCAAAGGCACATTATAACTATGTGCATACTTGCGACCTTCTTCGACACACGATATTAGATTGGTGCATCGTTCAATTTATGGTTGAGTTAGTGGAGATTTGATTCAATTCTGGAATAATCTGGATGGGTAATGCCTTTGGTTGTTTTCATCTTAAAATAATTTGGTCCGAGGGCTCTATGTTGGCTTCTGGTCGACAAGTTGTGTTTCATGTGGGATTGATTGTTTAGCACTTCATGTCCCTTGTAGTCTCTATCTCACCTATAAATTTTATGTCCAATTTCCTTGTTTACTCTATTCATCAGAATATAGGCCATAATGTTATTCATTATCGAGTAAGGTGCAATGATGCGGTCATAAGCCATTATCGTCGCATGTGTTGACCCAGGATCTTGCACCTAGTCTGCGAGGTTGTGAAAATATTCTTCCGGATTAAGATCCCTCACCTGATCCCATAGCTCATGTTCAATGCCTTCAATTTCCTCTTGAATTTCTGTAGGAATTCTATTTTTGAAGAAGCGAGCCATTTGGACAACTCTTCTTTGTTCCCTGGTGATCCTAGGAGTGGGAACCTCCCTTTTCCCTTTATCCTCCCTCCTCACATGTTTCTCCCTTGTCTCTATCTTCCATATCCTAAAAAAAACCTCCCCAAGAGCTAATTCTCTCTTCGCTACCATCCGCAGGATGATGACAGGCGTAAGAACAAAGTGAAGAGACACAGGAGAAAACCCTGCCACCCTGCAAAATAAAACCCCTACTTTCCACCCTTCCTCATAAATGTTGCAATCATTAAATTGCAAGTCCCACTACACTTTGTATCTGCTTCTAACCTCCATACATTCTCCATTATCCTCCTGCAGTATGGAGGATGCAGGCATCTTGGAGAACCGTACACCCTCCTCCTCAGATTATTACGCGAGCTTCTTACACTCACCCTCTTCCAATTCATCATCACAATAAATGAAAAATCCTGGATGTGGTGTTCTATATTAATGCCGATCTCTTCCATCTTCCATCATGTGGCCACACTTAGCTGTCGTGTGTGTCGTACATGCGCTATCTTCATCCGCATCCTGGGAAAATGGGTGTCTATCGATGTAGAGAGAGGGTGGGTCAAAATATTGCATAATGTGTGGTAATTTAGGTGAGATACAAGGTTTAGGTGTTTGCATGGCTAGTGATTTACCAATGCATAACTTGAAAAAATGCTCTCTCGGATGGTCTCCATCCTTCCTGCCTTAAGTTGGAAACAATAAAGAACCTCTTAGATACTAGTCTTGGTAGGAGTTTGGTTAGTCTGTGCATGCAATCATTTTGCAAGGGAATTACATTGGCCCAGTAGTTCTACTAGGTAGTGTTGGACTCTCTAGTATGATCCTCACTCTATGGTGTGTTGGTCTTCCATTCCCGAACATTCCGAGATGATTGACCGATGGACGATGGAAGATATCATAGCGTCTTCATCTCCTCCGTGTTATATGTGTCTCGTCGACATCATGAAGTAGACATGAAACCCCACTCTCTGATGTCACAGCCCACAGCCAACACAGAGATATCACATAATATTAATCTAATCATGCGTTGTGTCGTGCAATCCTTCTATTATTCAATCGCTCTACAACGAAAGAGACAGAGAAATGTCTTTATCATTGACATATGCCATATCCACCCACGGCCATAAATGGAAGCCATACACTTCTGTAGGTATATCTCATCACATATGATTATTCACAGACTAACTTTCTATCCATCCAATAATGATGTTGTAACTTGTAAGCAATAGTTACTTAATAATGATGTCGTATTAAATATGTATCGAAGGAGTTGTTTAAAATTTTGAGTTCGGACATGGGTTTTTATTAGAATCTGATTTTTTTGCAAAATCTAAATTTAACTGTATTTTAATGACGATTTGATAACGAAACTGAAACTGATTCCACATTGTCTTATTATTATTCCATTCATCATCAGCACCATGTTGTATGTGTGTCGTCGACTTCACAAACCAGACATGAAACCCTACTCTCTCGTGTCACCCGAGGCACAGATATATCACATAACCTAATCATCCTTTCCCTCGTGTAATGTATTTCTCAGTAAACAGTCTACAACTACAGAACAGAGAAATGTCTTATCATTCACATGGCTTTATCTACAGAAATGATAAATTCATAACAACCTCATGTATATCAATATAAAGATATATTTCTTCTTTCCTGATTTTATCATGGTTAAATATAGCATTTTCTCAATTTTGTCCATTATGGGATTGCTTTCCCTGCAGGAGCATTACTTTTCTTCTTATCTTATTAGATAATTTTATCTTATTAGATAATTTTCTTATATTATTGAAAAACAAACTATTTTCCTTTAAAGGCTTTTCTTAACTCTTCATATTGATTATTTTCCCTTCCTCGTTGTAACCGTTCGTTTGTACTTTTTCCAATCTCTCCCATTTGATCTTTAAACACATAACTTAAATCAAACTTCCTCTTCCGAAAGGATATACATTAATGTCCTCTAGATAGTTTAAACTTTTATGATCATAATTCATGCACTAATCTTCCTACACAATTTATCATAGGATTTTTACAACCAATAATCTTTTGATAACAAGTGGACATTTTTATTTCTAAAGCCATATTACTAGAGTTGTTGTAATAAAGTTTGTAAAAGAGGTTTCATCACTTCCATTTCTAATAAAAATGTTTTTAAAGGATGTTTCACCACTTGTATTTCTAAAAAAAAATGAATGGGTCTTTTTAAACCTAAGTTACAATAAATATTTTCTAATTACTATTTTTTTTAGCATTAGTTTTATCAAAAAATAATATAAAAGGATAAAGTATTTTAATAATATCCATTATATTTAAAATAGTTTTTTATATTTTCTAAGATTTTATAATAATGGAAACAAACATATATCAATGAGGTGTAGGTAATTGTTAGTGTTGATTTTATTTTTTATGTTTGATCTTCCACACTATGATTAATCACTTCCTTATATTATCTTAATTCTCTCTTTTCTTTTAATTCTTAATCACACCATAACCAATTTATCTTAATTTTTTGATATGCTTTAATTGTAATTCCTTATCACACAACAACAAATAAAAAGATGTGATGACTTATTTTTTATAATAAAAATCTAAAATATTTTTATCTATTATTTCATAACAAATTCAAAACATAATAAACAAAATAACAAAAATACAAAATAATCTATGTCTATGATTGTTTTCAAGTTACATAATAATCCAAATAGAATAATATAATAGAAAATATCTAATTTATTACTTAATAAAAAATAAAGTATAGTACAACACAAAATATTTTGATACAATATATTATCACATGACTATATATATATATATATATATGATGGTGCATGTCACAATCAAGCACTATATATTTTGAAAACTTCTTATACTCAATTTCATCTATAAACATAGTTTAGTTTGAAAACTTCATATGTGTTGGTGCAAGGTAATGTTACCCAATCACGACACATTAGTTGCAATGGAAACTTGTAAAAACAAAAATATCATCACTAAAAATAAACATTACTTCTTCATCTGCACTTGTGAGCATTTTCTTTCATTTTCAAAATAGGTCTACCAATCAAAAGTTACATAGAAAATAATAAAGCTATGTTTTTTACAAATTTCATATAATCTCTATAAGTGTGTGCATTTTGATTAAAAACAAATCATTCTAGCATATGTAGATTCGACGTTCAAAAACACAAAAATGAAAAAATGGATATGTTTTGTTAGTTACAAGCCCAAACCACAGGTTGGAAATCCAAACCTAAAACAAAAGGGGACAACTCATCCACCATGTAGGTGGAAAAAGTCATCCATGCCATTTTTTTCAAATTTAGAATGCATAAATGTTAATAATGTGCACACATTTTTATTCTAAAATGAATGTGTGCATGTTATTAATGTGCTTGCATTAATAATATGCATTTTCTACTTTATAGTACCTTCTAATTTTTCCTCGCTCTCTCTTTCTCTATTTCTCTCTTTATCTCTCTCTCCCATTTTCCCTAACCCCCCTCTTCTGTAACCTCCCAACCATCTTTCCTTCTCTCTATCTAACACATATCCTCCTCTCCCAGACCACTAATCGCCCCATATATCCCTCTCTCTCTCTCCCCTCGTCTTCCTCCTAATACTATCCCATATATCCATATCTCTCCTTTCCCCACCCTTAACCGCCACCTCTATGTCTTTCCCATCCCCCTGATATCCCGAACCCCATCCCCTCTCTGTCTCTCTCTCCTTTCCCAACCTCTAACCACCACATCTCTCTCTCTCCCCTCCTACCACTACCCCCTCCCTTGCCCTCTCTATCTCTCTAACACACACACACACACACAAACAACCCCCTCCTCCAAAAATCTTCAACTCCCTCGATCCCGCTCTCTCTCTTTCCCATAACTGCCCTCCTCCCAAAACCCTTAACCCCCCGATCTGTCTTTCTCTTATGCAGTCCCCCTCGAACCTTTATTCCTAATCACTCCTCTCTCTCTCTCTCTCTCTCTCTCTCTCTCTCTCTCTCTCCCCCAACTCCTCAACCATCTACACCTACCCCCTCTCTTTATCACTCCTAATCCCCCTCCCCCTAAAACTAACCTACGCCCCACATCTCTTTCTCTCTCTCTCTCTCTCTCTCTCTCTCGTAAACCCCCTATCTTTCTATCTCTCCTCATATCCCATCCCCCTTCCAACTAACAACCCCTTCTCATATTTATCTCTCTCTCTCTCTCTCTCTCTCTCTCTACTCGTCCCACTACCAATAACCCCCACTCCTTCCTCTCTATATGTTCATCTCCATAACCCTTACTAACCGCCTCTCTTGATCTCTATATCCCTTACTTCACATACACCTAAACCCTACCCCCCTCTCTCTTAGAGAACCCTCCAACACCCCTACCCTCAATATCTCCTAATTCTCATCCCCCCTATCACCAACCACCCCCATCCATCTATCTCTCTATTTCCCTCTCTCCCTTACTCCCCATACCTTTAACCACCCACACCTCTCTATGTATATTGGTCTTTGCCGAACAACTACCCTAACAACCCCCCCTCTCTCTCCCCAAATCCCCCTATTCCTAATCCTCCTCTCTCTCATAATCCCCCTCCCACCTACCACTAACCAACTCCCTAAAATCTCTCTCTCTCTCTCTCTCTCTCTCTCTCTCTCACCCAAATCCCTACTCCTCACCCTCCTATCCCTACCCCCCAATCTATCATTCTCTACCACTACCAGTAATCATCTCCCCATCCCACTCTCTCTCTCTCTCTATCCCTCTCCCCCCTACTAACCCTACCCCTAACCAACTCCCCCTCTCTCTCTGTCTCTCACCTACACCTACCACTAACCACCACCTCCCAATTTCTCTCCCTAAACCCCTAGCACCCAATCTCTTTATCTATCTACCTATGTCTTTCCATATCTCTCTCTATATCTAGAAACCCGTAAAACCTCAATATATTACTCTCTCTCTCCACTACCTCCCATTCCCATAAACCCCTACCACTAACCAATAGAACCCCTCCCCCCCCCGATCTCTCTCTCTCTCTCTCTCTCTAATCCCCCTCTCCCTTACCACTAACTACTAACAATCTCCACCCTATATGTGTGTGTGTCGACGTGTCTATCTCTAAATGCCTAGCCCCTAGTCGCTATCTCTCTCTCTCCCCCCTGGACTCTCCTAATCCCACTCCTCTCTCTCTGTCTCTCTCCCCCCTTGAATATCCTAATCCCACTCCCTTGTACCTCTCTCTCTCGCATTGACTCTCCTAATCCCACTCCCCATTAACACTAGATACACCCCCTAAAACTATATATCTCTCCCTCTAGTCCTAGACCCACATATCCTCCCCGTACGACTAACCCCCTCCTCTTCCCTCTCTCTCCCATCGTCCACCTAACCGTTACTAAATCTCTCTCTCTCTCTCTCTCTCTCTCTCTCTCTCTCTCTCTCCTAGTCCCCATCCCCCTACCACTAACCTATGACACTCCTCCCCTGTCTTTCTAAACTCCTAACCAATACTCTCTCTCTCTCTCTCTCTATCAAAATCTCTAACCCATTAATATATTTCTCTCTCTCCCCCCTAACCATAACCCCATACCACTAACCATCAATACTAAACCATCTCTATTTCTCTCCTTCTCTCTCTATAAATCCATCTCTCTTTCTCTCCCTAAACCACAAACCCCAATCTCTTTCTCTTTATTGATCTCTCATGCTTCCCCTCTCCCCTACCACTAACCATCGACACCCCCCCTCTCTCTAAACTCCTAACCCCCAGTATCTCTCTCTCTAAATCCCTAACCACTAGTATATCTCTCTCTCTACTAATCCTCCTCGTCCCTACCACTAACCATACACACTCCCCCATCTCTCTCCCTCTCTTAAAACCCAATCTCTCTCTCTCTCTCCCTCTCTCTCTCTCTCCCTCTCTCTCTCTCTCTCTCTCATAATTCCCCTCCCCCTAGCACTAACCATCGACATATTCCTTCCTCTATCTCTCTCTATATATCTCTATCACTCTAACTCCTAACCCCCCTATCTCTCTTGCTTGGTTTCTCTTAATCACTCTCTCTAACTCCCCCCCCTCTCTCTCTCTCCTAATCCTTGTCCCCCCTACCACTAATCACTCACACTCCCTTCCCTCTCTCTCGCTCTTTCTCTTGGTATCTCATAATCCTACTCCCCATACTACTAATCACTGACACTCCCCTCTCTATATCTTTCTAAACCTCTAACCCCCACTCTCTCTTTCTCTCTAAATCCCTAAGCCCTCGATATTTCGATGTGTGTGTGTGTGTGTATGTCCCTCCATTACTCCCCCTGCAACTAACAATCGACAATCCCCCCTGATCTCTCTCTCTCTCTCTCTCTCTCTCTCTCTCCCCTAATCTTGATCCCCCCTAACACTAATCAACAACACTAACCCCCTCTATATCTCTCCCTCTCTCTATATATTCTCTCTTTAGACCCCTAATCTCTCTCTCTCTCTAGACCCCTAACCCCTCGATATATTTCTCTCTCTCTCTCTCGCTTACTACCCCTACCCGTAATCCCCTATCACTAACCATAGACACTTCCCCTTTGATATTGCTCTCTCTCTAAACCCCTAACCCCCAATCTCTCTCTCAGTATCTCCTAATACACTTCCTTGTAACACTAACTTTACAGAGGGAACTGGATATGCTGCCCGCATGTTACTTTCAAGTTCCGAGGTAGCTTCATCAGGGCTAAGGTGCTTCCATTACACCTTTACCTTCCCTATGGTACGATTCTAGATCATAATTTCCCTCCTGTCGAGAATACAGTCCGGTTCCACCTGAAAATCTCCTTCGGGTTCCACCTGTATGTCATTCCAATTTAGTACATGAGTAGCATCGTGCACATACATTTTTAAAACAGAAATGTGAAAAACATTATGGATTCTTAGATTAGATGGAAAAGCCAATTGATATGCAATAGGTCCAATGCTTGATAGGACTTCAAATGGTCCACAGTACCTTGGTGCTAGTTTAACACAACTCCCAAGCTTAAAAGAAATTTTCTTGGGTTTTACCTTTACAAAGACATGATTTCCAACCTGAAATTCTCTTTCAGTGCGTTTCATATCTGTATAACTCTTTTGCGTATCTTGTGCAACTTTTAAGTTTCCTTGTATCTGTTTCACGTTTATCTCCATCTCTTTTAAAAAATATGGTCCTAACATTAATCTCTCAACAGGGTTATACCAAGAAATAGGAGTGCAACATTTTCTTCCATATAAAATCTCAAATGGACTAAGTCTAGCAGATGCTTGATAATGATTATTGTATGCAAATTTAGCTAAATGCAAATAGTCTTCCCACTTATTTTCCTGATCTTTAACATACATTCGTAACATGTCTTCTAAAATATGATTAACCCTTTCAGTCTGTCCGTCAGTTTGTGGATGAAAAGCAGTACTGAAATTTAATTTAGTATTTAAACCTTTAAATAATGTTGTCTAGAAATTTCTAGTAAACTTGCAGTCTTGGTAAAAAATAATTACCTTTGGAATCCCATGTAAGTGAAATATTTGATTCATAAACGCATCTGCAATATTAGTAGCTTTGAAAGTAGTCTTAATAGGAATACAATGAGCATATTTACTAACTTTATCCACAACCACCATTATTGAGTCATTCTACTTCTGATTCTTAGGTAAACCTATAATAAAATCAATACTTATAATTTCTCATTTCCATTCTGGAATTGGCAATGGCTGCAATAAGCTAGCTGGGTGTTGATGTTCATCCTTAATGGTCTGACATTCAAAACACCTAGCTATGTACTCAGCTACTTCATTCTTCATGTTGGGCCAAAAATAATCTTTCCTTAACATAGTTATCATTTTCTGATAACCAGGATGTCCCAAATAAGGACTTTTATGAACTTCATCCAAAATCAACACTTTAACCTTTGACACATTAGGTACATAAATTAGTTTTTTATATGTCATTAAGCCTTTTTCATTAATGTTGTACATATTCTGTTATTAAATTTTTAGATAAATTTGCAGCAACCTTATCATGCAATTTTTGATAATTTTCATCTTGCTTAATCCCTTCTTCGATCTGATTTTTCAGATCTGTCTTAAACGTACCAATTACTGCCACAAAACTTAATTTGACATTTCTGCTCAAAGCATCAGCAACTTTGTTTTCTTTACCCTTAATGTGTTGGATCTCAAAATCATACTCGCTAAGGAAAGCTAGCCATCTAGCTTGCCTTGCGTTAAGATGTGTTTGATCCAACAAGTATTTTAAGCCTTTATTATATGTCATTAATGTGAACTTTCTTCCAATCAAGTGATGGCGCCACATTTTCAGTGCATGTATTATGGCTGCCAGCTCTAGATCATAAGTTGCATAATTTGTTTCGTGGATTTTTAACTTTCTAGACTCAAAATCAATAGCATGACCTTCTTGAGTTAAGACCCCACCAAGTCCATCGTTCCACGCATTAGTGCATACAACAAAGTCTTTATTAGGATCAACAATTTTTAAAATTGGTGTCGTTGTTAATAACTCTTTTAACTTCTTAAAACTTTATTCGCATTTTTGATCTTAGACGAATTTCTTCCCTTTCTTCTGCAAAGAAGTTATGGGATTCACAATTCTAGAGAATCCTTCAATAAACTTTCTGTAGTAACTTGTTATTCCCATAAATGACGGTACATCAGTTACGCCTTTAGGAACAGGCCACTTGTTAATTGCTCTTATTTTATCTGGGTCGGTAGAAATTCCATCTTTAGATATTATGTGACCTAAGTACTGTATTTTATCTTTATAAAAGTCACATTTACTGAACTTAGCATAAAGCTGATGTTCTCTTAACACTTGCAGGATTATTCTTAAATGTTCGTCGTGTTCTTCTTTAGTTTTTGCATAGATTAAAATATCATCAATGAACACAATTAAAAACTTATCCAAGTACTTATGCAGAACATTATTCATTAAGCACATGAACACTGCCGGTGCGTTAGTTATCACAAAAGGCGTAACTACAAACTCGTAGTGCCCATAACGAGTTCTGAAAGCAGTTTTGAAAATGTCTTCACCCTTTATTCTAACTTGATGATATCTAGACCTTAAATCAATTTTAGTGAATATCTCTGCTCCGTGTACCTGATCAAATAGATCGTTAATGGGGAGCAAGGGATATCTTTTTTTAATTGTCATTTTATTAAGTTGACGGTAATCTATGGACAATTGCATGGTTCTGTCCTTCTTTTTAACAAAAATAACTAGTGCTCCCCAAGGAGACACACTAGGCCTTATGTAGTTTTTATCTATTAATTCTTTCAGCTGAGATTTTAGTTCATTTAACTCCAGAATATTCATTCTGTAGGGAGCCTTTGAGTTTGGTACTGCACCTGGTACTAACTCAATGGTGAAATCAAGTTCCATTTTCGGAGGTAGTCCTGGAATCTCTTCCGAAAATACATCAGAAAAGTCCTTAAGAATAGGTATGTCTTCTAGTTTTATCTTATCTTTTTTAGATGAACATTCATCATTAATAACATTCACAGCAAACATTTTACAGGCCTTTCTTATGGCTCTCTTTACTTATAAAGCTGAAATTTGTCTTACAAATGTTTTTCCTAGGAATTCCTTTTACCGTTTCTGTATTACCTTCACTGTTCAAACAAGTAAAAGATTTTTCATAACAGTTGAGTACTACTCTATGCTGTTCAAGCCAATCCATGCCGATTAACAAATCATATGACCCTTATGGCAAAACATTCAAATTAACTTGCGTTTTCAGCTGACTCGTAAGTACATCACATTTTTTTACTAATTCTGTAACTTTTCTTTTAGTGCCTATTGCTAGCTAAACTAACCATGAATTATCAAATTTTTCTACCTTTAACTCGCAACCTTTCACCAAATCAGGTGAAATGTAACTCATACTTGCACCTGGATCTATTAAAATGGAAATAGATTTGTTTTGTATCATACCTTTGATTTCGATCATAGACGTTTGATAGTCTGCCTGACGATTTTCCATCGCTGCATTTATCCTGGGAATTTCTCTTGCTACATCACCAACTGTTGGCTCCGCTTATATGGTGTGAATGTTGTTGACTGTCTTTCTGTTATGTGGAAATTGAGCTCTAGTATGGGGTCCACCGCAATCGTAACACTTTATAGGTGCCCTCTTTTCAACATTTCTGTTGTTGTTGTTATTATTATTAGGCACATTCCTTGCAGCAGTAAAATCCTGTGGTGCATTACCCCTGTAATTATTGTTACTTGGAAAATTTCTGCTACCAAAATTTTTCTTAAAACTTCAATAATTCTGATTAAAACTTTTCTTTTTATCCTCAAAACTGTTAGACTTATTACTTCTCCAACTCGATACACCTTCTCTTCTCTTGTTTTGTTCAAAACATAAATTAGCCTTCCTCATGGATTCTTCAAGAGTTGAGGGGTTATCGTACTCAATTATGTCCTTTATGTGGAAGGGTAAACAGCTTAGAAACCTTTGTATCTTAGGTTTTTCTTCAGGTAGGTAAGGTACATACCTTAACAGGCTGAGAAACTTGTTGCATAACTCCTTCATGGTCATTGAACCCATCTTTAAATAATAAAATTCTTTTGACTTATCTTCGAAGTACTCTTCGGATAAAAACTTTTTTTAAACATGTTCTTAAATGTTCTCCATTTTATGTCTTTATCCTACATATTTTTAACTCTTTTGACATCTTGCCACCAAATATCTGCCCTTTCGGTCAGATTGTATATGGCCATCTTAGCTTTCAATTGAGATGAGTAGTTATAAATCTGAAAGTACTTCATCATTCCTGACAGCCATGCTTCAGCTGCCTCTCCCTTTTGATTTTAGCCATTCAAAGTTGGTGGCTTTATCTTTTTAAATTCTCCAGTAGTTTGTTCATTATGCTTATGCTTCCTCTTTTTAGAACAACAAACACTGTCACTGCTGTCCTGATCAAAATTGCAGTTACTTCGATCAGATTCAGATGAAAAGTAGCTATTACTTTTCCCATTCTTTGCTTTCTTGGCCTTATCTTTGTGGGACATTGTACCAGAATCTTAATTTACTTCCGATTTCCTTCCTCTTTCCTCATTTTGCTAATTTGCCATTAATATATTATTTAACTCTTCTTGTGCCTTCAAAATTCGTTCATTCTCTTCATTAACAGTTCTTATTTCAGATTTTAAATCTTTTACAGTACGTAGTAGTTCAGAAGATACCTGGTTTAGCTTCCTCAGCGTGATCCTATCAGCGCTTGGTGCATTGTGGAGTCAATGGGGTTCGATCTCAAGTCTGTGTTAAGTTTCGACCTTGTAATTGACTATGTGTGTGACAGTGGTATTAATATGAGTTGTTAAATTTCATTTTCCACAATGGGCAGTTCTTGTATAACATTTATGTGATGATTACCATGTGAAAGTACATATGGAGGTCTTGCTCTTATTTTCTACCTTATGTAGACTAGGACAGAATGTATTTAATCTTTGATAGGTGAATATAATGATGAGAATATTGATCATTTAAAAATAGTAATATTAGTATGCTTTATATGTGGATGATGTTTATAGAGATAGGACCTTGTATACAATAAGTTGAAATTTCTGAGACCTTGCTCATTTATATGATTGACAAAATATTTATAAATCTGTAATCTATACTTATAATGTGGAATAATGTAGATATTTGTGGTATTTTCCTGGGATTACTTAGGTTCTGTGTAAGATAACGCATGATAATTACCTTTATTGCATGTGACTTGGAGAAAACGTAGCAAGGTATAAAAACTAATACGGATCAAAGTTCCAAGGGGAAGGAAAACCTAGTACCAAGTTCTAACTCTTGCATGAAGCACCTATCTTTCCTTTGCAAGGACTCTTACTAAATGGATATGGGTAAATATTGAATCACTAGTGGAGGTAGCTATGAAAATTGAATGAGAACCATGTGATGGCCTCGTGGGAGATCTCCAGGTTGGAAAGCTTGTTGTATGCAAATTACCCTATGCGAAAATCGCAGTTGAATTTCTTTTGTTGCTTTGGGAGTTTGGAGGTGGGAAGCATAGGCTCCTTCCTACTCCATGATTTTGGAGGATGTCTACACATGAACAAAGAATGGCTCTTGGTCTGTGCTCAACCATTACAGAGGGAAGCCATGCTTTGAGAGGAAAAACATGTAACGTTGCTCATCCTTGCTCCAAGATCTAAATCCTCTTTTTCTTTCTATACGCAGAAGTTTTTCAATGTATGCTAACAGGTTTCGTGCTTTCTCTTGCATGCCAGAAAAATGGTTTCATTTCCTACTATTCAGAGGCTATATCGATGCTTGAAGGGAATGTCGACTATTCATGGTCCTCGTAAGCCCCAATACCATTAGATTTACTTCAGTCCACGGGATGCATAGCGTTTGAAAAGTATGGATTTTAACGTGAAAAAGGGTTTGATGGCTACATAGTTGGATTGACAAGGAGTTTGAGTGAGCCTTATAGGGCATACCCTGTTATTTATTCTACTATGTCAATTTATTTATACTAGCGTTGATCTTAGAGTTTGTAGTTTTTGTTGTAATCCCTCTGGGCGTACTATGGTTACTCTGTTAGGATAAATGGAGAAGTGTATGCTTCAAGATCCCTGAGGCGGTGTTTTAAAAATGGTATTCCATGAAATTTTATACTCGGTGCCCCTACTGTGTGACATAATGTTTAATACTATCGTTTTAGTTTTTGAATGATATGCGTCGTTCTGTGAATATCTATGTTGGTGCATGATGTTTTATGTGGCTTCGTATCATGTTAAATTCAACCTCTATATTATTATTGTATTGTTTATTTATATTACTAAATGTGTTTATTTTCTTTAGATTCCTAACCCTAACAAAATAATGTGTAAATTGTTGACTACACTCCATGAAATTCAATCTCTCGATATGTTATTTACTATGTGCCTTGATTATTTTCATCTAGTTTTTTTAAGTGTTTAGTTCAAGGGAAAGGATCCCTGGTTTAGCTTCCTCTGCGTGATCCTATCAGCGCTTGGTGCATTGTCGAGTCAATGGGGTTCGATCTCGACTCTATGTTAAGTTTCGACCTTGAAATTGACTATTTGTGTGATAGTGGTATTAATATGAGTCGTTAAATTTTGTTTTGGATAGTGGGCAGTTCTTGTATAACTTTTATGTGATGCTTACCAAGTGAAAGTACATATGGAGGTCTTGCTCTTATTTTCTACCTTATGTAGACTAGGACAGAATGTATTTAATCTTTGATAGGTGAATATAATGATGAGAATATTGATCATTTAAAAATAGTAATATTAGTATGCTTTATATGTGGATGATGTTTATAGAGATAGGACCTTGTATATCATAAGTTGTAATTTCTGAGACCTTGCTCATTTATATGACTGACAAAATATTTATAAATCTGTAATCTATACTTATAATGTGGAATAATGTAGATATTTGTGGTATTTTCCTGGGATTACTTAGCAGCTGTGTAAGATAAGGCATGTTAATTACCTTTATTGTAGGTGACTTGGAGAAATTGCATGCTAAGGGGATATCTCCTATCCCTGGGAAAAAGTAGCAAGGTATAAAAACTAATAGGGATCAAAGTTCCAAGTGGAAGGACAACCTAGTACCAAGTTCTAACTCTTGCATCAAGCACCTATCTTTCCTTTGCAAGGACTCTTACTATATGGATATGGGTAAAGATTGAATTACTAGTGGAGGTAGCTGTGAAAATTGAATGAGAACCATGTGATGGCCTCGTGGGAGATCTCTAGGTTGGCAAGCTTGTTGTATGCGAATTGCCCTAAGCAGAAATCGTAGTTGAATTTATTTTGGTGCTTTGGGAGTTTGGAGGCGAGAAGCAAAGGCTCCTTCCTACTCCATCGTTTCGGAGGATGTCTCCACATGAACAGAGAATAGCTCTCGGTCTGTGCTCAACCATTACAGAGGGCACCCATGGTTTGAAAGGAAAAACATGTAACGTTGATCATCCTTGCTCCTAGTTCTAATTCCTCCTTTTCTTTTTATACGTAGAAGTTTTTAAATGTATGCTAACAAGTTGCATGCTTTATCTTGCATGTCAAAAAAAGGGTTTCGTTGCTTACTATTCAGAGGCTATATCGATGCCTGAAGGGAAGGTCGACTATTCACGGTCCTGGTAAACCCCAATCCCATTGGAGTTACTTCAGTCTACTGGATGAATAGTGTTTGCAATGTATGGATTTTAATGTGAAAAAGGGTTTGATGGCTATGCAGTTGGATTGACAAAGAGTTTGAGCGAGCCTTAAAAGGCATACCCTGTTATTTATTCTACTGTGTTGATTTATTTATACTATCATTGATCTTAGAGTTTGTATTTTTTGTTGTAATCCCTCTAGGCGTACTATGGTTACTCTGTTCGAATAAATGGAGAAGTGTATGCTTCAAGATCCCTGAAGCGATGTTTTAAAAATTGTATTCCATGAAATTTTATACTCGGTGCCCCTAATGTGTGACATAATGTTTAATACTATCGTTTTAGTTTTTGAATGATATGCGTCGTTCTGTGAAAATCTATGTTGATGGATGATGTTTTATGTGGCTTTGTATAATGTTAAATTCAACCTCTGTATCATTATTTTATTGTTTATTTATATTACTACATGTGTTTATTTTCTTTAGAGTCATAACCCTCACAAAATAATGTGTAAATCGTTGACTACACTCTGTGAGATTCAATCTCTCGATATGTTATTTACTATGTGCCTTGATTATTTTCATCTTGTTTTTTTAAGTGTTTAGTTCAAGGGAAAGGATCCCTAGTTTAGCTTCCTCTACGTGATCCTATCAGCGCTTGGTGCATTGTGGAGTCAATGGGGTTCGATCTCAAGTCTGTGCTAAGTTTTGACCTTGTAATTGACTATGTGTGTGATAGTGGTATTAATATGAGTCGTTCAATTTCGTTTTGGACAGTGGGCAGTTCTTGTATAAATTTTATGTGATGATTACCAAGTGAAAGTAAATATGGAGGTCTTGCTCTTATTTTCTACCTTATGTAGACTAGGACAAAATGTATTTAATCTTTGATAGGTGAATATAATGATGAGAATATTGATCATTTAAAAATAGTAATATTAGTATGCTTTATATGTGGATGATGTTTATAGAGATAGGATCTTGTATATGATAAGTTGTAATTTCTGAGACCTTGCTCATTTATATGATTGACAAAATATTTATAAATCTATAATCTATACTTATAATGTGGAATAATGTAGATATTTTTGGTATTTTCCTGGGATTACTTAGCTTCTGTGTAAGATAAGGCATGTTAATTACCTGTATTGCAGGTGACTTGGAGAAATTGCATGCTAAGGGGATATCTCCTATCCCTAGGAAAAAGTAGCAAGGTATAAATACTAATAGGGATCAAAGTTCCAAGGGGAAGGACAACCTAGTACAAAGTTCTAACTCTTGCATGAAGCGACTATATTTCCTTTGCAAGGACTCTTACTATATGGATATGGGTAAATATTGAATCACTAGTGGAGGTAGCTGTGAAAATTGAATGAGAACCATGTGATGGCCTCATGGGAGATCTCCAGGTTGGAAAGCTTGTTGTATGCAAATTACCCTAAGCGAAAATCGCAGTTGAATTTCGTTTGGTGCTTTGGGAGTTTGGAGGTGAGAAGCAGAGTCTCCTTCCTACTGCATTATTTTGGAGGATGTCTGCACATGAGCAGAGAATAGCTCTCGGTCTGTGCTCAACCATTACAAAGGGAACCCATGCTTTGAAAGGAAAAACATGTAACATTGCTCATCCTTGCTCCAAGTTCTAACAACTCTTTTTCTTTTTAGACGCAGAAGTTTTTAAATGTATGCTAATAGGTTTCGTGATTTCTCTTGCATGTACGAAAAATGGTTTCATTGCTTACTATCCAGATGCTATATCGATGCTTGAAGGGAAGGTCGACTATTCATGGTCCTTGTAAGCCCCAATCCCATTGGAGTTACTTCAGTCCACGGGATGCATAGTGTTTGCAAAGTATGGATTTTAATGGGAAAAAGGGTTTGGTGGCTACGCAGCTTGATTGACAAGGAGTATGAGCGAGCCTTACAGGACATACCCTGTCATTTATTCTACTGTTTCGATTTATTTATACTAGCAATTATCTCAGGGTTTGTAGTTTTCGTTGTAATCCCTCTGGGTGTACTATGGTTACTCTGTTCGGATAAATGGAGAACTGTATGCTTCAAGATCCATGAAGTGGTGTTATAAAAATTGTATTCCATGAAATTTTATACTCGGTGCCCCTAATGTGTGACATACTGTTTAATACTATCGTTTTAGTTTTTGAATGATATGCGTCGTTCCATCAATATCTATGTTGATGGATGATGTTTTATGTGGCTTTGTATCATGTTAAATTTCAACCTCTATATCATTATTGTATTGTTTATTTCTATTACTAAATGTGTTTATTTTCTTTAGAGTCATAACCCTAACAAAATAATGTGTAAATCGTTGACTACACTTGATGAGATTCAATCTCTCGATATGTTATTTACTATGTGCCCTGATTATTTTCATCTAGTTTTTTTAAGTGTTTAGTTCAAGGGAAAGGATCCCTGGTTTAGCTTCCTCTACGTGATCCTATCAGCGCTTGGTGCATTATGGAGTCAATGGGGTTCGATCTCAAGTCTGTGCTAAGTTTCAACATTGTAATTGACTATGTGTGTGATAGTGGTATTAATATGAATCATTAAATTTCGTTTTGGACAGTGGGCAGTTCTTGTATAACTTTTATGTGATGATTACCAAGTGAAAGTAAATATGGAGGTCTTGCTCTTATTTTCTACCTTATGTAGACTAGGACAGAATGTATTTAATCTTTGATAGGTGAATATAATGATGAGAATATTGATCATTTAAAAATAGTAATATTAGTATACTTTATATGTGGATGATGTTTATGGAGATAGGATCTTGTATATGAAAAGTTGTAGTTTCTGAGACCTTGCTCATTTATATGATTGACAAAATATTTATAAATCTGTAATCTATACTTATAATGTGGAATAATGTAGATATTTGTGGTATTTTCTTGAGATTACTTAGCTTCTGTGTAAGATAAGGCATGCTAATTACCTTTATTGCAGGTGACTTGGAGAAATTGCATGCTAAGGCGATATCTCCTATCCCTGGGAAAAAGTAGCAAGGTATAAAAACTAATAGGGATCAAAGTTCCAAGGGGAAGGACAACCTATTACAAAGTTCTAACTCTTGCATGAAACGCCTATCTTTCCTTTGCAAGGACTCTTACTATATGGATATGGGTAAATATTGAATCACTAGTGGAGGTAGCTGTGAAAATTGAATGAGAACCATGTGATGGCCTCGTGGGAGATCTCCAGGTTGGAAAGCTTGTTGTATGCGAATTACCCTAAGCGAAAATCACAGTTGAATTTATTTTTGGTGCTTCGGGAGTTTGGAGGTCAGAAGCAAAGGCTCCTTCCTACTCCATCGTTTTGGAGAATGTATGCACATGAACAGAGAATAGATCTCGGTCTGTGCTCAACCATTACAGAGGGAACCCATGCTTTGAAAGGAAAAACATGTAACGTTGCTCATCCTTGCTCCAAGTTCTAACTCCTCTTTTTCTTTTTATATGCAGAAGTTTTTAAATGTATGCTAACAGGTTTCATGCTTTCTCTTGCATGTCAGAAAAATGGTTTCATTGCTTACTATTCAGAGGCTATATCGATGCTTGAAGGGAAGTTCGACTATTCATGGTCCTCGTAAGCCCCAATCCCATTGGAGTTACTTCAATCCACGGGATGCATAGTGTTTGCAAAGTATGAATTTTAATGTGAAAAAGGGTTTGATGGCTACACAGTTGGATTGACAAGGAGTTTGAGCGAGCCTTATACGGCATACCCTATTATTTATTCTACTATGTCAATTTATTTATACTAGCGTTGATATTAGGGTTTGTAGTTTTCGTTGTACTCCATCCGGGCGTACTATGGTTACTCTGTTAGGATAAATGAAGAAGTGTATGCTTCAAGATCCCTGAGGCAGTGTTTTAAAAATGGTATTCCATGAAATTTTATACTCGGTGCCCCTACTGTGTGACATAATGTTTAATACTATCGTTTTAGTGTTTGAATGATATGCATTGTTCTGTGAATATCTATGTTGATGGATGATGTTTTATGTGGCTCCGTATCATGTTCAATTCAACCTCTATATTATTATTGTATTGTTTATTTATATTACTAAATGTGTTTATTTTCTTTAGAGTCCTAACCCTAACAAAATAACATGTAAATCGTTGATTACACTCCATTAGATCCAATCTCTCGATATGTTATTTACTATGTGCCTTGATTATTTTCATCTAGGTTTTTTAAGTGTTTAGTTCAAGGGAAAGGATCCCTGGTTTAGATTCCTCTGCGTGATCCTATCAGCACTTGGTGCATTGTGGAGTCAATGGGGTTCGATCTCAAGTCTGTGTTAAGTTTCGACCTTGTAATTTACTATATGTGTGATAGTGGTATTAATATGAGTCGTTAAATTTTGTTTTGGACAGTGGGCAGTTCTTGTATAACTTTTATGTGATGATTACCAAGTGAAAGTACATATGGAGGTCTTGCTCTTATTTTCTAGCTTATGTAGACTAGGAGAGAATGTATTTAATCTTTGATAGGTGAATATAATGATGAGAATATTGATCATTTAAAAATAGTAATATTAGTATGCTTTATATGTGGATGATGTTTACAGAGATAGGATCTTGTATATGATCAGTTGTAATTTCTGAGACCTTGCTCATTTACATGATTGACAAAATATTTATAAATCTGTAATCTATACTTATAATGTGAAATAATGTAGATATTTGTGGTATTTTCTTGAGATTACTTAGCTTCTGTGTAAGATAAGGCATGTTAATTACCTTTATTGCAGGCGACTTGGAGAAACTGCATGCTAAGGCGATATCTCCTATCCCTGGGAAAAAGTAGCAAGGTATAAAAACTAATACGGATCAAAGTTCCAAGGGGAAGGACAACCTAGTACAAAGTTCTAACTCTTGCATGAAGCGCCTATCTTTCCTTTGCAAGGACTCTTACTATATGGATATGGTTAAATATTGAATCACTAGTGGAGGTAGTTGTGAAAATTGAATGAGAACCATGTGATGGCCTCGTGGGAGATCTCTAGGTTGGAAAGCTTGTTGTATGCGAATTACCCTAAGCGAAAATCGCAGTTGAATTTCTTTTGGTGCTTTGGGAGTTTGGAGGTGAGAAGCAAAAGCTCCTTCCTACTCCATCGTTTTGGAGAATATCTGCACATGAACAGAGAATAGCTCTCGTTCTGTTCTCAACCATTACAGAGGGAACCCATGCTTTGAAAGGAAAAACATCTAACGTTGCTCATCCTTGCTCCAAGTTCTAACTCCTCTTTTTCTTTTTATACGCAGAAGTTTTTAAATGTATGCTAACAGGTTTCGTGCTTTCTCTTGCATGTCAGAAAAATGGTTTCGTTGCTTACTATTCAGAGGCTATATCAATGCTTGAAGGGAACGTCAACTATTCAAGTTTTCGTTGTACTCCATCCGGGCGTACTATGGTTACTCTGTTAGGATAAATGAAGAAGTGTATGCTCCAAGATCCCTGAGGCGGTGTTTTAAAAATGGTATTCCATGAAATTTTATACTCGGTGCCCCTACTGTGTGACATAATGTTTAATACTATCGTTTTAGTGTTTGAATGATATGCATTGTTCTGTGAATATCTATGTTGATGGATGATGTTTTATGTGGCTCCGTATCATGTTCAATTCAACCTCTATATTATTATTGTATTGTTTATTTATATTACTAAATGTGTTTATTTTCTTTAGAGTCCTAACCCTAACAAAATAATGTGTAAATCGTTAACTACACTCCATGAGATTCAATCTCTCGATATGTTATTTACTATGTGCCTTGATTATTTTCATCTAGTTTTTTTAAGTGATTAGTTAAAGGGAAAGGATCCCTGGTTTAGCTTCCTCTGCGTGATCCTATCAGCGCTTGTTGCATTGTGGAGTCAATGGGGTTCAATCTCAAGTCTGTGCTAAGTATCGACCTTGTAATTGACTATGTGTGTGATCGTGGTATTAATATGAGTCGTTAAATTTCATTTTGGACAGTGGGCAGTTCTTCTATAACTTTTATGTGATGATTACCAAGTGAAAGTAAATATGGAGGTCTTGCTCTTATTTTCTACCTTATGTAGACTAGGACAGAATGTGTTTAATTTTTGATAGGTGAATATAATGATGAGAATATTGATCATTTAAAAATAGTAATATTAGTATGCTTTATATGTGGATGATGTTTATAGAGATAGGATCTTGTATATGATAAGTTGTAATTTCTGAGACCGTGCTCATTTATATCATTGACAAAATATTTATAAATCTGTAATCTATACTTATAATGTGGAATAATGTAACTATTTGTGGTCTTTTCCTGGGATTACTTAGCTTCTGTGTAAGATAAGGCATGTTAATTACCTTTATTGTAGGTGACTTGGAGAAATTCCATGCTAAGTGGATATCTCCTATCCCTGCGAAAAAGTAGCAAGGTATAAAAACTAATAGGGATCAAAGTTCCAACGGGAAGGACAACCTAGTACAAAGTTCTAACTCTTGCATGAAGCGCCTATATTTCCTTTGCAAGGACTCTTACTATATGGATATGGGTAAATATTGAATCACTAGTGGAGGTAGCTACGAAAATTGAATGAGAACCATGTGATGGCCTCGTGGGAGATCTGTAGGTTGGAAAGCTTGTTGTATGCGAATTACCCTATGCGAAAATCGCAGTTGAATTTCTTTTGGTGCTTCGGGAGTTTGGAGGTGAGAAGTAGAGGCTCCTTCCTACTCCCTAGTTTTGGTGGATGTCTGCACATGAACAGAGAATAGCTCTCGGTCTGTGCTCAACCATTACAGAGGGAACCCATGCTTTGAAAGGAAAAACATCTAACGTTGCTCATCCTTGCTCCAAGTTCTAACTCCTCTTTTTCTTTTTATACGTAGAAGTTTTTAAATGTATGCTAATAGGTTTCGTGCTTTCTCTTGCATGTCAGAAAAATGGTTTCGTTGCTTACTATTCAGAGGCTATATTGATGCTTGAAGGGAAGGTCGACTATTCATGGTCCTCGTAAGCCCCAATCCCATTGGAGTTACTTCAGTCCACGGGATGCATAGTGTTTGCAAAGTATGGATTTTAATGTGAAAAAGGGTTTGATGGCTATGTAGTTGGATTAACAAGGAGTTTGAGCAAGCCTTATAGGGCATACCCTATTATTTATTCTACTATGTGCATTTATTTATATTAGCGTTGATCTTAGGGTTTGTAGTTTTCGTTGTAATCCCTCCGGGCTTACTATGGTTACTCTATTAGGATAAATGGAGAAGTGTATGCTTCAAGATCCCTAAGGCGGTGTTTTAAAAATGGTATTCCATGAAATTTTATACTCGGTGACCCTACTATGTTTCATAATGTTTAATACTATCGTTTTAGTTTTTGAATGATATGCGTTGTTCTGTGAATATCTATGTTGATGGATGATGTTTTATGTGGCTTCGTATCATGTTAAATTCAACCTCTATATTATTATTGTATTGTTTATTTATATTACTAAATGTGTTTATTTTCTTTAGATTCCTAACCCTAACAAAATAATGTGTAAATCGTTGACTACACTCCACGAGATTCAACCTCTCGATATGTTATTTACTATGTGCCTTGATTATTTCCATCTAGTTTTTTTAAGTGTTTAGTTCAAGGGAAAGGATCCCTGGTTTAGCTTCCTCTGCGTGATCCTATCAGCGCTTGCTGCATTGTGGAGCCAATGGGGTTCAATCTCAAGTCTGTGTTAAGTTTCGACCTTGTAATTGACTATGTGTGTGATAGTGGTATTAATATGAGACGTTAAATTTCATTTTAGATAGTGGGCAGTACTTGTATAACTTTTTTGTGATGATTACCAAGTGAAAGTACATATGGAGGTTTGGCTCTTATTTTCTACCTTATGTAGACTAGGACAGAATATATTTAATCTTTGATATGTGAATATAATGACGAGAATATTGATCATTTAAAAATAGTAATATTAGTATGCTTTATATGTGGATGATGTTTATAGAGATAGGATCTTGTATATGATAAGTTGAAATTTCTGAGACCTTGCTCATTTATATGATTGACAAAATATTTATAAATCTGTAATCTATACTTATAATGTGGAATAATGTAGATATTTGTGGTATTTTCCTGGGATTACTTAGGTTCTTTGTAAGATAACGCATGTTAATTACCTTTATTGTAGGTGACTAGGAGAAATTGCATGCTAAGGGGATATCTCCTATCCCTGGGAAAACGTAGCAAGGTATAAAAACTAATAGGGATCAAAGTTCCAAGGGGAAGGACAACCTAGTACCAAGTTCTAACTCTTGCATGAAGCGCCTATCTTTTCTTTTGCAAGGACTCTTACTATATGGATATGGGAAAAGATTGAATTACTAGTGGAGGTAGTTGTGAAAATTGAATGAGAACCATGTGATGGCCTCGTGGGAGATCTCCATGTTGGCAAGCTTGTTGTATGCAAATTACCCTAAGCAAAAATCGCAGTTGAATTTCTTTTGGTGCTTTGGGAGTTTAGAGGTGAGAAGCAGAGGCTCCTTCCTACTCCATCATTTTGGAGGATGTATGCACATGAACAGAGAATAGCTCTCGGTCTGTGCTCAACCATTACAGAGGGCACCCATGCTTTGAAAGGAAAAACATGTAACATTTCTCATCCTTGCTCCTAGTTCTAATTCCTCTTTTTCTTTTTATACGAAGAAGTTTTTAAATGTATGCTAACAGATTTCATGGTTTCTCTTGCATGTCAGAAAAAGGGTTTCGTTGCTTACTATTCAGAGGCTATATCGATGCTTGAAGGGAAGGTCAACTATTCATGGTCCTCATAAGCCCCAATCCCATTGGAGTTACTTCAGTCCACGGGATGCATAGTGTTTGCAATGTATGGATTTTAATATGAAAAAGGGTTTGATGGTATACAGTTGGATTGACAAGGAGTTTGAGCGAGCCTTACAGGGCATACCCATTTATTTATTCTACTGTGTCAATTTATTTATACTAGCATTGATATTAGGGTTTGTAGTTTTCGTTGTAATCCCTCTAGGCATACTATGGTTACTCTGTTCGGATAAATGGAGAAGTGTATGCTTCAATATCCCTGAGGTGGTGTTTTAAAAATGGTAGTCCATGAAATTTTATACTCGGTGCCCCTGCTATGTGAGATAATGTTTAATACTATCGTTTTAGTTTTTGAATGATATGCGTCATTCTGTGAATATCTATGTTGATGGATGATGTTTTATGTGGCTTCGTATCATGTTAAATTCAACCTCTATGTTATTATTGTATTGTTTATTTATATTACTAAATGTGTTTATTTTCTTTAAAGTCCTAACCCTAACATAAAAACATGTAAATCGTTGACTATAATCCATGAGATTCAATCTCTCGATATGTCATTTACTATGTGCCTTGATTATTTTCATCTAGTTTTTTTAAGTGTTTAGTTCAAGGGAAGGGATCTTTGGTATAGCTTCCTCTACGTGATCCTATCAGTGTTTGGTGCATTGTGGAGTCAATGGGGTTCGATCCCATGTCTTTGCTAAGTTTCGACCTTGTAATTGACTATGTGTGTGTTAGTGGTATTAATATGAGTCGTTAAATTTTGTTTTGGATAGTTGGTAGTTCTTGTATAACTTTTATGTGATGATTACCAAGTGAAAGTAAATATGGAGGTCTTGCTCTTATTTTCTACTTTATGTAGACTAGGACCGAATGTATTTAATCTTTGATAGGTGAATATAATGATGAGAATATTGATCATATAAAAATAGTAATATTAGTATGCTGTATATGTGGATGATGTTTATAGAGATAGGATCTTGTATATGATAAGTTGTAATTTCCGAGACCTTGCTCATTTATATGATTGACAAAATATTTATAAATCTGTAATCTATACTTATAATGTGGAATAATGTAGATATTTGTGGTATTTTCCTGGGATTACTTGTTGATGTATATGTAACTTCAGAATGTATTTCACCCACGTATTTCATATATGTATATTCCAGTCCTATAGAGATGGTATTATTCCTCTATACGGAAGTGTTTGTATTCCTATAGAGATGTTATTATTCCTCTATACGGAAGTGTCATCATTTATATTGTAAGTGTCGTAACTTATAGATGATGGGTTATTAGACCACCTTGTTGGGGTCGGCCCTATATAAGTCATGTGCGTCGAAGGGTTATTAGACCACCCTATTGGGGGTCGGCCATGTGGGTCAAAGGGTTATTAGACCACCCTATTGGGTGTCGGCCCAGTCAACATTATGTTATGTGGTTAAGTTAAGGCCGACCTAGTAAAGGTTATTAGGCAAGTCAAGTCAAGTATAAATAGAGTGCAGGAGGCACTCTATTTCATCATTATATTCTCTCTCACACTCTAGGGAGAGTGACGCACTTGTGGAGGAGGAGAAGCTGCTGATAGGAGATGTGTATCTCTTATGCTTGGGTTGTATCATTTCTCTATCTATCTCTGAGGAAGTTATTGGGGTTTTTCACCTTTATGGTTTTCCCCAAGTAAACTCCGTGTCTCTTGTGTGCTTGCATTATTGTGTTCATGATTGATATGCTGTAGATATGATGTACATGTTATTCTCTCAGTTAAGATCCTAGATCAGATTGAAGTAAATTCTGAAAAATTAACATAGTATCAGAGCTAGCCTGAAAGAAGGCATGGTATGGCATGTATGACACTTGTTGCACTTACGATGCTAGGGCTTCATATAGAAAAAACCAGTCATCGTAGAACTTTCGCTATAAAATTTTGGGGAGGTTTCAGGGTCTGAAAATTGTACAGGGCGAAGCTAATATCGACATGTACCTTGTGTCCAAAGGAAAACCTCTAACTCATTGTACTTTGTGATTTATGATCTGTACAATATAGGGTTTCTGCCTCTTCCAGATCTCAGTCATAAATAGGTGACCTTCGAAAAAAGGTTATAACTTGGGCTAGGAAGCTCCAAATGAAATTTCTTTAAAAGTGACAGGCAGTGAATGGACTGTGCTTTCCATGGTAATGTTTTCAGAGGCTGAAACTGAACCAGTGACACGTGGAACTCCGTACAAGTTTTCTCTCTTGTTTTATCCCATAAACAGGTCATGTTGCGACACTTGGCATAAATCTATCTCAGAAAATCTATTTGAGGCAGACCTATGGGGATGGAAAGATGACAGGTCGGGCTATCACAGGAAAAATTTTCAGAACCTGTGGATCAAAAAATTTGGAATTACACCAGAAACAATCAGGTACATATGTCTGTCAAAACAGAATTATTTTTTAGCACCTTCACTCATGGCTTCCGGAATTTAGGGTTTTGGAGAAAGTTGGAATTTTTGTAATCGGAGACCATGGCTGAATGCTACTCATAAAAATCAAAATTTAGAGACCAAGATCAGAATTTTTGGTTGGGGAGAAGGCCGGGCTTGATCAGACCCTAGTTCGGGACTTTGATCGGAAAAGTGGAAAATTAGGGCTTCTGCAAAAATGGGAATTTTTGAAATCTGTGACCACGGCTGGAAGCTCCTTAGAAAAATAGAAGCTTAGAGCTTTGGATCGACCCTTTTGATTGGCATAAGGGTGGGTTTTATCAAAACCTAGTTCGGGGTCATGTATAGTGAATCCGGAAGTTTCAAAGGAAAATTTGAGGGGTGAAACTTTGCAGTTTTCAAATTCTGAATATACTGGCTTGATCAACTCATCAAGGCGCATCCTTCTATCCTTTCAGAAGTTTGAAATTCAAAGTTTGAATTTTTAGGGTTTCTATGAGAAACCCTATTCCAGCTCCAGATCCAGTTCCTGCAAATCGAGTGGATTGGGTTAATCCTAGAAGAGAATAGATTGGTCACCTGCATAAGTGAAGAAGTTCATGTTTCAGAGGGAGATGAGGCTGAGGCCTTACATAAGAATATTACAAGCAATCTCAATAGGTATGACTCATACAGGTATGTTTTGAATTTTGTTCATGATTAAGTTTATGGTATATTTGTCTTCATATTATTAAGGTTAGTACAATCTTGATTAAATTTAGACTTGTCGTATCACCTTAATAAAATTATGAATGCATGATAGAAGATATTCATTGATTAGGGTGTTGACACTTATGATTGTACTAATGCATTATGGTTTTGTATGAGGTTTATGTTGTCTGCTAACCTAAAAGGTACACCAAGAAAGACAAATCATGTTCTAGTTCAAGAACATATGATCAGGGTGACATGAAGACAAAGTTTCATCCATTGTCATGGATCACTTAGAAGATCTATTTAACGAGGTATGTATAACTTGGTTCTATAATGGTTAACCTATGAGATATGCAGGTTATTAGCACAAGTCATTGAAGAGAACAAGAAGACATCATCTGGGTATGTTAGACATAACTAGCTAACATACTAATCCAGGTATGTTTTTTCCTATATCAAGTTCGAATCCTACCTTGTGATAGGATCTCTTATATAAGTATACATGGCATGATTGATAATGATTATTCATAGGTTTGAATAAACATGGGTGTATGCATATTATGTTTCTTACCTTAACTGATGATATGCCTAGCCAGAAGAGTCATGAAAGTATAGGCTTGAGTAATCATGGGTTTAGGCATATTATGTTTCTTACTTTAATTTATGATATGACTAACCATAAGAGTCCTTATGCTTATTATTTTTGTTTGAATGATCATAACTATACATGCTTAAGATTATTGTGTTTCGATAGTATTGAGAATATACTAATAAATGTATGATTATGTATGAGATCTCGAGGATATCACAATAATGATACTTGTAAGCATTCATAGTGATCAAGGATGGACAAGTAATCCAGGAAGCAAAGATCAACAGGGAGCACACTCCACTACTTTCTGCAAGGATGCAGATATTCAGAGGGAGTCGACCACTTCTCACAATCTACATCAGAATGGAGTTGCAGAAAGGAAGCAAAGACTAAGAGGGAGTCCACCCTACAACCAAACAAAGATAAGTATTTGAATTTTCTTGCATATTTGTTTGTTTACATAATATTGTTCAATGATGTATATGTTCATGTTCCTAGACTTAGGGTGTGTATTATACATATTAGAATAATTGCATTAATGAATAGTATACTACAAATATGCATGTGATGGGTAAGTGACCTATGGCACTGTACAACATTCCATTGCTACTTATCTAGAATGAAACCTCTTTGCTGACATGTTGGGAGTTGTGCACACTCTTAACAACGTTCTGGTAGAGATTGGAAGGCATCTAGAAAGTCACGGGATATGGATAAATGTTGTATTGAAGCATTGGCTAAACTAATTGCATGATTGTATGACATATTTCTTTATGAGTAAGAACTTGTTCTGAAAACATTAGGGTTTCCACAAAAGTAGAATTTTCAGATTTTGACCTCAACATTAGGGTTTCCACAAAAGTGGAATTTCTAAAATCTGAGACCACGGTTGGAAGCTCCTTGGAAAAATCGAAGTTTAGAGATTTGGATCGATCTTTTTGGCTGGGTGAAGTTCCAGGAAAATCAAACCCTAGTTTGGGGTCCTCTCTATTGAAGCCGGAAATTAAGGTTTCTACAAAAGTTGGAATTTCTGAAATCTGAGACCATGGCTGGAAGCTCCTCTGAGAAATCAAAGTTTAGGGACCAAGATCGAACTTTTTGGATGGGTGAAGCTCTGGGAAAATCAAACCCTAATTCAGGGTCCTCCCTAGTGAATCCGGAAGTTTGAAAAGCAAATTTGAGGGGTGAAACTTTGTAGTTTTCAAATTCTGAGTATACCAGCTTGATCAGCTCATCAAGGCGCATCTTTCTATTTTTTCAGAAGTTGGAAATTAAAAGTTTGAATTTTTAGGGTTTCTTTGACAAACCCTAATCCAGCTCTAGATCCAGTTTTCAGCAAATCAAGTGGTAATACCTAATAACTTTTCTATTTCCATTTGAAGTACTTCTTAAGATGTCTCACAACACCAAGCTGAAGGATAAGCTTGAAGGGGTTGATAACTTCCTAGCATGGAAGTATAGGATTGGGTTAATCGTAGAAGAGAATGAGTTGGACACTTACACAAGTGAAGAGGTTTCAGTTCCAGAGGGAGATGAGACTAAGGCTTCACACAAGAAGAACTTGGTCGAAGCCAAGAGAATCATTGTTGATTCTATTAAGGACTATCTCATACCCCATGTGTCTTCCATAAGGACACCAAAGGAGATGCTTGATTCTTTGACCAAGCTATTTGAAGGGAAGAACATAAATCAGAAGATGACATTGAGGAATCAACTAAAGAACATCCAGATCCAGAATACGGAGACCATGTAGTCTTACTCTTCAAGGGTATCCCAAATAAAAAGAACAACTTGAAGTTGTAGAGAATGGAGAAGTTGTAATGACCACTCTTAATGTCCTTCCTAGGTCATGGGATTCCTTCATTCCAGGAATTTGTGCTAGGAAGAAACTTATCTTGTTCAGCAGGCTGTGAGAAGAATGCTCAAAGGAAGAAGCTCGGATTATAGCTCGAGAAGAAAATATGGGGAATGAAGATCAAGATCTCAAAGCACATACCAAGGAGAGGAAACTTTTCCTCAGATTGTCCTAAGAACAAAAGGAACAACAACAACAACTACTACAAGCAATCTGACAAGTATGACTTACATGTATGTTTTGAAATCTGTTCATGATTAAGTTTATAATATGATTGTCTTCATGTTATTGAGTTTAGTAACAATCTTGTTTAATTTTAGACTTGTCTTATCACCCTAGTAAAAGTATGAATGCATGATAGAATACATTCATTGATTAGGGTTATGACACTTATGATTGTATTATGATTGTACTAATGCACTATGGTGTTGTATGAGGAGAATGTTATCTGCTAACATGAAGGTACAAATCAAGTCCTAGATCAAGACCATAGTGAGATGAAGACAAAGACTCATTCATAGTCATGGATCACATAGAGGTATGTATAATCTGGTTCTACAATGGTTAACTTATGAGTTATCCCAGTCATTGAAGAGAACAAGAAAAACATTGCTAGACATAACTAGCAAATATGATGACCAAGTATGTTTTTCCTATATCAAGTTAGAATCCTACCCTATGTAAGGATATTATACTTTTGTATGATTGATAATCATTACTCATGAAGACAAGTTTAAGTAATCTAGGGTTTATGCATATTATGTCTCTTACCTTGATTGATGATATGACTAACCAGAAGAGTTCTATGGTCAAATATGAATATGCATGAGTAAGAGAAGTCTACCCTGAAACTTTGAATGCTAATGCTTATTGTTTGTGTTTGAAATGATCATGACTATACATGTTTAAGATTATTGTGTTTTGATAGTATTAAGATTATACTAATGAATGTATGATTATGTATGAGATCTTGAGGATAACACAATGATGATACTAGTAAGCATGCATAGTGATCGAGGATGGATATAAGTTCAAGGACATGTAATCTAGGAAGCAAAGATCAAGAGGGAGCACACTATAGTAGTTCCTGCAAGGAAGCAAAGATTGAGAGGGAGTCCACCCAACAAACAAACAAAGATGAGTATTTGAATTGTCATTTCTTGTATATTTGATTGTTTAAATAATACTTTTCAATGATGTTTATACTTATGTTCCTAGACTTAGGTTGTGTATCATGCATATTAGAATAATTGCATTAATGAAGAGTATACCACTAATATGCATGTAATGGGTAAGTGGCCTATGGCATTGTACAACATTCCATTACTACTTATCTAGAATGAAACCTCTTTGCTGACATGTTGGGAGTTGTGCACACTCTTAACAATGTTCTGGTAGAGATTGGAAGGCATCTAGAAAGTTATGGGATATGGATAAATGTTGTGCTGAAGAATTGGCTAAATTAATTGCATGACTGTATGACATATTTCTTTATGTGTAAGAATTTGTTCTGAAAACTATGAGATGTTTATAATCATGCAATTTAACTTGTCTTGTAGGAAAGATCGTATACCATCACCTACAAAAGAAGGACTACAACATTTACTCCAGCAACAAAGTTATCTATTGAAGAATATGAAGTTCCTAGGATCCGGGATGAAGTAATGATCGAAGAGTAACAGATGATCATGAAGAATGATGTTTGGGATGTGGTCCCAAGACCTAAAGGGAAGTCTGTTGTTACTTCCAAGTGGATCTATAACATCAAGCATGCTGCAGTTGGTAGCATAGAGAAATACAAAGCGAGATTTGTAGCTTGTGGCTTCTCCCAGAAAGAGAGAATTGGCTATGAAGAGACTTTTGCTCATGTAGCCAGATACACTTCCATCAGATCAGTACTTGCTCTAGCTATAGTGATGAAATGGAAGATACACCAGATGGATGTCAAGACATATTTCTTGAATGGTGTAGTCAAAGAGGAAGTGTATGTGGAGCAGCCACTCGGTTTTGAGACACATGACAGAGGGACTCATGTGTGCAAACTGAAGAAATCCCTGTATGGTTTGAAATAGGCACCCGGGAGCTGGTACGGAAGAATAGACAGCTTCCTATCCAGTTTGGGCTTTACCAAGAGTAAGGCAGATTCCAACCTTTACTACAAGGTTGAGGAAGGAAATCCATTGATACTACTACTGTATGTGGATAGGCTGATTGCCGACACGAAGAGGAAGCTTTCCACCATGTTCGATATGAAGGACTTAGGGATGATGCACTACATTCTAGGCATGGAGGTGTGGCAGAGTGCAGATAGAATCTTGCTTGGACAAGGGAAGTGTGGAGTAGAGATCCTGAAGAGGTTCAGGATGATGGACTGCAAGGCCATGGCCACACCTATGGCATTGAACGTAAAGCTTCTATGTGATGCTTCATTTGATCTAGTTGATGTCACTGTGTATCGTCACATGATTGGGTCCTTGATGAACCTGACGAACACGAGACCAGTTATTTGATTTGCGGTGAACACATTGAGCCAGTTCCTGACGCATCCGAGAAATGTTCACCTGGTTGCTGTAAAGCATATTCTAAGGTACCTGAAGGGTACAATTGATTATCGGCTCAAGTATGATGAGAATCAAAAGTATAACCTACAGGGTTATGTTGATTCGGATTAGGCGGGCAGTGCTACAGATAGGAAGAGCACTTCTGGGTGTTGCTTCAGTATGGGATCAGGTGTGATCTCTTGGTTTAGCAGGAAGCAGTCCTGCATAGCACTGAGTACAGCCGAAGCAGAGTATGTTGTAGCTTTTTCGACTAATTGTGAGGCAGTATGGCTCAGGAAGCTACTGTTTTAGTCATTTGATCTCCCGTTGGATGCTACCTGTATCTTCTGTGACAACCAAAGTTGTCTGAAGTTGTCTGAGAAACCAGTGTTCCATGACAGGTCGAAGCACATTGAGGTAAAATATCACTATATTAGGGATATGGTGCAGAGAGGAGCAGTGAAGCTCCTGTATGTTGCAACGGACGATCAGATAGCCGATTTGTTGACCAAGCCACTGGCTAGAGTGAAGTTTGAGTACTTCAGAGAGAGACTTGGTGTACTTCAGATCGATATTCCTTCCAAGGGGAAGTGATGAGTCCGGAGACACAGATGCACATGAGCCATTCTCACATGCTAGTAGGTGTGTCCTCCCATAGTGTATATGTAAGGGTTGGGGCCACTCCGACATGGTTGAAGTGTGTCTTCCCATAGTTGTTGATGTAAGAGCTGTGCCATTCGAGCATGGTTGAAGTGTGTCTTCCGATGGCTGCGATATAAGTGTTGTGCCATTCCTAGCATGGTTGAAGTGTGTCTTCCCATCGCTATGGATATAAGTGTGATACCATTCTCGCATGGTTGAAGTGTGTCTTCCCATGGAGTAGATATAAGTGCTAAGCCTTTCACGGACGGTTGAAGTGTGTCTTCGCATGCCGGTGAATGTAAGTGCTATGTGATGTGCATCTGGGTTGTGCTCCGTGGACTATGAGGTGATCTCAAGATGATGAGGTGACTGTATGGTACACAGGTTTTGTAGAGGCATATAATTGGTCCTGAGATGCTCTTGCAGGTTTTGCAGAGGTAGTGTAATCAGTCCTAGGAGATCTTGCAGGTTTTGCAGAGGCATTGTAATCAGTCCTGAGGTGTACTTACTTGATGGCTTGCTCACAGAGATGATGAAGACCTACATGGAGGCTAGGACTACATCCGACATGAAAAAGGGTTGGCTATGTAGATAAGATATATCCAAAATGAAAAAGGGATGGCTCTATAGATGTGATACATCCAGCACGAAAAAGGGTTGGCTCTGTAGATGATGAAGACCTGCAGGTGGCAGGCCTACATCCAGCATGAAAAAGGGTTGGCTCTGTAGAACTTCCTATGACGAGTAGATTTGAGATTGATTGAGATAACAGCAGCAGTGGCAATGACAATTATTCGATGACGATGATCCAATGATGCAGATCCAAAGAAGAAGACTTGTGCTAGCAGATCTGTGTCGAGAAATACCTTCCGAGTTAAGAGGGAGTGTTGATGTATTTGTAACTTTGGAATGTATTTCACATATGTATATGTATTCCTATACAGATGTTATTATTGCTCTATAGGTAAGTGTCGTCATTTATATTGTAAGTGTCGTAACTTATACTTGATGGGTTATTAGACCACCTTGATGGGGTCGGCCCTGTATAAGTCATATGTGTTAAAGGGTTATTAGACCACCCTATTGGGGGTCAGCCCTGTTAGCATTATGTTATGTGATTAAGTTGAGGTTGACCTAGTAAGGTTATTAGACAAGTCAAGTCATGTATAAATAGCATGCAGGAGGCACTCTATTTGATCATTCACTTTCTCACATATACACTCATTGGAGAGAGAGGCACTAGTGGAGGAGGAGAAGATGTTGGTAGGAGACTGTCTCTTATGCTTGGGTTATTGTATCATTGCTCTATCTATCTCTGAGGAAGTTATTGGGGTTTTTCACCTTCTTGGTTTTTCCCAAGGAAGCTCTATTTCTATTATCTCTTGTGATTGCTTCGTGTGATTGATACGCTGTACATGGTATTCTCTCAGATAAGATCATAGATCATATTGAATTGATGCTTAAAATCTAACAAGAGGTGAAGCCTTCAGGCGTCAAAATATTTACAAGATAAGGGTTTTAGGGCTCAAGGGTTATGATGTTAGGGTTGAGTTAGTTAAGGGTTAAGTTTCAAGGGGTGAGGAATTAGGATTTTCTAAAGATTTATGGGTTTTGGGATTTATAGATTATGAGTTATGTATTTTAGGGTTAGGGATTTAACTAGGACTTAGTTGTTATGGGTTAATAGTTTAGAGGTAAAGGAATACAGTGGTTAACAAGTTTAAAGATTTATGGGTTAGGGAGTTAAGCAGATAGGGGGTTAGGGGTTTTTATGGGTTATGCGATTTAGGTGTTAAGGAATTTAGGGCTTAATTGTTAGGGGGATATGGTTTAAATGGTTAGAGGTTAAGGTCCACGCAGTTAAAGGTTTAATTGTTTCTATGGGTTAAGGGCTTAGGGATTTAGGAAGTTGAGATTTATGTATTATGGGTTAGGTTGTTTAGGGCTTAGGGGTGGAATAGGTCTTAAGGGTTAGGGGTTATGGGATTAGAGATTTACTGGATAAGGGGTTTCTGGGTTATGGGCCTTAGGGGTTAATTAATTTAGTTCTCTAGGGTTAGGGTGTTATGGTTTATGAGGTTATGAATTAATGGTGAAGGGGTTAAAGGGTTTAAGGCTTATATGGGGTAAATTAGAGCTTAGAGGCTAATTCATAAGCTCAAGCATGAATTCCAAAGCTAAGAGAGGAGAGATCAATCCAAATGGAGAGATCTCAAGCAAACATAGAGCTCTCATGCAAACGAATAGTACACATGCAAACATACAGTTGCACAAGCAAATGCAGGGCACACTGGCACAAGGGAGGTCGCACATGAAAATGTAGTGTAGAGGTAAACAATTATTTTACCTCTATAGGGTAAACTAGAGCTTAGAGGCTAATGGTTAAAGGATTAGAGGTAAACAATTAAAGGACTTAAGGGGTTTATCGATTAGGGGCTTTAGGAGTAAAGGGATTTAGGGCTTTGGGGTTATGGGGTTAGGAATTTAATTTACCTCCATCATCATTCCTCTCTCCAACCTCCCTAAATTTATGTCCCTTGCCTCCCCCTCTCGTATCCCTTCTCTCTCTCTCACCCATTTATCTCCAATCAACACTTAAAACACATAATTTATGTGGCTCATACGCTATAGAATTGTGTAACTGATAAATGCTCTAGTGTTATGTAAATAATAACTCTAGAGTGTTTTTGACATACAAAATGTTAGAGCATTTATTCTGACACTAAGCGCGCGAAAAAAATATTTGAATTTAAACATAACGCTTGAGCATTCCTTAGTGCCTAAAACATGTCTCCTCACGCACCTACATGTCATCCAAATACTATGTGGTATGTTCGGACCTACCAAACATGTGCTATGGAATGTGCTAAACCATAGCTGATTGGGCATTTCGACCATTTTTTTCAATATTCCTGTCTTTCACCAGTCTTTATAGCACGACATACCCAACCAATTTTGACAGAATTTTAGGCATAGATAGAATTTTTTATGCAGATTTAAATATGTAATTTAAAATATATATATATATATATATATATATATATATTTCTATTTTTTTCCTAATTTTCTTGTATCATCACAATTTAAGTCAAAAAAACATGTTGTTAGTGTTTCTTCCATAACTTTTCATTTCACAACCATTTTAAAAAAAATGTATATTGCACTAGTAGACACCGACCTCTACATGCTATAAAAAAATTCAAGTCGAAATGATTGCATTGAGACCTTCAAATGCTGCACCCCATTTGAGGTACCATTCTCAAGGTTTGGTCACTTAGATAATTAAAAAAAAAATAAAACTTAAACATTTAATTTTGGAAAAATTGTGTTGCACATGTGATACGTGCTCTTTACATGTATACCAATTTTTCTATCCCGAAACTATCATTTAGGAACTCAAAGACCTCACCCAATAAAACATATACCTTATCATTTGCCAAAAAATAAAAAAAGTGGCTGTTTAGAAAAGATGAAAATTGACATAATTATGTAAATTTTCAATACATAGAACTTATATATTCGAAAACGTGATTCAATTTTCTATATTTCATCTGTTTTAATCAATGCAAGATATCTTGTGTAAGTATCTCAAAAAATCCAATTAAGCTGAGGGATGCCTGATTTTTCAGTTTTCTATTGCATCTAACCCACCGAAAGTGACCCTCATTAGCTTGCACTCACCCAGAAACTAAAAGGTAGGAAAAAATAATGCATGCTTATTACTTTTCGTAAAGTGCACGCATTATTAATGCATGTACATTTCAAATTTGAAAAAGTTTGGCTTTGATGTCTTTTCCACCTACATGGTGGATGAGTTGTCATCTTTGGTTCTAGCTTCCAATTGTCAAACTTGTGGTTTAGACCTACAACTAATGAAACAAATCCATTTTTTCATTTACGTTTTTCTCAACCTTAAAAATACATATCCTAGAATGGTTTGTTGCTAATGAAATTGCACAAACTTACAGAAATTTATGAGCATATTCCATATATATATATATATATATATGAGAAACCAATATTGTTTTATATTTTTTACTTATTTTTTATTTGATCATATGTCAAATTTATAAAAAAAAATAACTTTTTTATTTTCTTTCTAACTTTTGAATAGTTCACCTATTTTGAAAAAAAAAAATCAATCCACACAAGTCGCGCACGAAGATGTACACAATTAAAAGAAAATTTTCATTTATTGTTTTAAGGACCCTTGTACTAGGCCTAATTTGCAACCATCTTGGGGCCTCATTGAATTTTGTAATTAAAAAAATTATAAAATAATGCTGCACTAGAGCTGCATGTTAACTACAACTATACAAATTTCGTTTCAATATTTTTTAGTGTCATTATGTTTTAGAAAATAAAAATATCATTTCAATCTTAGGAGAACACCATTTTATTGGCGTTATAGTATTTTTCCATAAATATAAGTTATATATTCTCAAAGGTAACTCAATTTTCTAGGTTTCATCTTTTTACACAGTGTTCTAAAAAGTTATGCAGATACCTCTAATATTTATTTTTAATGATTAGATCTCCAGGTTTCCATTGAAACTAACTTGTCATAATTGGGTAACATAACCTTGCACCAACTCTTTAGGGAGCCTCTTAACCCCAAACTCTATACCGGTCTAAAGATAAAACTTCTTCCTTTGTAGAAGTATTTGAATTTTGTCAACCACAACAAAGGATTTATAAATCTTTTTAAAATAGAAATTTTAAATCCCTTACAGGAATCATGTTATTTTTTATTAGTTCTATGACTTAGAATTTGTCTCCCGAATTTGTCTTTACAACCTCAATTCTTATATTGAAATGCTTAATATATGTACAATAAAGTCGTATTGGTGAAATCCCAGCTACTTACATCAGGTAACCATTTCCCAATTTTTCCAATTTTTCCAATTTCGTTTTCCAGCCAAATGGAATAGGTGAATTAATTATAAGCGAAGAAAGAAGTTTCGAAAAGGCACCTCATCACGATTATATTCTCCATTCCCGAACATACAAAGATGCTTGACGAATGGACGATGGATGATATCATTGGGTCGTCTTATTATTATTCCACTCGTTGATAGAGTGATAGTTATTCCTATTGTCGAAAACTGCAATTTAATTTCATGATTGTTTGAGGGAGAGTGTTACAATATTAGTTATTACATATTTCACAAGCTTTTTACACAATTTTTTATTTAATAAATTTGTGTAGATTTTTTTTTAAAATTAATATTTATGAAATTTCAAATCAATCACCTAACACAACACAAGAAATACCTTACCAATATACCCATTTTCCATCCACTCTATACTCCATAAGCATAAACTTATGTAAATTAATATATATACAAGTTTCTTATTTCTAAACATATCATGAAATTTTTCTTTTTTTTTACTTACTACATTATAGAATGTTTTCTCCTCTTCATTCTAATATGGTGAGTGCATTATTTTTAAGTTAATAAGATAATTAAACTAATATTTATAAAAACTTAAATATCAATTGATATATACACAAGTTTTATTTTTTTCTTAAGGTCTCATGGAAATTTTCTTTTACACGTGTTCTCCTCTAATTTGTTGAGTGGACTATTCCTTAAATTAAGAAGTTAGCTTTTTTAAATAAGCGGAAATCCATTTCATCTAATGTTTTTTCTTAATTCTTTCATATGGATTATGTGAATATTGTTACGTAGATAAGCTATTTCCATCTATTTCATTTAACCTTCAATACTTTAATTAACATATTCATATGTTATTCACACTCTTGTACGTGTCCGTCCTTCTTATATTTTATGCACTAATATCCACCGCATAATTTTCTTAACCATTTTTACATACCGATATTCTTCGCAGAATTTACTTAACCATTTTTACATACCGATATTCTTGAGCACTAAATGTTATATCCATGCTCAGAATGAAGGCTTCCTTTTTCTGGAATAGTCTTCAAGAGATCAATAATGCTCAATCCCATGACTATCATATCACTCTGAACTTAAAATAATAATAGGAAGTAGAATCTCCACACAATGAACACATCAATTTTACAGAACAAAAAGATACATGGTATTTATCCTTGATACCTAAATCATAAAGATTAATTCAGATGATAGATTACAAGCGAGGTGGTGATAGATTAGCTAACCCCAACCCTTAAAACAGAGGGTCACTAAGATGCCAACTAACTAGCAATGTGGCGCATAACCAACCACTAAAGGTAAGTAATAAAAGACCATTAAATACACCAATAGTTAGAAACCATATTCCATTCCAAGATCTATCAACCGATGGGTATACTCTGCCACCCTATCTGTATGTTATTGCAACACATGCTTTAGGATATCCCCTTGAAGCTAATCAAATCCATGGGAAAATAAGAGAGTCGAACGTGGTCTCCTAGGCAAGCATATATACAAATATGTAATGTCCTTACATGGTTTTGCTTAGCTAGACTCTTCGTTTTTTGTATATCTTATTGCGTCCAAGAGGTATATAAAGAGGTGTGTAACTCCTTCCATCCTCATCATGAAGTTGACACGTGTCCTTTTACAATTTTTTTTTTATAAAAATAATATATCGGCTCAAATTAGATTTAAAATACTTACAAACACACATATATAACTACACAAATTAGATCAACTAAAAAACATCCTCAACATTTGCACTCTAAAATATTTTTTGCACCCGAGGAGATTTGATCCCTCTCAATGCTTAGTAGATCCCCCTTTAAGATGGATCTATGTTGATCAGGTAAGACATCTCCTCTCTAGTAAGTGCTCATCCTTCTATCCATATAGCTAGTGAATCGTTCAACAAATGTTCTAATCCAAGGCTAGTAGTGGATCTAGGCACACCGCTAACTATGGATCCAATAAACTGTTTTTAGAGAAATTGGTATAAAAAATAAATATTTATTCAAATTAAAATTGTTTATTTTATTAAAAAGAAATTATTATACATTATCACATAGGATATATATATATATATATATATATATATATTAAAATTAAAATTAAAATGGTTTGTTTAAATAAAAAGGAAAAACAAAATATCAACTTAGTCTTGGTTGCTTTATTATAATAATTAAAATTATTTTTGTATTCACCTAAGTCCCAACAACTTCACATCTCACAACTTATTCAAAATATTTTATTATTTATTTACAAATTACACAATAATCAAATTAATATAATACAGAATATACTTAAAAGCACAACCATAATTTCATTACACAATATCTCATAACTAAATATTAATATTACGTTTTTTTTTTCAGTGGAAAAAAAACATACTATTGATATTCAAGTAGAATCAAATAGTACATGAAAATGCAAATAGTACTAAATGTTATATCCATGCTCAGAATGAAGGCTTCCTTTTTCTGGAAGTCTTCAAGAGATCAATAATGCTCAATGCCATGACTATCATATTACATTGAACTTAAAATAATAATAGGGAAGTAGAATCTCCACACAATGAACACATGAATTTTACAGAACAAAAAGATACATGGTATTTATCCTTGATACGTAAATCATAAAGATTAATTCAGATGATACATTACAAGCGAGGTGGTGATAGATTAGCTAACCCCAACCCTTAAAACAAAGGGTCACTAAGATGCCAACTAACTAGCAATGTGGCGCATAACCAACCACTAAAGGTAAGTAATAAAAGACCATTAACTACACCAATAGTTAAAAACCATATTCCATTCCAAGATCTATCAACTGATGGGTATACTCTGCCACCCTATCTCCTATCTATATGTTATTGCAACACATGCTTTAAGATATCCCCTTGAAGCTAATCAAATCCAAGGGAAAATAAGAGAGTCGAACATGGTCTCCTGAGGCAAGCATATATACAAATATGTAATGTCCTTACATGGTTTTGCTTAGCTCGACTTTTCACTTTTTGTATATTTTATTGCGTCGAAGAGGTATATAGGGAGGTGTGTAACTCTTTCCGTCCTCATCATGGAGTTGATATGTGCCCTTTAAAAAAAAATATATTATAAAAATAACATGTCCGCTCAAATTAGATTTAAAATACTTACAAACACACATACACACATATATATAACTACACAAATTAGATCAACTAAAAAACTTCCTCAACATTTGCACTCTAAAATATTTTTTGCACCTCGGGAGATTTGATCCCTCTCAATACTTGGTAGATCCCCTTTTAAGATGGATCAGGTAAGACATCTCCTCTCCGGTAAGTGCTCATCCTTATATCCATATAGCTAGTGAATCATTCAACAAATGTTCTAATCCAAGGCTAGTAGTGGATCTAGGCACACCGCTAATTATGGATCCAATAAAGTGTTTTTAGAGAAATTGGTATCAAAAATAAATATTTATTCAAATTAAAATTGTTTATTTAATTAAAGAGAAATTATATTACATTATTACATAAGATATATATATATATATATATATATATATATATATATATATATATATATATATATATATATATGTATATTAAAATTAAAAATGGTTTGTTTAAATAAAAAGGAAAAACAAAATATCAACTTAGTCTTGGTTGTTTTATTATAATAATTAAAATTATTTTTGCATTCACCTGATTCCCAACAACTTCACATCTCACAAATTTATAACAAAATTATTTTCATATCCATCTAGGTACCAACAATTTAACATATCACAACTTATTCAAAATATTTTATTATTTATTTACAAATTACACAATAATCAAATTAATATAATACAAAATATACTTCAAATCACAACCATAATTTCATTACACAATATCTCATAACTAAATATTAATATTACATTTTTTTTTTTTCAGTGGAGAAAAGCATATAGAATCCAATAGTACATGAAAATGCAAATCTTTGTATGACATATCAGCGTTTAGTATTCACAAAAATACATTTACAAAACAGGACAGAGATATATTGAAAGAAAAACATATTGTCAAAACTATAACATCTAGTAATAGTCCTTGAAAAGATCAAAACTCAAAAATCCTAACAGTTCCCATATCACAGATGTGATGCCCTTGATTTTGTTCCCACATAATGACCCCTTCCTTGCCATCCATCACTTGCTCTGACAGTTTGTCAGCCAATGAGTTATGTTGCATGTAGATGTGTTCAAAAGATATGCTATTGAAGAGTTTAATTTCTTCCAATATCCTATTGCACCAGTGAAAATGCGATGTAACTTTTAAACTATATTCTCCAGAAGCCCATTTTATGGTGACCCTAGAATCCCCAAAAACTTAAAGGTCTCAAAGACCAAATATATTATCCACTTTAAAAACAGACCAGAGTGCAAGAAGCTCAGCTTTCATATTGGAGCCAATACCATAGTTTAATCTCATAGTATAATCGTCTTCCTGATTTAAAAAGATCACTCCCCCAGCCGTACATAATCCATTTGTTGTTGCTCCATCGAAGTAAGCTACAAGACCAATAAAGTGTGGTATGAAAATGCTCACCTTTTGTATCTTTGAAGATGCCTTATCGTGACAGTAGTCTTTATGTAATTCCAGGATCTGAACACAAGTATTCTGCAAGCTGGGATCCTTGTTCTAAAAAATAGCTTTATTCCTAGTATGCCATACGGTCCAGGATATCAAGACTGGAATAGTAGGATGGGATCTGCATCTTCTAAACCAGTGAAATACACACATATCAAAAATCTCATTCCCCCAATTCTGCTCAAGCTTAAGAGAGGAACAACACATGTTCCAAATATTCGTTGTAAATGAACACTCCACAAATAGATGATTAGCAAACTCTACGTTGTTTCTGCATAAAATACACAAATTTGGCCCATGCCAACCTCTCTTCATTATATTATCCCAAGTTTTTAGTTTTCCTTGTAATGCAAACCACATAAAACACTTAAGTTTCAATGGTATCTTCCATTGCCATAACCGTTTATACCACCAATGTTGAGGAAAAATACAACTATTTTTTATCACTACAGTATATGCAGACTTTGTTGTCACCATCCCCGTGGCAGAATTACCATTCCAAGAAGTGAATCCCTCTCATGTTTGATTCTGCATCCAGCCGAATTTAACATTCTTATATAGTTATCCTATTCAAAAGTTGTCAGCCTAGTAAATCCCAAATCTTCTGAACTGATCGAATAATTATCATGTGCAAATTTAACTCTGGTCTTCTTTATTTTGTCAAGAGTAATAAGATCATAATCCTTCAAATAACTCAGAATGTATTCAAATAGTTTGTAATTCTCATCCAAACCTAGGATCGGGTCAATACCGATCAATATCTCCTTACCACTTCCTACGCGCCAATATAGATATTTTTCCAGCTAGTTGTATACTTTGAGGAAACCAGACCAAACAGGAGAAGCACCTCTTGTTTTTTCCTTTGGATTTATGATCTAGTTTACTATTTCTCCTTTTATATATTTCACTTTCAGTACTTTAGACCAGAGAGTTGTACCAAAAATACCTCTCCAGAAACTCTTGAGTCTAAGTGCCACACTGAAAGTGCCAAGGTTTTTTATACCCCATCCTCCATTTTTCTCAGGTAATGCAATTCTATCGCAGCTAGCCATAATCAGACTACTACGATCCTTACCACCAGTCCACAGAAAGTTAAAGAAAATCTTCCTTAATGTGTTGATGATGAAACTAGGAACCTATGAAAGAGAGAACCAGTAAATCAGTATCCCTGTCAAAATAGCTTTTACCAGAGTAATTCTTCCCCCAACTGATAGTAATCTATAAGTCCATTGGTTAATTATGCATTCAACCTTTTTCAATAACCACATCCAATCTTTAATCTTATATCCATTAGGGTTCAACTAGTATCCTAAATATTTAAAACCATCCTACAGCTGACAGCAATTATATGGAAATATCTTCATAATTTCATCGAGCTTTGAATCCTCAGATATGTACTGAAAGAAGCTGGATTTAGCAGAGCTCACCAACATACGTAAATCATCACAAAAGGTTTTAGTTATTTCCTTATAGCACGCCCATTATTCAATAGGGTCTATCCCTACAAGTAATACCTCATCCACAAACAAAAGCTATGATAGAAAAAGATCATCTGATTGTTTGATACCTTTAATTTTACCTTCTTCTTTGGCATTAATTATCAATCTACTGAACCCTTCTATGATAAGTAGAGATAATAAGGGAGACAAGGGACAACCCTGTCTAATACCTCCAGTACAGAACCCTGAAGGGGTACCATTTATCAACACAACTATGTTTTTCGAGGACACACAGGCCATAATCCACTTTAAAAAGAAAGGGGGTATACCAATTTGTATCAGAATGATACGCAAGAAAACCTAGTCGACTCTATCATATGCTTTCTCTAGATCAATTTTGAGTAACAAAGTATTCATATTCATTTTCTTGATCGTGTGAATAATCTCTTGAGAGATACCGATAGCATCCAGGATTTGGCGATCCTGAAGGAAGCCAATATGTGCAAATGAGATATACTTCGAGAAAGCAGGATTCAATCGAACAACAATAATCTTGGATATTAATTTGTTAACCAAATTACACAAGACAATTGGCCTAAACTCCCCAAAAATTTTAGGCTTCGTGCATTTAGGTATCAAAGTGATAAAAGTAGAGTTCAAGGCCCCAGAGATGCATCCCTCAACTCTTGTGAACTCCACCGATTTAAGAAGATCTCCCCCCATAATATCAAAAAAAATGTAAAAACACTTCAACCATCCAACCATCAAGCCTACTATCAATGTCTTTATTTTCTCATTGAAAAAATCGCATATATTATTTATTTCCTCTTTTTACTCTCATGTAGCATCTAAAAATATCCTAGATCATGTATATCCTCTTTTTAACCTCATGTAGCATCTACGGAGAAGGATCCACAATGATACACATAATAACATAGAAATGGTATTGTGGAGATTCAAAGGAGAAATTAAACGTTGAGGATTGAAAAATCTTAGTTAAAAAACATGTCAATTCGACTAGACTTCGTTTTCAACTACCATGCTTATAAGATTTTTATAATTTTTCAACTATGCTTATAAGGTCTTTATAATTTTTTAATTCATAGAGATCATGGTATTTTTTATAATAGATATCATGGTACATTCTTATAATTTTTTATATCGTGGATATCATGGCAAAAATTGGATGGTGAAAATTCAAAGCAGATATCCATTATCCAAGATTCAAATGTATGTTAGGAATAGTCAAATTCATAATTTTTTATTCTTCGTATGAAACTTCACCTACCATATTCATACGATTCTTATCCTAAGTATTTGGATCCAAATAAATAAATAAATAAAACATAATATAAAAGTACATTATCAAAATATTTAATATTTAACAAAGTACATTTATAACTAATTAAGATTCATTATTTCCTCAAGAAACTCTTAATCTAGTCACCCATCATGTATCCTCGGGTAGTGCGTGAGGCTATAGTGTATTGCTCCATAAGTGGAAAGCATGTTCACTTGAAAGCATTGATCTTTTGTATAGACATTATCCACACTCAAGTCTGACCCGAGAAGCTTTAAGTAAACTCTTTTTTAATTATGTTTTAAAATTAGTTTATTTTGATGTACCGAAAATTATATTTATCAATTATATTTTTTTTTTGTTGGTATTTACAAAAAAATATATTTTTATTTTCAAAATAAACTTTACATTCTTATTTATAATCTTAGTCGAAAAAATCAATATAAATATAATTTGTTTAGTAATTATTTTTAAAATAGTTTTTTCTCCTTATCTATTAATAGCACTTGTGATTACGAATGCTTGTTATAGGGTGGCTCTACACAAGGTCTTTATTGTTGATTGTGATAGGTTGGATAGGGAGTTCAAAAAGGATGAATTGTTTCCAACACTTAGCTCTATGCAAAATAGTAAATCAATAAGTATTGATGGACTACCTTGTGAGTTCTACAAGGAAATGTGGAATATTGTTGGAGATGAATTCAATCACATGGCTTGAGAATTCTTTGCTGTAATATCCCTAGTTTGAAATGTTACTCCATTTTAGGCAATTTTCGAACCTTGAACTAGTTAAACCCCAAACTGTCCCAAATGCTTTTGAATTCTATATCAGGGGCTTGGGAGGAATTAAGACACCCTAATGCAACCCTTATACGTTTATACACTCATTAGAAACTTTTAGGGTTCACAATTCTCTAGGAGGAAGGAAGGGGAATAAACTTGGATAGTTGAAAACCCCACTAGACTAGTGATATTTTGGCATTCCAAACACTATACAACCTTCCCTATTTTATGATATCAGACTTGAAACTGACATATAACCTCAAGGAAAACAAAATCACGGTATTAGATCAGGTTTTAGGGTTTGCTACAACTCCCAAAAAATAGCAGGTTGAATGACATCGAAATCGTGAACATCTTTTTTTCTAAATATATTTTTACACAAATCTCTTAAAAAGTTTCACCATTTACTTCTTTACAACTTAATTTTACTATTGAAACGCTTAATATATCAACAATAAAGTTATAGTGGTCAAATCCCAGGCACTTACATCAACTAACCATTTCCAATTTTTCCAATTTCGTTTTGGATTCAACCATCCATCCAAACGAAATAGCTGACTTAATAAAGAAGTTTCCAAAAGGGACCCTCATCACCATTATATTCGCGCAAATCTGTTCTCCGTTCCCGAACTTACAGAGATTATATCATAGCGTCTTCATTTTATTCCACCCGTCAACTCCGCCGTCTTTTATGTGTGCCGTCAACTTCAGAAAACCAGACATGAAACCCCACTATCAAATCACAGGCAGCAGAGATATATCTCATAAACTAACTATGATGTTCCATTATTAACTGCTACATATTTGAAAGCTCCTAAGTTCACCTATAATTATGTTCCAAAGGTATTAAATATCGACTTTTTATTCACTCACAACTTTTTACCCTTTTTACTCACTATCACTCTACAACGACGGAAATAGACAAACGTCTCATCATATACACATGGAACTGGAAGCCCTACACTTCTCTATGAAAATTCCATCATTGTTAATTGTTCACAGAGTAGTTTTCTACACAGCCAATCCGTAAGTTATAAGCAATTTTTTTTTTTTTCGTGGTTGGTTAAATAAATTGTGACATTCACAAAAACTAATTTAATTTCATGATTTCTTGAAGAATGGTGTCCCATATTTCAAAAACAATTAATTTAATCTATGATTATGTTGCACAGGGTATTGAAGCTGGTCAACTTTTTTCATGATTTCTTCGAAAAATTCACGCACAACTCTACTGTTGCAGTTGCATTTTCTAGCACTTTATTAAATTGTCACTGTTCAATTATTTTCAAGATATTCTTACAAAACGCCAAAATCCTTTCTAATGAATAAAAGATGGATTTTTTTACTAAACTAAATTTTCGACAATGTTCTTAAAAAATTCCTCATTTACAAGTTAATTTGCATCTTTAAACATTAATATATAATTACTTATATGAGTCCAATCCCATATACTTACACGATGTAACCACTTCCGAATTATCCCCTCTCGTTTCGGATTAAACCCTCCAACCAAACGGAATACCTGGAGGGTCGTTTCGGAATGTTCTCCCCCGTGTTATATGTGTCACGTCGACTTCACGAACCAGACATGAAACCCTACCCTAAACTATAAAACGACAGACACAGATAAATGTCTTTATCATTGACATGGCTATATCCACGCGGGGCCCTACACTTCTCTAGGTATATCCCATCATAGTTCAATGTTCACAGACTAGTTTTCTATCTATCCAATAATGGGGTTGTAAAGCAATTTTTTAAATTTCATGGTTATTTAAATAAAGATACCTTTTTATACAGGTATCTGATGACTATTCTAAACTCCAATTATTTTTGTCTATTATTGTGAAAAACAATAAAAAATGAAAAAAAAATTCTACGCTTACTTTTAAATTACACAATAATACAAAACACATCATAAAATACAAAATATTATAAATTTTATTACTTAATAAATAACCTAATATAATCAATCATAAAATATTTGTATACTAAATTTTATCACATAACTAAAAATATATCATATTATATAATCTGAACTTTCCAAAAACTAAAACTATATTTACACTTGGTATTCCTACATATATATTACAAAAAAAATTAGAAATAGATATTTATATCCATCTAATTACCATTTGTAAGCAATTAATTCTATAGTTATTTGAAGAAGTTATCTCATAATCAAACACTACATATTTAAAAACCTTCATATACTCACTTTCATTTACAACTATATTTCCCACTTAATTGTGCAAAACTAGTTTTTTTTTCATCGACAAGAAAACCATACTTGTTATTCACCGGGAATTAAAGTATACATAAGGTTTTGCTTTCAAAAACTCTTAGAAAAAAAAACAAAGACAACATCCAAAACTATGTTCATATGTTCACAGACTACCCCCATAAGGAACATGAGGCAAATACACAACACAAAGCAAGCATTGAAAACCATTACAAGCATAAAGCAAAAAGAAGATTCTCCTATGAGTTAGAATCCAATCATACAGTAGAAAGGCATCACGGCCCCCGATAGAAAAAAAAGACCTGATCCTCAACTAAGATCGAAGACTCCCCAGATTGAAACAACTAGATGCGAATCAAAAAAGGAAAGAGTGTCTGAGGACACCAAAGTGTGATTGTCCCACTCTTCGATATGAATGATAGTTGCAGATCATAGGAGAGCCTTCTTAGGTAAGAGGTTAGTTTCCTGATTAAACTCCCTAGACACATGATGAAATTTAATGGACTGGAAAGAATCAATGAGGCTTTTGATCCTCTGTTTCCACCAACCCAAGTGAAAAACCTGTAACATCCCTTTGTTTAAATCCTAGTCCAAAATGACCTTTCAGTCACCCAAGATCTGTAGAGAAACCAAATTTTTCCTCCGTGAAAAATATAGAAAACCATCCATCACAAGCAACTCACTACTAGAGTTAGTACCTCTACCATAGCCCATCCAATATCGGTACCAGCCAATAGAAGCAGCAAGATTCACTGCAATGAGAAACCAGTTCAATATTTTAGATATGCCATGCACCCTAGCTATGCCATTGTGTCAATTCGGGACCAAGGGAGTGGGTAAAATGTCTTGCATATTTGTGCCTTGGATAGTATGAGAGAAGAGACTAGTTGTCTAGAGGATATAATATGGCGTGGGCTCCCTAGATCTCTCTAGCAAAAACTATAACATTGAAATCCCCTTCTAGGGTTACACGAGGATCATTCAATACACCAAATTCCACAACATCCTTCTAGAATATCTCCCTATTGTGATAGGAATTACGGGATTTTTGAGGTAAATATGGCTCTCAAAGCAAAAAATGTACCATCAAAATCCACTATATAAGAACCAATAGCATTCAAGATGATGATGTCAATCATGGGGTAAAATTTGCAAAAATTTATAAAATATTGATGTTTTTATAAAGATTTAGTTAACCTTGCATGTTGTGGCCAGGATGGAAGTATCCTTAATATGGATGTCGAACTTATAAAGGTGTTTCCTTTATATTTCCCCTAGAGTTGATTTATAAAGTATATTTGGTGAAACTTTGGAGTGTCATACTCTTATAAGAATAATTGGATAATAATGATTATATTTTAAAATAGAGAATAAAATATGTATTTGGATGAATAACCATTAGAATATGATTCTCAAATGATCAAGATGTCAAAATAGGATGACTAGCACTAAAATATTAACATAATTGTTTGTTGGATGATGGACATGAAAAAAATTACGCCCCATTTCCTCAACATTATAACCAGGATATAGGTGTGTTTCAAATGATGATGATGATGATGATGATGGCAGGAGCGGGATGGGTTCTCTTGGATCCTGGCAGGAAAATATTGAATTCCTACACCTGGGGGCTAGGCAAGAAAACTAATAACCAAGAAGAATCGATGGCCCTTCTGAAAGGAGTTGAGATGGTAATCAACATAAACCTCAGTGACTTCTTAGTCCTCGGACACTCTAGAATAGTGGTTCAAAAATTGAGGATATCCTTCAAATATGACCCTTCAAGTTACAATAGAATCCAAAAACACATTGTAAACCTCCTGTCACATCCCCGAAATTTAAATTTTTTTAAATAAGCAATAAATACTGAAATTGTCAATGTAGAAAATAAAATAATGGTTAATTCCTTTTATTAACTTAATTAGTGATAATAATTCGTCATAGTTCTTAAGAACAAATTACGACGATGGTCGTATTTGCACACACGGAAATAAAATGGATATAAATCTTTTAACAAAAGACAACTACGATGTCTACGAATCATCCACTCCATGCGTAATCATATAAATTCACCTATCATATGAAATAATAATTATGCAACTTCTTTATTACAGAAGGGAAGGTTTGTATATTGATTTTAGTCAAGTATCCCCACAAATGATGGATACAAGAAAATTAGAACAAACCATCTAACAAATTGGCTCATAATTGAGTGTTTCCATACAGATCTTACTCATTAGTGGTACTCTTATTTGTGCTAGGACTAAACAATAAAATACATTCACATGGTTGTCATAAGAATAGTAAGATACGACAATGAATTGAACTTCACGAGAAAAAAGTATGACACAATAATGAATTGACTTTTATCAAGAATCCTTAACATGACCTACACATAAACCATAAGGCGCAACCAAAAACTCATGATTCCTCAACTGTACTAGTTCGTAACATCTTTATGAGATTCTTATAATAGCTTAAATGTGCCTGAATATGAAACAATAAATATCTTCATATCTCATGAACAACATAAGTAAATGTACTCTAAGAATCATATTATAATATAGCTGTAACGTGCACCACCTAAAACTCCAGAATACATTGCATGATCAAAGAGAGTCAATTTATACTTGATCAACCATTTCCCATAGTCCTGAAATTAATAGTATCTAGCACACTCATCATTAATTACATATAAATACCTGAACAAGTAACTCACAAGGTACACATATAAACAATTGATTTCAACACGAGTACACACATGCAATTATCAAGTCATGCATAGGAGACCAAAAGTAACGTGGTTCACCCGTACACGGGCTAGTCCACAAAAGTGTGTGCATCGTATATTATTAGGCATAAGTAAAATAGATTACAACGAGCAACATGGTTGTTGCGACACGACTCAATCTCTTTCCAGCAAGCCTCTATCACATAGAGTTTTTCATGAAATACCCTAAAATGATAACATGTCAGTTCTTAATGATCTTCGTACAAGTATTGGATTTTTCATTCTCATCCTCTTAGAGCTATGCCCTTCCTCTCCAATAGATACCTATATGCCTCGCATCTTATAAGCATGAGAGTAAGGTAAATTGCAACTATTAAAATCAAAACCATAAAACCTTTAAGATAAAAGTTCTAGCTAGGATTTATGGCAAGCTTAGTACACCCTAAATACAAACTTTTCCAGTTTATAAGGGTTGATACTTATAACTTCATTAATGCCTCCATTAATCCTATATTCTCTTTATTTACAATAAAGTCTTTTTCAAAGGTATAGATTAGGTTTTAACAAAATTCTTCTTATACTCCTAAATGGATATTACCCAAAATAATTATGCATGACCATGACTAAATCTCTTATTAACTTTACACATCTGATTACATTCCTTTCCTTAAGTTACAACAAATTGGAATTATCATATACCCATTAACGCACCTCTACAAATCAATAGACGTAATGCTATCACAATAGTGTTTTGTTCCACTATTCTTTGATCATTCTTATCATATATAACTAAAATCTCTAAATAGTAATGGAACCAAGTGATGTATCCTATCTTTTATCCTTATTATATATATAAATAAAGTATTTATATAATAACATACTATCACATGATTTAGGTTCACTATGGAAATAATCTAGCTAAGTTCTTCTACTTCATAAAAATAGTTATCCAGCCATTCCCAAAGCATAAAAGGTATATGTAAGCAAAACAATGTATGGCTTCATATATATAGATATTTAAAGTAGTAATTAGGGATTCATACTTTCATAGTAATATGAACAGTATGACACTAATTTTGTCGTCGAGGAGAAACTTATATAAAAAAACATTTTTGTGGCAGTAATAAAACACGATAATTGAAATCCTTTCAAGCTAAAATAATACCCTCGGTTTTGGCGTTGATATTTACTCTCTCCCGCTATTCCTAAAGCTTTAATACAAGGATCAAAATATATTAATTACAGAGTTTCTAGGTTATGAGCTACGGTTGCCCAAACCAAATAAACATGATCTCAATAAAATGTGAAAAGAGTAAAGGTAACAATATGCTGTGGAGGCATTTGTTTAATGAACAAGAAATAGGGATACCCTGTCGATGCAAGGTCAGGCTCTGTGTGAAATCGCAAAATCCAGAAACAAATGTATGGATAACCTAAGAGCACTTCCCATCGAGTGGCTGTAGTTTGATGTTTATCGAGACTAAAGATAGAGCTCTATAACCTGTTATCTCTAGTAGACACTAGCTCAAATGGGATCGAGTCCCAACGCAATGGACTGAAACAACTTCTAGTCGACAACGTAATTGGATTTCATCTCATGAATGCGTGGGGTACCTTCTTCGATCGCATGAGTGATATGCAGCAATACAGTTGTTTGCAAAACAAAACCTACTAAATCACAATCAGCAAAATGTACGGATCGATGTTCTCGATCTAAGGAAGAGAACGAAAAGAAAAATCTACAATTCAAACTTTTATAGAATTCTAACAATTAGTTTTCCAGTTGAACAAAAATCCTAATTCATGCAAATTTGCAAAGGATAAAATGTTTAGGTAGTCTTACCGCATGAGGCTCAGGTCAAACGACTTACAATCGGTATCCTCCTCCATGGTGGTGAAACCCCTTTCCTCCTCTCTTGATAACCGTCACTTCCTCTCAGGAATGATTTTTCTCCAATGTAAGGGCTACCCTTTAATGTATCTGAGAAGAGATCGCTTATTCCTACAGACTTTATGAAACAGAGGTCCCCCTCTCACAGAATGTACTAACTTATTACAACAAAGGATCGCATGGATTTATACTTCACTTCTCTCGAGGACTGCGATAGAACCTAAGAAGTGCACCCTCCTCCTCTTCATTTTCCATCCATTTTTAGAAAGGCGATACTGCAAGGAAGTCTATCAAACAAAATGCTTCCAAGATGTCACATCCCTAATTCCCACAGTAAGCACATAATAAATTATTTTATCAAGATCAAACTCTATTAGAGAGCCGAACTGTCCCTTCTCAGTAATATAACACCTAATAAATGAATTCATTTGGATCAAGCTCAGCTATCTAGCCATCCCATCCCATTGAAATGAAATCATATGATAGCTACCAACATTTACAGATTCAGGGTTCGATCCTCCCTGAGCAGGGATCGCCAAGCTCTGTGTAACATCAATCTAAAATGACATACACCATTCTACACGATATCAACCTTTTTTTTTTTTCAAATCGCACAACCTCCTTCCTTTAATAAGACTAACCAGAAACTACCTCTCTACTAGCACCCACGATCTCCATTATAGGCCTAAGTTAGGGATGCCATTTGGACTAATGGCTCAGATAGGAAACTCCAGCTGTTGTTTTTAATTAGAGCTCTATTTCTTTCTCATCGAGGTGACAATTGTTAGTAGGATACCCACGTTTTCCTTTATGGATACAAATGGCGACTTATGGGATTTTAAACGTTCCCTTCCACCCTTGGTATGATCTTCCACTATCGTTTCCCAACAAGACCTCCACTATTATCGTGGGCTTGTAGTGGTGGTGGTGATGGTAGTATCCCACTACGGAGACAAGATTACAACATTTACTCCCCACCTTTACGGCTATTACACAAACAGTCCTCAAAAAACGATAACCATCCCAAAAAGCTCTTATTTTGATTATGAGCGTTTTTACCAACATACATCATCTTCATCCTATACATAATATTGTTCGTTAGTATTTTTGTTCGTACCATGCATATCATCATGTATATGAAATATTTAAGAAGGTGACCTTCCTTTAAAAGAATATATACTCCTATTGAGATCAAGTTCATAATCGTATCTATTTACATATATGTATGTTAATCATTTTGTCATTATGATTCTCTTTAGACTTATCCATATAACACATATATATATATAAAGGTTCTATTATCCTTTTTATTACTTTTATCCGCTCCTCTATATGTTACTTAGTCATCTCTTTCACCCTTTCAAAATACTTGGTATCTTTTATATGGAGTAAGATCAATCTCTTATTATAAGAACTTATTACTTAGATCTTTGTCGCAAGCCACCAAATCTATTTATAACAGCCATTAGATTTTCCCTTTAGGATGGTAGGTTAATGCGTGGAATTAGGTCGAGGCCGCATAAGTTTACTATTTAACTATCGTAGTTTAGGTCTTTTACTTAGGGCTAAACTCTATTCATATGGCACCCTAAGATTCTCATGGCTTTTCTGCCATCTCATCTTTTCTTTTGGATGGGTTTGGTTGTTTATCATTTAGTTGCATTTACTATTCTTAATTTTGTAGTCAGACTTATAATCATGACACTAACTCGAGGTCCATTGGTGGGGCCTTGGCCTTGAGCTCCTCACCAAGGCCTATTTACATAATTATAATTATTTTACAAAAATAATAATAATAATTACGGTTAAATTGGAGGGATGTTACACCTCCTCTGCTACAAGAAGATAGAATTCCTACATATAAGATGGGAAAAAATGAGAATGTTGACCGAATGGCCACCATTGTAGCTCGTCTAGGCTAGGGAATGATAGATTTTAATGATTGTACCCCAGAACAATGTTGGATCCCATGAACTACACCTTAAAAGGTTGTGGAATATCTAAGGATTCAATCACGACAAATGGGACTAGGCTAAGGCATTGTGCCCATTGAAAACCTCATCCAAACTCACATAGCACAAAGGAGGGGGAAAACTAGAAGTGCAAGACAATTGTAAGTGTAGTTAACAAGGAGACCATGTGGCATAGAAGTAATATGGCCAAGGTAAATGATTGTGGCCTCATTGAATGCAGACCGCAGGCGGGAGGAGCCGGTATCTTCGCCATTAATATCCACCCCCTTCACACAAGAAAGGTAGGGATTAATGTTATCCTCCATCAGATGGCTTTTATAAACAATATCATCATAGAAACTAGTCCACTCATGGAGGATCTCTGCTATGAGCTGACCCAAAGCTTGTGTGTCTCCTCATCGCGACACGAAGCAAGCCACTTCTCTCCCTTGAGTGTTTTGGGAGAAATGAACTCATGGATGAAGCAAACTATAATAGTTGCAGACTGGCTTGTATAGAGTCGAGGATATATGAACTAGATGGAAATATGTGAGAGCACATGGAAACAACATAGGAGGTTAGGAAAGACATGCAACCCATTCTGTAGCTATTGCAGGGAGGAAATGGTCAAAAATAACTCTCATATGGGGTGCATCCCTTCGATACCAACTCAGTCAACCAACCTTTCTTTGGACTGTTTGGAAAGGCTTGAATGTCACAGCCTTTGGTTTCTTTTTTCTTTCGTGGTTTCTAAATGTCTTTTTGTACTCTATTATGTAAACAATATAGAAGAGTCTATTGCACTAACATAATGTTTTTTAGTAGGAGTTCAGTAGGAAAATATCTAGAATTTTTGCAAAGAGCTGGTAGTTCTATAGGAGAACTCTTGGAAAACTTATGTAGTTCATTACTATTCCTCTTTTTGAATACTTATATTTGAAAAGGATTGTTGTGCTCAACAATTTAATACAATCTCTCTTCTAGTTTTTGTTTAAAAAAAATTGATGATGATGATTGTTGTTAAGGATTATACCCTATAGCAGGGGATGGATGCTATGAATGTACATGGGGCTTGACAGATAAATATATTAGGGTTTTACACTAATTACTGTAAGAAAATGAGATTTAGGGCAAAGAGAAAGAGTACCTTATTTATGGTTGTTGGTCCTAGCTTTCTCCTGATCTCTACAACAACACACCTACAAAACCAATCAACCTTCCTCAAAATGATTTGAATATAAATAGATAATGATATTGACAAAACATTATAGCATTAATTATAATCGAACATCCAATGAAATTCACATTTAACTGGGATGGGAGGGATATTGTGATCTTTATTGTCAAAGAAATGCAACAAAATACAATTGATATACTTGATCTTGTTCAAAACACTTCTGCAACCAAGTGTTGGGCTCCTAGTCCTCTCTTGACTAGAAATTCCTTCAGCATAACAATAGATTTCTTCTCAATATGCCCCTTCCTCATGGCTTCTCTTTGTATTTATTCCCAAGGCAGGAAGTTAGATTCGTGAGGTAGTTGAATTGGGAGGTTAGGGGAGTTATAATACCAAACTCAACTAATCCCAATTTGTATTCTTAATATATTTTTCCATTTCATCTTAAGCTGTACACAGGTAGTACCATAGGGGACTCGCGCATAGTGCGCAACTAGTGCTCTTAATGACTGATGCATACAATCTTTAGGATATGTGTGTGGGTTGTCCATAGTGGAACCTGCGCATGATGCGTTAGATTCCAATTATAAGAGTGGCACATTTCCAATGAAATATGCAAAAAAAAGATAGTTTTCAGCTAAAGATGTAGGATCTCAGCACTAAGTCATCTAAGGTCAACCTAGCTCTTCTATCCATAGTGTCATTTTGTGTGATCTAAAGGGAAATGTGATCACGGACGAAGAAGTGCAGATTTGAGCTATAACAATGATGATTAACGTACAGTGAGACAAACTTTGGTTTATCATGCCTTAAGTAGGGTATTACTTGGTTCTCTTTAAAATTTTGTTTCTTTGCTCAAAAATCTTGGTGAGAAGTTTTCCGAGCTCACTATAGTTTTGGCAAGTTAGGAGGTTAGAAAGTTTTGTATCGTAGCAAACACTATGAAACTCAGATCTAATGTGGATGTAAGAAGGGCACTCTAAGAGAAAGTTATTTTCATCCTCAACACTCATAGACTCACAAATATGGAAAACCCTTTCCGCCCATGGAGTTTTAGGAATATACCAATGCCTTGTTTCACTATGGAGCTCACGAGAGTTCGTTGTAATATTGGCTATATTAAATTTCTTGCTTTACTACGGAAAGATACTACTGATCTTTCAAATTAGGGTTAATGAGCTCATTATAGTATCTTAATTTTCTCTTAACCACTAAATTTTCCTAAGTAATAATATTTTTGACATCATTGATTTTTTCCAAAGTGTCATTTTCATCAATACTCCAATGGTCTAACCAAGCCATAATATCTTTACCCCAACCGTGCTTGAAACGTAATTGATTTTATTTTGATTTGATATTAAAACAATTTTAAAAAGTATCTCGTTTCCTATAATATTAAATAAATTCATATAAATTTCATCACATCTAATCAATTTTACATATAAAACTATATTAAAACAATCTAAAATAAATTTACTAAACAAATCTATCTACCAACCTCCATTTACCAAATCACGACACTAACCATTCTTTCTTACTCCATTTATCAAATCACCATACTAACCATTCTCTTCAATTCTAAATACAATTACAAGTAATAAAGTTTACTTTCATTGAATTTGCAGATCAAACCAATAATACAGTGCATCTCTGTCTAACCTAAAGTTCTTGTCGGAACATCTATCCCAAACTCTTTCAACTTTTTTCTTGATTAATTTTTACACCATCGCCTAAAAAGTTTCATCTATTGTTGGTCAAATCCCGGGCACTTACATCAAGTAAACACTTCCCAATTTTTCCAATTTCGTTTTGGATTCAACCCTCCATCCAAAGAGGAATAGCTGACTTGATTATAGGCGAAGAAAGAAGTTTCCAAAAGGTACTCTCGTCACCATTATATTCGAGCAAATCTGTCTTCCATTATACCCAGATGACTGACGAATGGACGATGGGTGATATCATATTATTCCACTTGTCATCTCCGCCGTTTTTTCTGTGTGTCGTCAACTTCAGAAAGCAGACATGAAACCCCACTCTCTCAGCTCTCAAATCACAGCCAGCAGAGATGTATCACATAAACTAATCATCCTTTCCGTGCTGCAATCTATTTTTCATTCATTCACTCTACAACGACACAGACACAAAAATGTCTATGATTATTTGCACAGGGTATTGAAGCTGGTCAATTTTTTTCATGATTTCTGCGTAAAATTCACGCAAAACTGTACTCTTAGAATTTGCTAGTTTTCTAGCAAAATTGTCAGTGTTTAATTATTTTCAAGATATTCTTACAAAACGCCAAATTCTTTTCAAGTGGCATCCTAAGTAAATAATATATCTGTAGACTAATATTCATAATAAAATTATGTAGATTTATATATACACAATTTTATTCTTTTCTGAACATATCATTTGTATTTTTGTACAATATGGTCTTTTCTCAACATATCATATGTAATTTTGTACAAAATGGAAATTTTGATCCCCTTCATTCTAATTTGTTGAGTGGATTATTTCTTTAAGTTAATAAGATAGTTAGACTAATATTCATAATAAACTTATGTAGATTGATTCCGAACGTATCATGGATCTATTTTTTAATGTACAATATGGGATGTTTTTAACTCTTCATTGTATTCTAATTTGTTGAGTACAACATGGATTATTTAAATAGTACCCAAGTCCATTAATTTAAAACTTTTTTTACTATTTTAAATTATACATATTAATATGGTTATGTAAATAAGGTACTGTTTTTATTTTGAAAATTAGGCCTTTATTTTGTCGGCCTCGAATGTTAGGAGAATGTTTTCCTCTGCCTAAGCACGTTATCTCAATGGATTTTTTACGGAGTTTGGTAGCTGATAAAGATGGAGTTTCTTTTCAGATGAGGGGTATTTTTTCACAGGCGGGTTTGAATCTGAAACTGGAAGAAACAGAGAGTCTAGATGGTTATTTATATGTTATGCACTGCACCGGTCATTCTCAGATTGTTCCGTTGGTTTTACCTGTGCTATAATATTTAAAATCAGAGTTAAAGAGTTGCGCCGGTCATTCTCAGATTGTTCCGTTGGTTTTACCTGTGCTATAATATTTAAAATCACAGTTAAAGAGTTCGTAAAGGGTTTTGCAGAGCATTTGCAGATTTTTCGATTTTGACGGTTGATGGAATGGTTGAGGGGCCTGCGACGACTTGGAGTCAAGCCGATTGGTAAAATCGGCCTAGTACCAGCCAAGGTTAAAAAAAGTGGGAATATTTCTTTTGGTCGTAGGTCACTTTTTCCTTTTCACAACTAGATTGTCGGGTTTTCTGCAATTTGTCTGAGCTCTCGGTGGTTTGCCTCCTTATTTTAGGGGATTTTCCTATTCTGCAGTGTTTACACCACCTTTCTATCTTTGGCTCAGACTTTGGCTGAGATTTGGGCGGTTTCCAGTTCTGACTGCTATCTTTTTACCCTTTTTTAGTGCCGGTCTTATTGGTACTGCTGGTTTGCAGTCTTATCCGTTTTCTCTGGGGCCCGGGAGTCGACATCACCCACCTTGGCAGCTGTCTCTCACTTCCTGTAGGCCACCGGCAGTTGGAGGTTTACCATCTCTAGTGGGTTTACCCATTATGGTGGAACCTTCTCGTTTAACAAACCCTATTCCCCTCCCTTTGTCTTTGGAGTGTGAGGTTTTTCAGAGCCCGGTTGTGGATGTCGTCCCTTACAGAAATAAGCTCCGTGGTCCACGGGCCAAAGCACGAAGGAGCTTGAAAACCTTCAAAGCCAGGGCAGAAATTGTGCGCTATGACATTGACTGCGACTATAATCTTGATAAAATAGGGATACTGGCGGAACGAGCCCTGGTGGGAAGATTGGAGTTCACTTCGGCAAGCAAATTGGAGATTTCTGAATGGGTTTCTAAATATTGGACTCCCCTCACTGGAATGCCCCCTCGCATAAACCTCCTCATGAACAGGTGGATCCTGTTCACTTTTAATGAAGCGGCCCACATTGACAGAATTTTATCATCCTTTTGGGAGTTCAAGCAGGGATCTCTGTTCCTCAAATGCTCGCACATAAATTTCAATCCTCTGCACGAGTTCCAGCCTATCAGACATCTTTGGATGATCATTCCAGGGCTTCCCATTGAGCTCTGGACTGAAGCTATCTTTTCAGGACTTGCAAATGCTGTTGGTCGGTTCGTTCGTATTGACAAGCAAAATTTCTTTGGGATGGATCGTCGTTTCTCCAAAGTTATGGTAGAAATCGACACGCGAGTTGGGCTTCCTGCGGAGATTGAGATTGCCTGGGGGACTAGGTTATGGAAGCAGACACTGGATTTCTACAAAATCCCTTTCAGATGCTTCTCTTGCAAACAAATTGGCCATGTTCGTGCTGTTTTCCCCTCCGGCGCTAAGCTTCCTGGTTCCTCCTCGGCAAAGGAATCCCCTTCTCCAAAGGATGATACCTCATTGCATGCTAGGGATCCCATCGGTAAGTCATCTTTTAAAACCCCTATTTCCTTCCCGGATTTAACTTCTGATGAACTCCTTTTCCTTGAAAATTCTGAAAATGTGCTTGATAAGCGTCTGTCCACGGGTGATATTCAAATGAGGCATGACTTAAAGACGGGTCTTCCTTTAGCTACCCAGCAGAGAAAACCCTCCTGCTCTTCTGTGGGTCGTAATCTTTTTAGTGACCCTGCTGGTGACCTTCCAGACTTAGGGTTACCCATGAATCATTCTACAGAGCTTTCAAACCCTAACTTGACATCTGGTCCATCTTGTCCGGCTGCCATTGATCATGGTCTCCCTTCATCTGAGCAATCAACTCACATTAGTTCTCTGATTCCACAAACATCTTCTCCTATTGCCCCCGGCTTGACTGGACATCCATCAGTTGGCCTTTCTCCTACTGTTTCCACGATAAAAGAGGGTGATGTGAACCTGATTTTGGGAGAGTCGGAGTCCTTGATTTATCCTGTTAATAATCCTAGCACAGAGAATTTGGACATTCTAAGGGATAGCGGCTATCAATTTTCGGATAATGGAAATGAATTTCCCCCATTACCTACATTTTCCAAAAATCCGGGTATGGGGTCACAGGCTTTGTCTGTTAATACTTTAAATTTCGAGAATGTCACCATTAGGAGAGGCAATAAGAAGAAGAATGCCAGGAAGGTTCATCTTTCTTCTGATTCCTACATTCCTATTTCCCAGAGACTTGAAGAGGTGGATAAATCTGACCGGGATGACTCCTTGGGGCTTAGAGCATCTTCCCCCTATTTGATTGATTCCTGATGTCAATTCTGTCCTTGAATGTTCGTGGTCTGGTTAAGGTGTCTAGGGTACAGGCTTTAACCAACCTCTTCAATGCTACTGTCCCTTCTATCATACTTCTGCAGGAGACAATGTGTCCAGAATCTCTTGCTATTCATAAACTTTGTAAGCTTCTTCCCCACTGGGAAGTGGCAGCTGTCAACTCATGTGGTTTATCTGGAGGTTTAGCAGTAGCATGGGATCCTAATGTTTTTGCATTTAAGGTCTTTTCTACCCCCTGGGGTATCCTCCTAAAAGGTTCTTTCTATGGAAACAATCACACCCTTTCCATTCTCAACTGTTACGCACCATACAAGGAGAGACATACTTTTTGGACATCTCTTCAGGGGTCCGGCCTTTTGAACACAGATGACTTGATTATTGCAGGTGACTTAAATTTCACATGCCATGCTGCTGAAATTTGGGGGCCATCTGCCAGGCTCGATGATTTGGATGATTTCTTCATTCAGTTTATGGTGGATGCGAATTTAGTGGATGTTCAGCCACATCTCCTGTCACCTACTTGGACTAATGGCAGATTCGGAATTGATGGTGTGCACAAACAGTTGGATAGGTTCCTTATCAAATCGTCTCTATTGAGCATCTTCCAACAGCATCGTTCCTGGGTTTTTGAACATAAGCTGGCAGATCACTGGCCCATTATTCTACAACTTGAAGAAATTAATGGCAAACAAGCTCTACCTTTCAAGTTCAATTCTTCCTGGCTTGAGGATGTCTCTTTCTGCTATATGGTTAGAGCCTACTGGTTGAAATGTGACAATTTTGATACAAATCCTATTCAGAATTTCTGTCACAAACTAAATGGTTTAAAGGATTCGGTTTCTAAATGGATTAAAGATAAAAAGATGGCTGACAAAAGGGACCTTTTCCTATTAGAACAAAAGCTTAAGACTTCTGTTGCTGCTAATATTCATGGTTCTTTATCTTTAGATGATTTTGAGATCATGCACCAAATTGAAAAGAAGAGAGAAGATCTCCTTACACAGGATGAAAAAGAATGGCGACTAAAAAGTCGCGCCATTTGGATCACATATGGTGACAGGAATACCAAATTTTTTCACTCATTCGCATCAGCTCGAAGGAACAGAAAGCACATCTGGGAAATTGAAAATGATAGAGGTTTGATTCTTTCTGGTATGGACCAGATAAAAGCTGAAGCGGTCTCGTTTTTTGATGATATTTATAAAGACCCGGGTACTTCTAATCTAGTTGATCAGATTAAAGTTGCCTCACTATTTCCATGCTTTGTCAAAGAACAAGAAGTTGTTCATCTGCAAGAAGAAGTCTCCCTGGACGAAATTGAACAAACACTTAAACATTTCGCCAGAGAAAAGAGTCCCGGGCCGGATGGGTGGCCGGTTGAACTTTACCTCCACTTTTTTGACCTAATGGGGAGTGAATTAAAAGAATTGGTGAACTATTCTCGGATTCATGGATTCATCCCGGGGGGCCTCAACTCCACCTTTGTAACACTCATTCCCAAGAAAGATAAGCCCAGAACTTTTGGGGATTACCGTCCAATTGCACTCTGCAACCTGCTCTATAAGCTCATCTCAAAAATCATTGCTGATCGTATAAAGTCGGTTCTATCCCAGCATATTTCCATGGAACAGTTTGGTTTCTTGACAGGCAGACAAATACATGACGCTATTGGTATCTCGCAGGAACTGTTACATAGTATCAATCTATACAAGAAGAAAGCTCTTCTGCTCAAGATTGATTTGGAAAAAGTTTATGACAGGGTCTGCTGGTCATTTCTTAGGCTGATTCTCATCAAAATTGGGATGCCCCCTTTAGTCATAAAATGGATAATGGCTTGCATCACAACCACATGCTTCTCTGTGCTTATTAATGGTTGTCCATCTGATTTCTTTCGCTGCTCCAGGGGGGTCAGACAAGGATGTCCCTTGTCTCCGTTGCTATTTATATTGGTTATGGACGGTTTCAGTAGATTGATAAATCAAGCTTTAGCGAATGGGAAAATTAAAGGCATAAAGATTGCTAAGGACTGCGTGGTTACTCACACCCTCTTCGCTGATGATGTTCTCATGGCTGGTGCTGACACTCTGGAGGAATGGCTTGCTTTCAATGATATCTTACAGATCTTTTGTAGTGCTTCAGGAATGAAAGTTAGCACCTCCAAATCCAATTTTTATCATTTATCTCCTTCGGATTGTCATCTTAGAGATATCCTAGCGATTCTGCCTTTTAAATGCTGCCAATTGGATCAGGGTTTTAAATATCTGGGTTTTCATCTTAAGCCTAACAACTACCAAATCAAAGATTAGTATTGGTTGTTGAGAAAAATTGAGGCACGCCTGACTCTTTGGTCATACAGATTATTGTCTATTGGCGGTAAGCTTATCTTGTTGAAATCAGTACTTACCAGCATTCCAGTATACTGGTTCTCCTTGCTCGAAGTTCCAGCAGCCATTCTTAAGATCATCAAAAGATATTTCTTTAATTTTCTTTGGTCTGGATCATCAACCGGCGGAAAGATCCCCTTGGTAGCAGCAAATATCATTTCCAGGCCCTACAGATTTGGAGGCTGGGGGATCAAGGATCTAGGTATGTTTAATACTGCTCTCAGACTTAAAAGCCTCTGGAGAAGTCTCTTTGGTAATACTCTCTGGTCTTCTCTCATCTTTGGAAAGTACATTAAATCTGACATCTTTAGATGGATTAGAAGGCCCAAGTTGGAAAGTTGGAATTTCTCCCCTATATGGCGCGGCTTTATGAAGATCTTCTTCTGGATTAAAAATGATCTTACATGGCAGGTTGGATCTGGCAATAGAATTAGGGTTGGCATTGACCCTATCATCGGCATGGAAGAGAACTTCAGTCTGCCTTCACCCATCACACGATATCTTCAGATCCTTGGCTTGGATACTTTAGATAAAATCTTTCGGCCACACAAAGGGATCATGAATAATGCGAACTGGATATCAGCTCGGGACATTGGTCTTACTGGTCATTTAGCATACAGCTGGGACATTTATATCTCACACTTAAACTCTGCAGGTGTTCGCATTAGTCAAGAGCCCGATTTGCTTATTTGGGGGGGAAACCCTGCTTCTGGGGTGGTCACAGCACGCACTGCATATTCCAGAATTGCACAAGAATTTTATATTTATCCTATGGAGTGGTGGTACAAGAGACTCTGGCAATGGCATATCCCTACAAAACTCAAATGCTTTTGTTGGCTGCTTTTACAAAATAAATTAAAAACCTGGGACAATCTATACAAACAGGGATGGTGTGGCCCTAGCATTTGTATCCTTTGTAAGAATGCAGCAAAATCCAAACAACATCTTTTTGTAGACTGTAGCTTTACACAAAAGATCTGGGAAGTGGCTGCATCTAATTTGAATTTTCCTTCTGGCTGGAATGTGGGGGACTTCAATAAGTGTCTATTAAATTGGTTCAGGCGCTGCAGACAACACTTTTTTATTGCCATTTGTATTCCCTGGGCCATTTGGTTTTCCAGAAATTCTGCCTTATTTCAGAATATCTCCCCAGATTACCTTATATGCTGCAGGGTTGCTTTGAACATGTTTGATATATGTAAGGTAGACGAGCATCAGCCAAAGTTGGATAGAATAAGCCTCTTTAATTTTAAAGTGGATCAACCTATCCTATTTTTCGATGGAGCTTCACAATCTGGTATTTGTGCTGTCGGGGGAGTCATTTATCTCAACGAGTCCCATTATTTCTCCATTAGACTCAATTGTGGATCTGGCACAAATATGAAGGCGGAACTTATGGCTTTATGGTGTGTTCTTAAAATTGCAAACATCTTTGGTCTGGTAAACATCAAGGTATATGGCGATTCCAGAGTAACCATTAAATGGGCTGCGGGTGATTTCAAATTGAATGTGACGAATCTAAGACATTGGGCACATCGGACACATTTTGAGATTTCCAAGCAACAGGGGATTACTTTTGAACATATATACAGAGAACATAATTCCCTGGCGGATAAGCTTTCCAAAATAGCTTTAGCTGGGATGGAAGGATAGCTGTTCTGGGAGGAATGGCTTGATAACTGCCTAGAGGATTGTGGCACTACCTACTTTTTTGATTGAGCTATGTAGTCTCATCCTGTTTGGTTTTTTATACACTTGTAATGTATTAATGACAGCTGTATGTAATCAAGGTAGCTATAGAGCGGGGATTAGATCTTGTCAAAGCTGTTTTCTGATGTCTATCAAGATACTTGGTTCGGCTGTAGAACTGGGAACTTTTTTGTACTATTTGATTCAATCATTGAATATCAATAGTTGATTTTTTTCGCTGGAAAAAAAGGTACTGTTTTTATTTTATTTGATTTTTAATATTTTAATTAATAAGTTATTTTAAGTTTTTGGGGAAGACAATTATTCTTCCCAATCACCCAAGTAACATTTAATGAACATAAAAAAATTGTGATAATATATTAATAATATTATCCAATTTATATCAATTTTATATATTAAACCCACAGATAGAACAATTAATAATGAGTAATTGAGATGAAAAATTCTAAATATAAAATTACAAGTTCAAATCTCCACAAATATTACTTATATATAATATAATTAAATAAATAATTTATTAAACACACACACATATATATATATATATATATCCATTTTATAAAATAATCATACTATTCACTCTCTTGTATCTTAAATTTAATATGAGCAATAATGTGAATACACACTTTGTGTTATTAAGTTTTTAAACCAATGAAACTTTGTCTACTTATATATAAATCAAGATTTGTTAATTAATTATATATATATATATATATATATTCAATTTAAGGAACATAAATTTATTTATTAAAGTAGATTCACATTAAAGTTTAATATAGATTGTCATATAATATTTAAAAAAAAAAGCTATTATTATTTTATTATTTTATTATTATTATCATCTCTAAAAATAAAAATTATTAATATTTTTCTCTCATTAATAAAAGTAGAGATAACTTTGCTAACAAAATAAAAAATTAAAAAACTAAAAATGAAGAACATTATAATAAAATAAATGGATTCTCTTATTGAACTAAGCTAGGACTATCAATGAGAGAACTACCAAGAGTTTACAAATACTTTAACACAACTATGTGATATCACTTATCAACCACAATAATCCTAAGTATATAACCAAGGACAATGTGGCAAAGGAACAACAATATCGATGTTTCAAAGGCACATTATAACTCTGCACATACTTGCTACCTTCTTCGACACTCGATATTAGATTTGTGCATCGTTCAATTTATGGTGAAGAGTTAGTGGAGATGTGATTTAATGCTGGAATAATCTGGATGGGTAATGCCTTTGGTTGTTTGCATCTTAAAAGAATTTGGTTCGAGGGCTCTATGTTGGCTTCTAGTCGACAAGTTGTGTTTCATGTGGGATTGATTGTATATCACTTCATGTCCCTTGTAGTCTCTATCTTACCTATAAATTTTATGTCCAATTTCCTTGTTTATTCTTTTCATCAGAGTATAGCCCATAATGTTATTCATTATCGAGTAAGTTGCAATGATGCAGTCATAAGCCATTATCGTCCAATGTGTTCACCCAGAATCTTGCACCGAGTCTGCGAGGTCGTCAAAATCTTCTTCCGGATTAAGCTCCCTCACCTAATCCCATAGCTCATGTTCAATGCCTTCAATTTCCTCTTAAATTTCTATAGGAATTTTATTTTTGAAGAAGCAAGCTGCTTGGACAACTCTTCTTTGTTCCCTGGTGACCCTAGGAGTGGGAACCTCCCTTTTCCCTTTGTCCTCCCTCCTCACATGTTTCCCCCTTGTCTCTATATTCCTTATCCTCAAAAAAACCTCCCCCATAGCTAATTCTCTCTTCGCTACCATCCGCAGGATGACGATAGGAGTAAGAACAAAGTGAGGAGACACAGGAGAAAACCCCACCACCCTACGAAATAAAGCCCCTATGTGCCACCGTTCCTCATAACTGAACATTGCAATCATTAAATCGCAAGTCCCACTACACTTCGTATATGCCTCCCTACATTCTCCATTATCCTCCTACAGTACGAAGGATGCAGGCGTCTTGGAGAACCATACACCCTCCTCCTCATATTATTACACAAGCTTTTTACACTCACCCTCTTCCAATACATCATCATAATAAATGAAAAATCTTGGATGTGTTGTTCTATCTTAATGCCAATCTCCTTCGTCTTCCATCACGTGGCCACATTGAGCTTCCATGTGTCTCGTACGTGCATTATCGTCGTCCACCACATATGGGAAAAATGGGTGTCTATTGATGTAGAACGAGAGAGTATCAAAATATTGCACAATGTGTGGTCATTCAGGTGAGATACAAGGTTTAGGTGTTTGCATGGCTAGTGATTTACCAAGGCATAACTTGCAAAAATGTTCTCTCAGATGGACTCCATCCTTCCTGCATTAAGTTGGAAACAATAAAGAACCTCTTAGATACTAGTCTTGGTAGGAGTTTGGTTAGTCTATGCATGCAACATTTTTGCAAGGGAATTACATTGGCCCAGTAGTTCTACTAGGTAATGTTAGAGCTCTGGTACGATCCTCACTCTCTGGTGTTTGGCATTGCCTCAGAGTTCCAACATTGTTTGTTCTTTGGAAACTTCGATGTGATTATGCTTTTTAAAATGAGAATAGTTCTATTTTCATTTTGTCAACTATGAAATATGAGGTACAATTGCACTTGTTAAAAAAACATGAAGTACAAATACACTTGTTTGCCAAAGGTCTTCTCTTAATAAAAAAAAGCTAAAAGATCTGAGCAAAATACATACTCAAAGTTTATTAGGCTTGTAATTTTAATGAGAAATAAGATGTAAATATACCTCTTTTTTTTCTTTGGGAATGAAGATGTGGTTTTAGTTTTACATACCCTCCTATTATATTACTAGGCTTTCTTTTTTAATAATTAATATAAATATAATAACTATTGAAAAAATATAGTTTGTAATTTTTTTTCAACTTTATTTTCATATTAATTTATATTTTAAATTAAACTATTTCAAAATTTATAATTATTAATTAATTTAAATTAAAAAAATTATATATATAACTTACATATATTAAATAAATTCATTTAAATTTCATCAAATTGATGTCTAATCAAGTTTACATATAAAAACTATTTCAAAACAATAAAAAAGTTAATTTATTAAACAAATCTACCTACGAACCTCCACTTACGAAATCACCACACTAACCATTTAGTAAATTACCATACCAACCATTGTCTTGAATTCTAAATACAATTAGAGGTAATAAAGATTATAACTATGTACTTTACTTTTATTAAATTTCCAAACTAATAATATAAATATAAATAATATAGTGCATCTTTGTCTAACCTAAACTTCTTGTCCTGAGCATCTACTCCAAACTCTTTCAACGGTTTTTCACACCAATCTCTTAAAAATTTTATGATTTACATCTTTACAACTTAATTTTCAGATTGAAACCCTCAATAATTCTACAATAAAGTTATATTGGTCAAATCCGAGCCACTTACATCAACTAACTACTTCCCAAGTTTTCCAATTTCGTTTTGGATTGAAGCTTCCAACCAAACGGAATAGGTGACATAATAATAGGCGAAGAAAGAAGCCTCCAAAAGAGACCCTCGTCACCATTATCTTGCTGCAAATCGGTCTTCCATTCCCGAACATTCCGAGATGATTGACAGATGGACGATGGGTGATATCATAGCGTCTTCATCTCCGCCGTGTTATATGTGTCACGTCGACTTCAGAAAGAAGACATGAAACCCCACTCTCTGATGTCACAGCCCACAGCCAACAGAGAGAAATATCACATAATATTAATCTAATCATGCGTTCCGTCGTGCAATCCTTTTATTATTCAATCGCTCTACAACGAAAGAGACAGAGAAATGTCTCTATCATTGACATATGCCATATCGACGCACGGCCATAAATGGAAGCCCTACACTTCTGTAGGTATATCCCATCGCTGTTCATTGTTGAGAGCCTACTTTTGCATCCATCCAATAGTGATGTGGTAACTTGTAAGCAATTTTTTAATTTCATAGTTCCTTAATAATGATGTCATATTGATCGAAGGATCTGATGATTTAGTTTGGAAGTGGGCTTTAATTGGAATGTGATTTTTTTGCAAAATCTAAATTTAACTGTGTTTTAAGGACGATTTGATAACGGACGGAAATGGAGTCAACATTGTAATAAAATAAAACCCTCGAACACTAAATTTTTTTAAATATTTCTGTCAAAAATCATGTCGAAAAAATCATAATTTCTTTTTGAAATAGTAGAACTTTTTGACTCCCCCATTTTCTAACCCCTTTTAATCATGACTATCACTCTTTAAATCATTTACATGGATGCCCTACACTTCTCGTCACAAACTGCAAGTTAATTTTACTTGGTATCCTTCCCACACATGTTAAATTCTTATAAGTCCCTATATAATAAATATAAAGTATTTGACATATTTCCAATAAATATAACCCTCGGGTAAACCACCATTAAAAAAAATTCATTATTGTTTTAAAAATAATGTATATGATTAAGTATTACATATTCTTTAAATATGAATCAATCAACTTCGAAGCTTCCCAAAAGGGACATAATAGCGTAAATCGGTGCTCCATTCCCGAAGATACAGAGATGCTAGACGAATAGACGATGGATGATATCATAGCATCGTCTTATTATTATTCCATTCATCATCACCGCCGTGTTGTATGTGTGTCGTCGACTTCACAAACCAGACATAAACCCTACTCTCCCGCGTCACCCGCGGCACAGATATATCACATAACCTAATCATCATTTCCCTCGTGTAATCTATTTTTCAGTAAACAGTCACAGAAATGTCTTATCATTCACATGGCTTTATCTACAGAAATGATAAATTCATAACAACCTCATGTATATCAATATATAGATATATTTCTTCTTTCCTGATTTTATCATGGTTAAATATAGCATTTTCTCAATTTTGTCCATTATGGGATTGCTTTCCCTGCAGGAGCATTACTTTTCTTCTTATCTTATTAGATAATTTTATCTTATCGATAATTTTCTTATATTATTGAAAAACAAACTATTTTCCTTTAAAGGCTTTTCTTAACTCTTCATATTGATTATTTTCCCTTCCTCGTTGTGACCGTTCGTTTGTACTTTTTCCAATCTCTCCCATTTGGTCTTTAAACACATAACCTAAATCAAACTTCCTCTTCCAAAAGGATATACATTAATGTCCTCTAGATAGTTTAAACTTTTATGATCCTAATTCATGCACTAATCTTCCTACACAATTTATCATAGGATTTTTACAACCAATAATCTTTTGATAACAATTGGACATTTTTCTTTCTGAAGCCATATTACCAAGCCATATTACCAGAGCTGTTGTAATAAAGTTTGTAAAAGAGGTTTCACCACTTCCATTTCTAATAAAAATGTTTTTAAAGGATGTTTCACCACTTGTATTTTTAATAAAAAAAATGAATGGGAGTCTTTTAAAGGATGTTTCACCACTTGTATTTTTAATAAAAAAAACATGAATGGGTCTTTTTAAACCTAAGTTACAATAAATATTTTCTAATTACTATTTGTTTTAGCATTAGTTTTATCGAAAAATAATATAAAAGGATAAAGTATCTTAATAATATTTATTATTATATTTAAGATAGTTTTTTATAGTTTTTAAGATTTTACAATAATAGAAACAAACATATATCAATGAGGTGTAGGTATGATGCTGAAAATTATTAATGTCAATATACCAACATTGATTTATGGGATAAAGTAGAAATTACTTGGTTTTCCTTAAAATTTGATGAAATTTTTATTATGAATTTCATAAAAGTTTGTTATTATCTTAATAATGTTGATTTTATTTTTTAATTTTGGATCTTCCATACTATGATTAATCACCTCCTTATATTATCTTAATTTTCTCTTTTCCTTTAATTCTTAATCACACCATAACCAATTTATCTTATTTTTTTCATATGCTTTAATTATAATTCCTCATTACACAACAACAAATATAAAGATGTGATGACTTCTTTTTTATAATAAAAATCTAAAATATTTTTATCTATTATTTCATAATAAATTCAAAACATAATAAACAAAATAACAAAAATACAAAATAATCTATTTCTATGATTGTTTTCAAGTTACATAATAATCCAAATAAAATAATATAATAGAAAATATCTAATTTGTTACTTAATAAAAAATCAAGTATGATACCCTACAAAATATTTTGATACAATATTTTATCACATGACTATAAATATATATATATCATATAAGATGGTGCATGTCACAATCAAGCACTATATATTTTGAAAACTTATTATACTCAATTTCATCTATAACCAAATTTTAGTTTGAAAACTTCATATATGTTGGTGCAAGGTAATGTGTTACCCAATCACGACACATTAGTTGCAATGGAAACTTGTAAAAACAAAAATCTTATCACTAAAAATAAACATTAAAGGTGTCTGCACAACTTTTTAGAACATAGTGTAAACACATGAAACATAGACAATCAAGTTACCTTCAAGAATATATAAATTTTATGTTTCCATTAGGCCCTAGGTTCTTTATGTAAACACTATTTTTTTTTTAAATTCTAGAGTTGTAGTTAACATGCGGTTCTTGTGCAGAACTATTTTTCCATAATTTTTAATCTTAATTTTATAATTCTTTAAATTACCAAATTCAGTGAAGCCCAAAATTAGAAGGTTGAGCATTAGACCCTGGTATGAGTGTCTTAAAATAATCAATGCATATTTTGATATAGTGCACGTACTTCTTCATCTACACTTATGAGCATTTTCTTTCATTTTTAAAATAGGTCTACCAATCAAAAGTTACATAGAAAATAACAAAGCTATGTTTTTTACGATCTACCTCAACAACCCATAACTACCACCCTCTTAACTACCATTAAATTCCTCAACAACCCACAACAACTGCAGGTTTGTCTCCTCGACTGTTGTGCTTCTCAGTCTCTGTGCCCCTTTGACTCCGTCACCATTGTTTCCCCTGTCGATATCTACTTTCAATGAGTTTTCAGTTTGACACATCGACTGACCTTAACCTTGTCGATATTCACTTCATCTTCATGGCTTCCATTCTTCCCCATCCCCCTCAGTTGGCCTTTGCCATGTCTCTGTCGATGTCGTTGTTCAAGCTTTTCGACTTCTGACTTCTGTTGTTGTTGATGCTAGAGTTCGTCGACCTCCGATCTTCATTCGTTTTGATCCTATTTCGACAGCTCCCTGTTCAACTACCTAACCTCAACTAGTAGTCTCCTTCGCACCAGTGGTTGTCGGAAATCCCCCTAGTTGACCTTCTTTTGTCGATCAACTTCGATTATTTCACCTAGGCCCTAATGCCCCTACATCAATAAATCCTCTGTGACTTCTTAGTCGTCGGACAATCAAGAATAGTGGTTCAAAAAATGAGGATATCCTTTAAATATGACTCTTTAAGTTGCAATAGAATCCGAAAACACATTGTAAACCTCGTCTGCTACAAGAAGATAGACTTCCTACATATAAGATGGGGAAAAATGAGAATGTTGACAGAATGGACACCATTGTAGCTCATCTAGGCCAAGGAATGATAGCTTTTAATGATTATACCCTGGAACAATGTTGGATCCCATAAAATACATATTAAAAGGTTGTGGAATCTCTAAGACTTCAATCACGACAAATGGAACTAGGGGGCGGCATTGTCCTTGTTAAATTTTGAGCATTAATTCACAATACTCTAGGATCTTTACTCAGAGAATAACATGTACAGTATATTAATGCATATCAATCATAACAAGCATGTCAATCATCACAAGAAGCAAAAGCATGAGAGACAATAGACACACAGAGTTTCCGTGGGGAAAAACCTAAGGTGAAAAACCCCACAACTTCCTCAGAGATAGATAGAGCAATAGCTCAACCAAAGTACAGCCAAATACACAGAGATAGTATTCTACTAGCAGATGATCCTCCTCCTCACATGTACGCCACTTTTCGAGTAAAGGAAGAATGAGTTCTGAGTGATCCAAATAGAGATCTCCCGATCTCTATTTATACTTGTCCTCTTTTCCCAATAACCTTATGGGGCCGACTTGTCTAGCTATGTACAATAACTTCATATTACATTATATCGGGCCGACCCATTACAAGGTGGTCTAATAACCCATCAGCAAGTTAACACACTTACGACACTTTTCAATACAAATGACGACACTTCCGTATAGAGGAATAATACATCTCTATAGGAGTACAATAAATATATAAATGAAATACATTCCGAAGTTACATATACATCAACACTCCCTCTTAACTAGGAAGGTATTTCTTGACATAGATATGCTAGCACAAGTCTTCTTCTCTGGATCATCATCATTGACGCATGAATCATCGTCATCATCACTGCTACTGCTATCTCAACCAATCTTTGAATCTACTCGTCATAGGAAGTTCTATAGAGCCAGTCCTTTTTCATACTGGATGTAGGCCCACCACCTGCAGGTATTCATCATCAACAGCCATACTGTGGATCCCAGGACTGATTATGTACGTCAACAAAACCTAGTGCAGACTATAGGTTCTTTTACATGTTGACCTTCACAAAACCTACTTAGAGAATCCCAGGATGTTACGAGCAAACCGCTCTACCTATCTGGATCTCTATAGAGCATCCCAGGCTGTTACGAGCACACCACTCTACCTGTCCGGATTTTAAAGGATCTTTTATATGTGAATTTTTCACAAAACCTACTCAGAGCATCCTAGGATGTTATGAGCACACCGCCCTACCTGTCCAAATCTCGATAGATCAACCCAAGAATGTTACGAGCACACTGCTCTACCTGTCCGATTTTTAAAGGATCTTTTCTATGAGAAACTGTAGCAAAACCTACTCAGAGCATCCTGGAGAAGACTATAGGATCTCAATAGAGCAACCCAGGATGTTACGAGCACACTGCTCTACCTGTCCGGTTTTTAAAGGATCTTTTCTATGGTACCTGTAGCAAATCCTCGAAAGACCATCCTAGTGTAGAGTATAGGATCTCCTAGGATCTCTTCTATGCTACCTGTACAACCTGTCCACGGCCATAGAGTATCAAACCGATACTCACCATACATCATCCTGATGTACGTCATCACATGATCAACTTGACCATCATCATAGCATCAACCTGATGCATATCATCTGGAGCGACATCCTGAAGCTCGTCATCTGTGATCACCCTGATCAAACAATATATCCATCTGATGCATACATAGTATCTACCTAATACATATCATACATGATCTACCTGATCATACAATTCATCCATCTGATATACATAATGCATCCACCTGATACATACATAAGTACATGATCACACTGATCATACAAGTATCCACCTGATACATACACAAATACATGATCTACCTGATCATATCTAGCATCAACATGATGCGTACATACATATATATAAATGATCCAACTGATCATATCCAGCATCAACATGATGTATACATACATACATATAAATGATCCAATCGATCATATCCAACATCCAACATGATGCATACATACATACATATAAATGATCCAACTGATCATATCTAGCATCCAACATGATGCATACAGAGTAGTAACTGGAGCATTATCCTGATCCTCATCATCCAACACTTACATCCACAGCCATGTGAAGGATCCTCCTTCCAACATGCTTGGAATGGTTTCAACAAATGTCTCCATCACTTCTTCCTCGAAGTGTCATCGATCTGAAGAACACCAAGCCTCTCCCTGAAGTCTTTGAACTTCACTCTAGCTAATGGCTTTGTCAGTACATCTACAATCTGCTCATCCATCGTAACATACAGAAGCTTCACTACTCCTCTCTGCACCATATACCTAATATAGTGATATTTGATCTCAATGTGATTCGATGTGTCGTGGAACACCGGGTTCTCAGACAGCTTCACACAACTCTGGTTGTCACAAAAGATACCAGCAGTCTCCAGCGGGAGATCAAATAACTCTGACAGTAGCTTCTGAAGCCATACTGCCTCACAACTGGCCGAACAGGCTGCAACATACTCTGCCTTGGTTGTACTCATTGCTATGCAGGACTACTTCCTGCTAAACCAAGAGATCACACCTAATCCCATACTGAAGTAGCACCCAGAGGTGATCTTTCTATCTGCAGCACTACTTGCCCAATCTGAATCAACATAACCCTGCAGGTTAAAATTTTGATTCGCTTCATACTTGAGCCCATAATCAACTATACCCTTCAGGTACCTCAGAACATGCTTTACAGTAACCAGGTGAACACTCCTTGGATCCGTCAGGAACTGGCTCAATGTGTTCACCGCAAAGCAAATATCTGGTCTTGTGTTTGTTAGGTACATCAAGGACCCAATCATCTGACGATACATAGAGACATCAACCGGCTCAGATGAAGCATCACATAGAAGCTTCAAGTTCGATGCCATAGGTGTGGCCATGGCCTTGCAATCCATCATTCTGAACCTCTTCAGGATATCTACTGAATACTTCCCTTGTCCAAGGAAGATCCCATCTACACTCTACCACATCTCCATACCTAGAAAATAGTGCATCATCCCCAAGTCCTTCATATCGAACTCGGCAGCAAGCTTCCTCTTTGTATCAGCAATCAGTCTATCATCCCCTGTTACAAATATGTCATCCACATAGACGAGTAGTATCACAGGATTTCCTTCCTCAACCTTCTAGTAAAGGTTTGAATCCGCTTTACTCTTGGTAAAGCCCAAACTAGATAGGAAACTGTCCATCCTACCATACCAAGTTTTGGGATCTTGCTTCAAGCCATACAAGGCTTTCTTTAATCTGCACACATATGACTCCCTGTCATGTGTTTCAAAACCAAGTGGCTGCTCCACATAAACTTCATCTTCAACTACACCATTCAAGAAAGCAGTCTTGATATCCATCTGGTGTATCTTCCATTTCATCGTTGCAGCAAGGTCAAGCACTGATCTGGTGGAAGTGTACTTGGCTACAAGAGCAAAAGTTTATTCATAATCAATTCCCTCTTTCTGAGAGAAGCCAAGAGCTACGAATCTTGCCTTGTATTTCTCTATGCTGCCATCTGTAGCATGCTTGATCTTGTAGATCCACTTGGAAGTCACAACAGACTTCCCTTTAGGTCTTGGGACAACATCCCAAACATCATTCTTCATTATTGATTGATATTCTTCAACCATGGCATCCTTCCATTCTTTCTTTTCCACTGCTTCTTCATAACTGGAAGGTTCTTTGTTTATGATGTCATAGAGTAAAGCAACATAGCTGGTATGAGATCTAGTTCTCTTCTTTCCTTGGTGTTCTTCTTTTGGAATGCCATATATTTCTGCATCTTGAATGAGCTCTCTATCCCATCCAAGTTTCCTCTTGTGAGAGTTATTCTCATAGGGTGGATCTATAAGTTCTTGTGGATCTTCAATTTCATGAATTGCATCTTGAATTGCTTCAGTCATGGTAGTGTCTTGAAATCTAGTTTCCTTAGGTTCTTCATAATCTTCAACAGGTGTCTTCCTTGATTTGATGAATGCTAAGTTTTCATCAAATGTCACACCCTTGTTGACATCAATCTTCTTGAACCCTGAAAAGTGTATTCTGTAAGCCTTTGAGCTTTCACTGTAACCCACAAAGATACCGTTCTTTCCTGAAGGATCTAGCTTGGTCCTCTTTTCCTTTGGGACATGAGTGTATATTGGACAACCAAATATTCTGAGATGGATGACTTCAGGTTTCTTACCAGAGAAGACCTCTTCTGGTGTCTTGTTGTCCAATATCTTGTGGGGTGTTCTGTTCTGTACATATACATCAGTCCTAGCTGCTTCTGCCCATAGATGCATAGGAAGATCCTGGTCATGCAACATTGCCCTTGCTGCTTCCATGATTGTTCTATTCTTTCTTTCTGCAACTCCATTCTGTTGTGGATTGTAAGGAGCAGTCAACTCCCCCTTAATCCCTTAATCACTGCATAGCTTCTTGAAGTCACCTGAAGTGAATTCTCCACCATTGTCGGATCTGAATATTTTGATCTTCTTATCAGTTTGGTTCTCCATCAAGGTTTTGAATTATTTGAACTTATCCAACACTTCATCTTTGTTCTTCAAGAAGTAAACCCGTGTCTTCTGGGAGAAGTCATCAATGAAAGAGACATAGTAAACATACCCACTCAGAGAACTGGATGACATCGGACCACATACATCGTAGTGGATAATTTCCAAGATATCTTTTGCCTTGCTATCACTACTTGGAAATGCCTTCTTGATGTTCTTTCCTTTTGCACATCCTTTGCAAACATATTCATGGTTGGTCTTGATTTCAGGAAGACCTTCTACAACTTTACCTACAATTGGTAATGCTCTGTAGTGCACGTGTACAAGTATTCTATGCCAAAGTTCACTTGGCTCCATGGAATCATGCATCATGGCATGTTCAGGTTGTCCTTTCAATTTATACAATCCTCCCTCTTGCTCTCTAATCACCACTCCATCATCAATATTTTACCCTTTGGCCACATTAGGACTTGGCCATCTACAAATGCAACCCTCATACCTTTTCCGTCTAATGCAGAAATGGAGATTAGATTCTTCTTGAGCCCAGGTACTTAGAGAACTTCTGTCATCTTCAAGGATTTTCCAGAATCTAGATTGTAGGAGGCTTCACCACTTCCTTTGATAGGGTATTGATAGTCATCCCCAAGTTTTACTTTATGGGGTGATTCATGTTCAGATAGATTTATAAAAGATTCTTTAAACCCAGTCATGTGTTTGGAAGCCCCACTATCAATTAACCAATCATTACAACCATGAGAGATAGTACCTATGAGAGCAGAGATTAGAACATACTCTTCTTCACTTAATGAGTCATCATCATCACTTTCTGCTCTAGATTTCTTCCTGGGAGGTTCATCATCCTCAGCAGCATGAGCATGATATCTTCTTTTGCTGTTCTTCTCCTTCTTATTGAAGTTGTTGTTGTTGTCTTTATTCTTCTTGGGACAGTCAGAAGCAAAGTGTCCCTTCTCATTGCATTCAAAACATCAAACATGAGATATGTCTTTCTTCTTGTGCTGAGGGTGAGAATGTTTCTTGTTATGAGATCTCTCCCTCTTAAACTTGCTTCCCTTGGTGTGAGCTGTGAGAGCTTGATCTTCATTCCCCATATTTTCTTCTCGGGCCACAATCCTTGCTTCTTCTTGAGAGCATTCCTCCCACAGTCTACTGAAAGAGACCAACTTCTTTCTTGCACAAATTTCTTGGATAAAGGAATCCCATGACCTGGGTAGGCCATTTAGTGTGGTCATAAAAAATTCACCATTGTCCACTACTTCATCCACAGCTTCAAGTTGTTCCTTGATCTGAGAGACCTTGGAGAAGTAAGATTGAATGGTCTCTCCATTCAACATCTTGACCCCTTTCAATTGATTCTGCAAAGTCATCTTCCGATTTATGTTCTTCCCTTCAAATAACTTGGTCAGGGAGTCAAACATCTCCTTGAGTGTCTTTAGAGAGGACACATGTGGTATGAGATGGTATTTTATAGAATCAACAATGATTCTCTTCGCCTTGACCAAGTTCTTCTTGTGCAATACCTTAGCCTCTTCATCCTCTGGGATAGGGACCTCAGAGCTTATGTAGGAGTCCAATTCATTTTCTTCCAGGATTAACCCAATCCTATACTTCCAGGCTCAAAAGTTATCATCCCCTTCAAGCTTATCCTCAAGCTTGGTGTGGTGAGACATCTTAAACAGTACTTCAAATGGAAATAGAAGAGATTTAGGTCTTACCACTTGCTTTGATGAAAACTGGATGTGGTCCCGGATTAGGGTTTGTCGGAAAAATCCTAAAAATTCAAAAAGTGAATTTCAACTTTTTGAAAGGATAGAAATATGCACCTTGATTATCTAATCAGCTTGGTGAATTCAAAATTTGAGATCTGCAAAGCTTCACTCTTCAGAATTGCCTTTTTGTGTTCTGGGATTCACTAGGGAGGACCCTGAATTAGGGTTTGAGTTTCCTGGAGATTTACCCAGCCAAGAATCTCGATCCAAAGCTCTAAACTTTTATTTTTCCAAGGAGCTTCCAACTATGTCTTTAGATTTCAGAAATTCCAGCTATGCTTAGAATCGAATTCTGATTGGACAAATAGATTCTCCTTGATGAGTAGAGTCAATCTACTATACTGCTTTTCCAAAATCTGTGGGGAGAAACTCAATAAACAAGAAACCCTAGTTTCCGTCACTACACAATGTATTTTTCTTAGGTTAGCTCTCATACTATGTTAAATTTTGAGCATTAATTCACAATACTCTAGGATCTTTACTCAAAGAATAACATGTATAGTATATCAATGCATATCAATCATAACAAGCATGTCAATCATCACAAGAAGCAAAAGCATGAGAGACAATAGACACACAGAGTTTTCGTGGGGAAAACCCTAAGGTGAAAAACCCCACAACTTCCTCAGAGATAGATAGAGCAATAGCTCAACCAAAGTACAACCAAATACATAGAGATAGTCTTCTACTAGCAGATGATCCTCCTCCTCACATGTGCGCCACTTTCCGAGTAAAGGAAGAATGAGTTCTGAGTGATCCAAATAGAGATCTCTTGATCTCTATTTATACTTGTCATGTTTTCCCAATAACCTTATGGGGCTGACTTGTCTAGCTAGGTACAATAACTTCATATTACATTATATCGGGCCGACCCATTACAAGGTGGTCTAATAACCCATCGGCAAGTTAACACACTTGCGACACTTGTCAATACAAATGACGACACTTCCGTATAGAGGAATAATACATCTCTATAGGAGTACAATAAATATATAAATGAAATACATTCTGAAGTTACATATACATCAACAGTCCCCATTCGGAACCTTGTCCAAACTCACATATCACAAAGGAGGGGGGAAATTGGACGTGCGAGACATTTTTAACTGTAGTTAACAAGGAGACCGTGTCGCATAGAAGTAATATGTCCAAGGTAAATGATGGTGGGGTCATTGAATGTGGTTCACAGGTAGGAGATGCTGGTCTCTTCACCATTAATCTTCACCCCCTTCACACAAGTGAGGCGTGGATTAATGCTATCCCCCATCAGATGGCTTCCATAAACGATAAAAACATAGAAACTAGTCCACTCGAGGAGGATCTCTGTTATGAGCCGACCAGAATCCTGGTTTTCTCCTCATTGCGACTCAAAGCAAGGCACTTCTTGCCCTTGAGTGCTGTGGGAGAAATGAACTCATGGATGATGAAAACTATAATAGCTGCAGACTTGCTTGTACGGAGTCAAGGATAAATGATCTAGATGGAGATATGCGAGAGCACATGGAAACAACATAGGAGGTTAGGAAAGACATGCAACCCATTCTGCAGCTATTGCAGGGAGGAAATGGCCAAAACTCACTCTCATATGGGGTGCATCCTTTCGACACCAGCTCAGTCAACCAAGCTTTCTTTTGAATGGTTGGACAGGCTTGAATGTCATAGCCTTTGGTTTCTTTTTGCTGTCATGGTTTCTAAATGTCTTTTTGTACTCTGTTATAAAAACAATATAGAAGAGTCTATGGCACTAACATAATGGTTTTTAGTAGGAGTTCAGTAGGAAAATCTCTAGAATTTTGGCAAACAGCTGGTAGTTCTATAGGAGAACTCTTGGAAAACTTATGTACTTCATTACTCCTCTTTTTGAGTACTTATATTTGTATAGGAATGTTGTGCTCAACATTTTAATACAATATATCTTCTAGTTTTTGTTTAAAAAGATGATGATGATGATGATTAACGTACACCGAGACAAACTTTAGTTTATCAGACCTTAAGTAGGGTGTTACTTGGTTTGCTTTAAATTTTTTTTTCTTTGCTCAAAAACCTTGGTGAGAAGCTTTCCGAGCTCACTATAGTTTTGGCAAGTTAAGAGGTTAGAAAGGGTTGTATTGTAGCAAACCCTATGAAACTCAGATCTAATGTGGGTGTAAGAAGGGCACTCTAAGAGAAAGTGATTTTCATCCTCAACACTCATAGACTCACAAAGATAGCAAACCCATTCCACCCATGGAGTTTTAGGAATATACTAATGCCCTGTATCACTATGGAGCTCACGAGAGTTTGTTCGAATCTTGGCTATATTAATTTTCTTGCTTGAACTAGTTACTACCCAGAGATACTTCTGATCTTCCAAATTATGGTTAATGACCTCCTTATAGTATCTTAATTTTCTCTTAACCACTAAATTTTCCTAAGTAATAATATTTTTGACATTATTGATTTTTTGTGAAGTATCATTTTCATCAATCCCGCAATGGTTTAACCAAACTATGGTATCTTTGCCACAACCATACTTGAGACGTATTTGCTTTGATTTTGATTTGAGTTTAAAACAATTTTAAGAAGTCTCTGGTTTCCTATAATATTAAATAAATTCATATAGATTTCATCAAATTAATTTCTCATGTCACAGCTCACAGCCAACAGAGATATAACACATAAACTAATCTCTTTTTCATTCAATCACTCTACAACGACAGAGACACAAAAATGTCTTTTTCATTGATATCGCCATAGCTGGAAGCCCTACAGTTGTGTACCTATATCCCATCACAGGTCATTGTTCACAGGCTAGTTTTTCTATCCATCCAATAATGGTGTTGTAAGCGATTTTTTAATTTCATGGTTCTTTAAATACACTGAGTCTGACTGTCAAAAACTGCAATTTGATTTCATGGTTGTTTGGAGAATGCTGTTACATCCTTTATCGTTAACTGCTACATATTTAAAAGCTCGTAATTCCATCTATAGTAATGCTGCGAAGGGTTTTAAATATTGACTTTTTATTCACTCACAACTTTTAAACCCTTTTTACTCACTATGACTCTACAACGACGGAAATAGACAAACGTCTTATCATTCAAATGGCTCTGTCGACTCGCGGCCATAAATGGAAGCCCTACACTTCTCTATGTTTCATTGCTCACAGACTACTTTTTTATTTTCGTGGTTGCTTAAAACTGCAATTTAATTTCATTTCATGACTACTTGAAGAATTGTGTCGCATCATTAACTATTACATATTTCGAAAGATTTTAATTTAATCTATGATTATGTTGCACAGGGTATTGAAGCTGGTCAATTTTTTTCATGATTTCTTCGTAAAATTCACGCAAAACTGTACACTTAGAATTTGCTAGTTTTCTAGCACTTTATTAAATTGTCAGTGTTTAATTATTTTCAAGATATTCTTACAAACGCCAATTCTTTTCAAATTGTACCCTAATTAAATGATAGATCTGTAGACGAATATTCATAATAAAATTATGTAGATTGATATATACACAAGTTTCTTCTTTTTCTGAACATATCATTTGTATTTTTGTACAATATGGAATTTTTTATCCTCTTCATTCTAATTTGTTCAGTGTATTATTTCTTAAAGTTAAAAAGATAGTAAGAATAATATTCATAATAAACTTATGTAGATTGATTCGGAAGAAATCATGGGATCTCTTTTTAAAAGTAATGTTTTTTACTCTTTATTCTATTCTAATTTTTTTTTCAATAAAAAAAAACTATAACTTGTTATTTTCACTAGGAAAATCAAAGTTACAGCAGTATTCCAGCAAAATGCATACACCATCAAAAACTAGTGTTCTATCCCGTGATAATGTGAGTTGTAAGGCATTTGTTTGCAAACATAACAATAGTGGAATACAAAGCATCTAAAGAACCGTAAACAAAGAAACAAGTGTCCAAAATGACTTCCCAACCAAAGATCGTTACTCTATTACAATATTAAAACCAAAACCAAGAATCCCAAACATTTAAATCACCCACATGGTGCCTTGATCAATAACCATGTTATCCAAGGATTTCTCAAAATGAAGATACCCATCCATAGGCCCCACAACATCCTTCGATAAGCTGTCCTCCTCCATATTTGCTTCCCGGTAGATATGCTTGCAGCAAATCTGTGCAAAGGAGGCCGCCACCAAATGCTCCACATTCTTAAGCCATGGCTCAAGTATCATGACATCAACATTCGAATTCCCGTTGATCCAATTAGTAATAACCTGTGAATCACCGAACATGAAAAACTATAGATACCCCCTCCTTGATGCAAACAAAAGAATGAAGTGAGCTGCTAAAAGCTCTGCTTTTATGGAATCACACTTGCCAATTCCCATTTTGATGCGGATAATGTGATTCTTACAAAGGTAGATGATGATCCCAGCACCACACATCCCTAGCTTCGAGGCCCCATCAAAGAACCCACAGATGCCTTCATTATGAATAATAGAATATGTGATATGCATGTACTTTTTAGACTTCTTATCATCAGAATAACCATGGTAAAAACTCAGAATAATTTTACAGGTACCAATAACAGATGGGGAGATGTTTTTGAAAATGACTTCATTCTTCGTCCTCCAAATGATATTGATCATGAAGAGCGGGAGTGTCCTAAGGGATGTAGAAATATGGGTCCACTTTGAAATGCACTCAATGAGAGATTCGTCGCTCTATTCATCATTAAAGTGAAGCCACATTTTCAATTCACCCCATACCTCCTGTATAAAACTACAATTAACAAAAAGATGGTGTATGTCTTCAGAACCCGATCTGCATAGTGAATAGAATCCTAGGCCTTGAAAACCTCTAGATTGCAGATTCTCCCAGGTAAGGATTTTATCCTCAAGACACAGCTACAAGAAACATTTCAGCTTTACTGGAATATTCCATTTCCAAATCTTAGTATGTAATCATTTGTGTTTCGATGATGCAGCAAAATCTTGTAACACCATCTTATAGACTTGAGAAACCATCAACACCCCATTTGAACCAGGGCTATCCCATACTAGTCTATCACCGGACGTCGAGAGGTGAATGCCCGCAAAAATGAGTTGGTCAATATATATATATCCCAAACAGGATCCCAATGAGAAGGGAGATCTAAATAATTGGTAGACAACCATAGAGTATTACCAGAAACTGAGCCATCCTGATATATCTGGGAAAGAACCACCAGCTTACGATCATGAAGCTCCTTTACTAGGATACTAGGAAGAAAATAACAATCATCATCATCGATATAAGAGTCAATACCAATGAAAAAATCCTTGCCACAACCCACCTTCCATTTTATCCAAGGACCAATATATTTGAAAGTGCTAATGAGGTTGCACTAGACAGCAGAGGCTTGGTGAAAGGAAAAAATAGGCTTATGGAACCACTGAAGCACTAAGGACGTTTTTAAATATTTGGAATGAATAACATTGCTCCAAAGACCCCCATCAACCAGAGCCCTCCACAAGATTTTTGTTCTCATGGCTAAATTTAAGCATTCCAAATTATAATTCCTCATTACACAACAACAAATATAAAGATGTGATGACTTCTTTTTTATAATAAAAATCTAAAATATTTTTATCTATTATTTAATAATAAATTCAAAACATAATAAACAAAATAACAAAAATACAAAGTAATCTATTTCTATGATTGTTTTCAAGTTACATAATAATCCAAATAGAATAATATAATAGAAAATATCTAACTTGTTACTTAATAAAAAATAAAGTATGATACCCTACAAAATATTTTGATACAATATTTTATCACATGACTATAAATATATATATATCATATAAGATGGTGCATGTCACAATCAAGCACTATATATTTTGAAAACTTATTATACTCAATTTCATCTATAACCAAATTTTAGTTTGAAAACTTCATATATGTTGGTGCAAGGTAATGTGTTACCCAATCACGACACATTAGCTGTAATGGAAACTTGTAAAAAAAAAATCTTATCACTAAAAATAAACATTAAAGGTGTTTGCACAACTTTTTAGAACATAGTGTAAACACATGAAACATAGACAATCAAGTTACCTTCAAGAATATATAACTTTTATGTTTCCATTAGGCCCTAGGTTCTTTATGTAAACACTATTTTTTTTTTTTAATTCTAGAGTTGTAGTTAACATGCGGTTCTTGTGCAGAACTATTTTTCCATAATTTTTAATCATAATTTTATAATTCTTTAAATTACCAAATTCAGTGAAGCCCAAAATTAGAAGGTTGAGCATTAGACCCTCATATGAGTGTCTTAAAATAATCAATGCATATTTTGATATAGTGCACGTACTTCTTCATCTACACTTGTGAGCATTTTCTTTCATTTTTAAAATAGGTCTACCAATCAAAAGTTACAAAGAAAATAACAAAGCTATGTTTTTTACAAACTACCTCAACAACTCACAACTACCACCCTCTTAACTACCATTAACTTCCTCAACAACCCACAACAACTGCAGGCCTGTCTCCTCGACTGTTGCGCTTCTCAGTCTCTGTGCCCCTTTGACTCCGTCACCATTGTTTCCCCTGTCGATATCTACTTTCAATGAGTTTTCAGTTTGACACATCGACTGACCTTAACCTTGTCAATATTCACTTCATCTTCATGGCTTCCATTCTTCCCCATCCCCCTCAGTTGGCCTTTGCCACGTCTCTGTCGATGTCGTTGTTCAACCTTTTCGAATTCTGACTTCTGTTACTATTGATGCTAGACTTCATCGACCTCCGATCTTCATTCCTTTTGATCCTATTTCGACATCTCCCTATTCAACTACCTAGCCTCGACTAGTAGTCTCCTTCGCACCAGTGGTTGTTGGAAATCCCCCTAGTTGACCTTCTTTTGTCGATCAAATTCGATTATTTCACCTAGGCCCTAATGCCCCTGCATCAATAAATCCTCTGTGACTTCTTAGTCCTCGGACAATCAAGAATAGTTGTTCAAAAAATGATGATATCCTTTAAATATGACTCTTTAAGTTACAATAGAATCTGAAAACACATTGTAAACCTCGTCTGCTACAAGAAGATAGACTTGCTACATATAAGATGGGGAAAAATGAGAATGTTGACAGAATGGACACCATTGTAGCTCATCTAGGCCAAGGAATGATAGCTTTTAATGATTATACCCTGGAACAATGTTGGATCCCATAAAATACATTTTAAAAGGTTGTGGAATCTCTAAGGCTTCAATCACGACAAATGGAACTAGGGGGAGGCATTGTCCTTGTTAAATTTTCAGCATTAATTCACAATACTCTAGGATCTTTACTGAGAGAATAACATGTACAGTATATCAATGCATATCAATCATAACAAGCATGTCAATCATCACAAGAAGCAAAAGCATGAGAGACAATAGACACATAGAGTTTCCGTGGGGAAAAACCTAAGGTGAAAAACCCCACAACTTCCTCAGAGATAGATAGAGCAATAGCTCAACCAAAGTACAGCCAAATATACAGAGATAGTCTTCTACTAGCAGATGATCCTCCTCCTCACATGTGCGCCACTTTCCGAGTAAAGGAAGAATGAGTTCTGAGTGATCCAAATAGAGATCTCCCGATCTCTATTTATACTTGTCCTGTTTTCCCAATAACCTTATGGGGCCGACTTGTCTAGCTAGGTACAATAACTTCATATTACATTATATTGGGCCGACCCATTACAAGGTGGTCTAATAACCCATCAGCAAGTTAACACACTTGCGACACTTGTCAATACAAATGACGACACTTCCGTATAGAGGAATAATACATCTCTATAGGAGTACAATAAATATATAAATGAAATACATTCCGAAGTTACATATACATCAACACTCCCTCTTAACTAGGAAGGTATTTCTTGACATAGATATGCTAGCACAAGTCTTCTTCTCTGGATCATCATCATTGACGCATGAATCATCGTTATCGTCATTGCTACTGCTATCTCAACCAATCTATGAATCTACTTGTCATAGGAAGTTCTATACAGCCAGTCCTTTTTCATACTAGATGTAGGCCCACCACCTGCAGGTATTCATCATCAATAACCATACTGTGGATCCCAGGATTGATTACATGCGTCAACAAAACCTAGTGCAGACTATAGGTTATTTTACATGTTGACCTTCACAAAACCTACTTAGAGAATCCTAGGATGTTATGAGCAAACCGCTCTACCTGTCTGGATCTCTATAGAGCATCCTAGGTTGTTACAAGCACACCACTCTACCTGTCCGGATTTTAAAGGATCTTTTATATGTGAATTTTGCACAAAACCTACTCAGAGCATCCCAAGATATTATTAGCACACTGCTCTACCTGTCCAAATCTCGATAGAGCAACCCAAGAATGTTATGAGCACACCGCTCTACCTATCCGATTTTTAAAGGATATTTTCTATGCGAAACTGTAGCAAAACCTACTTAGAGCATCCTAGCGCAGACTATAGGATCTCAATAGAGAAACTCGGGATGTTACGAGCACACTGCTCTACCTGTCCGGTTTTTAAAGGATCTTTTCTATGGTACCTGTAGCAAAACCTCGAAAGACCATCCTAACGTAGACTATAGGATCTCCCAGGATCTCTTCTATGCTACCTGCACAACCTATCCATGGACATAGAGTATCAAATCGATACTCACCATACATCATCCTGATGTACGTCATCACATGATCAACTTGATCATCATCATAGCATCAACCGAATGCGTATCATCTAGAGTGACATCCTGAAGCTCGTCATCTGTGATCACCCTGATCAAACAATATATCCATCTGATGCATACATAGTATCTACCTAATACATATCATACATGATCTACCTGATCATACAATTCATCCATTTGATATACATAATGCATCCACTTGATACATACATAAGTACATGATCACACTGATCATACAAGTATCCACCTGATACATACACAAATACATGATCTACCTGATCATATCCAACATCAACATGATGCGTACATACATACATATAAATGATCCAACTGATCATATCCAACATCAACATGATGCGTACATACATACATATAAATGATCCAATCGATCATATCCAACATCCAACATGATGCATACATACATACATATAAATGATCCAACTGATCATATCTAGCATCCAACATGATGCATACAGAGTAGTAACTGGAGCATTAGCCTGATCCTCATCATCCAACACTTACATCCACAGCCATGTGAAGGATCCTCCTTCCAACATGCTTGGAATGGCTTCAACAAATGTCTCCATCACTTCTTCCTCGAAGTGTCGTTGATTTGAAGAACACCAAGCCTCTCCCTGAAGTCTTTGAACTTCACTCTAGCTAATGGCTTCGTTAGTACATCTACAATCTGCTCATCTGTCGCATCATACAGAAGCTTCACTGCTCCTCTCTGCACCATATCCCTGATATAGTGATATTTGATCTCAATGTGATTCGACTTGTCGTGGAACACCGGGTTCTCAGACAGCTTCACACAACTCTGGTTGTCACAAAAGATACCAGTAGTCTCCAGCGGGAGATCAAATAACTCTGACAGTAGCTTACGAAGCCATACTGCCTCACAACTGGCCGAACAGGCTACAACATACTCTGCCTTGGTTGTACTCAGTGCTATGCAGGACTACTTCCTGCTAAACAAAGAGATCACACCTAATCCCATACTGAAGCAGCACCCAGATGTGATCTTCCTATCTGCAGCACTACCTGCCCAATCTGAATCAACATAACCCTGCGGGTTAAAATTTTGATTCGCTTCATACTTGAGCCCATAATCAACTATACCCTTCAGGTACCTCAGAACATGCTTTATAGCAACCAGGTGAACACTCCTTGGATCCGTAAGGAACTGGCTCAATGTGTTCACCGCAAAGCAAATATATGGTCTCGTGTTTGTCAGGTACATCAAGGACCCAATCATATGACGATACATAGAGACATCAACCGGCTCAGATGAAGCATCACATAGAAGCTTCAAGTTCGATGCCATAGGTGTGGCCATGGCCTTGCAATCCATCATCCTGAACCTCTTCAAGATATCTACTGTATACTTCCCTTGTCCAAGGAAGATCCCATCTACACTCTACCACACCTCCATACCTAGAAAATAGTGCATCATCCCCAAGTCCTTCATATCAAACTCGGCAGCAAGCTTCCTCTTTGTATCAGCAATCAGTCTATCATCTCCTATTACAAATAGGTCATCCACATATAGGAGTAGTATCACAAGATTTCCTTCCTCAACCTTCCTTGGTAAAGCCCAAACTAGATAGGAAACTGTCCATCCTACCATACCAAGTTCTGGGAGCTTGCTTCAAGCCATACAAGGCTTTCTTTAATCTACACACATATGACTCCCTGTCATGTGTTTCAAAACCGAGTGGTTGCTCCACATAAACTTCATCTTCAACTACACCATTCAAGAAAGCAGTCTTGATATCCATCTGGTGTATCTTCCATTTCATCGCTGCAGCAAGGTCAGGCACTGATCTGATGGAAGTGTACTTGGATACAAGAGCAAAAGTTTATTCATAATCAATTCCCTCTTCTGAGAGAAGCCAAGAGCTACGAATCTTGCCTTGTATTTCTCTATGATGCCATCTACAGCATGCTTGATCTTGTAGATCCACTTGGAAGTCACAACAGACTTCCCTTCAGGTCTTGGGACAACATCCCAAACATCATTCTTCATTATTGATTGATATTCTTCGACCATGGCATCCTTCCATTCTTTCTTTTCCGCTGCTTCTTCATAACTGGAAGGTTCTTTGTTTATGATGTCACAGAGTAAAGCAACATAGATGGTATGAGATCTAGTTCTCTTCTCTCCTTTGTGTTCTTCTTTTGGAATGCCATATCTTTCTGAATCTTGAATAAGCTCTCTAGCCCATGCAGGTTTCCTCTTGTGAGAGTTATTCTCACGGGGTGGATCTATAGGTTCTTGCGGATCTTCAATTTCATGAATTGCATCTTGAATTGCTTCAGTCATGGTAGTGTCCTGAAATCTAGTTTCCTTAGGTTCTTCATAATCTTCAATAGGTGTCTTCCTTGATTTGATGAATGCTAAGTTTTCATCAAATGTCACACCCCTGCTGACATCAATCTTCTTGAACCCTGGAAAGTGTATTATGTAAGCCTTCGAGCTTTCACTGTAACCCACAAAGATACCCTTCTTTCCTGAAGGATCTAGCTTGGTCCTCTTTTCCTTTGGGACATGAGTGTATACTGGACAACCAAATATTCTGAGATGGCTGACTTCAGGTTTCTTACCAGAGAAGACCTCTTCTGGTGTCTTGTTGTCCAATATCTTGTGGGGTGTTCTGTTCTGTACATATACATCAGTCCTAGCTGCTTCTAGCCATAGATGCATAGGAAGATCCTGGTCATGCAGCATTGCCCTTGCTGCTTCCATGATTGTTCTATTCTTTCTTTCTGCAACTCCATTCTGTTGTGGATTGTAAGGAGCAGTCAACTCCCTCTTAATCCCTTAATCACTATATAGCTTCTTGAAGTCACCTGAAGTGAATTCTCCACCATTGTCGGATCTGAATATTTTGATCTTCTTATCAGTTTGGTTCTCCATCAAGGTTTTGAATTCTTTGAACTTATCCAACACTTCATCTTTGTTCTTCAAGAAGTAAACCCATGTCTTCCTAAAGAAGTCATCAATGAAAGAGACATAGTAAACATACCCACTCACAGAACTGGATGACATCGGACCACATACATCGTAGTGGATAATTTCCAAGATATCTTTTGCCTTGCTATCACTGCTTGGAAATGCCTTCTTGATGTTCTTTCCTTTTGCACATCCTTTGCAAACACCTTCATGGTTGGTCTTGATTTCAGGAATGTTAAGATTTAATATGCTAAGACAGAAAATAGCAGCATTACATTCCATTTCACAATAATAGCATATACAGGATCACTGAAGAAACAACAAGCACAGCATAAACACAAGAGACAGATATTTATCGTGGGAAACCCTCATGGGGTAGAAAACCCAGCAAAGCTTCCTCAATATAGATGACCAGCAATATACAAAGATGAAACCCTGAGACATGATCTCCTCCTCCACAATAGCAGACCTCTCCTCCACAAGTGCGCTATCCTCAAGTGTGTGAGTGTATCAAATGAGGAACACACCTCCTCTATTTATACACTACTCTGATATGTATTTTACACAAGTACATGTAGGCTCGTATTTAACCATTAGGTTAAATACCCCATTATAACTGACTGGGCCGACCCCCACATGGTGGGTCTAATAACCCTAGTTACCACACCCAACTCGGAGGAATAAACATCTCCGGATTTATAGTATAATCACATCGGAGGTATGGAACATCTCCGGAATAAATAATATACAAATATAATATTCTTTGAAGTTACAATATTTCAACACTCCCCCTTAACGAGAACGATATTATAACAATATCTGCACGAGCAAGCAGTCATCAACATCATACATGATACATCTATAAATCATTGGAAGCTTTCTCAACATCATCAGTAACTCAAGCAGTTACTGGAACATCTTCAATACTGGAACATCAACATCTTTAGTACTGAGTCTTTATCTTCTGCAGCAGTCGAACAACTACAACAACATCAACATCTGGATCCTCACGATCATCAGTATCGTCATCTCACGATCATTAGCATCGTCATGACACGATCATCAGCATCATCATCACACGATCATCAGCATCGTCATCACATGATCATCAGCATCGTCATCTCACGATCATCAGCATCGTCATCACACTATCATCAGCATCGTCATCTCACGATCATCAGCATCGTCATCACACGATCATCAGCATCGTCATCACACGATCATCAGCATCGTCATCTCACGATCATCAGCATCGTCATCACACGATCATCAGCATCGTCATCACACGATCATCAGTATCGTCATCACACGATCGTCAGCATCGTCATCAACACAGGTATCCATAACAATACAAGTATCCACATCATTATTACAAGTATTCATGCCAATGCAAGTATACATATCATCAATACAAGTATCCATACTGATACAAGTAATCATGTCATCAATACATGTATCCTACCGATACAAGTAACCACATCATCAATACAAGTATCCATACCGATACAAGTAACCACGTCATCAATACTAGTATCCTAACGATACAAGTAACCACATCATCAATACAAGTATCCTACCGATACAAGTAACCACATCATCAATACAAGTATCCTACTGATACAAGTAACCACATCATCAATACAAGTATCCTACCGATACAAGTTACCACATCAAAAATCACTTTCTCGGAGACCATACGTCTACGGATCAATTCAGGGACCGAAGTCCGGGGATGATACAATCCCCACTTCTCGGAGACCATACGTCTACGGATCAATTCAGGGACCGCAGTCCAGGGATGATACAATCCCCACTTCTCGGAGACCTCACGTCTACGGATCAATTTAGGGACCTAAGTCCGGGGATGATACAATCCCCACTTCTCGGAGACCTCACGTCTACGGATCAATTCAGGGACCTAAGTCCGGGGATGATACAATCCCCACTTATCGGAGACCTCACGTCTACGGATCAATTCAGGGACCTAACTCCGGGGATGATACAATCCCCACTTCTCAGAGACCTCATGTCTACGGATCAATTCAGGGACCTCAGTCCGGGGACGATGCAATCCCCTGCCTGTTCATTCAGGACTTCATTATCGGAGACCTAGTCTATGGCTCTATTCTGGGACCTCAGTCCGGGGACGATGCAATCCCCTGCCTGTTCATTCAGGACTTCATTATCGGAGACCCAGTCTACGGCTCTATTCTGGGACCTCAGTCCGGGGACGATGCAATCCCCTGCCTGTTCATTCAGGACTTCATTATCGGAGACCCAGTCTACGGCTCTATTCTGGGACCTCAGTCCGGGGACGATGCAATCCCCTGCCTGTTCATTCAGGACTTCATTATCGGAGACCTCTCGTCTATGGCTCTCTTTAGGACTGAAAGTCCAGGGATGATCCAATCCCCTCAACTGTCCACTAAGGACTTCATTCTCGGAGACCTCACGTCTACGGCTCTCTTTAGGACTGAAAGTCTAGGGATGATCCAATCCCCTCAACTGTCCACTAAGGACTTCATTCTCGGAGACCTCACGTCTATGGCTCTCTTTAGGACTGAAAGTCCAGGGATGATCCAATCCCCTCAACTGTCCACTAAGGACTTCATTCTCGGAGACCTCACGTCTACGGCTCTCTTTAGGACTGAAAGTCCAGGGATGATCCAATCCCCTCAACTGTCCACTAAGGACTTCATTCTCGGAGACCTCACGTCTACGGCTCTCTTTAGGACTGAAAGTCCAGGGATGATCCAATCCCCTCAACTGTACACTAAGGACTTCATTCTCGGAGACCTCACGTCTACGGCTCTCTTTAGGACTGAAAGTCCAGGGATGATCCAATCCCCTCAACTATCCACTAAGGACTTCATTTTCGGAGACCATACGTCTACGGATCTATTCAGGGACCGAAGTCCAGGGATGATACAATCCCTACCTGTCCACTAAGGACTTCATTTTCGGAGACCATACGTCTACGGATCTATTCAGGGACCGAAGTCCAGGGATGATACAATCCCTACCTGTCCACTAAGGACTTCATTTTCGGAGACCATACGTCTACGGCTCACTCATCATCGACCTTGTTGTTCGATGAGACAATCTCATCATCAGTGACTATACTACTCCCCCTTTCGAGGAGGGTCCTTTTGAGCTACACCAAGCTTGTCTCGAAAGTATTCAAATTTCACTCGAGACAGAGGCTTGGTTAGTATGTTGGTAACTTCTTCACTCGAGGTAGAGGTTTGGTTAGTACATCGGTAACCTGTTACGAATTCAAACTTTATAGTTCCTTTCTGTGTCATATCTTGTTAGATCCCTATGATCTTTGACTTATCATGGAACACTGGATTCTATGTCATCTTGATACAACTCTATTTGTCACATAGGATCACAGTTGGTTCTATCTCTAAGTCAAACAATCCTGAAGCCAAACTTCTTCACAACTAGCAGAGCAAACAGCCATATATTCTGCTTGTGCTGAGAGCCACACTAGACTGCTTCTAGCTAAACCACGAGATCATGGCTAATCCTAGACAATAACATCCTCTTGATGTGTTCTTCTTGTCTGATACACTTTCTGCCCAATCAGCATCTGAGTAGCCATCTGAAGTCATGATCTCCAAGATAGCACAGATCAAAGTCTATCGTATCCTTTAGGTGCCTCATCACATGCTTTGCAACTATCAGGTGAAAACATCTAGTTTCCACTAGATACTGACTCAAGGTATTCACAACAAAGCATATATCTAATCTAGTATATGTTAGATACATCAATGACCCAATAATTTGACTGTACAGAGTTATATCCACTAACTCTGATGAGTTATCCCCTAACAGCTTCAAGTTGGAATCCATAAGAGTGGCCATTTCAACACCTCAAGTCATATTTCTCATCATACTTTCCCTGGTTGAGAAATATTCCTTCTGAGCCTTGCCATACTTCCAGACCTAGGAAGTAAAGCGTCAAATTGAGATCTTTCATTTTTATTTCTGCATTGAATGATCTTCTGCATATCTATCTGTGCCATCTCTCATTAGATGGGTCTACTAATATGAGCCTTAATATCATTTGAACTCTGTGGTGAGTTCCTTCTTGCATCCATGTCATTTGTGTATAGAAATCATATTCAACCTTGTAGCAAAGGTTGAGATCGACATCACCCTTGGTGATCATTAAGCTTATCAATTTATTATCGATCCTAGGTACCTATACAGAACCTGATTCACACTTCTTCTTTAATTACACCATACTTGGAGCAAACATCTTGTCGTGATTCTCTTCCCCTTTCTAAGAGAATCTTTTAGCCATGAGCCTTCTATATTTTGTTTGATTTGTAAATCTTCTTGTTTGAACATCCACCACTTGTACGGTGTCCATCATTCTTCATGACCTTTCCTACAAATCAAAATTAAGTACATGATTAGTAATACTTCATAATCATCAAATCATATTGACATGATAACCTATTATGCATACAGATATCATTTACATAGTGATGCAACTATTTTGACCAATACTTTGGCACAACACTTTCCCATATCCTGTATGCATACAGTGGCTATCTAGATGCCTTCCATCTCTACCAGAACATACTATCGAGAGTGTGCACAACTCTCAGCATGTCAGCAAAGAGGTTTCATTCTAGACAAGCAACAATGGAATGTTTGTCCAACTTACCAATCATATGCATATTAGTAGTATACTGTTCAATGTTCTATGAATATTTACACTCAGCATGATATATTATAGGAATACAAATATGCATACAACCTATTACAGGCAATATCATTACTATTTCAAATAACAACTCAAATACTTATCTTTTATGTTTGTGTGGCTGCCTCCCGCTTGATATTCTGTATGTCTTTTGAACTTCTATTCATTCTGTACCACTGTGCATGCTCAAGAGTCATCCTCATGATCTCATACACAAACATACACTCATTAGTATATTCTAAATGCTATCAAAACATTATAGTACTAAATAATCTTGAAAATGTATAGTCATGATTATAGTTAATAAACATTAGTATTCAAGATTTCAGGGAAGTCTTCTTTTACTCATGCATATCATCAATCAAGATAAAAGATATAATATGCATAATCCCTTGATTACTAACTTTATGAATAAGCATAACCAATCATTCCAAGTATACTTATATAAGGGATCCTAACACAAGGTAAGATTCATGGGAAACATACTTGGATTAGTATACCTACTTGGTTATGTACAACATACCTAAACAATCTCTTCAATGATTTAGAGATCCTGAGCTAGAACCTGCATGTCTCATAGGTTAAGCATAATATAACAAAGTCATACATACCTCGTAAGTAGAACAAAGATTATGGATGAGTCTTTGTCTTCATGTTTTCATGGTCATGGAGCCTGATTTGTCTTTTGTGATGTACCTGTATCTTGTTAGTAAACAACATCAACCTCACACAACATCATAATGCATTAGTACAATCATAAGTGTCAACACCCTAACCAATGAATGCATTCATAATTTTGTTAAGGTGATACAACAAATCTAAAATCAAGATTGTACTAACCGTAATAACATGAAGACAAACATACCATAAACTTAATCATGAACAAATCTCAAAACATACCTCGATGAGTCATACCTGTCGAGATCGCTTGTAATCTCCTTATGTAAAGCCTTAGCCTCATCTCCCTCTGAAACAGTAACTCCTTCACTTATGCAGGTGACCAATCCATCTTCTTCTAGGATTAACCCTATCCACTAGACCTGGAGCTGGATATGGGTTTGTCAGAGAAACACCAAAAATTTTGAATTTCAAACTTCCGAAAGGATAGAAATATGCGCCTTGATGAGCTGATCAAACTGATATATTCAGAATTTGAAAACTGCAAAGTTTCACTCCTCAATTTTGTCTTTGAAACTTCCGGATTCACTGGACGTGACCCTGAACTAGGGTTTGGTGAATCCCACTCTTCTTCCCAATCAAAATGTTTTATCCAAAGCTCTAAGCTTCTATTTTTCTGAGGAGCTTCCAGCCATGGTCACAGATTTCAAAAATTCCCATTTTTACAGAAGCCCTAATTTTTCACTTTTCTAATCAAAGTCCCGAACTAGGGTTTGATCAAGCCCGGCCTTCTGCCCAACCAAAAAATCTGATTTTGGTCTCTAAATTTCTATTTTGATGAGTAGCATTCAGCCGTGGTCTCCGTTTACAAAAATTCCAACTTTCTTCAAAGCCCTAAATTCCGGAAGCCATGAATGAAGGTATTCAAAAATAATTATGTTTTGACAGAAATATGTACCTGATTGTTTCTGGTGTAACTCCAAACTTTTCAATCTACAGGGTCTGAAAAAGTTTTCTAACATAGCCTGACCTGTTATCTTTCCATCCTGACAGGTCTGACCTCAATTGGATTCTCTGAGAGAGAGTTATGTCAAATGTCGCAACGTGACCTGTTTTGGGATAAAACAGAAGAGCGAACTTGTACGGCGTACCACGTGTCACTGTTTGAACTTCGGCCTTTGAAAAACTTTTCTGAGGTATCTAGGCCTGTTATCCTTCCATCCTGATAGGTCTGACCTCATTTGGATTCTCTGAGAGAGAGTTATTCCAAGTGTCGCAACATGACCTTTTTATGGGATAATACAGGAGGGCGAACTTGTACGGAGTGCCACGTGTCACTGGTTCAACTTCGGCCTCTGAAAAAGTTTTCTGAGATAGTACAGACTGTGCACTACCTGTCACTTTTTACGAAATTTCATTTGGAGCTTCCTAGCCCAAGATATGACCTTTTTCCCAAGGTCACCTGATTTTGACTCAGATCTGGAAGAGGCAGAAACCCTATATTGTACAGATCATAAATCACAAAGTACAACGAATTAGAGGTTGTCCTTTGGACATAAGGTACCTGGAGATTTAATATTCGTCCTGTAACAATTTCAGATCCGAAAACTTTGCCAAAACGGATTTATAGCGAAAGTGCTACGATGACTGGTTTTTGCTATGTAAAACCCTAACCTTCAAATTGTTGTAAGTAAAGCAAGTGTCTTTAGTGCAATACCTTGTCTTCCTTCAGGTTAGCTCTGATACCATGTTAAGATTTAATATGCTAAGACAGAAAATAGCAGCATTACATTCCATTTCACAATAATAGCATATACAGGATCACTGAAGAAACAACAAGCACAGCATAAACACAAGAGACAGATATTTATCGTGGGAAACCCTCATGGGGTAGAAAACCCAGCAAAGCTTCCTCAATATAGATGACCAGCAATATACAAAGATGAAACCCTGAGACATGATCTCCTCCTCCACAATAGCAGACCTCTCCTCCACAAGTGCGCTATTCTCAAGTGTGTGAGTGTATCAAATGAGGAACACACCTCCTCTATTTATACACTACTCTGATATGTATTTTACACAAGTACATGTAGGCTCGTATTTAACCATTAGGTTAAATACCCCATTATAACTGACTGGGCCGACCCCCACATGGTGAGTCTAATAACCCTAGTTACCACACCCAACTCGGAGGAATAAACATCTCCGGATTTATAGTATAATCACATCGGACGTATGGAACATCTCCGGAATAAATAATATACAAATATAATATTCTTTGAAGTTACAATATTTCAACAAGGAAGACCTTCTACAGCTTTACTTGCAATTGGTAATGCTCTGTAGTGCACGTGTGCAAGTATTCTATGCCAAAGTTCACTTGGCTCCATGGAATCATGCATCATGGCATGTTCAGGTTGTCCTTTCAATATATACAATCCTCCCTCTTGCTCTCCAATCACCACTGCATCATCAATATTTTACCCTTTGGCCACATTAGGACTTGGCCATCTACAAATGCAACCCTCATACCTTTTGCATCTAATGCAGAAATGGAGATTAGATTCTTCTTGAGCCCAAGTACTTAGAGAACTTCTTTCATCTTCAAGGATTTTCCAGAATCTAGATTGTAGGAGGCTTCACCACTTCCTTTGATAGGGTATTGATAGTCATCCCCAAGTTTTACTTTATGGGGTGATTCATGTTCAGATAGATTTATAAAAGATTCTTTAAACCCAGTCATGTGTTTGGAAGCCCCACTGTCAATTAACCAATCATTACAACCATGAGAGATAGTACCTATGAGAGCAGAGATTAGAACATACTCTTCTTCACTTGATGAGTCATCATCATCACTTTCTGCTCTAGCTTTCTTCCTGGGAGGTTCATCATCCTCAGCAACATGAGCATGATATCTTCTTTTGCTATTCTTCTCCTTCTTATTGAAGTTGTTGTTGTTGTCTTTATTCTTCTTGGGACAGTTAGAAGCAAAGTGTCCCTTCTCATTGCATTCAAAACATCGAACATGAGATATGTGTTTCTTCTTGTGCTGAGGGTGAGAATGTTTCTTGTTATGAGATCTCTCCCTCTTAAACTTGCTTCCCTTGGTGTGAGCTGTGAGAGCTTGATCTTCATTCCCCATCTTTTCTTCTCGGGCCACAATCCTTGCTTCTTCTTGAGAGCATTCCTCCCACAGTCTACTGAAAGAGACCAACTTCTTTCTTGCATAGATTTCTTGGATAAAGGAATCCCATGACCTGGGTAGGCCATTTAGTGTGGTCATAAAAACTTCACCATTGTCCACTACTTCATCCACAGCTTCAAGTTGTTCCTTGATCTGAGAGACCTTGGAGAAGTAAGATTGAATGGTCTCTCCATTCAACATCTTGACCCCTTTCAATTGATGCCACACAGTCATCTTCTGATTTATGTTCTTCCCTTCAAATAACTTGGTCAGGGAGTCAAACATCTCCTTGAGTGTCTTTAGAGATGACACATGTGGTATGAGATGGTATTTGATAGAATCAACAATGATTCTCTTCACCTTGACCAAGTTCTTCTTGTGCAATACCTTAGCCTCTTCATCCTCTAGGATAGGGACCTCAGAGCTAATGTAGGAGTCCAATTCATTTTCTTCCAGGATTAACCCAATCCTATACTTCCAGGCTCGAAAGTTATCATCCCCTTGAAGCTTATCCTCAAGCTTGGTGTGGTGAGACATCTTAAAGAGTACTTCAAATGGAAATAGAAGAGATTTAGGTCTTACCACTTGCTTTGCTGAAAACTGGATCTGGTCCTGGATTAGGGTTTGTCGGAAAAACCCTAAAAATTCAAAAAGTGAATTTCAACTTTTTGAAAGGATAGAAATATGCGCCTTGATGATCTCATCAGCTTGGTGAATTCAAAATTTGAGATCTACAAAGCTTCACTATTCAGAATTGCCTTTTTGTGTTCCGGGATTCACTAGCGAGGACCCTGAATTAGGGTTTGAGTTTCTCGGAGATTTACCCAGCCAAAAATTTCGATCCAAAGCTCTAAACTTTGATTTTTCCAAGGATCTTCCAGCTATGTCTTTATATTTCAGAAATTCCTATTTTTGTCGAAACCCTAAGTTTTAGGGCCAAATCTGAAAATGCTTAGAATTGAATTCTGATTGGACAGATAGATTCTCCTTGATTAGTAAAGTCAATCTACTATACTGCTTTTCCAAAATCTGTGGGGAGAAACTCAATAAACAAGAAACCCTAGTTTCTGTCACTGCACAATGTCTTCTTCTTAGGTTAGCTCTGATACCATGTTAAATTTTGAGCATTAATTCACAATACTCTAGGATCTTTAATCAGAGAATAACATGTATAGTATATCAATGCATATCAATCATAACAAGCATGTCAATCATCACAAGAAGCAAAAGCATGAGAGACAATAGACACACAGAGTTTTCGTGGGGAAAACCCTAAGGTGAAAAACCCCACAACTTCCTCAGAGATAGATAGAGCAATAGCTCAACCAAAGTACAACCAAATACATAGAGATAGTCTTCTACTAGCAGATGATCCTCCTCCTCACATGTGGGCCACTTTCCGAGTAAAGGAAGAATGAGTTCTGAGTGATCCAAATAGAGATCTCTTGATCTCTATTTATACTTGTCCTGTTTTCCCAATGACCTTATGGGGCTGACTTGTCTAGCTAGGTACAATAACTTCATATTACATTATATCGGGCCGACCCATTACAAGGTGGTCTAATAACCCATCGGCAAGTTAACACACTTGCGACACTTGTCAATACAAATGACGACACTTTCTTATAGAGGAATAATACATCTCTATAGGAGTACAATAAATATAGAAATGAAATACATTCCGAAGTTACATATACATCAACAGTCCCCATTCGGAACCTTGTCCAAAATCACATATCACAAAGGAGGGGGGAAATTGGACGTGCAAGACATTTTTAAGTGTAGTTAACAAGGAGACTGTGTCGCATAGAAGTAATATGTCCAAGGTAAATGATGGTGGGCTCGTTGAATGTGGCTCATAGGCAGGAGATGCTGGTCTCTTCACCATTAATCTTCACCCCCTTCACACAAGTGAGGCATGGATTAATGCTATCCCCCGTCAGATGGCTTCCATAAACGATAAAAACATAGAAACTAGTCCGCTCGTGGAGGATCTCTGTTACGAGCCGACCAAAAGCCTGGGTTTCTCCTCATCGCGACTCAAAGCAAGACTCTTCTCGCCCTTGAGTGCTGTGGGAGAAATGAACTCATGGATGATGAAAACTATAATAGCTGCAGACTTGCTTCTATGGAGTCAAGGATAAATGGCTTAGATGGAGATATGCGAGAGCAAATGGAAACAACATAGGAGGTTAGGAAAGAGATGCAACCCATTCTGCAGCTATTGCAGGGAGGAAATGGCCAAAACTCACTCTCATATGGGGTGCATCCTTTCGACACCAACTCAGTCAACCAAGCTTTCTTTTGACTGGTTGGACAGGCTTGAATGTCATAGCCTTTGGTTTCTTTTTGCTGTCATGGTTTCTAAATGTCTTTTTGTACTCTGTTATGAAACAATATAGAAGAGTCTATGGCACTAACATAATGGTTTTTAGTAGGAGTTCAGTAGGAAAATCTCTAGAATTTTGGCAAACAGCTGGTAGTTCTATAGGAGAACTCTTGGAAAACTTATGTAGTTCATTACTCCTCTTTTTGAATACTTATATTTGTAAAGGAATGTTGTGCTCAACATTTTAATACAATATATCTTCTAGTTTTTGTTTAAAAAGGTGATGATGATGATGATTAACGTACACCGAGACAAACTTTAGTTTATCAGACCTTAAGTAGGGTGTTACTTGGTTTGCTTTAAATTTTTTTTTCTTTGCTCAAAAACCTTGGTGAGAAGCTTTCCGAGCTCACTATAGTTTTGGCAAGTTAAGAGGTTAGAAAGGGTTGTATTGTAGCAAACCCTATGAAACTCAGATCTAATGTGGGTGTAAGAAGGGCACTCTAAGAGAAAGTGATTTTCATCCTCAACACTCATAGACTCACAAAGATAGCAAACCCTTTCCACCCATGGAGTTTTAGGAATATACTAATGCCGTGTATCACTATGGAGCTCACGAGAGTTTGTTCAAATCTTGGCTATATTAATTTTCTTGCTTGAACTAGTTACTACCCAGGGATACTTCTGATCTTCCAAAGTATGGTTAATGACCTCCTTATAGTATCTTAATTTTCTCTTAACCAGTAAAATTTCCTAGGTAATAATATTTTTGACATTATTGATTTTTTGTGAAGTGTCATTTTCATCAATACCCCAATGGTTTAACCAAGCTATGGTATCTTTGTCCCAACCATACTTGAGACGTAATTGCTTTGATTTTGATTTGAGTTTAAAGCAATTTTAAGAAGTATCTAGTTTCCTATAATATTAAATAAATTCATATAGATTTCATCAAATTAATTTCTGATGTCACAGCTCACAGCCAACAGAGATATAACACATAAAGTAATCTCTTTTTCATTCAATCACTCTACAACGACAAAGACACAAAAATGTCTTTTTCATTGATATCGCCATAGCTGGAAGCCCTACAGTTGTGTAGCTATATCCCAGCAGAGGTCATTGTTCACAGGCTAGTTTTTCTATCCATCCAATAATGGTGTTGTAACCGATTTTTTGATTTCATGGTTCTTTAAATAAACTGAGTCTCACTGTCAAAAACTGCAATTTGATTTCATGGTTGTTTGGAGAATGCTGTTACATCCTTTATCGTTAACTGCTACATATTTAAAAGTTTGTAATTCCATCTATAGTAATGCTGCGAAGGGTTTTAAATATTGACTTTTTATTCACTCACAACTTTTAAACCCTTTTTACTCACTATGACTCTACAACGACGGAAATAGACAAATGTCTTATCATTCAGATGGCTCTATCGACGCGCGGCCATAAATGGAAGCCCTACACTTCTCTATGTTTCATTGTTCACAGACTACTTTTCTACCCAGCCAATCAGTGGGTTATAAGCAATTTTTTATTTTCGTGGTTGCTTAAAACTGCAATTTAATTTCATTTCATGACTACTTGAAGTATTGTGTCGCATCATTAACTATTACATATTTCGAAAGATTTTAATTTAATCTATGATTATGTTGCACAGGGTATTGAAGCTGGTCAATTTTTTTCATGATTTCTTCGTAAAATTCACGCAAAACTGTACACTTAGAATTTGCTAGTTTTCTAGCACTTTATTAAATTGTAAGTGTTTAATTATTTTCAAGATATTCTTACAAACGCCAATTCTTTTCAAATTGTATCCTAATTAAATCATAGATCTGTAGACGAATATTCGTAATAAAATTATGTAGATTGATATATACACAAGTTTCTTCTTTTTCTGAACATATCATTTGTATTTTTGTACAATATGGAATGTTTTTATCCTCTTCATTCTAATTTGTTGTATTATTTCTTAAAGTTAAAAAGATAGTAAGAATAATATTCATAATAAACTTATGTAGATTGATTCGAAACAAATCATGGGATCTCTTTTTAAAAGTACAATATGGATGTTTTTTACTCTTTATTTTATTCTAATTTCTTTTTCAATAAAAAAAACTATAACTTGTTATTTTTAGTAGGAAAATCAAAGTTACAGCAGTATTCCAGCAAAATGCATACACCATCAAAAACTAGTGTTCTATCCCGTGATAATGTGAGTTGTAAGGCATTTGTCTGCAAACATAACAACAGTGGAATACAAAGCATCTAAAGAACCATAAACAAAGAAACAATTGTCCAAAATGACTTCCCAACCAAAGATCGTTACTCTATTACAATATTAAAACCAAAACCAAGAATCCCAAACATTTAAATCACCCACATGGTACCTTGATCAATAACCATGTTATCCAAGGATTTCTCAAAATGAAGATACCCATCCATAGGCCCCACAACATCCTTCGATAAGTTGTCCTCCTCCATATTTGCTTCCCGGTAGATATGCTTGCAGCAAATCTGTGCAAAGGACGCCGCCACCAAATGCTCCACATTCTTAAGCCATGGCTCAAGTATCATGACATCAACATTTGACTTCCCGTTGATCCAATTAGTAATAACCTGTGAATCACCGAACATGGAAAACTATAGATACCCCCTCCTTGATGCAAACAAAAGAATGAAGCGAGCTACTAAAAGCCCTTCTTTTATGCAATCACACTTGCCAATTCCCATTTTGATGTGGATAATGTGATTCTTACGAAGGTAGATGATGACCCCAACACCACACATCCCTAGCTTCAAGGCCCCATCAAAGAACCCACAGATACCTTCATTATCAATAATAGGATATGTGATATGCATGTATTTTTTAGACTTCTTATCATCAGAATAACCACGGTAAAAACTCAGAATTATTTTACAGGTACCAATAACAGATGGGGAGATGTTTTCGAAAATGACTTCATTCTTCATCCTCCAAATGATATTGATCATGAAGAGTGGGAGTGTCCTAAGGGATGCAGCAATACGGGTCCACTTTGAAATGCACTCAATAAGAGATTCGTCGCTCCATTCATCATTAAAATGAAGCCACATTTTCAATTCACCCCATACCTCCTATATAAAACTGCAATTAACAAAAAGATGGTGTATGTCTTCAGAACCCGATCTGCATAGTGAACAGAATCACAGGCCTTGAAAACCTCTAGATTGCAGATTCTCCTAGGTAAGGATTTTATCCTCAAGACACAGCTACAAAAAACATTTCAGCTTTAATGGAATATTCCATTTCCAAATCTTAGTATGCCATCATTTGTGTTTCGATGATGCAGCAAAATCCTGTAACACCATCTTATAGACTTGAGAAACCATCAACACCCCATTTGAACCAGGGCTATCCCATACTAGTCTATCACCGGACGTCGAGAGGTGAATGCCTGCAAAATTGAGTTGGTCAATATATATATATATCCAAAACAGGATCCCAATGAGAAGGGAGATCTAAATAATTGGTAGACAACCATAGAGTATTACTAGAAACTGAGCCATCCTGATATATCTGGGAAAGAACCACCAGCTGACAATCATGAATCTCCTTTACCAGGATATTAGGAAGAAAATAACAATCATCATCGTCGATATAAGAGTCAATACCATTGAAAAAATCCTTGCCACAACCCACCTTCCATTTTATCCAAGGACCAATATATTTGAAAGTGCTAATGAGGTTGCACCAGACAGCAGAGGCTTGGTGAAAGGAAAAAATAGGCTTATGGAACCACTGAAGCACTGAGGACATTTTTCAATATTTGGAACGAATAACATTGCTCCAAAGACCCCCATCAACCAGATCCCTCCACAAGCTTTTTGTTCTCATGGCTAAATTTAAGCATTCCAGATTCTTAAGTCCCCATCCTCCACTTAACTTAAGCCATGACAGACTCTGCTAGGAAGCGAGGTGAAATTTCTTTAGGTGAAGCTTTCTGACCCAAACAAAATGGAACATCTTGCTACATATACTATTAATAATAGAAACATGTACCTTCCTCAAACCGAACCGGTATACCAGTAGGATCTTAATTATCGATTGTGCCAAGATGAGCCTACCTCCAATGGATAACCAATGATGAGCACAATTATTGACTCGGTGATCAACTCTCTGTACTATCCATCTCCAATTCTCCACCCTGTAGAAATTCTCTTTAATTAAGTACCCTAAGTATTTGAACCCACTGTCCAAAGGATTAAATTTGTAGGGAAAAGAGATTTTATTTCTTCAATCACATCCTAATCATTACAATTATAAAGAAAAGAAGACTTACAAATAGTGATAGCCATACCCGAGGCTAAACAGAATTCATCAAAGATGTTTTTGTATACCAACCATTCATTTAAAGAAGCAGCCTCGAAGAATAACACATCATCAACGAACAACAAGTGTGTAATAGCCAAAGCACGGGTTAAGTTAATACCTTTCAGTTCTCTCTCTAATTTAGCAACATTTATAAGCCTACTTAATCCTTCTATGGCCATAATAAATAAAAATGGAAAGAGCAAGCAACCTTTTATGGCATCCCTGCTACAAGGAACTACATTTGACGGGGAACCATTAGTCAACACAACAAATCTGGTAGAAGAAATACATGCCATAATCCACTAAACCACATTTGCCGGCATACCAGTCTGAATGAGAATAAAATGGAGAAAGGTCCAATTGAGACGATCGTAATCCTTAATCAAATCCATCTTGAGGACGAAGGACTGGATATCCTTAACTTTAATAGAATTTAAACATTCTTGTGCCACCCCAACAACATCAAGGATTTTCCTATTGTAGAGAAAACCAAACTATTCCATTGATATGTGCTTAGCCAAGAAGGGTTTGATACGACGAGCAATGATTTTTTATATTAAATTATAGAGGATGTTGCACAACAAAATAGGACGATAATCATTTAAATCCCCCGGCCTATCCTTCTTAGGAATTATAGCAAGATAAGTTGCGTTTAAGCTCTTAGGAATGGTAGCTTTTAATCTAGATTTCTCCACAGCAAGGAGTATCTCATGCCCCATAAAATCAAAGAAATTAAAGAAAAACTCCACCATCCATCAATTTGGACAAGGTATTTTTTCTTTGACAAAAGACCTCAAAACCCACTAAACTTCCTCTAGAGACACCCCTTCACCAATCTTCCTACCCTCTTCTTCACTAAGAAATTTAGGAAATAGATTAACAATATTCAATTGAGATTCTAAATTGCTAACTTGGGCCTATTAAAAAGACCCCAGAAAATACTCCTCCGTAGCCAATTTAATAGAACTTTGATCCGTTCTAACAATTCCATCACCACCTTTGATATCCCATATTGAATTCTGAATTATCCTCTGATTAGCAAAGTTTTGGAAAATTTTGGTATTACGATTGCCTTTACCAATCCATAACACCCGACTCTTTAAACACCAAGTATTTTCTTGTTGGCTAAGTAGGTCCTCCTTCCTCTTGAAGAGATCCATCATAACCTTCTTCCACTCACCCAAAAAAATAATCACCCTCCCCATAATCCTCCATATCCAGAAGTTGATCTTCAATAGAACAGAACTTTGTCGAAATAGATTTTTTCTTCACGCAATCCCACACAACCACCTCCACCTTAAGAGTTGTTAAATTATGCAACAGGTTTTGCAACTATGACTGATGTTCAATCAACGGAAAAGCCACCCAATTATTCCTAACCAGCTCACAGAAAGCTTCCTCCTCTAGCCACGTGATGTTGAATTTGAACAGATACAACATCTTTGAATCCCAAAATTCGAGTTGCAGGAAAATAACTTTATAGTTTGACATACCCGTGGGATCACTCCACGTTCTAATCATGTTCCCCAAACCAACCAGGGATTCATGAACCAAAAAATGATCCAATCGTTTAGCTATGCCATTCTTACCAAAACACCCATTGTTCCATGTTTTCAAAATGCTCCAAGAAATAAGCAGCTAAAGGATCCTCTAATTGGCCAGATCCCCAAATTTCATCCGAACAAAGCGTAAGATTCAATTTGCCTCCAATAATGAGCCCCTATTCCTGTATTCCAGTATTGGAAAATACAGAGTCCCAATAAAGTTGACGATACCTATAGGGGCCATATAAATTTAAGATGATAACAGATCGATCCATTCCCCGAACATGTCCTTCCAGCCTAATTCCTTCACAAGTTTTGTAGGACACAAAATCAACCAAATGAGGGTTCCATGCAGTCAAAAGACCACTTGAGAAAGCATTGGAATCTAATCCACAACATCTCCAATTCGACCTAATTTTTAAGAATAACTCGAAGGCACCAGGGCCCAAATGCATGGTCTCCTGTAACAGAATGACACACGGATTGGAAGAGTCAAGTAACCTTAGTAAGGATGCATTTTTGGGATGGATTCCTATCCCTCTAATGTTTAGGGTTGCAATAATCATCACTGAACCAAAGAGGGGTCTACACTTTCTCTAAGTGACCTAGATGTTGGTCGAGAATTCAGGGCCAAGGAAATGTCAGAGATACAAGACAATTTAGGGTTTACCCACCTCCCCTTCTCATCCCCACAATGAATGAATTATTTAATCTTCTTCTTGTTAGGTTTTTTTGAGTGGTAACATTAACAAAACTAATAAACCAAAAATAAACCCCTAACCCGGCTTCATCCACCCGACCAGTGCCCCCAAAGATTGGTAAGGGAACCTTATCTGACTCAGGAGTACTATGAACTAGAGGGCCTGTCACACCCAACCCTGACTGCACCAAGGGCAGAGTGTCCACTATAGCACCCCTAGAAGGAAATGGTGCATCAGGGCCATCAATATCCAGACTAGGTGTTTGGTCTGGGGAATCCTTAATAGGAGATGAACTTAAATGAATACCAAGTCCTAACCCCCGAGGTCTCTCCATAGGTTCCCCAACAAAACCCACACAATCTCTATCAAGGCCATTTACACCCCCAAACAAAGGGGAAAACAGGGATTTAGGAACGACAGAGACAGCACTACAAGATAAAGAAGCTTCCCCATCAACTATCAAATTCTAGATATCCTCAATCGAAAAATATTTCAATAATAATGGGAGGAAGGATTTGAACTTACCCAAGAACTCTCATGCATAATCCACTTCAAAAGGAATAGGTACCGAGAGGAACTGAGCAGGGTCATCACCATCTAGGGGCTCCGCCAAGCACCTGTCACTAGACACAATGGTACCTTTGCAATCCTGGTGTAAATGACCAGTTTGATGGCACCTAAAATAGTGAAATGGTAGATGCCAGTAATCCAACTGCTGCACAAAAACCCCTTCCTCCCAAATAACCCATATTTCCTCAGGCAAGCCGTCATTCGAAAGAAGAGTACTTTCCTCAACTAGAATGAAGCGACCTAAGGCATTGGCAATACCCATAAATGCCTGAAAGCTCTAACAGAAGAGAGGGTATCCATGGAAGAGGACCCAAAGGTGGTGCTTAGAGAGCTTCGGCCTTTCTAGGGTCGAAGGCAGAATGCCAATGCATTAGGACCAATGAACCAGAACCGAATACCCAAAACCTGGAAAGAATAGCTTGTAAGGATTTGTTCGATAGAAAATGAAAATATAACCAACCATTATCTAGTGAAATCACCCGAGGAACGTAGTGAATCAATGAATTCCAACATCTGGATATCCAGTCCACCACCTCCTCATGGCTCATCCTAATATATTCCAGTTTTCCAACCAAAGCCCTCGTATATAGATTTTGTACCATTTCCAGTGTCACGTCCCTGCCAAGACTGTAGTGGACTCGTTGCCTCTGGGCCTTTTCCTCCTTTATACCCCTCTTATCCCTCTATTGTTTCTTAAAGGACCCCTCGACATGAGTTATCACAGAATGCAGAGTCCCGTTAGAAAGAGACCTAGAAGAATCTACAACAAAATTCCCAACATCTGCAACAAGCATCCTCTTACGGTGTTCAATGGACAGAACCGTATTGCGCAGAGATTGGAAAACAACCACAGCATTAGGTTAACCCAAACCGAGGCCACGGGAACCAAGGACTCCCCTCCAGCTGTTCCCATCCCAACCAACAACTTGCGAAAGGACAAGATCACATGCAGTCGCATGCAACAGGAAAACATAGACTAGGACATCCTGTTAGGTGGTAAACAGCAAAACCACCCAAGTCAAAATGCAGGATTAAAAACATAGTGCGGGATTTAAAAAAAACACCCACTTCCCACTTATTTTTACTTGGTTGGTACTGACCATCCAAAGGGAATGGCTGACTCCAAGCCTGCACAATGTATTAATCCTAGAAAACCAGAGAAATCCAACAACCCATGCCCCTCCAGAGCTCCCGCCACCCCCAAACCATGCTCAGAATTTAGCAGAAACTCCATGGCTCGGTCTGGTTCATATTTGGTTCAGCAATTCTCCCATTCCTAGCTTCTGGCATTACCTTCTTCTTGCCTCTCTCACTCGAGGATTATTCTATTCTAATTTGTTGAGTACAATATGGAATGTTTTTTATTTGTTTAGTGGAGTATTTATTAAGTTAATAAGATAGTATTTTTTTAACCTAAAACGGAAACCTTCTATTTAAAGTTTTCTTTTACTATTTTAAATCATACATATTAACATGGTTATGTAAAAAAGTTACCGTTTTTTATGTTTTTATTTCACTTGGTCTTGAATATTTTAATTAACATATTAATTAATAAGTTATTTTCTATATGTGTTTTTGGGAGGGAAATAATCATTCCTCCCAAACACCTAAGCTACATTTAATAGACATAAACAAATTGTGATATTACATTAATAACATATTTAATTTATATCAATTTTATATATTAATCTCAAAGGTAGAGCAATTAGTCTGAGCAAATGAGAAATTGTAAATGAAAAGTTACAAGTTCAAATATCCATCATACTTACTCTTATATATATATATATATATATATATATATATATATATATATATATATATATTACATTTTAAATAAATAGTTTATTAAACAAATATATAATTCTAAATATTCTTTTTAATCCATTTTATAAAATAATCACACTATTCACTCTCTTGTATCTTAAATTTAGTATGAGCAATATACACGGTCTTTAATTGATGAAATTATGCCATAGAACCTTTGTTCATGGGATATTAAAAAATACCCTTAATTTAACTAGATATTAATAAATACCTACAAAAATCTAGATACCCTTTTTATACCTCCAATATCTATAAACCCCCTATACCCTACTCCTTGCCCCTCAATACCTACAATATATTGACCTTATTTTTCACAATTTAAAAGAACCCCTTTATGATTGAAGGTGATAAGATATTGATCAACAATGTGAATCCAGCGTGGAGCAATACTATGAATACATACTTTATTTTATTAAGTTTCTGAACCAATAGTATAAATAATATAGTGAAAATTTGTCTACTTATATATAAATAATATAGTCAAACTTCAAGGGGGTAAAATTTGTTATATATATATATATATTCAATTTCACAAATATAAATATATTTATCAAATATATTCACACTTAAGCTTAATATAGATTGTAAAATTCTAAAATTTATTGGTATTTTTTTCTAATTAATAAAAATAGATAACTTCACTAAAAAAGTAAATAAAAATAAAAATGAGGAACATTATAATAAAATAAATGGGTTCTCTTATTGAACTAAGCTAGGGCAATCAATGAGAGAACTACCGAGAGTTTACCCATACATTAATACAACTACGTGATATCACCAAGGACAATGTGGCAAAGGAGGAACACTATCGACGTTTCAAAGGCATGTTATAACTCTCCACAAACTTGCTGCCTTCTTGGACACTCGATATTAGATTGGTACATGGTTTAATTTATGGTTGAGTTAGTGGAGATGTGATTCAATGGTGGAATAATGTGGATGGGTAATGCCTTTGGTTGTTTGCATCTGAAAAGAGTTTGGTCTTAGGGATTTATGTTGGCTTCTGGTCGACAAGTTGTGTTTCATGTGGGATTGATTGTATAGCACTTCATGTCATTTATAGTCTATATCTCACCTATAAATTTTATGTCAAGCTTCCTTATTTACTCTTTTCATCAGAATATAGCCCATAATGTCCTTCATTACCCAGTAAGGTGCAATGATGCGGTCATAAGCCATCATCCTCCCATGTGTCGACCCAAGATCTTGCACCCAGTTTATGAATTCATCAAAATATTCTTCTAGATTAAGCTCCCCCACTTGATCGCATAGCTCATGTTCAATGCCTTCAATTTCCTCTTGAATTTCTGTAGTAATTCTATTTTTGAAGAAGCAAGATGCTTGGCAAGTTCTCCTTTGTTCCCTGGTGACCCTAGGAGAAGCCACCTCCCTTTTCGCTTTGTCCTCCTGCCTCACATGTTTCCCCTTGTCTCTATATTCCTTATACTAAGAAAAACCTCCCCCAGAGCTAATTATCTCTTCACTACCCTTCACAGGATGATGACAGGCATAAGAACAAAGTGAAGAGACACATGACCACACCCTACCACCCCTGTGAAATAAAAGCCCTAATTTCCACCCTTCCTTCTAATTGTTTCAATCATTAAATCGCAAGTTCCACTGCACTTTGTATCTGCTTCTAATCTCCCTACATTGTCCATTATCCTCCTATAGTACAGAGGATGCAGGCGTCTTGGAGAACTCTGCACCCTCCTCCTTAGATTATTACGCGAGCTTTTTACACTCACCCTCTTCTAATACATCATCACAATAAATGAAAAATCCTGGATGTGGTGTTATATCTTAATGTTGTTGTCCTTCATCTTCTATCACAGTCACACTAAGCTGTTGTGTGTGTCATATGTGCACTATCTTCACCCGCATCCAAGAAAAATGGGTGTCTATTGATGTAGAGAGAGGGTGGATCAAAATATTTCATAATGTGTGGTAATTTAGGTGAGATACACGGTTTAGGTGTTTGCATGGCTAGTGATTTACCAAGGAACAACTTGAAAAAAATGTTCTCTTAGATGGACTCTATCCTTCATGCCTTAAGTTGAAAACAATAAAGAAACTCTTAGATACTAGTCTTGGTAGGAGTTTGGTTAGTGTACACATGCAACCTTTTTGCAAGGGAAATACATTAACCCAATAATTCTATTGGCTGATATTGGATCTCTCGTATGATCCTCACTATGTGGTGTTTGGCATTGCTTCGGAGTTTCAACATTGTTTGTTCTTTGGAAGCTTCGATGCGATTATGTTTTTTAAAATGAGAATAATTCTTTATTTTCATTTTTTCAACTATGAAATATGAGGTAGAAATGCACTTGTTTGATAAAGGTCTTATTTTAATAAAAAAAAGCTAAAAGATTGGAGCAAGATACATACTCAAAATTTATTAGGCTTCTAAAACCAGTTATATGTGAGTAAAGCCAAGATTGAGGGGATAAAGTAAGGGGTTATGAGAAATAAGATGTAAATATGAACTTGTAGCTTTTTTTTTTCTTTGAAAATGAACATCTGATTTTGGTTGTACATACCCTCCTATTATATTACTACGCTTTCTTTTTTAATAATTAATATAAATATAATAAATATGGAAAAAAAATAGTTTGTAATTTATTTTCATATTATTTACATTTTAAATTAAATTATTTCAAATTTTATAATTATTAATTAATTTAAATTAAAAAATTATATATAAAACTTATATATATTAAATAAATTCATTTAAATTTCATCAAATTAGTGTCTAATCAAGTTTACACATAAAACTATTTTAAAACAATAAAAAATTAATTTATTAAACAAATATATATACGCGCTCCACTTACAATAACCATTAGTTTTTATTCCATTTATCAAATCACCATACCAACCCTGGTCTTGAATTCTAAATACAATTACAAGTAATAAAGTTTATAACTAAGTACTTTACTTTTATTAAATTTGCAAACTAATAATATAAATATAAATAATATAGTGCATCTTTCTCTAACCTAAACTTCTTGTCCTCAGCACCACTCCAAACTCTTTCAACTTGTTTTCTAGATTAATTTCACACCAATCTCTTAAAGTTTTATCATTTACATCTTTACAACTTAATTTTCAGATTGAAACCCTTAATATATCAACCATAAGGTTATATTGGTCAAATCCCAGCCACTTACATCAACTAACCAATTTCCCATTTTTCCAATTTCGTTTTGGATTCAAGGCACCCTCATCACCATTATATTCAAGCAAATTTGTCCTCCAATCCCGAAGATACAGGGATGATTGACGAATGGACGATGGCTGATATCTTAGCGTCTTCATATTATTCTAGTAATGTCCTCGGCCGTGTTATATATCACATAATAATAATCTAATCATGCGTTCTGTCGTGCAATCCTTTTATTATTCAATCGCTCTACAACGAAAGAGACAGAGAAATGTCTTTATCATTGACATATGCCATTAATGGAAGCCCTGCACTTGTGTAGGTATATCCCATCCCTGTTCATTGTTGAGAGTCTACTTTTCTATCCATCCAATAATGATGGTGTAACTTGTAAGCAATTTTTTTAACTTGGTGGTTCTTTAAAAAATACTGCGTATCACTGTCAAAAAACTGCAATTTGATTTCATGGTTGTTTGGATACTAGCGTAACATCGTTAACTGCTACATATTTAAAAACTCGTAATTTCATTATAGTAATTTCTGTCTGCTACATCGTTAACTGCTACATATTTAAAAACTCATAATTTCATTATAGTTATGGTTGCAGACGAATAAAATATCGACTTTTTATTCACACAACACTTAAGTATATTTTCTAACCCTTTTTATGACGGAAACAGACAGAAAAATGTCTTATCATTCACATGGGCGCGGCCATACATGGAAGCCCTACACTTCTCTATGTATATTTCATCATTTTTTTTTCGTGCGAAAAAAAGCATACTATTGATATTCAAAATAACTGAATCAAATAGTACATGATATGTCAACAGCAGAAACTTTCAGTCCCACCGAAGGATTACAAAATGCTCCTAATTCTTCACAAATACATACAAGATATCATAGTAGCATAATTCGAGTACGAATATGACTACGAATACGATTGGATACAGGAAAAATACTTAACTAAAATATCTAGTACGAATAAAATACGGAAGTAGCTTGCTTATATATAATATTTTTAATCTAATATTCACAAATATACTGTCAATATACATAGACATTTATATAATAAAATTTAACATATATTTAAAAAACAAAAATATAAAATTTCAACAACCTCGGATATGAAAGTGTGAGAGACGGCAACTACTTATTTATAATTATTTTAATAAGAAAGCATGAAATTGAATGGTATTTTTGTTTTATAGTGTGTAAATAATTTTTTTTTCTTTCTTTAAATTGGTTTTCAAAATTTAATTCTCCACTAATAATCCGTATCCGTATTACACCTACATCGAATATTCGACGAATTCGAATTTATTATGAATTTTCATACACTAAGTACCAATACGGCCGAATTATGCTACTATGCAAGATATACTAACAGTGATAATCAAAAGGAAAAATACTCGGGCAGACCAAGCACTAGTCAAGAAAATATAAAGAACCTGACTCTAACATCGTGTTCTCCCAGTGTTCTTCCCAAAATACAAAGCCTTCTGTGTCACTCAGTGTCATCTTTGACAAGTTGTCATCCTGTGTGTTGAACTCCCGATAAATATGAGTCAAGGACAGATTGTTAATAGTTTGTAGCTCTGTCAAGATTCTGCTGCACCAGTATTCTAAATCCAGAACCTGCAAATTGTATTCACCTCGTGCCCACTTAATGATGACACGTGAGTCGCCAAAGACTTTGATAGTACCCAGTCCAAACAAATTAGCAATGCGAATAACACACCAGAGTGCTATCGACTCTGCTTTCATATTGGTTCATTTGCCACAGTTAAGGCGAAAAGAGAAAAAATGATCTTTGTTGAGATAAATTACATCACCTACTCCACATTTTCCGAGTTGTGGAGCTCCATCGAAAATTAGTACAGGATCATCAAAGGTGACCTAAAAGTCTCCAATATCTTGCTGGACAGGCTTGACTACAGTAGGCATATATCGATGAAATTGATGTAAAACCACATTGAAAATATGCTCCAAGTTAGGACTGCAATTCTCAAATATAGCCATATTGTGAGCTTTCCAAAGAACCGAACAAATAAACACCAGGAGAGTGTGATGAGACCTGCAACCTGTTACCCATGAATGGAAACAAGATTCGATGTGAGTACCTCCCTAGCGCTCAATGATACTAAAACTTGTGTAAAACTTCTCCCATAGACTGAGTGTAAAAGTACAATTGATGAAGATATGATACATAGATTCGACTTTAGATTTGCAAAAAACACAAATGCTAGGGCCAATCCACCCAATAGTTCTCAAGTTTTCCCAGGTTTTAAGACGATCCTGGAGCAGTAACCAAGTAAAACATTTTAGTTTCAGAGGGATGTACCATGGCCATATCCTCTCATAACACCAGTGTTTAGGGTTGATGCATCGGTTTTTAATCATATAGGCATATGCAGTCAGCACCGTGATCCTTCCCGTGGCACTGTTCCCTTCCCATATCATCTCATCGGCACATCGCAACTGAATACCAGCTTCGTTCAATGCTCGGATGTACCAATCCCATTCTTCCCTGTGATACTGTGGTAGGTTTAAATCTACCGCCGATCTCCAATATCTGTGGCGATTTTTAATAGCAATTGAATCCAGTGTATAATAGCCCGCATTCCTGAGATATAATAATAACCCCTGTGACAGAGAATAACCATCAACTAAGCCCAAAAGAGGATTGACTCCTATAGCCACCTTCCGACCATTCCCGACCTTCCATTTCATTTCAACCGCTAACCAACAGTAAACCTTCAGAAAACCATTCCAGATAGGAAAAATACCTGAAGATACCTTGTTGGGCATTCTCAGCCATTTAGTAATTTCAATTTTCACATATTTGTGCTATATAACCTTGGACCAAAATGTGCCTCCAAATAAAGCTCTCCAAATATTTTTCAATCGAAGAGAAGCGCTGAACACCGTCAAGTCTTTCAGTCCCCACCCGCCAGCAATTACCAGTCGAGAGAGTTTATTCCAGCTGATCAAAGACTTATAAGTCTTCTTGAGTCCCCCAGTCCATAAGAAATTAAAAATAAGTGATCTGAGTTTATTTATCACTGCGCATGGTACAGGAAGAAGTGATAACCAATACACCGGCATCCCCATCATGACATATTTTATAAGAGTAAGTTCCCCCCAATGGAAAGGAGGCAATACATCCAATGTGTAATCCTATTCTCAAATTTTTGAATCAGCCACTGCCAATCCTTAATAAGGTAGCCATTGGGTTTGAGTTGGAACCCGAGGTAAGTAAAACCCTCACTCACCTTCCGACACATATAGGGCAACAGTAAATTTATAGCCTGCAAACGATATGGCTCCACCGCATTCTCAAAGAGACAAGTTTTTTTCAGGCTGATCTTCATGCCGGAAGCCTTACAAAAAAGGTCGAGGATGCTATGGTAGGTCCTCCATTCCTCCACAGTATCGATACCAGCAACAAAAACATCATCAACAAACATTGCATGTGTAATAAAGAGATCCTTAGATATTTTCAAACCCTTTATCTTACCTTCACGCTTAGCCAGCTTAATCAACCTGTTCAGTCCATCAATAATTAACAAGAATAACAGTGGTGACATCGAACATCCTTGTCTGAGACCTCTTAAACAGCTGAAAAAAGTGGTAGGAGCTCCATTCACCAGAACAACAATACTCATCGAATTCACACATGCCATGATCCACCGTATAGCAAGAGCTAGGACTCCAATCTGGATCAAAATTAACCGAAGAAAATCCCAACTCACTCGGTCATAGGCCTTCTCTAAATCAATTTTGAGGAGAATCGCCTTGAGCTTCTTACTTTTGATGGAATGAAGAAGTTCTTGAGTAATTCCCACAGCGTCATGAATCTGTCGCTCTTCTAAAAAAACAAATTGCTCGGGCGTGATGAACTTTGAAAAGACAGGCTTAAGACGGACAACAATAATTTTAGAAACAATCTTATAACTCAGGTTACATAGTGCAATGGGTCGAAAATCACCAAAAGTCTCTGGATCATTGGCTTTTGGAATTAGTGTGATGAAAGTAGCATTCAAAGCACCGGAGACATACCCATATAACCGAGTATATGTCACCATTTGCAATATCTCAGCACCCATAATCTCAAAATAGTGCAAAAATAACTCCACAGTCCAGCCATCAAGGCCCGGACTCTTCTCTTTTACAAATAATTTCAAACTTCTTTGGCAAATATATTCCATCATAGTTCATTGTTCACAGACTACTTTTCTACACCGCCAATTAGTAGGGTCTAAGCAATATTTTATTTTCATCATGATTATTTAAATAAATTATGTCTCACCGTAAAAAACTGCAATTTAATTTCATGGTTGTTTGAAGAATGGTGTCGCCTCATTAACTATTACATATTTCGAAACCTCTTAATTTGATCTATATTTATGTTGCCCATGGTATTGATGTTATCCGCTCGCTTCATGATTTCCTCATAGAAATCACGTACAACTCCACTTTTACAACGACATTTTCTATCACTTTATTAAATTGTTTGCTTAATTATTTTCCAGATACTTTTACAAAACACTAAACTCTTTTCAAATAGTAACCTAAGTGAGTGATATGTCAAAAGACTAATATTCATAATAAACTTTTGTGTCTTGATATGTACACATGCTTTTTCTTTTCAGAACGTATCTCTCATTTTTTTTCATTATTTCTTAATAAATTAATAAGGTAGTATATATGAACATTGTTTAGTAAATAATTTACTTCGTCATTCTATTTCATTTGAACTTTAATACCTTAATTGATATATTAATAAGTTACCTTAATATCCTCTACACCCTTGTACTTCTGGTTTTTGCACTTGATATTTACTTCTGGTTTTTGCACTTAATATCTTATCAACATAGATCCATCTTAAGCATCTCCCTTATCTTGAGTTTTAAAAACCTTGCTATTTTCAATTCAATAAACAATTTACTAAAATACTTTTACATAACAATATTATTTTTTATAATAATTGGTCATTCTTCACTTGCCCTCATAGTTTTTGTACTTAATATCCTCTAAACAATTTACTAAAAGACTTTTACATACCAATATCATTTTTTATAATAATTAATCATTATTCTTTCTAAATGATGTCTCATCACTCGCATATTGTAATATTTTATTATATTTTAAAATAAATAGCAACAACCACAGTAATAAGTTTAATGTGTCAAAATACGCCCATAGAGATAAATGAGACACATACTATAGGAAAAAATATTAATAAAATAATATTATTTAATTAATTAGTAATATAATAATTAAAAGTAACGTCATTGGTTATATTTTAATTAATTAATTATAATATTATTAATTATATTATATTATTATACAAATATGGTATTTAATTAAAATATTATAATCAAAGTAATAATTTAATATTATTATTTAATTCAAAATGATATTATTTAAATATTTATAATATAATAATTATATATTATAACTATATATTTCAAAAAAAATTACGATGGACTATAGGAATTGGTATAATTAAAATATCGTAACAATGTTTTATAAAATATTAAAATTTAATTAATAATATTAATATTGTATCATATTATATAGAAAAAATAAAAATATTATTAATTAAATTAATTAATTAATTAATTGTAATATAATAATTAATTAAATAATAATATCATTAAAGTATAATGATATTAATTTTTAATATTATTATATTAAATTGTACTACTATGAGAATATAAAATTTAATTAAAATGTTATAATTAAAATAATAATAAAATAATATTATTTAATTTAAAATATTATTATTTAATTATACTATTATAGTATAGCATAAATTATATAGTTGAAAATACTATTAAAATTATATTGATCAATGTCGGAATGCAACCAAACCCTCAAGATAAATGTCACAATGCAACATAACCTTTGATAATCATCACAATGCAACAAAACTCCTAATGAATGTAGAAATTCAAATTATTAATGCGTCACATCTTGGGAATTGTCGGTGTATATCATTTTTAATCCTTAATCAATATCAAAATGGGATATAACCCTTTGTCATATTAGGCATATAATCCTTGATCAATGTCATGATGCGACAAAACCCTTGATGAATGTCATGATACAACATAACACTTGCTATACATCACAATGTGACATAGTCGTTGATGAAGGTCGAATGTCACATCTTGGGCATTGTCGGTGCATACCATTTTTTAATCCTTAATGATTGTTAGAATAGGACATAACACAAATCCCTTGATATACATCACAATGTGAGATAGCCCTATTAAAATTATATTGATCAATGTCGCGAAGCAACAAAACCCTCAAGATGAATGTCGCAACACAACATAACCCTTGATAAACATCACAATGCAACATAGCCCACGATGAACCTCGAATGTTAAACTATTAATGTGTCACATCTTGGGAATTCTCGGTGTATATCATTTTTTAATCCTTAATTATAACCATTGATCAATGTTGCAATACAACAAAACCCTTGATGAACATCGCAATACAACATAACACATGATATACATCACAATGTGGCATAGTTGTTGATGAATGTAGAATGTCACATTATTAATGTGCCACATCTTGGAAATTGTGAGTGTATATCATTTTTAATCCTTAATTAGTATCATGATGCAGAATAACCCTTTGTCATATTAAGGATATAACCCTTGATCAATCTCTCAATGCGACAAAACCCTTGATGAACACCGCAATACAACATAAAACTTGATGTACATCACAATGTGACATAGCCATTGATGAATTTTGAATGTCAGAAATGTGTCACATCTTGGGCATTGTTGGTGTATATAATTTTCTAATCCTTAATGAATGCCAAAACGGGACATAACCCTTTATCATATTAGAGATATAACCCTTGTTTAATGTCGCGATTCGACATAACCCTTGTTGAACGCCGCGATGCAACATAACACTTGATATACATAACAATGTGAGATACCCCTTGACGATTTCTAATGCCACAAATTATTGATGTGTCACATCTTGGGGATTGTTGGCGTATACCATATTTTAATCCTTAATGAATTCCATAATGGGACATAACCCTAACGTCAAATTAGACATAACCATTGATCAATGACGCAAAGAGACATCACCGTTAATGAATGTCACAATGCAACATAATCCTTAATAATTATCAAAATGTGACATAACCGTTGATGACTGTCACAATGCAACATAACACTTGATAAACATCATAATGCAACATAACCCATAAATAATGTCAAATGTCAAATTATTAATGTGTCACATCTTTGGCATTGTTGGTTCATATTATTAATTGAATAAACTAACAAATTAATTGTATTATAATAATTATAATATTATTTAATTTAAAATATTATTATTTAACTATACTATTATAGTATAGTATAAATTATATAGTTGAAAATACTATTAAAATTATTTTGATTAATGTCGCAATGCGACAAAACCATCAAGATGAATTTCAGAATGCGGCATAACCCTTGATAATCATCACAATGTAACATAGCCACCGATGAACATCGAATTTCAAATTATTAATGTGTCACATCTTGGGAATTGTCGATGTATTTCATTTTTAATCCTCAATAAATATTAGAATGACACATAACCCTTTGTCATATTAGGCATATAAACCTTGATGAATGTCATGATGCGACAAAACCCATGATGATCGCTATGATACAACATAACACTTCATATACATCACAATGTGACATAGTCATTGATGAATGTCGACTGTCTTATGTCACATCTTCGGAATTGTCGGTGTATACCATTTTCTAATCCTTAATGAATGTTAGAATGGGACATAGCAAAAATCCCTTGATATGAATCACAATGTGAGATAGCCCTATTAAAATTTTATTAATCAATATCATGAAGCGACAAAACCCTCAAGATGAACATCGCAATGCATCATAAACCTTGATAAACATTGCAATGCCACATAGCCCCCGATGAACGTCGAATGTCAAACTATTAATCGTGTCACATATTGGGAATTGTCGGTGGATATCATTTTTTAATCATTAATTATAACCCTTGATCAATGTCGCAATGAACCAAAACCCTTGATGAACGTCACAATACAACATAACACCTGATATACATCACGATGTGGCATAGTCATTGATGAATGTCGAATGTCACATTATTAATGTGCCACATCTTGGGAATTGTGAGTGTATATCATTTTTAATCCTTAATTAATATCAATATGGGGCATAACCCTTTGTCATATGAGGGATATAACCCTTGGTCAATCTCACAATGCGACAATACCCTTGATGAACGCTGCAATACAACATAAAACTTGATATACATCACAATGTGACATGGCCATTGATGAATTTCGAATGTCACAAATGTGTCATGTCTTGGGAATTGTTGGTGTATATAATTTTCTAATCCTTAATGCATGCCAAAATAGGACATAACCCTATATCATATTAGACATATAACCCTTGTTCAATGTTGCAATGCGACATATCCCTTGTTGAATGCCACAATGGAACATAACACTTGATATACATAACAATGTGAGATAACCCTTGATGAATTTCTAATATCACATTTTTTTTGTGTCACATCTTGGGCATTGTTGGCATAATGGGACATAACCCTTATGTCAAATTAGACATAACCATTGATCAATGTTGCAAAGAGACATCACTGTTAATGAACATCACAATGCAACATAACCCTTAATAATTATCAAAATGTGTCATAACCGTTGATGATTGTCACAATGCAACATAACACTTGATAAACATCACAATGCGACATAACCCATAATGAATATCAGATGTCAAATTATTAATGTGTCACATCTCTGGCACTGTTGGTGTATATTATTAATTAAATGAACTAACAAATTAATTGTAATATAATAATATCATTTATGTATAATGATATTAATTTTTAATAATATTATATTATATTGTACTACTATAAGAATATAAAATTTAATTAAAATATTATCATTAAAGTAATAATAATATAATATTATTATTTAACTATACTATTATAGTATAGTATAAATTATATAGTTGAGAATACTATTAAAATTATATTGATCAATGTCACAATGCAACAAAACCCTCAAAATGAATGTCACAATGCAGCATAACCCTTGATAATCATCACAATGCAACATAGCCCCCGATGCACGTCAAATTTCAAATTATTAATCTGTCACATCTTGGGAATCATCGATGTATATCATTTTTAATCCTTAATAAATATCAGAATGGGACATAATCCTTTGTCATATTAGGCATATAACCCTTGATCAATGTCACGATGCGACAAAACCCTTGATGAATGCCGTGATACGACATAACACTTGATATACATCACAATGTGACATAGTCATTGATGAGTGTCGAATGTCACATCTTAGGAATTGTTGGTGTATACCATTTTTTAATCCTTAATGAATGTTAGAATGGGACATAGCACAAATCCCTTGATATACATCACAATCTGAGATATACCTATTAAAATTATATTGATCAATGTCGCGAAGCGACAAAACCCTCAAGATGAACGTCACAATGGAGCATAAACCTTGATAAACATCACAATGCAACATAGCCCCCGATGAATGTCGAATGTCAAACTATTAATGTCTCACATATTGGGAATTGTCGGTGTATATCATTTTTTAATCCTTAATTATAACCCTTGATCAATGTCTCAATGCAACAAAACCCTTGATAAACGTCGCAATACAACATAACACTTGATATACATCACAATGTGGCATAGTCGTTGATGAATGTGGAATGTCACATTATTACTGTGCCACATCTTGGGACTTGTGAGTGTATATTGTTTTATTCCTTAATTAATACCAGAATGGGGCATAACCCTTTTTCATATTAGTGATATAACCCTTGATCAATCTCGCAATGCGACAAACCCTTGATGAACACCGCAATACAACATAAAACTTGATATATATCACAATGTGACATAGCCATTGATGAATTTCGAATGTCACAAATGTGTCATATCTTTGGCATTGTTGGTCATATATAATTTTCTAATCCTTAATGAATTCCAAAATGGGACATAACCCTTTGTCATATTAGACATATAACCCTTGTTCAATGTCGCAATGCAACATAAGTCTTGTTGAACGCCACAATGCAACATAACACTTGATATACATAACAATGTGAGATAGCCCTTGATGAATTTCTAATGTCACATTATTGATGTGTCATATCTTGGGCATTGTTGGCGTATACCATATTTCAGTCCTTAATCAATGCCATATTGGGACATAACCCTTATGTCAAATTATACATAACCATTGATCAATGTCGCAAAGAGACATCACTCTTAATGAATTTCACAATGCAACATAAAACTTAATAATTATCAAAATGTGACAAAACTGTTGATGACTGTCACAATGCAACATAACACTTGATAAACATCACAATGCAACATAACCCATAATGAATGTCGAATGCCAAATTATTAATGTGTCACATATTTGGCATTGTTGGCATATATTATTAATTAAATAAACTAACAAATTAATTGTAATATAATAAGTAATTAAATAATAATATCACTTAAGTATAATGATATTAATTTTAATCATATTATATTATATTGTACTACTATAAGTATATAAAATTTAATGAAAATATTATAATTAAAGTAATAATAAAAAAATATTATTTAATTTAAAATATTAATATTTAACTATACTATTATAGTATAGTATAAATTATATAGTTGAAAATACTATTAAGATTATATTGATCAATGTTGCAATGCGACAAAACCCTCAAGATGAATGTCACAATGCAGCATAACCCTTGATAATCATCACAATGCAACATAGCCCCCGATGAACGTCGAATTTCAAATTATTAATGTGTCACATCTTGGGTATTGCTAATGTATATCATTTTTAATCCTCAATAAATACCAAAATGGGACATAACCCTTTGTCATATTAGGCATATAACCCTTGATGAATGTCGTGATGCGACAAAACCCTTGATGAACGCCGTGATACAACATAAGACTTGATATACATCACAATGTGACATAGTCGTTGATGAATGTAGAATGTCACATCTTGGGAATTGTTGGTGTATACCATTTTTTAATCGTTATTGAATGTTAGAATGGGACATAGCAAAAATCCCTTGATATACATCACAATGTGAGATAGCCCTATTAAAATATATTGATCAATGTCGTGAAGCAACAAAACCCTCAAGATGAATGTCATAATGGAACATAAACCTTGATAAATATCGCAATGCAACATAGCCCCCGATGAACGTCGAATGCCAAAGTATTAATGTGTCACAAATTGGGAATTGTCAATGTATATCATTTTTTAATCCTTGATTATAACCCTTGATCAATGTCGCAATGCAACAAAACCCTTGATGAATGTCGCAATACAACATAACACTTGATATGCATCACAATGTGGCATAGTGTTGATGAATGTCGAATGTCACATTATTAATATGTCACATCTCGGGAATTGTGTGTGTATATCATTTTTAATCCTTAATTAATATCAAAATTGGACATAACCCTTTGTCATAGTAGGGATATAACCCTTGATCAATGTCGTAATGTGACATTGCCCTTGATGAATGCCGCAATACAACATAACACTTGATATATATCACAACGTGACATAGCCATTGATGAATTTCGAATGTCACATTAGTAATGTGTCACATCTTGTGCATTGTTGGTGTATATAATTTTCAAATCCTTAATGAATTCGAAAATGGGACATAACCATTTATCATATTAGACATATAACCCGTGTTCAATGTCGCATTGCGACATGACCTGTGTTGAACACCACAATGCGACATAACACTTGATATACATAACCATGTGAGATACTCCTTGACGAATTTCTAATGTCACATTATTGATGTGTCACATCATGGGCATTATTGGTGTATACCATATTGTAATCCTTAGTGAATGCCATAATGGGACATAACCCTTACGTCAAATTAGACATAACCATTGATCAATGTCGCACAAGGACATCACCGTTAATGAATGTCACAATGCAACATAACCCTTCATAATTATCAAAATGTTACATAACTATTGACGACTGTCACAATGCAACATAACACTTGATAAAAATCACAATGTGACATAACCCATAATGAATGTCGAATGTCAAATTATAATGTGTCACATCTTCGGCATTGTTGGTGTATATCATTTTTTAATCCTTAATTAATATCATAATGGGACATAACCCTTTTTCATATTAGGTATATAACCCTTGATCAATGTTGAAATGCGACAAAACCCTTAATCAATGCTACAATACAACATAACACTTGATATACATCACAATGTGACATAGTCATTGATGAATGTCGAATGTCACATTATTAATGTGTCACATCTTGGGAATTGTTGGTGTATATCATTTTCTAATCCTTAGTGCATGTCAAAATTGGACATAACCCTTTATCATATTAGACATATAACTCTTGATCATTGTCGCAATGCAACATAACCCGTGTTGAATGTCGCAATGCAACATAACACCTTATATACATAACAATGTGAGAGAGCCCTTGACAAATGTCTAATGTCACATTATTAATGTGTCACATCTTGGGCATTGTTGACATATACCATATTTTACTCCTTAATTAAAATTATATTGATCAATGTCGTGATGCGGCAAAGTCCTCAAGATGATCGTCGCAATGCAGCATAACCTTTAATAAACATCGCAATGCAACATAGTTCCCGATGAACATTGAATGTCAAACTATTTATGTGTCACATATTGAGAATTGTTTGTGTTATCATTTTTTAATCCTTAATTATAACCCTTGATCAATGTCGCAATGTGATAAAACCCTTGATGAACACTGCAATACAACATAACACTTGTTATACATGACAATGTGACATAGTCGTTAACAAATGTCAAATGTCACATTATTGATGTGTCACATCTTGGGAATTATTGGTGTATATCATTTTCTAATCCTTAATGAATGCCAAAATGGGACATAACCCTTTATCAAATTAGACATATAACCCTTGATCAATGCTACAATGTGACATAACCCTTGTTGAACGCCGCAATGCAACAAAACACTTGATATACATAACAATGTGAGATAGCCCTTGACGAATTTCTAATGTAAGATTATTAATGTGTCACATCTTGGGCATTGTTGGTGTATACCATATTTTAATCCTTAATGAATTCCAGAATGGGACATAACCATTACATCAATGAATGCCACAATGCAACATACTCTTTAATCCTTAATGAATGCCACAATGCAACATACCCTTTAATCAATGTCACAATGTGACATGACCCTTGATGAACATCTTAATGTAACATAACCCATGATAAACATCATAATGCAACATAACCATTAATGAATTGACTTTGTTTAAGATTGTTTGAATTTAGTTTTACTATAGTCAACCATGGTTTAACTTTAGTGAACCACGTATGATATTGGTCAACAACGGTTGACTTTAGTTTGGCCATAATTAAAAATGGTGCGACAAAACCCTTGATGAACATCGTGATACAACATGACACTTGATATACAACACCCTGTGACATAGTCATTGATTAATGTCGAATGTCACATCTTGGGCATTGTCGGTGTATACCATTTTTTAATCCTTATTGAATGTTAGAATGGGACATAACACAAATGCATTGATATACAACACGATCTCAGATAGCCCTATTAAAATTATATTGATCAATGTCGTGAAGCAACAAAACCCTCAAGATGAATGTCACAATGCAGCATTAACCTAGATAAACATGACAATGCAACATAGACCTCGATGAACGTCACAATGCAACATAAACCTAGATAAACATGACAATGCAACATAGCCCTCAATGAACGTTGACCGTCAAATTATTAATGTGTCACATCTTGGGAATTGTCGGTGTAGATCATTTTTTAATCCTTAATTATAACCCTTGATCAATGTCGTTGTTGTTCAGGATTTCTAACTTATAGTGAGGAGATGGACACTACCAACTGGGCGAGGTTGATAGGTAAATACATTAATTGCATTACAACTAGTTCTTACAAATGACAAAGATCGAGATATCGAAAGACATACCTTTACTCGACGGCTGGTCCTAGCTTTCACTTGATCTCCCACTTGATGAACCTGTAATACAAAGGATACCTTCCTCAACGTATCTTGACCATATAACATATGATGAAAACATAAAGTAATTTAACATAAAATATAATCAAGTATTAATCCAAATAGACATACAATCCACTAGACATCTTATTTGGGACAAGAAGGGTATTAGGACCTTTTTATTGTCAAAGAAACATGAATCAGTACAATATACCTGACGTGTCGAGATGTTTCTGCAATCGAGTCCTGGGCTCCTGCTCTTCACAATGACTTGGAACTTTCCTCCAGCATAACAGTGCTTAAAGCCTTTCTTCTAGGTCTCTCTCTCATGGATCCTCCTTATATTTATGGGACAAGGTAGGCAGTTTAAATCGAGAGGTGGTTGAATTGGGAGGTTGGGGAAGTTGCAGAACCAACTTCAACTAATCCCAATTTGTCAAATTAATATATTTTTTATTTCATCTTAAGATGTGTGCGAGTTTATCAGGGCATAGTAGCACACAGGACGCAAATTTTGTGTTTTGCAACAAGCACATGTAGCTTTTCAAAAGTGTGCGCTAGTTTCACTTCAGAAAATTAGGGCATACTAGAAAATGTGTGCTAGTCTTCTTCCCACATAGTAGTGCACATGTCAAAAGATCAGGTAAATCATGAAATTCCCAGCTGAAGAGGGTAGGTTCAGTCCATACATCATCCAGGGAAATCTAGCTCTTCAATCCATATTGTCCTTTTGTGTGATCGACATCATAATGTGATCACGGATGGAGAAGTGCATATTTGACCTATAAAAGATGCCCCCTAATGTGTGAGGTCATAGGAAAATGATGGCCGAAATACATTATAAGTCAAAGTCAAAGGAGGAGCAAGAAAGCGCAGAACCAAGTCACAAAAAACACCTAAAACAACGATCAAGGTCAGCGAGCAATTACAATATTGACATCATATAGATGTGTAGTATGATCTCCGATACATAACTAGGAGATGTATATATAGAACATGGCCACTAAAATGCAAGCGTGGATCCATGTCAAAATGAGAGATCATAGCCATAACAACAAGCTGGATCTATGTCTCATGAAGAGCCAAAATGAGTGAGGCTCAGTCTTGTGCAACTTGGGTGATAACATAAACAAGGTGATACTATCATAATCCCAAGGTCTTCATCTAAACAACACAAGGTACAAACCCTAAGCATGCAAATAAATGAGCTGAAGTCGAACATGGGGGGTATTGTTTGATTACCGGTCATTGATGTATACCATTAACAAACGCGAGGAATTCCATCCATAATGATAATGGGGTCCAAGGTACCTAGTACAATCCAACAAGTGTGAATAAGAGGAATTTAAGTTGAACACTTGAGGAACCTATCGAATAAGTGACATTGATGTATTCTCCTTTATTCAATAGTGAGGGAAACTGCCACTAATGACTACAATCCCCAAGGTACTAACCGAAACTCTAAACTACGTTCCCAGAGAATAATGAGTTGATGTCGATGGGAAGAAGTCTGCTGGAAGGGAGGCCTTAATGTATCCTCCATCATCCAACATGAGGAACACTCATAGATATGAGCTAATGTGGAGTAGGACAAATAACAAGATGAATCAAACTGACACCAGGATGGCCGACACATGAAGTCAAGGTAAACTGCAGAATGGCCGACACAGGCTATATCCTTGAACAATGAGCATGACACAAAGTGACTTAGGTAGTTTTCAACATGAGGGGGAAAATGATATAAATTTGCAATGTAGGAGACATTGACAGACCCTCCATATGGTTGGAATAATAACCAACCGAGGCAGTAAAAAATTAGAGATCAGGTTCACCCTAAGGCCAAAAACTAAAACTCAACTGACATGAGAGACTCAAGTAGGTGCTATTTTCAAGGACATGACTGACATAACTGCCTTTGAAACTGAAAGAAATGTGATATACCCTTCTTATCCATTATTCTTTTTGATAAAAGAATATCCGTCTTGTGTTTTAATGAGTCCAAGAAGAAAAGAAAACTCAATAGGTCCAACCCTGTAAAGAGTTTAACGAGCCCATGGGAGGAAGACTCAAGACCTTCTTCATTGTTTACAGAGTTCGAAGAAGAGATAGAAGAATACTCTATAGTATTGATCTCTTGATTTTAATATCGAGCCGAGATCTGTTCTTTCTTGCCAGTGTTTTCAATTTTAAGGAGTCTGAAAAACTTAAACAATAACTCCATACACCTACTCATGGATTTTAATATCGAGCCCAAGTAGGTTAATTCTCACTGGTGTTTTCTTGCTTATAGAGTCTGAAAAACTTAAACAATCCTCTATTTACCCTCTCATGGATTTCACATCGAGCCCGAGAGTGCTCGCTTGGTGTTTTCATGTTTCGAGAGCCTAAAAACCCTAAAGAAGGCTCCAAAAGGTCCTTTTTCGTATAGGTTTAGTCTCCTCCCCCAAAAAAGTTTAAAATAATGAGAGAAGAACTCTTCTATCCATGTATGACTATAGTATTCCTTTTTTGTAATTAATCCGGAAAGGTCCAGAAAAGGGTTAAACTTATACCTAAGCGGATGGACCTTCAATTCCTTTAACGAGATTGAAGAGGCCATGTTTGCTCGGCAATCTTGTTTAGTTTTTCAATAGTCAAAATAAGAGCTTAAAACAACTTAAAAGATAGCTTCTAGGATCATATGTTCATGACCTGCCAAAGAATAGGATCTCAACAATTGCATTAGTAATGATCGACAAATCTTCTCTCACATAATAATGATGATATAATACCTATATAATCTATCAATAAGAAAATAAGTCATTTCTGGTTTGATACTAGTGAAAATTTGAGATATTTAGGTTAAATTTACCTCACCAAAGTGTCGAAGTATTAGTGATTAAATAGAACATTTTCTGCACAACTTGAAACTATACACTTTTTTGAAAAAGTGGGTAAAAATTAAAATCAATTTTATGTAACTAATTTCAAATTGAAAACTCAAATATCACATTTGGAGTTTGTAGGGAAAATTTGGAGCAAACCCTTGATCTTCTTCCACTCATTGTGATCAAACCGGAGCATCAATCGACCTTCCCTCTCCACCATGTAAGTTATTTCTACCAATACTTGCAATTTAATGCATTTTTTTGTCAATTTTTATAGTTAAAAATCATTTTCTAGCAATGTACAATTTGTATTTTGTGTGTGCGCTACTGTGTATGAAGAAAAGTAGGGCATACTAGTAGTGTGCACTAGTTTCCCTCAAGGAAAGCAATGCTCAAACATGCCTGTCTAGCTTATAAAGTAGCGCACACCCTTGAAGATGAGGTAAAAAATGTCGAGGGCTAAAAATTGGACATTTTCTTCGAAGGATGGTGCTTGTTTAGAGAGAAAGAGAGCATGAGGATATGGATCGGATAGCTTTGCAAGATTCAGGGACTCTTCATACGCTCTGAAGGTGTGGGTTGTTGAAATTCTATAGAACCGTTAACATGAGGGCACAAAACCGCTTGCTTCAGAGGCTTGTTCAGTATTGGGATGCAGATGCCATGGTATTTAATATTTGGGGAGAAACCTTAGAACTCACCATGGATGACATTTACTTTATCACGGGTCTCTCTCGAAGGGGAGATGTAGTGAATCTGAATGGGTCCTCACGCAATTTGGGTGCCTTATCCATACAAGAATATGTGAATACTTACTGCATACTAGGAACAGAAAAATCCGCTAGTCAAGTGTTCATCTCGACCATTGTCATCCCCCCTCTCAAAGTTATTGTGAGTATATTGAATCGGATAGGAGGGAGTGCCACAAAACATATAGCCTCGAGACACTATATGCATATTGGTATTGAATGCTTGCAAGGGCATGTATATGATTGGTGTACTAGTCTTTTCGCAAACATGAAACTTCAACTCTCGGGATGTAAGACCGGGAGGATGAAGAATTTTGGATATGGGAGCATACTTTGCACTTTCTTCTTTGAGAGAGTGCCTTCTATCAGTTTTGGCATGCCTTTGCCCCCGATCAACCCTCATGAGCCAAGGCTAGCTCATTGGGGTGAAATCTTTCTTCGCCAAGGTGGAGGTGAGAGCAACTTTTGCTACCACAAGGATGATTTATGGGTTGGTGGGAAAGACAAGTGCCAGCATTTGAGTAGTTTCCATATGTTGGTATGGACTTCCACGATGATCCTGAGCTGATCCTTCCTCCAGGTGAATCCTGGGGAGAGATAGGTATGTTTATGATTTTTGAAAAATTATTTAATTTTTTCAAATTTTGTATATATGATTTTTATGATGAGTTTGAAGTACTGAAAAAAAAGTGTCAAATGTAGATGTTGGACCATTGCGCCCTGAGGGACACCCATATAATTTCATGAGACCAGTGGAAGTGGGTGTAGCTGATGCCACTCTGGGGACCATAGAGAGGAAGATGAGTTGGTTGACTCATGACATTCGTACATATCGGATTGAGCGGATGCCGATTGATATGCAGGAGGATGTAGTTGGTGTGCCCCCAACCTAGATTAGGTTGCTGCGGAAAGTAGCTAGGATGGTCATATGCTACTGAGAGGCAGCAGAGGCAGATGAGGCCCCACCTTCTCCATAGGAGAAGGATATTCTATGTATATTTTTGAGGCCATTGAGCCCAATTTTGTATCTTATGACATGACTCCGTGACAGACTTGTGATCCAAACTCATATTATTTTTTGATACAGTATTGGATATATATAGAGTATCGGTTATCTACATGTGTGTTATTATGTTTTATGCATGAATTATTATGTGTGTGAATGATGCAAATGACAATCTCAAACATAGTTTGCGAATGAATCAACTAATGCATTCAAGTTCCATGGAAAATGTGTATATGTGATATAATCAAATTGTCTCTCAAGTAGCCCAACTCGCATAAAATGACGTAGCAAAGTAGGATCTCTAACCTCATAAAAACCCAGTAATTGAAAAACAACTAACTGTGAGTCAAGTCGTAACTCCAAATGTGAAATGCCATGAAACAGAGCATCTTAGAGTAGCTCTATGAATGCACTGTATTCAGCCACATTATTCGTTGTGGGACCTAGACAAGCCCCTCCTGAAGGTACCAGTTGGCCAGTTGGTGACTAAATAACCCAAGAAGCCAAGGCTAACTAATGGGTGTGGTGGCTAGCGCCATCAGGAAACCCTCTGAAGTGTTCAGTTGACATCTGGAACACAAAAAAATGGATGCATAAGACGTAACTGCAACTATAAACAAAAATTAACTCTACAAAAATGTACAGCTAAAAATACATGAAAAAGCACAATAGCACTTCTTCAAGTAAGGTCAGTTCCTGGGATCTCATCATGAGACCGGGAAAAAATGTCACGAAAAACGTTAAAAAGATCGGTGTATGGAATGATCTCATCAAGATAACAGTCTGCTCCAATAAATATGTTTTTGGTGACCCCATGTTCAGTGGAAATATTGATCGGGATGGTTCTTGCTGTACTCGTCCTATTCCCTTCAGCAAAAACAGCTTATGAAGTGGAAGGGACAGAGGACCAATCAACATTCTCATTGGGTCTCAGAGGGAACTCGCCTCTCTCTATCAAGTTCAAGACGGGAAGTAAATAGGACCTGGGGTGTAACTGTTCCCAATGGTGTCTCAGGCCTATCATAGCTTCAAAAAATGTTTCGTTAGAAGGAAAAACCATATCTAAACCATCAGGAGAGATGGTAGAGTCCATTGACCGTGCACTAGCAGGTTCATATCCGACTTGGCAGAGACCAACGGAGTCATGATATGTTCTACTGCAGGTTGTTGTGAATCCACATGGGTTATCTTTGCAGCAGATATAGGAATAGCTGGTTCTAATTCAGTAGGGAGAGTGCGTTGATTTGTCGTTGAATAGGCCGTGGAGTTCTCAGAAGATGAACATTCTTCAGAACCAACAAACAGGGCGGGAGCAGGCAGGTCAAAAGTGCCTATTAAGGACCCATATAGACCTGCTCCTAAGCTCTCAGTGACTGGGATGGACTGATCAATCAACAGAATGGATGAATCCAATGAATTTTGGTTGTTCTTCCGGGTAAACGAAAGTTGATCGACTGTGACGATCTTTCCTTCATGGGGGAACATTATGAATTGGACGACAGTTGATGGAACTGCCTACATGGCATATGTCCAGCTCTTACCCAATAGTAAGTTATAATCGAACGGAGCATCCAAAACTTTGACCTCTACTGATACTAGTTCTCCTGCAAGTTCAACATCGAAGGATGGTAAGACTCCGTGTGGACGGAAATATCTTCCATCGAAGGCAGTAAGTATCGTGTTTGAGGGAGCTAACTCAGGTTCACCCAAAGCTTTCCAGCAAGAGATATACATTACGCACGTTGATGTGCCATCATCTACAACATATCATCGAATGGTTGTAGAACCATGGACGACCTCTATCTGGAGAGCAACATGATACGGAAATCGGTACTTGATATCTGTCATATCAAAGCGCACGAGCATGGCAGATGAATCAACACTCCCAATCACTACGAGGAGTGCACTATGTTGCAATGGGAAACTTTGCAGTACCTCCAAAGTAGACATGGCACAGGGTGTTTGGGCTCAGTCCTCTACAACATTATAGTTGGGGGTAGCACGCGCGTTGGGGTTGTGCACAACCCGTTTGTAGATACCTTTCGGTATCTTCGGCAGCATCTCCACTGGAATGTGAAGAGGAGTAGAGGATTCAAGAGCATCCTTCTGTTGCAGATCCAGGGTATAGTTCTTTGCTCGAGTTTGCAGTAGAGCATCTGAGTTAACCATGTTAACGAAATATTGATCAGCAGAGGTGGCACGAGTGGTGCCCCCAACACTAGAGCTTCCAGAAGATGAACTCTGTCCATGAGGGAAACGGTCTTTTAAGACAGTTGGTTTCTTCTCACGAATCAGCTTCTCGGCTTCTTCCATTAGAGGGCACTGATGGGTAAGGTGGTCCTCTTGACACAGTTTGTAAGGGAACTTGGCCTTCCTTTTATCTTTTTTTCCCTCCTCGACATTTTGTGTGGTCCTGGGCTTTTGTTGGTTTCCCTACCCTTTCTTGACCTTTCTCTTGGGCTGCCAAGATCCCTTTTGGTTTGTCTACACCTGTTGTACAGACTCTGTAGTAGAAGGGGAGGATGCAACAGAAGTTGCTTCTGCAGCAAATTGTTTGACTGACAAGGCGTGAACCTGCTTTGTTAAGACATCAAATGCTGCAGAGTCGACTGAACCCACAATGCCATTGCCATGTGGTCTAGGTTTAGCCTTACCTAAGTCTATATTAGACCTCAACACATCAAGAATAATTTCGTAAAATAGCCCAGACTGAGCATAGACTAAGTCGAGCTGCTAAGTTCTCAAAATGGCCTCCTCCTCAGAAGACACCCCTGAAGTGGCAACTTCCTTAGAAACATAAGGAAGAAGAGACTTAAGGTACCATTCTAACAAGAATGCTTGGGGGATGTTGGCCTTGATGAGCCTCTTTCGCCTTCGCCACTCCTTAATATGATCAGATAGGTGGGTGGCTTTGTTTTGTTGAAATGTCAACAGAAGGTCAGTGCCGGCATCGTACCGGACTGGAAGTTGAAAGTGGTTCAAGAAAACAATGGCAAGATCTTGAAAGGGGCCATAGGCAGCAGCGGGCAATTCGATATACCACTTGGATGCGACACTCGTCAAGGCTCTTTGGAAGAGCCTCAACCTTATGGAATCGTCATTCAGTGAGTTGGAGGAACACCAAAGGTGAAAAGTTGTGACATGGTCACCAGGGTCCTCACCAGCCTTGCCTTCAAACTTTGGAATGTCCAAGGGAAACTTGGTGGGAACGGGTGGCCATGCAGCATCATGGCACACGAGGTTGTTCATAAGCTTTGAAAGATCTGGCAAGTTTAAAGTTGCCAAAAAAGGTAAACGTGGTTGAGCCGGTGGCATCTGGTAAATAGGAACCTGGTATTGGGAACCACCAATCGCCTGGTTCGTGTACTGTTGGTTGGGGTTGCCCCCGGCTATCAATTGTGAAATGAAATGACTGAAATTGTTTCATCATAAAGTAAGTGGATTATATCCTTGGGAAGCAATCCATTGCGACTGGGGTTTAACCCCACCATACTGCGAGTTAATGATATTATCCCCTCCTCTAGAAAATAGAGAGAAGGGGATACTCCCTACGGGTATATTCGACGGATTAACATTATAACCTACATAGGGGTTGAAACCTGGCGTGGTAGTAGTGGATGGTGTCGTCATTATACCCATAATGGGCATGGATGTAGAAGGGACAGATCCGACCACGGATGAAGAAGCAATATTCTAAGTTACACCTTGTAAAGGTTGTGTGGCAGAAGACTGAGTGAAACTCACTATGGGTATCCCTAATCAAGGGACATTGTTGGATCCAAAAGTAGGTGTGGAGGCTAAGGTAGATGTCGAGGATAATGAGCTCAACATGCCTAAAGTGCCAACATTGAAACTAAAGGACGGGTTTGAGGCCGAAGCATTCTGCAACGAACTCGATTGGGCATTATTTGAGAAAGAAGGATTCAAAATCCTTGCCTCCATAGCATTTTTGGGAGTGTGTGGAACTCCCTGCTCATCTCCTCGGTTAACCATGGTATAACTCGGTGTAAAAAGGTAAGCACCATACTCAGGCTATTGGAATCCAACAAGCAATATAATTGGATCATTGGGTCCTGTAAGAGGAGAGTTGAAAGGAGTATTAAAATCTATAGCAGTTAAATCCTCAACCTTGACAGTATCAAAGACTTGTCGATTCCGGTGTTCTAGGCTGTGGTTATCCAAGAATCTCTATGTCGCCCGTAAGTTCAAAACAACCACGGGAATTAGTTCTCCTAAGTCGTGATGGTGGTGGAGGCTCCACTATGAGTGGGGGAAAGTTTTTCAACCTCTGAGATCGACGAAGATCTTGGTCCTCCACAACTATAACAAAATAAAACTAAGTAAAAACCTAGTGGCCACTACAATTAAGGAGCAACCAACACACCACTAAAAAATTCCTAAGTAAATAGAACATGAAAACAGATGGAAAATACTCTCGGAAGCAAGTCTGGGATGATTAGGGACCAGAACAGACTATCAAAGTATCAATGGTCAGTTATGTGGCGTCCTCTGGAGGTCCACTAGGTGCAAGCATCTGAATCACCAAACCGCTTTCATGGAATTACTACCAGAGGGTTACCTTCCACATCTGTTTGAGGTGAAGTGGGAATAACTGCCCACTCTACCTGTGTAGAAACCTAGAGGTCTGATACTAAGGATACCATCAATACGAAATAACCTGGGGGGATAGTCCTCAGCCTAGTTGAAACGCATGGGCAGGGTAGCAAATCGTGAAGTCCAAAAGGACCCCTGTACACGAGTCAACTCTGGTTTATGGTTGAGAGGAAAGTGAGGGGATATACTCAACAATTCCAATCTCCCACGACCTCGTGCTTAACTCTGGTTTGAATAGAGCAACCCAGGACTATTTGATAGAAATGGATTTACCTAAATGAAAGTCATACTATGATTGTTGAGTAATGAAGCCTGTTTCGAGCAGTTTAAGGTGATTTAAGCTCGAAACTCTAGCCTAAGCTAATTGATGTTGTGTATTCATAAAAAGAAAATTTTTTCTAATAAGTTTTATGAATAATTCATTTTAAGGGCTACTTGTTACTCAAGGGTTGTAGTGCAGTGTGTGGAATGGTTTGTTATGAAAGTAAAGTGCAAATGCTTTCAAATTCACAAAAACATTTCTCTTTTCATTTATGATTCTTTCAAAAAATTGAAACCTAAGCAATCCTAAATCAAAATATTTTTGTATTTTTCTTTTTAATATTTCAAATCAAACTATGCTACCTCGGAATAATGCAAGAATTTACTACTAAGCTATTTGAACGATTTTTTGTCTTTTCTGATAAATGTAAAAGAAAAAAAACTTGTACAAAATCAAGCAAGATCAAAATGTAAAGCGTGTGCAAGACAAACATCTAAATGGCTCAAAGCAAATGAATCAAGAGACTCGATGAAGACTTGAGTTACCAAGTTTTTGCAAAAGAAAAACTTGAGGCTTGGAGACATAATGTAAAAGAAGTAGGGAAAAGAGACACTCATGACGGAACGGAAAACCTAGACAGGTTGCTCCTAAGCATCAAAACCCCAAAGAAAAACACTAAGCCAAGCAAAAAGTAAGCAAGCGAACCAAGAATGACTTTAATAACACACGGGCTCAATAGAAAGAAGACTAGAAAGATTTGACTTACTTGGACTGAACCGATAAGACAATCAGCAAGTATCTAAACCAAGCAACCTTTCGAAAGTGATCCTAAAGACTCATACTTGAAGCCAAACCCTAATGGAAAGGATAAGACAAAGTAAAAGCATGCTAAAAGTTGCAACAGAAAACAAACATTAGGAATGCAGGTCTATATGACTACAATAGTAAATAGGATAAAAGTATGCAGCTATGCTCAAAAGAGACTAGTGCACAAACTTCAAAAAGGGCTAGTAAGTGACAAAGACACTTAAACAAGTACACAAGAAATCAAACAAACTAAAAAGACTCAAGAGAAGCCAACAAGACTCAAAAGAGACATTGAATTCTTAGGGGTCAGTCAAGAAGGAAAAGCAATAGGCCAGAAGTGGAAACAAACCACTAAAAATCAAACCCTAACCAAAAACTAGACACTACAGGAAAATGCACTATTGTGTAGTGCAGAAAGCAGCGCACACTAGGATATGTGTGCTGCTATGCAGTGTAAAGAGCAGCGCCCATCAGGAGATATGCGCTACTATTACTAGGGAAGACCAGCACACACATGTCAAAGAGACAGAAACAGACTTTGAAACAACCAACTGAGATGAATCAAGCAGCAAGGAGCAGTAAACACAAACCTAAAAGACCTCTCAAAGAATAAAAAACTGAAAAAGGGGCTGGAAGAAAACCAAAACTAAGTCTCCTAGAGAAGAATAACTACCGGTTACTCCCTAGTGGAGTCACCAGTCTGTTGTTCATGATTTCTACCTTTTAGTGAGGAGATGGACACTACCAACTGGGCGGGGTTGACAATTAAATCCATTAATTGCATTTCAACTAGTTCAGACAAATGACAGAGATCGGGATATCGAAAGACATACCTTTACTCGACGACTGGTCCTAGCTTTCACTTTATATCCCACTTGATCTCCCACTTGATGAACCTGCAATACAAAGGATACCTTCCTTAGCGTATCTTGACCATATAACATATGATGAAAACACAAAGTAATTTAACATCAAATATAATCAAGTATTAAGCCAAATAGACATACAATCCAATAGACATCTTATTTGGGACAAGAACGGTATTTGGACTTTTTATTGTCAAAGAAACATGAATCAGTACAATATACCTGACGTGTCGAGATGCTTCTGCAACCGAGTCCTGGGCTCCTTCTCTTCACAATGACTTGGAACTTTCCTCTAGCGTAACAGTGCTTAAAGCCTTTCTTCTGGGTCTCTCTCTCATGGATCGTCCTTGTATTGATGGGACAAGGTAGGCTATTTAAATCAAGAGGTGGTTGAATTGGGAGGTTGGGAAAGTTGTACAACCAACTTTAACTAATCCCAATTCGTCAATAATATATTTTTGATTTCATCTTAAGATGTGTGTGAGTTTCTCAAGGCATAGTAGCGCACAGGAGGCAACTTTTGTGTTTTGCAACAAGTGCCTGCAGCTTTTCAAAGGTGTGCGCTAGTTTCACTTAAGCAAAGTAGGGCATACTAGAAGATGTGCGCTAGTCTTCTACCCACATAGTAGCGCACATGTCAAAAGATCATGTAAATCAGGGAAATTCCCAGCTAAAGAGAGTAGGTTCAGTCCATACATCATCTAGCGCAATCTAGCTCTTCAATCCATGTTGTCCTTTTGTGTGATCGATAGAATAATGTGATCACGGACGGAGAAGTGTAGATTTGACCTATAATAGTCGCAATGCAACAAAACCCTTGATGAACATCGCAATACAACATAACACTTGATATACATCACAATGCGGCATAGTCGTTGATGAATGTCGAATGTCACATTATTAATGTGTCACATGTTGGGAATTGTGAGTGTATATCATTTTTAATCCTTAATTAATATCAGAATGCGACATAACCCTTTCTCATATTATGGATATAACCCTTGTTCAATGGACCGCAATGTGACATTGCCCATGATGAACTCTGCAATACAACATAACAATTGATATACATCACAATGTGACATAGCCATTAATGAATTTCGAATGTCACATTAGTAATGTGTCACATCTTGGGAATTGTTGGTGTATATAATTTTCTAATCCTTAATGAATGCCAAAATGGGACATAACCATTTATCATATTAGAAATATAACCCTTGTTCAATGTTGCAATGCGACATAACCCATGTTGAACATTGCAATGGAACATAACACTTGATATACATAATAATGTGAGATTCCCCTTGACGAATTTCTAATGTCACATTATTGATGTGTCACATCTTGGGCATTGTTGGCATATACCATATTTTAATCCTTAATGAATTCCATAATGGTACATAACCCTTATGTCAAATTAGACATAAGCATTGATCAATGTCGCAAAGAGACATCACTGTTAATGAATGTCACAATGAAACATAACCCTTAATAATTATCAAAATGTGACATAACCGTTGATGACTGTCACAATGCAACATAACACTTAATAAACATCACAATGCAACATAACCCATAATGAATGTCGAATGTCAAATTATTAATGTGTCACATCTTTGGCATTGTTGGTGTATATCATTTTTTAATCCTTAATTAATATCAAAATGGGACATAACCGTTTATCATATTAGGGACATAGCCCTTGATCAATGTCACAATGTGACAAAACCCTTTATGAATGCTACAATACAACATAAAACTTTATATACATCACAATGTGACATAGTCATTGATGAATGTCGAATGTCACATTATTAATGTGTCACATCTTGGGAATTGTTGGTGTATATAATTTTCTAATCCTTAATGCATTTCAAAATGAGACATAACCCTTTATCATATTAGACATATAACCCTTGATCATTGTCGCAATGCGACATAACCCTTGTTGAACGTCACAATGCAACATAACAGTTGATATACATAACAATGTCAGAGAGACCTTGACGAATGTTTAATGTCACATTATTAATGTGCCACATCTTCGGCATTGTTGGCATATACCATATTTTAATCCTTAATTAAAATTTTATTGATCAATGTCGTGATGCAGAAAAATACTCATGTTGAACGTCGCAATGCAACATAAGCCTTAATAAACATCGCAATGGAACATAGCTCCCGATGAACGTCAAATGTGAAACTATTAATGTGTCACATATTGGGAATTGTCAGTGTTATCATTTTTTAACCCTTAATTCTAACCCTTGATCAATGTCTCAATGTGACAAAACCCTTGATGAACACCACAATACTACATAACATGTGATATACATCACAATGTGACATAGTCATTAACGAATGTTGAATGTCACATTATTGATGTGTCACATCTTGGGAATTGTTGGTGTATATCATTTCCTAATCATTTATGAATGCCAAAATGGGACATACCCTTTATCATATTAGACATATAACCCTTAATCAATGTCACAATGCGACATAACCCTTGTTGAACGCTGTAATTGAACAAAACACTTGATATACATAACAATGTGAGATAGCCCTTATCAAATGTCTAATGTCAGATTACTAATGTGTCACATATTGGGAATTGTTGGTGTATACCATATTTTAATCCTTAATGAATGTGAGAATGGAACATAACACTTATGTCAATGAATGCCACAATGCGACATACCCTTTTATCCTTTATGAATGCCACATGCAACATACTGATGTAGGAGCATCGAGGCCTAGCAAAAACAGTCAAAGATGATCAACAGAAGAAGTCAGCTAGGGGGATTGTCGACGCAAACTAGTGTGAAGGAAGACTGGTTGTTGAAATCCAAGAAGTCGAGCAGAGGTTGTCGAGGTGCGGTCGACATAAGGAGAAGGTCGAAGGCCGACAAGTTAAGATGTCGACATATGACATGTTTGCAGCGAATGAGGTCGGGTGTCAACAAGTTGTCGAACAACGACACTAATAGGTTCGCAGCAGAAGCCAAGAGTGGAGGAAGGGGTGGACTAACAGTCGTGGGAGTTAAGCGAAGCCAACAAGTAAAGTCGAAGGATGACGAAGTGTAGTATGGTCAAGACGTGGGGCCGGCAACTATCATCGAGTTTGAGTTTTGCAGATGTCAAAGCGGAGTACTTGGTAGCCATTCAGGGTTTCAAAGGAAGTTATGAGCAGTTATGAAGGTTGTTGGGATCAGGACAGATGTCACCACAGGCAGAGATTGTGCCGCACGGACAAGGGGTGCTGACAACTACTAGTCTGGAAGATCTGAAGGATTCGACGGACAGAGGAAGAGTGTCTCAGGGATCAGAGTGACCTCAGGAGTAGTAGAAGCAGAGTAGAGTATAAGACCAGTGCCTAGGCACAGAGGGGAGGAGGGCTCGTCACGCATCGCTCATTCATTCTAGAATTCAACAGAAGACTGGGAGGAGGAGAGGGTCACACATATAGAGAACACACCATTTAATTCTGTATATTGTATCACGTTGAGGCCGACTAGTTAGTAGTTTTTCATTTTTTCGCATTGTACCATTAGTTGACTGAAGTAATAGAAGCCAACTTCTAGAATCCTGTATACATCCAGTCTTTGTGAACATTTTGTTTCATGTGTTTTTGTTAAGCAAGAGGCCCCTTGTCAAGACCACCCTTGTGTGAGTTAGTATCAGAGCCGAAAAGAGCCGATAATATCAGATCTCATAGTTGAGAATCCGGTTGAGTGTGAACAGCTCCAACTCTAGTTGAGTAGAGTTTTGCACGAGTTGTGAAAGTCCAGTTATGATTGGACGAGTGGGAGTTTCAACTAAGGTTTAAAATGGCTCACAGAGGTGTTAATTTTCGAGGAGTTGGACGAAGAGCACGTGGCGCTGCAGTCATGGTATATTGTGAAATGTTCGACGAGTGCATGCAAACAATGTGAAGTTTGATGAGCGAAGTCATAGCGTTCAAATAAATCCAAAGGCATGGATGCGTTCTTCATGCGTTAGACCACATCGACGAGGAAGTCGAAGAAGTGGAAGCACGGGAAGCAGCAAGGGAAGAAATAGAAGGCAAACTCATCAAGCTTTTGACGGAGATGAGGGGTCGGATGAAGATGTACATACCTACTCAGGAAGTCCGGATCCAGAAGAATTGATAGACTGGTTCAGAGAAATGGAGAAATACTTTGACATAGAGTAGATTGAGGATCTTAAATGGGTTAAAATTACATGTCTGAGGTTGAAGGGTCATGCCTCATTGTGGTGGGAAAATGTGCAAGATGATAGAGTCAATAAAGGCAAGGATAAAATTAAGTCTTGGGACAGGATGGTCGTCAAGCTGAAAGGGAAGTTCCTACCTAACGACTTTGTGATTTCCTTATTCCAGAAGTTGCAAAAATTTTGACAAAAACAGATGACTGTGAAAGAGTACACGTAAGAGTTCTACAGATTGTCGATAAGGTTGGGACAAACCGACGAAGGTGAAGAAGTTGTCGCAAGATACATGAATGGTTTGAAGTATGCCATATAGGACGAGTTGATCCTGTCAAGGTTCAGAGCAGTCGGTGAAGCCTACAAGTTAGCTCTAAAGGCAGAAGAGAAATTGTTGAGGAAAGTCACATCGACCATAGGTAGGATTACTAGTCGAGGTGCGAAGACTGTTTCTGCGAAGGACCAAAGTAATGAAACCAGGAGAGAAGTTTTCGAAGACAACCGACGTGTGGAAGGGACATCAACTAAGGAGAAAGCCCAGGAAAACCAACGCAATGATCGAGAGACTCGCAGTCGATGTGCGTTTGGTCAAAGTGGTCCAGCTGACAAAAAGGGAGCTAACAAACCAGCTGTGGTTTGTTATAAGTGTCGGGGATTTGGAGATAAGTCATATCAGTGCCCATAGAACCTACATGTTGCAAAGGAGTCGAAACCCAAATGTTCAAGAGATGAGCAATTCGACGAGAGGGCAAAGTCGACATCCGACAGCAATGAGGGATGGGAAAAGAAAAGATCGAACAACAAAGTGTTCCTAGTTAGTATATAAGCATACCAACCTAGTTGATAAGTTAGAATCCATAAAGTTAACTAACTATACATACACCAACATATATATATATATGTGTGTGTGTGTGTGTGTATGTTTTTCTTCCTTTTATGATGGTTAAATATGAAATTTCTAGATTTTGTTTGGTATAGAATATTTTCCTCCTCTACATTTAAATATGTTCATAAGTACATCTATTTCCTTTAATTTTTTTCCTTCGTTATTTCAAATGGACTCTTTTCCCACCCTACTTGTGAATATTGTTTTATAAATAGGATACTTCTCCCTTTTATTTCATTTATTTTTTGGCACTTTAATTATGTATTAATAGGTTATCCTCTACTTATCTTACTCATACTTTATGCATTAATTTCGTCTACATAATTTATTAAAATATTTCACATATTAATATTTTATTAAAAGATTTTATATATCTATATTTCTTTGATAATTACTACATATTATTTTTCCTATGTTAAAGTTTCTAAAATGCCTTATCACTTCCATTATAACCAACATAGATCCATTTTAACTTCTCTGAGAGGACATGAATTTTTTTTATTTCTGTTTTTTTTTATAGCATAACCTTATGTTACTTTACCTTTTTATTTTTATTTTTACTTTTTTAGTATTTATTTTTTATTTTTATTTTTTATATTGTGTTAGAAATGCTTTTCAATCATACTCAGTTGTAAAGCACCTAGTTAGTTACTCTCGGTGCAATTAAGAAAGTGAATAGAATCATTTTTAATCTTTAAATGTAACACATTTTCTTCTAATATATTGATTTTACATATTTTAAATTATTATGTTTTATTACTTAAATTACTTTAAGTTATTATGTATTATTTAATAAGATTTTATTATATTTTAATAAAATTAATATAAAAATAAAAATTAAAGTATTAATATGTATTTAAAATTAAAATATTTTCTTTTCAACATAATATAATGGAACATAAACATTTATAGAAAATTTCATTGTAGAATTAAAAAAAATCTCTAGAATTAAGAAAAATCCATATCCATATATTTTTGTGTGACCATTTTTTTTCTTTCAAAAGTGTATTTTGAAATATTGGAAATTTGATTTTGCAATTTATCTTATTAAAAAAATATGAATTATTAAAATATAGACTATATAAAATAAGATAAATTTAATTTAAAAAAAAAAAATTACATAATTTCATTTTACATAAAAAATTTAAAAAGATAAAACTAATATAATTCAGTTTAAATATGGATTTATTTAGTATTAAAAGAGATCAAATTTATTAAAATATATTTATCTATATATTAATAACATTATTTTACTTATAAGTAAATATTAATATCACATATTAATGTATATGTTTTTGTTGTGTCACTGAAAAATAGTTCTCCATTTCCTTCTATCTTATATACACGAAATTAGCAAGACCATTATAACCCAGCTTAGAGAACACATTGGTAATACATTATTTGACTAAACAAAAAATTCTTGTGTTATTCTCTCATTACTCTTCCCCAATTACAAAAAAAGCCATTTAAATCCAAAAACATCTTAATAATTTTAATAATAAAGATAGCTATAAATTTAACCATTACAGTAATTTGACTACACTTTAATTCACTTTCTTATTTTTAAGAACATAAATTTCTAACCCTTTATCTCTAATCACTTTCTGAATACTCCTTCATCTTTTCTATATTTTATTAATTTTTTTTAATTCACTTTTTGTTATTTTGGACTCAATAGATTTCCTAACCCTTTATCTCCAATCACCTTTTGAATACTCCTGCATTCTATTAATTTCTTTGTAATAAGTAACTTCTCTCACCCGGTTTATCTTCCAATCACTTGGATCACTGGTTTTCTTTCCTGGTAAATACAAAAATTGGATAATAAAGATTCAAAGGAGATATCTAAGATTCAAAAAACATGTTAGTTCTTTAATTAGAGTTGTTAAATTCATATATTTTCTTTATTCTTCATACGAGATTTTAATTAAAGTTACATGATCACGAAATTCTTAACCTAAACATTTTCATTTATATATATCAATAAAAAATAAAAGATAATATAAAAAATATATATCCACAAAATATTTAATCCATTGTTTACAGACTACGTTTCTATCCATCCAATAATGATTTACAGATAACTTTTCTATCCATCCAATAATGATGTTGCCACCAAAATTTTAATTTCATGCTTCTTTTTAAATAAACCGCGTCTCACTGTCAAAAACTGCAATTTGATTTCATGGTTACAAGTTTATAAATAAATCATCACTCTCTAGGACTGGATTTTAGATGCAAGATTCTATAAAGATTAATATTCATAATAAAGCCATGTATACGAATATATAGATATTTTTTAGGAGCGGAGCTGTGGCTGAATGACATTCGGTGGTGACTGGGGACTTACATCTGCTAGGATTCAGTGAAATGGATGCTTATGGGCTATCCTTGATTCCCAAGGAAAGAATATTAAAGTCTAAAATAAATATATAAATATATTTCTATATTTTTTATTTTGATTTTATTAATGTAAATATAGCATTTTCTCAATTTTGTTTAAGGCTAAAAATTTTCAATGCAAATAATATTATTTCATATTTTATTAAATAATTTTATTTAAATAACAGATACAGTATTAGTGAAAAGCAAGATTTTTTCTTTAAATGCTTTTCAGATATATTTTCCCTTCATTCCTACTTTTACTTCTGGCCATTTCTTTGTACTTTTTCCTTCTCTTTCCTTTTGTCTTTAATACTTAATTACTCCACTCATGTCCTCTACAAAGTTTAGTATATTAAATATGAAATATGAAATATTTTTCATCATAATTCATGCACCACTTTCTCAACACCATTTACCCTAAAAAAAATTATTATATAATCTACCTTTTTATAACAGTTAGGCATTCTTCTTCCTAAAATCCATAGTAATAAAGCTATTGCCACTTTTCTCACCATAGTTCTTGCACTAATGTGTGTAAACAATTTACTATACAATTTTTATTACCAATAATATTTGATAGCAATCTCCGTAAACAATTTACCGTACAATTTTTAATTCCAATAATCTTTTGATAATAATAATTGGACATTTTTCTTTTTACTTTTTTCCAAAAAAATCATTTTTATTAATCAAAGTTACACCTTTTCATAACATATACAATCATATTAATCAAAGTCACATTCTTCATAACATATACACTCTTAATGATGCTGTCGACTACAACATAACCTTACTTTTGAATACAATTTTGCTGAGATAAATTTCTTGATTTTTCCAACATATTGCATAAAAGTGAACTTGTAACAACTCCATATACATAATCAGTCCAAAGAAATTTCTTATGATATTTTCAAATATAAAGCATATGTACATAATCAGTTCAAAAAACTTTCTTATGATATTTTCAAATATAAATCATATGTATATCAAAAGTTCAAAAACAAACAAAAAAAAAACTAGTTACTTGGCCCTTGACAAGGATTTCGGCTATAAACATTAATAAACACAAAACTTAGCAAGGATCATGTTTATATTCTAATAGTATTCTTGCTTTATCTTTAGATATCAATCATTGTCCCATACCTAGATGGATACCTTCCTTTGAAAGAATATTGGCTTCAATGTTCACTTTCGTATATATATATAACAAAACGTGACAACCTCGAGCTGATTTTTTTAGTAAGTTGATATCCTGAAGAAGAGGCTGTAGAAAAATATTACAACACATCTTCTTCTCCATAAGCCAATTATTAACAAGCTGAGCATCTCCAAAGACCTATATATGTTTTAAGTTAAAATCATTTTTAGTGTGTAACATTCTGCAAATTATTCAATCCATATCCTAATCGTGCTTTAAATCTTATTTTCTTACTTGCCATATTTAGAATACCTCCAACACCACAAAACCCATGATCTTCATTTGCTACCTCATCAAAGTATGACCAAGGCCAGTCCTTGTTGATTTCTTCCTCTTTAATATGGTGTATATTAATATATCTTCCAGTTGACCCCTCTATCCACAAAAATGTAGAGTGATGTCTCCATTGTTTACAAGCTCACATATGAAGTGGTAGTGAGTGTCAATTTGCTTTCTTTTCCTATGGAATACATGATTTTTGGATAGAAAATAGATGAATTGTCATCACAAAAAATATGATTTGGCTCCTTTTCCACATGTGCAAGATCATAGAAAAATTTTCTTAGCCATACTACATGGTAGGCTGTTGTATTTGTTGCTACTATATGGTAACAATGGGTTATTTCTTGGATTCCCATGAAATCAAACATATGCCCAAATGAAAAGCATATCGTGAAATAATTTTCCTATCATCAATGTTGCCTGCAAAGTCACTGCCTATGTATCTAATGCCTATGTATCTACTGAGATCGTTGTTGTCATCAAACACATTGTACCACAAACCATAATCAATTGTACCTGCAACATATCTCATAATTCTTTTCCCAACTTTCCAGTGAATGTCTTTGGGGGACTCTTTCCCAACTTTCCAGTAAAAGTCTTTGGGGGACTCCATAAGTCTGTAACTAAAACCAACTAGATACATTAAATCAAGTCTTTTTGTAGTAATATGCATTAGGATACCTACTAGCTTCTTATACAAGGTTGATTTTACTATTGGTCCTTCATTTTGCTTGCCAATTTCTTGCTTGTAGCCATAGTTGTATCTGAGGGTTTGCATTTTTCCATTCTAAACGTCTTCAAAACAATTGTAGCATACTTATGCTGAGATATAGAAAAATTCATTTTTTTATGACTGATTTTAATTCTTCTAACTACAAATTTCGAATATAAATCACATCATCAAAATATAGACAAACAATAAGAATTTTACCTTGTTGACTTGCTTTTGTGTAGAGAGTTGGTTCATTACTACTCATGTTTAATCCATTGTTGAGTAAGTGAGAGTCTATTATGTTGTACCGTGCTCTTGGGGCTTGCTTCATATCATACAATTCCTTCTTTGACTTGTACACCTTCTTGGCCTCTTACTTCAAATATTCATGGTTGATCCATGTATGTACCTCTTCATCTAATATTATATTTAATGAGGTTGAATTCATTTCCATTTGGTATGCTGACCACTTGTGCTGGGATGCAATGGCTAACACATCTCTAATGGTATCTAAACTTGCTATTGCAGAAAAAGTCTCACCATAATAAACACTCAGTTGTTGAGCAAATCCTTTGGAAAATAGTCTTTTCTTACACTTCTTCACTTACTTTCTCATTTGGTTTTGTATTATAAACCCACTTGACACCTATGTTGGTTTTTTCTAATGGAAGATCAACCAAATCCCATGTCTTGTTCCTCTTGATGGCCTCAATTTCATAATCCTTAGCCTGCACCTAGTGTTCTTCCTTCACTACTTCTTCAAAATATGTGGGTTGATAGGATAATAATGCAAAGTGACTTTGTTGAATCACTTCGTCGTCCTACTAATATATTTCTCTTATACTCTTTTGTTCTTTGGTTTCTCTCAATGAATACCGCCATGTTGATCAAAGAAGAACTATTTGTTGGTTGTTATTCTTGTCTTTGTACTTGCAATCTTGGTAACATAAGGTCCTATTATGATGTATTTTGCAGATATTCATTTATTGGAAGAGATGGAATTTGAATATCCATTTCCTCATTTTATTGGTCAATCAAAGTTTTATCTTTTAAAAATTTGACATCTCTACTAACCACAAACTTCTTGTTGATTGTATTACATAGTCTTTAGGCTTTAGACTATTTATTATATTCAATTAAAATACACTTTTCACTACTTTTTTTCCAACTTCCTTCTCATCTCCTCTCAAGCATTTGCATATGCTATGCAACCAAAACTCTAAAGTTAGAGACACTTGTTTTTGTGCCACTCCAATCTTCTTGTGGTACCTGTTTTTCACACTTGTTGTTGGATATTTGTTTAGTATGTAAGGTTAACATGTAATAGCTTCAATCCAAAAACTCATTTAAATAAACTTTGGTTTTTAATTATACTTCTTTCCATGTTCATGGTGGTCTAGTTTTTTCATTCAGCCACTCCATTATGCTATGGAGTATATCTAGTTGTATAATGCATGTTAATACCCTGCTAACTAAAAAAAATACAAACTCTTTTGAACCATATTCACCACCTCCATCTCACCTGAGCACGTTGATTTATTTTCCACTGTGTTTTTCAACTAGAGCCTTCAATTCTCTGAACTTTGAGAGAGTTTTAGATTTTTTCTTGAGGAAATATACCCAAATTCACCTACTAAAATCACCACTACAAGTTAAGAAATAGTAACTACCACCTATGAATTGATTTTGCATGTACCACGGACATCTATATAGAGTAGCTCAAGGTGTTCTTTTTCTATGTAGGAGGCTACTAAAAAGCTATCCCTTTGATACTTTCCTCAATTACAACTTCACAAGAATTGGTTTCTTCATTCAACATGGAAAACCCTAAATCAACGACTACTTTTTGCAGGTGAGTAAGACTCCTAAAACATAAAGGACCATATCTACAATGCCACAACTAGGTCTCAATTGTGCTAGAGACTTTATGTGCATATGATTGTGACTGGTTTACATTTCTTAAATTCAAAAGGAACATTCTATTTTTGGTCATCTATACTTTTTTGTTATGAGTCTCTACTAGGTGACTTGTCTAAAATTGTACATGTAGTACCCTTAAATATAACATCAAAACTTTTTTGACTCAAATGTCCTATACTTGTCAAGTTGTGCTTAGATGAGGTACATAGAAAACATTATGAATGTTTTTAATCTCATTTTATTTGGTAAGGGACATAAACAATAGCTTTTCCTTTGTCTTGTACTTGTGAATCATCACCAATAATTATTTTTGATGTGGCAGAAGAATCTATGTTAGTAAAAAAATGTTTGTTACCTATCATTGTGATTACTACAATGACTATCCCAACAACCAACAACCCTTGTTGTTGATGGTTTCTTCAGTGATCTAGCATGAAGGAACATTGATTCACATATTCCTTCATCAGTATTTCTTACAAGCGCTCTGCCCCTGTTTATATTTGCTTGCTTCTTCTGCATTCACTCTCATAGTTGCCAAATTTCTTGCAGTAAAAACACAGGATATATGGCTTGCATTTGATTTTCCTGCCTCTCCCCCTTTGGTTCTGAGATTGTTCCTGGTCTTGTTCTTGATCTGTGGTTCATCTCTCTCCTATTTCAGAAATATTTATTTCTTGCTTGCCTCTTCTTCTACTTCCTTGACCTCATCCTCTTCCTTGGCTAATGGAGGCCTAGGTCCAAAATGCCTTTTCATGTGTGGAATTTTAATTCCTTTTAATCCTTGATTCATGGGATAAAATACATCCCATCAATCCATCTACTGAAATATGGTTCAAACCTTTCATTTCTTCAATCGTCGCGACCATGACAAAAATTCATGCTTTTATGGTTCCCATGATGATGGATGGAATGTCCACCATAAAAGTATGAATTTTCATAAAAATTATACAATTCATTTCTAGAAGTTAAAAAAAATATTATGTTTTTCATCTTTTTAACTTCGTGTTACATCCTAAAAAAAAATCTATTACAAATAAAAAAATTGAATAATAAAAATTCAAAAGAAATATCCAATATCAAAGATTCAAATTAATACATTTTCTTTATCTTCATACAAAAATTTAATTAAAGCTACCATGCTCATGAAGTTTTTAACCTAAGCAATTGCTTCCACACATATTAACAAAGAATAAAACATATTATAAATATATATTTACAAAATAGTTAAGAGAATACATTAATAACTAATTGAGATTCATTATTTAAAATAAAATAAAAAAACACTTAACCAAGCACATAAGGTGGTGCGGGATGTTATATTTAGTGTATTGCTCCACGAAAGGAAAGCATGTTCACTTGAAAGCATTCATCTTTGCTAGATGCATTATGAAACCTAAGTCTCACTAACCTAATAAGCTTTGTTTAAAATCTTATTTCAAAAGTAAACATTACTTGATTTTTGTTTTTTATTTTAATAGGAAAAATCAATATAAAATGTAATTTGTTTTTAAATTTTTCATAAACTAAACTCTTTCTATATAGAATAAGAATAATAAAGATGCCTTTAACTTGGATATATGTCAAGTTTGGTTTATTATATTTTAAGAGAAATGACAAGATATAAATTATTTTGATCTATTTTAAATATTATTTTTATGTAAAAAGAAACTTAAAGGAGGAGGGCTTTTAGCTAACCATGGTTTTGAGGAGTTGGAGGTAAGAAAAGTCTCTATTGGAGTAAAGAGAGGTAATTTTACGAAAAAATGATTTTCATCTTGGCAATATTAGTTTTTTTTTCTTTGAGCTTGTTAAGATAGAAAGATAGTTTTGATCTCTTTATAATAACTTAATTTTCTTTTAGCCTCTAAATCTTCCATGCACTACATTTTTATGTAGAAATAATAATATTTTTAATGTTATCTATGTTTTGTAAACACTCAATAATTTAACCAAAATCTTCCATGCACTACATTTTCTGTAAAAGTAATAATAATTTTAATGTTATCTATGCTTTGTAAACCCTCAATAATTAACCAAGTCTTGACATCTTTAAACCATTTAAACTAGACGAAGATGGTTTTAATATATATATTATATATATATATATATATTACTTATAAAAATATAAACAATTAAGAAATTATATATAACTTATATCTAATGTATCATTATATATAAATTTCATTAATCAATCTTTAAAAAAAATATTATTATAAAACAATACAAAGAAATAATGTATTAAACATATCTATCTACTAAACTATTCGTTTTCGCTCCATTTATGAGATAATCATACGAACCGCTCTCTTGAATTCTAAACCCAATTACAAGTTCAGTGAAAAATAATTTATTTTATAAACCAATAAAAATAATTTATAATATTCAGGTTATTAAGTAGATTTTATTGAATTCTAATCCAATTATGATTATAATTCAGGGTTGAATAATTTATTTTTATAAACCAATAATATAATAGAATATGGTTATTATAAACTGGAATTCATTTTATGGTGGTCATATCTTGTGATATTTAAATATTTCATGGCTCTCGTATTTCTTATACTTAAATACATCTTGATTAAGATTTAAATAAGCTTTAGTCTGTGGTTAAAATAAGAGGTAACAATAATGACAAAAGTTCAAGACTGAATTTTTTTGTTTTATGTTTAATTGGGTTAATGTTTATGTTATACGGTAAATAAATAACTATGCCAATCTAATAATTAGTTTAATATTTAGCTTTTAACAACCATTTCCCATGACTATGACTTGCTGAAATGCTATTACTTTAAGCAGCCATTTCCATGACTATGACTATTCTTTTTCTTTTTCTATTTAAACATATCATAAAATTTCCAATTTTATCCAGTAATACTGATTTTTCCATTAATTATTATATTATAATAAAATATTTTTTCTTCCTAACATAAAGAAACCTATTTCATTCAAAGTTTTTCGGTATTCTGTTAACGTGAGATATGTGAACCTTGGTCCTCCTCATAGTTATTGCAGTAATATCCTCTTAACAATTTAATAAGAGACTTTTACCTATCAATATTGTTTTTGTAAATAATTGGTCACTCTTCTTTTAAATGATGTCTCAACAGTTACATATTTTAAATTATCATACATTATCTCATAAGATTTTATTATAATTTAAAACAATTATTATAAAAAATCAAAAGTTTTACTATATTTATCACAATTAAAACTAAAATATCAATTTGTTTTTACTTATTCTCTTACCTAACGATATGTGAACCGTGGTCCTCCTCATAGTTATTGCACCAATATCCTCTAAACAATTTAATAAAAGACTTTTACGTACCAATATTATTTTTTTATGATAATTGGTCACTCTTCTTTCTAAATGATGTCTCAACAGTTACATATTTTAAATTATCATACATTATCTCATAAGATTTTATTACACTTTAAAAAAATTATTATAAAAAATCAAAAGTTTTACTATATTTATCATAATTAAAACTAAAATATTAATTTGTTTAGATAAGCAACATAAACAAAATATTAATTTGTTTTATCATAATAATTTATAATATTTTTATGATTACATGACTTTTTAATAATTTAATATTTTATGAATTCTAAATAAAATTAATAAAGCAAAATACCGACATAATATATCAACTTCCAAATCAACCATTAAATCATTAAAAACATTAAATTTCTTTACATATGAATCAATCGACTTCGGAAGCTTCGAAAAGGCACATATTAGAGTAAATCGGTGTTCCATTTCCGAACATACAGAGATGCTTGACGAATGGACGATGGATGATATCATAGCGTCTGCTTTTTTATTATTCCATTCATCATATTTGTCTGAAACCCTACTCTGTCATGTCACAACCAACAGAGATATATCACATAATATTAATCTATTCATGCGCTCTGTCGTGCAATCTATTTTTCAGTAAGCAGTCTACACCGACAGAACAGAGAAATGTCTTATCATTGGCATGGCTTTATCTACAGAAATGATAAATATGTAGATTAATATTCATAACAACCTCATGTATATCAATATGAATATATATAGATATATTTGGTTAAATATTGGAAATTTGATTTTGCAATTTATCTTATTAAAAAATATGAATTATTAGAATATAAATTATATAAAATAAGATAAATCTAATTTAAAAAAAAATCAACATAATTTCATTTTATATAAAAATTTTAAAAAGATAAAACTAATATAATTCATTTTAAATATGGATTTATTAATTATTAAGACAGTTCAAATTTATTAAAATATAATTTATTTATATATTAATAACATTATTTTACTTATAAGTAAATGTTAATATCACATATTAATGTATATGTTTTTGTTATGTCACTGAAAAATAGTTCTCCATTTCCTTCTATCTTATATACATGAAATTAGCAAGATCATTATAACCCAGCTTAAAGAACACATTGGTAATACATTATTTGACTAAACAAAAATTCTTGTGTTATTCTCTCATTACTGTTCCCCAATTACAAAAAAAAACCATTTACATCCAGAAACATCTTAATAATTTTAATAACAAAGATAACTATACATTTAACCATTATGATAATTTGACTACACTTTAATTCACTTTTTGTTATTTTTAAGACCATAAATTTCTTAACCCTTTATTTCCAATCACATTCTGAATACTCCTTCATCTTTTCTATATTTTATTAATTTTTTTTAATTCACTTTTTGTTATTTTTGACCCAATAGATTTCCTAACCCTTTATCTCCGATCACCTTTTGCATTCTATGAATTTCTTTGTAATAAGTAACTTCTCTCACCCGGTTTATCTTGCAATCACTTGGATCACTGGTTTCTTTCCTGGTAAATACAAAAATTGGATAATAAAGATTCAAAGGAGATATCTAAGATTCAAAAAAATGTTAGTTCTTTAATTAGAGTTGTTAAATTCATATATTTTCTTTGTTCTTCATACGAGATTTTAATTAAAGTTACATGGTCACGAAATTCTGAACCTAAACATTTTCATTTATATATATCAATAAAAAATAAAAGATAATATAAAAATATATATCCACAAAATATTTAATCCATTGTTTACAGACTACTTTTCTATCCATCCAATAATGATGTTTACAGATTACTTTTCTATCCATCCAATAATGATGTTGCCACCAAATTTTTAATTTCATGCTTCTTTTTAAATAAACCGCGTCTCACTGTCAAAAACTGCAATTTGATTTCATGGTTGTTTGAAGAATGGTGTTCCATGGTCAACTGCTACATATTTAAAAACTCTTTATTTCATATATTATTATGTTGCAAAGGATATTAAAAATATCGACAACACTTAATGTATATTGATATTTTCTAAGGTTCCTTTTTATTCACTATCACTCTACAACAATGGAAACAGACAAATGGAAGCCCTGCGTTTTTCTATGTATATTCCATCATATTAAATTGTTCAGAGACTAGTTTTCTACCCAGCCAATCAGTAGGTTATAAGCAATTTTTTAATTTCATGGTTCTATAAATAAGTTAGGTCTCACCATCAAAAACTGAACTGCAGTTTAATGTTTTTTTTAAGAATGGTGTCGCATCATCAACTAATACGTATTAATCTATAGTTATGTTGCGCAGGGTTGATACGCTTTTTTCATGATTTATTCAAAGATTTCACGTACAACTCTACTCTTACAATGAAATTTTCTATCACTTTATTAATTTGTTTATTTATTTTTTGTCAAGATAATTTTATGAAACCCCAAACTCTTTTCAAATAGTAATATATATATATATATATATATATATATATATATTCCTCTGTGAACGTATCATTGGGATTTTTCATTGTTCTTCGATATGAAATGTTCTCTCCTCTTCATTCTATTTTTTTTCATAATTTAATTTCTTTTCTAAATAAAAAACAACCTAATTCATTCAATGTTTTTTCTTATACTTTTCCCTTCAAGATGTTAACATTGTTACTTTTAAGTTACTTCTTCCTTCTATTTCAATTGATCTTCAATACATTAATTGACATATTAATAAGGTATCCCCTAATATCCTCTACATTCTTGTTCTCGTCTTTCTCTTCCAAAAAGCGTACTTCTAGATCCAAGAAAACAATTCGTAAAAGCTTTTTCTTTAACTAAATCTATCTCCACTCATTGACCAAATTCTATTCACAATATCTATTCCATTCAATATTTTTTATCCATTCTCATCTTAAACCTTCTGAAATGCAACAGAATGAAAAGGAGTATTTCTATTCTCTCTCATCCATCTCTATGTATATTCTTACTACTACATCGTGGTCAGATATGAATGAGTCTACATTCTTGTTCTCGTCCTTCTCATAGTTTATGAACTAAGATACTTTACACGATTTGCTAAAGGATATTTACATATCAATATAATTGGTCATTCTTCTTTCTTAAATAGTAGTATTCAATTTTACAAATTAATATGTTGTTATTTACATATTTAAATTATCATGTAACATTTTATTATATTTTATAGATTACAAGTTAAGTGTCACAACTAAGTAATAAGTTATATGTTACTTGTTGTTTGTCATAAAGTCTCTTTTCTATACATCAACTAAGTGTTATCCGAGAATGAGCTACAATTACACCGATATGTGTTTATATCTTAGAATTTGGGGTGGACTAGCATCTATGTTTTTTCTACATTGCATGAAGATGAAGATGAGACAAGTGTAGTGACTAGATTGATTTTATGTGGGTCGTTAAAAATTCGAAATAAACACTTATTAGAGAAAAAAGAATATAAAAAATAACTGATAGTTGATGCATGGATAATTGGTAGCTAATGCATGGATAACTCTTAGTTGATGCATGAATAAGAGGCTTTATGGCATGTGCACAAGTTAAGTGGCTGTGCTAGTTTATATTTACACCTATAGGTGATTGTATCTTAGAATTTGGGATGAAGTAGCATCTATGCTTTTCCTATATTGCATGAGGACAAGACAAGTGTACTATCCAGATTGATTTTATCCACGTTGATTTTATGGCAGATGTTCAAAATTAGAAATAAACAATTATTAAAGAAAAAATAATTGGTAGTTGATGCATGGATTGGTAGCTAATGCATGAATAACTCTTAGTTGGTACGTAAATAAGAGGTTTCAACAAGTAAGAGATAACTTATTACATATTTGTGACACTTTTTGTGGCATATCCGTCCTCACCGACCACAAGTTAAGTAGCTATGCTAATCTTTTTTTCATAATTGTTTATTTTCAAGGATAGTTCAAGCCCACCCATAAATAAACCCGAGAACATATGGCCTCCCACTACAGGTGTAGTTGCACCACTCCATCGAAACTTATTCTCAATTAAGAAAGTGATTGACCTGTTATTCCTTTTAGAATCAAGGGTAGCTCCAATCCACATTTGCCATTGCACCATTCCATCTAGACTTATTCTGACTCAACAAAATATTTTCCAATTTTTATAAGTGTAAATCAACTTTCCAAACACCGAGAAACATCATAATTTATTGAATTATAAATTAACGGTGAGATCTGAATCAAACACAGTTTTGAAATCAACCCTCCAACAAAACCGAATAATTTGACAGCATGGATTTCTTGATAATAAAGGAAGAAAGAAGTTTCCAAATCACCATTATATTCGCGTAAAATGGGCTTCGATTCCCGAACTAACGGAGATGATTGACGAATGGACGATAGATGATATCATAGCGTCCTCATGATCTCTGCCGTCTTATGTGTGTGTCTCGACTTTAGGAAGCAGACATGAAACCCCACAGCCAGCACAGATATATCGCATAATCTAATCATCCGTTCCATCGTGCAAACTGCAATCTATTTTTCAGTAATAAGTCTACAAAGACAGAGACACAGAAATATCTTTAATATGTTTATGATGTACATGTCTATATCCACGCGGGGCCATACATGGAAGCCCTACACTTCTCAATGTATATCCAACTGTTCTTTGTTCACAAAGTAGTTTTCTATCCATCCAAGCATGAGTTTCTAAGAAATTTTATAATAAATCATCACTCTCTAAGACTGCATTTTAGATGCAAGCTTGTATATACATTAATATTCATAATAAAGCTATATATGGCACGGACCTGTGGCTGAATGACATTCGGTGGTGACTGGGGACTCACATATGCTGGGATCCAGTTTCATGGATGCTTATAGGTTATCCTTCATTCTTAGGGAAAGAATATCAAAGCCTACATCCTCAAGTTAAAAAAAATATAAATAGATTTATTTATTTCTGATTTTATCAATAATTTTGATAAAAATGAAAAAAAATTCAATGCAAATGAATATTATTTCTTATTTTATTAAATAATTATCTTTAAATAACACATCCCATATCATACAATATTAGTGAAAAGCAAGATTTTTTTTTCTTAAATGCTTTTCAGATATATCTTCCTTTCCTTCCTACTTTTACTTCTGCCATTTCTTTGTAGTTTTTCCTTTCTCTTTCCTTTTATCTTTACTACCAATCATGTGCTATACAAAGTTTAGTATATTAAAATATGAAATATTTTTAGTAGGCACCACTTTCTCGACTCCATTTATCCTTAAAAAAATTATTATATAATCTACCACCTTTTGATAACAATTAGACATTCTTATGCCTAAAGCCATAGGAATAAAGCTATTGCCACTTCTATCACTGTAGTTCTTGCATTAATGTATAATTCGAGTATGAATAGGGATACTAATATAATTCGATATCGGAAAATATTTAATGAAAAAATGTAGTACGAATATAATATTTTTAATGAAATATTTCCAAATATTATATAAATGTACATAAACAATTAAGCACTACATATTTACTCAATTTCACCTACAGCTATGGTTTCCCTAGAAGGGATATATTATGATTATTTTTAATAGATTCGAAAACATAAGTCTTTAGAAAACAACAACTCTGGATAATGACCTCAATTGTTCTGATCTATATTATGATTATTTTCAGTAGCTTCGGGATAATCACCTTAATCTAATTTAATTATTGATTGATCTTTAGGATTAACTTTTATGTTAAATTTTAGAATCCAAGACAATATTGAAAACAAAGCAAATTTAATGAGCATTCTCTCATGCTCTTTCCATTAAACTTAGAATATGAGTGATTTCTAACTAAATTTGCAAATATAAAAGAGACTTAATTGATTCTTACTTGTTCAAACACTACTATATAACTTACTCATAAGTGCAAATCACTACTCCTGTATAATTAGAAAAACGAGGATTACACGTCTTAGCACTCTCCTTTAATCTCAATTATTACAAATTTTAGCACTAACAATATCCAAGTGTTGTTCATGAAATTCAAAGATGATTCTTCCCAATGGTTTGGTGAATATATCTTCCATTTGACCTCTCTGTCCACAAAATTGTAGAGTGATGCCTCTATTGTTTACAAGCTCATGTATGAAGTGGTAGTGAGTGTCAATGGGCTTTCTTTTCGTGTGGAATACATTATTTTTGGATAGCAAATAGATGAATTGTTATCACAAAAAATATGAGCTAGCTCATTTTCTACATGTGCAAGGTCATACAAAATTCTTAACAATGGGTTGTCACTTGGATTCCCATGAAATCAAACATATGCCCAAATGAAAAGCATATCCTGAAATGATTTTCCTATCATCAATGTTTCCTACAAAGTCACTTCCTATGTATCTAATGAGATGGTTGTTGTCTTCAAGCATAGTGTACCACAAACCATAATCAATTGTACCTGTAACATATCTCATAATTATTTTCCCAACTTTCCAGTGAATTTCTTTGGGGGACTCCATAAATCTGGAAATGAAACCAACTAGATGCATTAAATCAAGTCTTTTTGTAGTAATATGCATTAGGATACCTACTAGCTTCTTATCCAAGGTTGAATTTACTATTGGTCCTTCATTTTGCTTGCCCAGTTTCTTGCTTATAGCAATGGTTGTATCTACGGGTTTGCAGTTTTCCATTCTAAACCTCTTCAAAGCATCGGTAGCATACTTATGCTGAGATATAAAAATTCATTGAGAAGATTGTTGAAATTTATGCCGAAAAAATACTTCATAATACCGAGGTCTCTCATCTCAAATTCCTTTTTTATGACAGATTTTAATTCTTCTAACTACAAATTTGCACTATAAAACACATCATCGAAATATAGACAAACAATAAGAATTTTACCTTGTTGACTTGCTTTTGTGTAGAGAGTTGGTTCATTACTAGTCCTGTTGAATCCACTGTTGAGAAAGGGAGAATCTATTATGTTGTATCGTGCTCTTGGGGCTTGCCTCAGGTCATACAATTCCTTCTTCAACTTGTACACCTTCTTGGCCTCTTACTTCAAATCTTCATGGTTGATCCATGTATACCTCTTCATATAATATTCTATTTAACAAGGTTGAATTCATTTCCATTTGTTCTAGTGACCACTTGTGCTGGGATGCAATGGCTAACACATCTCTAATGGTATCTAAACTTGCTATTGGAGAAAAATTCTCACCATAATAAACTCTTGGTTGTTGAGCAAATCCTTTGGCAACTAGTCTTTCCTTACACTTATTCACCTTCCCTTTCTCATTTGGTTTTGTATTATAAACCCACTTGACACCTATGTTGGTTTCTTCTAATGGACGATCAACCAGATCCCATGTCTTGTTCCTTTCAATGGCCTCAATTTCATAATCCATGGCTTGCACCCAATGTTCTTCCTTCACTACTTCTTCAAAATATGTGGGTTGATAGGATAATAATGCAAAGTGACTTTGTTGATTCACTTCGTCCCCCTACTAATAAATTTCTCCTATACTCTTTTTTTCTTTGGTTTTTCTCAGTGAATACTGTAGTGTTGCTCGAAGAAGAACTATTTGTTGGTTGTTATTCTTGTCTTTGTACTTGCAATCTTGGTAGCGTAAGGTCCTATTGTCATGTATTTTGCAGGTGTTCATTTATTTGAAGAGATGGACTTTGAATATCCACTTCCTCATTTTCGTGGTCAATCGAAGTTTTATCTTTTAAAAATTTGACATCTCCACTGACCACAAACTTCTTGTTGACTGTATGATATAGCCTGTAGGCTTCAGACTATTCATTATATTCAATTAAAATATGATTTTCACTATTGTTTTCCAACTTCCTTCGCAACTCCTCTCGAACATTTGCATATGCTATGCAAACAAAAATTCTAAATTTAGAGACACTTGTTTCTGTGCCACTCCATTCTTCTTGTGGTACTTTTTTTCCGTACTTGTTGTTGGATATTTGTTTCGTATGTATATTGAACATGTAATAGCTTCAGTCCAAAACACATTAACCAAATTCTGGGTTTTAATTATACTTATTTCCATGTTCATGGTGGTCTAGTTTTTTCACTCAGCCGCTGCATTATACTATGGAGTATATCTAGTTGTAAACTTCATGTTAATACCTTGCTAACTAAAAAAATATACAAACTCTTTTGAATTATCTTCACCACCTCGATCTTACCTGAGCACGTTGATTTATTTTCCACTCTGTTTTTCAACTAGAGCCTTCAATTCTCTAAACTTTGACAGAGTTTTAGATTTGTTCTTGATGAAATATACCCAAATTTTCCTCCTAAAATCATCAATACAAGTTAATAAATAGTAACTACCACCTATGAATTGATTTTGCATGGGACCACATAAATCTATATAGAGTAGCTCAAGGTGTTCTTTTGGTATGTAGGAGGTTGTTGGAAAGCTATACATTTGATACTTTCCTCAATTACAAATTTCACAAGAATTGGATTCTTCATTCAACATGGAAAACCCCTAAATTAATGACTGTTTTTTAGGTGAGTAAGACTCCTAAAATGTAAAGGACCATATCTACAATGCCACAGCCAGGTCTCAATTGTGTTAGACACTTTAAGTGCATATGATTGTGACTAGTTTACATTTCTTAAATTCAAAAGGAACATTCTATTTTTTGGTCATATATACTTTTTGTTATGAGTTCTCTACTAGGTGACTTGTCTAAAATTGTACATGTAGTACCCATAAATATAACATCAGAACCGTTTTGACTCAACTATCCTACACTTGTCAAGTTGTGCTTGAGATGAGCTGCATAGAAAACATTATGAATGTATTTCATCTCACTTTATTTGGTAAGGAAATAAGCAATAGATTTTCCTTTGTCTTGTACTTGTGAATCATCAGCAAGAATTATTTTTGATGTGGCAGAAGTATCTAAGTTAGTAAACAAATGTTTATTACCTATCATGTGATTAATGTAGCCACTATCCAACAACTAACAATCTTTGTTGTTGATGGTTTCTTCAATGATCTAGCATGAAAGGAATATTGAGTCAGATATTCCTTCATCAGTATTTCTTTCAAGTGCTTCACCCTTGTTTATATTTGCTTGCTTCTTCTTGCATTCACTCTCATAGTTGCCAAACTTCTTGCAGTAAAAACACTAGATCTGTGACCTGCCTTTAATTTTCCTACCTCTCCCCATTTGGTTCTGACATTGTTCCTGGTCTTGTTCTTGATCTGTGGTTGATCTCTCTCCTATTTGAGAAATATTTATGTCTTGATTGCCTCTTCTTCTAGTTCCTTGACCTCATCCTCTTCCTTGGCTAGTGGAGGCATGGGTTTGAAATGCCTTCTCATGTGTGGATTTTTAATTCCTTTTGATCCTTGATTCATGGGATAAAATACATCCCATCAATTCATCTATTGAAATATGGCTCAAATATTTCATTTTTTCAATCATCCCGATCATGGATACAAACTCTTGCTTTTATAATTCCCATGATGATGTATGAAATGTCCATTAAAAAGAGTGAGAATTTTCGTAAACTTTATACAATTAATTTATTAGAAATTTAAACAAATATTATGTCTTTCATATTTTTAACTTCATGTTACATTCCTAAAAAAGAATCCATTAAAAATAAAAAAATTGAATGATAAAGATTCAAAAGAAATATCCAATATCCAAGATTCAAGATTCAAATTATTGCATCTTCTTTATTCTTTACAAAAAAATTTAATTGAAGCTACCATGGTCATGAAGTTTTTAACCTCAGCAATTGCTTCCACACATATCAACAAAGAATAAAAAATAATATAAACAAAGAATAAAAAATAACATAAATATATATTTAAAAAATAGTTAAGAGAATACATTAATAACTAATTAAGATTCCTGGTTTTCCTAAAAAAACTCAACCACGCACATATAGTGGTGCGTGATGTTATATTTAGTGTATTGCTCCACAAAAGGAAAGCATGTTCACTTGAAAGCCTATTGATCTTTGATAGATGCATTATTGAAACCTAAGTCTCATTAACTTAATAAGCTTTTAAGCTTTTGTTTATATTATTATTTTTAAAGTAAATATTATTATGATCTTGATTTTTGATTTTAATAAAAAAAATTAATATAAAATGTAAGTTGTTTTTAATTATATATATATGATAATGATGATAGTTATCTTTAATGTAGATATTAAGACTAAATTTAGTTTATTAAATTTTAACAGAAAAACAAGATATAAATTATTTGATTTATTTTAAAATATTATTTCTATGTTTAATATGTTTAAAAAGCTTAAGGAAGAGGATTCCTAACTTACCATAAACTAGAAGATAAGAAAAGTCACTACTAAAGAAAAGATTTTCGAGCCGAAATCGAATGTAACCAAACCTTCACATATTTAAGCCATCTAAGCTAGGGGAAGATGGTTCAAAGAATTTTTTTTTTTTATTACTTAACAAAAATATAATCAAATTAAGAAATTATATATATAATGTATAAATGTATATCAATTTCATTAATCGATCTTTCAAAAAACTATTGTTTTAAAACAATAAAAGCAAATAATGGATTAAACAGATCTATTTACTAAACTCTTCGTTTTCGCTCCATTTATGAGATAATCATACGAACCGCTCTCTTGATTTCTAAACCCAATTACGAGTAAAGTTCAGGGATAAATAATTTACTTTATAAACCAATAATATAATAGAATATGGTTTTATGATGATAGACGTTTAGATATTATTTTATAATTTTTTGAATTCTAAATTTAATTATGAGTAAAGTTCAACGTTAAATAATTTATTTTTATAAGTCAATATAATAGAATAGAATATGGTTATTAAGTAAAGTTCAACGTTAAATAATTTATTTTTATAAGTCAATATAATAGAATAGAATATGGTTATTAAGTAGATAGGTGTTTAGATATTATTTTATTTTTGGGGTTTTCTTGAGTTGATCAACAAGATTAACTTGAGTTTAACAAGTGTATAGCCCGGATTCATTTTATGGTCGTTGTATCTTGTTATACTTAAATACGTCTTGATTAAGATTTAAATAAGCTTTAATTAAATGCTGGTTAAAGAAAGGGGTAACAATAATGGCAAAGGCTTAAGCCTAAATTTTGTGTTTTATGTTTAATTAGCTTAATGTTTATGTTATATCATAAATAGATAACTATAACAATCTGGTAATTAGTTTAATGTTTAGTCTTTGTTTAACAGCCAGCCATCTCCACAAATTGAGAAAAAAGTTTCCAAAAAAAAACCCTATCAAGATTGTTTTAGAACAAATGATCAAACTTCCATTCGGAAACATACAAAAGTGATTGACAAATGAAACATGGATGATATCATAATAGCCTCTTTTTATTCTTCCACTCATCATCTCCGTCGTGTTATATGTGTCACGTCGACTTCACGAAGCAGACATGAAACCCCACTCTCTCATGTCACAGCCAACAGCCAACAGAGATATATATCACATAATATTCTAATAATGTTCCGTCGTGCACACTATTTTTAATTCAATCACTCTACAACGACAGAGAGAGAAATGTCTCTATCATTGACATGGCAAGCTATATCCACAAGCAGCCATACCTGGAAGCCTTACACTTCTGTAGGTATATCCCATCACTGTTCATTGTTCACAGAGTAGCTTTCTATCCATGCAATAATGATGTTGAAAGCACTTTTTTAATTTCATGGTTTTTTTTAAAGAAACTGCGTCTCACTGCCAAAAACTAACTGCAATTTGATTTCATCGTTGTTTGAAGGAGGGTGTTCCATACTCTAAACAATTTAATAGAAGACTTTTACGTACCAATATTATTTTCTATAATAATTGGTCACTCTTCTTCTAAATGATGTCTCATCAGTTACATATTTTAAATTTTCATAAATTATCAGATCAGATTTTATTATACTTTAAAACAATTATTATAAAAAATCAAAAGTTTTACTATATTTATCACAATTAAAACTAAAATATTAATTTGTTTAGAATAGCAAGATAAACAAAATATTAATTTGTTTTATCAGAATAATCTATAGGATTTTTATGACTACATGAATTTCTAATAATTTAATATTTTATAAATTATTAATATAGTTAATAAAACAAAATATCGCCATAAATCTATCTTAAATCAGAAGGATATATCAACTTCTAAATCCATCATTAAAAACATTAAATTTCTTTAAATATGAATCAATCGACTTCGAAGCTTCCTCCATTCCCGAACATACAGAGATGCTTGACGAATGGACGATGGATGATATCATAGCGTCGTCTTATTATTATTCCACTCGTCATCTCCGCCGTGTTATATGTATCTCGACGCCTGAAACCCCACTGTCATGTCACAACCAACAGAGATATATCACACAATAATAATCTAATCAGCAGTCTACAACGACAGAACAGAGAAATGTCTTATCATTGACATGGCTTTATCTACGGAAATGGTAAATATGTAGATTAATATTCATAACAACCTCATGTATATCAATATGATTATATATAAATATATTTGGTTAAATATAGCATTTTCTCAATTTCTTTCCATCCAGGGGCATTACTTCTTGATTTATTAGATAATAATCATATCTTATTTCATTTTTTTACATATGGAATGTTATTGAAATGCAAACTATTTTGTTTTAAACGTTTTTTTATAACTCTTTTGTATTGATTATTTTTTTATTTTTTTATTTTCTTTCAAATTTTTCCCTCATAATAATAGTTAATTTTTTTTTATAACATTTATAATAACTATATGAAACATTGAATTTTCATATCTTACCTCATATAATATAAAAATAAAAAATTTATAATTCAACATATCATGATATAACTTTTGATCTTTAATACATTTTTTTTTAAACACAACAATGTTTTAAAGAATTTTTTTACAAAAATTCAATATATAATAATATAATTTTATATCTTAACACAAGACTTTTGAAACACAATATTGCTTCAATAAAATGCATCTTATCTTGCCTCATATGGGATACAACACCATTACAAAAATACACTAAAAATCCAATTTAATTTTTTCTTTGTTTTGTTTTTTTTCCAAATTTGATATATTTTTTCACAATATATCAAAGATGAATTAGGGTCGATGAGTGATACTAGCATAAGAGCATCCAATGTAGTTCATGACAAGTTTATTTTCCTCATTTCTTTGATTAGATTTTGCTTAGAAAAACCACGTTCACATGGCACAGTGCTTGCAAGCATTATGAGTATGGATTGCAATAACTTTAACATATTTGGAAGGCTTGTTTGCTATGATGCAAGCATGACCTAGGTGGGTATGTTGTTGATCAAATTTACACAACGAAAGCACTCACACAGTCACAAAACATATATTTTTGCCAAGGATTATGGATTTTCAATTAAATGAAACAATCTATATATAGAGGAATTACAATTCGAGTCTCGGCTTGGTTAGTCGGAATGGACATCGACCATTACATTTTCTTTAGTTTTCGAAATGCACATCAAAAGCTTCTGCAACTCAAAGTTCGTCAAAATTCCTCCCAAAAGATAATCAAAGAAGATCCCTTTACTCCACTCCTCAACTAGTATTTATACTCGTTCCCGCCTACTCAATCATCCTCCAGAAGTTTAGATTGATTCCAGGTATGGTCAAACTGCATTAAATACTTCACGTGACGTTCTTCATTAGGTGATCCACCTAGCATTCTACAACTACCTCCATAACTTCTCTTCAAATGTTCCAACTACCTGAATGGATCCGCTCCTCGAGTTCCTGGTTGAATAATCGGTTCGGAAATCATCAGTGTCGGCTTGCCTCTTGACCTCTCTCTCTCTATCTGTTCAGAATCATCCTCGACCATTAGCGTACTTATTTCATTATCTTGACGGCTATCATCCTTAGTAGTCGTAGTTGATGGATCCTGGTCGATATCCTATCGACTGGTTCCCAACTCCCTCTAGATGACCTTTTTTTCCCATTGCATTAGCGGTCGTCGACTATCCTCTGGGTGTTGCAATCCTATATCTTTGACGATTCATCAAGGGTATCAATGCCCTTGCATCAAACTCCTGGAGTTGAAAATAATCTTACTTACGGTTCTGCAATTTCCTGAGCTCTTCTTCTGAAATATACGCTGTTTCTTCCAGGTCCTTGTTCAGCCAACAAACCAAATATTCCTTTATTTTCTGCCACCTGGTCCTCTCCAATTCACACTTGTCGATTATTTCCATGACTTCTTCCATACGCTGAACTAGTACCTGCCCCTACCAATCTACAGTCACCTCACTGGTGCTCGTCGACCCTTCTTCAAACTTGTACACTTCGGAAATGTTAAACGTCGGCGATATGCCCATATCTCCCGGCATCTCTAATACATATGCATTGTCCGAAATTTTCTCTAAGATTTTATATGGAGCAATTTTCTTCAATTTCAACTTGCTATATGTTCCCCTTGGGAACCTTTCCTTCCTCGGGTGCGCATACACTAGATCACCCTCTACAAACAAATGCAGTCATTTCTTCCTGTCAGCTCTCAACTTATAGGCTACAATGCTCTTCTCAAGATGTTACTTCTCTTGGTCGTGCACTTCTTTCATATGGTCGAGAAGCGATTCTATGTCTGCACTCCTCACTCCTGTCGGCATGTCGACTAAGTCGGTTACTCCATGCGGACATCTCCCTTGCACAATCTAGAATGGACTCATCCCATTCGACCAGTTCATGGAATTGTTGTATGTGAATTATGTCTATGCCAACACATTTTCCCATTTCCTCGGTCAATTAGTAGTTAGGCATCTCAACAATTTTTCTGAGCTCTTGTTCATGACTTCAGTCCATCCAGTAGTCTGTGGATGGTATGCAGAAGTGAACTACAATTTTGTGTCAATATTCTTCCACAGGGTTCTCCATAAATGGCCCATGAACTTGGTATCTCCATCTGACAGTATGCTCTTTGGAAACACATGCAACCTGAAAATATCCTCAAAGAATAGAACAACAATACTAGTGTTATCACTCATCTTCCGACAAAGAATAAAGTGAGCCATCTTCGAAAACCTGTCAACTACCACAGATATGGAGGTGTTACCTTGTTGTTTCTTTGGAAATCCTAACACAAAATCCATGTTGATATCTTCCCAAGTAATGGTCGGCACTGGTAATGATGCATAAAGTCCCGTATACTAACTTCATCCTTTGGCATACTGGCACACTCGACTCTGTCAGATCCACTTCTTTACATACTCTGTTAATCCTAGCTAGTAATAATTTTCCACGACCACAACCTTGGTGTTGTCGACGCCAAAATGTCCTCCCAATCCGCCACTGTGGAATTCCCTAATCAAATTCTCTCTAATTGATCCTCTATGGATGTAACTAATGCCCTTTGAACAAATACCCTTCCTGAATAAAATATCCCAAGTGTGGAGTTCTGCCACCACTCCATGGTTCCTTTGATGCCTTCCACGCATTGGTAAAATATTCGTCGACTTCATGGTTGGTCTTTATCGATTCTAATTGCGTCGCTCTAACAACAGTCGTCTGCAATAACGTAACTCTTCGACTTAACGTGTCAGCTACCTTGCTAGTCTTTCTCGACTTCAAATGTTTTAACACTAAGGTGTAATTTGTAGAAAGTTGACCCACTTCATGTGCCTCTGATTCAACTTCATCCGAGTATTCAAATATCTAAGAGCTTGGTGGTCGGTGAACAACAAAAATTCCTTGGGAAACAAGTAATGTCTCCATTTCTTCAATGTCTAAATAATGACATAAAACTATTCAGCATAGACCAAGTACTTCTTCTTGGTTTTTCCCATCTTTTCACTGAAGAATGCAATTGGTCAGCCCTCCTGGCTCAACACAGCTCCATTTCTAATCCACTCGCGTCGCAGTGGAGTTGAAATATATTTTCAAAGTCAAGGAGAGCTAATACTAGACTCTCCATCACCTTCTACTTCAGCTTCTCAAATGCTCAATGGGAGGCTTCCATCCACTTGAACTCGTCCTTCTTCAAGCACATTGTTAGAGGTTCACATATTCAACTAAAGTCCCTAATGAACTTTTGGTAGAAAATGGAAAGTCCATGGAAAACTCTCACCTCGGTGGCACTCGTCGACTCCCGACACTCTAATATTACTCTTACCTCCTCTGGATTCATCCTCAGACCTTGTCTGGAAATCATGAATCCCAGATACACTAACTCCTTCTACATGAAGGAACACTTTTGCAGTTTCACCAACAACTTTTCCTGGCTTAGCCTTTGTAGGACTTGTTGAATATGTGACAAATGCAATTCTCTCATCTTGCTGAAGATTAATATGCCATTGAGATAGACAACAATGAATTTTACCAGAAACGGCTTCAACACTTCGTTCATTAGCCTCATGAATGTGCTCGGTGGATTTTTCAGCCCAAATGACATAACCATCCATTCGTATAGTCCTTCCTTTATCTTACAGGATATCTTCCATTCATCACCATCCCTAATCTGGATCTGGTGGTATCCTCTCTTTAGGTCAATTTTGGTGAAGTATGTCGCTCCACTCAAATAGTTGATCAAGTCGTCCATTCTTGGAAATGGAAATATGTACTTGATGGTAATCTTATGGATGGCCCCTGAATCAATGAACATCCTCCATTCTCATCCTTTCTTGGGTGCTAGTATAGTCGGCACTACACACACACACTCAAGTTGTCCTTGATCAATCCCCCGTCCAACAACTCCATGGCCTGTCAGTTTAACTCGGCATTCTCCATTAGTGTCATCCTATGTGGTCCCTTGTTTGGAAGACTTGACCCTGGAATCAAGTCGATCTTATGGGATATTCTCCTCATCGGAATCAAACCAGTTGACATATCATCGACCATTATCCCCTTGAATTCTGAAAACACTTATCCGACATTCGTCAAGACATGTCCAGTCGGTCCATCGACACTTGGGCACTTGTGAATGATTATGAAACAACATTGTTTCTTCTTTTCCTTCTCTAGGAATTCTTTAGCTTAACACATTAGCACTTGCTTTTCCCAATAGTTGTTCTCTCTTTCCAAACTATCCCACTCTTAGACTAATGGAGTCATCCAAAAACTCATGTTGTCTTTATCAACTGTCATTATATTCCGACGACCACCATATAACATCTTTCAATCGTATTGCCATGGGAGACCTAACAATAGCTGATTGGCATCCATCAGAATCAGATCACATAACACACTTCCATGTAACCCTTTGATCTTGAAGTTGACCAGGAACTGTCGTGTCGTTGTCACATGATGATCCTTTTGCAACCAAGACACCTTATAAGTGTTAGGGTGCAGTCGACACTTTATCCCCATCTTTTTTTTACCTTTGTTGAGACCATATTCTCCATACTACCTCCATTTATGATGGTCATGCAGCATCTATCCCATATTTTCACCTTTGTCCAAAAAATGGACTTCCTTTGGATCGGTTTTGCTTCCTCTTGTCATACTGACTGTAATGATGTTCTATGGGTTGTCATATTTCAACCTCCATCCAACGCAGCTTCATCTGAATTTCTCCTCCTAGTCGGACTAGTATCTTCGTCCTTTCTTCGACCCACTGTGTCTGGTCGTCTGATGGTGTGCAAATTCTTTGGGAATTCAATGTTACATGGAATTTTCGTCAATAATACAAAACCTCTTTGGTGAAGTCACTTTTTGGTGGATGATCGTTGATTTCTTTTCCCTACAACTTAACCTATTTGGTGACTTCAACACACCTTTCTCTATTAGCAATGTGCGTCGAATCTCCTTCGACGCAGTGTGCTACACTAGCAGACCGCGTCGATGATGCATCTTATCTTTAGAGCAATTAGCGTCAATCCAATCTGGCGCATGTTTCTCCACTACAAACCGTGTCGATATCTCCACAAGGGTAAAATTAGTTTTTCGAGAAGCTTCTAGAGAGAAATATTGAATGATATCATTTCCCTCCTATTGGTATGGATCTGGATCAACTTCCACCATTGTGGGGGATCATATCTAATCAACTCCCCACACTTTTCTCAACCTCCCTTTATCCATATTGTCTTATTAATTGATTCCTTAGTCCATGGGCGAGGGGAGCAATATTGGAAGTAGGTAAATGATGGATAAATCCCCTTAGACTTTGAGATTCTTGAGGTTCTTTGTAATCAAGATGAAGGTGAATTTTTCGATTAAGAAGAACCCTTTGGGAAGAAGTTACAACACGAAGGCCTAAATTGTTGTACTTTCTTTCTGCCACTTTTAATACAATTTTATTTTCCTTCCCATACATTTGATGTTCACGATCATGTATTGTAAGATTCCTTGGTCACTTGCATAGGTCAATTATACTATTTCTACTTCAATTTGTGTTGCCTCGTCTAGATTAGTAGTAGGTTTTATTATACGTGAAGTTGGATCGTGGTTGCTCTTGGATCGTAAGGACAACTGTTGTTTTAGAGGTAAGTTCCCTCTATACTCATCCATTGTAACTATTTCATTTCAACCTAGGTGAAGGTTTGTAGAATTTGTCTCTTTTTATTCTAGATATGAACCATTTAGACTAGAGGCTTCAATCTTTGTCCGCATCGATTGAAAAATCCTATAACAAATTTGGCAACTCCATTAGGGATCGCTCATTAGATATCCCTTGGTTTTCCTTGGAAATTTTTGAATTATGTCACCTACCTTGTTTCACTAGATTGATTTTTTGCATTTTTGAGTCATTGGATGATCCAGTACGGATCTAACACTTGCAATCCATATGAATCCTTTGAGGTTGACTATCGTTTTGGTCTTTTTCTTTTGAAAAATCACTCTCTATTGGCATCGATGCGACCTGTATTCATATACATTGCATCGATGACGTGCCTGGGTAGCATACTAAACTGCGTCGATCCACTTCGGTGCATTGTTTCCCACATAAGACTGGGACTCTGTGCAAAATTTTGCAGTAGGGTTGAATTATCCTCTTAAGGTTGGGTCAAGTGTTATCCTCAGAAATCTATCTTCTTTGCCTTAGTCATAGCTTTCTCTGAGATTTGACGTTTACCCCTCTTCCTTGCATTTGCTTGAGATCTGATGTCTAGCTTGAGTCTTATTTTGGGTCCTTAGTAGTCAAGTAGTTTCCTTTCTTGTCTTGGATCATATTCATCCCTTCTAAGGCAGGCTTGTCTTGTATCTCTTAGAAGCATCTGATTTGCTCTACTTCAAATATTAACCCTTTCAAAGTGTGTTTTCGTGAGAATTTTTTATTACTATGAGTTTGGTTTGAGTCATTTTGAGTCTTAAAGTTGGATGCTTGGATGATTGTTTTTCTTCTTTTGAACTTCTAGTGTTAATTAAAATTGAAAAATTGTTAGATATCTTACATTTTGAGTTAGGATAAAGTGAACAAAGATCATTCTTAAAAGTTTTTTAATACATTATTGAAAGACATCAAATTCATGTCAAAAATATTTTGAATCATCCTCCAATTCCTTTGTTTCTTCATTTGAAACATAAGATGTTTTGAAGGGGAGAAGTTCATTATTTTTTCCATTTTAGTTTGTAATTTCAAATCTCTTTTCGAAAAAAAAAATGAAAAAGTAAATTTTTTTTGGGTGTTATGCGCTTTGGTTGATTGAAAGGGTGTTGCTTTCTTTTGTCTTTTGGTTTTGCTTAAGAAGAAAAGTGAAAGAATAGTGTTGCATTTCCGGAAATATTTTGTTTGTCTCGGAAAAAGAAGAAAGATCTCTCTCCTTCCCATAAATAGATATCATTGAAAGAAAAGTTTACATCTAAATTAGATTTTGTGCATGATATTGGGATGTGTCCACACTTCATCAGTCCACTTAACCATCTAAGATAAAACAAAGTGCTAGTTTAAGTTAAAATCTTTAGAAACATGAGTGATATGTTAGAGACGTGTTCTTTTCTTGCATTACATCCTGGGGGATTGTAGTTCTTCCATGTACTAGTCGGTATATCGAATGGCCTTTCATGTAATTAACGGTATATAGAAAGGTTCTTCAGATACTTAAAGGTATATAGGAAGGCTCCTGTAGAATGGTTTTGCACTAGAAAACACTACTACGGATTGGATCTCCCATGTACCTTGCGTATATCGGGATACCCGATTAGGATCCTGAAACCACCTGAGTCAATCATTGGTCATCTTGATGTTGCAATACACCGAGAACAACACACGAGGAGCTACTACGCACGTACTATTAGGTAGTCGGATAATACGGTCGGCGGTACAGTCCTAATCCTCCCTGGTTAGTTCTCTAAAATATTGGGTCAAGTATTACTGTTGGACCCTACAGTATATCGTGATTTGTGACGAATTGACACTCTTGTGCGGATCTAGCTTTTCATCCCACCTATTACACAAGTTTTCTTATGGCCTTAAGCTTGAGTAGGACTTGAAGTGTGTATTTTGTTTAGATGATTTTTGGGGATATATTTTCATTATACATTTTGGCTGAGAAACCTTTAAGGAGGTTTCACAGGATACGAAATTTTCCACCCAAATATTCCCCTATCAGGGAGGGAAAGACAGGGGAAAATATGGACCAACCTACCACATATGGTTCACACGAAGAAGGAATTCCAGTTACTAAATCAGGAGGGAATTATTCTCCTCTTGTAAATCCACCTATCACCGATCCCAGGGGACCATTGGTGGTAGGAAAACCTTCTTCACATGATACATCTTTTCACCATTCACTTCAAGGACACCCTGGAACCGTCGATTGGATATTTACTCGACCTTTGGATGACCCGATAGAAACTATTTTTTATCCATCTGCTTCATTTTGGGGAACTTCCTTAGGGCCAGTTATTTCCGAATTCGGTTCACCATCGACCTTGGAGACACCTACACCTTCATGTCCTACCAGATTCATCTTGAACGAAGAAATTTTTGGACCGCTTCAAGATATTGTATCCCGCTTACAGATGCTTGGAGAAAATGTAAGACATCATAGTTTTCCTTTACCATCCACTTCAGAATTAGTAAATCTAGAATATCATTCTCCCATTTATTCTTTCACTCTTTCTTCGCCAGGAATGTTAGTTCCTAACATGGCCTCCTACGGACCATGCCAACCATCTTTTCCACCTGTATCGTATCAAAATCAGCTAGTCAGTTCTAGACCTCGTTTGACCTTGATGACTGGGGGGAAACCTTCAACCAATGTTAACTTTGTAACTGGAACACAATCTCCAAGACAAAGTGTAATTAGATTCCAACCTCTAGTTAGTGGTCAAAATATGACCATGGGGAAACATGTGGTTAGTGGCCAAAATATTACTACAAGGAAAACTTTGGACAATCCTCAAAACCTCACTGGGGGGAAACCTCTAGTTGGTGGAAAAAATCTAACTAGGGGGGAACCTCTAATTAGTGGGTAGAATGCAACTGGAGGGAAACCTTCATTTACTACTTACAATATGATTGGAGGTCCGCCTCCAACCATGGTAAAACCTTTGTGGGGACATAATACATGAGGGCCATCTACATGGGGTCATCCTGCATGGGGTTACACATATCTAGGTAGTCACAATATGGTGTTGAGTCAAATTTATCAAACTGCTCTGGTAAATCTTCATCCCATAGTACCATAACCTAGAAACATGAATACCCGATGGGGATAACATAAATTTCCTCCAGCCGGACCTCAAGTCAGACCTCCAGCTGGTGGCCCACTCCAACAACCTATCCCACCCTCAACCCCAACATCCCCACCCCCACCACCTATCCCACATCCACCTCCACCACCTGTCCCACCTTCACCCCCACCATCTGAGAAACCCCTCCATTCTATAGGACCCCCTCATTTAGGAGGAAACCCACGATCGGGCCAACCTCCTAACATGGGAGGACCTCCACTATATGGCCAACCCCCCCTGCGAAGACCACCGCCATATATGGATACACCTTATGATCAATCAAATTATGGTCCTAATAGTTACCATTTCTGGCTACATTAGATCTGCTAGAACTCTCACATTTGACGAATGATCCCATTCAGCATGGCATCAATTGGCCACCCATTCTTGTGAAGCTGCCATCAGACATACCCAAGTTTAACAGAAAACCTAGCGAGGATCCCAAAAACCACATAATGACATATCATTTGTAGTGTTCCTTGAACTCTTTAATGGATGATTCTATTAGTTTGAGGTTCTTTTAGAGAACCCTCACCGACACGGCCTCCAAATGGTATATTTAATTGCCACCACGTTCTTTCGCGTAGGTTCAATCCTTGGATATGTCCTTTCTTAACCTCGCTCCGACAATCTACCTCCACTCATATTTCAAATCGTATTCATGAGTGGAGGAGAAGACGTTGGATAATTAAGTCCCCTATTCCACATCAATTTTTTCCTGATTGGTTCACCAAATCACTATTTTCTGTCATAGCCAAAGATGTTTCCATGGGAAGGGCATTTACATAGGAGAAAGCCATTGCATATGCCCAGTACTTAGATTTAGTCTATGTAAATTTGGCACTTTATATGACATAATTCCTAATGTCCCTTGCCCCACCCACGACCTAACGAAACCAACTACAAGATCACATGATGATGGTATAATTGGTTTCGTTAAAACCCATCCTAACACCCAATTGATTGGATCACAAATCCACTTGGCTACAAATACAACTCCTTCATAGGCTAGTAATAACACCAACCATTCACCCACTCCTGCTCCCACCATGGAGATGAATTCAGTCCAATATGCTTCATCTTAGAAATCCGGTGGTAAGAAGAAAAATAAAGGTAAATCCAAAAAATATTCTACCCAGTAGGAACAAAAACCAATCAAGACACCACTGATGCCAAACCAAAATGGAAGGTTAAATATCCATGTTTACTGTATGGTGATGAACACTTCACAAAATAATGTCCCCATCGTGAAGAAGTCCAAAATTTCCTAAAAGGAAATCCTCAACCCGTAGTTTTAACCGAGCCCTTCCCAACACAATAACAACATATGGTTACACAACAATAAACTCCCTCACAAGGAGAAACATCTACGACAACTCATGTTCTCATGATGCATAGTGAAATGGTTAATTTAGCTACCAAGGAACGTACGTACGATTCCGGTCCATAAAAAAGAATCTAATGGAGGTAATGCTAAAAAATCCTCCATTTCCACGTCCACTACCTCTACTACACAAGGTCCTTTGACAATAGACAAACCTATATCAGATGCAACATTGCATCCACCTAAAAGCACAATTCAAAAGGTGATTTTCAATCCCAACTCCCATGCCACTCAGAATTACAACATTGTTGAAGATTTGACCCAGGCACCATGTGCTATGTCAACCCTATCAGTATTACAAAATTGTCCTAGTCAATGTAAGAATCTGCTATCTGCTATTGGAGATGTGGATCCAGACTCATCTAACATCATTATGTTTAAACTGAATACTTTAAGATGAGGCTTTCCCATCAACTGGTGTTTCAAATCATCACCAACGTTGCTGGGAAAAATATCCATTGTAATGTTTTAGATGAAGGAGCCTCTACTTCCGTTATGTCTGTGTCCTACTAGAGAGCCATTGGATATCCCGAACTGAACCATTCTCCTACCACTTTGAAAGCGTTTAACGGACGTGGATTCCAACTACACGGGATTTTACAATCCTTAGCCATTGAATTGGGAGGTAATATTGTTTCCATTAATGTGGAAGTAGTCGCAACACCCTTGGACTACAATTTATTACTTGGTCAAAACTGGTTTTAGGCCATGACTGTGGTTGCATCCTTAGTCAAGTCCGCATTGTGCAGTTTCCTCATCAAGGGAAAATCATCACAATTGACCAATTAGTTTTTTGTACACTTGACACCACTACTCATCTCGTGGATATTGTCCCTCTTCTAGGGAAGTCTTCGCAGATATATGAGAGTGTGGAGGTAGGACTCCTTAAAGACTCATCTGTGATGGGAGTCTTTCCAACGCCTGTTCCCCCATCAAAAATTTCCAAGGTGAACATGATATCGTCCATGGCTTCACATTGCTCCAACTCAGTCGATCCTTGGATTATTCCCGATTCGATTGAATTTGATTCAATTGGATATTAAATGCCTCTCACCCTAGCTAAGGCTACTTATAATCCCATCAAATCGACATTAGACCCACCTGATGGACACAACCTAGTGGCATCATACACATGTTCTCTGTTGTCTTGGTTAAACTCATCCTCTCCATCAATGGATTATCTCCTCCAGACATTTCCCTCTAGTGAATCCATTAAGGACATTATGAGCTTTGATGACCTTCCCTGAGAGGACCATCACCATTGATCATCCTTTATCCCTCCTTTAGACACAGTACATAATTATATTCGAGCTATCATTTCACCAAATGTCATTCAAAACCTTCAATCTCCTATTGTCACAAAGGATACGGTAACTAGGGGGAAGTTGGAAAACATTATGCCTACCACTGCTATTGACATCTTGGTGGAACCTGGTGTCGTGGAGTATATTCATATTGGCCAAAATTTCTCTTATGAAGAAATTAAATCTTATATGGCCTTATTTAAACAATTCCGTGACGTATTCGTATGGATCTATGAAGCAATGCCCGAGATTGATCCTTCCATCATTTCCCATGAGATCAAAACTTATCCCGAGGCAAATCCTGTCCAACAAAAACTTCATCCAGTACCCCCTCGAAAGATTGCGACTATTAAAGTAGAAATTGAAAATCTATTGAAAGATAGCTTCATTCATCTTCTCCCCTTTAAAGAATGGGTCTCTAACATCGCTTCTGTTACAAAAATGCAAGGAACTATTAGAGTATGTGTCGATTACAGGGATTTAAATAATGCTTGTCTCAAGGACAATTTTTATACCCCGTTCATCAACCATATTATTGACAATTGTGGCAGTAGTGTCATATTTTCATTCATGGATGGATTCTTTGGCTATAATCATATTGAGATCCACCCATCTAATCAGCACAACACTACTTTTATCTATCCATGGGGCACATTTTCCTATCGTAAGTTACCATTTAGCCTAAAAAATGATTGTGCCACATTCCAGGAGGCTATGTCGTACACATTTCATGACATTAATCATTTCGTGGATCCTTACCTTGATGATTTTCCATCCCATTCAAATCATCGTGCGTTTCACATCGACCATCTAATGATGGTTTTCCTCAGATATCGACGCTATAATATCTTCCTAAATCTTCACAAGTGCATATTCTGCATTAAGCCCAGACATTGTCTTAGCTTCATTATCTCAAAAGATGGGATTTGTATCGATCCCCTAAAAGTAGAGGCTATTCTATCCCTAACCCCACCAATAAATATCATTGAACATCAAAGTTTGCAGGGGAAGGAAAACTACTTGTGTCGTTTCGTGTGTAATTATGTGGAGAAGACATAGGGTTATATGCGGCAGTTAAAAAAGGGAGTTCCTTTTGTTTGGGATGACTATGCACAAAGAGAATTTGATAATCCCAAACACACCATTACAAATGCACCTATGTTTCAACCTCCTAATTATACCAAGGATTATCTCCTTTATCTTGCTACCTCCACATCCACAATTGGTATGATGCTTGCATAGGAAGATAGTAACGGGAAAGAAAATGTGATTTATTACCTAAGTAATATTCTCACTAGCTCTGAACAACGTTATTCACATGTTGAGAAGTTGGATATGGAATCTATTATAGCTATCCATAGATTCTGTCACTACATTTTTCTTTGCACAGTTGTTGACACCGATCTGTTGACACGGGTTCACTTTGCACTAGCGTCAAAAACACTCAACACAAACTCCCATATACATTGGCCCAGAAAGGCTTTAAAATTTCCAGCGACACCTGCAGAGCGAGTAAAGTCTCACCCGAGATATCTAAGGGGGGCTGTAGGAACCACATTTCTGTAGATATGAGGGAACATGCATCATTTGTAATTAATCATGCAGTAATCCAGAGATTGACTTAAAAATCATTCACATCAAAACATACTCATTAGATCTACACAATCACAGCATAACTAACAGATCGAAGATACATAGCACTACTGCGACTTCATTACATGCATTCATTAATCATTACAGATTCATTCATCAATCATGTTGCGACATCATACATTCAATTAAGATGCGATAACACATAATCACTCAAATTGCGACAGTTAAAAGAAACACAGACATGGACAAATCATTCCTTCTCATTATTTATCAATCTATCTTACATCACAACATCAAGGAATACATCCGCAAACCCAATACAAAACAGATCCACAGATCAACATCGAGAAAATGGAAAAGCATGTCAAAGGTCCGATTAGATCAGAGATAATACAAAAAGGTGCTCAACATCAGAACCAAAAGATAATGATTCATATGCTTCTCCAAAGATAGATGCCCTTAGGCTTACAATCTACTCCTATTTATAGGCTCACTTGGCCATTACACTTGGTCCACTTCGCAGAGTGACACATTAAATAATTAACTAAATAACTAACTACTCCATGCTATACTCTTATCTTTCGCTTTATCCACTTCGCGAATGGTATTTTACCCTTTTCGTTGTCCCCTTTGTCGCTGAATGTACTAAAACTTATGTGCCTTGACCCCATGCCAACAGGCCCCCAACAAAAACTTGTGGCTCGCCCTCAAGCCACCTCAGTTGGGTGTTGTTGGTTCATTCACCTATATCTTGAACTCGTCGTAAGCTGCCTTGATCTTGTCAATAGCTTCCTTGGCCGCAACTTTGAGTGTTGTGCACTCTTCAACTTCTTTCTATGTCGGGTGCTCTCCTTCTGTCTGCTGCACCTTCTCCAGATTGTCCTCCAGCTACGTCAATACTGGCATCGCCTAGACTGCCATGTATTACATCAGCCTTGATGACTAACTTTTTATTCTAACTGGTAGTGAACTCCTCTGGTTCTCTTCCCGTAGCCAAGAACTAAACAATATGTTCATAATGGCCGTCAACAATTCGAATCCAGAATAACTACGCATCGGGAAAGCCTTCATCGATGCTCATTATTTCTTCGCCTAATTCAATCCTTGACAAGTGATCAGGTCTTGCATTCAGTCGTACCAGCTTCATAGTTATCTCAAAATCAAACTCGTGGAATAGCAGCAACCATCGGTAGATCTTCCCCCCCAACTCATGCTTATTGACTAAGTACTTTAATGCGGAGTGGTCAATAAACATTTTGAAGTGTCCTCCAAGCAGGTACTGTCAGAATTTTTGCAGCACATATACCATCTCCAGGCCTTCTCTTTCTGTCGTCCTATAATTCTTCTCCGTGGTGGACAAATTTCTGCTGACAAATGCGATCAGATGGTCAATTGACCCTTCTCCTGGCTAGGCCAATATCACTCCCAGAGCTACCGATAAAGAATATACATGGACATTGAATTATTTCCTCCAGTCAAGGAATACTGATATCAATGATGCAACCATCTTCACCTTTAGTATGTCAAGGATCTTTTGGCACTCGTCGTTCCATTCGAACTTTGCATCCTTTTTAAACAGCTTCTCCATAGGTACAGTAATCACCGCATATCCTCTTATGAACTTCCTGTAATATACTGTATGTCCCAACGTCGCCCTCAGCTGCTTCACCATCGTTGGTGCTGGTAGGTCGACAATAATCAAAATCTGAGCTAGGTCGACGAACATGCCTTCCTTGCATACAATATTTCCCAATATGATCCCAAATGGTGCACAGAAAATACACTTCTTTAAATTCAGTGAAATATGATGTTGTCGACACTTTTGCAGCATCATTCTTAGGTTCGCATCATCGTCCTTAACCATCCCATATATGGTCCAATCGTCCATATACACTGCTAGAAACTTGTGAATGAAGTATTTAAACGCAGTGAGGACTATCCTTGAAAATATTGCAGGGCCATTCTTGAGACCAAATGACATCACTGTGTACTAAAAGAATCCCTATTCTGTCACGAAGGAAGTTTTATGTCGATATTCCTTTGCAATCCTAATCTGCTGGTACCCTGAGAATCCATCTGTAAATTAGTATAGCTCCTAGCCTCTAACACCTTCAAGTACTTCATCATTGAATGGTCTAGGGAATGGATCATGAAGGCATGCATCATTTAGCTTTCTTGGATCGAGGGAAATCTGAATTTCACTAGTATTCTTATCTTGGATGACCATTGGTATGATCCATTCCGACTCTTCGATAGGTTCGATGATCCCTATGTCCAACATTTGCTGTATATCAACCTTCACTCGCTCCTTATATCTGGGGTTCAGTATATATGGTCGTTGCTTTACTTGATTCGCATCAGGTTTCAGAGGGATCTTCGTCTCACCCAGGTCCCCGCAAATGCCCTTCATTTCATAAAATTTCGTTGGGAACACATATTGAAGTTCGTGCAGTAGATCAGTGACCTTTCCAGTTGTTGAATCATCCCAATAATCTCCAATACTAGTGAACTTGGGATTTTCCTCTGACCCAATGTTACCCTTCTTAATTTTCAACGGCCGTTGGAATTTGTCGAATGGCATCTCTGCTTCTCTGATGTCGTGGCTTCCTTCTAGTTGTGGGACATATAAAACTCTAGGATCTTCCTCATCATCCGGTCCTCTTGACACATTATAACATTGCATCATTTCCGGTGTCATAGTCCACTATAGTCCCATCGGTCTTTCTGTCGGAACTGTCTCGAGTAACTTTTCTCAGATCTCCTGTAATGCACTGTGGATGAAAGGATTCTCATCAGCGAAGCTAAAACTCTGACTTAAACTAATGGTCAATTCTTCCCATGTAGTTGTTCGTCATCGCAGTTCTACTTCGAAATTGTAACCTCTAGGATGAATTTAGGATTCAAGTGAACATAGTCAATAAAGGCCTTCCAAAATGAAATCCGTAGGCTCCTCGAAAAAGGGGGTGCCAATGCTCCACACCAATGGCGATGAAAGGAAGGGAGAATTTCCCATAGACCATAAACTAAGCATCATATTGCCCAAGATCAATGAAAATCAAGAATACTATGTACAAATGGCACAATCATGAACAAAATATCAATGCCAACAAGGAATATGCCTCACACAATGATATATGATCTATGCAATAATCAAGCCACAATCTCATAGAGTGATCGTATTGCAATAAGAGTTTTCTCAGGACAATATGAGAACTCGTGCAAATATGGATAATGATTTTTAAACGCTACTGCACACATTTAAAAAGAAGGGTAACTCTGCAAATGATGAAGAGCCACTCATTTGAGAATAGTAGACATTCTTCTTCCTAAAATCACAGTATTAAAATTTTTAAAATGATGTCTTAAAGTTCCATTTCTAATTAAGAAAATGAGTGGGATATTTCATAATATTTAATTCTAACAATTTTTCTTCTTAATATATTGGTTTTACATATTTTATTAATTTATATCGTCTTTTTAATAAAGATAGATAATTGATTTTATATAGTACAAAATATACTAAATTTTATTAGCAACATAATATAATGGAAGACAAACATTTATACCAAATTTCACTTCACAATTAAAAAAAAAATCCTCGTCCATGCATTTTTGGTGAGGATAATATATTTTTTTTGAAAGACTCTACGTTGAAATGTTGGGAAATCGTGATTTTGTATCTTATTCTATAAAAAGAGAAAATGTAAATGATGTGATGTGAGATTACTTGCCATGTGCACTTTTACATAATCTCAAAACTTGCTTGCAGGCTGTAGCCATGGTTGGCAATTCATAATAACTCACCCTATACAAAATCTTGAGAACCAACTATTACTGGTCTTTAGTCTGAGATTCCCATAGGTTGGTAAGGAATTTCCATCCCTGCAAAATACACTCTGGAAAATAGTAATACAAAAGATTTATTTTGATGAATAATTTATATAATAATATTCTGAGCAATTTATAATTACTGATTAATGGCAAGTAGTTTACATGAAAAACATTTTGACCCTACAAATATTGCTAGGTAGGGGAATGATGTTGATAATTTGAAACAAGAAGACAAATCCAATTTCAAAAAGAGCAATCAGTTGGCTGAGCATTAAATCGTATGATATCCATAACAATCTACGACTATTGGCATAGATAGAAGCCTCTATGCAAAGAAGGAAGATGACCAAGATATTATATGAAAAGACACTTATTGTAACTGTCTAGGCAAAAGGATTGTTTTGAAAGGAAACACCAATATTTTCTCATAACCAACAAATACTCACAAACATGCAACTAGCGTAAATGCCAGACAAAGTACATTTGTAAATTTACATTGAGTACCATACAATATATTTTTAAACAAAACCAGAAACACAACTCAGCCCTAAACTAAAGTGCATCAAGAGATGGATGGGAAATGTTTAGGTCATTATTATGCTCCTGAAATACTCAGATGAATCAACAAAATGCATTCTTAAATTGGACATCGACTACCATACAATATATTTTTAAACAAAACCAAAATGTAACTTAGCCCTCAGCTTAACTGCATCAAGAGATGGATGGGGAATGTTTAGGTCATTATTATGCTCATGAAATATGAAGATCAATAAAAAATAGAAACCAAAATTCAAGATGCTAATTATGATCCCCAAATCTAAGATGATGGCATATTTGATGCATTTTAAGACAGGTCTTCTAGACACTAAAATAACAACAGAACTTGGAAAGAAGAAGGAATAAACAAGGGAGAACTTGGAAAGCAGAAGGAAAAAACAAGGAGAAGCTAGGAAACAATCTTGGAGTTGGCTTGGCAACAATAGGTAGAGGCTGCAGGTCCTAATCATTCCCCATAAAAGGATGATATACTTGAGAGTGATGGCTGGTCATCTCTCTACAAAATCAACACATTTGAAAAATATCAGATAAATTTTATCAAACAAGAAACTCAACGTCAAGATCAAATTGGAAAATACACAACACATTACAGAAAATGATACTAAAAAAACTACAGTGACCTATACTACTTTCTGATCACCTTCCCATGTGATATTTTGGCCTTGATTTTATTAAGTAATTTCAAGCATCTTTGTGACAGGATACATTTACCCAGACAAGTCATTCAAATCACAGTATTCAAGACACATTTCCATTACTATAAACTATATGAAATAAGTTCAACTCTAGAATTTCCATTATAGTTAGGTATTAAGTGGATAACATGAAGTAATCTGAGATCCTAAACACAAAAGTTCTACATCCAGTTGCAAACTTTTCATACTTCAATTGAAGTACAGTAAAAATGACTTGCTTAGCAAATAAAATCAATCTAGTTAGAACCCAACAGTCTATTAGAGAATGCTAAAAGTCTATTAGAATGCTAAAAGTCTATTAGAGAGATTTCTTATGGAAGCTTGCAAAGCAACATCTACACCTATCAACTATCTACTATTGACTAAGAGTCAATACTAACTAATGAGTTAGTGTATGCACAGTTTTTGGGTAGCTTGATCAATCTTACAACAACCATGTCAGACTTGAGTTCCATAGTCAACAATATTCCAGATTTATGACAGCTCCAAAGGCTATGATTTAGGCCTCTTACAATATTGAATAGGTGTAAAATTTTGGTCAACTGACGACTATGCATTTCTTTCTTAAACTAAGTAGGCTAGAAGTCTATTGGAGACATTTTGTATGGTAAATTGTAGGTCAACATCTATACCTATAGAAGTTGGGTTCAAATTATCAAACATTGATTCAAAGCTAGCTAATGCGTCATTATACATACAATTGTTGAGTAGCTTGATTTTTCTTACAACAACCAAGTCAAACTTGAGGTTTACGATCAACAATATTTCCAGGTTTATTACGACTCCAAAGGTTGAAAATTATAGTACAATGAAAAGGGTTTTGAAGTCCTTATGATTCCAACATTAAGTTTTCTTTGGAGCCTTTAGAGATTCCAATTCGTATGATTTTGCATATGACTACTCTCTGTGAGTGTTGAACAACACTCATTTTATGGATCCCTTGCATGCTTCTGCAACACTAGTGTCTTATTGTAGATTGGGTTGCGTAGGGTTCATAAAAAGTAGAAGTCTCTTACTAATGCTTCTCCAATTTCAACTACAATCTACGCCATGAACTCATTGATTTTCCACTAGGAAGGAGAATTACTGCGATATTGCTCCAAGTTCTATGAACAAAAAATTGTGAACTTCAATATAAATGATACTTATTATGAGGCTTCAAGTTGTTGCTGAAACGATGTATACATCCTCTTCCTACTGTGCACTCATGCTTGCTAAGCAATCATAGTTTGTTGTTTTCATACACTAAGAAGCAATGTGTAGGAGTGCTTTGGATTTCTGAGACTTGCAACCTGTAGTACTTCATTTCAGATGAATTAAATTCTACAGATTTGTACCACCAAATATCTAGATCTATTGAATGGATTGGATCCGATATAATAAATAAATATGAAACTATGCAACTTTAGTGCTACTCCGTGCAAATATTGAAACAAATTTAACAGCAAGGAATCGAAAGGGATGAAAGTCTCATTGTCCGCGCTGAGATTTAACATTTTCCAGCAGTATTTCATTTTATGCTGTGGTCTTTCTCACCTACCATGATATGACATTGCTATGACTTGTCCTTTCCAATGAAACCACCTCTTAAAATGAAGTTGCAGTTCTTCATAATTCATCAACAAATTACAATGAATTTATCAATCATCACAAGTAGAAACTTATCCTGTACATATATATTTTTCAATTTTTAAATTTTTTTTACTCTATTTTATTTTGAACACGATGATGTATACCATGCATAAAACTCTACATATGAATCAATGATGAGGACAATCAAAGAAATTAGGGATGAGATGAGGATTTCCTAGAAGATGTTGAGATATTCATGGATCAAGTTGAATAGCTATTTGGTCACATATTGCATGTAAATAAAAATTCAAATAGCTGTTTGGGAATAAAAAATCAGTGGCTTAGTGAACTTTGGAGAAACATAATAGATCATAATATGCAACATACTTCCTTTCCAAGCATATATTTGATGAATTCAATTCACAATCAAGAAATCAAAACCTAACAACTTTTTAATTGTATAATTATGATGGGTCGGTCTCATAATTAAGAAGAAGCATTACATGAAGCCTTCATCATTTGAATCTACAACTACAAGTGTTTATCACTTCCATCTCAACGGATTTGTCAACCATGGGAGAAAATATGAGAACAATGTAATGTCTCATGTTAAGGATTTTATTAAAATGGCAACTTTCCACTTTTTCCCCAATTCGACCTTTGACTAGTTTTGATCTCTAGGTCCCAAATTTGCCCCAAATGATCCCAAATATTCTGAGAAGGTATATGAATGATATTAGAACATAAATATGTGTTTCAGGGATGCCTTTGGACCTATAAAATACTTCTGCAAATCCTCTTTCAATTCTTGTCAATATAGGTAACTTTACTAGTGATTTCTCTTTGACTAGTATTGTCTCTAGGTCTCAAATTGACTCCAAATGCCTTCAAATCTTCAAGGAAGGTGTATGAATGATATTAGGACTTGAATATGATTTTCAGGGATGAGATATGGCCACCAAAATACCTCTGCAAACTCTCTTATTATTCTGGGCCAAGTATGCAATTTTACTAGTAATTTGGGGTTCAAATCCCCCTGGGGTAAGTACTGAAAATGGCTTCCCAAATGCCTCGAAACCGACTCAAATTTATGAAAAGAGGTAGGAAATGTATTAAGGATGGTATTAAGGTATCATGTGCACCATTAATTGATTATTATATCTGTTCCAACCCTCTCCCATTCAACTTCCAAAATCACCAATTCGACCCTTGGGGAAATGACACTATTTCTTCTCCCAATGCAATTAAACTGAGTAAAAATACTTCAAATGCTCAAGTAAAGTACATGAAACTTGTAAAATACATCCATAGAAGTCCATTAATAACAAATTCATCAGAGACTCATCCATTCATTCGAAATCATTAGCATTACATTGATTCACAACAAGGTAGTGAGGAAATGCCACTGTTCTTTCATTAAAATTGAGATTTATACATTTCTACTTGGAATTTCGACCTGAAACTTTCTGGAGATGAAGAACAGAGTATTTAATTCATATTAAAAAATAAATGGGGCATTATAATATACCCCAAAGAGTACAATAGCTCACCAAAAATGCCCTCCCTCAAGGATCAAGAATATGCCATCAAAACGAGAAATGGTTGAAGGAGTGAGCTGCAATAGAAGAAACCATGAGATTCCCTGTAGTTTACACCTACAAATAAAGACTCCATTAAAGCTCCAAATGAAAGGTCTGAATGGCCTTTCCAATTACCAACTTGGATGGGAATCTTTCACCCTCGAAATTGGCTAAGGCAAGCAACTAGTCATCCACTAGCTCTCCCTCTTCACAAATGCAATTGCAAATTCTACAAATGATCAAAAGATGCTTTCATTCTTTTTTATTGACATTTATAAAGTTCTAATGTCCTCCATGGGTCGAATTCCTTCCAAGAGACTCATGCCAACTCAAGTTAGGAAGAGATTCCAAAGAACACCACTTGTACAACAATTCCTAGTCTCCCACTTCCACCAAATCACATTTGGAAGCATCTTAGCTTCCCTAACACCCTTGAGCGTCCTCTTGGAGTCTATTTTTAGCCTTTACATGTCATATATGTCATATGTCAGCCTCCAGGTCTGATTTGTGTCATAGGTGTCATAGCATCTTCATCATTGTTGTCATAGAGCTAGGGAATCTAGCCTAAGTGTCTCACTAGCTCCAAATTGCCTCTTCCTCTTCCATGGGAGTTACTCTTCCTCTATATCTAGACCTTGGATGAGTCATTCCATGAATAATACCTTTTGGACTCCCCCAAGTATGTTACCATTCACCTTGAATTCAAATTGGTGAGAGAATGATGCCAAGTGTAGTGAGAAAATCTAGCCATATGTGGGTCCCACTTCCTCCATGTGTCTTCATGATCAAATTCCACTTTGATTTTCACTTGTATATATTCATTTAGATCCTTTATTAAATATTTATGTCATTCTAATGTTCAAACATCATTTATTATCCCCATTATTCCAAATCACAAAGCTTCCACCCCAAACCTAGGAAACTAGTAATTTTCCTCCTTGGCAATTATTTGACCTTTAGCAACAATTTGATAAACTATAATTAATAGTGCCAATGTGATTAGGCCATTGTGACCCAATGCCAAATTTGGGACATGAAAAATCCTTCCTTCCCAATATTGCTTGTCCTCAAGCAATTTTAAACATGGGTGTTGAAGAACCTGCTTTCTGTATAATTCTTTGAAGTTTCCATTGAATTGCCCAACCTTGAGTCTTTGAGTTTCCATGAAGATTTTAGAGAGGAACCACCATGCTTGCTGCTGCACTACTCTGATAAAAATCACTTTATTAAGTGGGAAATCCATCTCCCATATTGCTTGTTTCCCCAAAAAAATTGAAACCAATGAGGCAAAAATTATTCCAGGGTCCCATTACTTGTATTGCACCACAACAATTAAGAGTGCTCTCCAACCCATACCATCAGATAAGAGGATTCCTGGATCCCATTTTCTTGTATGCATTCTTCCAAACATCATGAGTACAAAATATATATCATCAAAGTACATAGCAACATAATGAAGATGTACATCAAGGAGGTGCTTCATCAAAGAATCATGAAAGTGCTTATACCTCCAAGTAAGTAGACCACCATTTTCCCGTGCATACAATCTTCAAGTGACCAATCAAATCTGCTCCAATGACATAGGTGAGGATCCCATGTCCAATAATGCTACTCCAAAATGATGTGATATGCATCAAAATATTCATCCATGTATTCTTTCATCCAAGAAGTGAATGAAGAATCTCCACTAAAATCTGAACCAAATAATGAGCAAAAAAAACAAGGAGACTTCAAAGGACTCAAAGAAGTCTCACCCATACATCCATGAATGTGAGAATCATAAAGATATAACAAAGTGTGTGGCTTCCAACAAAAATATTCTTCAATCATAAATCTATTCACCTTGGTTTTGGATTAAGTTCCTCCAACATCAAATGAACCAAGTGTTGAGCAAGAAAAAGCATGAGTCTTCAAGTGACTCGAATGCATATCATAGGTGCATCCATGTAGATGTGCATCATCATAAAGTAACAAAGGATGCTGCTGCAAATGTGAATAAGAATTTTATCCAACCATGTCATCATAAAAGGTAACTCTAGGAGTTCCATACTCCTCATGTGGCACCATAAAAAAAAACCCTTTCACCCATACTTCATTGAGACTAATGCTGCAAAACATGGAATTGTAAGATGTAGGAAAATGAACTAACTCACCCAAATGATCAAAAACTGCAGAAGTTTCATCATGAGAAGGATCCATATGGGTAGTATCATGCAGCTTCTTCAAAGGTGTGAAACCTTCGTCATAGATTGGTTCCAATGTAGATGAATCATGCTCTTCTTTAAAAACTGCATAACCTTCATCAAGAGACAATTCAAGTTCCTCTTCCACCACATCAAGTGTTTGGATCTCTAAATGATCTTCAATATTTTCAATAGAATATTCTTCAGGCTCATGTGATGTCTCTTCATATTTTTTAGAGTCACTTGCAAGTGACTTTCGATCCTCTTCATGTATTGCTTCTTCTACTTCACTTATTTCATAACTAGGTGGTTCATGGATCTCCTCATTTTTCTCCTTCAAGTAAACTGATGCATTTTTCCCCTTGGTTTTCTTAAAATTAGTAATTTCTCTCACAAGTTCGATAGCCAACAATTCGAATCCTTCCTAAATTTGATTGGTCATATCTTCAACGATTGTTTTCATGATTTTTATATGCTCCTCACCATCATATGTGGTTCCCTTTTCATCCCTATTCATAGTTTCCTCAAAACATTTGCTCTTCTTCTCCTACTTGTTTTCCCTCTTCAACAAAAGCATTTTTGGTTTCAATATATAATGGTGGTACCTGAATTTTTGTCCTCATGAATTATCAGACCACATCAGGTGCTAAGATCATGCTCTGATACCACTGTAATGTCCCATGTTAAGGATTTTATTAAAATGGCAATTTTCCACTTTTTCTCCAATTCGACCTTTGACTAGTTTTGATCTCTAGGTCCCAAATTTGCTCCAAATGATCCCAAATATTCTGAGAAGGTATATGAATGATATTAGAACAGAAATATGTGTTTCATGGATTCCTTTGGACCTTTAAAATACTTCTGCAAATCCTCTTTCAATTCTGGTCAATGTAGGTAACTTTACTAGTGATTTCCCTTTGACTAGTATTGTCTCTAGGTCTCAAATTGACTCCAAATGCCTTCAAATCTTCAAGGAAGGTGTATGAATGATATTAGGACTTGAATATGATTTTCAGGTATGAGATATGGCCACCAAAATACCTCTGAAAACTCTCTTAAGATTCTGGGTCAAGTATGCGATTTTACTAGTAATTTGGGGTTCAAATCCCCCTGGGGTAAGTACTGAAAATGGCTTCCCAAATGCCTCCAAACCCACTCAAATTTATGAAAAGAGGTAGGGAATGTATTAAAGATTTTATTAAGGTATCATTTGAACCATTAATTGATTATTATATCTATTCCAACCCTCTCCCATTCAACTTCCAAAATCACCAATTCGACCCTTGGGGAAATGGCACTATTTCTTCTCCCAATGCAATTAAACTGAGTAAAAATACTTCAAATGCTCAAGTACAGTACATGAAACTTATAAAATACATCCATGGTATTCCATTAATCACAAATTCATCATATAATCATCCATTCATTTGAAATCATCGGCATTACATTGATTCACAACAAGGTAGTGGGGAAATGGCACTATTCTTTCATTAAAATTGAGATTTATACATTTCTACTTGGAATTTAGACCTGAAACTTTTTGGAGATGAAGAAAAAAGTATTTAATTCATATTACAAAATAAATGGGGCATTAGAATCTCCCCCAAAGAGTACAATAGCTCACCAAAAACGCTCTCCCTCAAGGATCAAGAATATGCCATCAAAACGAGAAATGGTTGAAGGAGTGAGCTACAATAGAATAAACCATGAGCTTCCCTGTAGCTTACACCTGCAAGTAAAGACTCCATTAAAGCTCCAAATGAAAGGTCTAAATGGCCTTTCCAATTACCAACTTGGATGGGAATCTTTCACCCTCGAAATTGGCTAAGGCAAGCAACTAGTCATCCACTAGCTCTCCCTCTTCACAAATGCAATTGCAAATTTTACAAATGATCAAAAGATGGTTTAATTCTTTGTTATTGACATTTATAAATTTCTAATGTCCTCCATGGGTCTAATTCCTTCCAAGAGACTCATGCCATCTCAAGTTGGGAAGAGATTCCAAAGAACGTCAGTTGTACAACAATTCCTAGTCTCCCACTTCCACCAAATCACGTGTGGAAGAATATTAGCTTCCCTAACACCCTTGAGCGCTCTCTTGGAGTCTATTTTTATCCTTGACATGTCATATATGTCATATGTCAGCCTTCAGGTCTGATTTGTGTCATAGGTTTCATAGCATCTTCATCATTATTGTCATAGAGCTAGGGAATCTAGCCCAAGTGTCTCACTAGCTCCAAATTGGCTCTTCCTCCTCCATGGGAGTTACTCTTCCTCTATATATAGACCTTGGATGATTCATGCCATGAATAATACCTTTTGGACTCCCCCAAGTATGTTATCATTCACCTTGAATTCGAATTGGTGAGAGAATGATGCCAAGCGTAGTGGGGAAATCTAGCCATATGTGGGTCCCACTTCCTCCATGTGTCTTCATGATCAAATGCCACTTTGATTTTCACTTGTATATATTTATTTAGCTCCTTTATTAAATATTTATGCCATTCTAATGTTCAAACATCATTTATTATCCCCATTATTCCAAATCCCAAAGCTTCCACCCCCAAACCTAGGAAACTAGTAATTTTCCTCCTTGGCAATTATTTGACCTGTAGCATCAATTTGATAAACTCTAATGAATAGTGCCAATGTGATTAGGCCATTGTGACCCAATGCCAAATTTGGGACATGACAAACAACAAAAACAATTGTACCAAAACAAATGAAAAGGAATGCCATAAACCTAAAGATTACCCTTCTAGATGCCACTTTGCTTCTATTGGATGTGGATCAACCACTCCAATGGAAAGAAACTCTTTCTTTGGAGTTTTTGGATTAAACAAGAATTTGATAGATGAAATATATTTCTCCAGTCCAGTTAAATCTGTAGTCAGATCTCTAAACCTGCAATTTTACAAATGAAAGTTAATAGGATAATCATGAACTCACAGCTAGTTTTTGCTTTGGCACAACCTTAACAATAGAAATATGTTTCAAATTAACATTATCTTATAAACATAACACAGAGACTAGTACATCCATCCTACAAAAAATTGTCTTTAAGATACAGAACATGCTTCAATAAAAAAGAGCCATATTTATATTATGCATGATGTGGATCTTATGGATTTTTGCTAATGAGAATGATGGCTCATAAGACCTATATATAGATCTCTCAAATTTAGTATATTTTGTGATTGATACAAATAAAACCTAAGAGGAAAAGAAATGATATAAGTAGATAATCTAAATCCAACAAGAAAATTCCATTGGGGAGAACCTGTAAAACACATCATAGTCTCATACTAGAGCCACTCCAAATACTTCAGAAAGCACAAGTACAAAAACTTAATATCAACAATGTATAGAAGAAATGGCTCAACATCATATGGCTGACCAGAAGACAGGATCCTAGGTATCAATGAATGCTCTGAAAATTATTCTATTGGATATACATATAATGAAGTTCCAAAGGGAGATTCTATTTGTGAGGCAAGAGGAAACATATAGGCTGATGAGAGAACATTAGAAACCATAGAACCGACAACTAGGGAAGATATTCCAAGATAGTCTTAGCAAGAAGCTCATGTAATGTACCCACCCTTGGACCCAAAGTAAGGAAGGTAACATGGCACTAAAATCTAGGCTTTTACATGATCTCATCCCAATTCATTAGATTCATAGCAATAAAATCAATGTGTATAGATGTAAATTCAACAAACATGCACAGTAGAAATAAAACATCATCCACACAAATTACTCATGCATACAGCATATCAACAGTCATTAAATTAATACAGTGTAGAAGTAAATACACATAAGATTATACTCATCTTCATTGTGCAATTGTCCTCAAACAACTAGCTATGTTGCTGCAATGTTTCTCCCAACCATAGGTCTCTGCCCAGCCTGTATTCTTTCAGCACCCAGAGACCACCCTTGAGCTGGGCATGATATCTACAAGGAAAAGGGAACCCTCAAGCACAGCACACCCCAAAGCAATGGATACCCATCTCAACTCCAACATTCTCTTGCCCACCAAACTCAAATATGGGCTCTAGAACACACATTCAGCAGTGAGACTTAGGAACTAGATGGATAGGGGTTTTCCCCAAAACGTAGGCACAACAAAAATGAATTTTGAGAGGGAAAATCGACCATAGGGAAGAAAACAATTTCTCCCACAGATATACAAGCAATCCGTGAGCCAAAATAACCTCTATGGTCCCCAAATCGATTTCCCTTTCTTCCCCACTATTATACAACACAAAAGCGCCCTTCCCAGCTAGGATAATGAAGGAAAACACAGCAAACCAGTGAAGAAAACGCCCAGATAGCTCCCAACTCGTGAGAGGGCAAAGTTGATGGTTGAATCCTGGCTTGGGGGCAATTTCATGGCCCTTTTATTTCCCCAGAAGCCAAACACGAAAATCTAGGAAGGGTGGCTTTCCCATACTCGAATTTGGACAACCATATCTCCCATTCCCCAAGGCATTAACTACCTCAACCAACTCTTGGGAGAAATCAATGATTGGGTACAAAAGTCAACATGGGTATTTGAGGGTTCATGGGTTCTCTCATTGACACTTGGCTTGACTTGATTGGCTCAAGGGCTTGAATATTTCCCTCCCAATTTCTTGTAAAATCATGCTCCCATCTCTTGTTGCATTGCATAGCTAGTTGTGGGCATTTATATTAAGATGCATATTTACAATTCCCATGGTTCACTAGCACATGGGTAGCATTATATCAAATACTTGCCTCTTCTAGATCAAGTGTTCACTAGCGGGGCCTTGGCCTTGAGCTCCATGCTAGGAATCATACATAATATGCATACATTATTTACATTATAGCCCAAAATATGACAAGGGTCAAAATGGGGGACATTACATTCCCCTCCCCTTGGAATAACACCGTCCTCGGTGTTCCAATACCTAGGAAAACATACATGCTATATACATGTCCAAAATTCACAAAATATGGCAGGTTTGTCCTGCATTTCACCCTTTACTTGGGTTTTCGGGACCAAGTCCTTTGGTTTTCACAAAATTCTCTTGATGGCTGGGACCTTCTAGCTTTGCATGAGGGCATTGTTCCAAAACAATCCCTTCCCTTTCTTTACCTTCCCGCTGATCTACAAGTTTGGAAACTTTATGGCCGCTACCCTCTTGTTGTCCCATTGTTGGGTAGTCACGGAGACAATGATTTCCTCCACATCCCCAACATTTAATTGGTTTCTTTACCTTTTCCTACCCAAATTCCTTTGAGTCTTCCCACCTGGAACATTTCTTAATCGATCGATTGGATGAATGCTTCTTCATGGATCCACTTTCCTTTCCATTACTGATTGCTCCAGAATGCTTTTTGCCTCTTTTTGCAGGCGAATAGAGTCCTACAAAACCTTGTGGTTCATCTCATTTTGTTGCCTCTGTAGCTTGAGCATCTCTCCAAGATTTTCTTGGGTCCTGGCAATTGTTTGAAGAAGACTTTTAGCCAACTCTAATAGCCCTCGGTCTGCTGCCATGGTCAATGGAAACAACTGACCACACTTTGCTTACTAGCAACACTTTCTTGTGCCGGTTGCAACCAACTGTTTCACTTTCTTACCTGTGAAATTCATCATGGAAATCCTTTGTTAGGACAAGCATAACATAAACATTAAAATTAGTCAATTATTTTCCCAATTGACATGGAATGTCCACGCTTTATTCATGGGACTTCCACACTTTTCATGCTTTCCCAACATACACATGAACTCATTCATGTTCATCCTTTCACAAGAAATTTACTATTTCAGCATTCACAATTCATTTCAAGCAATTAAACACAATCTATTTTCAGCCATGACATGCACTCAACAATCTTTTGTTTTATAAATGCATCAATCGAAAGGAAAGAGAAGAGTAGGAGTTTCTCCCTCTTAGTCTTGTTCTATTATGGAGCTACACTATCGATGTGGTTTCATGCTCCTTAGTCTCTTTCACTTCAATGTGAATGCTTTGACTTTCCTTTCTTGGCTATGACACTTAGTGTCTAAGGTCTGTCTAAATATTTTCAACTAGGAACCCTCCTCCATGGTTTCCTACAGAACCTTTAGCTGCTATGACCCACTCATGTCCACTAGCACCATCTTTCATTACTACTCATACTGAGCTCTTTACGATGGTCACATGTCCATCTGCATCCCTAGGATGCCTTCCTGGTCCTTGCTTCCAACAATACCTACACTCAAACATTGAATCAATTCACATGTTTAATTTATTTTGATAGAGTTTATCTCTAAACAAGAGTTTAGGAAATCATAACCAAATCATATACACACGTATATTTCTAAGCAAGAAGCTGCAAGGTATTCAAATACTTATCTGTGTTGGATGTCTTCACTTTATTCCACGGGATCCTTCTTTGCTTTATGATCCTTGGATTTCCCGTGAACACAATTATGAATGTTGGGCCATCACGTAGGCTACTCCACAATCATTCGAATAGGAAATGCCAAGCCAGTATGCCGACTAGGTTTTATCAATTGTTTAAGGGATATTGGGCCAGCATACACGCTGCTTCACAATATTAAGTAGTTAATGCCCAACCAGTTACTCTCTGGATTCTTTTACCAGTAATTATATAGTTCTTTCAATTTCTTTCTTTCCTGCAATGACCAAGGTTTCCAACAAAGAAACAATAGTGTATCAGCTTAGCTGTTAGAAGATTTATACCTGAAATCTTCATTATTCCAAACAAGACATAAATGAAAACGAACACTTATCTATATTGTGTGTTTCCCCTCTGGTCCACAGGGTCCTGCTTCGCTTTGCAAGCCTTGGAATCACCTATGGACTTTGATGTAGTTAATGCTTAACCAGTACACCTTCATGCTGATTGGGTTTACCAAGCATTTGGTGGTGCCCAACCAGTTCCATATGTGGTTGGCCCTCTCCAGTGTCGAGCCAGCACATTCATCTGGGTCATCGACCAATGGAAGGAAACTACGCCACTGACCATTATAGGTCAAGGCTCTACTATGAAGCCATAGGCATCTCAGGGTTTTCAATCAGTCTTGGCGCCCCCCTCCTACTGCTAACCCAATAGAGATTTTATGCCTTCACCAATGTCACCACACCTTCTCGCACCACAACCCTTCACACACACATCAACTTTTCATTCATACAAGGATACCACTCCTTTTCTTGTGCAAATCGGTGGTTCCTTTTAGGAACTTTATAGGTGACTTTCTTGACTGTAGGTTAGCATGGCCCCACTCACACAAGGATGATACCCCTTTTTACTACACATCTCCTTGGGTTTGTCCATCCCTTCCAGTATTATTTAGTGTGAGCATAGAAAGGTTACCAATTCCTATACAGTCCTTCTGCGTACCCTTCTTCACTTTGCCTCTTAATGTGCAGTACCAATTGGCATCTGTGTAGGCTGACAACACAAGAAGGATAAGTAGGCTTATCAGTATTGCTTCTCAAAATTGTATCCGCATTCCATAACATTCACTATCAAGTATTGAAACACCAGGAATGCGTCCATTCCCTTAGGGTGTAGTCAATATTGACAACCCTATCATGACCCGGCACCAAAAAAGGTGTGCACTCGCTTTCCAATGTGAGCCATGTAGGCCCTAATCATACTCAAGCAGTCTGAAATGATATAAATAAAGTAGAGCATGCTCTGCATATTAACCCTAATAATTTAGATATGCATGTTCTTATCTAGGGTCACATAATACTCATTCATTTTTGCAGATGTGTCTTTTCCTTCATTTGCGAAGAATGGGGGCTCCCTTCTCTGAGTCAACGGTTCTTCGTTTTGCCACCCAATCTTTCCACGTTCCATAATCCACACATGCCTTCTTGGCATAGCTTTACCATCTCACTCTCATGGTTTTCCAACATATAGCTCAGCTGAGATGTCATTCTTAAAATATGAAATGGTGTTTCACCCGAAACCCATTTCCAAAGCATGGGGTCCTTCCCCTAGAGTTTGGCTTCTGCAGGTCATCACACATGGTCTTCCTGGCACATTTTTTAAATAGCCAAACAGTCAACAACATTTAACAATAATCATTCAATGGCATTAATAATTAAATTCAAGTATGAATTCGCAATTGTGTTCTCTGCAAAAATTGATTTGCTTAGCCATAAGTCTGTTCTCATATCGTTTGGCTCTTGCTCATGGTAGATTTCAATCTTCATCATGGACTTACCCACATTTTCCATGCCCAAAAAAATCTACCTGAAATCTGAAACTTCAATCAGCCAAACATGTTGTGAGTATCTATGCATATAATCCTTTCATTGCTACAACAGTCACTGAAGTGATCTCAGAATTATAACACTCAATAATTCAAACACCTTCAGCTGTTAGCATGTATATATCTATATATGCATCGTTATCATAAATAAAATTGCAAAACATGGGTACACTATTCGTGCAATTTAAATAAACTAAAAGTACTCATTACTTCACATTTCATGCAACTTTGTCCTTCCAATAGAGTGCTCTGGTAGCCCATCAACATGTCTACCTTCTTCATGCAATCCTTTTCCTGCATTCATAGCAGCTCATGAAATGGTCTCGGGGTTATCAATAGTTCACCATTTCATCTATTATCTAATTGCAATGAAACATACACCCCAACCATGCATTCACACAATGCATCTCAACATGTGCACTCACACATATGCATGCACATTCACAACATTTACATAATATTTTAATGTGCATTCACTCAATGCATAATCCCTCAATACAACTTTGCATCAATCCGCGGATACTATGCCTTCCAGCATATTATGGCCTAACCATTCATATCGCATGTACTACCACAACATGACTATAGGTCTTTACTTTCTTTGGTTATTTAAACTTATAATCCAACATACACAATGGCATGTTATAATTTCATATGAATGCATTGAGGTTTCTAAGCAATTATAGTGTGTAAGGATCCTTGCCTTTATTTACCTACACCTGACCATACTCGGTAGGTTAACACTCACATTCAAGCACTTAGTCCCACATGCAAACAATTCAACATAGTTTAAACATAGTTGAAGGGATCTCTCCAAATCCTCTTTCAACATTCATGCAATTAAGCATAATTAACCATTACCTGCATGGTTGTTATTAACATCGCTTGATGTTACCTGATCAGTTAGCCTCTTACCAATGCTACACAGTCCTTTTTCCAACCTCATGATCATAGATTTGTTGCACCATCCTTTCCTCATAAGGTTGTTGGTCATATGCAACAACATCATCCACATCTTTAGCCGTGCTTCGGTTTTCTTTGGTCCTACAACGAATGCGAACACAACTACTTATTAGCAACCACAATAATTATCTTAATTGGTTCATTGCATATGTAAAACCTCACTATTTTACCAATATGCAATACAATATATATATGCATGAACATTTTCACATGCACTGTGCAATGTTTATTAGTATTCCAACTAGTGCATATTCATCTCATTTATCCAATATCTTGCATTTTCAATCATGCTTCTATGATATGGTTCCTACAACATTAGTTGTCATCAACCATAGGCACTACCATTAGTGGGCTATTACATGTGTAACTTCACTATTTTGTCAATATGCAACATCATGCTCATGCATAAGCAATTCTCATGTGCATTATGCAATGATTCTCTAATCATACCCACTAATTCATATGCATTACTCTCTTTCATTTCCAGCATCCCTATGCCATAATTTTCCGTATATAAAACTTAAGAAATATAAATATAATAGCAAGAGAGGAGTTGAGGAATTATCCCTTTCCAATTCCTCATCATGGTATGGAGTTACCCCTTCTTATTATAGCTGATCCTTTTCTTGGCTTCCCTACCAAGCACACAAGGATTCATTAGCTATGATCTTCTCACGAATTAACAATTCAACATATAGGTACGTGTATAACATTCTCTTTTTTTTTTTTTGCTATTTTCCAAACATGCAATTCCCATGCTATAAACAGAAATAGTTTAAGGTGAGGAAATTCCCTCTTATCAACATTTCCTTGCTGCTCCCATTGCTCTACTACAATGCATATCATAGCCAATTACTTTTAATAAGGCTTCCACAAACCTTCCATGCAATTCCTGCTTCTCATCCCAAGAATGCATTTCACACTTTAAACGACTGTCTCCGGGGGACGGCGGGGGTGAAGGGGGCTTGCCCCGTTGTGGGTTGAGGGCAGTGCCCTCATTTTTTTTTTTTGTAAATCCTTCAATTTCGCGCAATCTGGCGCATAAGTTCCATGGAATTTTTCAACTTTTGGCACCTGAAAAATCTCCCTGGAAAACAATTGAAATTCCCTATTTCGGAGCAACTCGTCCAGTTCTTCTGACCTATTGCAGAGCAACTTGCCGAGTTTCGCTGGTCAGCGGACTCATCTGTCTTTTCCGCCATTTCGGACCAACTCACCGAGTTCTTCCGCCGCTGCGGATCAACTTGCCAAGTTCTTCTGTCGTTGCGGACCAACTCGCCGAGTTCTTCCGTCGAAAGACACTTAGAAAAAAATTTCGGGCCAACTCGCAGAGTCCTTCCACTGTTGCGAACCAACTTGTCGTGTTCTCCCGCAATTTCGAACCAACTCGCTGAGTTCTTCCACCGTTGCAAACTAACTCGCTGATTTCTTCCGACCTAAACTCATCTTTTCCTTCCGAAATTTTTCCATCTTTTTCACTGAACTTAAAATTTCTAGGTGATCCATTGCACAGCTACTCGCCAAGTTCTTCTGCCGTTTTGGTGAAAACTCGCCAACTCTTTCCGCCGTTTCGGTGAAAACTCGCCAACTTTTTCCGCCGTTTCGGCCCAAAGCTCATAACTTTCCGCCGGAATTTTTCCTTCCTTTTCGGCGAACTTATTGATTTTCTGCCACGTTGCGGAACAACTCGCCAAGTTTCACCGCCAACTTCGGTGCAAAATCACCAATTCTAGCCGGCAACTTCGGCGCAACTCAGTGAGGTTGGCGGAAACACATCGATTCAACTCCACGAGACTCGCCGAATCAGTTAGGAAAAACACTTAGAAAAATTTTGAAAAATTTTGAAATTTTAAAACTTTTCTTTACGGTCTGTGCTGGGCAGGAAGCATACTTACCTCTGCAATTATGATAGGTAGCCCATGAAGGCCCAATGCTACAACCAGCAGCTCTGATACCAAATGTAATGTACCCACCCTTGGACCCAATGCAAGGAAGGGAACATGGCACTAAAATTTGGGCTTTTACATGATCTCAGCCCAATTCATTAGATTCATAGCAATAAAATCAATGTGTGTAGATGTAAATTCAACAAACATGCATAGCGGAAATAAAACATCATCCACAGAAATTACTCATGCATACAGCATATTAACAATCATTAAATTAATACAATGTAGAAGTAAATACACATAAGAATATACTCATCTTCATTGTGCAATTGTCCCCAAACAACTAGCTATGTCACTACAACGTTCCTCCCAACCATAGGTGTCTGCCCAGCCTGTATTCTTTCAGCACCCAGAGACCACGCCCGAGATGGGCATGATATATACAAGGAAAAGGGAACCCTCAAGTATAGCATAGCCCAAAGCAATGGATACCCATCTCAACTCCAGCATTCTCTTGCACACCAAACTCAGATATGGGCTCTGGAACACACTTTCAGCAGTGGGACTTAGGAACTAGATGGACAGGGGTTTTCCCCAAACGTAGGCACAACAAAAATGGATTTTGAGAGGGAAAATCGACCATAGGGAAGAAAACGATTTCTCCCACAGATATACAAGCAATCTGTGAGCCAAAATAACCTCTATGGTCCCCAAATTGATTTCCCTTTCTTCCCCACTGTTATACAACACAAAAATGCCCTTCCCAGATAGAATAATGAAGGAAAACACAGCAAACCAGTGAAGAAAACGCCCAGATAGCTCCCAACTCGTGAGAGGAAAAAGTTGATGGTTGAATCCTGGCTTGGGGGCAATTTTGTGGCCCTTTTCTTGCCCCAAAATCCAAACACAAAAATATAGGAAGGGTGGCTTGCCCATACTCAAATTTGGACAGCCATACCTCCCATTCCCCAAGGCATTAACTACCTCAACCAACTCTTGGGAGAAATCAATGATTGGGTACAAAAGTCAAGATGGGTAGTTGAGGGTTCATGGGTTCTCTCATTGACACTTGGCTTAACTTGATTGGCTCAAGGGTTTGAATATTTCCCTCCCAGTTCCTTGTAACATCATTCCCCCATCTCTTGTTGCATTGCATAGCTAGTTGTGGGCATTGATATTAATATGCATATTTACAATTCCCATGGTTCACTAGCACATGAGTAGCATTATATCAAATACTTGCCTCTTCTAGATCGATTGTTCACTAACGGGGCCTTGGTCTTGAGCTCCACGCTAGGAATCATACATAATATGCATACATTATTTACATTATAGCCCAAAATATTACAAGGGTCAAAATGGGGGACATTACAGCTCAAGTGTTGCAAAGCACTTATGGTATTGTTAGTGAGAACACATTATCTTTTCATGACACCATTCACATAGCCCTTGGTGCTACAACAATTGAGACGATAGAAATTACTAATAAGATAGTAATCTTTATTACAAGGAATCCTTCATCTCCTAAAAATTCCATTACTCAATATGACTCCACAATTTTGATTGCAAACTTGAAACTCGTTGATATTCATCTTTATATGTATATGCATGCTTTTAGTGCCCAATACTTAAAAAGTTAAATATCCAATCACTGAATATATAAACCCTGATGGAAACCCAATTTTAAAGGTTCAAAAAATAGTGGCAGAGGTCCCAATATTGACCAAACACATTTGAATCTATCAAGTAGACCTGCACTATCTTCTAATTGCAGTTAAAGAGCGTAGAAATTGCATATGCATTGCTTATGGAGGACATATTCACTTGTATCTTGATTAATCATTATATCTTTGTCTATTATTACTATTATTAGCAAAGTCTGGGCATGTACCAATTCACTTACATGAATGAAAAAAATCCATTTATTCAATAGGCATGGCAAAACGACGTACCAATAAACCCTTTATCCAATGAATTCACATCGAGCTAAATAGCCATTAGCTTTAAACTCTATAATATGAAACAAAAAACCTGGAAACTCTCTAGTAGGGAAAAACAACCAATGCACTCACTCAGATACAACTAATATCAGGCACGGAATTATTCGTTGAACAATTTTGCGCAAAAATGCAGTGCTCAATCAAACAATCCATGGAAAAACAATGTGTCTATTAGTGTGTGTTTTAGAGTTACATTGGAAAATTAATATCCATACATACAAGTTTGAAAAAACTCGGGATAAAATATAGACAATAGGATAATAATTCTGGGCACATTCAAAACTATTTGCACCAGTGAAAGAGGCCCTTCATGAAGTTTCAGGCAGATCAAATCGACAATTCTAGGCACTCAGAACAGTCATTAATAGGCAGAAGAAACAATATTAGGAAATTTAGGGCACCCATTAGCATGAATAAATGATGAAGGTAATATCTGGGCAGTGAAACAACCTCCTACAACCATCCAATAGTGATATTTATTTGACGAATTAAATGTGCAACAAGGAGTATCTTTGGCCATTCCCTAAAAATCCACCCTGAAAATTCAGTCCAACAGACCTGCAATAGGATTTTAGGCCTGAAGGGGTATCTTACTAAATTCTAAGATTATTTTCCTTGTTGTTCCATCTTAGTGACCCAAATGGCTTACTGTTCATGGATAAATTTGAACAGTATTTTTATTTACATTTTTCCCAAATTCGGAAACATCTTGTATTCGATCATTTTAGCCTAAAATAATGATATTTAAATTATGTGTTGAATCAATTTTGCCTCAACTAATGATATTTAACCTAAAATTGAAACAATGTTGCTTGGAATCTAGAATTGTAAGAAACTACCTTGAACTAGTTTTACACTAGGATTGCCACAAACTGCTCCTCTGATAATATAGCCTTTGTTGAGGAGTTTTTTTAGAAGCCACGAGGCGATTAATACCCCTACTCCAGTCACACAAATTATTTTCTCTGATCTCATGCTTTATTTTAGGATGCATTTTGGAGCAAGCAATGATTAGTGAATGGCTATGTTGGGCTTCTTGTTATATTATTTTTAACCCTAAAAGGCTTAAAAATTATTATTTTACTGTGAAGAAGATTTCATGCCCGAGTGCCACTCTTAGTCTTGGATTTTTCAATTCTTGTAGGGTTCGGTTTGCACCATCATTCTGTTGGAGCCTTAGATCTCCTTGTTGTTTTTCTCTTGGAGTTTAGCCACTTTTCGCTTAATCTTAACTATCTTCCCAAATAAATTCTCATAGATAAGAAAATCAGTAATAAAAAGGGCCTTAAATCAACATGAAATGCAATTATGAGAAATTCTATAAGCACAAACAACCCTAAAATCAGGTTTGGGCCATGTTTTCACGAAGGTTGTGAATGAAAATGCTATTATGGGAATACATAACCCTCAAATAGCCTCAAAACAACAATACATTCATATTTATTGGAAATATGGGAACTTCTTAGATGAATTTGGCTTTTTTGAAAGTGAACTGCAATTCTGGGCTCCTCTCAGCCCTCACACAGCCTTTGTTTTCAAATTTGGGTGGCACTTTGAGTCATAGTTGCAGTAAAACACATTTTCTAGCACTTTGGAGCATTTATTGGAAATTTTAGGCATGTTGCAGCCTCTTAAAAAACCTTAAGGTCAAATATGGGCATGTATTGGGGTCAAAACAACCCTAAAGGCTAAAACTGTGATAGAAAACAACAAAACGAAGCTTTGTTAAGTTCTGGGTGGTTTTTGAAGCATGTACAATAGTTTTAAGGAGGTTATGAGCATGCATTTGACTGGAATAAGCAATAAACTAGCAGTTTCAAGCCAAATTTCAACGTTAAAGGAAGCACCAGAAGGCCACACCCTTCTTGCATTCTACTCCTCGCATGTAGAACAAATCGTTGGCCTTTGGAGTAGTATTTCCATGCCCTGGCTAGTCTTGGGATGTCCAGCTTTATTATGAAAGGGTAACACTCTTTTATATGCCATTAATGAGAGGTATTACATACTTGGAGGTCACTTTATGGAAGCAGTCCCTCTTGGAGGTCAAATGGATTGTTTTGTGGACATTGTTTGTAGAATCCATTTGCATTTGGAGCTGATTGAGTGCCATGTGGAAACTCACATTATTTCCAAAAGGAATCTTGGACCATGTAAGGGATATCAACTTTATATTTTTGTGGGCCATGGGGATGGAAGAAAACGCCTTTGATTGGGTTGCATAGGAAAAAAATACAAAACCCAAAAAAGTAGGAGGATGGGAAATCAAAATTGGTTTTGTCTTTGCTTGGACATTAGCAGCGAAGAATGTATGGAAGCTTATAACCGGCAATTTTTTTTGGTTCTCTCTGATGATTCACAAATATATAGCTCGTATCTCTATGAAGGAGTGGATAAGAAACCTTGAGAAATATTCAAATAACTCTTTAGTTGTGTGGAAAGTGATGGTGCTTGCAATTTCAGTACTAGGGAGATGGTTGGTTTGGAAGGTGGGTGATAGGGCAAGGGTCAAGCTTGGAGAATATCAATAGATTGGGAGTGAAAATCATAAACTGGTAGGGACTTTGGTTAATTCATTAAGGTCAATTGGGCTTTATCTTTAAGATAAGCAGTTTTAGAGGTGCCAATTGACTATGAGGGCCAGGAATGGCTAAGTGCAAAGGATATAGGGCTCTAGAGGGGAGGCATTATGAACTAGAATGGATATAATATCAAAAGTATTAGGTCAATACATATTAGAATCTATGATCATGGGGATGTCTAAGAATCTAATGGAGGGAAGTATACTCCTAAGTTGGCATACTTAGCTATAAGAGAACTATAGGCTATGCAGAAGCAGTGTTGGTGTTTCCCTTAATTTGGAGATTCAAGTGCCCACTGAAAACCAGGTTATTTTTGTGGCTTGTGCTCATAATAGAGTTCCCACTTGGGAACTAATGTAGAGAAAGAGTTGGCAAGGTCGTAGAAAATGCCCACTATGTAAGGTAAGTTTGGAATCTACAAGTCATTTGTTTACTGAATGCTTATTATCAGTAGTTGTTTGGGCATAAATGAAATGATCCATATGCACTCAAGGCTTATGGTTTGGATCCTTAGTCAATGGTTGTCTAAACAGTTGGTGTGAAAACTCAAATCTGAAGAAGTATAGAGCACTCCCCCTACTCTATCTCCGGGGAGTGTGGCTAGAAAGAAATGGTGAATTATTTCAAGGTAAGTTAAAATCCTCTCAATTACTAGCTACCCAAAGCATGAGCATTCTAGAAATATTTAAACAAGGATATTCAGGCGAATGTCATAGATTGGAGGTTCTTAAAATTGAAGATAAATCTGAGACATGGGATTATTTTGATGGTGTAACTCAAGGAGAATCCCTTGTGATAGGTATAGGAGGTATTTTAATATTTTATTTTTCTCAAGCACTCATTTAATAAATTTAAAAGCAACAATAGGAACACACACTTACAATAAATCATAATTGTTGGCACTAAAACTAATTTTGTCACTACCAATTGGTAGAAGAGTGCAAATATACATAATATTCTTCTCTTGTCACTACTTGAATAAGTGATGTTATTGAAGAAATATTTGATATAAATATCTTTCCACCATCTCTATCTAGAAAAGAATACAGAGGCAAACAAATTATCGAGGTTGGGTCTTTGATAGGGAGCCAGTCAATGGCACCTATGAGAGAGAAAATAGGGTCAATACATAGAATTTGATCTTGTTCCTTTTGTATAGTCTAGATTTCTAGATAGACTCAAAGATGTTTTCTTTATTGATAAAATCAAAGTCTAGTGACTCTTTTCACTGATGTCTAGATGGGAATTGTTATAAACTGTATAGAGGATAGTTGGATGGGGGGTTAACCATCTCAAATTACAAGTTGTTCAAATGTGGGAGAAGGGGGAGGAAATCCCATATTAGCATATCCCAAATGAGAGCCTTTCTAGAGGGTCAGTATGGGAAATAGTTAATTGTTTTGGGTTATTAGAGCAAGCCAAACCCCCTCTATTGGTTCACGATGTTATGTATCATTGAACTGTAGAGGATTGAGCAAACCCAATAAAAAATTGTCCCTTAAGATGTTCGTGGAGGTGCGCTACCCAAATATTATTTTTCTTCAAGAATATATGGGTGAGGGGTGTAAAATTGTGATTCACTTAAAAAAACTTCTGTGTGGGTGGTATTTTTTCTATTTTGATGCAAAAGGTAGATTAGTGGGGTTAATTTCATGATTGAAAACTAGGAAACTTGAGTATGCTAGGTATATGTCTGAACCTATTCTCTTTGGACTTGAGCAAGGTCCTAGAAAATTCCCATTGTGTACAGTAATTTTGGAATCTATAAGTCATTTGTTTACTGAATGTTTATTCTTAGTAGTTGTTTGGGAAGAAACAAAATGATCCATATGCACTCAAGGCTTATGGGTTGGATCCTTAGTCAATGGTTGTCTAAACGTTTGGTGTGAAAACTCAAATATGAAGAAGTATAGAGCACTCCCTCTACTCTATCTCTGGGGAGTGTGGCTAGAAAGAAATGGTGAATTATTTGAAGGCAAGTTAAAATCCTCTAAGTTAGTAGCTATCCAAAGCATGGTCATTCTACAAAGATTTAAACAAGGATCTTCAGGAAAAGGTTAGAGATTGGAGGTTCTTAACATTGAAGATAAATTTGAGACATGGGATTATTTTGATGGTGTAACTAGAGGAGAATCCCTTGTGACGGGTGTAGGAGGTATTTTATTTTTCTCAAGCACTCGTTTTATAAAGTTTAAAGAAACAATAGGAACAAGCACTTACAACAAAGCATAATTGTTGGCAATAAAACTGATTTTGTCACTACCCATTGTTCACCTTCTTCATTCATGGCCTGTGGAAAACATTATTTGACAGAGCTTAGAAATCAGTGTGAACAACATGATAATGTAGGGAAAGGGATTTTATCAATGAAGGAATGCATTTGGAGGATTTAGGAAAACTTGATTTTAGAAGACAGATTTTTGGGGAAGAAGAGTTTCAAAGGTATATCAAAGCTCTCACCTTGGTTTCTTCTCCATTCAAGATATTTCAAGGTGCTTTTGAAGATTATTGTTTCATTGACTTGTTTTAATTTCTAAGGAGTCAAAGACAAAAAAAGTGAATACAGAGAGAGAAATAGATATCCTAGAATTAAAGCACCGATGCTAGAGGCAACATTAACCACTTTTAACAATCACCTCACAAAACTAATAGAAAAGGATGTTCAAAGTTGATCTCATGTCCCGTATGATGTCAAGAGGACAAAATGAAAGTTACCCAACAAAACATAGAAAGATACAAATATAAATGACATGAATTAGCAATGGCACCTGTGATTAGCATAGAACTAGTGATGTTACTTTTCTAGAGTATTCAACCCTAGTATTTCAGCTCCAATATTTGAAAACAACAATAAGACATGTGGAAGAAAGGTTAACATGTAATTCACAGTGGCGTCAAAGAGAGACCGGATAGATGCAGTGCAAAATCTCGGAGATGACTTCATGAGACCCACTTTTCCAATTCGTTGGTGCAGAAATCCACTAGAAATGCTCACTAAGTTTTTTTGACCCAAAATCCGACAGCGAAAAAGTCAAATTTGCTACAACCTGTGGTTGACTATCCAACAATTCTAGTCTTTTTTTATCGTCGGTGGGATATCAGCTAAAATTCGACATAGTTCAAGACGTCGGATATTCGACTGCGATACCTTGTCGGTTAACCAACTTCCTCCAGCTTCACAGGTAGTTGGATTACCATCCTTTTGCCATCAATTATGCATTGGTTTAGTCATCGGTTAAGCGACATGTTTTCCATAAACATGTCGGATTAGGTCATCGGTTAAGCAACGTGTATGCCATACACGGAATCCGACGTTCCGAGCCGTCGGTCGTATTACAAAACCGTCGGATATTACTATACATTCATCGGATTGGGTCATCGGTTAAGCGACATGTATACCATACAAAAAAAATGGAATCCGACATTCTGAGCCGTCGGTAGTATTGCAAAATTGTCGGATATTACCATACTTTCATCGGATTAGGTCGTCGGTTAAGGGACTACCCATTACATTTTTTCTTTTTAAATAGCATTTTTCAAATAAAATTTTTCAATTGTTAGAGTCATTGTATTAGAGTCATTGATGTATTAGAGTCATTGTATTAAGCGGCGGAGTCAATCATTATGCAAGTGGACCTACAGGCTAGTGGGTGCCTATTAAGGTGGCACAAAAGACTGTACTCTAAGTCTCAAGTGCTAGTGTCTATGGAACTTACTTTATGGACTACAGGCTTTCCACATAGCAGAATAAAAGGACTGGGAAGTTATGTAACATTGTGGCATATTCGTCACAAAGGTGTGGTAGTGTGCTTCCATTGTGTCAAGGTACTCTTACCTAACTTCTCTAATTTGGTATACTGAGGAGTTTGTATATTCATGTATGAGATCATATTCATTGAATAAGGCTCATTAGATAGTTAACGGGTAGTTACTTAATGTAAAAGAGTCATTTTTATTAAATAAGAACCAGTAGGTGGTTGGTAGTCATTAATTTTGAGATTGCATGTAGTTAGGGTTTTGGTAGTTATTAAGAAACTATTTATAGCGCTAGAAGGATGTATATTGTTTTGTCAAAGATTGGTATTGTATTGAAGCTTTGCTCAAAGGAGCTCATCCTCTCCAAGAGGCCCATGAACATTACTCTCTCTTTTTGAATTTATTAATACAAGTGTTATAGTTTGCAAGTTTAATCTCTTTCTTGCATTTTCTTTTGTTCACTTATATTTATTTGAGGTTAAGCTGGATATTGATTCAAAGGAAATTAAAGAGAAGGTTAAGGATATTGATTCTAGTGCATCATTTACTCAACCTTTGAAGTTATGGAAACTCGAAATTGGTTATGAGGAGCAACAAAAAATCACAACAAGCTCCAAGAAATTGTCAAAATTTAAACAACACGCGTGTGGGTTGTAGAAAGCCAGCATCGTAGCCATTCATTGAGCTCCTCACTGTTTCGAGAATAATTTCATATTCTCTACTGAACAGGGTCAACCACGTGAAGGTGGAAGCTCTTATGGCCCCTCCCCCCCTCCTCACATCACTCTCAATTCCCCATACCCAATGCATGCACTAAAAAAAAACAAATATGTGCAAATTCATCCATATTTTATCATTCACTAAACTTTCATCCATATGTGTGTATTTTATCATGAACTTTCATCCATTATTCATTCAATAAATGCTAACATTCACTAAACTATTGTTTCTGTCGATACACCCATTCATTCAATAAAAGATAACATTCAATAAACCATTCATTAATCATTCATTCAACACATTCATTCAATAAAAGATAACATTCAATAAACCATTCATTAATCATTCATTCAACACATTCATTCAATAAAAGCTGAAATTCAATAAAGGTAACAATTTACTACACTTAATCATTAAAACATTAGAAAATTCATTAAACCATTCAATGAATTTCCGCCATCCAATGATTTTCCACGGTCTTCAGTTTCAGCCTGGAAACGGTTGACGATTCATGGTACGTTTCGCTTCAACTGCAAATGACAAACTCATAGTTCACTATTAAGGTTTGTCTGACAAAGCTGACGGTCAAAGAAATCTTGATAATTAACTATGAGTTTGCCATATTGCAGCTTAAGGGAAATGTAAATATAGAATGAATTGTCACCATTTTCAGGCTGGAACTCAAGACCGCAGAAACACTCCTCGGATGGAGGGCGTGGGTCATACCGAATTGATAAACTAATAGAGGGAAAACGCAATGAGAATCTGAGACGATTGCATAGTGAAATACATACACAATGAATCAAGGTTGAATGTGGTAGCCCGCCATCTCCCATTGTGAAATGCATGCAAAATGAATCAATCTTGAAGGTGGTCACCCTTACCAGCTGCACTTCAAGCTTGAAGGTGGTAGCCTTGGGACTAGACATAGGTCGCAGGTTCGGATCTCTTCAGTTCAGTTCGTACCCTATTATTTTTTTTATGCAAACTATATGTTTTCTTTAATTTGTTGTTGACTTTAATTCCCTAGCGTAGGAGGAGCCATTATGGTCAAGTTGCATTCCTAAAAAAAAGATGAACATTCACAATAAGCAACATGTCTCTAATTGTTGTCGGTGTATGCTAGCTTAGTTGCAAATATCATGCTTTAGAAGAAGCCAGCCTTGAATGGTAAATATACCAATTTGGAAGGGTTTAATGTGAAGTTAAGGATATTGATTCCAAGGAAATTAAAGAGAAGGTTAAGGATATTGATTCCAGTGCATCATTTACTCAACCTTTGATGTTGTGGAAACTGGAAATTGGTTATGAGGAGCAACCAAAAATCACAACAAGCTCCAAGAAATTGTCAAAATTTAGACAACACGTGAGTGGGTTGTAGAAAGCCAGCATCGTAGCCATTCATTGAGTTCCTCTCTATTTCGATAATAATTTCATATTCTCTACTGAACAAGGCCAACCAAGTGAAGGTGGAAGCTCTTATGCCCCCCCCCCTCCTCACATCACTCTCAATTCCCCATACCCAATGCATGTACTTGAAAAAAAAAATGTGCAAATTCAAACATATTTCATCATGAACTTTCATCCATTATTCATTCAATAAATGCTAACATTCGCTAAACCATCATTTCAGTCGATCAACACATTCATTCAATAAAAGATAACATTCAATACACCATTCATTAATCATTCAGTCAACACATTCATTCAATAAAAGTTCAAATTCAATGAAGGTAACAGTTTACTACACTGAATCATTAAAACATTAGAACATTCATTAAACCATTTATTCATTCATTAGACCAAAAATAGTGGACGATATATTGTTATCAAAAATATTTATACGTTGTTTCTCCTATCCTTCTTTTTATAAGTTTTTCTTCTCTTCAGTGGTATATAATCTATGAGAGGACCATCTACATCATCTGGACTTTTTCTTCCAGTTCTTGCTTCTTTAGCAGGCGCTTTTGGTGATGTTTGCAATATCCTACCTGATTGTTGTTCTAGACCTGGATTTTGAGGCAAGGGGTTCGGATTTGCTGCAACGATGTGAAAATGTTACATCGTTATATTTTGCTGTTGTAATGACAAGTTTTTCATTTAAAAAAATTCATTACAAAGGTGTTTTTTTACTAGGTGTGACCAAATCATGTTGTTGATGTTCTTGTCCAGTCTCAACCTGTACAGTTTCACCCTCTACATGCTCTACAGTTGAAATACGGTGAACTACAATTAATGGTTACCATTTGCAATGCTATACATAAAATTGCAGCATATGAATAAATTCATTACCGGGATTTGAAGCTTGATCATCGATTTGTTGTTGTCCCTCCTCGACACTAATGGGATCATTACTTTCCTGTTAAAAATAGAGTCAATATTTTACATCAAGTATTTGGAACGAAAATATTCCACAAGTGACAAATCTTCATTAAACTATCTAGATTCTATATACCTATGCACCAAATGGATTGGTACCACAAGACTGTGTCTGCCCAGATAAGCTTCTTCTACGTTCAACAATAGCTCCAAAGCCTTCCTGGAAGCCAAGCTTCATGTCTTCCTCTATGGGTACTTCATTGAATCAATCGGCCTGCATATTTTCTTATCGTCGTTAATTAACATTTTACGGTGCAATAAAACGAAAAATAATTTTCAATTTATTATTTGTATTCATTGTTGGTTTCTCGAAACTTACAAACTATGCCGCCAAATTCGAATAACCACCAGGGACAAGCTTGTGCTGACCTACTTTTTCTAGTCTTGCCTTTGTGGCCTTCGATGTGTCTGGTAGCCTATGCAAGTGTTGAAATACGTTAGATGTTCCAAGTTCGATATAGAAATCAAGGATAATAAGGTTTAGAATTACATTGTGGAAAGTATTGCATACCTCCCTGTGCCTGGTGTTAGCTTGCCTTCTCTTCTCAGAGCCTTCTCCTTTCCATCTTCCACTAGAGCTCTCCACTCTATCGCTGGAATCATTGGTGGGTGCTCATACCTATGGTTTCTTTTGAGGTGTGTCCTATATTGGTCTCAGACAACCTTCACATGTTGAAAATCCTTTTTCAAGACATTGGCATGACTGAAGGTTTTCTCCCTGAGCAGGCCAACCAATTGATTAGTGAGTTCATCTTTTAAATGTTTCGGTTGTCTATCCCACCTTGATTGGATGGTGGGCCCGAAGGTCTCCAAGCAAAAATCATTCATATGTTTATAGAAAACATTGTTTCCTACACAACGATCATGCCATGATCATAATTAGTTGATAAAAAAAGTTTTATCGGTATATTACAATGAAATTATAAACACTAATTAACCTGATCAACTATGATTAATTACCTAGGATCGTCGGTATCTTTATTGGGATGAGATCTTTGTCCACCAAAAATTTTGTCTATAGTGTTCTCGTGCTTTTGAAACGGGAAGATCCTGGAAATGTAGCTTGTTTGACATCAAAATTGATAGGGGACTTGATGTCGACCCCTTCTTGTAGAGGATCTGTTGTGTGTTGGTCAGTAGCGGCTGTTGCGCTCACAGTGGGGGTCCGTGGTGTTTCGGAACGTGTTGCCGACTGTTCGGTCGACAACAATGGTGAAGGATTCGAACTATGTGGAGTCGTTTGGTCGTGATGCGAAGTCTCTCCACGAGCCTCACTGGGGTCAACACCGCCTTGACCAATATTGTGTGGTCCCCTTATAATTCTGTAAATACACACCATGTCTTATACGTTCAATACTATCATATAAAAGAGAACATTGTAAAGATTTAAACGAATTATTCTATGATTCAAGATTCCTCAACTTACTCACAAGTTATTAGATTTATTTTCCAACAATGCAATCCTTTCTTTAATTGCTCTTGTCTGCGGAACCTGGATTACTAGAGAAAGGATTTCTGCAGTATATCTATTCAACAATTTCTCTGCCATCTTTAGTGGGTGTGCGGCTTCAACAATTTTTTCGCAATCGTGAAGCACCCCTACCACTTCAGGGTCTAACGAAAAATCTTGCGATGCTGATTCATACTGCGATTCACTAGTGGGCTGCAACAAACATATATAAAGCACTACTGAGTTCTCTACTGATAGATTCCAAATTTTATATTAATGTATATAACACATCTATCATGATAGATTCGTAAAATTACAACACGGTTTACATTATCATAACGAAACCAGTATATCACATGAAAAATACAAAACAAAATTAACATTATGCTACGTATTATATTGGTACAATTGAAATGAATTATACCTGCGACCTCGAGGATCACAATGCACTCATTGGATCAATGGTCATAGGCGACTTGCCCCGATATGCTAATATCTGGGAGCTGCCCCTAACAACACCCTAATAAAAAAACATAGTGAAAGTCACCTAAATGATTCCAAAACTATTCATAAGAAAACACATCAAAAAAATTATTATTCATATTATATTTTTAATATTACAAAGATGTATACCCGTTGCGTGGACCCTGGTGTGGCTGACCTTATGGAACCGACCTGCATCAAAAAACATAGACTAGAAAATTACGTAAACGAAACCAAAATATTCATTGAAACATTAATATAATGCTAAAACATTTTGACATATCTTAATTATACAATTCAAATTAGGTCTACCTGTTTCCTAAGGGTGTTGTCGTCTGATCAACATTCAACGGGTTTATTTCTCGATCAATGTTCTGCATCAAATATAAATTTCATTACATAAAACAAACCAAGTTATTAATAATGGAAAAAAAAGCAAATAAAAACTCTTTTCTCTTATTATATTTGTACTATTAGAAAGATGTATACCTACTCCGTCGAGGAAGAAGTTATCCTCTGACCATTTGTTGGCAGGGATTTATCCCGGTCACTGACCTGCGAAGTAAATATGGGAAATTTAAACAAAATAAACTAATAGAAAATCGTTATGATGTTTAATTTATTACTAAAAGGTTGCGTAAAATGTTATATAGTAACCTTGTTTGTATCTACTCAGTTGATAGGGTAATTAATAAGCAACTCGTCCCCTGCAGATATTGTTTTAATAGCAACTACAAAAACACGGTTTCCTTCATGCTCCTCAAATTCGTAGTTTGGTTGCTTAATTGTATACCCTGGTTGTGTACTGTTTATAAACCCCGCAATATTCCCTGTGGCCTTTGGCCTTCCATCCATATACAACGTTCCTCCTTTATTTTGATTTTTGTCTTTCAATTGTAAATAGTTTGTTGACAATCCATAGCTACGCATACTTTTTGTATATCGGACAAGGCGCATCCAATCGTTGTAGTTGTATATGGGTCCAACATACTCCATCAATTCTGTACATGTCCCGTAACCGACCAAGATGCAATCCATGGAAAACAACCTGAAACCATGTATCGACGACGGTGCAATTCGATATCTCCTCTCATTCACACAAAAATCAGTGTTCGATGGAGGAAGATCCTTTGGTACCCATTGTTTCACTAAATTTCTATACCTCAAGGGCACCTCTTCGTCATCTTTTGTCTCATCACCATAGGAACATGCCCCCCCTTGACCGTGAAAAAATTCATTGCATCTATGGAATCTTCTTTTGTTTTTTTGACATCTAGTTGATACAATTCTTCTAGACCTACTGGATGTATCACTTTCCTCTAGCCTTCCTAAACTCCCCTCGCTCGAGGAAGACAGATCAGACAAATACCTGTTTGGTTCTACCTGCACCATTGGAAAAAAGTTTAGATTCGTCCGCAAGGCATAGCACCTCTTAAAAGTTGACGTGTATCGCCTTTTATAATTTCACTTGATCCTCATTCCCTTTGTCAACATGTAGGAATTCAAGTGATGATCGGAAGACAACCAATTTATCTTTCTTACGAGTAGAAATTCATGCAATATTTATGAGTTGTTTTTTACTATTTGATTTAACGCTACATCACACATGTAACACACATGTAGCACACATGAAACACTACACATACACGTTACAGGATCTCCTCTAATGTTACAAGTACTGGCTACTTAATGAAAACTATTTACCACATATTTGATTACCTTAGTGTAGACATTTCCTGGAATATACTCAGAAGAGTTACTTTCAGAAATGACTGTGCCTCTTAGAAGCCAGTCAATTCTAGGAACCAAGTGACCCTATGATAGGGCTAGTACAAACCAGAGAGAGAGAGATGACTGGGCTATGGTATGGTCAATCAAAGAAATTCAGTGACAGTAAAAAGGCTCAGTACAAAGACCAACCAGTAAGGTACAAGTAAAAAAAAAAGAATGGGTATAAAGACCCACAACCCTTGGGACTAAGGGGGCGTACACTACCTCAAATGTGGACAAACTACCATAGTTATAACCACAAGAGAAAAAACATAAAAGACGGTCCAAATCAATATATGCAATATCTCCTTGTAACTACCTCATATATGCAATAGCTCCTTGTAACTACCTCTTGAAACTCAAATAGTACCACCAAAAGGTATGATATCATGCAATCTTCCAAACTAAGGTCAGGAGGGTGGTACGAAGTGGGTATAAAGACACATAACAATTTGGAGAAAGTGGGTGTACCTCAAATGTGGACAAACTACCGTAGTACCCACAAGACCTAAAACATAAAAGGTGGTACAAATCACATGATATCCCAATATCAGTAAAACACCCAAAAGGTAAAAGGAAAGGTACCACAAATGTGGACAAACTACCATAGTTATAACCACAAGACCAAAAACATAAAAGGAAATCCAAATAAATATTTGCAATATCTCCTTGTAACTACCACATATATGCAATATCTCCTTGTAACTACCTCATATATGCAATAGCTCCTTGTAACTACCTCTTGAAACTCAAATAGTACTACCAAAAGGTATGATAGCATGCAATCTTCCAAACTAAGGTCAGGAGGGTGGTACGAAGTGGGTATAAAGACACATAACAATTTGGAGAAAGTGGGTGTACCTCAAATGTGGACAAACTACCATAGTACCCACAAGACCTAAAACATAAAAGGTGGAAAAAATCACATGATATCCCAATATCAGTAAAACACCCAAAAGGTAAAAGGAAAAGTACCACAAAAATATTATCGACAAATTGAAAGGACCATAAGAAAATCGACCAAGGTGGGGTGCAACCATTCATCTCTCTCTCAAATGTACCATTGTTCCATATAACTTGAAAGACCATCATCACAGTAAATGGAAAAGTCCACACGGGTGATGTGATCACGTGGTCCTCTAGACTACTCCTACGATCAAGCATTAGTGGCTCCATGAAGGGGTGTTCAGTCCCTTCAGAAGACCATCTAACTCAACCATCTTGAAGACCTAGGAGAAGAGGACATCACACATCATCAAATAAGTATTGGTAACTACTGTGTATGAACTCAAAAACCCTAAAGCAACCGAGCGTGCAGAAGGGGAGCTATGAAAAGCAAGGCTCGCAGGCCAAAAAAACAAGCTCAAAAAAGTATACTGGGACCGATGTCACAGTAAGCAAGCTGAAACAAAAGTGGCCAGAATGCCAACAAGTAGCACTAAAAAGAAAAAGACCCTCTAAAAAGGTGAAAATGCAAGCAAACTTCCTAACTAGGTGCTGGAGACCTCGACAAATCGTATCCTTCGCAAGGTGATGAAATCCAAGTCGAACAATACGAAGTGAGAGACCGAATTTGAAGGATATCCCTCTACCGAAAGGGATCCTGGGTAAAAGATCCCTAGTAGAAAAGTCACTAAGCTACCTCATTCATGATACGTCAGAAAAGGTTTTCGGCACTTCTGCCTTATCACCCTTGTATCACCAGTATGGTGGCCAGAGAATACAAGGAAGACAATGATCGATGTTTCCTTAGGGCTAAGTGGAGTGCGGCATTCCACATAGTCCGTCCGGTTCTCGATCTCGCGGCAGTTTAACCCCTGAAACAACAGGAGGCCCCTCCACAAACTTGTGTATGACCGTGTCAACAAATACTAGAGGATTTTGGTTCCCTAGAGGACAACAACTATGTCTCAGATGATAATGACAAGGGGGAATTATTTGGATGCCTATCCCCGGTGTCCTACCTAACTACCAAATTCTTTTGATTTCCTCAAGTGAGGTTATGGTGTGTTTAGTTAGGGGGTGTAAATTTTAGTGGTTGTATTACTCAATCGGGTGATGGAAGTGAAACTCGTGGTGTGATGACTGACTCAAACCATGCAAATGCATATGAATAAAATAAGCCTTTCCTTTCAATGAATGCTAGCTAAGGTAAGGAGAGAGTTCTTTCAGACTATAACTACTCTTTCAAATTAAATAAATGCAACAAGTGTTCAAGTTCATTCATGGGACCTCAAGGAGAGCTTCAGATATACTCAAGTCATGCAAATGAATTCATCACATAAAACAAAGTGATAATAAATATAAGGAATTGTACATATGCATGTTCATAATTCTCTAAGAACACTTATAACATTCTTCAATCATTCTTCACAAAAACACAAGGATAGTAGAAACAATAAACTACATATAAATCTTCATGAGCTTAATAAAAAAACAGTAACCACAACTAGGGAAGCTATACCACAACTTATTTTTTTATGACTATAAATACAAGAGTATCCTAATCATGAGCAATACATCCTTTACTTTTACATCATGAGCAATACTAATCATTTCCCCTTTAAGTTACATTGAGTACCTTGACATGAATTCCCCCAAGCTACTATATTCTAAGTGTTAAAGGTGCTACAGTACTACCCTAGTCGAAGACTAAAATTGCCACAATCCAAGTCATGATGGTTTGATTGAAGTCTGAAGTATGATGATGCATGCTTACCTTTTATGAATTTACTAACCCTGATCAATGATACAATGAAAGCCAATTTTAAGAAGATGAAGACTTTAAAACAAACCATAATAGCCTGAAATACTTCCCAAACCAGAATAGCAAAAATGGGTAAGCAAAATCAAAGTTCCGTTTTCCGTCGAGGTGGCTTACAAATTGATTTAAATTTGACCGCAATGACACCAACCGCAATTTTAGGCCTATATAATTATGTTCCTTATATATATATATATGTTTCCAGTCCATCAAATGTTTCGTTACTTTGTACCCTGGGGCCACTTTCTGGAAATTATCATCTTCAAGCAACCTCGACGGAAAACAGAACTTCGATTTTGCTTATATCATGATGATAATGGTGTTATAGGATCTATCTCACATGATTCTACTTCATAATGGGATGGGGCCAATTAATCTTACTTTCAAAAATCATATGGTGGCAATGATTGATACATTCTCATTCCTCACATTCTACACTGCCCAAACTTTTCTAATTGTGTGAAAATTGAAGCTTTCAATTTTATCCAAACCATGTGAGGAGAACTTGACCTAATTGCAATTTTTATAATCTACATGGAAGGATATGTCAATTTATAGACATGGCAATTTTTAGCCATAGTATAGTTATCAACCTAATCCTTCGCATATCAGGGCAATTTAAAGAGGATGATGATTTGGTTGACATCCATACCACATTGATCTGTAATTTGCTGTTGATTTATTTAACACGCAGATTGTAGGACTTGAATCTGGGTGAGACCCAATTCTGCAACAAATTTCAAAAGATAGAAGAGCAAATTGAACTCACCCATATTGTTTTTCCTAGCTCCCAAGTAGGATTTATCTATGAAGAAATGGCTATCGAAGATATATAGAGAAAACCTGATCTTGCACTACTCTATGGAGATTTGACAGGTCCCATGAAAAAAACTCCAAGTCATATCTGGATTCACTGCTACTTCACTAAACACAGGGAACCTTCAAAACTACAATGTGGGTGGCCTTAAGTCTTGTTTTCTACACTCACGGTTTGGTTGGTTAACTTAACATCCCTCCAATTCACAACAAATTTTCGTGGCATTCATTTAATTTGGTAGAGGCTAAGGCATTCATTTTAAAATCGGAGATGGAGGCTGCTTCCATGACGAGACTTGAGGAAAGTTCAAAGTATGGTGATTTTAGTTTACAAAAATTAATACTTCGGGACTGTTTTGGGACTGAGGTCTGCTCAAGAGAGGCTACAGCTTGTTATATGAGTTGAAAATTGGGTTAGGTTAGGGTTTGGAGGAGAAAATTAAAATATTTATACTTTAATGCATAAATAAATTCCTAAATCAATGCTAGAAACAAAATAGTACAGTTGTGACAAGGTAATATAAATTTAAACATAATTTTCATCTCTTTCAACTTTAACACTCCAAAAGGTCCCTGTGTTAAAGTTGAAGTAGACAAGGACAATAAATAACAACAGAATTAATAAAGTAATGAACAAGTTAAACATAACTAACAACTAGCATCAGTAATGCTAGTTTAGACCTTCCTTATAATCAGATATATTTTTCAATAAACCCTTTCTGCAATAGCTGACAGCCACCAGGGATCAACAACGTATGCCCCAGCAAGGCCCATAGGCTCAGAGTAGAGGCCAAAGACAGTTTGGATAGTCCTGTTCCTATGGATACTGATTCTGAAGATAAGCATAATGACGGGGTTGGAACTAGTGGATTGTCTCTTGAAAATATGAGTAATGAACGCTATCTAAAATTAATCATTTCACATGCCATGGTGTTTGTGCATCTGGCAATGGAAATTCCTGAAACTCGTAGAATATTTGTTGAGTAAAATGGCATTGAAGCCCTTATGAGGTTCTTGACTCTTCCAAGTATTCCGCTATCTTCAAAAGGGATGTCTGTAGCTGTGCACACGGTTGCAGCTTGCAAAGCATTCACACAACAACACTCAGTTGCCCTTGCAAGGGTATTTTGTGCTGATGTGAAGGAACATCCCAAGACTACATTAAATGTCTTGGATCATGTTGCAGGGACTAATTTATTAGCTGCAAAAGATGGATTGAATAGGAAAGTATTTTGGTGCTTGTTTGTGGTACAATTTTTTGTCTTTGTAGCTGATGATACTAAAGAGAATCGATGGTTGGTAGCATTAACGACAGAGTTTGGAAATGATAGCAAGGATGTGCTTCTTGATATTGGGATTATTTGTTGTTAGCTCATATTGGTGCTTTAATGCAATAATGGAAACCTTAACTCGAGCCTGTGTGAATACAAGTACTCAGTCACAGTGAGAGCTTGGTAACTCTGCTTTATCGGGGTCATTAGTAATATCCCCCACCCCCTCTATTCACCCATCAATCTAAAAAAAATAGTAGATGCAATAAGATAAAAATACCCCAATGTAGATTGAATTACCCATGAAACCCTCTTAGAAGATCAAATTAGCAATGAAAGCACAGTGATTTGCTACCAAATTTATAAATTTGTCAAATCAAAACAATTTAGGGCTTGGTACTCACAGACCTGGGAGGCATTTCCATCTCTTATAGTTTATTTGCTTGGACTCCAAACGGTCGCCTCTCCCAATGCTTGCTCGTTGGGTCACTGCCACTGCTTGGTCGTTGGCCCACTCCCTCTCCCGTGCCACAATCACAAACCGCCTCTCTGGCCACAATCGAACAGTCCAACCCAAATCGATAGCAGGTCCAAATCGCAGAGGCGCAGGTCCAAATCGAGGGTCACTCCAAATCGAGGTCAGTCGAGGTCACTCCAAATCCAAATCGCAGGTTTGTGAAATGCATATGGTCACCGGCTTTTATATTTGTTCAATATATATGTTATGTAATGTTTGTGTTTTGGTTTTTTTAATTTGTTTTTAATTAAATATATATATATATAACATTATATATAACAATTAAAATTTAAATGTTATATATAATGTTATATATATATTTAATTAATAACAAATTAAAAAACCGTTGTTATATATTTATGTTGTAATTTTTTTTATTAATGTTTAAATTCTATTTATTATATAATCATTTTTTTAATTTTAATTGGTTTTTTTTGTTATATATAATGTTTTTTTTTAATTGTTATATATAAGGGGCTTAAAAACAATGATACAATATTTTTAATTTCATATATTATTTTGTTCAAAAGTATGACAATATGATCACACATTGGATGGGAGGATACGTCGATGAAGCAATGGGATGCTATGATCATGCTCTCTCATTTGTGATTCCAATAAATCCATGGTGATATGACATAATCTTATTATCCATCCACACTGAGAACAATATCACGCCCTCTCGTTTCAATGGAAAACATGTTAGTTTTCCGAGAGTAATCACCCATTTGAACATTAATGAGGAGAAATAAATACTAGTCAAATAATTAGGGGAGATATAGGGTTCTTCACAGGGTTAGGAAGAAAAACTTCCTCAATGATGGGAGGGGATTCCTTTTGAGTTATTCCATCAAGTTCATCATCATAAATGTCCTCAAATATGTCCACAAATAATTGATGTTCCTTACATCTATTCTCAAGAGAATATCTTTCATTACAATTGTAGCATAGAACCTTAAGTTGATGTTCCTCCATTTTGTCCTATGCCAACTTATGGACCTTGAAAGGTGGAAGAGGTTGTTGGAGAGCCACCATAGTTGGGGAAAGGAAATGAAATAAAGTTGGGGATTTTGGACTGAGCATAGGATATAACATAGGCATGACAATAAATATTATTGTCCTCCAACCACGTAGTAGGGTGGTTCACCTCTAAGTGGGATTTAATTTCCTCTTTAAGACCAGTAATTATAAGGAATTGCTTAAAAAATAATCAATTAATTTTTATGAAAAAACAAATGAACTTTGATGACTCCTATAATGAATTTCATTAGGTAATAAAATATTACATTAAGGGAAAGTTAGTGCTTCATTTGATCGATCGAACCAACCAATTCGATCTGACCCGCCAAACTTGTTTAGAATTAATTCAGAAAAATGAGGCGTCATACTATTGGAAGGGTCAGAAAATTAGAAGTGATTCTTGGTTTCCATTTTGCTAACTAATTGAGTGAGAGAATCAACCATTTTTTGTATGTCCTCTATAGTTTACATGTTATGAGTGTTTATCATGGGACTATTAGGTCCATCAAACACGTTAGTGATGATTTATCCCAACACAATCAACGAACTAAGAGGATTTCCTTGTGAGGGTCCATAAGCAATGGTACTAGCGAGTCCACAAAAGAATAAGTTATTTCAGAGTGAAACCATGATGATCAAATTACTCCTTGTTGAGTATAATTAAATGGTTTTTAATGCTCCATTAATGGTTGGTGGTAGTCATTTTTTAGTCTAGAAACACTCCCACACCGTAAATGCATGCATCTAGGCTAACCATGCCAAATTTCAGTCCAAGCCAACACATATTTAAAAAATTTCGACGTTGGCCCCATGTATCACATTATTTAATTTATAGGTATGGTTTCTGATGCTACAATGGTGAGTGTCATTCATTCAAGTCTTGAAACCCTCCCACACCGTCAATGCATGTGTCTAATATTAGACTTCTGACCTTAAAAGAATCCAACGAGATCGCTAAATCATCGACGACAAAAACCGTTGGTTTTTCTAGGTAATAACTGCGTCGCATATCATATAACGATGATGATCATGATGAAGATCATGATGATGATGACGATGATGATGAAGACGATTGATGATGACGATGATGATGACGATGATGATGAAGACGATGATGATGACGACGATGATGATGATGATGATGATCGATGATGACGATGATGATGATGAAGATGATCGATGATGATGATGATGATGACGATGATGATGAAGATATTGCTGATGATGATGATGATGATGATGGTGAGGATGATGACGATGATGCTGATCACAATGATGATGATGATGATGATGGTCGTGACAACGACGATAAACATGATGTTGCTGATGATGATGATGATGAGAATGATGAAGATCATGATGATGATGATGATGACGATGATGAAGATGACGATGATGATGAAGAAGATCGATAATGATGAAGAAGATCGATGATGATGACGATTATGATGAAGACGATCGATGATGACGATGATGATGATTACGACGATGATGATGATGATGATGATTGATGATGATGATGATGATGATGAAGATGATTGATGATGATGACGATGATGATGAAGATATTGCTGATGATGATGAGGAAGATGATGATGATGATGATGGTGAGGATGATGATGATGATGATGCTAACCACAATGATGATGATGATGATGATGATGGTGGCCGTGACGACGACAATAAACATGATGCTGATGATGATGATGATGATGATGATGAGAATGATGAAGATCATGATGCTGATGATGATGACGATGATGAAGATGACGATGATGATGAAGACGATCGATGATGATGAAGATGATCGATGATGATGACGATGATGATGAAGACGATCGATGATGATGATCATGATGATGACGACGATGATGATGACAATGACGATCGATGATGATGATGAAGATGATCGATGATGACGATGATGATGATGAAGATATTGCTGATGATGATGAGGAAGATGATGATGATGATGATGATGAGGATGATGACGATGATGTTGATCACAATGATGATGATGATGATGGTGGCCGTGACGACGACAATAAACATGATGCTGCTGATGATGATGATGATGAGAATGATGAAGATCATGATGAAGATCATGATGAAGATCATGGCGATGATGAAGATGACGATGATGATAAAGATGATCGATGATGATGAAGATGATCGATGATGATGATGATGATGATGATGACGATCGATGATGATGATGATGATGAGGATGACGATGATGATGATGACGATGAAGACGATAGATGATGATGATGAAGATGATGAAGATATTGTTGATGATGATGAGAAAGATAATGATGATGATGATGATGAAGATATCACCCAAATGCTAATCACAATGATGATGATGATGGTGGTGGCCGTGACGATGATGATAAACATGATGCTGCTGCTGATGATGATGAGAATGATGAAGATCATGATGATGATGACAATGATGAAGATGACGATGATGATGAAGATGATCGATGATGATGAATACGATCGATGATGATGACGATGACGATGAAGACGATCGATGGTGACGATGATGATGACGACGATGATGATGATGATGACGATCGATGATGATGATGATGACGATGAAGATGATCGATGATGACGATGATGATGATGATGATGATGAAGATGATGAAGGTGATGATGATGAAGACGATGATGAAGATGATGATGATGACGATGATGATGAAGACGATGATGATGACGATGATGATGAAGATGATCATGATGACGACGACGATGATGATGATGATGATGATGTTTGAGTCTTGATAATTGTGCATTTCCTTACTAAGATTCTCTTTGTTTCAAGAATAATTTAATATTCTCTACTAAACAGGGCCAACCACGTGAAGGTGGAAGCTCTTATGGCCCCTCCCCCCCCTCACATCACTCTCAATTCCCCATAACCTGAGAAAAATATCTATGTACACTAGAAACTTTAAATGTGTTTTTTGACATACCCTAAAACAAGCAATGTTTCTAATTATATCATATAGGAAAATGGAAACTCACTATGAAACAATTAATTTATTATTACTGCATACCTCGTAAAATTCAATGGTCTTCATCATCTTCTTCATTTGGGTCATCATCTGTACTATCATCCGATGATCCAGATTCAACATTATAAGAATTGGCCATATCATCCTCGTCGTCGATGTCAGTTACGATCAACATGTCATCATCGATATCATCTTCATGGACATTGTCTGATAGCACATCATCTGATTCAATAAGTTCTTTGACATCTTCTTCTGGACCATGATCATCTAACTCATGTTGATCATGATCATCTTCTGTGGTGTCTTCTTCTTCGAGAATGTATTCATTACCTTCATCAACATTATACTTTACCGGCCCTCCCCTTGGATCTTGTCTCACAGCAAATGACCAACCCGCTCTACCTGGAACCTCAGAGTAAAATACCTGTTCACATTGGGTTGGAAGAACATAGGGCTCCGTTCCTGGCTCAAACAACCTTGTATTTACCATGGTAAAACCATTATCATGTTCAATAATTGTTCTATCGGGATCACGTTGATTCAATCTACAGCTGTACCATTTGACAATGAACAGAAATACCTTGAAGGAGTTAAAGTCACACTGAAGAATGTCTTTTAGATACCCATAGTATCAATTTTCAGATAGTTCTGGATGTTTGTCACTTCTAGAAGAAACATTGGTCACCTCAAAGACTGCAGATATCCCACAATCAGATTTTTTCTTTGTTTCATCCAACTTTTTGATGCGATATCTACATCCATTGCACCACATAGCCTTATGGTGTTTTACCTAGCACAACAAGCCATACAGGAAAAGATTACATAATGATAAATCCATATTTATGATAAAGTAGTGCATGTTTATTATAATGCCATAAAAGGAAAATAACCAGCGTGACGTACAACGACAATATTTAAAGAAATAAATAAATAGTGCCATTGATTAATATGATTACCTACTTATCTTTTAAACCTCTTGCTAAATCAATTTCCCTTTGTGTTACATTGGTGTCTCCATTGCGATGTGCAGCTTTAACCAATGAAGCCACACCTTCCCATGATATTCCATGACCAGATTGTTCACATTTTTCGATCCATACCTTCATCCAGTCAAGATTGTTTGCGATGTATAAATGAATCGCATCCCACTCTTGACCAACTGTTTGATGACAATAAAATTAAAATTCAATGAAAATGTATATTAGTCACTTAAAAAAGTATATAATTACAATATAAAATGATGCAAAATACTGAATAAAAAAATAAAATATATATGTATGATATATAAACATAAAAATCACCAGTGAAATGTGTTATATTACCTTTCACCTTCCTTGATCTACCTTTCCCCTTCAGGTACTCCCCTTTGAAATCGTTTTTGGAGTCTAGATCACAAATGCAACGTAAATGCTTTGACTCCAATATAGGAATATATTCACTAATGTACAACATGTTTTGGTACACCATATATCCCTCCATCATAAAACCCTCAGCATATGCTCGTTGTCTGACCAAACCCTTCATAAATTTCAAGTGCCTCTCAACCATCCACATGGACCTTGAGTGCGCAGGTCCACACAGTTCAATCTCCTCAACTTGGTGTATGAGGTAGTGTTCCTGTGCATTGAAAAATGCTGAAGGTAGATGCTTCTGCATTTCACACATGAGATGAGGAATTTCTCTCCTCCAATACTTCATGTCCCCCCTCGGCATGCCCATGCTCCCTACAATGTTTTGTGTCTATTGTGATCAAAATTCTTCTCCTCTTAAAGCCTTTGCATTGATTACATGGACAATAACATTTACCATCACCCCTTCTTTCAACTCCTTCCCACAATCTAGCAAGCAATTGTCGATTTTGTTCGTCTGGATCAGGAATATTCATAGTTGACATTTTCTCGTAAAGAGCTTAAATGAAGATTATTGATCTTAGAAAATGAAGCTCTAGAGTACTTTGCTCACTTGAATAACAAAAACAATGAAAAACAGTCCGCCGATCAAAAAAAAACATCCGCAAACCGTTGCTGGTATGGCAAACATGTCGGAATGGTTTCATATTTATAAATTGAAAAAGTCAAAAAGTCAAAGATACGTCGGATATCCAACGACACTAATCTAGTTACCGTTGGGAAAAAATCCATCGGATATCCGACCTCTTCAGGTTTGAAACAGAGTCGATTATCCGACATTCAAAGCGTCGGATACCTGAATAGGCGTCAGATATTAGCAGAGCCGTCGGATAGCCTACGAGCCTCATTGGATATTCAAAAGGACGTCGGATATCCGACGGGCACCTCTCAAAATTTAAAAAAAAAAAGAAGTAATTTTCAAAGAAAAATCCGACGACACAGTCCATTTCGTCGGAGGTCGTCGTATTTGTTTGTCTGATTTTGTGTTCAAATCTACTAGTGGCTAGTCAAATTCAATGTTATTACCACATCTTGTTTGTCATTTAATAACCACGCATAAAATGTGAAAACCCATCAGGGATGCCGAATGGGTCTGAGAAAACCCATTGAGGAGGCCAAATGGGGCTTTGTAAACCGTCAATGCTCGAAATCGAGGGAAAATGGGGCTCTTTAACCCATCATTGCTTGTAAACCTTCAATGCTTGAAATTGAGGGAAAATGGGGCTCTGTAACCCGTCATTGCTCGAAATCGTGGGCGATTCGAGCTCCAAAAATTGTCATTACCTAAAATCGAGGGTGAATAGAAGCTCTAGAAACTACCATCCATGGAAATGAAGGGAGAATGCTACTATAGGAACTGCCATAGCTAGAAATACGGGGGTGATTGAGACAAAAAAGGAAGAATTTCTAAAAATCGTGGGGCGAATGGCAGATCCAGGTCAAATTTGAGTGGGCTAATTTTTATTTTTGGACCATTTCTCACATAGTGACTTGGGTTAAACATATTCGATTTTTTTTTTGAAAAATAAAAAAGGGGCTAATTAATATTATTTATAAAAAATTATTTCTATATAAAAATTCGCCCAAGGAAAATTTTGACCCCCTTTTAATTCGCCTTTGGGCTAAATTTTTCCCTTAAAATTATCCCTGGCTAGAAGTCTATCCAAACCTTTCCCCTTTACCAGCTTAGTAAGCTTGATGTCAACATCATACTCCATGATTTTAGTTATCCATCATCCCCTTTTTCCTTCACTGTCAGGCTATATTAAGATCTCTTTGACTCTAGCGTTAGGTACATAAGCTATGATTTTAGAATGCAGAATGTAAATTCTAAAAAATTTCAAAGCCTTGACCAATGCATAATCCTACTTTTCCAATATACTATATTTCAATTCTGAATCCCCCAAGGTCTTACTAAACAAAGCAATAGGCTATTCTAGTCCTTCTGCATTCTTCTATAAAAGAACACCTACTACAGTATCTTGAGATGCAAAAGAGAAAGTCATAAAATATTTTGAAAAATATGTACTTACCAACACTGGAGCTTCTGTGAGAGCTTGTTTAATTTTTTCAAATGAAGATCTAGCTTCAGCTATCCACCTTACTTCTTGATCCCTTTTTAACATTGATGTTATCTTCTTTATAGTCTCTGCAAAGTTAGGGATAAACCATCTTTAAAAATTTATCTTTCCAATAAATGACTGAACATCCTTTTTACTTCTCGGAATACTAATTTTAAGAATATCTTTAACACATCCAGGATCTATCTTGATTCCATTTGCTGAAACTATATGACCTAAAAGTTTACCCTCTTGGACAACAAAATGAGATTTCTTAGGATTTAAGGACAATCCATATTTTCTTCACTTCAAGAATGTTTTCCTAAGATGCTTAAGATGCTCTTCATCAGAACTGGAAAAGACGGTAATATCATCTAGATAAATTACCACCAAATTTTCTTTTTCACCAGCAAAGGCTATATCCATAGCTCTTTGGAAAGTTGCACCTGCATTCATAAGACCAAAGGGCATTTTGTCATACATGAAAGTCCTCGATGGAGTAGTAAATGTTGTTTTTTCCCTATCATCTGGATGCACTGCAATCTGATTATACCCTTAGAGCCCAATATTCATTGATATTCTTTGAGCACTCACCACCCTCTATAAAATCTATTCACTCTTGGGCAATGGATAATTATCTTTACGAGAAGACCTATTCAAATTACGAAAATCGACACGTAGCCTGAGTTCACCATTTTTCTTACGTATTGGTACCAAATTAGCTACCCAAGAAGAATATCTGAGAGGTACTGTAATCTTTGCAACTAATAGTTTTTTAACCTCTTTTTCTATGACTGGTAGCAATGTTGGATTAAGTCTCCTTAATTTCTATCTAAAAGGCTTAGTATTTGGATTTAATGGAACCTTGTGTTGGATTATACTCGTATCATAGGTCTTCAAATCCTCATAGGACCATGCAAATATATCAACAAATTCTTTCAGTAACTTGACATACTTGTTTCTTTCTCCATTTGAAAGTCCTATAGAGACTTTAAGCATTTTAGGTTGATCCACAGTACCAATATTACAACTTAAGACATTTTCTTCTGAGGACTACATAGTAGGCTTCAATAGAGTAACATCTTTAGAAAATAGTCTTTTAAGGGGAACAAGACCTTTTGGAATAAAATTTCCTATCAATTCAATTATTTTATGATCAACAATTGAATTTTCAGAGTATGTAGCATTATCATCAAACTCATTATCCTGATCTTGATCAATTAATGAAGTAGAGAACTCACTAGTCAATTCCAATTTTTTTTTAATTTCCAAATCATCTTGAAATACCCTCCATTGTTTGATGTTATATGTCACTGAAGGTTTGTACTTAACTTCAATGGGATATTTCAACTGAGTTTGTTTTGGAATTCTGCAATAAGTGGCTGCCAAAACCAATGAATCTATTGTTTGGTTATGATCCCTGGGAATAAAAGATATATTGAAAGCTAGAAAGAAATTATCCACCATATCCCATACCCCATTCCTGTACACTTTCAACAATTCATCTTTTACTTGATAAATGTCCTTCACCTACTGGACCACTAATGATCCATTCAACAGTTGGCATTGTTGTCGACTGCTAACATCAACTACGACAAGTCACTGACTTCGACACAAATTCAACAAGTTCTGAACTCGACACGACTTGCTACTTGCGACTGTCGAACTTCGACAGATTGTCTCTCTATCTTCCAGTCAACTGTAACGGTTGAACTGCTGAAACCATTTTAACTTCTCTTGTATCTAAACGTAACGGGAAGGCACCCAAGCATCTCAGTGCTCTACATAAGCATGTAAAATATTGTAATATACAATGTCATTATATTTACATCCAGTAATAGAGAAATTTGTTCACATTCCTCCATATTGTCTGTGTGTATGTGTTCATCTGTGTGGTGTATTCCTTCTTTTCTTAATCTATTTCTTATGCTTCCGCCATAACAAATCCGACTCATTCAGTCGAACTATTGTCCCCCTCATGCTTCTTGGGCGCGTGCAAATCATTGGTATCAGAGCAATTGTCTTGATTCAGAGCTTAAGTTTTGTGTAGACACTTCCATTGAAGTTACCTGAAGTCTTATGCCGGTTCAAACACGCTCGCAAACTAAACAATCCAAGGATACACTACCTCCAGAGATGGTAGAAGAAAAAGGCGATAGCCTTGCAATTGATGAGACATGTCAACTCATAGAGAAAGCGTTGGCTTGACAATGAACTGAGATGTTCGCCTAGTTCAATGAGATTCTCACGTGATTTGCTTCGACTTCAGGATCATTTTTGACGAGAAATAACTCCGACAAAATCATCCCCTTCAAAGTGCAAATGAATTTGGACATACCGAATCTAGAAGGCAAGATTAACGCGGAATCCGTCGACAATTGGGTACAACAATTGGAATCCTATTACTCTGTGAATCAACTCTCAGAAGCCGACAAGATCACCATTGCATCCTTAAATATGTCAACATTTGTGCGCTGCTGGTGGGAGAACCTTTCGACAAAGATGGAGAAAAGAGGAGACCCCATAGACAAGTGGGAGAAATTTGTCGAATACATCCAAAAGGAGTTTTACCCCCCCAAGTACCTCGAGCAGTATTATAAGAACTGGAAGCAGCTAAGGCAATGGAAAGACCAGTCCATACAGAGTTACACCGATGAGTTCTATCGACTCATGGCTAGACTTGGCGTTCAAGAAGAAGAAAAATTGCTTGTTCTGAAGTACATTAGCGGATTATCCCAGTACATTCATCAGGAGATAGAGTTTATGATTGTCAATACACTCGTGGATGCATTCCACTATGCGAGTAAACTCGAAACCAAGCAAAAGGGAAAAGCATGCTTTGCAACTAAACCGACATCAGGACGACCACTCGACAAGAAGGCACTAGCCGACTTCGACAAGTCGAAATCTTCTCAGCCAACTTCGGCAAATATAGATCACGACAAAAATCCTTTTCAGAAAAGGGAACATAACAAGAAACCTACTAGGAAATGGTGCAATTACCACCACTCATCTTGGCATGATACGTCTGAATGCAATGCTCAAAAAACCTTTTTGGAAAAAGTGTCGACATCCGACGTGTTTGACAATATTGTGGTAGAATCTGACCCAGAAGCAATGACTCTTTTGACATCGACATCGACAACTCCAGCAGCCTCGACTATAGTTGACGAGGAGGAACGAGAGCACCTGTTCCATACACAGATATGGGTTCAGAACAATCCATTGCATCTAATTGTGGACAAAGGAAGGCAGAAGAACTTTGTTTCTGAAGAACTTGTGAAGAAACTAGGTCTTGTTACCACTCTGCATCCTCGGCCTTACAACATCGGTTGGATGAAGGATGGAGAAGAGATAAGGATCACTTGGCAATGCAAACTTTCCTAATTCATAAATCCTTTTTAAGATGAAGTACTTTGCGTCCTGGAACCTCTCTCCATATCCAATGCCCTATTTGGAAAGCCTTACCTATGGGATCGCCATGGAATTTATCAGTCACAACCACAGAAGGTGATTGTCAGCATTCAGAATCAACAGTACAGTATACCAGAATGATGACCTACACTAACGGTTGCAATGATATCTACTAAACAGACAAAGAAGCTCATCAATCAAGCTCAAAAGTTTGCATTGATTATCATAAAGCCACAACATTCTAGGAATACTGCAGCAACCAGTTGAGTCACCGACCAGTGCAACTCTCGAAAGAAGCAGCAGATCGACAATATTCTTGATGAGTACCAGAACCTATTCCAAGTTCCAGATGGAGTACCTCTAGATTTCCAAGTAAAACACTCTATTGAACTTGCTTGGGGTTCTTCATTACCTAACACATCTGTCTACAAAAGATCTATTCTCGAAAATGAAGAGATTCACAGACAAATCCAAGATTTGATCGACAAAGGTCATATCCGACGCAGCTCCTCCCCTTGTGGAAGTCCAGTTGTCCTCGTTCCAAAGAAAGACGGGACTTGGAGCATGTGCATTGACTATTGGGCACTCAACAAAATCATAGCAAAGAATTGGAACCCTCTGCCCTCAATAGATGAGCTCATTGACTGTCTGAAAGGTGATAAGTTATTTACTAAGCTCGAACCCAAGTCAGGATATCATCAGATTCCAATCGAGCCCGCAGATGTGTGGAAAACTGCTTTCAATACCAAGGAAGGATTGTTTGAATGGTTAGTCATGCCTTTCGGCTTAACCAATGCACCTGCAACCTTCATGAGATACATGGATAACATTCTTCGACCTTTCATCGACAAATGGGTCATTGTCTATCTCGACAACATATTGATTTTATGTCGATCATGGGAAGAACATGTCGAACAACTTCAAAAAGTCCTTGACACTATCCAGCAACATCGACTATACTTGAACATTGACAAATGTTCCTTTGCAATGAACAACATCAAATATTTGGGGTTTGTAATTGACTCTGTAGGCATTCACATCAATCCAGACAAAGTACAAATTCTCAAAGATTGGCCCATTCCTCAAGGAATTGAAGAACTAAATTTTTTTCTTGGTTTGGCGAATTTCTATCGACAATTCATACTCAACTTCAGTCACATAGCCTAGCCCTTGAATCAGTTGATGAAGGGAAGTGGGAAAACTATCTTCAAATGGACACCGACACAACAAGCAGACTTTGAATAGCTCAAACACAAGCTTTGCACTGCACGAGTACTTGTGTTACGTGATTTCCATCAGCACTTTGAGATTGAGATGGATGCATTAGACTATGCCTTTGGTGTAGTTATCACTCAGTCTGGTCACCCAGTCGCTTGTCATTCCAAAAAATTTAACAACACTGTTAGAAGATATTCAACATATGAAAAGGAGATGTACGCCATTGTGCAATCTCTCAAGCAATGGAGGCATTACATCCTTGGAAAGGAAATGGTCATCCTCACTGAACACAAGCCTTTTCATTTTGCTCCGACCCAGTCGAAACTAGAAACAACTCGATAACTCAAGTGGATTAATTACCTGCAACAATTCCAGTTGGTAATTAAGTATCAGAAAGGTAAATCCAATGCCACCACCGATTGTCTAAGTCAACCACCCATTACTCTCCTTTTTACAGTGATGAGTATGCAGGGATATGACACCACTACTTGGCCTCAGTTGTATCAGGAAGACATCGAATTTTCACCAGTCTATCGACAACTTCAGACTGACAAGTTTTCGACCACTGACTACTTCCTGAAAGACACCTTACTATACAAGCTTGGACAACTTTGTGTACCGACTGGTGAGCATCAATGGTAGCTCATTTTGGACGCACACTACAACAATACTGCAGGACATTTTGGTGTAGCAAAGGCCCTTGCTATTCTACAGAAGTATTTCTTTTGGCCTTCACTTAAAATCGGCTTCAACAAGTACATTCGATCATGCGTGGTTTGTGCCATTGCTAAGCCTCCTAATCGACGACAAGGATTGTACACACCTTTTCCAGTTCCTAGTCGACCATGGGAATCTATTTCTATAGACTACTTGATGGGATATCCTACTACCAAACATTATCATGACGCGATCTTAGTAGTAGTCGACAGATTTTCAAAGATGCCCATTCTCATTCAATGCAAGAAGACAACGATAGCGCAGCAAACCACTCAGCTCTTCTTCACACATGTTTGGAAACACTTTGGTTTATCGACAACCATAATTTATGACCGAGATTCCAGATTCGTCAACGTCTTTTGGAAGAATCTTTGGCAGTAGCTCGACATAAGACTCTCATTATAGACAACTTTCCATCCTCAGATTGACGGACAGACGAAAGTTGTGAATCGCTTGGTTGTACAACTGCTTCACATGTACAAACACAAGCATCGACGAACATGGGATGGAAATCTTCCATACATACAGTACAGTTAAAATTGTGTTGAGTAAAGCTCTACGGGAAAGAGTCCATTTGTTATCTGTTACGGATTTCAACCATTAGTGCCTATTGACTTGATCAGCTCCTCAACAAAGTCGAATGACACCAACTATAGCTAGTTGGAAGTTGACAAAGCCTCAAAGTTTCGAGAACAGATTTGTGACAGCTAGCGACAAGCATAGGAAATGTTGCAATGAACAAACGTGAAAGTTAAGGCCCACCATGAAAAGCATCGTATCCCTCATTCATTCCAAATTGGGGATATGGTCTGGTTACATCTCAAGAAGGAACGCCTCACCGACCCATATAAGAAGATCAAGCCTTTGCAATATGGTCCACAGTATTCTTCAGCAGATTGGTGAAAATGCTTTCCAGCTTGACATTCCTGCATGCCTGGGTCTACATCCAGTATTCAATGTGGACCTACTTCAAACATACCACGCACCACTGTTGGAATAAAACGGCTTGCAGACAGCAGAACCCTACGACATCCATCCATATTTTTAGGATCCTCTTCCTTGCGACACCATCGTGGGACGACGAGTACAACATACAAGGACAAACACAATTCCCTTCTCTCAGGTTTCCAAATTCGGACAGCCCCATCCCAAGGAAAATGGTACTCTACTACTGAAATGACCAACAATTTTCCTCACTTAAACGAGCAAACAATGTGGACCATTGTTTCTTAAGGAAGGACTTATGATCCATTAATCATTTGGAACTGTTGACGAATTATAGCATCAACTGTGACAAGCCATCGAATTCGACACAGCTTTGACAAGTTCCAAACTCGACGCAACTTGCGACTTGTGACTTGTGACTTGCGACTTGCGACTGTCGAACTTTGAAAGATTGTCTCTCTGTATTCCAATCGACTATAACGGTTGAACTGCCAAAACTATTCTAAATTCTCTTGTAACTGAACGTAAAGGGAAAGCACCCAAGTGTCTCAACACTCTATATAAGCATGTAAAATATTGTAATATACAATGTCATGATCTTTACATCCAGTAATAGAGAAAGCAGTTCACATTCCTGCATATTGTTTGTGTGTATGTGTTCATCTTTGTAGTGTATTCCTTCTTTGCTTAATCTCTTTCTTATGCTTCCTCCATTACAAATCCGACTCATTCAGTCGAACTGTTGTCCCCCTCTTGCTTTTTGGGCACATGTGGATCAACTAATTTGGAGTCGCCAAAAACAGTGAGTTGTTGAATTCCCAGATATTTTGCAGCTCTTACCCCAAGTATTAATGCTTCATACTCAACTGTATTGTTGGTTGTGTGAAATTCTAATTTGTACATTAAACATATATCTCACCTCCTGTAGAAATAAGAACAATACCTACTCCTGCTCCTTCTTTGGATGATGAACCATCGAAATACATCTGCCATAAATCATCCTTATTTTCAATATTGTGTCGAATCGGTACCTCTTTTTCCAAACGCAAAATACCACATGTATCCTCATTACTCAAATGCAAAATACAAGATCCTATATCTTCTTCAACATCATATATTGGGTGATTTGTTGGATTATTATTATTGCTTACCAAATATGCTCCTTGTACTTCTCTGTATAACCTTCTATGTTCTCCTCCAAAGACTGGAATAGTAGCATAGGACATATCCATATGCAAGGTGCCTCCTACTCTTTTTTCCAAAGATCTTCATAGCAACATACCCAATTTAGGTGAAATATCAACAATGACCACATCCATGGTGACAATTTTCATTGGTAATTGTGTAAGACTGACAACAAGATCTTTAATCACTCCTAAACACTTAACTGCTCTTGAATCAAAAGCAAAGAGGTAATGATAGGGTTTGGTAACTCTCAAACCAAGGGCTTCCATGACAGCTTTGGGCATAAGATTATGGGAAGCTCCATAGTCTAACCCACAATTGTGTAACATGTGCTCATGAACTATTAAGGAAATATAAAAAGGAGGAGGAAAATATGACTTACTTTCAGTTTTTTCAAGTGATGAAGGACCAAAGGTTATGGTGGGATGTTCATCTCATAGGTTTACAGTATCAGAAGGGACTTGACTAGTTTGTGAATTCAACATTCTGTAAGCAGGATATCGATATGAAGGTGTTTTCATCAATTCTGTTAATGGGATATGGATCTTGACTTTACTAAGCTCATTTTCAAAATTGAAACCTTGGATATTCTTATTGGTTTCTTCAAATTCTGGGAGCTTACCTTTGTTAGCCTATTGATTTTGCTTCTTTTCCAAAGATGGATCAAGAAACTATTTGATAGGAGTAGCTACTTTCTTCTTAGGAATCTGAGAAACTTGTTTAGCACTAGATCTTAAATTATAGGACTTTCTTGGATCTGTTTGATAAACATTAGTGGAATATATATGACTCAGATCATTTTGCTGATAATCATCTAGATAAAAATACTCAGTGTTTTGATAATGAGTCTTAGTAAGAAAACCTTCAGATGACTTGTAGCATACCCATTTGCTGAAAAACATTTTATGTTTGAAGAAGACATTATCTTAACTTTTATTGTAAAGTTTTATATTGGACAAGTGTCCAAGGATGACTGTAATTACACAATATTATTATTTAAATAAATAAATAGGAGACACTCACCCAAGGAGAACTGTTGAAAGAGTGTTTACTGACTCACTAGGTGGAATGGAATATGGGGTAGAAGGCAATGGAAAAGTGGCAGCATCATGAGGCAAGTAACTAGCTATTGGTATGGGACAACTCCCTTGAATTGTGTTCATAGTGACCTGAAAGATGGGACTGGAGCTTGAGGCTCATTTATTGAAAACTGACCAACAAAAAGACCTAGGCATCTTTTTAAGAGCCATCAAATTTGGATTGAGGTTCAACACGTTTCCTGATGAGGAAACTTACCTTGTGCTTCTGTTGTATGCACACAAGAGATTCGATGAGGGGAAGTCTATGTTTTTTATCATGGTGCAAGTCTACCTTGTTTACTGCTGACCCAGAGTTTTACTGCTGAGTGCAGAGATTGAGGTTTGTGGTAAGTCTCTATTGATTGCTGGTTATACAAATTGAGTTCCTTGCTTCTACACAGAGTCTTCCACCTAGTGGTTCAGTAAATAGGCCTAGGGGTCCAAAGGAGGCAAGTAGTTTTGCTGCTTCTTCTGGAGAAGGTTGGGAGGAACAGGCCTCATTGGGTGTTTGTCCACCTTATCTACAGTTACAGGTTCTACTTGTTATTTCAGCCTCTAAGTAGTTAAATTATTTTCTGGAATTATTGATTTAGTATTCATAGTTATCATCATACATAAGTAATTGTTTTGAATTCTGATCTAGCTATGATTCTGTATAATGATGATTAAGTATATGAATTGATTGAATAAATAAATTGTATTTTTCCACGCATTGTTTTCTATACCGTACTCTAGTACAAGGAAGAGGGATTAAAATTAGATAAATGATATGCAATGAGCATGATGAATGATAGAACTAACTCTGTTTATTTCCATTAAAGATTTCCTTTTCTATTATGTTTTCTTTTAATTTTCTCTTTTCTGTTATATTCTGCAAGTTTAATTATTTCATGCCAAGTCTCAGAAAATATAACAACATTCTTATCACATAGACATTATATTGTTTTATAGCATTAGAATCAAACATTTACTTTTTGCACAGAACCTACGGTTTCATTCAAGATCAACTGTACTTTGCAAATATATAAACACTACTTACTCTATTCTATTCTTTTCAAAAATTATAGTATGCAAACTCCATTTTAGGCATTCAAAATTATTGTTATGGAATTTAAAAAACTGTAAACCAAACATAGAAATATCCATTTTATCCATTCAAAAACTTTCATAAATACTTTTACCCATTTATGTATTATAGTTCTATGGTATCAAACGTTACCAACATTTATGATTTGAAACATTTATTTAAACAAATAATTAAGTTTAGGGACGAATGCCCATTTGTTAAAATTCTAGCTATTCCCATTCTAAACAGTCAAACCTTAACGTAACACACAAGAGTTACAAGACAGAACCCAAACGAATAAATATTTCTTCCTTATAGCTATAGGTTTCATTGGAAACCCTAAGTGAATCGAAATATATTAGTACTGAAATAAGCTTATAACTAGACTCTTGACAAAATCCCATCATTTTCTAAAGACACTAATTTCATTTTCCTAGATTCCTCAATTGACGAGAACAGTCACGATTTTAGTACATTGTACAAAACCTAACTGAATACAAGGTATCAGTTCGGTATCAACAATCAAAACAATAGTGTTATATTCCTGATGTAACTTTTGTCTGCAACGATACAAAGTAAATAGATGAGATTAAGTATCAGTCTTAGGTCGAATCTTAACTCATCAAAGTTAATTAGGGTTTGAAGGTACCAAGCATGGGATTAGCCCATGGCTCTCGGCCATTATCAAAAAACAATATTTTCTTAAACAAACTTTAATTTCAGGAAACACAGGCATGGTGCACTCTAAGTACTTCAAAGAACAAACACCAGGACCATTTTGTGTATCAAATAAATGAGGTTTAATTTTTTTTAACAATTACCATATCTTCTATTCATTACTGAAAAAGTCGTAGTTGACCTATACACAGATAGCAAGCGATAGTGGATTTTACAGTCACATTACAAGGTTGAAACCCCAAAAAGACATTGAGTTCGAAACCTTAAACATTTCTTTAAAAATGACTGAGGGTAAAACCCTTATCAAAAGAAGTTACAATTTCAACAAACAACTCTACAATGAAATGTTGTGAGGTAAACAACAAAGTAGGGTGAAGAGCACATCTTCCTACAGTCACCGCTTGGATCAAAAAACAGTACCATGATGACCGATCTCCTAAACCCCAACTTGTGGCTAAACATAAAACAATAGCCCACAGTTTCCAAGAAGGAGAAACCATCGAGTCTTACTGGTGGTTAAGCAGTGCCTCCATGAAGCTTCAACAAAAATAACCTACAGACGAAGAGTACCTGCCAGCAATAAACACGATGGTTAAATAATGTATTTTGAAACTATGAACTTAGTTACAAATGACAGTATTAGCTTGGCTTTCGTGACTTTACCTTTAGAGTGTTCTTTCTAGAGCAGAGATGCCACAGCTAATGAGAGACCGGAGACATAACCTCAATAGAAAACATAGCGAAGAATGGATACATTTCTGAGAACCACCTTTTACATGTAAATAAACCGACCTCTGGTACAAAAATTACTTACAAGACTATCACCAACTCTGGTAATATTCAAACTACCAACTACTACAGCAAAAGGTTTGGCTCTGAGATTCAATTTACATAGACTCAAGTTATGATATCAAAAGCTGGGAGGTGCCCTCACCCCACCAATAACCCTCAAAACTCGTAGCCTGTCAGCCTCCTCTAAACCCCACTCTTGCAACATTGAATGCCAAAATACAACCACAACGAAGTAATACCAAATAACGATTAGGGTTACATCAACTTTGAGGATACTAGCATGTGAATATTGCCACAACGATGCCATTAGACATTCCACTTTACCATCCTTTATTGCACTTTATGAACCATTGCTACCATCGTACATGGAATCCCTGCCAACGAGATTATATATTGGGATCACTGCACAACCATTTCCATATACTTAACCCTAAGACTGAACTCCCACATTATCATAAGACCTTTGAGCCACAACCTTGTAGTGTTAATACGAAGGCCCTATCATAACAAGAAAAAATTAGGACAAGGTTTCGATTAGATATCGTATTATTACTTATCACCATAATGTTATATGGTTGAAATAGGTACAAGACCAAAATTACAATACATATTATGTAAAACAACCTTTATCAAACCCTACACAAGGTATATAGACTATTTCAATAATTATTGTATAGTCACAACGCCCGTGTACCTTAAGCATTATATTATCAATGGTTTAGATTTTAGCGCTAATACTTTTAGCCAATAGTTTGTAATAAGAGTAATTATCATAATAATCAAAGTATTAAAATACTCATTGTAAAGTAGAAAAGAGCCCTAAAATGTATTGTTACAAATGATGTCAAGATATCCTTAGTATTATCTATTCATAAATTAGAATTATTTTGCATAGGACAGAAGGATAGGTTTTAGAAATACATTAAAAATGATTTGAAAACTGAGATGTAATCTTCTCACCATAAATTGTTAAAACGCCTAAATACTGCGGTTAATGTTCAACTTTTCAATGTGTATTACACATAAATTTTATACTGAGATCTGGGGATGTAATCCCATATGAACAACTTATTATAGTTATAGATAAAGAACAATCGATGTATATCTCACCCTGATATTTCTTTCTAGCATAATTTTTCTCTTTTAAAACTTGAAAACTAACTGACGACACTTAGGATTTCCGCATTTCAGTTTCGAAATGATAAATTTCTCTTACCTATGATCTGCGAAAAGAACGTCTCAAATGCTTTAGAATAAATGCTAAGTAAGCCTCGGGGTGCCATGGGGCCCCTTCATCATCAAAAGAAGAATAACCAGTTAGTGCACTTAGACAACAGTAAATCAATGTATAGAGCATTGACAACAATACATAAGTAATTTGGGATAGATAACTGAGACATAAAAACATTCAACAGTATCCTAATGCATATATAGTTACTTTTCACACACATCATAAAACAATACATACATATGATTGTTATAAACATTTTACTACGACATGTCAACAAACAAGCATTTAATACTTTAAAATTGTTTAAATTTTGTGAAATTTTCGGGATGTTACATGTGGTATCAGAGCGCGAGTTCAAACTCTAGGTCTTAATAGGCTCATGTGCGCAAAACAGAAAATGAAACCAAAAAGTTTATGTTACTAACTTTTATTTTAATTTTGTTTCTGTACAGAACAACTTGATATTTAATTTGCAAGTATGGAATTACCAGAAGAATTAGCAGAAGACATATCTCCTCATCATAATGAACATAATAACAACGCACATAATAATGGTAATGAAGGAATTTATGTAGAGTTAAATAATCAATCTTCTGAACAACTACGTACTGTAAAAGATTTAAAATCTTAAATAAGAACTGTTAAGGAAGAGAATGAACGAATTTTGAAGTTGCAAGAAGAGTTAAATTAGATTTTAATGGAAAACTACCAAAATGAGGAAAGAGGAAGGAAATCAGAATTAAATTCTGATTCTGGTACAATGTCCCAGAAACAGAAGAACAAGAAAGCAAAGAATGGTAAAAGTAATAGTTACTCTTCATTTGAATCTAATCGAAGTAACTGTAATTCTTATCAGGACAGCAGTGACAGTGATTGTTGTTCTAAGAAGAGGAAGCATATGTATCATGAACAAATTACTGGATAATTTAAAAAGATAAAGCCACCAACTTTTAATGGAGAAAATGAAAAGGGAGAGGCAGTTGAAGCATGGTTGTCCGGAATGAAGAAGTACTTTCAGATTTATAATTACTCATCTCAATTAAAAGCTAATATGGCCATATACAATCTGACCGGAAGGGCAGATATTTGGTGGCAAGATGTCAAAAGAGTTAAAAATATTAAGGATAAAGACATAAAATGGAAAACATTTAATAAAATGTTTAAGAAAATGTTTTTATCCGAACAGTACTACGAAGATAAGTCAAAATAATTTTATGATTTAAAGATGGGTTCAATGACCATGAAGGAGTTATGCAGCAAGTTTCTCAACTTGTTAAGGTATGTACCTTACCTAGCTGAAGAAAAACCTAGGGTACAAAGGTTTCTGAGTTGTTTACCCTTCCACATAAAGGACATAATTGAGTACGATAACCCTTCAACTCTTGAAGAAGCCATGAGGAAGGCTAATTTATGTTTTGAATAGAACAAGAGAAGAGAAGGTGTATCGAGATGGAGAAGTAATAAAACTAATAATTTTGAACATAAAAAGAAAAGTTTTAATCAGAATTCTGGAAGTTTTAAGAAAAAATTTAATAACAGAAATTTTCCAAGTAATAATAGTTATTGGGGTAATGCACCACATAATTTTACTACTGCAAGGAATGTGCCTAATAATAATAACAACACTAGAAATGCTAAATAGAGAGCACCTTTGAAGTGTTATGACTGCGGTGGACCCCATACTAGAGCTCAATGCCCACACAACAGAAGGACAGTCAGGAACATTCACACCATACAAGCAGAACCTACAGTAGGTGATGTAGCAAGAGAAATGCCCAGGATAAATGCAACGCTGGAAAATCATCAAGCAGACCATCAAACATCTATTGTCGAAATCGAAGGTATGATACAAAATAAATCTATTTCAATTTCAATAGATCCAGGTGCAAGTTTGAGTTATATTTCACCTGATTTAGTGAAAGGTTGCAAGTTAAAAGTAGAAAATTTTGATAATTCATGGTTAGTTCAGCTAGCAACAAGCACTAAAATAAAGGTTATAGAATTTGTCAAAAGTTGTGATGTACTTATGAGTCAACTAAAAACACAAGTTAATTTGAATGTTTTTCCATTAGGGTCATACAATTTGTTAATTGGCATGGACTGGATGGAACAGCATAGAGTAGTACTTAACTATTATGAAAAGTCTTTTACTTGTTTGAATAATGAAGGCAAAACTAAAACAGTAAAAGGAATTCATAGGAAAACTTCTGTAAGACAAATTTTTGCTTTACAAGTAAAGAGAGCTACAAGAAAGGGCTGTAAAATGTTTGTTGTTAATGTTATTAATGACGAATGTTCATCTAGAGAAGATAAGATAAAAATGGAAGATATAACCATCCTTAGGTACTTTTCTGATGTATTTCCAGAAGAAATTCCAAGACTACCTCCGAAGAGGGAACTTGATTTCACCATTGAGTTAGTACCGGGTGCAGTACCAAACTCAAAGGATCCCTACAGAATGAATATTCTGGAGTTAAATGAACTAAAATATCAGCTGGAGGAATTAATAGATAAAAACTACATAAGGCCTGGTGTGTCTCCTTGGGGAGCACTAGTTATCTTTGTTACAAAGAAGGATGGTACCATGCGACTGTGCATAGATTTGCATCAACTTAATAAAATGACAATTAAAAATCGATATCCCTTGCCCCACATCGATGATCTATTCGATCAGGTATTCGGAGTAGAGATATTCACTAAAATTGATTTAAGGTCTGGATATCATCAAGTTAGAATAAAGGATGAAGACAAATTCAAAACAGCTTTCAGAACTCGTTATGGGCACTACGAGTTCGTAGTTATGCCTTTTGGGCTAACTAACGCACTGACAGTGTTCATGTGCTTAATGAATAGTGTTCTGCATAAGTACTTACATAAGTTTGTAATCGTGTTCATTGATGATATTCTAATCTATTCAAAAACTAAAGAAGAGCACGACGAACAGTTAAGAATAATTCTGCAAGTGTTAAGAGAACATCATCTTTATGCTAAGTTCAGTAAATGTGACTTTTATAAAGATAAAATATAGTACTTAGGTCACATAATCTCTAAAGACGAAATTTATGTCGACCCAGATAACATAAGAGCAATTAATGAGTGGCCTGTCCCTAAAGACGTAACTGATGTATGGTCATTTATAGGAATAACAGGTTACTACAGAAATTGTATTGAAGGATTCTCTAGAATTGCGAATCCCATAACTTCTTTGTAGAAGAAAGGAAAGAAATTCGTCTAGGATCAGAAATGCAAAGAAAGTTTTAAGAAGTTAAAAGACTTATTAACAACAACACCTATATTAAAAATTGTTGAACCTAATAAGGACTTCGATGTATGCATTGATGCATGTAACAAGGGACTTGGAGGGGTCTTAACTCAAGAAGGTCATGCTATTTCTTTTGAGTCTAGAAAGTTAAAAATCCAAAAAAAGAACTATGCAACTTATGATCTAGAGTTGGCAGTCATGATACATGCGCTAAAAATGTGATGTCATCACTTGATTTGAAGAAATTTTATACTAATGATAGATAATAAGGATTTAAAATACTTGTTGGATCAAACAAATCTTAACGCAAGGCAAGCTAGGTGGCTAGCTTTCCTTAGCGACTATGATTTCGAAATTCAACACATTAAGGGTAAAGAAAACAAAGTTGTTGATGCCTTGAGCTGAAATGCCAAATTAAGTTTTGTGGCAGCAGTCAACATGTTTAAGACAGATCTGGAAAATCAGATTGAAGAAGGAATTAAGCAAGATGAAAATGATCAAAAATTGCATGATAAGGTTGCTGCAAATTTATCTAAAAATTTAACAACATAATACAACATTAATGAAAAACGCTTAATGACATATAAAAACATAATTTATGTACATAATGTGTCAAAGGTTAAACTGCTGATTTTGGATGAAGTTCATAAAAGTCCTTATTCGGGACATCCTCTTTATCAAAAAATGATAACTATGTTAAGGAAGGATTATTTTTGGCCCAACATGAAGAATGAAGTGGCTAAGTACATAGCTAGGTGTTTTGAATGTCAGACCATTAAGGTTGAACATCAACATCCAACTGGCCTATTACAGCCATTGCCAATTCCAGAATGGAAATGGAAAATTATAAGTATTGATTTTATTACAGGTTTACCTAAGAATCAGAAACAGAATGACTCCATAATGGTGGTTGTGGATAAACTTAGTAAATCTGCTCATTTTATTCCTGTTAAGACCACTTTCAAAGTTGTTGACATTGTAGATGTGTTTATGAAGCAAATCTTTCGCTTACATGGGATTCCAAAGCTAATTATTTCTGACTGAGACTCCAAGTTTACTGGAAATTTCTGGACAGCATTGTTTAAAGGGTTAAATACTAAATTAAATTTTAGTACTTCTTTCCATCCACAAACTGATAGGAAAACTAAAAGGGTAAACCAGATTTTAGAAGAAATGTTAAGAATGTATGTTAAATATCATCCAACTAAGTGGGAAGGCTATTTGCATTTAGTTGAATTTGCATACAATAATCATTATCAAGCATCTGCTAGACATAGTCCATTTGAGATTTTATATCGAAGAAAATGTTGTACTCCTATTTCTTGGGATAACCCTATTGACATATTAATGTTAGGACCGGATTTGTTAAAAGAGATGGAGCTAACCGTGAAACAGGTACAAAGCAACTTAAAAGTTGCACAAGATAGGCAAAAAAGTTATGCAGATCTGAAATGCACTGAAAGATAATTTTAGGTTCAAGATCATGTCTTTGTAAAGGTAAAACCCAAGAAAAGTTCTTTTATGCTTGAGAGCTGTGCTAAACTAGCACCAAGGTACTGTGGACCATTTGAAGTCCTATCAAGGATTGTACCCATTGCATATCAGTTGGATTTTCCATCTAATTTAAGGATCCATAATGTTTTTCACATTTCTATTTTAAAGAAGTATGTGCACGTTGATACTCATGTGTTGAATTGGAATGATATACAGGTGGAACCCTAAGGAGATTTTCAGGTGGAACCGGACTGTATTCTTGACAGGAGGGAAATTATGCTCCAAAATCGTACCACAGGGCAGGTAAAGGTGCAATGGAAGCACCTTAGACCTAACAAATCTACCTGGGAACTGAAAAGTAACATACGGGCAACATATCCAGTTCTGTTTCAGGGAGGCTCTAACGAAGAATAAGCAACATCGAGGATGATGTTGAGCTTAAGTGGGGGTGTTTGTAACATACCCCTTTGTTGAAAAACATTTTATGTTTGAAGAAGACATTATCTTAACTTTTATTGTAAAGTTTTATATTGGACAAGTGTCCAAGGATGACTATAATTACACAATACTATAATTTAAATAAATAAATATGAGACACTCACCCAAGGAGAACTGTTGAAAGAGTGTTTACTGGCCCACTAGGTGGAATGGAATCTGGGGTAGAAGGCAATGGACAAGTGGCAGTATCATGAAGTAAGTAACTAGTTGTTGGTATGGGACAACTCGCTTGAATTATGGTCATAGTGCCCTAAATGATGGGCCTGGAGCTTGAGGCTCATTTATTGAAAACTGACCACCAAAAATACCTAAGCATCTTTTTAAGAGCCATCAAATTTGGACTGAGGTTCAACACTTTTCCTGATGAGGAAACTTACCTTGTGGTTCTATTGTATGCACACAAGAGATTCAATGAGGGGAATTCTAGGTTTTTTATCATGGTGTAAATCTGCCTTGTTTACTGCCGAGTGCAGAGTTTTACTACTGAGTGCAGAGATTGAGGTTTGTGGCAAGTCTCTATTGATTGCTGGTTATACAAATTGAGTGCCTTGCTTCTACACAGAGTCTTCTACCTAGTGGTTCAGTAAATAGGCTTGGAGGTCCAAAGGAGGCAAGTAGTTTGGCTACTTCTTCTAGAGAAGGTTGGGAGGAACAGGCCTCCTTGGGTGTTTGTCCACCCTATCTACAGTTACAGGTTCTACTTGTTATTTCAGCCTCTAAGTAGTTGAATTATTTTCTGCAATTGTTGATTTAGTATTCATAGTTATCATCATATAGAAGTAATTGTTTTGAATTCTGATCTAGTTATGATTCTGTATAATGATGATTAAGTATATGAAATGATTGAATAAATAACTTCCTTGTATTTTTCCACCCACTGTTTTTTGTATCGTACTCTAGTACAATGAAGAGGGATTAAAATTAGAGAAATGATATGCAATGAGCATGAGGAATGATAGAACTAACTCTGTTTATTCCCCTTAAAGATTTCCTATTCTGTTATGTTTTCTTTTAAATTTCTCCTTTTTGTTATATTCTGCAAGTTTAATTATTTCATGCCAATTCTCAGAAAATATAACAACATTCTTATCACATAGACATTATATTGTTTTATAGCATTAGAAGCAAACATTTACTTTATGCATAGAACCGAGTGTTTCATTGAAGATCAACTGTACGTTGCAAATATATAAACACTACTTACTCTATTTTGTTCTTTTCAAAAGTCATAGTATGCAAACTCCATTTTAGGCATTCTGCATTATTGTTTTGAAATTTAAACAACTGTAAACCAAACATAGAAATATCCATTTTATCCACTCGAAAACTTTCATAAAGACTTTTACCCATTTCTGTAGTATATTTCTATGGTATCAAACGTTACCAACATTTATGATTTGAAAGATTTATTTAAACAAATAACTAAGTTTAGGGACGAATACCCATTTGTTAAAATTCTATCTATTCCCATTCTAAACAGTCAAACCTTAACGTAATGAACAAGAGTTACAAGACAGAACCTGAACGAATAAATATTTCTTCCTTATAGCTACAGGTTTCATTGGAAACCCTAAGAAAATCGAAATAATCTTAGTACTGAAATAAGCTTATAATTAGACTCTCGACACAATCCCATCATTTTCTAAAGACAATAATTTCATTTGCCCAGATTCTTCAATTGACGAGCATAGTCACAATTTTAGTACAATGTACAAAACCTAACTGAATACAAGGTATCATTTCGGTATCAACAATCAAAACAATAGTGTTATATTCCAGATGTAACTTTTGTTTGCAACGATACAAAGTAAATAGACGAGATTAAGTCTCAGTCTTAAGTCAAATCTTAACTCATCAAAGTTAATTAGGGTTTGAAGGTACCAAGCTTGGCATTAGCCCATGGCTCTTGGCCATTATCAAAAAACAGTATTTTCTTAAACAAACTTTAATTTCAGGCAACATAGGAATGACACACTCTAAGTACTTCAAAGAACAAACACCAGGACCATTTTGTGTATCAAATAAATGAGGGTTAAACATTTTTAACAATTACCATATCTTCTACTCATTACTGAAAAGAGCCGTAGCTGACCTTTACATAGATAGCAAGTGATAGTGGATTTTACAGTCACATTACAGGGTTGAAATCCCAAAAAGACATTGAGTTCGAAACCTCAATCATCTCTTTAAAACTGACCGAGGGTAAAACCCTTATCAACAGAAGTTACAATTTCAACAAACAACTCTACATCGAAACGCTATGAGCTAAACAACAAAGTAGGTCGAAGAGCACATCTTCCTACAGTCACCTCTTGGATCACAAAACAGTACTGCGATGACCAATCTCCAAAACCCCAACTTGTGGCTAAACATAAAACAACATCCCACAGTTTCCAAGAAGGAGAAACCACCGAGTCTTACCGGTGGTTAAGCAGTGCCTCCACCAAGCTTCAACAAAAATAACCTGGAGATGAAGAGTACCTTCCAGCAATAAACACGATGGTTAAATAATGTATTTTGAAACTATGAACTTAGTTACAAATGACAGTATTAGCTTGGCTTTCGTTACTTTACCTTTAGTGTGTTCTTTCTAGAGCAGAGACGCCACAGCTAACGAAAGATCGGAGACATAACCTCAATAGCAAACACAGTGAAGAATGGATACATTTTTTAGAACCACCTTTTACATGTAAATAAGCCGATGTCTGGTCCAAAAATTACTTACAAGACTATCACCAACTCTGGTAATATTCAAACTACCAACTACTGCAAAAAAAGTTTCGTCTCTGAGATTCAATTTACATAGACTCAGACCATGATATCGAAAGCTAGGAGGTGCCCTCACCCCAGCAGTAACCCTAAAAACTTACAGCTTGGCGGCCTCCTCCGAACCCCACTCTTGCAACATTGAATGCCAAACTACAACCACAACGAGGTAATACCAAGAACGATTAGGATTACATCAAATTCGAGGATACTAGCACGTGAAGATCACCATGACAATGCCATTAGGCATTCCACTTTACCATCCTTTATTGTGCTTTATGAACCATAGCTACCATTTTACATAGAATCCCTTCCAACGAGATCATATATTGGGATCACTGCACAACCATTTCCATATAGTTAACCCTAATATCGAACTCCCACATTATCATAAGACCTTTGAGGCACAACCTTGTGGTGTTAATACGAAGGCCCTGTCATAACAAGAAAAACTTAGGACAAGGTTTCGATTAAATATCTTATTATTACTTATCACCATAATGTTATATGGTTGAAATAGGTAAAAGACCAAAATTATAATACATTTTATGTAAAACAACCTTGATCGAACCCTATGCAAGGTATATAGACTATTTCAATAATTATTGTATAGTCACAATGCCCGTGTACCCTAAGCATTATATTGTCAATGGTTTAGATTTTAGCGCTAATACTTTTAGCCAATAGTTTGTAATAAGAGTAATTATCACAATAATCAAAGTATTAAAATACTCATTGTAAAGTAGAAAAGAGCCCTAAAATGTATTGTTACAAATGATGTCAAGATATCCTTAGTAATATCTATTCATAAGTTAGATTTATTTTGCATAGGACAGAAGCATAGGTTTTAGAAATACATTAAAAGCGATTTGAAAACTGAGATGTGATCTTCTCACCATAAATTGTTAAAATGCCTAAATGCTGCGGTTAACGCTCAACTTTTCAATGTGTATTACACATAACTTTTATACTAAGATTTGGGGATGTAATCCCATATGAACAACTTATTATAGTTATAGATAAAGAACAATTGATGTAAATCTCACCCTGATATTTCTTTCTAACATACGTTTTCTCTTTTAAAACTTGAAAACTAGCTTATGACACTTAGGACTTCCACATTTCAGTTTCGAAATGATAACTTTCTCTTACCTGTGATCTATGAAAAGAATGTTTCAAATGCTTTAGAATAAATGCTAAGTAATCCTCGGGGTGCCATAGGACCCCTTCATCATCAAAAGAAGAATAACCAGTTAGCGCACTTAGACAACAATAAATCAATGTATAGAGCATCGACATCAATACATAAGTAATTTGGGATGCATAACTGAGACATAAAAACATTCAACAGTATCCTAATGCAGATATAGTTACTTTTCACACACATCATAAAACAATACATACATATGATTGTTATAAACATTTTATTATGACATGTCGACAAACAAGCATTTAATACTTTTCCGCACAGCAAGTACACCATTTAATGCTACTTTAAAATTTTTTAAATTTTGTGAAATTTTCAGGATGTTACATGACTGTTCTCCAAGATGGATAATATTCTGATCTAAGTCTTCAAATTCTAAATCCTCAACCTCCTCTACTTCATCCAACAAATTATTTTGAAAAGGGGGCCGAATTTTCTGATCATCATTATCTCTCATTTCTCTTTGAATGTCATTGTTCTATCTTTCTCTGGGTAAGAATCTAGGAACAAAAGGGCATCTGAATTGATTTGGATTTTGATCGCCTTCTTGCATAGGTTTGTTTTGATTTTTATTTTCCATTTCCAACCAATTGATTTTTGCACACAAATTCTCGATTAGCTTGGTCATTTCATCCATTTTATTTTCTAATGTTTTTGCTGTAGAAGTTGATGGCATCATTTCATTTTTGCCTTTTTTATCATGCACTTGATATTCTAATTTATCTTTAAGTTTGCTTGATGCCAACAGATTTGACTCAACTTCCAATGCAGCCTCCTGCATATTTAACAAGGATACAGATCTTCTTTCTCTTAATAGCAAAGAAAATTTAGAATCAAAAGAGTTAGCATATGTGAGCTTTGTTGATGTCTCGGAAGGTTGTATTTTAGTGGGTAACTTACGAGCTTCTTCTTCCAGAATGATAAGTCCATCCAATGCTTGAGACCTCCTTAGAAGTCGAACCTGCTCTTCTTCCAGAACTTGGACCTTGTTTGATAATTCTACATTTTTCTTTGTTAATTCTTCAATATGGCTTTGTGCATTCTTTTTCCTTTTAAACACTTCCTTTGCAGCTGTAATTAGTTCTTGATAGTGACCATTCACTTCCTCCAAATATTCTCTTAATATTTTGTTGGCCCACATGAGTTTATCATTTGAATCATTTAAATATTCATTCTGGACTTTATATTGCTGTAATGACTTCTTCAAAATTTCAACTTCTGAACCTATTTGGATTGCCTCCTGATGTACTGGATTTTCTTCATTATCTGAGCTTGGAGGGATTTCAATATTTTTAATAAGATATTCTTTTGTTTCATATAACCCCTTTAAATCTTTTACATTGGTGTCCTCTATTGGAACTTCTCAATGAACAGTTCCTGAGCTCGATTCAAATTCAAAATTTGGAATCTTTTCTTCTTCATGAACTTCACAACTCTTTTCCATTAATTCTGTCAAATTTGGTTATTCTTCTTTGTATCTTTAAAGAGTTGTTCTAAATTTAGTTCCACTTTCCTGTCCTTGAGCTCTTCTTCACCTAAAGAATATTCAATTGTTGTAATTTCCTCCCTTTCCAATTTAGGATTTAAAGCCTTTCTCATATTCAGCCTTAACTTGTTTGTTGCTCTGGTTTTGGGCCTCCATTTTGGAATGTAAGGTCCAGATAAAGGCTTAATAACAGTTTCAATATTTGGAGAAGGAACCATACATTCTTCTATTAGCCTATCCCCGGTGACACAAGGAGTATCAGGGGCCGATGTGATGTCTTCATTGCATGATGCCAAGGACCTTTCTTCTGGTAGATGTTCTTGTTTTGGTTCTTTTTCCAAGACACATCCTTCTACTGAGTTCATCTCTTCAATAATTTTCCTTTTTATCCTTTTTGTGATGCTGGGTTGTCTTTGAACTTGGTGTCTTCCTTGAAAATTTCTCTATTTACTAACAGATTTCTCAGCTTCCTCCCGATTTGCGATCTTCTCAGGTTTGAATCCAGACCAGAATAGGAAGTGCTGCCAAGCATGATTCTTCCTCTTAAGTTCTATAGACACTATCAATTTGACCAGGCCATGATGAAAGAAAGACTGATTTGTATGGTCAATATGGCCCTTTACCTTGTTAGACATCTTGATAAGGATTTTCAAGAAGTAAAATAGAAAATTCATCTTGAATAGATCATTTAGATGTAACAGGAACCTGAAGTGATATTTATATACTGTGGCAAACCTCCCTTTGTAGGTTATATAATGCCGCACAGTCTCGATGTAACATCCCCAAAATTCACAAAAATTTAAAATTTTCTTAGTAGCATTAAATGCTTACATTCGTTATGCGGAAGTATAATTAATGATGATTTGCTTATTTAAACGATAGCCTGATTTTGTATTATGAAGAAACATTCTTCCATTAGTCGTCAAAGTTATAAACATGTTACGTCAATTACATGCTATGTTTTTCATAAAGTCTTTTCTGCTTGCGAAAGATTATATGCATGTATTTATGTTGTCATTTACAGCTGGATGTTTTAATAACATTTTTTTTCCTGAATAATTATGGTTACTTCTTTAAATGCATAAACATCGTCAATTAACTTATCTCTTGCTATGGTATTGTTTTGTTTATAAGTACTAATTGTTTGATTGTCTATTTTATGAAGGGGTCCTATGGGCACCCCGAGGCTTACTTAGCTATTTAGATAACACTCTTAAACTTCTGTCGCAGATCACAGGTAAGAGCAAGATTACTATCTGAAGCATTATCGATGTATGTAAAAATGGCTTTGTTATAATTCCTTTAGCCTCCGGTGTTAATTTCAAAAGTATAGAGAACTTAACCTTTTCAAGGGAAGATCTACCTTAGCTTTGATGAAACATAAATCAAGATCGTCTTATAAATTTATTTATGTTTTCCATAGAGTTTAAACTTCATATTCAAACATCATGCTTATACCATCTTTGTTTTAATTGTATTATAGTTTGAGTTTATTTGTATTTGATTATCAACTATAGCCTTTTAATGGTAATACTACAACCATGGCTTCTCAACTTGTAAAGTGAAGACATGTAATAAGACCTAACTTTATGTTATGGCTTAATGTACTTAATTATTGACTATAGTTCTTTTTTTTATATAATATCCATGCCAAAAAAGACAAAGTTAATTTCCATGACTCAACAACTTGAAATGTTCAAGCTTTGGTACATGACCAAACCCTACATTAGTGGTTTTATACTTTGAGTTATAAAATATGTGTTAGAACTTTATGCATCTATACTATTGTTAAATGTTATAAACTATAGGCACTTATACCTTATGTTATATGCATAATATGGCTCTTCAAATGCTCTAAGTGGACTATACACTATACGTTATGACTATAGACATACTTACATTGTAAGCAAAAGTGAAGACCATAATTTAATCCTCGGTGGATCTCTGCATTGGTAGGCAACGTGCATCTGGTAGCTATAGCACTTAAATGTTATTAAATGTGTTTGGGTGAAATGCCCATTGGCAATCCTCGTGGTAGGGCTTCAAATGAAGATTCTTGGTTGCTGTGTTAAACCCTAGTTGCACTTTGAACTATCTCAATGAGAGATTGACCTGGAGCATTCATTTTGCAAAGAAGGTGGGAGGAGAGACCGACAGGCTCTCGAGTTTTTAGGGTTTGTAAAACAGTGCTTGCAGTTCCTCCCGGGGTTCGATACTGTGACCTTGTAGCCTGTATGTTGTCAACAGTAGGTTAAAATGGACATGAGTTCTATTTACGAAAGTCCCTCCCACTCTCTTATTTCAATAACATAGTCCAAGTATATATACTTGGATTAGGTGTTTATAATTTATTTATGATAACATAAAAGTGTTAGGGTGGTGCCCACCTTAATTCATGTTATTGTTACTGCAAGATATGCAACCAAGGGTTATGACCTCTCTTGGTTCTTTTAATTATATAAATACAACTTAAAAGACATATATTAAACTATCATAACTTAATGAATCTAGGTTATGCTAACCCCATCATGAGTCTAGCGTTATGCCCATCGTGGACTCTTTATCATGGACTACAGTGTTGTTAACCTTTACAGGTTTCGATGGCATGTATTTGTACCATCAGTGTTGATGCTAAAAGCTTATCTAATGCATACGTTAAAGGAAAAAAATGCTCAGGCGTGCTAAAGTGTTACAGGTAATGTCATACTTGACCTTTCGTGTTTTCGTTGAGTGTTTTAATGTTATCAGTGTTTTTAATCTAAAAAGTAAGATATACTTCAGGATTTAACCAATTGTTGTGTTGATGTCTTTGACAGGTTATTTCCTTGGAAAATGTTTTAAGGTTGGACAGAAAGGGATAAGAACTTCTTTGGCCCTGGTAAGCCTCGGTGACTCCCTATGGGCATTCATTTGCACTTGGAAGATTATGGTGAAACTTGGCACTAATGCCAGTCTTCGTTTGGTTAGCCAAGATTTTGGTATAAGCTTAATAATTTGGTCTTTACAGTCGGTTGTAATTTTTAGAAGCCGTATGACATTGGTATAGGGAGGGTTGAACCCTTGACCCTGACTTGCGTTGGTTTCTCAATCGCTTCCTTTTATTCTGTAAATGTATAAAAATTTTATGGATAAATATAGATGGTTTTACAAGATAAATGCATAGTTTTAAAAACTATTTCAGAGAGTTTTACTCTCGGCACTTTCGTTATTTTTGCAATGAATATATTTTGATATAAGATAACCGTGTTTTAGGGAAAATCCCATCTCTGTTGGAAAAATGGTTGTGATGTTTTATTTTTAAGAGTTGATTCGAACATTGAACGCATGGCCGAGTTGGAAACCCTACCATAACTATTTTCAGTGTTGAAGGTTTTCCTGTGGAGAACTAGGGGTTTCGAACCCCGAACTTGTTATGTATTTAGAATTTAACTGATAGCTTATACTATTATGAAAGCTTGGACTGTTTGGGTGAACCCTTACGGGTATCAAACCCTAGTCTTGTATTATGCTCTCATGTTGAAAAGAATACAATGTTATTTACAGTATTATAGTCATGGATTATGTACAGGGTTTTTAACCCTGGAAAAGTCGATGGACTGGAATAGAGTTACTATGTGCTTGTTAAATCTTAGTAATAATTTAATGGTTTAATTAAATGGTAATTATTTTGTAAGTGTGTTATGAGGCTATGTGTTTGAGATCTTTGTGAAAAGGTTTTAAGTGGTTAAATACAATGAATCAATACATGATACATAATGTGTGATAAATAAATAGATACATGTTTATATATGCATTCTTAAATCACTTGTAACTTTGATTTGTTTTTACACTACCCTATATCCTGAAATTTGCAATACTATTAGGGTTTTGTAACATCAATTGTTTATAAAAAGAGTTATATTTATTCTACAACTAAACTAGGTTTAATATTGTTGCTTCTGTATGAAACAATTGAAAAGCTAATCGATGTTGTTTGGCATACAGGGTGATTAATCCTATAATTTTGCCTACTTTATTTATTTGTAATTTCAGTTCTGATTATAAAAGAGAGATACCCTTCTGTACATGAATTCGAATAGTCTAATGATACAAATTCTTTATGATGCATTTTCAATCTATGATCAAGAATCACTCTAATCTACTCCTAATTTAACTTATCGGTACTATAGTACGATACATAATGTATGTGGAAAAATACAGAGAAGTATTTCTACTCTATCATTTATCATTTTAACTCAATCAGAATTATTCATTTAGCTTTAAACCTAGCAGATAAATGGAATTTCATCAGAGATAAAATGATAGAAATTTTAAAAGCATTTACTAACAGTTCAAGAGATATCTACATTTTTAAAACAAAAAACTGATAACATCATATAATCATTTCCTTAGTAAATAATTGGACAGAAAGTAAATAAGATAACACAATTAGAACCTGGTAACTGTAGAAGAGACAAACATCCAAAGGAGCATGTTCCACCCAACCTTTTCCTGAAGACAGTAAAGTTACTTTCCTTAGGACTCTCGATCCTGTTCACTGAACCACCAAGACGAAGATGTTGTGTGGAGAATGGAATAAATTCCTTTGCAACTCAGCAGTAGTACTTGACAGTAATACTTCTGCCTTTAGCAATATTGAACTCAGTAATGTGGTTGCACTAGTTCAGAATGCAGTGTTAACTCACTCAATCACTTCTAACCTTCCCCTCATCGAATCTATTGTGCTCTCTTGTCTTTCTCTTTCAGAAATTTTCACAAGGTAAGAACTGAACAACCTCCTGCTAAATTCAATGGCTAGATCAAGCATGCCTAGGTATTTGGTCAGTTTTCTTTAGTTAGTGAGCCACCTGCTCAGTTCCACTTTCTTGGGAAACATGACCATAAAAATAGGGAAGTTGCCCCCTGCAACAGCTAGAAGTGAGTTGAGGATGCTTCCAAGTGTCAGTTTGCTCTCCACCCCAGTCCATTCCTCCTAGTGGGTCAGTGAACACTCATTCAACAGTCTCCTTTGGATATTTGTCTCCTCTTTTATTTATAAATAATAAAATATTCAAAGTAATTAATTACAATCATCCTTGACCCCACTTGGTCAATAACATAAAACTTTACAATAATATAAAACATAATTTTTTTTGACAACATAAAATGTTTAGAATTTGGGTATGTGACACTCAATAACTTCCCTCCATTCCGGTTTGACAGCACTAAGATGAATGCGCTTATTCCAATCCAGATATTTGAACCCAAGGAACAGGACTGAACTTGCGTCAAATTCGAATGGGAGCTTCTTGAACCAACGCTCTCCTTCAACAAGTAAGCTCGTTGCTTCAACTATCAAACCCTTAGTTAGCTCAAACTTTAGGGTTTGAAATTCAATTAAAGCGTTTGAACAATTTTGCACAAAAGATATAGTAACCTCCATATTATAACCTGTGATTTTCTCAAAGAAGGAAAACCAGCTAGCCTTTTTAAAAAAATTTGCACATTCGGGGAACTCTTCCGCCCATTCAATGTTAATTGGTTTGAGTCTGCACAAGTTTCCACTCTTCTTCATGTTTGTTGCTTCAATGGATACCTGCTATGTCTGAAATGAGCTCTTGTTGGTGTATATAACTAAGCTATAGGTTTCCAGTGTAGACCCAGGTACTTCGTGGTTCAAGAAACCAACAAAACCCCTATTCACCGGCCCTTTCAGCAACAGACTGCGCGTAGCCTGAGGTCTCACCCGAGGTGAAGCTGAGGGGGTGGTTGCGGAATCAAGTTTCCACAACCTAGTGATGCGAGTGTGGGAAGACTGATAAGCAGCGCGATAGCTTGCGGACTGCTGTGGACAGACAACTGCGGGAAATATCTGTTTCACGTCGGATACTTTGGCAAGCGGAGGTGCTTGCACACTACCGCATCCAATGACTACGCGGTATGGGACACTTCTTACATCACAAAGATAAGTTATCAATAGCTTACCTTGCCACAAATCTCAATGGTTCAGTGCGTCAGCCATACTGCACATCTATTCCAAGATGATTATCTCTAACTAATCTTACTCAACATTCTTTATCCATTCAACTCATTCAATTTCTTATCATTATGTTGCATGCAATTGAATAAACATACAATACTGCGTGCTCCAATGCTTCACTTAAATTCAATGTTCAACTATGTGACTAATTGGAAGATTCATACATTCACAGACTTGTAAGTGCCGAATACTTAACATTCCTCCATGCATGTATTACTCAACATATTATTCCCATTCTCTTGCGGTGAATGAATATAAAAGCAATCACATAACAGATAACTGCAGTATTAACATTCATACCAAGCAAATGAACAATCATAAACACACAACAATCACATAACACAGAATTTAACGTGCTTCACCCCCCGGATGGAGGCTACATCCACAAGAACGGTTGTTAATATTGCTCTTTATGGGAAGGGTACAACCGTTCTTAATCTGCGCACTCAGCTGCAGACTCTCTTCTCTCTCAAATAGGTCTCTGCACACTCAGCTATAGAGCCTTTACAATAGCTTCAAGACTCAAAAGATGCTAACAATAGTCAACAATAACTAGTTCGACGAGAGAATTCTAACCCTTTCCCATACAGAATTCCCTTATTTATAGATCATGCCCAAGGGTCATGTCTTTACAATCATTAGGCCGAAACCCTAAGGTTTCCAAAACTGGCGTGGCTAACTGCCACCCTAGCTGTCGCCATCAACAGCCTGCTCCACCTGCTCCAGCTGGGCCACTCGTGGCTCACACACTCTTCTAAAAGCCGCAGTCCTCAAAATGGTTACAATTGCATCATGGCCTGTCCCTTTCCACTCCTTTTGGCTTCCTATCGCCATCGGCGCAGTGGCCTAGCTTCTCAACTGCTTTCTACCACTCACTCGAACAGGACGCTTTCCTCTACCTTCCACCTGTTCCTTACCCAAAATAGGTCATATCCTCGTCTGAACTTTACCCATATTGCAAACCAAAAATAGTGCATGCGCTATTATGCACATCATCCTACTGTGCAATAATGCCTTGGCCACTATCATCGCATGACATGCGCAATTTCTCAAAAATTGCCTCTAGCTTGTCGCCACGCGCAATACGCACTTTTCAGTACTTGTGCAAAATATTTCGACTTAGGCCCCGCCCAACAGGCCCCTAACACTCACCTGTGGCTCGTCTCAAGCCACTTCCACCTACGGACTCTGGTGCCGCAGCCTCCGTCGTACTGAGCTTTGATGTAAAGCTTTGCAGAGTTCCTGCTAATTCTGCAACTATCTCCTTGGCTTTTTGTTCGAACCCTTGAAGCGTCTCCAGAGTTTCCTGCGAGACCTTCTCCCTAGCCACTTGTTCTTTCATGGTTCCTTCTGCTACTTGAAGTTCCCCGAACTTTGCGTCGAATTGCTGCATCAATTTGAGACCTTCCTGTTCAAAGGGTTGTAGCTTGTCCGATGTAGCAGTCTCTTTCTCCCTTAGTGTCACCAACTCTTTTTGTAGGTCCTTGACCTCGTTAAATTTTTGCACTTTCTCCCTTGCCGACGCATTCCTCATCTCTGCGCTTGCAACATCTACCTGCTGCTGCTTCTGTTGTAATTCCACTCTTACCTGCTGGAGCGCAAGATCCTCATTCAACCCGGTGACTGTTGTAGTTATCTATTCAAGTAAGTCTTGGCATTTCGTCACTTCTGTCGAAATTCCATCAATGATTGCTATGACGTCCTCAGCTGGAGCTGGGCACTGATCCGGTGGAATGATAGGGTGCCTAGCCTCTAGCTCTGTGATCTTTCCTTTGTAAGAGGCCTCCATTTGTATTTTCTCAGAGGTGAGGGACTCTACCTTGGCCCCAATTTTCTTTATCGTGTCCTCCACATCATCCTCTTCTTCGCATTCTTCTATTTTCGCGCACACTGCTGAAACAGTCTCCTTCAGCTTTCAGCCTTTTTCCCTAGCTATGCTCAACTCTTGCTTGTTGTTATCTAATTCCTACCTTAACTGGTTGATATCTTCAGTTAACTATGCACACTGATCATATGAGGCTAGGCCTCTCTCATGAATTTCCTCCGCAACCCTAATGTGCAACTCGTTCAAGTCCTCTAGGGGCAGAGCCCCAATATTCAGGTTAAGGCACCTAGTCGTTACTGCCTCCTTAACCGCTTCATTTGGATAAATGAGGTAGCTCGGTTCAAGGTTCAAGACGCGTGGATACTTACTTTCAGCAACAGGTGGTCTTATTTGTACGCTTGGTCCCCTTGACTTCCTGTTAGAACCTGAACTTGGCTGCCCCAACCCCATATGGGCTACCATTGTCTTGACCTCCTCCATAGCTTGGATTATGGTCAGCTGCAGTTGTTCTGATTTGGCTTCTTTTTCGGCGCGAGTCTCTTCCCATACTTCCTACACTTTTGTTGCAATGATCTCGCAATCATCTAGATGTAGTACTGGCCCGAACTTAGGTTTTTCGGCCTTCCTCTTTGTGCATTGGCTTTGCGATTGCGTGGGACCTTCAGTGGCCTTTCTTTTTCCCGTTGACGTCGTTGTATGTTGAATCTGCATGTCATCCTTTTCTTCCTCAATGGGTGTACTTGTAGGTAGCCCACCTGCTTGCTGTTCCTTGTGCTTTTCTATTTCTTCTTTATCTTTTTCTATGTTTCCTCATCGGAGTCCTTTATATCGATATTGTGCGATAGAGGTTCTACCTATTGTTCATAGTCTGATGCATCATCTTGTGATGCGGGGAATTTCCAGTCTGCATCCCAATGCTCCATCATCTGCTCAATGGTGTCTTCATCCAGTCGGTAAACCCAAGATACCATAATCCTTCTTGCTCATCAGTCCTTGGCTGAATGTGTGACTGATGTCTCCTCACGCTAAATCTCATGATGCATGTAAACTTGTCGGTCAATAGTTTTGAAATGCGCGGCGTTGCCATAATCGCCTCACGCAACTGGTGATAATAGATGTAAAATACTTCAGCCATATGTCACTATCTTGATGCCTTCAAGTTTTCCCATAGGTTGGAAAAATGCGTTCCACGACCTTGCCCTGCTAAGGTCAGAACTCCTTGGTACCCCTCTGGCTCTTTCCAGCCTACAAAGGCTATCAATACTAGTAGCCAGCTGAAATGGAATGTTGTTCCATTATCCTGTGTATCTTGAACATCTGCTAGGAACTCGTTCAATAAGAACTGGCACCAATTGTAGGATTTTCTGCGCAAGACGTTAGAAGCTGCTTTGATTGCGATTGTGGGTACCTTAGGTGGCCTACACTTGCGTAGTAGATTCCCTGCGAGCAACTGGGTGGTAAACTTTGGGGCACGGTCATTGATATCTACGGTTGGGAACCCACGTCCCTTCCGCACTACATCAAATTCTTTTGCTACTTCGGCGCTCAAAGCTCTATCTTGCGACCTCTTTATTATCAGATCGACCGGGTCCTGGCCTCTTTTATTCAGGCCTGTAATATGATGTATCATATCAATGTTGATATCAATGTGAGTATCTAACCATAAGAATCCTTCATGTACGCAAGTGAGTAATGTGAGCACTACCGTGGAAAACTTGGGACTCTTAGTAAAGTGCGGCATTTGCAGTAAATTCAACAAGCCTGATGGCCCCTAGCCAATCTTGGACTTCTAGTCTTTCGGCGTCGGTCTGTGCATCCTTTACCTAGTTGATATATGCGTCAAGTCTAAATTGTGGGTAAGTCTTCGGCATTACCAGCATATTTTCAAGTAAGTCCAGGTCGTCCAACTTGCAACCTGCTACGCCACCCATCAAATTCTCCTCAATCTTCACCCTGGTAGAAATAGTGGGCATCGAGATTTCATACTTAAAATTCTTTTCTATGTGGACTAGTGGGGCATCGAGCTTCCGTGGAGGGATGTAGTTGGGCACTGGATAAAAAGGTAGGTTCTGAGCCAAGGCTGACTACTGTAATGGTACTTCAGACCCCCCCTGCTCTGAAGCTTGCTCTTTCCCCTTGCTGCTTCCTGCAGCCTGCCTTGCTGAACTTCTAGATGCACCTTCCTTCGTCGTCGTCATTGCTGCTAGAATCCCTGCTTGCTCAAATAACCAGGAGATATCTGCCAACTCAACCTGTTCACTCATATAATGCTCTGTTCACTCGTCTCTCTGAAAGTTCAAACAACTAATGGAAACAGCTTCGTAACATGAATAAGTGGTCGAGCTAGGTGTATTTATAGCCTCTGCTGTTTTGCAATGTGGCCTTCGGTGGTTGCCGACGCACTAAATTCCATATTCATTATCAGTTCGTGCATATGATCTTGGCCTTGTCAGATGATCCTTCTCATCATCCCAATGTTGTTTCCTTAAATGCCAAAAGGATAATTGGTAAGCCAGCTTGTCAACTCCGTCGAATCAGCATTAATGGCTCAGCCTGCCAGCCCGATTTCGATGATAACTGGTCAGTTCGGCTTTTAATGTGTTCCAAAATGTCACATCCGTCCTTAAATTTTAAACTTTCCAACTGCCGCCAATTTGGTTAACGGCCCACTAACTGGTCGACATATGTCATGGTAACGGTTTCCGTGATGGTCTAACAGGATGCTCAGTTCGAGATGCGCACTTGGTGTCATCTTCTCTGCGCAATCAGTATCTAGACATGCTCTGTGCAGCTGCTCTCCTTTTCTCTTTCTCTTTCTTTTTTTCTTTTATTTGGTGCGCAACTTTAGCAATGCTGCGTGGTACACTTCCCCGAATCATACAGAACTCTACGCAGTCAGACTATCGCGGTAAAGCTTTAGTCTGCTACCATTTATCAAACTTGGAAAGGTATCTCCGGCTAATGTAGCTAACTGGACCGCGCCACCATTAGTAGCATGCATTACAATATATGGGCCAAGCCAATGCATTTTAAACTTTCCAGGAAATTTCATGAATTTACTATCATATAGGAGGACTAGATCACCTACCTGAAAGCTCTTGTTCTTGATGTGGTGATCATGCCATTCTTTTTCGCCATCTTTCTGTACTTGTTGGTGGAAGCTTGCGACAAAGCAATCTTTCTCCATCCCAACCAAGTGTAGGAGCCTTTCTTCTAGCGCTGCGCGATCTTCCATGCCTGTAAACACTGCTATTCTCAAGCTGGGAACAATGTACTCCATCAGCATTATTTCCTCTTACCCGTAAGCCAATCTGAAAGGGGTATGGCCCGTCAATTTCTTACATGTAGTCCTATATTCCCATAATACGGATGGGATGTGTTAGTCCCAATCGTCCCGATTGACGTTGCATATCTTGGTTAGCGCATTCTCCAGCACTTTGTTAAATGCTTCAACAGTTCCATTCGCATGTCGATTATAAGGTGTGCTGCACTGATGATGAATGTGGAACTCTTCGATCAAAGCCTCAATGGTCTTATTCAGAAAATGAGTGCCTTGATCACTCATCAATATCTTCAGGCATCCAACCCTTGTAAGGATACTTTCATATATAAACTCTGCGGCTATAGCTGTGCTATATTCTTTCACTGGCTTCGCTTCTACCGATCTAGTGAGGTAATCGGTAGCAGTAATGACATACCTCGCACCAGTTCTTTTCCCTCATGGGTAATAGGACCCACAAAATCAATGGCCCATTTCTCAAAGGCCTGCAATGTCAGTTGTGTATTTAATGGCATTTCATCTCTGTGCAATGGCTACCCTGTTCTCTGACAAACATCACAATTATGGCAGTGTTCCTTCGAATCTTTATGAATTGTATGCCACCACAGCCCTACGCACAATATCTTTTGCGCAGTGGCTCTACTTGAATAATGGCTTCATGCGACTCCTAAGTGTGCGTCATCCAATATAAATGGTTTCTCATGCTCTAATACACATCTACATAGTACCTCATCCGGTCCCAATTTATATAGCTGACCTACGATTATAGTGAAGTCTGCTACGCGCACTACCAGCTACTTCTTCTGCTGCGTAGTGAACTCTGTGGGTGCGAACCCAGTAGTCAGAAAATCAATGATGTCCTAATAATAAACATCAGCAACTTGTATGGCGAATAACTGTGCATCAGGAAGACTGTCCTCCAGATTGGTAGGCTCTTCTCCTGACTCAATTCTTGACAGATGATCAGGTACCAAATTCAACCTTCCTGGCTTAACCACAATTTCAAATTTGTACTGCTGAAATAATAGTAACCATCTGCATATGCACCCCCCTAACACTGGATTATTAACTAGGTACTTCAAATCAGAATGGTCAGTGAACATGGAGAAGTGCGCACCAAGCAAGTAGTGCCTAAACTTCTACAGTGCATATACCATTGTGAGTCGTTCTCTTTCAGTAGTGGTATAGTTCTTCTCAATGGATGATAACTTTCTGCTGGAAAAGGCAATAGGATGATCAATACCTCCATACCTGGTTGAACAAGAACAACACCCAATGCGATACATCAAGCATCAACATGGACATCAAACGGCTTCTCCCAGTCCAGAAAAACTAGGATCGGCACAGTGACCATCTTCTCTTTTAATGTGTCGAATCCTTTCTCACAGTCCTCATTCCAAATGAACGGTGCATCTTTCTTGAGCAGATTCTCCATTGCTACGGTTATCTGCGCATACCCTTTTATGAATTTCCAGTAATATCCGGTATGCCCCAATGTAGTGCGCAACTGCTTAACTGAGTTTGTTGTCGGTAAATTCACAATGACTGCGATCTTGGCAGGATCAACCATCAAGCCCTATTTGCATACAATATGTCCCAACAAGATTCCATAGGGAACACAGAAAACACATTTATTCAGATTTAGTGAAATTTGATGCTGTCTGCATTTCTCTATCGTCATCCTGAGGTTTGCGGCATGGTTCTTTAGTAACCCGAAAATGGTCCAATCATCAAAATAAACCTCTAAGAACTTATGTATAAAATCTTTAAATGTTGCGACGACCAATCTAGAAAATATGGCGGGTGCATTCTTCAAGCCAAAGGGCATCACTGTGTACTGGAATGACCCCAATTGTATAGAAAAAGTCTTCTTGTGCCTATCTGCACAATCAATCCTGATCTGATGGTATCCAGAGAATCCATCAGTAAAAGAATACACCTCATTTCCTCCAACATTGTCTAGCACTTCATCTGTAAAACGTGTAGGAAATGGGTCATGCATGGAAGCATCATTCAGCTTTCTCAAATCTACACAGGTCCTGATTTCACCCTTTGTCTTCTTATCCTGGATAACCATCGGGCTTATCCACTCAGAGTCTTCAACCAATTCAATGATCCCTGCATCGAGCATCTTATCGAGTTTTTCCTTAACTCATTCTTTGTAGTGTGGGTTCAGTCTATATGGTCTTTGTTTCACAGGCTTCGTGCCAGGCTTAAGAGGAATTTTCATCAATCCTAAGTCTCCCAGTATACCTTTCATCTCTGTGAACTTGGTCGGGAATAATTCTCAATATTCCTGCAATATACCCGCAACCTCCTCAACTGTGCCTTCATCCCAATAATCTCCAATAGCTGCGAACTTTGGCTCTTCGCTGGTGCCAATGTTCACTTTCCTTTTTTTCACGGGTCCACTCATATCTGGAATTTCCAGTGGAGGTCCTTCTACCTCACACGATCCCTCTGACTCATCTATCCTTATATTGCGCAGGTCCTCGTCATCACTATCTTCTTTATCCTCAGGTTCTCCATCGATGTGATAACAATCAAGGGCATCTTCCAGCTGCTCCTCCCATTCAGGCTCTAGGTGCGCAGGTACACTGTTCATTCCAAAGAATTCTTCTAATGTCATATTTCCCTCTGGACAGTCCGATCTGAATATTCTTTCTTTAATAGCCTGCAACACATCACTGATACTTGGATGCTCATCTTCGAAACTAAAATCCTACTGGAAACTCGCAGTCAGGCCAGACCAGTCCACTGTGCCATTGCACAACTCCAGGTCTAGGTACCACTTCTTCAAAATCGGTTCTTCTAACGTATGCACAAACAGATGCACCCATTCTGTCTATGGCCTCTCTTTCCATGCTTCGGAACAGACTTGAATATGCTATCTTGGATCTATCTGTCCATTATATTTCTCAAAGGATAGGGTAACCTTATTAGAAAACCTGATTTGCATCTTAATTCTGCACTGATCCCATGTTGTCAGCATCTGCTTATGTGCGGCCCACCATCTGGCAGGTGTATTGTGCAATGCCATGTATAATGCTTGTAAGCGATGTTCTTCTGCAATTGCTGCAGTATATTCATTGATAAAATAATAAACATTAGATAAACCATCATAGCCAGGGATTGGGCTTACCTCCTTTCCAATCCAACGCAATGACTTCGTGATCCGCATGCATTTTCTAGCAGATACTTCATGTAACCTGCTTTGCCAGTTTTCTAGTCTTGCATTAGAGTCTGAGATGCAAGAGCTATCATAGCACCAACTGAGTGTGCCATCCGCAGTTGGATTAATATAGTCAGTAGCATTGGTCGTCATCTTGTAAATACGGTCCAAGTCTTGGGCTCTGGATTCCTCTTGAATCGGTTCAACATATCGTTCGCCCTATGAGGGATCCAATGGTGCGATGACCATGATATCATTGCCTTCAAATATCATTTTCATGGTTTTCAAATCAATAATGGCAGAGTTTGTCATTACCTAATCAATACCCAACAATGCTGGATAAGGATGGCTGTCATCCATGATTTCAATCACTTCGAAGTCTGCATAGCTATGCACTCCGTCAATGTCAACAATAGTGTTGGGTAACCTCCCCAAAGGTATAACCATCCCTTGATTAGCCATTGTCAACTATAGAGGTGACCACTATAACTTGGGTTTACCCATTTGATGCCATGTTTGCTTGGTCAAGACATTTACTTCGGATCCCAAGTCAAGGATGATCTCATCCATATCATTGTCCCTGATCTGTGCAATGAGTCTCATTTCCCTTCCTGTTCTTTTAGGACTCCTAATATTATGGATTGCGCCATTGGCAGCCCCCTTCTCGGTGTTTGGCTCATATTGTTTCAGTAGCTTTTCAAATTCCATGTAAGCGTCTGCGCTCTTCAGTAATTTCATGCAGCTCCGTAAGAACTGTGCAACAGAGGTCCCTGTATCTGTTGCGGCGCTTGCCTGATCATATCCCGTTGGCCTATCCTCTCTTTGCGGTACTTCACTACGCAACTGTGTTCTCGGGGAGCCAGGTGGCGGTGCTCTGAACATCTCCCGCACTTCCTCAAATGCTCCCTTATTTTTCTATAAGTGCAGACCTGGTGCTTTCCCAGGAGCTTTTCTAATCCATACCGGCTCACTAGGGTTCTTCCTAGGGTCGTGCGTTCCGGAGGTCAAAGCTTCTGTGCCTCCATCCCTTCTTGTATCAGCACCACTATGCGTTACTACTTTTACACTCGGATCCACAGTTCTGCTCTCTGCTGCGATCAACTGAATGTTAGGATTTGGTGGTTTTGTCCTTCTTCATTTCTGCATTTCTACCTGAAGCATAGGATAGTCTTCAATAACATGCTCAAATGATTTACAGTAATTGCACGTAGTGCATGGGTTGGTACAATCTCTAGATACGTGACTTGGCTGGCCGCAGTTATAACAAATTACCTGGCCGCGGCCTCTTCCTTGCGTCGGGCTGACATTTCTTCCTCTCCCGCGCTATCCACAACCATGGCCTCTATATCCTCCCTGATCATAGTGGGTGTTTTCCTGTTTCGGCTGATTTTCTTCTTGGACGCGGTACATTCCAACACCTCGCATCATTTCCATATCTCGCTTTCTTTCATTCATGAGCTCATATGCGCGGCAGTTGGATTCGTCATGTCCAACTGATTTACAGAAATTACAATACAAGCTCGTAGGTGTCTTTATGTATTTCTGTATGAGATAACAATCCTCAGGCCTGTGTCCTCTGCTTCTGCAAATTTCACACCATGGTGCCTAATTGTGATTCATATTTATTGGATTTGGTGCACCACTGTCAAGATAATCTTGAAATAGGGGGCAATGTTCTCTAGTGTGGCCCTCTCCTTTGCATCCTGTGCACCAAACCTCATGTCTGTGTTCATATCTTTGTTCTTTTCCATTCTTCATACCTTGCAATTCTAACGTCAAGGTAGTCAACTGGTTCTGGATCTGTGACATCCCAGAACTACTCTCACCAATCGGTGAATCCTCCAACTTCATTGCGATTTCTAAGGCCTCTACCTGCGATGCAACCTTCTGCTGCATCAATGGTTGTCTAATGTGGGGCAACAGCGCAGTGATGAACCATTCCTGGTGCTGTTGCGGAGCTATAACAAAGCTCACTTGGTCTAACATTGTCTTAAATTTTTGGTCAAATTCCCAGACCGATTTGGTAGGCTTCTGCTTGATTTCCTTTAATTCCCTTATGCACTGCAATTCTGATTTCGGCTTCTTAAACTCTGCGACAAGTGCAACCTTAATTTCTGTTAGGGTTCTCGGCTGTGCTTGAGAATATTTCATAAACCAATGCAAGGCGTGGTCTCTGAAAGTGGTGATGAGTTGTGCTCTCTTCACGGCATCGTCCTGGATCTGCTTTAAACTCCATAGGGCTTCACATAGAAACCAGTGTTGATCAGGGTCTTCTAGACCCGTTCCTTTGAATATCGATAGTTTTATATTGTTGTCTGTCATTCTGCTTTCTAGTTGTGCAGTGCTCTGAGTAGTGCTGACTATCTGTGCGGAGAAAATTAAGGGAATATTCGGACTAGTGGTTTTCTGTGGGGTGGGCTGTGCTACACTCGCAGTGGGTGGGTTCTGATCTAGGGGTGTCGCGGTTTCTGCAACCGACGGATTCTAAGGTGTAATAGGATGGAAAGTGGTTGATGGCGACACGGTCTAATTGTTAAGGTCACATGGGAGTTCAGTATTCACACGGAGTCCAGGTCCTCCCAGATTCTTTTCTTTAATAAAATTATATCTCTTTCCACTTCTCAGATTATGTGTCTCTTTGTCAGAATCACTAAAAATGCTATTGACCATGACAGATGCAAAAATATTACTACATTCTTAAAACGCCTTTCTCAGCTAAAAGCATTTTAATGTATAGACTTAGATTGTTCAAGAACTTACCTGTGAATCCTTCGAAAAAGTATGCTTCAGCTTGACTGTAGGACTTCAGCATAGCTACAGCAAACTCGGTCACAAATCCTTCAACTATGATATCAACCCAGAAGTCGACTGCTTGCGTTAGTGGGTTGTCTATTGCTTTGAGCTGTGATATGAGCTCTGGAGTCCACTCTGTAGGTACTCCTCCTTGAAAATAGGTTTTCTTTTCTGCGAGTCGCGAAATCCACTCGTGGCTCACATGCTCTTCTGACAGCAGCAGTCCTCAAAACGGTTACAACTCCATCATGGCCTATCCCTTTCCACTCCTTCTGCCTTCCTGTCACCATTGGCGTAGTGGCCTAGCTTCTCAACTGCTTGCCGCCACTTGCTCGAACAGGTCACTTTCCTCTGCCTTCCACATGTTCCTTACCCAAAATAGGTCATATCCTCGTCTGACCTTTACCCATATTGCGAACCAAAAATAGCTCATGCGCTATTATGTGCATCGTCCTACTATGCAATCGTGCCTTGGCCACTGTCATCGTGTGACATGCGCAATTTATCAAAAACTACCTATAGCTTGTCACCACGCACAATGCACACTTTTCAGTACTTGTGCAAAATATTCCAACTTGGGCCCCGCCCAACAACTCCTTTCAAGCAACGAACATATGTCCCGATCCTCTTGCAGCGACAAGAATGTGTAGATAAGGTTAACCAGCGGTCTCTGCTTTCAAGGCATATGCTGTGGAGTATTGATCTTGACAGATGCTACGTTCTTCCTGACCAAAATCTCAGACAAATCCTTCATAAAAACTAGTGTATGAATCTGGATAGGCGTCGACCATGAACTTCAATGATTCGCCATTCCGGCAGCACTGGTATGTATAAGGTCTAGTGATTACACTGTCGGAATGTATCAAGTCACATTTCACTCACAAAATGTTCATAAAATCTTTTAAAAAGGGCTAGGAATAATATTTAAAACATATATTTGAAGCCTTAAAGGAAGATTTAGTGATTATAAGCCAATGTTCAATAAAAAATAAAATAAAAAGATTTAAATGATATGACTAAAAAAAATAAGAAAAGCGAAAATAGAAATAAAGACTAAAACTGGGGGTACAATTCAAGCTCTAAGACTAATCTTTCTCACCTTCTAGATCCCAAAAACTATAGCGAGCTAGGGACGTTACTCTTTAAGCTTTTTGAGCATAGAAATAATATTTTTGCGCCGAGAGGCGCTCTACAGCCCAGTATGGGAGAGATCTTGTAACGTGATGTAAGGTTAGTAACGTTAGTAACATGTCGGCAAAAAATAATAGTGATAGTGAATATTATGGGAGAGATCTTGTAACATGATGCAACATTAGTAACTTTTCTAACATGTCATCCTAGTAACATTAGTAATAGTGATAGTGAATAGTGAATATTATGGGAGAGATCTTGTAACGTTTGTAACATTTGTAATATTGAAGTAACAATTAAAGTAAGTAACAATTACATGTAAGGTTTGTCTTTATTATTGTTGGCCATTAATTAAAATGTAAAAAAAGTAAAATGTAATGGAATGTATTTAATCAAAAGTTCATTAATTAAAATGTAAAAAAAAGTAAAATTATGGAGAGTATTTAAAAAAATCCATGTTGACTCATAAAATAAAATATTATGAAAAGTAATTAAAAAATAGATGTTCCTTTATAAAATAAAAACTTAAAACCAGATCTATCACTCAAGAGAGACTAAATTTCTTGAGTTTAAATTTAAAAAAAAACGAAATACACCTCTCCATCTTCTTCAGGTTCGATAGACCAAAATTGGTTTCAATGAATATTAAAGACCATCATCATCATCATCATCAATATAAACTAAACTCATATATATATATATATAATTATAAATAACTTAAATATATAAATATTATTAGTTCATTTAAAAAAATTATTAAAAACAAACCAATTTACTAAACAGATCTTTCTACGAAAATTTCACTCCGATTATCAGATAAAACAATTACGAGTACTAAAGTTCAAGACTAAATTCTTTACTTTTGTACACCAATAATATAAATAATCCAATCTCTAAACTAAATTCTTTACGAGTGCTAAGTTGAAGACTAAGTTCTTTACTTTTGTCCGAACTAAACTCGTTTTCCACAATATCTAATCCAATCTCTTTCTAAATTAATTTTTACACCAATCTCCTAAAAAAAATTACGACTTAATTTTCATAGTGAAATGCTTAATATATCAACAATAAAGTTATATTGGTCAAATCCCAGCCACTTACATCAACTAACCACTTCCCAATATTTTCAATTTCGTTTTGGATTTAACCCTCCAACCAAAGAAGAATAGCTGACTTAATTATTACGTTGCACAGGGTATTGAAGCTGGTCAATTTTTTTCATTATTTCTTCGTAAAATTCACACAAAACTGTACTCTCTTAGAATTTGCTAGTTTTCTAGCACTTTATTAAATTCTCCGTGTTTAATTATTTTCAAGATATTCTTACAAAATGCCAAATTCTTTTCAAATGGTATCCTAAGTAAATAATATATCTGTAAACTAATATTCATAATAAAATTATGTAGATTTAAATATACACAAGTTTCTTCTTTTCTGAACATATCATTTGTAATTTTGTACAATATGGAATTTTTTATCATCTTCATTCTAATTTGTTGAGTGTATTATTTCTTCAAGATAATAAGATAGTTAGAGTAATATTCATAATAAACTTATGTAGATTGATTCGGAACGTATCAAAGTAAATATGGTGGATTATTTCTTAAGTTAATAAGATAGTACGGAAATCCATTTATTTAAAGTTTTTTTTTACTATTTTAAATTATACATATTAACATGGTTATGTAAATAAGATATTGTTTTTATTTTATTTGATGTTTAATATATTAATTAATAAGTTATTTTTCACATATATTTTTGAGGAGAGTAATAATCATTCCTCCCAATCACCCAAGTTATATCTAATGAACATAAAAAAAATTGTGAAAGTACATTAATAATACTATCCAATTTATATTAAACCCACTATAAAACAATTAGTAAATTAGTAATGAATAATTGAGATAAAAAATTGTAAATAAAAAATTACAATTTAAAATCTCCATAAATACTTTTATATATATATATATAATTAAATAAATAATTTATTAAACAAATATAATTTTATATATTCTTTTTAATCCATTTTATAAAATAATCATACTATTCAATCAAATTTAGTATGCTCAATAATATGAATACATACATTATATTATTATGTTTCTAAATCAATAATATAATTATTAATATTTTTCTTTTATTAATAAAAAATAGATAACTTCACTAAAAATAAAAATTTAAAAAACTAAAAATAAAAAACATTATAATAAAATAAATGAGTTATCTTATTAAACTAAGCTAGGATTATCAATGAGAGAACTACCAAGAGTTTACCAATACTTTAACACAACTACATGATATCACTTATCAACCACAATAATCCTAAGTATATAAACCATGGACAACGTGGCAAAGGAAAAACACTATCGCCGTTCAAAGGCACATTATAACTCTCCACATACTTGCTACGTTCTTGGACACTCGATATTAGATTGGTACATGGTTTAATTTATGGTTGAGTTAGTGGACATGTGATTCAATGGTGGTGGAATAATGTGGATGTGTAATGCTTTTGGTTGTTTGATTTGAAAAGAGTTTGGTCTAAGTGCTCTATGTTGGTTTCTGGTTTACAAGTTGTGTTTCATGTGGGATTGATTGTATAGCATTTCATGTTTTTTTGTAGTCTTTATCTCATCTATAAATTTTATGTTAAGTTTCCTTGTTTACTTTATTCATCATAATATAGGCCATAATGTCTTTCATTACCTAGTAAGTTGCAATGATGCGGTCATAAGCCATCATCTTCTCATGTCTCAGCCCACTTGATCTTGCTCCCATTTTATGAGGTCGTCAAAATATTCTTCTGAATTAAGCTCGCTCACCTAATCCCATAGCTCATGTTCAATGCCTTCAATTTCCTCTTGAATTTCTGTAGGAATTCTATTTTTGAAGAAGTGATCCGCTTGGCTAGCTCTCCTTTGTTCCTTGGTGACCCTAGGAGCGGGAACCTTCCTTTTCCCTTTGTCCTCCCTCCTCACGTGTTTCCCCCTTGTCCTTATACTAAAAAAAACCTCCCCTAGAGCTAATTCTTTCTTTGCTACCATCCACAGGATGATGACAGGCGTAAGAACAAAGTGAAGAAACACAGGAGCACACTCTGCCACACTTGCGAAATACCTTCCTCATAATTGTTGCAATCATTAAATCGCAAGTCCCACTCCACTTGTATCTGCTTCTAATCTCCCTACATTCTCCATTATCCTCCTGTAGTACAGAAGATGCAGGTGTCTTGGAGAACCGTACACCCTCCTCCTCAGATTATTACGTGAGCTTCTTACACTCACCCTGTTCCAATACATCATCGCAATAAATGAAAAATCTTGGATGTGGTGTTCTATCTTAATGTCGATCTCCTTCGTCTTCCATCACGTGGTCACACCGAGCTTCGTTCCGCATGTGTCATGCGTGTGCTATCTTCACCCGCATCTGGGAAAAATGGGTGTCTATTGATGTAGAGAGAGGGTGGATCGAAATATTGCATAATGTGTGGTAATTTAGGTGAGATACATGGTTTAGGTGCTTGCATGGCTAGTGATTTACCAAGGCACAACTTGCAAAAAATGTTCTCTCAAATGGCCTATATCCTTCATGCCTTAAGTTGGAAACAATAAAAAAAACTCTTAGATACTCATCTTGGTAGGAATTTAGTCTGTGCAACCTTTTTCCAAGAGAATTACACTGGCCCAGTAATTCTACTCGGTGATCTTGGAGCTCTGGTACGATCCTCACTTTGTAATGTTTGACATTGCCTCAGAGTTCCAACATTGTTTATTATTGTTTATTCTTTAGAAACTTCGATGCAATTATGTTATTTAAAATGAGAATAGTTCTTTGTTTTCATTTTGTTAACTATGAAATATGAGGTACAAATGCACTTGTTTACATGTTATCATTTACGTCTTTGGAACTTAATTTTCATATTGAAACGCTTAATAAATCTACAATAAAGTTATATTGGTCAAATCCCAGGCACTTACATCAATAACCACTTCCCAATTTATACAATTTCGTTTTGGATTGAAGCCTCCAACCAAACGGATAGCTGACATATTAATAGGCTAAGAAAGAAGCCTCCAAAAGGGACCCTCGTCACCATTATCTTTCTGCAAATCGGTCTTCCATTCCCGAACATTCCGAGATGATTGACAGATGGACGATAGGTGATATCATAGCGTTTTCATCTCCGCCGTCTTATATGTGTCAGGTCGACTTCAGAAAGCAGACATGAAACCCCACTCTCTGATGTCACAGCCCACAGCCAACAGAGAGATATACCATAATATTAATCTAATCATGCGTTCTGTCGTGCAATCCTTTTATTATTCAATCGCTCTACAACGAAAGAGACAGAGAAATGTATTTATCATTGACATATGCCATATCCACGGACGGCCATAAATGGAAACCCTACACTTGTGTAGGTATATTCCATCACATATCATTATTATTCAAGGCTAGCTTGCTATCCATCCAATAATGATGTTGTAACTTGTAAGCAATTTTTTTAATTTGATGGTTCTTTAAAAAAAACTGCGTCTCACTGTCAAAAACCTGCAATTTGATTTCATGGTTGTTTGGATACTGGTGTAACATCATTAACTGCTACATATTTAAAAACTCCTAATTTCATCTATAGTTATTTTGCAAAGTATTAAATATCGACTTTTTATTCACACAACACTTTTGCTACATATTTAAAAACTTCTAATTTCATCTATAATTATTTTGTAAAGTATTAAATATCGACTTTTTATTCACACAACCCTTTGGGATATTTATATTTTCTAACCCTTTTTATGACGGAAAGAGACAGAAAAATGTCTTATCATTAACATGGGCGCGGCCATACATGGAAGCCCTACACTTCTCTATGTATATTCCATAATAATTCATTGTTCACAGACTACTTTTCTACCCAGCCAATCAGTAGGGTCTAAGCAATATTTTATTTTCATCATGGTTGCTGATCCAATATTTTTTTAAGAAGCAATTAAGTATGAAAGTTGGAAAAAGGAAATGGATGAAGAAATTGAAGCAACAGATAAAAATCAAATTTGGAAATTAGTAAATCTTTCAAAAGGAAAAGATGCCATAGGTGTGAAATGGGTTTATAAGGCAAAGTTTAATGTGGATGGAAATGTTGTGAAGCATAAAGCAAAGCTAGTTGAAAAGGGTTTTTCACAACAGCCTAGGATTGATTACAATGAGACTTTTGCTCCAGTAGCTAGATTAGATACATTGAGATCAATGTTAGCAATAGTAGGGCATCATAAATGGAAAGTTTATCAAATGGATGTCAAATCAACATTTTTGAATGGGATATTACAGGAAGAAGTGTATGTGCAGCAGCCACCAAGTTATCAAATATTGGGTCATGAACATAAAGTTTATAGATTGAAGAATGCTTTGTATTGTCTCAAACAAGCTCCCAGATCTTGGTACAGCCACATTGATTCTTACTTCTTGAGCCATGGTTTTAGGAAATGCAACAGTGATCAAACTCTTTACATCAAGGTAAATGATCAAGGTAAGGTCTTAATTGTATGCCTATATGTTGATAATCTGATATTTATAGGAAAATTTTGAATTCAGCTTTTTAAATCAACAATGAAAAATGAATTTGAGATGACAGATTTGGTCTTAATGAAATATTTTATGGGCATATAAGTAAGTCAAACAGATGATGGAATTTTCATTTGCCAAACAAAATATGCAAATGATGTGTTGAAGAGGTTCAAGATGTTGAATTGCAAGCCAACATCTACACTTGTGGAAACATAATTGAAATTGAGCAAAGAAGAGAGGGACACAAAGGTAGATCCAAGTTTGTTCAAAATATTAGTAGGTAGTTTGATGTATTTGAGCATAATACATCACAAAATCATGCTTTCCACAAAAAGAGCAAACACATTGATACTAGATATCATTTCATTAGATAACTTATCAACAATAGTGAAATATATCTCGAATTTTGCAAGTCTGAAGATCAATCTGCAGATATCTTCACATAGCCATTAACAAAAGAGATATTTGAACACCTAATATAGGGTTTGGGCATCATCAAGAAGTCAAGCTTAAGGGGGGTGTTGGAAATGTAAGCTTGAAGGGGTCGTCCAGCCGTAGCTCAACAACCACCGACCAGCACTATCCCGTCGTCAATTGCCCAGTCGTCCCGCTATAGTTTACACTTGTCCACAACTACCCAACCATCCAAGCATTTAACTCCATTGTCCAGCATCCAGGAGTATAGTATAGACATGCTTGTAAAATATGTTATAAATAGCTCATAATTCTATCTATCTGATTTCCTTTTGTCTTACTAGTATTTCTCTTGCATCATTTGTCTATAGCTAAAATTGTTAGAGGTATATCAAGTCGGCACCCTTAGTACTAGGTAAATCATTCATTAAATTGCTTTGTTTTTCCCTTGCCCTTAGTTTTGGCAGTTATTCATGCATGATTTTGGTGTCGCATCTACTTCAGGATATGGGTATTGGATTGGTAAGCATCCAAGTCATCTATGGTAATGCACCCGTTCGAATATACTTCATATATTTTAGTATAAATTGAACAATTAAAATCTTAATTGACGAAAAAGAAACCTAAAAATGGGTTGAAACTACAAATTTATGCTCTTTGATTCAAGCTACATTCACAAATAGCACAACGGATTTTTAGAATCACCCTTGTTTCTTCACGATGAATACACTCGACTAAATCCACTTTCCATTTTATAGATTGTGCAAACTAACAGTTATATCAACAATAGACAGCTGCACAGCATAACACACACCCACAACAATGGTTGCACTACAGTACCTTCTCAGCCCTATTTAATCTAAAGTTGATCGAGTGACTCCAGTGTTTATTAATAATTTTTTTAAACAGTTGATTGATTAAAAAATTATGATTTAGGTGATCTTTCAACTCTCAAATAAAATTGTATGTATGGTTCTAACGCAACTTTATCGTAGGTATTCTGGTACGTGATTTTTAATGTACCGAGCCAGAAACTCATGAACATAATTTAAAGGTTATGTTTGACCATAATCGGCGCGGAATGAGCTGGACAAACATGTTAGTTGAGAGTATTTCCAACATATATTTGTGTTGGACAAACATGTTAGTTGAGAGTATTTCCAACATATATTTGTGTTGGACAAACATGTTAGTTGAGAGTATTTCCAACATATATTTGTGTTGGACAAACATGTTAGTTAAGAGTATTTTTGACATATTCATCTTGTTATTGTAGAGTGGCTAGGCTCTTCTTCTTGGCATTATGTGATCGACATTTTGTCATGTTAAATATTCTATCGAGGAGGATTTGACGTTTGAGGCACTTCCACTTATTTCAATTATTGCTACTATTGTTAGTGCACAAGTGAATTGGGGGCATTTTGGTATTATGTGGTTGATTTTTATTGATGTCAAATATGTCACCACAAAGAGATTTAAGCTGACATTAGATAGATGAGTTTTGATAATGATTATAATAGTTAACCGTTACATGGACTAGATTAAATTAATTTAAGAAAGTATTTTTATCTTTTTATTTTATGGAATTTGATCTTCAAAATTAAAATTAATAATCTCTTTATAATATCTAAATTTGTTACATCCCAATTCTTTAACCTCAACCTATTACAGGTAGAAAAGATTTTGATTTGATATTTCATTTAAATTTGAAAATAAAACATTAAATTGAATAATGCTGCTTAATCACTAGTTACTCAATTTCTAAAATCATTACGGTTCCACGTGACTCCCTTGTATCCTACACCTACATGAATAGTGGTGCACTAGTTTAGATGGAATTTTATATTAGTGTTCTAGTCCTAAAACGGTATAAATTATGTATTTATTTGTTTTATTTTTATTTAATAGATAATTATTATTTTAATGTTCTTATAGATATTAAAAGTATAATGTATCAATTTTTTTGTTTTACATCTCAGTATAGATTCATCTTAAACCTGTATCTATCAAGTATGAAGAGGGATCCAATTTTTTAAAGTGTATTTCTTTTTTTAAATTTAAACTCAAGAAATTTGATCTCTCTTGATTTATAGATCCGGGTTTAAGTTTTAAGTTTTTATTTTATAAACGAACATTTATTTTTTAATTACTTTTCACAATATTTTATTTTATGAACCAACATGGATTTTTTTTAAATACTTTCCATAATTTTTTATTTTATGAGCCGACTTGAATTTTTTTAATTATTTTTTAATTAAAAAAATTACTTTTTACATTTTATTAGATGTAAGGCTACATGTAACGCTATATAGTGTTACAACATCTCCCCCATACTCGGCTCGGCTGTAGAGCACTTCTTTTCACTCAGTACAATAAATGAAATTTTATAAAAAAATGTATAATTTTTTTTCAATTATATCAATGTTTCAATCTTAAAACAGTATAAATTATGTATTTATTAGTTTTATTTTTATTTAATAGATAATGATTACTTTAATTTTTCAGTAGATATTAAAAGGTATAATCTACCGACTTCTTTCTTTTTAATATAAATAGAATTTTATAAAATAATGTATAATTTTTTTTATTGAAAAAAAATGGATTTTTAGAAAGAAAAAAAATCATCTTAAATTTATAAAATAAAACAAAAGTTATAATGATATATATATTAGTATAATTCGATTAATTTTAAAATTGATTTTATATTTTATAATTATATTTTTAATATTTAAAAGAAATTAATAAATCTATAAAATAAAATTTGAAACATTATAATTAAATATTTATTTTGTATCAATAAAAATAATTTTTTTTTTTTTTTATATTTTATAAATATATTTTTGTTTTTTTATTTTTTAAATGTTAACTATTAAGGATATAATTATTTTTTATTTTCTTTCTCAACAAAATTTATAATTATGTTTTTATATTTTTATTTATTTATAATTTTATATTTATAAAATTAATATAAATTATTGATTATTTTACATTATTTCGATATTGATATTCATCACAAGTTCAACTCAACAGAACGCTTATTTTCATCTTGAAAACAATTGTAAATCAACGAACCTAGTCATGTGCCATTCAAAAAAGTTCTTTTTTGAAAATCTTGTCATTCATATTATCTTATACCAAAATGAAGTATGGGGCTTTTTAACTTCAAAATTAAAAGCAATATGCCTTATCTTATTCTCCTCATAGAAGTAGGTATTTTCCCCATGCATGGCTATGACTAGATACTTGATGTACAAGCAAAAAATAATTAACATGGAGACGAGACACTTACTAAAATTTCTTTAAAATCAAGCCAAAACAACCTGAGGTGACACTTTGCATAATATCAATAATGTCAAAATTATTATTACATGTAAGTTTAAAGAGAAAATGTGGTGCAAGAAAGAATTAGAGGCTAAAAGAAAATTAAGATACTATAAAGAGGTTATTAACCCTAATCTAGAAGATCAAAAGTGTCTCTAGGTATTAACTAGTTCAAAGAAGAAAATTAATATAGGCAAGATAAAAATGGATTATCATGAAATCCATAGCAAAATAGGGCATTGGTCAATTCCTGAAACACTTTGGGAGGAAAGGATTTGTCATATGTGTGAGTCTATGAGCGTTGAGGATGAAAACCACTTTATGTTAGAGTTCCTTGCTTACAACCACATTAGACCTCAGTGTCATAGTATTTTTTACAATACAAACATTTATAACCTCCCAACTTGCCAAAAGTATAGTGAGCTAGGAAAGCTTCTTTTCAAGCTTTTTGAATATAGGAATAAAATTTCAAAGGAAGCCAAATAATTGCTTTATTTCTCCTTAAGATCCGAGAGACCAAACATTCATCACCGTCGTCTTCGTCAGCCGCCGCCGTCATTTTCATCGTCTTCAAAATAATGAAATAGAAAATAATTCATTACTTTTTATTCTATAGTTTTCTAAATAACTAATAATTATCTAATAATTTTTTAAAAAATTATTTACCTTTATAAGATTTTATAAACTTTATTTCACTCAAATTACTAAATAAATTCTTATCTTAAATTAAAAAATATAATTATATAACAATACATTTCTAATTTTATTTTAAATAAAAAATATAAATATAAAAAATATAAATCTATGACATTGTATGTATATCCATATAACTTCTATTAATCGAATATGACATAGATTAATTTAATATTTCCTTTACAATATTCACTTACATTTTAAAAACTTTGTATATTAATGAAAAATTAAGAATTTTATCAAACTAACATTACTTTTTATCTAACATGACACCTTTATCAACTTGCAACAGAATTTGATTTTATATATATATAATAAAATTCAACATCAAACAAGTAAATATTTGCCCATCCCCAACATAATCCATTGCCATTTATGTTCATTCATATCTTAATATCTAAACAACTAAACCAGACATAACAATCAAAGGGATCGGCATAAACAACTCTTTATTTCACATCATCCCCTGCTATGTATGGGCCATTGATTAACGATTCCGGGTGTCATCTCAAACATATGAAATTCCACTCTTATGTCAACGCCAACCAACTCAAATATATATATATATATCACAGAGTTCTGTTATATCATGCATTCAATCAATATTCTCTCTCTCACCTAATGCGATCGCTTTTATAGATAATGTACCAATAATAATCAACTCGGGGCGGCCATACAGGAAAGCCCCTACACTTATATATATATATATATATATATATATATATATATATATATATATATATACTCTGAGGATCCTATGATGGCTAATTTTCATAGATATATAAAAACAGTCTGAATATTATGCAACAAATCCGGGATATGTTGGAGGACTAAGTCACTCCACACCACTAAATCCATTTTCCACTTTATCTAGCAGTGCAGCAAGTAACATTTATGTCAACAATAGACCGCTGCAGGACATAGCGTGCACTTACAACAATTGTAGCACTATTGCTATGACAATATAGTACGCCCTCAGCCCTATTTTAATGTATGATTGATCAAGTGACTGAATTTTTTGATGTAATAATGGTTTGCTTTTATCGACATTCCTTGATTAATTACTTTTGATTGTTGTGTGAATCCTTCGTTTGTTTTCAGATCTAATAATTGAATTGCACTGAAATGGTGTATTGGCTAATGACTCTCTTACGGTTTATGCAGCGTCGGCCGCAATTTTGGCTTCTTTCATACTATAATGTTAACCTTCACGTGAGCACTATATCACATTTAGTAAATTGTTTCCTTATTAAATTATACATACGTCAACGTGTTTTCAAATATACAATACACCGTTGGATATTTGTGTACGTATCCCTCTAAATTTACATATAGTTAAGGATTTATAAATATATATACATTTATAAATATTGCATAGCTTGGTGTTTAATATTTGATATTTGACTGGTTTGTGTATCCATAAAACAATCCATTCATCCACCTTATTCTTCACACCTTATGCATATACACTTAACAGAAGCTAATGCTATAACAATGACAAAGATATGACCCTTACAAAGTTGAAAACAATCTATTCATCCGTCTTATTCTTCATTCCTTCTACATATAAAATGTAAAAAACCATAGTAGTATATGAATATAGAAAAGATTCGATTTGATACTTTAAAAAAAATAACAACAAAATCCAATACAAATAAAATACAAAAGTAGTAACTTACTAATTTGTCTCATCAAATCACCACTCAACTATCTAGTTATATACTTTTAATCAAATACACATCAATATAGCATAAATCTATATTAAAAATCATTTGTTTATTTGTAAACATATTATTTACAACCAAGATTACTATTTTAAAAAATAAATATACAATTTTAATGAATTAGGACTAGTTATTAATAATTATTTTTATAAAAAAAGTATGAAATTGAATGTTATTTATATTTTATATTGATGAAATAATTAAATTTAGAACTAGTTATTAATAATTATTTTTATAAAAACTATTATTTGGGCTGGTGCAAGGTAATTGAAAAACGGATCACCTTTCGGAATATATAACTTTTATTTATGTAAAAGTGGTATAACCACCCCAAAATGTCATTATTTTAAGATTGGTATGTTATTTTTTCTCTAAAACATAATTCATATGTTTGTGGCTATTTTTCCAAAATTTTAAAAGTTAATTTTATATTTCATTTAAATTATGAAAGTTAGTGAAGCCTTAAAACGACATGGTCGAGTGTTGGTCCACCATATCAAGGATGAACATAATAAAAAAAATCTTTTTTTTAGCTTGTAGGTATTCTTGTACTCTTGTGCGGGTTCTTTTCTGTTCTCGAAATAAGTAAGCCAATCAAAAGTTATAGACCAAATAAATAACCTATGCTTTTTACAAATTTGACATGAGTGCAGTTAAAAATGAATTAAAAATAGAAAACAATAACACATCTATTCAAAAAATCTATACTTAGAATCTGGACACAGAGCTCGACAAGTGTCTGCAATTTCATCAGTAATGCACAAGTGGAGCATATGCAAAACTAAGCATGAAAAACATGAAGTTACAGAAATTGGTGTGGTCTTCCATAAATCAGACCGAGCCTCAAGGTTTGGAAATCTGAAGCTAATAACATACCTGCAAGGGCGCCAAAAAAAAATTTGAATCCAGACACGCGTGTGTGCAAATTTTCGCACGCGCAGATGCACTCAGGTGCATAGGCGCGCATGCATTGTTGTCTGCGTGCACTCGTTATAGCGTGTACGCATTATAACGCACACACGTTATGTTTTGCACCTTACTTTTTATCTATCTCTCCCTAAAACCCCATCCCCTCACTATAACCCCACCCCCCTTCTCTTCCTATCCACCCAATCCCCCCCCCCCTCTCTTCCACTCTACTCAATCCCTCCTCCCTCCCTCACCCCTCTCTTCTCTCATTCACTGCAAGGTTTAGGAGATATATTATTACAAAAAATCACTAACTTGCATTATCCTCATGTACATTTAAATATTCATCCTTGTAACCATAAATCCATAGCCCCCATATCTCAATCCCCAAACCCTTGACCATTATTCCCTAGCCACTGCAATCCCTAGTCCCCAGTACAACTAACCATCATAACTCTTGGCCCACTATAATCCTAAACTAGAATAGCCCTTAAAACTCCTAAATACTAACACATAATGATATATATCCCTTAACCCCTATAACCCTAACCACGTAATCCTAACATCTAAAGTGTCTAGTCAAATAAAAATTAACCCTTATAACCTCTAATTCTCATCAACCGTAAACTCTATCATCAAACACCCAACCCTTAAAACCTATAACCCATAGGAAATTTAGAGAGATAGTGAGAGAGAGAGAGACCTGAACCTTGGGCCCTAAAGGAATATTTTATCCAAAAGGAGTTATGATGATTTCCTCCACTAACCACACATGACCTATTAATGGTATCATTGGCATGTGATTAAGGATGTTGATACCATGAAACGGTTTTAAGCAATATGTATGTGCCTAATCAAGGCTTTTGGATTGATTTTTTATGGAAGAATATCGTTCCTTTGGCCATAAAGAAACCATTTAGACATCCAAGGCCATCACCAATGTCTAAAAGCACCAAACAAGACTTTAAAGGGCTATACATTGTGCTAGATGTATCCATGTCTTGTGGACTTAGGGCATTGGACATGGTCAAGGGAGGAGACCTAAGACTTGGGCCTTAAAGAAATCTTATATCCAACTAGGGCTAAGAAGGTTACCTCCACCAACTACAAATGGCCTCTTGAGGTATCATTATCCTGTGATTGAGGATGGAAGTGCCATTATATGGTTTTGAACTTAGTATCTACATGTCTTAGGGACTTGGAAATGGTTTTCCAGGGAAGAAGTATTCTAGCCATCAAAGACTAAGAAGTTTTTCTCAACCAAGGCCCATCATGTGGCGATCATCATCATCATCATAATCATCTTCAACGTCATCATCATCATAATAGTCATCAACATCTTCATCATCATCGTTTTCTCTATCATCACCACCACCACCACCATCATCATCATCATCATCATCTTCATCATCATCGTCTTCATCATCGTCATCATCATCGTTGTCACCGTCATCACCATCATCTCCATGGTCTTCATCAATCATCATCTTCATCTTCATCATCATCATCATTGTCATCTTCATCATCTTCATCATCATCATCATCATCCTCATCATCATCGTCCTCATCTCCATCATCATCATCATCTTAATCATCTTCTTCATCATCATCATCATCATCATCGTTATCGTCGTCTTCATCATCATCATCGTCATCACCCTCTTTCTCATCATCATCTTCATCATCATCATCTTCATCATCATCATCACCCTCTTCCTCATCATCATCTTCATCATCATCATATTCATCGTCTTCATCATCATCGTCGTCTCATCGTCATCTTCATCATCATCATATTCATCGTCTTCATCATCATCGTCATCTTCATCATCATCATCATCATCATCATCATCATCATCATCGTCGTCGTCCCCATCATCATCATCATCATCATCATCATCATCATCTTCATCATCTCCATCATCATCATCATCATCATCATCATCATCGTCATCACCCTCTTCCTCATCAACATCTTCATCATCAGCAGTAGCAGCATTGTTGTCATCGTCATCTTCATCATCTTCATCATCATCATCGTCTTCATCATCATCATCATCTTCATCATCGTCGTCATCTTCATCATCTCATCGTCATCTTCATCATCATCATTATCATCATCTCCATCATCTTCATCACCATCATCTTCATCCTCATTATCATCATCGTCATCTTCATCTTCATCACCATCATCATCATCGTCATCATCATTATCATCATCGTTGTCATCCCCCTCTTCCTCATCAA